>OY101440.1:42634665-45433415 GCA_956483585.1 Gymnocheta viridis | reverse complement strand
TAAACAAACTATATTTTTATTGTGCCTGATGATGAATCTTTACTATTGTGAACAATTTAATTGAGTGAAACTCACAATAAAGCCATTTTTATCGAATGTGCGCCATAATACAAAATGAAAATTCGTTTGATCAGTTAATTCGACCCCAATGGAAAATCGAAAGTTGCTCATAATAGGCACCAATGTTTCACATTTGAAAAAATATGTTCGGGTAAAAATTAATACAAGCATTTAGATAACGAGATATGGTATATTGTCCTCCGAAAACAGTGTCTGTTTAATAATTAATTACAATTCACGTTTGGGCTTAAAACAAATATTCTGCTGACAGTACAAAGATAGTGGTTGCTGATGTGGAAGTGTAATGATCTCAGATTATTCAATCCTTTCGTAACAAAATAATTTAAGCAATAAAGATTAAACTAACGAAAGCACAACAAAAAATTAATGAAGAAAATGACAATAATAACTTTGATTAAGAAGGGCATACATTTCTCAGTACAATATTTTTTTAGAAGTAAAATAAGTTGCTCAGCTTATTTTCAAACAGTTCTCAAACGTTTTCGCATTTTATAAAGTGTTTTATTAGGAATTCTTCTGAACTTATGTTTGTTGGGGATTACTACATAATTTATTAGAAACATGCATGTGAATATACCATACATACATATACATATGTCTGTATGTATGTGCGAACGTAAGTTTGCATCAAAGAGCTGCATGAATGGATGCTGATCTTTCAAAACAGACAGCATTGACACGGGATTTATTAAAAACTACTAATCGCTTTTCGTGTCTTTGCCATTCAAAGTAGATCAAAATAAATTGTATCAAGTGAGAAAGACAAACGTCGGAAATACGGGTTTTAATACTTTAAGAAATTAGTGTTTCGAAATTGGGAATGTAATGGCGTTTTCTTTTCTAGAAGAAAGTGCAAGATTTTTTGCTGTTTTTATTGAAAATTTGCAATATGATGATTTTTTAAATAGTGAGTTTATTAGAAATTATTGTATCATTTCACTTACAAAGCAAAATTTTTCTTTTAAGAAAACTTTGTTTTTGAATAAAAAGTAAAAGAAATGTAAATTTTTTTTCGAAAAGAAAACGCCATAACATAAATAATTGTTTGATTGAAATAATTTTCAATACAAAAGAATTTCTGAACTTTTTGATAACTACTTGTATCAATAAATTATTTTAAAATAATTTTTGGCTCAGGTATTGATTTTTTTTAAATTGCGCCAATATTTAAATTTACCATAATAAATAAATAAGTATATATATAAATATATGCATGTAACAAGATCCTATTTACATATAATATAACACCTTTAACGGGAAGGACGGGACTACAAATTTTGTACAGAACATATAATGAAAAATTTTTTAAACACGAAAGAAGAGGGGATATAGAAACGCCGAAAATAACGTTAAGGAAAATGGGAACAACATCTAAGTAGTATACTCCAATGTTAAATTTTCACTAGTTGTGCAACATCTATTAATTGAAAAATCTTTGCATGTTTTCATTTGCATAATATTTGTCTTAAAACTACTCTTTAAAAGAATGTACATAAACTATTTAGATTAGAAATAAACCAAAACGTAATACTGATCACTTTTTTTAAACTAAGACCAATTAGCAAATAGATTACATACATTGAATTCATACTGCGTTGCTCAATATATGTATATACATTGTATTTTCATTCACTGTAATCATACTTAATTTCAATGGAAGTCACGCATATTAATGCACAAGAAAATATGAGAGTGCGTGCAAAAGCGGCAACATAAAGAATGCACGCACAATTTTTCATTTTTAAGCGATTCATGCAGATCTCTAATTTCTATGAATTTTTGTTAAAGATAAATGAGTGCGTGCGTGTGCGTGTGTTTTTTTTTGTGGAAATGAGAAGAAGTTGAGTGATGTATGTTATTTTTAGTTTTAATAGTGGCTGACGGTAACATTTCACAGGTGTTTTTATCCTTTTTACTTTTGCGTTGATATCGTAATGAGCGCAATGAGCTTAAAAACAAAGGCCAACCAAAATACGGATACAACTTTATATACAGAAAGATAAATGTACAATATAAATGTAACATATGCATACACATGTATGTAACATTACATATACTAACTAATACTAACAATGTTTGCATAATCATTTTCACACACACACACACACACACACACACACACACACACAAACAGACACATTATACCGAATAATAGAGCAGGAGAATGAGACTTTTAAATTAACATAATGACAGCTTCAACAACTCATGCTTTTTACAAAACTTTAGAAAATGAACTTATTTGAATATACAACAAACGTATGTCTAGTTTTGTTGTGGTCTATGGATATGTGCATGTATGCATGTGAGTTTATTAGGCAAACACACACACACACACACATTTGCAGTGCAAGACCACACGCTGGAAAAAAAAACATTCCGGGAACTTTATTAAATACACATGTGGTATATTTATTAAAATATCATTAAACTTAAGAAAAACACTACATTGCATGGAGGGATGTTTCGCCAAATAAATGGTAATAAATCTGGAAGTTCTAAACTGCTGATTGGATTTGTTTAAAAATGAGGATATCTTTCGAAGAGAAGTTAAAAATTATAAACCACGTCCTGGTGGTCGTGTAGCTTAAACATGAAGGGAGCTACTTTAGGGCAAAGTCAATCACTTTAGATTCTCAAAAACTTCTGGGGCTTCTATCTTTTTCAAATTTTATCCGCTTTAAAAAATTTAAAGGTTTTCGAATTTCGCTAAAAATTTAAATAAATCACATTCTTTTCATTTCGTAATTGAGAAGATAATTGACTTTAAAGAACTATTTTTTAATAGAATTTCCCATCATAAGTGGATAAATTGAACAAAGAACGGCGGTAATGCCACACGTAGACGACCTTTTTTTACATCTGACTTGTCAAAATTCACTCTGTAAAATACGTTCATATCGTGTGGTGACGTGTGACTTTACTTCTGACCAAATTTCAATTGCAGCGTGTTCTATTTTTATATTTTTCCCTTCTCCTTTTTGATACTGCAGACTGCAATTTTGATACTTTTTAAATAGATTTCACAAAAAGAAAAAAAAAAAACACTTTTAATAAAAAATTCGAATAAAATTTGCGCTCCGATCAGCTGTTGCAAATAAACATGCTTAATGTCAGACGTAATTGTACATAAACGTTTGTGCGCTAATATGACAAATCTTCTCTAAAATAAAAATTTTGACAGACATGTACAATTAATTACATATGTAAAAGTCACAAAAGTGACAAGTCTACGTTTGCCATTAGATGGTGGGTGTCGCAAGCTCGAAATCAATACTGAATAATTGCTTAAAATTTTGCTTGCTTAATAAAAATAATTTGAAGTTAGCAAACATTTCTTTAATTAAGAAAGAAATATGTAAAGTCAGATTTGAACTTGAGTCGAACAAAACCATTCAATTTAAACCTAAAATAGTTCAACTAATTACGTGTAAATAATAAAAAGCAAAACTTTAAATTAAATGTCAATTGTCAGTTTCAGTCTTTAAGCGTTTTTAGTAGGAATTATGAAAATGGAAATGTGGCAAATCATGAATCAGAAATTTAAAGTACCAATAAATAAAATTTCTTTAAGTGTAAATAGAACTTGGAAAAAATAAAAATTATTCAACAGACTTTTTTTTAGCACTTTTATTCGTGTAACTTCAGTCGTAATTTCAATGATTTAAACGATAATGAACTACAGAAAAAATTCAGCAAAGTGGAAAAATTATGTTCCACCAACGTTTTGTGGCTTAATTATATTTTATTTTGGGTTTACAGGTGTTTTATGTGTCTGGCTGGTACATGTGTTAAAGCTATTATGTATGTGTTAGTGTATTTTTATAAAAGTGAACAGTAAGCTCATAAAACATACTCGTAGTCTCGAGAAAGTATGAAATTAATGAAATTAGACATATCTATAGGTACTTCACATATTTAAACTTGAATGAGCTGTTTCAGAAGCTTAATTGTAGCCAAAATTGTATTACATTTACTCATTACTGAAAAGCAGTGTAGTACTTATGCTTATAAATATTTTATTTTAAATATTTTGAGTACCTTAATTAACTTATTTTTTACAAGCACAACTATAAATACTACCACTTCAACGCAAAGTGTGAAGTTTTCCTCTTAAAAAAAAACTACTCTTTATAAACGTCAAAAACAGAACAACTATTACAAATACTCGTATTTTGTTTTAAGTTGTTAGTTTACTCAGAACACGTTGTTTGCTAAAATGATATTTTGCAGTTTAAAGCAAAAACATAATTTGTCTGTTAATAAATAAAATAGCAACAAGCAAAGAAAAAAAAAAAAAGTTGGAGAATTGAAAGAAGAAATATAGTAAAAAAGAACACCAGTTTAAAGTATCTAATAGATTGTTAAATTCAACTGATTATTTAGTTGTGAAAACAACCACAGTTTGACCAACAAAAAGAAACTTTAACACAATAATTAAAATGTTAAAGATGTACTTAAATAATTTTCCTTTATTTTTCTTTCGAAAAAAGAAAAGCTTAAGTATTTTGTAATTGAGTAAAACTAAGAATTGATAGTGTGTCTTAAATATAAATAAGGAAAAGAAGTTACAAATGCATTTTCGTTAAGAGTTGTTAAGTACTCGTACGTATAATATTCTTAAATAAAATACAATATCTTTTTATTTTTATACAAAATAAATTTTGTTCTTTTATGATATTTCCCGATTGGACACGTACAGGTGTGTAATTTGCGGTTGAGAGTCTGGTATTATATAGTTATGAAAAATGCTTAAAAACTTATTTAGTAAAAAATATATTTAACTCGATAAGAGACTGAACAAGTTAGATGCTTTGTTAAGGAAACTTTAGGAACTTTAGACCATTTTAAAAATGTACTTTTTAAGTAATCGAAATCTTACAAAATTTTATTTTACTACCGGCTGTTCTGCACTTTTCAAAGTTATGGCAAGTATGCTAAATTTTCATCTTGTGTAGTTAGCGACCGACAATATGGTTTCCGTAGAGGGCGACCTACTGGGGATCTACTTGCACTCCTGTCGGAAAAATGGTATTATTCCATACACCACTTCGGCGAAAGTAAAGTGGGTGCTCTAGATATCTTCAAGGCGTTTCACAGAATGTGGCATGATGTACTTTGGTGTCGGTAATGACATCTCTCGATTTATATCGTGCTTCCTCAGGGATCGCACTATAATAGTTGTTATAGATGGGATTTCATCAAACGATTTTCAGATTAATTCAGGGGTACCGCAAGGCTCTGTTCTTTGTATATCCGACCGAAAATGGAATACAACTCTAATGTGTGGACCGATGTTTCAATATCTATTTTGAAATTTCTCTACAGGAGAGGGCGAAGAAGCTCATTGCTGACAGTAGGGTAGCCAACTCTATTGACTATTGTTTCACTGTTTTATCGTTACTACGATGGAATGTGCTCTAATTAAATCATTGAACTTGTTCCCGAACCCCGCTCATTTTTGCGAACACATTCTTCGTTAAGAGTGCATCCATTTGTGGTTGATAGGCTGCATTACACAGCAAATTCGTTCTTTAGCTGCACATTTCGAATGTGGAATAAACTTCCCGCAGAGGTCTTTCCCGTGACTTTCAGCTTGGGAAAATTAAAATCGAATGTTTACATAAACTACTCCTTCTGACCCCCTTCCCATAACCTATTTTCCCAGTTCCAGCACAATGCGTTGCCTGTGTAGGTGTCATCCCCTGAGTATTGGTCCTAACAAAAAAAAAAACAAACAAAAGGATTCTCAAGTAACCTGAACAGCAGCCAATCTGCGTGGCATAGCAACGAAAATCCCATGAAAGTTCCAGAGCCACCATACAAAATTTAATTTTAATGATTTTAGAAACCTTAACAAATAATACGATTAAAATTTTAGCAACATTTAAGGGGTTAACTAACGAACACAATTCTGGTTGTAGAAAATATTTGAATTTTCAAAATAGATTCTAGAAAACAAAAACGTTTTGCACAATTTGAATAGCAATGAATTTCATTTATTTTTCTATCTCCTTTATAAACAAGTTGATACAGAGATAAAGAATGCAGCAGGATATTGAAGTGACAACTTGATTTTTACTATTTTAAATTAATCTTCTACTTTAATTCCTTAAAGCAAAAGTAAAATGTACAAGAGCATAGAATATATATAAAATTGTTTCACTTGTCAAGAATTGAGTTGAAATATCTAAGATGATGCAATAAAATAAATATATTTATTTAAAATAAAGAGATAAAAGCTTTGCATAAATATGCACATGTGTACGGGCGTGTGTGCATATCATCTAAGAAACATGCTGGCTTCAGAAACTTTTAAATATCAATTTTAATTACTTAACAACTGTTGCCTCCACCCCCTCTTTCTCCTTCTCAATCTTTCATACTCCTTTCCTTTTCCTGGTATTGCTTGCTTAGTATGAAAATATTTAAATTTGAAATAAATTGAAGAAAATTATTGTGGATAATGGTTTGTTAAATAATTTGATTAGAAAAATACGTATTTTTTTATTGTTAAGAGAATACAATTTTTAAAATTTCAATTAAGGTAAACTGCTGGATACGAGAAAACATTTGAAAGTCATTACATTTATACATGTGTAAATTGAAGTTATTAGTTGTGTTGTGTAGACAATTATAAAAAAAATATATAAAAAAGAAATGCAAATTGCATAAATCATTCGTTTTGTTGGATTTATAATTTGCAACAGATGTTAGAGTAAAAATTAAAAATTAAAAGAAAAAAAATTAAAGATTATTTCAACTGAATAATTTAAGTAATTTGTAAAATTTGCATAGATTTAGAAAAGAAATTGCTTCAAAGAAAATACATGATGAAGCAAGCTTAATTAAACAATCGAAATGTTTATTTAGCTATGAAAATATTATATTTTATGAAAAATATTTCATTATTATATGAAAAACTATTTAATTCAGATTTTTAAATTCATATTCAGGATCGGAAAGCTACAACATCCTGAAACATTGAGCCCAAGTTCAGCTAATCAAAAGATCATCTGGCAGTTTATTATTGCATCCTTAATAATATCAAAATTAATCAATAAAAAACGGTTTCTAAGGATTTTGGCACCAAGAAATTTTCAATTAAAATGTTTTTTTTAACAATTTTTAATTCTTAAAAGGGTTTTTGGAGTGTGCCTGGTGGATAGTGCGGTAGACCGCTGATCGAATTATTGCGAATTCCTGCTAAAATAAACAAAAAAGGCTAAAAAATTTAGATTCGTTAAAAAAATTTTTCTATGGATAAAAAATATTAAATTCGCTCGATATCGAATGCCGTGATTTGCCCCCAGGTTTGTATGCGAGAGCTTTTAGTTCTTCTTGTATCTGCTGCTTTGAAATACGCTGACAGGTTTGATTTTTGTTCGCGATATCCCACTTGGCAGCCGTTTTGTTTAACATAAAACATCATTGCGTTCAAAGGCGCTTAAAACTTGTTTCTTGGCCTTATTTCATCATTTAATTGTATCATCGTTAAATTTCGATGTTGCTGATATGAAATTGTCTAGCGACAAAAGAAAAATTAAATCATGCGAATTATTTTCAAGAGAAAAAATTACATCGTAGAGAGAGGTTCCTTATAATTAATCATATATAAAAGTATTTTTTGTTCAAAAATAAATTGAGAGATCTCTGCCTCTTTTCATGAATCTTCGAAAGCGCTTCACAGTAGTGCCTTTGAAAAGCGTGTATACTTTTTACCGCTTTTTTAAATAGTTTGATGCAGAAAGTTCTTTTACCCAAATTAAATTAAGTATCCCACATCTGAAGCAGTTAGATGAATTCTTGAAGTCCCTTTCAGATATCGGAATATTTTTCTTGCAAGTGACTTTTAGATATTTGCTATTAGAATTGTTTCTGCTTATTTCTGCTTATTTAGAAAATCGTTGTGCAACCTTCAGTCGCTAAGTGTACTTTTTTTACTTCTTGCCGCATTTATACATGTGTTTTTATTATAGTTATTAAATGGAAATTTAAAATTATACTGACATAAAAAAATATAGTTTCCTTTTTAATAAATCCTTACTAACGCGGTATTGAGCAGCTGGTGTTATTCACAACCACAACATGCAAGTTGTTACCTAGAAAAACAAAGCAAAACACATAGAAAAAAATGCAAACGATTTAAGCCATAATAATGTGGCAAAAAAAGTAAAATAAAATAATATAAATAATTTATTTGCATGTATGGACAAGAAGCAGTAAAAGTAACAAGACAGAAAAGCATGTTAGTTGTTTATTTGCCAAATCGCTGAATAAAATATACGTAAAATTTAATGATAATTCTCTTTTAAACGATTTCGGTGGAATAATTTGCTTAGCTTTCCCTTAATTTCAAATTATTTATTTAAAGATAATTCCTTTTCAAAACTATGTCAACCAAAGAAAGTGGTATATAATTTGATATCAATAAAAGAAAATAACTACAATTGGATCTTAACCACAAAAATAGTAAATAGAAAATGCTACATAATGTCAGTGAAAAGGAGAACAAATTTATTTATTTAAAAACTAATTCATGTCAATCCGTTCAAATGTCGTTTCCACAATGACATTTTCATAAAGTATCTGCGTACATGAGCAAATATTTCCAACCTAATTTTAATGCAATCGTTTTTGTTGTTGAAACAAATAAATTAATCAATCATGCGTTTATACTTAAAATAATAAAGGAGATTTTATACATTTAACCCATTTATTACAACAATATTTTATTACTTGTTCCTTCGGAATATTTTCTCATGTCCAATTCTTTCTGACTAAAAATGTTACGAACTTTAGCCAGAATAATAATCACTTTGGATTCAAAACCACGAAAAATAATCACTTTAAAATAATATTTTATTACGTTTAAGCGGACATAATTATTAATTTTTGATTTCATAGGAATTAGAATAAGTCTTTGTCTAAGAATTATTTCATCCCATCCATGAATGAAGGTATGTTATTTTTTTTCCTGAAGGTGGTAACAACACTTCATGCGGTTGTAGGAATTAATCGCCTGAGTGCTATTTCTCTTAAGAAAAAAAGCACATCTCATCATCATCGTCTACATGTGTTAAATGGGTTAATACGAGTAACATGAGTTTCGAGTTGAGATACGAATGTCTTTTCGTAGAAGATAATTTTCCACAATAAAATAGCAATTGTTTAGAATATTTATAATTACTTGCAAGTGCTTTTCTCTACGGACTGCATAAATAATTGATTACAAAGTATTTCCAAGAATTAGAACTGCAATTGTTTTGCATTAAAAGTTCTACGTATTTACAATAATTGAACTTTTATTTAATATATTGATTAAATACATATAATTATTAACTGTTTTGAGTTGAATAATAAATGTATTTTAATCAAAGTAGAAATTAATTTAATTAAGGGAATATTAAATAAATAATACAAATAAATATTTATTTCATAGTAAATTCAATTAAAAATATGCTGCATTTTAAGTTCTTACTTTAGTTAACATTTATTGAAAAGAGGTTTAACTTCTTTTCTGGGCATATGAGTGTTATTTTGTTGATGTTTAATGTACACGTATTTAATTAAATGTCCTGTCCTTGTCCTAACACGAAGAGGGTCCTGAATTTGAAGTGAAATTTAGACTTATCAATCACTATTCTCTCTTTATTATTGAGTAATGATTCCTGCCTTGGTGTGGTTTTAATGAAAATCTGAAAAACTTTTGTAACAGAAACGTACAACAAACAAAAGCCTATTTAAACATGATACAAGGTTATACTGCTTCCAAAAATAAAAGAAGAATTTGAAAGGTACGTAAATAACTCCGAAGATTTCTCTTTCATTACTGGAAGCCTCAAGATTACGGCATATAGTTCAGGATGTCGAACTTCGCTGAATTTCTGAACGAAAAAATTATTATTTGCATCCTACTGACGGCACACGATATGGTTAAATCAATAGTTTGCTTTTTTTTAGGATTTCAACGGAGGATTATTTTTGATATCATGTCACTGGCCGTTCGTTTATACACAAATTAATTTCAACGGCAAACAAAATATTTATGAAAATTTATTATAATCAAGGATATTGAGAGTGTAGAACACAAAAGCTCAACTTAACAAATACTTTGAGCAAACTAGATTTAATTAAGCTTGTAATTAAACATATCAACCAAGTTTAAAAGTCAAACATGAGTTGCTTTTTCAGTACACACACCTTCACATTTAAAGGTTGATTTACTTTACTGAATTGTTGGAAGTGATGACTGTCTACCAGGCAGATAGACACTTGGATAGACCAAATCTTGGCAGCAGTTGTCTTTTGGTTAAAGTTCAAAATATATTATTTTCAAAATATATTATTTTGAACTTTTAAATGAATTAAAGCTCAACATTCAAAGGTGTCAAAACTTGTGAGAATTGCGTAAAATATACAATTTTCGTAGAAAATTCAACACTTCTGTTAACCATCATCAAAAACAAAAACAATGATAACCGAGCAATCATACGCCAACATACACACACACACAAATGCACTTGCTACGCAAACCGCAAGTGTGAAGAGTTGAGCCAACAAATATCCCTGCAAACATTTCCGTAGCAGTCACTTTACTGTACTGTATTAACGGTACTGTCAGTCGAGCTTTATATTTAATCGATTGATAATCGTTTAGTTTTATTTAACGGTTGCCCTATTTAAACAATTTTTTTCAAAAAGAGAGAAAAACACATCTTTTTTTATTATTCTTTTTACACTTTATTAGTAAAAAAGCAAAATCATAACAAACATAAAAATTCTTGAAAACAATCAGGCAAAAAAAGAGTTCAAAAATATGGTTTAATAAAAAAATAAAATAGGAAGCAAATAACTGGAAGCCTTTAATAAGTTAATTTTATATCTTAAGTAGACCTACAAAACTAACATTGTAGAAAAATTGGTTTAGATCAAATGCTTAGAGATTTTTTATTTCTGTTTAATGAGAGTTGACTCAGAGCATTTTTTTCACTTATCGAATCGGAATTCGAAAGCAGTCCATAATAGAGAATATGCAGTTTCTGATTATTTTTTCTGGTTTTCTCTAAATAAATATATTGTAAAACATTCCATTGGTTTCAAATTTGTTTGTATTCTAATTTGTTAAATAATACGGTTAAATAGTTGATATTCCTGATCACTAGTATCCACCGTCAAAAGTGGTAAAATTGAACAAAGAACGCTGATGAGATGGTGCAGCGACCTCGAACTCAGTACTGATCCGTTCTGCTAGTCTGATGAATAATAAAAATTACTCTGAATCAGTACTGATCCGTTCCGCTAATATGATGTTTAAAAAAAAGTACTCTCTTAATAAAAATAATGAATTTATCCAAAAAATTTTCTAATAAAAATTAAAATAAAAAAAATTAGAATAAATATATGGGTAAACTCGGGTTTGAACTTGAGCCAAATTAATCGTTTTAATATAATCGTTTAAGTTTTTATAAACTCAAGGAAAATGAATTATTCGGTATAAAATAGAAACATAAGTTGTTTTAAGCTTTCAAAACTAAGATTTTTATTTTGCAGTAAATAATTAAACATCTCATTAAATACCTTAAGTTCAATTACCAATTTTGGTTAAAATATTACTCTGTAATGTGTGCTTAGTTACGAGGGCGGATCAGTAAGTTCGTGACTGTTCGAGCTTCCCTTGTAGTTATATGAAATGCAACACTGTTCGTGTATTTTTATAAAAATGTAAACAAGTGAATTTCGAGTGCTCATTAAACATTATTTTTTGCGAAAAA
The DNA here is from genome assembly GCA_956483585.1 of Gymnocheta viridis. Classification (NCBI taxonomy): domain Eukaryota; kingdom Metazoa; phylum Arthropoda; class Insecta; order Diptera; family Tachinidae; genus Gymnocheta; species Gymnocheta viridis. Next base: position 45,421,563 of record OY101440.1, on the reverse strand, counting down.
AACCCGTCAATCAAACCAAAAAAAAAGGCTCGATAAATACTATGGGGAATCTGCATCATCAATTTCAATGGTAAAAAGTGGTTTTTGTGTCGAAAAAAGCCACGATATGGTGTTGGCCGATCGAAGAGTAAAAGTGCGTGAGATAGGTGATGCCATAGTCATTTCATTTAAGAAAGTTGTCTGCAAACGGAAACGTGTGACAACTTAAAAAGGATTGTTTGGAGTTGTTTAACCGCAATCCGAATTGGTACCTCATCCGCCATATTCTCCGAGTTTAGCCCCTAGTGACTATTTTCTATTTCCAAACCTAAGGAAATGGCTGGGTGAAGAGATTTAGTTCCAACGATGAAATTATTGACCAGACAAATGCCTATTTAAAGGACCTCGAAAAATCCAATTTTTTGGAAGGGACACAAAAACTGGAGAAACGTTGGACTTCAGTGTATTGTGTTTCACACAGTTTCACATGGACTTATTGATCCCCCCTCGTATATTATGTATTTTTTTTCCTAAATCATAATTGTATTTTTTTTCAAAAACCTTTTCGAATATTAAAATTGAATTACCTTAAAAGTATGTTTTTCGATTTAGGCTTTTATTGCTTGTGGCCATAGAAATTTGTATTACTTTCAAGTTGTGGTTTTTATAAACTCTAATAAACCATCGCAGAATGGTCAAGATGTTTATAATCTGTAGATAACAATATTAAATTCCATATTCTCTTCCAAGTATTATCTTGGCGATATTAAGATAAATAAATATCTTTCAATTGTTTAGAGGTACATGAATGAAAATTGTTTAAAGTGTTCACGTGTGTGAATATGTCGTTGTGTATGGATGTGTGTGTGTGCATGTGTGTGTGTTAATATTTATGCCTGCCAATTTTATGCATGTGTGTTCAAGTATGTACTCGTATTGGTTGCGTGTATAATTTGGACACTTTTACCTTTTCCATTTTGTTTCGCCTTCACAATTTGCAAACGAAAGAGGTTAAACCACAAAAATATGTTTCCAGCGAACATAAGAGCTGTTATTCTTAAAGGTGGCTGATGGATGACGCTGACGTAGTTTCTAGTTGATGTTCTTGCCGATGATGAATATAATAATGATGTTTGCAAATGAGTAAAAACTGAGTTGATTTTATTTTTCAGGCTTTATTTACAAGAACCTGCCTTAACCTCCGCCCACAACAAGCCACATTGATATGCCTGAGGTTTCATGCTGGCGTTTGTTGCTCTGTATCAGAGTTGTGTTTGCTTATTTCAATGAGATATAGAATGGCAGGTTTTTTTAATGCAGAGATTTTAAATCAAGATCTCTTGTGTAGCTTAAGCATTTATCTCACTGAAAAGACATTAAGTTGGCTGTATGTCTTTTAAAATTAAATTAGAGTTGTTTCCAAGTTTAATGTTGATTTAAGAATTGTATATTAAGCATGGGACTTGTATAATGAGAATTTAATGATTTAAGTTATGGATTAAATCAATGTGATTTTAATTTGTCTTGTTTGCATTAGGCGGGAGCAAATTTGTGCTGGAAAAAAGCGTCAATCACTTGCTCTGGATAGATTAATTTATAAGTAAAAAAGCAACAGTTTCTTCTGCGTTCGTCAGTATGAAAGAATTATGAAATTATGATTTTTTTCAAATACAAAATTTTTATTTTTTATAATTTGGAAAATAAAAAGTTCCTTGAAAATTCTAGCAAATTGAAAAAGATTATTACAATTTCTATTTATTTTGCAAATGTTTTTCTTTTCTCTTATTATTGTGCGTTGTTACCACCATCATGATGCAAAATATTTGATATTTTAATTTTTCTTTATATTTTTCTTTAAACTTTTTATGTTTTGCATGTTGTTTGTGTTTGTTTCCTTCCATTAGTTTTTTGCTTCCGTTCGTTTGTGTATGTGTTTGTGTGAGTGTGTTTGCGTACGTGTTGGTGTCAGTGCCAAAAGAGGTTTTAAATTTTATGATGACACTTGAGTTAATCACTAAAGTGTACACGAATTAAGTGCGTTTTTATCTCGTTATTAGTGAAACGTGATTCAAATGTAAAAAAAAATGTACGGGGGAGGAGACCAACGGCATACTAAATTTATTCTAAGTGTTTCATATATTTTATTCAAGCACAATTTTTGTGTTATAATTATGAAAAGTATAAGTTTATATTTTAGGGAGCAAAACCAGAAAAAACTACATTTAACAGTATTCTTTAACTAAGGGGGAACAAAAGCTTAAAAAAAAGTTAAAATCATTTATTTTTAACCACTAATAATTTTATTAAAAAGTTTTTATGAAAACTAGTTTAAACTCTGTAACGAAACCTCCCTCCAATTACGTGGGATAGAAAGCAACAAAAATCCGCATTTAAATTTCTGATACAATTGTTGGGGATATATTTTTAGCCAAAAAGGAATAACTGCTTAAGTCGAGATAAGCTAAATTTGAGTTATTAGTTTCTTTATAATCTTTATATTCAGAAGCAACCCTGGGCAGCGGTTCAATTATTTTGCTCCAGTATGCAGGAAGTTAGAGCGTAAGAAATTGCTTCATAACTTTTTTTTCTTATAAGAAATAACTAACTTTGCATTCTTATAAGAAATAACAACTTAAGTTAAGCTTTAGGTTTTCTTTAGAGAAAGTCTTTTCTTAAGAGAAAGTAATGCCAAATAAAAATTATATGCTGAAAAAAAGACAATTTATTTGCTCGAAAATATTTCGTAAATTAAAACATGGAAGGAAACAATCTTTGATGTAAAATAATTTGTTTTCCAAAAAAAAAAACAGTTATATTACATAATTGAGATATACGAGACTTTTTGACTGCATGGAATTCAAAGAATAGCGCTAATAAAAACACAAAAGTTTTAAGACGCAGTATTTGTCATATTATTTTGTTTTTTTTTTGTTGAACCATTTTTATAAAGTGACGTTTTGCTACATGAAAGACTTAAAATGGATGTAAATATTTGAGAAACATTTGCTCGCTTATTGTACTTATTGTTCAATAGTGTTGCAAAACAAGTTAAATTATGCCAGACAGCGAGTTTGCAAATCTTGTAGCAGTTCTTTGCTTAAAACACACAATAAAAGCAACTCAAGTAAAAAATCTTAGAAATGTGTCGTCTTTGAAGTCATTTGTCAAAGACACAACATGTTGTTGACACAACAAAAAAAGAAAAAAAAATTAATAAAAAAAGGAACAGCCATGCACTTCAGCACTTAACTCTTTTGCTTTTATTTCACAGCACTTCGATTTGTGTTTGAGTAAAATGTTTCGTAAAATAAAAAAAAACTTTCGTTTCGAGAGACTGCCACTTGAAATTTTTGAAAGCCGTAATTTTATGTCATTTAAAACATTTCTATTGCTTTCGTTTGATGATGCCAATGTTGATCATGCTGATTTGACAGTTTCTTTTTTCTACACATATAATTTCTCTTTAGTGTTTTTTTCCCCTTTTGTCGATGCTTTGCGGTAAAATTCAAAAGAAATATTAAAAATATAAACATACAAATACACATACACATACAAATACACATGCCAAAGACGACACATAAACAAATAAAATAATATCGTACCAGTGCTGTTATAGATTTTTAAGCTTTTGGCACAAATGTGATGTATTCATAGTGCTCAGAATGGCAACGTTTAGTGGAACGGCTTAAGCGCCAAGCTCAACTCACATTATTCATCGCCATCTAACACCAAATCACATACATATTTTAATACATATTAGAAATTGTTTGCCTTTGCTCATGTGTGCATCCTGCATGTATGTTTGTGTTTAAAGTAAATGATTCATTGTTGGTGCGGGTGTGGGTGTGGGTGTGATAGTTATTTTTTAAATTTTACTTGCAGCTTTAGCTGCTGTTGCCACTGGATGTTGCTCCAACTGTTTGTGTTATTTGATGTCATCTACAAAATGCAAATTTGACACGCTTGTCACATTTTATTGAATTGAATCGATTTTAAATCGAATTGAAATGAAAATGTTTCATATTATTGAATTGATTTAAATAAAAGAAAGAAAAAAAAACAATATTCAAAAAGAATTTATACAACTCCTGTTTAGATTTTATGTTGTATTTCATACAGCCTTATTTGCAACAGTGTGTGTGTGTGAGAGTGTTTTAGTGCTAGTAAGTGTGACTGTGTCATGTCAAGGCTGCTGTTTCTTTGTGTTTGCGTTTGTGTGTGCAATATTGATGATGTTGATGTTGATGTATGTACCATTTCAGTTTTCCCCCTTTTTTTTGCTATTTTGGTTTTTGTGCTTTTCAATAAAATATTTTTCTAGGTGATTTATTCATAAAATACAAAATAGAAATAGGAGGAATAAATTCTATCAAAGTTGTTACTTTAGCTATCAATCTCTAGACTAAAAGAGTTTTAATAATAAATTTATTTGATTTTTTTTTTAATTTTTGTTTTGCGTTATTTTAGTTTTACATTGAAATTGGGAAAACATTGGATGAGTATTCATGTTAACTTGAAAAACTGAAAATAAAAACTTTTTGATGGCCATACATAAAATTACACTTATTTGTGAATACTTTCTCAACTCATCTGTCAAAAACTCAATGCGCTCAATTAAATTTTTACTTAAATCTAAATCATCAAAAGTGTGTGAAAAACTGCATTTATTTATTTGTGTAGAAAGAAGTGTTTTGAGAACCGTCTAATAGGTAATATCATTTTATATATTGTCTGTAATTGCTAATATATATTGTTTTAATTTAATTTCAATTTATTTGCAGGATCTGATCTACATCAAGAAATATTGATCGCATGGAAAAGCCGAAAACTACATTTGAAAGGAATACATTAAGGAAACGATGTTACTAAATTATTTTGTTGACCGATATGTGTTGCAATAACATTAAAAATCTTCAAAAAAAAGATTTTACCAACCACTTGGTTTGGTCAGGTTGCACAGGCCGACAGCTGCAAGCAGGTGGCCCACTTGGGTCCAGAAAATTAGGCCCCTTTTGTGATGCCTGAAATGGACAGAGAAAATATCATTTTACTATTCTATGTTGTGGTCGGTGTTGAACCAAGCCGTTTCTCGAATAAACTGGTTTACTATTTTTAGATTGCATTCCGTAAGATCTGTGAGTCCGGGTAAAACCGAGTTGCCTATATAAATGGCTCTGTGATAAGACCGAGCTGGGTATTGACAGAGGAGATGCTTGACGGTTTCTTCATCCTCTTCATTTTGACAGCTTCTACAGAAGTCATTAAAAGGGAGATTCAATATGAAACAGTGCCCTGTTAGGACTGCCACGAGTATACGTAGCTGATGTCGAGAGATCGCCAGTAAAATGGCTGTTTTAGCTCGGTTATATTGGCGCCAGGTTGATCTGGAGGCTGCACAAGCGGATTCATTGAACCATCTAGATTGTGCTGTCCCTATGAAGTTATGCTCTATGATGATTGTTGAGGAATAAAAATGCAATCTTTATTTATTTCAACATAAGGAACAAACAATTTATTGATATAATTGCTAAGACTTTATTCGCGATCAAATTCAAATAAAAAATACATACCATGAATAACAAAGTAATAATTATTAACAAGTAAAAAAAAATAACAACATTGGAATGCGAGTACCGTTCAAATTAAATGAAACAAATAACAACTTGTTTTAGTAATAAACTCAGTGGGAATAAAAAATATAGCACGTGCAATATATTCATGAACAAAAATTTTACAGTTTTTTAGAGGGATTCCTACTAGTCGGTCGGTGTCCAGTTCTTGCAAACAGGCAAGCTTATCTACACCATCCCCTAAAATACAAAATATTTGGTTGGGCATTTATTTTGTTATCTTTGAAGTGCGATCGCATGTCGCTGTTAATGGTTTAATTTTCTCATTTAGTATTACATAAAAAAATATATGCTTTACTGATATATACTTTACTTTAATCTGATCAATTTAGGTGCGTCTGAAATAAAGACTTATAGGTAATTTTTATTCGGAAAGAGTCCTATATTCGCATTATGAAACATTAATACTCTACATATAAATAACTCATTCTTTTCTTTGCAGAATATGTTCAATATTTCCGAACTTTTGCAAAGATTATAGTTATTTATGTGCTCGTATGTAAATACATATGATGATTAGGAATACTTCAATATCCTTCCATTTCTTTTGCTAATAATTGCCATTCAGAGATCAATGGAACAGAAAAAAACTTATTTCTTGTTGCATTATTTTATTGTTTTTTCATTTCTCTCCTGATTTTCTATGAATAAAAATATTTCCAAAAATTTTCTTACGCATAATAAATTTCTTTAATTTTATTGTCTTTATTTGTATCACTTCGTTTTCATTTTACGACATAAATTTACTAATAAATTATGAATAAAAGTGTGAAGTTGCAGAAAGTATGTTGTTCTCATATGTTCGTTGAGGGGCAATCACCGAAATCTGTAGTGATTGATAATAAATGTATTAATAATAAAGGAGGCTTAACATTCTAAATGTTTAGCTAATATATTGATAAATTACAATAAAAATTTGATACTTTAGCATTTGAGAGTTTCTAAATGACTGCAAAGTTTGCGAAATTTCTAAGTTATTCAACTGTAACTGAGTGGGTGGTGAGAGATATAAAGTGTGTGTGTCTAAAGCACAAATATATAATAATGTTAATTAATGTTAATAAAATATTAATAGTTTATGTAACAGTAGAATCTGTGTTACACTTGAGTTGAAGTTTTTATGAAACCATAAACATTCGAGGGGTCATGCAATAGTTAATGCTTAATTATACGATTAATTAAGAGATAAAATATAAATAATTGCTGACTCGTTTGGGAATAAGGGTGACAAATATGTAATAAATCAGCTTAAGATTGAAAAGTAAACAAAATATTCTAAAAATTCGCTTATCGCTGAAATATGCTGGACATTGTATGATAAAGAAGTGGAATTGCCTAGAGCTAACAAAATGCAATTAATGAATACTTCCTATCCAAATTTTGCTATCGAAGGTAAAGAAATAGAGATATTAGTGATTTTTAGTTAAATTTGAATTATGGTTTTTTCATGCCAATTTGTTGAGGTACTTTGAAATAAAATTCTTAATAAATGCGAAATTAATAAATTAATTGTGTCTTATTTCTGACTTTCTGGTCGAGGACTTATAACAAAATTTTGTAGATAATATTTTTGTGGCGCATTTTAACCCCTTCAATACCTGTTTTAATGCTGTTTTTTGCTCTTTTTTAAAAGGAGGACAAAAAAGACCCATACCTTGAGGACTTAGAGGGTTAACATATTCTACAAAAATGTGCTCCATAACATTTTACATAAATTTCTTAAACTCATTTTATACCTAAAATGTAAAGGTCACATGGTTTCTTATGCCAATTAACAATAAGAATGTGACAGAGCTGGGAAACTTTAAGCCCACCTTGAAATGAAATTCAGATATAAACTTTTAAAACGCCGATACACGTGTCTTTTTTTTGTCTCCTCTATCAAAATTTATAGGCCGGACTTTGTAATTTTTTTTTGTGTTGTACAGTGTTTTAACAATTTTTCGATGACAGTTTTTACGTAAATAAATTATAATAAACAATAAATAAAGTGTATATGCGGTTTCCGCAATCCGCATAGTTGTCTTATGTAACAAATATTTATGGCACTCAATCGAAAAAAATTTTGCTTTTTTTAATATGGAAATCACTTTGAAAAATTTAATAAATCCATTTTATCTTTTTAACCATAATAAATTGTTTAACATAAACTTTATGTTGCCGTTTTAATTTTCGTCATTGTGGCATTGAATTTTTCTTCTATTTTTCTTCTAGCTTTGAGTTTTAATTAGATTTGTTTCCTCTTTTTTTCACTTGTATACTTTTGGCTAAAAGCCATAAAAGCAAAACAGGAATCATCTTTCAATGAAAGATAAATAAATATCAGACTATTAAACTTAATTAAATATTGATACACATGTGTTCACACTCTTTCCAAAGTTATTTGTTGTTAACCATTTTTCTATTAGAAATGAATCTTAATTGCTTGAGTAATTTCAACACATTCACAGAGACAAACATGCAGACAAGAGACAACAGACAAGAGACAAGAGCATTTGCTATAAAACATTTATTAAATAAATGGACAGAGGCCTACCCAAGGAGAGTTGTTTCACACGATAAAAGGAAACAGGAAGTTGTTTATTGCTTTTTGTTGCTCTTTTTGCAGTCCAAGCCAACCCACAATTTTATCAAAATAAAGAAAAAAACAGCAGCAGCAAAAGTAGTGCCTGAAAACTTAGCAGCAGCTGTAATTTTAAATGTGGTGGAAAAACCAAGAAATAAAACACAAAAAAATATATGTACGAATTTAATAAGAAGAAATAAAAACAATAAATGCGTTCAGCAAGATCTATGGTTACATTTGCTAAATTGCCAAGTACATTCTATACGAGTATTTTCTTTCGTTCAAACATTTTATTGGTTTTTTAATGTAATAAATTTATGTGAGAAAAATAGATTTTTATTGTTTTTTTGTGCTTTTTTGTTACTTCCATTTCGTTTGCTGGTTGTCGTCATTGTAGTTGTTGCTTAATGCTTTATTTGGCCACAAAGAGCTTTCGAGTGTAATACTTATTTGTAGTGAGTTGCAAACAATGTAAGAAACAATATAAAAAGTAATAAAATGCTATAAAAGCTATTGAGGGGGAGGTAAGAGAAAACTGTGCAATTTATTATACATTTTATTTCTATTTCTCTAGCGATTTTTAATTAAAGGACAATTTTATTAAAGGGACTTCTTCTTAGCAATGATTTTTTTTGTAGAGAATGTGCAACTAAATGGCAAATTATAGGTTTCGTTAAGTTCTACTTTAGGTGTGACAATTTTAATATTAATCTACGAGTATTATAGTGCTGTGAATACTGCCAGCAGCATAGAAAAACATTATTTTAGTTTTATGACTGAAATAATTGAAAATATATATATTATATTTTATTTTTTATTATTATTATTATGTATGCATGTATGCATGTTGTGCTTCTGTGTATGTAAATAACTGATAAATTAAGAACCGCTCTCGTGAGATAATAAACGAGGTTTCGAAAAAATGTTTTCTTAATTAGTTACAAATTTCTAAGCTGAACATAAAAACTATTCAGCCCTTAAACTGAACAGACAACATCAGCAGCTTAGAATTTGAATGAAATTGATTGCTCCGTTTAAGAGAAATCGTTGTCGAAAAATTTTTGAAAAGTTACTCGACCGCGTACAGGAGAGGCCGAAGAAGCTCATCAGTGACGGAAGTGTAGCCAACACTATTGACTCAATGCAGCAAGGACGTAATTTGGGATTCGTTTCACTGTTTTATCGTTACTACAATGGAATGTGCTCTAATGAAATCAGGGAACTTGTTCCCGAAACTCTGTCATTTTTGCGAACAACACGTTCTTCGTTAAGAGCGCATCCATTTGTGTTTGATAGGCTGCATTACAGAGTAAATTCGTGGAATGTGGAACAAAATCCCTGCAGAGGTACTTTCTGTTACTTTCAGTTTGGGAAGGTTCAAGGTTCAAGGTTTTCCTAGTTCCGGCACAATGCACTGCATATGTAGATGTTATTCCCTAAGTGCTGGCCTAAGTTAAAAAAAAACAAAAACTATCCTTTTCTTATTGAATTACAAATATGACTTGCCAGTACAAATTTTTAAAAAAGCAATTTTTGGCTGTACTGACACCAGTCCTCTTTTGTAGAGAGCATTTTAAAAAAAAATATCCCATTTTCCATACCAACAACAACACTTTCAGTTGTGTATCACTAAAGTACATCGTTGTTGTTGTTGCTGTAGCAAGTATTTGAAAGACATTGGTAAGACAATGTTAATGTTGACACTTGACACACAATAAAATCAACACATATAGACACAAATAAATTTCAAACACTGATAATGTTGTATGCAATAACTACACACGAACTACACACACACACACACACGCACACACAGACACAGGCTCACAACTACACAATTCATTCTCTTTATGTAGATATGTAAGTTGTATGTATTTACATTATATATCTATTGCCAGAAAAACAACAAAATAAAAATATAACTCTTAAGTAGCATAAACTTCGTAAAAGTGTAGACTTTCATGGGAGTATAAAGCCAAGTTAACAGCAGGAGCAGCAGTAGCAGCAGTAGCAGCAACAATAATACAATATAAAACGTGCTAATGATGTGCAAAATATGTTGCTTGTTTAATGCAAGCACCAGTGTACACACAACTACTAACATATACATACACATACATATCGTCAGCTCATTATGGGCTTGGCGCATATGAGAAGCGATTGGAATAAAGTTAACATGAAGTTTTCTCAAAATATACCTGATAGAATTTTTTTTGTACTTTCACCACTGCTTCCGGCATATGTTTTGAACAAAAAATGTAATTTTTTTTAATTAAATGTAAATGTTGTTACAAGAGAAGATTTTTTAAACTTTGGGCGATATAAATCGGACCCAACATTGAATGGACAAATACGTTCAACACTAGCTATGACGTGAGGCCAAAATTCCCTGAAGTTTTTGGTTCTCACAAAGCAAAAAAAAAAACAAAACTTTTAAAGTAATGTGATTTAAATATGAATCTCTGCAATCATGTGTATTCTTACTAGCACTCAAATTTATTTATTTAACTTGTTATGCAAGACTCACTAAGCAAATAAATAGAAATACAAAATAAAAGGTACAAATACAAAAGACCTTGAAGGTCGTAGCCTCCACCAGATTGTTCGTTCTGTCAAGAATATTTCGGCTAAGACTGCCAATGTTGCTGCTGGAATTGAAAGAGCGCGGCTTGGTGAAAGGTGCAGCCGCACATACAGCAGGAGCCACAATTAGTCTAAATACGCGCCATCTTTTAAATTCTCGGTACACCAATTAAACAATAAGCTGACGATATGTAAGTATATTTACATATACAAAGGCGACTTTTTCAATGCATACTCTGATAAGAAACTAAGAAAGTTTGCGGAAATTATAGAGTTAAAATATGCAAATATGTATTTATTATTATTATTGTAAGAAAGTATCTAAATATTAGCGCTGTTATTGTATGCTGTACAGCTATAGAAATTTTTCCTACTTTCCAAATATGAATGTCATGCAAAGTAGCGAGATGCAATTGAGAAAAAAAGTATTATGACACTTTTGATTTCACCAATAAAATCAAAGACAGAAAAGTAAAGTAATGAATAATGATCGATCGAAATATCGATGGACGCGTCAAAAACTCCATGCTTACATTGTCAAAGTTGGTTGAATATTAGGAAATTCAGCTACAATAGACAAAAACCTATAAACATTAACGGAAACAGCTTAATCTCAGCTGCCAATGGTACTGAATAAGCGAGAGGTTATGGAATATATAGAATAATTAATCAATATGTAAAAATCAATAAATTGCACTTTTATTACTCTAATTCCTTAAATTATACGGTTAAATAGCTATATCTTCCTAGTCACAAAGAACACTGATGAGATAGTGTAGCGACCTTGAAATCAATACTGATCCGTTCTAATAGTCTGATGAATAAAAATTGTTCCAAAAAGAGTACTCTCTTAATAAAATAACGAGTTTATGCAAAAGATTTCTTAAATAAAGAAGAAATGGTTAAACTCAGATTTGAACTTGAGCCAAACAATTCCTTTCAAATATAAGTTCGACTAATTACAAACATTAATTATATTTTATTTAAAAAAAATATATTTTGGACATGTGATAAATAAAGAAAGTAAAACTATTACAATGGGAAAAAAGCAAAGCAACGTACTGCGCTACGAGGCCACTGCACATGTTTCTAGAAATATCATTAGCATAAAGGTTTCCCAAAAGGTCTGCAGAATTTGAGTTTATTTATAAAAAAATTATATTAATTGTAAGTCTTCAAACTTTTTATAGATGATTTCATCAGCAGTATGAGATGAAGTATGAAAATTCTGTAACGAAACAGTGTAACGCAAAGGCTTTAAATCTTTCTTATTTTTACATTAATTTTTAGAAAAAGATTGTTTTAAAAAATATATTTATTTTTTTATCAATTAAGGTGCACGGTAGTTTGCCAGGCAATGCTACTTAATTTTTACTCCTTAGCGATCAGGCATATTGAGGGTAGATTTCGGCAAACATTGCGCAAAAATGAATACATGACTAGTGCAGATTTTTCGTTACGAATTTATTTAAATTTTTAAACAGTTTTCCTATGAGTAAACATATGCAAACCAAGTTTTGCATGTGAAATCTAACCTAATTTAAAAGTTTAACAATACAAGTGCTATTTAAAATAACAACAACTACTACTACTACTACTACTAATAAAGCACAAACGCATACAATCTTGCCTATGAACTCGACACATCAACATTTTGTTCAACAATCACATGCACATACAAACAATCCAACTGAATTTTTAGTTGGCAAAAGTTTGTTCTTTTTGTTGTTTTTATTGTTTTCTTTAATGCACTTACAGCTAACACACATCCAGAAGCAGTGAGAACTGCATTAGGATGTATGTGTGAGTTCATGTAAAAGACGTGCTTCATCTAGGAAATTGCATTGATTTCGTGATGCCTTAATTAAACAACAACATGACGTTTTTGTTGGCATAAAACGAAGTAACAGTTTAAAGTTTTTAAGGGTTATTTATTTGTAACTAAGAAACAGAAAAGAGTTACACTCCTGCACAAAAGAGTAAAACCAAAATAAATTTTGTATGGAATAGAATCTATTACCCATACTCGTGCATGTGTGTTATTGAATACTAATTTTTTTAAACAAACACAAGCTGCTTAATTATTTTCGCCTTGTTGGAAGAAACACTCGGAGTCTTGGCAGGAGTTGAAGCTAGTACTTCTGGAATACTTCTCTAACCCACTATCTTCTGCTTTAGGAGGCCACCAATTTATAGTTTAAAGATGATTAAATTTTAACTAATACCATGTTTAAGCAACGTTCGGTGCTGACTGTTGTATGCAATTGTAACAAAATTTTTATGTTCTTACTTTAACACAAACTCAGTATGTAGATGTAATTAAATTTGCTTATGAATTTATTTAGAGAGTACAAAAAGTTTTGTCAACGTTATTTCGTGCAAAACTTGCCCTGCTGCTTATGCCTGTGGTCGTGTACTCTTTGTTGTTGTTAATGACGATGATGACGTTTGTGGTTTAGTGGCGGTAAATCTCACAATTAAGTTCATGGCCAACACAATTAATTTCAAAATTTTTTTTAAAATTGCTCATATTGACGTCTACTTCGTTTTGCCCGGTTTCGTTTAAGTACTCACTCATACACACGTAATTGACTATACGAATTGAAATGTGTTGAACACTTTACCACACATACATATTTAAATTTTGAGTTTAGTTGCAATTATGATCACTTTAAATATGATAATTGTTGTGGTACTTAGAGTTACATGTTTTACAAAATTTTCCCTTTTAAGGAAACAATTTCAGTTGAAACCTGTAAAATTTCGCAAACTCAGAACAATATGATTGACATTGAAACTTAAAAACTAATTGAACATTTTTTGGTCTTGATGTAAATTTAGAAAACACGCACTTATGCTAATTGGCTTTGTGCCAATACAGAATTAACAATGTTATTCAGAATTTTTATTTCAAGGCTTTCGTCATAAAGCGCTACATATCGCCTATTTACTCATACAACGTCATAACTCAAAAATCTCGTTTTTCTGAAAACGCGTTTAACATTTTTAAATTACTCACAACTCAATGGAAAGGTAAAAATAATAGTCTCCTCACAAGAACTGAGTAAACAAGATATTTATATATATATATATATTACACAAGATGAAGAACGATACGGCGAATAATTCTGCTCTTCCCACAAAAATCATGTTTTTTGAGTAATGACGTTATATGAGTAAATGAACTATATGTAGTTTTATGCAAGTTAAGCTATATTGTGGCATATGTATTTGAAACAGCGGATGTGATCTTCAACTGAACTGAATTAGTTTGTAATTGTTGGCTTATAATTGCTTGTCATCGAATATTCAATTAACGCGTTTTCCTGAATATAAAAACAACAATTTTCGTTCGGCAGTTTATATTGAAAACCGAACTTAAGTTTTATATTTTTTTTCAAAAATAGGTTGTCAAGCTTTGTACCAAAATTTTTTAAATATGCTACATTCCTTACCCAGATCATCAGATTTTTTAAAGCTGTGAATAAATTATTCGTTTTCAAATGTACGAGTTTGCAGCGCTTCCGATTATTTATAAAAAGATGGCTGAGATCTTTCTCGATTTATTTTTGAATGCAAAAATATATTCGAAAATGTAGCATAAGAAGCAAAAGTAATGCGTATTTTAAAGCAGGAGGTACAACAACACTTTACAACTCTTCGGGCGTAGCGTAATTTTTGGTTAATTATAACCGACGTTTATTGAAGTATAAACATTCCAAATGCTCATACTTTTCAAAATTTAAACTTATTTTAAATATGCATTTAAGCCATAACAAATACTTGAATTTAATTTGATAAAGTGCTTTCTTTCCTTCACTGTCCCAACATAAAAAAGATTTTTGTTGACGAATCCAAGACAACGACGAGTTATGCCTCAGCCAAAAAAGTGCCGTCAGAAGCTAATCACGCTAATTCCAAAAAAGATGATAATGATCAATGATTAAACATATAACTTCAATATGTTTCAACTCAGCATTTACTTTAAACGCATTCTAAAAAAAGATTTTCTTTTTTTTTGAAATAATTGTTAACAAAAAGTTTTTTCTTTACTGAATTTTTTATAAACAAAATTTGTAATCATCAACTTAAGACACACATAACCTTTCTTGAGGCTAAACGAAAAGTAAGGGTTAACTAATAATCCTGTTTTTCTTTGCTAATCAAAAAGCTTTGGTAAACAATTAGTAACGCTTTCTTAACTTTTTCATGGTAAATATTAGGTTGTTAAGTAAATTTTAATTGGCTGAGGATTCTCTTTACTGCCAAATATATATATATATATTTTTTTAAAGCTAAACATAACAGTCTAATCCCAATTATTAGCTAATTCCTGGGTAAAAGTGAAAAGAATAATTTTCTTTTTAAAAGTATTTATTTTTTTTATAGTAATTAAGAACCTTAAACAAAGAATATAAAGAAAATTTTTTGCCTGTTGCAATTTATAATCCTATTATGAGAAAAATCTGTTTAATATACATTTGTTTTGGTCTTTCCGCTTGATTGTGAAAAAACAAAGCAGAAAATCATGGCACAGTGGCGTTAAATGACAGAGAGGACGGTAGATCAGTTCAACACAGCTTTTCATCTACTTAGCAAGGTTAATATCCTGCAAACATTGGTGATGAGAAATTCAAAAAGACACATCCCAAAAGTAGGATTAAAGATTTTCCAACAAAAATTATAATAAATAAAAACAATGTAACACTTCTTACATGGCTACAAGTACAGAAGTGTCGTTGTTACGGTTTTTCTTGTAGCCTCTCATTCTATAGCATCGACAATTTTAATCAATATTTCCCTTCTAATTTTTCTGATCGTGGGAGGGTTTTCAGGAATTTTCGTTAATTTCGCTGTTTTTAAATTTTTCGGTTCTTTGCAAAAGAATCGGTAATTCTTTATCTTATCCCGATTACACTGTACCACACCAAAAAGAAATTCCAAATAAATTAAATTAATTTGTACTTGACTTATCATTTTGAAAATAAATTAACAAATAAAACTCACTTGCTGTTTCAAGTTTTCAGGATACAACGAGTATACTTCGTTATTTTGATAGTCGGTATTTTTTAAAACATTTTTCATAGTAAATTTATCAAAAATTCCCACGTGTATTAACTGTCTGGGTCGATCAAAAAATATGTACGCAAGATTTGGTTTTGAGTTTTTAGCATGAAAATATTCACACGATTTACAGCGAAACCTTAAACGTTTTTAACATATAAAACAAATTTTGCGAATATTTATTTCTTGATGCTTAAAGTATTTCCAAAACTTTTTTTATATTTCTTTTATTTAAATATTTTCAAAAGTGGGAAGCAAAAAGAATACAAGAGCTCTGCTGATAAAGTTCTGGTGACATGTTGTTTCAGTTCTACCAGTTTGTCAATTTCTATCTCCAGACTTGATTGTTTTTCGAAATATCATTTATACTTTCTTATGTTAGAGTCGAAAAATGCAAGATTATTGAAATGAAACCAGCTTTCATATTTCATTTTAGATTTCTGTAACATCCGTGATACAGATAAATAAATCACTAAAGTGTAAATTATAAGAATAAAATAAATTCGTGAACAAAACGAAAGCATTCAATCTTAAACTCATTATCATAATACCAATCCACCACCAAGAAAAAAATATCACAATTAGTGATGTGCTTTATTTTTTATGCTCAAGACTGTTATAACTATTAAAAGTTTTTATGATTGTTCGGTATTATGTAAAATAACTTTTTTGGCTGTTATTTTTTTCTCTATCGGCCATTATTTAATACTAATCTTATTTAAGTAAGTTGAATAATAAGCTGATTTTAATAAGCAAATTCTACAAAAAATTAGCTTTTATAAAAAAGCAAACTTTTGTTTTGATTTAATCAAAAAACATTTTACAGAAGAAGGAAAAAATCGCCAAAGTGATGGCAGTTACATGATTTAATTTATTTTTTTCATTTCCGTTTTTATGGCAGAAGCTTAAAAGTTTCCTAGGAACAAGAGATTTTAACATAATTCACAATACAATGAATAAACACCACTTCCTTGAATTTAAGGTCAATCACCTGATGACGGCACATTTTGTTATTTCCACAATTTTTTATTTAGAAAAAAGTATTAATTTATCTTAAACGGCAAATTTGTTTAAATCATGCCAAATTTAAATTAAACAAATAAGAGTGCTATAGTCGGCTGTACCGAATCTTATATTCACTTCATCAAAGTATGGAAATGCTTTTAGCTACGAAAGAACTTTACTGCATTTAAGTGACAACAGTTCTTTGAATATTAATACTTTCTTCAGTTTATTGCTAAAAAATGGTAATAAAAAACAAAAATCATATTGATTATAGATAGGCCTTATTCACAAACGATTAATAAAGTTAACGTATGCATTAAAACCGGCTTTCCCATATAAAAATTCAACACTAAACCTACTATAATTTTATTAATCGTTCATGGAAACTTTGGTTATTTTGACACAACAGGTCTATTCATTATTTAGGGCTGTAAGTTATCTGGAGTCTTTGGACCAGATCATCGTTAAATCAACT
The DNA here is from genome assembly GCA_956483585.1 of Gymnocheta viridis. Classification (NCBI taxonomy): domain Eukaryota; kingdom Metazoa; phylum Arthropoda; class Insecta; order Diptera; family Tachinidae; genus Gymnocheta; species Gymnocheta viridis. Next base: position 45,404,261 of record OY101440.1, on the reverse strand, counting down.
TCGTTATCTATAAGGTTTGCGATAAAAAGAGTTCGAAAATAAATATTGCAGAAATGGCAAACGGAATGATAAACCATTCTATTTTTTATGGTGAACGCATAAAAACAAAAATTAATTAAATGAGGTTTTACCAATTTAATTTAAATTATCTTTAAAGAAAACCAAACTCTAAAAGAAATACTCTCGTTAGAAAAGAGCAAAAGCGGATGAAAGTTTATTAATAATGAATTTTGCGTTGATGTTGAATATGAAATTATAAAACTAATTAGTCTTATGTTTTATGCTGAAATAATAAGATTAAATAGTTGCTATTCATAGCAATTGATACTATCTAAAACTGAAATGAGCAAATTAGCGCTGATAGCGCAGGAAATGCACATTGAACTTTTCCCGTTTTCTTTAAAAAAAGTATCACACAAACCTTTTCACTGTTATAAAAGAATTGTTAAAATGAACATGAGCTTTACTATAATTATTTCAATTGAATTTAAAAAATGTTTGCTGGGTTATTGTTTTTAATTAAATTATTTTTTTTATATCAATTATATTATTTAAATATCTTTTTTTTTAATAGCAAATTGCTTGTATATAATTGACTGATAGCTTTTTTATATAGTTTTTTGTGTTGCTAAATTTATTTGTAACCAATTTCAAATTGGGCTTATAAAGTCTTTCTGTTTGAGCATTGAATGTATAGAAATGTGTTGTTTTTGTTCTACTTTTTCTTTACAGTACAGTCTTTAATATTCGTATGCAGCCATCTGAACTTTCTGCAAACATGGAAGCAATTTTTTAAAGCATTTACTTTTATTGGCAGCTAAAGTAGACGAAGGGAAGTCACTTTTAATTTTGCTTATTAAAAAGTAGAGCAGCATAAAAATTTCTGGGTTCGCCTTGGAATATTGGATAACGTGGGAGATCATTAGCCTGGACCCTGCTATTTCTGGAGACGAGACAACAATTATTTGTTTAATTTAATTTAATCTATTTGTTCATATTTAAGAGTGCAATACAAAAAATTAATGTGTGTGGTAATGATAAAAAATAATTCATGAAAGCTTTTCTGAGTTTCTGAAGAAGCGATATGAAATGCAGAATTATCAATCAAGGCGGTTGGTACTTGGAAACGTAAAGGGATCGTCTTCCATATTAAACCAGCATTAAGGGGTCTTAAAGTCATTTTGCGGACTGTAATCTCCTGTTTGGTTGGATTTTTATATTGTAATTTTCATCCAAAATAAATAACTGAGTGCATGTAAAAGTAATTGCTTTTCATTGTTGCAGTACGAGTGTATTTGTCCTGACTGTCAGTAGCAAGCAATTAAAAAAGAAAAAGTAATGAAATATGCGAAAAATTGCCAATCAATAAGTAATTAAATATAAAAATAACTATAAAAGTTGATTATTCCGTACACAGTTGTTATTTTTTTATTTTTAAAATATTTTTTGACTCGTAATTACAAAAAAAAAAAAAAAATACAAATTATACAGAAAATTTTAGACCAAAAAATTATAATTTAATGAAATAAATTTTTTTATTTTTATATATTTTACTTACTGGTATTTTGCAATATTCGGAATAGAAAATTTAAATTTAACAAAAATTCTGAAATAAATAAAAATGTGTTTAATATAAAATTTATACTTAAAAAAACGACTAATACATGACATAAACAAGATTATTTCAAACGAAGCTATAAATTTAGAGAATTGATATACCGGTGAAATTTTTATTGTAACAAAATTAAATAGAAAATTTTATTTACCCAAAAAATAGGTAACAAGAATATATTTAAATCTTTCAATTTCATTTTAAAAATAATATAGTATAGAAATCTAAGAACTATCTTTGGAAGAGACTCCTAAAAGTCTTGCGGAAATTAAGGACGATGAGCAAATTATAATCCAAGAATTAATTGATATTTGGCGTGATTTTTTATTGCTTTTGGATTGTTTATTCACAATTAAAAATCATGTAAAAAGACCCAAAATATTTAGCTATTGTTCATTTATTCTTTTTTCTGGTCCCTGAGTACGTTGAATAAAGTTCGCCGAGTAAAGTTTTCTACTTAGCAAGTCTGGGACCGGTCTTAAGGACTTCCTCTTTAGGCGTTTTCAAATAAAGACTACAGCGAGAATATATTTTTGTAACGTACCAAGGAAACCAATATCATCATAAAGCGGGTTTACAATATTCAACATATCCAGTAGGAATCTATTAGGACAAGCCGAAAGCCATCTAGTCAAAAAATCTATATACAGGATATCTTTTACTCGGCATACGCAGATGAGAAAACTGTGGGTAGGCAGCTTTAGTCATCGAAGATGTTATTCGACGTGTCTCGGATTAAGGATAACCAAAAACATTTTAGGAAAGAAAGACAGCTTTACATTATCCGCAGAAGATGAAGTTCTGCTTTATTTTTAAGCAAATATTCACAACTGATTTGGATGATTTCACGCAATTAATAATAATTCATATAGAAAGAAACTTTTCTACTTTGCCGCCTAAGTAATTGCTTATAAAATTTAAGGTGATTTAAATATTTTTTTGGTTTTGTTCAATATAATTAATTACTTAAAGAAATGTGTCTATTTGGGTGATTCTTCCTTGGGCAATTGTTTGACATAAACTTACTTTTTTTGGCTCTAGATAATGCATTTTTGTTTTAAAATAATAAGTTTATATAATTAAATTTTATTGCAAACAAACAAACAAATCTAGTCACCGTAAAACTGCTACAAATAAAAGTTACAATAGACTGACAATAATTCAGTTAGAAAAAAGTTATTGCGAAAATGCAAAAATAAGACTGAAACTGCCGCACAGTAAACAAATTTTGTACTTTATATTTTCAATGATTTATAAACTCTGTCTTGTTACAACAAACAACGACAACAGACAGTTGTTGCAATTGCAATTTCGCTTCTCCTTTTGCTCCTGCGAACGGTATTGTGGTTGCCAGCGATCATATCAATGCAAACACAGATGCAACATTTTTATTGCCGAATGTAAAATACTACTCTTTCTACTCTCCTTAAGTTTCTTTATTTTGATTAAGTTATTTTACTAAAATCTTCATAAATGAGTTAAGAAATTGGGTTTTGCCACAGTGTAAGTTTTCTTTTCAAGATGGATTTAGATTAATAAAAAAAAATAATTTCATTAAGGGATAGAAAAAAACTTGAAAACTAACAAAAAAAGCTCCTTTAAGTTTTTTTTTTCATATTAAAAAAATAAATAAAAACAACTCTTAAAGTTAACGAACACTTAACATGCATCATTACCTGCAGACAAGCAGAAGTGGCTAAAGATGTTGACTGTAACACCACAAGCACTTCAATGAGTGAGCCAAAAATTGAACGCTCAATGGAAACATTATAAAAAAAATGATAAAAACAAGGAATTGGCCGTAAAAAACACACATAAAAACACTCTTGAGCCACGAATGGTATGCGAGTTGTAACATGTGCTGCAGCTTTTGGCAGAGTTATAAATAAAAACACTAAATTCAAGTTGCAACAGAAAGCATTCATATATGCACGCCTTCTGGAGATGATGCACTTTTATGAACCGAAAAAAAATTATATTGCAAAAAAATTTCCAAAGATACAAAAAAAAAGAGTTGTGGCAACAAAAACATAAATAATTATAGCAAAACTTGATGAAAGTTTCCTGTTGTCTTGCATTGTTTCCAAAAAAAAAATATGCGGCGTGATTTCGTTGCTGTTCTATGAAACAAACCCTGGGAAACAATGAAACGAGTGCTTTATTTTAACTCTAAAAGCTGAAATGTTTGTGGTGTGTTGTTTCAACATGTTCTTTTTGTTGCAAGAAGTTAAGTTAACGACAAAGAAAGAAGAGAAAAATAGCAAAACTACAAAATTACTTGTGTGTTTATTTCGCTTTTAATTTGTTTTTCGCCTGTTATAAATAGAAATTTATAACAAAATGCTTAACATGTTTTTTCACATTTTTAAGAGGTAAATACAACAATTGGGCATGGAGAAACATTCTTAATGAAAACACAGTGAGGAAAAGTAAAGGCTCTCACTTGGCAGGCCTGAAACACTTATTAAACATTTTGAACTTCCAAATTCTTAAACCATTTAGCATAACAGTTGTAGGGTACAATATAAGTTTCTTTTGCAACCTTATAAAAATACTTTGTGAAGTTTTATCTGAAGCAGACGAAGTTGTTGGTTTTGTGGTTTACTCAGTGGAATTGTGTCTGTTAGAGCGGATTCCGGACTACTTAAGCATTTTCATATCAGAGCTTCTCGCACTTTACTTAGTCAGAGTATAATAAGGTTTTTTTAGTAAGTATTCTTAGCAATTTAAATGGCTGTAAATAAGGAGAACTTTTAGTCCAGTGGTTCGCAGCCGTAGTTCCGTGGTATCAACCAACTTCTTTATAATGTTCATAAAAAAGCACTTTCGTCAACAAAGTACACAGCTGAAGGTGAAACATATTACTTCAATAGCAATTTACTTCTCTTTTTGTGGATGATCTTCTTTTCTGCTACCCAGATATAAAGTACGAGGCCTTCAAGAAGGCCCACTTATTGCCACATGGAAACAATGTAAACCAAGTTTTAGTTTATACACACTTGTACATACATTTCCTAACGCTTCCGCATTTGTTAGAGAAAAAGAAATTATCAAAATGAAACATTTAATAAGAAAAAACTCTCTGTGTTCATCCAACAATTGTTTGTGGTTTCTGGTTTAGAGTTTTAAGGAAGTTGGCATAAACTTTAACTATTGCACGACACATTTTTGTATGAACGGGTATTTGCAGCCAACTACTTCATACTTTTCAACAACGATTTTCAATTGCTTATTTGCCAATGGCGATCTGTATGTTTCTGTGTGAGTGACTGAATAAGTGTGTGTGTATTTGTGCAAGTACATGTGTATTTTGTCTACTTCCATTCTAGGTTAAGTAGCCACAGCCCAGACAAACTTAAAAGAATTTTTGCGGAAGTTGTTTTTTAAATTATTTTCAAACTGTTACCATTTGCTTGTTATTTATTTCTTGTTCTGTAAAGAGGCTTCATTTCTATAAATGTGGAAGAGGATAACAAATGAAGGTATGCTGTTTAAGATTAATAGTTTTTTTTAAGTTTATTTTTATCACTTCAGCGTATAACTGAGACATTTAAAGGGGCATGAAACTAAAACGAAGTTGTCATTTAGACTGCTAAGGCACTGATAGATACTCTGAGTCGGAGATTTTGTTCATTAAATTGAATAAAAAATAATTTTTTATATATAACAAATCTTTATTATTGGTTTATAATGAATTTCTACACACACGAGGTAAAAGACAACAAGATTTTAAAGATGATGCTGTTTGGTCTTCCACGGCAGACGACTGCAGCTTTAATAGAAGAATTTAAATGGGGTACACATCATCGAAAATGAGTGACAGTTTTGCTCAAATTTCGGCTTGATCGACAGTGTGAACACATATTTCGTCAGTCAACAGTCAACCACAGAAATTTTTGCGGTTGAGTGACAATTCGCAGCCATATTGGTTTTTGACTGAAAGTGTGTACCAAAAAGTATCAGCCAAGGATTTTTTTGTACCATAAACTACAAAACTAGGAAACGGAAATTAGTTTTTTTAAGCAATTTATATATTTATTTTATGAAATGCAAGCTTATGTGAGATGTGAAGACAAAATAATACAAAAAGTTGTTAGATAATATGATAAAATTAAAATAATTTATTATAAAAAAACTGTTGTTAGCTATAATGCGCGTCGTATTTTCGTATTTTCCATGTTTATGCGTCTATTTTTTTCTTGAATGGCTGTTGAGTGTCGAACATGATCGATAGTCTTAACAGTCAACACTATCATTCAAAACTGATGAATTTATGACTGTCACACAAGTTCGATAATCTGCACCCCACTTTAAAAATACAAACAATATTACGCCTGTAAGTGTAAAAGAAAGATCTAGCGAAGATGATGATTGTTTTTAACAAATTTCATTATAAAATTTTTAAAGTTTGTAAGAGTTTTTTTTTACAAATTTTCCTTAAAAAAGACTTTAACAGTTTCCTTATTCAATTATTGGATTTAATTGTGGTAGTTATAATTTACTCTTTTAAATAAAAAAAAAATAATTAAAAAAATTATTCTTGGTTTATCTCTATAAAAAGTCAGCATTGTAGAGAATACCTTAAGATTCTGCTGAAAAGTGTGGTATATATATATAGCCAAAGGTCAAAGATAATCTTTTTGTTTCTAGTCTGGATCACTAAAAATTTTCGAATTCTTAGAAGCAGATAAGAACTGCCAGCTCATTTGTATAATCTTTCTTGATTTTAATCAATTGTATTGAAAATACTTTCATATCTTCCAAGTGAAAACTCGTAATATAAATGTCATTTCTTCTGCAAGTAGGGAAACAAGATACGTCATTGGCAAAAAAAGTACACAGTCAAGTACCCAAAGAAAATAGCTATGTATGTTATATATATTTGGTGAAAAAATTGTAATTATTTAAGTTTTAATTTTTAAATAGACAACACCCTTGAAAAAGTCAATATAAAAGTGACGAAACGTTGGGTAAATATGTAATAAAAGTTTTTTATTGACATAGAACGAGTTAGGCCAAAATCAGCTAAAGACTTATAGTCAACAACACTTCTAAAATCTCAGAGTGGCCAAATATTAACATTAAAAAAATAATAGAATTTTATTTCTAGGCAATCTTTCAACTTGATAACATTTTTTCTCCACAGTTTTTTCCGATATGAGAGAGGTAAATCATATTTTTTTTACTAAAAAAGTAAAAACATATATGAATATAATATATAATATGTAATATACAATGAATTTATTTTCAATATTTGGGCTTTCAAGGTCATTTATTTCATATTATTCCGACTTTTCGTTGGTGTTTTCCAACTTCTTCAGGGAATTTTTTTTTATTATTATTTGATCTGTCTATTTCAGCAGATTTTCAATTTTGATATCAACGAATCCTAAAAGTTATTTTACTAATTCTCTCTTGTTATTGAATTAAATTTCAGTTGTTCTAAAGCGAATTTTTATCCAGCAACTTTTTCAATTAAATACACAACTTTTTGACTTCGTAGTAGCAAATAAATAAATAATTTCATCATTCAATTAAAAATATTGTACAGGACATTCGTGAATAAAAATACAAATAAATTGAAAAAAATATATGTATATTAGAAATAGCTTGGCCATGTTTGTATTTGTGGCAACTGTGCGATGTCATATTTTTTTCTATATTATTTTTATTTAATTTTACCACATGGATGTAGATCAATAGCATAAATTTTTTTATTTCTATTTTTGTATTGGCTGCCCTCTAAGGCTTGTACAAAATGCCAGAATGTCATCCAGCTTTTCGACCCTCAATATATAATGGAATTGCAATCGCGTAAGTGTGTGAGTGTGTGTGTGTTAACTTTGTGTGGTGCAGGCGGAAGTCGTGCCATGATGCCATTTTTCTGGTCAAACTTTAAATTTTAGTTTACAGCAATGAATGGGAAAAGAAAATCGAAATAAAATAAAAAAAGTACAACAATTTGATGCAATTTCATAGTGAGACAGAGAAAAAAACCTCAATAAAATTTTTGTACAACAGTTTTTATACCAAATATAAACGATACAAAAAAAACTATTGCTGAAAACAACAGCAACAACATATCCGCCATGGACAACATGGTTTTGTCTCTTTTCTAGCAAACTTGGTCGGTACAACTGAAATTTATTGAAATTGAAAAAAAATTATATCACCACCAACATCAGAAGAAAATAAAATAAAAGTTGCCTGTTCTAAAATATTGCATTGAGTGATGTTTTTTTTGATTTTGATTTTGATATTCCCAAAGCAATTGTATATTTTTCTGCAATTTTTTTTTTGCAATTTTATCACTGAGCAGTGCTGCTATATTTATCTTTTATGACTCGTTGGTCCTTGTAATGATCTTAAGCTGTATCTACATATTCTTTTTTTTAATCTCTATTATGACAATTTTTCTTTCGATAGGAAAAACAAAAAATTAAATGATTATTACATTAAGAAACTCGCATAATTAAACTAAAGTACCAAAATGGCCAGTTTCATTTTAATATAATTTTTATTATCACACGACGACGAGCTGTTTAGGCAAACACTGTTAATATCAAGATTTTGTCTTAAACTGCAGGACCCACTTAACCAGTGCTTAACGTTTTTAGGGGTTTTTTAAATTATTATATACTTTTTAAAAGACACGTTAACTTTTCCCCATGTAATTTCTTTTAATATTTCTTGTGCTCCTTTTTAATATTTGTTATAAATTAAAATAAACAAACAAACAAGAGCATTTCATGAGCTTTTATGGCTTTATTACATTCTTTTTTAATTGCTGATATAACAATTGCTATCTGTCTGATTTTATGTGGGCAGTACAATAAATAAAAAAATGAAAGACTTGATAAAATAAATATTAAATTATGTTTTTAGGCTCAAGGCTTAATAACATTCAAGGCCAGTGAATAAATAATTTTATTGCTTTATGAATTTTATTAAGAACCAAACAAAAAACGTGTAATAAAATATAAAATTTATTAAGTGTGTGACTGCAAGTCATGCAATAAAAATGGCAGGAAAGTCATAAAAAAAATCTAGTGAAAAGTTTAAAAGAACATTTTTTCAAGTTATTGTGATATAGAAATCTTAGAGAATTTCAGGATTAGGAGCTACTAATTTTATTTGTGATCGAAAATTATGATTCCGGCTAAAATTAAGAATTAAATAAAATTCACAAATAATTTTGTTTTGCCAACCCGTAAAAAAAAATTTAAAAGAAAAAGAAAATTGTAAAACGAAACATGTGCAAACGTCTGAAATTTACATGAAAAGAAATTTAAATAAAAAATTGTTTTCCAGCTTTCTTTATACATATTTTAATTATTATTTTTAGTTATCTTGTTTTTTATATACAAATAAATTTTATTTTCAATACTTAACTGATTTCGGAAAGATTTATATGTTTTTAATGGGGATTTTAGATAGATGTGCACAATCTTAATTATATTTAAGTCGGTTGAGCGGTATAAACGTTTAAAGTTGCTAACAATACATGCACACTTATTACACATACAATATGAGTGTGTGTTTGTCCAATTTGCTTTGTGTAGAAATGAGACAAAGTTTTTTCTATATGTAATCTGTAATAAGAGAGAGATAAGTAAGAGAGTTTTAAGTTGTATATTTAGAATGTTTTTTGTTTTTGTACTTTATCGTATATATTTATGTAAATGCTTAACATTTAATTACTAGAATGCGGGCGATTCGCCGTTGGCTGCTGGATAAACTAGTAATAATAATTAGCCTTGTTCTTGTTGCTATAAGAACGGTCTCTGTATTGGGCATGGGCTGTCTTTAAATAATTTCCATCTTTCCCTTCTTGACGCTGCTTCTCGTAGTCCACCGATATTCCTGTAACTTTTATTGTCGGAGACACAATTGATTTCGTTCAGCGTAACTCTTTTCCAAGTTGTGTTTGGACGTCCTAGTCTCCTTGACCCTTCGGGATTGTACATAAGGGCTTGGCAACATACTTAGTGTGTGCCCAATCCACCCAAACTTTCGCCTGCGGATTTCCACTTTGACATCTCCAAAGCTTGGTCGGTTCCATAACTGCTCATTAGACAATCTATTTGGCCAAAATATTTTTAAAATTCTGCGGAGGCACCTGGTGACAAAAAAAAAACTCAATTTGTTCTGCATTATATCCGATGTTTACCACGTTTCACACCCATATAGAAGAACAGAAATAACGCATGTCTTAAAGATTTTAATTTTAATTGTTTCAGACTTTGTTCAACGTTGTGTAAGCTTCGAGTACTTTTCTTATACGGCAATCAACATCTTTATGAGTACCTCCTTCTTCTGTAACCATACTGCCTAAGTATTGGTATACATGTACTCTATCGATAACGTTTCCGTTAAGGGTAATAGGTTCAGTCGAGATGGCATTTACTCTCATATCTTTGGGTCTGGCAATGTTAATTCTCAGGCCTACTTTTAAGGACTCATTAGCTAAATCGTTCAGCTAGTTTTTGCATATCGGAACGTCTGTGCGCGAGCTCACACTTATCGTTTGCATAGTCCAGGGACTCTAATCTCTCATTAGGATGAACGGAGTTCCAAATAATTCCTCTAGTCTTATTTTGGGTTGCACGTTTTGATATCGCATATATTACCAACAAGAATATCAGAGGTGAGAGCAGGCCACCTTGTCTAATACCTGAAATGGATTTAAATGGTTCCATCGAGAAAAACTGTGTTATTGAAACCTTCATAGCTGCTGCGTATTATTGAAATAATTTTGTCTGGCACACCTATAATCCTTAATTCGCCCCAAAAACATTCCCTGTTGATTGAATCGAAAGCTAAAGATTGAGCATTATTTAAAGCTTTATTTTTATTTTGATGATGTTATTGTAAAAAGATATTTAACTTTACTTTAATTTATCTCAATAAAGGCTGCTTTGGCTTTAGAAAAGAAAAAAACTATTTTATAAGAAATTTTAAAATAAACTTCCAACTTAAATTTTGCACATTCTTTAAATATAATTCTTATTAATGTCCTTTTAAAAATTCCAACTTAAATTATTTTTACATATTTTCCTTGAACATTTTCAGGACAGTATAATTAAAATTGCTGCTACGAAAGTTTGTTGCATGCCAAGTCATGTCATGCATAAACAACATAAGCAGAATGAAACAGTAATTATTATCTTAAAATATATTATTCACCTTTCATTCATTTTAATTAATTTATGCGAATTATAACACCAAAATGGGCAAATTTATTTTGCATTATCATTAAATTGTCATTACAAAAATGTCGACGCCGTCTTCAATAGGAGTGAAGAGTCCTGTTTGACACACAACAAGAACAACAACAACAATAAACTTTAACAAAATTTTACCATTCAGTTGAAATGTTTGTCCTTCTACCTTGTTTGTGTGTGTGTCTGTGTGTGTGTTTTTTTTTAATTTGTGTGAATAAAAAACACATTTAAGTTCATCTATAAACATTAATTCAAATGTCATTAAGGACATTTTAGGTACCGACGGACCTCATATACATATAAAGTACTTAAAAATAATGTCAACAAAGAAAACAAAAATTTTTACAAAAATGTTTGAGAAAAGGAATGTTTAGCAATTTTGATGCTTTTGCTGATTTGTCACTTTTGTTGTTTTTATTGTTGTTGTGCTCTTTTATTCTGATGTCGACAATTTGGCGTTGGTTTTCTTCTCCAGTTTTTATAATTAAATGTAATTAATTTTAACTATTTAAATGTGACTTGTTCTACTAAATACTACAGACAACATGAACATTTTGGGCCTCTTTTTATATAATTACTTTAAAAATTACATAAATACTTACAAGTACATGCACCGTAGCACAAACTGAGAAACACACATCAAGAACTTTGCATGAGATAACACTGTTTCCGGTCGTAATTAAGTCCTGCAAAAACTACGTTTTCGTGAATATCCCAAAAACTCAGCTTAAGAAAAATAAATAAATTTCATAATCGTATTCGGCGACCTGAAATAATTTTGCAAAGCATTATTTGCTTTATTTACATTTGATTTGTAAGCCATTGATATTATTATTATCCAATGGAAACATTGTCGCTTGGCTGATTATATGAAATTCATACCCATACTTTGGAGAAATAAAAGGATCATTGACATGATGACGTTGTAAAAGTGTAGTTAAATTTTATTTGAGAGTAATTTCTTTTTACAATGCTTTTGATTGTATTTATTTTAGTCCTTTCGGTTGCCAAAGCCTCTGCTGTATCATCTCCCAGTAGAGTGTGTCCCTTGTTTTAAGTGTTTGTTATGTAAAAGACAAATTATGTTGACAAAGTAAACTTCTTGTAAATTTTTGAAGAAAATAAAGCAAACAACGTTTACAAATGAATTAAAATATAAATCTTTAGATGCTTTGCTGTTTCGGCTCTAATGCCCTCGATACGAGACAGCAAATATTTTGTTGCTTTCTTATTTTATTTCAATTTATTTTTTATTTATTAATTTTTTTTGGCATTCTACTCGTGCGAGTTTTTAGAACATAATTTTAATTCCTTTGTTTTTCTCTTATATACTATTATACTTTGTGCGAAATTGTTTTGTTTTGTTTTATCATTTTTAAATGTTGTAATTTTTAATGGCCTGTTCCGCAAAAATAAAGAAACAAAATACCAGCAAATTTATTTATATTGCGGTTGTTTGCGGTTGGCATGTGAAAAATATTAAAAAATAAATTCGTTGAATTATTTTTGGTATATTGTCTAAAAGTATTTGTTGGCAACATATTGTTGTAGATTCAAAAGTAGCGTAAAAAACCTTTAAAAATATCAATTTATGGTGCTTATGAACTGATTTCTAGTTTATTATTAGAAATAAATAGAAATATTGCAGCTTAAACTAAACTAAAAAAGTAAACGCATTGGAAAAATGCTGCAATCAAAAGGCAAACTTTATTAAAAATTATTAGTGCAAATAAAACTGTTTTCGAAATTTGATCTTTTTTAAACTAAAAAGTAACGAGACTACTTTTAAGCAATTACTTTTTAAATTTTAATAACTTTTTAACATTTTTCATCATTTCGAAGGTGTTAAAAATCTTTCAAGCAAATAATTTTAAATATTCTCTTTTCGTTTTGCTGCTAATCAGCTAAATTGATAAAACTTTGACTGGAAGCGAAATTAAACATAAATATAAACAAATTGTCATTTTCGCCAACTAAAAGTTTGTGGCGTTTTTTTTTTGGTAATCAGTGCAACACTCTCGTTCACGCACATACAAAATCACATTAAAGTCTTTGGCAGTTGTATGAATAACAGCAACTACTAAATATCACTACTACCAACTTTAATTAGTTGATGTAGTTTTTGTTTTCTCCAAAGTTTTTTTCGTGCAGCATTTACAATTTTCACTTCCATTAAAATACCAACAACTAACGCGAGTACTTATGTACGTTTGGTGCCAGAATATGCAACTAACTAAATGTAGTTGTAATTGTAGCTGTTGTAGTTATATAGTTTTGTATTCGAGTTTTAAGTTACCGACATTATTAGCAACAACAAGGAATCAACCATTTCGCCACTTGAAGCAAAATCTAATTTAGCTGAAATAATTTGAAGCCGAAAAAGTTTTGTGGCAGAATCAAAGCAAAACTAAACACATTTTATTTATTTATTTTTATTTTTTTTTTGATAAAGAAAAAAGCCAATTTTGTTTTTAGAAATTATGTATCCAAAAACATGTAGGAATTGAAAACTTTATTAAATTTTTGTATAAATTTTATACAACAATGTTTGCCATGGCAAGTGTAATTACCAGCAAATGGAGAAGACGCAGCGGGAGCTAAATGAAATAATCACAGAAAGAAAACAACAAAAAGTGGCTGATACAAATGAAAATAAATAAATAAAGTAATTTGTGTTGCAATGACAACGTGATGATTTTGAGCATAAAATTTTAAAACAATAAAAACTTGCAAGTGCTGCATATAAAATATTTTTGAAACGATAGTTTGTTGTAAAATTTACTAAAATTTTTTAAAATTTTCCCAAGCACTGACTGATGATGTTGCCCATTAGGAAAATAATATTTTTTGTGACTTGAAATGTTCGAGTGGTCACTTTAAAAAATTTTATTCAATATTTTTAAATTGAAAAGAAAGACAATTTTGTTGAGATTATTTATTTATTTATTTTATTCATTTATTTATTGGCATTCCCATACAACAATTACAGAACAGGATCAACATAATTGACCAAATACACGCAATACAGTTAAATAGTAATTATAAAAATTTTTATAAAATATAAATAATAAATATTAATTATATTTGTGAAAGTTTTCTGAAGTTTGTGAAAATCTATCTTAGAAAAAATTGCTCATATGGTGTGATGTCAGGAATATGGCCAAGCTATTTTACTCAGAGCACCCAATCAGCTGGAAAATATGGACAACAGATGAGTTTTTTTTTAAATATCTAAATGAACATTGTTTTAAATGGGTGCACTACAACTGTGTGTAGAGTGATGAGCCGTCGACGTATACCGAATGAAATTCTCTAAGCCAATTATCCATGTTCTCATTGCAAAGGGATTTTTTTCACTTTTTATTTCTCTTTTCTTTATAAAGAATTCTTTAAATTAGTTTAACAGGTTTTAAGTATTGATTATTACTAATAGAGCATTTAAAGGCAAGAGACCTTTTAATTTAATAAATTGTTAATAAATCTGCCATTGAAGGTAAGGAAGATTTTGAATCCTTTTATTTTAGGAATCACCTGTGGCTTTGGAAGCCACAATCACTCCATCAAAGATAATCGCTTAATTGACTTAAAGTACTTGAATATATCTTTTTGTTCGAAGTGGAGTAAATAAATTTGCTCGAATAAATGTTTAACATTAATATTCGACTAAACGAGAAAGCACTATTTTAGTAAACATCCTTTTAAACGGCTGCATATTCATTTATATTTATTGCTCTCTGTTTTAGTTGTTTTTAAGAAAAAGTAAAAAATTACAGTAAAAGATTAACAAAGTTCCATGAAGTTGCGCAAACTATTTTATTTATTTTTTGCTATTTTCTTTTTTCTATTTAAAAAACAATTTAAGAGTTTTTAATAAAGTTGTACGCATTGTTGTTGCTGCATGTTCATAAGCAGCAAATGTTATTAAATCAAATAGTTTTCAATGCAATATTAAATATAGTTAAATTATCGTTTAATAAAAGTGATATATGTAAGAATATATGTTTGTATGTTGGATAACATTCAAAGATTGCGTCAAGATAGAAGTTTATTCAAAGGAAAATTACAACTTTTACAAATAGGATTTTTTAAAAAAGGGTTCCAAGTTTGATATCATAAAAAGATTTTATAAGTTCTTGTAATTAATTAACATATATTATTTCATATATAAATGCATACTGTCATTTATGAATTTAAAAAAAAAATGCCTTAAAGAAAATTTAAAAATATTGTATTGAAAAATTCAACAATTTAATTTTTATTTATTTGTAGTAAAAATAAAACTAACTGCCGGAATCACAATCTTTTGTAGGAGTTGTAAGTTGCATTAATGTTAAGGCTACTTCCTCACAAATATGTTTAGAAGCAAATGTTTATATGTATGTAAATTACTAGCAGCATTCGAACAACTTACAACTCCTACAAAGGTTGTGGTTTGAGCAAATCTATTATAGTCTATATTACCTAAAATTTTTGACAATTTATTTTTTAAACAAAATTATCTGTTCGTACTGTTTGTTACATAAATCGCAATAAATAATGTTTGGCGAAAAATTCTTATCGGGCTCTTACAATTTATACGACAATTCATTTTATATAAGTGTTTATTTTCTCTGTGATCCTACGAGTATAAATAGTCGATGCAAATTTAAAAGACAATATTAAACTTTTATATTTGGAGAATAAAAAAAGACTCTTTCACTATTTTAGTTTATCCATTATGGGTATGTAGAAGCCTCCGCCGAAAGTGCTAGATAAAAAACCATCAAACTCTTTTTCCCCTAAATAGACCAAGTAACTTTTTCACGAAATTATAAAACTCTGTTATCATGTATTAAATGATTAAATATTTTACATACCTGTACAAGCAAGTAACTAATATCAAAAACATTCTTCAATGCACAAAACAGGAAAAGTTTTTCTGAAACATTTTGTTTTAATTTAGTGCACGTACTCAAAAGTTGATTTCTTACACGAGTTATTTTAATGAAATTAGTGTTTCTTGCAGATTTTGATGCATCGTGCACTAATTTTTAACTGAAAAAGTTTAAGTTTCTTTAAGATCTGTTTGCACGCTGCTCATGCTAAAAAACTTCTGCCTTTGTGCTTTGTCACACAAAGTAAAAGTATTAAAAAAAAAATTTCTTTAAGTTAATTGTTGATTGTATTCAACTGCTACTTAGTCTTATATAAAACTTAATATACAACAGAAAATCTTTTTCAAATACATATTTGTAGATATATCTTAACACACATATTAATAGAGTAAGTTTCTTCAAACAAGTTTAGTAGCTATTGACTATAAAAACAATTATATATTTTAAATAACTCAGATTTATGACAAAACTTTTAAAAGAAAGTTTTCTAATGCAAAAATTTTATTTATGAAAATTAATTAAGAAAGATATAATGCGTTTATACTTAATGCAGTACAATGTGCTTCTTGTATTAAAAAGAAATGTGCAAAAGCTGGATTGAAAATAAACGGGTTACTGATTACTAAAATAAATTATTTAAATCGTTATTGAAAATTCTCTCCTGTACGTAAATTGCCTCTTTTTATAAAAGTTTACTTCGAATAGAATAGTGTATACAAATTGGAGCCAAAGATATATTCTTTAAAAAATTGCGATGTTGAGGATGTATTGAACTTTTAAGATATTAAAATATTATATCCTCTACCAGGCATCACACTGTTTAATTTATCATTTTGATACGCATACACTCACAATATTAATACAGTAACGGACTGTACGTTATTCAAGAAGTAATCCGTTCAGTCATTTTTAAGAGAATAAAAATCTGATATTGTAAGCAATTTTATTTTTGACTGATTCTAACATTCATTCAAAAAACTATGGACATATTAATACGGAATTTCGGTTATATTCGCTATTGTCCGTTGTTTTCTTTCAAGTGCTGTTTTTTTTTTGCTTGCTTTATTTGATTTGTTTGAGATTTCCTCTCCTACACAAACAAAGGAAAAATCTTTTATTTTTACGGGCTTAAGTCAATTAATTTTTTAGCATTAAAAATTAAATGAACTGTTATTTAAATTTAAATGAACTTTAAGTGAAATTTAAGTGAACTTTCATTTATTTTAAATTACAATTTCAGTTAATTCTACGTACAGAATATTTTGTGTGTATGATCCAATGAGTTTTCCTCTTAAGTTGCAGCTTTTGTTGCAGAAAGTTTTATTTTCTAGTAAGAAAGAGCGAGAGATTATGGAAGTGGTATAAATTTATATTTCACAAATCTCATACAAAATGTGAGACGTCGTCTAACCAGTATTCCAAAAATGTATGCTATAGTTTTTGCTTATAATATCTGGTCATTTGAAGATATTACTCATTCGCAGTGCCTGACAATTCATAAATTCATTATTGACATCAGAAAAGTATGCAGTGGGTTTTTGTATGTCCTTGAGCGTATGAGTGATATTTGAAGAAATTAAATGGAATATTGTTCATACGATATTGTTGTTTGCGATTTCGGGAAATATCTTGTATATAATACAGTAGTTTTCCGATTTAGCGAACATTCGATTTAATGAACATCGTATTTCATGAACACCCAAATATATCCTACTCAGTACCTTATATTACGAACAAATATTTTAATTTGTACTCGTTTTAACTAACAAATGTAAAATATATCAGCTGATGATTTGAATAGATCCATTGAAAATAAACTTTTACCCGATGATGAGTGCGAGGATAAAAGTTTTAAAATGATGAACAGCTTGATGAAACAGAAGTGCTGGAGCCCAACAAAAAAAATAAAACATGACAATGACAAATGACAATGACAAAATATAATAATGACATCTTCATTAAGCACTTAGAAGTTTTTATTAAATGGGCTTAGTAAAACAATATTAGTACCAAAAATTTATTGCTCTTGAGAGAGTTTCAATAAGACATCCATTCCAAGAAAACAGACTCTGCTTAAACAATTTTTAAAGTAATTTATTTTTCTATTACAGTGTTTTTATGAATGTTTTATTTGCTTTATATATATTTTTAATGAAATATTTATTTTAAATAAGTACAATTTTAATAAAATATTAACAAAAATACTGTACATAGAGTTTTGAATAAAATATACGACACTATTCATTTTTAATTCCGTACTGGATATAATGAACAGTTCACTTTAACGAACAAGCCTGACAGCAATAAGGTTCGTTAAATTGGAAAACTACTTGATTTATTGGTGAAAAGGGAAAAAAGAACGGGGATGAGTACAAACTTTGATGTCCTAGCAAAGTTGCTTTCTTTTGCGTTCGTCGTTTACAAATACTTGAAAAGTTGAAAAAAAAATTGAAAAAAAGTTTTTAAAGTTAACTTTGCCTGTGGAAAACCATTTTAAGCGGCACAAAGAGCGCTAACAATAAATTGGTATTCTCTCAAAGAGTGTTTGAAATTTAATGAATTTCGTATAATCAGTATCCTAAAAGATTTCCATAAAATTTTATTTTGCAAGCGTCCAATGCTAAACTTGCTGATGAAAACTGATTTTAAGTTATTTCGTTTTTAGGTTTCGTTATGTATGAATACATGGGATCCCAAAAATTATTTATGCACTTTTATATGTTTAGTTAAAGCTTATTCTGCAATATCTCAACACGCCATAAATATCATGTTTCAAACCGTAATCTGATATAAATATTCACTAGTATAAATTTTCGTTTGCATACTTTATAGGCTTTTATTAGTAATGCTACTGGCAAATGATAAATAAGATGACTTGTACAATATTTTTAACAGTCATTTGATTTCAAATAAATTAAAAGTCATCTAGTATTTCATTTACAATACCTTTAATTCCATTGTTTATTTATAGTATTTAAAACTTTTGCTTTTTTTATAGAAAAATAATTTACAATTAACTCTTAAGGGGAAAAACATAGGACTATTTATTTTATAATTCTCCGCTACTCGGTGCGGCTAATCCATACTACCACAAAGTTGTTTGCTACTTTTGCTACAAACTGACTTATAGCTTTTTGTCGTTTGGATTATTATATTTTTATTGAAACGAAATAAAATATATTTTTTATTAAGTAAACATTTTCGTGCGATGATTTATTATGAATTTCGTTGTGCACTATCAAGACACGAGTGTGAACAGGCAGCTTAAGCTAACATAATAATTTGTGCACATTAGTGCGCAACTGTTAACTTTTAAGCAACAATTTGTAAATATTTTCAATTAATTTAATTTTCTGGCATTCACATTTAGTCAAGTTTTATTATATTTTAAATGATTTTCTATTGAAATCAACTTAAAATGCTTTCGCATGTCTTTATTTAATTTCTCTGCATTTAAAATTGTTTTAAAATTCCTTTCTTTTTACAAGAGAAAACAAATGGACTTAAAAACAATTTTTGTTAACTTTATGGATTAGTCATTGTGATTTTTTGTGTACAAGCATCGTGTCGTTTAAAAATCAACGTTTTTATTTCTTCATACTCATGAAACTTGAAATATTTTGTGCTATATAAAACTTTAACTATTTTATAGTTAATTAAAAAATTTGTGTATTTTTTTTATGAGACCAAAGCAAGTAAAACTGGCGAAAGGAAAATTAACAATTAAGAGGCAAATGAAATTTCAAACAAAATTTAATTAAAAAAGTCATTTGTCAATGACAAATAGTAGCTGCAAAGTTTAAAATAATAAATGTACTTACTTATTCAAGAAAGTTGAGTTAATTTTATAAGCAGGCAAAAAGTTTTTAAATTAAAATAATAATTAATAATTATTTTAAATAATAAACAAGAGTTGACGACGACGAACAAGTCAGTAAAGAACAATTTTAATTAACAAAAGAAATGGAATTGCAATTTATATGTTTCTTTGTTTAATTTCGTTGACCTATTCTAGGTCATGGACAATTTAGCTCCAGACTACTTTAAGTAAATATTTGTACGAAAGAATTTAATACGAGTAGAAGTTTTTGGTCGTGCTGCTGTTTTATTTTTGTTTCAATACGCTTGCACCATTTCCATTTAGAGATTGTAAATGTTTTGTTGTTAATAGATTTTTTAAAAGGAACAAATTCTTAATTGTTAATGCTTTTAAGGGATAGTAAAATTTTTCTTTTTAAGAAGTTTTCTACCACAAAATTTAAAAGTTGAGTCTATTAACTCAGCGACAAGCTTAACTTGCCTGCAGTTTCACAAAATGCATTTTTGACAACAAACTTTATTTGTTAATTATATGGGTGCCTTAAGAGATTAGTGAGTAATCAGCTGGTCTATCAGTATGGAGGTCGTTGTTAGGATTCCCACCTTTCCCATTTCTCAAGCTTTTTCGAGGCTGTTTCTAAAAATAAATCACGATGTAAACAACTGAAATCTGAACGCTTTTCATTTTCCACTCATCCTACAAAGTTTTGTTAACATATTTCAAAATTTTGTGCCAAAGTTCAGCAAAATATGAACTTCTCAGACACAGTGTAACTTTCCTGCACTCTGGTAAAAGAAAGACAAGTCACTGTTGGATATTTATTGTAATTTATTTTTTGTTTATTTCCTCTTCTCTCATTCCTTAATTCATATAGTATACGACCATTCATTTATAGTATTTCTCATTTTGGTTGCTTTTTCTAATGTCTGTGTTGGTATTTGAAGCAAAACTTTTCTAATGAAATATGAATCTCATGATTAATGACGCAGCAATGATGTGGTCCTTGTTCAATGTCGGCCAATAGAGGGCAAAAAAATAATGCACAATATAACAATAATAACAATAATAACATAAATAACAAATACATTAAAAACTTATTGAAGCTGAACGGCACAGATACGATTTGGAACGATACAACAACAACAGCAACAGCAACAAAAACTAGAGCAATAATACAAATACTATTCGTACCCTGGAGGTACAGACGAAAACCAAAAAAAAAATACAAGCTGTAAAATTAGCCGTAGAATGTTGATGGTTTAATTTCAATGATTAAAAGGAGTCAATTCTTTTAGAGCAACAACATTTTGAAAAATATATTTTCAAACACTTTCAAAACAGGGAGAAGTTGAACAATTCCTCTGATTGTTTCTTTGTTTTGGAGTTTGGGGTTTTTTTAAGAATTATTTTGTATTCAAATTTGTACTTTTTATTTCTTATATATAATTTAAGTTCACAAGATGTCATGGCATTTTTTCTTAAACCGTTTTTTGTGGTTAAAATTTTCAGAAAATTAGAATTGCGGAGTTTCTGTTTATTTGAGTTAATTGTTTATTTATTAATTTTTTGTAATAGTTTATATCTGGTTGCGACGCTCGTATAACCCGCGATTAAAAAAAGTCCTTTTCCTTTACGTGGTTTTCTGTACCCCTTGTATTTATAAATGTTTTATAACTTAGTAACTACACTTGGCGCCTCTATGACCTTTTCTATACCGCTTGTATGCCCAATTTCATGATAATAATAATTAGCGAATGTAATTTTTTGACTCCTAAACTACCACTACCTTTGAAAAAAAATCATGTCGATCCTTTGCTCTATGAGAACTCTAAAAAAAAAACAAATCTATCCCACGAGAGAATCATACATTTGACCGGGATAAAAAGTAGCTTATGTCCTATACCATACTATAATCTATCTCTGTGTAGATCCGTTCTTTCCGTAAATTCTTTCACACTTCCCTCAAATTTATACTCTTTTGATATGACAAAACCAAAAAAAAATTCAAAAAGTTTTATTGTTTATACCACCGCACAGTTTCTTCAATCAGAAAAAATTTATTAATTGGTCTTAATTCATGTCGTCACGAAAAAAATCAAAGCCAAGCTTTTCAAATGAGAGTAAAAAATGGCTAAATTTTGACAAAAATATAACTTGATTGTTCGACATTTTTCTCAAAATTTTTCAAAACCAAAATTTTTTCTTTTTCACTATTTCAAAAGCTTAGACATAAAAAAGACTGCATAAATTTTAAGTCGAAAAAGGCAAGCAATTTCTATTATTTCAACAATATTAGTGATTTTTCTTCTCTTGATTTTAGCAATTTTTTTTACAGATTTTTGTCACATACGCGATATAAGTGAATTTTTCAATTTGTCGCTTTTTATTACAGCTTGAAAAGATTTAAAAATAATTTTGTAGTATTTCCTCAATATATTTTTGTTCGCATATTACAAAAACTTTTCTAATTAAATAAATTAATCATTTTTCGAGTCTTTGGAATTTTTACGATATACTTCTTAGCAGATTGGTGCATTTTTGTAAATATAATGACTATTTATTATAAGCAAGAGTACCTTGACCATGTACGATTTAAATACTTGCTATAAACGAATATCATTTCCATTGTCGCAATCACCTTGCCACATTTTTTATTCGAAAAGGCTATTTTAAATTCGGAGTATATTTGATATGACTCTTTTTGGTGATATTGGCGGAAATAAGAAGACCTTAAGATTTATTAGAATCTTAATTTTTAATCACAAAACATTTTCATCTTTTATATACATGTTTTAATTAACACCATGACAGCACACTTTTCAGCATCTGTTCAGCCAACAAACAAATAATAGCAGTGGCCTCAATAAACAAACATTATTCTTCACTCAGTGAAATATCAATTTAGAAAATATTAAATGTTTAATATGCTTCAACTTAAAGGGGGCAATGTGGAAAATAATATTAAAATAAAAAAATAAAAAATAACGAAGGGAAATCAATTAATTAAAATACAATTAAATATTATAACGCACAGTTGTTGCCATTTTCAATGTTGTAATTTATTTTTCCTAAATATTTTGTGGCTAAAAATCAGTCTACAGATGCTACTCAAATTTTTTTATATATTAAATATAGTTGGAATGTTTTTTAATTAAATTAGAAAATATTTTGCCAATATGTAAATGTTTTACATAAAATTTGATTAGTTTGCCTGTGACAGAATTTCAAATTCATGCTAATTAGAGTATTGTTGTCCTTGTAATGATAGACATATAATGACACATTTTATTATATTCTACAGATTTAAATTTGCGGCAACTGACAACGACCAGCTATTTAATCTATTATGAATACAGATGAAGCAAAAAAAAAAACTTTACAATACCGTAAAAATATGCAAATCTTTGTGTCAGACCAAAAATGAAATATATTTTGTGTGCTTGTATCTTAGCAACCCACACAGTAGTTCAGCGTATTAATTTCTCTGTAAAAGTTTTCTGGCATTTAAGCTCATCATTGAGTACGAATAAAATGATTAAAAAAAGTGAAATAGAGAATTTAATGTATCTAGAATTTATTAGTTAATGATTTGAAACGCGCAGCTAAGGCTTGTCTAATTATTGTAATAATAAATTATATTTAAATATAAGTAGCTGCAAGTAAGTAGCTTTGTTACTTACGTTTGGTGGAATTAAGCCAGTGCCTTGAACCCATGGACATCTTGCAGAATGCAATAGGATTTTTTACTGTCGGCCATAGTGAATTAATTGATTTTCTTGCTTCCTCTTCAAGCTTATCTCCAAAGTGAATTGCATTTGTATATCCTGAATATATTAAAATCACTTAGGCGAACATAATAAAACAAAACTTTTCTCATTTTATTGAAGCACACCAAAGTCTGATCATTAGCCTACGAGACCAAACAGAAATTATCTTAAATACTCTTTTTTCATCACAATAAAAACAATTGCAAAATATTAGACAAACACACGAGTAGATTCAAAATCAAATGAGCCCGAATTTATAATAAATTTCCTATATAATTCAACGAAGTAATGCTGAAGTATTGAATAACAAATTTACTTTTAATTAAAACTATATAGGATATCTTGTAATAAATTTAAAACAAACAGCAGCAGAAGAACGATAATAGCAACAATTATCAAACAAAAGCATACAGACAATCACTTCATAACAGATTGCATAATGACTAAAACACTAATGAAAAACCATACAGACTTAAACATAAATACTTTTATTTTATATACCCTGTTTCTTTTCTTAAATTAGCTTTCAGACTTTCATGACATATTTCTATGTGTTCAGCAATCCTTTAAGGCTCCATCCCTCACTGCTGTTTGGTTACGATTAGATTGAGCTTATCTAATTTTATAATTGTATCGATTCGCCAGTACTACAGAGATTCATATTATCCTTATTTCACGAGTGTGAATGCTATAAAACATAAACAAAAATTTCCATATCTATATTATTATCGAAACATTTAAAATATAATGATAGGAATATCAACACAAAAGCAGCAAGCACATTGAAACAAATTAATTTATACTGAAACATCAATTTCCATGATAAAACCATAAATATTTTGAATTTTTATCTGTCGCGACTATTCCGAAAAAACAACAATTTTAAATATGAAGAATGTTTCCCATAAAACAGTGTGAGGAAAATATGTCCGCACAAAAAAAATTTGTGGTTCTTAATCCAAAGTGATTATTATTTTGGCTAAAGTTCGTAACATTTTTAGTCCGAAAGAATTGGACATGAGACAATATTTCAAAGGAACAAGGGAACATTTAATATTAATTAATTTTAACAGAAAAACATTTGTGTGATTCAAACAGAATGGCAAATTTATTATTAAGTTGTGGAAAGTCATGAGAGTTTTTCATCACCTAAAATTCAGCAACTTAATTATTGACAGTTCGCAGAGTGATTTATACAAAATAATTAGTTTTTGTGATTGTGTCAAATATTTTAGTCTCTTCAGCATGAGAGCAACATCAGATATTATGAAAAATATTTTTTAATCATTCGCTTTCATAGTTCCGTTAAAAACTGAGACAACATATCGTCATATGAAACGTAAAAACATGTAAGAAACAAAAAATTTCAAAATGTGTTTTTTATTGAATATTGTGTACCATTCGAATTTGCACGTTCCTGAAAACTATAATATTTTGCCAAAAGATGGTTGAGTCTGTTAATTTTATGCAAGTTTTGGTGAAACTTTTTTTCAGGTTGCTGGCTTTAATAAATTACTCAGGTACTTCCCTCTCCTGTAAAATCGAAAAAAATTATAGTTACATGGTTTTACGTTTTATATGACGATATGAAAATTGCAGCTTATTTTACAGCTACTGATTTACACCCTACTATTTTCCTTCATGAATTATTTAGTAAGTTAATATATAAATAAATTAATCAATAAAATAGCAGTGTAGAGTAGAGTAGAGTAGAGTAAAGTAGAGTAGAGTAGAGTAGAGTAGAGTAGAGTAGAGTAGAGTAGAGTAGAGTAGAGTAGAGTAGAGTAGAGTAGAGTAGAGTAGAGTAGAGTAGAGTAGAGTAGAGTAGAGTAGAGTAGAGTAGAGTAGAGTAGAGTAGAGTAGAGTAGAGTTTAAAAGAGCTAAATAAAAACTTAAACAAAAGTTTCAATGCCGTCAATATTTGGTGGAAAGAAATATATTTGACAAACTTTGTTCATTTATAATCTTTCAAAATTAATTTAAATTTGATACAAATCAATAACTTGAAAATAAAGAAAGGTGCTTTCACTGCGTTGACAAGAAAAGTAATGCTGTCCAGTTTCCTATATTTAAATTTCTAATTGTCACAAAGATTTATTCTGTACCTGATGTAACATTCAATTAACTTTTTTACTAAAACTAAATGAATTTTCTATTTTTACTCGTGCACTAAATAAAATTAAAACTAGCATTTCATATAACACAAACATCCAGTAGTTACACAACTACATGCAAAATATATAAATAAAAAATAGACAATTTAACTCTATCATTGAATGCTAAAATTCAATTTGCAGTGGCTAATCAAATAAATTACGCCAAAGGTAAAAGTGATACAAATTAAATAAAATTCATGGACATAAAAATATCAACAGGAATACACAAATGCACAATATGCCCAAGAGATATTAATTGAGTATAAAACTAACGAAACTTTAAAACATGTTTTATTGGCTACGAAATAGATGAATAAAATTGTTTGCTGCTACTCGTATGAGAATGAAAATAAAAATTTGGTCACTTTTGGTTTAAAAAAAAGCATTCGATCTGTATAATGTATTTGGAAAGATATTTTTTTTAAATTTTACTTTAAATCAAAGATTTAAAAACTTTTGTTTGTTGAGGGTTTTTAGCTAGTCTATATACATGCATTTCATTGGTGCTTAAGCCAAATCATCAGTAGACCTTAAACCTAATTTTTAAATGTTTCAAACCTCTTTACTTATACAAAAACTTTTAAAAACTCAATAAGAGTTATAAAAATTACAATAGTATAAGCACAGTAATGCTTTGAAACTTATTCAAAAATCCCAACAAACAAATTATTATATTCGATATGAATCTATTTTATTTTCTTTACAACCTTTTTTTTTTACAATTAGACGCCCTTTGGGTGACAATAAAAGTATTTAATAAGGCAAAACAGAAAATAAAATGTTAACTAGGTAATTATGAAATTTATATTAATCGAGATTGCCTCGATATCTTTTTTCAAAGATTTAAAAACTTTTGTTTGTTGAGGGTTTTTAGCTAGTCTATATACATGCATTTCATTGGTGCTTAAGCCAAATCATCAGTAGACCTTAAACGGCAATCTCGATTAATATAAATTTCAATTTTACTTTAAATAAAATATTAAAGTTTTTGAAACTTCAAATTGAATTTGCTAACGAATGTTCTCGTACGACGAACACATGGCGAATATTTATTTTTCATTTATCACTACATATTTCCAGCGTCATGTATTGTTGATATTAATATCAATCATACATCTTGTGTTTATTACTTGACCTCCCAAGATTGTTAAAACACAATAAATTTCTTGTTAAACTTTGTTTTGCCGAGATTGTGCCATAATAGATCAGAAACTCAAGTTTATGTGACGTCAAAGAAAAAACATTTATTTTTATCTTATTTTTATTTTTCCTTTTGCATTTATTAAGAAAAAAAACTACACATAAAAGAAAAATAATAGTAGAATTATTTATTACAAATTTAAGTCGTTTACAAGTGTGTATTTTTCTACGAAAACCCAAAAATGGAAAAATATATTTTTATATTGTAGCAATTAGATACAGTACTCGTATTAGTGTGCTATAAAACTAATGCGTATGAAGTAAATAAAAATAATATTTTTTTTCGCAAATTTCTAAACAAATTTTGTATATTGTTTTAGAAGATCATTTTAAACACAAGGGAAGGAAATTTAAACTTGCTGCTGTAAATGGCAAAACTATTAGAAAGGAAGGTTCGCTTTGGCGACATTTATTCAGCTGATTGTGTTGGTGGAAAATGTGAAAATGTTGTTGATGTAACTAACACATAATATATTATATGAAAGTTTATAAAAATGCTTCATTAATTTTAATTCGAGCTTTTGTTTTGAGGTTTTGCAATCTTAAGATTTTATATTCATTTACAGTAGTGCCTCTTTTATAAGAATGATTGGTCAGTTTTTTTTAAATGTATCGTTAATAGTAGTTTATTTTTAAGGAACAAATAAACAAACAAAAATATATATGATGCACATACATATATGTTTACAATAACCATATTATGATTGTAGAAAATAATACTAGTCACGCTTAACAGATCTACACTTAATTTCTATCACAAAAGTTCTTTTTTATATAAATGTCAACAATAACGAAAGTTTATGCACAAACATTAGTATGTTCGTTTGTATGGAAGGTAAAAAACTTTCTCTCATTCTGCTTCTTGACACTATCACTCTCCTTAGCTCTACACTGATTTGCCTTATACTCTAATTTTTTTCAGCTTTTTCTCTTTTTCACTCTTTTCTTCTTTTTCTCGGCCATTCGTTTTCTATCCCCAGGACATTACAAAGACAGCCACCACCAACCAACCAGCAACCTGCCGAAAGAACCTAATACAATCAAGGTGTGATATCTGTGCATCATACTCAAGTATACACCAGAGAAATGCAATAATAAAAATTTTCTTGATTTAATCATCCATCAAATTTGTTATTCTCTTTTAATCATGCAAAACAAATCAACGTTGAGTAAAATCAGCATCGTAGTGATGAACGCTTCATTTAAGTAAAAGTGATCAAATATGTTTTACTCACATCATTAATCATACACTAAAATGTTTGCTCACATTTTCATGCAACAAAACTGAATGTTGTTGACTAAAATCGGTATCATATAAAAATTCATCTCAAAAATGGATTAAGTGTTTTTTTTGCTAAATTTTTCAACATTTTGTTTCTATAATTAGTACAAAATCTGAACCCCTCTTTTTCTGATATGAAACATGAAAATTAATACATTCTCGTATTGCTAAATATATATAATCTATATTATTAATAGGCAAACACTTTTTTTAGATAGCTTTTACATCCGTAATACTGAACCGATTTGGGAAAGATTTATATGTTTTTAAACGGGTTTTTACATAGAGGTGCACAATCTTAATTGGATATAAATTGGTTCTATATTTAGGGAGCTATAAGCGTTTGAAGTTGCTACTAACCCATGCACACATTTATCAGCTTCAAAGTGTGCATGTGTTTTTGTTCAATTTACATTTGCATAGAAATTGTTTACTTAGAATGTTTTTTGTTTTTCTATTTTATTGCATGTATTTATAAAAATGTTTAATATTAATTCTAGAATGCGGTCGATTGAGTCGGCCTGCTGGACACGCTAGTACGAATATAGCTTGCATACACGTTTATACGCGTTCATTTTTGCGTTTTATATTTTATTCTTCATTAAACGAGCAAACACCTGAACTGATTGGTATGATGCGACACATGATTAAAATCACAGGGCCAACAACAGAATGATTTGAATGATTAAATAGCAGCAGTGAATATATGTGTTTGAACAAGTTGGGTTGTTTGAATACAAAGGAATGTTTTTAGGATGTTGATTACTAATGAATATTTTGGCAATCAGATTTTGTCGTTCTCTGGTACACACTGAATGATTGCATTGCAAAAATTTTATGAATAGACCCCCGTATATTTACTAGTAAAATATAATAAGAACTTCTAACGTACTGGAGGTCGATTCAAGACCAAGGTCATTATTTTGCAAATAGTGAATAAAAACGTGGGTTCGAGCCCAGTTTTAGGGAAGTCATAACATTCTACATTTTTCTGATGCACATTAATGTGGCATTGAGTTAATTGTTATAGGACTGTTTAAGTGACGAAGGCGACTGGTCACTATATAGTACGGGTGGGCAATTAATACTGGTCAAATATAGTGTTCATCACAGCGACCTCTTTCGTCGGTATTATAGCAGAATCGTCGGCGTAGTAAAATATCTGATAAAATACATCTTTAATGTGCCAACTGGATACCAGAAGCGCAGCAATAGTCCTCTAAAAATTTACATAAAATAACGCGTAATAGCAGAGTTGTAAAATAATAAAGCTTTCTGATTTCACTATCTGCCCTCTCTCACTATCCTTTCCCAAAGAAGGAAACACACCTACTGGGTGTGAGGCGTTAATTGCCTCAGTGTTACTGCTCCTTAGAAAAAACGGCACTCTAAATATTTAGAGATTTTATAATTTTTTTTAGTAATTAAATGTTTTTCCATATAAAAATTCTCAAAGCTTAGTGTTGTATTTTACACAATATAGACTTAAATTTTGCTACACTGACTCGCAAATTATATTCGTCGAAGGGTATATGGAGATAATCTTTGACTATATTTGATCTGAATAAAAATATATTTGGCCCAATCATGTTATTATGAAAACATTATACTGTGGTTATATTCCATAATGTTTCTATTCAGTTAGACAATATATGTGATTATTTCACTTTGCCAATACATTGACACTCTCTCGTACTTTTTTTTTATCATACAGAAAGAAAATACACTGTTGTAAGTGTAATAAGTAGTAAATAAAATAATAATAGCGTCGTTATCATAAAAAGTAATTTACACTTACAGCGAAAGACACCAACACATTTATACTATTTAACTAAAACACACACCAGCACACACCACATACAAACCCATTTGGGGACAAATTTCTGTAACGCACTTTTTACAAAATGACCATCACAACAACGACCTACATAAAACTAAACTAGTAGTGTATTCCGCTTGTTGTTTTTATTTGGTTGTTTGTTTGTTTGTTTTGTTGGATTTTGCCTGCTTTAAACACCAACATTTGCAATTTATATGATTTTGACTTTATGTGTATGTATGTATGTTTGTATGTGTCAACAGAGAATAAAAAACTAGAGATCAACACAGATTTACACAAACACTTTGTAAATGTCACATGTACGAGGGCAAACTGACATATAAATAAAGCGGTAATTTCTTTTAATGTCAATTGCGAACTACTTTAACACCACATATGTACGTACTTACGTATTTATGTACTTGCGTACGTATGCACGAACGTATGTATGTACATGTATAAGAAAAATTAGGAAAAAAAAAGAAAAACAAAATAAAATAATAATATAAGCGACATATTGAAACCATCATCAACGTTTTTTTTTATTGAATAAAGTTTAGTTGGTTGATGGTTGGTTGTCATTGCCATTTGGAGCTGGTTCGTTTTGTTGTTGCTGCTGCTAAATTAAAAAGCAACCAAAAAGAAAAACAAACAAAGAATAATCTAAAAAAAGAGTCGGAGAGGGAGGAAGAGAAAATTCTAACGCGAGTCAAAACATCTGTGTCTCCACATTATCGATAAGTGTCATCTTATACGTTCTTATGTCACTTGAATGTGTTTCTATGAAAACGGTATGAAACTACAGCTGAATTTTTTTTCCAAACAAATTTATTTAATTTGTTTTTATTATTATTTTTTCTCTTCTAAATATTTCTAAGCTGTTGTTGTTAATATTTTTTATTATTTATGTGTTTATTGACACTTTTTTGTTATTGTCATTTACGCAATAAGGTAGAAAACGAAACAACGCCTTCTATTCCCTGAGCAAAGATGGGGAAAGTAAAATACTTACTGACGTATAAATACGACACACATGTTTCTTTCTATGAAGCCATTATAAATACGTAAAATAATATATAAAAGAAAATTTATGAAATAGTGAGAAGGCTAATAAAAACAATATTTGGCCAGTAGCCATAGTAAATTAGCTTTAATGTTAACTTTAAATTTTACACAGTGCAACAAAAATATTTTTTGTTTGTTATATGTATGTTAATGCACCAAATGTAGTTCGATTGCTTGACAAATTTTTTGTTTCCTCATGCTTTGTGCTGCTAATTTGCAATTTATGAAATTTTTAGAATTTGTTCAAATTGTATATACTAATTGTGATTTTAGTAGTTTTTATTGTGTAAAGTGATTTTGAAAGAACCGAAATAAGAGAATATCGCCTCTAATGGCACATGGAAAATCGTTTGTGCGAAGTAATTTCTGCTAATTTTTGTAAACTTTTAAGTTTTTCATAACATTGAAATGAATTTTTAACTTGAGTTCAAATCTGAGTTTATCCATTTGATCCTAATTTTTCACAAATTGTTTGGATAAATTCGTTATTTTATTAAGAGTACATTTTTGGAACAATTTATTTATCAGAGTAGCAGAAATTTTCAGTACTGATTTCGAAGTCGCTATATATCGTTGGTCTGAAGTAGAAAGGCCTTAACGCAAATAATTGTAACTTTACAGAAGAAGGTAAAAACATAAAAAAATTGTACAACTGCTTGTAAAAGTTTTATTTTTTATACTATTCCAATAAGTTTTTGTGACGAGGTATATTTGTGCGAAATGTATTTGAATCACTGAAAAACTAAATTTAGTAAAAAATACGAGTTACGTCCTTTCTACATGATACCATCGATATATATGTGAAACACTCCGTCTACATTCACTACATACTACATTCAAATTCATGAAAACTTTTGCGAATAGTTTTCTACGTGAAATGTTTAAAGAAAATTTAAAATTTTTTTACTGAAAATTTTACAATTTCTTTTTTATTTAGTAAAAATAAAAATCTTTAAATCCCTAAAAGTCGAAGGATTCCATAATATACTGGGATCTCGGATAAACCGGTAAAATTCTGAAAACCAGAATCTCGGGAGTAGCGAAGCTCAGCCCTTCAGTACACACAGAAAATAACCCAATGTGAAATCAACATGATGAAATGTTGATATCAAGTCATTTTTGATATGTGGAAAAAATAAAACTGAATTTACTTTTAATAGTGTTTTAAGTTAAATTAATGGTTAAAATTGTTAATTTAGTTTTAAAATATGTTGATTTAAAATTAATCACATTGAAATAATATTGTACATTTTGAATTTAACATTTTACAGAGTTAAAACAATCTTAATCAATGTTTAATTTTGAAAATTGCGTTTTTGAAGTAATAATTACAGTATTTCATGTAAAATTAACATTGCTTATAGTTAAAACAAGATTAGCTATTGTAAAATCAACATTGTTATACACTTTAAAAATGACATTGGAATACTTTGAAAACTTTTGTCAATTTTAAATATTAACACGTGTTGGCTTATGTTAAATCAACATGTTAAAAAAGTTAAATCAGTCTTAAAAAAACATGAAACATATTGGAACAACGTGAAACATGTTGAAATGAAATTAATTCATGATAAAAGAGAAAAAATTCAAAAAGTACTGCTACTTTACAGTAATAAAGAAACAGTTTCATTCTATCGCAGCTTTACTACGTATCAGAAGTGCAATATTTTAAATTTTAAGTGAATTAAATTCTTTATTTTGTCTGCAGCTAACAATGATATGAATTTATAAAGGTTTGTTAAACATTTAGCAACCGGAGGAGAAAATATTAATCTTGTTAGTGAGGAAATATTATATTAAACATTCCATTTGTTCAAAATACGACACAAGGTTCCCAAGTCCACCTTTACATGTTTTTCCAATTAATAATCGTAAAATAAATTTAAAAAAAATATATTTATAAACCTAAACGTGTTTGCTACATGTATGTGCTTATAAATGAATAAAGATAAAACAAATTAATTAACTACTTTTTACTAATTGTCTATCCCATTGTTAAACAAGATTGCGTAAATGTCATTTCAATGGAACTATGTTAAATTAACATGGAATTTCCTGTTATTTTAACTCCTTTTCGTGTTATTTATATATGACTGTAACATTAATTCTAAATGGCTTAATAGTTGATCCGACATTTAATTTGTTTTGATTCAACATGAAATTCATGTTGTTAAAAATTTTCTTAATATTGTTTCTATAAGGATCTTAAAGTTATTTTGACATGACAATATCTTTGATTCAATTGGCATACAATGTCAATTCAACATGATTCCTAGTTGTCTTAAAGTTGTCTTTTATTTTACTTTAATATCATGTTAAATTAACATGAAACGCTTATGAAGCAAAATTGTTGACAAAACTAGATTAATATAATTAAAAAATCCATAAGTTTTTATTTGCATTTTATCCACAAAAAGTTAAATATTTTAAGTTCAACTAATTTTACAACGATAACATTGTGACACATGAAAATGTCAGACAAGAACGAATAATGTTCAGAGTTTAAATGATACGCTTCTAACATTATGTAATTAGTTTCATTTCTTAACACCAACTGTTTTGATAGACCACAAAAAGGCACTAAAAAATCCCGTTTATACAGGCAAAAACTTAGTCAATAATTAATCACAATTCAACAAGTAAATAAGAAACTGTTAATGTGATAGGAAGGAAATATCGTAACAAACTGAAAGAGAAACAGCTAAAAAAATTCTTTGAATGTATTTAATCACCGTCTAGTGACTGTTAAAATGAGACTGAAATTAAAGCACGTAAAAACTAATTGTGAAGAAAAGAGAGTGTGCAAAACTAATGATATTTAGAACTCATGCAGGGCAATACAAACACATCCACAAATAACAGCAGGTGTAGCAAAATATTGCAAGTGAAAACATACAATTATAGCAAAATACTAATAAAAAGAAACAATAAGTGTAAGAACAACAATTCATATTCCACAATAATTTAAAATCGTAATAACATTTCACTTGTAGCAAAATATATTTTTCAAGTGAAAATAAAACACCAAGAACAGCAACTACAACTACGACGATAATAAAAATGAAAAATATATTGTTTTAAAACAAATGTTTAAAAATAAGAACAGAACCCGCCCGACCCACACAAATCCAAATACACATGAACACATATAATCTCACATGAACACATATAATCATATGTATTTGTACGAGTACTGGAAAGCACAGCATGTAAAATACTTGTCTTGTTAAATGCTGATAGAAGATGCAGAAAACTTAAATATCATTTCTGAAGAAAGAAAAAAAAACAACTTTAGTTAAAGTATAA
Source organism: Gymnocheta viridis (assembly GCA_956483585.1). Taxonomy (NCBI): domain Eukaryota; kingdom Metazoa; phylum Arthropoda; class Insecta; order Diptera; family Tachinidae; genus Gymnocheta; species Gymnocheta viridis. Next base: position 45,370,136 of record OY101440.1, on the reverse strand, counting down.
AATGAGAAAAAAAAAAAGAAAATTAAAAACAAAAATAAACAGACATTTTTCACCTTCAGAAAACCAAGATGAAACATTTTACAAGACAATGTCAAAGATGATCTCGAAAGTACCGACATTGACAAAGAGAAATTGTTGTACAAACAATGAACATAAAAAATTATATTTTGTTTTATATTTTTTTTGCAAGAAAGTATAGTTGTAGTTATAAGACATGTTTGCATGTGCGTGTGTGTGTGAGTCTGAATATTTTACATGCCCTATAATAAGCAGAGCTGATTATTTTGAATGAAAACCAATTTCTCGGCTTTTTATATATTCGAGACATGCGATCTTAATCATTCGCCTTCTTGCTAGAATTAACGTAAAAATTAGTCTGCTCATTTATGGCTTGGCTGCAATTATCGGGTAACGTTGCAGTCTTTTTTGTATCCATTACCTGTTCCTTCTCCCTGCAGTCTTGTTTTGAACTCTGTCTTTCTACAAAAGAGTTTTTACTACAATTTAAGGTTAAACACAAATCGGTCACATCCTATAATTACTATTCCTATTTATTTCTTGTATAAATGTGTGTAATTTTGCTGTTTCTTAAATATCATTTGTAGTTACAATGTTTCTCTTATTTTGTTGCATTTTTCTTTGGTTTCTCCCTGGGCATTAAAGTTATGGTGACAATTTTTCTCTTGTTCTTTTTTTTTGATAAACTGTTTTTGTTTTCATGATTTTGACAAAGTTCTGTAGCGTTTTTTACTTTCCTTCGTTCCAGGAGTAACTCATTCGTACAGTCATTTGTTGTCCTTGTAGTTGAAAGTTTTTGGTTTTTGTTTCACATTTTTGATAAAAAGTAATACAACATGTTGTTATAGTTTTGTAAGAGTGAAAACCAAATAATATTATACATAAAAAATTTAATGTTTATCTCTTGCAGGCGCACAGAGGAGTATTTGTGCCAAAAAACTGGCAAAAAAAGGCAAAAATGAATTTAAAGAGATTTTAAAAAATAAATACGCAGATCGATACAGAACAAAATTTTAAATCATATTGTAGATTTAAAAGACTTTATGTTGCGATTTGTAGCTCAGAGACACTGCTGAAGTCAGGAAAGTTAAGAAAATTACGAGTACATGCGTTTTTAATGTTTTTTCGGTTTAAAGAAGTTTACATGATATTTTTCTTGTGGATAAACAAATAAAGGTCTTACATTGATATTTTTTTGTTTACTGAAAGATTTATTCAACTAATATTTTTAATATTTCATAGAGATTATTTTAAATATTAATGTTGAAACTAGTTGTTTAAAAATAAAAAAAAATAATAAATTTGTACACTTTTATTGTAAAAAAAGGAAAAGGTTTTTAAAAGTGAAAGTAGCAAATGTATTAATTACACAGTGTGACAAAAAAAAACCTGGGATGTGATATTATTTTTCTAGTAGCTGCTGTCGAGTAGATCAAGATTCTGTATTTGAAATTTCCGGGACACCCCCAAAATCTGGAGTTTAGGGTAAAAAACCGGGGTTTCGTACCTCTATGCACTTATAGGTCTGTACCTTAGTTGAATATTAACCGATTTACTACTACTACTACTACTACTACTACTACTAGAAAAATAATATCACATCCCAGGTTTTTTTTTGTCACACTGTGTTAATGGATTAATAAAATTTGTATAAAATGTTTAAAAGTTTATTTTCATGAAAAGTTAAATAACTCAGTCAATAACTTATCTATTTTTAAACCCAAATATGCGTTGTAATCGTAAATAAACGTACTTTTTGAATAAATTCAACAGTATTATAGTTTCTTTATAAAATAATGTATAAAAACGTCACCAAATTTGAAAAATTTTTGAAAAATCTACAAAATTTGTGTTTGCTCGACAATAACACCCAAATTTCTCAAATTTTCTTAGATAAGTTATATGTCATTCGAAAGATCTCAGTTTCTTCTTTCCAAATCTAGTAAGAAATTGAAAATCAGATCGTTATCAACAAAATTACAGGCTTATAAGCACGCAAAGGTACAAAAACCGGTTTTTTAACCGTAAATCCGGATTTTAGAGGTGTCCGGCATATTTCACTATTGGAATCTAGTTTTACTCGACAAGCCCTACAAGAAAAATAATATCCGGTCCCAGGTTTTTCTACTTCATTCAATTTTGTAACACTGTTATGTTTTGTATCGTATTAAAATTTAGAATCTCTATTCTTAGACCCAAGAAAAAAATTTGAGCAATTTTGCGCCATTATTTTTAACGAAATTTTTTTAATTATCAATTTTTTTTGCTCATCAGGCATTTCTTCAAATACTTTTTTGACATCATACGAGTGTACGAGTAATTTTTGTTTCGCTTAAATTATTGATTTTAAATGTTATTCACTTCACTTTTAACACTTCATAATGTGATTACCTGACTATAAAAATGAATTTGCAAAATACTTGATATCGCTAATAAGTTGTAAGGGAGTGTCTCACAGCCCCATAAAACAGTTTTTATTTATCGGCCATGTATACAACATTATTTGTTACATACGTAACTAAAGTAAATTTTAAAAGCAATAATCACAAAAATTAGATTAAAAATAGAAAACATGGGCAGATAAAATATGCATGGGTCACCCAGGTGCCAGAGCGCTCAATAACGCATATGGGTTATTGTATAAAATTTTTCTCAGAACCGTTTTTTAACTTCGATAGATTACATGAAAAAAGTTTACGCAAGATTACAGTTATTCCAAATATTAAAGGAATCTGATGACGATAAATTGCGGTTTTTAGTTAGAAAATTATGCGAAATTTCATGAAGATGATTTCGACGTTTTTAATTACTATAGCTTTTTAGTCTGTTAAGTATTCAATAATACTAGAGTATGTCTAGTGGTCGAAATTCGACCGCCAGTTTAAACGTATACCTATTTTAGTTGCATTCGTTTAAAGAAAAAAAACTACATAACTTATTCCCTCTCCCATGTTTTTACTTGAACCAATACTTACATAAGTCAATACGTGTACGTGTGTATTTTTAGCATTTGTAGTGGTGTCAATTTAAAGACCCTTTTACTCCTTTAATACTGAACCAATTTAAATATATAGTCGGGTCACTAAAGCTCAACAATGTTTATTGTTTAGTAAAAGAATGAAAAAAAAATCGGTTGCCAAAAAAAGAGAAAAAGGCATTTAAAATGTGCCTTTACCTATTTATATATAGATTAGATAAATATTGTAAATCTGCATACAAACGAGTATATGTGGAGCGGGCAGTTTTTGGAAAAACATCCAAAAATCAGCCACTCGATTTTTTATATCAAATTATACCTAGAGCTATTAAAAAACTCCATCTTTCAATTCAAAAAACACGTTTAATAATTTTTGCCAGCTTCTTGGCTCAAGTACTCCTCTGTGAGGCGTCTTGTTTTAGCAAAAACGAAATAGTAGAATAGTAGAATATATAAAACCCAGAAGAGATTTTTTTATTATAATAAAAGTTCTTAATGAACTTGCATGCAATGTTTAATGTATTATTGCTGTAAAGCTCTCAACTACACTAGATCCCGATTTAGATGACCATCCAGAAAAATGTTCACTGTGGCATTTGATGTGTAGAAGGTAGAGGTATCTAAGTGGAAAAACATATCGTCCATGATTGTATCTTTCGACTAGGGACAAAATAAATTGATCACCTCGGATGTTTAGCACTTAACATTAACGTTGGTGGCTTCACCAACATGCCTCATGATGCTGCCCTCTCAAAAGTGAGTTCTTTCCATTATTGAGTCTCCTGGCGTTTAACATCGCTCTTTGTGTAATAATTTTTCTTGTTAAGTTAACAAAATTTTCTCATTTAATTTAATCAAAATTTCATTCTCAAATAAAATCAAATCTAAGCAAATACTCGTAAACAAACAACAATTGGATTTCTGCATAATTTGTCACTACATTCGATTCCAAAAAAAAAACGAGAAAACAAATTACAAAAATCTAACATGTTTACATTATGCACACAAGCAGACATTCAAAATACGGGAAACAAAAGTATATTTAAGGTTTTAATGTCGTTATGTTATAGATGATTATCTCCCGCGACAATAATTAAAACCACATTACAACGCAACCACCTGCTATGAACAAAAATCATAAAATCTGATTTCATTTCTATAATTTTTTTTCAGCTTTTATTTCGCACTCAACTCATTTGCAGCAACATAAAAGGAGTGCAAATCTAACAAACGAACCAGTTGGAAACCTGATGGAAGTTCTGTGTTTTTTCTTTTTTCAAAATACACTCTGCATGCAGCTACATCTGCGAAATGCGTGTATGTTAGTGGGTGTGTGATTGAGTGTGTGTGTGAGTTTGGGAGTGTGTTAAAGCGCTGTTGACTGTTATTGGTATAACGCACAATCAGTTTAACAAACTATGTGGCCGAAAGTGTTGGTATTTGTATGTGAGCCTGGTTATTTGGCAATTGTTTGCACGTGTTTTTTTGCGGTCGTTTGGTCATCATACACACACACTATTGCGTGCTTGCAATATACACAAATTCATACTATTTTTTAATCACGTACTTCATAATAATTAAACAGATATATTTATAAATTTTTTAGTTGTATAATAAACACACGCTGTTTTATTTTCTAAAATAATTTTGACACCCTCATTAAGGTGTCATTCAGAACAGGGCTTTAAAAGTCTTTCTAACATTAGAGTGATTTGCTGAAAAGTGTTTTAAAAGGAATAATTTTAAGACAATTTTTATAAGTAGATTATTTTATCGCTTTTAGAAAAGATTTTCAAACTTTTCTTTAGAAAATGGTTTTTGTTCTGAAAATATTTTTCGAATATCGTCGATCATTCCGGAATATTTTTATTTATTTTATTTATAATTAGATTTACTTATATTTATATATAATTGCATGTAAAAACTCATATTTTCAATTTACAATATTTAATATTTATGCTTTTCAAAATTGACAGATTGACATCTATTATTTAAAAAGAATCTGTTGACAGAGTATTTAAATTTATTTTTAAACAAGATTATAAGAATGCAACGAATGCATCCAGAAAATAAACAATGGTCAGAAAATATTATTACCTTAATTTTATAATTCAGATTATAAGTTGATTATACACCGCCGTTTTCCTTCGGGATATAATCTCATTTTCAATTATTTCTCCCCATAAACGTTACAAACTTTTAAGCATTTTCTATTAACAACAAATTTAGACCGAAAAATATTCGAATTGCGAAGGAAGTTTGATACTTTCTTGACGTTCTGGATAAAACAAATTTTTTCGGTAAAAAAGCGTTTCATTTCCCAACATAGTCTGTTCTAAGATCGGTGCATTTAGTTCAGCGTCTTTCCATATTTTTTGTTATTCCTTCCAAATAAGAAGATTTCTCCAGACCCTCCAAATAGGCGTTTGTTTGTTTGCTTATTTGCTTGTTCAATAAATTTTACTTTTGATCCAAATCTCTTACCAGACAGCAATTTATTAAAATTTGTAAACAGGAAATATTCACAAAGTGTTAAATCCGAAGAGTATGCTGGATGCAATAGCAGTTCATGTATTTTTGTCGAAGTAAACGTGATTTCGTTTGTATTTGTATTTATTAATTTGAATTTCTAATACACCAAGATACAATATCTTATAAATTACGGTATTAGAATCAGACAAATTAAGCAGAACATTGTATATTTATAACTTAATTCTACTTAAAATTAAATTACAAATTGCAGGATCAAAAAGGTTTTTTTAACAATATTAGTCTTGCTTTTAGCATTGAACTCAGATAATGATCAACTTCGGTCTGCTGAAAATAGCCTAATAATTAATTAAAATAAAACTTACGAAAAATGTATAAATAATAATTTCCTTAAATGTATTCGGTTGCAGAGACGTATGCAGTCTGAGCAATCGCAATAGCCACCCAGCAGATGGCTTTTCATATCCAACTATTCGTGCAAAATGTGATGTACTCGTTCGGTTGAGATGTCTAAAGCATCAGGCAGCTCATGCACTTTTATTCTCCGATTGTCCAATATCATTTCAATGGATTTCATCGTCTTCTTCTGGCGTGACGATTTTGTTTTGACGATCTATTTCTTCGGCATCATTTGTGCTGGCACGACCACTACGAAAGTCAGTAAACACCTTTTTTAATCGACTAAATTAGTGTTGAAGAGTCCCCCATAGTTTTAAACAAGCCTTTCCTTGGGTTTCAGGGTTTTTTTATTTAAAAAATATTGATTAATTTGCCCAGGAAATTCCCCGTATTTTTATTTTCGTTAAAACTAACGAGGCTGTGTACTTTCAATTGCAAACTAATACACGCAGCTTTCTCGGCAGTAGTCTATTAATATAAAACATTTAACGTGACCAGTGTTGGGTTTAAAGTTGGAGCTTTAAATGATGCAGAGTTATCAAACTGCCGTTGCAGATTATACTAAATTTTTTTATTCAATCAATGATAATTTGAATGATTTTAAAATATTCCGGAATTAAACAGAGTAAGTTTATAGAGATGAATTAAGGACTTATTTAATCTTTTTAACTGAAATTCACTCCTTTTAAGAGCTGCAAACAGACATTGTGTACAATAGCTGCCCCAACAATTTCGCATACATTCCAATTTTTCATAATAAGGATAATAACAGCCTGCTTAATATAAAATTAAAATAAGCTTTAAAAAAATTCTTACGATATACGAAATTAATTCCCCAACAACACAGTTTTATCCGAAACGTTTATTTTTTTAAATAGAAATAGTAATAAGATCACCTAGAATGCAGACAAAAGAAAAGGTCCTCAAGGTAGAGGTTTCATTTTGATATAAAAAAAAAAACTCATCGAATGTTCATGGCAGCTACGGCAGCACTTGCAAACCATATTCTTGTCCTGATATTTTCAAGCGCCAATTAGTCTCTTTGCGGCTGTATGTCCGTCCCCGCTGTATTTTTAGACATTAACTTTCACGTAGCCACAAATCAAAATGTCTGAAGGTGTTAAATCACAAGATTCCGGTGGCCAATTGTGATAGCATTTTTGTAAAATCACATGGTCATGAAACTTTTCAGGCAAAAGAGCGATAGTGGCGTCTTATTAAAAATAAACGTCGGCTACTTCAAGTCTTATTCAATGTTGTTTGCGGAATGCTCGATTCCAAAGATCGACGAGAAATAGACAAACTTCTCCACACTTGAGCGACATGCATGAGTTCTATTCCTTACATCACTAACTTGTCACCAGTTAACCAATTGCTGGTCGGGAAGGTGCTTCATGCCGACCCAAAAATGCTTTAGCTTTGTGAACATGTGGCCTTGAAATTTTTACAATTTTTTTGTGAATTTCAATAATTTCAATGCGATATTGAAGTACATATCATTCCGTTTTGCTTAATGGCGTAGTTGAGTCATGACAACTGTGAAAACGGCGGGCTATTGACAAAGAAACGTTTTATTTAATACCCCGTAGAAGCATATTTGTTGACATTGTACTCTCTCCATTTTATATGTCGTTAAGAGTAGTTGTCAGTACCATGATTCATTGTCAGCCGTAAGTCTGCTTCTGTATCTGCAATTAAACGATCAGGACCTTCGATATTTAATTTATTCTGCATTAAGCTGACCGACCAATTACCTTCAGATCAGTTCATTATTGATAAGTTAAAGTACTTTCAAGAATCAAATTATGGTTGCTTATAATCAGTTTGGTAATATAAAGATATTTTCTGTAGTTGCTGTTGGTTTTAATGAGAATTTGTAAAGTGTATGTTCACTGTCCAACTCATCATAGTGCAAAAGTAATCGTCTGTATGTGGGCAGGTATGCAGGCGCTGAAAATGAAAATCTGCAATAGTTGGTGGCCGAGGAAAAGCAACAATAGCTTGTGGTGACACCTTTTCAATAGTTAAGTGTCTAATTGTCCTGTCCTATCCCAAACTGGAGGGCGCAAAGTGACTGTGCCAGGGAAAGTATGGCTAATGGAAAAATTATAGATTCAATTGCTGTTATTATCGTTATTGTTGTTTCTCGCATTTGTGTATTGAATACACATACGAACGCACACACACAGGCAACTACATCCTTACAAACACTTACACGTACATAACATATTTTCACAATAAAACTAAAACGCTGCTTTACAAATCTGTTTTAAATGACAATTATTTGTATTTTATTGAGATTTTATGCACCCCAATGACTACAACAACAACTACAACAACAAATATTATATGTTTATTGCAATACCCATGAGAGAGTTCATTAGAACGGTCATTAACTTCCACTTGTTCGATATCGCAATTGCCGAAACAACAGCAGCAACAACAACAACAACAACAACAGCAGCAGCAGCAGCAGTAGCAACGACAGTATCAACAAATAATAAAACCATAAGTAATTTAAGTTCAATGTACAGAAATAAATTTAAAAAATCTGTCTATAATTTGTGTTGTCTACAAAAAACACAAACGCTTTTTAATGAACAGAGACATGTTTGCCCACTCGAAAAGTTGGCACTTGTATTCGATTCCATTCGAACAAATTTCAATTCCAGCAGGTATTCTTTAAATGGCAATTAAGTGTAAAATAAAGTTTCGTGATACGACCACGACCAGGGGCATTAAAACTAAATACACACGTTCAATGTTAAACAAACAGTTTTGATTGAAATTAAACTGTTTATATTTGAATTAAAGGTAATTTAATTGCAAAATATTATAAACATAAATATGTTTTTCTCTCTCTCTGTCTCTCTCTCTCTCTCTGGGGTATAATTGCATTTAAATTTAGTGAAATTTGTAATAATTTGTTTATTAAAAATGATGTCTACTTTAATGTGAAGCATGTGAAGAGTAACTTAATGAGTTGTGTATTTAGTTGGGTTAAATATTTCCCTTAATTTAAATGGAATATTTAGAAGAAATTAATGATGTTTTATCTACTCAGCAAGTCGGAGAAAACTTTTGTTTTTTTATTTATGTATTTTTCTGTTCAACTTGCTTTCTGCTTTCTTATAGTCCACATTGAACTATCAAAATGTCCTGCATACTTTAAACGAATTTTATAAATTGCAAATTAAACATTTTTTGTTTTAGAAATCCACAATAAAAAAAACCCCCAAAAAAAGGAACAAGAAACTGATTTCGGTTTTATTATTCCTTTTATTTCATTATTTTTATTATATTTTTTTTTTGCAACAATTCTGTAAGTGACATTTTTGTTTTACGTTCCTAAAAAGCACTTCAAGAAAAATTATGCGCATAACAAGTGGCTTTAAAGAAATAATACACAGATTATGGATAACTGCCGCTGCCAGAAATGCTGCTGCCGTTTGTCAGAATTGCTCTTGTTTTGTTGAACTGCTCATACCTCAAGTGTTGGGAGGATACACACATTTTAAAGTTTAGAAAAAGAGAAAAAAAATAGTAAGCATATACATATAAACGATTTAATATGCTTAACATCAGCAGCTAAATACGGCCAATTTATTTCACTCGCACACATTGGAAGGGCTGCCTACTTTCGTGCCTATTAATGTTAAATGCTTCTTTTGTTATGGTTTCAAATTTAAAACAAAAGACATTTATTGTTGTTGTTTGTTTAAGTGTGCACAAACGCACATATGTGTGTGTGTGTGTGTCAGTCTATCTGCGATTTACTTTTCATCATTTCTTTTTGTGAAAATATTTATAAGCTTTCTTGACTTCTTAGCTGTATCACACTCCTTGTTAAAATTAAGATGAGATAATAGGGTCTTTAAAATGCTAATGAAAGCATCAGAAGCGGTAGTACTGCTAGCCATTATATTCAGTGCCTTCCATTAAATTGACTTTAACAATACGATTATGAAATAATAATGACAATAATCACAATATTTTAAACAGAAACACCAATTTCTGTTCAGTTAATATCTACGGATAGTAATGCAATGAAATACCAGCATTTTCGAGCAAATAACAACACAAGAAGTTGACAGAAAACTCCTTTAATATGATTTGGGTGCGGGGGTGGGACCGTAAACAAATATGCTCATACATAAACTTAAGCTTCGGGTAAGCGCGATATTTTGTATAAAATATAGAAATATTTCATAAAATGATGTCATTTAGAGTTGGAACTGAGAGGTTGAATTGAATACAGATAAATAATAAGGCAAGAAGAATGAAAAATTACTTATGAAAAAACAATGAAATTACACTGTGCAACACAAAAAAAAATTATTAAGCTGCTATCGAAGGATTCTAGTAGAGAGGACAAGAAAAAATTTTTTATTATTGGTGTTTTGGAAGCTGGAAACATACTTATTTTATGGAGAGTTAAATTTCCGCCCCTGGTTGAGCTGTGAAATAGTGAAACGCTTTAGAACATTTAATAATATTTGCATTTCAGTTATAACGTGTGCTTAGCAGATTAACTTAAAACACTACATGGAACATTTTGGGGAAACGTTTTAACCATCTAACTCTTTGCTGTAGAGCTCTCTTTTGCGCATTTTTGGAGAAAAGGCAGAAAAATCCTTAAACAGATATATTGTGGGCTAAGTATTTTGCCATGTGCAATTTGCTTGCCAACTTGCTATCTTACCTTTTGAGCTGTATTTGATCCAGGATGAATTCAGAAATCGTATTGAATTAATATAAAGAGTCGGTTAAGTAGTTTAATTCGTCCTTTATTTACTTTGTTTTTGAATGAAGCAAACAAATAAACCAAAACCAATTATTTGACTTTTCTAACTTGTTGTTATACAGCTGTATTTTCCCTTCCAATACAATTATGCTAACTAACGAAACGTTAGCTGTAATCATAACGCCACAGTACAATATATCGACAATGTATACCTTCGTAAAACGCCGCCGCACCGGTTTTTAAGCTGATGTACTTTGCAAATGTACACGATCGTAATAACGCAGAAGAACTGTTTAAAAATTTAGCATTAAAACATTTTGGAATGCAGCCTACGGCTGCTCAATCTTTGCTGAGCTATAGAATGGCGACACCCAGCGATCATAAAATATTGTTCAATGCTGACAGGATCAGTATTTCCTTGTCGTTAAAGTTATCTAACTTATTTACATATTTATAAATTCGAGCAAAGTTTTTCATTATATCAGCTTAAGATAACAATAAAGAGATGTATTATTAGTCGAACTTTCTTTTCTTGTGTTCTTGAAGAACAACATAAGTTTTTATTTTTTACTGTGTTTCATTTGATTAAGGAAAATAAGGAGACATAAAGACTCATTTTCTTGTTGTTATGGTTTCGTTAATTAGGTTTCATTTAAGACGAATGACTGATTAGGCCAGAACGTCACATCATAGTGTTGGGGCTGCCAACATTGCATCCAGGCATGCGGTCGCGGAGGGATTTAGTCCATACGGCTAATAGGGTTATACCGCCCATGGTCGGTAGTGCAATTGGTTTTTTGATTGGCGCCAACTGCTCGCAACGACGCTACCAGGATCACAGACAAACTCGGAATTTAGTGGGAGTTCGAAAGACCCTCCGATACTCTCCCCTTGTAGCCGTTAGTCCACAAACTCCTTAAACTTTCCTAGGTGTATAAATGATTAAATTCGTAAAATCTGTATTAAATGTTTTCTCTGTCAAATTCTGTCAGCGAAAATTATATTTTTATATAATTTTAAATATAATTTTCGCTGATAGAATTTGACAGAGAAAACATTAAATACAGATTTTACGAATTTAATCATTTATACACCTAGGAAAATTTAAATATATTAATAATAGAGAATCTATTAAGAAAGAAATTTTAATCGAATACACGATTAATTTATGTAAATTATCCGTAAATTGAAATTTGTTATTTTTAAATATTTAATTAAATAATGGAAAAAATTTCTTTGATTAACCGAACAAATATTAATCGATTGGATACTAAAGTGTTTCATAGGTTAATCGTTAACAGATTATTCAATCATATAAAAGATAAACGTTCTTTGATTAATCGAAAAATATTAACCAATTGGATACTTGATTATTCAATAAAATAAAAGAAAAACATTATTTACTTAACTGAAGAAGTGTTAATCAATTTGATACCAGAGTGTTTAATCGATTATTCAATCATAAAAAAGAAAAAGTTCTTTGATTAACCGAACAAATATTAATCGATTGGAAACTAGGGTGTTTTATCGATCGACCGTTAACCGATTTTTTTTATCACATAAAAAAATGTTCTTTGCTTTACTGAAGAAATGTTAATCAATTCGATAATAGAGTGTTTAATTGATTAATCGTTAACCGATTATGCAATAAAATAAAAAAAACGTTCTTTGATTAAATCAACAAATATCAACCGATTGAATACTAAGTGGCTGGCAGATTTATTGCTAACCGATTAACTGCTCGATTAATTTGGGTGTTTATGATTAACGATTAAATCGGTTAACTTAATTTAAAATTTTTTAGTATCATCAATATATTTTTATTTGTTGTATTTTATTTAACGAAATCGACAGCACCATATTAGAAGTGAAGAGAACTAGCAAAAATCAAAGAAGGACTCAAATGGTGTAAATGTCTTATCTTATCCTATTATGGATTGTTTTAGATTTTTCCTACATTATTGATAAAGAAAGGATTTGTTCTAAGTCAAGCTTTATTAAAACTGAAAAGGCTTTTAAATCTAAACGTTTGAAACAAATTGTTTTTCTAAAAGATCCTCTTAAACTATTGCCGTTTTCTTTTTTAAAAAAAATTAATTTTTTTTACTTTTTATCAAAAAAATTGCTATTCAAAGTTTTCTTAGACAAAAATTTTGCATCGATACAATAATTTCTAATAAATTCACTATTTCAAAAAATCATTATATTGCAAATTTTCAATAAAAAGGGCAAAAAATATTACACTTTTTTTTAGAAAAGAAAACGCCATATGAAACTAATTTACAAAACGACATCATTTGTTTTTTATTATATCTTCTCTCTGATTGATTTCAAGAGTTGTTGTATTGGTTGTGTTATGGGTTTTTTTAGTAATAAAATCTCAAAATAATATGTAATTTGTGCCTTTTAGGGGAATGGATAGAATTTTGTTTTTTACATATAAAATCACATTTTTTCCAAAATTAATAATATCAAATATTAATTGTGTTATTAAAAATAAATTGAAATAGATTATAAAAAAAAACTAAGTATATAATTTATATATTTTTATTTATTGGAATTAACGCTTGACACACGGGGAATACGACAATGGCCATTCTGCATGACCAACTTTAGAGTAAAGTTTTGTCTCTGTGAACATGCCGTGCCCTTGAGATATTTATATATTCCAGGAAACAGATTTGCTTGACTGGTGATTTTTTTGGAAATTGCTAAAATATATTTTTTTAATTTTACAATCGCACTTTTTCCCAATATTCAGTAAAATATTAATTTTTATGCACAATTCGCAGTTGTTGATGGCGTCTACTACACCATTTGTTAATTTTTAAAATATCATTCTGAATTTTCGCGCTTCTTTAAGGTTAAGATTCAAAGATAACAGATAATTTTGCTCAAAACTACGAGGCATTAAATATGAAAAATTGAACAGAAAATTTAATAAGTTTAGAAAGATTGTGATAGATTTAATTAATTTTGTATTTTTGTGTAATTAGTTTTTACAATTTTTGTTTTCTTATAATTTAGAACTAATTTTTTATTTATTTTGAAATCAAATAATTATTAATTAATATTATTTAAATATTCCTGAAGAAGCTTTCCATATTGTACAAATATTGAATAAATAAAGTTTTAAATCGTTATATGTTAAGCTTAAGCTTGAAGAAGTTCTTTTAATACACTATTTATTAATTATAATTTCTGTGAGACGATATTAACCGGCGTTAAAGAAACTTTAACAAAAAGAACTCACGAACACTACGCTGAGTCTACATTTCCAATACATCCCATATAAACTTTACTTTATATGCTTAAGTATATATTTTACATTTAAGAAAATGTAGACGTCTGGAGAAATACTTATGTATGTTCTGTTTATTGTTTATTTTATGGCTAAATGACTAATTTAAATGACGGCCAATTAACCATTCATGTGCTTGTCCTTGGTGACCTTTTCATATTAAGTTTTAATAAAATACATTTATATTTGTGAAACATCTTATGGCACAAATGTTCTTAACATTTTCAGTCTAAAGCCGAATTTTTTTTTTTTGTTCACACAGATGCAACAAACAAAGCAGACAAAATGAAAGAAACACAATAAAAAGAAAACAAATGATTCTTATTAGTAAAGAATACTTGTATCTTGTTTCAGGGACTTATCAAGTATTTACTAACAATACCCAGCGGCCCCAAGACTAGTTCACCTACACCTCTGCTCTCAACAGAAATCTCTGTATTGTACACTTGCTCTACCTTCTAATTTTGTCAGACTTCTTTGTATTCCCTGTTGTGGCTGCAGTTGTGTGTGAAAATTAATGTTTCTTTGTGTATTTGTTTTTTTTTTGGAGTTTTGCTTGCTTTCCTTTTTGTCTATTTGTTGTATTTTGTTGATAGTCACAACAAAAGTTTTCATTTTCGCATATTGTTCGTATTGTTGTGGTTGTATGTTTGTAATTGTAGCCACACATGTATATAAATTTCATTGGTATTGGTGTTTTTCATTGTTTTTTCTTACAGCTTTTAGTCCTTAACAAAAGTGAGCTGAGGTATAGATTTGAGCTGAACACGGTCTTATTTTGTACAGTTTGGGTTTTCTTTCTTAACATTGTGAAGGTTTTATTTTGGCGATTGTGTGGAAAACTATTTACTTGCAATAAATCTTATGCTTTTTCTTGCTTGTGTTGACGTTGTGAAAATCAGCGTGAAATTCTTGGGGATTTTCTTATTTACTACACAACTAGTTTTTGTACGCACACAGCACATACCCACTCTTAAGCCAAATACGATATATTGGTATTTGTTCTGTTGAAAGAACGTATGTGAGTATAAACTGAATGTTTTTCTTTATTTGTTTGTTGGTATATTTGTTTGTAAGCATGTGCAGTGGCTTTTTAATAATTCGCATAAAAATTGAAAGTAAGTTCTTAAAGACTTTCATACCCGAATTTCACTTAAGTTGCTTTTCCGGAAAAATTATATAGAACGATGGTTTTATTGTATTATTATTATGTTTTCTTTTTACAAATGAAAATTAATTGGGTAAATATTTACTGATTTATTAAGTTAAGAGAGGAGCAGAGAGAATTATTTTATTTGTTTTTAATTTGCAATAAATTCATTTCATATTCTTTTAAAGAATTAGAAAAAAAAACATGATAATGGGCATCTGACTGAACTCCCAGAAAGGTGCGCAACTGTTTCAAGCTACATATTCATGACTAAGATATCAAAAAAGATTCTATTGAAAATATTTCATTCCACACCAGTCATCTGCTCTTAAGAGATGAGCAATTAAATCAATGTTTAAATTAATTTTTTTAATATATTTTATGTGCTTTTATAAGCTAAAATTTTTGGATATGAATATGTTGCATTAAAGGAGCGATTCGAAGTAAAACATGTGTAAAAAGCCAATTTATGTTTAACAGAAAAGAGGTGCAATGTTTCTTCAATAAACTTTTTAAAAAAGATAACATTATACACAAAGAAAAATTTACATTTCTGTAGAAGTTTTTAAAGAGAAACTTAAATAGAATTTATTTTTATGATTATTGAAAAACACACATGAAGTTACGCTTTTTTGTACACACGAAACAAACACCAAACGTTTCAAATGTACAACTTACAATAGAGTGAGTTTGGAAAGACACATAAAGATAAACTGTGTGCTTAAACTTTTCTACACACATTTCAACTTTAAACATATTTAGTTGCAAGCAGAAACAGGAAACATTAAATTGCATTTGCTTTAAACTTCAAAAATTGTCTTAAAATGCATACGAACATTAGATTTGGCAGACACAGAAGGAAAACTGAAATGGTATATTTGGAGAAATACACTTGTTTAGTTGCCGGAAGCTGAAGAGTTTTGTCTTGTGAAAGCCAAAGACATTAAGCAGGCAATCGGGAATAAATTTAATTCTTAAAAGCAGAATACTCTTGCGAATACTTAAAAAGAAGCGATACGTGATGTGATGTTGAAGTAAAAAGTAAAAATAATAATCAAATCTGCTACAGATTTTGCATGCAAGTTAAAAATTTCGAACTTTTGAAATTTTAAACATTTTGGTTCAGTTTTCTTAAGTTTTCATAAAGAAGTCGCAAAAATTTCACATTCTCTTAGGCACCACTTTGAACTTTTTTTAGTACATGAAGCTAAAGGGGGCATTTATATGTATATTTATTTGTAGGTTTTAAAATATTCTTATATATTTCTTTTGATTAGAAATATCACTGCCATTTTTCAATTTGAGAGGATTATTGAAAATGCCCAAGTCTTGAGGTTTTCGTTTGTTTTTTTTTTCTATAAATCACAAGAATTCAAATCACAAGATTTAAAAAAATAAATTGTGTTATACGGTGCTCAGACATGCATCTTTATTGCGATTATCGCAATAAGTGCCATTATTAAGCTCAATATTCCTTATAAAATTTTAATTTAGTTACTCCTCAATAAGTATGAAATTGTTATAAATATTGAATAAATCTTGAAATGCAACACGGTTCACAAGTGTGTTTCGTGAGCAAATGTGAAGAAACTAGAACAAATGAAAGCATTAAAAAATGGCGAGTCAAGTTAGAGGTAAGTTTATTAATATTAAATTTATAATTTATAATAAAAAACAAATAAACTATTAGTATAAAAAATAACCAAATTCTTTTTAAATAAATAGGTGTAAGACTAAAGAAAAAGAGAATGGGCTGAAGTGATGCCAGTGAGACAGCCATTCTTACCAAACAAAATGGATGGGCTTCCTGGATACTGAAAAACGGCCATATCTACGCAGAGATGGCCAATGAGTTGTGTTAGCAGGAGTAGCCCTGCAGCCTACGAAACATTCAAGTAAACAACTCAGAATCCACTATGGACTCCCCAGATGAACTGAGTGTAAATAAAGCAATGGCTACACGCTTTTGCAGTGTTCTTGCTTTTTGTGACTTTGTGTCGACTTTATTTAACTTTCCTAACAAACCACAGAGAAATTCAAAATTACTACCGATCATAAGAAAATGCTTCTTAAAGTACTGGTCATCATTGCAATGGTAATTGAATTCCCAGAATGTAGATTAGCGATTTTCTAAAATGGAAATATAATAAATGATTTAAATAAAATTGTTCATATTTCAGTTAACAATTTCCATAAAGACCTTTGATTTTCGTTTTCCTTTAATATTGTAAGAAGCAAAAGCAGTTGTTTCCTTAAAATTTGCAGAATTTCCATTTTAGTTTTTCTAACCACTTTGGAATCAAAACTCGATCGGCGTTTCAATTAATTCTTTTCAAAGGAGGAATATATTTTTTGTAAATTTCGCAACAAATTTTTACTTTCAAAAAAAAAAAAAACAACAATATTTTCCAGCTATCAAATGCTTATTAAGTTACCTAAATTCTGTATGTCTGAACACTGAAATAATTTTGTCAATAAGAATGCATGTCTGAACATAGTATTAATAGCTGGTTTATTGCTGTTTTCTTTTTGTTTCTTTTTTCATATTATTTTGTTTGGCATTTACAATATAATTAGACCTTCGAATGCGATCTACAAAATGCCACAGGGTAGACCAGAGATGAAACTTTGAGCTTCTGTTTTGGTCCAAATCAGTTTTTTTCCCCCATCTGCTTTTTGTTAAAAAGAGAAAGCAATATAATGTAGAAATAAAGGAATATTAACAAAATAAAATTAAAGCATTTTACAAGTAACACATGATGAATATTAGTTATATATTCTAATGGAATTTACTTCTTCTATAGATCATGAAATAATTCTTAAAATATTTTATTTTTAATGTTATATTACCATTAGCATTTTTATTGCTTAAATTAATACATGCATTTCATTGGTGCTAATGGCAAGTCATCAGTAGACCTTAAACCATATTTTGAAATGTTTCGAACGTCTTATTTTATACAAAAACTTTAAAAAACTCAATGAGAATTACAAAAATTACAATAGTATAAGCATAGTAGGCTTTGAAACTTATTCAAAAATCCCAACAAACAAATTATATTATTCGATGTGAATCTATTTTATTTTCTTTAGAAGCTTTATACAATTAGACGCCCTTTGGGTGAAAATAAAAGTATTTAATAAGGCAAAACGAAAAATAAAATCTTAATTAACTATTTTTTAAATTTATTAATCGAAAGAGGATATCGAGGCAATCCCGATTAATAAATTTAAAAAAAATTGTTCTACAACTTTTTTATTGCGATGGAAATTAGTAAGAATACAAAAACACAACAAAACATAAAAAATTTCTTGTTTACTACTTTTTGTGCGATGGAGTCAGTAAAACAACAACGAACGCGTGCCGTCTCGTGTCACCTCTGGTCTTCTTTGTGAAATTATGTGATTTGAACTTTTGTAATTTACAGAAAATTCCTGATGGTTTCATTTTCACTTTGAATATTTGTGTATTGCCAGGCCCATTATGTCGATTGAATTATTTATTTCATGCAATTACATTTAATACAAAAACAAGTTCTAAAATTATATTTTGTTTTACATGTAATTGTACGAAAGAACGAATTCGTGTGACATAGTGGGCCTGACAGCTAATTTGTTTTCCTTTTGGTGCATTTAATTACGACCTTAAAGAAAAGTATATAAAAGTTCTAAAATTCAAATTTTAACCAGCTGCATTTTCTTATTTGTTTAAAATTAAACATTCTTAAAACAAGAATGACATAAACCAAACATAGAAACAAATTTAAACATTAATGTTATTCATTCTATTAAGTTAAACTGTCACATTGCATGATACACAAATAGACAGTCAGAAAATTATATTCAATTTTAAACACACATTGAAGTAAAACTTACACTTGAAATGAAAACTGTAATGAAATTTGTATTTGAAATAAATTGCATGTTACACATATTGATTGAAATCGTACATACACACATAAATTTGTGTTTACGTATGTAGATTTAGTTACTTACTCACCCATATGTTGCGCGTACGTAAGTACATTCATATGGAAGGAAGTATTATAAACAGTGACGTGTGATGAGGTTTTTGGCAAGGTGCTCCCAAGTTTTGTTGAATTTCAATATTAACGTCTAACGACTAGTAGTACTCTGTTCAAATTAGTGAAAAATGTTGAGCAACATTGACAATTTCGTTTGAAAATTTTGACAACTAACCAGTGTTGACAACACTAAGATTAAGAAAAAATTTATCGGTTTTATTGCGTTGAAGTAAGCAACATTGTTTTTCTTATGTAAACAAAAACCATGTGTGAAAGCAAATGGACAACAAAATAATTTAGAAGCTTGTGATGCAACGTATCAATTAATACAAATTGCAGCTGCTGAGGAGGATCTCCCTAAAGCCATAAATTCCCTTTCCTTCATTTTATATTATATTTAAAACATTTTTTATTATTTTATTTATTTGTGGACAACAAACTTAATGTCAAGTAAAATCTGATCAGCTTTTGTTTACATTTCCGTACGAAATAAGTGATGGTTATTTCATTTCGCAGTTGGAAAATATGGTGCCTGAAACATTTTGTATGTTTTCGCAATATGAACAGAGTTGAACTTCAGCAATATTATTTTGCAATTATTTCGTATTAATTTTTTTATATTTGGACTTTTGACAGCAATTCACACGAAATAATGAACAGAGTAAGGTGGTGTTTTTTTTCCAAAATTCCGACGGAGACGTGATATACAAAAATTTCGTATAATTATTTTTTATTTTAATTTATATTTGTTTTATAATATTTTTATATGTTCTTTTTTCTATTTTCTCTTTTTTTATATAAAGGGTATTCATTTCACAGTTTTTTTTTGGTTGGAAAAATGGAAAAATGAAAAATTACACTCTTATTGATGTGAACGGTATTTTTTTAAAATAAAAAGTACAACTATTTTAACTGTCATTGCAAACATTCTGTCAAATAATTCTTGCAAATAATTCATATTATTCAAGATGCCGAATAAAAGTGTTAAAAGTGAATTAATTGATTATTTATTCGCTTGACGTTTTAAGCGGAAAATTACATCTTTTTATCCCGTTTTTTACACATGGTTATAGTTTGTTAAAAATTCAACTTTTAGTGGAATTTTTTTTCCTGTGTTTGTTGTAAAAAAAACTACATTTTTACATTTTTCCAACAAAAAAAAAACTGAAATGAATACCTTTATAAATATGTATAATTTGAAATATTTTTTTTTAACTTTTTGGGAGTTTTGTATAGATTATTTCGATTAACTTTTCGACTTTTAAGAATAGAAAGAAAGAGGTTTGTTCTATAAACTCTTAATAAAGTATTTGGATGGGTTTTCAAAGCGAACCGCTATTCTTTGTAAATAATAAACATAAAATAAATAATTAAATTTGTTATGTTGAAAACTTCTTTTATCAGAACAATTTTTTTGGTTCAACTAATGCCATCCCCTCCGACTTGTCACATTTGAGGCATTTCTATCGAAATTGTTATTTTACAGAACATTTATCATTCCTATAAAATTACGTCTGATATTGACGATGATTATTTGCAACAGCTGATCTGAGCGCCCATTTTATTAGAATTTTTTCTTAAAAGTGGTTTGTTTGTGGAATGTATTTAAAAAGTAACGAACCTACAGTCTGCAGTAATATTTTAATTATAATTAATAAAATAACAACAAGAGAAAAGGCTGATGTTAGAAGGTTTATCAGGTCGAAATAGAACATACTTTAATTAAAATTTCATCGATGAGTTTGCACATGAGATTTGCAGAAGCAGTGCTTCAAAAGGTACCCCACTACTTGTACATATTTTACAGCGTGAAGTCAGATGAAAAAATATGTCGTCTACGGCTGGCATAAGTTATAACGGCCATTAAAAATTTTTTAGGACTTCATTTTTCCTTCTTAATTGAATGCCACAATAAAATATAAAGGTTTACTTACACATTAAACTCAATTTATAAGGAAAAGAAAATAAAAGAAAACAAAAGAAAGAATATGCACTGTAAAAACAATTAAAACTATTCTATTCCATATCTGGTCTGTACGTTCCTGCACCTCATTGTTGACCTTCGATAACTTTTTATTCTTCTAGATTTTGTATACAACCTAACCAACAGTGAATGATTTTGTATCAGTATGTGGTTTACAATTTGTTGTTGTTTGTTTTGAATCGTATTGCTATTGCAAGTGCATCACTTTACAAGAATCTAGTAGAACTGTAGAATCGAAAATTGAAACAGACAATATGTAATTATAAAGGGTGTTTTTTTAAGCTAGATAGAACTTTAAATTGTAAAAAGTAACACAAAAAATTAAATTTTGATGAAACATTTTTTTTTATTTGTTTCAGTATACTCTGACAAATCATCATGAATAGACTCACGCTTGAACAACGCTACGAAATTATCCAAATTTACTTTGAAAATCAACTTGGCAACTTACCCGTTGTTTTATCGCAAAATTTTATCGATTCGCGCAAAATTGTGTTCAGCGATGAGGCGCATTTTTGGCTTAACGGGTTTGTTAATAAGCAAAATTGCCGCATATGGAGTGAGACCAATCCACAAGAGACCCTACAGACTCCATTACATGCAGAAAAATGCACCGTTTGGTGCGGTTTTCACGCTGGTGGCATCATCGGACCTTATTTCTTCAAAAATGAGGCCGGAGCTCGCGTTACGGTCAATGGAGATCGTTACCACACCATGATCAATGATTTTTTGTTTGAAAATATGGATGACATTGGTCCGGAGGAGATGCGGTTTCAACAGGATGGCGCTACGTGCCATACGGCGAACGCAACCATCGACTTATTGAAATCAAAATTTGGCGATAAGTTGATTTCGAGAAATGGACCTGTCAATTGGCCTTCAAGGTCGTGCGATTTGACACCTCTCGATTATTTCCTGTGGGGCTACGTGAAGTCACTGGTTTATGCTGATAAACCAGCAACAATTGACGCCTTGGAGGCCAGCATTGTTCGTGTTATTCGTGACATACGGCCAGCAGTGCTCGAAAAAGTGGCCCAAAATTGGACGTCCAGAATGCGCTTCGTCAAGAACAGCCGCGGTGCCCATATGCCCGAAATCATTTTCAAATGTTAATGTCACGTATTGATCTTTCGAATAAAAAAAAATTTTGATTACAATTTAATTTTTTGTGTTATTTTTTACAATTTCAAGTTCTATCGGGCTTAAAAAAACACCCTTTATAAGTAAGTGTATTGAACACCTGCGCACATTAGAAGGCACGTCACTGCTTATAAATGTTTGACTATTTAAGTAATTAAATAAATTTGCTTAAAATATTATTGTGACTGTAAAGATGCGTGTCAGTCAAAATGTAAAAAGACAATTTCATCGATTTAATCTTTGACTGAATATATGTTACCTTTTCTTAAAGCTGGTGCAGCTAAAGAATTACATCAACTTAAATTTTTATGAAGGTAAATACAGTTATGAGAGACTCGAATCACTATTATCCCAAAAAAATCTTCGACTTACGGAGACTTCGAATTATAGAATTTACTTGTTGAAAAAAAAACACAATTGAAATTATGTGCATATTTTTTATTTAAAACAGACACTAACTGAAAACAACATATAATAAGTAAGCTATAGTGAAGTAAAAGATTTTGAAATTTTTTAAAATAAGATATCTCTAATGATAAATTTACGAAATTACTGACTGAAAATCTACTTCTTTTATTTTTAATAAAAAATTACTCTAAATTGTTCAAAGCTTTTGAAGTGCTCATCAGTTGTAGTTGGCACATATAAATTCAATGCTCGATAAGAATTTTCTATATGATTTTTGTAAGGCTATTGAAAAGTTTCTTCCACCGAACTCTCGAATTCGCTCGCCGTTTCGCCTAAGATGGGATCCCTCGAATAAAAAAAATTTAATTCAAAACAATGCACTTGAATAATGTGCATGCAACAGACCAGCTGATAAGTAAGCAAATCACTACTTCGAGTTATAGAATTCATATCCATGTGAAACAAAAACCTTACATTTTGCAATTCTTGTTAAAATTTTGAAGAAAAAAGTGCTAATAATTTAAAAAGAAAACTACAAAATTTAAATATTTTCCCGTCCATTAGAAATATACGAGCACAACTTCTCATAAAAGTAAAAAGTGATATTTTTTCTAAAATCAAATTTAATTAAAATACATTGAAATAACATTATTCATTTAGTAACAAAGATATTGTGATCTAAAGCTTTTATAAATTTTCTACTGTTTGAATACAATATTTTGTTTTCCAAAGTTTTGGTTCGTATATTCTAAATTCAATTGAAATTGTATTTTACTACTGATTCATATAATTTATTTATTTTTTCATTTTATCTATTACACAATGCTTGCTTTGAATAGTTTGTATTGAAATCATCTACAGTAAATTGAATTTCACGCGTAAAATGAATTGAATAGATATTATATATTCATAACTCCTGCTGATGCTTTAGAAAAACACTCGAAAATGTGCAGGCGACTGAGTTTACAAACGAACAGACAGACTACTGCTGATTGCTAAGAGTAAAAAATAAAGTATTAAGTTTGTTATGCGAGAATAAATGTTGAGGGAGAGTAGAGTAATAAATTTATTAAAATTAAATTACACTCAACTTCAAAGGATAATTTATCAAATAATAGTGGATACTTTGGTGAAAGGAAGATTGAGAAAAAATATATTTCCCACAAATATTTGTTTAGAATTTTCTTTATAAACTTTTTTATAAGAAACTTTTCTTAAAGCTAATTTTCCTTAAAACAAACAGCATTTTTAAGTATATAAATTTTTGAAGGTAACATTTTAAAATTATTTTTGTAAAATCCACTTTTTTTAATTGAATTGTTTTTAAAACGTGATCTTCCTTCTTTCAAAAGTAATTTTTAAAACATAATTTTTTAAAGCTTCCTATTTAAAATATATTTGGTTGCTACTGGATTTTTTTAAACTACTTTTCCAAAAAAAAACTATATTAACAGGTAATTTTTAATGATTCTTATTTTTGTATTAATTTCCAAGAGATTATTATTTGCTAAAAGAAAATATTTTTATGAATGTTTTTTAAAAACTAATTGTCTTTGAAGGGGGTTTTGTTAAATAAACGAGGTATTTTCGTTAAAACGCATTTTTTAAATGATTTTTAAAGAAGTTTTTTTGAAGGATTTCTATTTAAAAAGCACTATTTAAAAAGTATTTTTTAATTGGTTTTTTATAAGTGATTTTTGAAAGAATTTTTTGGTAAAATGTACTATTTCAAAATTGCACTATTTTTAAAGGCACTACGTTTCATACATTGCGGTTGCCGTCAAAAATTTTGAAAAAATGTATAAATAGGGAATTTAGGAAAAAAGGGGGAAAAAGTATTTTAAAAGTAAAACATTGTCAAGTTTCTTGTGAATAAAAAAACAATATTTATTTCAATAAAAAAAACAACTAAAACGAATATTAACAATTAATTAATTACATTAGACAAAAAATAAAAGAAATTCTACAATACCTGAATTATAAATCAATGTTACATTACAGTGCTAGTCATATTATCAAAACAAGAAGTTACTCTTACAAATACTTTTGATGATGTTTATTACTTTTTAGAAATACTTATTCTATAAATTGGCGTATATTTAAAATTACCACTAATTGTCAACTTTTTTAAGTTCTTATTTAAGTTATTCACTGTTGTTTACTTTCAGCCTGCTAAGTTTGCACTAAGTTACGGGTGAAGCTGTAACTAAATGATAACTAACTAATACATTCAAACAGCTGATTGATTTCTATTGCGTACAAAAAACATAGAAAAAAAAAGTTCTATTGAATAACTTTACTTTTACAGCCCCTTATTTTAATTGATTTATATACAAACTACGAACAAAAAATACTTTTTAGGATTTGTATAAATGTTTTAAAGAATAAAAATTGTTTTTAATTAATTACAGTAAATATCGTTCTCTACATGGAAATATGAAAGGTTGCATTTCTTGCATCAGCTGAAAGCAGTTGCTGAACTAGTTATGAATTATCAATATGAGCTATAATTATCTGTGAACAATATTTAACTATTTTATTAGTCTCGACTTTGGTTATGATGTCTGAATATGCGCCATTGTAATTAATTCTTCAGTTGGTGTCCATTCTTCCAGTGTCGATTCGAGCAAATTAGAAGAGGAAAGCATGGACGCCCAAGTTTCTATTTGCAGTTTGTTTGTAAGTATATTTTTAATCCGTAATAGTTTTGAAAAAATTTGTTCAGCTGAAGCACTACTATGAATTCATATAAATTAAAAATATATATTTTCATCAAATCTATTTTTCAAATTTCCTATCTCGAACCAAGACTTTTCTGTGTCAGTGATTTTACGTATATCTTCTTACGTTTTGCTGTTTATTAATATTGTAAATTTTGCTAATTTTCAAGAAATGTCAAAAAGTGACAAATTCAGCTTTTTCCAAATGATTTATAAAATTAATGTTTGTAAGTAATTATTCGAACTTATATGTATTGTATATATGTATATTGAAAAGAATAGTGTGACTCAAGTTCAAATCCGAGTTTACCCAGTTATTTCAAATAAATAAATAAAATTTATAAAATAGTAAAAATGAAAAATTTAAAGTTTCTTGTTACACATCCTGATTTTACGGCAAGATAACAATTTTCCATTAGTAACAGAACATGGATATTGGTTCACTTAATTCCCTGCTTTATTATCTAAACATCTTAAGTCTGCTTTACAAATCAGAGAAAAGTTCATGATTTTAAAAGTTGAGGTTTGATTTTGGTGTTATTATCTTTTTGTAGATTGTTTGTGTTACAGGGTGGTGCAGAATGGTCTCAATTCCTTAGAACTTTCTTGACTATTATTTATTATTATTTTTTTTTTTAGCATTTTGTGAAGAAGACTTGGAGAATTTAATATGAATAATAAACTTCACAGTCGAACAACGTAGCAAAACAATTGAACTTTATTGATTTAAAGCAGAAGATAAGGCAGACATTATTAACAATTTTAGAATAAGAGATGAAGTCGATTTTCTAATAAATCGGTGCGTAGACAAGTAAAACTGCAGGAGAACCCAAAAGCAGTTCATCAGCGACCATTTAAGTGCACTGTTTGGTTCGATGTATCGTCCGAAAGGATAATTGGCTCATATTTTTTTTAGAAAACGACATTGGTGTTTCAATATCTGTCAACGGTGGTGCAAATTGGGCAATCTTGGAAAATTTTGTCATCCCAGCTTTGGAAAACCATTCATTACAGAGACCCCTGCTTCCGAATTTATTTCGTAAAATAGTGTTATCATGTAAATTTATTGGCGATACGTATTTATTTAATGAAAACATTGCTCACAAAATTTCATTTAAAGTATCGATATTTGTAGTGGTCATATGCCACAACGATAAAAGAGTCACAAAGTTCTGTAAAATTAAAATAAATGGTGCTTTTAGCTCTTTTTTAATTTCAATTAAGAAGTCGCGAAAATGCAGTTTTCTAGCAAAAATTACTGCTTCGTCATAAACAGGTTTGTAAGGCAGACTTCGCTGGTAGAGCTGACAAATCTGTTTACGTATGGCGGGACAAGTGTTTACGACGTTCCACTTAGGACTATTTCCTGTTAAACGTGTACATCACTTCAAGTTCCTAACCCATATCTTCGTTATTATTTTTTATCTCTGCCTTACAGTAGAGCTTTCTTATATGTGCCATTGTAAGTGAATGTGTAAATATGAGTTTTTACGTGCACAATAAAGAATAATATAATTAATTTATATAATTTGTGAAATACAATATCGCATTCATTATGAAATTTACTGAGAAGCCCATTTGTATGAGAAGAAAGAGATTGAACTGCTTCCAGAATTTCGAATATTTTTTACTAGACTTTCAAGGTAAGAAAAATTTGAAATCTTCAAAATTGCTTCAATTTTTTTTTTGCTGTGCTTTAAAGGTTTTACTTAAAAAAAAAAACATTTACATATAAAGAAGATACTGATGATAGTAAACATACACACGTGATTTAATATATTGTTTTATTTATCTCATCATAAAAAAGTGATAATTTGTGACTTACATTCCGATTCGGCTTTTAAATTTACACTTTAAAAACTGGAATATATTAAATAAAAAATATTTTATCCACTGTCTACCAAAAAGGAAAAAGAGCAAAATAAATATTGAAATTTTATTTTTATTTACTAAGCCAGGTGTATTTGCAACGGAAATCTTATAAGCTCTTAGAAAACACGTTTACATATAAAGTATTATAAAATATATATATATATATATTTGCAAAAGGGTTAAGAAGCCATTTAGTCAAACAAAAAGTTATGTCTGCATTATGCTGAGAAATACATCCTCTAAAATAAAAAGTATAAACATGTGTTCTTAGTTTCTAACCAGCAGCCACAACTGCTACTTTACTGCTTCTTTTTTTAAGATGTTCTTAGATATTTTATATATTTTTTTGTGTTTATAAAAACTTCCGAAAAAGAAACATTAAAATAACAAATTGCTAAAAAGAAAATATATATTCTATACAAAAACTCATATTTTTAAGAATCGAGGACACCATTAACACTAAGAGTTATTACTCTTAATGTATTCGCACAAATATGGAGGGTAAAAAAATGACTATAAAATATTTAATAGTTATTGAAAATAGAATGGGAAGTAAAAGCACAAATAAAATACGGCTTATAGGTAGAATAAGCCACAAACCTTTAATTTGCAATTCACAAGGATTTGATTTGTAATAATTTTATTATTGTGTTCAGAGTATACAAGTGTGTATGTATGCTTGAGCATAGACGATTGTAGCTTTGGTGTTACCAACGGCCAGTTACATATAATAAATAAAGCCATTTTACAAATATTTTAATGTCTATATTTAGGGAATCCTTTTTATGCCCTTGACTTACGCTCTCAGTAGTGTTCGAGCTTGTTAAGAAAATATATTGTAAAAGCACGAAAAGTAAAAAAAAAATCAACTGAATTTATGGGCTGTTTTACGATGCCATTAGCACAACTCATATTTATATTTGTGTGTTTTAGTTTTTTCTTTCTTTCAATGGCATAATGTGAATGTCTCCTTTTGCGTTCATTTAGAAGTAACTAAATTACAACAGAAAACAAAATATATTTATAACAACCAACCCATAATAGTGTTTGTGAGTCTTTTGAAGAAAATACAAAAAAAGAAAGAGTATATTTTTAGGGAAAAATTTCAAACAATTTATGGCTCGACACATTCCAGTTGAACGCAAACAGTTGTATGGTATATCGTGCGCAGTAAGAATTTTGTGCTAAAGGCCACTTACAATTGGTGCCACAAACAGTGGCGACAATAATCTTACACAGATTATGAAAACAGTGGGAATTAATTCCAGACCGCTGGCACCAATGTCGCCTGAATGGAGCACATTTTACTTTTTAACGCTTTCTGAGGACTTCGCAGAAGTAGCTCTGCCGTATGCTTTTATTACAGCCAGTCCATAAATGTAAACTATTAAAAATTTTTAATTTTTCAAAGTTGACCTGACGAATTATAATTGCAACTATTGTCGACAAGTCACATCAAAAGATGGTTTTTAGTTTTTAATAGCGTTTTCTTTTCTAAAAATACAGTATAAAATTTTTTGCCCTTTTATTGAAAATGTTCAGTATAATGAATTTTTGAAATCGTGAGTTTGTTATAAATTATTGTACCATTACTTAAGAGGCAAAACTTTGAATTTCGATTTTTTTTTGATAAAATTTAAAAGAAATGATTAATGCTTGTAAGTAAGTAAGCATGTAAGTAAGAAATGTTAATTTTTTTTAGAAAAGAATACGGCATAAGCGACAGCCTGCAAGACAGATTTTTTAAGTGAAAAAGTATTCATGTATCTCTTGGATATTCTCTCCGCTTTAGAATCTTTAATTACTTTACAAGAATCTGTAACGATAAATTTAATCATATCGCTGCTTTAATACAATGTATCTCAAACCACTCTTTCTTTAGAAAATTAGTTTAAAGTTCTTAATTTACTATTCTTATATATTATTCGACTTTTTGTTTTTTTAATTAATTTAATTTATTTTGAGCTCTGGGTCAATTTAAAAATAAAAATAATAGTTACAATTTTTTTTTTAAGAAACACCGATATTTCGCCAATTCTTTAGTGGCTTCTTCAAGGATATAATTTTTCAAAAAAAAAATAGGAAAAAAAGGAAAAAAATATATATTCTTCCCTTAAAAGGTGTGTAAGAAAGATTTTTTTATGAATATTTAATACAACATGAATGACGATTTGAGAAAAAATTTTTCATACTCAGCTTAAAATTCAATCTTTTAGACGACGAAAAATCACTGCTACGATAGGGAATGCATATCAAAATAAAGGACCGGCACGTTTTGCTGTCTGCAGTTCCAATTGTAACTGGCAGATGAAACAATATTTTAGTATTTTATCTTTTCTGATGCTCTCAGCTTGTTGTAAGAGTGTATGTTTATGTGTTTGTATACGTTCGTCCTTTATGGGATGACTGGTATTGAGTATGTAAATCACTGACTGGTTTTAAAGTCTTTATAATTTTTTCACTTCTAACATCTCATTTATAATGATTTATTTCAATGAAAATTATATTTTACGAAGCCTCTGTGCAAAAGACTTAAATTTAAATTGTTTAACATTTTTGTCTTTAAAAATAGAAACATTTGAAATAAATTGCACAATTTTTTCCAAATTTACACAAACTTAATGTAAGATAATTTTTGTATTTTTAAAATTATTAAAAAATTAAAGTCCTTCTTAGTTTTTTTAAAAAGGTCATTTTTCGCCTTGCCATTTTATATGTACCCAAATAGATTTGCCAGTTCAATTGTTTCAGTATTAAATTAAACAATTCATGTCTTTTTTTTCAAACTAGATTATAATAAACTTGTTAATTTTACAAACGATTTGTTGTTTAAACAATTTTATTTTCCATTTATAAATCGGCGAAATAAATGAATATCCAAGTTTGAAGTACATTGAGTGTTCATGCATGACCTTTTCTGCTGTAATTGGACCCACTCCCTACGTATGACTGATTTTAAAACTCATTTATCCAAAATCGCTCATACACCTCAATTGGTGCACTTTGTGTAACCGAATATTTGAAATATTTTAACATTTCACTTTATTTACAATTTACAATTTTATTTTTTATTTTGCACTGAATCTTCACCACTTTACAAATAGTTTAACCAATAAATTCATGTGATGTTGGTTGATTGTTTTCTTCCGAAGAAAACAAAAAAAAAAAGAAAAAACACCACAAACAAAATGTATATGAAAATAAACTGAAAAATTGCTATGAAAAATTTATTGTTAACTTTTAAACTACGAGCACATGTGTATATGTGGGTCAATAATATCAAATAAACTTGCATACTTGTTCGAACCAAAACACGGACTTTATTTTCTATATATCAATTTTATCGATTCGAATTCAGTGCAAATTTAATAAACGCAAATATAAAATTCAAAGCCATCCCCTCAACAAATACTCCTAATATTCTCTGGCGGAGTAAGGTGAGCCCGCAGCCATAAATGGAATGGAATGCTGTGGCAGGCTGCCACCAGCCTGTTTGTAGAATGTAAATATTTTAGTGTTGTGTTTTGAATTCTTATGAGCCAATACTGTGAACATTTATTTTTTATAGTGATTTTATTTTTTAGCTATTTTGTTTTATTTTATTTTTATGAAAATTGCAGTGTCAGCACATGTAAGTTTATTTGCTACAACAATTTGAACAAAAACAAACTATAATAAAGACAAGCAAAGTTTTGTTCGTATTGTTAAAGTGATAGAAAAAAAAAACTAAAGACAAGTTCTTTATAAAGAAAACAAATTCAAATTCTATTAGACTGACTACGAGGACTCAATACAAGGAGTGTGCAAAAATAAAGACATGCACAACAGTAAAGAAAACAAGTGTCAATCGATTTAAGAAAAAAAAACACATTTTATTTTTCTTACCAATTTTCGCTTAAGCCATAGAAAAACTTTTTCAATAATAGTTCTAATACTCTAAGACCTGGCTATAAAGGTTAAGAAATGATATAACAAACCCAGGGGAGACAGTTTTATGTGCAAAACTGATTGTCTGCTTATAAGCAAACACAACCAAAAATTTGTGTATGACACAGACAATTTTTTAGGAGTTTTGTTAGTTAGATTTTTTATAGGGGCTTAGGTGAACTTCGAGGGTTTAATAGGTTAGGAAGATTTTTATAAATTAATACTCACAACTGTCTGCTAGACTCACAAGCTAATTAAGAGATTTTCCATCGCGATCCTGATAGGATTTCTCACCGCTACATATTTGCTGACGACATATTGATTCACCAATATGGCAAATGAAGCAACCGCCAAGCAAGTTAAGAAATTCAAATAAATCCAGAATTTTCTAAAAATTTTGAAAGCCAATTAACGAAAAAATTTAGAAAAACATATCAATTTAGACAAAAAATTATACCAAGATAATTTTCGGGTGCGCGCGTGTGAAGTTGTCATGGCGCGTATACTTGTTGTCTTTAAAAATTTATATTATCTATCTATATATTATATATATCAATATTATCAATAGGCAAACACGTTTTTTTAGATCCCTTTTACATCCGTAATACTGAACCGATTTTGAAAGATTTATATGTTTTTAAACGGGTTTTCAAATAGATGTGCACAATTTTAAATTTATTTAAATGGGCTCAATATTTAGGGAGCTATAAGCGTTTGAAGTTGTTACTAATACAAGCACACTTATAACACATGCATGTATAAGCTTCAACTTTAAAAATAAACAAAGTGTTCGTGTGTGTTTGTCCAATTTGCTTTTCCATAGAAATGAGACACAGTTTTAAGTTGTTTATTTAGAAAGTTTTTTGTTTATGTATTTTATCGTATGTATTTATGTATGTAGTACATACATAAATACATAGTATATGTATAGTATTAATTTCTAGAATGCGGTCGATTGAGTCGACTGCTGGATACACTAGTATATTATATAAATAGGCAAAGACATATATTTGAATACCGGTTTGTCTTTTGCTTGCCAGCCGATTTTCCTCAGTCTCTTACCAAATGGTAGATATTATTGAGCTGATATTATTGAGTGTCGAGACTATATATTATTTAAATCGGTTCAGTATTAAAGCAATAAAAGGCTCCTTAAGTTAATACCACTGCAAATGCTAAAACTACGCACGAACATTCACTTTTTTAAGTATTCGTTCAATTGAAAGCATAAGCAATCATTGAGAGTTTTCTGTCTCTAATAAATGCAAATAAAAATAGGTACACATTTATACTGGCGGTCTAATTTTGATCAGCAGATTAACTCTAATTCATTGATAGCTTTATTTTCATATAGGAAGCATTCTTCACTGCAAGCTACAGCACTTTTGTTTTATCAAGCGACTTCAAAAAAGGCAATTTTCATCGATTCTTCTTTTTATCTCTGTTCTTTTAGAATTGTTCCTTTTATGAACTGATTTCGGAACTTTGTTGTTTTAATCGAAAGGATTTATTTGCACTTTGCTTCGTTTTTTAAATTTTTGTTTCTGATTAAAACTTCTGCCGTCTGAAAGTGCGTCCAGTTGTTTTTAGCAAGACATGTACATACATTCGCTAATATATTTATTTTATTAAAACTTTTGTTGGTTGGATCACATGACTGACCACCACGCGCAACCAATCAAGTAGACACAAGCAATTCCAAAAGTGCTAAATCACAAATATGTAGTTACGATTTCTCCACAGCAGGCCTACTGTGCCTGAGCAATTGATTGTCAGAGCAGTAGCAAAATATGTAGAATGCTACTTCGTTTTAAATTGTTGCAAATAGGTTGGTTCTTTATTTTAATATTGTTTTTGATTTAAGCATTTGGCATGCTCTACGGTAATAATAAACTTAAAACAGACAACTTTAATAATACACAAACACAAGAACTGTAAAAGTACTTTTAATACGACAACTAAAATATGAAATAAAGACAAAATGGGAAAGTAAAACAAGCGCTAATAATCACACTTGCATTCAGTAAATCATGTTTAGTTTGGTTTTTCTTTTTGTTTGTTTATTTGTTTGTTTGTTTATTATGTCTTTAAGTTGTTGTTGTTGTTACATTTCTGGCAACAACAACAAATTAAACAACAACATGCAGTTTATAATTTAAAAACTACAACTAGATTAACATGCAAACAAACTTACAGACATAAACCAACACACACTCATACACACATACACAAACACATGGAAAAGTGCAAGCAACAACGGTTTTATATTTCTGTGTATGAGTGAATGAATGAGCTGGCATTTGTTTATTTTATGGTTGATTGTGTGTTTGTGTGTGTTTGTCAAAAAAAAAAACAAGAACCCTTAAAACACATTAGTTATTGTTATTTTTGCTTTGTATGGCTCTGTGTGACTTGCACACACACACACACATAAATATGAAAGTATGTATTTTAAAAACGTATAGTTTTTATTGTTGTTGTTTTTGTTTTTAGTATTAAAACTCTTTATTTTTTGAGGCCTTATGACAAGTTTCTCAACATTAGCATTTTGACTGCAGGCGAACTGCAGTTCTTTTCTACTTTTTCCACGTCCTATTTGTGTGTGTGCGGTTTAGTTTTTCTTTGCCAGCTTTCTTTTTATTCTTCATATTTGCCAGTTGCCATTGTTGTTGTGTCGTTTGTGGCTCAAGGGAGTCCAACAAAGTAGTGAAATGAAAAAAGCGGTTTATGCCTAAATAAACAACATTTATATGTCGGACAAATATGAAGAATCTACTAAACATGGTTTAAACTCAACACAAATGACATTTATGACTAAAGCCTCTTGTCAAGGGTTGTGTTTGTGCTTTCTTCTTCTATTTATTTTACTTGTGCATTTTGTATCCCTTCTAATATTTCAAAGACTGGGCTGGCTGTTGTTGGATTTGTGTATTCCTTGTTTCAAATTGTTACACAAGCTTAGAGAATTCATAAAAGTCTACTGCTAAATATACAAGGATTTATATTTATTGTCATTTGATTTTGCGACATTTGGTCACTAATAACAAGAACAAGTAAATAAAATAATAATAAAAAAAATATATTGTAAAATGGTATTATAAATATGATTTATTGATGTGTGTAAGATTTTCTTTATATTTTTCAATTTTATTGACTTCTTTGATGGCACTAAGTCGCCTTGAATGGCCTGGATTGTGAGTGACTTAATTAAATGAGCAGGATTTAGCTGTACAATAAAGCAAATAGAAAATCTGAGGGTTTTATTTGCCATCATTTATACTTCAAATACAAAGGCACTTGGTTATTGTCTGTTGCCTATTAGGAACTTGAGTGGATGTTTGAATTTTTTAAATAGGCTTTCTTCTATGCATCAATAATTTTTTAGAGCCGTTAGTTCATAATTAATATCCTTAGCGAAGGGAAAGGAGGACAGATTTTTCATTTTAAGGAAAATGTAGTGAATTGTTAATACTTTGCTTTTTTCCTTTTTTTTAATACGGTGTAATTGCGTAAAACATTGTATAAAGGGGTTAAAGAAAATAAAATAGATTCATTTTGAATAATATAATTTGTTTGTTGGGATTTTTGAAATTTGAAATTCTCATTGGTTTTTTAAAAGTTTGTGTATAAGATAAGAGGTTTGAAACATTTCAAAAATATGGTTTAAGGTCTACTGATGATTTGGCATTAGCACCAATGAAATGCATTTATGTAGACTAGCTAAAAATCCCTCAACAAAGAAAAGTTTTTGAAAATCTTTGAAAGATGATATCGGGGCCATCTCGATTAATAAATTTAAATAATTTTATTTAAAGTGATTATTTTTCGAACGAATTGGTTTTTAGTAGCCAGAAAATAATAATCACTTTGGATTAAAAACTACTAATTTAAATAATATTATACATATGAAAATTTAAATTTGAAATTTTGTTACAGTATTACGCGATATATTTCATACAGACAGAAAACATCTTTCGGTAAATAATATCTAGAGACATCGAAAAGCAAAGTAATGTCTGATTTTCATGGGAATAGAATTTTTATGAAAAAAAAAAACAAATATAAATTTGAATTTGATTTCTTTATGTTTAATGTATAAATTAGGATTTTTTAAAAGCATTTTTAGCTATTCATATACGCTTTTGGACGCAAAAAACTCTTGGTTTTATTTGGAATGCAATTAAGATTTGATTGCCTTGTGAGATCTGCGCATCCTTATTTTAAAAATTAAATTTTCTACCAAACGATATAAATGTAGCAAATTGAAAAATTGCAAATAGAATGCTCGTTTTTGCTAAAATCAATTAATTTTTAGAGTAGGGAAATATGTAGGGAACATTTTTGTGGAAAAAGGGGGAATTTTTTCGAGACATGTAGGGATTTTGTTAAGGTTCTGCTGGCATCACTAATTGAAAGGAATTGTTGAACTTCCTTTCAATATATTATAATTATAGGGATCTTTTTATACATATCAGTCATTAGGAAATAAGTTTTTTTTTCATAGTCAAAACCTTCAGGAAAAAATAAGTAGTCTTACGCAAAAGCATTTTATTAATTTTTTACAAGTTAAATCATCTCAGGTGATCAATAATTTCAAATATTCTATACTCTACCGCTTCTTTTCAGAACCCCTGGTTGCTGAGATCAAGAAGGATATTTTTTTAACACTCTGATTCCAAATGAATAATATATTTGCTGTATGAGGGTCCTATTTGCAAAGGCTGCAATATCCATTTCAATAATTTTTAAAACTAATTTATACAACCTCCATTATCTAAAGATTTGGGAGAAATTCTAAGGTAAGTTTGATGCAAATTCGTATAAAGGTATTGCGGTAAAAATGATACGAAATCTTACGAAACATTCCTGAGAAAAATGGAGATTGCAGCCTTTGGAACTATAACCCCCATATGCATTTGATCGGTAGAAAAATCTATTTAAATTTATATGCATAACTAGTTTGAAAGAGACGCGATTTATAGTTGAAAGACAACAAATACCTCATTTAATACCAAGTGGATAACACCACACAAATTGCCTGAAAAAACTAAAGTTTTTAATAAATATTTCAATTAAAAAAATTTAAAAGCAAATGCATATTTATTCAGCTGATTTTAACGAAAAAAGTTTAAGTTAATTAAATCAATCCATGAAGTTGATATTAAAAAGTTCGTCTCTTGTTTACAATTTATATTCGTTATGATAAAAACGTTTCTACTTTTCACTATCACATTTTTTCAATATTTTTCTACCATTTAACCTACATAAAATGTACATAAATCTTTTTAGCTCATACGCCATGTTATGCTTCAATTCAAAAATATATAATAAAAATTTTAAAACCAAAAATTTTACAAATAACTTTCAATTAAAAATTAAAGGAAAAAAAATTATAATTGTTATAAATTCCTATTACTGCTCATGTCAGCACGTTCTGTAGAATTTTTAAATTAAAAATAAAAAAAATTCAAACTATGAAATAACAAAATCTAAATTCAAATAAATAAATCTATTTATTAAAAAATAAATAAATTGTCATTTCTTTAATAAAAAATGTGTAACACTGACAATGTATTTTGTTTGTTGTTTTTACAACCAAACATTTTAGGGCAATTTGAAATTTATTTTGATTTTATGCATCAATAACAGCATCAGCAATAAAAATTCATTAAATAAGTTTGCTTAGCACGGTTACCAGGTGCTGCAAAAAAGTTTTTGTTCTAGAGTTTGCATATGATTTTTTTTTTTAGTTAGACAGCACTTAGACGTTGAGTTTTTGACAGGTTTGTTCAGTTTTGTGTTTTAAGTTTGTTTTTGACATTTTGTGTAACTCCAACTTTAATTTTTTGTATTAATACTCTTTTTAATTTGATTATGCGAGAATTCGATTTTAATTATTAAGAAAACAAAAAAAAGTTTTTGAACAGACAGGAAGAAAAAACTCATCGCATAAATATTCATGATTTTTAGTAGTAATTTCAAAAAGGCAAATTAAGAAAAGACTTGTCTGAGTGTTAAACGTTAATGTTGTTTCGTTATAGTTTTTGTATTTAGGTGCAGGCCTGTAGTATGTTGTTCTAATGAATTGGTTCTCCTTTCGTGCCAGTAAGAACTTTAAGGCGATCCGGAGCAGTTAACGTGTGGAAGCTCTCATGTAAGCGCGTTCTTGATTTTTGTGCTTACACCTTTGGCTGACAAGAAGCAGGTTGCATTACAAAGACTTTCTTAGCGGCAGCAAGAAATTAATTTGTTAAATTTTAGTAATTTTAAGAAGAAACTCTTCATAAAGAAATACGCCTCATGAAGGTAAAATTTAATTTTTTTAAGATGTACAATTATTCAGATTTCTTGACGATCTTAAGTCGTAAAATAAATTTTTTAAAATATTAATTTTTCAAGAATTTTTGAACTGCAAACAGCACAAAAAATGAGAGCATTTCGTTAACAAATTTTTAAGGAAATTTTATAAAAAACAAATTTTTTATATAATCAAAATTCGTTTTAATTACTTCATTATCTTCGCTTAATAGTTTATAATTGTCTGAGTGTCTGTTACAACACAGACAGCCTTTGAAAGTTGTGGCTGTGGGTGATTTAAAATATGAATAATATAAAAATGCTCATTTTAAATTTATACGTCTCATTTATTATTTATTATCCTTTAAAAGTCCTGCATTGCTTTCACAATTACCTTAGCACACAACCACTTAGTATGTTAGCAAACGACGTTAGCAAAACACTATGGGTCTTTAAGTATTTAAATAAAAAAAATTTAAATTTATTTAAAACAAAATCAGCAGAAAACTGGCTTCAACGTTTCACTTACAAATATTTTTGTTTATATTAAATACTTTTGTTATTAAATAAATTTAAAAAAAGGGTTCTTTATTCCATGGTGCAATCCCGCAACCACAGAGTCACCACCAGTGTGGAATATTAATTGTCTATTTTTTTTCCTCCTATGAAAAAAAAAATATTATCTTATCGCTTTGTTAATTTTTCTAATTTTTAAATGGCTGCATATAATTTAACAAGGGAATTTTATTACGTGGGCTCTGCGGCAATGGCAAAGAAAAATGAAACATACAAAATAATAATTAAAAAAGAAATAAATCCCTTCTTTTGTATGCATAAAAAATAAAGTGGGAAAGTATAAATACATTTTACAAACAGAAAGTAATACTAATTTTTCTTTTCTAAGTCGTACACTGGCAAATATGTAGTGAAGCTTAAGAATTTTTCATTTTGGCAGCATGAATACGCAGCACATTATTTGAGGGGTATAGTTGTAAAGGCCGCAATCCCGTTTTCAATATTTTTTTAAAGCTAAATTACAGAAACTTTGTATAAAGTTATAACTATCCAGCTTAAGAATAATTGCATTATTGACTACATGATATAATTATGTTTGCTATTTCTGTGAAAGATCCTATTTCATTTGAATTTATAAATTTTATTCCTTAAAGTTTTT
Organism: Gymnocheta viridis; assembly: GCA_956483585.1. Lineage (NCBI taxonomy): Eukaryota > Metazoa > Arthropoda > Insecta > Diptera > Tachinidae > Gymnocheta > Gymnocheta viridis. The sequence continues at coordinate 45,331,510 of OY101440.1, read as the reverse complement.
GTCAAATATGTTCTTATTAGAATGTCTGTTCTCTTGGAGTTTCCCAATTTTCACAGTTGAGTCTAGATGCGCGTTCTTTAATTACATTTTGTTTATGTTTCAATTCAGATCATTTTATTAAATGAACTAAATTTTTTAATGTTTCCTGTTTGTGAGTGCATAATTACAAAAGTTAAAAAAATACAATTTGTGTATTAATGATGGCTTTTTAGAAAAGTCTCTCCCTGGAAAGGCAAAGCTTTATAAATAGCTGTATAGAAAATAATGAAACAAATAAAAGACTTTAGGAAAAAATTTTAGTTTAAGTAGTGAATTCAGGCGTTGCTGACACATCCGCGTTATGTGCCAAGTCTTTTCTTTGCGTGTAATAATAACAATTTTTGATATATCAGCACTACCTTTTAAAATATAATTATCATGACATGTTAAGCTGCATTGGAGGTTTTTAAGGCAACGTCGGGTTGGTTTGGCTTTTCAACTGACGTACGTATGGCGTGCAATTTGCTTGCAATATTCCATTGTAAAGCGTTTTTTCTTCAGATCATTTTAGTTTTGCCGTTTCTTGAGAATATTTGATACGTTTTTCAATTTTCTTCCAAACAGTAGTTTTTCCGATTACTGCTTTAACATATCTTTTTTATTCATTTATCACGTGCATTTCTCGATTAAAAACGAAATGAAAAAAAAAATAAAATTATAATGATACTCTAATGGAAGAACGCACTTCTTCCATGATAGAAATTGTCTATGAAATAAATAAAATATTTTTGGCTGAGAACTTCCTGATCAAGGATGACAAATTGTTAACTAGCTTCATTACAAGCGGCGACATAAATTTTCTATTCAATTTTAAAAGAATTATTGAATGACATATATTTTGCAAAAGCTGTTAGTAAATTTGTGTATTCTATAATTTTTTCAATACTATTTTGTTATTTTTATTTTGATTCTTTTCAAGCTGTTAAAAAGTAAATTAACCAAAAATACCACAAGACAAATAATTAAATAAAAGTGTATTTGTGCTCTTTTTAAGTCTATTTGCAAAGATTTCTTTTCGTTTTATATAAATATCGCGCCAGTTTAATAGTTCATTTGGACAAGACTAAATTCAACCAGACAACACCATAAAATGAGCCAAAACATGCAAACTGTAATTTGAGTGCTCTTTTCCTTTTCTTTTTTCCATTAATTTTTTATTCATTATTTCTTTTTGTAAATTTACTGTTTTATGTTTGAGCTGAAGTTTCGCAGAAAAACACAAAACGGTTGTTAAGTCTAATAACTTAATTGGTGGCAACGAAACTAAACTAAACTTGAAATAACATTATGGCCTAAAGGGAGGAAACATCTCGTTAACGTGCAACCCATGTTAAAATGTCTGGCTTTTCATTTATAAATTTGACAAGTTTTCAACAGCAATGGGAGAAAACAGCAAACTTGCCTGTAATATGCCTTCCAGACTAAACTAAACAAGAAAAGGTCGTAGAAAATATTTTAAAAATAGTTCTAATCAAGCAATAATATCTCAAACTATGCCCTGCAACTAAGTTATGCGTGTAATAAATAATATTTAAAACGTAATGCAAATTGGATTAAATTCCTGGTATTAAAATCTATAAATTATAGTACAAAAACTACCCAATAAGAAATGGTAAGGACTATTATTAGTTACTGAAGGTAGCATTAGCAGGCTAAATATATTTAATGGTGATCAAGTTTTACTTTATTGCCATATACTTAACACCAAGCTTTTGCTGATTAGTTGTTTATATTAAAACTTAGTAAATAAATAAATAAATGAAATGTAAAGTTTAAAGTGACATATTACGAGACAAAGGCATCCTTGCACATTAGTTCTACATTCAAAATATTCTGTACGTAAAATTAACTGAAATTGTAATTTAAAACAAATGAAATTCACTTAAAAACCGGTCTACTCATTTTTCATTTAAATTGAACCAAAAGTTCATTTTATTTTTAATGTTAAAAAATTAATTGACTTAAGCCCGTAAAAATAAAAGGTTTTTCCTTTGTTTGTGTGGGAGAGGTAATCTCAAACAAATCAAATAAAGCAAGCAAAGAAAAATAAACAGAACTTGAAAACAACGGACAATATTAAATGTAACCGAAAATCCGTATTAATATGTTCTTAGTTTTTTGAATGAATGTTAGAATCATTCTTTTAAAAATGACTGAACGGATTACTTCTTGAATAACGTACAGCCCGGTACTGTAATAATATTGTGAGTGTATTTCAATGCATTCGATTTTGCATGAACACTTAGTTGCAAAAAATATTTCTCGTTGGATACCGGTAAATTACCAATCAAAAAGGCACGCGTCAAGGGGTGTAAGGAAATGATTAAAAATTTCGTCAAACGAGTGAATTTTTGAGCAGTCAAAATATCGAATTGATGACTTATCCTCCGTACAATCCTGACTTGGCACCCAAAAACTTCTTATTGTTCCCGAATATCAAAGGTAAAATTCGTGGTCAACGATTTACAAGCGCCAAACAAGCAGTTGAAGTATTATAAAACCATGTTTTGGAGCTGTCTCAAGAGGAATAGAAAAACTTATATGACAAATGGTTTGATCGAATGCAAAAGTGTATCGATCATCAAGGGGAACTGCTTCTTTGAAGTAATTAAATAATTTTATTTTCTTTGTGACACAACTACTCAAATGAAGTTCAATAATACAATTATCAAAGTGCTTCATTAGCAGATTGTTGAAATGCACAAATTTCGGAATGAAGGTGTTTCTTTCAGTGTACCAACAATATAATTTAGATCTATTTGGCTCATACATATTTTACAAGATTTATTAAGCAATTGCCAAAAACAGTGATTATGTTTACTTTATATTTAATTGAGGCATATAAAAGAAAAGTCAACATACTTGAAAACTTCTGCACTTTGTTTAAATTTCAATATTAAAATTAAGACTTTCAGAATCAAATCCCTTTCTATGGTTTCTATTTCTTAGTGCTGCATTTTTAAGACTAAAACACACATTGATGAAATTTAAATGGGCAACAAGATCAGCGTGACATTTAATTTACTGAGGAGCCTCGATTATCCGTTACTCGATTAACCGAAAACATCGAACAGCCAGGAGAGAAAATTTTTAATAATTTCAATAATTTTTTTGCATCGATTAACTGGGATTTATCCAGGATTCTAACCATATTTTTTATTGTTTTTGAACTATCAAAAAGGGAAATTCCCTCGTTCCAATAAATTGAGTCAGTTTGATTTAGACGTTTTTAAAAAGATGAAATAAACATATTTTCATAATTTTTGTGAGAATCTACGTAAAATGAAATCTTCCGTTTAATTTTTTTCAAAATTGTAGTATTTTTCTGCTATTATTAAATATTTTTAAAATCTCTGAATAAATGATTTATATATAAATAAAAATGTTTAAAAGTACAAATCGAAATGGTTGTTAATAAGCGCTAAAATCTATTATCCAGAATACTGTCCGCTGTCGACCATTACGGATAATCGAGGTCTCACTGTAATACAAAATTTAAATTATACTTAAATATATTTTATCAAAATTTTTAATCAGACTTATGATGGCAGCGTTAAGTAAAAATTATTATTTTTTGATTTGCGAATCATATTTCTTCTGGCATAAACCCTTCCTGCTGTGCTTAACAGCAATTTACAAAAAAAAATTAAAATTCCTGAGAAAACATTAATAAAAAATAAAACAAAAATCAGTATAAAGAAAAGATCTAAAAACCAAAAAGTTTGTATAGAATTTTCCGGATTTTCATATTTACTTTAAAAAGAAAATATATTAATACCATTATCCTTCTTCCTGGCGCAGCCCTCCTGCCAACAAATGCAGACTGTGCGAATGAAACTTTGTAAGTCTTCGCCTTTTCAAACATGTTGTTACAATGTCTGCGTCATACACAATAATTTCTAAAATATCCCATTTAGTAGCGTATTTTTCATTTTGCTTAACATCAAAGCTAACACAACGACAAATCAATTTCAATGTCCTTAAGAAATTATGTTTAAAAAAAACGAGAAAGTTATAGAAGTGTATGAGCAAAAGAAAAGGATGAACTCTTATAAAATTACTTTCAATACCTTATTTCATTATAATCACAGGATTTGTAAGGACTTTATATTTTCTAAGGAGGGTGCATTCTGTTATACGGGAGAGTGTGTGTTTTTATTCATTTCTTAGAAATTATTAAAAAAATTTTTCTTGTTTTCTAAAAAGTCTTGATTGAAAATTGTAACTAAAATGTGAATTTGAAATTTTCTGTCTTTTAAAAGAAATTTAAATTGACATTTTAAATAGATTTTTTTAATAATGTTGCGTTTGTAAATCATTTTAAGCCGGGTTAAGTCAATTAATTTTTATTATTTCTTTTCATTATGAAATATAAAAATCCCCTTTAATCACCTGTGGCAAGGATTGTCAGTGTTTTTTTTTTAATTTTCCCAACCCCTTTCGGTTCAAGCGAACTTTTTGTTTGAGTTTAAAATTTATAAATAAATTTTAATGTTTATTGAATATTTAATCTTTGTGATTTAAATTAATAAATTTGTATACGTCAATTGTTTTTCATATTGTCACATTTCAGCTTCCAGGATTTTTACGTACTTTTTTCCCCCCATGAAAAACAATGAAAACATGTGTAAACGCATTAGCGACACTAATCTCTAAATAAAATATAATTAACACATTTTATATTGCGAACAAGTACAAATACAAACACAACACAACACGACACGACACGACACATGCATATTTAAGTATTTGTGTGAATTAAAAATACATAAATAAATTTATTATAAATTTATACTAGTGTGCAAATATGGCATAAATAAAATTTTATTAACTACAAAAATGAATGGGTAGCATAAAAAAATGGTTGAGTAAATAACAATTATTCTAATTCAGATGAAATCAATTTAAGAAAACTTAATAAGAATATGAATAAAAAAATCTAAACAGGAGATAAATGCTATTTAAAATAATATTTTACTTTACCGATAGAGCGTGATTGTACACGAACCTCAAGCCCGCCAATAATCTGTTCATTGAAGGAGAAAAAGCTTGAATTTCCATGAATAAAGTATCGTATTCTTAAGATACACAGCTTTTTGGCCTTTCCGCAGGAGCAGCCAGGGATTAGACAGGAATTGAACCTACTAGCCAGACTAACCAATATCATAGTTCACTATATATTAGACTGTTGCGATCACCTTATTATTTAGTTAAAAACTAAAAAGTATTGGGTATTCAAAACCTCCATGTTACAACTTATTTACAGTTTTATTTACTCTTTTACTAGGACGACTGCTGGCAAGCCCACACGCTCATTACAGTTTATGCACTCCAACAATAAATGTTATTATTGTTTAAAATGCACAAGTGTTCATGTGCTGCACACGCACACGCACACCTATACCCACACTCACAAACACATATACATACATATCAATGTTGCAATTCATTAATAAGGCAACAAATGCAGATTTTAATGATTACTAAATATTATAGTTAAACATTAGAGCAAGGCGTTGGCTGTGACAGGTTCTTGTTGTATTTATATTGTTATACAACAATGTAATTGTGTAAGTGAATTATATGAAAAGTAGGAAAAACAACATCATCAATTATTAAATACTTCATATTAAACCGAATTTAAATGTTTATGGGGTAAAAGTGCACACATGCAAGATCGCCAGTTGTGTACAGAGTGTTTTAAAAAATTTTAAAATATATATTAGAACATCATTTTAGTTTAATTACATCTTGTATTATTTGGATTTTAAACATTTATATATAAAAGCTACACACCAATGAATTTGTATTTGAACGTTGCTAATAACACCATGCAACACATTTATTTATTTCTTTCAAATGAACAAGTTTCTAAAGGGATCGTAATCACTTTTGGACCCAAGTGGGCTGGTATCTTTTATTAAAATATTAATTTATTATTTTTGAAAAAAAAGTGAAAAAAACCTTTTCCAGTTTGTTTTGGATGCTGCGTCTGGTCGCAGCAGTTTGGATTCACCGGAACACTGTTTAATGTGCTCAGTTAGAATGTTGGGAATCAAGAAGAAAGACAAGTTGTTAGTTTGCTAATCTAAATTGATTCTTATTTATTTACATTTTTTTGTCGATATTTATACAAAAATAATTTTTTAAAATTCTGAGAATGTTTAACATCATTTCTTTGTTTGTCACTTGTTTTTCAATTATTGCTTAGTATATTTTCAGTTATCATAATAATCTGATCTTAATAAAATTTACAAGTTGCAAAGGTAAATGACTATGTGACAGACAAACTTTTAAAGGTGTAGAATTACAAGAATAAATAATATATTTTTTATTTGAGTTAAATTGCAATTTTATTTCTAGTATAGTGCAGCTTTTTATAATAGTTTCACTACACTTTCTTACATTTATAATATACCAGCAACCTGTCAATCTAACCAACAATGTTCTAGCGACTGATTCGAGTAGAGGCCAACTAACAAATAAAAATGTATCGGTGTTTTGAAGGCTCACAAACCCTCCTAAGCGAAGTAACCCCTCCTCTTTTGCACATTGTTGTAGTAAATCGGCATAGGAAATCTTGTATCCTTATGCTTCAGGAATAAGATGTGTTTAGTTATTTTATGCAAAACACCACGAGGAGCATTTTTTGTAATATTTTAACCCTCCAACTTTTCGCTGTATGGGTCTTTTTCCCCCCCTACGACTGAGGTGGCGTTATGGTTTATTGAAATGGGCAACAAAAAGATTGGTCATAAAATTATACTAGACACCGCAACTCCACACACTTAGCTTAAACGCCAGAGATAAATCAAATCTTAAAAGGTTTGAATAACTACGAAATAAATATTTTAACACATTTTAAGTTTCTACTAGTTTCTGACTTTCAAGCTGCATTTTGGGCTTTAGCGCCTTTTTTTAAATTTATTTACTTATTTATTGAATCATATATTTTTAAAATATTGGAATATAATGAACTCGCAAAGCCATTTTGGCTTGTCTGCAGGTACAAAATATGGTTTACATTTCACAAAAATTGAAAAAAGGATATAAATTCGTTGTGTTCATATTTTTTGTATTCATAAATTCATGATATGTAAATATATTTAATGCGATTACGTTTTAATCATTGTTGTTATTTTTGTTGTTATTGTTTTTGTTGCTATTGTTTTTATTTGTTTGCTGTTGTTTTTTTTCAATTGCTGTTGCTGAACTTTTCATCCTCCTTGTTGTTGTTGGTATTTTTATTGTTGTTTTTTAGTTTATGAATTTTTCAAGGTTTATAAAAGAATTTTTGTAGGACATTTCGGACCGCTGCTTATTTTTTAAAGAAATGGGCTCAAAAGAGATACACACAGCGAAAAGTCAGAGGAGTAAAATGTTTTACGAAAATATTACTTGCTATGTTTTATATAAATGTACTAAAAACATTTTAACACCTTGAGCGTAAGCATTAAACGTTTTTTATATGCCGATTCACTATAACAATGTTAAAAATCCTCCTTAAAATTAATTTCAAATGTAAGCATTCAAGATACTGATACAGGCGTTAGAACCTGCTTATTTTTATTTGTATTGCACAGTGTAAATGTATCACTTCTTTACTACTGCAAGCTAATTTGCAAAGATATATGTACATATAAACCCTTCCAGATATTGCATTAGAAAATAAATGTGTTGTTACATTTAGGTGGATTTGGTTACAATAATTTCATTTCATTTCAGTTTGTATCACCTTGTTGTTGTTGATGATGTTGTTAGTAAAACAAAACTATTTGTTAATAAACATCTGCTTTGAATATGTATTTGTATGTGTTTGTGTATGTTTAGTAAATTTACTATTTTGTGCAATAGACACATCTAAGTATTTAGACATTTGTAGTGTCATTGCCTTTCGGCAAAAACAATTGTGGAAAATATATATTCTCACATTTTAAAATTTTGTACACATAAACTAAATAAACAGGCATATCAATAAACAGGTGTAGTATGAACAAAGTTATAAACGAAAAAAAATGTTTATTAAATAAGTTTTGTATGAGAAAAAAATTCATACACGCAAATGAAGAAACATGGTTGTTAGAACCATAATTGTAAACTACGTTTTTAATAATAATAACTACTACTCTATTATATAGTTGAGTCTTTAAAAAAACACGATCACTGTTATCGATCATAACCCTTTTTTCTTCTTGAACATAATATGAATATCCCAACTTTATGTTTAAAAATAATGCAAAAGATCCGTTTTTGTAAATGAAGTTTGAAAAATACGAATTATTAATTTTGTGTAAAAATTCTGTGCAAGAGAGAAATGACCTGGTTTTGCCTTAAATTTCGAATGTACTAAAAAAACGAATGTTATGCTTTAAGGGAAAGTTCTAAAGTCTGTGGGAAAACAGAAAATTTCTAGCAAATAATTTGAATGCTTACAGGATTTTTCTTTGTACCCTGCTGACTATTTTTGTCAAACCGCCCACAGTAATTATATAATCAGAAATACCCTCAACTCCACAAAAGAAAATAACGCTCTCACATTTGTGTAAGTACACAAGTATTTATTTTTTATTTATTTATAAAGTCATGTAACATTTTATTACTTTTTTTTGTTATAAATATTTTAAAATATTTCTGTTTTCGTTCATGCCGCAATTGTTGCTGTTGCATAAATGTTATACAAACAGCCCAATTATAAATTGTCTGTTTGTGTTTTATATAATCAGAATTTAATTTTTTGTTTAACATCAAATTAGAGTAAATAGAATTATGTAAAAGAAAATAATTTAACTTGAATTGTTTAGCAAAAATTCTTAATTTATTTATACATACTTTTGCATTTATAATCACCAATTTATGAGTGTCTGTGAATTGTAATTATACAAGCCACCTGAAACTTTCATACATTATTCAAATTGATGATTTTTCCTTTGGTAATTGTCATTTAAAGACACAAGGAGTAAAACGAAAAGAGAAATGAAGAACAAAAATAACTCTTAAAATTATTATCATCATCATAATTATCTGTAATTAGTCATAACATACTCATACTTATTCGTTCGCTTGCTAAAAAGCCACAACCAGACAAAAGACATTTAAAAAGTTTATGAAATATTACCTGCTATTACAAACAGCTTATGTAATCTTATGTTTAAAATGCTCTTGAGAAAATCTCTAATAATCATGTTTGTGAAGGAAAAGTTCAAACGAGAAGAATAATTAAGTCTACAAAATGAAAGACTTATGATGTTAGTTGTGTAGGCAATTAAATACAGAAAATGTTCTTTCTTTAAATTTAATTGCCATTGTGAAAAATATTGTTTTTAAAAAGCAGTCTTAATAACGGAAATTAATGAATTTAATTTTTTAAATATAAATTAATTAAATTTATTTGCGGTAAAATATTTTGTATAATTAATTGAATCAAATCAACTGAAATGGCTGAATATATAAATTGGCTGAAAATATTAATTACTACGCCAGGCCACTTAATATATTTTTAAGGAGCTTGCTTTGTAAGCAAATGATACTTAAGTTCAGAAAGATTTATTTTTTATTTTTATTTTTATATGTCTTTTGAGTACATCAAATAATACAAAATAGCTTCGAACAGATAAACGACAGCAGTGTACCGACTACAATGTGTTAGAACTATAAGACCACCTTCGCCAATGTCGCCAACTTAGGCTGCTCTATATTTTCGTTGGCGATAATAAGCAGCTCTAGTGCTGCTACTATAATAAGAGAGAAGGTGAAAGATGCCTTAAAAATATATAATTTCATTTAACAGCAAAGAATGATAATATAAAAATATTATAAATTAACAGTTAAGAGGTACTAACAGTTAACAAAGATCTGGTTGAAAAACTGTTACTCCAATCAAAACCCTCCTGCGAGTGAAGGACACTTGTCATCAATCCGTTCTCGTTAAAGTATATTTTATAGAGGTCGTATAACTGATATTTACATAACTATAACAAATATTAATTATACGCCCACGATATTATATTAAATAAATTTAAGCAAGTTAAAAAGCAATAAACAGCCTTTTATAACATTGTTTCGCCTTTTAAATAAAAATATACTTTATTGCATTTGTATGCGAGTAATTCATTATATTTTCTTTGAATGTTTTATGTTTAGATACTTTTCAAATATTTAACAAATTCAACTGCGATGATGTTCCCCAAAATTTAAAGATTTTTATTTAATTCAACAAAAAAATTTTACAAACATAGAATTGTGAGTTCCAAGACAAGCTTTATCGCAATCAAACAATATTAAAGTTTATTGCAGTTGAAATTAAAAATTTACAAAAACTTAAGATCATTATTTATTTATTATTTAATACGAAACACGTGTATATTGTGATATGGCCCTTATAAAGTACAGTCTTATGTAATATTATTGTTTTTCTATAGAAGTATTATATGATAATTCACTAAAATTGCGTTGTTTATAACAACAAATTGATTTTTTAAATTTGATTTTTTTTTATAAATTTGTTTACACGACTGTTGGTGTTTTTAAGCTGCTTATTATTTATTATTGATATTTTTAATATTTCCTTTGAAGTTATTTGAATGCGTGTGACCAAATTGTTTCATGAGAAAATCAATTGATAGGTATTGATTAAAGTGTTAGAACGAAATTTCCATTTAAATCGTATAGAAGTTTTTATGGCGGTCATATTTATATATTTGGACATCTTTAGGAACTTAACATTTCTTTAGTTTTAAACACTCGTAGTTGGTTACATTATTTACAAATAATAAAACAGCTTAATCTTCAAAAAAAATTTTTAACTTACAAAACATAAAAGTGTATGGAGATTGAAAACAATATTTAAAAAAACAACACATTTGGCAGATTTCCTTTTGTTTTGTGATTGGAAATTTAAGAGGCGCTTAAATTCTAGCAAAGTTCGGTCAGTTAGTTTGCCAAATTTCCCTAGCGTTGGTTAAAACGTTATCATTTAATTAATAGAACAATGAAAACTTGCGAAATAATTCGTTCCTCACCTCTATGGTTGCCTGTGTGTGTGTAGAACCACCGAAAACTGGTGTAAAAATTTCGTTTCATTATTGTAAAATAGCAACTATGACGGAATATTCAATTTGCAATAGTTCTAAATTGATGTTTTCAGTATTTATGGCTGCTTTTTTAACTTTTATTGTAAAGTGATGATAACACAGAAAACTTTTTGTGCTTGAAAAATATTTGAAACTTAATGTGTATGATTGTGTGAATGATTCACTTTTGTTCCGTTTTTCCCACCTGTTTGTGTCGTTCAAGGGTGAATTTTTAATATATTTTTTTTTTAATTGGCTTTTAGAAACCGTCACGCCAAGTCTTTTTTCATGTATAAGATTGAATGTCAAGGACCATTGAGGTCTTACCGAAATATTAACTTGGTACCACGAGAGCCAGTAAGAACAATGCATCCTGAATAGAACATTGTTTGAGGCATCTTCTAAGACTACTTTCGGCTTACACTCATATTTGGGGGGTTGTATAAGATTTCTTGTTGCTGCTGTTAATCAATAGGGCTGCTAAAAACACAATATGTATCGTACACTAGTGGGCAGTGACTATTTCTGTGGGTCGCAGATAATTATCCTGTCAAGATCCTGAATGTTCTGTAGAGAAAAAAAGATATTCGCAGGTTGCGTGTCTAAAAAAATTTGGGGCCTTCCGTAGATTTTCAAAATTTTAAGATTTAGCTGAATAATTGTTGACTATTACCCTGGATGGTCCCTTTATTACAGTGACTCGTCCTATAAATAAATAGCAGAAGCTGCCAAGCAAAGGGTAATAGTGTAATAATACTGAACATATCCTTTCCATGACAATAAGCTCTACAATAACATTCATCAAACTTGAAACAGATGTCAAGGGAGCCAAAAGATATTTTCTTTGTGGTTAACTTTTGTAAAATAGTTCATTGAAATGAACAATTATCTCAATATTAGGTATGGTGTTCCCATGTTTAACTATTATTTCCCCCTATTTAAGAAATAGATACTTGTTGAATTGCATTTTTATTGATTATCTTGTCAATATCATATTTTGTTCAATTCTTTTTTATTTATTTATTTTTATATATAATTCAGACAGCTCCTTAATGCAGATACATGTCAATACGAGTATGCATGTGTCCTTGCGTATAAAACTTAATTTTCAGCAAAAGTATGAAAGGTTTGTTTTTCGTTTTTGCATTTGTGGGACAGGAAATTCATTCTTGCTTCATATAAATGGAATTTACATTTTTGTGGAAGAGCAATAATTTAGTGGCCCTCTGGAGTTGAAAACATTAAAAGCATTAACATTGATGTTCATGAAAATGATAATGAACTCCATTGTATATTTCTATTTGCTGAGAGAAAAAATTATAAACTCTTAAAATCACACTAATTTAGTGATCATTGATTCGAAGAGAACAAATAGGATTGTTTACTCAAAGCGAATGCTGTTTGTTCATTGCTTTTAACAATTTACCAGACCTGTGATATTGCAATGAGGCGTGAATGCCTTTCGTATAAAACAATAGAGCTCGGAGAATCCTCTACAACTTGGGAGTCCTGTTCCTACTTATGTGTCATCTGCAAAATATAATTTAAGCTAAACTTCATTTCTTCTACCCGAAAATAAATATCATGGTTGCATTTTTGTTAATTTATGTAATCTTTGCAGTATGGTGTGAAGTGGCCTTAAACACTACGAGTTTTTGGAGATAGTAGTTTTTTTTTTAAATATAGTAACAAAATATATATTGTTTTATATAAGAAATATAGTCAAAATTAACAAAACTTTGCTCGAAATCTCGTAAGTACTAGATGCGGGTTTGGAGTAAATTCCATATAACTTGAATTCTAGTTGAAAATATATGGTCGCTAGCAATTCACTTTTGCTGGCTTGCTTATTAAGAAGACATATTTATGCCGATTTAAAGAATTGTATCAGCATGACATGACTCTTCAGAGCAGTTAGTCAGGATCTCCATAATGCATGTCCAATAAGCTTCAACTCCCAGAAAACGTATTTTTTTAATAGATCACATTAAACTTTATTAAATAGATCTTATATGTCAAAACAAAGTTTTGCTGGGATTTTTTAATACAGATATTTGTTGCTTGAAGATAGTGTTAGCAAAGGTCACACAATAATTGGGGTTTTTGATATCAAATAAAATACAACCATTGATTGTAAATAAACTCTATAGGGTCATATTGGCTTCAGTTACCCAGCATGTGGATGTTTAAGAGTTCAAATTACTACCACTAAAGTTACCATGAGTATCACTTCTATAAAATAATGTATTAAAAATTAAAACATTCTAATGTAATATCAGTCGTAAATTAATAATATTCACATTATTTACCTGTTACACTATGACATGAATACAATTAAAAGTAGAAAACTTCTAGTTTCCTTGCTTTTGCAATCATGAGTTTGCACATAGTTTGCATATAGTCATGCTCATAGACATGAGTAAATAGCTAACAATATATTTTTATAAGGAAAGCTTAGCTTTATAGATATTAAAGAACATCAACGGACGTGTTTTACAAATTGCAATTGTACATTAAATGACCAAGACGTTTGCCAGCAACAGCATACAAACGCATATTTGTGAGAGCTATTACCGCGTTACCTCCACTTCACGTGCACAAATCATTTATAAACCGCCACCTATACATGTTTACTTACACAAACATACACATGTGTAAGTGTAGAATATATAAAAAAAAGATTTTTTTTTATATAAAAACGTAAATGAAGCAGCAGTATACGTGTATAAATTCAACAGATTTTATTTTTTTTATTTTATTATTCGTATAAAAAGGAAAATTGTTGTATTGGTAGTGGGTTGGTTGTTCGGTTTCTTGGCTTGTTTAGTTTGTCCAGATCTTTGCAATGAGAATTCATTGTTAGTTTTTGTTTGTGTATAGTTTATACAACTGTTTGTTCCGCTCATGGCCAGCTGCAGCAGGCACTCTTACAGAACTAAGAGTGTAACTTGAAAGCAAAACGAAGAAAAAAAAAAAGATTATATGATGCATTTAAGTTAAGTTCAAAGGTTTTTTGTGTAATAAAAATTGAACACAGTCCATTAAGATTTGTCGTACCTGAGTGCACACATAATCTAGAGATTCTGTGGCACCATAATGGATGACCTCTTACCTTAAATGATGAACGTTTTACTTCATTCAATTTATTTTTAGTTTTAATGCACAATGCTTTGAATATGAAAGAAATTTTAGATAGAAATTTTATTTAACTTTTAGTAAGTTAAGCTAAGTTATTTCTGTTAAATCCGTTATTATTATTTAATTTAATTTTTGTATTAATTATAACTATATAACTGATAGAAGAGATAATGATCGCGTTATTAAGACGTAACTGTTACGCAACCGTTGAGTGTTTGTCTTAAAAACGTAGAGTTGAGTACTTCCGCTCCACACAACAATTGAGTATTTGCTGCCATTTTTTCCATCATAATTTTTTTCGCTACATCTAGTCAACATGTTGTGTTTAGTTCCACATCTGAACAAGAGAGTTATGCGATTCTATATTCTACTGCACCGCGGTTTTGTTAGGTGGCGGCTGCAAATTAATTTGTTAAATTTTGCGTTACAAAATAAAATAAATAAAGAAATAAAATTAAAATAATAATTTTATTAAATATGCGTAGATTTATTATGGTGTCTATTTGTTTTAGTTATATATTTAGTTTATATTATATTATTTAGTATATATTTTAGGTTTATCATTTTATTACAGTGTTTTGTTGTGCATTTTTATGTTGTGAATATTAATTTGTAAAACAATTGTAAAGTCATCAATAATAGTTCAAAATTGAGTTGTTAACATCTTGCGATAGCGTGAACCATTGACCGTTACCACGTTTCCAGCCTCATCTTCGAAAAAAACGTTGGCCCAATCTTTCCTCCAGACTACATAGCGCACCATACAGTGACACGTTGAGCATGCAAAGGCTTCTCGATAATCGCTCTAGGATTTTCGTCTGAAAAAATTATTTTTTCAGAAAACCAGCGGAGTGCTCCTGAATGAATTGAGCGAATCCACGGCGATGTGAATAGTCGGTTAGCTTCCTTCAATTCCTGCACCAGTTGAACCTTTTAAGTCTTCAAAGCTAAATTCTTACACAAAATTAGCCATGTGGCGGTTTTGGAGAACTCCAATTGTTGAGAACGTCGAGGAATTGATAAATTTGGATCATCTTCAAAACTGTGGCTCACGGCTGCTATGTTTTCAGTTGAAACAGCCGGTCGAAGACGTGTTTGTGTTGGCACATTTTGTATCGACCTTGTCGACTCAAATTTAACGACCAAATTTTTAATAGCGGTCTCAGAAGGACGACTATGTTGTCCGAATATATCACGAATTTTACAAAATGTAACTTTAACTGAACCACCATTTTCATAGTGGATTTCAATTATTTTAATGCGATTTTCGAGCGAAATGGAATTCATAGCAACAATCGCCAATGCATCTTCTACGAATAAATAAAAAAAAACTAAATGTCAAAACTATGATATTGTTGATGTTGCCCCAATTGAAAAACAAAGTTCTTGTATACCGCGTGGTCCAAATGAGCCACGTTATGCTTAAGCAACGTTGCGAAATACTGAAAACTTATTATCGAATACTTAATTTAGCTAAAGAATCATCTAAAAATCGTGCTATCGGAGCTGCAATTTGAATCCTTTAGACTTTTTATTTTGGTGTGCCCCGAAATGCCGATGCGAAAAATCTAGAAACGATACACATGGTCAAGGCTTATATTGTTTAAGTTATTCGAATCCATAGAATCAGATACTAGAAACCGTCAGTAAAGGCTTATAAACGTAAATTGACGGAATAAGCAACTGCGAAGCCAGACGGGAATATTAAGAATATTTTTTATTTCCAATAAAGCCATAATATACCAAAACAAATTAAGCTTAGGAAAGTAAGTACGCAAGGTTTCTTATGCTCTGAGAAACCCATCCATAGAACCCTCAATTTTTGCAAAAGAATTAGAAAGAAAAACTCAATTTATATTCATTCTCTTTGACCCATTGTGCAGTATATTTTTATTCTGCCACATTATTGTTCATTTACTGTCATATGAAATTTCCTTTCAGTTTTCTTGATAATTTTTTTTACAATTCGCTTTAAAAAATTGGGTTTCGTAGTTTGCGTCGCCGTCATCAGCATCGTCGTCGGAAGCAATTGAAGAGCAGGCAAACAAAAAGCAGCATCGCTAAAATAAAATTTTTAATAAAAAAAGAAACAATCACACACACACACACACACATACAAAATGAATGCTTGAGCTGCGATGCGCGTGGTATGATTATTTTTGCTGCTGCTGTTTTACAATACACGTACCTTTTCCACTATCAGATTTTTTCGTGAATTCTTTTTATCACAATTTTCTTTATTTTGTTAAAGCAATTTGTAGTTAAATGGCTCACATTTGTCGTTAAAGCAAAGTTTTCTTACAAATAATAAAAATATTCTCTGCGCGTTGCAAATGCTTTTGTGTTGCATAATCTATTATTTACTTGGCAGTTTTTTTTTCGTTTTTCTTCTTTCCACTAGTGTAGGTCAGATTTTCGGGTAATAGAGATGTTTTATTTTCAGTCAGTTTATATTTTGTTATTAGTGTCTGGTTTTGTAATATCATATTTTTATTTTTTGTTTGTTTTGTAATTTAATGCGCCATAAACGCTGTTAGAAGTTGGGTTGTAAAAAAAATGGCTGTAATTTTTCGGTTTCTTCCTGAAAACATACTGGTTGTTGATGGCGAAAGCAGATGGACTGAACTGAACTGCAGTGCACCACTGTCTTTGCCAATGGTGTGCATTGAAATGGGAAATTGTCAGAGGTTAAATATTATTATTGTGAGGCAGCAGCTAAGAATGATTTGATAAGCAAAATATGTTTGCGATTTTAATATTTTTTGTAACCCAGAAAACACAATGTTTGTGTAAACTAATGGGCCTTACCACGGTTGTCGTATTTGCGCCTTCTTCTTCGACAGCTTGTACTAGATTAAAGAATAATTTTGTCTGCTTCTCTAATCTACTACAACTTGCCGAAACAAAAGGCGAAAATGGGACAAGCTTAATAAGGCCCATTGATTATTAAATCGGTTAAAATATTAACCGATTAATTATAATCCGGTTATTTGCTCGTTTAATTTAAAATTAAATATTTTCGGTTATTGATTCGGGCAATTCGGGTCGATTAAAAAATCGAGAAAAAATTTATATTATTTATAGTAATTGGATATATTTTTTATGTGTCTTTGTCTGAGGCAACTAACCCGAACTATTTGAAGTGTACAGAAGTTAAAGGAACAAATAGAGGACTCGATTGGCATAATGGAAGATTTTAAAAAATTATATAAATATTCTCTGTTATGGATTATTTTCGATTTTTCCCATATTTTTAATAAATAAAAGGACATTTTTCTAAGACAAATTTCATATAAAATAAAGAAATAAACTTGTAAATTCTGAAGATTTAAGCAAAATTATTTTTTTTTAATTTTATTTTAGAAATTTTCTCTAAACTCTGAAACTAACTTATTAAAGGATGTTAATTATTTTTTTTAGTCAATATATTTATAAATTCGTCTTCTACTTGATTTATTTCGAGAGATGTTAGAGGGAAAATAACCTGTCACGGGACTGGTTCCCACGGGCTAGCAACCTGTTCGAGTTGCGGAACTTTATATGAGATGTACCGGTAACTTTTGCATGGCTTTCTAATAAGAGGGGGACAATTAACATAATTAAGATAGCCCTTGGCAGGTTTTACCAGTCCCAGTAATGGTTTATTAAAAACTGATAATAAAACTATCCTAGAGTAATCTGTCCAAGTCTGGTTCTCAATGAGCATACCACAGAATAGTTCCTTAAGGGCTGGTATAAAATGCAGTCCTTCGATGACCTCTCACCGAACGAGTCTAAATGTTTCACAACAATAAATCTATATTTAAAAAAACTAATTTGACTATATTTTTTATTATTTTATAGGGCACAATCGTAAGTCCAATAAATTTGTGCAAGCGGTCTGCAAAATGTTGCAGCAGTAAATAAAATGCTGCCGTAGTTGCACCGACATGTAGCAGCACGGTCAATAATTTTCGTTAGAAGACTTTTGAAAAAAAATATTGCCAGGTGATGGTTTCCGAACGCTAAGCTTCGATTATTGCACAATCGCAGTATTTAACAATGTACCCTATATGGCTGTTATTAGGTTTTTAGTCGGTATTACTTCGGTTTAGATTAAGATAAGTTTCTGAATTTTTTCTTTCTTCTAAAACACCAAATGCATTATTATTTTAATCAGATAATATTTTAATTAATGTAATCTATGACCATAAATAAAAAAAAAATAGAAAAAGATTCTTAAAAGTTGTTGCTCCCGAAAAACTTAAAAAATAATATGTTAATGTTCCGATGTTGCGCAAACTGAGGAAATTTTGTAAGCACTATTGTTCTAGTTTTGTGATACGTCCTTTTTTCACCAATTACTACACAGGAACTTTTTGTAACATTCCAATTTTCGCCAGTCATAGGACAGGTACATTCAGGACAATTGGTACAACATTTCCCGTAGGGATGTTACTATTTTTTGTAAAGGAAAATCTCAAAAAATATACTCAATTAATTGATGAATTTGTAGGAAACTTTTAGTGAGCGGTTGAACGATTAATCCAAAACTAATTAATTACTAACCGAATTAAATAAAACCATGAATAATTAATTGAGGGAATAACCGTTCGATACAGAAACACGTTTTGTTAAATATTCTTGTATATTTTATAAAGATTTAATATACAAAATTTTTAGTTTAAAAAAGCACAAGGTACCGCGAAGAAAGCTTATAATTGCCATCACTCGGTTTTTTAAACTAAAGAAATAATTTCTCCCCAAACTTGCGACGGAAAGAACAACAAAGTATATTTGTGAATAACGAGAGCAACAAATTAAAAACTCTGGAATGGAGACGATAGAACTTGGCTCTACGTAACGAACAACGTTTTGAAAGATGAGAAATGAATTACAAAAAATATCTAGTTCTTGTAAACCTTGATTCAGTATATTAATGCACAAATATCTAAATAACGTCTGGCGGTGATGAGTTCCATGGTGATGAGAACAGATTAGCACTCTATCAGCACCTCTAATTTATATATTCCTCCTCTTTCTTAAAAACTATAACATGAATAAAATTTCTGTTTGCACCCCAAATAGAGAAATGCCCAAAATAATATTAGTCCTTTGCATTGAATCTAAATTTAATAGTCTTATCTCTTTCTGTTATTCAGTCTATTGTAATGGAGTTTTCTTTTCTATAAAAAAATTTTTTTTTGCCCTTTTTATTGAAAATTTGCAATATGATTTTTTTAAGTAGTGAGTTTATTAGAAATTATTGTATCAAAGCAAAATTTTTGTTTTAAGAAAACTAAGAGTTGCAATTGTTTTGATTAAAAGTAAAAGAAATATTGCATTTTTTTAGAAAAGAAAACGACATAAGTCCGTTAACAAAAAATGTATTTAAGAGAATATTTTCTTTAAAATTAATTTCTATTAAATTTTCTTCAGCATTAAACATTTTGAAGTTTTAATCTTCCTTCTTGCAAAACATTAATTCTCTAATATGTATGAGTAGTAAAAATTTCTCCCAGGAAAACACCAAAGTAGATTTTCTTAGGAAATGTGAAAAGTTTCTTTTTCAGTTTTCAGTTCGAATTAGTTTTAAATATACATGTATGCAAACTAAACAATACATTTGTGTTGCAAGTTTTTGTGTGTCATTAGAAACTAACGATAATGATGACAGTGATGATGATAATGAGGATGACACTAAGAACTTCTTAAATATGCTGGGATGCACACATGCAGCATCTTTTACTTTACTACAACAACAAAATGCCTGCTATACTACTCCCATTTTACACACTTTAAGTTTCATTGTTCAGTTTAACAAAAAACAAACATCCTAACCTTCATGTCATTGATAAAATATGAATATAGAAAAGTTTCTCTGACAACATTTCTGCGAAAACTAAATAGTTAAATGCAAAAAAAACTACACTGACTTACACTCATTGTTGTAATTATACATACACGACGATACTTTAACAAGTGCAACAGCCACGGGCAGCTCACAACAACATCTCGAAACTAAAACTCATCTAGAGTCTGGCAAATACACTATAAGAAACAGCTTAAATGTCAAAAAGTCAACGTAAATGAACAAAAGTTTTAGGTTTAAATTGAGATAGAGAGATGGCATAAATTGGATAGAAAGAAGGTGTGTTTGTCTGTGAACACAAAAATATATTTTAACCACACAGCACTTTCTGTACAACTAAAAATGCACAGCGCAATTAAATTACTAACTTTAAGTAAAACTGAATCACATACAGAAGTGTAAGTATGCATGTATTCAGGCATACACACATAATTGTATGGGTATGTATCTATGTATGTATTTAATTTTTACGCACACACTCACACAAACACACTGTGCATCTTAAAAATTAAATAAAAGCTTTTTGCTTCATTAGAGTCTCTTAAGCAGAATTTTAAGAAAATTATATCCAGCCACCATAAATGAAATAAATCTAACGCACACACATACAGATATTCACTCATTGCACAAGAAACACACATACGCACACACGCACACAGCTGCATGCGAAAGAAAACAAGACGACGACAAATGTCAAAAACTTTTTTTTCTCATGTTTTAAGTGAACAAAAATGTCTGCATCTATTTAAATTTAAAGTGCAGTTTTTCAACCAAAATTCATTCATTTACTCATTTTCTTACTGCCAGAGCAGCTGGCAGTTTAAACAGTGCGTTGAAAAAGGCAATCTAAACAGAAATTATAATGAAAAAAAAACAGAAATACGTAAGAAGTACAGCGGTCAAATTACTCCATTCGGTATCGAATGAAATGTCAAAAAAAAATTTTTTTATTTGTATGGAAATTTCGTTCGATATCGAATGCCGTAATTTGTGATCAGGTATGTACCGCGCACTTAAGCAAAACTGAGCAATTTCACACTCTCCAAACGCCCATTTACAGATACTCAACGCCAGTGAAATTGTTATCGACAAAGACGTCTTTTAAATAAAATAATGAAGTGAATTTTCTTGAATTCATGGGAAAACAACTTCCCCGAGGAAATGCAGTGTGCAGCATTTGTCTAAAAATATTATTCCACTTGTCGAAGGAGCACGTTTTCTCACCGTTTTTGGATACACGAATTCAGCAACTTGTGCAGACTGTCTGTGCAAATTTGTTAAAAAGTGCAGAAATACAACTTCGTTAATTTTTGATGAATTTCATAACTGTCATAGATCTTATATATATGATATAAGAAAGAGGTATTTAAATTGTATTTTCTTTAAAGTTTACAATATTTAGTTTACACAAAAATTAATTTGAGCATAAAAATTAGTAATTTTTAAATTTTCAGATCTTCCTCGTGCTTTGAAGCCAAACTCTCTTGAGAAAATAATTAAAACAAATACTTGAACCTAGAAAAAAAAGAATGAAAAAATCTTAAATATGAAATGTGATGTGTGTTGTTGTTTGCTCTTTTCAAAGTTTGATTTGTAGTGAAAATTGCTTAAACAGTTTTAGGTCGGAGTATGACGAATCTTTTATACACTTCTACTTGAAATTGATTCGTTTCACTCGTAGTTCTTGTCCCCGAATTCCAAGTGGTTGTTCTTAAACTTTTATAAACATGCCAAAGTCTGTGCCTTATTTTTATAATTTAGAAAGATGGTATTTGAATGGAGAGTATTTATGTATGGCAGCTTTATTTTTCAGCTACACTGTGAGAACAAAAAATAACATGCGACGTATGGGGCAGAAAGTAAAAGTGAGTAGACCACGCACTGCGGAAAAATGTAGCTTGAATAATTATCGAACAGATTTCGCAGTAAAAGCGAAGGTGAGGACACCCAAAGCTGACATGATGCAGATTGCTAAAAGCTGCACTACGGGTAACGTTTTAATTTGCTGTATTTCTATGAATATTCTTAATTGAATAGATGACTAATAATAAAAATACAGCGTTTTAGTACGAATATTTTTCTTAAACAATCTCACATGTGGTTTGAATTTACAATGAGAAATCTTTCTTCTCTTAAGGCACACGAATGTTATGTAAAAATCATAGACGAAATGAAAAACTAAACATTCATTGTAAAATATAAGAATGAAATATAATAAGAGAGTAGAGAGTACAACGTAGAAGAACTGGAAAAAGTGATAAATTAATTGTGAAAACTTTTCATTAAAATTAAAATTATATAAGTCAATGTAGTTGGTGTTACTTCCCTTATTCAACAATAACAACAAAAATTCATAATTAAAAACAAAACAATAATTAACATAAAAATATTTTTTTTTGCCATGTTTATTTTCTTTAGTGATTTTTTTTACAATCTGAAATGAAAATTTTACAAGTTATTAAGAAAAGAATAAAAATGGAAAAAGCAAAGCGTTAAAGAAGTGTGAAGATCATGATGATGGAAAAATTATTGTTATAATTATTATTATTTTTTACTTCTGTGGCAGTTTACACTGGTTGTTAGTAAGAATGCTTAAGCAAGAAAAGCTTAAGAAGGTTAGAAGGAAAGTTTTGGTATTTTTTTTCTTCTTAATGTGAAACTTTGTACAAAAGAATGATAATTGCGTTGTTGTATCTTTTTGTTTTATGAATTTGTTTGAACAACAGCTGTCAACTTCATTTTATAATTATTATTTTTATTTTTCCTAATGTTATTATTAAAAAATATCCATAAATAAGAAGTTTAAAATATATTTTTTAAGATTTGCTGTTACTAGCAGTTCATGTCTTTAAATGATTTATAATAAAAATTAAGTATTCCTACGGAAAATGTTGTATCGATTGTCCTGAACTTTCCTGTCCTATGACTGATGAAAATGGGAATGTTACAAAAAGTTCCTGTGTCGTAACTGGTGAAAAGAGGACGTATCACAAAACTAGAACAAAAGTGCTAACAAAATTTCCTCACTTTGTGCAACATCGGAAGATTTATATATTATTTTTTAAGTATTTCGGGAGCAAAAACTTTTAAGTATAATGCATTTGGTGGTTTGGACCAAAAAAAAATTTCAGAAACTTATTTTAATCTAAACCGAAGTAATACCGACTGAAAACCTAATACCAGCCATTTAGGGTACATTGTTAAATACTGCGATTGTGCAATAATCGAAGCTTAGCGTTTGGAAACCATCACCTTGACATAATTTTTTTTTTCAAAAGTCTCCTAACGAAAATTATTGACCGTGCTGCTACATGTCGGTGCAACTACGGCAGCATTTTATTTACTGCTGCAACATTTTGCAGACCGATTGCACAAATTTGTTGCAGAAAAAATATAATCAAATTATTATTTTCCAAATTCATTTTTTTAGATAAAGATTTATTGTTGTGAAACTTTAGACTCGTTCGGTGAGACGTCATCGAAGGACTTTATTTTATACCAGACCTTAAGGAACTATTCTGTGGTATGCTCATTGAGACCAGACTTGGACAGATTACTCTAGGATAGTTTTATTATCAGTTTTTAATAAACCATTACTGGGCTTGGGACGAAGAATACCACCACAGTACTATTACGTAAAGATTAGGTCTAAAACCTATCACCGAGTATCCTAATTATGTCAATCGACCCCATCCAAAGAGAAAGACATGTAAAAGTTACCGGTACATCTCATATAATATTCCGCAACTCGATCCGGTTGCTAGTCTCTGGTAAGCAGTCACGTGACGTGTCTTGTGACAGTTTCTTTTCTCTCTAAAGATATAATTGCCACTTACAACGAGTAATAAATTAAATTTTCTGTTTGAAATAAAAAATAATTTAGTGATCCCAACTAAACATCACTCGTGCTTTGTCATTGCTAACTAAATAAGATTTACTTAAACCAAAATAATAAACAGAAAGAGAAAGTAAAAAGAAAAAAAGAAAATTTAATGTACCTTTATAAAATAAAGTTCATTGCAAAGAAAATTATATCTAATATTTGGAGTTCAAAAAGTTGCAAAAGAAAATAATACAAACAATAATATTGCAGCCAGTCAACTGTTAGTGGTACCAGATCTTAACTGCTTATGAAGAAATTTAATTGCGGTACTTGCATAAAGTCCTTTGTAAACACCGCTGCCAATCATGGCTCAATCATTTAGAACTGGAAAATAGAAAATAATGCTGTGAATTGATGATGATGTGCATAAATTTCATGCAATTCCACCATAACACGTACTACATTAAATGTGTGTAAGTAGATTTATGTCCGTGTGTGTGTTATGCATATAACAGTATATAAAATGAAAACCATTGTAACAAGAACCACAGCTAAAAGAGCAACAACAATAACAACGAGAACAACAAGCCCCAGTAGTTAGTCAACCATCAAGTGCTTTTGCTACTACTACTGCCTTTAGTTAACGATATTTTCGTTAAGTCTCTGCTAACAGACCATACAAAAATATTCCTACACACTTCAGTTAATGCCACATTTGCTACTGCCAATGCTACAACAACAGCGGCAACAACAATGTTATTATTATTATCAACATGACCAACACCATCGTCCTTATTTCCCACTGCAATTGTTTGTCCATGTTTAACGCGTATCCAATTATGGCTCTTGAAAGCTTTAAAAACAGTAATCCTTGTCCCGCTACACCACCGACTCTACTCAATGACCAAAAAATATTTGCGATTGCATTTCGTCTATTTTTATTTTTAATTGTATCTTAAACGTGGACAGAGTAGAGATTTACGACTTAAATAAATGGAAAACTTTTGATATTTTCATTTCCTTCATCTCATAACCGTTTTGCATGCTTCTACTGTTGTGTGTATGAGCGCTTGCGAATTTATTTGCGAAGTTATTGGCATGAGTAAGTATGCTGTCAGCTATAAATGGCCCTTTTTCAGTTAACAATTATGCGCTGCATTTACATGTAGATTTTATATTGGTTTTTTGGTAACAATTTTATTGCTGCATGATTGACACAAAAGATTAAGAGGATGGAGAAAGAGTGAGAGAGAGAGAGAGAGGAAGATCTCAACCAGCAATATTTCCCAACTTATACAAGGTGCCGCAAAAGTCGCCATCCGAAAATTTTCTAATGAAATTTTCTTATGATTGCAAAACAATTGTTCGTTCTTCTTTTATATTGTGCTACTTTGATGTCTTAAAGTTTTACTACCTACGATAGGTTCTCTCATTTAAGGTGTATATTTTCTTTGATATCTTTAAGAGTCTTATGTTTGTTGACATATATTTATATTCATAAATGATTCATAAAATTAATATATGCATTAAAATCAGCTTTCCCATATAAAACCCAACATTAAACCTACTATAGCTTTATTAATCATTTGTGAATAAGGCCAATAGATTCGAGGCTTCCGAATTCCAAAAATCAAGAATGCCGCAAATGTTAAATCGACTAATCTTGTCCGCAGCGGCAAATCACTAAAATTATAAAGAAGGCGACCCGGAGTTTTAGTTGTGGGTCGTGCAGTATGAGTTGTTGCTTCGTCACTTTGGAGCCACATGTTCTTCACTTGCAATTTATCCATTTGAGAAAGGAGAAAAAAGTTCAGCAAATCTCTGTGTTACTCTCCATCCACAGCAGTCGCTTGGTCCGAGACATTTTCGAAAAGATTAGGATTGAAGAAATTTGTTCACTGAAATGAAAACGCGCTCCGTCGCTCATAATGACTTTCAGCACCACAACCGACAAACTATTAAATAAAAAGTTTTATCGTTTCTGAAAAAGACGGAACTTTTTTTTACGCTCGAGGGATCTGGATTTCGTTCCTTAATTTAATTTTTATTAATTGAAATCAGTTATTAAGAACGGAATTTTTTAAGTAAGCCAAACAACAATAGAAACGGCGCATCAGCTCATTATTTTATCTTGATGGAGTCTCAATTTCATATCAACATTTTTACTCGTAGTAGTTTTTAATCCAAAGTGATTATTATTTTGGCTAAAGTTCGTTACATTTTTGTAAAAAGAATTGAAAATGAGATAATATTTTTTTTTGCAAAAATCAAGGAAGGCGCCTTCGATGGTTCACACATAAAGAAATTGGGAAAAAGCACAGCTTTTCGAAAATATTTAACATCCGTTGAAAACGAGGCCATGAATTAATTTCAGCGGGTTGTTACCAATTTTCTTGGGAACAATAAAAGCCCTAAGTACGTGACTGGAAAGCGGCAATAAAATGAGTACAGTGAATTTGATTGGGATAATTTCTTTATTGTGTCACAATTCAGCGCAATAAAAATTGTGACAATAGTGTAATTCTACCTGAATTACCTCTAAACTGTCAGCTGTCAAATTGTTTTTTCAGGGCTGACAACTCTTTACTGCACAAATGGCGGCAAATTCGAATCTTGCGACACCCTTTATGTATTTGTCTGTTAATATTTATACATAACATTTATGATTGTTTTCCTTTTTTTTGGTAGATTATAAATACTATTATGACGATTGTTTTTGTTGTTGTTGTTGTTGCTGTTTCTGTTATTGTTGCTTGAATCCTTCAATGTTTTTATTGTTGGTTCGCTTGTAGTTCCGCTGTTTATTGCTGGCTTTTGTAATAAATCGTAATATGAATGTTTGTTGGTACATACGTACATTATTGTTGTATTTAAATGTGTGTTTGTAAATATACTTTATAAAATACTACAAAAAACGGTGGCTGCTATTTAATGGCTCAAAAGGTTAAGGCGGATGTTAAAAAAAATGTTATACCAAATTTATTGATATAAATATTTGTGTTTAATATTTAAGATGTCTGTAGCAAAATGTAATGTAAATGGCTCAATGCCCGTATGATTGGTTTGCTTTTATAGTCAACGAGTTTGTTATAAATCATTATGGCGTTTATTAAATAATGCGCCAAATGTTTGCAAGTGTTTTATGTTTTGAAACATTTTTTAAATATATTTTGTAGATAAAATATAGCAAAAGTAAAAATAAAATATAACATTTATATTTCGTTGAGTACCTTTTTATGAAATTATTATTATATTTCCAATACGTATTTATAGACGAGCAGTTTCAAAAGCTTTTAGGATTTCTTTTTAAGTGATTTTAATTTAATGTGATTCTCAAAAATAACTGCTTGAGTCTTAAAATCGGTATAAAGTTTCATAAATATTTTAGACAAAAACTGCATTAGAACAGCGGAATTCACCAGCCAGTACAGAATAAGATCTCTTAAGTTTTATTTGGTCGTTTGGTCGAAAGGGAGCCTGTACATGTCCCTTTTCTGTTCTTAGAGCCCAATCGTAATTCGATATTACTATGCAGCTATTAAAGCATTGGAAATCCCAGAGAAGCTACTATTTTCTCAGAGAAAACACGACATAGATAGGAGTTAAGTCAAGCTCTATATAACTCAAGTGATGTCGTTAGATCATCTACTCTACGCTGCCTTTAATAGTTTCCAATAAGTTTGTTTAATTTTTGGAATTAAACAGACTCCACATTAAATTGTTTTTGTAAACGCTCTCAAGCACTGTTAATTTAAGAGGATGTCAAACAAATTACAGCGGCTTTCGTCCTTAAGATTTCACAAAGTCGACTGGTCTTAGGTGCTTCTCATCGGTGTTTACTTCATAGAGCCATGGCTTTTCATAACGAAGGGCTGTCTTAAATCATTTATAATTTCTTTTCTATAAAAAACGTAGCTTTTTTTTTGAGTTTTCAGCAGAAGCAGCAACAGTCTTTGCTAATGATCGAACTCTCAACCACTTGACTGATAACAGAGTATCTACTGGTGTTGAAGGGTACCCAATTGTTCAAGAAAAAAATGTTTAGATTTTAATTCCTGCGCATTCTTTTATATGGAAAATATTTTTAAATGTTTTCCTTTATCTTGTGCAAAATTTAATCTGATATACAAACCGTTTCACATGCTTGAATAACTTTGAAATCTATACCACATCCGCAGACCTCAAACCAAAGTCAGGAGCAAAACCCCAAGTATGCAAGAGATCTATCTCTAAGCTGATTAGAATAACCCATATGTAAATTAGATTTAACAAAGAAATTACAGTTGAAATCTCTAAAGGCTTCAAAATTCTTGGAAAAAATAAAACATTTTTTTTGCTTTATGAAAATTATAGGATTTTCTAAGAAAAAAAATAAAAAAGCAGCAAAAGAATCCTACCAAATATGTTGATGACAATGAAACGAACAAGTAAAGCTGACGAAAATATGAGGAATGTCTGCTGTT
The DNA here is from genome assembly GCA_956483585.1 of Gymnocheta viridis. Classification (NCBI taxonomy): domain Eukaryota; kingdom Metazoa; phylum Arthropoda; class Insecta; order Diptera; family Tachinidae; genus Gymnocheta; species Gymnocheta viridis. The sequence continues at coordinate 45,303,127 of OY101440.1, read as the reverse complement.
GTTGAGCATGTGGTGGCAAAACATGTGACATTTTCGAAGTGGTAAAAGTTTTTTTCACTCTACTCGTACTTGTGAAATTTCACTATTTCTCCACATTTCGTGGAGTGTTTTTTTCTTGCTTTTTGGCAAAACAACCAGTTACAAAGTCATGACATAAATGTTTCTCGTTGTTTTTTTTTTTCGTTTTGCGGTTGTGAATTTTTGTCAACGATTTCTACTTTTTAAGCCAATTTCATAACGAGACCTTTTGCAGAATACATGTTGTCTACATGTCTTCTATTGCTAAGGAATTTGCGTTACTAAGGGTCTGTTTAAATCTACTACAAGAATGTTGTATTTAAAACAAAAAGCAAGAAATGGTCGTTTTTGGTTTTGGTTTTTGTTTTTGTTTTATTTTTTAACTCTTCCTAGTAATTTGCGTAAACACACACTCACACACAAGTACACTCACATACATACACACACATATATATTGATAATCTACATCTAAACTAGCACATGAAGAAATACATCGATGTGGTACGAGTGAGTATCTTTGCTGATACTTCAAATATGCCATGTAAAACTTTCTTAAGCAGCCAAAGAAAGGATAAAGTTTAGCATTTATTATTATTTTTTTTTTTGTTAATACATTTTTGCTTTTAAAGAATTTTTATGTTTGTTTGTAGAATTCTTATTCAAGTTAAACAAAATAAAAATTGTCATATTATTTTATCATTAGTCGTAAAACATGTACGATACCAGACATGATAGAGTGAATAAATGAGTGACTTTTGTTGTTTGTTTTAAAGAAAGCGCCAACTGAAAATGAACTTTTCTATATTTTACATTTGATAAACATTACGGATGTGTTTGTCAAAGACAAATGGTTTTTATAGTTGTAAGGAAAAAAAATATAAATTTAAAATTTACATCGTTTTCATTAATTCGCATACATTTGAATTGGTTTATAATATAAAATGGCCACAAGGATGTATGTAATTTTTTTGTATGGAAATGAAATGAAGTGAACTCATAATTGCTTTGTGTTGGCTTATATTACTTGATCCAAGCGAAAAGGCCAATATTAAATAATTTTCTCGACGCTTTGTAGAAAAATATAGTTGATAGAAAATCATGTTTAATTTTTAATAAAATTATGTCACAAAAACTATCTGTTATTCTTGCTAGTACACAGATATTTCTGAGGTCATTTAGAAATTGTTTAAATATTTTTAACATACTCGTATCCCCATGCTTCGACTGCTGGAAAGTCTTTTGTCTAGAATTTTTTTTTATTACTTTTCCTGTACAATTATGAACAACAGTAAGTAACGACATTCATCATTATTTGAACAAATACTAAAATACATTTTGCGGTCGTTTGTTGCTTTTTTTTTTTGTTTTAATATTATGAACTTGTTGTCTGTCCCTGTATCCCTTAATACGCTTGAGTTTGTTTTCTAGTTGCTATTGCCATGAAGTCGAGGCTGGTGTATTTTCATTGTTTGACAGTTATCCTGACATATTTAACATTTAACTGCAGGGTGCATGAAGCAATTTTATTACGGATTGTTGATCATTTCTTGGCTTAATATTTCTTCTGTTTTTTTTTTGCTTCTTTTGTTTCTCTTTTTATCTCTTTTTACTGCTTGTTTGGTTTTGTATAAATTTCTGTTTTTTTTTGTTTGTTTTCGTTTTTAGATTTCCTTATGAATCTTTTCTATCCTGTTGCTTTTTTTTCCTGTGCCACATTTCAAATGTTCTCTAGTATAGAAAATGAATAATACTTTTAGAAATTTGATTGCAAGTTTGATGATTAATAGTTTTTTGCATTGTGGCACAAACAAAAACTTCAATACGAATTGAATGGAAAAGTTATCATTTGTTTTTTGTTCTATGCTGAGTGTAAGTTGTGTTTGGGTTCGAATTCATGCTGTGGTAAATATTTCTGGTATCACAAGCTTGGTGACCATTATTGGGAAAATATTTCAATTGATATAAAAGCGAATGATTTAAGAGCAAAAAAAATATCAAGTTCTTTTGGAAACCGAATTAAATAGCTTGCAAGACTATGGCAACATTTACTTATGTTTTAGAAATAAAAAATACTCTTTAAGAAAGCAAAAACTTTTTATTTTAACGACATCTATTACCCTGAGTTTTACGTCATTTAATAAACAAATTCATTTAAGCATAACTTGTAGGTTTCTTTTAGATTTTTCATTGGAAAACAATTGTAAATTATTGTTTTTTCTTTATATAATGAAAAAGCAATTTAGTCAAAGTTATTCCAAAAGCATGCTAAAAATGCTAAAAATTTACATAAAACTAAAATTTATTCACTGATCTACATATAATATAAAAAACATCTTAAATTGAATTTGTAACAGAAATGGCAATTGGGAATTACCTTGCAAAACACAACGCTGAGAGTTGGACAGTTTTATATAGAAAAAAATCAAAAGCCTAAAACAAAACACATTGAAAATATGTCAACGCTTAGCGTTGCGCAAGATACCTCAAAAAAAATTACTTCACAAAAATCTTAAATATAATTTTTCACAGTGGAATATTGCCTCGCTTACTACACAATACGACGAATTGTAATTCCAAATTGTATGAGTATAGAAGTACACGTTAAGTTTATGACAAATTTATCGTTTTGGAATAGCCCATTTCGTCCTTAAGCTTTCTAAAAAAGCTTACAAAAAATACTTAAATCAAATTACAATAATAAAATCTCTACACGCCTTTAAGTATGCTGAAATATATTTCCACAATGTTTTTTTTGCACTCAATCATATTATGAAAATCAATTTGTTTTGTCAACATATATATTTCTTTTCAACAAATCCCTGCTTAACAATAATTTATGGCTTTCTTTAGTTTAAGAATCTATCTTTATTTGCACGTACATATCTGTGCGTATGTCAGTTTACGATTTTATAGCATTTATTAGAAGGTAACTTACATTTGTAAACATTTTGCAAAGTGGAAGTCTGCAATGACAGTAAATCTATCAGTTCATGACTAAAGCAAGTCACAAACATGACACGTGAGACAAGAATTCACTTACAACAACATACCCATACACTTGTTTATTCACCTAATAGTGTGATGTACTGTGAAGTATACATACAATCAAATAGATAAAGTAAAAAAAACATTTGAAATTGTATAAACCAAATAGTGCCAAAAACAAAACTAAAAACGACACGAATGTTTAAACTTTAGACATCCTCGGAATAGTAAAGGAAATTCACCAACAAAAGAAATAGTATACGAGAGGATACACAAATGGCACAGATTTTTTCCACCATATACAACATAAATTAAGGGTTTTTTAATTTATGATGAGAGTAAATACTGTAAGTTTGAAACTCTCGCACTCTCGCCAATTTTGAGAGTTTTGACAAAATAAACTCTTATACAAATTGTACTCATATGAAATCATTATGACTGTTATTTTACTTATAAATGGGATTGAACATAAAGGAAGCAGCTATCAATACATGGACTCATTTGCACTCAGGTATTTTTAATTTGGGGTTTTTATTTGAAACGGTATATATATATCGTTGCTTTATTGTAACGTAGTCATATCTCAAAAAAAGCTCGTTCGTCAGAGAACGAGTATAAAATTTTTAATTTACAAACAAATCAATTGAAAAATAAAAAAGTATTCTGCCGTCAAGAGATGAGTAAACAAGATATTTGTATACATTTTTTACACAAAATAAAGAACGATACGACGAATATATCTAAAAAAATAGCGTTTTTTGAGATATGACTACGTTGCAATAAAGAAGCGATCAACTTTCGAATTAGCCCTGTTATTTATTTTCATTCTGAATTCAATGCCGGCATAATCATGTCGCTTCCTTCATTTTACTTTAGTCGGTTTCCAAAAGTATATTTTTATTTAAAAGGATATACTTTTAAATAGGTCCTAGATCCTTAGTCTTTTTGTTGGCTCCTATGCACATTTGAACTTCTTTCTGTTTTTTCTGTTTTGAAAAATTATTTCTTGAATTTGCAAGGATATATGTATACTCGTATCTAGATTGATTCCATTTTTTAACTTTTCTACTGCGACAACATACACAGGAGTTGACCTCTAGTCTTGCATTTCGTTTTGCTGGAATTAAAAAAATCGGTTTTGGGAAGTAGAAAGGAGGAAGTCATTAGACTGTGGACATTTAATTTTAATTTGTTAACAGAAAATGTCTCTCCAAGGAAGTTTATTTCACGTTCGAACTATTTTGTAAAAGAGAGTATTCTCTGTGCAATACGTTATTCGACACACTGACATATCGACCACAAATGGATGAGCTCTCAAAGAAAAGCGTGTGGTCAACAGAAAGGGAATCAGATTCCCGAATTAATTACAAAACATTATATTGTTGCAACGATAAAACAGTAGTCAAAGGCCAATGTGGATTGGCTCGATGCTCCAGTGAATAGAGCTGACACGCTCTCTTTAATGCACCGTCGAGTAATTAAATGAATTTTAAAGCAGCGGACCATACCCGAGAGTGTACTCGATATCCAAATTTTAAGAAAAGCTGGAACTTGAAAACTGATCTGTTTAGGAGAACATTATAGGTTAGACAGATGAAAGCGTTAATTTGCATTCGCAGTCTTAATTCGAATTAACATGTGCATTATCCTCTTCTCAATGTGTATTATATAGCATTTACAACCGACCAAAATCTAGTAGATTTCAATTGAAATCTCTTTCAAAATCTATAATGTTTACACCGGGTTATTCGTGACATTTTTCAAGATTTCGTATCCATGCCAAAAGCAGTTGATTGGAATTTTCATATTCAAATGTCAAACTACATACGAAAATCATGATTCAAATGAGACACAGCTGGCGAGCACACCCATAAAAGTATTGTTATTCAACAGCGCAGTATATTTCAGTACAATTTAAGAAAAACCATAGTGGAATCACTAAGTACTACGAGATTTTGAGTAGATTTTTATGGGAAATCTATTCAAAGTCAACATGGTTTTGCTCGAAGTCTCGTAAGTACTAGATTTGGTATGCTATAAATGCCATATTAGATTAAACGTAAATGCACGAAATCAAACTGAATTTATACTGAATTTAGCTATTTCAATATGAAAACACAATCGGAAAACTTAAAAATTAAAAAAATTAAAATTTATTTTAAATTTAAAATGAATTCTAAGTCAGCAAAGGTAAGTTGTTTTCATTGTTTTTAGCAAGGAATCATAACTTGCTAATAAAAACCACTGAATGCCAGCCCTTATAATTATGATAGTCTACTGCATCCTCTTTTTTCTGCTGAATTTCGAGTAGAATACCATCTCTCTATATTTTTAAATTTTCACACACTATTTTGAAAGCCTTCCTGTTGAGCCGAAAGTTTTCCTTAAATCTGTTATAGTCAAACGTATGTACGTTATACTCCCAAAAAGTGTGTTGGCGCCGTCCTTTCAAAAAATGCTATAGACATACATACGAATTATTATTCAAGAAAAGATAATATTAAAACCTACAAATTTCGACAATTGAATTTCTCTTATTTTAGAGTGTCCTACCTACTGCGATCCCAACTTGTAGCAACACGTTCAGATTCATGGTTGCATGGTTACAATTTCTACATTATGGAACAGTTTCAGCAAAAGTAATTTCAGCTTTCTTGGTGATTTTTCACCAACAGCATAGCTGCTGATCATACATTCTGCCTTCCATCCATTTTATATCGATGTAAAAAAAATTTTAGATTTACTAAATTCAAAAAGTGGGATCTGTCAGGGTAAAATCTTAATTCACATTATTAAGCTTAAAAGTGTTATGAATCCAAGCAATCGAATTGAGTGAACAGTTTGTATGAAAACCACTCTGTTATTCGAGTGGTTTCCATACAAATTGTTCACTCAATTCGATTGCTTGGATTTTATGAACAGCACAACAATAATATTGAAAATTTTTCAAGGTATTTATTCATTGATGTTTTGAATTTCTTTTCCAAAAAGTGTTTTTTTAAAGGTAATTTTATAAAAGGCAAAGACGCTGTGCTGTTTTAAGCATTTATTTTTTTAAATTTATTTTTATTCTTTTTTAGATAATAATTTAAACGTTGTTGCTCTATTTAAAGTTAATTTTTATAAATTTGCTAATACCATATTCTTAAAATTTAATTTAAGAAAAGTATAGTATAAGGAAATAATTAATATCCACGTAGAGAACTCAGACTTTCAGAGTTTGCAAATCTTATATGCTTTTACAATTGGAGTCGCATAATTTGGTATACGATATTTTCCAAATATCATTTCTAATTTTTCAATTTGGGTTAAAGCATGAATCTCAATTGATTGCTTGATTAGAAGTGCAAGGATTGCGTTCGAGAACCTTTTCACAAGCAAAGTTTACTTTCCAACATCTTGCGTTTCATGAGGATAAGGAAAAGAAGAAAAGAGTTGAGTACAGATTTTGCTGTACTTGTAAAATTGCTTCCATGATCGTACATGGTATACACATACATACATACATACTTGTATTTGGTTGCATGCGTATGATTGGCTTCCATGTTCATCCAACAAAAGAACACTAAATTTGTTAAAGCAAACTTTGTGTGGAAGTGAAAAAAAAATTGGAAAGACTTTGCCAAAGTAAACTTTGTCCGTGAATAAGCCGTCTTAGTTTCACATCATTTAATGATCATTGACGATGACGCTGAGTAGCAAAGGAAACGTTGTTAAATGCCGGTATAAATTGTATGAAAAACAATAAAATATGAAATCACATCAGCGATAAACAAATAATGTCAACGTAAGCAGAACACATTTTCTTGCACTTTAACCACTTTCATGTTGTGTGGAAAAAACTCTTATACATGTAGACTTTTCTTTTCAAACGCTCCCGTTGCTGAAAATCCACCACTTTGCTCTGTTCCAAACACTCTCTTTGAGTAAAAATAGTGGTTGGTAAAGCCAGTATTTTTTTCGTTTTTCCTTTGGTGAGTTGAACTTAATGACGACACACAAATTCCTTTGGTTGACGATGATGTTTTGTGCCAAACGAACTTTTACCGTTCCAAATCAGTTAACTCGGAAACGTGGTCATGTTAGTTGTAAACGAAATAACGAAGCGGCAAAATTAAACATTTTGCAGAAAGAAGATTTAAAATTGTTCTTTTTTTTGCTGGGCAGCTTCAAACACTTATTAGAAGAAAAAAAGAAATAAAAGCAAATAGAAAGGGAAACAATAGAAAAACTCACACTCCAAAATGAATGGGTTAAAATAAGAAACGGATTTTACTTTATAAAACTCATTAAAAGTCTTTAAATAGATTAATGAAATGAAGTAAAGTATAACAAATTTCATGCTTAATTAATTTAAAAAAAAATATAAATAAATAAATCAATTTGTAGGCTAAACAAGCAAAATTTGTGAAAATGGTTTAAAAGAAGCTTTAGCAGTGATTCGTAACAATTCACAGACACGCGTGTGTGTAATAGCAAATAAATGAATGAGTACATGTACGATAGTTTCAATAAAAAATAAATTAAAATAATTAAAATGGCTAAATCGTGCTGCTTGCTTGTACTACATGTTGTACAACACTAACAGCGCACAAGTTGTAAAGAAAAACCGAATAAAATTTGTTAGTAAAATTTTATAAAAATGCCAAAAGTGTAGAAACCATTCAAACCCACAATACCGCACATTCATCTTCACTTTCGCACTCCAGCCAGCAATCACATGCAGAAATTCTAAAGAAAAATATTTAAAAAAAATCTGAAATAAATTTAAAAGAATTTGTTTGTGCATTTTTGAAATAAAAATGTACAAGTATCAGTATATTTGCTAAATTTATATGTGTTTGTATGGCTGTGCGGTCGGGCAGTGGTCACGTAGTGCATACAAACACACATACTGTTGATGTTGACGAGTATGTTTGCATGAATATGGATGTGTGTGTGTGTGTTTGTTTGAAGCCATGTATGTGTGTGTGTGCACTTTTAAAAATGTTGCAAAAAATGTGCAAATGCTAACCTGGTTTTTATGAAAATATTATTTCTTTTTTATCAATATATATATATATTTTATTTTTTTATGTTTTCCTGCATAAGTGAAGTGTGTGCACTAAATACAAGACGTGCTTGTAGGTGTGTAAGTGCGTCCGTGTGATTTTATAATTTTTACAAGTCTGTTAACAAACAGAGCATTTATGTAGAGGCAGCATATGAAAAAAGTACAACAAAATAAATAAATAATTTAATGAATGAAAAATCTCGTAAAATAAGTGAAGTAACTAAAACAGAATTAAGAAAAATTTTACTAAATAAATAATTTATGATCTAAATAAATCATCGTAAATTTACATAATTGTGACAGATGAAAATAAATGCTTTAATAAAATATATGTAAAAATTAAAATAATAAAAAGTTATTTCTAAACAAAAATATAAACTTAAAAATTTCCGAATTTAAAATGGTAAGTTAAACATTTTTTTCTATTGATTCAAATAAAAAATTTGCAAAAAAAGACTTGTTAATAAATTAGTCAAAGAAATTAAAGCCCTAATATGGCTAAATTTCTTAGAGATAGTAATAATAACTAGTGTCAATCGATTAAATCGACCGCATTCTAGAAATGAATATTAAACATTTACATAAATACATTCGATAATAATAAAAGCATAAGAAACATTCTAAATAATCAACTTAAAACTCTATTTTATTTCTGTGCAAAAGTAAATTGGACAAACACACATGCACACTTTGTTTATTTTTCAAGTTGCAGCTGATACATGCGTGTGCAATGTGTATAAGTGTGTTTGTGTTAGTAGCAGTTTTAAACGCTTAGAGCTTCCTAAATATCGAACCGATTTAAATCAAATTAATATTGTGCACATCTATATAAAAATACGCTTAAAAACATAAAAATCCTTCCAAAATCGGTTTAATATTACGGCCGTAAAAGGGATCTAAAAAAACGTATTTGCCTATTAATAATGTAGATATAAATACTCGTATGTAGTTAATAATTTTCTGATTGGCATTTTTAATCTTTTCTTTCAATTCAAAACATAGTTCCACTTTTAAAAACGGACTATTTAGATTTTTAATTTAATAAAACGTTGTACAATAAATCATTGGAAACTCGTCCACAAAGTACAAAATGCGTTAGAATTTAGAGCTATTTTGCAATAACGAATTCAACAATAATATCTAGATTTTGGAAAATTTGTCATCAGGAAAAATTATCTATTTCTACTAATCAAATTTGTTTTTTGTTTCGTCATAAATGTACAAAAGTTTTATGCCTAAACGGCCTTCAGCCCGGCCGGTCTTTATCAGTTTTTTTTCTGTTGTGTCATACAGAAAAACGATTTTCTGCCAAGTTAATGCGCGAAAGAAATAAAGTCTTCCTGATTGCCCAGAGATCTAGAAGTTAGAATATTTTTGTTTAAAAATCGTTTTGTTTTTACGAAATGAGCATTTTGCATTTGAATAAATCGCAGTTTGAGGTGAATCATTTTTTTAAAGTTTTTATAATATCTACAATAAAATTCATTGAAAATATTGGAATTTTTGACATGATTTCATCATTATATTTAGAGTCTGTTTTTTATTTTTAGAAATCTCTCTAATCAAAAAGTAGTGATTTTTTTAAATACATTCTTAAGGCCATTTTTGTATTTGTGCACTGGGGCAAAGTTTCTTGGGAACGTATTTCACAGAGCCTAACGGCTTCAATGTTCACTGAGAGAGGTAATCGACAAAGGCACTTAGTCTATTTAACAAGAGAGAGAGAGAGAGAGATATTCAGAAACAGCATGGTTCAGTGTCTTACCATGCTGTGCCAATAAGAAATAGCTAGATGACCTCTGGGCTTAGAATTCATTGCTTACAAGAAAATACAAGATCCTCTAAATCATCCCATTAGTATTATAAGTTCGTCCTTGACGAGCGACAATAGGTTTTTGGGATCTGTGAAAATATTGCTTAACGAAGCTTGCCTGAATTGTTTTATAATATTCCAACGTCTAGAACTTATTCATCAAAGTCCATGCTAAACCATGAGTCGTATGCCTTAAAACTAAAAGATAAATTATATTTTCTTAGATATAGAATTTTAATAAAATATATAACAAAAATTAACGTTCTTCTGCAGAGATTATGTTTTCCAAAAAGTTAAATTTGTTTAACATAAATTGTTTGTGTATTAATAACAATAATTTTTATTTGTTGAATGGTTTCATGTAAACCTTTGAGCATTTGAATATTTAACTCTTCATAGTCATAGCAAATGTTTACTTATGATTTTAGTGTACGTACTATGATCTAGCTCACCCATAATAATACCAAATCAATTTTTATATTTTGTTTAAACATATTTGCCCAATTCGTAAGCTATTGTAAGAGTTGTATGTTGTAGAGATTTTTTTGTAAATTTATATATAAACTTTTGCTTCTTAGAGACATGTTTATGTAGAAATGACCAACATTGTATTATTGTATAAACACCACACGCAATTCATAGAATAGGTTGTGAATTAGATAATCAATATTTTGTCTGTTAAGTGTTTTTTAAATATCTAATGTTAATAAGTAATTAGTCGTACTGATATTTGTATATCGAAAGGACATGTTTGGCTCAAGTTCAAATCCGAGTTTACCTATTTCTTTCTTTTTAATTTTTAGAATTTTTTTTTGGGATAAATTAGTTTTTTTTTTATTAAGAGAGTAATATTTAGAACAATTTATTGTTTATCAGACTAGCAGCACGGATCAGTGCGGATTTCGAGGTCGCTACATCATCTCATCAGCGTTCTTTTTCCGATTTCACCATTTTTGACGGTGAATACTAGTGATTAGGTGTTTAAATCTGCTTAAACGAACCTTTTTCTATTAATATTTTTTTTTAAAAACATATTTTTATATTTCTTAAACAAATAAGTTTATAATTGTTGAAACAAATATCTTTATATCTTTTGAAACAACTACCTTTTATATTGTGAATTTTACTGTAAACACGGCTTTATTACTAACTCTGTTATACCTGTTGAATTAATACTCAAAAGTTATGTGTGAGTAGCTCTTTCCCTCTCTTTATATGGTTATTATTGTGAATTATTTTTCGATTGGGCGATTGCGCCAAATATTTCGTAATGACTTGTAATTAATATAACTATTAAATTCTCATTATAACCTTCCACAAAGCAAGAACTCTTTGCAAACCTGTTCCCACTTTTTTCTCACTTAAATAAAAGGAAAATGTAAGTTACGTTTTTTTTAAGTTACTTGTTGTTTTATTTATTAAAAGTCCAGGAACTTCCTACTACACCAGGATAAGTATCCCTTCTCTGTGGAACAGAACAAAAGGGTTTCCCTCTAATCCACATTATTTTCTCGGCAAATTATTTATAATTTGTCTCCTCCTTTGGAAATTTCAACTCAAGTTAAACTTAATCGTAGTGTATTAAAATTTGTAGTAATTAAATTCTAATTAATACAAATTTGTTCAAGTATTATTTAATTCAAGTTTGTATTTAATTTATCAAAAAAACATACAAATTTGTTCATTAGGAATATCAACTATTTAACCGTATTATTTAACGAATTAGAATACGAAAAGTGCATCTTATTCATTTCTTACACGTTAAATCAATTTCGTTTAGTACGAAATCCCATTTCTGATGATTAATTATTACAAATATTCCATACTCTCTCGCTTATTCAGCGCCATTGGCAGCTTAGGTAAGTTTTTTTTCCATTAATGTTTTTTACTTGTTTTGTAGTTGAATTTCTTTAGAATTTTTTTAAAGCTTGTAATTATTTTTAAAATTAATCCGATTTGTTATGGATCTGATTGATGTGAGACTCCGAATTGCTGTCGACAAAAAAATTAAATTGGTGGCATAGAAATCGACATTATAGGCTTCTTGTCCGAATCAGAATTTGATGTCCTGGAAACCAATATCATAATTTTTTGTCAGAAATATTCCCATCAGCTGTCATTCGCCAAAATTAAAATTTTCCTTTACTTTTTTATAATAATAATTATTATTATTTTTTAATTTTAAAAGCTCAATGTCGCACCCAGTTGAATATTTGACAGTGACAAATGTACTTTAATAATGTCCAATGATATGTGGGAATATTCTTGATTTAATTGGTGCTGTGAAATAAATCTTGGGGTGCTGTTGGCTGAAGTAGTTAGCGCGTTGATTACAAAGCAAATAATGTCTAAGAACGTGGGTTCGAGCCCAGCTTCAGACAAGTGATAAGATCCAGCATTTTTCAGATGTGCATTAGTATGCCATTGTGTTTGTTGTTGTCGGAGTGTTTAAGTGATGTGATGAAGGCATAGCCACTGGTCACTGAACAGTACTTGGCAGCAATTGATACTGGTGTATGCTAGCGGACATCACAGCGCCCTCCTTCGTCGGTATTGTAGCAAAATCGCCGACGAAGTAAAATAATTAATAAAATGGCTACAGCTTAAAAAACACATTTAATGCGCCTACTTGTCATCAGAGGCGCTGCAACACTGATCTAAAAACTTAACACAGCGCGCAATATCACAGATGTAAAAATTAAGCTTTCTCTCTTTCACCATCTGTCCTCTCTCACTATCCCTTTCCCAAGGAAGGTAACACACCTACGGGTTGGTAGGCATACTAATTGCCTGAGTGTTAATTCTCTTTAAAAAAAAAATCCAAACAAATTAATAAAAATTTTGTATAGAATTTTGTTACATATCGAATGCCGTAATTATGATTTGGATTCTGCAACGACTCTGAATATATAAATACATCGTGATGGGTTCATCATATTTGTTGCTGAATGGTAGACTTAAGCCAATTTGATTAATTTTAAACGTAAACAAATCTTATCTATTATTTCAATGTTAAATGTGGAGCACGTAACATAATACGGAACCCTCGCATTTTGAAATACTTCCACCTGATTTTCATAACTTTATTTAATTCAAAATTTTTTAGTCATCACTTGTACTTATTTTTTTATTCAGTTCTTGGGAAACTATTTTAAATATGCTTTTTTGAAATGAATAAGATTTCTTTGTTACTATTCATCTTGTTGCAATATAATAAATTCGGCCATTTAATTGAATTCATTTAACTTTAATTATGGAATTGAGTAATTACTTTCACTTCCATTTATTTTACTTGCAAGTTGTTTTATTTTGCTTGAATTTAAATTGAACTATATTTTATACTTCTTACTGTTTATTTGCTTAACATTAAATAAATCTGTCGATTTTTTAAAATTCACTTACAAAAAAAAAACGAAAACTTTCATTGTTTAATTGAAATACTTCTCTTGGTTTTTAAAACTTTCTATTGATTTTTCTTTAAGCTGCTTTCAAAGGCCTGTAAACTTTGTAATTAAATTTAAAACATCTCTACGAAAACAGCAGCAAAAGCGAACAGCAAATCTTTGAAAATAAACTTTCTTGTTTTATTTTCTTCATCAAGCTATTAAAGACGTAATTGCAGAAAAATCATTCCCATTAAATTTGTTAAACATGTTTTTGTTGCGAGTAATGAAGTATTTCGCAATTTTAATTTCTTAGTTACAATAAGAGAATTTCCTTAATGAATTTTCATATTTATATAATTATAAGTTCCGTTGAAATTCAATTTGAAGAAAAAAAAAAACTAAAAAAAAACAAATCGTTTAAGAGGATTTCTTATAAATGTACAAATTTCTTGTTATAAATAAATTTAAAATAAGTTTTTATATATCAAGAAAGTCTTCTTTTAAAGTAGTGATTAAACAGCATTAACATTTAAGGCATTAAAAAAGTATGTTTTACCGTCATATGATTCTATTTGAAAAATATAAAAAAATTGTTTCCCAACAAAGAAGAGCAATTGAAAAATATAGTGCATTATGATTGATGTAACTAATAGCATGACTTATGGACTCCTCAAAAGCAAAATATTATATTGTATTGTGAATAAAGTGTAGCAAAATTTTCTGAGTGTAAATAAATAAATGTTTAAATTTTTTCGTTTGTTTCAGAACAAAAGGTATTATAAAGTTTTATAATTAAAATGAAATGAAAATATGTGTAAGATTACAAATTCCATTAAAATTATTTGGAAAAATATTAATTAGTGTAGAAAGTGAAATGGTAAAAAGATTTCTTTTGGAGTTGTACTCTATTGGATATTTTATTTGATGATTATTCAAAATTTTACATTAATTAGGACATGTCGGACTTAATGAAATAAATTTACTTGTAACGAGGAAACTTATCAGGTACGTGGAATAAATTCAGTAATTAATGATGATCATAAAATTGGCAGTAATTTAAAATGAAATCTTAATACTCCCCCAACTTATTAATTAACTAAATAAAATTAAAAAAATCTTTCAGCCTTCCAAAATCTTTCAAGTTAACTTGTTAATTATACAAAATCTTTGAGGAAGAAGCATGTTTAAGTAAGAATGCATTTTTAAAATTTAGTGCAAATTTTTTTGTACAAGTGGCGAATCTTAAATTTGGCAGCTGCGACGTGTGCTTACTCCGATTATTAAAATTTTTAGCGTTTTACTAAACAACAATTCGTTAAATACGTAATGGAGCAAAGTGAAGTCAATGCCAATTCGTCGGTAAAAAATCACCTTCTCCGATGAAGCACATTTCCATCTCAATGGCATTGAGAATTCTCAAAATTGTCGAATCTGGACTCAGAAAATTCTCATGCAATCCATGAGAAACAAATTCACCCAGAACGAGTAACTAACTGTCTTTTGCAGATTTTAGGCAGATGGTGTGATTGGACTTTACTTTTTTGAAGAGAAATCCGAAATTGCAGTCATTGTGGAAGGCATTCGTTACAGGGACATGATAAAAAAGTTCTTGTGGAATTAACCGGACGACACAGAACTGAACGGCACACAGAGGAATAATTGACCCAAAAAGCTGGCCATAAAGCAAAAATTAATTTAAAGAAATTTTTAGAAATAAGTTCGCAAATCGATACACAACAGCATATTTGAAATTTTCAAGACTTTATGTTGCGATTTGTAGCCCTGAGACACTGCTGAAATCAGGAAAGTGAAGAAAATAACATTCGTTATTTATTGTTTTTGTTCGGTTTCAAGATGTTTTAATGGTATTTATTTTTGTGGCTAAACGAATAAAAGTATTACATTGATTTACTTTTCACTAAAAGATTTAATAAAAAGCTATTTTTTATATTAAAAAAAATCATTTTGAACATTAATGTTGAAAAAATTCATTATTAATCTAATTTACTAAAACTCCAGGTTAATAATAGAAAAGGTCGAATAAGATAGAAGAAAAGTTGAAACAATTCGTTTAAATATTGTAGAAAAAGAACCAGGTTTTTAAAAATGAAGAAGCTGTGGTCCCACTATATTTTTTTATATCAAATTACACCTAATACTTTTAAAAAACTCAATCTTTTAATTTAAAAAACACGTTTAACAATTTTGTCCAGCTTTGCGGGCAAATACTTCTGTGTGCGACATGTGATTTTCGCACGGCAACGCCTCCTGCGTCACCGCGCTTGAAGCAATCGATTTATTGCAGCAACGATTTCCAGAAGAAATTATTTGAAGAAATTCTGATGCCAATTCGCCATCAAAATCGTGCGATTTAACGCCGTGCAATTTTTTTCTTTAGGGTTTTTTGATATCTCGGGCTTATGCGAAGCAACTAGAAATAATTTAAAAGCTTAAATCCGAGATTCGACGAGTCATCGGTAAGAGGCGGCCACATTTCTGTAAAAATTTCAGGGAAAATATAATAAAAAGACTAATGACCTCTCAATAAAACCGTGTGAGTCATTTGATAAATATTTTATTCCACACTTAATCGAAACATGTTTTCTTGGCAATCCAATAAAAAAAAAATTACAACTATCTCAAAAAATACGTGTTCTTGTTTCAAAATGAAAAAGTGCATTCCTCTTGACACATCCTGTATAGTATGTGTCCCCTAAAGCCAACAAATTTCTGCAAAAATATTTAAATCAGCAATTTAATATTATTTTTCAACTTGAAACTGTTGACCTAATAAAAGCAGAATGCAAATTTGACCCAAATTGCGGAAAATTGTTTAAACTGTCAGAATGGCGAAATTATCTCACAGAGGAATTGTAGAGAGTTTGTTTTTGCGAAAATCAAATAAGACCAAACTGTTCAAATTAAGTTAAGTAATTCACAAAGTCACTAATAAAATAATAAAATAAATTTTGTACAATAACGTATTTTGCTTATAAAAACTGTTTAAAACAGACTTTATGTTGAATACACAAAAAAAGTTCGTTTTACTGAGTTTTAATAAAATGTTTTATAACAATCTGCTAAGACCAACTAAACTTAGCAACTTTATTATTTATATTAAAGACCTCGAGAAATCCTAAATATTATATTTAATATTTATACACTTGACGAAACAAAGCAAAAAATAAATAAAAGGAAAAAAACACAAAAAAATTATGTAAATTTCGAAGAACGCGAGAAATACGAGTAGTAGGACGAAAACAAAAATAAAATGTCATTATGAAAACAAAACACACACAAAAAAAAATACACAGGAGGTTTAAGCACGCTCCATCCAAATACAAAAACACTGAAGAGAAAGCAACCTAAACAAACTAATTCAACTAAATATCGCACAGTGAAAGTTGAAGGACCTTTATTGCACTGTGAAGGGAAATAAAAAATAATACAATAAATACAAAATTTAGTTCCTTAGCTGATTTACGAGAAAGGAATTTTAATATGTAGGAAACCATCTATTCTTTTCGATTGTTGCATATGAAGACACCTTGTTGTAGTTCAGGATAGTTCCAAACACCGACATGGTTGACAATGTCGTCTATAAATGTGAATGTAAGGATGAGTTACGAGTGGTAAAATAATCGTTGCCTTAAATAAATATAGAATTAACTTACTTTTTGTAAGTTACTTTATATACTCGTAATTTCGTATAATTACATTTGAAACAAGAATAGAATTTTAAATCTTCAAATGTAATAATTCGAAAGATAAAGTTTTTTCGATATCGACAAACAGTAAGTTTATTAAATTAATATTAAAGCAATTAATTTTTGTGAGAAATTCATTGAACTGTTTTAGACTTATATTGAAAGAATTGTTTGGTTCGAATTCAAGTCTAAGTTTTTCCATTAAGTTTTAATTCCAGATGTTTTTTGATAAATTCATTATTTTATTCAGAAAGTAAAATATTGGAACAGTTTATTCATCAAACTATCAGAACGGATCAGTACTGATTTCGAGGTCGCTACAGCATCTCATCAGCGTTCTTTGTTCGATTTTACCACTTTTAATAGTGGAAACTAGTGACTGGGAATATCAACTATTTAAGCGTTTTATTCAACAAACTGGAATATGAAAATTGCAATTATTCATTTCTACAAGTAAAATTAATTTCTGTTCGTACGAAATTTCCATCTCTGAAGGTTATTTATTTATTTAATTTTATTACTCGTACTTTTCTGGTTTTTCCAATATTACTTTTTGAATAAAATGATAAATTTATAAAAAAAATTTCTTAAATTAAAAAGAAATGGGTAAACTTAGATTCGAAATCAAGCTCATTGCTTGTTTTTTTTAATAAAAAAAAACACACATGAACACTGATGATGGGAGTGTAGCGGCCCCCGAAAAACAATGTTGTTTCTGTTCTGCCGTGTAAGTTGAAATTAATTGGTGTAAAAATTGTTCCCTGATGCTTTAGAATATTGTCTCATGTTCAATTCTTTCTGACTAAAAATGTTACGAACTTTATCCAAAATAATATTCACTTTGGATTAAAAAAAAACACAAAAAAATATCGTTTGGGAATTTATATTGAAACAACATTAAAAAAAACTCAAAATTATTTTCGTTTTCAATATCAATTCCCAACCGAAAATTTTTGTTTTATTTTCAAAAACATGCAGTTAGTCCACTGACGGTTTCTTGTTGTTTCCAGAAAACATTTAATTTTCCGCCGTTTTTAATAAAACTCTGTCATAGAATGATTTTTTGAAATATTGAATTTATTACAAATTATTGTATCACTTCTAACGATACAAAATATTTCTTTTAAGAGAACGACAAATTTCCTTTTTTGAGTTTTTTTAATAAAAAGAAAAAAACCAAACTTTTTGCAAGAGCAAAAAGCCATTAAGCTACAACCAAGTAGATGGATAGACGTGCAGACAGACAACGGAATCCAATACTATGAAGGAGTAAACAATAATACTAATTTCGAAATATATCCTCTCACATAAAGAAAAAAAATCAAATCGATTTATTTATGGCGGAGTTCTGAGGCAACAAACATAAAAAGCATACGAATGGGCGGAACCTTCTTATTTTTTTTGTATTCGATTGCAAATAATAAGCGTATTTTCTTTAGACTTTTCGTTACGCTGTACAATTCTATTTTTGAAGCTCGAAACTACAGAAAAAAAAGAATCACAAAAAATAAAAATAAACCAATACTTTTGATGACAGTTTTGTTTTAAAATATCCAAGAGATTTTCCTTTTTTGTGTTTTAGAAAAATATCACGACGGCCACTTAATAGTAATTCTTGGAGGAATAGTGGCGTTTATTACAGCGACATTCAATGATTGTTTCATTACCAATATACAAATTTATTTTCCGTCAATCTGCCAAAATCAACAGAATATTATCGGGCTACTCCAGGGTTTCTCTTAGACAAGTTTTCCTACTCTGTTATTTTTTTCATTTAAGTTGCAGTGAACTTTTTGTTTGATGCTATACATTTTGTTATGGGCCCTTCAGCCTTTAGACAAAATAAAGTGTATCTAAAAATTAACGCAAGATTTTAATTATAAAGAAAACAAAGTAGTTAGCTTTTTAATGATTTTTGAAATAGTTATAATGAAATGAATTTACGTTAAGCCGTGGCACGCTTCATATTTCAGGCTTACTAACACTTTACTGCACAATTGGCGGAAAGTGAAAATATTGCGTTAATTTTGTGACACCCTTTGTTTACTTAGTTATTGTATTTTTTACTCTGAATAAATTGCAGCTTGCTGCGTAGCAGGTTCATATTATTTCAACACAATTAGCCGACTGCTAAAATGAAACTTAAAATCTAGGAACCATGTGCCGACCGTTCTTCAGAAACTTATTCTTTTTCCAAATTTTGTCACTCTTTATATGGTTTATAGACTAATTTGTTTACCTCTTTTTATTTCTATTCAGTAAATATTTATTTCCATATAATTTTGCTTGTGTCTTAAAAAAAATCATGTCCAGGCGGAAATATTTTTCTGTCTCATTGTATGCAACACAGATTTAAGGTCTCATTTTGTAAAATGGAACGTTTATAAAAGTTTAAAATTTCTATTGAAAGAACTCATATTTACAATTAAAATTTCATAGAATCAAACCTTTTCGGCATTTTCATTTTCTTCAAAAAAAAAACTATTGTTTTTTCCAATAAGTTTTATTATGATACAATAAAGAGAATCTAATTAAATATTGTGATATTTAAAATAATTAAATTATATTAAATATAAAATATTACACATTTTTTATGAAGATTTATTTTGCTTCAATATATTTTATTGAAAATCTCTTTCCAACTCTCATCTTTTGTGATTTTAAAGATATTAGCACGAGTGTGAGCATGATAAGAAATTATTTTTCGGTCACCTTGAATATCTGATTCATAAGTACGTTTTTTCAATTCTCTTTGATCTTTAGAAAAACATATATATGAAGTTTTTAATTTTGATGGATTTTCTTCATTAGATTTTGACACAAGACAAACTTCACTATGCTGGGGACAGTGGAACTTACCACAATATAAGTCTACAAATAAATATAAAAAAACACTTATAAAATGCATTCAAATATTCGAAACTTTACCATAATTTTACCAGTTTTAGCAGGTAGCGCTTGTGAGTATACAACGAAACAGAAAAGAGTTAAGATAAACAGCTTCATTATTTATTCGACAGTTATTTGCGACCACTTTTATTAATACAAATTTCAGACTGAAATAAATTTATTTTTTTCATGAATTTATAGCAATTGCGCAACAACTAGAAAAGCTTTTGTTTTAGTGTTTATTCAGTTGATTTTTTTATTTTCTTTGGCAGTATTAAATTTTGCTTTTGGATTCTTTAATTTATCTATAATAAAATGTTTAGTTGCTAAGATACTTAAGTGTATTAATTATAAAATGGAAGACCTTTTCTTTTGTTTTACCCCAACTTACTCTATTTCAAAAAGGTCTGCAATTTTTTTTTAAAGAACAAACACAAACTGCGAAGCCATTTTGCAGAAACATCCAGGGTCTAGGCAGAAGGAAGCGAACCTGCGACGCCCAGACTAATAATCTAGTATGCCATCTACTAGTCTAAGCGAACTCCCCCCCTCATTTTATAATTAAAATAAAAACTAAAACTGACAAAACCAAGCTTGATGTGTTCTAGATCTCAGAATATTAATAAACCATAAATCGATTTGATTTGTGGAAGCTACGCAAAGAGGTAATAAAAAAATAATTTACTAGTCTTATGATCGACTTTTCTTGGGTCCACTGTCTGCCACCTTGAAAACAACTGATTTAAGCCCCAATATATTTATAAGTGAGTTCTTTCTTACTGAAGCACCTTGACATAAATTTAGTTTATTAAGGACCAGATTCTTATTTATAACTATTCGAATTAAACTCGAGTTCGGAAATGTGGTATAAGCCAATGAAGCCAAAGTGATGCAATGTATTACATACCAATCATGCTCAGACATGCTAAAGAAAAGTGAAACAAGGAACATTAAAGTTTAGAACATATTTTCAATTGCTTCCATTTTAATTATTATTTTTTTATTTGTTTACCCCAAATAGAGTCACCAAGTTAATTATATGGTCACATTTTCGGGGAAATGGATATTATTTTAATGATAGTAATGCTCTTTAATTAACACACTTATTATTCATTTAACGAGACATTACTTTCATTACAGTTTTATTTTAAACCAGCAAATTAAAATTAATAAAGTTAAAGTAGGTGTAATGTTGGATTTTTATATGAGAAAACCGATTTTAATTGACACATTAACTTTATTAATCGTTATTGAATAAGTCCATAAATGTTTAACAGCATAACATTGTTTCATATTTTGACATTTAGTGGAATACAAGTAAAAATTTTCATTCGCATGAAAAATTAGCTGTCACTGGAGCTGGCATTACAAAAAATATGGGTGTATTGGCAACAAAGTGTGATTGTGTTGACTTCTTCAATCTGGCAGTGGCATGTGTGAACCCTACTTAAGTCCTCAATAATAAAAAATGTTTTTGTAATTCGACCAAAAGCCGCATAAAAACTAAATAAATTAATACTTTTTAGGGATGCGTTCGTTTTTGATATTGAGGAGTTAGTTTATACTGAACTAAGGTCCTTAGGCCGGTTAAAAGGGGTTTGTACACTCTGCATATCGAATGTTGGGAGAAGTCGCTTTTAGCATTGCAGGCATTCGGTTGGCCTTAAGAGTTTTTCCCACTCTAGTTTTTTTTTAATATGGAATCACTTCATTCTATTTGAATGCATGCGAGTAGTGGGCAGCCACGTATATCAACTAACCAATCGAGTTTCCAAACTTTAAAATAAATTGTTTTCTCAGAAACTAAACTAAAAGAGGATTAGGTCTCTAGAAATCGTTGCTGTTGCTCGGAATATAAAAATTTCAAGACTAAGTTCCTACCGCCACTCATATGAACAAGCTTTGCTACTAGTAGTGTACTACTTTTTCATCATCAGCAATAATTTAATATTCTTTCTATTTTGTATTATTCATTTTCAAGAATATAGTCTTTTATATACCTGCCTGATAGTTCTTATCTGTTAAATATTTAGGCTACATCAATAGTTTTACGAATTTATTTGTTTATTTAGTAAAAACAATCGTCCAATTAACAATTAGTTCAGAAAAAAAAACAAACGCAGAAGTTTTAAATCAACAACAATTAAATGTTTATTATATAAAAGACGGTACATATTTTAAAATTTTTTAATATCTGTTTGCATTTGGTTAAAATCTATTTGCATAAAAGTAAAACATGTTTAAAAAAATTTATGATAAATTATTTTTAAATCTAGATCTACTACCTAGCAACACATTTACTGATTAAAAGCTGTCCCAAAATTAACGCAAGATTTGAATTAAAGAGAAATACAAGTTTTTAATTTTTTCATTATTTTTCAATGAAATGAAAGCACGTTGTTCTGCCGTGTAATGAATGCTTCATTTTTATAAGCCCTAAACTGTTAGCTGTTAAATGGTTGTTTTTTTGCTAGTGATACTAACACTTGACGAAAAATTCAAATCTTACGTTAATTTTGGGACACCCTTTTTTATGTTCTAGCAGACATGTTACAATAAAAAAGAAATAACGCTACCAATAAGTAGTTCTGTGTTACTTTCTTTGGAAAAGAGATAGTGAGAGAGGACAGATGAATAAATTGAGAAATCTTAATTGTTTTACAACTCTAATGTTGCGTGTTTTATTGACTTTCAGCTCTTTAAGTCTGCTGAAAAATTATGATACATGATTGCATTTTATACGATAATTAATAGCATTAATTTGGTAATCAGAAGTGAATATTGAAAGCAGCTTTACCGTTTACTATTTTTCAAAAGAGGATTTCAAAAGAAAAAGAAGACTTAAAAGAAAAAAATGGGTCAAGTCCATTAAATACATCAAATGAAAATTTTATTTAATTTCCTGAAAGTTAAATAATAATGTTTTAATTATTATTATGCTTAAAGCGGCCATGAATAAGGCCTTTTTACTAAAACTTATTACCGCTTTTCAGGACTCGTAGTCTAACTAAAGCAAATCATGGCACACAAAACAATTCCTCCGACACCACACACATACAACAAGCATTCAAACACACACACAATCAACTCAGCCATTATGCCGCAAAAATGTATTATATTTTATTTTTTTTATCCAACTTTGATGTTTAATAAGTGTGAAAAAATATTATTAAAATCTCTAACATTTGCTTAAATGAAAATATTTCCCACAACTAAAACAGAGAAAAAATAATAAACAGAAATGAAAATGAAAATGAAAAGCGAAAGAAAGAAGAAAATAATTAATTCATTTTTTATTTAGAAAAAATAAACTCCAAAATATGTACAACTTTTAACTAAATAATAAAACTGAATAAATGAAAAACTATAAAATAATGTAGTAAAATAGAAAGAACTGAAATTTTTTCATTTATTCATTGAATTTGTAGACAATTTGGTAACTAACTGACAACAAATATAATACACAGTTTCTTCTGGCCGTTGAAACGAAAAATGTTCGCTTTTACTTTAAATTTTATTTTATTTTCAATTTCTTGTTGTTCGGCTTTAACTGCGAGTAAATAGAACTTTATTCGAAGGCCAAAATCCATTAAGTCGAGTGTTTGTTAAAGAATGTGGTCTTAAACTTTGTTTTAATAACCAATTTATTTCTCTGGAGTAATTTGTATGCTTTTCTTGGCAAAACAAAAAACAAAAAAGAAAAATCTATAATGGAGCATAAAAAATACCCAAGTATTTAGCTGAAAAGAAATTTATATATGTGTGAGTATATAAAAAATGCTTTTACCGCGAATGGAGTGTTTTCAAAACAGCTGTCAGTGAAAACAATTTGTTGTTAAGTGCAACAATTTTGGCTTTAAGAGGTTAAAAGCTGAATATTATTAATATCAGTTAGTTGATTTTTTGGCACTGAGTTGGAATGTGGCTTTATATGCATCGTGCCAACAGAAGTAATTCAAAGCTCTACTTTGCAGAAGGCTTTTTTAAAATTTGAAAACAGTTGGTTCCAGCTGGAAGTAGACTGTCGTATAACAAACCATCAGTCATTAGATAAAAATTAATATAAAATATTAAATACTTTATATTCAATTTTTCAATTTGCTTGATGTTTTGTTATCCTTTACAGCCTACAATAAATTGATTATTCAAAAGAATTCTGAACTAATAAACGCAATTATAAACTAAAGAGCCATGAGACTTACAAATACATTTCACTTCTAAAATATAAAAAAATCATGAAGGAAAAATGCAAACTCACAGCAAGAAAAAGCAAGTAAAAATAAAAGCCTTAAATATCCGATCAAACTTGATGTGACAAGAGCTGAAGAACGGCATAAAAATAAAAAATTTATTACGACAATATTTACATTTATTATCAGACTTATTTACATTTTTCATACACTTTACAAGACCGGCCAAAATTGCTCTATTGTATACATTTTTTCATAACTTTTTTTTAATTTTCTGCTTCTCGCTGCCACAATTTTTTTCTTGTTTATCCTGTAATTAACCTCAGACAATAGACGAGGGACAAGAGCAGAGTAAATAAATTCAATTTCGTCTTTTAGCATAAAAGCTGCGGCTCATTAAAGCAGAAAAACAAAATAAAAAGTATTTGAAATATGAAAGAAAAGTAAAAGGAATCAATTTTTATAAGAAATAATAAATAACTGAAGGGTTTTATAATTTAATTGAGCATATTTGCATGGGATTTATTTGTTAAGGAAAAAAAGTTTGAAAAGCAACAATTTATAACTAAATTTATTATTTGCTATTTTTCTTAAGCACAAAGTCATGTGCTTCAAATAAATGAATTTTCGTTCATACACTTTATTGCCTTGAGGGATTAAAACATTCATGTCCGTCCCCAAATTCATAAAAAAATATTTGTATTTGAAATGTATTTTAAGACAAATTTTTCATGTCTACAATTTTATTTTAAAATACATTTTCAACCCAAATAAGTTTTTATGAATACAAATATTAAGGTCTTCTTAATTAAGTAAAAAAGCTGAAGTTTAACACATTGAGTGCCACGTCGTATATTTGTGTACGACACCTAAAAATTCGTGGAGTGCCACGTCGTACGTTTTCCTAAGACAGCGGCTGTGGATATTTTGCATTCTTATTTCTTTTCTTAGAACATCAACTTAAGTTCTTCATGATCTTAGAGCAGATCATCAGTTGGTAAGCGTTTCTATCAAAAATTATTTGTCCTATGATGATTTTTTGTTTGGAATACTAAAAACAAACAACAACTTAACCTTCTAAAGATTGACAGCCAGTCAATAGACAAAACAAAATCTTATTTTTTACAAGTTCTTAACTTAAAGTTTGTTGGCATTTTTTCCTCCTGAGTTTGCACACTATTAAAATTCAATAAAATACAAACTTATATGATACAATTTACCTGTCCCTGAGCACCATTTGGTTGTGGTGGTGTGTATGTGACTAAAAATTTTTATTTTCTTCAATTGTTTTCTCCTGGGGAAAGCAATTTTTCATGTCACATTATTTGAAGATGAAAGAAAAGCTAAAAAAACTCCTGGAATTAAATCTCCTTCAGTATGCTGTTTAGGTTCTGTTTTTATTCTTTCTTAATAAAAAAAGATCAATAATTTGTTTATGTTACACGAAAAAAAAACAATTCATTAATTCATTCTTTTAGTTATATTGAATAAAATAGAAAAACCGCTGGGGCTTGTAATAAAATAATGAAAATTTATGGCAAGACTATTTGGTGGAAAATTGTTTCTTGTTTTCTTTTGTTGTTATTGTACGTTAAAGCAGTTCCCACGTTAAGCTTTAACTTTTTATCTTTTCATAAATGATTTCAAAAGGAAGCCTTGAAATATTTCCAAAAAGAAACCTTAAAATATTACAAATAGCAAAGTATAAACGAAAGAATCCTGTAAAACGTTTGGAGGTTTTTTGAGAACTATTTTCTAATGTCAAGAGAAGCCTTATAGAATTAGGAAGTATTTTCTACTTCCACGTATTTTTATTTACCGAGCAAAGTATAGAGGCGTATGGCGTGCAAACTCCATTACGTTTAAATAAAAGAAAAAATCTGTTTCAATGTGAGTTATTATTTTCACATTTTAAATCTTACTAATGATAATTTAGACAATTCTATCATGAATTAGGGCAATAATCACGGGGGGTTTCTTATGAATCATAAAATGGCGGGACAGATAGCACAAGAATGACTCTAGTGAATCAATTAAGGGTAGGAGCAGTTACATGGATCTTCACGGGGTTGAAAATAAAAATCACCTTTTTCACTTCAATATGACTTACATACTCGAATGTATGTATAAGAATGTTTATTACAAAAATATAATGTTTGCCATGAACAATTAGTGATGAAATGGTCAAGAAGCCGTAGGACGTCCGTAGATGTCGATGTTGATCGATAAAGGTTGTTGAGCGAGAGAGCCAAAAAAGCAAAAAAGCAAACTCGTTAAGAGCAAATCTAGTTCTAAATCACGGCTGTTAAATGCAGGGATAAAAGCCCCATAAATTACGAAAGTACTTTACACTAAAAAAAATCAATCCATTCGTATTTAAATCAATCCCAATCAGTGTTAAAAGTACGGTAATTTCAGATTTACTTAAATTAAGGACAGAAAAGTACGGAATATTTAGTGCTCAATTTTTTAGCTGATTCAAGATTTTTTACTTGATTAAAGAATTTCGCACTCATTTTAAAAAACTCCAGGATTGGTTATCTAAAGTATTCCCATTTTCGACTTGATTAAAGTACATTTTATTGTTAATAGTACTCAAAATATTTAGTACCACTCGTACTCGAAATCGGTAGAAAATGCTTGAATTTAGTACGGCGTTTTTCATTCTGTGTACTTAAAATATAATTCAATGCAATAATTCATGGCATGTAAATACATATAAATAGATTTTGGTTCAAATAAATCTTACAAAATCCGAATTAGCAGAACTAAAAGACTAATGATGAAAATTGTTGTGGCATAGAAGCACGTGTGTATGGCTTAGATGTATAATTAAAGCATACATAATCTGCTTTTGTGTTATTGATAAGCAGATATTGCAACTTCTTGAACAATAAGTTCCTAAAAACATGCTGCAGCACATTATAGACGCCATTCAGAAATGAGTTCCCCTGCTGCGATATGATTTTGAATATTTTAGTAATCCCTATTCTAGTACTTTTAAACTTCGAAAAGCAAAAGAAATACATATTTGGCAATTTTCATTATTATATTGATTATGAGGTTTTCAAACAAAGTTTTCCGATAAATGTTCTATTTTTCTTTCTTGATATTATCATTTTTTTTCATTTATATTCTAATTCATTTTGCTGGTAAATAATTTATCTTCCTTCTTTTTATATAACAAATTTTATAACACACTTGATATAAAAAGAAAACTTTACACATTTACTCACTCCTAAAAATACTCGTGCAGCAGCATTGAACACAATTGAAATCGATATTTTCAAAGTATTTAAGTACAAACCATCTACAGTCTACTCGATGATGCTGACACTGATGATAATGATGATGATGATGATGATGCCCTGCTGCTGTTGTACTTACTAGTCATCGTACATTCATAACCATATTGTAGTCCATGAAAAAAATCAGTCATGCTTCTAAATAAATTTCACACAAAAATAACGTTTTTTATTTCATAGTCTTTGTACTGCATGCAACTCGTACATGGATACTCATGAACATAATACTGGCAAAAGTCCCAGCTAAAAAGTCACATATGTACATGTACTCAATGTAAAAATGTGGATCCGAAAATGAAGAGTATATGGTCTCATATTCGATTATATTTGTACAGATGATTTCAATGTACACGAAATATAAATATCTGCAGGACATACTCTCAATATTTGGATCCAAAGACGTGTGAATCATATAAAACTTTTTAGCTGGGAATCTTTCTCATCATAGTAACGAATACTTAAGCAAATAAATAGAAAACTATAATTTCTATTTATTTTATTTTTATAATAAGATTTTCATTTAGTTTTGAGAAAACTCAGAAGTGAAGTAATGATGCTTGCTCGTGATATGAACAAACAAAAAATGATTCGGACTTGGTAGAGGGAAAAAAATTAAATTCTTCACCGCAAGGATCTTTTAAGAATTCATTAGTCCTTTTTAAAAATTTTGCACAAAATATTCAAAGACGGCGGGAATTAGAGCATCATTGAAATCTACGACATTTACTTAATTGGTGCTTTTTACGGGAATTGCTAAAATTTTAGTATATTAAATTTTTATTCGCACTTTTTCCCAAAATTTATATTTTACTTATTCAGTAAAACATTAACCATTTTGTTAAAAACAAATTGCAATTGATTATTGAGGGGTATAGCTTGTTCCTATGCGCATTTCACTGTTGCTAATGCAGATCATCAGGGAACTTTACCCAAATATTTCTAAGAACAGCTGGAGATATTATAATAAACCTTCATTAAAACAAATGAAAAGTTTAAAGAATATCAAAGTTGTAACAAGAACTCAATAAACAACCAATTATTTTTGTTTTCTTACTTTACCACTACTGCCTAGGCTGACTTTTTTTCAACTCTAATTGTAGTTGTAAGAGGTTTGTAGAAAATGTAAAAACAACAACTGCTATACATTTGTATAGAGTAATGTCAAACAAAATTTTGTGACCGGGTGCTGTCAAGTTAATAATTGGTGCTTTTTACGGGAATTGCTAAAATTTAGTATTTTACATTCTTTAGGTGTATAATTATTGTGCACAAATACTGCTCTAGTATATCGAAAGAGCGTTAAAAATGCACAGAAAAAAATAAAGTACGTTTTCAATTCAAGAAAAACTGCATATTCAATTAATCAAATACAAAGAAAATTGTATATTCAGTTAGTAAAATTCTAGTTTTCAATTCCTTGAAATTTCTAATGACTGCTAGAAAATTTTATTTTTAGTCAAATGAGAAATTGATACAACAACGAAAATCAATTTTCATTTTTGATAAATTAATTTCACTGAATATCTTTGATGAATAAATTTTCTATGTGGCAATTGCCCATCTCAACTTACTTATGGTTCATCCAACCGGCGCTCACAAAAAGATATTATGCGAGAAGGCGGCCGAAAATTAAAAAAGAAATTTATATAACAGTTCGGAACTTCTTGTATTGTTTGTAGAAACAAACAAGAAGAATATATTTCTATTTCACTTGTTTCCCCAGACATAAACAGGATCAGCTCAGGTTACATTAGGTTAGGTCAGGTAAGGGTGACAGCCAGAATCGCGGACTGACTTAGACCGTTTTGATATATTGTGATACCACGGAGACTCTACTTATGCCTTTTAGAATATTGTGAAGAAAAAAAAAATACATTTTTCCATTTTTAATGCAGCTAGTAGATATTGTACACGCTGCTCTGGCAACTGAGGTCAGTGTCGAACGCGCATTCTCAGCAATAAGATTAGATGCAACATTTCAACAGATTCTTTAAGATCGCTTATGTTTGTTTATTAAGTTAAGCAAAATTTAAATAAATGAACTCCAAGACTTCTTATTCTTATGTCTATTTGCTTATTCAATTCTGTGACGTTAGTAACAAAATTAAGCACAGCTAAAGGGGGGTATGTTTTGTTTTATTTTAAAACCAATCTTAAGGCCTCATTAGTTTTTACTCTTCGTTGCCGTTTTTTGCCGTTCTTTTCTGTAGAAAATATGTGTTACTTACTTGTTATGTGTCTTAACTTTCGGATGTGAACGATATAATTATAGGATTGAATTTTGTAATTGCTTGCAAAATATTTTTTACTTGAATAAAATATCTAAATCTTTAATAATTTAATATTTAGAATTTTTATTCGCACTAATTTTCCCAATATTAACATTTTACTTATTCAGTAAAACGTTAACAATTTTGTTAAAAAACTAATTGCAATTGATTATTGAGGGGTATAGCTTGTTCCTATGCGCATTTCACTGTTGCTAATGCAGATCATCAGGGAACTTTACCCAAATATTTCTTAGAACAACTGGAGATATTATATTAAATTTTCATTAAAACAAATGAAAAGTTTAAACAATATCAAAGTTGTAACAAGAACTCAATAATCAACCAATTGTTTTTGTTTTCTTACTTTACCATTACTACCTAGGTTGACTTTTTTTCAACTCTAATTGTAGTTGTAAGAGGTTTGTAGAAAATGTACAAACAACAACTGCTATACATTTGTATAGAGTGATGCCAAACAAAATTTTTTGTGACCGGGTGCTGTCAAGTTAATAATTGGTGCTGTTTTATGGGAATCGCAAAATTTTAGTATTTAGAATTTTTATTCGCACTAATTTTCCCAATATTAACATTTTACTTATTCAGTAAAACGTTAACAATTTTGTTAAAAAACTAATTGCAATTGATTATTGAGGGGTATAGCTTGTTCCTATGCGCATTTCACTGTTGCTAATGCAGATCATCAGGGAACTTTACCCAAATATTTCTTAGAACAACTGGAGATATTATATTAAATTTTCATTAAAACAAATGAAAAGTTTAAACAATATCAAAGTTGTAACAAGAACTCAATAATCAACCAATTGTTTTTGTTTTCTTACTTTACCATTACTACCTAGGTTGACTTTTTTTCAACTCTAATTGTAGTTGTAAGAGGTTTGTAGAAAATGTACAAACAACAACTGCTATACATTTGTATAGAGTGATGCCAAACAAAATTTTTTGTGACCGGGTGCTGTCAAGTTAATAATTGGTGCTGTTTTATGGGAATCGCAAAATTTTAGTATTTAGAATTTTTATTCGCACTAATTTTCCCAATATTAACATTTTACTTATTCAGTAAAACGTTAACAATTTTGTTAAAAAACTAATTGCAATTGATTATTGAGGGGTATAGCTTGTTCCTATGCGCATTTCACTGTTGCTAATGCAGATCATCAGGGAACTTTACCCAAATATTTCTTAGAACAACTGGAGATATTATATTAAATTTTCATTAAAACAAATGAAAAGTTTAAACAATATCAAAGTTGTAACAAGAACTCAATAATCAACCAATTGTTTTTGTTTTCTTACTTTACCATTACTACCTAGGTTGACTTTTTTTCAACTCTAATTGTAGTTGTAAGAGGTTTGTAGAAAATGTACAAACAACAACTGCTATACATTTGTATAGAGTGATGCCAAACAAAATTTTTTGTGACCGGGTGCTGTCAAGTTAATAATTGGTGCTGTTTTATGGGAATCGCAAAATTTTAGTATTTAGAATTTTTATTCGCACTAATTTTCCCAATATTAACATTTTACTTATTCAGTAAAACGTTAACAATTTTGTTAAAAAACTAATTGCAATTGATTATTGAGGGGTATAGCTTGTTCCTATGCGCATTTCACTGTTGCTAATGCAGATCATCAGGGAACTTTACCCAAATATTTCTTAGAACAACTGGAGATATTATATTAAATTTTCATTAAAACAAATGAAAAGTTTAAACAATATCAAAGTTGTAACAAGAACTCAATAATCAACCAATTGTTTTTGTTTTCTTACTTTACCATTACTACCTAGGTTGACTTTTTTTCAACTCTAATTGTAGTTGTAAGAGGTTTGTAGAAAATGTACAAACAACAACTGCTATACATTTGTATAGAGTGATGCCAAACAAAATTTTTTGTGACCGGGTGCTGTCAAGTTAATAATTGGTGCTGTTTTATGGGAATCGCAAAATTTTAGTATTTAGAATTTTTATTCGCACTAATTTTCCCAATATTAACATTTTACTTATTCAGTAAAACGTTAACAATTTTGTTAAAAAACTAATTGCAATTGATTATTGAGGGGTATAGCTTGTTCCTATGCGCATTTCACTGTTGCTAATGCAGATCATCAGGGAACTTTACCCAAATATTTCTTAGAACAACTGGAGATATTATATTAAATTTTCATTAAAACAAATGAAAAGTTTAAACAATATCAAAGTTGTAACAAGAACTCAATAATCAACCAATTGTTTTTGTTTTCTTACTTTACCATTACTACCTAGGTTGACTTTTTTTCAACTCTAATTGTAGTTGTAAGAGGTTTGTAGAAAATGTACAAACAACAACTGCTATACATTTGTATAGAGTGATGCCAAACAAAATTTTTTGTGACCGGGTGCTGTCAAGTTAATAATTGGTGCTGTTTTATGGGAATCGCAAAATTTTAGTATTTAGAAAATTAGTGCGAATAAAAATTCTAAATACTAAAATTTTGCGATTCCCATAAAACAGCACCAATTATTAACTTGACAGCACCCGGTCACAAAAAATTTTGTTTGGCATCACTCTATACAAATGTATAGCAGTTGTTGTTTGTACATTTTCTACAAACCTCTTACAACTACAATTAGAGTTGAAAAAAAGTCAACCTAGGTAGTAATGGTAAAGTAAGAAAACAAAAACAATTGGTTGATTATTGAGTTCTTGTTACAACTTTGATATTGTTTAAACTTTTCATTTGTTTTAATGAAAATTTAATATAATATCTCCAGTTGTTCTAAGAAATATTTGGGTAAAGTTCCCTGATGATCTGCATTAGCAACAGTGAAATGCGCATAGGAACAAGCTATACCCCTCAATAATCAATTGCAATTAGTTTTTTAACAAAATTGTTAACGTTTTACTGAATAAGTAAAATGTTAATATTGGGAAAATTAGTGCGAATAAAAATTCTAAATACTAAAATTTTGCGATTCCCATAAAACAGCACCAATTTAATAATTTAAATTTAAATTAAATATTCTGACTTTTAAAACAAAATTCTTAATACATAAAAACTCTTGGCTGTCACTTAACGTTGTATTCTATTTTCTACAGAATAGTCCGTCACAGAACAGAACGAAAAAGTAACAACAAACCACAAATACAGTTTTTCAATTGAACAGAAACAAAACAGCAAATTCGTGACTGTTTTATTCTAGTCATAGTTTTAAAGCATAAAAGTGTAACTAAAATAGTTTAAACTCCAAGGGGTAGAAAAAGTCTCTATTTACATTAAATAAAATATTTATTCACAGCTAATGTTGTCCAAATTTAAAGTAGTTTTGACTTTCAAATGATAATAGTAAATAAGATGTTTTTTTAATTTAATTTAGTACTTTTACGTTAACTAATTTACCAAACACATTTTTTATACTAAGTGTCTGGCCCACGATGTCGAGCAAATTCTTTCTTTCATTAAATTACATTGAAAACAAAAACAAATTCTTAAAATTTTGTTTTTGTTTTAAATGTAATTGTACGAAAGAACGAATACGTGTGACATCGTGGGACTGGCAATAAATTTATATTAAATCGGCATCTTTGAAACTTAGCTCGGCTAAGAAAAATTAATTGAATCGATTCAAAAATATTTTTTTTTATTAGGGGACTTGCTGTACAATTATCGTGGAGTTATTGTCCCGGATTACGTATGACAAAAGTCTGAAGTTCCGCTTTAAATGAGCCGCCTTCGACAATAATTGATACCCCCTAAGCCAATTATAAGTTAATGTATAACACAATTATTGCAATTGTATTACCGAAGTTTCATACGAAAAATGCAAACAAAAGAAAATCCAACAATAATAAGATAGTATTTGAAAATACTGCTGTCGATTTTATTATGAGCCATCAGCGATTGTTCCTGAAGTTGCAGACTTTGTTCTGTTTCATCATACTCGTATATGCTGAAGGAAGTATTAACTTAGTATATTGAGTGAATTGTTCAGAAGATTACCTTCAGCATTAATATCAAACAGCTTTAGAATGAACTAGCAAATAAGTACAGTGAAAGCTGCCAACAGAGGCTGCTTACTATTGGTAAAATTAAAGTTCTCCAATTTAAAATATTTCCATAAACAAAACTAACATAAACAACTCATTGATTACTTATTGTATTAAAGAAAAATATTGTCAGTCCAGGCGAGAAGTGTATTTGCTGTCATTGCTTTCACTGTATGTACTTAAATTATTAAGATATTTCCTTTTCGAAAACAGTTTGAGTATAAATTTTCTTTTTGCGTTCAATAATCTTTTAATCACTTAAGTAGAAAATTTTGTAGAATTTTTCTTCAGATTTTCGTTCAATAAATCTTTCGAACGAATAAATCTTACTTAGAATTACGAAATGGTAGAAAATATTTGAAATTCTTTTACTTGTTAACATTAAAAATCCTGTTGATTAAATGAATTTTTGATAACAAACACAGATGCTATTAATACTAACGCAATTTTTCTCATACACACGCAACCATTTCACAGACTCTCTTTAAAATTTTTTTTGGAGTATTTGAGGGCATTGGGAGTTGTGTTTTTTCTCTTACTCATTTAGATGATGTTTGAAATTTGTTGTTTTCACAGAGTTTTATGCAGTTTTTGTTGTTGTGGATTTGTTTTATGGTTCATTTTCTATCTGATTATGACCACATCCATTAGTTTAAGCTCTTTTTTGATGAATTTATTAAACATTGATGATGTTGCCCTTTTTGTTATTGTTATTGTTGCTGCTCTACAGAAATTCGTTTAACAATTTATTACAAAAAAAAAAACACTAAGCCAACAATTTTTTCTATCAAATAATTAAGCTTTGATTAAGGTATTTATTTTATTAGTTTCTATATAAAAACCGAAATATTTCAATATTGATGAAAAGAAATTTTATTCTGTTTTTTTTTTCATCTAGATTACTTTGAAAAGGGTTTATTTTATCGAAAATTACTTGTATTTTTGTTAAATTGTGGTTTGACATTATGTGGTTTGAAAATATTGGTTTTCAAAGAGAGAGAGAGAGAAGTGTCAAAAAACGTTTAGCAATAAAATAAAAGTAAATAAATGAATGTTTAATTAAGCATATACGAGAGTACTAATATAATATTTTTATTTGGATTTAATTTTGTATAAACAGTCATAGACAAAACAAACAAAAAAAAAAAAAACGCAGCTGTAATCACTATTACAAATAAATATTAAAAAGCAGAGCTGTTCTAACCATGAAGTGGACTTTATATTAAAGCTTGAATTAAGCTGAAAAACAGATGTTGAATTCAATTCTATTTCAAGACTTGAATTGCATTGTGTTGAAAATGTAATGTGCTACTTGAATTCAAATATCATTTTTGCTGAATAATGATATTGAATTCAAGTGTATTATAACTATATTTAACGCTTGAAACTCAATACAAACACTTTATTTTTAAACGACATTGCTAATTGATATTGCTCAGCAAAATAATAGCGAGAAATTAATATGTAAATAAAATTAAAAATTTAAATAAATCAATTTTATTATTTATAACGAATAAAATCTAATTTTTCATTTATATATGAAGTTAAATTTCAGCCAATAACTAAAATTTTTGACACACAAAACTAAATAAAATAATCAAAATCACAATGTATACTCCTTGTACCACAGAGAATTGCTAAAGTGTCAATTAACTTTTTACTTCAACAATATAAACAAAAAAACAAAAAAATCATTCGGCCTCAATATCTAAAAAAAAAACCT
Organism: Gymnocheta viridis; assembly: GCA_956483585.1. NCBI lineage: Eukaryota > Metazoa > Arthropoda > Insecta > Diptera > Tachinidae > Gymnocheta > Gymnocheta viridis. The sequence continues at coordinate 45,267,744 of OY101440.1, read as the reverse complement.
TACAGCAGGAGTTGCTCTGCCACTCAGCTAACCAGCAGGATATAAGTATATGTATCAAGCATGCAAACACACATGTACGTTTAATTACACATTTACCTTCATTTATATGTATGAGTATAAATATGTTCATCAGAAAAATTAGTTTAGGTAAGTTGTCAAGGACACTGGATTCTTGATTTCAGCATTTAGCTTGGCATTAAATTCATAATCTTGTTGTTGGAAATAACACCAACAACATCAGCAACATCATCAGCCATTTCTTATGCTCATCGTGTACTTCGACTTAAGCTCTTGCGTTTCCTTTCGTGGGAATAAAACATTTTAATTACTTAACTTTTCTCTTTTTCTTGAATTTTTCTTTTTAACCAGTTTGCTTCCAGCCAGAATGTATTTCCACTAGAATATCATGTTGATTTTTAAATGAAAACATACACATAAGTAGGTTTTTGTATAAAGTTCTTACAGCTTTATACTCACATACGTAAATTAAAACAAACCAGTGTACACAATACTTGCTTTAAATAAATCTGTTGTAATGCAAAAAAAATAAATAGAAGGATAACAGCAACTACAACAACTGCAATTATACACAAGGAACACAAGATATAGATTCTATTTAAGCATTTAAGACACCCCCATTCCCTCTTCTACTGCATCGTCTTTAAATAAAACAGTTTTATTATAAATTTCTTGCTCTCATGAAAGAAGAAGAAACAAATTTAACTTTTGTCAAGGTGTGCAGGTGTAGTGGAAACGTGTGTGTTAGTAACAAGAATGTATAAACTAGGTTGAAATGCACACATACACATTTACACACCTTAACATGGTTAGTATGAAATATAGGTTGGTATACATAGAGAAGTTATTGTTTTAAAGCTTTTGTCAGCAGGTGTAAAAGTTTTCTGATTTTAAAATTATGTCAAATATATTTCACATGCTTATATTTCCATTTACCTAATCTTTAGTTATTTAATTTTTTTATCTATATATTTTTATGTAATTTGTTAAATTGTTCCCATTGCTTGTTTGTTCCAGAATATCAGAAAACTGGGTATCATATAAATTTATGTAGTCAAAGTGTTAGCTACAGTTGAAGTTTTAAAGTAACACATCTTTCAAGAAGTTCTTGAAAATATATTTTGTTTCTTGTTTTAATAATTTATATATTTTTTTCTATAAAATAAATGACAATTAAATGACTGTGCTGTTGTCACACCTAACAAACGTTAGAAGAAAAAAAAAGAAATTCCTTATTGAAAAAAGCATTTTTTCGAAATAGCGTGCACACACAAGTTATTAAATGCCAGCCAACTTCACGTGAGCCATTAGCTCACAAATTTACAATTTGTACTTACAAATGAAAATTATACATACAATAATGCTTTCATTATTTTAGTAAATTCGTTTTACGGGAATCCATCAATATCTTTATTCAAAATACGCCTTACTGCCTGTTTGTCGATGTCGAAAGAAAAATTTCTTTCGAACTATTATATTTGAAACAAAAACAACTTTTGAAATTTCGTTTTTGTTTTAAATGTAATTATACGAAAGAAAATTTTCTTTCGATATCGGCAAACTGGCAGTTAGTGGAATTTTTTGAATGCCCAATTCCAAAGAACAATGAGAAATGGGATTTCCTCAACACTATGGGCTACAACAGCAATATTCTCAGAGGTACACGAGTTTAATTTTTTAGATCACTGTCCCAACTGCTGAAGTTTCTCCACCAGTTTTACGATTGATCACCCAAAATTGTTTCACGACGACGAAAAAATGCTTAAATTTTTTGAGCTACATCCGCAAAATTTTCGAAATATTCTTAGTGAATTTTAATAACTCCTGTTAAGTTACAGGATGATTCATGACAACTGATAAAATAGCGGGCCATTGAAAATGAAACATCTTATTGGACCACCGCGTAGAAATTCCTTTCAGTAACGTTGAGGTTGAAAAACTTTTTAGTACCATGGAAATAATTGAAACTAAAGGAAGAATCGCGTTTTAATTTAAATGTTCTGTACATTCAATGCCCCTTAAAAAGTTACAGAAATGTTGCCATGATTTTAAGAATTTCCGATGATTTCATAAAGTTGTTAGACTTTTGTGAAATTTATTCGAATAACGTTTCGATTCTAGTGTCGATGAGAAAATTATGATGCCTGTTACATGCTTAAATAATAAATCCATACAAAAGTATATAATATATCAAATATATACATATATAAAGTGTTTTTGGCTTTATAAGTGTACCACTGGAATATATTTAATGACATAATAAATATTGTAGCATGCCAAAATACAAGATTAGATTAGGTTCCATTGACAGCCGTGATCAAGCACAGCTCGCGTAGGTCCATTAATTAGTTCCCGTTGTGCTACCATGTTGCCTCGTCTCCTAAGGGTCCTATGTTATGCCAAAATACAAATATCCTGCTATATTTTTGATTCAATACTGAATGGAAATCAAAAGAAACACCTACTATTTATTTTATATATTGACTTATGTGAATTTAAAAATATTAAGATTTGTTTTTGTTTACTTGAAGTGCATTTTTCAATAACTTTAAACATGTTTTATGGATTTTTGTATTAATAATAAATAAAATGTTCAATTATGAATAAACATTTTTTTAGCCTTTTTATAAATTTTGGTTTTGGGTGACTTAGCTTTTTCTAGCTTTTTGTAAAGGCCGATTTAGCTTTTTGTCCTCCAGATCCTGGCAACATTGCTTATAAGTTCAAAAGGAGTTATTTGGATGTAAATTACTTACAAACAAAAGATAATTCGAAGAAATTTTAGTGTTTTAAATTGATTTTTATACACTTTTCTATGTTTTGGAATTATGATTGTACAAAGTTTATCTCTATGAATTTTTGCCTGACAGAAGTACAAAGTATGATGATTTCACGACTCTTAATATAACTCATACGCAGCTGCTGACAATAGACTCCAGAAAGTATGCATTAGTTTAATGAAATATATTTACGTATGTGTGTTATTCATGAATCAAGAAAACAAGATTGCGCACTCAGCCGAAACAAAATAAATTTCTCCTGCGCATTTACGTCATCATAGAATACAAATGAGTGTTTGTTGTAAAAAGTGTAAATAACTTCTTAATGGGTGCATCGATTTCAAAAAAATAACAGGAATTGCTTTTGCACCGGTTTAATTTCATTAGAGGAATTTGGTAAATAGTGTCCCATATCATTTATCTGTATTCCAGAATTGCAGGTAAAAACTACATGTAAAGAAAACAACAATATTTTAAGGCGATCTGTAGCAGATTAATATCTGCCCTGGTCACTAGTTTTGTTTAAGTTTGTTTTTTATTTATTTCCATATCAGAATTTTTTATGGATTAAGAATATTGATTTTTTAAGACAAGAAAAAATCCAAGTTATTGTACTTTACTCGTTGTTACTCTTTCAAAGTGAATTTTTTATGATCAGTGTGGTCAGTGTAATCAATTAATTATTCCATGGTCTGAAATGGTGCAACAAAACCGTGTCGTGATGGACCTTTCATTACAATTCACTATTAAAATATTGCTGTTGAAAGCAATCATGATATACAATCTGTTTTAACTTTAAAGCGAGTTTTCTGAGACACTCATTCTATCAACAATGTTACTGCGTTTTCACTAAAATACTTAAATATTTCACGTAAAATAGGAAAAAATAAGGCAATTAAACAATAATGAGATCATCGTCTTAATAGCAGACCTTCAGCGATTTTGTCACAAGTTGCAGAGTTTGATCTATTTCACTATTAAGGTTCAGTAAGAACAGCACAAAGCGTCAGTGATATTGTTCTCTCTGTATTATAATATTTTCGCTTTTTTACCTTTATGTAATTTGAAATAGTTTTACATTATCATTTTCATAATATAAATCATTTGAAATGTATTTGCCGCTGCTCTAAGAACTTGAAATATTTGAAATAATTTTTTATGTTAAAAACATTCATGCAATTAAATAATTACTCAACCACAATATTTATTTTGAAATTAAAATGTAACAATAATTAAGACCACTTAAATAGCTTCGGGATAAAAGGGTTATTGTTGCGTCACTTCAAATAAAATTTTGTATTTCATTATTTCGTAAAGAAACTGTTTTATTTATGCATGACAAGAAATGCTTTTGAAATTCGTATTGCTTTCAGTAAAACACAAATTCCCTTTCTAACAGCTTCAACGTCGTGATACACGTGCCAAAATTTGTAATAAATCATAAAGAAAATAAATATTTCAGCAACTTAAAAATAAAAAAATAAATAAATAAATGTACTCGTGGCTAGAAATATCAAATTTAAATTAATAATAAGAAATTGAAGAACTCTCATTAGAGTTGCTTTTAGTTGAAAAAATTACCATAATTAAATAAGAAAAGCAGCTTCATTGGGCAGGCGTAGCTTTGGATTACATGCCGTGTGATTTATAATTCAAATAAATCACTCGTCTACTTAATGCTGTGATAGTAGTGGAATAAACAAACATTAAAGGCGAGATAGCAAATAAAGAAATGAAAATTTATTCATAATTCATAATTAGCTTAAAAGCAAAAACCATAAATAATTCACAGAAAATATTAAATTGAAAATATTAAAAGAAAAGAAAACACAAAATGATTTAAAGGCGTTGTTAAGTAAATAGTTAAAATTATTTTACAGGACTGTAATGGAATCTACTGGTTTTATTTTATTTTCTTTTTCTGATTAAAATTAAAAATCACATCTTGTGCTATAAATAGCACACTATTTCGACTGTGTCGGCTTAAAGAAATTCCGTGATTAAAACGCACTCGTCTAACAGCACAAGACAATTAATTTTATTCTTGTGCTTTTAAAGCTCTCGCCATAAACACGCTTCAACAAGGCCAGTAAATAAGATAAAATTATATTAAAGTTAAACAAGATGAATAAAGACTTGTAAAATAAATGCATATTTAAAACCGACATTCTATTAAAAACACACACACTCACACGCAAAATCTTTCCAAATGAAAATGAAATAAATGTTGAACGCATTTTTCATGCTTTAATTAACAGAGTTGGGGAAAAAACACACACAATCATTCTTTACCAACATCAACAGAAAAACATTTAAGCGTACGAATACAAGCACATTCAGCAAAGTGTGTGTGTGAAACCCAGAACTTAAAGTTAAAGTATATTAAATAAATAAACGAGTGAAAGAAAGATAAAGAGGATAAATAATATGAAGGCGGAAAGAACCGGAAAGGTATGGGAAAAAAACTGTTGCGTAAATAAAAAATACTGAAGAAAAATGAAAACAATATCGACTGACCTAAACCAATATGAGCTTAAAGTTTTGTCATGTCTAAGCTTCATCAAGGGAAACAGAGGTCACGCATTGAGGCGTTGTCGTTGGTGGAATACTTCATTAAAATTGTTAAATATAAAAATAATGTATTTGTTTGGTGCCGCCATATAAAAGTGCTAATGTTTATTCTATTTTCACAACCAATAAGAAATAGGCCGACTTCCAAAAGGTCAAGTGCTTTCTATGTCAAAAGAACATAACGCCGCAGAGCGAAACATTGATATGGCAAACCTTTTAACGAAGTAAAATAATTAATAAAATGGCTACAACAGCTTAAAACACATTTAATGCGCCTCCTTGACATCAGAGGCGCTGCAACACTGATCTAAAAAACTAACACGGCGCGCAATATCAGAGTTGTACAAAAAATTAAGCTTTCTCACTATCCCTTTTCCAAAGAAGGTAACACACCTACGGGTTGGTAGGCATACTAATTGCCTGAGTATTACTTCTCTTTAAAAAAAAATATATAGAAACACAAAAAGTCCGTATTATTTTTATTAATACCTGAAATTTTGGTGTACATTTAATAGGGTAGACAGACGACAGCGTTAATTTGCATTAGTAGCCTTAATTAAAATTAACTTGTGCATTAGCTCCTTCCAAATGAGTATTTATTTAACGTAAATGCACGAAAGCAAATTGAATTTATACTGAATTTAGCTTATTTCAATTTGGCAATACCGTCGACAATCAGTCAGTTGTTGGAAAAATTTTAAAATTCAAAAAAATTTTACATTTATTTTGAAATTAAAATGGATACAAAGTCAACAAAAATAATTTTAGCTTTCTTTAAAACGAATGAATAGTGATTTTGCACCAACAGCATAGCTGCTAATCGTACTCTCCACCTTCTATCCATTTGATCGCCATGTAAATTCCAAAAAAAAAAATATTTTTTTAATTACTAAATTTAAAAACTATCGTCTGTCAGGGTAAAATTTAAATTCATATTAATAAGTTTTTAATGCAAATTAACTCTGCCGTCTGTCTACCCTATAAGATAATTGTCTTAAGTACATGCGTATATACTACATTTTTATTTGTAAAACAAACATTTATTTATTTGAAATATTCTTTTAAGGTAATTTGCCTTTTTGCTTTTAAATTTTATTTAATCAAATTAGTATGTATGCGATATATTTGCACTTTATCTGGCTTTGAAATACATGGAAAACTATAATATTCTAAGAACTTTATAAGAACATTAGTAGCCTCTATTGCTTCTACCAAAGTTGGAGTTCCAACATCATTCCTTTCATCATCGAAACTTGAGTCATTTTCACTTACTGGGATTTGGTTGAACATCCAAACGATTTCATCTTCAGATGCAATGGCAAACGGTGGCTCACTAATATCGCATTCCATCCACTGGGAAAAAAATTTGTTGCACGGATAATAGAGGTATAAAAAAAAGAATGGATGATAAAGGTAAAATAGCGGATTATAGAGGTTGTGAAGCAAAGCTGAAAGCATGCCGGTTACTCGATGTTGCCGCTTACTAGAGGCCCGAATAACCGAGGTTCAACTGCAGTTCTCGGTCTCGGCAATAGCTTAGTAAACGAAATCTCTATCTCTCGTGAGTGAGTCTCTAGTCACGATCATGCTCGCTTATTACGTTTTGCTCAAACGCAATCACGAAAGATGTTCTAGTAGTCCCGATTATGAAGGACATTGATGAACATTTTTTGTCGCAAAACATTGCAATTGAAATCTATTTAAAAACTTTTGTTTGAATTGACGTAGTCGTTCGTCTTGGTGAAATTTCGCTGGTAGGCCAAGTGGCCCACTGTATTATGCTTTCAATTATAACTAGCATTATTGCTTATGAACATAGTTTGTCATGTCTAGGAAATTGGAGAGATTAGCTAGGCTCCCAAAGAATTTTTTAAAATAATAAGAAGACCCTGCAATCCTAAAGGCCTCGGCATTCACACAGCCATTGCTATGTCGATTCCTACACAGTCTCAAGCAAATAACTGCCACAGAGGTCTTTATGTGGGATAACCATCAGCTAAAAAACCAGTCCTACCCAGCAATAACTCTTTTGGGAATGCTTATTGTTTATTTTTTGTAAAATGTCAGTAGTTCCTTGATTTTCTTTGAAAAAGTTCTGATAATTTTGCGGTTTTTATTTTAATAGGCAGCTGCCTGCAAACACTTTGTTAGTTCTGTTTTAACCGACAATTTTTATTTGCTTTATTTATGCATGTCTGCACGTTTTAATCTTTAATAAATCCAATATCTGCTTGTAGGCAATTTTAATTTGTTTTCAAATTGTTTTTATCAACAACTTTTTCTCATAAGCTTAATAAAGTTACGAAGCCCTGAATGACTTTGAGTCTCTTTTTGCCATTTAAAGCTTAAACGCCCGCATAAAAGAGCCTTGCACTACATTTTATTTAACTTGCTTCCTTATTTCACCTTTTTGTGAGCATAAAAGTCTGGTGGTTTTTCAAATAAAACAAAAAAATATTTATATTTTTTATAACAAACTTATTCATACTCGTACATAGAAATATATTTTTTGTTGGCCTACACTTTTAATGCAGGCTTCATTCAGTTGTAACTGAAAAGAGAATTAAAAATAGTAAAAACTAGTTGACATTGCATGTTTTTTTTTCTTTTTGTTTTTGTACTCCCCTCGAAATGTGGGTACTAAATTTTTTTTAAATGTTTGCCAGAGTTTTTGTCTGTTAATTCGTACATTCATGCTGATTTTATTTTGCCTTTTTCTGTCATACGTGTACGTGTGTGTGTGTGTGTTTGTGTGTGTATCAGAAAAAAATTACAACTAAAAAAATGGTTTTATACATAGAAACCATAAAATATGTCCTTGACTTAATAAGTATGATACTTTAGTTTATTAAGGGGAATTTTTTTTATGTTTTATAACTTTTTTTTTCATTTTATTTTATTTGTTAAATTTGTAAAACTTTTCATTGAAAAGTTTTTATTTCTGTTAAACAAACTAATTTTTTCCCTTGTTATGTTGATTTGGTTTATTTTTTTTTAAACCAGCATTTTTATGCTGCTATCAGCGAAAGATTTAAATTTCATAGAATAAATTTACATTTTATTGTCGACAACAACAAAACATTGTAACTACATACGAGTGTAGTTTTCAGAATTTGTAAAGCAAACAAACAAACAAACAAACATTTATTTGATTAAATCCTCCCTCATTTATTACAAAAAAAGGCGGCTGGTTAAATTGTTATGACATGAATTTAAATATTGGAAAAAAGTTAAAATTTTACTGAAAAACGTTTGCAATGCGTATTTACTTACTACGGATTAAAAAAAAAATTATGTCAGTGCTTTAAACTGTTATACTAGCATTAAGTGTCCTTAATATGAGTGGATGATACATGCATGTTGTTTTATAAACAAATAAAAATTAACCAGTTTCGAATTAAAATTTATTAAATGAAAGAATACATACAACCAATAGTTTTTGATCAAATAAACTTTTAAATGAATACTTTTACAAAACATAAAAGAAAATGTATAATAATTTAAAGAAAATACAATCTAAGAGACACACACTATAATTGAATTCTCTGGCTTTAGTCGAATCATACGAATTAACTTTGATGATAATTTTATTGCCAATTATTTTGTATTTTATTTAAGTAAGCTGAGCAGCAGTCCTCAAATTAAGACTTATTATGTGGTGCAGCACCGGTATATCTCGAGAGCCAAAGTTAAATCAAAAATAGAAAGTTTTTCAATTTTTGATACAACCATAACATTGTTCTCCTAGACATGTCTTACTATATGTATAGAATAGTCTATGACTAATTTATTTTAACGATATTTCTCAGCTGGGGTATCATTCGTCGTATGCAGTGTTCGCCGCAAAAATATATTTTGCTTTGAGACTCGTAGAGAAAGAAAATTTTAAATGCAACGTTATCAACTTTTATTCGTGTTTATAAGAGAAAAATATCAATACTCATGTCTGAGATGACGTCAGTCCGCTCATTGACTTAACCAAATATAGTAGCGGATTGTAAACCCTTCAGTATCCCCATTAGTTGCTGCACTAAACACTACCAATAGGGAGTCGTCGCTTGTCCAGCTTCTGAGCTAATACAAAAATCCAGAGCGTATATTAAACACTTCTCCGTTTAACTGTCTTACCTATTCAAGAGCCAGGCGAAGACTCCATTTTCTTTGCTGGGTATTGCATTAACACTCGATATACACACACACGCACAGAAGCGGCCATTTGTAGTTGGCGATCCTACAATACTAACAGCTCGGTTGTATTTTCTATCAATGCTAATATCGAACTTGATATATAGGCGGCATAGCTGTCAGACTTTCCTTATATTCGAAATATAATTAATTTGAAGCAAACTGAATATACTAAATAAACTAATCAAAGAATAAGTTATAAATGTTTTGAGGTAAAAACGACACTGGACCTTTACTTCATTACACTATGACTGGACTATGGCCGAAAATGATATGAAATAATACCGAATAACAGCAGGCGTGCCCCAGGGTTCAGTACTAGGACCCTTTCTTTGGTATGTAATGTACGATGGTTTACAAGATGGTGCCAAATTAATTGGCTATGCCGATGACATTGCACTTGTGGTAAGCAAGCAAGCAACTGAGTTGTTAGAGGTCATTGCAAACGATAGCTTATATCGATGCAGCAGGTGGTTATGGAGAAACAGCTTGCAGCTAGCGGTGCCATAAACAGAGGCGATACTAGTACCAAATCGCGGAGGCTATCAAATGCCCAAGCTGCGGCTGCAGAATAGCGAGATACAATTTAAGAGAAGCAATTAGATGACAAACTCAGCTTCGCGCAGCACGTTCTTAATGTCAGAGACAAAGGCCTGTGAACAGCCAAGTCGCTAGCTAAAAATAATGTCAAACAGTGTAGTGCATTCACAACTTTTGTATGCTGCACCAACTTTCGTCAGAGCACTAGATTTAAAACACAACAAAAGAGAACTGCAGAAACCACAGAGTGCCTTCCGTACTATGTCAGCGTATCGTACGGTATCTACAAGTGCGGCACTAGTGCTGGCAGGTATACCGCCAATAGACCTATTAATGTTGGAAAGAAAGGAAATATACACCCACACCAAGCAAATTTATGGTGACAGAAATGACCCACTTGAAGACAATAGAAACAACCTAATAACTAAATGGCAAAGAACGTTGGAACCAAGAGGAGACTAGGAGATGGACGTACAAACTGATCCCTAATATTAGAATGTGGATAGAGAGGCGACATAGAAACATGGGATATTTATTAACCCAAGCTATGACAGACCATGGCAGTTTCATCAAATACCTTCACAGATTTAAGCTGAAGGACACAAGCAGTTGAGATCTATTTGGGGCGCCAGAGGAAAATGCAAATCACATACTTTTCGAATGCGCAAATTGCATGGATGAGAGGCAAGCCTTGTATAACAATCTAGGGAGAACCTTAACAGCCGACAATATCGTGAGCGTTATGTTAAACTATGCAGAGCACTGGAAACTATGCGAAATTATATAAACAGAATCTTAAAGGAGCGATGCACCGTAGTTTCGAACCTCCTTACTTTAAGAAGGACGTAGGAATGACAACCACCCACCCTGATGAAATATTAAAAACGCTCCTAGGGCCTATCACTACGTCCAACAAAAAAAAAAGAACTATACTATGACTAGACTGGATTTAAAGTAAGCCAGTTTGCAAATGAGTATGGTAGTAATACTCTCCCAGTAATTTTGCCCACAACTCTTAATCAACTGCCAGCCAACATAATCAATTCAACTGATGAAATAAAACAAACACAATTAATAAAAAAAAATCATAAGTTTGCAATAAATTAAAATTGCTAGAAATATCTACTGTTCTCTTTCAGTTTTTCTTTGTTATGTTTTTTTTTCATATTATTATTTTTTTATTAAAATGTCCTTTTACTTTTTTGAATACTGTAGATATTATTAAAAAATTATTCATTAAAAAAACGCTTGCAATACAATGAATATTAGGAACTAGTTCTCTCTGCCGGCAAACTTTAAAGCTTTGCTGATCCTATTGTAGGAAGAATTGTTAAATAAATAATTGTTAAATAAAAAAAAAATAAAAAAAAACTATGACTGGACCATTAATAGACTATGATTTGACCATGACTAAACCACCATATGACAACGCTACGAAATATATACGATATATTGACTGCATAACAAAGTCGCTTCTGAGGTATAAATTTTAAAATGAAATACGTTCTTAATTTTTTTATTTGGGTCGAGCTCTTGAATTTGTAGCAAGAAATATTTCCAATTGAAATATTTAAATTTTTCAGCTTAACATTAATTTTTTATTACAGTTTACAAAATTTTCACGAAATGTTTATTCACGCAAAAAGCAAATTCTACAAGAATATAGTTAATAATTATGATTATGATGGTGCTTGTTAAGAAGTTTACATTGTTAATGGTAAAACCATTTACTAGGAAAACAATTCATTTGTTTCATAACAACATTGCTTGTGGTTGTATTTTCATAGAATTTGCTCTTTATTTGTAAAGGGAATACAACAATAATTTAGTTTAGTGTTTGTGCATCTGCCATTACAACACTTGTAAGCCAAATGTAGTTGTGCTAAGATTTATATATTTACTTAGATTATTAGAAAATTAATATTTAAATCATACAAATCCTGTGCATAAAGTATTTTACCAAAAAATATGAATTTACAAATCCACAAATTGTAATGTATAACTTGGGAAGATCCATCAAATGTTAGAAAGTAAGAAGAAGCATGTATGCGTGCATAAGAAAATAAGAGTATACTCTAATAAACAAGAACAACCGCAAAAAAGTGTGTACATATAAATATGTTTATATCTTTTAAAAACATTTTCCACAAATGCATATTTTTATGACAGATCTCTTTACAGTTGGAAATATACATTTTTAGAGTTACTACAATCATATAATATTTTTTTAATGTAAAACTTTAGCACTTATCACTCAAATATTGTTTTTACTAACTTCTGGTTTCCAATTTATTCCGAAAACTTTATGAAGTTTGATTTCAAACAAACATTTTTTAAAGTATAAAGAATAAGGTTTTACATTTTTTGTCCAAATGGGTTTCTAATAAAACTAACAAGAACGATAAAAAACAAATTCTGAAAGTGTTATTAAGGGAAGGCACAAGGAAATAAATACGCCATTTACTTACAAAAAAAAAAAGAAACAAAAAACGTATGACAGCAATTCCATATGAATTAAAAAAATCCCCCTGTTTAACGATTTAAATAAAATTTGGTGAATGCGTGAGAAAAATGCATGTTACTTATTTATTTTTAAGAAACTATTTCAGAAATGTTGTGTTTGAAGTTCAATAAATTTAAGGCAGGTTAAATCGAATATTTTACCCGACTTGCGGCAAGATCAGTTAGAAGCTTAGTCACCTTTAGCTGCCTTCAGTCAAGGACTTGTCCAGCTGTCTCTATTGCAAACGTCAGAAAAATAAAAATATTTTAAGAAATTAAGCAAACCTATCAATCAAGAGATCGCTGTGATTTGGCCACATTTCATAAGCACGCCAAAATAAAATTGAAATTGAAATTGAAAGTGAATATTAATAATTTGAATGGGTTGTTAAAGCGTATATCATTCCATTTTTATTAATGACGTAGTTTCTCTTGCCATCTGTGAAGTAGTTACAGGTATAGTTATGACAACTGCTAAACTGGCGGGATATTGAAAATAAATTTCTTATTGCAGCAAAGAATTTTTCATACATTTCATTTTCGTATCGTGCATGAAAATTCCCTTGGCCCTCGCTGTTAATTAAATACGATATTTGTCCTTAAATTTTGCATTTTTTTTAATTCATGAAGGTTTTTTTACTTCCATTTGCATTTTTTAATCTACAAACATACAACGTTTTTTTATCATTTAAGATTCATTTTTATACAACTTGGTTTCCTTCGTATATTTGTTTTTTATTTGAATGAACACACAGTAGTTCCTAAATTATTGGAACTTTTAAAAGTCTTAAAGCAGGTCCCGAAATTGATTAGATTTACAAAAACACAAAAAAACAGATTGTGTTCCCGCTGATCCTTCTTCTATCACGAAAACACATCTACCATCCACAGTTCACTTTTTCCTAGAAACTATTTTAACATTGTTTTCTTTTTCATGAAAAATTTTCGATATGCTGCTTTATTACGGTTTTCGAATTTTCGTCTTCGATTTCGACGGCGTGTAGTAGATTAAATTATAATGTTGTGTGCTTCTTTAATCTTGTACAACTTGTCGAAGTCGAAGGGATAAATTCGACAACCGTAATAAGACTGAAAGGTTTATTTTTTAAATTGAATTTTTTAGAAACATTTACTACATCTATATTGCAATTTTTTATATAAAAAGTAGGAAAATGTAATTCTTTTTTAGAAAAGAAAGCTGCATCATTTTTGTTTTCTTTTCCTTTACAGAGAAAAGTTTTTCTTTGAGCATTTAAATGTGGTCCTAATACTTTATCCTTTTTATTTTGAATTAACATAACCTTAGCTTTGCCAGGAATGTATTAAATTTAGAATCTAGTAAATAAAATTACAAATGCTATACATATTAGATTGCTTTGAAAACACTGTAACACAAGCTTCCGGTTGCTTTGCTACAACACTTCCAGACCGATAAACTAGCAGACTGGCAAGCAGGCTTTCTATTTAATGACTTTATTGGCTATTATTTTTAGAAAAGTATTTCAATGACTACTTAAATATAAAATATGTTAGAACAAGTTTTTTATCAATAAATTCATCATATGGTCATGTTGTGTACAATTTCAAAATAAATGAAACTATTAGAGAGCCAATTTTTTTTTCAATATTCTGCCTTATTACGGTTGTCGAATTTTCGTCTTCGACTTCGACAGTGTGGACAAGATTAAAGTATAATACTGTGTGGTTCTTTAATCTAGTACAACTTGTCGAAGTCGAAGGCGAAAATTCGACAACCGTAATTAGGCTCATTGTTTCTATTTTGAAAAATTTTCAGGAATTAAAAAAATTTTGCAGTTACGTTTATCCAGATGCCACTGTATATATACAGTTTTCATAAGGAACATAGACACTAGCAGTGTGTAATCTGATATGAGATAAAATAATACACAAACACACACAATGTTTTTTGTTGTTGTTGCTGTTGCTGGTGTTGGTGTGCTTGGAATAAAAGGACATTTCCCGTCACAAATGAACAGCCGCACATGGAAAAAAGGAAACTGACGTACCAACATACACAAATAGCCAGCCAGATGACATTCTATGAATATTAGAAAAAAAATATATAAAAAAATTGAAATAATAGAAAAGTATACAAAAAAATAGCAAAATTTTAGAAGAAGAAAAAAAGAAACATTAACGCTGTAGTCATACGAGTGGCCATTGTTTTAGTTGTAGTTGCTGTTCTTTTCCTTCTTTTTTTTAATGAATGCAAACAATTCCATTTTTAAGTTTCTTCTTTTTTTAAAATATTTTTTGTTTCCTCATTCGCAAGTGCATGTGTGCATTTAAGTATGAAAACATTTGTTGAGCCAAACAATTTTACTATGAAAAAGAATTTTATTTCAAAAATTTCATTTTTATTATTTCAACATGTCCTTAAGGGCGTGGGACAGCGAATGAAACGAGTTAAATCTAGAAGTTTTACTTACTTTTAGTACAGATGTGTATTTTGAATTTTAATTTGATGTATTTGAGTGTCCAACATGAGTCTGGAAATAAAAATATCAAGGATTAGTTAGCAACACGAAATAATGAACAACTAAGTGTGTTTTTTAAAGTTATTTATTTTTTTTCATAAAGATTGTAAAAATTGTTTAATAGTAAAGAGAAGGTGTTTTAAAGAGATAGATTTTTAATACAGACAATTTGTTATTGGCACGCAAAGACACGACATGATTTGACTGGCAGCTAAGACCCACACATGAAATGATCAGCATTTGTGCTGCTAGTGAAATCATAATATTTTCAAATCAAAACTAATAATCTATCTAATAATAACTAATAATAAATCCAAACATTATGTTATAATAAAACATAAAAATAATATGGTCATACATGGTTATAATCTATCTATTTTACAAAGACAAATTTTTGGATCGATTTTTCTCTTTTCTTTGCCAACCGATTTTCTTCATTTTTTTAACCAAACGGTAGACATTGTTGAGCTTTAGTGAAGAGACTTTTTATCATTTAAATCGATTTAGTATTACAGAAATAAAAGGCTTCTAAAGTTGACACCACTACAAATGCTAAAAATACACACGTACATTCACTTATACATATTAAAACATAAGCAAAGCAGTGACAGTGTTTAAGAGTACATGCCTACATACATGTATGTGAGTCGATGTAGCAATCGATATTCAGCCAACGATCTTTCGATAGCATGGAGAAAAAAACTTTCCACTACGACATATAAAAAAAACATTTTCTAGGCGCCCGAATTTCAATTTTATTATCAAGCTTTTTTAATAGATAATAAAAAAATCGACTGATTTAAAATATTTTTGAATTATTATTTAAAATTATATTGAAGAAACTTAACAAAAAAAATGTGCGTTTATATGCAATTGTAGTTTCGTTAATGTTTTTTTATGGGGAAAGTAATGAGTAATTAGGTAAGTTTTTCTCTATAAAGTCACATACAACTGTCGTGCAAATATTGTTTCAGTAAAAAAATATTTTTTTTATTATTTTGTCTCTATTGATTTGTCAATTAGTTAATTTACCTATAAATATTTTGTATAAATAATTGAATTATGTATACACATATTTTTTTTGTCTCATAAATACTAAGCATAACAAATTCATAATGTTATTAATCATTCAAAATCAATTTTCCAAACAAATTCAATTCGTATCAATTAAATATGCAAATCAATATTAAATAAATTCAATAAAATGTAAAACGTGTATTTAGTTGAACAATCAGACACACGTACACAATTTTACTAATTTTTGTTTAATGTATTTCCCCTCACGTATTTACTGCCAAGCCCCTGGGTGACAATTTGGCAATAATTTTTGATTGATTTCGTTGCTGTGCTTATTAAACATCTGATACAGTAGATAAAGTCAATTTGTTTTGTTGGAAAAAAGTACAAAAAAGACAAAAAATTTCAAAATTTATTGAAGCTTAATAAAATATTGATAGACAGCGATTGAAAATAAATGCCGAAACAATGAATTCATTTGAGATGTTCAACAAAAAACAACGAAAATATCCGGCAACATAAATATATTAATTTACAATAATCAGTTCGTTATTTTAAAAATGCCATAATTCACTTCATCATAAATATCATTCAGTTATTTAAATTATACAAATCTTAAGTTTTATTTTGAGTTAAATTAGATACGACGTATTTAATATGTTAGTCTTTTATATAATACATTGACAGCAATTTACTTTACTGTGAAAAGATAACTTAAATGTTTAATAATCAGAATGACTGACATGATGTTTTTATTAAAGTGACTTATCACACTTTCAAAATAACCGGCTTATGTACTTATTACTTCTAGAGCACATAATTTTAATAAATGTATTTTTGTAAAAGTTTGATATCAGGACTGGGGTACTTGTAACGAACAGCATTTCAAACCTGCCGAGCTAAGTTACTTCTAACTAAGAAATAGGCAGCACTAAAAGAAAATCCTTTTTAGCCTGCCGAAAATTGGTAAGGTCTTTTGGAGAGACTTGGGCTTTTATCACAGCCACAACTAATTTCCAGTATCTCGGCTGCCACCGATTCAAATTCTTTTAAATTTTATTCCTAACATATTAAGGCCAAAAGAAACATGTTCTTCAAGTTTTACCGATGTAGCTCAACGTATACGATGCTGGTCCTTAATGGAATATAAAGCTTGTGCTTATGCAGCTTATGCTTACATCTACAAAAACACAAATTTTTTTAACAGATTTTTATATTATATAATACCTTTAATAGCACTTCAATTAGGTTTCAATGAAAAAAAAACGAGATCAGTAATAATATTCTATTCACCATTCAAAAACTTAATTGATATCAATACCGAAATCAAAATTAAATCGTTTTTAAAGTTTTATAATTAAAACAATAAAAGCAATTTGTATTGTTATCCTGATTACCATCAAATTAAATTACTTTATACACCGGAATATGCTGCAATAGATAAATAAAATATAATTGAAAATATATTTAAACAATTTCATAAAAATTCTTTTTGTTCAATAATAAAAAAAAGAACTTTGTGAAAAAATTACGAAAACTAAAATTTGTTTTGCTGTATTTTATAAATATATTGTATAAATAATAAATTTAAATGCAATTTGTTAAATCAACAATGTTGTAGATGAAATCAGACTGCGATGTTTAATTAAAAATACAACTGAAAATTTACAAAAATAATGACTATTGTCATGGCTATGATATGAGTATTTATAATTAAAACAAGCAGGTAAATTTTGTTTTGTCCAACTCAAAGGATACTCTTGTTGGTAAAGATTTTTTTTTGAGAAATCATTAATTAGTACAAAATGATTTTAGGAATTAACAAGCTGCAAGTGATCTTTTCGATGTAAGAAAAGAAAAGTATGTTATCGGGTATTATACCCAGCGGCGAAAAGAAGCAGTAAGCAAGCCTTCTGGAAGCCATTATTTGTCAGACACAAAGCCTTATCACCCCACTCTATAATCATAGATTTTTTTACACGCGATGCCATAGCCAGCCAAGGCCTTCTGCGTTCCCTTCCTCAACAGTTCTGGTAGTAGGCGTTCTACAGTAGACCCGATTGGAGACCTTCTTAAGTAAATTAATTGAAAACCTAAAAACACGCTGAAAATCCTGACTAATGACATACTCCATGACACATTGTCTTAAACGAAACAGGCCATGGACTTTAAAAGTAATATTGCATCCTCCAAAAAATTTCAATACAAAATTCACACAACGTACAACCGATTTGTCCGAGCATTAAAATAAAACTATTTTAAGTTTACTTATATTTTCTTTTCACTTTTTGCATTTTAATTTAAGGCTTTCGTATTTATTATTTTGTCTTTGGAATGTGATTTTCTTTTGTAATGTATACATACATAAAAAACATCCTTTGCAGAAGGGAGTAGGTAGGCCTTCCATAAGGCCATCCAGAGGAGGCAAGGGAGCAAAAGTACTGAATTTAAAAAAAGGTGTAGGAAGGTCTTACAGAAAGCCTTCTAATTCTGCAAAAGTTGACGAAAACGAAATTTTGTGAATGCTTTAAAGATTCACTTATTTTATTTATCTGTGTTTGTTTCAGTGATCATCAAACATTCCCCTGCGGCCGAAGAACAATAGATTTTTAACATGTACACAAACCCACTACTAAAAAGTGTTCAACAAAAAAAATAAAACACAAAATTTTCATTCAGTGCCAACGCAAAGTATACAGAGGTGCAACCTTTAACATTTAAAAATCGTCAAACTAAGCTTGAGAGCGGTATTTATAGAAATAGACAAGTATAGTGCACAAAATGCTATGGAAAATTAAAATCAAATATTTAAAAAGGAAAAATCGACAAGAAAAATTGTAATAGTTTAAGAACTGAACTGTGACCAAGGCAAAATATTCACTTCGGCTTCGGCAAATGGTCCGAAGAAATCTAAGTGCATAACTATTACGAAAAAGTCAATGATAATAGAGGATGATATAAATATTTTTCTTGACGGCATAAAAAATTTTTATAGTTGATACGGTAAAAAGCCTCGGTGTAACGTTTAAAAGGAATCTAATCTGGTGAAATCGTATTAACCAATCTTACGGGAGATTATACGGTATGATACGAAGTCTGTGGGTCTCACAATATTTCACTGCGACAGGGGTAAGATTTTTTCTAGCAAAAACTTATCTATTACCGACTCTGTTATACGCATCTGAGCTCTTCACTGGATGTAACACGAAGAATAACAGTAAACTCTGCAGGACTTTCAATAACATTATATGTTACATTTTTAGTCTTAGAAAGTTTGATCATGTGGCTCAGTTTTCTTGTCGGGTACTGAAAATCACCTTTTTAAATTACATTAAGTTCAAAAACCATTTTCTATTTCACACGTTTACTATGATTCAGGAACCTAATTATTATGTTTTTGAACGTTACGTTCAACGTTTGCAAGATCGTCTAGAGGAAATTATATTATGCGAATCCGTCATCGTTATCATGCTTCTAAGTGTGGAATCGATTACATAAGGATACTCAACGCCCAGGCAACGCAATACATTTTAGGAAATTATTATTTTAACATTTTTCGTGCTTGTTTTCTGTAGACCGGAGTTGATCATAATCTGAATTCAATGCTAAAAACAAGGCTAATATTAAATGCTAATTTATTGAATTATTCTATATTCCTAATATTGTTAAAAAAATCTATTCGTATATATTTTTCGACCTTTTTTTATGAATATTAATCTAATTTCTACAAACTTTAGGTAATTTTTTTTTTTTATAAAAATACTTTAACAAAATTGATTTCATTTAAATTCCGACATTTTGCCACTTTTTTCTGTGGCTTCCGTAGGGAAATAAAAAAAAAATTGGGAATTTAAATAAAATAAATTTTGTTAACGTTTTTTATAAAAAGAAATTGACCCGAGACCTTGAAGAAATTAAAAACTTTTAGATTCAGCAATCTGTAATTTAGCTTTAAGCAGAATTTAGTTAAGAATATCCAATGTTCTGTTTAACTTATCTGATTCTATTATTGTAATTTATAGGTTATTGTATCTTGATGTATTAGAAGTTCAAATTAATAAATACGAGTAAATACAAATTAATAATTAAAAATAAAATAAAAATTAAAAAGGAAATTCAGTTAACAATTTGTTGTGTTGTGCTTAAATATTAATTTTTTTACTTTTTTTATGCAAAATATTGAATACTTGAGAACTTCATATGAACCTTAGAACAAAAGAGAACATTTAATACACAAGTGATATTTTCCAGTTCTCTTTTGATGAGCAGTGCGCCAAGAGTGAAATGGCTACAAAAAGGCATTATTATACCGCGTCTCATGACACCTCCGTACGCTTCTGGTAGCAAGTAAGCGTTAAAAAAATCAGATTAAGATCGCATTTTTCTAGCTGATCTGGAAAAATTTAAGCTAAACGAAAATGATAAAGAATTCTATAGCTTAATCTAAAAAAAGGCGGTATGTTAAATTTTTTATAATTTTTGTTATAAGTTTAATACAGTAGTTTCCCGATTAAACGAACATTCAATTTAATGAACATCGCATTTAACGGACACTCAATTTTTCATTTCTACTAAGTAAATATCTTATATAACGAATAAAAATTTTATATTACACTCGGTTTAACGAACAAATGAGGGACCTATTTACAAAGGCTTGTAATGTCCTCCTCGCCACCAGAGGCGCTGCAACACTGCTCTACGAATAAACGAGCAAAAAAAAAAAAGTTGTAAAGAACGAATGAAGCTTCACCTCCTTTCATATCTATCACTATCCCTTTCCACTAGTTCCAGCACAATGCATTGCATGTGTAGGGGTCGTCCCCTGAGTGCTGGTCCAAGATAAAAAAAAAAAGGCTGCAGTCTCCCTTTCAATAATTTTTTTTGCTAAACTATAAGAAGTTCACTATTAAAAGCTACAAAAATTTAATATATTGCATATTATGGTATTTAGGAGAATATCTCAGGTAAGTTTGATACAATTTCGTATAAGGGGTTCGCGTCAAAAAGGATACGAAATTTGTCGAGACATTCGTGAGAAAAATGGTGATTACAGCCTTTGGAACTACTATACCCCTCAAATGTAAAACAAAACAAAAATGATGACGAACTTGATGACACTGAAATTCTAGAGCCGAAAATAAAACACGAAGATGTCATTAAGCACTTCAAAATTTATATTAAATGGGATCAGCAAAACAATATTAGTAGCACAAATTTAGTGCTTTTGAGGAAGCTTCAAGAAGATGTCATTAAAAAAAATATATCCATTCCAATAAGCACACTGTGTTTATCCAACTTTTTAAATATTTTTGTATCACGGCGTTTTTATGATTTTTTTCTTTTCTTATATATATTTTTTAAAATTAATATTTATTTTAAATTCCTATAATTTTAATAAAATATTAAAAAAAACACACTATATATATCTATAGTTATAAATAAAATAGACGACGCTATTAATTTTTAATATAGTACTGGAACGAACAATTCGCTTTAACGAACAGGCCTAATAAGAATTACCTTCGTCAAATCGGAAAATACTGTGTATTTGCAATCATGCTGAACATCGTGTTTGAAAACGGAAATAAACTAATTTGTGAGTCAGTACAGACTCTAAACAATTAAAACGCAAAGATTACTATTAGTGGAATATAACAGCAATCCGTTCTCATTTTATTTACTTTGCATTATTTGTTTGGCAGACCTCTGATATACATATTATCAAAATTTGTAACTTTCATTTAAAAACTAATTATTACAACAGCTTCAGTTTTATTTGAAAAACTTTGTTTAATTTACTTAGTTTGTTGTGAGAAATTTATCATGAATTTTCTTCTATTTTCCAAAAGAAAATAAAAAGTATAATACAAAAATATGCACTACAAAGTTTACTCGACAAGACTAAAAACCTTTTAACTCAACAAGAATTTTAATTCATTTCGATTGTTTATAAATGATTTTGTCAGAAACTTTGTTTAAAACTGAAAAAAATCATTTCCTAGAGAACACATTAAAATTTAATATTAAATTGTGCCACTTGAAAACATTAACTTATGAAATTAATTCACAGTTAAACAAATATTTTATTTAGCATATTTGCCTTTCAAAGTAAATAATAAAATTTGAAAATTCGAAATAGTGAAGCGAAGTAAATAAGATTATGTTGTTACAAATATATATTTTAAATTAAAATGTTATTGTTTGTTCAAAGACTTGGTAATTTTATAAATACAATCCAAATGAAACGAAGTTGGATAATTTTAACATTATTTACTGCATGAAGCTCAGTATTTTAAATAAATGTTTTTCTTAATATATAATTAATTTATTTAATACTTTGTTTAGAAAACGGACAATATTTTATTAAAAGTTCAAATGAAATGATTTCAAAAAATAACTTTTGTTATTGCTGCCTGTTCGTCTAAAACAAAATTTTAAAAGTTGTTTTTGTTTCAAATGTAATATTTCGAAAGAAATTTTTTTTCGATATCAACGAACAGGCAGTTAGTTGACTTATTTTTGGTTTTTTTGGAGTGTTTGGCATTTACAATATAACGCTTTATTCGATTCTCGAATGCCGTAATTCATGAAACTTACAAAACACTAACTTGGATGTTCCTAATTTTTGAAAATCATGTGTTTTGCCTTTTGATATTTACAGTCTGTTTCGTTTGATAAAATTAGTACTCAAAGTATAAAAGAGACCATTGTAGGTCTAGCAAAATTTAGAAAAAAGAAAATTTTTTTCTACGGATGTCCATAATGTTTTGGCCGATTTCTAAATAATCACAAAGACTAATTAAAAAAACGTATATTTCTTTTGATATTAAAGACAAAATTCTCTGTTATTTTACCAGCTAGATTCAGGATTATTTGTATACAGCTCCTTGATTTTGAACCAAATCGATTATTTAATAGTTTTAAGACACTTTATTTAATTGCTTCATTTGATTTGAAAACTAATAAAATAAAGATTCGGATCGGATCATAAAAATTTTGCAAAATTTTACTTTTATTTGCTGAAAAAAAATTCGCTTTGCATAAAATAAAGCTTAATACAAATTTAGCTTTCTTTAACCAGTATTTTATCTTGCAGCTCGTTTTATGTGATCTGTTAATCGCCGATAACTTTTCGCTAGGCATAGTGTTATCTCGGTGTTTTTGGTAAATAATATTGTATATACTTTGAAAAATTAAAAAAAAACTTTTTAGTCGTAGATTTAAATAAATACATTTTAGCTATTTAGATTTTTCCGAAACTAATAGTTTTATTAAAGTTCCCAAATATAGCTTCAAACAAGAATAACGAATTTCAATAAAACATTTTGTTTTCTTTACAAAAAAAAACGAAAGATCTCGACT
This sequence comes from Gymnocheta viridis, assembly GCA_956483585.1. Classification (NCBI taxonomy): domain Eukaryota; kingdom Metazoa; phylum Arthropoda; class Insecta; order Diptera; family Tachinidae; genus Gymnocheta; species Gymnocheta viridis. The sequence continues at coordinate 45,244,271 of OY101440.1, read as the reverse complement.
TAAAAAAATAATTTTGGACTGGGCACATTGTCGGCAGGAAATTGATAAATTGTAAAAAAATCTTAGCACTACCCGTTCAAAAAGTATTATAAACTTATTAAGGGAAAACGTTCTATTGAATTATATCGCAAAGGAGTATACAATATTAAAATTTGTGTTTTTGACATAATTTTTATATATGTTCTTTATAGGGGAGAAGAAAAGCTGAGTGAATATTAAAGCAACGATTATACATTTAATGAGCCAGAAATGTCTTGCGTTTCTTTTTTGACAGGCTTAAGAATGTACAGGCTTTAATATACGTGAGAGGTCAAATAAGTGCCAGGCCAAACAGAAACTTCTGTAGATTGAAGAAAACGTCTTTTTATTTTTATTTTTTTACTTATTTATTATGTCTATAGATATCATATCCTCACAGACAGTTAAACAATATAATTAATATAGTAAATTCAAATAAAATACAAAATTATTGATTATAAAACAGGAGGATAATTTTAAGTTTAATAACATTTACATTTAAAGAAAAATCTATAATTTTATAAATTCTTATAAATTGACTGCATCACCATTTGCATAATTTGATCTAAAGAATTTAATCGCTAGCAATTCAAAGTGTCGAGATGGACGATGAGGAACATTAATCGAAATGTTATTGAACAGGAAATTAGAATAAATATCACCATTAATTAAATTTAATATAAACGATATATCCAACATAGTCCTTCGGCTTTCAAGAGTTGGAAGATTGATTAGAGCAAGACGGTTGGTGTATGACGGAAGATCTAATGGGTTCCATAAAGTTGCATTGTAGTATATGGGTCCTTAAATTCTTTGTAAGTGATTTTTTTTTATCACTGAGTATTTCACAGAATTATATAATGAGAAGAAATGCGAGATTCTTTATTTTTCATATTTATCCTTAACATAAACAAATTCAAAGATCTGTTTTCGATAGTTGATTTTCGCTTTTAGCACTCAACTTGAATTAGTTGCATTATCATATGTGAAACATGTAATTTTTCTTCTCATTGTAAAATTTTAACTCTTTAATATAATTTTCGATTTGTGATTATTTTTTTATTTTTATTTCTTTTTGTAGAAGTGCGTTTCTTTTGTGAAACATTGATTGTGATTTTTTTCCTTTGGTTTTTCGTTGCAATTTTTAACATTTTAATGATTGTTGCAAAAATATAAAACAAAGAAGTTTACAAAACAAAGAGAATTTTAAAATATCTCAAATGTTTTTGGGTTGATTTTCAACAAAAATCGTCTTAAATTTAGTCGGCTGATCTACAAATTATCTTACAGTCATAAGAAAGTAAAGGAGTTATATGGGAAATACGCCTCATGTCAAAAGCAGACAGAATAATAGTCCTCCTACAAACGACTTCTTGATATAGAATGCAGTACACAATATTTACTTTATGATATTTCAAATGAGTATTTGTGGAAATTACTAACACCATTTAAAATTTTGTATACATCATCACCGGCGTAGTGATGGATATCAAAATGTCAAATGTTCCATAATAACAGGACCTTAAAAAACACTGTTAAAAACTTCTTCTTACAATTTATAGAGAGATAAAACTGTTAACAAACAAAGTTATTTAAGAAAAATTTCAATATACGAGCACTGGTTTTTTTTTGAGTGCCAGCTGTATGAAAATTTCAATTGAAATTAAATTTGACAGAAAGAAAGGAAGAAAACTAGAAAACGGCATGAAATAAAAAGATACTTTAATGCTCCTAAAAGACCAAAAATTTTTACTTGCTTTTACTTCGTCTACCTGCATAAGTCACAAAAAACCCCTTGAGTTTAATATATCCAATTACTAACTATAACTAGAAAATATTTGTTTAAATCCCCGCAGCCCTTCGAAACAACCCTCGCAGAATAAATCAATATGTAAATTAATATTTTTTCTGACAGCAGCATGCTTTTGATTTCGTTACGTTTCTATGTGTGTAAACCGTTCATAATGCTATTAAGGTATGATTTCATTATGTTCTGATACACTTTGCTTACTCCTCGTTTTCCCTAACCCCTCGTAAAAATAAATTCAACCTAAATTCATGCATGAATATTATTATATGTATACAATTATATTTATACGGTATGTATGTGTGCATGCGAGAGCATATGTATGCGTGTCAGTTGAATTTCTCTATACAAATTCTGCACCATGGGTTTGCTAACTTATTAAGATTCGTTTCATTTACAGGGTTGTCATTCTCTTTAGACATAATCCGAATGGAAGGGAAGAACATAAATTGTGTTTGTGTTTTTTACTATTATTAGTGTAATCTAATTTCTTGGATTTTATTAATATTAAATACGAAAATTAATATGAATATGATAATTTAATCAATAACTTTGAATACATGTAGGAGTATTTTACGAATTTTGGCTCATAAATAAATTGTTTTATTTTATTTTTCTTTATATATTGAATATCCTTCCGAACAGCACACGTGGAAAGAATGTGTTGTATGTTGTTTTTTAGAATTAAGGTATTATTATACAACGTTTTTTTATTGCTTACGTTGTATTTATTGTGTATTTGATTTAAACACCTGACGTAAAGTTAATTGATGAGGAAGTGGTCGGCATCGGAATGTTTGAAGCCCCGGCTCGTCGGCAGTGATTCTTGACCATTCCATATCATTGTCGTACAGCATGAACGAGAAAAATAAATACATCAATGTAGGAGTTATTAAAAAATTAGATATCAGACAGAAACAAAGCAGCAGGGGTGTAGATTATAAAAAAAAACTGTTGTTCTTATTACCACTATGATCTTTGGAAATATCTTATCAGTTAGACAATCAAATTGAGTTTTTTCTCTAAACTATTTTTGCTACACCATAGTCCGAGTTTAGACAGACGAACTTTTGGAAGAAAAGCATCTGGAATTCTCTTTTTCATTCGCGTCACACAGACGAACATGTTGTCGGCAACATTCCATTATTGTTGTTACTTGCTTATTATTTGCAAAAAAACAAAGTAAATGTCAAGAAAGAAAATGTGCACAAAGCGTGTTGCCGAGTACCGAACACAAAAACGATGCTCTTTTCCCCACCCGTAATCTCACAAACTAAATCTTTCCCACCCAAATGTTTCCCTGTCTAAATGCAGACTTACTTAGACTCCGCTTCAGTCAATATTCCTTAATACTATTCTAACATTCTATTCGAATAGTTGCATTTTAAAATAATTCGTACTGATCATAAGACTTGGGTCCAACTCATTCAGTCACCCGTTTAAGACACAAACCTTTTATCGAACCCATATAATTTAATTTTACGAGCAACTGAACGAGTTGGATTTAAGACTATTAATCGTATTGGCCGTATCACAATTTGAGCTTCTTTTTGTGTTTCATAAAGCATAAGTCGCTGGTATCTATGATAATTTTTTTATTATAAAAAACAGTCCGGTATTGCGTCTATATTTTATTCTGCTGTAGAAGGAAAATCAAAGTACGCAGAACATTTTCTAATGACTACGGGCGCTACAGCTTTGTTAAAATAAAGATTATGATTCGTACAATGACCTTGTCATGTGAACGCAAAGGAAAAACATGATTGGCAAATAGTCACAGTAGTCAATTTCTCTTCACATCTAATCAAGCTGAACCAATAATTTCATTTCATTTCTGAAATATTTTGAATATTTAATACAATATTTTTTATGGTAGTTATTTCTTAAATTATTAATATATTTCTTTCCAGTAAATAATACAATTTTCTTAGCAACTATACATTTTAGTAGTAATTTAAGTTCAACAACGACTCCGTCAAAATACAAAAATAGTATTTTTAATGGGACGATACTCGCTCTATATCATTAAATTAATCTTAAATTGAATATTTGCTTTGTAATTTATTTATTTATTAATTTACATGATTGTAACTTAACACAACAAGATATCTATGCATATCTTTTATTCGTAAGCGAAAATGCTAGTGAATTAATCGAATTAATAATGAAGCATATGCCCTACAGGAACAGTGACGGCCATTTGACCGACCATATGACTGCCATTGATGATGCATATTTCTATCATTGCGTAGAACAAAAATTTTATTAAGTTATTAAGGGCATTATGAGATCTTTTGACCTGAGAACTATATATGCAGTCACAGTTTGACCATCACACTACACCGACGTTAAACACTGTTGACTAATCACTACTGATGGACATTTTTGTCACTGTTGCCTTTTGTAATAAAACAAGATTTATTACATATTATTCATTTTATTTTCTATACTATTTTCTATACAATTCTATTTTTATTTGTTTTGCGCCGATCACCACGTGCCACCGCCTTCAGAACGCTATTTTCGAAATCAATTGTACATTTTTAGTGGAATACATCTAGCATTGTCAGATAATATGTACAAACAAATATGTGTGATTAATAAATAAATATATATAATATACAATCATTCATCATTCATGTATGCCCATTTCTCGCAGAGTTTTATTGAAAAACATAATCTTCCCTACGGCACGCTTCTTCCACTTCACATCACAATTATATACCTCCAGCAGGCCATCCATTTATTTAATTTTTAATAGCTGCGTGTTTGCACTTTTAAATAATTTGCTGACAACTGTCTTTAGTAAAATGTAAAAATTATACATTCCATCACTGATGATAGACATTTTCATCAAAAATAACAGTCATATGTTTGCTCAAATTTAAAACTACTGCAAATGTATTAGTATAAAAGTTGTGTACGTATTAGTTTCGGTCATCCATTTCTTGTAGGGTGTATAATGATAATGGTCGCGTTAATTAGACGTAACTGTTGCGCAACCGTTGAGTAATTGTCTTAGAAACGCAGAGTTGAGTAGTTCCGCTCCACACAACAATTATGTATTTGCTGAAATTGTTTCCATCATAATTTTTTTTCGCTACATTTAATCAACATGTTGTGTTTAGCTCGCCGCTTTTAAAAAAGTGACCACAAGCTCAATTAGAATAATAATATTAACTAGTCTATCCAGTGGTCAACTAAATCGACCGCATTCTGGAAATTAATAGCAAACATTTACACAAATACATACGATAAAAAACAAAAGCCGAACTCTGTTTCATTTCTATGTAGAAGCAAATTGGACAAACACACATGCCCACTTTGTTTAATTTTTTCAAGTTAAAGCTGACACATGCATATGTAATAAGTATGTATCAGCTCCCTAAATATCGAACGGATTTAAATAGAATTAAGATTGTGCTCATCTATGTAAAAACCCGTTTAAAAACATATAAGTCTTTTCCTAATCGCTAAAAGGGATCTTAAAAAACGTGTTATCCTATCAATAATATAGATACTTAAACATGAATGATAGTTCGCAATTGTGGTGCTATCGATCATGTTTTCCGATTTGCGTGTGCCGAAATAGTTCTTGTAGCAACCGCCGGACACAATGATAATATGTCCTTTGCTGTATAATAATATAAAGGAAACAATTTTTAAAAATAAATATCATTAATGTTTCTAAATTATTAAGTGGTAATAAAAACTCTTCGAAACTAAAAACTTGAACTTCTAAAGGCCATGATTCACTATCCTACATAATCGCACGATCTGCCAAATCTAGCATGTGTGCTAAAAAATTATGTTGGTGTGAACTAAAAATGCAACTGTGTGACAGAGTTTTTTTGGGAGGTTGTACGATTTGGTAAATTTTATGAAAATTTTCATAAAATAATAGTTTTTATGCGATCAGAGAAGTATTTATTGTTAACCAGGGCCATTGATGATACTATTTTAAGTTTTTCTTTATTCGTTAACATTTTATATTCACTTTTTCTATTTTCAAAACAACGAAAACAAAGTACAGACACTCGCTAATGCGGACTATCCAGTAGTCCGGACATTTAAATTTTTCGGACAGTTTTGAAATTTTTCCTCTGTAGTCTGGACAAGTGTTCTTTTCTCTCAGTAAAATTTATGTGGCGAACTGTTGTCAAAAGCTATTTTATGGGCTGAACGAACCAAAGCGACAGATAAGAATATTTTATTTTTAAAAGAATTTAAAAAAAAACTGACAAATTACATAAAGATATGTGTATTCAACAGAAATAAATTCTTATTTTTCAAAATTAATGAATATTTTTTGTCACTTTTCCTATGAATGCTTAAGTGTATTTATTTTGATTTTTGGTAATAAAAATAAATTATGTATACATAGTATGTGCATATGTACATTTGGAGGACTCAGAGCTGAAGTGAACCAAGTCATAACATATGAAAAATTGTAAAACTAGTCCAAAATTCTCCGTTTAACCCTATTTAAATCTGTAGCGGACTGAGTAAAAAAGTGTTTCGTTCCTAAGGTAACGGTAAAAAACTTAAGTCAATGGCTCCCATTTTATATGTTATTTATGGCAGTTCATTTACTGGAACTCAAAATATCTTCGAAATGTCTTACTGTGACTTTGTTTACTTTAGCTCTGAGCCCTCCATTTATGTATTGCGTTTAAAATTTTATTTTAATTATAATCCCGACGATCCACTAATCCGGACAGTAGTAGCTAAAACTATATCTGTCCAAATTATGGAGGTTGTACTGTATTTTTTCTAATAATAGATTGCATGTGTATACACAAAAGACAAACAGATAATTGTACATCATTTTTGTTAATATAGTGGCACTCAAAGTGATTTTTCAAAGTCGGTCAGGCTTATGTAAAATTTTCCTGTAAATGAATCGCGCAGGATAGTGAATCAGGTCCTTAAATAAACAGATGAAATATACTTTCGCTTAAAAACTTGCGCCGAAATCGTCACATTCGTGAACGTATAACTTGTCACGTTATGACACACTATTCGAATACGGACATAAGTGAACGCACATTAAATATTTTGACAGTTGAACATCTTTAACAAATTGAATATATTCAGGGGTGTTCTGAAAATCACTTTTTGTCAAAGTGATTTCAAATCACGTAAAAGGTGTTCTGCGCACAAAATATATTGAAATCACGCGATTTTAAACCGGTGAGCTAAATGACTGGCGTTTTGATATCACTTCATTATTTTTCCTATGTTTTTCATTTAGAATTTAATAAAAATGTTATTATATATATAAAATTATGTGTTTTTTGTTTATTTTTGTAATAAAATTAGGTTTTATATACATAAAAACATAAATATTAAAAAATTTCTGAGAACAGTGCATGTTTTGTAAAAAATTGTTTTGCTTTGTTTACCCATGTACGTGATTTACTTTTTCTCCATATTTTTTTTTTTACATATTGTGCTTACTTACAAGGTTTCACTTGTATCCATAGGATTCGATAAGTCCCGTAAATGACGTTTTTTAACACGCTCGTTTCTTAAATGCTGTTTCCTTAAAGCAATTACTACCAATAAAGTACTCCCGGCATTTTTATTTACTTAATTTTCACTTTTTATTGTAATTAAGAAAATAACAATATAAACAAACAAACAAAAAATATAAAAAATCAGCTGTTTTCTCGTGTTTTCGAAAAATTAAAACCACGCCGAAAACCGTAAAATCGCGTGATTTGCAGAACAGCATCAAATCGTCCACGTGATTTTAAAACAGTTGGTGATTTGAAACCACGCGGCTTTCAGAACAGACCTGATTGTATCGGAAATATTGTAAAAGGAGAAAACTATGGTCGGTTAAAAAGAGTGAAGTATATCTGTATTAACAATTATAAAAAAAATTTGTTAGCGATGTAAAAGTCTTTGCAACAGAACGCGCTTTCTGCGAACGGGAAATATAAGCATTTGAATAAAAAAAGTGTTGCATGAGTGTTTTCGTTCGTGGCCCGCTTTGAACACTCTAAAATTTCTTTATTTCTTCATCTTTATTATTAAAGATTTTTCTTTCCAAAAATTTACTTACAATAATTTCTATTGATCATGAATCTAGTGTTTTAGCTTTCCATGTATTTTGGGTAAAATAAATTGTTAAATTTCAGCTATTTTTAAAACATAATTGTTTTCTTTTAATTGAGTTAACCTACTTGTTTAGTTGTTTCTGTTCTGTTGAAAATAAGCCCGGCATTATCTTCTTTTAATTTTACAACTTTTAACCTACAAAAACTTTACCTACTGCTAATTTAAAATTACAAACGGCATTAAGCACAAGTAGTTTTAAACAAAAACAAGAAAAAAATACCAATCATATCGCTAAACACAAATTTCTCTCTCTCCTTCTCTCTCTCTCTCTCTTTTATAAAAAAAATAAGAATTTTATGTTTCTTCTTTGTCTTCTTGCTAATTATGCGCACAAAATCTGCTTAAAAACTTAAAATTCGGGCAAAAACAAAAAAGAAAACAGAAACTAAAATCAACTATTAATCCTGCCTGCCGCAAATAAATGTGAAAGCTGTAAGTATGCGTGTGAGTGTGTGTGTTTGCCTGTGTATATGTGAATGTGGCAATATACGACCCTTAAACCTGAAACTTCATTATGTTGCTTTTGCACGCAACCACAACAATAATCATTCCTAAAGTTAATTATTCCTAAAGTTAAAAGTCTCAAAAACCTTTAAAAAAACTTGTTCAACTGAAAACGTAACAAAATAACTTTTCTTTGAAATAAAAGGATTTTTTAATAAATAGGAAAATTTAACAATCGTTTATTTGTAATTACATATTTACAAAAATTAAAACCATTTAAAAAAATTAATTAGGATTATTTTAGAATTTGAGTTGAGTTAAAGAAAAATTCTATTGAAATCGTAACAAATAAAATTTCAGAAATTGTTATTAAAAGCCAGTAAAATGAAACCAATTGGCAGCTGTTGCTAAACATTCAAGTACTTCGTTATGTTTTCTAAAGCGTTTCAATTCAATTGTCGATTGAGTCTTTTAATTGAGTTGATTCTTGGCCACACACTTCATAAACTGAATTTAAAAATTTTCATTCAACTGTAAAATTTATATTCTTTTACAGGTATAAAATTTAAAAATCAAAAACTTTTATTGCAGTGGCTTTTGTCTTTTTCATTTTATTTTTGTAATCCGGACTTTTTATTTTCTAAAGTGCTGGACTTTCTTCGAGCAATTGGAAAATTTTAATTTAATTTTTATATTTTTTATTCAAAATTCAATGAAATTAAAGACATTTTTAAAAATATTTATTTTTTTTTTGCAAAAGAAAATAACAAACATAAATTTTGACAGCTGATCCAGAGACTCAAAGACACACAGCATAATCGAATTGAAAAAATCAAAATCTTTTGATTTTTCTACAACCAACTCGACAACTGCGAAACTAATCAATTAACAGAGCCATACACACCTTGATTTGCCCAACCAACGACTCAGTTGCCAATTGGATTGAAACGTGTATGGTATGCTTATAATCGAAAGTAAAATATTGGGCTGCAACTCTTAACAATTTATTAAGAAAGAATTTCCAAGAAACCAGGAAAATATAAATAAATCAAATCTACACGGCTTAACATGACAGCCGCAACACACATTCGTCATAATCATCATCATCATCATATGACATTACAGCTCGCGGTGAGATTCAGCTAGTTCGATAATCATTTTAAATTTTTCTCTAGCTACAGCTTTCTGTTGCCAGTTTCGAAATACCTATTATTCTTAAATCGTCTTCAACACAGTCCTTCCATTTTCCATCTTATTTGCGGGCGTCCTCTTCGTCTAGTGTTTCTGATATTATAGTTTAACCACGACTTTTGCCTTCAGCCTATCATCCATGCGCGCAACATGACCTGCCGTGCCCACTCATTCATCAAAGTTCTTGTATTCTTCTGATATTTCACCACTTTTTAGCAGGTATTGTTTGTGTGTAAATTTCTGTCTTATATACAAAACATTTAAGAGACAAGCATACAAGAGTTTTTATTATTGCAACACAAACAAGCTCTCAAAGAACTCAATAATCTAAAATGTATCATCTCTAACTAACTTTTCATTAATCCTTGTTGCTACGCATTCGTATCAAAGAAAGAACGTTGTTTCTGTTCAGCCATGTAATTGATATTAATTTATCCCTTGTACATTTGGAATATTATCTTATATCCAATTCTTTCTATAAAAATGTTACGAACTTTAGCCAAAATAATAATAACTTTGCATTAAAAATTAGTATCAACTCATGTCAATTTTCTTGATCTTTCTTTTTACATAATTAAAATTTTGTTGGCATATTTTATATTGAAACATGTGAGTATATTTTTTTATCGCCATTTAGTGTAATTTTTTAAGTGATTTTTCTTATCACTAAAAGAAGAAAGACATTTTTTGAAAAAATTAATAAAAAATTCTGAAAACCAAAAAAAAAACTCCAAAATCTTTAATAGAAACGGACAACAACATAATTTTTTTAGCGGCGGTAGAGTAGGAATGTGTTATGAATGTAAAAAAATCACACTTACCTCATGTTTGGCACAATTTTAAAGGTGTCAATTAATTTCTTTCTGCTTTGATTTAACATTTCGTTGTATTCAATCACTAGTGGCAACCAAAAACACAATAGAAAATATCACAAAGTATCTCTTTTATGAAGTAAATAGTTTGTAAAACAGTGTTTCAGTGGGTTTTCAAAAGATTCTTTTACAAGAAATTGGTTTACCTTAAACGCTTAGAAAGAATCTTTTGTTTAAAAACAACAGTATGCTGCAACATTGTTTAAAATGAAAATAGCGAATAAAAGCATGCGTGATACTGCATTGTCAGAATGTACACTACAAGTCATTTGAATAAGGACAGTATTTCGATTATTTATTTTCTACTAGATTAAATAAGCAGAGTTTTCAATGCTATGAAAGGAAAAAGCACTTTTGCTCCTTTGTTTTAATAAACTTGTTGAGTTTTTTTATATTTTTTTTAAATATATTATTAATTCAATAAAAAAAATTAGGTAACAACTAATCAAAATAATTTTCTTCACACAAAGCGGCTCCCGAAAAACAATGTTGGTTCTGTTCTGCCGTGTAATTTAAAATTAATTGATGATAATTTATCTCTTGCACCTTTAGAATATTATCTCATATTCTATTCTTTCTACAAAAATGTTACGATTTTTAGCCAAAATAATAAATATTTTAGATTAAAAACTACTAACAACCAATTTAGTTCGCACCAAATCAAATAATCAAATAATTAATTTTTGGTTTATTAATAAAATTTTGGTAATAGTTCGACTCTGTTCTCATCGTTCCTAAAGGAGCACAGGGCCTCTTTCTTTTTTCTAGCCGATCCTGGTGATGGGGCTGCCAACATGCCTCAAGGCCGACGCTCGACAGAGCCTCGTTAGCGTTAACAGAGGTTACCAAGTCCATGCTGGACAGTTGATGATGCTGTCAATTGAAAAGGATTGGCCATGTCTACGTTAAATTTGTATTCCGTAGCGTAACCTAGCAGTCACTATAACCCACAGCAAGCAAGTGCAGTCTGCAGTACCGCAAACTACAAAGCGTCCAGTTACATTGACAAATGCCAGACAAAATATTTGTGTAACGACTACTTGACACCTTGTACTTAAATCGGCTGCCGTTGCATAAATCAGTTGCAAAATTTTCTGTGTTTTAATTATTAAAAGATCTATTGCTGGCACATACATGTATGCACTCGTAAAGACTTTGGAAACTGTTAAGACACGCGCCGTATATCCCCCTTAGAAAACTAAAAGAACTCAAAAATAACTAAACGATCATACGTCTTTTGGCTTCCCACACTTTAATTATTAATATTAAGAAGCCACTCAATCATTGGTTTTGGGAATTGTCTAAAATTTATGATTGTCTGGTAAAATATAAAATAAATACATTATATGAATAGGAATATAGATTTTGAGTGAAGTTCTAGAAAACGCTCATTCAAGTCGTCTAGAACTTCACATCATTAATATATAAGCTAATGTATTTAGTATTTAATTTTTAATTATTCAACTTATATTTGGGAGCTTCAACCTGATAAAACAAATAAACAATTTTTTTTCCATTTAAAATTCGCTTCACTTTCCCATTAGACCATCGTTAAAAATGGGAATTGTTTGATGATAAAATAAAAACAAGAACTTGTGTATAACAACTATGATTATTTTAAAATAAAAACAGCATATTGCTTGCTACAGATTTCCGATGTTTACCACAATGATAATATGATTGTGCCAACTATGTCCTACCATATTTTTTAGCCTGAAAATTTTTAGAGCCTGAATCTATGGGTATTCTTTAAAGTTAAATATCCATTCGTCCAGTAAAATGTATTAATTATACCGATGAATGCGATTTATATTTCAGTACACATTCATTTGCGTGTAGCAACCAACCAACCAACCAATAGCAGAAAGAGCCTTTAAATATTTCTTTTATACACATATGCATACATGTATGCATCAGTGTATGCGTAAGTATGTTTATGCTTTTGTTTTTAGTACAACATAAGACTTACGATTCATTATCTTTGTTCAACAGACAATGAGAGACAAATGAGTAGTGCTGAAAATCGTGTAAAAGGTCGCTGCACTAAGCTGCTTTAAAACTTGGCAAAACTTTCAACTTTTCAAATGAGTTTAAAATAATTTATACAAACTTTTTAATATCATAGAAAACATTTATATATAAAATAAGAAACATTTGTTGTTGTCTACGTTGAGACTATAAAAGTTAAGAGCTCAACAAACAAATTGATTAATTAGATAAAAATCCTGTAAGTTTGCGAACATAAAGTTTGTTTTTCTCACAAGTGCAGTTTCAGTTTAAATTAATTTAAAAGCTCTTAAGCAGACATTAAGCTATATGGAAAATAAAAATGCTGAATGCTCTGAAATACCGCTCCACATATATGTTTTTTTTTTAATTTCTTTTTTGCAAAAAAAAAATGTTTTCCTATAAGAACTTAAAGTAACATGATTCATTTGAGCAAATTAATCATGTTAAAGTTTCCTAATGGAAACATTTTTTAAAACTTTTCATTTGTTGTGGGTTGAATAAGTCTATATGGCTGCATTTCAGTGGCACTCATGTCAAATTATCAGTGGAACTTAAACTTTTTGGAATGAATTTCCGTCATCCCACGTCAAATTTGGTTGATAAACAGACCGGTTTCGGCTATGTGCCATCTTCAATGTTCTCTCAGTAACTGAAGATGGCACATAGCCGAAACCGGTCTGTTTATCAACCAAATTTGACGTGGGATGACGGAAATTCATTCCAAATTGCATCAAACCCCGTCGGAAGAAAAACACAACACTGGAACTTAAACCATATTTTAAAAATGCTAAATATTTAAATTAACTGTCTAAAGTATCTGCGAATTAATATAACGAAGACTGGAAACAGGAGCTTGGCAATAAAAAATTAAAAATTAAAAAATGACTTCACTTATTTTATTTTAAGACTTAAAAGAAACTATTGTTAATTTAAAGTTAAGTCAAAGTTTATTGAATCTTAATTAATGTAAAATGAAGAATAATTATTATTAAAACTGCACTGCGGTAATAAAGAATTAAAGCGAAAGATAAACTAATTTTAGAAAAAATAAAAGAGAAATATTAAAGTATTAAAAAGCATGTGGCTGTAGAATTTTATTTACGTGTCATCTGAATTGATAACTGTTTAATGAAGGATAAACGAAAGGATTACAAGAAATGTTTACTATTTAATTTTGTTTTTTAAACTAATGTATATAAAAGCACAACTAATGATTTCCCTTAATTTTACATTTCAGATGCCGGCATGAATATATGGAGATATTGGCCAACATATCATCATCATCATCATTACACAACTTTAACGCAACAAAATAAGCGAATATCTTTTAGCAGTGCTCAAGGTACTTAAACATTTAAAAATTTTACTTTTTGTAGAACGTAAATACTTGTGTATTATAGAAAAATATTTTTTCGTATTAAAGCTTAAAGTATCTTTTCTACTCAGAACGAGAAAGAGGCCAAATAAGTGCATAAAATAATGGAATAATAAAATAGAAAATATAATAAGTAGGAGTGGTAACATAATTTCAAAATTATGTTACGCTAAACATAAAGAGCTCAAGTAATATTTTCCTTTTTTCTTTTGACATCTTACAAATGAAATCATGTTATTTTTCTTCATTTTTCTTTTCATTACTTTTATAAAACAAAAAAGAATATACCAGGAAGTATGAAATTTAATATTCAATAATAATAACAATGATAACAATTACCAGGTATTACCAAGAGCATCAGTAAATTAAATGATTATTGAACTTTTAGGGAGAGTAGAAAAAGTAAGAAATAATTTTGTATTCTGTTACAATGAACATTAATACAGTGTTCCGCAGGAATACTTTATACATATAATGTGTGCAAAATTTTAGAATTATTCTTTTTAATCTTTAAAACGGTAGTATAAGTATACTTAAGTCAAGTATTGAAGTAACCAAGGACTGTTGCTATGAGTGTTACTTGATGTGTGGATTTGTTGCACATTAAAATGCGTATTAAGAAAACATTACTGGAGGCGTACCCAGTTTTCGTAGGGCTTCTTCTAGGGAGAGATATGAAGGTATAGGCTTTAATAACACATACATGGTACTAGTACTTTATTAAAGGGTTCAGTACAGGGTCTGCCACCATTTTGATTGTCTATAAATAACTTTAGTCAACGGAAAGACAAGTAAGTTTGGTTTTCACAAAAAGTTTATTTGGCCTCTTCATTTTTTTTCGTTATGATTGGAAAATTATATCGGCTAAATGGTGACTGCGATGTGCTGTGCAACTTTTGGCTCTTTTTAAGACAGTTTTCATGACATCCTGCAACATCTCAGGCTAAATTTCTTTATTATCTTGACGAATAATGGCTTTAAGATATTGAATCGTTTTAAAACTGTTGGCCAAAAAGGTGGTTCACGACGACCCAAAAATGTTTCAGTTTTGCGAACTGTGACCGTGAAATGTTTACAATTCTTTTTGTGAATTTTAGTAGGTTCAATGTGTGGTTGAAGCGTACATCACTCCATTATTATTAATGGCAAAGTTTTTGCTTGTTATGACGAGCTATTAGAAATGAAACGTCTTATGGGAACAACCCAAGCGAAATAAGATGTTTCTACACTTTGCTTCAGCGTTTGTCTTGTGTATGTTCAAGTATTCATAGTGAATAATCTACTTTTTTCAACAATAACAAGACAGCGGCCGCCAAAAAGTTTTAATTGCCAGAAAAACATCGAAGCTAAGAACTGCTTCTTCAAATAAGAGTTTTAAGGTAAAGTTAATTTTAAAGAACCGTTTCCTAAAATTTTTAGAATAGTAGAACTATTTCATATCAAATACCTTTATCCGTTAATGCAACACAATAATGTCTCAACGAGGCAACATTTTCAAGTTACTGGAGTAAAAGTTCTCCAATAATATAAATACTAAAAAATATATCGTGGTAAAATAACGGACGGACGTAATTTTTTAATACTGGTGCACTAAATTCAACAAAATAGATGGACAAGAATTGAAAGACACGAATTTGAAATAAAACAGACGAACAGTCGTTGTGTGTTGTAATAAAGTTGTTATGTTGTGCTTACTCCGGACGGGAAAATTTGTAAATCCAAAGAAATAAAGTTGATAAAGCGAGACACTCTTTTATAAACCCATTTTTGTATAATAATTGAATATTATTAACTACATATTTTTTGATTGAAAGTGAAAATTAACTAATTTGCTCTTCTCAAATTATCATTATAACATAAAAACCAATCCGTGTTTTCTTACATTTTCCCCTACATATATGTATACTAAACAGCTAATAGCAGTCATATACCTGATAAAATTTTGACAAGTTTAGTTGCATATCCCAGTCTGGATTTTTATTTTAAGATGTCACAACATTCCAATAAAAGATATCATGTGATGCCATAATCAAAGGAGGTTGAATCAAATGTTTTAATTCAACAACAAGCACAAAAATAGCTTCACACCTTTAATAATGAATCTAACAATTTTAACTATTTTTCTTTATTCAAATTTATTAAATATTAAAAACTTTAATTTACCAAAAAAGGATCATAAATTTGTTATTTATTATTAATTTGCTAAACTACTAAAAAATTAAACTTTACTCATGTATCATAATTTCATAATCCTCTATTCAAATTTTATATATAAATACTCGTATACATTTTTTTATTACTAAACTGACTGCTTAAATATTTATTTATTATAAAGTTCAACTGCTATTGGATTAGTCTGTTCATTTACTTGTGAATGAACTCTTATATGGAATTGTTTTAATAATTTAAACAAATTTATAAAATGTTTTTAATACTGCGAATGCTACGACGTGAAATAAATGCAACAAAATTTCTATTTCAACTGGTCAACGAAAATAAAAAACTTTTAATCGGATAATAGTGTTAATGAAAATATTTATTATTTTTTGAAATAGAAATATTGTTAATAAAAAATAGCTAAATAGGATTTTTCTATTAATTCAAGTCTATAAATATTTATTCTAAAAGCTTTCAGTAATTTAAGCTCTTTGCTGTTTTTTTTTCATTTTATTTCAAATACGATAATCAGAGCAAATTTAATGTGATATAATAATTTATTTTGGATTTTTCAGTATTTAATGTCAGTCATTAATGGAGTAATTGCTGTGAATAAGCTATTTCGTTAAGGAAAACTTATGTGGATGGTCTAGTTTTCAACAAGGCGTGGTCATATTTTCTCCTGACAAGCCCAGATTTCATCAAAAACATGAAGATAGTAAAATTCTTTTGCTATTAATGTACAATGCAGAAAGTATATACATACACGCAAATAGTAATTTCCACTAGATAATCAAACGCATGGAAGTTGGATCCTGTCACAAAATATTGTTACGGTACCGAATGACTTGAACTCCTCCATTGACAAGACCATGCGGAAGTGACAGTTCCTTTTTATGTAAAGTTCACAACTGGAACCGGCCGCAACCATTTAGAAATCGTATACATGATTTATTTTATTTTGTGCGCCGTTCTCTTCTCTCGATGGTTGATTTCATAAATAAAATGTCACGTCTGAATAATTTTGTCCGGTTGTACTTTCTTGTCAATAATAAATTGTGTAAAGAATATTTTCTATTAATGCAAAATACAGAAACGTAATAAAAATACATGTAACAATTAAATAAGCACATCAAAATAAAGTATATTGTGCAACGTTAAAGAAATTATCCCAAACATGCACATAATCATAAACAAAATACAGTTGAAACTCGATAATCCGGGTCTCTATTAATCGGCTACAGCGAGTAATCGGCATACTTCCAGCTTTGTTTTACAACCTCTATTATCCGCTATTTTATCTTTATCATCCTTGATTTTTTTATCCTTCTATTATTCATGCTTTACCTCTATTATGCGTGCAAAAAATTTTTTCCAATTAATTATTTAGACACAGAATTCAAATTCGATGATTCCAATTTTTCTTTACGTACTCATGTCTTCTTATCTTTTTGTTATATTTTTTTCATTACACAAATAAAGTTTGATCTGATAACATCTTACAACTTTTGGGTTTTTTTATGGCTCGTTAAAATTGTAACTCATCAAAAGACATAAAAAAGTTATTTCTATTAAAAATAAAATTGATTTAATTTATGACTATCAGAAAACTATATCGATTAAAATATTGTCTGAGGAATATTGTGCTGAAAAGCAAACTGTTCGCGATTTAACAAAAAACAAAGAACAACTTTTGGAATACGGCTTCGACCAAAAATCCGAAAGTGAATATTTCAGATAAATAAATGTTTGAATTACAAATAAAAATGTAAGATATACGCATATATTTAAGACACTTATGTTAAATGTAAACCAATATTTCATGTTTTAATAAAAACTAGAGTACGCCTAGTGGTTGAAATTCGATCGCCAGCTTAAGCGTATACCTATTTTAACTGCATTCATTTAAAGATAAGAATCTAACTAATTACTCTTTACCTTCCTTCCCATTGGGAAAAACAATAAACGAAATAAAATTTGCATACAAAAATGTACATTTATAAAAAAATCATATTACTATATGCATATGTATGTATGTAGGTTACTCTTTAACACTCTCATTATGTTTTTACTTGAACCAATACTTACATAAGCGAATGCGTGTACGTGTGTATTTCTAGCATTTGTAGTGGTGTCAACTTTAGGAGCCTTTTATTCCTTTAATACTAAACTGATTTAAATAACATATAGACGGGTCACTAAAGCTCAACAATGTTTACTATTTGGAAAAAGAATGAAGAAAATCGGTTGGCAAACAAAGGAGAAAAAGAGATATAAAAATTTATCCTTGCCTATTTATATATAGAATAATACGGACTTTTTGTGTTTCTATATGCCCCTATTAACCGTGTTTTTCGATTATCCGTGCTAAGACTGGTCCGGTACTAAGCCGGATAATCGATGTTCAACTCTTGTTTAAATAACAATTTTCTTTACATTTCAAAAAATCTTGACAAAGCAATCTTTAATATCATACACGTGTATTCATATTAATTTCTCAAACTTTTAACAAGAAAAACTGCCAGCGAAATTTCGAATGCTTTTATAACAAAACAGCAAATATTTGGACATCTTAATTTTCTCATAACATGTAAAGTGAGTGCATCAGACATACTTGCCACCTTGAATACAATAATATTTTGCTTTCAAAAGAAAAAAATAATAATAATAAATAAATAAATCGTAAACAAAGATGCATAAAATGTTTTTTAATACATTTTTCATACAAAAATACCCTGCTGAAATAATCCATGATTTAAAAGTTTTTTTTTTGCCTTTTTCAATACAACAGAAATTGAATAATTTATTTTTGCTTCAAAAAAAAAAGAATAATAGAGTATTCATTTTTACAGTAACTTTTGGTTGACTTTACTATTTATTATTATTTTTTTTGTCAGATTTCAACAAATATGTAGTCGTCACAAGGTGCATTGTCATTGTCTGTCCATGCATGTAACCTTTTCACAAAAACAAATGAGATTTTTAAATACGTTGTTTCATCCATCATTTGAATTCTGGAAAGCGTGTATTTTTTAAATCAATGGATGTATGCGTGAATGCATATAAAATAAGTTTTCTTGTTTCCTTTTTATGCAACACCATGAAATATTTATGGTTGTTTGTTTTTTTTTGTAATTTCGTTTGGTTTTTCTTTTTCCGACGAAATATAATTATAATGATTGTGTTGCTTTATATATAAATACGAAAAGCAGGCAGACAAAAGGACAGACAGACAGACAGATAGACAGACAGACGGATAAACAGACAGATAGAGAGACAAAGTGTTGTTGTAAAGAATTTTTTAACAATTTTTTATATCAAATGGCACATGTGTATGGAATGTGCGATATTGATTTAATTTAATAAAAATGAATTATATATTCAAAAATTGTTACATCTGCATGTATCTGTTATACGAAATCCGTTTAAAGGAATAAAATCCGTTTAAAGGATTATGGGATTATTAGTATCCGAAAAATGCTTTATGAAAACAATTTTTGTGTTTTTTATTAATTTAATTACTTTACAAAACAAAAATAAACTTTGGCTTAACATACTTAATGCATGTCCAAATTAATTATTTAAGAGCAAAGTAAATTTTTCTGATACACATTTATACAAATTTGAAAATATTTTTAATTGTCGTGAGTTAAAAAGTCTGTATGCCATATTTTATTTTTTGTTCTGTTCTATAAAAAGTTTTATTGTCATCCAAAGGTAGACTTATTTTATAAAAAGTTGTAGGAAACATAGAATCATTCATAACGAATAGAATTTGTTTGTTGTATTTTCTGAAAAATTTTTTCGAACGTATAATGTTTGTATATTAAATAATTTCAATTTATTTTTTGAAAGTTTTTTTATAAGCTCTCAAAGCTAGAAAGAAACATTTAAAACAAATTTGGTTGCAGATCTGCTGATAAAATCTCTATAATTGAAATTTATAAAATTCGTAAAATAAATTGATGTTTAATTATATTTTAACAAAAAACACTAGCAACATGAAAACAGGAGAAAGAGGGGTGATATTAAAAGAAGATCTGCCACGATGAGTTGAAGAAATACGAAAATTAATTTGGTACAAGATTTTCTATAAAAAACAATTTTAAGCTTTCCGAATTAACAATGACGTTTGAAGGCATTTTTCTGCTCGATAAAATCTGATGATGTAAATTGCTTCATATAAAGTGAGCAATATTTTTTTTACAAATATTTTGAATGCAAAGAAATTACTTTTTATCAAAACAATTATCCAGTCGATAACACTTTTAGTTCATTGAAAAACATTATATAATTGTTGCTGAGTATTTTATGTAATTAGTTAATTTTTTTAGTGATTTTAAGTAAATCAAAACCTCATTTATACAAATTATGAATGAAAAAAGAACAAAAGAACTCAAAGAGCTCTAATTTATCATCCATTACACTTTTTTCTATATATATATATATAAGCCCGTCGTTCCGATAAGGAGCATAAGGCTTCAAAAAAAAACTAAATACAACATACATAAGAAATACAGAAATAAAGAAAAATCCAATTAAAAAAATAAAAAAAAATAAAAAAAAATACATTAGTAGTTGATGATGTTAAGCAACAGCTTTTTAAGAACGTTTATAATTCTCATATGATTTTTATATATCAAGCATACAAGCAGTCTCAAAACGAAGTGAAAATATTGACATGATTGACCCAACGATAATTATACGTGTGGTAAAAAATAATTTCTTATTTGCATGTTATCACTTATCAATTATCCTTCATAGCAGCTGCAACATGCATGGACAACAACCAGTTTTTGTCAATTATAAAAAAAAACATTATTATTATTTGTTTGTAATCAAATTATGATTAAAAGCCTTTCAAATAAGCATTCAAAATACAAAAACGCTCATATCTGTATACACCACCACTTGAATGGATTGTGCAGTGTATGCTACGATTCTCACTTCGTCAATATTGAAAATAGTACAAATATTTCAAGTTTGCCCATAGTCGAACATCAATTTCTTCACAACTAAAGCTTGCTACAGTGACTGACTCTCTGAAAAGTTTATAACAAACTGCTTATCTTTATTCCGGTTGATCATAATATTTAACCCTATTATAATTATTTATTACCGTATTATTTTTATATTATAATATTATTGTTATTTGATTTAAACCAACAGTATGATTCATAGATTAGTATTGGTTTGATAATAACACGATTGGAATAATTCGTAATACAGTGCAATCGCGATAACATGAACTTATTAAAATCTTATTTGTTAATTGTTCATCTTCGTTTGTTCCCGTATTGACGAATCAAATAGTAAGTAGATTTACATGTTGCATTTTTAACATTTATTTAATTTTCTTTTATAACCATTTTTAACTGTTGATTAAAATTACGAAAATATATATAAACTAATTTTGAAAGAAATTACTAATATGCTAGCTAAAAACGATAAATGTGAATCATAAATTTTTGTATGCGAAAATTAAGGATATGTGGCCACATATATATTTTATCTGTGCTTAATTTATATTGCGCATATTCTAGGCTATTTTACTAAAATTGTAAGTTATATTAAAAAAAACTTTGAATTTATAATTATATATTGAATTGTACAATAAATTTGTAGGACATTTAATGCAGTCTAAAGAAATAAATTTGAAATTAAAGTTTTGCGTTTGAATTCTAAGGACTCATTCAAATTTAAGCAATAACCAGGTTTAAAATCGTTTACAATGAAATATTAAACATACTTTTATTAAGCAAATATTGTGGCCTAATTTCAATTAATTTCCATTTTTAAAACATGTTCCAACAAAAGTGCCATGAATGAACAGTAAATTATCAAGAAGACATCTAATCTGAAAATCAGCTAAAAAATGTATTTAGATGCTGCTTATTATAAGAACTAAAAATAATCTTTCGCAGTTATTTTTAACAAAAAATATAAATATAACTGAAGTACTTGTCTTTATACGGTAACAAAAGACCATAAAACTGAATAGTCAGCCAAGCAGCAAAAAATTAATGTTAAAATCAAAAACAATCTACTAAAAATAATTTTTTTTCGGCATCAAAGGCTCTTTATTTAACCAGAATAACTAAATATAAAAAATAATTCCATAACAAGTTAAAAGGAAAGAGATCGCCGTATTGTTGATATTTGGCAATCAGTGACTTCTTTCGTACCGGAAACACTTATTGTTAGACTAAAAATATGAAATTGTATTAAAACTACTAGTTTCAGTAGGGATGTGTATTATTTATATATATGGCATGAATGTGGCAGAAATTCTGGCAGTATGATAAATAGATTGACAAACTTTCATATATTGTTGTGTCAATAAACATGCAACACACACACACAAACAAAACAAATGCAAATTTTGTGTATTTTGTTTACTTAATTCTATTCTATTCTATCCCTCTTCTTTTATTTTTTTATAAAGTTGTCTTCACTACTTGTCATTTAGTTACCATTTATTCCTCCTTCGACTTGATAAACAAGCCTATTTACATACTTAACCTATTTTTACTGCTGTTTACTTATTTATTTTTTATTTCTTACTACAAGAAATATAAAGAAGAGATACAGCGGATGGACCTTATAAGATTTCCTCAGGATATTTGTTGTACATATGACGGCCTGCCTTTAACAAAAAAAATTTTATTGGAATCATCAAAAAAAGGAAGAAAAAATCATACACGATAAAATAATAAAAAAAAATATGAAAACTGGAAATAAGTCAGTA
Source organism: Gymnocheta viridis (assembly GCA_956483585.1). Taxonomy (NCBI): domain Eukaryota; kingdom Metazoa; phylum Arthropoda; class Insecta; order Diptera; family Tachinidae; genus Gymnocheta; species Gymnocheta viridis. The sequence continues at coordinate 45,221,523 of OY101440.1, read as the reverse complement.
TTACAAAAAACAAGCTGTGTATACCGTGTAGTTCGCAAAACTATTTAAAAACAAAAATTTTCAAGAATTTGCTTTCAAAGTTTTGAAGCCATTTAAAAAGAAAAGAAAGGAAGAACATATAATTATTATAGTTTCAGATAGTAAAGAACATAAAAAACTTTCGATTGTTACCTCTTAACAAGCCAAATATTTGCTAATTATAACGAAGAAAAATATTTTCAAAAATATATACACAAAACGAATTAGCGGGCAACTAAATATATAAGTTTCAACTACTACAACTGCTGGAGAAAGATATGAAAATTATATTATTTATGAATATTTAAAATATCAAATTATACATTTTTCAAACATTTGGAATAAAAAACATTTGAACAAATTCTATTAAAGAAGTGGTCTTTAAAATTGAAGTCGCAACATAAGAATGTATAATTTTTGAAATGTAGAAAATTTACATTTTAATTCCATATTTATTTGAATTCATATTTGCGGTTCTGTTGTTAGTAAGTTCTTCTTTAGGGTCCTTTTTGTATACGGGCCTCCGCCTCATTGCACCTTGTGTTGTGTTGTGTTTCTGTTGTAGAATCATTGTATTTTGTGTTATGACAACAACAACAAAAGACTGATTGTAAATAGTTTTTGTTCCACATTTTCATTTTTGTTTTTGTTTTTCTGTATTTTTGTAAACTCCTGTTTTCCTCTTATGCTATTGTTTTTTTATCATTATTTACACAATAGTTGTTACTGTAAATATTCAGTTTAATTTTTATTGTTTCCATTTCTGCTCTATTCCATTGTTTACATTTTTGTTGTTTACCCACCATTCTTCACATTTTTATGCAAAAAAAAAATAAATAATAATAAAAATTAAAAATATTATTTAATGAATACAAGTATTACAACATCAACAATTATTGTGACCCATTTCTAACCCTATTGTTACTTTAACAAACAAACAAAACAAATGAACGGACGGACCGCCACTACCGCCTGTTAACCTGTTCTGTTCTTATTTCTGTTTCGTTTTTTATTTATTTAATTTTTTTTTTAACAAAAAGTGGAATAATTTTATTAAATGAAAATAAAAAGTGAAATTCCTGTACATTTGTAGCGAGAGAAGAAAAACGCTTTTAATTTTTAAGTTTTCAATGAAATGATATTAACAACATGAATACAATTAAAGAAAAACTTTAAAGTAGCAAACTTGAAATTTTATTTGCAAAGACAATACCGGCCAATGATGATTAAGTGTGTAAACAGACGGATGCAAATCAGCTGCTGTACTGGGGGAAGACCTTTTTGAGCTGTGAATTCAAAAAATGAAAACTTCATATTTAATAGTAATTAAGGACCTTGAGCCCCTTTTTTTGTAAAACACAACGATAAATTTTATATGTGAGAGATACGAAATACAAAAAACAAATACACAACAAAGTTGTCAACGTTGTTTTTTAAAATATGGTCCTTAATTTCCGTACGTTTGCTCTTTGCTCTGGCCAGTGCTGCCGGGTGCTCAAGGAAACACAAGCTAAACTGGCTTTTGAAAAAGGATAAAGAGCTCAATCGCTAGAAAAAAGAATAACAAAAAAGGCTAATAAACTTTAATTTAAATTTTATTAACATTATTGCTCTACAATTTTACAGGTTTTGTAAAACCTCCCTTCCTCATACATTTTTGGTAACACATCTGCCAGAAAAATTATTATAAAATATTTTTTTTTTCAGTTTTCATGTAATCATGAACATTTTCAAAGAATTTAAATTCACATGAAATTTTCTTTTTCTACAGGACAACAATTTATTTATATGGGCAAATCCTGCGTGACGAACGCTACATTCGTACACGTTTTCCCATTAATATATACAAATTTGTTGGTACCTTCAACTTATGTATGGTGTTTAGTGGGATATAAGTGTACTTTCGAATGGCACAAAAAAAAATAATTTTGTAGCAGGTATTTGTTACGAAATAATTGATCACAAAATTTTGTGACGGACGCTACAAAAAACGGAAGTAACTTTGAGAGTTAAAGTGTGTTTGCGTATTTTTTTTATCGAATTTTGCATAATAAGGCACACAAAATGTATTTTTTTAGCAGAAAGAAGAATATAAGAGAATTCTAAATTAACTTATTTGCAGCCAAGAAATTTCATTGTTTTTTATTAAGAGACGTGAATCCTTTGTGACGCACGTTACATTTTTTCTATTCAATTTTCTATTCCGAAATTTCGTACCTAAATTCAATGTCTCCAAAATAGGAAACCAATATTTTTTCAGATAAATTGAAGTGAATTCAATGTATAAAAATATGACTTTCGATCGGGCCATCTTCACTAAGTTAATGATATGAATGCCTAAAAATTTTTAAATTCTAGTATGAAATTAGAAGATCTGGATTTGTTAATAATTTGTGCATTAACGATTATTGAAATATATCTATTTTCTTAAAAAAAAAAGATAAAAAATAGGTTAGACAAATTTCTAAAAATTTTGGTTAGTGGAATGTTTCTGGGACTTGCCCATATATGAATAAAAATTATTTTCTATACGGGGCATAGGGCCATCAGACAATGATTTGGGTGATACAAATTTTATAATCCTCATAATTTCGATATGCAAATTATTTATTTAACATTAAATAGAATAAAATTAAATTCAACAGAACTTTTAATATCTCTGAAATACTAACAGCTAATTCTAAAATATAGAAGAAATGTTTCTTTGTAAACAATTTATTCACATTTCCTGATTCTAAGTTCAGTTCGGAAAAATTATTCGCAAAATAAATATTATTAAATAAATAATAATAATTTAAAAAATTATTCAATTTAAATATATTTTAATAACAACAATCGGACAAAATTTGTGAAAATAAAATTAGCTGATTCAAATTGCTCACACAAAATTACACAAAAAAAATTCGAAAATGATTTTGAGCATTAAAACTATTCAGAGTAAAATTATTTTTGAAAAAGGTTGTTCACATATTATATAGTTTTCAAAGACTTCTCCTATTCGTAATGTATTTCTAAATGAATTTTCTAAAAAATGAAAACATTGCGTAGGATTAATTATTCTAATAAGATATTCCTCTTATTCCACTTGGCGACATCGACGTCACTTCAACACAACACCAAAAACTTAGGGCTTGTCTATTGACAGGCTCATGTTATTTTCTAGACCGTAGAGAACAGAAGTACACTTTCATTAGCACAAAATTGTTGTCGAGATCGGGTAGACAAGCTCCAATTTTTTGTTATTGTGTTGACGTGACGTCGCACTGTGGCTGAAAATCGTTTTTCATTGGCCAAAAGTCAAATTTTTTTTTGTCACCGATTTTTACGCCCTTTTGCAGCTAATATATCCAGATTAAGGTAGCCAAAAAATTAGGTTAAACTATTGATAATTGTGAGCGTGGCATGCTGTCAAACTCAACGGTTTTTTGTAATTTCAGAAAAAGGTGTTTTTCTGTTGTTTTTTATCAAAAATAAATGATTACTACTCGCAAGCTATCATCGATAATGGCCTGCGGTCTTTTTTATAATGTTGGCAGGATTATAGTCTTTAGTTTTTGTAAGTGGTCAGAGCTCTAGCGTTTAATATTAAGGGCGTTACGGAATATTTATGAAACTACTATATTTTTCTCAAATTTAAACTTTAGTAGAATAGAACTTCTAGGGAACAAAAGGGAACAAGAAATGTATACCACCCGGAGAAAGGTGAAAGTGTCCTCTTTACCGCTATATATACTTTTGCACCCGCGACGAGCCGTCTGTAGAACACTTTTTTCATTTTAATGAAATTACTCCAAAGTACTCGTATACAATGGTGTATATAATTTTCACTTTTTTGCCTAAAAGTTTATGTTTTTACTTTAGACTACGTAAAACTAAAAACATTAAATATAATACCTGCGAAAGGGTTTAATGGCTTTGTTTTGATCAGCCAAAAATTGGTAATAAAATTATCACAAAATTCTACAATAAACATATGATCTGTTTCTAAATTTACCTGTTATCAAATGTTAGGGTCAACCAAAGTCATAAGCAATTTTATAACAATAAGCGTGACATTAAACTACTAAAAATAAAAAAACAACCCAACAACAACAACAAATATTGGCGAGATACTAATCAGTTTTACCTGATATTAAGGTCTGGACAACATGTGCAGTTTTGTGCAATTTAAGCACTACCTGCTATGAAATTAAAGATCAATGTGTGAATAACATGTATCTAGATGTAGGAAATAACATGTGGGAAATGCGTTAAAGAAATATGGGAACACAAAGTTAATTCTTTTTTGTAAATGGGGATGTGATGGTTCTTCGGGACAAAAACAATACAAACAAGTTGTATGTGAAAATATTTCGGACTCAGATATGTTCATGGTATCATTTGTACCATTGCGATTGAAAAAGATTTTGGAGGATTCAGAGCCTTCGACTAGTATAACGCAAACAATGGATATTTGGAAAAATGAGACACCATCTTCTACGAAATACTGCAGGCCAATCAAATTTGAATTCAAAAAAGAAACTCATGATGCCATTAACAAAGATGTTAGTGATATTAAGGCCCAAATTGCAACACTACAGCCATTACAATTACAGTTAGTTGGCCAGCAAATTGAAGTAAGCTACCAATTAGTGCTAACAATGATAGATGGAAAAGTAGGTCAGGCTTTGACTAACACGAAGGCTGCATCCAGCTGCATTATATGCCAAGCAACATCAACCCAATTAAACCAAGTCCCGACAAAATCATTAGATAATACCGATGCATATGAATTTGGATTATCACCACTACATGCAAGAATACGACTTATGGAACACATACTAAAAATCAGCTATGATTTGGATTTCGGGTCTTCAGGATCAATAAGAAACAACGAAACCAACAAAGAGTTAAGAAGTGCAAAAAAGAAACATGTTCAAGATGAATATCGCAAATTAGGATTGATTATAGATCAGCCAAAACAAGGGTCAGGCAATACAAATGATGGCAATACCGCAAGAAGATTCTTTTCAGATCCAGAAACAGCATCTGAAATAACAGGAGTGGATTTAAACCTTATTTTCAGATTTAAAATAATCCTAAAAGTACTTGCGTGCAATGAAGAAATTGACTCTAGAAAATTTGGAGATTATGCTAAGGAAACTGCAAAAATATATACAACCAACTACCCATGGAGAAATATGTCTGCAACAGTTCACAAAATCCTTTATCATGGAGCAGATGTCATTAAATATCATTTGGTGCCACTTGGAGATCTATCAGAGGAGGCTCAGGAAAAAAGGAACAAGGATTACAGATTTTATAGAGAGCACAATACTAGAAAAATTTCAAGAAATTCAACAAATGAAGATCTATTTAATATATTATTGGCAACGTCAGATCCGTTCATCTCCAGTATTCGAAATCAATGGAAAGTGGAACATCGGGATTTAGATGAAGAAGCCAAAAAACTACTAAAGAACAGAAATAGCACAGAAAAAAATATGGAATATTTGCAATCAATATTTGAGTCAAATGAATAATAATTATAATTGCCTTTCATTGTTATTTAAGTACGAAAAACATAATATTAGTAAAAAATAATAACAAACAGAACCTACCATTGTTGCAAATGCTATTAAAATTTATTGCAGTTTTTATTTTTAAAATGTTTTTAAAATTATCAAATTTGACAGCAAAAAATAATAAATTTTTCTGTAGTAATAGTAATATTTTTAGATAATATTATTAACGTGTTTTTTTAAGTGTAAATATTCTTTGAGTGTAAACAAATTTGCAAATTTGTCAGCAAAAAATTTTCAATTTTTCTGTAATAGCAAAATCTCCAGTTGATTTTACTATTTTTTTCAGTGTAAAATTTTTTTTAAGTGTAACATTAAAAAAATTCCATTATTACAAAAAATATTTATAATTATTATTAATTTCCAAATATTCAATTTTTTAATAAATAAAAAAATAATAAACCCATATTTCACTCTAAAAGTAAAAAAAATTCAAAAGTTCAACTTTGACCTAGAATTCCTTAAAAAGTCCTTAATCAATTTTAATGAAATTTAAACTGAGTCAAGCTGAACTAAATATCTATCCAATAAAATAAACATTACTTCAATATTTTGATCGGTTCAAAAGTTACAGAATTTTGGCCAATGAAAAACGATTTTCAGCCACTGTGCGTCGATATCGGCAACTGGAATAAGGATGACTATTTAGATAAAAATTATAAAATAAGGATTTGAATAAATTTATATTATTCTTTCAATTACTTTTTTATAAAAAATATTCAAATTTATTTCGTCTCAATAATTGAATTTTTGTTTTTATAAAAAAGTGAACTCCAGCTCAATTGGAAGTATAATATAAATCAATTAAGAAAATTTTGAAAACAAAAAGAGAAGAGTACGTGTTTGATTAAAAATATTTTACGAACAAAAATTATCAAATTAAAATTACACCTTCTAAGATTATTTCAAGCAAATGAATTAAATAAAATTTATTCAGAGAAAATATCCCAAGAAAATCATTTAAACAAGAATTATTTATTTAAAGTCGAACCTGCCAGAAAACTGCAACAAAATGAAAACGAGTTATTTCAGCTTTTTTTCACATACACAACAAAACACATCATCAGAGAATGAAATAGTGTATTTAGTACTTTAGTAAATTTTGTTGGCGCCGACTTGTACAAACTACACCAACACAACCAGATTTAAAGTCTCCCCTCTCGCCTTTTTGGCACAGCAATTGAATGCTTAAAAACTACATTAACATTTCAATGAGAGTTTACAAGAAAATCCAAATAGGTTAAACAATTTGTTTTCAAATTAAAGTCAAAGTAAAATCGACAAAATGTTCCTTGATATGGGTGCGTTTCTGTGAATGTGTGTTTCAACAAATATCTTTACAGCCTTTAAGGTCCTTATAATACTTTTTATTTTATGTCTTAAGCAAAGAATAACTGAGAAATGTTTTAAACAAACACTTACAACCGTAAGAAAAATAAAAAAATGAGGTTAGTAGCATTAAGTTTAGTAGAGATACTTGAAACAAATTATAGCTTTAAAAGGATTTGTTAGAAAAATCGTACTCATCGTAGTCACACTTATAAACATTAAGTAAAGTCAACTATTTCGAAAGTTACACTAAAAGCAAAAGAATAAAATAAAATTAAGAAAAAAATAAAAGTAAAAAATACAGGTGGCAAAAGGACGAGAAGCAAAAAAAATCTTAGAAGAAAAGAAACGTGTAGCAAAATATTTTAGCACAAAGTCCAGCAATTGTCAAAGCAGTAGAGAAGAAAAAAAAACAACGGAAAGTTATCTCAATTTAAACATAAAAGAAAACAGCATGACACATTAACGAGCATAAGAAAATCATTTTAGCTACTTTGCAAAATAAGCAAACTTTGCCAATCGGACCAGGTTGAAGAAAATTAAAATTTCTTTTATTGTTATTTATTTTAACATTTTCTTTTGGATCTTAAGGCATGCGACCTTGGATAAAGCAGGACATCCCCTGTTACTTTTAGTAATGAGTATAGAAGAAAAGTTGACATCGTGTTACATTTACAAATAGTACTGTTGACAAGGACACTGAAAGACGTGTACAACACACATACCCTCATATCATATCTCTAACATTGTTATACATATTTAAAAATGTATAAAAACGTAATACCATGAGAACACTTTGCTAACATTTCATTGTTGTACACCGTGTACAACAAAGTGTTTTTAAAAGAGAAAAATTATCTCCTTATATTGCAAAAATTTCTGCAATGTCTGACTTTTTCAGTCTAAACATCTGAAACCGTCACTACCGTCAAAAATAAGAGAGCAGGGAGAATATAAGAGTTCTGATGACGAAGACGATTAGGATCTCCCAAAAGTTTTAATGTTGTTTTAGCCCGAACAGTTGTTAAATGTAGTATTTCCCTTACGAAATTGACTGAAGATTTTTACATGTTTATTATAGTTCGTTTACATTGCATTTTTTTACATTTTAGAAAGATTTTATTTAAGTAACAAAACCAGCTGATTAATATTTAAAAGAAAAAAATATATACACACATATTTGAAAGTTGCGTTTGATACAAAACAATATCGAAAAGAAAAGGACATTTATTAGTATTTTGTTATTTTTATTTTTTTTTTGCGTAACGCAAATGTAATACAAGGCATTATAAGGAAATAGGCATTTAATAAATTTCATTGCCTTTTATTTACCATTTGCACTTCATTTTTATTTTCAGTTTTATTTATTTTTGTCCATTTTGTTAATTAATAGGTGCGTTCGATTACTTTTGCAGTAAAATGACTTAAATAAGTAATTACAGAGTAAACTAAAAATTTTCATTCCAAACAAAAGCTTTTGCCAAAAAAAGTACGTGAACGAAAAATTGTAAAAATTAGTAAAATTAAAGAAACAGCAAATGCAAACCAATGTAGTGCTGAAATATATTTACACTTATGACTACTCCACTCTTTTTCATGTTGGTACTCGATGCAATATTTATTATATCATGAACATTTCAAGAAAGCATAAACAAATTATTTTCTGTAATCTTTTCTATATGTTTATTTTTGTTTTATTTGATTTTGCTGATTTGTGTCCGATTAAATTTATTCAAAATTATGTGTCACAGTAGTAAGTTTATACTATTGATTACCTTAAAAGCAAGTGCAGTACTAAGTAACCATATATTTAGCACTTTCGCAACCTCAAAGAATTAAAATATCATAAAAAAAAAGCAAAGTTCAAAAGTTGTTATGAACATTTATTTCCTTTTAAAAGGCATATATTTGATTAACAAGCGAATAGTTTAAAAATAATTATTCATTTTGTATTAATATTATTATAATTATTTAAGTTTTTCTTTTTTAATATAATTTTTTTCACAAATTATATACTTTTTGTTTGTTTAACTTTTGAATCACGTTTTTTTGTTTTAGAAAATTTTACTTGCAAAAATTTCTTCAGCAAAAATTTTTAAACACTCAGCCATAAACTGTCGCTTTACGCTCTCAATTTGTGTTCTCATTTATTGTATTTTGTGTAAACGAACGCAATTTAGCAAAGTGCAGTAAAGTTCATTAAAAATTTTTTTAAAACTTTTGGGTACTCGAACGCACTTGATATTTTTTTGTTTAATTTTGTTTTTTATTTAAAATGTCAGTTATTATTCTTGCACAGTGTAGTATCTTTTTAGCACAATTTGAGAAAAAAAAAACATAGTTGCATCAGTAAGTAATACTAGATTTCGAGTAGATTTCGTCAAAATCTAGTAAAGAAGTAGATTTGGTTTTGTATGGGAAATCTATTCAAAATCAACAAGATTTTGCTCGAAAACTCTTAAGTACTAGATTTCGGTGCAGTGTAAATGGACTTTTAGTGAATTATTTTTCTACGAAACAAACATTAAACTATTCAGTAAATTTATTATTCGAGATATGCCTCGATATCTTATTTCAAATAATTTCAAAAACCTCTCAACAAGCAAAACTTTTTCAAACTTTCACAAACATTTAACTGCATAAATTCTTTTTAGTTGCACTTTAATGATAAATCACATGAACTTTTAATTGGTGAGTTTGAAGTACAAGTCCCAGCTGACTAGAACAGGCAGAGAAAGCCGTTTAGACTATTTGCTAGAAAAATATGCTCGCATTGCCACACACCTCATCCACTGGCGCAGACTTTACTTAAACATCATTAATATTTAAAACAACATTCAATGAAGAAACAATATGCGATTTGCTAATTTTCTTCTTTAATTAAGAATATTTTACCTAGCAGCAAAATTTGTACACTCAACCAGGGCCTTCTTTATAACACTGGGTCTTCACGTAGCAATTTCATTGCTGATAACAAGCAAAAACTTCAGCAGAGTTTTAATAGTTCGACTGCTGATTGCTTTCAGGTGGAGTAAACACGTAAAATTGCTAAAAATGTTCATAGTGATATGTTGTATAAATATGCTATAATTTTATATACATAAAGATGGGAATTGTTGATAAAAGTTTATTATTTTAAATATTTTTTCGGTTTTCGACTCCATTAGGTGTTTTTTTTTAAATAAATATGCAGTTTTTAGTTTTCTAAATTCAAATTCGCAAATGCGCTGACTACAGAAAAGAGAAATAACAGCAGATTAATAGGCAATAATTGCTCAAGCAATCACTTGAGCAATCCATTGTCCATTTAAATTACAAAAAAAAAATACTTAAACACTTTTCTGATGGGATTTGATCTTCAAACTCAGAAGTTATAAGTTCATGTTATAATTTTATTTTTATTTCAAGTACAATCTCATTCACAACTTGATTTTGCAAGTAAGTAATTTTGAGTGAATATATCCGCACGCAATTATTTTTTGCTATGCGGTCAATTCGAAAATTAGCACAAAATAGAATAATGACACCCATAGACGTGCAACTGTTGGTACAACTTGAAAAGGTTGTTCCCGAGATTTCTACGTTTGCGGTCTGGTTGTACGAAGTTGTATCTTGGTTCTACGAAAAATTTAAAAATTTTTATTTTTGGACATGTCGTATAACTCGCTCACAACATTAGTGATCATTTCCCAGACAAAACGCTCAACTTGATTATCAAATGCGCTGGAGCAACGGGTCCGCAATGACAATAGTTGGCTTAAGATTGTGTGCCATGCCCATTAACGTTACGATCGAGTTGTACAACATGCCAAAAAAAACTTTTTGATCTTTTGTACAACTTAGACTCAACTTCATGCAACAAGGCTTCAAAGAGTAAAACTCAGTGCACAACATCCTCAAGTTGTACCAACGCTCGCGTGTATTACAGTTCAAAAACCTCATACTGCCAGGCCGACAATGTCATACGTATTCGTTCTTTCGTACAATTACATTTAAAACAGAAACAAAATTTTATAATTTTTTTTTGTTTCAAATGTAATTGTAAGAAAGAACGAATAAGTGTGACACCGTGGGCCTGGCAGATAATTTAATTTTAAATTAAGGAGATGTCTCAGGATATCGCACGTTATCGTTTACTAGATTTCTCAACGAAAAATAACAAATTTTCATCCAACTAACAACCTATTTTACTTATTTATGAATTTACTAAATAAATATATGAATAAAATGTGTTGTTAATGGGGCGGAAATAAGCTGATTTTCGTTTAGAATTCCAGCGAACAATAACGTATGATGTCAAGGGACATGCCGTAAGTTAATTTTTCCCTGCAAGTATTCTTAAATAGAAAATTAAAAATCGGGGTTTTATTGTGTAATGTTGTCATAATAGATGCCACAAAATTTTCAACATCTACAATAAAAATTATTTGTTGTTAGTTACGTTCCCTTGTTTTAGCTTTAAATAGATTACAAATTTTATTCTTCTGCAAGTCTGAATGCCATTCGCAATAACAATTTAAAGTTGTTTGATGATGTTACCATTTAACAAAAGCTCACGCTGACGCACACCCTCATTTCTATCCCTTACAATAATTTCTTTACGAGCAGCACAAACTACTGCAGACGAGAGTGCGTGTTATCATTTTGATTAAACGTGACGCGAAAAAGGTTCATCTTCCAACAAATTAATTGTTCTAATAGAGATTATGTCAATCAACGAAAGTGCGTGAATCGTTTCACGATATGAACATTGTGTGCAGAGTTAATCTCTATAATCCTCCGCCGCGGCGTCGTTTAGGCGTCAGTCTATTTATTATTAAATAGCAAACTAAATTTGATAAAAAATTACGTGACAGCTCTCAAATGGTTTACACTGTTCCAACTTAGAGATTAATACTTTGCATTAGAAACACGTACATACTCGTTTGTGTATTCTATTCTATCGTATTCTAAATTTCCTTTTAAAGTATATTTTTTAAAGTTAACCGAAATATACGAAAAAAATTTGGGAATACAAAATTTTTTGGTATTTTTTTAATAATAAAAATTTAAAAATCCCCAACTTTGGGATATAGTTCCCACACTTTGACCCCATGACACTTGTCATCAATGCGACGTTATCAGTGACAATGATGACAATTGTGTCATCAATTTAATGACAAAATGTTATCAGCGCAATGACCAAGCGGCATCACTTTAAGGACAAAATTTCATCAATGCAATGACACACCGATTTGACTTTTGCCGTTAAATTGATGTCAGTATTTGTCATATTGATGACATTTTTCATAAGACTGATGTCAAAATTCTGATAGCAGACCGTCATCAAAGTGAAGATGAATTTTTCTATGAGTGCACTGAAGGTGACAATAAAGGTGTCTTTGATTTCCTTTGTTTAGTTTCTGAATTTAAAATAACTCCAAGTCTTCAAATTTAATTCATTTCAGATTAAGCAGTGGTGGCCATGTCTTAATATAATGGGAGGAGGTCGAAGATGTTGGGTAAGGCCGCTATATTAAGACCGAGACATTAATAGATTCTTCGGGACGAACTTTGAAAGAATCTTTAACAGTAATTCTGAACAATTTAAGAAAACTCTAAGGAGAGATAGAGATGTATTCGAAAAAATACGTTGGTTAAAGAAAGTCTTACTAGTAATTCCAACAGACCAGGAATACGTGCACAGTGTAGCCTCTTCCTTACGCGGGTGTAAGAAATATCTTTTTATATTTTTATGTTTTTTATATATTTCGAATGTTACTTGGCTCATGAAGGAAGTAATCAGATGTTTTCATCAGCGTTTAAGATGGGGCTAATGGTCGTTATTTAATTTTTATTTTTTTATTTTTGCTAAATAAACACAAATAAAAAAAGTGATAGCTGTCAAACCTCTCAACGTACGTTAAAAGTTGCTCGACTTTAGTACTTGGCGTTGACTCAGATGCACGTAATGGGCCAAAGCTAATAAGAAAACTTGTATTTTAACTTAGTTGTCAGTTGAAAAAAGCGACGTATAACGTACGATGGATTCTATGTGCCTCGGCCTTAATGCCTTAAATATCGGTTTTTTTTTTTCAACCAAATCAATCAAATTAATCTATTTGGTGACCAAAATGTCAAGAAATAATTTTGTTAAAATAAATTTTCGTGAACCTCAACATTTCTGATTTTAATGAAATGAGATCGTTCTGGTAGCTGGTATTTTTATGGAGCTCTAGCGATAGTGCTAGTAAGTTTCTCAAACTCAGCTATGTTTTTTATAATGAATTCAAAAAACTGGTATATGATGAACTTCTTAATCAATATTAACCGAAAACAACTTAGAACCATTAAATCGGCTGTTTGCGAAAAACATTGTTGCCAAATCAACGTTTTCTATCTCTAAAAAATACTCTGCGCTCGCCAGTAGCTCTTTAATGTACACTTTATATTACAAATATATTTTTACACTTCACTTTTAAACATCATTCAATTTGTATTTTATTAATGGTGGCCAAAAGAAAAGAAAAATACATTTGATTGCTCTAGAAATTTTTTGTCCGTAAATTCATTTCTTTTTCTTTCCACATTTAATGGCCTCTGAATCAACTGTCAATAGCATACGACATCATTATGTTACATAAAATAAATTTCCGAACAAACTGTTTCTTTAATGTTGCAAGCAAACATTTATTTTGGCAAAATAAAGCAGCTCGGAAAAAATTGTGAACAAAAAAATGGAAATTCTCATAAATTTTAAAGTCAATGAACCGAAGTTCACATAATTTTTTAACCATTATGTTCATTTAACCAACAATGAAAGAATTGAATAAAAATAAAGAGGAAAGCATAAAAATAAGAAAAATACCTAAACTACTTCTTTTTTTTATAAAACTTTTGCTAATGTAGCCAGGCGGCGTTGGTACTTTGTGTAGTCATTTTGAGTATTTTTTTTTGCTGGCAAAAAATAATCAAAAACAGAAAACAAAAAAATGAACTCATCCCGGTTTGGCAAGTGCTGCCTTGCACTTATTTTAAGTGTGATTTTTTTATCCTCCCTTTAACAACCTACGCTTAACATATTTTTTATAGATTTTGGCTTTTATTTTCAAATCTTATTTGCTGTCGTTATTTTAATTTTTTTTTCTTAAATTTGGTTATTTTTCCCAACTACATTTGAAGTTTACCAGCCAACATCAACATTTTTGTTGGTCATTGTGAGCATAAAAAAACACAACGTTAAAAAAATTAAATGGATTGAAATCTAAAGTCTGGTTGGGCGTTTTTGTGTGGCAATTTAATGATGACTACAAAATTTGTTTGTTCAGTTTTTGAACAGTTAGCCTATTGGTTTTCTATTGAACAAATGTATCTTCGTAGGAAAAAATAAAAAATTAAAAAACAAGAAAATAATGTGTGACTTGGCAGGGCATGTTTTGAATTTGAGTAGCGCTGATTTGTATGGCGAACTAATCACCTCAGAGGGTAAATACGAAAATTGATTGGCACAAATTTTGAACATATTTCTACACTATTTTTTAAATAGCATTCAACAGTTTGAATATTACGGATATGGGCTAACAAAAATAAACAGAATTCTAGAAACATGTAAATTAGTTTTGTAGCCTTTTATTTTTGAGATTTAATGGCAAACAAACAAAAACTGCACTCAACAGTGTGTTTTGTCAGTATTTTATAATGAAAATTTCGAGAAAAAAAATGTATCAACAAAATATTAAAACTTTCAAATAAAGCATTTGAATTCAACGTTGGGTGTATTTCCATATTTGAGTGCAAATAAATAAAAACAAAAATATATAAAAACAGCTACAAAAAATAGTGAATTAAGAGAAAAACACTGAAACTTTGAAACTATTAAATTCATTATCATGCATGAGTTGTGTTTTGTGACAGAAAATACATAAATAAAAGTTTGTTGTTTCTTAATGCTACTATTCTAATGCCACTGCACTATGGGTGGAGTAATGTTTTAAAGTGACTTAAGTGTGAAAAGCTTTTTCACGGCGCTGGAAAAAACGAAAAGAGTTATCAAAATAATATTGATTTAACTTGTTAAAACGTAAGTACGAAATTTTTAACTAAATTCCATACGTGGTTTGACTTAAGTTCGTGGGAATGTGCTATTCAGGTCGAATAACTTTCAAATTACTTTTCTAGAAATTTTAAAACATTTTTTATTCAAAGAAAATAAAGAAAACTACAATCGTTATATCAGCAGAAGCGAATATTACGATTTTCGATTAATCGCCACAGCGTGCATGTGTTGATTTTTACTACTTCTGAATTGGATATTTGATTCTGGGAATATCTACTTTATAATCAAATTCTATTACAATAAAGAATATGAGAAGTAGGCAGATATCTTAATACTAAATATTTCACAGTTTTGAAAAATTTTAGTCATTTTGAAATTCTACTAATGATCCTCTTATTATCTTCCTTTGAACCAGTAGAATTTAATTGAAACCAATACTGTTTAAAGAAAGAGGAACAGTAATTTAATATGTAAGAAATTTTCGTATTTAAATTTCTTCTTAAAGAAATTAAATTTAACTTAATAAAATTCTTAACAATAATTTTTTTTTTAAATTCAAACATTGAACTCAAGTCAAGATAACAACTTTTCCCTTTTATATGTTAATAATGAAATCCAAGTTCGGAGAAAAATCGTTTTTAAAATTGTTAATGAGACCATGTGCACCGCGGCTGATTGTCACTTTTAATTTAATTCTTTTAATGTAAATAAAATGAATTTTTAATTTTAAATTTCATTGTTATATAAAAATTCAGATTTGTTTCATAAAAATTTGATTTAAATTAAATACAAAAATTTCGTAAATTTTATTTATTTAATTTCATAAATACAGGTGAGGCGTAAAACGTACGACAATTAAAAAAAAGTCGATACACTCGTTGAAGACAATGCACGTCTGAGGCAGCGAACCAGGTAAAGTTAACTCTGATCCTAAAGATTTTTATATCGTGCTTCAGTTTTATTGTCAATTAACTTTAATGTTTCTAGGGCTTAAATGTCATAAATATTTTTATTCCAAATACTCAATATTGTTGTAATGTAAAAGAAAATAACTCGAATTATTTTATGCAATTACATTTTTATTACAAATAAAATTTGTCTTATATTTTCTTTATCTTGGAGTTTATTTACTATACTTTACTGTTTTTGAAAGAGGTGTAAAATTACATGCTTAATAAAAGTCAATTGAATTTTTATGGTAAATAAATTTGTTTTATTTAATGCGATTTTTTTTCGAACTCAATTGGTTGTTGATAGTTTCTAATTCAAAGTAATTATTATTTTGGCTAAAGTTTGTAACATTTTTGTAGAAAGAAATCTCTTTTGTCGAAAGCATTCTTTTCACAAAAACGTTAGAAACTTTAGCCAAAATAATAATCACTTTGCACTAAAAACTAATAAATTAGTTTTAATTTATTTTCTAAAATATTTACAAACCAATATGAAACAAAAATAGAGAAGGGAAGTTTTATTATGGGTTTTTGCTTTCTAAAGTTTACTTTTTTTTATTAAACGAAATTTTTATGAATGAGAGAAGTCTAGTTTTAAAAAATTATTACAAACAATCCAATAGATATGCACAATTTTCCACTATTAATTCGTCAATAAATATAAATAATTTTCCATTTTAAAATACCATTCCATTCAGAAACTCTTAATATGATTTATTGAAATTTTCACATACGAGATATGAGTCCTTGCTAACATAAACGGATCTGTAATGTCTTAGACAGCTGAAAGTTACGATTCGGCCTATATGTCAAAAGTTAGTTTTATCGCGCAGGAGCTCAGAATCAACTCAATGGTTTTTTAAAGTTGGTAGCTTAACAATACTATTGACTCTTCCAAGTTTGGTGGTTAGTTATTGAACCATTCTGAGCAATTTATAGGTATAGGTTTGCTAAAGAATCCCATTTTTGCCGGCATGCAACGGTTAGGTGAATATATTTATAAGAAGCTGTGGTGCATGGATGATTTAAAAAAAAGAATTAATTTTTTTAGTAGTTTCATAACAAACAAGTCCAAATTAAACTAAAAATGCAATTGCTGTTGTAGTTAAAAAGAAATCTATGCAAAATAGTTTTTATACAAAAAAAATAAATTTCGTGTAAAATCTGCGGCTGAACCACTAAAGACAGATAGACAGAGGTTAAACATATCGCTCGCGCATTTTAACTACACTAAGAAATATAATTTTTGAGTTAATAATGCAGAATTGTTCTTCATATTTTGCAAAAATATTTGCTCGAGTATAAAGATTTATTTTACTGCCCGCTTGAAAAAAGAATATTTTTTATATTTCCATTTAAGTCTGATTAAATTAAAAACTGTTAACTCTTTTTATGCAGAACAAATTTTTCGAGTTATGATATTGTTTGAGTAAATGGAGGATATGGGAACAACAGTATAATTGATTTAAATTTGTACCCATAGTGCAATAACAAAATTAATACAAGCATTTGTAATACAAGCTGCGGTTGTGATAGTCGAATTGGAAATTGTAGAGTTATAAAAAATTTATTTATTATACAATATCAAGGGACATGCAACCAAAAATCATAAAGTATATAATACGTATGTATATATTTTATACATACATAAGTAAAATGAAATGTAACAGAAACTCAAAAAAATTCATACAAACAAAAACTGTTCACTCGTAGAAAAATCACCTTAAACAGAAACAAATATAAAATAATATACTCCAGGAAAAATATTTATATGTACAGTAGTCATGATCCGATTTGTGAGGTATCAAGTGAGATATCAAAGGATTTCTGATATACAAGAAAAATCAATAAAAAGGTTCTTGAAAACCTGAAGACCTCCAGTTAAATTTTAGGAAATATCTTGGAATAGAAACTGCGAAACATTTTGCAAACAATTCTCGTTGTTGATTTAGGACCACCCTAACCCGCAGCAAAGGTATCGTAGTTATTCGATGTTATAAAGCTACTAGTGGCACACTACATCTGCCTTCATTTTATTTATAGCTATTTTTCTGTTGCTGCTGGCATACAAAGTTTTAAAGACACACAAACCCCACAAATCTAGAATAAAAAAATTTGTTCCACATTGTTGCTGTTGTTCGTTTTTGTAGCTCTATAATGCATAAAGTTTATGGCTTATGCTACGACAAGCAACAAAAGCAGCAACCGCAAGTTTTGAAATTTACAAGAAGAATAAAAGAAGATTTTAAAGGTAGCAACCACCAAAATTAAATAAAACCTGAGGCAACAAAAACTGCATAAAGCAATTGAACAGAGCGAACAGCATAAGATAAAAAAAATATTAAAATGTAAATAGTTTTGTAGGTTTCAAAAGATTTTCGTAACAAAAATTGCCAAGATTTAGTTTAAATTAAACTACAAAGTGGCTGTTGAAGGGATTTAAGAACAATGATAAATTTATACAGACACTGTTGCAGGTTAGCAAAAACACACACATACACATTGAAAAATTAGTTAAAAAGAAAATGTAATTTTTTATTTATAGAATAGAATTACTGGAAAAAGGGTCACTTGTGAAAGACAGATGCTGTCATACAGAAACACAAATAAATGTCAGATTATTTAAAAATTCCTTTTTTTTCGTCTGTCATTCTAGACAGTTGCAAAATAGGATTTTTTGTTGTAGTTTTTTGAATTGTTACACACGAGCAGCTTAAACTATACAAATCACATATTTACAGTATGAAAGGATTAAAACAAAGCAAAGAGAACAAATTTAATGATCAAATTGTTGACAGTCATTTTTGTAACTAGAGTCCCTTTTTCAGGTTTTAATAATTGAGTTGTGGCTTAATTCATCAGTATAAAATTCTTATTGTTAAATAACAAATGAATAAATATTATTGACATGGAGTTTTTAACATTCTTAAATTTTATCTCTTTTTCAGGAAGTCGTATGGTCTGCATGGTAAATATATTTAGAATAAAACTTTATATAATTTTTGATATCATTTAAAAAAAGTAAAAAAAACCACAAAATCAATCAATTTAGGAAAGTCTATTAATAAAAAAGCCGCAGACACAACACAATAAAATAAATTATTTCAATGTCTCTGGTTAAGGCACTGCGTATGAGGAATATTAATTCGCACAAAATATTTATCATACGCAGCCGGTATTCACTTCATCGAATGGAATATATTGATCATACGCCTTCAAGAGAAGATGACCTGACACTAAGTTTGCTAAATGAGCTTGATTTAGCTTGATTCTCAAGATTTTTTAGGGCTTCTCTAGGATCAAGATAAAATTGTAATTCACAAGCTAAAAGAAATTTGCAAAATTTTTCTTAATTTTTTAATATAAACTCAAATTAAATACAATTACTTAATAAAATTTATCATTTGCGAATTCATTCATATTATTTAAATTTTTATAAATTTCACATACTACATCTATAATCAATAGTAGTAATTTTCTCCCTATGCTCAACATTATTTTTTAACCAGCACTTGTAACTTGACAGCAGTGCAGCCGACCAGCTGATAAAATAAACAAACAAAAACAATTGCAAAATTAAATTTGAAAATTTTTAATTCTAAGAAAAATGCAATGTTTTTAAAATAAAGAAATAGGATGTCTTGTGATCTCAAGAAAGCAGAGTTAATGATAAGATGATAAGAATGATAAAAATTGTAAAAACTTTTAAAGCTTTTTGCAAACTGAGGAAGGTATCGATTTGGCAAAAACCGTTTCAAAAATTTTTTTTTAACTAAAAAGAGACAAGTAAAATTTGTGAACTGAATAAAATTTATTAAATAAGTATTTCTTTTAATTAATTAATTTTTAGTTAATATAAAAAAAAAATTTTTGTACCTGGGTTTTGAATAAATTTATTTTTGTTTTTAAAATATTATTCGGTTTTTATTTTTGGTAGTCTCAAGACTTTTTTTGGAAATCAAAATTTTTGTACACAATGTCAAGCTTTTTCGAAAATCGGACCTGACAAGCCTACCCGACACACAGAGGAGTATTTCGTCACCTAAAATGCAAACCAACGTATCACCAAAAAATTAAAAGTTGAGTTTTTTATTGATTACGATTTACTACATCATATAACATATGTGTGCATAATTTCAAGCTACAAAAAACAAAAATGTTATGAGCCAAATTCAAAATAACGTGTCATTAAGTGAATGATTTTATTAAACAAAAAAAACGTATGATCATCAGTGTTGTCAACTATTTACATCAAAAGTACGTTGTCCTTTTGCTCAAAATTCGTTAGAAAGCGCTAAAGACCGTGAAAATACGATTTAAATATCACAAACAGTTTCAATATTATAAAGTTTTTTGTGTCTTCTGTCAACTTATGAAAAGTGATGTTACATTATATTGCGTTTTATATGACGATTTGAGCCAAAAACTGGCCAAAATGATCAAACGATTTAGGTTTTCCGTAGTTTTATGTGTGATTCGATATAAAACATCTGGCGGCAAATTTTTTGAGATTTTTTTTAATTTTGTGATTAATTTGCCAAGAGTATGATCCTCATAGAATTAAAAAAACCTGTAGCCTTGGAAAAATAGTTATGTTTACCTTTCATGATCAGACAGTCATACAAATAGAGAGAAAGACATGCATGTGCAGCAAATATACATCACTAAATCGATTTCTCTTAAAAAAAAATTGGAACAGTTACACTTTATGACATGTCAAATGAATATTGTACAAATGCCAAACGAAGTGACAAACTTATTTACAACCATTCTGCCCTGTGGTAAAGGGTACATTCACTGGTCACTGGTCACTGAACAGTACCAACTTCAGCTGATACTAATCCCAATGTAACATCAGAGCGCCCTCCTTCGTTGGTACTGAGTAGCACAATCAACGGCGAAGTAAAATAAAATTAATAAAAAGAAGTGGCTACTAAACTAAACACAGCTTCAAACCTCGTAATGTCCTCCTCGCCACCAGAGGCGCTGCAACACTGCTCTACGAATAAACGTGCAAAAAAAAAAAAAAAAAAAAAAAAGCAGAGTTGTAAAGAACGAATGAAGCTTCACCTCCTTTCATATCTATCACTATCCCTTTCCACTAGTTCCAGCACAATGCATTGCATGTGTAGGGGTCATCCCCTGAGTGCTGGTCCAAGATAAAAAAAAAAAAAAAAAAATTACATGAATATCATTTCCATTGACAGGTTAGTTAAAGTCGTTTCAATCCCGCACCTGAGCAGTACATTTAACTTATTTAATATTCTTTTAGCAACATTTCCCCGGAGAAATAATGCATCATATTTATCTCAAGTATACAAGTACACAAAATACACATACTTTCCATGCATCCTTAAGTACACATGTACATAAATAAATACTTGTGCTCAAACAATACCTGTCTGTCCGTCTGTCTTGCTGGAATATTTTTTGGCATGAAGTTGTTTTATATTCCCGCTCTATAGCAGATGTCGTTGCTGTTGTATTGCTGTTAAGCTTAACTACTAGACAGACAACTTAAGGCAGTTCATATAGATATTGTTATTGTTGGTGATGTTGTATTTGAATGCTGTTGGTGGCATTGCTGCTGCTGCTACTGCTGCTGCTGTTCTTATTTGTTAAAGTAATAACAACACATGCAAAATATTTAACGAAAATACAAAATCCCAGAAAAAGCAAAACAAACTTTTCATAACCTATTACTTGTATATTTCTTAAAGTCTGCCTGTCTTTCCATTTCGTCTTTGTACTTAAACGAACAAATACTATTGTAGAAATGTCTGCTTACACTACACTAATGCAGTGTGTAACGGCACTGCCTGACTGTAAGTGAATGAAGTGAAATTTTGCTGTGTGTTTGTGAGTTGCCAAGAGCTTTAAGCATGAAAAATAAAAAAATAAAATCTCACGTATGCATGTAGAGAATGCATACAGGCATACATACACTTAAGTAAATGTAAGTTGGCTGCCTTTAATGTCTGTAAAACAAAAGGCAACAAAAACAAAAACAACAATTACATATGTGTATATGTATATTTGTGTGTATGAGTGTATGTGTGCATTTTTGTTTTTTACATGCACAGGGAAGTGAATAAAATTTAATTTAAAATGATTTATATTGCATTTGGAAATAAAATAAATAAAATTGAAATGAATAACAAAATAAACTTTAAAAAGTCTCTAAAGCCTTTTTCATCATAAAAATGAAACTTTTAGCCACACATGAAGATGACTTGTAAGAGCAAAACTAGGAGGTTTAAAACTTCAGTAATTGAATTTAAGAAACTTTTTGTTTTTGTTTTGTTTGGTTTTGCATTTTTGCATTGAGAAAACAAGCTTCTAGTTGTAATCAGATATAATTGCCACCCACATGAATGCCCTGAGTGAAGATGCATGAGAAGAGATGTTTGAGTAAATATTTTGTGATTTATATGAAAAATAAATTGTGCCCTCTTAAATAGTTTTGAATACTGCTATTTTTATGATTTTTTTCATCTTTTAAAAATAAAAATTCGAAGCGCGGCTCGGAAATCTATCAAAATAGCTCACTTATATTATATTATTGTCGACGTCACATCAAATCATCACCAAAAATGAAGCTCTTATCTACTTGTTGTCGACAACCATTTACTACAAGAAACTGCGCCTGACTTTTCTCAAATGCAACAGAATGATAAAAGTAGTAAACTTTTTTCGACACTTATTAGAAAAGTGCTTATTTATTGGAGTTTACTTTAAGTGACGTTGACAAATAGTTAAATAATAAGTGGGACTAATTTGCGGATGACTAAAATGCTTGAGAAATCAATGAAGAAGGTGCTTCGTTCTAAAATAATGTCCCTAAAAAAATAATTACCATGAAGTGTTGTCTGTTGAGAATTATTGAACTATTCCATGCAGATGCATTTTATTGGTGCTTATGCCAAATCATCAGTAGATCTTAAACCATTTTTTTAAAAAGATTGAAATAAATAAACTAAGTATTTAAAAAAACATTTTCTTTTCTATGTGTTTGCCAAGGTTTCATATAATAAAAAGAGTGATAAGATACTTTAACCAGGGTCGGGCTTTTCAGCACATTTGAGTGAGATCTCCTTTCAGCTCATGCAATTAAAATTAAATAGTTCGCTCTTCTATTTAAGTGGTTCTTTTATTTAGTTTGTTAATTTGGCTCAACTATTTTTTGATCACTTCGTTATTTTATTTCACCAGCTCTTTTGCTTTCTTTCGTCTGCACGAATGCCATTTTGGGGTATTTCAAACTTAACTTACATATTTTGGTTTCCAGAGTGTAGAGACGTTAACTTTTTTGATTTGGCTACAAATACATTTTTCAACAAACAAAAATAACTAAAAAATAATTCAACAAACAAAACTTTTTGAATTCTTTGAAAAAAGATATCGAGACGTCTCGAATAATAAATTTAATAAACAAAATTAACTTTTATTATTGTGTTCTCTTGTTAGTAAATTTTTTTAGAAATTTGTTTATGAACATTTTTAAGTCGTGACACATCCAATTAATTTAATTTTTTTTCTGAACTATCAGAGTTTATAGATAAAAATTGTGTATGTAAACTTTAATACAAAAAATTGAATGATGGTCTATAGAAAGCGCTCAGTGTTAACTTTACGGCAGTGAAATATTTGGACATTGTGACCCAGATTTAGCAACAAAACCAGATACGTTTTGTTCTTCGCAAACGTGAATATATAACTAAATTTTTGAAATAATTGTAAGGCATGACTTTCACAAATCTAATTGACAGCAAAAATTTTAATACCACTGCTCAGACTCATATATTTAACAACACCATCATACTTGAACACAGAAAAAACAAAATGAGCTTTAAATGAGCATTGTTCAGAAAAAGTCAAACTGAATGCTTGGAGGCACATTCACAACGGCCCTTTACACATGCGTTCAAATTATTTAAGTCCGAACGGATATGTTACTTTTTAAAACGCAGCATTCAGAGCGTAAGTATAAATTTGGTTTCTACTGAACATGAAAAGTATACTTCCCCATACGCGAACTAAATGTTTTGTTCAGATATTTTATAACTATCTACTTAAATTTTGGCTGAACTGTCATTCAGAAAAACTGAATGGAATATTTTATCATTTTGCTCATAGAAAAAGTAAAATGTTTCGATCAACAAAATGATTTGCTTAAAAAAAGTAAAACAACTGAATGCTACGTTTAAAAATACTAAACGCAGCATAATAAAAATATTGTTCGTCATTTTCTGGATTTTTTTAAAGCAACTTAAATTTTTGTAACTTTTTAAATTCTCATTGTTTTTTTCAAAAGTTTTTGTATAAAATAAGATGTTTGAAACTTTTGAAGAATATGGTTTAAGGTATACTGATGATTCGGGATGAGCGCCAATGAAATTCATGTATAAAGACTACCGGAAAAACCCTCAACAAACAAAACTTTTTGAAATTATATTTCTAGTCCCTGCAAAATATTAAAAATATTAATAAATGAATTAAAAATATTCAAATGGTTCTTTTATTTAATTCGCTGAACGCGTCTGATACATAACCAAACTCGTGTTTAGTAACAAGCATATTGAACGCTCAAAAGGTTATTTATTCTTGAACACACGTTTAGTTTACTAAAAATTAAATAACTATTTTTATTTGTTGAACACACATTTAGTAATTTTATATCTGAACGTTCATAGTATATTTTTGAACACGCGTTTACATTTATTAAACTAAACTTCAGAAAATAAAAAACTGAATGCACGTGTGACACGAGTCTGAAAGATTTATTCAGTTTTCTACTACAAGCGTTTACGGTACAGAAAACGTAAGAAATATTTAGAAATACTACACATTTGTTTGGTTTTATACTACGTCTTTTAGTATTAGTTGCAAGAGTCAGGTATCAGAGCGGCAGATTTTCATTAATGATCTCAGTTAATCGAACATACTTCCAAACGGAACTCAAATAATCAGCATTGCGAATATTTCCAAAATGAAATTACAAAACTGTTTTCCTAATCTTAATAGTTTTCAAAAACCATTAAATTGTCGTTACTAACATTGTTTTGCTGAGTCCATTTAATGCAAATTTCGAAGCACTTAAGGCCATTGCACACTACAACACAAGTACGATGTAAATTAAAAAATACTACGATTATGATATTGTTCTTTGCAAAACATAAAAAAGCAATTACAATTTATTACATCAGGACTGCAGTTTAGTTAATTTACTTTATACTTGCGTGAAATGGCCTTTAATGAAATTATCTTTTTATGCTTTTAAATTAGTCATAAATGTTATTGTAGACCGTTCTTAAATTTGGATCAAACACTTTTTATATAAAATGATACGTACAAAATTATAAACATATTGTTTAACATGTTTAACTACCTACCTGTTATCCCCACTATAATCTTGAAAATTTTGTATATCTTGTTGTATGAGTGAAACAATAAATTAATATCAAATATTGAATTCAATTAAGTGAAGCGTGCAATTTTATTTTGCAGCTTTATATTTTAATGAGAAGTAACACTCAGGCGATTAGTTTGCTGCGTTACCTTCGTTGAGAAAGCAATAGCGTAGAGAGGAAAGCATAATTATCATACAGTTCTGGCATTGCGCGTTTCGTTAATTTTTAGTGCCAAGGAGGAATAAACTTTGTTTTAGCGAACAGTCCGCCCAATTGAGCAGGTTCTTTAAAAAGCTGACCAACTCAAGCTTCCACTGATACTTTGCTTTTGTTCTTACTTTAATAATTCAACTGTTAATTAATTCAAATGTTTATTAAAAATATATGAAATAAAACAAAAAAATTTTAATAAAAGCCCAAACAATTATTTGAAAAAATAAGCACACACACATACACACAAACACACAAAACATGAACAAAATCTAAAGTATCTTTTGTGCCTTTTATTTTTTCCAGTTTATATTTTTTAAATGAGAAGTTAAACAACAAGAAAACAAAAATGTATTGACAATGAATGATATTGGTGATGCTGGTGAAGTGGAAACTAGAAGATTACAAAATGTGACTTTTTTGAGTTCTGATGCTATTGTTGGGGTTGCTGAGGCTTTTTTGCCTTTAACAAAAACAAAATATTACAAATGTTGATACTTATAGATGAGTTTTCGTTTCTATTATTTTTATTTTTTATATATATTTCATTTTGTATTTTTATTTCTCGCTTGCTTGCTGACTTGGACCAAGGCTTTCAGTTTGTTTGTTTCTGACTTAATTTTTGTTTTCAGGCCCGAGTAAAAATAAGTGAAAAATGTTTGGCACAACAGCTTTTGTGCAACCACATTAAGGAAATTTAAATTCGAAGGTTAAGTGATGACTTGAGATTGAAAGAGAAAAGAAAACCCAAACGTTTGAATGAACAAAGATTGAATAAACAAAAGAAAATGAAAAACACATTTTTGAAAAATTATTTTTATTTTATTTTTAAGGACTTTTTCTGTTTTTTTTTTGTTATTTCTATTATTTAAGATAAAAGGAAAAACAACATCAACAATAAATATTGAAAGAAATTTAAGTTATACAGCCGCCTTTTAGTGCATTGAAATCCCTTTCATTGTTACGTTTGCGTTTGCTGAATGCTTTTAAAAATAAGAGCAGTAGGCGGAGTTGCCAAGTGTACCTCAATTTCTTTCATAACTATTGTCGCTTTACAAGAAATATGTACTCCATTATTTATTTAGTTATCTTGCAGCATTGAATCATTTACTCAGTTTACTGATCAAGGATAATTGAATCCTGACACTTAAATAATTGTATATCTCAAACTCAAGTCATCTTACATTATCATTTTGTATAACAAACTATTCCCATCTGCTTTGCCTTGGGATGCACAAAGCAATTTTATCACTTCAACCTTTTCGTTTAGTAAATTTGCTTTTCAATCTCTTAAATAAAAACTACTTAACTTATCACTTCTACAGCAAACCACTCAGTATTAAAAGAAAAGCAAAATTGCGAAAAGCAAAAATATGTTGGTCTGTAAGTAAATGCGATTTCAAACCACAATAATAAAGTAATAAAGTGCACATCTTAGTGCAGCTCAAGTTCAGAGTAAAATGTAAACTCCAATCTATTTTTGGTTGTTCATTTGTATTAGCTTCAACGCAATAGAGCATCAACCTTTTGTTCCACAACAACCTTCCATTTAGATATTTTTCATATTTTATATAACAAACAAACCAACAAACAAGCAAGCAAACAGCTTTTCTAGCCACAAACAACACTATTTGTGCAGCAAGCAATTCCCTTTTGCATCTTGGCTTAAGTAAAATACAAGGAAAAGCATTTAGCTTCGGGGTAGAATCTAATCCTATTTATGTTAAATTTTTCTATTTTCCCCTCTATTCCTCCAACAGCCACTTTTCCGCCCTCTTTATTTGCATACTTTGTTAAGGTCAATAAATTTTTTATCTTACACATTTTTTTATATCCTTTTTTAATATTTTCACAACAAATAAATTTTTGTAGTTTTTGTTGTTTTTTTTTTGTGAATTATTGTTTTGTGGCTTGGCTTCGAATGTGTTGCATGCATTGCTTACACTTCGTATTGTTTCTATTGTTGCAGTTTGTTATTGTGTTTGTTATTTGTATTGTTGGGTTTTAGTATTAGAACGAATGAAAAAATCATAAAGTTATGAAAACCGCCACTTCCTCATCCTTCTGTGCATCTAAATAAATATGAAAACTCTTTCAGTGTTGTGCAGCCTGGCATTGAAGCGATTAAGTTACAGCAATCTTGAAACACTATATTCGCTGTGATTGTGTTGCACTAAAATTGTATATTGTATTATTGTACACCCGTATTGTGCAGTGAAGCTTTAGAAAATAAGCTGATTTTTTTTTTTTTATTAATTTGAAAAATTATTTAAGATGGTTACGAACGAAGGGATTTGTATCGCTTTGTGCCAGCTAAGTGCATTTGTTTCGCTAAAATGTAAATACTCGTACAAGCACTGCATATCCACAGAGCTTTAGATTGGAGACTTTGTTGGGACCTTAAACGATTTCATAAATATTTTTGTTTAAAGAATTCAAAGTTGTTAAGTTCATGCATTTAGTATTTAAAAGTTGCAAAATGTTATTTGTAGTTTTAAAGCAATGATTTGACTTCTACGATATTATTAAATAAAATGTTACACAGAGATATTTTTGTGTCAATAAAACAATTTTCCGATCATTGCATTTCAAAAATTGATTGGGCAGTTTTATAGAGAAGTGTTTTACTAAGCAAAATCTTTTATATATTTATGTAAAAAGTAAGAGTGAAGTCACTCACTTAAAAATTTGGCAGCCAAAGATGACAAATATTTTCATAAATTTTCACTGCTTATGAATGAAAAATTATTTTTGTATTTAACTTCTTAATTGGGTTTTTATATAAATGTAATGTTATCAAAAAGACAATAATTATCTGGATTATGCAAGTGGTTCAATAGATAAGCTCGAATCAATATAGTTTTATAAAATACAGTGTTTGGAGTTTTTCGTTCCGGCTACGTCCGTCTCTTTAATAAAAAAAATAGACGCGGGATAAACTTTTTTAATGATTTTTTATGTATTTATTAGAGATGTGCATATGTCATGAGTTTTTCGCCCCGTTGGTGGGAGTGTCTGATTTGAAATTTAAAATATGTGCGCGGAATATGGCTGCACTATTTCTAAATAAATGGAACTGTTATTTCATGGCTGTTACTATTCATAAAACACAGGGAAATGACATGATTCATGCACCAGGACCCCCCATTTGGTATGCTGTCTGAGAACGCTGAAGAAGCGCGCCATATTGACTACAGACAGTAAATCTGAATATTTTCTAAGAAAGTGCAATATAACTTCATCAAGCACTGATGTTTTGCATCGCTTGTTTGCTTCATCTAATCCTTACATAACTTATATAAGATCTTTTTGGAACTAGATGATAAAGCAAAGTTTTATTACAAGGCAGAGCGTATCCTTGCTCCGACTTGCACAAAATTTTTTGAAAACTCTACAGATATTATAACCAATGCGCGTGTGATATTTTATGAAGCAACATTTTTTGTTCTTTTTGTTATGAGATTTCTTAATTGAAGGATATATCGACAGCTCCATTCTAAGCACATGCTAAGTCGACATAGTATGTTTTGCTAAGAATAACAGTTTTGTATTCATCGTTTGTTAACTTAGATTCTGCAAAAGTTTGATAGTAATCGGACTATCCTATCAAAAGTTGTAAAAACCAATTATCAGTCCTTCTTTTATTAATTTATTTGCATATTTTAAAATAGTATTCCTTGTAAGGAGTAAAAAAAATGTTTCAATTTTATTTTTTTCCAAACTAAAACATTGTATGTCTACTTAGAAGACCAATAAAATATGCTAAGTCCACTTGACGACCACTTAATAGATTTTTATACATTATAAAGTATTCTAAGTCACTTTTCACTATGATCTACAACAAATTTTAGAAAGTTCAGATAACTAAAAAAAATCTATTACAATTATTTCTTTTAAGGCGTTTAACTCAAAATTAACTTTTTTTTTACTTTGCATGTTTTAGAATGGAGCCGCCGATACAGGTATGAATAATTACCAAATATTCGCAAATAATTACCAGATCTTAACTTTTGTTTTACTCAGACAACTTAAGCAAGTGTTATTATTAGAATTTCGCAAAAAAACAAAAATATTAAGAAAACTTAATTTTTGTTGTATTTTGTTCTAAGGACATTTTTCAAAGAGGTCTATTCTTGCTTCGAATTAGATAAAATTCATATAAAATACTTTACAAGCTATAATTAGCTTATGCGAGACATTTCGTGCAACTATAATTGCTATTTCAGTTTTTATGTGATTTTTTATTTTAAGAATTCGGGGGAAGGACACAAATAATTGGGCGACTATCACTCAATTTAAAAATTGTTTTATACTTAGGCAATTTAAACAAATATTCAAAGCCTCATCACGAACGATAAGCACTCCTCATTTTTATTGCAAATGCATGCAGTAATACCACTGTGCAACGCTCTGTTGTGTCGTTTAGGTTTGAATTAATTCAGTTTTCTTGCTCCCTAAAAAATTCTCTACTTCAAAGTCTTTCTAATTGAAATTCTGCGAACTCTAGGCTTTGAAGGCTTTCAATTAATTTAAAAAAAAATACAGACGGCATTAAATTTCTTTACCATACTTCATTTTTAGCTGAAGTGTTGAACACGGCTGAGAAGCAAAGCAAACCAAATTCACTCACTTCTTTAAATTTAATTCTTATGCAGTTTATGTGACTTGATTTTTTTTTTAATAAAGCTTCAAAAAATATTAAGGAACACTCCATGCTTGTATAAGTATTTCACATAAAATATGGTCTCTTACTAAAAAAGCAGGTATTGCAACGAGGAGTTTTCCATATGCCTCACAATTCCTTTTCATTATTCTTTAACAAATATTTATTGTTAAACATTACGAGTACTCATTATTACAACCTGTCATATTTAACATAATTTAAATACTACTGCATTAATAAATTGTTAATATTAGCCAAACAAGACAAACACAAATGCAAATTATAACAACAAAAAAATAGTCTTTCAGCTCATAAACTATACTGCCACCAAACAAGGAAGTGCTTATAAAAAGGAAGAAAGAAAAAAAGTAAACGGCAAGCAAATGAAATACTAACTTGTCTGGAAATATAAAAAAAGAAGAAATACTAAAATGCATATTTACCACAAGACAAAATGTAAAATACATTTTGAGTTCTCTTTGTGGGATTTCTTGTTGAAACTAGTTAAAATTGCTTGAAATGTTTGCAGAAAGACATGAGTAAATATGTAGTAAGTTGTCATGGCAAATGTTGTAGTGGTTGCTTTTTGAATCATAAATGTCACTAGTAAATTCCTCTTCTGCTCTTACTAAATTCTGATGTTTATAATGAAATTTATTTTGCTGCTCGTTCCCACCATTCATTCATTTTAACAACTACTATTTGCAGTTCGTCATGCATGCATGACAATGATGGCCACTAAATACAGACAACAATGTTAACCAACAGCAGCCACAACAACAACAACAAAGTCAGTTCTTAATATGATATTTAAATTTGTTTATGCTTTTTGCATTTGAGGCATGCAACAACAACCAAAAAAAAATAAACTAAAAAAACACAACGGGATGAGAGATGTCTAGCATGTTTTTCTGTTGCATGATTCAATTTAAAGTAGAGGAAGTATTGGGCCCAGTGTGTGTGCAACAACTACAAATCGACAATGTGTATTTGAAATTGAAATTCAAATATGTGCCACGAAAAGAAATGAAAATCATAATTTGTTTTAATAACAACAACCAGCTGCAAATTATGTTAGATTTTTTTTTTTGGTTTCATCTGTTATTTTTCAAGCTTTTTTCCGCCACTCATTTATATGTAGATTTTTGAGCCTGTGTTTTATATTTCCCAGTTAAGAGTCAATATGTTTTGTTTATGTATGCACTAGTGTGTATATGAGAGTTTTTCGTGTTTGTGTATTAGTTGTTTTTAGTTTAGTTTAACTTAACTCTAAGTTGCTGTTGTGTTGTTTTTATGCTGTTTCGTGTAATATTTATTCAGTTATTAGCGCTTTTATTAGCGTTGCATGACGGCAAATCTGCTTCACAATGTGGCTGCCTGGTTTAAGGGGTTTTTGTGCAGATGTGTTTTTTAAAATTTTTATATTTCCTTGGCATTATATGGTTACGATAATGGCCACAACATGCAACAAACATTAAAGCAGCGATTGCAGCTAAGGTAGCTTGATTTAGAAACATAATTAGGGGAGTCCTTTGAAAATAGTAAAAGTTTTTATTTTCTAAATTAAACTTCACTCGTGGCTTTCGTTTTTGGGAACGAACTTCAACGTATTTGAAGGATTCGAAGGAAGGATTCGACCTTAATATTCAAGGATATTATAGATTTTTTTAATTAATAGTTTCAACTCTTAATTACTGAAGAGTGTTTAAATTAGTTTGGATGCATTGAAGGTAGTTTTTCAGAAATTAAAATTGTCTCAATTAATACACAGAAAAAAGTTTTTAAATGTTTTTTAAGGACTATTTGTATATCCTGTTGTATGCACGTATTTTATTATAAATATAATACGAAAAATTCATATTTAACCAACGCGTAAAAATTGTCTGTGGTAAAGATTTTTTTGTGTTTTGCAAACAAAATTGTAAGTGTGATGAAAATATTTTTATTTTTTCCTAATACTTTTTTTGTAAATTGACAAACATTAAATTCGAATCCATACACGACGAAGTGGTGCGATTCACAATTCAATTTTAATGTCAGTTGAATTGTTAAAAATATTTAACAACAAAATTAACGTCAATGTTATTCAGTTACTTTTTTAACAATAATATTTACCTCTGACTAAACGACGTAAAATTTTTCATTGTTAATTTTAATTTCAAAACTTTAATTTTTAAAATTTTTAATCAAGAACATGTATGGAATATGTTTATGATTTTGCAATAAGCAATAGACATATAGTTTGGATTGGCTCATTGACGCTATTTTTAGCTTCATGAAAAAATATTTTCAACATTTTTCAAAATATATTTTTTATTTATTTTATTTTTTCAGATTTATTATAATTAAAATTAACAAACTATTTATAAGAGCATTCGGCTATTTGCTTTATTTTCCTTTCTTTATTTTGACATATTTAATGTGCAAGAAGATGAAGTTGTATTTAACTAGCAGATACACTAATCAAATTTTCTCCAGAAATTTCACTAAAAAATCAACTTTTTTAAACCAATTTTTGTGGTGCCTGCCAACATATGTATATCAAATGTCCTTTTATTGTAACATCATTGGATATCTAATGGAGAATTTTTAATGTAATTTTTTTGGAAGGACAATTTTTTTTTCTTAATAAAATTTCCGAGTACTGTTAAGCGTTTTACGGAGCATTGTTAAAAAGTTGGTTCGTGTCTGTGCTAGGTAAGTAATTAAATTTGATTGAAATTTTTAACAACATCGTTAAAATCGAGTAACAGAATTGATGTATTGTTATCGCAAGCAATAAAATGTGTTGGTAAAATAACTTAAACGATTATTTTTGAAAATTACAGAATCGACCTACAGGTATATTAATTATAAAGTTTAGTCACTTCGTCATCTAATTAGCAATTGATCTCTTCTGAATTATCAAATTTTGTTCACAACAACAGATTGTATGTGCTCTCAGAAAGTTGTCAATCTTTTTATTTATTGCAGAGCATCTGCAGGAAAGAGTTAGTTTGTTGAGGAATTGTCTAAATCCCACAAAAAATAATTCTTACATTCAGCATCAACTGCCGTTGGTTGTTTATTCGCTAAAGGTTGCTTTGGCGAGGAATTGTATAATTCGCTAACGCAATTTTTAATCCATGTTTTCGTCTATAAACTGAAGGCTGCTTTGGTGGGAGCCCCTTTCCACGTTCAAAGTTTACTTTGCAAAGTCTTGTGTTTGTTGGGGATGAAGGAAAGAAGAAAGGGGGTGAGAACACACTTTGCTGTACTCGCAAAGTTACTTTCCCCTTCGTTCGTCATTTACACATACTTTTATTTGGTTGCATGTTCATCCACCAAACGAATACAAAATTTTTCAAAGTAAACTTTGCGTGTGGAAAAGCGAAACAAAGTTTAAAAGAAAATTGAAAAGACTTTGTCCAAATAAACTTTGATCGTGGAAAAGGGCTCTGAGGAATTGTATAGTTCTCTGAGTGGGTTTTTAGTAGTTCTGTTTATATTTTAAACGTTGTGGCTGAGAGTTCGTTTCAGTCACAGTAGATCGGATTGTTTGTTTCGCCCTAAGAACGAGAAATCGTGATCAGCAAATAGCAGAGAGCGTTTGGGTGAGAAATTGTAAATTCCCTCAAATCATCTAAGTTGTTGGACTTCGATCATAGTAGTATTACTATAATGTGTGGAGTATTTTGGCGAGGAATCGTATGATTTCCCAGAGTGTCCATATCTGCGGGAGTACTACACAAACCTTGGCAGAACGCTGTTACTAAGAGACGGAACTAACGAAGCAAATATATTGTTCTCTTCCTTATTGTTATTTTTCTAAATAAAATAAATGGTTTTGCGAAGTAAAACGTTAAACAGTGTTGTTTGCCTTTATGAACCGACCTCGGATGCGACTAAACTATCCCGCCTCCGGCAGAAAACGTGTCGTTGCAAATAAATTAAAAGAAGAGCAAAACAAATAATGTAAAATTATTTGATGGTCATTTGAATTGACAATTTAGGACAAGTAACAGGAACAAAATGCTGTTGTAGAAACAAGCGTACTTAATGAAAAGGAATTTCAAAACAGAGGTTTTACGACTTAATTTCTACTTTAAAAAAAATCCAATTGCCGTAAATTCATTTATTTCTGTGCTTGATCTTTTCTAAACTGGCAAAGTTTAACCAGACTAGCTGGTAAAAATTCTACAGACATCGTCTTTCCAATTGGGAAAATTTATCTGTCAACATTCTTTTATTTACTTAACAGGAATATTAATAGTTATTTTTCTTTTAAGACAAAACGAATTTCGTTCGCCTCTAACTTTTCTCCAATCTCCATTGTTTACGTTCTTGCTATAGTGTACTTTTGTTACGACTATTACCACCCCTATTGCAAGTTTCAGAAGAGCAACAGCAATTTGGCTAAATTAAAATGCATGCAATAAGGCGTGTATTTGACCTTTTTTTCTCATCTATTTCCGTGTTAATGGTTTGAGCCCAACAATTGCTAACTATTATTGTTGTTCTTGTTCGTGCTCTTGCACTTCTTTCGCCATTTTATTCCATCGCTTTTATACACTCTGAAGCTTTATAAAGAGCTGTGGCGCATAATGTATTATGTATAGTTTTTATACTGGATTTGGTTGTTAATAACCAATATCAGAAAATGGCATTAAAACGAGCTGGCTTTATTCGTTGTTGACTCATCTGTGCATAATTTTGCTGTTAAATTTGCATTTCCATTTGGGAACTGATGACTGTCGTTATTGTTTGATAAAGAAAATAAGAAAAAAATCGCGCAAACTTTTTATTTTGCTGCAGCTACATGCTTAGATAATTGAATTGTGTCTGCGTTTTTTCTTTTCGTACCCAAATAAGAAGTCAATTCAATTATTTGCCAAAAAAAATGCAGATGATCAAATTCAACGAATGGCTCAATGGCATTCCTTCACATAAATCGCTGTTGAATTTCCTAAAGAAGAAATACTTATTTTGTTTAGTTTTTTTTTAAGTGTGAAAATATCAAAAGCTAAAACTTATTTTACTTAAATTTTAAATTTATACCGAAAGCTGTTAGTTTTTGTTAAAGGCCTGTACGAACTTCTGTCTGGATTTAAAGTTTGAAGTTTTCCATTTATTTCTACCCGGAAAATGAAACGTGTAGACTGGTATAGAACTTTCGTTTCTAATGCACATAAATTAATTATTTTTTGTAAATTAACTAAAGGGGTTTCCTTTCTAAAAAATATTACAACATTTTTTGCCCTTTTTATTGATAATTGGCAATAATATGATTATTTGAAATAGTTAGTTTATTAAAAATTATTGTATAATCACTTAAGCGGCAAAACTTTTGTCTTAAGAAAACCTTAAATAGCAATTTTTTTTATAAATAAATAAATGTTTAATATTTTTTAGAAAAGAAAACGGCATAACTAAAAATTATTTATTAAAATACAGAAAACGCGGGAATAATTCCTTTAACAAACTGCCAAAGGGTATGCTTTAACGAACACACAGCCTAACAAATTGCACAAAATCCACGTAAAACTACACTTTTAGTTTTCTTCGAGCCTTGCAGTTTGGCTGATTTTGCTAAAACTCCTTTTGTACCACGAAGATCCGCATTAGTACACGTAAGCAAATAACAATATTTCAAAAAGAAAGCGAGGCCAAAATATGGATGGGTCTTCACAGATAAAGAGAAACACTGCTTTGGGAAGAATATATGGTGTACATCCTTCTCAATCTGCATGATTTTGTCTCAGAATATTATTGCATTACTTACGAAGTACAACCTCATTTGTGAACTTAAAAACTTTAAGTGGACTTATAAAGGAAACGTATCAAGCAGCTTGCCGATATATAGATCCACTCAAATCTGATCACTGGGAAAACACTTTGAAAGAAGCCTCAGTTCTGCAACGTCCATTAAATCTAAGAGAGTTTTTTGTTGTAATTTTGTTATTTTGTCAGCCATCTAAACCAATAAAACTATGGAACCAAATTATTGTAATTAATCCATAATAAATTAAGTGATTTTGGATTACCTGCACCCATTCGGTTACACAATGGTGTCGTAGGCACAAATGACGTCCATATAATGTCAGTGATTTGGCCGATATTGTAAACGAAAATTTACCAAAATTATTCCCAGATCAAACCGTGTTATATTTTTTTTTTTGCGTAACACAAATGTCATACAAGGCATTATAAGGAAATAGGCATTAAATAAAGTACATTGCCTTTTATTTACCATTTACACTCCATTTATATTTTCAGTTTTATTTATTTTTGTCCATTTTGTTAATTAATAGGAGATGCGTTCGATTACTTTTGCAGTCAATGCAGTAAATGAGTAATTACAGAGTAAACTGAAAATTTTAATTCCAAAAAAAGCTGTTGCCAAAAAAAGTACGTGAACGAAAAATTATAAAAATTATTAAAATTAAAGAAACAGCGAATTGCAAAGCAATGTAGTGCTGAAATATATTTACACTTATGACTACTCCACTCTTTTTCATGTTGGTACTCGATGCAATATTTATTATATCATGAACATTTCAAGAAAGCATAAACAAATTATTTTCTGTAATCTTTTCTATATGTTTATTTTTGTTTTATTTGATTTTGCTGATTTGTGTCCGATTAAATTTATTCAAAATTATATGTCACTACTAGTTTTTACTATTGATTACCTTAAAAGCAAGTGCAGTACTAAGTAACCATATAATTAGCACTTTCGCAACTCCAAAGAATTAAAATATCACAAAGAAAAGAAAGTTCAAAAGTTGTTATGAACATTTATTTCCTTTTAAAAGGCATATATTTGATTAACAAGCTAATAGTTTAAAAATAATTATTCATTTTGTATTAATATTATTATAATAATTAAAATTTTTCTTTTTTAATATAATTTTCTTCACAAATTATATACTTCCTGTTTGTTTAACTTTTGAATTATGTTTTTTTTTTTCTTTTACTAAATTTTACTTGCACAAATTTCAGTAAAAATTTAAACACTCAGCCATAAACTGTCGCTTTACGCCCTCAATTTGTGTTCTCATTTATTGTATTTTGTGTAAACGAACGCAATTTAGCAAACTGCAGTAAAGTTCATTAAAAATTTTTTCAAAACTTTTGGGTACTCGAACGCACTTGATATTTTTTTGTTTAATTTTTTTTATTTAAAATGTCAGTTATTATTCTTGCACAGTGTAGTATCTTTTTAGCACAATTTGAGAAAAAAAAACATAGTTGCATCAGTAAGTAATACTCGATTTCGAGTATATTTCGTCAAAATCTAGTAAAGAAGTAGATTTGGTTTTGTATGGGAAATCTATTCAAAATCAACAAGATTTTGCTCGAAAACTCTTAAGTACTAGATTTCGGTGCAGTGTAAATGGACTATTAGTGAATTATTTTTCTACGAAACAAACATTAAACTATTCAGTAAATTTATTATTATTATTTATATTTATTATATTATTCATGACTAGAACAGACAGAGGAAGCCGTATAGACTATTTGCTAGAAAAATATGCTCGCATTGCCACACACCTCATCCACTCGAAAACTCTTAAGTACTAGAGTTCGATGCAGTATAAATGGACTATTAAGAAAAAAAAAAGAAATTAAGAAATAAATAAATAAGCATATTATGTGTTCATAATTTTTTATATAAAAACATTAAAACAACGTACAAATGAATTTCTATTTATTAAACTACTGTTTTTAGTAAAAAACTTTGTTAATAAATTGCTTGATTTCTATTTTGAACACAATACTTATTAAAACTGGATTTCTACGCGCAATATATGCAGTTATAGAATTATCATCTGTAATCCGGACAATTTAGTAATATGGACATTTTCAGGATTTATGGTGTCCGGATTATTGAGATAGTACTGTATTTTAGTGTATATAGAAGTGTACGTACACATATATGTATTTCTCTAACTCCCACTGGAGCATAGGGCGCCGATAACAGCTGTTCTCCATTTGACCTGGCTTTGAGCAATTGACCTAAGTTCATTCCAAAACATATCCAGTTGGTTCATTGCGGATTCCATTGAACGTTTCCATCTTGTGCGTGGCCTGCCGCTTTCACTACCATTTTTTTGAAATGAGTTCCATCTAAGAGCTTGTTTAGATACAATGTTTTCATTTCGATGGAGGGTGTGTCCTATTCACTGCCGCTTATGTTTACGTATCTCGGTTGCTACTTGCATTTGGTTTGTCTTTGCCAGAAACTGACAAATTAGTTACATATAATTAAGGAAATTTATGTATCGTAGACATAGTTTGAATTCATAAATAATTAAAGCCGGCCTTCTTAAAAAAAAAATCATTTTAAGAAAGAGTCGTCAAGCCTCTGCCAACCAGTCTGTTTATTAAAAAAAAGATGATAGATATAAAAGCTTTATATATAATACAAAAAAATAATTTAATACTACAACGTAATAGTTTCGCCAGCATAATTTACTCCTCGCTGGGATAAACAGTGTTAAACACATTGAATTTTCTTTTGGACTTTAATCACCTTAAAAATATATTTCATTCTCTTAAATAAACAAGTAAGCAACCACACATTCTCAGTTTAGTTTCTCACAAACACATACACACACATTTCTTTCTTTTATAAGTTTTATAATAAATTTGTGGAAAACTAAACGTAAGAATAATATCAGCATGATAAAAATCTAAATGAAAATTTATTACTCAGCATTTAAGTATGGACTGCTGCTAATATGTTTTTCGTACCCTTCAGTTTTTTTTCAATATACAACAAATATTAGAGCCACAATCTATGAAAAATTTTTCAAACCAGAAACCAAATATGAATTTGTGTGTATAAAAATATTTAGAAATTTTAAAGAACTTGTAGCAACATGTGAACAACCATTTAACATGAGATATGAATAATGTTTGCCACACAACAACTAAAAACTATTAAAATTTGCATATGTGTTTGTTTAATTTTGATACAGCTACAAGAGAACACATTTAAAGATAACAAGATATAAAAGATCATTTTTACAGACAGCTAATAATATTTCAATTTATTTTCCACTAATCGCTTTAACCATACTGCACTGTAAGATTTTATAGCAGGAACATAAAATCTATGTAAAAACATGTTTTAGCATTAAATTTAAATATTTAATAAATGGAGAACACCCCATATTCCATACACTGTGGTTGATAACATTGAAAGACCTACATTTGTGATTAAAACCAATAAAATAAAGAAGCAAAAAAACATAAATGATTTATTCGGCTTTTATGTCCTGGATTTAAATTTTTGTCCATTCTAATATGTATACTCGTCCTCTATATATTCAAAAGTGCAAACACATAAATATGAAATGTCAACGAATTGAAGTATTAAGAATATAAATTAGAATTCAGTTGACCTACTAAATGGCAAATATTTTTATTGCGTTACGAAGTGGCAACTTGATGAAAATATGATAATTACTTTAGTTGGAAGAAAAATTAAGTAACACATAAAAGTAACATGAAAATGTAAGACTAATTATGTTCACAATAAAATTACGTATAACACGACATTTTGGGAAAGTTTTTTATGCTGACTTGGCTTGTTTAGTTTGAATTAAAATTTTTTTTTCTTTGAATAAACAAGACTTTGAAAAATTTTGTAAAAATACAGGCAAAATTAATTATTCAGACATAATATAATGACCGACCAGTTTCTGTGCCGCTGAGCACTTCATCAAGTTGCATGTATCTATTCTCCTTTTTTTAGGTGGCGTCAGTTGTTCGTGAATACAAACTATTTAACCAAATAACAGTACATGTAAAACCTTTTCACTGCTTTATAAAGCTGCTCGCAACTGAAGAAATTGTGGAAATGTTTTGCATGAAATGTTTAACATTAAAATAGTAATTGTATCAATTCGTAGTCGGCTTATTTAAAGTGCCATTTAATGCCTCTTTAAAACGAAATAAAAAAATTTACGAAAAAATAAAATTCAAGCAAAGAGTTGCAAATGATGCCAAAAACATAAAAAAGTGGAATTCTATCGAAAACTTTCGGCTTAGATGATGTATTTGGGAGTCTGGCTTATCCACTCACGTTTTCTTAATAATTTGTATCAGTTTTAGTTTAAAAGTAAAAATTCCCGCTAATTTAAAAAAGGCATTTCAAAATTTTTCGATAACAATATCTCTCAAAGTAATGAAATGATTTAAGTGAAACTAAAAGCATTTTTAGCAGTTTTTCCACTGCAAGAAAGCGACTGAACCGAAAAAATCACTTTGCCAAGATTTTTTTTTGAGAAATTAAAAGTGTCGTTTTTTTCATTTATTTAATTAATTTAAGTAAAATTTATGCAAATCGATGCAAATTTTTCAAGTCCCAGAAACTAATGAATTCTTGTAATCGGTATGAAAAAGCTTTTGGAATTATTAAAATAAAGCGCTTTTTCTACATTCATCGTTAACATAGAAATCGAACGGATCATATTATTTTGATAAAATCTTAAACACTCGATGTTGCTTTTTGAGTTTAATGGCGTTTTCTTTTCTACTTATCTTTTTATTGATAATATAAAATATGATTATTTGAAATAGTGTGTTTATTAAAAATTATTATATCATCACTTACGCGACAAAATTTTTGTCTAAGAAAACATCGAATAGCAATTTTTTCCATAAAAAACAAAAGAAATAATAAATTTTTTTTTAGAAAAGAAAGCGGCATAAGAGTTGACTCGATTTTGGATTTCATCAATTAAGTGGTTTCATAACAATCAAAAAGAAAATATCGCAAAACTGTAACAAACCGCATTTGAGAGACTAAGGGATATGTGGCGCCCATCGCAACTATCGCTTCGACCCCATTTAAGCATTCTAAACGCATGTATTAAGTCCCCGCTACAATATGGAACTGAAACATGGCTCACAAGAAACACATTCGTGCAGAAAAGCAAATGAGGCGGCAGTTGAAATAAAAATAAGAAAAAGGAAGTGGAAATGGATTGGACACGCCCTTCTAAAACCATCCGAAAGCATACGAGTAAGTAGAGCAACACTAGAATGTAACCGGCAAGAAAGCAGAAGACGTAGACGATCAAGAAACACAAGGTGCCGGACAAACCCCAAAGAAATACACAATTTGAACAAGTCATGGGAAGAAATTAAGACACATGGTAATGAAAGAAATAGATGGTATAATCTTGTAGAAATTCTATGTTCCCCAGATGAATGATTATTAAAGGGGGGAAATATGCAACTAATAACGAAAAACAATTCACCATAAAATCTTGCGATTAAGAAATACTTCCGACAATTATTAAAATTATCTTAACACATCTGTCTATTAATATTAGAACAAAAATAAATAAATACAAAATAATAATGATAATTTCTTTTTTAATCTCCAACAAATGAATTGTTTTTAATTTTCACATCATATTTTTGCAATACCTTCGTTTTTAATTATTAGAAACATGCATCTAGTTTATCATAAACTTATGTAATAATACTTTGACAAACTATTCGCAATCATTAAAAATAAAATTCTACGAAATTGTTTGCAATTAATAAACATTTCTCCATGATTATAATCACCATTAATTGTGCAGATTTATTATCATTTTCATTTTTCTCTTAACAAAAAAAAAAACATTAATTTTCACTTTATAAGCCGCCAATATGTATAATTTCACTTTTTTTTCTACAAATTTTTATTTTAGATTCCTGCAACAGCAATTTGTGAATAATAACGACTGATTGGAGCCAGCAACATAATATAGTGCCGTAGGAATAAACCAAGCGCATGGCCAACGGACTACATGCGAACATAAAAGCTCAATAACGAAAAAAAAACTAATGAAAAGTATCGTATACAATGATTAAAATTGGCGAGAGTCATAAAACTGAACCATGAAGTAAAAGTAAATTTCCGTAAAACAAAAAAAAAACAAATCAACTAATAGCAACTACAATATATGATAGAAGTATGTACAACACTAATAATAACAACGGCATAATCAAAAAGTATTAAAAGCATGAGAAAAAAACAAAGTTGTTACATTGTTGGCTCATTTATGCACTGAGGCTTCAAAACAATAGGCTCTGTGCACTCTAAAAGAACGGCTAAAGTAGTGCAAACATATATTCCTT
This sequence comes from Gymnocheta viridis, assembly GCA_956483585.1. Taxonomy (NCBI): domain Eukaryota; kingdom Metazoa; phylum Arthropoda; class Insecta; order Diptera; family Tachinidae; genus Gymnocheta; species Gymnocheta viridis. The sequence continues at coordinate 45,179,224 of OY101440.1, read as the reverse complement.
AATACTCTTATATTCTTACATATTTACAATCAATATATACATACACATACAAAATTGTACACACACGTATACAAATGTGGATTATGCACTTACAAGTACACTTGCAGTCCATCCTGATATACAACAAAAGCCTGATATGCCATGGCCCGAAGCAAACTTATCAAAATAATAAAAACCAATACAACAACTACAACTCCAACAAAAGCAACTGCTGCACCCATAACATCAATAGAGGCGGCAGCATCAGTAGTAACGCAAACCTCGATGACAGTGAATGGTTTGCAAGAACAACAACAACAACAGCAACAACACCGACATCGACAACGACACCAACATCGACATCGACAGCATCCAGAAGACTACACGCAATCACGTTCACACCAAAACTGCAACAATTTTCATCAACACACCGAATGCCATCACCACCATCATTATCGTCCAACATCTCCCGCAGCAGAAGAAGAAGAGTCATGTCTGCTTGGAAATTGCTTTCAAAATATAATAGCAACTCCTGCCAAGTACTGCCTGCGAGGCGATAATACCGCTCAAAGTATAACGCTGACCTTTAAAGTGAGAAGAAAATCAACAACAAGTTTCTCCCATACTACCAAAACTTCCCCCAACTTACCTCTGTTCGATACAGTGAAACGATTTCGCAGCATACCCCTGATACAGTTGCTGTGGCTGGTGTGCTGTCTCAGCAATATATTTCACAAATCAATGGCCGAGTGTCCCAGTGTTTGCGAATGCAAGTGGAAGAGTGGCAAAGAGTCTGTTTTGTGCCTTAATGCTAATTTAACACATATCCCGGCGCCCCTCGATGCTGGTACCCAAGCTTTGGATCTAACCGGAAATGAAATTGCTACCATACCCGATGACACGTTTGCCGAAGTAAACTTATTAAATTTACAAAAAGTCTATTTGGCGAAATGTCGTCTACGACTGATAGAGCATTATGCGTTTCGGGGTCTCATCAATTTGGTAGAGCTGGATCTGAGCTATAATGTTTTGGCCCATATACCATCAGATGCTTTGGAAAGTGTAACGGAACTGAGAGAATTGAAAATGAATGGTAATCCTATAATGATAGTGGGCAATGATGCCTTTAAGAGAATGCAGCATTTGGTAAGATTGGAACTGAGCGATTGTCGTGTGGAGAGAGTAGAAGTGAAGGCTTTCGCTGGACTGGAGTCTAGTTTAGAATACTTGAGATTGGATGGCAACAAACTGTCGGAGGTTAGATCGGGTACAATAACTTCACTATCGAATCTGCACGGCATAAGCTTGTCGCGTAACCAATGGAACTGTTCCTGTGCTTTGCGACCGCTAAGATCCTGGATGCTAACGGAGAATATACCCTGCGGTATACCACCCGTGTGTCAAAATCCTCCCAGACTGGCGGGCAGATCATGGGATAAAATAGACTTGGATGACTTTGCTTGTGTGCCACAAATCATAGCCACCGACACCAATGCCCATGGAGTAGAAGGCCGAAACATAACCATGAGCTGTTACGTAGAAGGAGTACCAGAACCTTCTGTCAAATGGATGGTGAAAAATCGTGTCATTGCCAATCTTACAGCCACCACCAATGGAGAGAGTCCATCATCTAGTAGTCCCAGAACTGCAGCGGCTATGCAGGGACGCAAAACCTATGTGGTGAATATGCTAAGAAATGCCTCCAATCTCACCATACTCACTGCCGATATGCAAGATGCTGGCATTTATACGTGTGCTGCCGAAAATAAGGCCGGAAAAGTGGAAGCTTCCGTTACACTGGCTGTATCCAGAAAACCCCCCGAGGCTCCTTTAGGTTTTAAAGTTATTCTACTGTGCATATTTATTGCACTGCTCTTTGTCGTCGGCTCATCCTTTGCTGCCATATGCTTTTGTTCACTACGAAGGAAAAGGAAAATGCGTTTGTGGAATACAATGCCGCAGGGTCGTACAGAAAGTTATGAAAAAATTGAAATGACTTCACGTATAACAGGCGGTGGTGGTGGCATTGGTGGTGGTGGTGCTGGTAATGGTGGTGCAAACAATATTGGAAGTTCTGCGAACAAACCGGATTTGGGTGGCAAAACTGGTATGCAGGAAACAAGCAAGAACGGCAGCACACAGGGCCAAATATTTCATGACAATGAAAATGGATATTTGTGCACGGCCAATACACCCTTAAACTGCGGCTCCGATGATGGCGGTGATACGGGTGGAGCAATCATTAATCCCAGCGGAGGTAGCTCCAAACGTAATGGTGATTATCGTAATATACCCACGCACTGTGATGACGACGACAACGATCATATGCAGCATCATCAGCCCTTTGGTGGCAGTAGTCGTAATACATACCAGCGCAGCTTATTGTTGGCCTCCACAACAACACACAATGGCACACTAACAACTACGACAACAACATCTTTAACAGCACCCAGGTGGAAAAGCGGTTTGGCATTTCAATCATCAGCCCCTCAGGAAACAACCGTGCATCTGGATGGTGTCACACAGACGAGTGGCTTAAAGGATGACACAGATTTGCATATACCTCGTCTTATTGATATTGGGTAGGTATGATTTACTTCTTAATGTAGATTTGAAACTTATAACTCCTCCAACTCCCACTCAACCGTTTAAAATAGAAAACAGAAAACAGAAACCCTGTTGCTTATTAATAATCACTTGCTAGACAATATCACAGTGGTACATATTTTGTTTTTTTCTCTTTATTTTAGTTAGAAAACTAAAGTTTTCGTTGGGCAAAAAGTCCTTGGGGTAATTTAACATTAGATTGGCTTTTCGAAGCAACATGAATATTGAAATTAAACTCACAAATTTATCAGTTATAGAAGTTCAGATTTGTTAAAATTGTTTTTGATATTTTTAGAGCACGAAAGAATGCAGTTGAAATGTTGTACGTAAAATGAGAAGCAAGAAAGTAAAAAAAAATATTTACTTTGTACAGGGAAGCGCAAAATTAACGGAATGCTTCAATGGCCTTATAACTTTTTGATTAAAATTTTTTATTTTTTATAAAAGAGAAACGTTTGAAAGTTTAAATGGGAACACTACAGAAGCAATGCATACGCTGTGCAGATCATCTCGTGATCTGTTGCTTCTGCATTTTCTGTCATTTACACGAAGACAGCTTGCCGCCGCTGCAGTGACTGAGCGAGCGATTTCAGGCGGTAAGCCAAGACGCAGTCAGAAAAGTGAGAGTAGCCGAAGTGAGCACTAGGAGCAGTGTTGTCAAAGACCTATCCACGACTTAGCGCTGTTACCAGTCGATTGAAGACCATTGGCCCTTCAATCGGGTCGTAATGACTGCTTCTTCTACTCTATAGAATCGTACTTTTTTCCTTGATCTGATTTGAATCGATATGTCAATATGCTTGGGAAATTTAAATCAAACGGTTTTACAGGGTTTTTCAACAAAAACTTTGTTTTCTAAAACAAAAAAAAAACAATTTAGATGAAAATGATTCAAATTTTTATTGTATTACGAAGAGAAAATTTCAGCAATTATAAATAAAAAATTGTATCTGGCAAATGTCCAACACGACCACTTCATTTCTTTCACAAAGATTTTAATGACTTTTTGACAAAATGGCGGCTCTATTTCGTTACGGATTTTGAGTTTTAAGGCTGCAATCGATTCGATTGGCTCCGTATAGACAAAACATATTGCAGTGGTGTTTAATCACACGATCTGGGTGGCAACTTAACAGTTGATTTTTGTGAAATTATGCGATCGGGAAATTTGGTTTCCAATAAATTAATCCTTTCATTGGCTGTGTGAAATGTGGCAGCGTCCTGATGAAACAACATATCAGTGATATCCACGTCATCAATAATAGGCCGAAATTGAATTGTTAGCATCTCGCGATAGCGTGATCCATTGACCGTTTCCGCATTTCCAGCCTCATCTTCGAAAAAAAATGGCAGCCCAATCACGCCTAGAGCCCAATTAGTGCACCATACAGTGACACGTTAATCATGAAAAGGCTTCTCAATAATCGCTCTAGGATTTTCGTCTGAAAAATTTTTTTCCAGAAAACCAGCGGGTTGGTCCTGAATGAATCGAGCGAATCTATGGCTGTCGGCTTCAGTTGCTGCACCAGTTGAACCTTGTAAGGCTTCAAAGCCAAATTCTTACACAAAATTCATCATGTGGTGGTTTTGGGGAACCCCAATTGTTGAGAACGTCGATGAATTGACAAATTTGGATCTTCTTGAACACTGTGGCTCACGGTTGCGATGTTTTCAGTTGAACGACCCGGGCGAACACGCGTTGGTGTTGGCACACTTTGTATCGAGCCTGTCGACTCAAATTTAATGACCAAATTCTTAATAGCGGTCTCAGAAGGACGATTTTGTTTTCTGAAAATATCGGGAATTTTACGAAATGTAATTTTAACAGAACCACCATTTTCATAGTGGATTTCAATTATTTTAATGCGATTTTCGAGCGAAATGGAATTGATTGTAACAATTGCCAATTCATATACTACGAATACATCATGTTGTTGATGTTGCCACAATTGAAAAACAAAGTTCTTGTTGGAAAACCCTTTAGTTAAGTTAGTTGTAAGAAACCATTTTTTAAATAAAACTGCTTCTTCAATACAAAACGAAGCAACCGGTCGTGTACTCTTTTGTGTAAAAAAAAAGTTTTCCTTAAACTTTCGTTTTGAGATCCCAACATAAAACGTTTATTTTTTCCGTAAAACATATAAAGGACAAATGTTTCCGAATATTTGCGGCACTGCGCAGCGTAGACAGTCTTCCGGTTTCAGGGAGACTCCTTGCCGAGCAGGGTTGACAAAAAGTGGGCGCCAGCCGATTTAGTGTTGGCACTAAGAATCCACTGTGACCATTAAAATGTCGACTATCCTGCGTCAAAAAAAATAAAACAAAATTCAATGAGTTATGTTCATTGTTTTTTTGTTTACTGTTCCATTTGAAATTTCCCAAGTCTTCTTTCCACAAATCTCAAACAACAGAAATAAATCCATGTGCATGATTATAAAACAATTATTTTTTTAATGGGACCAATATTAAAAGATCAGCCATATCGAAAGATCGATAGAGATGTTGCAACCTTTGGTACAATGGTATTTCAAGATTTGAGGGCTGATTTCAAGAATTTTTGTCTTGGTTGTACGAAAGACCAAAACGTTTCGAATTTGTGGCGTTTTGTGTATCTCGATAGCAACGTTTCTCTGCATTGTCACACAATGTTATTCTAATTTTTGCTTTCCAGAACGCTCATACCAATAAATATTGCACGCAAGTTTTATTTGCTTATTTGCAAAACGAAGTTGCAATAAAAATTGAGTAATTTGTGGGCAAAATATTCTTCATGATTACCAACCGAGTTGTACCAACGATGGCCAATTGTATAACTTGCATAACGCTGTTTAGATTTACTCCTTCAATTTTGATAAATAACATGTAACCTTCTCTACAACTTGCTTCCCAACTTTTTAGTCCAACTATTAAGTTTCTTTACAAAAACGGTTTATCCTTTTATTTTATGCTCCATTAGAGTTTGGGCCTAATCCACAGAAAAGTCATTTTCAAACATCAACTCAATAATTTGCAGCCCTTAGTTATAAGCTCCATAAGCCCATGCACAAGTTTCTATGCGTGCTCTTTGCCAATTGACTTACTTTCCACTTCATGGCACACAAAACGCTTTTTTTTACCCATCCAAATTCAACATATTTTACGTACCACTGTGTCCTTAGTGAAAATAGTTTATTGCACATGTTGTCTTTTGTTATTTTTGTTTTTCTTTTTTTTCACATTATTTTTTGTGTTTTTGTAGATTACTCGAAAAATCATGGTACTACTAATCACTATCACAATCACTAAATCCAAGGGGTATGTGTCAAGTCTGTCACACTGTTCTAATCGAAAGAAACAAAGAAATAAATACAAAAAATAAAAATAAACTTCTTGGTTTGTTTTTTTGTTTTTTTTTTGTGTTTTGATACGTTCGTTAGTTCCTTCGTTCATGTAGAGACATTCACCGTGAGAGAGTGTCTTTCGTAAGAAAGAACAACATAAAGGGGAAAAAAATGAGGAAGAGTCGTATGTAAGTTGCAATTTTGTTGTGTTTCTTCTACTTCTTCTTGTGTTTTGTTTTGATTTTCTTTAGTTTTTTTTAATTATTATTATTTTTTTCTTTTGCTTTGCTAAATGTGTATTTGTTTTCACTGTATGTGTGTGCTTATGTTGTGTGTGGCTGTGTGTATGTTTTTTATGTGTCGCTCTGGCGGTGAGTGTATACGTGTCATTTATATTTTAATTTTATTTTAACAAACACACCATTTCTTTCACTGTATATTATGAACACAATAAATGTCGGTTATTTTGCTAAATGTAAAATGATACCCAGTCTGACCAAACATTCGATTATTAACAATTTAATAATAGCGACAACCACTTACGAAGGCAGCATTAAAAAATAACTAAGCACGTTCGATTCCTCCTTAATGCGTAACTATTTGTCAACGTCACCTCAAGGCAACACCAAAAAATAAGCTCCACTTTCATACGCTGTCGACAACATTTGAGTACTTTTAATATTCTCTTGATATTTTCTAGATCTTAGAGGACAGAAGAGGCTGTTAATTCAGTAATTTTGACTTATTGTGCAGATAAGTCAATAACGCTGTTATCTTAAATGTATGTGTGTATGTACATAATCGTACAAATAAAATATATTAATTTTGATGATGACAACCTGCGATTTCTGTGACTTGTTTGCTATTTTTGTAAACTATAAATGTCTTAAGTTTGATGTTTATGTGAAAAAGTGGACACCATATTTTTTATGTGTGCAGCTAACTTTGATTTTTTATATGAAAATATTTTAAAACTGCCAAAAAATATGGAAAATGTGAAGGAATACAAAATGCACTTAATCAAGAAGGTTTAGAAGGAAGAATAACAGAAAATATATATTTTGGGGCAGTTAAGTCAAAATGCAGTTAAGTCAAAGTTTAGGTACAAAAATGGCACTTAAAAAAGGAATTTGTATGGGATTTAAAAGAAGAAAGACAGATTTGATTAACTTTATGCAGTTAAGTCAAAAGTGCTCTTAAACAAAAGGCAGCTACGAGTAAATCAAAACTACTGCAGATGACAGCAGCATGTGTCATTTTTATTCATTCAGTAACAGACCAAGCCTGCCGGAGATCGCGGCAATGAGGCTCGTAAGGCCCAGTGTTGTATGCTTTCACACAGATGTACGAACAATCATGCTGCTACATCTGTAATAATGGATGGTGTAGATATTGAGGAATCGGAGACTTTTCATGTTCTTGGCATGAAAATTAAATGTGATGTTCGATGGACAGATCACATCTTTCAGGTTTCAAAAGAAGCATTCAAGTGCATCGGTTATTTAAGAACATTACATCTGTTCTGATGTTAATTTTCCTTTGCCTTTTCGGTATATATTATTTTTATATTAGCATATCGTAAAGTTTATTATGTATTGTTGTGGGAAAGCTAATCTATAGACATGTACTTCGAAATATATACGTACATGAAGAGATTAGCTTACCCACAACAATATACAATAGATTTTAAAATTTGAAAAAATCCGTAGCAATCTCAAATCGTTTAAATTAAATAATAAAATTGAGAAAATCGATTAAAAATCTTTTTCCATAAAGTGTTTTATTATGATTTGGTGTATCAAATTTTCGCACTACGCGAGTTGTTATAGATGGAATCTCATCAAACGAGCTCAATAGTAAGGCTCTGTTCTTTCCTCTACTCTATTTCTAGTACTTTATTGCGAGTAACAGCTCGAGATCGGTATAAAGAGGTGAAACATAAATGATGCATGATTTGTAACAATCTCTGAATGTTGTCATACGAATGCTGTCGATTTTCACGCTCGTAAGACCTGGTGATGAATTCTTATGCACAGACATATACACGAACATGATAGAGATATTAAAAAATCCCAAGTTCTTAATATATATATATATAATCTCGTCCTTCCTATACGGAGCATAGTGCCTCAACAAAATCTTTCCATCTGGATCTTTTCATAGCGATGTTTTTTGCTACATTCCAGCTAGTTTGCATATTTGACGCTTCGGTTTCAATTTGTCTCCGCCATGTATGAGCTGGCCGACCTCTTCTACGGCTGCCCTGAGGATTCCAGTCGATCGTTGTTCTGGCAATAGCTGTGACCGGTTTTCGTATGGTGTGACCAATCCATTTCCATTTTCGCCTTTGTATTTGAATAGCTATGGGGGACTGATTCGTTTGACTCCATAGTCTGTTATTTTATATATATTATGGCCAGAATACTCGCAGAATTTTCCTAAGGCATTTCTTTGTAAAAACTTGCAGGGCATACATATCACGAGGGGCCGCATTCCACGTTTGGCATCCGTATAATAACGTAGATCGGACATTGGAGTTGAAAATGTTTAGCTTAGCACGGCGAGAAAGAGTTAAAGAGTTTCATATCTTATTAAGTTGGCCAAAGGCTTGGAACAAAAATCCTGCGTGAGTTCATTCAAATGCCTGGGGTTTTTTAAGAAGGCTTCAGAGTTACTTCACATCATCTTACTATTCATACGTACTATATCCGATCGAAAAAGGAACGTAACTCTCATGTATGGGCTGGTGCTTTAAAGTCTATTTTGATGATACTCAACCGGGTCCAGGAGAGGACGAAGAAGCTCATCGGTGACTGTAGGGTAGCCAACTCTATTGACTTGCTGGAACATCGAAGTAATGTGGGTTGTGTTTCACTGTTTTATCGTTACTACAACGGAATGTGCTCTAACGAATTCAGGGAACTTGTTCCCGAAACCCGCTCATTTTTACGATCAACATGTTCTTCGTTAAGAGCGCATACATTTGTGGTAGACATGCCAGTGGATCGCATTACGCATTATAGAGAAAATTCGTTCTTTAGCCGAACAGTTCGTATGTGGAATAAACATCATGCGGAGATTTTTCCTGTTACTTTCATTGCATATGTAGGGGTCATCCCCTGAGAGCAGGTCCATTCTCTAAAAGAAAGTAGTAAATAGTTGCAGGCAGCGAGCAGGCAAAAGATTATTTTTTGGTGTTGTCTTGATGTGACGTTGACAAATAGTTACGGAAAAAAGGGTATTAAATCTTCAACGATATAAAATATTAAAAAATGCATTCTCTGAGCAACACAAGATGGTTAAGCTTGTTTACTGTGCAGCCAGTAAGCACATCGGTTTTGCCTTATACGCGTAATGCCTTTTAAGGAAAATATATGCTAAATACTTCTATATTCCTATTGCATGGATTATTCTGCAACAAATTAACTAAACAGTGAATATCGCTGGCATGACTTTCTCGATGACTTGGTTAACTGGGTAGGTACGTATGGATGTGTGAAATTTAATTTAAATGGATGTGTAAATATGTGTGTATATGAATCTTTTTTTAAGGGAGAGAAAGAAAGTGTTTGTGAAATAATAATGCATGCGATTCTTCTTTGTTTTACTGTCTGATTGTTGTCAACTTTTACACATCACTTCTAAAACAGCAACAGCAACAACTATAACAATAACAGCAACAACAATAGCAACAACAATAACAACAAACAATACCATAAATACTTGTTGTATAGTTTTTTGCCCTTGTTGAGATTATTATGGCTTATACTTGACACTTTTCTATGTATTTGTTTTCGTTATTGTTTGAGTGTATATTGTACAAGTGTTTCTATGCCTTCCGTTTCCGCCTGCCGCACCAAACTTTTTTCCATCTTTTTCTTTTTTCTTTTTGCATTACATTGCATTTCTTTTAAATTTATTTCCACCAACTACTTGTGTTGTTTTTAGACACAACAACTTTTCAAGAGTTTACACTTTAGTTTTTTTGTAGTGGCGAGATATTGTAAAGAAAAAGTTAAGAAAAAGAAAAACTCGAATCGGGTGTAAAAAGAGTTTAAATTAGAAATATATAAACATACAACTAAAGCTGAAACAACACACTGTGCTAATGATGTGCAAAATACTAGAATACGTTCGTGTTCGTATTTTTCATAATTCAAGGGTTTTTTTGTTGTTAATATAACTACGATATTTATGAGACTGGTGTGCTTCAAGGATTTAAGATTTATTTCCTTTTTTCGAAGGCAAGAAGACATAATGGATTTTCTAAGAGTTTATCTATGACGTATAACGTTTTTTTATGCTACTAATTCGTTTAAATATTCAAAAATTTGTCTTACTAAGACCTGCAGTCAGTTCTCATGCAGTCGTTCAATCATTCACTCATTCATTGAATCATTCAGTCATTCATTCACTCATTCATTCACTTTTTCCTTCATTAATTCATTCATCTTTCATAAATCTTGAGTTTTCGTTTTATAAATTTTAATTCTTGTATTTTGGTGTCCTGTATCTTCTTTCTGTCACTCACATTCTTTGCTAACTAATATCCCATTTTAAGTTTCTTCCGCTCTTTGCCAAAACAATTCATTTTAAAGGATTTTGCTAATGTTGTCTCGATTTTTTTTCTTCTTTTATTTTTCTGTTTTTTTATTGCTCTGCGGATTCGTTTTTGCTTTTTTCTCCTCTTCTTATTGCTGGAGTGCGGTGAAAAGAAACTTTGCTAATTTGTTTAATCCATTAAATTTATGTGCTCTAGTTTTGCTTTTATGTCAGATAATGTTTAACCGTCTTGTTTTATTTTTCAAACTTAATTTTAAGCATTAAAGATGACACCGTGTGAGTTGATAATTTGACGTTATCAGGCCACATAAATTCCCAGATAACTCACTGTTTTAGTATCAAGAATAGAAAAATTAGAGTTTAAGTTTACTTTTCTAAAGAAAAAAACAAGTTAAAATGGCAGAATTAATAAACAACTATTTTAGTAAACAATCGTATTGAAAAAATAAAAATAAATGGCTAAAATGTTGATCTATTTTTTGGTGACTTCAGTTTCTAAGTTATGGCCAACGCAAGAATATATTTGTTTTTTATTTAGAAAACCTTCCCAGACCAGTAGTAGACCAGATATTTTTTCGCGAAAAAATTGTTATGACCTTTTCTTTTGTTTCAAATCCTTCAAGGACTATAAAAACTATACTTTGAATTTTCATTTGAGTTTTGCGTACGATACAAAATTATTTAATAACATTTTTTATCTTTAAATCAAAAAAAAAAATAAGAAAAATTTTGTTTTGGGAGAAAGAATAAGGTTGAAACATGGTCCTAAAAATAATGTTATGATTGTGGTGAATAATTTATAATTACGGTGAACACAATGTGCTGTTAGTAAACAATTTATTGCTGCTTTTTATATTTCAAATATAACTACAGTCGTGATAAACAAGTTCCTGTCTCCTTTATATCATTTAATTATTAGCATCCATAGCAACCAGAACATGGTTGTACTACAAACAAATTGTTGGTAATATGCAAAACTAATTTTGTTCTTTTAAAATCAAACTATAAATAAAAACCAAGCAAATTATTATTAACACATAAGAGTAATGATCTACGTATCTTTTTTATTATAGTAATCAATGCTATAATTTTCGTTTGGTTAATATTAAAAATAACATGATTATCTCAGGCTTAACCAGTCGTGCAAGTTCTTCTGTAACGCTTAGACATGCTTCACTGACTCCTTCCTAATTTTAGTTTTGGAGGACTATGTTTTGATTTCATGTGCTCATAATAAGATGCGTTTGACCTTAAGGTCTGCTGATGATTTGGCATTTGGCACCAATGAAATGCAAGTATATAGATTAGCCAAAAAACCCTTTACAAACAAAACTTTTGGAATTCTTTTTAAAAAAAATATCGAGACCTGTCGCGAATAATAAATTTAATAATTATTTATATTATTGTTGTTAAGCAAAGTTTTATTATTGATTTGAACAACAATATGATTCAGACAACCGCATTAAATGGATATTAAAATTGTTTGATTCTTAATCGAATACAACCATATAATTCAATCAAAGAAAATTGATCTACGATTATGGTTGCAAGTGCACAATTGCAGTAACTTTGCCTTTGCCTCTACAGTTTTTGAATACAGATTCTTAAGGTGGTGTAGAGATCATAAAGCTCGACATTTTATTCACTTTAATTTGCTATTGTTTCATTTTCTTTTAAAAAGCAATACCATGATTTTTTCTTTCTTGCACTTACTAAATTACTGTTAAATGTTTGCATGCTATCTAGTATCTGTTGTCAAAATTTTAAACTTTTAGATTCTTATTTCATATCATTTTAGATCCACAGCCGACTCAGCGTCTTCCTCAATATCTAGTAAAGTTGATGCTGCCTCTCGCAAAGGTTCCACTTACAATCATGTTGCCAATTGGGTGACTACCTCTATAGCAACAACGAAAATAACATCTCCTCATAGTAATATAAACAACAACCATCAACCCTTAGACTACTACAGTGCTAAAGATGAGGTCAACTCTTCCATTTTCAGTGGCAAGGATTCATCGGATAATGATCTCTTCGATAGTAACTATCCAGATCTTTTAGATATTGCAAAATATGCAGTGGCCCAGGCTACAAGTACAAATCAAGCAAATGGGGCCCTGTGTACGCTGCCTAGGAAACTAAAAAATACCGGTAAATACTTTAAGAACTCTTCGGATAGCCAGTCACCTTTGTTGGCAGACAATTCGAGTAAGTATGGCAGCAGTTCTTTAGGAGATGCTAGTTATCTAAATGAAGTGGCTTTGGGCAGACGTTTCTCAGCTGAGTCCTCTTATTCAAGCTATGGCAGTACGGTAACGTACACCAAAGGCCAGAGATCGAATAGTTTTTTGAATCTGGTGCATAGTTCGAGTAAAAATACTTTAGCCACCACAAACAATAGCAAAGTGACTGTTATGAATAGCACAGCTAACAGAAGAAATCCCTCATTACCTTCTTCGCCGGTGCATGACTACCAGCAACATCAACGTTCGTTCAGTTCAGCTGCAACGCCGTTACTAGACTTTACCTCTCTAACTAATAGATCGACTGCAACGACCGGCTCAGCTGGGACTCCTAGTGGCCTAAGCACTTCCCTGCATTGCGGAGGCATAAGCACTACAACACCGGTGACGGCCTATGATTATCATGCGGCCCAGCTGGAACGCTTTCTCGAAGAATATCGCAATCTGCAAGATCAGTTGTGTAAAATGAAAGAAACTTGTGAAACAATACGAAAGAAAGAAGTACCCCTTAGAGTGGGCATGGCTCATTCGGCTCATGCCGCTGATCCTGTGATGTATAATGCTGCTTTGGTCGCTGTCAGCAGTCCTACTAGTAATCCAAAAATGACTTTAAAATCGAAAACAACTCTGCCAGGACAACCACCAGATCCTCCTCCATATTGGTTACATCGCAATGCCATGCTAAAACGTTTGAATGAACCACAAAATGACATTTTCAAAAGCTAATGAACCTGTGTACAGTTGCAAATACAATTAAGTCACTTTAATTTACGATCTCAAAAAAGTTGTTGGTTTTAAGTTTAAGATGAAATATAAAATAAACTTAAATGTAATAAGACAAATTATTCGATGTAGATATTTGTGTGGGAGCACGAATAGAGCAGAGCGATAAAGGTGAAATGGTTTTGGAAATTAATTATATAATTTATTTTAATATTTATTTCAAAAGGAAAGAATTTAAAATTGTATCCTTTAATAAAATAAGGTTTGAAGGTTTGTGATTTGTGAAGCCTTTTTAAAGACAAGAAGCATCAAGTTGGGCGAGAAATTACTTATATCTGCAGTTAAGCAAGAAAATTTGTATTTAGTTGATTCTACTTTCCAGAAATTAGCACTGAAATTTTTGATATCAATACATTTTAGGAAGCTGGAGATATCTGACACCTTAAATGTAATTATACAAGTGTGCAGAGCTTTAGACATGAGTGACAACCAATTGCTTCTCCAGTTCTTTGGTACATTGACTACTGATGTTCTTCCGTATTTTAAATTTTTTTAATGGTTTTCGCTTTCAGGATATTAAATAAATTACTAATTTTGTTTACAATAATTTGCAGTAATGCAATTACAAATTGTAGTTTAACTTAATTATTAGTTACAAAGCGCTTAACGTGTGTTGCGAAAAGTGATAAATCAAATAGAAATTCAAAATAAGCTGAGGCGCTTATGTTGATTGGAATATGTTTTAAGCATTTAGGTCAAGTAGCAGGCAATTATCATGCACTTGTCGCAAAAAATTTGATTGTCGTTCGTATTCAGCAATTTTACTTTGTATTTTGTGAAATGAACTCTAATTTTCAAACCTTTTAAGATAATGACGCTTATGTGCATGAAGTTCAAGGAACAAATCCCGAAAGATTATACCAACATTCCTGATCATCTGCTCGGGTCCCAAAGACTTTTTATCAGTTCGAATTAAATTATTAGAATTCTCAGAGCTTCATGATTAGATTTCTTATAAATTCTGTAAGACAGCAAACAGTTTTTATCTATTAAAATTTACTGCAGTAATAATTTGAAATTCAGTTCAAATTTTCAGGCACAAAACAAATAAAAATTTTCTTTATTTTAGAACAATTTTTGCATATCAAATCTTTATGTTCTAATAACTTTACTTTAAAATTTAAGAAATTTTCAGATTTAATGTGTCTCTATTATCGAAAAAAATATATGAGTAAAAATTGTGCAATAAAATTGATTTTCTAAATTATTTCGAAAATTCGTATCATTAAAAATGAGTAAATTTTTCTTAATAACATTTAAAGTCTCAGAATCAATATTCTACTTAACTTCGAAAATTCGAAATTAACATCGAAATTTCGATATCCTTTAAATTCAATAGGTTTGCACATTCAAAAAAAAAATAAAAAAAAAATTTTCATATTCTTCGAAAATCAGGAATCGTAGAAGAAAAAACTAAATGCTATACAAATTTTTTTAAGCAGTTTTGAAATGCTGCCAATTTTAATTTTATATTTTATTTTAATATTTGAGATTTTTCACCAAAGACCTTTAACAAATTGTTTTATAAGTGCTTCCAGTTTGTAGTTAAAATTTCTAATAAAGAATCAAATATATAAATATATTTTTTCATAAACTCTTAGTTCCTTTATCCAAAGAAAATAAAATAAATTATATGTAAACAAACTGGATTTAAACAAAACCGGCAAAGGCAGCAGCCATTTGTTTTAAACAAAACATTATAATATGTATAAATATTTTGTATTCAAGATGAAAAAAAAATTATTACACTCGCATTTATACGGTAAAGCTTTGAAGAATTTAACACTCATTTACACACATACAACAAATACAAACATAACAAATAAACAACATATCATAGAAACACATACATACATATATTACATACATATAAACCACATATCAAATATACACCTACAAAACAATTAACTTCCTGTACACGCATACTCCCACATTTACTCGACTAAACAAATCCCTAAAAGGAATTTAAAATGTATTATAGTGACAAAATAATAAATTAAAATTTTCTCTAACACATAGAAATAAATATAAAACAAAAATATCGATAGAAAATAATACTAAAGAAAACATTTAAAATTTTCTCTTCTCTTTTTCATAAAAAATAAAATTAAAAAAATCCAAAAAAATATACAAAAGTAACAAATATGTAAGCTAGATTTAAATATATTTTTATTTTATCTATATATAAAATTGTATAGTTAAACAAATAGAACAAAAACAATGAAATCTACAATTTATAGTTTAATGTTAAAATATTTTTGTTTTTATTTTCACAGATTTTTTCAATTTAAAATTGAAGATTTTATTTAATTCGAAGAAAATTTCGAATTCAATTTAATTATCTTTCATTCTGATTAATATTGAACGCTATGGGCTGGAAATGTCAGCCATGTACGTGAGAAAATAAATAAGGAGTGCTTAAGTTGTAGTTGTGATTCAACGATAGTGTATACCATGCAGTTAGCAGTGATGACCGCTATGCTGATCCGTATGATCCTTCAGCACAGCAGCATTACCAACATTCACTCTAGTCTTTAGTGATAGTTTTTGACCATCAGTTTCCTGACGGATTTCTTAGTAATCATTAGCTTTTTCTATTCAGATCTTGGCATTCACATAAAATGTGTCTGGTCATATCTGTCAGATTATATCTGATATTTTCGGCTACTGTCACTAAGGCTCTCCCTCTCACTTTTCTTAAACGTGAGTAGACAAAATGAGCTAATGAAGAGCACCAGCCAATCTTGTTTAGAAGTTGTAGTATCGTGCCACATTTCCATATCCATAGAGTCGAACCACTATGCAATAGTAATCGCAATATCTAATCTACTCGGCCGATGCAAATTCATACACATAATAATATTTTCCATAAACAAAATTAAAATGAATATAAAAATTAAATCCAACAGAAGTGAAAATAAACAAAAAACATTTCTCATATTATTTTAGCAGTTTAAACATATTCTTTATTCAAAGATTTAAAAAACTTTTGTTTGTTGAGGGTTTTTAGCTAGTCTATATACATGCATTTCATTGGTGCTTAAGCCAAATCATCAGTAGACCTTAAACCTAATTTTTAAATGTTTCAAACCTCTTTACTTATACAAAAACTTTTAAAAACTCAATAAGAGTTATAAAAATTACAATAGTATAAGCATAGTATGCTTTTGAAACTTATTCAAAAATCCCAACAAACAAATTATTATATTCGATATGAATCTATTTTATTTTCTTTACAACCTTTTTTTTTAAATCTTTGAAAAAAGATATCGAGGCAATCTCGATTAATATAAATTTCATCATATTCTTTATTATTTGTTTACATTATTTTTTAATATATCTATCTATTTACACACACACAAACACACAAGAATATATAAACGAACAAATAGAAATACTTGCATTTCTATGTAAATAAACTTTATTAAAATTTTTATTTACTTACCAGCAAACTCACATAGAAACATTTAGACATTACATTTGTCTTATTTTCTTAAATTGTTTTATTATTTTTTTTGCTTGTCCTTAAACACTTTATCCTCTTGCAAGGACATAAATATATGAATGACATAAATCAAAAGTTTACAAACACTTACACATTAACATAAATAAATTTTATGTATACTTAACTTTATTATTAAACATACATATTCTTGTTATTTACTACTTAATTATTTTATATTTTATTAACATAATTTTTATGTCCATGTCCTTTTGTAGTTGTATAGTCTTTATAGTCCTTAATAGTTGTAGTTTAGTGTATGAAAAAGAAAACATAAACTTTACATTTAAATTTAAAAGTTAAACTAATTAAATAATAAATTAATTGTAATAATAACAATGATATTTCTCAACTACAATTAAAAATGTATTTGTATTTATATTTAGGAATAATATTTATTTAAGTTAATGAGGGGAAAAGCGTATGAATTCAATTATTGAACCTAAATAATTAAAGAAAGAAAAAAGACATTAAAAAACAATTGAATTGAAATAAAAATTAGTTTAAAAAAATGCTGTTGTCTTTGAGTTTTATTTGGAAGAAGTTGGTGCACGAAGTGGTCAATTGCATGTATTCATTTGAAAAGTAGTGGAGTAAAATTACCTTTTTAGGATATTCAATTACTTCACGAACAAAGTCTATTAGATTGCTTTGTTAATTGTTTTTTATGGCATCCAACTGGTAGCGGCTTTTTGAAATATTGCTACGGCTTTGGAAAACTTAAAGAAAATCGCAAGATTTTCGTGACTAATTCGCCAGAAATAAGCTATTCCCGCAACCGTTCATGCAGACGGGGCAATACAGTACCATCCGTCGTCCCATTGAAAGCAATTTTCAATTCCGATAAAATCAATCTGTAGCATTCGTTCTGACGGTGACTGTCACACTCACGTCTTGTTACGAGGCCTACAAGACGCAATAAAATAAACAAAATTTCCCAGTTTAAGCTTTAGCCGGTGCCAGTCGACAAAAATATCAACCAAAAACAAATTGATTTATGTGAATAAAAATTAAATATAATAAGGATGCTTTTCATGTCATTGCAGGAAGTTTTCTTTGTTGATGCCTTTTCATTGGTTTTACAAAATCCCTGCATGTCTCATAAAAATTTCCCCTTTTTCCCCGCACACAAAAAAAGTTCCCTACATTTTTCGCTACTCCAAAAATTCATTGAATTTTTGAAAAAAATTACATTTTATTTCGGGTTTTAAAATTTTGTACATTTATATCGCCAGACAAAAAATTAAATAATAAAAAAAAAAATAAAATAATTTTGTAATTTTAAAAACCTCCAATATCTGTCTTTGTACCATCATAATTCTTAAACGACTGTATTAATTACATTTCTTCAAAAATTATTTAATTTTTAATTGAAGTCTTTGGATTAACTTAACAGCTGTTGCGTCATTTTTTTAATAATTATTCGCATTCATTGCGAATATAAATTTCTTAAATTTGTAAAATAAAAAGGTGTAGATTTTAGAAGGTAATTAAAATCTTAATTCTGAATTCATAATAATATTTTATCCAAGTTAAAAAAAATGTGACCCGGAATGGATTGAATATCCGAGTTTAAACAGGCGAACATTTGGAAAGAAAACATCCTGAATTCTCTTTTGTTGTTCCTTTCGTGTTCACACAGACGAACATGTTTTCGGCATTATTCCATTATTATTTGCTTATTATTTGCAAAATGTAAAATAAATGTCAACATAGAAAATGAGAACAAAGTGTATCGCCGAGTACCGAAAAAAAGTTGAGGCTCTCTTCCCAACCCGTAATATGCTCACAAACTAAATGTTTCCCTGTCTAAACGCAGTCAGTGAATGTTATTTTTTTTATTTATAAGAACGCATTTGAATATTAAAAATAGTTTAATATACATTTTTAAAAAGTCTTAATTTATATATCAAACCAAAAAATATTAAAAAATTTTCAAATATGTTATTATTTTTCATACAAATTCGGGCATTTCTTTGCCTTTTGTTTTCTCTATATATTATTTACCAAAGTATGTTTTCTGTTTTGTATGAAATATCTCACGTAATACTATAACAAAATTTAAAATTTAGATTTTTATATGTATTATCGCTTTTGTGGGGTGTTTTACGCAATTCCACCGCAATGTAAAAGGAAAAAAACAGTTTTAAAAATTCCCTACATTTTTCTTAAAATCTTTCCCTTTTCCCCTTCCACTGAATTTTTTAAATGAATTCTCTACAAAAAAGGGAAAATTCCCTACTCATGACATCACTGCTTTAAAGTAAAGACGACAATGTTAAGAAACCAACACATCTCATTAGAAATGTAGCCTTTGGAACGCTCCCAAAAATATATAATTTTTTTAAATTGTAGACTTCACTTTAAATCCAATGAAAAGGCATCAAAAAAGAAAACTTCTTCTAATGACAAGCCTATGTAAAAATCACTAGAAATGATGCGAAGTCGAACTATTTCAGGGTCTTATTGACTTTCTAGAAAGCTCCTTTTTTACTGGCGCTTATTTTGACTTGGTCTTGTCTTGCTTTGGAATGCCAAATTGGCCACACGTATGCTATATACATTTTTCCGTCAATCTAGAGTAACCAAATGTTTAACTACACTTATTAGTGACTTTCATCAAAGTATATGAACTTCAAAGGGAAAAGCTGACAGTCCCTCATATCAAATGTCTAAATCTAATTACATATTAATATAGTCTTTCTTTACATTGCATTTCAATTTAAGTTTATCATAAATTCTTGTAAATACAAAAAAAAATAATTATTTAAGTCCTTTAAATTCCTGCTCAGCACTTCACTTTCATTTTAACATCATTGTTTCAGAACTAACAATGAAAGGATATAAAACCAAGCAATGGAACATGCTGCATTAGAAAATGTGTGTAAAGAAAAAAAAACATTTTGTACACAAACACACACACACAGCCACATACATACACTTACAGCTAGAGCTCCATTTACTTTGGTGAAAAGAGAGAATGGTATCCGTACACACAACCGTACTTGAGGATACGTTTTGTAGCAACTGACAAAGCAATTGAAAGTTTGAAATGGACTAAATGTATCTGACTGAAAGTACGTGCTGCAAGCGGTAGGCAGTGCAAACGAAGTGTTATTGCCATTATCCTTTGTGAGATTCTTTTATTTTTTATAATTTTTTTTTGCGAGACATTCTCTAACGTTTTATGATGCAAGCAACAATATGGACAGAATAACGGACAAAAATAAAAGAGTTATAAAAGCGAACACAAGCTTAAGAAGGAACCTTATTGCATAGAAAACTATTGAGCCATTCATAAAAGCTTAGAGCAAAAGAAAAATGAATTTATGTGCATAAGAATCTTGAATTTCATTAAAGATGTACATGGTGACATTGTGAAATAAGTATATAAAACTTAGGAAATTTTAAAAGAAATTTATCATGTGCATACAAAATATATAAGAGGTTTTGCCCCAAATTTATAAAAGAGTATTTGTTACATTGGATTTTTTTTAATTTTCTAACTTGTGGGAGGGGACATTATTTTCAATCGCATTAAATTTACTCCGAACATTGTTCGGTTAATGTTATGGTATTTAAAAGAAATATTTTCATTACAAGTTTTTCTTTGGTGTTGGAATATTTTGAAGCAAATACGAAATATTTTTAGCTTTCCGTGAAATATGAAATAAAGCTGCTTTACAAATATATGGCACAGAAAATGATGATTAAATGTGAAGCGGCACATAATTTGATTTTTATTCTAATGGTGTTCATATGGTGGCATGTAATAATGTCGAAGGAAATTATGATCTTTAAATAGTGTTCTAGATGCACTTTATATGCAATAATTATCCCAAATATTATTTAAAAATCCATTGAAATTAATATGGAGGGGTAAAAGTAGCTAATTCCCATGCGCATTTCACTGTTGCTAAAGCAGATCACCAGGGAACCTAGAAAAATTAATGTCCATTGGGCATTATATTATGCCACCGTTTATACAGTGTGTTTAAATAATAAGAGATTTCAATTTTCATAGGCCACCACTTCATAACTCAATCTGTAACATTTTGACAGATGACAAATAAAAACTATTTCATTATTAAAAATTTAAAAAAAAAATGGTAAAAATTTTACGGTCACAGTTGGCAAAAATAAACTATTATTGGGGCGTTGTAGAGAACCTTCTCGTCCAGCCATTGTATAATTATTGGAAAAATTTGAGCTGTTAAGACAAGTTAGTGATGTGACACTCGAGAGTAATTTAGAATATTATTGTTGTATCCCATAGTGTTGAGAAAACCTCAGTTTTGTCCA
The DNA here is from genome assembly GCA_956483585.1 of Gymnocheta viridis. Classification (NCBI taxonomy): domain Eukaryota; kingdom Metazoa; phylum Arthropoda; class Insecta; order Diptera; family Tachinidae; genus Gymnocheta; species Gymnocheta viridis. The sequence goes on along the minus strand of OY101440.1, from coordinate 45,157,925 downwards.
TTTTTCATCCATCTTTGAGATTGGATATTCCACGAACGCCACTGTGAAGTATTTTGGAAGACAATTATTTAAATTTATTTTTAACAAGACGGTGCAACGTGCCACACAAGTAACGATACCATCGATCTTTTGCGCGAAAAGTATACTGACTATTTAATTTCTCGAAGAGCCGACACCTTTAGACTCTTTGCTTTGTGGTAAAGAGAAAAGTAAGGTTTCTGCTATTGATCAACAATCGATTCAAGACCTCAAAAATGAAATTCGTGAAGTTTTCGAGAACACGCAGCCGCAACTGTGCGAATTGGATATAGAAAATTTCATTAAAAGAACTTGGTGCCGCAAGAGTGTCTGTGACGATCATTTGGCTGATATTGTTTTCTGTTGCTAATAGCACATCCTCTTCTTTACAATTAAATGAACATCCGATGATTCTATAAAAAATCATAATATTGGAAGCCCCTCTACATATTTTTCATTTATAACGTGCTTTTTCCAACTTATTATATTGTTCAATAAGTAATATAAATTTTTTTTATGCAAAATACATTGATTTCTTTACTAATAATACATTGAAATTGATTACTGAGGAATATTAGCTAGTTTCTATGCATATTACACTGTGGCTAATGCAAATCATCAGGGAAGCTTTACCTCCCCGCTAAAGATTTGTTCTCGTTCCAGTGGAATGCGTGCAAAAGCAGTGCTCAATATCAAAGTATTATTAACAAAGAAAACAATTTATTTTATTTATTCCATAAATCGTTAATGCCGATTTCTTTTTTTTAAGTTATAAGGCTTCTATTACTTTTTATAAAAAATTTCCTATTCAAAGTTTTCTTAAGTCTAAAATTTTGACTTGTAAGTCATAATACAATAATCTCTAATAAACTAACTATTTAAAAAAAATCCTTCATTACATTGCAAGCTTCCATTAAAAAAGTGTAAAAAGTATTATACTTTTTTTAGAAAAATAACAAAAGTTGGGAGAAAACATGTTACAAATGAAAACAAATCAATTCAAGAATTACCGAAAAAATTTATAAAATATTTTTTCTTTTTTTTTTAATTTATTCTTAAATGCTAAAAATGTAATTAGAGCAACAAGCATAGTGAAGATGAATCAAGTTTATACTGGAAATCCTAATCACAATCACTAGAATGACGCACTAGCTCACTACTTAATAGATTCCAAGGGCAGCCGCATCTAAATACACATTATCTTCTAACGTTCAGCAAACGACATTAAATACTTTAATTATTAAAAAAAATACTTTAAAAAAATAAATCAAGAGTCATCCCATCTCATATTATTTCATGGCTTCACGACTCAAATAAATTTCTATAAAACAATAAAAAGAAGAAAAAATAAATACATTTTACCTTCAATATGAGATCGAATTGAATTAAAACTGTTGCAAATCATTCATAGATAAAATGCAACAAGATTGGTTGGAAACTTTATTATATTTGCACAAAAGACATTCAAATGCACAGCAAATATCTGATGTTAAAACATGTTAGAGATACTTAAACAATAAACATGTTTGTTATACGTGAATACACAAGATGAGCGGATAAAGATTATACGAATATTATAGTAATGACGATGTTGCATATTTCATTTTATTGCAATAGTTATGCAACATCGGTGGCAACAAGCACCGAGCACACTATTAAGACTAGTACAAGTTACATGTGATTTCTTTTTTGAGTTGAAATCTTTTACTACTTTAAAATGATGTGGAAAAATAAAATATTTAAAATGTCAGATGACTGAATAAATGACGTATTATTAAAGTTGGTTGCATGAATAGCAGTTTGTAATCTAGAACGTGTTTTTTGCTGTGCAAAGCGATATCGATTTCTTTTTTCACTTTAGTTTAGTGGGAATAACAAATCAAAAGTCAGCATAGTATATTACAAACTTTTACAAGTTCTATTAAGAAAATAGGCCAATAACACAACCTACTGCCAGCAAAAAAGGTAGAGAGTAAATTCTTTGAGAAAAAAAAAGACTCACCAACACATGCATGACAACGTGCACTGAATAAATTGTTGCCATTAATGCAACACATACAACATATGCAGCAGAAAACAATGGCTTAAATGTCATTGACATCAATAACAATGTATTTAGTGCACACGCATACACCCACGCACACGCAAACGCACACGCCTATACACACTTGTACACTCACTAAAAACTCATGCTCTTAAATATTGAATAATTTTATTTTATTCACATCCTTTTTTTAGTTTTTGTTGTTGCTATTTTTGGTTTGGTGGCTGCTAAAACTTTAACACAGAATAATAAAAATTAAAAATAATTTAATATCAAATATACAACCTCAAACATTCAAACGTGCAACAGCTGTTCAATTTATTTATTCATACAGAAACATAAAACACACACATGCACCGACACAGACACAGACACAGCAAACAATAAACATAATGGAAATGTATAGTACGAGTAAGTACTTGCGGCTGAATGCAGGCTAATTGAAAAATCGTTTGAAATAATTTTTAATTATTAATTTAATGCACTTTCGCTTTCGCTTGCGGTTTTAAAATTATGAGAAATTAAAAAAAATATATTAATAATTTAAAAGTTTAGGAAATATTTTGGGGTTTCGCAAGAACAAAATTAACCAAATTACTGGCTAAAAGTGAATTAAAATTTACAACAAGAAAAAAATAATTTAAATTTCTGGAAGCCCAGCAAAAATAGGTGCAAAAATTTTAATTTGCAGCCTCAGAGCCGGGCTTTAATCCCTTTTAGACTTTTGCTTGTCAAGTGTCGTTGAGTATCGATACTTTGCGAAAAATCCAGAAACGAACCGAGCCCTTACGAATAATATCGACCACACCATTCGTGAAATAGAAGCAGAAAACGTCAGCGAAGTCTATGAAACTGACGGAATAAGCTACTGAAAACCGTGACAGCAACATGAATGAATTTTTTAAATTAAATAATGAGAATAGTTGTTAATTCTAATGACGTTTTCTTTTTAAAACAAAAGTGCAAAATTTTGTGCTCTTTTTATTGAAAATTTTTTGAAATAGTGAGTTTATTAGAAATTATTGTATCAACACTTACAAAACAAAATTTTAGTCTTAAAAAAACTTTGAATAACAATTTTTTTTAATAAAAATAAAAGAAATAATACAATTTTTTAAAAATCAGAATATATAATATATATTATGCCAAAAGAAATTAAGTTTAATTAATTTTATTTAATTTTTAAATCGATACTTTTGTATTGAACACTCGGTACCACCATGATATTGTACAAGAAATTTTTATTTCACTTAAAAAATCTAAGATTTACTAAGACTCAAAAAATCCTACAAAATATAGAATTCATGAGAAGTGAAGACATAAAATGCAGCCTCGAAAATTCGCCGAAAATCGAAGCAGCGTCATATAATCGATATTAGAAATATTTATAGAAAACTATTCAAAAATCATGAACAAAATGATTATTAAATTCAATATTCGAGACAGATCTCGATATCTTTTCTCAAGTCTTTTTGAAATTCTATTAAAAAAAATCTGTATTTCCAAAAACGTGTTAATTAATCCAAACGAGTATAAAGTATAAAATTCATTTCCCAAAAAACCGAATAATATTATAGAAAAACTCTGTATTTCCAAATAAGCGAAAATACCAGAAAGATGTTAAACAAAAGAAAATCCTTCGCACAATGTAATTGAAAAATGTTTTTTAAAATAACTTTTTCGATAAATTTTCATTTGAGCTAGTTATTCGACTATTTGTGAGTACAGAAATTTTTAATCGAGTAATTTTAATTCGAATAATTTTTCTTATAATATTTTTAATGTTCTAATAAAATGAAATATAATAAAGAACTCAAATAATTTCTATTCCAATAATTTTATTAAAAACAATCGAAAAATAAACATTAAATAAAAAAATTTCAGAATAGAAAATTCGTTTTTTTTCTTTAAGCGAAAAAATTTTATTCCAATAATTTTATAAGAAAACAAATTTTACTAATTAATAGGGAGCAAAAGTTATCCGACAGATTAAACCTATAATGGGATAAAGTTTGCTCAAAATAAATTCCAAATAATAAATTTTTTCATGTAATCGAAAAAAAATTTATTCGAAAAATTTTATTAGAGAACAAATTTTACTAATTTACAGAGTTCGAAATTTATCCAATAACTGAAACCTACGTTGCTATAAATTTTGTTCAATGTAAATTCCAAATAATAAAAATTTTACTTTTTAATCGAAAAAAATTTTGTTCGAATAATTTTGCTAGAAAACAAAATGTTACTAAATAATATGGTTCGCAAGATTTTAATAATTGTCATACTAAACTAATTTTATGTCTTCGAACAACTTTTTAACTACAAAATTTTTAAATTTAAATAAATAAAATACATGCAAAACATGAGCCTGACGTCGATTCAATGCAATGCAGCTGTGTTTCCGTAAAAGTGTCAACGCAGATAGGACTCAGTTTCTGTCGATCATAACGAACTTTGTTGTTCCCACGTATAAATTTATTTATAAATTACCCCACTTACAATAAATACATACTCGTTAGACAATGATAAATGTTGTTTTCAGTGAAGCTTAAAAAACCACATAAGATACACCCTCCAAAGAATTGAAATACAATTTATGTAGTCCACAAAAATAAAATAAAATAAAAAAATTAAATAAATAAATAATAATAAAGTGACAATAATAATAAAATTATATTAAAATGAATTTAGTGGGTATATTTTCAGCTAGTTAAAGCTAAAACGAACTCTTAGTTCATCCTATTCACTATTAGCAGGTTAATGCTCGAAAGGATTTTTGTAAAACAAGCTTTTATTTTCACTTCTTGCTCAGCAGCTCAATCCAAAGTAAATGCAACTAATACAGGCTGGTTTTTTTGCAGTGTGACCTCTCAAGGGTGGTTATTCGTGAGCATGTGTGGCAATCAAACATTCTAACTTGCAATGTTTTCTGTAATCTAAGGACTTACTGAAGTAAACTTAAACAAATTGTACAAAATTTTATATGCAAAATAAAAGTTTTAACAAATTTTTCAAGATTATAATTAATTGACCTGTCAATATTAGCGCATGACTATTATTATTAGTCTTAAGAAATCCTTTGCTTTTTTATAGAATTTCTCCTTAAAATTTAAAACCAATTGCTCAAAAATAAGAGCCTTTATAAAGCGCAATTGCCTTCACCTAAGCCCTTAGAAAAAAAGCATAAAATATAAAAAAAAACAAAATATTGCAGCTCATTATTTTAATGTGAAAGTAAGCCACGAACTGCAGTGTCAAGCACCAGAAAAAAATGTGCACCAGCTGAATTTTACATTAAACAGAGGCCACAGCTGTCTACTTTAACTGACATACTCAGGAGTACACATGGCACTACTTATTATCATGACCAACGAAATCTGCTGTTGTTTGGTGATGACTTTTTTAAACATAAACTTTATAACATAAATACAAAGATATGTACGTATGTATGTACCCGTATTTTATATTTTATTTTAAGTCACTGCTATTGTTGCCATTTTATCCGTGGAACAATTGTTTATTTTGTTTTTTTGTTTTTGTTTTTTGGGCATAACTACAACGACCTTGGCTCTTAATGTGGCACTTTGTGCTATTTTTTATGATTAGTTGCATTTTACGTGCATTTTGTTTTCTGCTGTTATTTTATTTAATGTTAGTTGTTTATTTTTACATTATTTTTAGTTGTTGGTTGCTCTTTAACGTTTATGTTATTCGTGTTTCTTCTTGTACGTTCCAACGCTAGAAATTAAGGTTTTATCGCTAAACCAATAATAATGGCAAAATGCAAGGACACGCATACGTATACTTAACAAAGAAAACATGCAAGGAAACTTGTTTCTTTTTAGGATTGAAATAAATATTTCTTGTCTTAATTTTAAACGACAAAGAACTATAAAAAAGAGTCGGAAGGGCAAGGAATTGTTAATGATAAATTAAGTGTATGGAGCGTTTTGTATCGCCATCACAAAACAAAAGAATATTATTAAGGTGCACGGTATTGCGACAGGTAAAGTTCTTCTTTGCTTCACTTAAACATAAAATAATGCAACTTTAATAACATGGTCTTTTTCTACAGATAATCTCATAGATGAAGTTTGGTACTTCAACCATAAAATAAGTTAAATTTTTCTCAACTTATTTCATTAAAGTTGTTAGGGATTTATTTAATTTCTTAGGTCTCATTTTATTAGGAACTAATTCACACAGGATATGTATGACTTAAATATAAATAATTGTTGCGGAGGTCTTCGTGACCTCCAAGTGAGGACGGTTTGATTATTTCACTAAATGCATTTAAATTTACTTACTTATTTATTTTTTTGTTATTATTTATTAATTATATGTATTTGTTATCTTTTAAATTACACTGGTTTACAGCCAAAAAATACCAAGAATATTGATATTAATACAATATTTATAATTAATTTAATTTTTTACATTATTAATATAATTAATTATTAAATAAATAAAATTATTTATAAATAAATTTAAAATTTAATTATACATTAATAAATTTAAATTGTGGAGCCCAACCGAAAAGTTCGATCGAGATAAATGGCATATCGTTGAGAAGGTAATCGAATGCCTTTTCCTTCGATATGCTGCAAATTTCTATCTGACTAGAAATAACTGAGTTATGCCACCTTAAAGTTCATAATTTGCCTATTTTTTAAGTTCAAGTCGCTCGTCATTTTAATTTAAATTTCTTGAATTTACGCCGATTATAGTGTGTGAGCAATGAAAATGAAAATTTTGTCGTTCCACAAAATCGTTAATAAAAGCTTTTTTTTCATCCGTTTTTTTTTCAAATTACGCTTAAAATGTTGGTAATTAAATAAACTATTTGGTAAAAATATAAAACATTCCAGATCTTTACTATAATGTAGAAAAAAAAACGAAATGAAAATGAAAAACTTTGAAACAAACGTAAAAAATAGGCATGTTTTAAACTTTGAGGTGCCAAAACTCAGCCATTTCTTGTCAGATAGAAATTTGCAGCATTCGACGAAAACGGCATTCGATTACCTCGACCGAACCTTTCGGTTGGGCTCCAAAAGGTTTTGAGTGGGACCATACATCGAAAACACAAAAGTACCGTTATCTAAAAAACGGTACTTAGAAAAAAAATTACAGCGTGTTTCGTGTTCAGAAGGTCCCAATTAACTTATCTAGGCATGTGGCGTTCTTGGTATTTTTCCAAATTAATAATTTGTAAAGCTGTGTTATTAATGTTTCTAAGTTTTTAAGATGAAACGCTTATTTTTGTGTATGAGACGGTATTCGTCACGTCATTGATGTCAGCTGTTAAGATTCTTGCTTAAGGATAAATAAAAAATATTTGTTTTCCTTTTGTTTTCCTTTTAATTAAGGAAATATTGTTTTTGGATATTAAAAAATCTTTTAATTCTTACTAAATAATTTATTAAAGCTTTAGGTCCAGAAAATAATTATAAATGATTTATTTAATCCGATATTTATCTTTCTCAATGGAAAGCTTCTTCAAGGATATATTTAATTAAAAATTAATAATAACAGTTATTGTTTTCACAAACCAATAAAAACTTATTCTAAATTTGTTTAAAAAAATTTTTTTTTTGAAAATTTTTTATTATTTAATTTAAAATTAATAAAATTTAATAAAAAGCTCGAATAAATCAGAATAATTTAAATCTTTTAGTTCTTTCACAAACAAATTTCAACGAAAAAGTATATTAAATGAATTTGGATGAAAATGTATTTCTTTTAATAGAAACCTTTGGTCTTCATTATGAATATTATTAAAGTTTTCTACTCATTTGCAATACGAGTACATCGTCACAATGCTGATTCTAAAATTCATATTTTTTATCTTAATTTATTTTATTATTTTTTATTGTAAAACATTATTTACGAAAAATGTTAACAAAATGTGTGCGAGTTTGTTTTTTCTTTTTGTATTTTCTCTTTACAGAAATAAACTGTTTTCATGTACAAATTAATTTTTGTTTTGGAGTGACAAAAGGGGGGAAAAATACGAAAAGAGTTGTAAATGAAATCTAAAAAGTTCTCAATTAGAGAAAAAAAGCAAAATTATAGTTGGTGTGAAAAATGTGTTTTTATTTACTTTTTTCCCTGTGTACTGTTTAGTTTTGTTCCTCGTTTTTTTTTTGTATACTGAACAAACATATTTTGCATGTTTCGAGCAATAATTTGAAGCTCGAGAACAAAAAAAAAACCATCTACATGAATATGTGCATGAAGTATGGGAAAGGTAATTAAGTTCATTCTTAGATTGGTTGCATTCGAGTATAAAAAATAATATAATATTTACTATCGGCGGGAACTGTCTGTGACGGCCATATTGTTTCGGCGGCGTCTCTCAAATCTATTGCTTATTACTCGGCCACTGATGGCCAGTGTTGGCAAGAGCTGCAAAAAAAAGGCTGAATCGGCTTTTTAAAATGGCCAGAAAAAGCTACATCACCCAAAAATTAAAGCTAAAAAGGCTAAAAATAAAAAATAAAAATGTCTATATATTTATTTCTAAATATAAATCAAAATAGTATTGGATCAAAAAGATAACAGAATATTTTTATTTAGACATGAAAAGTTGAATTCGTTTGCGACGCTCAACTTCCCCCATAGTGTTGGGGAAATCCCAGGTTTGACGATTTTTTCGTCGGTCTTTAGAATTGGAGATTCCACAAGTTACACGTGAAAAGTCTTCTGACCGTATGAATTTTCGAATTGGCGATCACAATCTCCCACCGATATCATTTGATTTAAACCATTAGATTTTTTTTATTTGGCGCACGTAAAAATATGGTATATGCCAATGGCTCATAATCGATTCAAAATGTCAAAGATGGATTCGGGATGTTATCGAGAACATTCAGCAGCAAATGATCCAGTTGGTGATGGAAAATGACATGAGAAGAACATGGCCCTACAGGCGTAGCCATGCCAGACATTTGACTGTTATTGTTTTCCTTTATGAATGCGATATCCTCTTCTTTACAATTAAATAAACATCCGATGATTTCGCTTAAACGCATTATTTTTCTAATATGAAAATAAAACTTCTTATTGGAAGACCCTATAAGATAGCTAAATACTAGATAAATCAAATTATGGAATGAATTTTCTCGCAGCCCATTTCTAAATTGTAACACCTACACGCAGAACTCAATTGTTGACTCAACATTTGTCCATTTCTAACTTAAAAGCTTTCGCCATTGGATTTCAATCAATGTAATTTTTTCTTCAGTGTATTTACGTTTGTACATTGGATTAATTTTTTATTGTTTCAAGGTGATTTTATGAGTTTAGTAGAAAATACAAATTTTGCCTTTTTTAGGCTTAATTTAATATAAAAAAAGGCTAAAACCCATGAAGACAGGAAAATTGCGAGGCTAAAAGACAACAAAAAAGACTAAATTTAGCCTCAAAAAGGCTGAATTCGCATCACTGCTAGTGGCACTGATCATCATGTAAAGTTGATGATTGAGCAACATGTGCACGAAGAGTTTGCAAAAAGACAAAAAGTGACTGAATGACAAGTGAAAGCAGTACAAGATTCAATAAACAAGGTTCAATAATAGAAAATGTCTCCACCAAGAGTTCCTATTTAGTACGCACTTCAGGTTGGGGAAAATCATTGGTACGTACCCCCGAAAACTATATTGATGAGTCCAGTTAATTTCACGCGATGTAGATTAATAACAACCAAGTGTCTTTGGTCCGAATTCAGCATAATAAAAGTCGACAATTTGTGGGGCGAACAGGACGGCACTATGTGCCACACATCAGGTGCTACAACTAACATTATGTGCGAACAGTATGAGGGAATGGTTGTCTCTGACAGAGATGATAATTAATTAGAGCAACATTTCATTGTGTAAACATTTAGTCGACTACGATTGGCGTAATTGTTAAACAAATTCTGTACTCGTTTCCTGTTTGCTTATCCAACACAGATGCAAAGCAATTTTGATAGTTAAAGCAACTAATTCTACAAAAACCAACAAAAAAAAATAGAAACCATAAAATAAAGGCAACCTTATAAAAAAAAATAAATGGAGAAAGAAAAAAATTAAAAAAGTGAACTAAAATAAAATGGTCATGTAGCAACATCCCCAAATGCTCCTTGATATACTCGCAACGTATCGTACAAGTAGTACATGTTCATGTATAAGTACGACTACATGTAGGAGTAGATGAAGCTGAACATGAACATACCCGCGGCCATTAAAAACTATTTTTTTTATTTCATATTTTTTTTCTTCTTCTTCTACTTCTTCTTTAGCCTTAATTGCGTAAATTTACGACGTAACTTTTTTTCTCTGGTCTTTTTCGTTGCTACAAAAACATTTGAGCAACTTTTATTTTTTCAAACATGTTGAAAGTAAAAAAGACAAAATAGCAAAATAGTAAAAGCAAAAAAAATTAAGAAATAGCAAAAAACTGAAGGAAATTTTAGAGAAAAATTAAAAAAAAGAAACCTAAAATATTTGAATAATTGAACTCACCTGTACGGACATGAAGGCAGTTAAAACTCTAAAAAAAATGAAAATATAAGGAAGAGTTTTAGTTAAAAGTGATGATAAAAAGAGTAAACGAACAACAAAAGTGTTTAGTTATGCAGCTTGTTGGTGTCACTGAAATTGAATTACTAGCAAAATTTTATAAAAATAGCAAAACGAAAGAATAAGGAGCATAAACTTATTTTGATGCCTTTAGGTTTTAAGGCCTTAAGATAACTTGTAGCAAAAACATTTTAAATTTCAAACAATTTAGGCAGAAGTTTTAAGAACAATTTATTAAGCTTCGTGTTTAAAAAAAATTATAGCGCTCAATTTATATTTCCTTTAATAGGAAAAGAAACACATGAGCTGGTAAAAAAAGGTAGCTACTGCGACGTGTTTGAACCAGAACCACGGATCACACCGCGAATGCAATAATATGAGCTAAGACTCCACCACATATAAAATATGTCAGGATTAAACTTATTTTGTGCAGGATTATTTGGGGTTAATTCAATGGAAAGCATTTCTTTAAAAACAACAATTATTTTTTTGGTTGGCTGTTCTTTAATATTCTATAAAAGAACCCTTTTTTGTCCTGCTGGGAGCATATGGCTTCCACAAAGCATCTCCATCTTACATGATTTTGTTGCAGTTGTTTTTGCGTGTTCGTTGTTATTTTTGTCTTGTATTAATTTCATTAACCGGTTATTGTTTCCGCTAATAAGATGACTGGTCTTCTGTAGCAGGTCCTAAGATAATGAGGCTGCCTTCCGTCGATGCCTACACACAAAAGAAAAATCAATCTATCCGTACTTAAATCAATCCCAAGCGGTGCTAAAAGTACGGTATTCCCAGATTTACTAAAATCAAGTACAGAAAGATTGATTTAAGTACGGACGGATTGAAATGCTCAATTTAATTTAAGAATTTTTTAGTTGATTCAAGATTTTTCATGTGATTAAAGAATTTTGTACTCATTTTAGGAAACTCCCGGAATGGTTGTCTAAAGTAGTCCCGTTTTTGGGTTGATTAAAGTACATTCTATTGTTATTTGTACTCAAAATTTTGAGTATGACTCGTACTCAAAGTAAGTAGAAAATACTTGAATTTAGTATGGAATTTTTCTTTCTGTGTAATTGGTATAATGTTCGGAAACCTTCCTAATATTTGATTCCGACCTTATTCCCAAGAGCTGGCGGCTGCCTGCCCTTTCGCCAAGATGTTATCCTCTTTTTGCAGTGGTTGGTGCGGTCAGGGGTCTTCTTGGATGGATTGCTTGGAGGGAAGTATAAGACACTTAATTTTAAGACTCGAAAAAACTCTGATGAAAATTTTTTTCGTCCTCAGCCTGGGAACGATAAAAGGCCACTTAACTATCTATTATTTTTAAATTTTGCCAGGCTCATTATGAAGTAAACTTTTTGCTGACGACTTCAAGCGTGGTGCAAGCTTTTAACGGTTTATTTTATTGTTAAAGTTACTGTTCAGCAAATTTATTTACCAATAAAATGTTTTCAAAAACCTTTCGTCATACAGCTGAATAATTTGTAGACACTGTAAGTGGTCACTAACGCATCAATATTAAAAGAAGTACCTCATAATGGGCTACCCCTGCCTCTGACATGTACAATTCGGAAAAATAACAACAAAAAAAACTTGCATCAGCTTATAAACTTTTCCGCTTGCACAAATCACAAATTGCAAAAGAATTGTTTTCTGGATCAAACATCACAATAAATTTGTTCATTCGAACAAACCAATTTTTCTTGTGCCAATATATTTCGCAAAAAAAATTTTGGCATTAACAGGTAATAATAATTTCGCTTTTAACGATCTATGGCTGTCCTATTATATCGCGTAAATATAAACTCCCAAAAGGAAATTTAGTCTTAAGTTTTCACAGTGGGTTCTTAAATTTTCATGTCAATTAATGTTAATCCTTACACAGTAAAGCAAATCTTTAAGTCATTTAAGAACTTAAATTAGCCACAATTAGCTTAATCATTACCAGCAGACAGCAACAAAATTGACAACAAGTCAAAACAGAAAGAAAAAGTTATATCATTAAATATTCAGTTTAAGCTGTTTGTCTTTTAAATGGTATTTTAGGACTTTTTTTGGTGGATGGATGCTGCATGTCTAATTAAACAATCAGTGAGTGAATTTTTTAGCTTGTTTATCTGTTTGTTTACTATTGTGTTTTTCACACAGACAAACTTCTTAATATTTTATGCTTCATTTTTTTCGACTGCTTCTTTACTGTCCTTAATTCAATCTTACAAGTTTAAATGTTTGTGATTGTATTTGTGAGTTATTTTTATTTTATTTATTATTTTTTAGCTGTAAGGAGAGTACATAACATTTTGTTCTGGTAAATTTTGTTTTATTTGTTTTTATCCGTTAGGGATTGTCAAATGCCTTTGAGTGTTTAGTTGAGAGCTCTTATATATGTGTGTTTGTGTGTGTCTATGCGTGTGTATGGGGCAGAGGTGTGGCATTGGACAATACAACATCTAATGCTGAACCATTGAAGTTATACTAAAAAGTTTTCATATAAAAATTGGCAGCACTCCCTGGAGACAAATTAATTTTAGCTTTAAGCAACTGCATAATATTTCGGTGTGTATGAATGTGGTTGTACACTACATTAATGTCGATGTTTTCAAGGCTGCAAAAAAGGAATGGAAAAAATATGTAGATATCTTGTTTATTCAGCTCTTGAGAGGAAAATAGTTTTTTTTATTTTTCCATTAAATTGTAAGTAAATTAAAAACTTTAAACTTGTTTTCTGAAGAACGATTTTTTTAGTTTTGTCGTTTTTTTAGTAAATGAGCGTCATGTGAATCAAATAAAGCAAATGTTTTCAAACACTTTTTCGATTTTCCAACTCAGTTTGAAAAACTTCCTTTAGAATTATTGGGATTATTTTTCTTAGATAAAATTTAAGCCTTCACTTCGTTAATATTGTTTTTTATGGGAATAAATTATTTTTATGAACAGAAAGATTATCAACATTTTTTGTAGATTTTTAAAGCGAAGGCAACAATAAGCAACAATTAGCTTTGCCTGCTGTTGAAATGTAGTGTACATAAGATTCGTTGCAACCGCATAGAAGTGTTTTTTTTTTGTTATTTTCTTATGTTTTCCTCAATATTTAGTTTTAATAGTTGCTGCTGTTTTTACTTGCCTCTTTTGTTTAATATCCTTCGAACCCTGGATTGCTTTACGATCACATCCTATATTCTCTTCGGCTAATTTTTATAGTTATTTTGTGGCTTTCACATTTTTTTAAACTTATTCTTTATATTTTCAACTGAGTTCTGTGCGAGAATTAAAATGAACTTTCTGTGTTGACGTTTTTATATATGTATGTGTTTTAGAGTAAGAGATATTACACAGAGTCTTATAAATAATTAAGTACGTATTACACCCTACAGCGCTACATACTTTAAACACAGGAGTAATTCAATTGGTGGGCTGGTGTAACTTCTAAACAAGTTTGTACTCTGCTTTTTTATTATTATATATTATTACAAAATTGAAATGTAGATTCAAACTTAACGGGGACATAAAAATACAGGGATAATTAAGCACAGTTTAATCAACCGTGTGTATGCAAATTTGAGCAATCAAATTCAAACTAACGGAAATAGAACATTCAGGAAATTTCTAGAAACATCAAAGAGAATCTACAGGATTGTTCGAGAAATATGTATGGTTCCACATTATAAATTTGCTACTGCCATCTACATGCCGTCTGTAACTTAAATTTGTACGTTCTCATACTACCTAAAGATTTACACAAGCAAACTTATTGTCATGGTGAGAATTTTTCTAGAACCTTAAACGCAACAGTCAACAAAGCCGATACTGCAAGTCAGTCTTGTCTAAGCCACCGCATGGTAAACTTCGTGCATTTAGTAAATAGATCAGTTGTTTAGAAGTAACAGAACCGCTAACGTCGATAAGGAAATACAAATTACTTAGTGTATTTTATTCTAAAGTGTAATAACGGAAATAAAACACCATTAAATTAAAATCAATTTCCATTGTTTTTATTTTATTTTTGACAAATTAAAAGAACTCAAACAATTAAACGTTATCAAAAAGGTCGAAACGTAACAATACTGTCAATTGAAATATTTTTACATTCCGTTTGCCGTCGGCGACTATGAACAAGTAAATTAGAATGGGTAATCTTTTTATTATTAAAAATAAAGTAATTTTAATTTCACTATAATAAAAGTGAGTTCTCCTAGTTAAACATATTTCGCTGTTACTAGACCAAATAACACAACACATGGTTTAATTATACTGACAGTAAAAACTAAAAACTACACTTAACAATCAACAATATTTTAAGAACTTTTCAGTCATATTCGATCACATGATATTTTAATAGTCTGTCCCCAATCCAGTTACAAGATATTTTTATCCCATAATGTCTGGTTAAACAGCTAAAAAGCTTTACATCTTTAACTTTTCTAGAAATGAATTACTCTGAATTTATTTTATAAAGTGGCGCAATAGCATTAAACGAATAATAATATGTATTTTAAATTTGTAAATATTTTATTAAAAGCACACAAAGTTTTTTTCTTTTTTTTTAGGATCTATTATTTTTTCATTTATTTAATCCGGTAATCATTTATATTTTATTATAATTTATTTTTTTAAATTTAAATTCTCTCTAATCGCCGAAAGCCATTTTTAAATGATTGTAATTTTTTTTATTGTTGACATTGTACTCGTATATAAACAAAAATACATTGAAATTTATTATGGTTTTAAAAATGCTTAAATGTGAATCTGTATGTCAATGGGAATAAGCGAGTGTTTGTTGAGAGTTACTAAATTGTTGTTGGGTCCTTTTCAATTTATTGTATGCAAAATATTATCCAATATTTACAAACACATTTGAATGTCGGCAATAAGTCGTTCCCACCAAACCAAAAGTTTCGACTTTTTCTGAAGTCAGATTTGGCGTCACGAATTCGTTAAGACATTTCGGAAGTTTATCTAAACAAATATTTATCTGCATACAAGTCTTATGTAATTTTATCGCAACACATAATTACAATTATTACTTTTACACATAAACATTATTAATTATATTTAATTTAAATTGCGGCAGAATATGACAAATGAACGCCGCTTAAAAACTTTAGATTATCAAAATACTATATTTAAGAAACTGCCCAATCTACCATTTCAAAATGTAGATGATTTGTTGGCCCATAAAAAAATTTAGTGGGCGACCACCTTTTTCTTTTCTGTAGACAAAAATAATCTTATATTAATTTTATTTTCTTCTTGGTTTTGAATAGATAACAAAGTTTAATGAGCAATCAAAGGGCGACATAAAGAAATTTATTGTTGAAAATTTAAAAGCAATATTCGGCAGTGACAGCTTTGCATCAAAATTTTCATGGACAAGCATCAACAGAAACATTGCCGTGAAGAATTTTAAATTTATTAAGATTCTTAAAGGTACGTTGTAATCACACAACGAAAGTAAATGACAAATACTAAAATTTCTACATTTCTGCAGAATCGTGCATCAACAATTATGGCAGCAATATTTTATACCGCAAAGGACCGTCAGCAAAAGTCATCAAAAAGAAAAACCACTGACGACTCTAATCTATCAATTTGAAAATTTTGCTTGGTTTTATATATTATATTAAATTGTAACTATTAAATAATAATTTAATAAATAAAATGATGGAAAATAATTTTTATCTCTTAATAAAATGGTACCGACATATCGTTGCAATTTAGTGCCATTGCGAACTCACTCGTTATGATAACGGTGATATTTCAGCTCCGAAATCGGAAGATTTTGTGGACCATTCGTTACGAATTCTTTACGCAATCGGAACATTTGGTTTGGTGGGATGTGTATTTTTGTTTGTGTATAAAAGCATTAGGATGGCAACAATTCATACCCAAAAAAAGCCTGGTAGTGATTACTATTAAACTACATATCGTCTGCATTACTTTTCAGTAGTTATGTAACTGCTTATTAGTAAATAAGCAAATAAACTATTTTTTTAGTGGCGCAGTTGTAATAGCGTCCGCAAATTATGCAGATGGTAGGCTGTTCAGTCCCTGGTAAAGGCAAGTGTTTTTTATTTATCAATTTCATGTGTGTTTTTGTAAGAACAAGTACTTAGTGCGAATTAAAATACTTTTGTAAAATACCTGACATCAAACACAACAATTCCTTCAAAATCAGGAGTTCAATATTGACACCAGACATTTTATTTTTATAATGTCTTGTGTATTCAATGCCTTCCAAATATAAACATTTTTAAATCATTACATCTAATATAAATGGGCAAGTACTTGCCTCTAATAATAAAGATAATATCTGAATATCTATATTTGAACTTTCCATTCATTAAGAAATTAAAAAGCGTTATGTAAAATATTCGAACAATTCACGTATGTGCGGCTTAGAAAAGTTTACAATAGTGAGCACCCTAATCTAAATATTCACAGACTTTTATTAATTCACAAAGAAGGCATTCAATATTTAATATGATGCCAAACTGCTGTTGAGTATGCGGATAATTTTTTGTTTCTACTTTTTCAAATATTTATGTAAAAATCTTGATGAATTTTTAATCGAATTTTCATACAAAATAATTTTCGTTGAGAAATTCTGCGTATCAGAGAAAGAAGCCATCAGATAGAATTCAATAGCCCACGATAGTGCAAAGAATGACTCTGTTTCAAAGAAAACACAGCAACAACGATAATCCTAAAATTATTTAATCGCGGCTTAAGCGAATGAGCCGGCTTCACAGGAACGAAATCTTATATGCAGGGTCTTCCAAGAAGATGTTTCATTTTGAGATAAACAAAGAAAGGAATATTTTTAAGCTAAATTGTCAGATATTTATTCAATTGTAAAGAGGAGGGAACGCCATTAATAATAGAAACAATATCAGTATTTCCTATTCATCAAATTTTCCATCAGCAAATCGCACATTGGCGGCTGCGTGTACTCGAAAACTTCACGAATTCCTCCTTTGAGGTCTTAAATCGATAGTGGATCATTGGCAAGGCAATATCCTTCTTTTCGTTACCACAAAGAAAGAAGTCTAAAGGTATTAAGTGACAAGACCTCGGTGGCCAATTGTGATCGCCTCTTCGAGAGATCATATTATGGTCAGGAAACTTTTCACGCCAAAGACCGATGCTATCGTTACTTATGTAACCCGCAGCACAATTTTGTTCAATAAACGTTGTTCACAACAATATTTTTCAACTCTGTCGACAAAAAAAATCATTAATCATGGATCGATGGCGCGATCCTTTCACCGTTAAAAATGCTCCAGGATAATTTTCGGAAAAGTTAGTTCCAGTGACGCCGCACCAAAAACCGTAACACACACTCACACGTACATGAAGGAGAGGCTTTTCAACAATAATTCTTTGGTTTTCCATCCCCAAATGCCGCAAGACTGCTTCTTCTACTATCCTCCGAGGTGAAAATCATTCTTATCACACCGGATTATTTTGCTCCATTTCAAGAACCCAATCAGCAAAAACACGACTTTGCTGATGGTCGGTAGACGTGAGTTATTGTGTTAGCGGAATTTAAAAGAATAAAGACACGAGAGTATACGGGGTAGTATTATTTGTAGAATGACAAATTGAAAAGATCGACGAGAAATGCACAAACCCGGGTTTTCGTCAACACTATGGGTCGCAACAGAAATATTCCCTGTTTTTCTTGAGCGAAGTGCAAGGGGTCGATTCTTTATCAAATTTGTACAGCAGTTTCACAAGTACTGGGGGCAAATTGCGGCATTCGATATCGAGCGAAATCCCATAAAAATTTTTTTAATTTTTATGTCTTCATGACAACTCAAAACTGCTTTAGTTTCGCGAACTGTGACGACTGCGAAATTTTCAAAATTTTTTAAGGAATTTTAATAATTTCAATGCATTCTTGAAGGGTATATCGTTCCATTAATATTGATGATATAGTTTTTACTTTGTTAACTGCTAAGTACTTACTTTCCTAAGTATCTTCCTGTTTCAAGGATGTGCACTCACTGACTCGTCAGTGCTTGTAGTATATTTTGGATGGATCTTAAAAGTCATAACTTTTGCAAGTGCATGAAATGTATAGTTTGTAAATGATTTTTTGGATAATCCCTGTTACCAGCAACAACTAAAGAATGTCATCCTAGGAATGATGATGCGGGCTTTGGAAAATAAATTGTATGTAGTTTAAATATATAGAAGAAAGCACTTTGTCTTAATTGTTTCCTAAGTATATTAAAACTTTGCTACTTCCTTCTGGTGTCTGATTACAAAAAAATGTCCCCTGAGCTTTCTTGTTTTTGCTATAAACCAAAACCACTTACAATAAATTCACTTTAAACGTGATTACAAAAGTCAAAGTCAAGCTCAATAACCTTTTAATAGTATAACAAACAAACAAATAACGCGAGTGCAAAGAAATTTCCACAAAAAATAAATAAAGATATTTTTTGTTAAATTTATTTCAAAAAAGGTCATTCATTTTTTTATAGACTTCAAAAATTTTATTGCACTTACATCAGCTCTTAAGCTAGTTTTCATAAAGGAAACCACATTTCAAAGCAAAATTCGTGTCGGCTTAAAGACTCAACCGAACTGGGTCAATTTTATATATATTTTTTTATATTTTTTATATTTTGTTCCTACGAGCACTACAACAAAACGAGCAACAAAATAGAGCTGCAGAAACGAGTAGCTGTGGAATAAACCAAAAAAAATCCTAAAAATAAAATAAATAAAAAAATGCATACACATGCACAAATACACATTTAGGTTCTAGTATTTATGCAACGTCACTACGCTCAGATGCATGCACACATACACACACTCATGCACTTTTTTGACTGCATGTAGTTGCATAAATATATTCATTCGCATTCACACACTTCTAAGTAAGTAGGCCTTACACTCTACTGATCTATTTATTTATCAATGTTGAAATAATTTCAAAAATTTTACACGTTTCACTGTAAAAGGATTTGAGCACGAGATTTATGCGTGTGTGAGTGCCACGCCACGTTTGGGGGTGTGTATGAGGAGCAGTAGTTCTTGTTTCATATCAGGAGTGAGGAAGTCATATGAGGCTTATGTGTTTGCGGTTCGTTGCTCTGGTATTGCACTTGAAATTATATATTTACCAGCGTAGGCTGTTACCCATAACCCAACAAACATTTGAAATTAAAAAGAAAAACAAAGGCAATCATTACTTATTTACGCAGCAAGCATTCGTGGAAATAATGCTAAACCAAAACATATGTACAACCTAATAATTTTATTTACTTTTTACAGTTAAGGGGAAGTTAAGCTTTTTTTATTTAAAAAGTTTATAAAAACAAATTATTTGCAATAATATAATTAATGATTTTAAAGTTTACTTTGACATTGTTTGCTGGGTAGTGTTAAATTTAAGTGAGGTTGATGATTATGTTGATTTTTTTTAGCTAGCATCGACTGACGGCAGCTGCAACGGAAATTATGCGACACAAAAAGTTCCTTCATCATTTTGTGGTGACCTGAAATTGCAGTAGTTGTAGAGCTTTAAATGCCTCCAAGCACGAATCTATGTACAGTATGTGGTGGCGTAGGAATAAATATGTTTTTTTTCACATCACCTTTAACCATAATTGTATGCTCGTCGACATCTGGTGGTATTTCAACTAAAAATGGTATATTACAGTCAACCTTATAGTTAAAAGTCTCTATTACATAAACATTAAATGAGATCAATGCTAATGAAAAAATATACAGATATTTCAAATCGCATGCCACTCACTACGTGTGTCTTTATCACTTCTAAAACAGCAATTAAAAAGCTTCATCTTTATGTTTTGGCTAGTTGGACATTTATAATGACTTCAGTCGATTATTTTAACTGAAGACTTTTTAATTGAAATATATTATTACAAATAGAGGGTTTCGTAGAGCCTTTTCCTAGAAATTTCGTAATAATAAATTTTGTAACTGAAGTGAGAAACTTGAATTTCTGTGTTAATAGAATTTAATTATTTAAAATAATATTTTTAAAATAGCAAATTAAACAAATCACTTGCGAAAAGCTAATTTGCTTGTTTAAGACAGCCCATGGATATGCTGACTGGCGGCTTATTAGCAGGCCCCAATTAACCATAGGGCTAATTGGTCTGCAGCCCAGGAGCGCCAACGAGCCGAGGGCGCCAAAAAACCAAAATTATACAATTTTGATTGATTTTTTTTAGCGGAGTCGGTCGCAAACGATTTTTTGCATTTTAAAATATCATATTGGTTTTATGTATTGTTATTTTATAATACAAGAAAATTATATTTTAAGTTGGAGTAAAACACATTATCTCAAAATTACATTGTTTTTATGTACCTATTTAATATTTTTTATAAACATTGTGTGTTAAGTGGTATCACTAAGTGCTTAAATACAGTTCGTATGTGAAATAAACTCCCAGCAGAGATCTTTCCCGTCACTTTCAACGCGGGAAGATTCAAATCAAACACTACTCCCTCTATACTCCTTCCCATAACCTATTTTCCTAGTTCCAGACCAATGCGTTCCATATGAAGGGGTCATCCCCTGAGCAGTGGTTCAACAAATAAAATACAAATTTTGGACAGTTGTTCATAGAACAATTATTTCTCGGTTGATGATTTCCGTAGCCGAAAATTAGTTTAGGAGAGGAGAAAGGACCATTGGTACCCTCAAAATTCTAAAGAGAATCTTTAAAATGTATTTTTTAGATTTCTGTTGTATTATTTTTTAACTTCCTGATACAAAAATAGACATTTACTGATTTCAATAAAATTTGCAAAAATCGTGGTGGCATCAAATCACAACGATTTGAGGTCATGGGAATGTATTCGGACTATTCTTACGATGAAGTCCGTACAGATACGTGTGTATGTGTGTGTGTTCTTTTTCATTTGCGTATGTAAGAGAATTTGTGTGTGAGATTGTCTGTGTGTATGTAAACCGTTCACAACTTAAGAGTGCGCAAACACATTTACGACATTCTGAAAAAATTCACTTCACTTCACAAATCGTGTAATAATAAATCGGTTCGGTTGGGAAAATTGAAAAAAGAATTTTTTGACAAAGTTTTCGAAAGAGAAAAACATTTTCCGAGTGATAAAAATCTATAATATTACTACTTTGAGTTTGAGAAAACTTCCAGGGGTGGCCTGCAAAGTCAATAGTTTTCCATATTTTTTTAATTTGAGTTTAATAAAAGCTTAAAAAGAACGAATACGTGTGACATCGTGGGCCTGGCAGAAAATAAATTCTTATTTCATACTTTTTTGTGGATAATACGAGTATTTTTGCCACCATAAAAAATTTTTAGAATAAAAACTCTACATTCATAACTTCGGCTACAAATTTAGACTTAAACTATTAACTTTTATTATTTTGTCAGAAGATATCACTTAATGTATGGAATGTACAGTGAGTGGCCTTGTCCCCATACAAAATGAGAAGTTTTCTGCCATCCCACGAAATTCAGATCGCAACATATTTCCCTGTTAATATTTTTCTTTTTTCTATATTTTTCATTCTGATGATTTTGGGGTCAGGGTTCAAATTCTGTACCTCACTACCGCTATCTTGGATACTTTCTACTAATAATTTATATGTATATCGTCACATAAAATGCAAAATAACGTAACATATCTTTTCATAAGTTTACGGGAGAAACAAAAAACTTTATTATATGGAAACTGTTTGAGATATATAAATCATATTTTCACGGTCTTTAGCGTTTTCCAGCGAATTTTGAGCCAAAGGACAGAGTATTTTTGATGTAAATAGTTGACAACACTGATGATGATACGTTTTTCTATTTTCTTTAATAAAATCATTAATTTAATGATACGTTATTTTGAATTTGGGTCTCAACTTTTTTGATTCTTTTAACAGAAGCTTGAAATTTTGCAGACATATGCAATATGACGTAGTTAATCAATAATCAATAAAAAACTAAAATTTTAATTTTTTGGTGAAACGTTGTTTTGCATTTTAGGTGACGATATGCAGGATTAAATATAAAAAAACAAAATCAAACTATTGTTTTTTGTAAAATAATTTATTTATTTATTTTTTGGTATATATTCTGTTTTTGTGACTGACTATACCCGACCTATGCCTTGACATAGGAAGAAGCAACGTGGTTGTCAACGAAATTCCACAAAAGAACCACAGAGCTGCTTAACGAATGAAAAAATATTAAATTTATTTTAAAAAAATTTTAAAGAATCAAGAACACAGTATTAATTGACAACCGAAATTAGAATGAATTTTTTTAATTGTCTAAATTGAAAAATTGAATTCTTGAAAAAGTAAAAACAGAGAACTAAATTTTTAATAATGTTACAAAGTAATAAATAGTTCAGTGAAAGTAGCAATTACACATATAATTTTTTTTTCTTATAAAAATAATATCATAGCAAACGCTTCTGAAAATATAGAAAATAAATATTTTGCCACTCCTCAAAAATAAAACATTTATGCTGGTTAATGTGGTGCGACGCCCTCATTTGAAGTTCGATAGCAAAGTAGTGTGGCATGTCACAGTTAATGATTTTACTAGAAGTTCAAGTTTTCTTTAATGATTTGTTTTCTTCGCACATCGAATTCTGGACATCACTCTTATTCTTTCGCATCTTCACACAATAATTTGTAAATTATGTAAATTCTGCTGATCCCTATTTATTCTGGTCAAAAACCAATACACCGCACAATTGCTTATGATCGATCATCAGAAGATGTTATGGAGTATTGAATAATTTAGCAAATCAAGTGACATTTTTGTAGTCAACCTCTATCGGCATTACAAGACCACAGTGAATCGCATATTCTCTAATGATATGTAGAATTTAGAGTTATGCACTAAATATAAAGCAAGATGTAGTGATGTGTTTTTTTCAGATTTAGTGATGATACCGCCTTAACAAGACGCACCGTCAGCACCATCATACTCATCGTCAACATCATGATTAAACATGCAGACATTTAGACATACTGCCATGCAAACCACGTTATTAATGCAAAACATAACTATAAAGTGGAACTCATTTCGTTTTCCATTTTCCATTTTTTTCTATTTTCTGTTTTCTGTTCTTTTTTTTTGGTTTGCTTGTTTGCTGCTGCAACTAAAGACATACAAGGTGCTTGAGCACAACTTGTGTTCCCGTGATTGCTTTCAATAAATGTTTGGAATGAGATTGTTTCCGTTTTTTGTTAATTCATTTGCCTCCTTTGCCTCACAGATGTTGTCATTGTTGCAAAAATCTAGTGTAATGAATGTATGCGAGAGTGTGCAAGAGTGTGCGAGTATGTTTGTTATCCTTAGTGCAGCAAAAGCCCACATCTACACACTTAAATGTTACGACTGATTAAAATCGTGTAGGCTTGCATGAGCTTAAAGATTTTAAAGCATTTTTTTCTTGCTGGCTTGCCGTTGATTATACAGACAGACATTTTGGTCTGAGTAGAGTTTTATGCCAACAACATTTTCACTTTTTTCTGATTTTTTCTCAATGCTGCTGCTTGTGTTTGATATTCAATTAATGCATATTGTGCAATTGCATAAACATGTTGCGTGCAACATGAGGTCAATTTGTGGTTAAACGATAAAAGCGATAATAACGACAATGATCGCTGGCATCATCATTACCGCCATCGTCAGCTCTATTTTGTGACCAAATATATTCATGTTTTTATGAATTTATTTACTTCAGCATACATTTGCATAGACACGTCATCAGCGAGATTATGTTAAAACCATGAAATTGGTTGAAAATCGTATTAAATTAAAGCGAAAACTCATTTAATTAACACTGCGGAAATATAACCAGACACAAGTCGTACAAAAAGTTAATGCAAAAGTTTAAGTTTAAGGAAAGATTACAGTTTTTAAGTTTTGATTTCAGCGTAGCCGAACCAAGATTATCAACAACATGCTGGCCACGAACATGGATGCTTAGAAAAATCAATATATTGTAGTTGAAAATGGGTCTGGATTAAGTATCCAAATGAATCACGTCATTTATCCATCAGAAATTTAGATTCATAAGGATTTGGACGGGACATTTCCTAAAGTGTTAAGTGACTCATGTTAACAAAACCGGTGGTATGAAATAGAGTTTTTGTGTTTCGGAGGTTTGGGAAAATAGAAGACAGCTCTGTTACACTTTGTATTCGCCCAGAGTTAATCAACTCCTTTATATCCCACATAATCAGGGAACTAACTGCAAATGATTTACGATTTGTTATCAATCTATTTTCCCCTGAATTAATTTCACTATAAAAGTTATCACATTCGTTTACGTTTGTGTCTGGAGGAGGCACAATTTCTTTGATAATGTGGAGTTAAATAAAACTAAACAACGCCACGAAATATCATCGCAATAAAAAACTGTTACTGCAACCCCCCAATAACCACAACTAATTAAACTTAATATTCATGCACCAGATAAAAACAAAAACTTTGACAATTATGCAAAAGTAATAAACTTCAACGTGAAATATTGTCAATTAATACTCCTTGATTGTGTTTATATAAGAAAAAAAGTTTGATTACTTTCAGTCTATTTGCACTTCGTTGCATATTTTTTTTTCATTTTTAGTAAACTTGACTCTTGGCTGTCACTTTGATAGACAGCAGCTTGACCCAGAGTTCGTTGAAAAGAAAAACAAAATGAAACTTTGAAATGGGTGGAATATTTAAATGGGAACGCGGGTGGAGGTGGGAAAAGTAAATCAAGCAGTGCCTGAAATACATAAGTGGTTTGGTCATCACTAACAGACTGCACTTTAATTACACCACACAGATTTAACCATGAATGCCAATCACAGAATCCTTTTTAGTCCTTTTTTATACTTTTGAATAACTGAGCTGCAACTACGTAGTAACAAATTCATGAATAATACCAAAATAAGCCATTTGTTTTAACAGCACAAAATCAAATGGTAGAAAAGTTACTTTTGCATAGAGGTTGAAGTAAGTGTTTTGATTTGTCATTGACTTGGACCGGATTTAAAATTTAGTTTTGAAAGTTTTATGAAAAGAAAAATCTAGAACGCTGACAGAATGACTGATATACAAGGAGAAAAATTTAATAGTAAGTTCGCAACAGTTATGGATACTTGAATAACAATCTAAAAAAAGGATTAAGGATAAACACCAACAATAACACTATCAATATTTCAGATCTAAAATCTTAAAGTTTTTGGTGTTCTAGCAACAATCTAACGATTTCTTTAAGGCAAGAGTTTTCCAAAGACATGTCTGTCACCTAATGATTTTGTTGTGTACCTGAATCTCATTTGAAAACTTTTATCAAATAAAATAAAACACGTGCTGACCAGCATGTTTTCCTGTTCAATTACCATTTACAGTTGACTGACCACGGTGCTGAAATGCTATCTGTGGCACTCATTTTGTAAGTGTCAGAGCTTTTGTGTTGCCCTTTTAATTACAATGATCTAAATAAAGTGAATATTAATTCTTCTTCCCAAACAAATACCACCTTAACATAATTTAACTTTATTAGACAACAAATAAACTTTATGATTTAACTTTACGACTTTAACCTTCACGAAAAAGCATTTAAACTTATTTCATTTTAATACACAACGTACAAAAACCCTCTTTAAACAAAAAATCCTTTTTTTTGTCAACCTTCTGTTTTACGTTGTACCTGTTAGGGGTTATTAGTGTCAACAAAATTTAAAATAAAATAAACAACGAAAAAGCTGTGACAAGCCATAAAACACAGAACAAAAAAAAATAAAACAAAATTAAGGAAAACATAATTAATAAAACTTTATTGAGTGACAGGTAAAATGAGTGCAGAATCCTGTTGTAAGCTTAAGTAGAACAAAAAGAAAATTGAAAGAAAAAAGTAAGACTGAAAAAAAAACAAAATAGAAAAGGAAAACACTTATGGGGATTAACCACCAGACCAAGTTAAATTTCATCATCATCATCATTATCATCAGTATAGACCTTATTACAAGTATTGACGTCATTATCATTAAAGTGATTAAAATTGTGAAACTATGCAACATCATCATTAACATTGGCAACTGAAGCAGTAACACAAATAAATAAAGTCAACATAACAGAAGTGAGCCAAAAACACTCATGGCAAATAATTTAACACTTCACAATTTCAACAAAAGCAATAACAACACGAACTACGAGTAACCTTCGCAATCACAATCATCATCAACATTGAAAACATCATCAACAGAACCAAAACAAAAAGCATAAATTTAAAGAATAAAAACTAAAAAAGGAATTCTCAGCAACAATAATGAATTTTTACAAAACAAGCCACTGAAGAAACCTCGCAGAGAGACAAACAGAAAAAAGTCAGAATTGACAAGCAGCCAGCTAGCAAACAATCCAGGCTGTAGCTAATTTAAATCTATTGTACTCTGCCTCTTTAGTTATCCAGTCACTCCTTGGCAGCAGCAGCAGTTCACGTTGTATTTGTGTGCAAAACTCGCAGTGACCATTCATTTTATTCCAACATTCAAGAGACTAGAATCGCTGAAACGCGAAGTGTATAAAAATGATGTTGTACATCCTTTGCCAACATCCTTCCTTCTACTTTAAGCTTTTCTTTTCGATTTTATTTTTTATTTTTTTTGTTTGTATTCAAAATTTGTTTGGTTTGCAGCACCTTTAAAATCTCTGACATTTACGTTGCAGCAGAACAATATGACTCAAGTTCAACACAAAAATTTTGTCATTAATTCGTTACGTTAAAATAAATGAAATTATTAACGACAATAAGCAACAGCAAAAAAGTGCAGGTGAAATTAAAACATAAAAAAACACAAAAAATTGCTCGTTATGAAAATATGAAGAATAAAAAAATATTTCTCAATTTTATGAAAGCGAAAGTAGAAACTTAACTGGCTAAAAGCTCAAAAATGACCATGATTATAATGAGAAAGGATGATGCTGTTCATAATGACAGCGAAGATAACTATGAAAAAAATTATTAAAAAAAATTAACAAAGATGATAATGATGACAATAGTTAAATTATGAGAAAAAAAAAGAAAATAAAGGTGCTGAAAGCATGAAAAATGCCACAGAGAACAATCACTTCTGTTTGACGTTAAAAAAGAAACTACAATAATAAAAAATTTCAAGAATTAGGTTGATAGAGCACACGATTTCAATTAAATTGTGTTACGAGAATAAAATAGTCATTGAGAAAAGAAATGCTTAAAGAAAAAACACAACGAGCAATTTAATTGTTTAAATAATCAAATCATGCTGAATATTTTTTCCCTTAAATATGTTTACCTTTTCCCTTCAATCCTAATCGTGAACATCATCATATCCACAAATACTTCCACTCATCATGAAAAATATTTTTCAGAGGATATTTAATGTGATTATTTTTTTCGAGCAAATTGGTTGTTACTGGTTTTTAATCCAAAGTAATTAATACTTTGGCTACAGTTCGTATACATTTTCGTAGAAAGAATTCGAAATGAGATAATATTCCAAAGGTACAAGAGATAAACTAATGTCAATTAATTTCAGCTCGCACGACAAAACAGAAACAATGTTGTTTTCGGGAGCCGCTTCACTCCCATCATCATAGTTCATGTTCATGTGTGTTTCCATGTATCCGCCAAAGTTTAGGTGGCTCGGTTGGATGTGATTTCATATGTGTATTTATAAAAATTATGACTCGAAAAAGGATACGAGAGTTGTTTGTTGTGTGGATGATATTATTTGTTGTTTTTCCACTTTTCGCTCGGTTTTGTTTATTTATTTTTTGTAAGGCAACTAAATAAAACCATCATCAACATTTTTCTTCCATTTAAATATTAAAGATTATAAACAATTCATTTTTAGGATAAGATCAGCAAATAGTGTTCATTATTCTTAATAATAATTTTTTGTAAAACCTTTTTTCGCAGAAAGTGCCTCTTTTTAATGCACATACGCTAAGTTGTCTAATGGTCTTCTACTAGAGAATTTTTATACTCTTGCATAGAATAATTTATTTACACTAAGGTTTCGTTAAATTTGGCGGTGAAAGATATAAAGATAAGAAAAGAGTACCAGCCCACTTGGGTCAAAAAAGTAATTATGATCCCATTGTGTTAACCTAAGGAAGAGAAGGAAAAGGAAGGAAGACGTAGAAGAGAGATTAAAGTGGTGCATACATAGAACTATAGAGTTCGGAAGTCAAAGATGATACTGGAGACGGATAGATCACTAAAGGGAAAGAAAGAGGTGAATTTCGTGTAGGAGGGATCGTATAACGCTACGTTCAGGGGGACTCAGCAAGTCAACCATCCACTGCTCCCGATGAAGGAAGTAATACTTTTGAGTTTCATGCTCGATAGCTTCGAAAGGCTATTAAAGCACCTCTTGTCTGGGAAATGAGGGCCTTAATGCTCCAGTGCAGAGCAGAGGCAAAAATAAAACGCTACACTCTCTTCCTTCTCCTCTCGTCATGACAAATAAAGTAATAGTCATTGTAAGGGATACCCATTCTTTTAGCATGGCATACAAAAGGACAGTGCCCTGTGAGTGCAGCCACAAGGAACAACAATAGTTTTCTTGATAACATGAAGAGCTAATATTTTCTAACCGTATCGATGCGAGGCCAGAGGGTTCTCTCTACAACGCAGGTCAACTCAGCACAGAATCTTTTCTGAGCCACCTGCATAATTATTTACACTTAAAACCATTTAATTTTAAATAAAAATTTGTATTTATTTATTATTAATTTCACACTTGTTTAACTTTAAATTAATTTTTAAGCTTTAAAAAGCTTTTTTTCTTTTTAAAATTCACTGACAACTGACAGCCGAAAGAAACGATCACGTAAGATTCACGATATCAATTTTTAATGTACATCGAGTTCAAAATAAGAGTGATTATATTCAGGAAAAAATACTTTCATCACGTCAAAGGCTCAACCGGATTGCTAGGGAGCTCAATTAATCGTGTTTATATTGTTTCGCCGATTTACCGCTTAATTAATTAAAAGAGATTCTGGTTTATTCAGTTAGTTTTGAATTTATCGTTTAACCGATCAATAAAAATTTTCCACAAATCAATTAAGTTCAATACACAAACTACACAAAATATTTATTATTTTGAGATTTAATAATTTAAAAAAAAATAACAACATAAACACGAACTAAATCAGGTATGATTAAAAAAATTATTAAGTGGGATCCTTCTTTGCCTAGTTCCACAGTTGCAGTAGAGTTTTTAATATAATCATTGGGGGAAAATGATTAAGTTCAAATGTTTAGTTTTAATGAAACTTGAAAAGAAGTTCTGGCAAAATAAAACTACTTCAGTACAAAAATCGAGTCAGTCGAACAGATTTCAAAACGGATGCAATTATGGTTGAGTTTAAAATCTGACAACAGCCATTTCGAATTTATATTTAAAAAAACACTTCCAAATAAGCAATTTTTATAATCGGTCTGTAATTTGCGAAATTATGCGCAACTGCGCAAAAAACAAATGATGAGACCAAACTGCAGACATATATATATATATATGTATATTACAAAAATTTTTAATAAAATATTTAAATAAAATGTTTATTTTACGTTTTTCTAATCGTTTAAATTTAAGAAGATTGACTGATAAGGCCAAAGCTTCCAATTCTACAGTTAGGGTGAAAACGGACCACTAGGCCGGCTAAATACATCTGAGTTTCAGCAACTAGTTATCAAGTTTCCGAGACGCCGTCCGTGTTAGCATGCACTCTGGATCCTCAGTACTGTACGTATTCTCACTTTAATTGCCATTAGACGCGATTCTGAATGACAGAAAGGCAGAGTTTAATATATATTATGTAAAATTTTTAGGAAATATTTCATCTTTTAATTTCAGGATATATGGGAGGTATTCGAATCCTTAATTCGACACATTTCAAACTTGTGTTATTTCTTAACAAAACCACACTAAAGCTGTACACAAAATTTCATAACTCTAGAATAGCTCTCCTAATTTTTCCCACTTCCTACATGGGAAAGAGACACTCACTGAGCATCTGTCTTAAATCATATTCAAACATTCAACCTTTAATATTATATTTTTAATATACGAGTAGCTAATTTCACAGTTGTTGAAAATAGTTTCCTGTAATACAATTGTTGAATTTAATTTTCTTTCTGGTTAAATTTTACTGACACTTTTTGAATCACATTGAAATGGTTGTCATGTTCATGTACGAAATTGGCCCTTTCAGCATGTTCTAATGTTATTTTTTATAGAAAATATTCGTCTTACTGAGCATGTTAATATTTCTGATAAATATCCTGCAGCACAGCATTTAGCCCCACCATTACTAAGCGCAAGAAAAATTGCTACAATTATAATAATAACGTGATATTATTTTATAGCAAGTGGAAAATTCATATAAAAATAAAATAAAATCAAATCAACAAGAATGTGTAATAATTTGAAAATAACAGTTCGCTAAACAAAGTCAAAAGGTTAAATTAGACATGAATTTTATTTGTGTTTTTATTTTACAAATCGCCAACTTTATTCATGAACTTTCGAAGAAGATGACGGTGGTATTGTAAAAAAAAATCTGTATTTTGTAGACCCATTTCTAAATAATTTAACCTGATTAACCCCCGTAATTAACTGGGTTTGTTTGTTTTGTATTTGAGCTGTTGACAATTGGAATAAACAGGTGAGCGAATTTTTTTATTTAAACAAAAAAAAAAATGGCAATAAAATTAAACATACAATTTATTTGAAACTTTAAAGGAATGGGAATGACAGTAAAAGCAATAATTGTAAGAATATAAAGGACCTTAAAACCCCAATAAAGAGAAAATTACAAAATAAAGGAAAATAATTCACCTGAATTCTCTATGAATGGTCTGCGTTTCTGAATTTCAATGACTCTTTTACATATTTCCTGCTGAATTTGATATACATCCATAACTGTGCACGATCGATTGCTGCTTATTGTCATGAAAATATGATTTGAAAAAATTCCACAAAGAAAAAGTACAGTGGTGTCAGATCAATCATGAATACCACAAGACCATGTAGAATTTTCATTAGCAATTTTTATTGATATATTTTTGTAACGGCTGGTCCAAAAACAAGTAACTTTTTATAGATTATATAAATTAAACTATACTTAGTTGTTTTTTGGTATATTATGGCTTTTTCAGAAATAACTAATATTCCCATTGCATATGGAACACAATATCATTCATGGGACGCCTGGCTTGACAGTAATTTATCCTGCCTGTACAATTTTTCATGTTTTTTTGACGGTTTCAAGAGGTGGAATCGCAGCGGACAAATGGCATCGCCAAGACAGCTGGTATCACAGTTTCCGGACAAAGTGCTCAAAAAATCGCTTGTTTGATTAACTGTGTGACATGGTGTTACAGGCTATAAGAAGTTCATATCCATGGGTCTGTAGTGCTCGCTGTTGACTGAAATGGCGTCTCCGGGGCCATTCGACGTTTCTTATTTCAGCAAAAAAAATTTGTTTTAAGCAAACACAGTTCAAAACGACAAAAGTAAGATATGCATGTTGCGATAAAAATATTCGAAATAAAAAACAAGTATAGTTAGCTTGCCTTCCTCCAACCTCAAACTTTTTGAATTGTTATATCTCAAAAACGGTGGCTCTTAGGGAAAAAAATATATAGAAATTTGTCTGATCTACGATTTTTGTCTGGGCTAATTTTATGATAAAACATACCGTTTTGCTAAAAATTACGAAAAAAAACATTTTTGTGACCTTTGACCCCGAATAAACTTTTTTACAGATGTCGTATCGATGAGGACTTTTCACATTTCATTTCTAATAGTGTTTTGAACAATCCTAAGAATTTTCAGCCAAGTGTGAATTTTTTTGTCTAATTGCGGTACGAATAAAAATATTAACTCGAATAACAAATTTATAAACTGAGCAAGAAAAAATTGGAGAAGAGATGTCCAAGCGATCAACAAATATTTAGTGGAAGCAGAGTACAACGGCAAGTTAATTGAGGGAGCAAATTAAATACTTTAATCTGTAGTGGAAGCATTCGTTTTTATTAAAGATTCTCTAGTATTCCTAAAATCAAAAATAAACTGCTGGTAAAAATTTCTTACAATAATCAAGATTTTTTTTTAATTTATGAAAGAAATTTGTAAATCATAGGATACTGCAATAAAATGCACAAAATTGTGTCAAAATGTATAGTCGGTAACGGACTAAATACTTTAGAGTATCTACCTCCAAGTTCACATCTTTCCCCGAAATTTGCCTGAATTAGAGAATATGATAATCGAGATCGCGCCCACCTTTTCTATACAATTATCTTCTTTCTACAGCAACACTTTCGCCAAAAATGTTCGTAAATAACAGAGTGTACCGTTTATTTGGTTATAATATATTCGATTCAATACTTGTTTTCTTTCTTTTTATTTTTAATATGAAACACAGTTTTAATATCAATCTTTTGTTATATTTTTTTCTTTAAAAGTGCATATTTAATATTCAGAAACTATAATTTTATTTTCGATTTTAAAAGATTGAAATGAAAGGAAACTGCTTTTAATTAGGCAAACACACATGCATATTTGGTTTATTTTTCAACTTGAAGCTGGTGGATGGATGTATAATCAGTGTGCATGGATTAGTAGAAACTTTAAATGCTTGTAGCTCCCAAAGTACTGAACTTCTCTAAATAATATAAGGATTGCGCACATCTGCAAGCAAATACCTTTCAAATGGTATACATTTTGTCAAAATCAGATGTATAATGTCAGCATAAAATTTTAAACGTTTTTTTTTATAAAATGTTGAAAAATATCCTTTTAATTACAACCATCAGTGTTTGACTATTCAAATAAAAAATTACCTTTTTAACAAACGAATAAACACAAATTTGCGTGATGTCCCAAGAAAAAGAGCACACACACAGAAACTCAGAAACTTAAAGCAGCTTTTAAAATGAGTATTGAAGCATGCACACAAACACAAACTTACACACACACACACACAATTATTCTGTCCATCATTAAAAAAAGTCATATAATTCTTCCTCTAGTTGGAAAAAAATATGACCATTCAACACAAATCAACAAAAAAAATAGAAATTCAGCTCAACGAACAACAGGAACACAACCACAACAACAGCAATAATAGCAAAAGTAAAAAAAAAAAGAAAAATAAAATTAAAATAATTTAATCCAAAAGTTGCGAGTGACACGTCAATTTTTTTTCTCCTAGAAATCAGCTTTTTCTGGTGTTTTAGTGACCGAATCACAAAAACAGATTTCGTTTGTTTTATTTATTTTTTCTCTCATTTCTCTTTATTGTCACATTTATTATAATAAAACAATATTATTAAAGTAAAACGCCCTCTTTAAAAATGTAATAAAAAAAATTTACTGCCTTTTTATTTGTAAAACTTTGTTGTTTTTTTTAATATTGAAAAAAAAAAGAAATAAGGCTGGAACATAATTTGGCCAACAGCGACAGCGACAGCTACAGCAATAATATTTATGCCTTCATTTCATTAAATTCAATGTCCAAGTTGTTGTTGTTGTTGTTGTTGGCATGAAAAGTGACAGAAAGACAGCAACAGCCCACTTTGGCAAACGCTGACTAACACTTCATTAGCCATGCAAATTTTATACAGAACTTAAACAACGCCGGATTTCAAGCCGACAACTTTTCTTTTAAACATTTTTTGTTTCATCTAATTTTCGCTTTTCTTTTTTTATATTTTTTTTGTAAAAAGACGTAAATAGGATGAATTTTCTTTTTGTTTTTGTTTTTTCCCCCCGGAAGTGTCTTACTAAACAACTTAATAAAATATGGAATATAAAGTATGAAGAGGGTAAACTTTTTCTGTCGGTAACGTGAAAATATTTATGTTTTTAATACACTTTAAATGCCAAGTGTCAGTCAGTAAATAAATTCTTTCAAATTATTGGTAACATGTTGATAACAAATTGAATTGTAAATGATTTGAAAAACAAACTTTAGTGCAAGATGATTTTATAAAAAACAGTATTCAACTTGACAGGATTATTATTGTGGTTTTCATAAGCTACCGCGTATGTCAATAGAGTTTTTGATATTGATGGCAAATGGGTTTTTCTTTGTAAATGGTGATTTTCAAAGTACATTTAATCAATTAAGCTGACTGTGGAACAACAAAAACCGCAGACATTTTGTTTTGAATGTTTTTTCTCAACTGTCAATACAAACGCCAATCAAATAATTTTCCCGCATTTCTTTTCTTTTGTTTTCTTCTGTTTTTTTTCATCTTCTGGTTTCTTTTCTTTAATATTTTCACTTATTGAAAAGTTTATATCTCATATATGAGCTATAGCTACTACAATCTTCTTTCCAATTGTGAACAGCATCTGACAATCAAGGAGGGATCAGCTGATAATCAGCTGGCAAAGTCAGTGTGTCGTATATAATATATACCTTTCCAGCTAAAAAAAAATTGTATAATTTTGGATACTTTTGAGCGTCATATGTATTTTGCAAATGTTTGTATATAATTTCATGTACGATGGCATACAATACCGATTATATGATTGGAATTGAAAGCCTTGTTGTGTGCCTCTACACTTGGGCCCAACTCGTTCAGTCTTTCGTTTTGTACAAAAACCTTTGATCAAACTCATTTCAGGTTTTGGTTTAAGGTTTCATCAAAGGTTTTTCTATAAAACAAGCGAAGTAACATTTTTAGTCAGAAAAAAGTGGACATGAGACAATATTCCAAAGGAACAAGATACCACTGATGATGGCAGTGTAGCGGCTCCCGAAAAACAACGTTGTTTCTGTTCTGTCAAGTATATTGAAATTAATTAATGTTAAATTTTCCCTTGTTCCTTTAGAATATTGCCTTATATTCAATTCTTTCTGACTAAAAATGTTACGAACTTTAGCCAAAATAATAATCACTTTGGATTTAAAACCAATAAGAACCAATTTATTTGAAAAATAATCACATTAAAATAAACTTGAAAATTAACGAAATATTTAATTATTTTTACTGATTAATAAAGCTTTTTTTTTTTAAAGAAAAGTAACACTCAGGCAATTAGTATGCCTTCCAACCAGTAGGTGTGTTACCTTCTTATGGGAAAGGGATAGTGAGAGCGGACAGACGGTGAAAGTGAGAAAGCTTAATTTTTACATCTGTGATATTGCGCGTTGTGTTAGTTTTTAGATCAGTGTTGCAGTATTCTTTAGATAGCCGGCGATTTCGCTTTAAATGCAATTGATATTTTTGCCAAAAAAAAAACTATATTGTTTAGGCCAATTATCATTTGTTTGTTACAAAGCATATTTATGAAAATTTTGTGTAAAGAACATTTTAAACAATTATTATTATTAAACAATTATTTCAAAATTAAACTCAATTAAACTTTATGATCATCAACAATAAAGAAAGGCTGCAGCAGTTAAGAGAACCGTGTGCAATAAATTCAAAACAAACACTTGTACAATCTGTTAATCTATTGTTGGTTTTGTGTTTAATCTCAAAACTGATGTCTAACATCAGCTAACACATTGCAAGGATTTAATAATAACAGAAGAAAAAAGCTAAAACCTTCAGCAAAAACATTTTAGAAGAATCTTTTTTTTCTCGCTTGTTCCCAGTTCAGTGAACCTGTTAAAGAATAATGATGGAAAACTTTTTATTAAGCCCAATAGTCATACAATTCGAGAGTTACGAGAAAGTGAAGGGAAATGAAATGAAGATATAACGCGAACATTAGTCATTTTCTATTGTTGTAA
The DNA here is from genome assembly GCA_956483585.1 of Gymnocheta viridis. Taxonomy (NCBI): domain Eukaryota; kingdom Metazoa; phylum Arthropoda; class Insecta; order Diptera; family Tachinidae; genus Gymnocheta; species Gymnocheta viridis. Next base: position 45,121,524 of record OY101440.1, on the reverse strand, counting down.
CTGTTTTAATATTTTAACAATTATGTGGTTTTAAAGTGAATGAGTATTTCTTAATGTTTGACAGCCAAGAAACACACAAAAAAAATAACAAAAAAGAAACCAAAACTTTGAAATATGTATAAAACTCAAACAAGTTTGAGTTTTAGGTGCGTTCATGTTAAAAGGCTGTTAATATTAATTTTTTCCAAATCATTTTTTTTTTGGTTTATTTTCCAAATGATAAATGATTCCATTTCTGCTGACACATTTATACTTGAAAAAGAGGCGAAAAACCTTATGGAAGTGAAATATCTGCCTCAACATCTCGTTAACATATTTAAAGCAATTAGTTTGCTAGACAGCTAAACATTTATTTTACTTAACAGTTTTATAATATATTTAAGGCAAAATGAAAAACAAATCCTTATTATTTACAAAAAAAAATCGTTAAATTTAGGAAAAAATATTCATTCATTTCCTCAACTATAAACTGAACACGTGTAGGGATTTTTCAATTTCCAGTAATTGTTAGCGGTCATATTTTTAAATTTTCTTTGGTTTTTCTAATGACATGTTACGTTTGTAATTAATTACATACAATTGTATTTCCAACATATAATCAATAATATGTACGTTGTACATCCCAATAGTTTTTCTTCGTAATTTGACATGAAAATCGAAAAAACAGCACCGACCGCTTAACATCCCTAAAAACAAATTATTGTAAAAATAGTGGCTGTCTTTTGACCTTTTGCCTCATCGTTAAACAAAAGAAAAAAAATGTTACACAATTGATTTTATAAAAGCAATTGAAGAAGTGGGCGGCCAAAAACCAAAAACAACTTGTAAAATTAAATGTCGTAAAACTACATTGAAATCTTGTCAACAGTTGGCGTTTTGTGAAAAACAAACTGATATGTAAACTTCCGGAGATAAAATATTTATTTATTTGTTTATTTATTTATTTCTATTCTCGTTCTTATTTAAAGAAGATCTTAAAGTATCCTTGAAATAGGCGGGCTCGATTCGCACACGAGACTCTGGTACACTGACCGACAACTTTGGGCGGTGAATAAGGTAATAGTGCAATTTATAATTTAATAAAATGAAACTTTTTTAAAGTGAGTGCGTGAAATAAAAAATATTTAATAAATAAACAAAAATTTGCGAGTTTGACTTGAGCACGGAGTCCGAAACTTTTTAATTTTTAGTTGTTAAGGCTGCAATCAGTGATGCCAGTTCAGCCTTTTCGAGGCTAAATTTAGCCTTTTTTTTCATGTCTTTTAGTTTCGAAATTTACGATTTAGATTCGTGGATTTTTTAGCCTTTTTTATTTTAAATTAAGCCTACTGAACCCATGAAAACATCTTTAAACACTTAAAATTAATCCAATCTACAAACGTAAGTACACTGAAAACAGAATTTCGTTGATTAAAATAAAATGGTGAAAGTTTTTAAGTTAGAAATGGACAAATGTTGAGTCAACAACTGAGTTCTAGGTGGAGGTGTGAAAATTTAAAAATGCGCTGCAAAGCAAATCATATCCAGATTTAGTTAATCTGGTATTTGGCTTTTTTTCCAGGGTCTTTCAATAAGAGGTTTCATTATGATATTTAAAAAATACTATTTTTAAGGGAAGTCATGTGATGTTTGTTTAATTGCATTCATAAGGAATGCCTTTTCGAGAAACTCACACGATAAGGATACTTTTCAGGTGTCGTTGGTTCAATGCCCGATTCCAAAGATCGATGAGAAATGAACAAATGTGGGATTTTCCAACACTATGGTCTACAACAGCAATATTCTCAGTTGAATGACGTACACGAGTTTAATTTTCCGCATCAATGATTTGTTTCACGTGCTCAAAAGGTGCAAAAATGCTTTAGTTTTGCGAACTGTAACCACGAAATTTTCACTATATTGTTAGTGAATTTTAATAATTTCAATGTAGTTACAGGTTGAGTCAAGACAACCGTTAAAATGGCTGGTTATTGGGAATGAAAAGTCCTATTGGAATACCCTTTAGTATTTCCTTTCAGTAATGCTGAGGTTGAAACACGTTTTAGTACCATGGAAAGAATTAAAACTATTGAAAGAAATCGTATTATAATGAAAATGTTCTTTCAAAAGGTTACAGAAATGGTACCATGATTTGGTAATTTCGGGTGAGTTAATAAAATTAGTAGGCTTTCGTGATATTTATGCAAATGATAGTTCCGATTCTATGGGCGAAGAGGAAATTATAATGCCTGTTATATGCATTAATGATAAATGCACGTAAAAGTATATGATATATTAAATGTATATATTTTACAGTATAAATTTGTTTTGTTTGCCTAAGAAAGATATACTACTTGAATATATTTAAATGATAATTCAATAATTATTTTATCATGCCTAAATACAACTATCCTGTTTTATTTTTGATTCAATACTAAATTGAAGTCAATATAAATAGCTGATATTTATGTTACTCGTATATATTGACTTATATGAATTAAAAATATGCAGACTTTTATTCGCTTTTTTTTTGTTTGAGTACTTGCTTTTAAAAACTTTTTAGCCTTTTTCTAGCTTTTATTTTTGGGTGCTTTAACTTTTTCTGGGGGCAAGTTACGGCATTCGATATCTAAAGAAATTTTTATACAAATTCAAAAAATTTTATATGGGATTTCGTTCGAAATCGAACATTGTAATTTGCCAACTGGCCTTTTCAAAAAGCCGACTTAGCATCTTTTTCCTTCAGCTCCTGGCAATACAGGCTGCAATACACACCCTGTGAGTATATCCAATGACTATCGTGGTTGTCAAGATACTAGTCAATGTCAAAAATAGCACTCATTATTTGCAGATCCTTTATTTATTTTTTATTTAATATAATTCGTCATATTTGTATGTGAGAATTTGAATATCTAGTGTCCTTCAAGAGTTGGGTACGGTGCACGTCATCACGTTAGCGTATCCAATCGATTTAAAGTCATAAAGTTTTTATTGATTGCTGAGAACTACAACAGTGTTTTGAAAACGGTTTTCCCCACATTGAAAACTTATTTATAAATCTAAAGTGACATTTTCAGCACGATAATGCTTGAATACATGCAGCCCGATCCGTGAAATCGTGGGTTCAAAATCAAATAGATGACGTCCTTGAATGGCCATCATACTCGGCCGTACCAAATTATATCGATAACAAGGATGGTTGGCTGGGAAAGTTCGAGAAACGAGTTCGGAAATCAATACAACAAAAAATGAAAAACTCTACAATTCGATTCCCAATCGAATTTTCGAAGTGATTTCCAGCAGAGGAGTTTCAACGCATTACTAATTATCCTTACAATTGTTTAATATATAATATGTAAGTATTGAAAAGCTTTATACTCGTAATTGGTTGCTCAAAATACCAATTAAATTAAAATTTACGCAGATGTTCTATCCTGTTCACCAGGGATTACCCTTGATAGAAATCTAACTTGGAACCGTAACCGTAATGGAATGCGTAACACAGAAAGCCACTAGGGCGATCTGGGCGGTTTAGAGTTGTGCTGGGCGTACCTTGGGCATGAACCCAAAAATGTGTATATGGATCTACACAATGATCCTTAAGCCAATCATAACGTATGATGCGATTGTTTGGTGGTAAAAGACTCAGCAGGTTGCGGCGACAACTGAACTCTGTAAGTTTCAGAGATTGTCGTGTCTTCTTACAACAGGCGCAAAGAGGTCATGTGCAACCTCAGCCATTAAGGCTTTGATTGCACTACAAACCCATACAAATCTTTTTAAGATCTTCTGCGGCAATGGCCGGTTATATGATGGATGCCGAGAGATCCACTCGCTGTGTTGACAACGGGCACTCGTCGGTCCTGAGCACAATACCCAGCTTAGGGTTGCTAGGAATGCCCACTGACAGGATAAACTGTGAGCAGAGGTTCCACAGGAGATTTAGTGTCTCAATTCCACCAACGGTGCTATCAGACGCAAACGGTCACGCTGTGGAATGTAGAAGTTTATGTTGGATGAATCCAAAACGGAAAATGGAGTTAATGCTGGTGTTGTTGGGCCCAACCTAAAAATCTCTTTGCGAATGAATGGTTAAATGGCCTACGGTATTTTAGGCAGAAATATATGCAATCACCGAATGTGTTGACATTAATTTAAATAGGGATATAAGAGACGCTCTTTTTGCTATCTTTTCCGCTAAATAGGCAGCTCTTAAGTGTCCCCTTTCACGGGAATTCCGTGTCAGGATAGTGCTGAGGGTGATTTGAGTCATTACAAAAGCAATCCATAAGGAATCAGGGTTCTATTTACTATATATCTGCACACTGCGGTCACTCGGAAAACGAGGAAGCGGATGAACTGGCCAGAAGGACCTTTTCTGCTCCTTTTATGGGACCAGAGCCGTTTTGTGGCGTAAGTCGGGAAGACTGTAACATCCCTGAAAAAAGTAGATGACACTTCGACCTCTAAGGAAATATGGCTGACTTCTTTCGGTTTAAGGCAGCCCAAATCATAGGTGCAGCCATTTTCATATAATGGCATCCTGAACCTCAATAGGAATAATTTACGGCTTGTTACTGATCTTCTTTCTGGCCACTTTGCACTGAACTATCCCCAGTGGAAAAATAACCAAGTTCGTTCACACTTGTGTCGTTTACGTTTAGCAGATGATGAGACAACGGCACACAATCTTTGCGAGACTATCATCTTATGTGATAGCAGAAGGCGTATTTTTTATTCCGAGTTTCTGTGTTCGGATAATATTAGGCCGGCTTCTGTGCTGACTTTCATAAGGAGAGTCATACAGAGATTGATTTAAGTAAACTTACAGATCTATGGCCCAAAAGATCCATTAGGTGTCGCAGTGCCGGTCTTTGAACCAGATCTTTCCCCTCATCTGTTCTAATATCCAAAAAAAAAAATAATTAAAATATTATCCTGAATGCTACAGCAGTAATTTTTGTTTCATTTCAAAGAGAATTGACTGAAGTCCATTGGAATTTAAGGACTTTATTCATAATAAATCATCAAACGTTTATTAAAGGATTATTAAACAGATTTACATTCAAAATTTGTATAATAAACTTGTTAAACACTTAAGATAAATATTATAAATATTAGTTCAGATAATATTTAATATTAACAGTTAGTGGAAGATGGCGCACTAACCTGATAACGCACAGTATATATTTTTAAAAAATACCACGTTTTGAACAGGCACCCTTTCATTTTTATTATTTATTATTATAGCGATCGTACTAGTACATATCTTGAGAAACATTCAATAGTCTAGCTATTAGGGCTCACGAGATCGAAGCTTGTGAGAAACGGAACAATATATTAGCCACATTTGTTACACTTTGTATGCGGAACCCTAAAAAGGAACTGATATTACGCGTCCCCATCAGTGTAATCTAAAATCTAAACTACTTGTTTTTTCGTTACAACTGCTTTATTTATTTTAATGTTGCTTAAAAAATACGTAATAAACTTTAGATAATAAAAATACATTAAATGACCATGTTCTTCAATGTGAGAAAATTTAAGTATAAATATTTGGTTCACAATTGTGTTGAAATTAAAACAGGATTCGAAGTTGTTAAGAAACTTTTAATTCTCATATTAAAAAAGGATATAAGAGAAACAAAAAAGGAAAACCAACAGCACTTGCTGTTTTATATCACTTATTGTATCTTTAAAATCATATTAATACGAACAATTTAGTTATTAATTATTTTATAAAAATATATATTTTTGAAATAGAATTTTTTAAATTATTAAAAAAAATATTTTTCCAATAGATTTTTTATCGAAATAATTTTTAATAAAACATTCAACAACATTTTTTTCTTATATCTTTTAAGGTCATCAATGTTTTATAGACAAATAGAACACACATAATGCTTCTAATTCCAACTACAAAATTAAGACCAATGTTGCATGAGACACTACTGAGATGTAAAAAATAAATAAGATAATGCAAAAGCCAACAGAAGCAATCAACCTTAGAAACACTTAATATAAAGGTCACTTGTGTCCTTTTGTTTCTTGTTTTTTTTTTGTGTTCATGTTGTATATTTTGCAATTACATCTTCATTTATTTCTGTACTAAATGTTGGTTATAACATAATAAACAAAGAAAAAACAAAAAACAGCAGCAAATACGATATTGTAAATTGTTGCAAGTTGTCTGTTAAAAAAAAACAAGAACATTTTTGTAATAGAACTTAGAAAAAAATTAATACCACAACTGTAGGAGAAACAACAGCAGATAAAACAACAATTTAAAGTGAATGAAACACATGTAAGGAAACAGTGGAGAAGAAAAGGAGAAAGACTTGTAAATATTTAAAAGGCAGATGGAAAATAATAAAATTAACTAAAATAATAATAAAAGTCATTTGATGCTTTCCATTTTTTTTTCCTTTAGTTGCAATCTTATTAATTTTATTTGTTTTACATAGAAATTGAAATCTAAATGATTTAAATGGGGGCAGAAAATTGCATGTATCCTTCATCAAAGGGTAAATATTTTCTTCTCTGAAATGCGGTTTTTATAAACGACTTTTGTCAATTTGTATTTTTCTTTTTGAGCCAAATCTTTATTCATTTGAGTATCATATAATATCTATTTACTCTATTTGTCGTCGAAGAATTGTAACCAGTAATTTGGATTGGTCAATACTTTTAATTTTTCTTTCTTATACTTCTTAAACTTTTATTACGAGAGTTGCAACAAATCAGATTCGTTGTTGCGCTGAAGATAAAAATAATAGTTTTGTATATTTTATTTAACAATTTTTATGGTAACAATGTGACAAAAAGTGTCATGAAAAGAAAGGATGAAATCAGCAACAAAATGCTTATAGAGCTATCCCACGTAGCGAGAAGGATATTTATTTTAATTTTTAATGCTGTTTTATGAATAGAATGGAAAATCTCATTGACCACTATAATACCAAAGCCCGGCAAAGACCATACTAAAGTCGAATCTGATATGTCTATAAGCCTATTTTCAAATATTTCAAAACTTCTTGAGAAACTGTTTATAAATAAATTGACCTCCATACGAAATGAGAATGGATGCATCCCAAATCATCAGTTTGGTTTCAGGAAACAGCACATAGGCTTGTGAATGTGGTTAGAAAAGAAATATTGTTCAGGGGCCTAATCACGGCATTCGATATCGTTTGTACCATTGTATGGAATAAAATTTTAAAATTTCCATACAAATTCAAAGAATTTTGTATGAAATTTCGATAGATATCGAATGCCGTAATTTGTCCCCAGGTTGAATTACTCGATTTTATATGACTTCAGTTTAAAGAACACCATCATATGTGGATTAGATTTGAAATGAAAATTTTTGTCAGTTTCGGTTTCCAGAACAGCATAGATTTCTGCAAAATTTCTCTTCGAGAATATCATGATATTTTAATTATATTTTATAATAGTTTTAAAATATATGATAATTACTCATTGCGACATTATACTTATATTTAATTAAAATTATGTTGTATGGCAAAGTATTATCTTTGAATCAAGCAGCAATATGATTAATACAAAAAAAAATATTGGTTTGGTGACCCAAAATTTTAATTTTTACGCTGAAGTTCGTAACATTTTTTTTACTGAAAAATTCTGCATAAGATTATGTTTCCAGGGCATGAGTGAACAATTTGAACATTAATTAAGTTCAAGCTACACAGCAGTTTAGAAACAAAGTTGTTTTTTTTTATTAAAATTTAATCTTACAGTTCAATCATATTATTATTCAAATACAGCCATATAATTTACTTATTTATGTTGCTCTTAGATTATGGTTACTTTCACTAAGTTTTTTCTTTAAGTATTGTCATGCAGTTGAACTATTTTTAATATAAATTCATTTACTAAAATTATTGAAGTGTAAATTTCTTTCTCAATTATGAATTATTTAAACACATCCACTGTGCAACAATGAATGTAAAAATAGATAAAAAGGTAGTGCAGTACCAGTAGGGGAAAATTACAAACAAAAAAAAAAATAAAGAAACACAACTTAAAATTGTATTGTACAATTTGAAGTTATGAAGCCACATTTAAACACTCAGAAGCCAACGCAGTCGTACTTCTAGTACATCTGGACATAAACTTCAATATGTTTAGTAAAACATTTGAACACACCACATGTAGCAAGTTGTAAGTCAAAATTACCCCAAAGGCACAGCTTACACCCTTTTTTATATAAAAGAAAAATGAAACAAACTTGCTTGAATGTTCTTTTGCAAAAACATATCATTTTTTTAAGAACGATATTGTTGGTTTTGATAATTTTAAGATAAAATTGAAAAATGTTGAAAGTGTTTTTTTACTAAAAGTAGTTTTTTCAACAAATACTTCACTTGAAAAAAAAACACTTTTTATAAAAATTGCCATTTAAAGTTTTCTTCAACCAACAATTTTGACTCGTTAGTAGTGATGATACAATAATTTCTAATAAACTCACTATTTCGAAAAATCATTATATTGCAAATTTTCATTGGGCGCATTCATAAGACGTATGGACAACAAAGAATTTACAATGGAGTTTTTCTTGGCTGAATTTTCCAAAATCTCCACCACAAATTTAATGTTCACAACGTAAAAATGCACAGAAAAATACTCTAATAAAACGATAAACCTGCGCCGATAGTAATTATATTTCAACGAAAAGCCGGCAGTGTGTTCAAAAATTCTTTGCACCTTACATTGAACTAATTATGCAATTAATATAAATAGATATCATAATAAGCCGACGTATATTTAATGAAATTAATATTTTAATTTTATTTCTTTATTTTCGTTACATTATCGCATTTGTAGTGCAAAATTTAAGAAATTAATTTGCAGTCGCCACCTAACAAAACAGCGTTGCATTAAAATATAAAAGCACATAACTCTCTAGATCAGCTGTGGAGCGAAACACAACATGTTGACTAAATGTAGTGAAAAAAATTATTATGGAAAAAATTTCAGCAAATACTTAATTGTTGTGTGGGGCGGAACTACTCAACTCTGCGTTTCTAAAACAAACACTCAACGGTTGCGCAACAATTACGTCTTATAAACGCGACCATTAAAAAGGGCAACAAATTTTGCACTTTTTTCTAGAAAAGAAAATGCTATTTGAAACAAAAATAGTATTAAATAAAATTTCAAAACTCTAGACATATTATCCTCATCCAAATGCTCCAAATGTTGTGTGTACTGCAAATTGGAGGAGTCCACCAAATGGTACTTCTGCCTTGTTTTCGCTAAACGGAGACAAGATGTGCAACATAAGATTGAACGCTTGTACATATTATTTTCAAGGTCTTTTATTAAATGACCTTGAAAGTCCAAATATTGAAAATATGTTCATCATCAAAAAAATTTTGTAATCACACAAAAAAGGTCAAATACTTAATCTAATCAAATCAAAACACGTTATTTTGAAAAAAAGAAAGCATGTGTAATTCCTAATTTCATGTGTAATTTTTGCATGATGCATGTGTAATTTAACTTTTTGTTGGTGGCAACACTGGTGTTCAGTGCGAATACGAGACTTTTTGCGAAGTAGTATGGTGGCTGTTTTTGTATCTTAACAAACAGAATACATGAGAGTTCTTTGCATCTTCGAAGGGGTCTACATAAATAAGGACAGTCTGTTCAATTCTTTGTTTGTAGCAATCATTTAATTTTTGAAATTTACAAATGTGAGCAAAGTTGTCGTGCGTTACGCCCCGTACTCGTAGTATCTTGAGCTGTGCTTTTCATGGAAAGCTTTTGCAATCCAGTACAAATTTCTGTGCAGCACTTCTGAAAGCAAAGCTGACTAAGCTCCTCTTGTTCTTGTCTGTAGATGTTAGCAACTACAAGCACGGCGCCAGCGGAGAAAGTAAATGATTAATACTACCCCTTCAAAACAAATAACGTATCTCTATTTTCTATTACTTTGCTACTAGAATTTTTTCCAAATAATAATCCTGTCGCCTGAGTTTGTTGTAAAACACAGAGCTTCTGCTTTGCTGATTTAATAAAATTGTATGTAATAAATAAATAACATGAAGTGCACTTAGTATATTAAATGGGGCAGAATAAGCATGACCATAGACATTGATATAAAAACCAAGTAGTAAATAGCTGTTGTGATGTTTGTAATGGAGAGCACATTTTTCTAAATTTTACTTTCTAGCATTAAAACGACTGTATGGAGTATAAAATTGCATCTCTTAGGATTTTCTATATTTTTTTTTAAACAAAATAACAAAGTCCTTACGAAATTTGGTATTTTATTTCTACACTGCACAAGTAAAAGTACGAAAAGGTATTTTTTACCAATCGAAAACAAAATAAAATATGTTAGTGAATCTTATTTCATGTTTATTCCCTTTTAGTTTTATAATCGCATTGCCTTGAATTCAATATGTGAAAGTGTTTGAGTATTGTGAGTGTGTGCATTAAAGTGTATGTGCTGCTACTACGTATGTTTGTATGTCCTGAGAACTCATTTCACTCAATTTACTTAAGAATCAAAATCAGGCAAAATGTTTACTGCTTGGTTTGCATGCACTCACACACATATACACACACAGATAGAAGCAAACTTTTGTAAATATGTATACTTATTATTGTGAGTATTATTGTTCGTTTAAAAAGTTTACTGCTGCTGTAGAACAACATCAACAAACATTAATATGAACAGAAAAAAAATGTGTTGAGGAAACAGAAGGAAATTGATTTTTGAATTACATTTCTTTTTTTCTCATCTACTATTCATTTACTCTCTTGTCTGTGCTGCATTCGTTAAACGGTGTTTGTGTGGGTTTGCATGCTTGTGATAGCAACAAAAATTTTATTGCAAGATGCAGAATGATGCAGAAAGTAAATTGTATCAAATTAATATTGTGTTACGAAAGTAAAAATAAATTAAAAATAATATGTATCTACATGTTTAAGATAAATTGAACTACTTTAGATACTCCACTCAAGCACTCACTCAAATGCACACACAAATACGAAACTTTTTGAAAAGAAAATTAAATACTTGTAAACCAACACGATAATTAAAAATATTGTTAAAATAAAATGTGTAAAAATTGTAAAAATTTAAAACTAAATAAAATCTTGAAAGAAATATTAATATAAAAATTTAGAAAGTTGAAAAATTGCGGTTTTTAAGGAAATTTTTCAATTTAAACAACTTTCATAAAATTCACTTTGTTCATTCTAGACAGCAGATTGTGCCGAAAGTAAGGTATATGTCTTGGGTATCCTTCTGAAGCTCCCATCATCAAATATTTTAGGTAGTAAATACAAATTAAATAAATTAAGAAAAGTTGAGATAAATTAAAAAAATAATTACGATATAATTGATATTGTAAAGGTAATAAAATTATGATTGATTAATAATATTTTTCTAAGTAAAGAAATATAAATTTCAATTATCAATAATATTGATAAAAATTATAAAATTAAAAAAAACTACCAACAGACATGAGCAAAATAGGGAGCAGCAAAAGTGTCGTTTTAAGGTCTTGTTACACTTTTATAACCGGCGGCCTTCAATCACAACTATTGATGGGATCATAAGCAAGTTTTCGTTCACGCTTATGCGCACTGACATGAAAAACTTTTCACTCATAAACGTTCACGCTCGAACTTATGCTTTTGCGTCACGTTCAAACACGCTCACGTGAGTGGAAAAAAAATTAATCACAATCAGTTTAAATTGAAAAATTAAATGAAAAAAATTACAATAAAGCAAAAAATGAATCACGCAACAATCACGCTAAAAATCTACCCATGCACGCCCACTCACGGTAACTTTTTTTATGCTCACATTCAATTTCGTTCATGTGATTTAAAGAAAAAACTAATCAGGATCATGCGTAATCACGCTAATCATGTGAGCGGTGTACTTCCCTAATCACAACGTACTGTGAAGAGCTTCCTTCCAAAACATTGATTGTTATAAACCGATTTTTAAAAATGTCGTGTGTTCAAGGGTTTATAAGTTGAAATTGATATTGTCAAATTGATTTAAGATTCTATTTTCTTATTCCCATTTAGCAAAAGAAATACAAGATTTTGAGCATTTTATGAGCAGAAACATAAAGTCCTTCAGGTCATTAAAATTGCAAATCATTTTAGCTTTTCCTTCACTGATCTTTGCAAACTATAATTTGAGACAAACACATATGTTTTACTACAAATTTACTTCACCACAAAAAACCATTTAAAATTTAAATAATACATGTTGACTTTGAATACTTCTTCGTTTTATCCCGCTCTCTCTCTCACACTCTCTAATAAAGTAAAAGGATACCAAAAAAACAAATTATACAAACAGAGAAACATACGGGCAGATACTATAATTCTCAAATTTAATTCAAGACTTGAAACAACCAGTAACCACAAATTTTGCATGTCGTAAATAAGCCTTGGAGTAAGAAGAAGGCTGCCGACTAAAATGAAGAAAGGATGCCGGCTAATGGAATACAAGTGGAAGGTAATAGTGTCTCAGTTGCTGTGTTGCTTGTTGTATACAACTTTGGGCATGTCGATGATAAGCAAGGTACATACATACAAATTATTAACAAAAGAAACACTTACTTACATATACATATATAAAAAAACTAACACAAATGTTAACAAGGATTTGAAACTACTAAATATCTGAGAATTTGTAAATTTGACCAAAGAAGCAAAAAATATCTATATATTTTACGTTACAGGTAAGAAGTTACTGCATGTGTATGCATGTGTCAAATACTGTTGTTATTTTTGGTTTTTAAGATTAAAAATAGAAAATACTTTGTGTAATGCAAATACATGCAATAGAATGATTCCAAATTCAAGAGCTTTTGCATATCTTTAACCAGACGAATGGGGGACACAGATTTATTCATTGCTGTAGAGCAGAAGGTGTGGAAAAAAACATAAGAATGAAGATTAAGTATTATCTAGTAACTCTGGTTGTTTTATTTAATATTGTGTCCTACTCTTTGGTGCCCAAAAATGTTTTATGGACAACCAATTTGTAGTAACCAAAATTCTATGTGTGGGTTTGTTGATATCTCAGTATTATTGTTGTTTATTGGTTTTAAACTAGAAAGTATCACTTGCAACATAATGCGCATATCAAATGCAAACAAGAGCATCTATTGCACATATTTTTCTTTTATTTATTAAATTATTCCTTTAGGAAGAGTACATCAGAGTAATAAAGAAAAAATTTAGTAATAAAATAAAATAAAATGAAACAAAACAAAATTAAAATAAAATCATTAGTAACAAATTTTTCGACATTTTCTTGGTATATTTATATGGTTTTCTAATTATTAAACGAGCTAAAATTTAAATAAAATTATAAAAATAAAAATAAATAATAAATTAATGATGTTCTTTTACGTAAAAATGATATCAAGCTCGTTAATTAATTAGTAAATTGCATAAATAAATAACACAAAATAATAATAAAAAGTTAAATAGAAAAAAATCAAATTAAATAAAAAAGAATAAAACAAAATACATTATCTTGAACTAAAAAATTGTCAAGATGATATGAGATGAAGACTGCTAGAAGTATAAGTATTTAATTTATAACATAAAAAAATATATATTATATTATAATTAAGGTTAAATTGATGGCACCAACAGAAGCCAACGTAGACTGGCGGAAAGCAGTTATATTTTAGCTATCTAATGATCGCAAATTCGATCCCATTCAAAACCCTGTCTGTCTGTATTTAAAAACAATTCAAAAAGGGTGCGTATTTCAATTTTTTGGTTGAGAAATAAAACTTTTTTTTTATAAAAATATGAAAGCTCTTAAAAAGGTCTGAAGAAAAAATAAAAAAAAGAGTATTCGCTTTAAATCTGAAATGGGATGGTGAGTAACTTTCAATCATGCTCAGGCATACTCATGCACGCACAGGCTCATCATCAGAAAGGAACAGGGCTTTGGGGGATTGAACACTCTTGGGCACATAGAATGCATTAAATTAATACGGAGTGCGCCTGGAGATTAACTAAGACAATAAGTTTATTTGTAAAAATACTTCATACTACGAATGTACGAAGGCGGATTGATATTGAAGCTACCTAGTGCTAAATGGCAGCACAAACTGACAGCAGAAACTGCGATCTGTCAAACGTCAGCTGTTAAAATTTCACCCAAATTCATTGATTAGTTTATTTGTTGTAGTCGTTTGAAGTAAGCAACTTTTGTGTTTCTTGAAAAATGGAAATGCAGTGATTAAACACTATTATTTGAAAGGGAAAACGACAAAAAGAGACAAAAAACACGATAAACATTACGGTGAGTCTGCTCTGTCAGAGTACATGGTAAAATATTGGATTGCTGAATTTAAAAGCGGCCGAACAAGCACTGCAACAATACCATCAACAGGAAGGCCAAAAGAGGTGGTTGGTTACTGAAGAAAATATCAAAGAAAATCCTCGATATCGTTATAAATTATCGCCGAGTCAAGTTACGTGCGATTGTTGAAATGCTAAACATATCAAATGAACGTGTGTTCAACATTTTGCATGAAGATGGGTGCCGCGTTTGCTCAGTGTCGAACAAAAACGAGTTCGACAGACCACTTCACAGCGGTGTTTGGACATGATAAAGCGTAATCTTTTTGATTTTTGGCGTCGATTAATAACTGAAACGTGGATCCACCACTACACACCCGAAACCAAAAATCAATCGAAACAATGAGTGGAAGCTGGTGAAAGTGTTCCGAAGAAGGCGAAGACAGTGAAATCGGCTAGCAAGGTTATGGCCACTATATTTTGCGATGCACACAGAATATTGCTCATCGATTATCTTGAAAAAGGATCCACAATCACAGGAAAGTATTATCGTGCATTATTGGATCAATTGATTGATGCAATCGAGAAAAACCGACCACATTTAAAGAAGTGAAAAGTGTTTTTTTCTTAAGACAACGCACCGGTTCACACAACATTAGATACGATGCTAAAATTACGTGAAATACACTTCGAATTGGTTGATCATCCACCTTATAGTCCAGATTTAGCTCCTAGTGACTTTTTCCTGTTTCCAAACATGAAAAATTGGCTCGCAGGAAAAAGATTCATCTCAAAGGAAGAAGTGATTACCGAAACTAACGGGTATTTTGAAGGGTTCCCAAAATCATATTCTTCAGATGGTATAAAAAAGTTGGAATATCGTCTTTCTAAGTGCATTGAGCTAAAAGGAGACTATGTTGAAAAATAAATGGTTTTTGAAAAAAATGTTTTTTCCCTACTTACGTAGCTTCAATATCAATCCGCCCTCGTATGCAGTTCTACCATAAGAATAAGGTTGCCATAAAAACGACAGATTAAATATGCTAGATTGCCAAAAACAAAGAGCTAAAATGTTCTACGGTTCAAAAAAAGTGCCAATTTTAGAAAGATTGATTTTTATTAATATAGTTAAAATAAATTGTACATTTCAGACATCTGAACATTTTTATCAAATTTTCATTATTTGTATAAGGTATTGATATTAAATTTTTTAACTTTATTTGATATTTTAGTTATGTAAGTATATTTACATACAAAATTAATTTTATTTAATATAAAAACTTTTCATGGTATACATATGAGATCCAATTTTTGTAGACAAAAAGCTTTAATATATTTTAATTCAAGTTAAGAGTATTCAAAATATCAACCATAGAATTTGCAGTCTGTGAAGAACTAACTAATTTTTGTATATTTCAGATGAACCGATTTTTTTATAATACCCTCTTGATATATCATAACTTGTATGCCCAATATTTATTTATAAAAATTATCAAAGAATTATTATTCAAGGCTTTTTAAAATAAAAATCTCTTAATAACAGTTAAAAATGAGGAATATTTTGTTGGTGTTCTTATAACTATTATAAAAGATTTTAATTTATAAAAGAACTTTATTTTTTCAGCCTTCTCATATCCATTACAAGAGATTTTTATTTTTCTAGATCTTCATTGGTCCTCTATATCAACACATACTTAGTGCGTGCAAACTCTAAAAAGCCCTAATTAAATAAAGACCGAAAAAAAAATGAAAAATTGGTAAGAAGAGACCAACATAAAGAAAAATCTTTCATAACAGTAATGAGAGGACTAAAAAATTATTACCTTTCTCTAATTGTTATTTCAGCAACAAAATTTTTCCAGCTATTTCTTCTTTGACGACTTGAACACTTAAAAATAACAGCAGTTATTTTGGGTCCCTGGTCTAAAATATAGAAACATACGTTGTCTAATTTCACACCCTCTCTTATTCGTATAACCGGAAATAACAATTCTTTGTATTATTTTTCGTCAATTGCAAAGATGTAAAAAACCTAGGACAAAGTTGTAGAAAAGGCAGCATATATATTTGCACGTTTTTATACAGTGAGAGAATTAATACATGATTTGATATTATGTATGTGATTTTTTAAAGTAATTCTGCGATCTAAAAAAGTGCGAAATAATTGTAAAAATATGCTTAAGTACCATTTTGCATTTTTTTAACTGTTAGTGCTAACTCAGAAAAAATAATGTCAAATCATATATGCATAAGAAAAACGGCTTTGCAACTTGCAACAAGTGAGTTAACATTGCAAAATGTAATCGAACACAATCTGCAATTTTTTTTGTGAAGGATTTTTAATAATCGCATTGTGGGGAACATATATGAAGCTGCGTCAGTTATCACAAGCAAGTTGTGTTAAAAAGAGTTACTAATTTTCGTAATATGCAAATTTATGCAAGTAATATTAAAATTCCTTTTGTTGGAAAAATTTTTAAAAATAAGCAAATGCATATTTTTCATGCAAAAAAACATAAAAAACTTGCCCTGTTAATGACTATAATTTTCTCGTTTTTTTTTTTAATTTATAGAAATAATATAAATTTTTTTGTTTACTTTTACTAATGATTATTCTTCTAATCCAATAAAATTTGTCTGGCTAATCTTTGTCATCACAAATAATATGCAATTTACCATAAATCCAAAAGACAAATCAACCACATTTTCTAATTTCCTGAGTTTTTTTTATGAATCTCGAAATGTCCAGTTGAAAACATCAAACAACAGCTTTATCAACAAAAAAACCATTCAACATTTCAATTAAAAACATATTTATTTGACAATCAACAGCATCTACATTTACATTATCATCAATATCACATCATCAACGTCAGCTTATTTATCTGTTGTATCTAACATTTCATTTTAACGTTTAAATGAAAAATAACAAAAAAAAAGTATCTAAAAAAAATTCTCTTTTAACTTGTCTGGCATTTAGACAACTAAAGTAGCTTGTCTGTCATTCAATAACTGGGTGTTTTCTAGTCATTGAATGATTTCCCTTTTACAGGATAATTTGCAATTTAACTCCTTTGTTTTACCTTTTTCCAACTCACCAACTCAACGGGGTTTGTTTTTCGTTTTGTAGCTGCCTCTAAATTATTTGTGAAATTTTTTTTGTTATAATCAAAGACTGCAAAAGAAGATTTTGAATTGATCTGACCATTCATTCTATTTGCTTGGACATTGACTTCTGCCGGTCAGATGTTGTTTATCAATTAGAGCTATTTGTAAATTGCTTTCTAAATGAATTATGTCCACGTAAATTTCAATTGCAAATTGTTGGTTGCTACATATTTTTTTTATTTTGTTTTGTTAAAGAAATATTAAAAAAGGGGAACCGATTTGGGTGCTAAAAGAGTTTTTCGTTGTGAATTATATGTCGGCTAGTTATTTGCACAATTACATGGATTTTTGAAAATTTTTTGCAATATTAAGTCATCAACATCATGACGGAGACTTAACGAATATTTCATTTAACAAACAAACATAGAAGATTGTCAGATTCATGTTTCATGAAATATATTTAGGGTAAGTCGTTGTTAATTGTACACATACTTTATCAATTTTAATTGAAAGGGGTGTTAAAGTTAATTTTGGTTTAATTAAAAGAATAAATATAAAAGGAAGATTAATTTTGGAATGGAAAAAACAACAGGATAAGTGTGACTTTTCTACGAAATTATAATTTTATTGGTTCCGTCCTACTGCTGATACTCGCGAGTACAATACAGTAAAGGGTGATGTTGGCTGAAGTGGCTACCACGTTGACTACAAGGCAATGGCTTTAATTTATCTACTTGACACTTCAAAAATCTAAAAAAACGCATAATGGTAGAGTTGAAAAAACAATTAAGCATTCTAATTTTCACCTTTTGGCTGGCGGTCATTAATTCCCTAAGTGCTACTTCTCTATAGAAAAATGATGGCAAATCTAAACCGAACTTGGTTTTGTAATCAAAAATTTTTCTATTCAAAATTTTTTAACACTTAGTGTTGCATTTTACACATTATAAACATTAATTTTGCCACATTTTTATGTTTATGATTTGCTTCAAGTTCAAAGTGATTACTAGGCCCAGGAACTCACAAACCTTTTAATCGGGTGAAAACAACAGAAGTTAAGGACCGCAGAGTTTATTTTAAATCCCAGCAACTGGCAGGTTATCAAAAACTATTTATTTGTATTTGGAACAGATAAAGTGTGTCTGTAGCAGACCCTTTTAAACACAGACAAGACTGAAATACGATTTCAATTACGAAAACTGCATATTCAATCAATTTTATTGTTAAAACTTTTGAGAACGAGAACATTCAGGGAATTTTAGACCACACGGCGATTTTATCGCCCAAAGAAATTACATTTAAGGTCAGCAGCTAAAGGGGCCACTCCGGCAAAAGAGCCTGGCGGAAGATTAATTCCATAGAACGGCCGAGCAGAGACAGAACCCGAGCAGATCGGCAGTCAACAAGAATATTATCGCAACAGCCAATAGCAAGACAACCACGCATGAGAAAACTACAGCAACATTCTCTCTTCGGCCACACATGCAAGAGAACCGCAGTAACGAGTCGAGCAGCAGAACCACAACCAGAATAGTAGTCGGGTAAAGCTATAAAAAACTGATGATAAGCTGAATCGCTCTCTTTTCCCGGCTGATATTTAATAGAGCTGTGTCAAATCGTTCATTTCAGTGATTGGTCATTTCCGTTCAAGGGGGATCCCTGTAGACTAGTGAATAGTGTACTATATTGTTAGTCTCGGGGATGCAGGTTCGATTCCTGCCTAGACCCTGGGTGTCTGCAGACAAGCCGGAAAGGATTCAAGTGAATGAATATTCCTCCGCCAATGTTCCAATATTCTTTTCATCACACTTTTAGAAATTTTTATTTTCGTTCACAGGAGTAGTTAATTTAATTATGAAATTATTTAAAATTAAATTCAAATTTATTGATAATTTAGTTTTATTAAAAAATTTTCTAAGACAAATTTTTCCTCACCAGTTTATTTGTACATTAAGCAATGAAAGTGACCTTTATAAATTAACTAGTATTTTCTTATTTACAGTGCTTTAAGTATATAAATATAAAAACATTTCATAAAACTATTAAATTTAAAAGAATATATTATTTCATTAAATGATTTAAATTCAAACTGCATTAAGAACAACGTAGATTTATTGGATTTATAAAAAAAAAGTTTGTTTAAGTTTTCCTGCACTTAAACAAGTTTTCTGCTTAAGCTGTCTGTTTGTCTAATAAACTTTAGCATTACGTATCACATGACTCTGTTTTATTTGATTTCTTTTAGTTTTTATTTAATACTACTTATTTGCGAAAGCAAGAGAATTATAGGAAATCAATTGAAAATATTAAACTTTTCTCTTCCAGTTAGACTGCAGGTCTTTGCAATTGAAAGAAAAACAATTTTGCTACTGAGAAAGAGGTGTATCCAAATACCCAGAAGCAATGTTTGTTGCTCTTCAATCACAATCTCAACATCCGGTTTTAATTTACAGATAATTGGCTTAACTTCTAAAATGATACAAGAAACTTTCAAATCATAAATTAGTTTGCCTTCTTTTTACCTGCTCCCAATAAATAATTAAAGGTTGTCTACGAGTGTTTGTTTTGTAAACGTTAGAAATTGAATTATAATTTTATTATATTTTAATTTGATTACTTACATTGCAGCTGCTATCCAGACAGATTGCTGATAATTAGCTTGATTGTATTTATGAATATCATTTTTGGATTTCACTTTACATTAAGGTGGAGCATCGTTATTGCTACTTTTATTCAATTAATCGAGTTCAAATATTAAGGAATCTTATGAAAATCACCTTTTGAGTTTTCTTTTTAATATATTTTGTATTTTTATTATTTGGTTTTTCAAAGTTTTTCAGGTTTTCTTTTTTTAACCAAAGGCAGTAATCTTAATTAAATAGTAAAGTGTTTTCAATGAAAAGCATTTCAGGATGAGGCAAGAATTAAGCAGAAGAGTTAATGTATATTTTAATATTCATAAAACTAATTAACATTTACAATATAAATTTATGCTGAAATGTATAAACTTTTACATTATTACATATATAAATATGTGCATAGCTGCTAATAATGTGCACATTAGGCAGGCTCCAAATATAAAATGTTTATAATTTAATAAAAGTGAAAAGAAAGTTGGATATAAGAAATATAATCACTGAGCTCTTTAGCGGTTAACGAATGAAATGTAAGATCCAATATGATCGCGCAACACCATGAAAGAGATTTTTATATGACGAAAGCATGAGTGGCTTGGCATAAATTATTTAAGGTTTTTTCATTTTGGATCATTATTGAAAAAAAGGAATTCTAATACCCTCTTGATGCCACATCAGAACGATACGAATGCTACAAATTTCTTTACGAAAAGAATTATAATTTTTTTAATACAAATGAAAAAGTCTGATATGATTGCAATGCTCTAAAATTAATTAATAAATTATTAAATTTATCATTCAAGACATGTCTCGATATCCTTTTGAAATAAATACATATATTTCGAAAAAAAATTTTTTTTTAATATTGAAGAGTTATAAAGTCGAACAAGTGAAAATGGTGAAAAACACTCATAACCCTGCCACAATCATGACTTTTCTCAATGTGATTTAAGTAAATAGTTTTAAAATTATCCACGCAATACGAGAGTACTGCTTGCGCTTACACATTGTAATTAATGTAAATGTTGTAAGTAATGTAAGCGAAAATAAACCAATTACTCACGGTTCCATCTCCGAAACGATGTTATTGTTAAAGACGTAAAGGTGAATGTAAAACTGCTTAAATTTTGAAATCCTTAAGAAACAGCATATTAATTTTAATTCTTCTTGAGAACTTTTAATAACTTAACTAGAGTTTCAAATAAATTACTCCTGCCTAATCTTCACACTAATAAATATGTGAGTGTACGAATATGTGTGTTTTTAAGTGTCTGTGAGTTGTGTATGCATGACAAGTTAGGCAATTTAATAATTTTATTATGTATTTATTACAACAAAATTAGCTCATTTAAGCCAATAAAAATATAAGCGCTACATTACTGAACGTTATTAAATATGCAAACATTAGGCAGCTAATTTCAGTTAGATGTGACATTAGTTATGATGCAAAAAAACTAGTTTTCGAAAGGATAATTAAAGATTTATGTTACACAAGTTATTGACAGTAGAAGTTTTATAAAATATTAAATCATTTTGCTCCTCTATTAGAAAGTTATCTTGTCTATAAAAAATTAAACTTGGCAAAATGTGTTTTGTAAATGTTTTCTTTCGAATCGAATTACAGAATAACCCACAGAATAGTTTCTAAAAAATCTTGTATGATTTTTTCTGTCGTGATTCTCATTTTTATTTTAGATTATTGTTTACTTTACTTACTTTTGTAAGCCCAAAGTTACGGTACGTACTACAAAAAGCTCAATAATTTTAATTGAAAATAAAACCCAAATTTTATGAGAAAATATTTATTACCTTCTTTTTTATTTCATCATTTTCGAGGAAATATTTCAAGGAAAACAACAGCGATTTTCGAATAATACTGGTATGAAATCAACAACTTCTGAAATCATTAGTACATCTCCAAGACCGAATTCGGTTTGACATCACTGTGCGCCATCTTTTACTTTAAGATACGAGATTATGCCTGGCATATTTTCACCAGTTGAGACACGAGTTTGAATAATGTTGAATAAAAAATAAACTAGCAAACATTTTCACTTATTACTTTGCAAAATCGTGAGGCTGTTTTTAATTATTACTATTCCGGTTAGAACCAAAAATCGTAAAAAATTGAGTTACCCTCGAAATACTTGATAAATTGCTACTTTTTTAAATGACACAATATTTTCGACAGCAAAATCAAGAGAAAATTAAAAATATCACAAACGAGAAATTCTGAAAGTGTATTTATAAATCGGATGATCTTGAACTGCTCGATTTATAGAATATGCCTGAATGTTTATTTGATTTGATTTTCATTTCGAATTATTTTGATTTTTTAAATCGCAATAATAAAATACATATTTTTTTATAATGTGAATATGAAAAGTTTTTTATATAAAATTTGCAACTATAACACGGTGCAACACTTAAAAAGATAACCATATACGGACAACATTACGTGATAAAAGACCAAAGAAAAAAGGCCCATCTCTCCCAGTTTTGCCCCAAGTCATGATTTTTTTTTAAATTAAAAAATTTTCGGGAAAATTTCACCTTTGCGGCCACCTAAACAGTGTTAAAAATCATCCGTAGGAAGTTCATATGTTCTAAAAAGTTGTTGTTTATTGAGATCTTGGGTACATTTTTGTATTTGATTGTTTCCTTGAATTTGGAATGGTTTGCTATCAATTTTTTATAAATCTTTTGCGATTTTGATCTGAAGATGAAGTTTTTTTATTTTATATGATCACAATATTTGTTGTTTATGACAAGAGCTACAACTTTACCTCAGCGAGTAAATCAAAATTTCGAACGATTTGCAAGATATGAGCCTGAGAAAATGATCAGTTTTTTGCAGAAATGACACCGAGCCTCCAAATCTTTGGGGCCCATAAAAAACTTGTGGCAACACTGGGAGACACGGGTCTTTTTTTTTGGTCTTTTATCAGGTAGTGATGTCCGTATATAGTAATATTTCCAGGACTTAAAAACAACACACAGTGTAATTCTAATGGCATGTAAATAATAACATTTATATTCAACTTATCTTTATGGTTTTAAAAAGTTTTAATATGCCATCACACTTTCATAAGCCGCTTTAAAATGAAATGTTTTTAATTCACCCTTTCCCATTTACCCTCACAAACTTAAATGTCCTCACATGAAAACTAAGAACTTAAATCAAAATCCAAACTTCATTGCAAAACACAACAATTTACGATCTTCGATTTTATTAATTACTGTAATTTGCTTGCAGTCCTTTTCTCCTTAACTTTCATTAATATTGTTGCCTGTGGCTGTTTATGGCTTGTTAGTAACGGCTTAAGGACCTTTTAAAGGATTTTACATTTGCGACAAATAAAATCCTTGTAATTTTTTCATTGTTGTCTTTGCTGTTTTGTTTAAACCAAAAGGGATTAATGACTAAGATACCAAACGTATTAAAACGATTGTAAGGATTCGTTTTTGCTGTTGTCTCTTTGTCTCTTTTTTTGTTTTTGATTTTATTGTCAATGAAATAAAACAATGTTAATATTAACGTTTGTTTTGTATATTTGTATGACTAGTAATTAAAAAAATATTATTGAAATTAGATTTTCCTGTGTGGGAATGAACTATGGGAAAGTTTATTTAAATTATTCACTTGCTGACAAATAAATTTATAAATTTTTACACAAAGGCTTTGACTTTAAATACCTTTTTTGTTTTGCTTTTATATTTATATAATTAAGATAATGTTATTACCTTTTCGAGCTTGCTTGTGAGTATCATTATTATACGAACAGATTTGTAAAAGAAAATGTTTAATCAAATTGTAATATTTCAACAAAAAAGTACTTGTTAGTGTTCATTAATAACATAATTAAATTGATGTGGTTTACAAAACAGCAAATGATTGAGTCGTTAAAGTTTGTAGGATAATTATAATATTTCTTTTTATCGAACTGCGGGCAGAAATATATCGTTAAACTATTTATGTGTACAGCTCTTCATATTTGACGTCAATACAAGTAAAATTGTATGTACGAGATTTTTCCTAGATTGTAGAACACACAACAGCTGCTCCGAAATTGGCATGTCCTTACGTTCTATTTATAGACGCATCCTTAAAAAAAACTGCAAGAATACGAGTTATAACCAGGTTGTTAAGAATTTACTTTACTGAGGGCTTAGAATTTTTAACATAATTATGGTGTATGATATTTTGTAATTGAATCAACAGCTACTACCATTATTTCCGAGACTGGCTTCACTGTGGCGCAGGATGTTATCCAATTGGATTTCAATAGTTTTGGGATTTCTAACTATAAAAACCAGACCATAATTCTGAAAACAAAATGCATGCATAGGAAACATTGTATCCTCAAAATCCTATATTAAAAATAAAAACACTTATTTAATTTAATTTAAATTTGCATTTAAATTTTAAGAGAAACATTTAAAAATGCGCCACTGTTGTTTTCCTAATGCCTGACATTTGCGCTCCTTAAAAGCACAATTAAAGGAATGTGTCCATATAAATATTTATGCACTTGTATGTAATCCGAATAATGCATGCAAACTTATACGTACTCGTATGTATAAATGTTGCTTAGATAACAAGATATCCTCATAATTGCGCAACCCTTTAGATAATTGTACACTTGGGTATTTAAAGAACACATGCTCCCACTCAAATGAATGAATACACACGTTGAAACAATTGTTGTACGTGTATGGTTATAGTTTTCGTTATGTCTGTTATCTTAACACAACCTCACAACTCTTTCAATAATCGTCTCCATTAACAAACACTCTATCACTGGGTTGTGTCCTGTTAGAAACAGTAGCATGACCATTACAATTCAACGAGTATGGCCACGTGTTATGTAAATAAACACGCATAAGACAAACAAAAACACGCAAGTATCTGCAGCAAACTAGCAGACAGTTGTACTCGTATCTACGAAAGATTATAAAATTTTAGTTTAAAAGCTTTGAAACTAAAAAAATAAAAACTAAAAAGATACAAGATCTTGAAACAAAAGAAAATTTATGTGAAGCAATAGTGTCGTTTGTGAGACAAAACAAACAACAATTTCAATAAAGAAATTATACGAGTATGTGTGTAAATCCGTTCTGGCCTATATTAATGTTTCTTGTTGTATAGACGATATCTATGATTTGGCTTAACTTAGAAACACTAGTGGAAGCTACTAGCGGAAAATGTAGTTTACAACACAAGTCTCTAACACTTTTCAAGTGCATTCTAATATTTTATTGAAAGAAATGGATTTTTTGTTCAAGTTAGAAACTTGAAAAGAAAACACATCGACTTTACAAACATTATGATAAGCAGAATATTATTTATTAATATTTCAGTTCTTGAAATTACGGGTCGAAGCCAACTAAGTGTTTCCACAACCCAGTCGAAAGCAGAGCAGTTGCCAGTATCCTTAGACATTTGTGATCCTGAAGAAAGCGGTGATTTAGATTTGTTATACGTATACGATCTCCCATAAGAAAGCCTTCTCAAAGAAATTGTGAACGTATAATCATTTCTTTTCTGTGTTTCGATTACTTTCCCTCATCCAGTTTCACTCGAAACGATAAATTGTATTCCAAAAGTAAAACCTGGTCGAAAGAAAATAGAGAAGAGCAAAGTATGGTTACGCCAGCTCATTTGCTATCAAACGTACGAAATAGAAATGAAATAAGAAATTCTGTAAATCTTGTAATACACAGAACAACACATAATTTTCAGACTCAATTCTGAGAATTGCACGTGAAAATAGCCCCAAAAAATAAGAACTTCTACATCATTCGTTTTTTCAAGTTGGCTACGTTAATAATTTAATGTTCACTTTTTCTATATTTTAACATGGTTATATCTGAGTGTACGGTACACTTGTACTTGTATACAGAATACTTGTTATTTTCCATATTGAAATAATCAATATTTTTGTGGTTTTAAAATGTTATTATTAGTTATTAATGCAGCCAACTTGACTATATCTTTCGCAGATGATATTATCATATATCACGCTGACAATAAAGTTGACAAAATAACTGATGGTTTGCAAAATAAGTTAGGCGAGTGTATTCTTTTTAGAAAGTTGTTTAGTATTAGATCAACTAATAATACA
This sequence comes from Gymnocheta viridis, assembly GCA_956483585.1. Classification (NCBI taxonomy): domain Eukaryota; kingdom Metazoa; phylum Arthropoda; class Insecta; order Diptera; family Tachinidae; genus Gymnocheta; species Gymnocheta viridis. Next base: position 45,095,354 of record OY101440.1, on the reverse strand, counting down.
AACATTTCGGCAAAACAGACTTTTAAATTACTAGGCATATATTTAGATAAATTTCTGTACTTTAATAAGCACGTTAAACAACAACTTAAAAAGCTAGAAAAGCATTTTTTTTAATATAAGAGATTTTTTTTTTTTTAAATATATACAACCAAGTGTTAAAATTATTATGTACCAAGTATTAATAAGACCAATTTTGTCATACAGGTTGCCAAATATGGTTTAACATATGTATGTCCTTCGTTTATGATGAAGATACGAATGAATATATGAAAGGAAAAGTCTCAAGTGTTGCACTTCAGTATACAGATCAAAGAACAGTAACTACAAAAAATATATTTCAAACGAAATTCCTTAAATATCTAGATTTGATATTATAACAGATCATATTTTAAGTAGTATGAACACCATTGAAAATAATCTAATTATGGCTCCTTACTGTGTTTCCGAAGAGTACATTTCAAGAACGCTACAAAATGGTTTCATTCTACCTGAGGCTTTTCTTTTCCTTGATAGAAATGGTTTTATCCAGAATGTGGATGGTATTCCTATATTGTATCATATCTGTAGACGATCTAATATAAAATCAAAAAACTATAAAATAATTACAATAGAAAATTGTCGTTTCGATACAAATATTTATATGAAAGATAAAAACATTAAAGCTAACTTGAATCCTAAGAAATATTGGCTACTTACGCAATAATAATTTGTTGAATTTTAATCCTTGACCTTATCCTTTTTATATTTTCCTATATACAAGTAAGATTTTTGCCAATCTTTTTGCTTACAACTAAGTTATTAAAAATATATTCTTACATTTATGTTATTATTAACTATGAGAAAAATTAACTTTACTGGAAACTATATATTATATAAACTTAATGGTTCGTTGAAGTGGGACGGACTTTGTATATATAAAAAAAATTATCACTATGCTTTTTGTTTATATCGAGTTTAGTATTATATTTTAAATATTTATTAAATAAACATTGAAAAAAAGTTGAATTTAGTGAAAAAAAAATAATTATAAATATATAAAAACTAAATAATGTTGTAATTCCAATTAAATAAACACATCAGTTAAACAGGGAAAGTAAGAAAAAAGCCATAAGATGAGTTAGCGGTATTTGTGGTCAAACTCTTCCAGTCTGAAAAATCCTGAAGCTCCGGAGGTGATATTTTTATTTTCCATACATCATTTACAACTTCATCCATGCCTGCAGTTCTTCCTTGCAGGACTTATGATATCCACACGCAATATAATCCTTCGCTGCCATTGAACTCGTTCCAAATTATACTCTCTTAATAAAAAAATAATCGGGTATGTTCTACAAAATTAGTGAAAGTGAAATATGAAAAGTACACTTTTCATTTTTGATGTTCGGGAAAAGTAGAGTATATTTGTATTTAATATTGAAATTCAAATGAAAAAAGTAGAATGCAGAATATAAAAAATTTAAACTGAAGTGATTTCAATTGAATTCCACTTGAAAGTTGAATGTAGAACATGCCGGAATGAATTTATCCAAAAATTTCTAAAACCTAAAAATAAGAAATGGGTAAACTCGGATTTCAACTTGAGGCAAACAATCATTTCAATATATTTGAAGCAAAAATAAAACAAAATATGTTTATAGCATTTTATACTTTTATTTAATTACATCCATTTGTAACTACACAAACAAAGAAGTAATCGAAATGATACGAGGAAATCGAAATGATATGAGCAAGAGCATTAATTGAGGAATACCACCAATTGTGCCCTTTAAAGGATTATCCGGAGCATCATTTCTATATAGTGGGATATCTCATAAAAAATCATTTATTTAAAATTACTTCTTTATATTATGTTTACGAGTATTATTTTTAGAATTCCCATAGTTATAATTATCTTAAGTAATATCTTGGACACAATTTTCTGCTAATTTGTTAGTACGGAATTGGCCCCAGATCATAGATTTAACGTCCTAAATATAGTTAATCGATTTCACTATGCCTGTTAAATGTTTAACAGTGCTCTGTTAAGTGTATAAAACAGCTCTGTTAACTGCAAAAATAACACGCTAGTTAAATTTAAATTTAACTTCACACATTCTTATTTTATATACAGTAATTTTGACTTAGCTGCACAATCAACTTTACACAATTTTTTGTTCAGATAAGTCAAAAATGCTGTTATCTTAAATTTATGTTTGTATGTACATACTGGTACAAATAAAATAGATGAATTTTGAAAACGACAACCTGCGATTTCTGTGACTTTTTTGAGATTTTTTTTAATTATAAATGCCTTAAGTTTAATATTTTAAAACTGCCAAAAAATATGGCAAATATGAAGATATACAAAATACACTCAAATAAGGTTTTAGAAGAATAATTACCAAAAAATATATATTATTTGGCAGTTAAGTAAAAATTCAGCAAACGTTGATTGTTTGTATGAAAATAATTTTAACATGCCAAATATTTTGGTCATTATCTTAAATGTGCGGGTACAAAAAGAGCACTTAAGAAAGGAATTTGTATGGGGTTTTAGAGAAATTATTATTTTGTGCAGTTAAGTCGAAAGTGCTCTTAAAAGAAAGGCAGCTAAGTAAAAACTGCTGTACGACCAATTTACTCCAAAATTATGTTAACTTTTGAATTGCTGTATCGCTAGAGAGAAACGAAATAAATACTATTGTAATGAATAAGGTATTTGTTTTAACTAAACCTCAAACTCTATGAAAACAGTAGATAAAATCTTCAGATATGAGTTTTGTTATTTTAAGGCCACACAAGACTATCAGTGTCCTGCGTTGCGGTTGTTAGGCCAGTCCTTGATTAACAGCAAAGAAAACAATTATATTTAGCAAATTTGATGTGTATAAATGCAGCAGATTCCAAAAATAAATTAATATTTTCTTTTAATAATTCATCAACATCAAATATTTGCTCGATGGCTTAAATACACAGGAAAAAAACGGTTGACCATAAATTCCATGAAATTATTTCAGAAGTCTTTGTTAATAGAAAATATTATTTATGCATAGTAGTCTTTTAATTTTTGTATTTATGAGAGATGTTAAAATAAAACGTTTTAATTTTGTGCTGACAAATTCTACAATATCAGTTTTTATTTAGGTGAAATAAAAATCAAGTATGCGAATCACAATCTGTATGGCAGCGAGGTAAGAACAATGAGTAGCGATTTCTAGGACCCATACTCCCAATCATAAAAAACCCCGAATTATGTTCAATTCATATTATTTATCACAAAATTATTATTCTCAATAAACAATGTTTGGAGAAAAAGTCATGTTAGATTCATAAGATTTATATAAAAATTCCTAATTTTTTCAAGTGTTCTGATTAAGTCGTTCAGCAGTACAATCAACATATAAATGAAGCAAAAAATATATTAAAGCCTTCACGAACATTCATTGCTTAAGGAAACAAACACGTACACCAGACACTTGAGAAAATTACGAAATATTATAAAAACAAATTAATCCCTAAGGCCAACCAACAACAATGAAAATATCAAGTTTTCAACTAAGATTGCAAAGAATCTTAATTAATTTAAATTTGTTGGCATTAATTGAAAAATGTCTCTCAATAGAAACATTGAGATTGTCAGTGTGAGCAAAAATCAATATAATAAAAACATTTAAGCAAATTACAATCTTAAACTGAATTAAGGAAATTGCACGAACTTTAAGAAAAGATTTCATAAGACAAACAAAACAAAAATGTAACATGAGTGTAATAAAAATACACCAACTAAAAGAGAAATGAAAATAAAATCTAAAAAGATAACAATTTTGACAAGTATCAGTTTAGTTTTATTTGTCTAATAAAAAAAGAACTTCAATGAATTGATTTTCAACAAACACAAGAAATTCACACCACCAGACACACACACACATACACATACACACATATACACTGTGTTTGGCACTCATGCAAACGCAAGTTTGCATTATCTTCAATTTAAACAAGTTTCTTTGTGTGGTTGCTGCTAATGTTGTTTGCCTTTTTGTGGTTTATGTTTTTATTGTTAGTTTGAGTGTCTTAAAAATTGAGCGCTTGCATGTGTGTGCGAGTGTTTGTTTTACCCTTCTAACAGTATTTTCACATTTACGAAAATGTGTAGCAGCACATGCACTTACCCAAACACACACCTACTAATGGCCACTTTTTTATATTTATGAGATACGATAACAATCATCTAACGAAATTCTGTCCTATCTATTGCGACACTATCTATCTACCACAACTACACAACAAACACTAATACGTTTCGCACATAAAATTACTTTTCTGTAGTTTTTTTATTTTTATTTTTTTGTTTTTAAGATGGCATAAAGCAAAAAAGGAAATAACAACAATAAACGCTGTGTAAATAGCTTTTGCTGTCGGTTTTTTATTATTTTTACTTTAGTTTATCACTCGTCTTGCCCCTGTTAACGATTTATCAAATTCTATTGATCGACCATGAAGATCTAATCTTCTATGTTTACAAATATTTAGATACGTTTAAGCTTTTACACATTCCAGCATACAAATACACATAAATGTACACGTGCACGAATAAAATACAGTGGAGCATATGAAAACAATTTAGATAATTCGGCTGGCATCATTTGTGGAAGATTTTTATTGTGGTAATCAAATAATTCTCATGATAAATTGTAAGATATCTTTTCCGATAGTCAGGCAGCTCTTAAGTCCCTCCTTTCAGGGGAATTTAGTTTCAGGATAGTATTATAGTGCTTTGACTTATTACAAAAGCTATCCATATGGAACAAGGTTTCCATTTACTGGATACCTGGTCACAGATGAAGTGACCAGAAGGACCTCTGCTGCTCCTTTTATGGGACCAGAGCTGTTTTGAGGCGCAAGTCGGGCCACTGTAACATCCCTGAACAAAGGAAATGACATTTCGACCACTAAGGAAATGTGGCTGACTTCTTCCGGTTTAAGGCAGGTCAAAGCATTGGTGCAGCCATTTTCATATAATGGCATCCTGAACCTCAACAGGTATAATTTACGGCTTCTTACTGGCTTTCTTTGCGGCCACTTTGGACTAAACTATCCTCTATAAAGTAACGTATGAGTAATATTTTATTATAATATTTTTCAAATATTAATCATACGCACAGCCGCTTCAAGAATCTTCGACATAAAGCTACGTATACGAGTATTTGACACATTTTAACAAAAATTCTAAGACATTGACTCTTTTAATAGACCATCATTCGGGCTACAACTCCTACTCTTGCAGTGCATTATACTGGAAGTAGGAAAATATATTTTTTTTGTGGAAAGCATGAAGGAAGCAGTGTTTATGTTTTTTCATATTTTTTTACATTGCAAAACTTCTAGTGCGATGGTATGCTCGGCAATCGATCACAAATTAATGGATGCTCAATATAAAACGTTTACAGAAAGCAAAAAAATCGTATACCCATTTTGCTTGCTGGAAACCAGAATAATCACAACTTTTTGATTCATAAATAAGTTTAAGTTATTTGTAAAGCATGTTTACATTTTTTAATAATTCTACTATTGCAATATCAAGTATTTTATTAAATTAGTTGACTTGAACCCACTGTTAATGCTTTCAAAGCAAATATACGCAGTATTTCCCTATATTCTTTTTGCTTCAGTACTTGCTTTTCGGTTATTTTGGCTTAAGCCAAATTGTTGAAGGGAACTCAGTAATTGAAACCTCAGTGGCAGAAGTAAAAACATGACGAAGGGAAGAGAGTGAGGCTGATTTAGTTGCTCATTCAATTGTATGTCCGTTTGTTTACTTGTTTGTTTTGCATTTGAATGCGAAATCAATTTGTTTTTGCAAGCAACCACATTAGTCAAGTCAAGTCCACCCACTGGAGTCTTTCAACTTTCTCCTAAACACCCTAATGGATATTCAACCCTTGTCCATGTATCTTAAACAGCATAAAGAGATTGTGCGTTTAGCATGAGTATAAATAGAATATTTTGTTGTGACTTCAATTATAGTTGAGTGTGGGTGTTTATATTTTATTCTTTTAAAGTGCAAGTAGCAGCGGTCTTGGTAATTGCAAACTAGAGCTTTGTATTGTTATTATTGTTCGCTATTGTATTTACTGTAGGTGTTCCTTCTGCTGATGTTACTGTTGCTGCAGCAGTGAGTCTTTGTAGAACTGTAAAAATTAACATGGGAGTATTAATGTGTTGACTGTGATTCCACACGAATTGGTCAACAAATGGAGTTTCTTCGTATGGAAATGTGTAAAACATTTGTAGAGTTTGTCGATATGTTGTCAGTGCTGTTTGTTTCCTGTTGTTGTTGTTTTTGTCGTTGTTCTTTGGGCATGTGTTAATGCGTGAGTGTATGTTTTTATGTGTGTGTGTGAATATTTGTGTCAGTGTAGTTTGATTTATTGCAACCAATGCAGAAGATTATTATGTAGAATTGATTGTTAGGCATGAATCAATATATCATGGTTTCATCTTACAGTTTTCAAACATATAAATCAATGGAAAATTTTGTTTGGAAGTAAATGTTTCGAGGCGATGTCTGCATGTATGTACGAGTATATGTATTAGTTTCTCTTTATTTTTGAGCCTATTGTGTAGTGCAGGCCAATGCACTAATTAGAAATTTAATGTAAAATAAATTTGGCCAACTGTATTTGAATATAAACAAAAAATAATTATATGTATAAATATACTTTGCAAAACTCATTTACGTATTAATATGTTTCGATTTCGCATCCATAAGGGAAACGGATGTGCGTTAATGAATTGCCGGAATTTCTTTATTATTCTCAAAATATTTATATGTGCGTGTTTAGAGGTTTTTGAAATATTCGTTTGTAAAATTGTATACATACCAACAATTATTTATTGTATGGACTGATTGCAAATACCGGTTGTAAATGTATATAAAAATTAATTGCTTTCATAGAAAGTGGTGAATAATTATCTCATTTGCATTTTTTTAAATATAAAATCTGCGGTATTTATATTGTGCGTGCTGAACTTAGGTGCGTGGAAAGAGGAGATGCAAAGTAAATAACAATATGCCACACGATTATATTATGAAGACGAAAGGTCTGAGAGAATAGTTCCTGTCCTTCTTTAAACTCATTTTTTTGTATGTTCTACAAACTGAATGTATGAAATAATTTATAATTTGCTCGTATTTACCGAAATTGTTTATAATATTTTAATGTATTTATGAGCATGTGTTTGTTTGCAATTACACTCATATACACATGCAGAGACACACACTCATATACACAAATACACGAACAACAGGAAATGCCAAAAGCGACAGCACACAACCAACATCAATAGCAAAAGCATTAACCTGTCATTTTAAAGAGCAGCCAGTGTTTATTTGACCTCGATTTGACTTTCTCTTTCCCTCTCTCTCTCTCTCTCTCTAATAATACCAATATATTGAAATTTGTTGCAGTTATGGCTCCTCTTATTTGTTTTTGGTTACGTTTAAACAAACACGAATGCAAATGCTTATTTATGTGCTTCTCTATGAATATGCATACATATTGCAATGACTTTTTGGTATTTGTTTGGAGAGAATGCATGTGCATGCAGCTTATTACCGCATTTGTTGTCTTTGTTGTTGGCAGTGTAATTTTCCACAATGTTAAATATTGTCCAACTTGAATGACCTTGCAACACAATGTAAATGTTCCAAAACACAAAGTGTTATAATAAGTCTAAATATTATAAAATCCAAACTGATTAATATTAGGCTGAAGTTCGTAGTGTTTAGACAAGAAAAATTATATGAGTCAATTTTCCAAGAGAAAAAGTTTTATATTTAGGTAAACTATTGAAAAATCTCTGTAAAGGATGATTTTTGTTTGTACCAATATTAACAATTAAGGGGTGATTTTTTAAAAGCATTCCGAATTGATTAAAAAAAAACAAATAAAGTTTAGACAAATGTATTCTTTATTTAAATCTATAGAAAGATCTATATAATTCAATGTCTAAAGTTAAATTCATTTATGTGTTGAGTGCGGCTACGGCTCAAATGATTCATACGCTGGGTCCAGTTTTTGCATACTCTCTCCAACATATCGACCGGTATCTCACGAATAAATTCTTCAATATTGGCATCCAGTACGTCAATTGTTGCTATGGAGATGAGCCTTGACATAGCCCCACAAAAAATAGTCTAAAGCCGTTAAACAGCAGGATCTAGCCGGCCAATTGACCGGTACCAAAAGCGATGCAAACTGTTCACCTACCTCGCCTTTCACCGGCCCACTGTGGCTGAAAATCGTTTTTCATTGGCCAAAAGTCTTTTTTTTTTGTCACCGATTTTTAAAATTTTTACGCCCTTTTGCAGCTAATATATCCAGATTAAGGTAGCCAAAAAATTAGGTTAAACTATTGATAATTGTGAGCGTGGCATGCTGTCAAACTCAACGGTTTTTTTTAATTTCAGAAAAAGGTGTTTTTCTTTTGTTTTTTATAAAAAATAAATGGTTACTACTCGCAAGCTATCATCGATAATGGCCTGCGGCCTTTTTTATAATGTTGGTAGGATTATAGTCTTTAGTTTTTGTAAGTGGTCAGAGCTCTAGCGTTTAATATTAAGGGCGTTAAGGAATATTTATGAAACTACTATATTTTTCTCAAATTGAAACTTTAGTGGAATAGAACTTCTAGGGAACAAAGGGGAACAAGAAATGTATACCACCCAGAGAAAGGTGAAAGTGTTCTCTTTACCGCTATATATACTTTTGCACCCGTGACGAGCCGTGTGTAGAACACTTTTTTCATTTTAATGAAATTACTCCAAAGTACTCGTATACAATGGTGTATATAATTTTCACTTTTTTGCCTAAAAGTTTATGTTTTTACTTTAGACTACGTAAAACTAAAAAAATTAAATATAATACCTGCGAAAGGGTTTAATGGCTTTGTTTTGATCAGCAAAAAATAAGTCATAAAATTATCACAAATTATCACAAAATTCTACAGTAAACATATGATCTGTTTCTAAATTTACCTGTTATCAAATGTTAGGGTCAACCAAAGTCATAAGCAATTTTATAACAATAATCGGGACATTAAACCACTAAAAATAAAAAAACAACCCAACAACAACAAATATTGGCGAGATACTAATCAGTTTTACCTGATATTAAGGTCTGGACAACATGAGCAGTTTTGTGCAATTTAAGCACTACCTGCTATGAAATTAAAGATCAATGTGTGAATAACATGTATATAAAAATTTATAAAACTACGGATTCTATAAGTTAATCCTCTAGGTGTACGGGTGAAACATAACAGACGCAAATAAAAATATTCAGAAAAATATGGAAAGCTTCAGTTATAAAGAACTGGCGGAAGAGTATTTTAGAAACAAAAACCAGGAAGATGTTCTTAGTTACGTTAAAATAAAATTAAACTTAAATTCGTGTAGCACCGAAATGCAAGAGCAATTATCTAATTTCGCCAAAGCACTAAAAAACGCTACAAAGAAGTTCGCTACAGTAAACAAAACTTTTATATAAAAAGTGCAAACTGGTTAGAGGGCCAACTTACTGTCGCTGCAGAAACAGCAAAGCAAGATAAGGCTGGAATACCACGCAAATCATTGGACAACTGCAGCGATAGATCTAAGAGGCGGAAACTTAAAGATATCAATGATGCAATTGGTTGTACAAATATAAAAAAATCTTTCCTACATCAATTACGATCACAGAACCAATTAAAAAAGTGGATATCATTGAAAAAGTTACTAAAGCTAGTCCAGTGAGAACAAAACGGATTCTTAAAAGTATACCAACTCCGAGTGGATTTGAAATTAACGAAACAGCAATATATTAAGCTCAGACTGCGTGCGATTGAAAAAGGTTCAAATATGTATCCAGCATATCATTACATAACCGCTGCTAAAATGGGCTGTTTGCCATCAAAGGACACTATTCCAATCACACCAATTTCGGCAGAGGTACAACTACAATCTCTACTTGATCACACAGCCGAACGCTTGCTACAATCAATAACAGGAAATGAGTTAAAGAAATATGGAAACACAAAGTTAATTCTTTTTTGTAAATGGGGATGTGATGGTTCTTCGGGACAAAAACAATACAAACAAGTTGTATGTGAAAATATTTCGGACTCGGATATGTTCATGGTATCATTTGTACCATTGCGATTGAAAAAGATTTTGGAAGATTCAGAGCCTTCGACTAGTACAACGCAAACAATGGATATTTGGAAAAATGAGACACCATCTTCTACGAAATACTGCAGGCCAATCAAATTTGAATTCAATAAAGAAACTCATGATGCCATTAACAAAGAAGTTATTGGTATCAAGGCCCAAATTGCAACACTACAGCCATTACAGTTACAGTTAGATGGGCAGAAAATTGAAGTAAGCTACCAATTAGTGCTGACAATGATAGATGGAAAATTAGGTCAGGCTCTGACTAACACGAAGGCTGCATCCAGCTGCATTATATGCCCAGCAACATCAACCCAAATCCCGACAAAATCATTAGATAATATGGATTATCACCACTACATGCAAGAATACGACTTATGGAACACATACTGAAAATCAGTTATGATTTGGATTTCGGGTCTTCAGGATCAATAAGAAACATCGAAACCAACAAAGAGTTAAGAAGTTCAAAAAGAAACATGTTCAAGATGAATATCGCAAATTTGGATTAATTATAGATCAGCCAAAACAAGGTTTAGGCAATACAAATGATGGCAATACCGCAAGAAGATTCTTTTCAGATCCAGAAACAGCATCTGAAATAACAGGAGTGGATTTAAACCTTATTTTCAGATTTAAAATATTCCTAGAAGTACTTGCGTGCAATCAAGAAATTGACTCTAGAAAATTTTGAGATTATGCAAAGGAAGCTGCAAAAATATATACAACCAACTACCCATGGAGAAATATGTCTGCAACAGTTCACAAAATCCTTTATCATGGAGAAGATGTCATTAAATATCATTTGGTGCTACTTGGAGATCTATCAGAGGAGGCTCAGGAAAAAAGGAACAAGGATTACAGATTTTATAGAGACCACAATACTAGAAAAATTTCAAGAAATTCAACAAATGAAGATCTATTTAATATATTATTGGCAACGTCAGATCCGTTTATCTCCAGTGTCCGAAATCAATGGAAAGTGGAACATCGGGATTTAGATGAAGAAGCCAAAAAACTACTAAAGAACAGAGGTAGCACAGAACAAAATATGGAATATTTGCAATCAATATTTGAGTCAAATGAATAATAATTATAACTGCCTTTCATTGTTATTTATGTACGAAAAACATAGTATGAGTAAAAAATAATAATAAACAGAACCAACCATTGTTGCAAATGCTATTAATATTTATTGCAGTTTTTATTTTTAAAATGTTTTTAAAATTATCAAATTTCACAGCAAAAAATAATAAATTTTTCTGTAGTAATAGCAATATTTTTAGATAATATTATTTACGTTTTTTTTTAAATGTTACTATTCCTTGAGTGTAAACAAATTTGCAAATTTGTCAGCAAAAAATTTTTAATTTTTCTGTAATAGCAAAATCTCCAGTTGATTTTACTATTTTTTTCAGTGTAAAATTTTTTTAAGTGTAAGATTAAAAAAATTCCATTATTACAAAAAATATTTATAATTATTATTAATTTCCAAATATTAAATTTTTTAATAAATAAAAAAATAATAAACCCATATTTCACTCTAAAAGTTAAAAAAATTCAAAAGTTCAACTTTGACCTAGAATTCCTTAAAAAGTCCTCAATCAATTTTAATGTAATTTAAACTGAGTCAAGGTGAACTAAATATCTATCCAATAAAATAAAAATTACTTCAATATTTTGATCGGTTCAAAAGTTACAGAATTTTGGCCAATGAAAAACGATTTTCAGCCACTGTGCGGCCCAGAATCTACATCAAACAGTGCACTTTTCGGGACGCATTGGCAATTCTCGCAATGCTTCTAGCTACTCTTCACACCAAATATGGCCATTTTGCTTCTTCACGTATCCATTCACCAAGAAACTTTAGTGGAATAGAACTTCTAGGGAACAAAGGGGAACAAGAAATGTATACCACCCAGAGAAAGGTGAAAGTGTTCTCTTTACCGCTATATATACTTTTGCACCCGTGACGAGCCGTGTGTAGAACACTTTTTTCATTTTAATGAAATTACTCCAAAGTACTCGTATACAATGGTGTATATAATTTTCACTTTTTTGCCTAAAAGTTTATGTTTTTACTTTAGACTACGTAAAACTAAAAAAATTAAATATAATACCTGCGAAAGGGTTTAATGGCTTTGTTTTGATCAGCAAAAAATAAGTCATAAAATTATCACAAATTATCACAAAATTCTACAGTAAACATATGATCTGTTTCTAAATTTACCTGTTATCAAATGTTAGGGTCAACCAAAGTCATAAGCAATTTTATAACAATAATCGGGACATTAAACCACTAAAAATAAAAAAACAACCCAACAACAACAAATATTGGCGAGATACTAATCAGTTTTACCTGATATTAAGGTCTGGACAACATGAGCAGTTTTGTGCAATTTAAGCACTACCTGCTATGAAATTAAAGATCAATGTGTGAATAACATGTATATAAAAATTTATAAAACTACGGATTCTATAAGTTAATCCTCTAGGTGTACGGGTGAAACATAACAGACGCAAATAAAAATATTCAGAAAAATATGGAAAGCTTCAGTTATAAAGAACTGGCGGAAGAGTATTTTAGAAACAAAAACCAGGAAGATGTTCTTAGTTACGTTAAAATAAAATTAAACTTAAATTCGTGTAGCACCGAAATGCAAGAGCAATTATCTAATTTCGCCAAAGCACTAAAAAACGCTACAAAGAAGTTCGCTACAGTAAACAAAACTTTTATATAAAAAGTGCAAACTGGTTAGAGGGCCAACTTACTGTCGCTGCAGAAACAGCAAAGCAAGATAAGGCTGGAATACCACGCAAATCATTGGACAACTGCAGCGATAGATCTAAGAGGCGGAAACTTAAAGATATCAATGATGCAATTGGTTGTACAAATATAAAAAAATCTTTCCTACATCAATTACGATCACAGAACCAATTAAAAAAGTGGATATCATTGAAAAAGTTACTAAAGCTAGTCCAGTGAGAACAAAACGGATTCTTAAAAGTATACCAACTCCGAGTGGATTTGAAATTAACGAAACAGCAATATATTAAGCTCAGACTGCGTGCGATTGAAAAAGGTTCAAATATGTATCCAGCATATCATTACATAACCGCTGCTAAAATGGGCTGTTTGCCATCAAAGGACACTATTCCAATCACACCAATTTCGGCAGAGGTACAACTACAATCTCTACTTGATCACACAGCCGAACGCTTGCTACAATCAATAACAGGAAATGAGTTAAAGAAATATGGAAACACAAAGTTAATTCTTTTTTGTAAATGGGGATGTGATGGTTCTTCGGGACAAAAACAATACAAACAAGTTGTATGTGAAAATATTTCGGACTCGGATATGTTCATGGTATCATTTGTACCATTGCGATTGAAAAAGATTTTGGAAGATTCAGAGCCTTCGACTAGTACAACGCAAACAATGGATATTTGGAAAAATGAGACACCATCTTCTACGAAATACTGCAGGCCAATCAAATTTGAATTCAATAAAGAAACTCATGATGCCATTAACAAAGAAGTTATTGGTATCAAGGCCCAAATTGCAACACTACAGCCATTACAGTTACAGTTAGATGGGCAGAAAATTGAAGTAAGCTACCAATTAGTGCTGACAATGATAGATGGAAAATTAGGTCAGGCTCTGACTAACACGAAGGCTGCATCCAGCTGCATTATATGCCCAGCAACATCAACCCAAATCCCGACAAAATCATTAGATAATATGGATTATCACCACTACATGCAAGAATACGACTTATGGAACACATACTGAAAATCAGTTATGATTTGGATTTCGGGTCTTCAGGATCAATAAGAAACATCGAAACCAACAAAGAGTTAAGAAGTTCAAAAAGAAACATGTTCAAGATGAATATCGCAAATTTGGATTAATTATAGATCAGCCAAAACAAGGTTTAGGCAATACAAATGATGGCAATACCGCAAGAAGATTCTTTTCAGATCCAGAAACAGCATCTGAAATAACAGGAGTGGATTTAAACCTTATTTTCAGATTTAAAATATTCCTAGAAGTACTTGCGTGCAATCAAGAAATTGACTCTAGAAAATTTTGAGATTATGCAAAGGAAGCTGCAAAAATATATACAACCAACTACCCATGGAGAAATATGTCTGCAACAGTTCACAAAATCCTTTATCATGGAGAAGATGTCATTAAATATCATTTGGTGCTACTTGGAGATCTATCAGAGGAGGCTCAGGAAAAAAGGAACAAGGATTACAGATTTTATAGAGACCACAATACTAGAAAAATTTCAAGAAATTCAACAAATGAAGATCTATTTAATATATTATTGGCAACGTCAGATCCGTTTATCTCCAGTGTCCGAAATCAATGGAAAGTGGAACATCGGGATTTAGATGAAGAAGCCAAAAAACTACTAAAGAACAGAGGTAGCACAGAACAAAATATGGAATATTTGCAATCAATATTTGAGTCAAATGAATAATAATTATAACTGCCTTTCATTGTTATTTATGTACGAAAAACATAGTATGAGTAAAAAATAATAATAAACAGAACCAACCATTGTTGCAAATGCTATTAATATTTATTGCAGTTTTTATTTTTAAAATGTTTTTAAAATTATCAAATTTCACAGCAAAAAATAATAAATTTTTCTGTAGTAATAGCAATATTTTTAGATAATATTATTTACGTTTTTTTTTAAATGTTACTATTCCTTGAGTGTAAACAAATTTGCAAATTTGTCAGCAAAAAATTTTTAATTTTTCTGTAATAGCAAAATCTCCAGTTGATTTTACTATTTTTTTCAGTGTAAAATTTTTTTAAGTGTAAGATTAAAAAAATTCCATTATTACAAAAAATATTTATAATTATTATTAATTTCCAAATATTAAATTTTTTAATAAATAAAAAAATAATAAACCCATATTTCACTCTAAAAGTTAAAAAAATTCAAAAGTTCAACTTTGACCTAGAATTCCTTAAAAAGTCCTCAATCAATTTTAATGTAATTTAAACTGAGTCAAGGTGAACTAAATATCTATCCAATAAAATAAAAATTACTTCAATATTTTGATCGGTTCAAAAGTTACAGAATTTTGGCCAATGAAAAACGATTTTCAGCCACTGTGCGGCCCAGAATCTACATCAAACAGTGCACTTTTCGGGACGCATTGGCAATTCTCGCAATGCTTCTAGCTACTCTTCACACCAAATATGGCCATTTTGCTTCTTCACGTATCCATTCACCAAGAAATGAGGTTCGTCGCTAAACACAATTATCCGATAAAAAAAGTGAATGAATTTTTAGAGCAAAAGTCAAAAATCTGAAAGCGTTGCACAGAGGACTATTTGAGGCAAAAAGCTCGCCAAAACGACAAAAACGAATATGGATTTTTTTTACACGGTTGATAAAAACGGACTAAAAAGTAAAATAAAAGAATTTGTATTCATAATAGGAGAAATGTAAAAAGGAAAACATTTCATGACGAATTTCTGTTTATAATTGGGCTGTATATGTTTTTAAATGGGTTTTTGCATAGATGTGCACGATCTTATTTTTATTTAAATCAGTTAGATATTTCGGAAGCTGTAAGCGTTTAAAGTTGCTACTAACACATACGCATTTATTAAAAGTGCATGTATCAGCTTCAACTTTAAAAATAGACAATGTGTGCAAGTGTGTTTGTTCAATTTGCTTTTGGATGGAAATGAGAGTTGTTTATTTAGAATGTTTTTTGTTTCTGTATTTTATCGTGAGCATTTATGTAAATGTTTAATATTTATTTCTTGAATGCGGTCGATTGAGTTGACGGCTTGATAAACTATTATTAATTATTAGTTGATAAACAGCTGGAAAAATTTACTGCCTTGTTGAAGGCTATTTTTCGGATTCAGCATATCCGAATATGTATCTTCTTCTTACTTTAAAACGCATTGATTATACTTAGTCAGTTTTTTTCAGTTTTTTACTCTTTGAAAAAAACTTAATTAGCATATAAAACATAAATATTTTTTTTGTAATTTGTTTAATACCAATAATCATGTTTTTCTTTTTTATTGGAATCAAATAAAATAAATATAAAAAATTTACATTAAAACATCTTGTTGATGTCATGTAAAACATTTAAAATAACAACAAAACATACAAACACACTCTCCCACACAGCTTTAGCAACATACAGTGGCAATATTTCATATACTTAATGGAAACACACGCACGCATACACTCATGTGAATTCAGATTTATTTAATACTTTAAAAAACACACAAAAAATACACATTTGACAAACCGGAAGAGGACACAAAGCATATGGAATGTGTGTGCAAAAACACCTGTGCAACTTCATATATTTATAACTACAATAAAAATTAGTAGAAAATGATGGTCTCTACACAAGGAAATTTCCATACAAATACATGCGCACAAAATATATGCATATAATTATGCACGTATAAAACGAATTCCTATATGGTCAAACTAATATGAGCTGGGATATTTTATGATCACCTATAATTGTGAGAATATATGAAATTGAGTTGCAATGTTAACATGTTGCTAATAGATATGCAGTAAATTAAATGACAAATGACAAATGACCATATGGGAGTGTGTGAGTGAGAGTATGTATTTTGTGCAACCATTTCTAATATAAAATGGCTGCAAAACTGCAAATGTGCTTATTTTGTACAAATTACAAGGAAGTTTTACTTCAGGCAAATGACAAAAATCGACCATGCAACAATATAAACTATAATTATGTTTATTAATGCATAATTATTTTTACTGGGATCTAAGTCTGTTTTTTTTGTAATTGGAAATCACATCGGACTAAATTAATTTTTCTAATTGACATGTTCACATTTACAGATCATTGCAATTTCAATCAAGTACAAATTTTCCTGCTCTAAAGATTCTATTCGTAGCTAAAATAAGTGATTGGGGGTTCTTTATGGAGAAACGAAATAAACTATTTTTCGATTCATATTCTTTTACGTGCGTATATAAATTTCATGCACTTTCTGTGGCGCACAATGTCAAAAAAAATATTCAAAGTTTTTATTTGTCTTCTTAATACTATTTGATGTATTAATAGAAAAAAATAACAAGTTTTTTCTATTAAACAAAATATTCTATTTGAAACAAAATATTGCCGACTTTAATTTTTACGTTTATGGCGAGTAGACCAATAATAATAAATATCATAAATTGTCGGTGTTTTCTTTTCTATAAAAAATTGCAAAGTTTTTTGCCCATTTTATCGAAAATCTACAATATAATGGCGGTATTCAGTATTTGGTGCAAATGTTCTTGCGAAAGAGGAATATAAACAATCATAGCTTTTTTGGGAAATCTAACAGCAACTCTGTGTATTTTGTTATTAGATTTTACAAAAAAAAAAAACGCTGCGATATTTTGCATTTGCACTTTCGCAAGAGCATTTGCACCAAACACTGAATACCGCCAAGGATTTTTTGAAATAGTGAGTTTATAAGAAATTATTGCATCATCAATTGCAAAAGGTAAAGTTTTTTTTCTTAAGAAAACTTTGAATTGCATTTTTTTTTATAAAAAGTAAAAGAAATGTTAAAGTTTTTTAGAAAAGAAAACGACATTTCACCGCCCGCTTTATTGCTCAATAATGGGAGTTTTCGGACGTTGATTTCGAAAAAAGATGCAAAAGATCAATACAGCAAAGACGTAGATGGTTAAATTGATTCGCATAAATATTCCTCGCAGTGTTTTACATTAATCTGCTAAATACAACTTATACTTTAACAGCAAGGATTATAAGGGTTCTTATATATTATATACACTTCCCCTAGGATATGACACAGAGTGATAGTTCCCTCGATAATGTAATGCAACTTTTGCTTCTGGGAGGTGGAAAATACTGACTGTTTGCTTGTTAACAAAAGATTAATAAAGTTTTAATTTATTCACCAGTGACGACCCCAGTGGTCCTTTAGAAAAACGTCGCACACGTGCTTGCTGAGCTAGCTAGTTCGGGATGTGGGCAGGGTTCTTGCTATTCTAATTGACCTTAAGCGTTACAATAAAGAAAAAATCACGTGTGCTCAAGTTTGCTCTTAAAGGACATGAAAAGTTACCCAATTTTCTTCTATAAAGACCTATCAGAACGAGATCGTGTCGTTCCGGACCGCTATACCCACCCAACCTATGGTTTTCTCTATGGCCCTAATTACTGTTTTTGGAAAACCCCACACACACATCACCTAATTCCTTAGACCTTGAAGTTTTACTTTAAATTATTAAACTACTCCAGATTCAAATTCATATCTTATTTATTATCACAACAATTCAAGAATAATTCATTATATCTATAAGTTTAAGTTTATCGAAAATATAGTTAGGTACTGACTATATTCTTCTAGCCATTGTAGGGTTAATAATATTTGCATACAAGAAATAAAAAAAGGACTAAAATCTAAAATGATAGCAAATGCGATATACACACATATATATATATATATATAGGTGTGTAAATAAAATATTAAAAAAATGTGTAATTACAAAGAGATCTTATAAGAATACTCTTATATGCATTGAATGATAACAATTACAACAACAAAAATATGCTGCTCGCATATCGCATCAATGTATACAAGTATATAAAATGTCTTTGCATAAAAAAAATAATAATTAAGAGAGTAGGTCAAAAAAAAATATATAAGCAAAAAATATAAAATAAATAATAAGACAAATAACACTTACATTCTCTGATTTATGACTCCATCGTTGTATGAAGGCCTCCAACATTCGATGAGTGTGAGCAATGAGTTTTTATGACTTAAAAAAAAATTCTTACAGAGTTATACTTTTAAGGGTTTTAGTGAAGGGATATTTTTACATAACAAAGTATAAATTATTCGGGATTAATTTAAAGGTGTAAATATATGGTATATATATATATGGTAAATATATGGTATAAATATCTGGGGGTACTTTTCTTTAGGCATTTTTAAAGTGACATTATTTATTTTAGGAAATTAGTTGTTAGTTTACGGAAATGACATATTTGGGAATTAATTTAGGAAATCACATCACTTTAGGTTTTAGGCATTAGTTAGGAAATCCATTTTGTTTTTATATTAAAGTTTTATGTAGGGAATCTTGTTATTTTATTTATTACTAATTTTCAATTATTTAATTGAATTGTAGTTAAATATTGGTTAGGGAAGTGTGGTTGGGTTTAAATTTTAATTAGGTTAAAGTCATATTTTGTGATATATGTATATACATATTTTTTTGTTTTGTTTTTTTTTGTATTTACTTTAAGGTTGGATATGAATTAGTAATTATGTAAGGGAGTCATAGCAATTTTAGGTTAGTAGAATTTAGAATTTTGTACATGGGGTATTCGGGAATAAAAAAAAATTATACGTGACTATGAGGAAGTCCGGCTTGATTTCAAAAATTATTGTTGGCTGACTGCATTCAAATAATGATTCCTACTGCTGGATGAAATTATCCGGTGGTACATCTAGTTACAGCTGATAATCCCAGTAACCATCAAAATTAACTCTATTTTTTTTGTAGTGTTAATTTGGTGGTGTTAGAAACGGTGTAGATGTTTGTAGTTGTATGTGTTACTGATGGACAACTTTCACAGCTACCGCTATTCAACCAAACGCTCTGGAGTTGGAGGCTCTTATATGCTGGCAATATACAGATGGTCTCGTGTAAATTTTTATGCCAAACTGTTTCGAAACCAGGATTCCGGTCCTTGCCGGTTTTCTTTATAAGAGAAGTTTTGGTATCTAAGTTATGGAAATATGTACGCCTAACACTAAATTAATTGTTTTACCTGTTAAAACGTGTAGTATGTAACCACAAGATTAAGACAGACCCTGTTTGTCTGGAATTTTCCCAAATATATTGGTGTTAGGTTGGGTTAAATAAAAATTCGCAAAAAAAATGTTTAAACTTTCACTTAATTTGTTTCTGAAATATTTTACCACACGGTTTTCGTTTATATTTTAAGTTACCCGTTTTTGATGTAGCTCATATGAAGTTAAACTTTAGAAAGAACAAATGAATGCAATTGCTTTAACATATTGGCTCTGATTCTCACAATTCTGTATCTTTTTCTGTTCGTGTTTTCTTTCGAACTTAAGTAAAAATCTTTTGAGCACCGTTACACGATATGTGCATCTCACTCATCATGTAAGTATGTCGATCAGTTACATACAATATACATGTTATGTAGAATCAGAGAAAACAAGAGAATCAATATATGATTGCCAATATACAGATTACAAGACAGTGACGGACTCACTTAAATGTGAGGGACTTTTTTTCTATATCAACAAGGGATATTATTTGTGCACTTTATGGCAAATGGATAAATATTACTTTATTTATATCTGCTATAATGACTTGGTAAAAAAAATATATACTATATGAATGTTTGATGAATATTTGAAATGGTTAAGTAGTGATTGAAATTCATAAAACTTAGTAAATTCTCATATTACAATAATTACACACAATTTCAATTTCATCAAATGATTTATTTTGAATATTAACTGCCTGTTCTCCGATATCAAAAGAAAATTTTCTTGCGTTTAATTACATTTAAACAAAAATAAAATTTTAAAAGTTGTTTTTATTTCAAATGTAATTATACGAAAGAAAATTTTCTTTCAATATCGGCGAACAGTCAGTAAGTTCTTCCAAGACTGTTCTGCACCAGTTGTTTTTTTGAACTTCCTGATATTGTTTTACAATCTAAAATGGATTTGTGTCAGTTATACAAAAATATACGCATTAAAAATCTGCACTTATAAATTTTATCTGGACTTGTGTTCTTTTGTCAAATGTCCGTAGCATTAAAACAAGTCGTTTAATCCTGGATAAAAGAAAGTCTGTTATATTTCCTTGTAAGAAAAGTTTCCTATCAAATGAGAGTTCTCTAAGTAATGATTTTTGATTATATTTTTATTTTAATAAAAAAAGTAAAATAATGTTGCGATTAAATAGCAAGTAATCGTTGCTGGAGCCTAAACACATTTTTCTTAATAGTAATCGCGATCATCGCAAGTGTCCTGTTTAAATAAATCAAATTCCTTGACATTTAAATATTTTCGTCATAAACATATATTTTGTTTTTAATACATATTCATAACAGCAAAATTATAATTTCATTTGGCATGCAAATTGTACGGCTTAACTTAAGCCTGCAAATCAGCACGAATTTTCTTTTTTTTGGAAAATCCTAATTAGCTGTTAAGTTGTTACGTGCATTGCACTTGACTTCCTTTTTAATGGTTTGAATATGTTAAACTTTAATATCAATTGAATTTTCAGCTAAAGTATGAAATGCAGCACGAAATTAAAGGGTATTTTCTTAAGAGGTGAAGAATGAAAATGTTCAGAAAACACAAACAAATAATTCGGAGAAGATCCTTTAGGAAACTACATTGTATTTTAATATTTTTCTCAAACTAATTGTATGTTGATTTAAAAAGATAAGTTTTAGGCTACAGTTCGTGCTCATGCAAAGTTTGTAGTCAGAAAGGATTTGATATGAGTTAGAGTTCTGAGGTGTTACATCTCTAAATGAAGTTGGCGTTCAAAATAAAAACATTCTGAGACTCAACGATGAATTGGATCGAATCTTCTGTTGGGCCACGCCAAATGGACTTTCTGCCGGTTTGTCGATATCGAAAGTAAATTGTCTTTCGTATAATTACATTTATAACAAAAACAAAATTTTAAAAGTTGTTTTTGTTTCAAATATAATTCGAAAGAAATTTTTCTTTCGATATCGACAAACAGGCAGTTTGTTTAAAGCCTCGTAAGTCCAAGTGCATAATAATTCATAAGAGAATACATGATGCTAATATCAGTCTTGATATTTTGATCAACGGAGAAAAAATCAATTCTGTAAATGCTGCCAAAAACCTTGGGCTAATTTTCAATAATAGCCTTACTTGGACAAATCATGTTAATTCACTCGTCGGTCAAACGTATATAAAGCTAAGTGTCTTTGGTCGATGCAATACTATACTCCAAAATCTTATCTACTGTCAGGTTTAATGTATGGTTGTGAACTTTTCGCAATTTGCGATTCTGTTAGCAAAAGGAAGCTGAACGTTTTATATAATAATATTGTAAGATATGTGTATGGCCTGAGAAAATATGATCATATGCCACATGTCTCCTCAAAACTATACGGCGTTTCATTTAACAATCTTTCGTGTACTCTTAATATTGCATAAAATTATTTTTTCGGAGATTCCACGATATCTTAGTAATAAAATCACTTAGAGGGAAAGAGATCATAATTCCCATGCACCGCCTTCTTGTATCTGAATGGCATTTCTTTATATATGCGTCTTCCTCAAGCTCAGCAACTTAATGGCAACGCAAGTAGTTTTAAGAATTTCTTATTTAATTATTTTGCACCATAGTAATTCATCAGTGTTAAAATGTAAATAATTTATAGTTTAATTTAACTTCATCTATAGAAATGCATGATCTTCTAATGTAACTTATAATCATTGCTTTCAGAGGAACCCAACGTAGGTTTATAGAACCGATATCCTTCATTCGCATCTCCAGAGGATATGTCAAAGAACAGAATTACTCTTGTTCTCAGATGAGATTTAATCGCTACTTCGAAGCCCTTCGAGGTCTTAGGCTAGCCAAACGTTTCATTACGTTATCCCAAAACAATTCCCAAAAATTACTTTTAATGGACAGAAATGACCTTAGATTACTAACGGGATGGTTAACAGGACTTCGCGGTCTCAGACGACACCAGTTCACCATTGCTAATTCTGAGACTAAACTTTGCGGACTGTGCGAAATGCAAAAAGAAACGCCGGAGCACATTCTCTGTGACTGTCCGTCGGTGGCGGCATGCAGAATGAAATTCCTTGGAGGCATCTTCATGACTCCAAGTAAAATATGCAGTGTCTCACCGTGTAGTGTAATAGACTTTATTCGTAGCCTTAATCTACTTAAGTTAACACTCGGACTGCACAAAAGATCCTTTGGGTGTCGGTACTTATGGCCTTTGCATAACAATAATAATAGTATTCGGAAGGAGCTAATGAAAATTAAACATTATTTAAGTTAGTGATGCTAAAATTCAAATATTGTTCGTTTTGAAGTTGCGTTTGATTTAAAATAATTTGAATAAGTCACAGTATCACAATACAAATAACTCTCGTATTCCTTTTTGGGTGACAATTTTTTTTCTGTACTAGAACTCAGGCGTTAATCCATGCACATGAAATGCATTGTGCTGGAACGAGGAATATTGATTATGGGAAGGAGGATAGAGTGACATTCGACTTGAACTTTTCCACATTGAGAGTGACAGGAGAGAGCTCAACAGGGAGTTTATTCCATATACGAACTGTTCGGCTAAAGAATAAATTTGCTCTGTAATGCGTTGTGTGATCCACTGGCATATCAACCACAAATGCATGCGCTCCTAACGAAGAACGTGTTGTTTGCAATAATGAGCAGGTTTCGGGAACAAGTTCCCTAATTTCATTAGATCACATTCCATTGTAGTAACGATAAAGCAGTGAAACAATTATTATATAGATGCTCCAGTGACTCAATGGAGTTGAATACACTACTGTCAATGATGAGCTTCTTCGCCAAGTAACTTCAAAACACACTTAGAAGCACCGGCCCATTTATGAGAGTTCTGTTCTATTTTCGGTCTGATGTAGGTGGTATAAAAGTTAAGGAGATCAGATGGAGTGAAGTATCTCTTACATCGTCTCAGAAAACAGAGGCACTTGCATGCTTCTTTGGAGACTTAAGAAACATGATCAGTTCATCAAACATCACATTGAATTTTCATGCCAAGAACATCAAGGGTTTCTGATTCCTCAATAGCCACACCATCCCTTATTATTTCTACTAGCGAATCCAGAGGTCAAATCGATTGACCGTATTCAAGAAATTCATATTGAACATTCACATAAATACATACGATAAAATACAAAAACAAAAAACATTCTAAATAAACAACTCTCTTTTCCATGCAAAAGCGAATTGGACAAACACACTTGCACACTTTGTTTATTTTTCGCTGATACATGTATTTGTATAAGTGTGTATGTTATAGTAGCGACATTGAACGCTTGTAGCTCCCTAAATATTGAACCGATTTAAATAAAATTTATGTAAGAACCCGTTTAAAAACGTATAAGACTTTCCAAAACCGGTTCAGTATTACGGCCGCAAAATTAAACAAATTAAGATTTTAAATCACATTCAACTGAGCCGCTTAAGCGGTGGCGAATACATGGAAACACACATGAACACTGATGATGGGAGTGGAGCGGCTCTCGACAAACAAAATTGTTTTTGTCAAAATCAGTTAATGTTAATTTATTCGTTATTCCTGTAAAATGTTGTCACATATTTTAATATCTCTAATTAAAAATATTACAAGCTTTAGCCTAAAAAGGACTGACAAATCAAATGCATATTTTGTCGTGTGCCCCAAATCTTACAAAATATATTAAAAATGTACGGCATTGAAGAAATTCTATTCACTCCATCTTCCTGATTAATGTTGTTCAAATTAATGTATTTCAAATTGAACATTCAATAATGAAATATGAAATAATATTAGAATAACAAACAATTATTACAAGGACTTCAAGGAGAAAGTTATGTGCGAATTGTAGAAATGACACTTCTAAACTGCTCGAAACATTTAACTGAATATTAGCTTGGAATATGTCCAGCTAACTTTACATTGCAACTTATGCTAGACCACAAAACAGCACCCATTTTAACAAAGAACGTATAAAATTAGAAGGCGCTCAAATTGAAATATATTTAAAAAAATTTATATGTACGTATTTTAGCAGACATTATTGTTGACGTTGTAGTAAAAATTATAATAATAAAAGGGGCTAAAAGTAAAACATATTTTTGAATAGCAAGTGAAATAGTCTTTGAAAATGAGTAGGAAAAAAATAAACTAAGAAACTCCATGTTCCTCCCGCTTCCTTTGTGTTGGTATTCATAAGCGGCAGCCAACCAATATTTATAAAAGTTGAATAGTTTAAAGTTGAGTCGTTGCAGGTTTTCATCATCAGCATAAAATTGTATGACAAAGTTTCTTTCGTTAACACCAGCACTTGAATAATATGCACATTGACGCCCATCACTTAAAAGTACATGCATACATACAAACACTCATCCAACACTGGCAAATACAAAACACAGAAGTAAATGTATGTTTGAGTTTTTATCACGAATTTGTTTGTATGTACACTTCTGCTGCACTACAACAAGTGGCAGTGGTGGATGTCACTACCGCTACCGCAACTACACAAGTAACAACAACCAGACACCACAACTACTATTTTGGGCTCATGTTTACATATGAATGATGAAGTAGCTGCTGCAGAAGGAGAAGCAGAAACAGGAAACAGAAAAATTGTACAGGAGCTGGAGCAGGAGCAGCAGGTGGCAGTCATAAAAAACACATACATAATAATTTTAATATGAGATGAATTTTATTATAATGTTTATTGTTAAAGTTTTCTTTCAAGCACTAAAAGTATGTTTATACATTGTGTCAGTATTTGTGTGTGATGAGAGTTTGAGTATGCATGTGTGTGTGTGTGCACTCCAACGTTTCCCTTACCACACGCACACATATATATATATATATAAATGTACATATATACAACAACATAGTCAATTACACCTACGTAAATTTATCCATACACACACAAAGAGTTTGTCTTTCTACTCACATGCACTTTGTGGGTGTTGTAACAAATTAACAGTATTGAAAAGTTTAAAGTGCTCTTCTTTCTTTACTTTTTTCCGTTTTTTTTTATATATTCTTTTATTTACATATTTTATTTTTTTATATATTTTATTTGTAAATTTAACATGCATGAGTTTTCGGTTGTGATGATGAGAGATGTTGTTGTTACTTGATATAAAATTCATACTCGAGTTTTGAGTACTGAAATATTTTTTAAAATGACTACAGTTTATTTTCGTTAAAGCAGAATTTAGAAATGGTGAAATATTGGATTTAAAAAATATTTCCAAAATGATATATGAATTATTAAATAAATTTATAAATAGTTTATTTGCACTGGGCTGAATTTCGAAGCTATCGGACTTCATCAGAAAATTCAAACATTCTGTTTAACCCCTTTTTACAATGTTTAAATGACTAGAGGAGACACAGAAATAAATTGGGACATCAGTTGGGGTAATTTGCGTTTGTTTACGGCACCACTTCAACAAAACCTCATCAGGACGCAAATCTAATAACTTGGGGAGATTTCGTTCACACATCAAAAAGTTTAAAGAAAAATTTTAGATTTTCCAATAATAAAAATACGAAAAGTGTCAATAAAACCTGCTTGTTGTGTACGTTTTTTTCATCTCTACTTCCGATTAGAGCAAGATAATACGAGTATGATGAATTGTTTTAGTACACAATATTTTTTCCCTCTGTCTTCTTTTGAGCCAACGATTGTTGAACTAAGAATATATTCCTAGAAAGTACCAGCTACTTCAAATCAGGCTTCGAAAAAATGACAAAAATTTAAATTAAACAAAGAATGTTGACAAAGTGTGTGATAGACATACAAAAGAATAAAATTTAGGTAAAATATTAGATGTTTTCAGCTTCACTGTAATCTTAACTATTAGAAAGTTAAATTCAGCAATCAAAGCAGTTTGTTTATACAATATTAAAGTAGTTTCTAAAGAGTTCAAAATTCCTTCCTTTTCTTTTACTTATTATTCTAATACTCTGTATGAATTCTAGAACATTTTGAAATTAAAAAAGAGATTAGAATAGAAAATTCTCTTTCCTATCTTGTAGGCGTTGCTGAAAATTATTTATTTAAAATTTCCAAAGCTTCTTTAAAATGTTGAAAACAATTTAAAATTTTCATTGCTAATTACAGTTCTGCAGTAAAGACAAAAGAGCTCTTTGTAAAGGAGTAACAAAAGATATAAATCTCAAATACAGCTCTTTAATGAAATTATCGAAACTAAATAAGCTTCTTAGCACAGCACTATTCATGCACAACTAAATCTCTGAGTATTAAATATTGAGAGTACTACAGAGATTTATTTTACAACAGCATTAAAAATTATCCACAAACAAAAGGTCTAAAAAAATGAAAAATATTAAATTTAATAGAATTTCTTAAATATCTTTAAGAACGCATTTCCAATTAATATTAACAAAGTGTCCTACACGAGTTCTATCAAGTCAGTTTTAACCAAATCAAGCTGTAAGTGTACGCGCACACATTCAAAAGTGTGTATGTATGAATGTGTACGTGCAAATGATAGATTACGTTATTGAGGCATGTAGGAAAATTCTCTCTTATTCACCCGCATACACATACATGTACACATGCACACAGAGCAATACACACAAGAACGCAAAAGCGTTTAAAAAGCCTGGAAGCCACTCTAATCAACATTGGCTTTTATATTTTGTTAAACAATGAAATTTTGTTAATAGAAAAAGAGGCAAAAAAGAAACAATATTGACTAAAAACATGTGTGTTTTTGTGTGCATTTCTATGTGGCAGCGATGTTATGAAATATATATATATTTTAGTTTTAGGATGTAGACTGCAAAGCAAATTTTTAAAAGGAAGCAATATTTCATGTTGGAACATCAGATCCATGGAATGAGAGAAAAATGCAAATAATTGAAATAAATACCTGTTAAAATCTGCTTTAAAATTTAAAACAATTTCAATTAAACTCTGGCAAAGAAGAAAAATGTTGTTATCTTTCATAAGGATAGAAACGAATTTTCCGGAATTATTAGACAACTAAAAAAAATAAAATTGTTGGATCTTGTTAAAGATCTCAAAAGTTAGTATCCTTCGATAAAAACCGAATTAGAACACTTAAGAGGAGGACGCTCACAAAATATAATTTATTTTTTCTATAAATGTTCGGATTGAACAGTGTAGATTGTGCAAAATGCATGATAAGACATCGAAGTTTATTATTTGCGCATGTGCGGCTCTGATATATATTTTAACGTGATCTATACTTTTCGATACTTTTTCTTAGTTCTAAATAAATCGAAAAATAAATAGAACTGCTCGCCGAATTCTTTATTATGAATCGAAAGAGCAATCTCTGACATTTTTTTAAATAATTTCCTTCAAAGCTATGACTACGTGGTCTATTCAGAAGGTTTAATTTTTGATCACTCCTCCTAGCACTTCGTACGGTATCTTGAAAAATACGCATAAATTTGTTGTTTTCCTAGTATGCAATCGTTTCTAATTTATCGTCGAAGACTTTTGATTTTATTTAACACAACAATTAAAAAAATCCAAAGAAGTGACAGCACACGAACCCATTCACAATCTTGTGCAAATGGTCTTGCGTCGTAGCATTTGCAAAGTAGTGTAGCATATTTTTACTCTACACTAACAAAATACAAAGACATTCACTTGCTACTCTTGCATAAATAAGCAACACCTAAAGGTAGTCGTCCATATTTGCACTCTACGTATGCAACACTGATTTATGCATGTGTATGTGTTAATGTAAATAAATAAAATAATATTTTTTCACAACTGGTAGTGAATTTCGTGTTTTACAAGAAATGATTGCAAACTAATCCAACAAAGGTGTTCACGATTAAAGTAAAATGTTAACAATTATAAAAATATGCAATCTTAAATGCACAAGATTGTGAATATTTCTCACAGAACGCAAATTTTCTTAAGCCAACTGAATAAATTGTAGACATTGTTGCGGTGTGATGAATTTTTATTCCATGACGAATATTCAAACAATTCTAAATA
This sequence comes from Gymnocheta viridis, assembly GCA_956483585.1. Taxonomy (NCBI): domain Eukaryota; kingdom Metazoa; phylum Arthropoda; class Insecta; order Diptera; family Tachinidae; genus Gymnocheta; species Gymnocheta viridis. The sequence goes on along the minus strand of OY101440.1, from coordinate 45,066,324 downwards.
AAACTAAGATGACAGTGTTACACCATTTACGCGTGATTTTAAAAGCCAAAGACAAAAGTTACAACTTTCTGAAAATATTTTAATGACACCGAGAGAAAGCTTTTGAATCTGATCGAACGGAAAAGATTGCAGAAAAAATTATCTTCGTAAGGAAGACCTCCAGTTACCAGAATTTGTATACAGGGCTTGATATCGAACTTAAGATCCACAAGAAAATTAAGCTGAAAGCAAAACCCTGGCATTGATATAAAACATGTAAGAATGTTTGTAAGTGATTACTCTAAATTCTATATTTGTATATTGAAACGAATTTTTTTGGCTCAAGTTCAAATCCGAGTTTACCCATTTGTTTATAATTTTTAGAATTTATTTTTTTTTTGATAAATTCGTTTCCTAGTTCCTTAAATTATACGGTTAAATAGTTAATATTCCTTATCACTAGTATCCACCGTCAAAAGTGGTAAAATTGAACAAAGAACGCTGATAGATGGTGTAGCGACCTCGAAATTTTTCTTTTTTTTAACTGATGATCCATTCTGCTAGTGTGATGAATAATAAATTGGTCTATATAAATAATAAAATTAAAAAAATATATGAATAAAAAATAAAAAATTAAAATAAAAAAATAATGAATTTATCCAAAAAATTTTCCAAAAATTAAAAACAAATCGGTAAACTCGGATTTGAACTTGAGCCAAAAAATTTGTTTCCATATACAAATGTAAGAAATTAAAAAAAATAATACAAATTTCTATGAGAAATTCCAAAAGTTAATTCTTTAAATTTATAACTGAAATTTTTCTCAAAATTAATATTTTACATATTTAGTAAAATATTAATTGTTTTATTAAAAACTTATTGAAATGGATTGTTTGGGGGGTACAGATATTTCTTATATGCATTTAAATGTTTGTTAAGCATACAGTATCATATTTTGGGTACAAACAGCAAAGTTTTTTAAAATTATTTAACAGCAATTCAAGGCTTTTACCCCTTAACATTTTTCGAATTTAAACTTATTTTTGTCCGAATAATAAGCTTAACATTTTCATCAAACACACTTAGTTTTAAGTCAAATTTAAAATAGAAGAACTGCATGTTACAAATGTTTTGAACTTCATGAAATATTTTTGTTATACAAGTTGGAATCCTAAATAGGTAATTGCACTAATGTCATTTAAATCACAATGCTTTTAACATAATCATTGTTTGAATGCCCTCTTCACAAAAAACGATTACGCAGGCAAACAAGGATAGTTACAAATCGCATGAATATCAACAGCATCAAAATCAACAAAATACATTAGAGACACTTATACAAGTATCCCGCGTGCAACACAAATTCATTCAAAAACACACATTAATACATACACAAATTATGTATACGTATGTACGAGTATTAGTGAGTAATGCAACTAACCCAACATTCACAAATCAGGCCTCTTTAAGTGCCGGCGGAAGGGATTCAATAGCTATAATCTATCTGCTGGGCGACTTTCAGAATAACTTTGGGACTTGCTAAGATCTGATGTTTGTGATGTGTTTGTTATTCACTTCCTCAATATATCGCAATTGTTCCTCTCCTCTAAAGAAAGTCAACACAAAATTTTTAAATTTTCACTTTTTGCAAGAAATCGATGTACAGAAATCTTCCCAAATTTTGATGAGTTGACTCTCTTTAGAGGAACAAGTGCCATCGCAAGTGAAATCACATTCAACCGAGCCGCCAAAGCAGTGGCGGATACATGGAAACACACATGAACACTGATGATAGGAATGCAGCGGCTCCCGAAAAATAATGTTGTTTCTATTCTGCCGTGTAAGTTGAAATTAATTGATGTTAAATTTTCCTCCTTGTTCCTTTGGAATATCACCTTATGTCCAATTCTTTCTGACTAAAAGTTTTACGAACTTTAGCCAAAATAATAATCACTTTGGATTAAAAATCGCTAAGTACGATATATTTGATAAAAAAAATTGTTTTTTACATTTTAAAGGATTTTGAAGGATTTGTTTTTGTAAGTGAATTATCAGTATCCTATTTTGGTCAAAAGAATTAAAACTAACTGCATAAAATATTCCGCGGTTGTTGTCTTGCATGCGGCGTCATTTTTAGCAATTCAGGATGGAAAATATAATTTATAATTAACTATTATTCAAAACATCCTAAAAGAGTTATTATTAATACGGCAAAGAATTTCATGGATAGAATATTAAGTATTAATGATATTGAATTTCATACGAAGAATGTTAGAATTAGAAATATGTATATCAAGAGTATATCAAGTTTCCTAGTCAACTGACTAATAATTTGATAAGAATATACAACAAACGGAGGATAAACAGTACAACAACTTTGAAAGAGATTTATAAGTCTTTCACTTAAGTACCAATAATTTCTGAACGATTAAGGAATTCCAGAATTTCTGATTTTAGAAATTACAGGATAGCTCATAAGACCTATAAAACAATAGGAAGTTTATTTAGTAAAATTCAGTTGTACTCGTTAAAATTGCCAGTTTCAGTTTTAGAAAGGCTATTTTTTTACACCCGATAGGAATATAAATTAATATAAAACACATATTTTTCTTTGCAAGTAATATTTTAATGCGGCTTCGCCAATGCGGCCTTCACGGTTGCCGCGTCGATGGTATATTTAATGATCTGACTAGAGTGTAACCTATACCGTCGGACATCACTAGATGCCGCCACCTAAAGCCCCTCATGAAAGGCCCCTTTACTTAATATGTTTTGCCATTAGGCAATTCATACAAGTATAATACAACGTTAATAAGGCCTAAAGGGATAAATACAAATAAACAAACTGCACACGCACACACATACACACCCACACAAACACACACTCTGCCGGACATTTGTTATAAACTACAAATGCAATCAATGGATGGAATGAGAAAAGGCTCTTATTATTTGATACTTGTGCAATGGAGGCAGCAACAACAACAACACCAAAAACACCAAAAACAACAATAACAATAACATGTGTTTTGATTTAACTAAAGGTCGGTTAAAATGCAATTATTACAACGCAACAGTTCAGCAACAAAGTGCGAGTTGAACAACAATAACAACACACATAAGCACACAAACATGCATGTATGTATGTTTTGCACAATAGAAGGATATAAGAAGTAGCCCACATCAACAACAACAACAACAAAAACAACAACAAAAGCAACAACAATAACAAGAACGGCATAAAACACAAGCTGCATCATTATTAAGGCCTTGTTTATTTCTCTATCTTTTTTATTCAAGATTTATTTTTAATTATGCATTACATTCCGTTTATTGCAGCCTTTTTAAGTGGATTTCATTTCATTAAATGAAATCCACTTAAAAAGGCTGCAATAAACGGAATGTAATGCATAATTAAAAATAAATCTTGAATAAAAAAGATAGAGAAATAAACAAGGCCTTAAAACCAACTAACACATGTACATTTTTAGTTCTGTTTCAATACTTATGCACAAACACACATTCAAACAATTTGAATAGTACTTGAAAACTCTGGCAATGACTTTAATGTTAAGTGCTAAATACTTATATGCTGTTGGGAAATGTTAATATGATCCTTAATGAATTGGGGAAATGCAGGATTAAGGGTTACTACTGGAGAGAGAAAAAAAATATGTCTTAACCCTTTTGTAACCACCTGAAAAAATATCCTTTTTAATACAAATTTAAGTTTTTCAACTTATTTATTTCTGATTACAATTATTTTTTAAGTGTATTTGTTTATAAGGTAACGTTCATATTGAATCTTCTGAGCGAAATTATCGTATCTTACACAACCCAAATTTGTAATGGCGTCTTGTTTTGTTTTTTTTTTTTTTTTGGTTTAAGTCAAGTTATCAACTTAAAGTGCTAAAAAAATATATATTTATAACAATATCTAGCTTCACAGCTCCACTCTCAGACGGACTTAGTCCATGTGCTGAACGAAAGCAATTGGCAACTCATCATCATCTGCCAGAGAATTAATAAGATTAGAACTATTTCATAAAAGGAAGTCAGCGACTAAAATAATATTTGAGAAAACGACGCCTTGCGTTAACCCATTTATATTACTTTTCACATCAAACAAATGCTTTCTTAATTTAATTTGGAAATAAAGAAATAATATAAATAAAAATTTGGAATGAATCTCCGTCATCCCACGTCAAATTTGGTTGATAAACAGACCGGTTTCGGCTATGTGCCATCTTCAGTGTTCTCTCAGTAACTAATGTTAATGTTAGTTACTGAGAGAACACTGAAGATGGCACATAGCCGAAACCGGTCTGTTTATCAACCAAATTTGACGTGGGATGACGGAGATTCATTCCAAATTGCATCAAACCCCGTCGGAAGAAAAACACAACACTTATAAATAAAAATAAATATTTTCAATCGATCAATGTGACTAAAAAAATTATTTTCAGTATACAACTTGTTAACATTTTCTAAATAAGCAGGATCTAATAACTAATAGTCAAGCCTGCCAGGATTAAGCCTGACTAATCTTCGAACTCGATTTGGTGACCTTTTAATAATACTTATAAAACGATCATAGTGATAGACGGACCCACCGAAGGAAGCACCCTACGAAACAATATTTTCTGCCAACAAAATATTGCATGGTAAAACTTTTCGATACTTGCACTTAACCATTGTGTTTTGAATGCAAATTATTTATATTTCCTTTACGCAGAATAACTTTTTTGAAAAAAAAAATTTTCTTAAAGCGCCTTTTAAGGACTAAAAATAATATTCAGCTGAAATTGTGACTTAAATTAAAGTGCATGTGGAAAGAGAATAAGCAGCATAAATACGATCATATTGTTACCTTTAATGTTCTCCACTTTGCTTAGAACAATTAGAAAAGCAGCCTCGGTTTTTTGTTGTATTGCATTTCAAGGCTAAGGCCAGTTAATTGCGAGAACGGAGAGCAACAAAAAAAATTATACTTCTAAAAACTAAAGCAAAAAGTTACATTTAAAGCATCCTAAAAGTACTTTGCAAAAAGTATGAATAAATAAAATAAAGCAAACCGTAGAGGACAGAGGAAAGAAAAGTCAAACAGGGAGACATGTATCCTTCACAAGAAGCTAAGTATCATACTTATATTATTTGATTGCCAGTACTTGCAGGTATATTTAGTTTATAACTTTTTTGTTCCTGCCTTTATATTATTATTTTTTTTTGCAACTTTATTCTATGCAATTTCTTTAATTCCAGCAACACACCACATGAATACGAAATTCTTAATGAATGAATTTGAAGCGGAAAGTGAAGCAAGTAGAAAGAAGCACACAGTCTGTTGTACTCGTACTTATTTAAAAAAAGTATACATTTAATATGACTGAATGTTGATGCTGTTGTTAGCAACTAAAGCAGGTGAATTGTGGCAATTATCGCTCAGTAGCTCAGCAGGAAAAGAAACGTACATACTACATATAAGTGCTTCACATTCACATTCAGCAAAATTAAGTTGAAAAAAGTCTTAACCACAATCGTACATAAATTGTTATATGGTTAGAAATAAAAACCGAAGAATTGCCGACAATAATAATATGAAAAGTACAAGAATCTAAACGTGAATTTATCTTAACTATGCGTTTTACTTTTTCACTTTTAATATGGCTCTATGGCAAATGACTAAAAGAGATTTGAAAAATAAATACGTTTGAGTTTTTTCAAAGGTAAGTATGTCCACTAGTCACTACCCTGTAGAGTTTCAGGCCACTGGCCCGAGTGAAAAATGTGAGGAGCAACATTTTTAATTATGGCCGCATGCTTAGGCGTAAGTCCAGGGTAAACAAAAAATACTACATTCTTAGGCGTGTTGGGGAGTATTTAAAACCGAAACTGAAACCAGATTTAGAGGATTTTGTTCATACATTTTAAACAGTTTCGAATAATTTATATATTCGAATTATTTCAAGGGTCGATTTTTTTGATGCCGGTTTACCGGTTTTTTTCATTGAAAACAATATTTAAGTTTTTTATTTAAAAATAAATTTTAAATCGTTTTATTTAAAAAAAATGTTTTTGTAGCTTCCTATTTTCAATCAGGGTACCTTAAAGGATTTACTTCGTTTATAGCTAAAAACCGTTCATGCAAGAATAGATCTATGTGGTCTTTGTAAGTTGCGTACTCTCTCTCTCCATTTAAAGCTAATTTAAATATCAATGCTGTATGAATAAAATAAATTGGCCCAAGGGAATGACTCGAGTGCGGCACCAAAGATTGGCACATATGCACCCCAACAAGCAGCCAAATTCGAATTTCTTACTTTTATTAAATCATAAAAACTTATATTCAATATCTAATGAAGTCTGGCTGTCGTCGAACCTCAAGCCCAACAAAAAAAAGCTTCATTATCTAATAAATACATATTTAAACAGCAAAAATTTTGATGGAAAAGTAATGAATCAAAATGTAATAAAACACATGAAGTATACACTTTTCACTACTTCTACTTTATTATTTTATCTAATTACATTAGCAAGAAGTTGTTATTGGAAGCAAATATTTACACAATACAAATTAAATGTCTGCTTGGAGTATTAACTCTTTCTTTATGAATTATTATTCTGTGTTGATGTCAAGTGTTGTACTCACTGTAATTTACTTATTGTCACAAGTATTTTGTTACGCGCTAAACACCTTTTTTTACGAATACGCACTCAATTTAAAATAAATCCACGTCGAACATTTTCCATAAAGTAAATGTGTGTCAATACACAACGCTAGTGTTGAAACTTATTTGAAAATATGTAGAAGTTGTCTTGTTGTATTAGAAAAAATAATTTAACAGAAGTAGGATTTTTTATTTAGTTGCATGTTTAAAAGTGAAAGATTTAACCACCTCAGCAAGTTCACAATTGAAAAGAGTAATGAACACATAGTGAATTAACACAGACGTTAAACAACCTTCAGAGTAGCTAAGAGAGTAAATAGTTTCGTGAAAAAGATTACCTGAAGTCCCACAATATTTTCGTATGTTATGTGGATGTTGTTGATAGAACTTCTAAAGAAGTCAAAAATAAGCACTGGATGATAATATGAACGCGATGAATTGCTTAAAATTTACTTACAATTTTTTCACTTTGGTTGAATGAAGGTTCCGCAAAATTTCTGATCATGCTAAAATCATAAAATTGAATTCCCCATTCAGCCTTTATTTTGTCAGCAGAAGGTTTACAACGACCTCCAACTTTTTTATTTGTTTATTATTAATTCGTAGACTATTTTTGCTGATACTTAAAGAGACGGATCAAACACAGGAATCACAGGTTCACTGTATATCAACTGATCTACCACATGGTCAAACAATTGGCTATCAATGGTGTTTTAAAATGAAAGGCAACGGTTACGTGAACAAAGGCATGAAAAGGTATCATAAGAACAAAATATGATTTCTGTACAGAAGGCATGGCGCAGGTATGTTTATAATTTTTCTATTTCTGGAAGTTTTTTTGATTTTAAGTATGAATATTTGGCTCTCATAAAAATTAATATGTTGGTTGGCTGCTTTACGTGGCTGCCCCATTCACGCAGGCATTCAAGTAGAATCTAGATGATTTATTTTTGAAAAGACCACTCCGCCCGTCGGAGTCAACCTTTGCAGAATCGTATATAAGTATTCGGTGACGGTGATTGGTATTAGATCCAATCCGTCGCATTGAGATATCTAGTAAGGACACCCAACCCAATCTTTGATACATCTGAGAGGTCGTCTAGTACATAAATGCCCTCTAGATTAATTTCCCACACTAATGTCGGCTAGAACAGGAAAATAAATTTCTTGTTTAAAGCTTTCCATTAAAAATGACTTTTGGGCACCTCATTCGTCATTGTCCTGTTTTTTTTATGGAAAGATCGTAGCTTGATGCTCCAATACTTCGCAGAAAATTCTTTTATAAAGCCTACAGAGTATTTTAGCATTCAGGTGAATGATTTTTTATAGAAGTAATCTTTTTATACGGCACCTTTCCGGCTGGTAGCTTGTGTGTGCACTCCCACTTAATGTCCAGTTAAAATGCTACTTTCCTTGAAAAAGTTTTAAAAGTACAGAATATTCTGTCGGCAGTCTAATGAACTGCTGGGCATTTAGTGTACATGAATGTGTAAGAGTACATGGTTCCGCTAACCAGGTGTGTACTCTCATTGGGGTTTCCTACTCAGTGGTCGTACACTGTGAAACCTTCAAATAGAGTGTTATTTTATTTATAAAAACCCATTAAAACTGTTTTTAAAAATCAAGAAAGATCTAAATTTTGCTTGAAAGTTCGAACAATTTAATTATTTTAGAACAAAATCTTCATCTGAAAATGGTAGAGCAGAGATTCTGAGGACTAAAAGGGACAATCTATACAAGAGATTTTGTAATTGCAATTGTAATTTGCTTTCAAAATCATTTAACAAAATAACTTATAATTTAACCACTTATTTAACGCTTTCCATCACCCAGCCAAAAGTATATGAACTGCTGTAGCATGTAGAATTTTCACTAATCTACCAAATAATGAGTGTTACTTATTTAGCTCATTATTTTTTACTATATAATAAGGGTTTCTGGCAAAGCAACTCTATAGTAGTTTTGCTGATCATTTGTATGTGTTTCACACAATTTTTGGTAATTTTTAAAGAAAGTGTATTAAATATTTCCCTCTTTTTTCCTTATCCATTGCATTTGTAATGATTATTTTACTTTTTTTGTTATTCCCTTTTGTTTTCCTTATGGGCCTTATTAACGTTTTCAATTTATTTTTCTTTCTCATCATTCACGATTTAAAAAGTTGTGTGGTTTATTTTTAACATACAGAAGAGTTGAAAAAAAGTTCTCATGACCCTCACGTTCTTTTAATTTTAGGTTTTTGTTTTTTTCTTTTTTCTTTCATTCCTTTGGCAGGATTAAACAATAAAGTCAGAAAAAAACAGTGCTCTCTCTTCCTCGTTTTATGCACATATATTTAAAAGGTACTTATTAAGGTTGTTTAGTTTTTGTGGTTGAAAGTTTATAGAGAATTTTATTATTTATACATTTGTGAAATATTGTTTTGTTGTTTAAATGCCACATTATTATCCAGGCAAGGAAGGACACTGTATTATATACTTTAACTACAGGAGATTTTATTATTATAATTTTTTGTTCTCTCTTCTTAAAAAGGAAACATAATGATGAAAGTAAAATTACTATAAAAAAATATATAAAAGCCTGCTTAAGAGAGATGAGGGCCAAAGCCAGAGCCAGAGCTAGAAAGAACGAAGGTGGCAAGTGTATGAAATTTTAATGGTGCAGTTAACACAGTCATAAGAAATAACAATAGTAATTTACACAAGGAATACTTTAAGGTGATTTTAGTTAAAGTACAAACTTTAAATTCCAAACAATTGTATGAGTCTAGAATAAATTATAAAAATTTGATTTACAAGTAAAGATGTTTTGTGAGTTGTGTGACTTAAGGAATTTTTAGTTATAACTTTTGTTTTACATGCACGAAATTGAAAAGTTTTAAATTTTTTTGGACTGCTTGCATGTGTTTATTGAATAGAATTATTAATTTTTATGTTTCTCTGCAAGAAATAAAAGAATTTGAGCTTTTTTCAAAGGTTGTGGCTTTTTACTACATAATTGTTGAGGTAACACAATAAAGTATATAAAAAATTAAAAAAAAAATTATTTTATAATCACCAGTAGGTTAAAATTCTGATTTAATACAGGAACCATTTTTCGTGACAAACTCTAGAGGCCGAGTAATATTATGATTACAAAAGCGGGCAGTGATATCTACGCCCACACTAAGTTTGTACATTAAATTCTATTCAAAGTGCAGAATCATAATAAAATGAGTGCGCAATGCCATAAACTATACGAAGTAAATATGACATTTCAACTAATTTTGGTAGAGCCGATTATTTAAAACTTTGCACGAATATAGACTTCTCGTCACAATCAAACATTATGGTAAGAAAAGTGGGCTGTGCCATGCCCACAAAAAAATTACATTTTTATTTAAATACTTCTTCGCCATAAATTCTTTGTTAGTTGTTTTAACAGTAGAAAACTGTTGTAAGAAAAGTGGACTGTGCCATGCCCGTACTGGTCTAAGCCAGTTCTTTTAAGCAGAGTTCAGAAAAGTACACGCGCTGAATAAGAATCTCATACACAAATGTAAGCAAAAACAGCTCAAACTAACTTAAAGTATAGATGCACTCGATCATGTGTGCTTCAAGTGTGTTCCGATCGAGCATTACGTGCACCACTCATGTTCGCGTATTCGACCAAATATTAAAATAAAATACATTCATGATTGTGTTCGGGCACCGTATAAAATTTAGGGACACGCATAATTGTTATGAAAGTAAAAAGCTGTGTTAGTTGTTTTCTGAACAGTACTTTGTACGTATATGTGTATTTTCTGAACCTTGCTTTTAAGTCTTACCACACACATCGAGTTAACTTCGCAACACAAAATTATGACAAGAAAAAAGCGAGAGTTTTGAGGAGTTGCGTTTATTGAAGGTTCCGTTAACAGGAATTATACTTTATATTATTTTCTAGCCACTTCTCTGTTGTTTAACAACAAAAGCTTTAAAAAATTTATTTCACAATCCTACTTCCTACTAATATTATAAATGAGAAAATTTGTATGTTTGACCCACTGCCACATCATAACCGCTTAAGGGATTTAGATGAAATTCGCTAGACGGATGGCAGCTGAATCTAGAAGGATACAAAATTTTTTTAAAAATAGGACCACGAGTGGAATAAGCCTCTCTTCTCTGCCTCTCTGAAACTATGTAAATAATTTTAATGAATTTTTAAACGTCAATTAATCTGAGTCCGAAGGCCACATACTTATTACATTGTTTTTTTTTTAAATAGGCGCATGACGGGGTCGGGAGTGACTGCTGCCTCTGAATTTCACGTGAATGAAGTCACGCGTATAAGCTAGCAATAAATATTTGGCATATATATTTATTTTCTTTTTTAAGGTTATTTTAATTATTTTTAGTTTATTTTATTAAGTAACAGATATACAAAAAATAAAATAATTAATGGTTCAAATTGGCCAATAGTTTAATTAATTAATGTAGACTTCCTTTGCCCAGGTAGCAAGGCCAACAGTTTTAGGTAATTAAAACAAATTTAATTGCAATTTTTTCTCGACTTTTTCAAAGGTTTTGTAAATTATACAATGTTGCATTAAATTACATTTAATTTAATTAAAATAATTAGTATCAGAAAATTTCGCTAAAAATTGATTCAAACGGACAAGATAATTTCGCTCTCTTTGAGACACATTAGTAAAATTGAAAAATTTAATAAAAAACTTCTTTAAATACAAAAAAAAAAATTAAATAAAAAAAATATAATATTTTATTTATTTATTTATTTTAAAAGTCTATTCCTTGCAGACTTCAATACAAAAATTTTATAGATACACAGAATAAACTATAAGAATAGTAGGTACAATTAAATAATTAAATACAAATATAAAACATTAAATGTACATGAAATAGTAAAAAAAAGAAAAAAAAAAGAAATTAATTCAATAGTAAAATAAGGTTCCTCTTTATTACATCAGGATTACAGGAAAAGTCAATGTAAGCGTAAAAGTTATTGAATTCATTACACATTCTACGAACTGGATCATTATTGGCATAGTTGGTCAAAAAATACGGTATTTTCAAAGGAATATAACATCTTGTAGGACGATTAGGAACAATTAATTCAAGCCTGCGTAGCAGGAACTCGGAGATTGTTACCCCATGTAATAAGCTTATCATGAATGACATATTTAACATAGTTCTCCTACTTTTAAGGGTAGGAAGTTTGATGAGTGCTAAACGGCTTTCATAAGATGGCAAATTAATGTTTGGGTTCCATGGGAGGGATCGAAGACAGAACAACAGAAATTGCTTTTGGACAGATTCGAGCTTATCTATGTGGACCGCATATTGTGGATCCCATACAACGGAACAATATTCCAATATAGGTCTGACGAGAGAAGTAAACAATTGTTTAGTCACATATGGATCATCGAATTCCTTACCCCATCGTTTAATGAAGCCTAGAACTCCTTTCGCTTTGTTGACAGTTTGAGAAACGTGAGCATTGAAACATAGCTTATGATCAAGTAATACGCCAAGATCAAGCATAGAATTAACCTTTTCAAATTGATAATCACTTATCGTATAGCTACAGACTTGTGGACTACGTCTATAGAACAGCATGTATTTACATTTCATCAGATTCAATTCCAAAAGATTAACGTAACACCATCGATGAAAATTATTTAAGTCAAGTTGAAGCAAGAGATGAGAACAAGATTTTTTGTAGCTGAGAAAAAGTTTGACGTCATTGGCATACATCAGAATACTAGAATGTTTTATGCTGGATGGTAGATAATTTATGAATAATAAAAATAATACTGGACCTAAATGGCTACCCTGTGGAACACCGGATAAAACTGGAATAGTTTTCGACACTATGTTGTTATATAAGATGCATTGATGTCTGCTCTTAAGGTAAGTAGACATCCACTTTACGAATACTGGAGAAAGTCCAACCTTGTCCAATTGTAATAGCAGAAGGTCATGATTTACTTTATCAAATGCCTTGCTAAAATCAGTGTATATCGTATCAGTTTGCATGCCGGAATTCAGTGAACTAATTACCGCAGTTGTAAATTCCAATAAATTTGTGTTTGCGGAACGTCCTTTTCTAAATCCATGTTGTGATGAGGAAAGATATGATGACACTTGGTAAAATAGGATTTCTTTCACTATTTTCTCAAAAAGTTTTGGAATAACACTTAACTTAGCAATTCCCCTGTAGTTGGCTATATTGGATTTACTTCCTGATTTGAACAATGGAATAATAAATGATTTTTTCCAGAAATCTGGGAAATAACCATTAGAAAGCGATACATTAAACAAATATGTTAATGGTATACTTAATGAATTCACACAATTCTTAAGAACACAGCTTGGAACGCCATCTGGGCCATATGTTTCGGAAAATTTTAATTTATTAATAGCATTCATGATAGTGGATACATCTAATGCCGGAATATTTATTGATGAAACTTCAGGAATTGGATATGGATAGATAAAATTACGGTTTATATGATTATTGGAATACGTGGATGAGAAGAAATCAGCAAACATATCGCAGGTTTCCAGATCATTTGATGATTCGATTTCTCCAAATTTCATCTTGGATGGAAAACCAGTTACACGACGTTTTGAGTTTATGAATTTATAAGGAATGTTTTTAAAAATCTCATTACTTAATAAAAGGTTCGTAGGATGATTTAAGTCAAACATAATTATTTTACTTATAAGGTTTGAAAACGAAAACGAAAAAAAGCATCATAAAGTATAAAAATGAAAAAGCTCCAGTATAAAGCCAAAGCACTTTGTTGTACAAAAAAAATCTCTAAAAAAGATAAAACAAAATTAAATTAATTTTGTATTAAAAGTTTAAATTTCATTACTGGATTATACCGGGAAACACAAATAATAATACATTTTATTTACATTTATGCAGAAAAGACTTCTTTCACCACTTTTCCATGTACAACTTTTTTTATTTAAAGCTTTTTTTGTATGTATATTTATATTTTATAAGTAAAAATAAGGCTGCCATTAGAAACAACAGCATGAAAACAACAAATCCTATTAAAACTTAATTTATTTACTTTAAACAAACACCTAATGGCATGAAATCCTTTATTTTTTTCTTTCTCCTTATGTTTCTTTTTGCTCCTTTATTTATTTTTGTTGTTGTTGTTGCCTGTGTTTGTTTGTATGCTCCAAGGAAAGCATACTTATCTTATCGTGGCGTTTGAAACATAACAAAATAATCTTTGGGGATCTCATAAATTGTATTCTTGCTTTTGTAGTCTGCAAAATCCAAAGTCTAATCTAGAGAACATAAACGTTTAAAGCTTAAGGAGTCTATTTGAAGACAAAATTAGTGTGTGAATGCAGGTGAAATGTTCTAATAGAGGAAATCTTTCAAAAAGGAAAATATCTTTATAATAAGCTGAAATTAATGGGTATTGTAGGGTTCCTGCACAGCAATTAAAAAGATGGTTTTAATTTTTTACATTCTGTTTCGAGTTATTTTATTCGGTTGCAAGCGACAGTTGTTAACGACTTGTAGTGGTAGTTGTACCATTTACTTCATACTTATGTTTACGAAACATACATATATGTATGTATGTACATACATACAACAACAATGACAAAAGCCAGAATGTACTTCATATTTAAAACATTATTTTGTAATTTGTTATGACAGCAATCAACAAGAAATATGAAGAAAACGAAAAAAACATCAGTGGTAAAAGAAACGAGAAAGGAGTAAAGAAAATGAGATGGGAAGGAAAATTAAAACAGTAAAACGATAAAGCCATCAGTAGCAGCAACTTCAGTTGAAGAAAGAATAAAGTCCTTCCTTCATTTGTTAAATTTGTATTCCTAAGAAATTACCACACAAACACACACACACGCACTTCCATTTTACTTATTGCAGAAGAAGAAAAAAAACAAAATATGATTTCTTTTTTGATGACATTTTATTTACAATGATATGAATTGCTTTGTTACTCAAACAAACAATAGAAGACATGCAGGCATACGCAAACACACATGTGTGCATGCAGAGGTATGTACGAGCATGCAGCGGAAGTAGGAAAATATTCAAAAGGGATAGCAAGGACTATACTTTATATTTTAATGTTTCACAAAAAATAATAACTTCCTTAATAGCAAAAGTGTACATGAATGATATTAAGTAGAAATGTGTATATATATTTAAACATACAAAAACAACAATAAAAAAATTAAATTTAACTCAGGGAAGGCAACAAACAAAAAACAGCTTTTATTCTTAATATTAAATTTGATAAACAAGACTAATTCCGAGTCCTTGCAAAAAGATATAATATCAGATTAAGGATGAGGATGTAATAAAATATCAAAATCCGTTTCCTTAAAAACGGATGCCTCTTTCTATTGTGAGTAAGACAGAAGGAAACAAAAGGTGTACAGTTCACCATTCACCTACAAAAACGAATTTTAGGGGAAAAAACTTGCCTTCTGTTCGTACATGGATCAAGTATGCTTCCTCGTTTCTGCAATAAACGAAAACAACAGGCGTTTCGTTTTTCCTATTTTTCCTGAATCCAAATACAAATAAAATTATTTTAACGAATCAGTTCACTTTTCTTCTGTTTTATTTTTTCACCTATTGAAAACTTTCGCACAGCACATACAATCTTTTTTTTTTCCAATTGCGAATAAAATTTGTGAATTTAAGAGAGATCATCTTCTAATCAGCAAGCGAAGTGAATGATCCTCATAATCAGGGTCGCCAGGTTAGACTCTCAGCCACGAAATTTATGTTTTAGCTTCGTTACCTTTCTTGAACTTTCTTCAGGATTTAACCTGAAAAATTCAAAATCGTGTTTATGATTGATTATTATGAATGCCATTAAACTACATGTCGTGACAATATTTTATACTTCTGCGATCAAAAATAACGCTTCAGCCAAGAGTTTGTATGTATTAGTTTTTCTGATTGTGAAATATAACACATTTTGTGTTAATAGTCAGGAAATATTATTATAATTCAAGATTTTTAAAGATTCATATATTTTTGTCAAATAAAATATATATGGCAAACATTTACAAAATTCATACCTATAATTACATCGTCCACATTCGATAGTTCAGACAGAGAACAAGTAATTGCAAAATATTTTCTACAGAAAAGAACGTATGTTAATTATTTTCTTAGCTCTTCAGCCGTTCCAAAAGGGCAACAAAATGCCCAATTTTCTTTGAAAAATAAAAAAGAGTACAATGAAAGCAAGCTTCTTGTTAGTCTAATTAATTCTGATATTTATTAAATAAATTGGCGGCTTATATACTAAAATTAATTCAAGGCAACCTAAATTTGCAATCAATAATTTCCCACGAATTATGCTGTCGCTTACAAATAGTTAAAATAATCGTTTGAAACACTTTAAAAGATTTTTAAAAATAAAGAGAAAAAGAAGAAAAATTTCATTTGCTTTTAAGATATCAAAGAGATGTTAACCCTTTCGCGGCTCGGGCAGGGAGGTGTGTGGTCGTCAAAACAAAGTTTTCTGGTGGATCATGACATACATACTCATCATAAAAATATTTGCTACCAAAAACATTAAATATTGAAATATTAAATATTTCAACAATAAATCAGCATCTGTCTTTGATACGTGGCCTTTGCATACAATAAATGTATATCCTTTTTATCCTTTAGATAGATTTTATTTACCATTTCGAACAGCTTGGTGTTTTCAGAATTTTCCTATCTAGAAAACGGACGTATGAAGATATAGCAGATGACCCACGAGAAATCCTTCGTTAAAACATAAAATAAAACTTTATATTTTTGTTATAAAAACTGTGTACTTTATCCATCGCGTATCAACATAGAAATAAAGAATATAACAATATTCTTTTTTTATCCTATATCAGATAACTAAGTCGAAACTATTTAACAACTGTAAAGAAATTGGCTACGAATGGAAGGGAATTATAAGTTGGAAGCTAAATTTTAGTTAAATCCATCTAGGCTAATTTTAAATTAAAGTTTTGCCGATGCATATGGCCCAATGTGTTCAATTTTAGAAGTAACTTTAAGTTAAAGCTTTCTTTTTTTGCAATCATGTTTTCAAATCTTGTTGCTCTTTTTAGTATCGCTGTCACCAGTTTCAGACTTATCAAAAAAATAAAAATAATGAAGGTAATAAAAAAATAGTTATGTGAATGACAGCAAGGTTGTAATAGATGTTGTTGGTTAAAAATGAATTCAATTATGGCAGCAGACAGTCGTTTGAATAAATATAAATAAAAAAAATTGAGAAAAGAGGCAGTTTTTCACAAATCCTGAATTTAATAAGAAAGAAGAAATATTTGGTTGATTACTGAGTTCTTGTTACAACTTTAATATTGTTTAAACTTTTCATTTATTTTAATGAAGATTTAATATAATATCTCCAGTTGTTCTAAGAAATATTTGGGTAAAGTCCCCTGATGATTTGCATTACCCTCAATAATTAAATTAAATTTTTTTAATAAAACTATGTATTATTTTGGGAAAAAGTGCGTTTAAAAAATTAAAATTTAATAATCAGTTAAAGGCTGCAAAAGACTACTGCAAAAAAATTTTTAAGAGATTGACATGAATATTTATATTTTAGAGTTTATCGAAATCAACATTTGAGACACTGCTGTCAAGTTACTTCAAGCAAATTGTTTAAAGGCATTATAACTAAAGAAAAATATTTATATTTTCTATTGCTTAATAACCCAGCAAACATTTCAGTGTTCCGGTAATGTTATGTTAATATTTTTTAAGTGGTCACAGTGTAACGTATTTATGGTAATTTAAGTTTATAAAATCATTTGTAGAAACATTTTATTTCAATTAAATATTTGCTGGGTTATTGGTATACATTCTCAATCCCATTCTCTTGAGATTGTGCGAATTTTGTGGGAAACTAAGTTATTTAGACAAATAAATAAAAAAAATAACCAAACACCAAACAGAGACAGAAAAAATATATAAATAAATTAAGAATAAAGGAAAAAGTACAAGCAAAATAAATCTGAAAAATAAACACACACTAAATGATTTCAATTTATTTATTTTTTTTGGTAAATTCAATAAAACTTTCGCAGACACCAAATGATGGCAGCTGGTGTTAAAGTTAAAAAGCAAGACAGCCAACAGCCGCAATTGCTGTGAAAACAGCAATATAAATAAAAACTAACAAACATAATGAATGATGAATTAAAGCATGAATTTATATAAGTTGTTTAAGGGAAAAATACACATGGGATTTATTTAAGTTGCGGTAAAAATAAATTGAACGAATACACAAAAGTTAAGGAATATTTACTAAACAATTTACTAAAATAAGGAATTTGTTTTCAAGGTAATCGTATCATCTGAGCATGAGGAGCATAAGGAAGTTGGCACAGCTCCCCTGTGTGCGAAGATTCATCTGGAAAAATTAAATTAAATATCTGTCAAACACAGCATTTTATTAATATTTTTCTTTTTTGTAGGCGTAAAGAAATCCTGACTTGAAGGACTTAAAGTAAACATTTCGATGATCTATAGTTCCGAAATTTTTATCATAAATTAGGACTCGACAACAACATAATACTCCTTTTTTAAGTCAAGTAAAAATTCACTAACTAGCCTTGACGATGTCTCATAAATATCCTTTAATTTTCATTCAATATTCAACTTTTAAACGAATAACCTAAAGAGCAACATCAGCAAGCAACGTAACACTATTATAACATTTGCAGGGACGAATTTTTGCTTTTCATTTCTTTAATACATCCTTATGGCATTAAAACTACTTTCCTTTTAATCTATCTGCAGGAAACACAACAGACAGTTATTGAACAACCAAAAAGTGAACATCACTTGTATTAAAAACCAGATTAAAAAAAAGAGAATTAAACTGAAAAAAGAGGAAAAATAACGAGAAAAAAAGGTTCAAGATAAATTGTACGGAAACTTATAATTGCAATTTTATGTAAAGCATTTAAAAAGGAAAAATTACACAACAAATCCAACAGCAACTACGAAAATAGGACTCAAGTTTAAGATTGGATACTTTTGAAAAAAAAAATTTATAATTGTTTACATTTAATTATCCTGGTACGTACAAACGACTATAATGTAAGAAAAATAATACTATGAAAATTTAAACAATCAACACTTGCTGTGGCTCGTTAGTTTTGAAAATAGAATTTTATTCGAAACACACAAGCACACACACACACACGCAAACACACACACAGTGGCTTAGGCAAACTCAGTATCATTTGAAAAGGACGAGCCTTACGAGAGTAGAAAAACAGTAATAAAATTACAAGTACCTGGTAGTTTTCTGTTAATGTATTTCCGCACTTCAACACAAATTTAAAAATTATAAATATGACTACACACTTACGTTACGTAACATATATTCATTATATCCCAGTTGGCCACGTTTTTAACGTGATGTGCGAATTTCTTAAATTATTCGTCTGTTGCTTCTTTCTGAACATTCTATAAAAGTTATTACTGGCCTGCTTCTATTTAACTGTTAACTTGTTCCGGCCTGCTTTTTTTGTAAAAAAATATTATTTATTGTTAAATTTAAGCATATATTTCTTATGAAACTTCACATTCTAAGTAATTAAAATTTAATTTTAACAAAAATCATTCACAATTTCCAAACGTGTTCGTACATCGTTTTCATATACATATTTCATTTTTTTCGGCCAGTATCTATTAAACCAGCAATTTTATTTTTATTTGATTTTCTTTTAACATTTTTTAGAACTTTTTTATTGATAATATTCCATCCCAATTTCTATTTCGGTTAAGTTGAAGCACATTTTTCAAATATTAAAATGCGAAGTAAAAACCTTTGACTTTACAGCACTATAAATAACCTAATAACCAAAATGACAATGATACAGTGTCTGAAAAAACTTGCCATTAAAATTTTATAAAAATTAAGAAAAAAACAAAAAATTAACAGTATGCACTGTCCCAAACGATGATTTCTTTCAAATCGTCGAAGATAAAATTTTCTACAGCAGTTTGGCCAACTGGGAATAGTCTCGTTAACATAATAATTTCTTGAATAATTTTCATTTCGTAAATAAAATAAGACAAGGTTGAATGAATTAAAATATGAAACGAAAGTACTTTTCTACAAACATTTTTAAATGCATAAAAATTTAGGTTTATTTGTGTCGTATTTGGTATGTATTTGATAAATTAGAAGTTTTACAATTAAAAAGAAACTGTTAATCTCAACAAATGTTGGAAAATCTAAAATAGCTCAGATAATTACAGCAACAAATGGAGAACTAAAAAAAGGATATATTTGCAAGTTTTTTATCTAACAATAGTACAAGAGATATTTTCAAATAAAAACTAATGAACTTATTTCCGTTGAAAAGTTCTTCAAAAACAATCACACAATAAACAACAACAAAAGACAACTGCACAATGGTTCTAGTAGAAAGAAAATTCGAGTGCGGAAGGTGGTTAGCATTTAGTATTCGGTAAATTTTAAACGATAAAATCTATTCGGGCGGAGATTCCATTTATGTCGGTTCCACTCAACGTTGCCGTTTTGATTATTTACAACTAAAATTAGTAATTTTTTCTTCAATGTGTAGATTACCGTGGCCCTTTAGTTGTATGGAGAATTTTTTTTATTATTTCTTATGTTAAAAACAGCTTGGTTGGGTCTTATTTAAAAAAAAAATTTCATAACGATAAGTTGTGTTTTAGGGGGTGAATCCGCCCCGCAAAGTTGGCCTTCAAGCACATTTATTCAAAAACCATTTTAAAAGAATATGATGTATGATAATATTTTAGCTGTTCTAGTCAACAACATTGATCTCAGGAAGTTTTTTGCAATATTAATCTTTTAGAAAATAATGAAGAAAATAACCAACGAAAAACCTAAAATTATATATACCGACTCAATCGGCCGCATTCTAGAAATAAATATTAAACATTTACATAAATACAAAGTAGATAGAAATTTACTTTGTATTGTATTGCTATGCAAAAGAGAATTGGATAAACACACGTGGACACTTTGTTTATTTTTCAAGTTGAAGCTGATACATGCATGTGCAATAAGTGTGCATGTGTTAGTAGCAACTTTAAACGCTTACAGCTCCCGAAATATCGAACCGATTTAAATAAAATTAAGATTGCGCACATCTATGTATAAAGGGAGTTTGAGCTAATTGGAGAAACTATGTAAAACCCCGTTTAAAAACATATAAATCTTTCCAAAATCGGTTTAGTATTACGGCAGTAAGAGGGATCTAAAAAAATCGTACTTGCCTATTAATAACATAGATATGGAAGTGAATTTATCTAAGCATGTACGGTCTAATAAATTATTTCATACATATTCTACGTATATTTAAAAACATATATTAAAAACATTAAAAAAAATAAAAATAAATGGGCTTGAAGGACAACTTTGAGAGGCGGACTTTTCGAAAGCCAATAAGAAAATTACTTCTGCGCAAAACTTTAAAATGTTGCTTTTGTTTTCTATAATGTCATATAGTCTATTTGTCGCTCCACTCTGTATTTTTGTGATATAATTTTAATACGCACATTGCTTTTGAAATGTTAATTTATTATATTTGCTTTGTCTTCAATAGATACTACTGCTCTTTGTCTTTTTATTGAAGCCAATGTAGAAATAAACAATTACAATTTAATCTAAAAACACATTTACGACAGCAGACTACCGACTACAATCTGTCAAAAATAGAATACATGTGTGTAAATGAAAATGATTATTTTCATGACTACACGACTCGAAGGAAGCAGGTTGCTGTTCAACCTACTTTTGTCTTCTAGTCAAATTAAATTATTTTTTATTTTTGTTGGCTACGAAACAAAAAAACGAGTTGACAATACATATAACAAAATATTTAAAGCAACTTAGAAATATTTTTAAATGTAAATTAAAATAAAATGCAAAAATTGCAGTTAATTTTTTTGTATTAACTTTTTGTGCATAAAAATAAGGGCGTTGAAATTCCTACATGTTAGATCAATATTCTATATTCATCTTTTTATAAAATCTTAAAAATTCACTGAAGCAATAAAAAACGAAAATCGCAAAAATGCGCGAAATTTTCCAAAATTTAGAAAAAGTCGTGAAATCTCCTAAAACGAGCTACAAACGTAAAGAATGTGAAAAACTAACAAGAAGCTGCGATAATGACGAAAATTCGCAATAAATTCGAAATTTGGAAAATTACAATTTTTAAGTCGATGAACAATAAAAAATATAAAAAACTCTAAATTCCGCAAAAAGTTACAAAGTTTCGAAGAAGCAGTAAAATCTCTAAAAAGATCTAAAAATGTAAGGAACGTGAATGTACTCGTATATCACATTCTTTAAGTTTTTACCTCCTTTTAGACAGTTTTAAGACTTTTTTCTTTTTTTTTCAACTTCTCGCGGTTTTTATTTATTTTTGCGATTTGAGTGTTTTTATTGCTTCATTGAGTTGTACATTTTGAAAAAAAACATAACTTAGAAAAAGCAAAAAAAAAATCAAAAGTATCATCTGCTTGTTATGCAGCTGTTGTTTTCAAAATAGCTAAGTAGCTGGCTAGAGGGCCTGCTGTCGTACTTATCAAACGTCTCATCTGACTCATCTTATTAAAGCAAGGGAACTCCTCTTTTTCGTGTTGTCTTTACATTGAGTTTGATTGTTCAAATTTATTTAAAAAAATGCTTAGAAAGGCGGATAGTAGAGCTAATCACGGTTAATCGATGCAAAAGAAATTTAATTTAAAGAAATTATTACAAAGTTTCTTTCCCGGATGATTGACGTTTCCGCGTAATCGAATCACGGACAATCGAGGCCCCAATGTATTCATAACAATATTATTTACATTTAATTTTATTTGCAACAAAAATAAAAAGAGAAAAGATTGAAGTATTCAAATAAAATTAAACTTTAGCTTTATTTCAATAAATTAGTGTATTTGTATGCTTCTGACAATGTTAAGACTTGTGGGATTTGCCTAAAATCATGCTACGTAATTTAAAAAGTAAATACACAAGAAAATGAACGTGTATTTGTCGTGAGCTTCGGTTGGTGTTTGTTTGTCAGGTTATCATTTCTGTTGGCTGTTGTTGTTGTTGATATTTTTCTCACTGTATTTCTTAGTTTTGTTTGTTTTATTTTTAATTTATTGTTTGTTGCTGTGCTTGTTTGCTGTTGTGGTTGTAATTGTAATTGTTATTATTATTGTAATGTATGTGTATGACAACATCCGTCTCCTCGACAACATCCGTTTCCGTTTTTCTTTTGTAAAAAGACGAACGTAATGTTGATGAAAAAGAAAACTCAGTGCCGTTGTTGTTATGTTCAAGTTTATAAGGTTTTCTGTTTGTTTCGTTCTATTTTTATTAGTCTCTGCTTAATTCTTTTTATAATTTGTTTGGATTTGCACAGATTTCATGAAGGTATGGAAGTGGTGTGGTTTGTAAATCAACAGAACAGGAAATTAAATTAGCTTTGAATAGTGGATACATAAGGAATAAAATATAGCAAAAAAAAACGTAATGAAACAAAACATGCATTAAAATAATTTTGCAAACTTAAATAAAAATATTATATCTTCTTCACAATATTCCCACATGTTACTCAAGTATTTTGTAATTTCTTAAATTTTATCACAAGAATTTTATTTTTATTATTTTCTGCTTTTGTTTCTTTCTACTCTTCATATCTTAAAGTTAAAAATAAAAATATACATATGTGCATACTTATTTCTTTTCTTTGTTTTTTTTTATAATAATTTCTTCAAAAGAGAAATATTTTTTATGTCCCAGCCTTGCTGTTTGCTGTTATGCAATAAATAATCAAACTCATTTTCTTTACATCGATTTATACTTTGAAAGTCAGCCTGATTTCTGATGCATTATCAATCAATCAGCCGACATCATCGTCAACGCCTTCATCATTGACATGTCGTTAATAAGTGTGTGCATTATAATGTCAATGCTGATGCTACAGATGCTTGAGTGCGAATAAGTGTGCTGGTTAAAATAATATTTAAGAATATGAATCTGTCTGTCTGCTGGGGTTTTTTTTACTACAAAAATGCCGCATCAGCTCCTGCTGATCTTGGCCCCCAGCACACACACGTACACACACAAGTTCAAAGAATAAAAAATATGAAATATTTTATTTGTTTTTGTTTTTTATGCTGTTAAAAAACCATCTACAAAACGAAATTAAGTGTAAAGTAAGTACAGTGGCAATGTTGTGATGATGATGATGATGCAACTGTATACTCGTTTTATGATTTCTGTGTGTGTGTGTGTGTGTGTGTGTGTGTGTGTGTGAGTGAAGTTGGTTGGATACATGCATTCCTTTATTCATCATAATGTAAAGCAGCAGCACACTGTCAGCAGATAGTATGCAAACTGCATGCAACATATTTTATTTACATTGCTTTACATTAAGTTGAAAAATTTTCATATTAATTTCCAGCTTGTTTCTCCTCAAACGAAAGAGAAATCTGCAACCATTTATTATTCAGTTGTACATTTTTTCCTTTTTTTCTTTTGTTTAATTTGTTGCTTTTTTCTTTTTAAAATGACAATTTCTTTTCAACATCTTTTCCTTATTTAAAATTTCTTATGGAGGTTTCCATATGAATTACAACTAGTAGTTTCCAATGTATCGTTTGTAATTTTAAAAAAATTGTTCTGCATTCTCGGAGCCGATTTACAGTGGGGGTGATGTCGCTGCGACAACGATTATGTTCTCTGTTGAAGTCCCTTCTTAAGTCCATACGCGTTTACATAAAGTCTTTTTTGTCGCAATAGTCAGGGGTCCTTTATAAATATAATTGATAAATTCTTCTTATTCCTTCATTCGTAGCGCTGTTGCCATATAGGAACTATTTCCTAGTTCGTGAAATATTAAATGAATATGCTTACAGGCAATACTGGCAATAATTATAATATAAAGCAAAAATTAATGTAATTATTTAGAGGCAAATGTCTGATTTAGCCAAGGAAGAAATTATTGAAGAATACAAGTCGAAAATTGGTCTCACTGAAAACAATATCTCATACATAACAAAACAAAAATATGAGCTAAAGAAATATGCAAAAGAGAGGAGTCAAGATTGTCGCTTCAAATCCCATTACGTGCGACTTTTACTACACCGCGACGCATCGCAGGGACATCACCATTAATATAAACATGTTCTTAGTGTCAGTTATTGAGGGCTGCTAAGTAACCCATCCGCCATTTTGTGTTAGCCCATTTGTAACTTCTTCTCTTCTATATTCAAAGGCGGATCAATAAGTCCGTGAGAAACTGTGTGAAACACAGTTTTTTTTTGCAAAACAAAAATTTATTTTTCAACATAAATCCTTTTAACTCAATGCACTTAGTCCCACGTTTCTCTAGTTTTGTATCCTTGCCAAAAAATAGGATTTTTCGAGGTCCTTAAAATAATTAAAAATTTGTTTGGTCAATAATTTCATCATTGGAGCTAAATCTCTTTCTACCGAACCATTTCTTTAGGTTTGGAAATAGGAAGCAGTCACTAGAGACTCAATCCGGAGAATATGGCGCATGAGGTCTCAATTCGGATTGCGGTTAAACAACTGCAAACAATCCTTTGAAGTTGTCACACGTTTACGCTTATGGTCAATTGAGCGCAAACGCGGCACCCATCGTGCAGACAACTTTCTAAAACCCAGCTGATCACTTAAAATCGAAACCACACTGCCATATGAAATGCCTATGCACAGATAAAAAAACCAACGTAAAATCAACATGAAGAAATGTTAATATCAAATCATTGTTAATATCTAATTGAATTTACTTTTAACATTGTTTTAAGTTAAATCAATCGTTAAAATTGTTAATTTAGAATTAAAATATGTTGATTTAAAATTAATCACATTGAAATAACATTGTACGTTTTAAATTTCACCTTTAATATCATGTTAAATTAACATGAAACGCTTATGAAGCAAAATTGTTAACAAAACTAGTTGAATAAATATTGTTTTAGTTGATTTTATATTGATTTTTTCTGTGTGGCATCAACAATCTCAAGCACTTATACTCTTCTATCGGCCAACACCAACACGTGGATTTTTTCGACATTTTCGGTTGTACTGACCTTAATTGGCCGTCCAGAGCGTTCGGCGTCATTCGTACTTGTGCGACCACAACGAAAGTAAGGAAACCACTTTTTTACCATTGAAATCGATGGTGCAGAGTTCCCACAGTATTTATCGAGCTTTTCCTTAGTTTCATTGACGGTTTTTTTAATGAGCACTCGAAATTTACTTTTTTCCATTTTTAGAAAAATACGAGGTTGTATGTTTTGAACAGCTTTTAAACGCAACAAATGCCGACACTTGCATGAAAATTTGCCAGTAGTCTATTAAAAGGCGGTACTTGATGGGAACGGTGTTGCATTTCATATAACCACGAGGGAAGTTCGAAAATTCACACTTATTGATCCACCTTCGCATTTGCCACAACCAGTGTTGTCAGATTTACTTTTAGCCTCCCCGCCAATTGACTTGTCAAGTTACGCCAAATAAGCCCAATAATTTCAATGTAGTTACAGGTTGAGTCAAGACAACCGTTAAAATGGCTGGTTATTGAGAATGAAATGTCTTATTGGAATACTCTTTAGTATTTCCTTTCAGTAACGCTGAGGTTGAAAAACGTTTTAGTACCATGGAAATAATTGAAACTATAGAAAGAAATCGTACCATAATTAAAATGTTCTTTCAAAAAATTACAGAAATGGTACCATGATTTAGTAATTTCCGGTGATATAATAAAATTAGAAGGCTTTCGTGATATTTATGCAAATGATAGTTCCGATTCTATGGGCGAAGAGGAAATTATAATGCCTGTTATATGCATAAATGATAAATGCAGATACAAGTCTATAATATATTAAATGTATATATTTTACAGTATAAATTTGTTTTGTTTGCCTAAGAAAGATATACTACTTGAATATATTTAAATGATGATTCAATAATTATTTTATCATGCCTAAATACAACTATCCTGTTTTATTTTTGATCCAATGCTGAATTGAAGTCAATATAAATAGTTGATATTTATGTTACTCGTATATATTGACTTATATGAATTGAAAAATATGCAGACTTTTATTCGTTTTTTTTTTGTTTAAATACTTGAAGTGCATGGCTTTTAAAAAATTTTTAGTCTTTTTCTAGCTCTAATTTTTGGGCGATTTAGCATTTTCTGGTCTTTTAAAAATCCGATTTAGCATTTTCTCCTCCAGCTCCTGGCAACACGGTTAATCGGACTTAAATGAAACAAACCCGCCAGAGAGTCGATTTTATCAGGGAAATATTCTAACACCAGACTAAGCACCCCTTGCCCGAACTAATTTATGTTGTAGAAAAAATTCCATACATAAAAAAATTCCATATTTTTAACATTATTCTATATTATTGAAATGAAAAACTCATAAAGATATAGTCAAGAATATCGCCAAGGAAATAATATATAGCCAAATAAATCGGCAATCGCCATTTAAAAATTTTCATCGCCAAAAACAAAATTTCTATCGCCACGTTTGGTGATAAATCGCCATATCTTGCAACACTGGCTAAAACAAAAGCAGACCATTAGCAGAATAAATTACATTTTCAGTACACACATCAGCATTTCGTTCAGTTGAATGTTTAGTCGAGTTACGCACATTAAATTATGCCAATTTTTTATATACTTTTTGTCACTTAATATTAAGAGAAATCTTTAAATAATGCCAAGACAAATAGAAAAAGACACATATTTGTCACAGCAGATGTCAGTTAATTGAACAATTCAAACCTGATTTGAAATAGTAGAAACAGCCCGCACAATTCTCTAGAAGCCTCTAAGGCCACTTTTAAATTACTTAATTCAATTTATATTCCAACTAACAAATAAACTTTGATTTTAATAGAAAATTCATTTTTCAAACAAGTGAAATTGACCAAACCGAACACTTATGTTATTTATTAATTAAAAAAAACTCACATTTCGTACTTGTGAATGTTGAAGGGATTGAAATTATAGGTTTTTGAAAATCTCTCAATTTAACTGATTCGAAAAACAATGTTCTATACAAATCACACACACACACAATTCACTTCACATCTCATGTACTTAAAGTCATATTCAGAAATTTATACACTTTATACTAGTGCATATGTATGTGTACATGTGTACTCGTAGATTCATTTGGATACGAACAACGTATAGCAAACGTAAGATAATCAATGTGCACAGCATTTGATTTTGTATTGACATTTATGAATTAAAGACATGGAAACAAACAGAATATAAAAGAGCGTACTACAAATACTTTGAAAACTCAAATTAACATAAGCGTGAGTGTGTGTGTGCGTGTGTGTGTGTTTATATGTGTGCAAATACATATTTATACAGTGCATGCTTTCCCGAGAGTTCTGGCATGATTAACAAATATTGATTGCACCTTGTTCGCTGCGATCGTACCAATTGTTAATGGATTAATTTTATTCAACAAAAACGCCATATAAGTAAGGGCAGATTCAGCCTTCAGATCAGGGGTGTTGTAACGTAGTCACATCTCAAAAAACGTGAATTTTGATTTAAGAATGCAAAATTACACTGGTCTGCACCAAAATACTCCTTCAAAAAATTATGTCACGTAGAAATTGATGCTCGGAATTTGTTCTATCACGTCAAGATATTTCGATATGAATTTATATTCCAAAATATCATAAATTTATTTTTTTTATTAGTTTTATGCGTTAAGGTTATAAACTATGTATATTAATATGAAAGGTTTTTGCTACTCGCAAGAGAAAGAAGGAATGTGTCGAAAGTGATTATATGCGCCTGCGCAGTACACACAGTTAGTTGAAAATTTGTCTTTTAATTGTTTACGTTCTATATAGGATGATCGATTATTCGACACTTTCCGAAAACCGGTTTTCGAATAGTTGGAATATTTGAAATTTTAAAAAGCCCGGTTACGGCTTTTAAAATTTAGGAAAAACCGGTCAACCGGTTTCGTTTTTCTTCAGAAAAGTTTTGTTATTTATTTGCTTTGTTAAAAAAAAGTATTGCATTAACAGTTCTTGTAAAGCATAAAAATAAGCTTCATATCGTTCATATCATAGAGTTTTTGAAATGATTATGGTTCGTCAAACAACATGTTCACGGAAAATTTTAGACTCCTAGGATCGACAACAGACCCTTTGTTACAGAAATTCAAACACATCTGATCCCTCGCTTTCATATTGTGGTCATTCTCGTAACAATCCTCACGATCCGAATTCATTGCTCAAATCCTGAATTCAGTGTAGTTAACGATGAAGGTTATGAAACTGATGTCCATGCCAACAGATACAAACTCAAACCATACGAAGTAGGCCTCTGCAATATATTCTATAATGAACTTCTTTTTGCGGCCACAACTGTGTGCCTAGAAAAGTTTGTACGAAGCAAAAACTCTATACCTCAGACTGCCAGCATATTGTAGTAGTAGTTGTACTTACTACTACAAATGTCCACTTGAATATTGCTGTTGATTTTGAAAACTTTTCATAATGTAGATTCATTCATAAACACAAAAAGAAAAAAAACATTGACAGATGTCTGTTGCATTTAAAGCATTTGATTTAGGTTTTTCATATCTTTTTGTATACTTGATTTTTAAAACACACTCCCACTCGCACACACAACCACCCATACACACACTCACACACATGCACACACAGACACTTATTAAAATGCAATCATGGAATACATGTCAATTAGTGTTAAATGAAAAGTTTTGCATGCAAATTCATACAATTTACACTCTCTGTTTTTCGATATTTTTATTTTTCGCTTGCTGACATACAAATAAACATTTCGAACAGTGAGATCACTCATGTGTATGTATGCTTATCTAGTTTTAATATAGCAAAAGTGCAGTTAAAGATTTTGGTCAAATTTCATTTCGAGCAAAATGAAGCAAATTCTAAAATTATTTTTAAAATACATATTTTTTTCAAGTACTCAGTTATTTTAAAAAATTTTTCACTGACATATAATTCTCATTTAGTTCTGCTAAAACAACAAGACCTGTTATACATATATTAAAAACAGGTATACTGAAGAGTACAACAACAACATTACAAAAACCACACGCATTTTGTTTTTGGAAAAACCATCTAGGGATGTAAAATAATTGCTTTATTATCAATATTTTTCTTTTTCTTCTTTTGAAAATTTTAAATATTTTCTTTTAGGAAACACAATTCAGTTAATTAAAGACAAAACGAAAATTATTTTAAAAATTTTGTATTAAAAGTAAGCAAATTTTGACATCTCTGGGAAATAAACAAATATAATCACCTGATCACTTAAGACTACCTGGTTTTAATATATCTTGAATAAGACTTGATTTTATTACAAAAAGTTGGCGAGCTGAAAAAAATTCCAACCGATATGTTTTTTTTTCGTTTCCAGCGAGTCTATTTATAGAAAGGCCCACTTAAGTTTCGACTAATTCAAAGGTAGTGAACATTACAATCCAATACATTGCAATAGTCTAAAGAAGGGGCTGCCTAATCATTTACATATGGTATTGAAACTGCCCTTTTTACCCAAGAACATATCGCTGCTTTATTTTAACGTAATCCACATCTCAAAAAGCTGGTCCTTCCGAAAACTCCCTTAAAGTTAGTAATTTACTAACACTCCTATAGAAACATAATATATATTCTCGTCTCAAAAAGGCTTTAGTTATCGAAGCCGGTGTTTGTTATATCATAGAGGAGAAAGTCCTTGCGCCCGGCTATACAAAAAGGCTTTGGTTAGCGTAGCCGGTGTTTGGAGCTTGTGACGCGGTCTCAAGAACGTCTATCAATATTTTTGTCATGAAGAACATAGAAGGGATGTGCCTTTGAGCGTTCTAGTCCATAAGAAGAACATTGTGTATAACAAAACATTTATATGACATGTTTAAACATCATACCAAAAAATCCTTATCTGTCAAGATTGGTTTGACATTTTTCCAGTGCATCAAATGTATTAAAAAATATTTCCAAAAGTTTGTCATTAGATAACTCATCGCTGTTGTCACGTGTCTTGCTTTTAGTCACTTCTTAAAATAAATCGAATTTAAAGAAGAACAATTACGCATTTTTAAACAAAATATCAAGTTTCTTTCAGATATGGCTATGTTGCAATAAAGAATCAATTGAAAACTCTCTAACTTTTGTGATCGTTTATCCTTTCAGCCATCGATATCTTCTACATCAATGAAATTTGTATAGAAATTACTATTGTGTCTATGGCATGAATATTTGATGCAGTTAGTATTTGCTGCAGAAGTTTAAGGGAAATAAAAGGAATTAAATGCAAAACAGAAATGGAAATAAAACATCATTGAATAAATGAAATTCCAATAAGTCCAATGTCACCCAGAAATAAGCAGTTGAAATAATTAAATTTAATCACGACTATTTTTAATCCTTCAATATATCAAGTACTAATTCAGGGGTGCTACAAATCAATCTTACAAATTTTACTCAAAATTATGCAATTTTCTTAAGTAACATTTTTCAATTTATACTTAAATAATATTATTAAAAAAATCAAAGGGTGTGTAATGCATGTATGTATGTGTTATTGGCCGGAAATTTGTATTTGTCATACAAACAAATACTGTCACAAGTAGTATTTATATAAATCAATTTGCCGTTGATTAAAAATCTTATTTAACTAAACTGTTTTGTTTACTCAAAACTTTTGTTAAAGCAGGAATGTAGGCGGGAAGTTTATAAAAAAATAAATGAATGAGCAGACACTTAAATTAAGTACTTAAGACTTAAATTTATTTATCTTTCTTTAACCAACGGATTCTTTTTCTATCTCGGCTGCCATAAAAATTTCCTTCAAAAATAAACGTTAAGTTAAAAAAGAAAGTGAAACAACAAGAAAATATTCTTCAGCAACAAGAGAGTGGGAAAACATCAAACAACCGCACATCTTATTTAATAACAATTTGCAAATACTCACATAATCTTGTGTTATTTGATTATAAAGAACCCAAAAAAAACAGCAACAAAACTCTGACACCCATATATTTACTACTACATTTTTTTTATTAAATACATGTGAGTGCACACATACTCATACAAGGACTCACAAACAGACACACACCCACTGCAATATACACTCATTTGTTACAAATAGAAATTCTTTAGCAACAAAACACTTACTTAACTAAAAATCAAATTTAGAACAAAATTTTTTGAAAAACTTAATCAGCAGATTACTTTACATACAAATGTAACAGTATGTGTCTGTATGAGTGTCTGTGTGTGTGCAAGTGTTCATGAGCATATATCTGAAGTATGTTATAAATGGGATGAAATAAAATGAAATGAGATGGCATACATTTTTCCATAGACTTCGTTAGAAAGTAAACAACCAGCTACAACAAAATAAAAACAACTTAATAATATTAGAGGATTGTGGACTGCACTGTGGGTACTTAAATAAAATAAAAATATTTTGAAAATAACCCATTCTATCTATTATATTTGTTTGTCGACCGATTTTCTTCATTCTTTTACCAAATGGTAGGCATTGTTCAGCTTTAGTGACCCAACTATATATTATTTAAATCGGTTCAGTATTAACGGAATAAAATGCACCTAAAATTGACACCACTACAAATGTTAAAAATACACACGTGCATTTACTTCAAATAAAAACATAAACAAAGCAATGAGAGTGTTTGTATGTATATGAATAATGAGATTTTATTCTCTTCAAATGCGTGAAGCTGGAAAAGGAAAAGAGATCAGAATTGAAAGAGATGAATATTAAATATGGAATGAATGCAACTAAAATAGGTATACGTTTAAGATGGCGGATGATTTTCTACCACTAGGCGTAGAAATAAATTCAAACAGGTAATTTCAAATGTACTCAATGGGTTAAGCCTTTTGGGGATTTTTAAACACAATGGTTTTCGTTTGTCTCAGAAAGGTCACGCATTTGCCGCAATTGCAGCTAAATCAAATAAATCTACACGACAATTGTTTGGAAGTTTTCAAATTATGACGTCAGTCAAGAAACCAAATCTCTTCTAAGACACATACAAAGTCAAAAACAAAGAAATTAACTGCTGCTTTTTAGAAAATCCAAATTGTAAGTTAGAATTAGTATTCAAAACAGCAATAAATCACGAAAATTTACTTTTGTTTTCAAAATAAATTGTCACTCACAATTTTGTTTTCGTTTTCTAAAAACAGGCTGCAAGTCTTTTTCGAATAAAATCACAATTAAACGTTTTCCTGATCCCACATTTACATTTTTTGAATTTGGCTTTCCTAAACAAAATATGTGAATACCAAACAAGGTACAAAACTAAACCAACCAACAAAACCACTGTGCACAAAAAGTCGAATCATATGAAAGAAGATAAAAAAGTAACACCAACCATAAAATTTGCACAAAAAACAGCACAAACAAAATGAGAAAAACACAACTTCCTAAACAAATTTTTTGTAACAAATTTTAAATATGTTTGAGGGAAAAAAAGTAAAATGAAACAAAACAACAGCAATGGAAAATAAGCAAAACTTTTCATAAGAAGAAAAACAAAATCGCAATTCACTACAAAAAAATAAACAGAGAAAATGTTGAAAAAATACAAAAAAGATATATCTTTAAGCCTTAAAAACCAAATTGAATGAATCAATGTGGATAAATAACAAAAAAAAAAAAAACAAATGGAATTCATAACAGCTCAACATTCATGTATTTGTTTATAGGCGAATAAAAAATAGCAAAACAAAACTATAATACAAAAAATCTATAAGTTGAAATTTATATCTACATTCATTTTATCTCGGATTTATTTTATTTTTGTTTCTTTTTTTAAGTTAGAATTACTTTAAAGTTATCGAAACCGATTGTCCTTTTTGGTGGGGCTTTAGATGGCGTAATCCTTTTTTGTCATTATAATTTCTGAGAAGTGAGTGGTTAATGAAGGGTGGCGCATAAAACGGTTTTTTGTTAGTTCTTCGAAAATATAAACAGATTTATTTATTTATGTGAAAGCATTATCTAAGATACCTAGTGGAAAGAATTTTTCTAGTTTGAAGAAGCGAAATATCTATAACAAATTTGGATGTTTTTTTATATAAAAGAGACCTCAAGCACGTTAATTAATTGGAAAATTATACAAGCTAGAGTTTGCCTAGTTGTCGACCGCCAGCTTAAACGTTTACCTATTTTAGTTGCATTCATTTAAAGAGAAAAGACTAATTAATTACTTATTCCATTACCCACGCAAAAATCAACAAACAAAATAAAATTGCATACAAACACGCACATTTATTTTGTTAAGTTTTTTGCTTGAAGCTAACACATCCATACGTAATGAACATGTACATCCGTGTTTAATTCCGTGCAATTCTGATCTCTTTTTCTTTTACAACTTTCACTCTTATTTCACATATATGTACATATGAACCAATACTTACATACGTGAATGTACGTGTGTATTTTTAACATTTGTAGTGGTGTTGTTTTTAGGAACCTTTTATTCCTTTAATACTGAACCGATTTCAGTAATATATAGTGGGTTCACTAAAGTACACCAATGTCTACCATTTGGTAAAAGAATGGTGAAAATCGGCTGGCAAAAATTTTGTCTTCGCCTATTTATATAATAGACTTATCAAGAAAAGTTCGAAAAATGATTTATTATTAATAGTAATTTAATTAATGCTATCAATTTGATTACTAGTGTAAGTAAAAACTATTTTTCAATTATTATTACAAATATTTTTAATTGAAATCGGGAGCTGAAAACAAGAATGAGACTGGACCACCGTAAACACCAACACCTCCTACAAATTATAGACTTGAACGCATCACACAATATATCAACTCTCTCGCTTTTTGTAGAAATACACAATTAAAAAAATTCAAAATTATAGATTTTGTTACCCAAATTGAGGAAAATCGCGCTTAACTCACAACGAATGGGTGTCAATTTTGTTCTCTGTGGAACGGGTTTTTTCCCTCTGTGTTCGTATATATTTAATTTAAACTCAAAAAGTATTTTTCTTCTATTGAAAATTTTTAATTTTAAGTTAATACAGTATTGTTGAACAAGTTCGATATTATAATTGCTAAAACACACCGTTTGTTTGCCTTACAGAAACAACAACAGAGCTGCATTGCAAAAATCTAATAAGAGTTATCACTGCAACATAAAAACAATAACTACTCTAATAAGTCTCCACTCTTTTCATCCCACCACAAATACACTATCTGATCGTTACGATTTTATTTTAATACACATTTATTTACCACGACCAATAAACCAATAAACACTTGTAAAACAATAAAATTCAAGTAACTTGAGAGTCAAATGCACCAGCAGCCATTAATAAATATTCTGCGCTGCACAAAAAAAATATTAGTTTTGCGCTTTTACCAGACCAGACTATTTAACGAAATATAATTTATGACATTTTCATGTAGTTCGAAAGTATTTATAAAAATATTTACGACCCTTTTTTACACGATTTTTTATATACTCGTACATAACTATATACATATTTTTTATTATTCATATCGTTAGCTCGTTTATTCTTTCCAAAGAATTCACGTTTACTGGCTCAAGTGTTTAATAAATTATAATACTTAATATGCAGTTCTTTTGGTTACTTTATGTTTTATTTCAACTGTATTAATTTTGTTTGTTTTTAATATACAACATTTTTAATTTTTAATTGTTGTTTTAAATAAAATCAGTATGATTTATTTACAGGTATGATTATTTACAGTGAGAAACAAATACATAGAAAAGAACATCCTGCCATAAAAGCAAAGCAAAGAAGCGGCAGAATATTAACGATTGGAAGTTCCAAGGACTCTGAGGAACTCATAGAGATTGGAAGAAAGTGGTTTGATAGAATTTCATGCTGAAAATTAAATATTTAGCAGGTCAATGCTAAGTTAAGTTAAGTCAGGACAGGAATTTCAAGACAGGATTTTTAATTCTACAATCAATTGTATTTGTTCTATTTAAACTGCAAGCGATAACATTCATATAGATTAATTTATAACTTTAGCTCCATGTACGATCTTGTGCATTTGAGATTGCAAACTTAAAGATATTTTTTTTAAATGTCCTTCATTAATGATGGCTGTTCTTCAGCTGATACACCCTAAGTTAGTTTATGTCAAAAAAAAACTTTTCTATTACATATTTACCCAACGTTTCGTCAATTTTATGCTAACTTTTTTGAGGGCGTCGTCTATTTAAATAAAAATCATTTTATCACAATTTCAATACAATGAATTTTTAAAAACTTACAAATTGGAAAAAAAAGGCTTTAAGTTACATAAAAATGTTTAAGAATAATTTAGAAATTAAATAAAGATATATATTTATATTGTTTAATTATATTTATATATTTATATTCATTGAGTTTAAAAGCGGCAATTTTCTATTTAGTATTTTTTAAAAGTTGATTTCAGTGAATACTTTCGAATATACTTTTTTTGTTTTAATGATAATTTTTCAAGATTTACGTTTTTGGAAGGCAACATTTTGATAAGTACCTTTTTCAAGCGCTGTTTGTATCTCAAGGTACTTCTCGTGAAAAGCATTTTTCAATATATGTATATATCAAAGAAATACTTTTATATCCGTTTTTCTTCTTTATTTTCCAACCGATTTTCTTAATTATTCTACCAAATGGTAGACATTTTTAAGCCTTAGTGACCCATATTAAAATACCTTCAATATTAATGGAATAAAAGACTCCTAAAGTTGACACCAAAATACACACGTACATTCACTTATGTAAGTATTGGTTCAAATGCCGGAAGTTGAAAAATAATAACTGCCAGTCCCAGGATGTCACAAATATTCGTTCTTTCGTACAAACACATTTAAAACAATAACAAAATATTAGAATTTGAACGAATACTTGCAACATCGTGGGACTGGCAGTAAGAGATCAGAATTGAAAGATATGAAAATTAAGTATGTACATGTTTATTACAGTTTTGTTTTATTCGGAAAGAAATTTGTTTATGTAAATGCTTACAGCCTTATTCACAAAAAAAATTTTATTGAAGACATTATGTTCACATTAGTTAATAATCAGTTTAGGTCGTACTAGCCAGTAATAAGAAACCTTATTCACAAACGTTTAATAAGGCAAAGTTAACTATTAAGCGTTTTTTTCTGTGATTTTTTCGATTAGCAAGTATTCTCTAAGGATTGAAAAAATGTGAAATTAATTCCATATAAAGGTTGTTTAATCAATTTAGACTAATAGCATATTGCTTATAATATCATAAAATATATATAAATTTATTAAGACATGTTGAAATGGCATTGCCAACAATATGTTTTGATAAAATATTACAAAAATATTCAAATACCGAGTACGTTGCAGTTTTTTATACACCACTAATTTATTTGACTGATTTATTTAGAAAATTGTTAGTGGTTGCAAAGTGCATAAACATGGAAAAAATCATTAGAAGAAAACGCAGTGACAACTGGGTGGCAGAAGACAAGGCAAGTATTAATATATCATTGATCAGGTAAAATTATGCGTTTGCGTGTGTATAAATATGTACATACTTATATTCATAATACACATGTATGTATTATGTACGTACATTTTCTTGAACTTTTTTATGTTAACTAGACCTTGCTGAAGGAGTTGGTAAAAGAAAGCGTGTCCACAATAAAAAACAAAAACACAGACACCAATTACTTCATAAAAAATTTACTTATTTTACAGTTATACTTTGTTCAAACCTGCCGATTGTCGAAATTACATTTTCATATTTTTTTAATTTTTCATACTATCAAACTTTCACAATTATTTTTTTACTTTTAACAATACAAATGTCAACTTATTAAACAGATAAAGAAGGGTGATGCCTACAATAAATTTAATCAATTTAATTTATTAGTGTCTAATTGTAGCTTCATAATGCTATTAAACGTTTGTGAATATTACTTTAACGATTTTTGCTTATTAGTCTCTAATAAAACGTTTGTAAATAAGGCTGTTAATATTTAATTAATTATAGCTAGAATATTTTCGATTGTGTCGGTCATAGAAAATACTAGTTTTCTTTAAAAGCTACATTTTTAAAGGTTCCTTTCTTAAAGAGTTAATTTTTTAACAGCCATAAGTATTTTCTATGTGTAGCGAAAGTACTCGAACAAAGTGTTCATGAATTTCTCAAGCAATATTTTATAAAAAAAAAACTTCAGCATACAAAAAATTAAATAAAAATGTTTTTTTTAAGTCAACAAAAATTCTTCGAATGCAGCAGTCGTCTGACTTTTTTATATTTATTTTTCATTTCTTACTTTTGCACTATTGTTTGTCTATTTATTTTTTCATTTTGAGGTTTGGTCTCAATGGCCAGTGTCATTTAAGTTAAAACCCAAACGAATACAATGAAGAGTACATTTTTGCGTTAAAGGAATTTATTTCAAGTTATTAAAACGCATTGTTGTTAAAAAGTAAATACCAGTGAGCACATGCAGCGCCAAGTATTACACACACATATGCTCGCGCTCGGAGCGTGTCTGTGAGTGTGTGACGATATGAGTCCAAGTTTTAAAGGGCATTACAACAGAGCACTTTAACAAATAAAATTTCTTTTTTAACACTCACACGCATTTGAAAAAGGTTTCCATGTAAACATTGCACTCACACTCGCACAAGTGTGAGTATGAGTGAGTGTGAATGAGATGTGGTGTGTGTGTATGTGTTAATACAATACTTTTATTCCATTATCCTCTATTTACACGTATGAAGTGTTTGGGTAAACACAATAAGATTTTAATTGTTTGTGAATATAATTGCTGTCGCTGTTACATTTATTGTTTGCAAATTTGTATTATTTGTTGCAGCATTTTAATAATGATATCAAAAATAAAAATGCCATTGAACAGGATATTGTGTCTGGCCTATTGTTTGAGGTGGCAAAAAATGTGGATTGTAAAATAACACATATACAAAGCCACACACACTTAATGTGCAATTTTGTAAAGCAGTATAATTAAATTTTTGAAATTTCAACTTTAATTGAACAACAAAATTGTTATTTTCAAATAAAGTTAATGGAATTTAGTAATTAGAACAAATTGTATATGAACCTACGAAACTTTAAATATTTTCATGAGAGAAAAGTGAAAATTTTTAAATATTCTTTTAGGGTTTGTGTGAAAAGTTCCGTTTAAATTGCCAGTTTGGTTTAATTGTGTCATCTGTTGTGGCTTTCATTGTTAACTAAACACAGAGTCCTAAAGAATCTAAAGTTGAGAGTCATATTAAAATTCAGAACATTAAATTTTACAATAAAATAATTTTAAAAAAAATTATGGCGCTTTCTTGCTTGAACACTCTTTAACAAAATTTTAAATGATTAAGTTGTCTCTGTGCTTTAACTAAGAATCGATTTTAAATCGTGTATTT
Organism: Gymnocheta viridis; assembly: GCA_956483585.1. NCBI lineage: Eukaryota > Metazoa > Arthropoda > Insecta > Diptera > Tachinidae > Gymnocheta > Gymnocheta viridis. The sequence goes on along the minus strand of OY101440.1, from coordinate 45,027,147 downwards.
CTTGTAGGCAGTTCAGTTTCGAAATGCGGCACTGCATGATCAGAAAGGCAATCGACTATTAACAGTCTGCGGACAAATGCCAATAGTTTGGAGCAATTGCTGTTGATATCATGGAATTTCCCTTCAGAATTTAAAGAAATGGTCATCATCTAATGCCCTGTTGAAGAAGAAGGCAATAAACAAGTTTTTAAAAAGCATTTATGAAAATTAATGATCTGTTGTTCGTCAATTATGATTAAAAAAGATTTTCTATCAACAACAGAAGAACGTCAATAAATTATCAAAGTACTTATTAAGCCCCTCAACAATAAAATCCTGTTCCAATTTAACCCATTGCCGCAACTTAAAACTCTTAAATAAAGATACAAAATATAAACAATATATAATTCGCAAAAGCTTCAAGTATTTTTTCCAGTTTATGAAGTGATATTATTGTAAGATTTCATTTGAACGGATTTTATTATTTCATTTTAACACACAACACATACAAGTATTATGCAAATACAATTTCAATGCAATATTAAAAGCTATAAATTTACATGAATGAAATAAACCATAAGTAAGTAGTTTATGAAAAAATAAAAACAAATGAAGATACGAAAAAATTGAAATACATTAACCAAAGTATATTCAGTGACCAACGAAATGACTCTTATAAATGACCGAAAATAAATTATGTAAACAGAAATACAAATCGCATCATTAAATGACAAGGAAAAGCGACCAACAAAATAGCCTTCTATTAATTGAAAAATAATATCAAAGGATAAATTGCTACGACGATTCTTGTTGAATTCGAAATGGACAGTTCTTCGCTGGCCCACTTTTATTTTAAGATTTTATTTTAAAATTTTTTATAAGAAAAATTTTAGTCAAATTTTAAATAAAAATATGTTCAGGGCCTTCTAATAAAACGTTTAATTTTCAATAGCCTGGTGTTTTAACAGTTTATCACCCACCACTCATCCTGTACTTAATAAAAATAGAACGATAAAAAAATATTCACACGATAGCACGACAATAAAAATTGAAACAGTAGAAATCGAACGAATGAAAAACTTTAAATGTCTCGGAATCGTAATAAATGATAAGTGGGAAGGCTCAAGGGAAATAATATGTCTCATAGAGATGCATTTTTCAAATACAACAAGTTTTTGATGGACCAGCCATGATATTAGTTTGGCAACAAAAGGGACGGTTTTTCAAATGCTACGTGTGTGATCCATGTTATTATATGCAGTAGAAGTATAGACAATTAAAACAACGATCGCAAAAAGATTAGAAGCTTTCGAAATGTGGATTTACAGATGCATGCTAGAGACACCATGGACTGACCGCGTTTCAAATAACAAAATATTGAGGAAAATTAAGCAGGTCCGTCGGCAAATAAAAACTGTAAAAAATAGGAAAATCTCTTGTGAGAAAGGATAAATATAAATTTCTTCAAAAAGTTCTCTGATACAAAATTGAAGGAAGACGAGCGAGAGGCAGCAGAGAACTTTCCTGGTTGGACAGCAAACAAAATATTTGTAAGTTCTTACACAAAGTTCTTATGAGAGTCTGAATTTCCATTAGAAATCCCTACCAGCCTTAAATTATAAATATATCTCGATATAAAACTTACTAATTAACTCTAAAAAAAGTTTTATTTATTGTGTGTTGAACAAGTACAGACTTGTATACTCGACGAATCTTGTCTAGAACTCTATAAATTTATAAGAAAAAAATATATTTTCTCTGTTTATTCTATCTGTTGCAAGCAGTTTATGCAACCGATATTACCACATGCCATATGCCACATGCATTTTAGTATAGTTACAGTTTAAATGAAGCCATAAAGTTTACGCGTAAAACCTCGCATATGTCAGATTAATCTCTTTAGGACAATTTGTATGAATGCAGCAACAATGATGGTATTAAATAAATTTAATAATTTAAAAGGAATGAAAAACAATAACAATAAAAAAGTATAAAAAAGGACCAAAAAATAAATAACAATAATAAAAAAACGAAACGAAACAAGAGTTAAAACTATAGATCTCCTCTCGCCTACGCCCACATTTGCTGGTAAATTAATGGATTTTTAATTGTCTCCGTGTGAGTTTTATATGTGTATACGCTTGTAAAAAGCCTACAGAAAGGATTAAAATTACAACACAAACACTTACAATACATAAAACTAAAAGAAATATACATACATATTTATGTGTATACACAAGTATAAATTGTGTTTATGGTTGAAAATGAAAGGAAATGAAAAATGTGGCATACAATATTCAAAAGCGGCCTGTCTACACACATACACACACTCACACATTTGCATACGTGCATGTGGATGTACAGTATTGGCCATAACTAAAGCACCCCAAAGTACACATTCTGGAAATCAGCATTTTTTTTTTAAACAATCTTTTTTTTTGAAGGAATTATAAATAGTTTTTGTAATTAATATCTTTATTTTAAAATTAACATTTACTGCCAATCCCATGATGTCACAAGTTTTCGTTCTTTCGTACAATTACATTTAAAACAAAAGCAAAATTTTAGAATTTGTTTTTGTACGAAAGATCGAATATGTGTGACATCCTGGGGCTGGCAATAAATAAATAAATAATTGTTCTCTAAAATTGTTTTTAAAATCAAAAAAAAAAGTAGAAAACGATAAAACAAGTCGGACAAAACAACGGCACCCCTAATAGAAATTTAAAAAATTTTAATACGCTGCTGTATATTTGAAATGGAATTTAACGATACCCATCACAAACGAATTTTGTGTATCAGATGAACAGATAAACAGAAAAGTGGTGCAAAAGAAAAAAATTTTAACAATTGCTTTCTAAATAATTTCAACGGCGAGAAACAAGTACTCAAATCAAATTACTGATGATTGGAGGTCTGGCCTATCAAAGCATGAGGAGATAAGTAAAAAATATTCAATCAACCGATCAGTGATTTCCCGGTTTATTTCAAACTTTTACGGAGGACGTCCTCGTAAAACATCACGTCATGAAGAATTATTGATCAACAGAGCAATACAAAAAGATCCTACAACATCCTCTAGTCAATTGCGAAACAGCTTAGCGTTGTGCATTAGCGAGAGAACGATCCGCAGAGCTGTAGAAGCCGGATTATTCAGTCGACGTCCAGCAAAACCGCCTTTCATATCATCCAAAAACAAAAAAGCTAGACTTGTATACGCCAAAGCCCACATAAACTGGACTGTCCAAAAATGGAAAACAGAACTGTTATCTGATGAATTTAAATACAATTTAAAAGATTCAGATAGAATAAAGGAGAAATAGTAAATCCTAAGTACTGCAAAGCAACTGTCAAACATGGTGGTGATGGTGGTGGTGTCATGGTCTGGTGTCTCTGGTCAAGGAAGGGGACCGATTAATCACATTGACGGAATTATGGATCGTTTTCTCTATCTTGATATTCTACAGAACGTGGGGCAACCCCTATGCAGAGGACAAAATGCTCTTCAATGGAGGTTCCAACCTGCAAAGTGTGAAAAGAATGGCTGCAGGGTAATAGGATTGAAGTTCTTAACTGGCCTGTCCAATTCCCCTATCTCAATTCTATTGAGAACCTTTTCAAAATTGTTAATATGAAAATAAATCGGAATAGTTACAGAAATAAAACTGATATATTTTAAGCTGTCAAAACAACCTAGGAAGCAGTATCACAATATACTATTAAAAATTAAATATCATCCATTCCTAGAAGATGTGCATGTGTTAATAAAAACAAATTAGTTTTGTAAGTTTATTTTTCTCGCTTGCACAAGGGAGTGCTTTAGTTTTGTCCTCTGATTTTTCTATTTGAAATAATTAAAAAAAATGTTTTGTTTTCCGAAAAAGTGAAATTAAAAACGTTTGTTAATGTGAATAATAAAGACACTAACAAATAAAATTGCATTTTAATATAAATGAAAAAACTTTTTTAATGAAAAAAAATTTATATTTTGTTTGTACCTTATTTTGAAGATGCTTTATTTATGGCCAATACTTTATATTATCAAACTCATGTGCATTGGTATGTTTGTAAGTAAAAAAAATAAGTATATAAACAGAGTTTATATAAAATACATGAACAAATGAACAATTCTATGTGTTTGGTTCTGTAGAATTGATAAAAAGAAACATTAAGCAGGCATGCACACATACATATGTACGGATGGATTGTGGGTTGAAATAAATAATAATAACAAAAATTTACAAAAAAAAAACACAAAAAAATTAACTACTTGAATAACTCTTGTGCAACATTCACATACTGAACTGTGGTAAGATGAGCCGGATGCAAATGCACCAGCGGGAAGAGTAAAATGAGAGAGAAAATTTGTTTTTAATTAAATTGCTTAAGGTTTAAATAAAATGCGTCATGCATCATGTCTGTACTCAGCAATAAGGACATTGCAATAAAAATCCTGCTACAAGTAACCACACTTACATACTTTTCACATTTAACTGGCCAAAATAAATATGTATAATGAAAAGAAAAACATCTACGGCAGCAGCAGCAGCAATAGCAGCAGCAACCACACAATTTTAAAAGAAAAGTCATTTATCAATATTAACGCAGGCAAAAGCAAAAAAATAAAAAGAAAAAGAAACGCAATTTTATCAGAAATTGATTGGAGTTTTATTGTAAAAACAAGAATAATGTATAATTTTATTTTTAAGCTGCATTCCAGAGGCCAAGAAAATGCTACTTACAGTTGAAAAAAACTTTATCTTTCAAAAAATGTTAAATTCTCATAATATTTATATGAATTTATGTAAAAATGTTTCCAACTAAAAGAGTTAGTTTTTCTTTTAGTTTTCAGATATCTGCGTAAAACAAGCGGTGTAGACATGAATATGAGTTTGAGAATATAATGGAATCTATAGAACAATAAATTTGGCTGTAAAACACAAATCACCTGTTTCTTAAGCTTTATTTATGGGAAACTTTCTACAAAGACATATGAAAGATATAGGAATAAGTTATTAGTTGGTTTTTCAGAAATCAAAACAAATAAAGCATCAGCTTCAACTTATTTGCAGAAATTTTTTTTATTATTATCAAAATTACATAAATTGAACATGAAAAGCAAATCGTTTGTAACGTAAATCAGCATAGAATTTATAGTTCGATCAAATTAATTTTTAATCAGCTAAAATCTTTGTAATGACTTCAACTAAGAACAATATACTTTTCCACACAATCTACATATCACCTGCATTTCTTTACAGTTGTTATTTAAATACTAAAAAGTAATTAAACAAGTTAATTAATCTCTGAATGGTCCAGTAGTAGATCGCTTATAATCCTAACTAGAAACTGGAAGATTATTTGGCAAGCACGATCATTTCGTTACTCATAGTTTTTAACAGATTTTATAATATAAACCAGGATAACTTCGTCATTTGAAAACAAATTTTAAAAATTCTTTTTGCACATGGAAAAAGTCGACTAAAATTGTTTTCTTTTTTCGAATGTTTTTTAGCAAAGCATAACGGGTTAATCTATTTAATAATATAGAACAGTCAGAAGTGTTATCTGATTCTGAATAAAATGTTAAAATACCAATCTATTCTTTTATATACAATAGTGGTCTTAAAACAGTATTAAAATTGTTTTCTTAAATTTGTTGTATATATATTTTTCCACTTAGGATATATCAGCAGTTTGTGGGTACTAATATTATTAAATTCATTTAAAACTTAATAGCCAGCTGGTTGCAATATATTATGTGAGATTTTTAAATGTCAATGGCTCTAAGCCCTTTTGTTTCAGCAGGTTGAACTTAGAACTTTTTAATGTTCAACAAAAAATAAAAATTAAACATCGTAATACTGATTTGTTTTTGCAAACGATGTGTTTTTATTTCTTATAATTTTAAAATATGTGGATAGAAAGTTATGTACAAAATTTGAAAAGATTTTGTTTTGAAATATATAGACTTGCTAAAAAAAACCCTCAACAAAACCTTTTGAAATTCTTTGAAAAAAGATATTGAGACCTGTCTTGAATAATAAGTTTAATAGTTATGTAATAAAAAATACTTGTTCTTCTTTTAAATCAAGCAAAAATTCTGCTCAAACACTTTCAGTCTCGTCGACTTTTTTGCACTCTTGCTCACGGTCGCTTATGTGAAAAAAATGTTACTCACGATCTGCCTTGATCTGCGGTTATTATGACTTAAAAGATTTTTTATTTTATATTAAATAAATCCTAATTTAAGCATCTCATAAACATTTTTTACAACATTATTTTTTTCTCTCTTTAATTCAATTTATTTCAGCTTATGTGTTTATGCCACAAACATTACTTTCTCATCAAATCTTATTACGTTTTAAATTTGTATAATTTATCTGCATTCAGCATTCAGATAATATTCGTATAAAAATTCTATCTAAATTACTGTGTCACAAGAAAGTGGAAGTGTCAGAAAATCTCACACAGCCATTCACACACACACACACACACACACAACCATAACCGAAAACAATACTCGGGAGGCATTAAGCCTGAACAGACTCACTCACACACACACACACACACACACACACACCCCTACACCCTAACAAAACTAAAAATGTTTGCAATGTATGCAAAAAAAAGAAAACCAAGAAAAAAAGATTTCCAACATTACTTGAGGGAACACATGTCATATCCAATCTCGGCTTGTTTAATATAAAAATGATACACACAAAGATAAATACCAAACTGGAGTATAAACGTACAAATGAACGGCTGAAAGAATGGAAGTATGATTAAACGTATAAAAGAAGGAACGAATGAATGGAAGAATAAATGTATGAATGAACGTATAGAAAAATGAAATTGTCTTCAATACCTTCAAAAGGGATAATGCAATAAAATATTGCTTTGGTTAGCAGAAAGCAAACAAACAAAAAATATTAAGCTGAAAGAAATACTAATAATTTTTAAATTATGATTGCCTACAGCCAAGGCTGTTAACTGTCTGAAAAGAGGAAGATAAAGAAGAGGAGGAATAAGAAAAAGATCTATAGCAATGACACCAACAACAATGTCAGACTTAACAATGCCAACAAAGACCGTATGACAACAATACACTTGAACATTTCCCCGCCATCTCTCAGGCTCAAAGAATAAAATCACAGCCCAAAAACGAAGAGCCAAACAAAAATTCAAATTTCCGCTTTTACACAAATATCCGCCGCCATTCGGAATACAATGACTACAACTATCACACATAAATCGCAAAGAAATGGAAGGCCAGCCTATTCAAAACCATAAAAAGAACAACAATAATGTTTATGTCTAGTTTTTTGTCGTTAGAAATTTCAAACATTTAGATGGCTTCCCAAGGCTTTTGTAGCGAAAGCAACTGTATGAATTACAATTTTAATTTGCTTATAAAACAAAAACAACAGTTGCTAGAGAAGCAACCAACCCAGTACATACAATTGTACAACAGCAATAAGAACCAAAATTTTCGTTTGTGTATAAATGGAACAAATCAAATTTATGGCCGTATGTTTCTCAATACGACTCAGTGAAAACTGATTCTTTTTCTTTTTTTTTGTAATTTTTTGCAAAATTTGAAAAGGAAATAAATACTGGTTTGGTAGTGGTGGTACTTGCACTAACACAGCATTTATTATTTGGGATCTATTTTCCTTATTCTTGCTAACCAAAAATGTAATGCCTACTTTTAGGCAACAATGAATTGCATACAAAATGAATGAAATTCAAATTCATATTTGCCTAGGAACTAGCTAAAGTATGGTAAAATGTATAAATGTGTACACATAAATTTTGTTTTTGAAATATTGAGATGTAAATGCTTATTTCGAATGGGAGTTTTGAGTGTGTGCGTGTGTGTGTGTACATGTGTGTGTATGTTAAGAAAAGTACATATGGAAAATGTATCCAATTTTAAATTGGATTTCATTATAGATTATGACTAAGAGTGTGCTGAGAGTTGAAGCTTAAGAATTATAACTATAAATTATGATGACACAAAAATTAAATCATATATTACAAACAAAAGACAAGATAATAAATTCAAAACTCTTTTTGCCAGAGTTTGCAGAATAACTTTAGGGATAGAATTATTGATAAGCATTTTGGCTTGAAAAACAAAAAAATATCGAGTTTTAAAATTATGTTGCTTTTGAAAAATGACGAATTTCATATTAAAATGAAATGCCTTAAAATTATTTATATATGGCGAAGTTCTGAAGGAGCAAATATTTAAAATATGCAAACAAAAGGGATCTAAAAAACGTGTTTGCCTGTTAATAATATATATATGCATTATAACTTTTTCGATTGGGCGCCAAATATTTTGTAATGATTTGTATTTCATTTATCTAATTCCCACTATAACATTCAACTACGGGAGAACTCTCTGTCAACTCTATCCCGACTTTTTGCGCAACAAAAGGATGATTTTTTAAATTGATTTATTGTTTTGTTTATTTAAACGTCCAGGAATCTCCTGCGTGGTAAAAACCCACGTCTTATTTTCTCTGTAAAATATTAATCCCAAATAACTCGTCAATTCAAAGTTTGTAATCCCATAAGCCTTTCAATACCGTGTTCGCAATTCTTTATAAATTTCCTAGCATGTTGTGGTAATTTAATATTGAACTGAAATTTGTATTTATATAATCCAAATTTTCACAAATTTGTTCATTTATTATTTAATTCAAATTTATATTTACTTCATTGCAACTAATAAAAATTTGTTCACTAATTTCATGAAGTCTCCATGAATTTCATCTTATCTTATCAAATATTTAATGAAGGAGCGTGCGAATTATTTCTAAAACATATTGTTCTTAATCCACTGTGGACTGGTAATTAAATTTAACTAAATATTCAAAAATGCTTTAAAATAACAGTTTCCGAGCGACAGCGCTTTCTTAAAAGCAAAAAAAGTAGCGCAGCGCAGCTCTATAAAGCCCCTGAACGAAGGTATTACATTATAAGCATTTAATACATATTTAAAAAGTTAATAGAAAAACAAGCTTAGCAAAAACATTTAAAACTAAATATCACAATCAAAGAAAATTATTACAAAAAAAAAATAACTATTTATAAACTAAAAATAAATAAACAAGATTGCGCTATTTGTATTATAAAGATAACAAAAGACATCATTATAACTAATTCAGATATGTGTCATCGCTTACTTATCATTATTAGACACGAAACAAATCAACTCATAAATATTCACACTCTTATAAACGAATTTTCATATAAAATAATTTTCATATAAATATTGGACATTTATACATGACATTTATTTTCGTAATATCCTTGTCACTTAAACTGATTCTCTGGCCAATCAGGGCTTTTGAATCACGAGCTCTTAAAGTCGCTTTGCCATTGACTGAAAAAGCCGTCGCCCCATAGTGCAGACAACTCTCATAATCATAGCCCACATCGAAATCAGTTACATACGAACTTTTATATTTCTCGAAATTAAATTCTTTGCCAGGTATTATATTTTCATAAAGAATTTCTACATAATCATCGCGCTGCGCATCACTCTGTTGATGATAGAAACCGAGAGCATGCATGAATTCATGCAATATTGTGCCGGTACGAAAACATCCTTGATTCAAGGGATAAATTTCCAAATTCATTTGCTGGACTTCAGCCAAATAGCCAACTGCTGTATAACAGCCACCTGGATCAGATGTTATTTTCAAATAATAACGCTGTGCATCGCTGGCCTCTTGGAAACGAACACAAGTACGAGCCTCTATTGTTGCAATACCTTCTAAAATCGCTAAGCGATGGGCAGTATCTGGTGGGATAAAAAAGATTGGCCTGTGTAAGCTTAATAAGGTAACAGCACGTAAAATTGTGTCTGCATCAGAAAACTAAAAAAATATATTTAAACAAGTTGCTTTTCGAGCGAAAAATTATCTCAAAACTAACTTGAATTATAATATTAATCGATTTCACAAATAACGTTTTCTCATGCAGACACTCCTCAAGAAATAAATTAATTTTCTGAAAAAATTCCTCCCAATAAGACTCACCGAAATTGCCAGCAATTTTATAATAAACAATATTATTTGGCCATCTTTTCGATTCCGCCACTAATCCATTGCGTCCTTGTATTTTCGAATTGATCATACGCAATTGTTCTTCCTTTAGAAGCATATCTCCTTCAAATTTGCCAGCCCCAATTTCAGGATCTAAGTCTTTGCCACTTAAAGGACCGGCCTTGACTTCAGTGCTTAGAATAAAATATCCGAAGACCATTAAGAGAGAATGTAACTGAAACATTTTTATTTATTGCAAACTTAACTAAAACTAAGGTGAATTTCTAAAACTTTAAGAATTTAAGCAAATAAACTGGACTGCAAATGCAATAAGCACTTGTAAGTTGTTTTTAAAATGCTATTGTGTAATAGAGATGATAAGATATCATGCATTTATTTGTTATAGCAAAAATGACGAACTGATATAAAGACAATCATAAAGTTGAGTGTGGTGGAAAGCTAGAAAGTTATCAATGCCGCAAGAAATACAACATACAATAAATCAATTCGTCATAAAAATCAATCTGATTAAATTAATATTGAAGACAATGGATATGTTAAGAATTCGTAACAAATTTGTATTGTTTTAAATAAAAAGCAACGACAGTAGAAAATATGTGGTTAAAGATAGCTTCTTCAGTCAGCTTCGTTTTTAAGAGCCTTCTCTTCGTTCACATACATCTCGCTCCGAAACTGTGAAGTTAAAAAAATTTCTCATTTAAAGACTGTTAAGTTAACATTATTGATATTCTATAACATTTTCATATATAGACATTTTTTAAGAGTAAAAAAATCGGCCTAAATCGAAATAGTAGGGATAAAGTAGATAACTGGGTGGAAGCACAAGCCGTCACAAGATTCAGAACTGAAGAGATTTTATGTCTTTCCCATTCGCGTTTTACGGTAATTTCCGTATTACTATTATCTTATTTTTGTATCGAAGGAAATTCCCTTGATAATTGAATGATGTCTCAGATAACGTGCTGATTAAACTTTTTGTTCAGTTCATATTATTTGTTAAAAAATTTCAAGCTTGAATGAAATCACTTTTTATAATTTAATTGTTTTTATTTAACAACCAATTGAGTTTAAAAATTCTCTTTTTGCTGAGTTTTGTGATTTAATTGAATCACTCCATCCGTTTAATGCATTTGTTTAAACGAAAAAATTTTATATGAAATTCATTTAATCAATAGTCATTAATTTTCCGTAAGAAACTCCTGACAAGAGTGTGAGTTTTTTCCCATAAAGTTCACTCTTAGAAAATGTTGTACAAAATAACATTCATTTATTATCCATATTTTTTGAGTTCATTAATATTTCTTTAATCTATTCACAATCAAGCATGTTAACATTTCCGTAGTCGTTTCATTTCCTTCTTTTAATAACAAATTCACAGGATTTTCATTTAGAAAATCCAGCAGTAAAGTATCTAATAGGAAGCTCTCTTATCTAAACCATTTTTCAAAAATATATAGATGTGTAATAGATGTACATGAGCATGTATGCGTATGTATACATATATATACATACACACATTTGTATATCATTTGTTACCTTTCGAAATGTCAGAACTCTATTATAATAAAAATTATTTATGAATGGAAGAACTCATAACAAAACTTATTATTTAAATATTGTTATAATTCATTATTTAGCAATTATACGAATAAGCTTGCAGATAATAAATGATAATAAATGCCATTTTTCCGAAGGAAGATAAAGTTTTAATTTAGTTGTTTAGGCACAAACTAATAAAACAAATAGAAACCAAACGGCTACACATGTCATTGAATTTCGTTATTAATTACTTTACCTGTTTTGATTATTATCGCTTGTCTTATTGTTTGGTTTCGAATCATTAATATTATTAACGCACTCACGAATGTAGTCTGAACCACACACACACACATGCTTAATGCACATAAATACATAATACATTATAAAGCATATCTTGAGGGTTCAAAACAAACAGATCGCTTTAGAAAGGGATATAAAAGAAATCCAATAATCTTGAGATACTAAAACTATTAATAAAAATTATAAAACTTTTACCTCCGGCATGGCGATAGTGGAAATATTCTTAATGGCAAATAGCTGAGGAGTGAGAAATAAGTTATTAGATTAAACGAAGAGATGCGAAGAGTGCTCCTGTACCATGTATTACTCAATACTCAAATCCACAATATATAATTTCTCTCAAAAATTTGTGTCGAACGTTCTCAAAAATATTAAGTGATTTTTTTTTTGTGATCAAAAATCACTTAAAGGTAACTTAAACCGACAAATGGAGGGCTCAGAGCTGAAGTGAACCAAGTCACAAAAAGACAATTCAAAGATATTTTGAGTTTCAGTAAATGAACTGCTTCGAAAAAAATATAAAATGAGAGCCATTGACTTTGGTTTTTCATCGTTACCATAGGAACGAACCACTTTTTTGCGGAAAATTTTGCATTAGTTTTGACATTTTCCCTCCAAATAGAAATGACATGCAACTCATGTTGGACAGTTTCCCTGACTGCGTAAGCTTAATTGTTTTGTGTGGTTCACACATGTCGTATCAAAATGAAAATTTGTTTAATACTTTTTTTTTTATCATACAATTCATCAGATGAAATATTTAAATACAAGACCAATAATTAAAATTGCTTTTGGAAGTTTGAATTAAGTATCTTCACAGCATATAAAAAAAGGATGCTCGTTTCTACAACAGCAAAAGCAATAGGCATTTTATTTTTTGCTACTTCTCCTGAATTATAAAAAGAGAATCAAACACCAATAACATTTTTTAAATATTTGTTTTTCCTTTTCGTTTCTTTTATTTTTTCACCAATTAAAAATTTTCTCTCAGCAAATACAGTCATTTCATGCAATTGTGAGCAAGTTTTTGCATTGAAAGATCAGCTGCTAAGCGAACTTAGTGCTTAAATTAATTTACCTTGAATATTTTAAAATGTTTGAATATGAATTTTGGTTTTATTTTTTTCAAATAGATATTTTTATTTTTTCATCATGATGGTCATTTATATTTCAAAATTTATATCAATCGTTTATATTTTGCTGGCCGAATTAAATTATATTTAATGTGATTATTTTTCGAGCAAATTGTTTGTTAGTGGTTTTTAATCCAAAGTGATTATTATATTTGGTTAAAGTTCGTAACGTTTTTCATCGGAAAGAATTTGGTCATGAGACAATATTCCAAAGGCACAAGGGAAATTTATCATCAATTAATTTCAACTTACACGGCAGAACATAACTTATATTTAATTTACTCTGCAGCCACATTATCAAGTTTTTCTTTCAAGTTTTTCACACATAATGCTTATCAAAATTCATTTTATTTGATAGCTGTGACGTTCGCTGCACGCAACTTTAAAGCAATTTTATTTTTCAAGATGTCATCGTCAAGAAAACAGCTTCAAATCGCGCAACATATTTGTAAAAAACAAAATAACAAAAGATGTCGGCACAATATTTGAAAAAAAAACGAAAAATTCGTCATAAGAATTGTACTCGGCTGTTTTCTTGACTGTAAATTTGCAGCACTCGACTGTAGAGAGAATTTCAAAAGTAAGTCCGTATTAACTTATTTAATTAAAAAAGGTGGGGGTGGGGGTAGTGTTTCGAATTAGAACTAGCTAATCAAAACATGATCGTGTAACTCTTAAGTTAACAAAAATATGAATTTAGGACAGATATTAGTGTTTAAAGATATTTTTTTGAAAACTTTATTCAAAAGAAATTTTAAAGTTCTTTAACAAGAAACTGTGAACACGATATATACATCGATTCAGGCAACTTAACTGTACTTGATGCAACGCTTTAGATGTATATAACATTTCATTAATATGTAATAGATTTTTTAAAATTTGTTGGATAGTGTAATTAAATCCGAAAATAATTGATAATATTGGTTGTTATATATGATATTTCATAAATTTAAGATTATTATTTTTAATCGCTGCAATAAGTGAAGAAACTAAATTAAGCACAGTGGATTGGTTCTATAGAAATAGTAATCTTTTTTTAAGTTTTAAGTTTCAAAAGACTGCTTCTCGATAAATGGCTTAAAGGCAAATGTTCTAAAAATTAATGGCCTGATTCACAATGTGTGCATTAAAACCGGTTCTCCCTTATAAAAATCCAACACTAAACCTACTAAAACTTTATTATCAAGGCCATAAATATATAGATTTATTTGCAAACTAAAGCGTACTTATTGAATTTATTTTAATATCCATGAACTTGAACCTAACAAAATTATTCATAAAGTTACATTGTTAAAAGATTTAAAAAACTTTTGTTTGTTGAGGGTTTTTAGCCAGTCTATATGCATGCATTTCATTTCATTTTTAAATCTTTGAAAAAAGATATCGAGGCAATCTCGATTAATATAAATTTAATAATTACCTAGTTAAGATTTTATTTTCCGTTTTGCCTTATTAAATACTTTTATTGTCACCCAAAGGGCGTCTAATTGTATAAAGGTTGTAAAGAAAATAAAATAGATTCATATCGAATATAATAATTTGTTTGTTGGGATTTTTGAATAAGTTTCAAAGCCGACTATGCTTATACTATTGTAATTTTTATAACTCTCATTGAGTTTGTAAAAGTTTTTTTATAAGTAAAGAGGTTTGAAACATTTAAAAATTAGGTTTAAGGTCTACTGGTGATTTGGCTTTAGCACCAATGAAATGCATGTATATAGACTAGCTAAAAACCCTCAACAAACAAAAGTTTTTTGAATCTTTGAAAAAAGATATCGAGGCAATCTCGATTAATATAAATTTAATAGTTACATTGTTAACAAATACGGCCAGAATTAATAGAATAAATATTACAAAACCCGCTCCACACATGCACATCTTGGTGCATTGCGTATTTTCATGGATCGAGAAGCCTACAAAGTATTTAGAGCCGTCAGCTCAGCTCGGCTTTAGAATTATTTGATAACATATTTTATTTTGTTTTTTGGGTTTCTTTGCCCGTTTTTTAAAAAGGACGCTTTTCGATTTATTCAACAAAACGTTTTTTTAATCTAAAATTAATCGGTAAAAACAAATATTATTGTTTTTATTTCTTTATTTGTTTATATTTTTAGATTTTTTTCGATCACTCTTAATAAGCAACACTAAGTGTTATTATTTCATATTGAATGCCAGTAATAACGAAATTTAATTATAATTCTAGTATCGAAGAATTCATGTTAATTTGCTGTTTCTCTAAAACATGAAAAGTTATCGTGTATTTTTTCTTATATGTTACGAGGCCTACTATTTATATTTCGGGAATTAAAAATAATAACAAACATTTGCAAATGAAAATGGCTTTATTGTTTTTCAAAATATTCCCCTTGATGATATACTTTTGCATTCGTTTAAACCATTTTTATAGCAGTTTTTCGATTCCTCTTAAAACGCCTCCAAAACATGATTTTTGAACGCATCAACTGCTTCTTCGGCCCTCGTAAATCGTTGACCACGCAGTTTACCTTTGATATCCGGGAACAAGAAGTCATTGGGTGCCAAAACAGGACTGTACGGAGGATGAGTCATCAATTCGATGTTTTGACGGCTCAAAAATTCACTTGTTTGACGTATATCTGTTGGAGCTCCCCTTGTCATGATGAAGAATGTTTTGTCTTCGGGGGGTTAGTGTTACGAATTTCTTTGAAGACTTCCGGCAAACAAATGGTCGTGTACCACTCAGAATTGACAGTTCTCCGTTGCTCAAGTGGAACAGTGGCCACATGCATGGGTGCCAAACGTGACGGTTTTTCGACATTTTGATGATTTTTTAGAGCGAATTTCATAAAATGACGATTATTGATTTTTGCTTAGTATCGTCAATGTATAGATTTTTTGATTTCACTACAGCACTACTACATAACCTCTACGTGTGGCAAAATTACAATCTCAATAGAAAAAATATTTATATTGAAATGAATTGTTTGGCTTAAGTTCAAATCTGAGTTTACCCATTTCTTCTTAATTTTTAAGAAATTGTTTTTGAATAAATTCATTATTTCATTAAGAGAGGTACTATTTGGAATAATTTATTGTTCATCAGTGGATACTAGTAATTAAAAATATCAACTATTTCCGTATTATTTAACGAATTAGAATACGAAAAGTGCAATTTATTTATTTGCACAAGTTAAATCAATTTCGGTTAGCACGAAATTTCCATCTCTGATGATTAATTATTCCATATATCTCATACTCTCCCGCTTTACCAGAGCCATTGACTGCTGAGATCATGCTATTTTCCATTTTTGTTTACTTTGTTTTTGTCTTTTATAGTTTAAATTCTTAGTTATTCAACATCCTGTGACAATTTAAACCTGGAGATTATTACAGGTGCCTTCGTTTTAAATAATTAATGTTTATGCGTAATATGATGAACTGGAGGCAAATTATAACATTCGATATCGAACGAAATTCCCATACAAATTGAAAAAATTTTGTATGGGATTTCGTTCGATATCGAATGCCGTAATGTGCTCCTGTTTCGGTTTATATTGAAATGAATATTGAACTAAAATATGAAACATATAAAATAAAAAATTTTCGTCTATTTTGGAAAATGTATTAACTGTTTCGACACAAAATCTGTTCAAATCTTGCTTTGAATTGACCAAACATATTTCACATATTTTTCCATCGTTTTGTGTTTGAAGTTTTTAATAAATCCGTTGAATTGTTAATTTTCAAAAGAAAGATTGTTTTCTTTATATAAAATACTATTGGTTGTTTTATAAAACAGAAGATTTTTATGTGACGATTTTGACGGTCGATTGCAGTTTTGTTTCCGCCTCATAAGCATATACTCGTATACATGATGCCACAATTTTATACACGTCTTTTGAAGCACCACGGTTGAACTTTTTAATTATTTCCTTACACCCCTTGACGCAAGCCTTTTTGTAAAGGATATCCAACGAGAACAAATTTTTTTTTTACAACTAAGTATTCATGCAAAATCGAATGTATTGAAGTGTAACTAATGTACAAGGATGCCTCTATCTCACAATATATCACATGACGATCTTGCATTATCAGTTCGAGCCCTGCATCGATGTTTTGTGGCACAACAACCGATTTTGGACGACCTTCACGGAATTCGTCTGCGACGGAACTACGACCACGATTAAATTCACTAAACCAGCGACATTCTGTGGGTTTTTATGGTGTTTTATCGCCATACAAAGAATTGAGTTCATCGACACATTGTTGTTGAGATAATCCACGTCGAAAGTTGTGAAAAATAATCCAACGAAAAAATTATTTTGAAATTTCCATTTTTTGTTAAATTGATTTTCTGAACTCATTTCAAACAAAACAAATAGCACTTGTACATCAAAACGTTGTGAACATGTTTATGTTGAAAAAATGTCAAACTTTATTATGGCGTTGCCACATTTTACCTATCGACATTAATGTTGCCAGTTCCCGAAATATAAATAGTTCCACTCGTATTTGACAATCAGAGAACACAGTGAATTTGATAAGCTGCGCTCCGGCATGAAGTTGATATAAATAAAATATATTAATACACTCACAATATTTTTACAGTAACGGACTGTACGTTATTCCAGAAGTAATCCGTTCAGTCATTTTTAAAAGAATAAATATTTAAAATTGTAAGCAATTTTTTTTTTAACTGATTCTAACATTCATTCAAAAAACTGAGGATATATTAATACGGATTTTCGGTTACATTCAATATTGTCCATTGTTTTCAAGTGCTGTTTTTTTTCTTTGCTTGCTTTATTTGATTTGTTTGAGATTTCCTCTCCTACACAAACAAAGGAAAAATATTTTTTGGATTTGAACATAATATGATGAATGTATAAAATTAAGTTGTGTTATGTATGAACCTATTTAGTTAATTAATTTTAAACATACTGTGGTGTATATTTTTCAATTTTTTTATGTAATTTAGTTGTTTATTCCAAGCAAAATATTAATAGCTCTAAAAGTATTCCGTCCAAAAAAAACAACTCGGCTTGGATTACCGCAATTTCTCCAAAACGATTTCACTGTAGCGAACTAATCATATAGACCGATTCACCTTGAAAGAGTTTAACCTAAACATAAAAATCTGCGATAAGATAACTTCAATGAATTAACCACTTTAACGTCAATCGTTAATCCCAAACTGTATGGTTTTTTATGTGCATCGTAAATTCAAGTGTGTTCATTGATTACAATCTTTACTTGAAAATCAAAAAAAAAATAAAAATAATAATTAAATATTATTTCACTCGCTTTATTTTTAGTCTTTCACTGTACAGACTAAGAAACGGACATGAATTTCAATGACAAAACTATTTTGGTTTTCACAGCCCTTTTGGGTTTAACTTTGGCCATGCCTGCTACACGTATGGAAACTGATCCAGAGCTAACGGCTGGTTATGTGGAAGGAGACATGGTATTAGATACGACCGCAACACGTAATGGATTACGTAGTCCGGTCTACAAGTGGCCAAATAACACTGTCCATTATAAGTTCTTTACACAATTCGGTAAGACCGTTCATATTTAAAATAATAATTATTATTATATTTTTTTGTTTGCCTGAATAAAAGATGAACCGCACAAAAATCATATTTTACATGGCATGAAAATCTTGGAAAGTGTTTCGTGCATACGCTTTAAAGAAGCTAATGAAGAGACAACCAATTACGTTAATATCACTGGTTTCGATGGTGGTTGTTATTCCAGCGTGGGTCATTTAAATCGGGGAGCTCAATCGTACAATTTGCAAGTGTATGCTCTTGATAGTGGCTGCTTTCGCTTGGGAACAATTGTGCATGAGTTCTTGCACACTTTGGGCTTTTATCATATGCAAAGTGCTGCCGATCGCGATGAGTATGTTCGCATTGCCGAGGAGAACATTTTAACAGAAACTCTGCACAATTTTAATAAATACAATGAGACTACTGTCGATCACTATGATGAGGAGTACGATTATGGCAGCGTTTTGCATTATTCGGCTTATGCGTTCTCAGCCAATGGTGAAATGACAATTATACCGTTGAAAGAGGAAGAAGCTTCCGGTGTGATGGGCCAACGGCGTGGCATGAGTAAATATGATATAAATAAATTGAATGTAATGTATCGCTGTCCTGTTAAAGTTTAACTGCGGATTTCATCGGCATAACAATAATATGACCAGTTGTTTTCATATAAACATTATTTCAGATGGCAGAAAATATGAGAACTTTATCAATTTGAGTGGCCTATTGAAATTCATTAAAAAATTTATTTTTTTTTTCAATTGATATTAAAAATATTTAAATGAAATATTAAATTTACTATGACAAGCAGTAGTTTGACTCGAAAACTTGTATTAATTATTTCCTATGATTTGAGCTACGTTTTCTTTTGATTATATACGAATATAAATAAATTAATGCTAATTAATTTTAACGTGCTTTCATTCTTCTGCTGCTTTGTTATTTTCTTTTGTTTCAATATTATTATATTTATTCATACATAAATAATAATAAAGCATAATAATGCAATTGAAAATTCAGGGCAACAAAACGAATAAAACTATTGGAAAAAAGAGTT
This sequence comes from Gymnocheta viridis, assembly GCA_956483585.1. NCBI lineage: Eukaryota > Metazoa > Arthropoda > Insecta > Diptera > Tachinidae > Gymnocheta > Gymnocheta viridis. Next base: position 45,007,523 of record OY101440.1, on the reverse strand, counting down.
GTCTTGCTATTGTTATGCCCTTCACAAAGGAGAGAAATTTAAGTTTTTCGAACCGTTTGTAATAACCAAACAGATTAAAAAATATTAGACAAATAAAGCATAATTCACTATTTTCTGTGTCATAATCCGCTTTGCTTTGCTGCATTTCATATTCAAATTACAGAATACTTTTTCATACGTTTTTTACACAGAAAATATAATATACTTTCAAGTCGTTTATTTAAAAAATAAAATAAAAAAACAATATATTCAGGTATGTGATAGAAAAATATCGTTTTCAAAACGATATCTTTAAAACTTGTTATAAATTCTGATCAATTTTAAGAATCATTTTTAGTCAATCTCAAACAATTGACTTTTAAGAAGAACACTAGAACATAATAGCCCAATTCACAACCTTTTGCAAATGGTCTTGCATGGTAGCATTTTCAAAGTAGTGTAGCATATTTCTACTCTACAGTAACAAACTACAAAGACATGCATTTGCTACTCTTGCATAAATAAGCAATACCTAAAGGTAGTCGTCGTACATATTTGCACTCTACGTGTGCAACACTGATTTATGCATGCGTATGTGTTAATGTAAATAAACAAAATAATATTTTTTCACAGAGAAAAAGAGCAAGAAATTATTGCAAACTAATCCAACAAAAGTGTTCCCGATTAAAGTAAAATGCTTACAATTACAAAAATAAGCAATCTCAAGTGCACAAGAGTTTTGAAACAACATTTTCAAAAATGATAAAAACAAACTATTGAAAACAAAATTGAAAATGGCCCTGAAAACGACTACAGCAAACGCATCACAGCTTTTATTGTTTTTAAATCAGTTTTGGGTTTAAATCATTTTTCATAATAAGCAGAAAATAATTGTATGAACCGCAATTTTAGGACAAATAAAATAACTCCCGAATAAATTAAATTAGTCTGAATGAAATTAAATAAGGTCCAAGCAAAAATTAATTAACTGCCAATTCCAATATTTCCCCAATTTCAAAAGCCTTTCAAAAAATAAATAAACCAGCTCTCATAAAAGAAGTGAAAATGTAATAACTGCCAACTATACTCTTTTGGGTCTTACATTATTTGAATATCATTTGAACGTAACTTCTGTAAAATAGGATTCTGCATGAAAGTTTGGTTTGTTTTTCCTTAACTTGAGAAATATGTTAATTCTTAATATGTATTTGAAATTAAATTATTTTATAATTGCTTCATTTTTCATACTTTTAAATAATAAATCTTTGGATCAATTAATTACGATACTCTAAGAACGACCTAATATACAATATGGTTCATGTACAGGCCTCTTTTTGACTGATATGTCACTTTAACACTTATAGGTCTTATCTGTCCAAAATATTTATTATCGATCAGTATCACAAAAACGAGGACCAAAGCAAGTGATTAACTGTCTGTAAGGATATTTTATCTATAGACAAAATAAATTTAAAAAAAAAATTAATTCAGTTTGAGAAACACTACAATTTAGGAAAATACACTCTTTTAAATATTCGCAGTCTTGTAGAAGATTAATGTAGTTTAACATTAAGCTCCGTACCAAATATTTACTCTCAACTGAATGTCAATATGATTTTAAACTTTAATCAAATTTTAATTTAGTACTGTGGGGGTCAAAAAAGTACTATTGCAAATATTTTTTGTACCAAAGAAAAATTTAATTTTCCATCACTAACATATAAAATAAAATTCTCTTCAACTGTTTTTGACATTTTTGCGATTTTATACACAAACAAAATTCCTGTTTTTTGTATAGTTGTAATTCTGAACAGACCTGTATTGTCATGGTCACTGTCAACACTGTCGATAAAAGTAAAATGCCTTCCACCATTAGTGAGGATGATTTTCTTTTGTAGAATATAACACAGTACCCTTTTCCAGAGCAAAACATTTTTAAGAGACGAACACCAAATCGCTCTTTCTACATGGAAATTTTTTTGTATAAAAGAAAACACCAAAAAGTCTGCAAGAAGCTTCACCTTGAAAAATTTGGAACATTTGTCAGCACTAACATGTATATATATTTTTCTCACGTGTAGCGTACTCAAAGCCTGACTCAGCCCAATATATTATTTTTACGTTTATCCTATTTTACAATTTCCACAATTTTTATATATATTTTTCTTTTTTTTTATGGCAGCGTGGCAAAATACGAATTTCTACTACATTTGCTGTTTCTTTTGCAGACAATTTTTAACATTAACTTTGCGTTGTAAGAATGACTTCCGTTTCCTTTTAATTGTTAATTTGGGCTTCTATCTTAAGTTTTGTTTCATTGGAAAAACATGGAAATAAGACAAATGCTTTCATTTTAATCTAATGTATTAAAAGAAGGGCTCGAAAACTTTCAATCTAGGTCATTATAAAATTTATTTAAAAAGAAAACGGAAGAGAAGGAAATATGAGTGAAACTTAAATACCCAAATCAGGTTTTCTTTTTGCGATTAAAAAATTATTATGGCAAAATTTAAGGGAAACATTTTCTTAAAATATTTTTTTTAGTGTAGAGCAGGGTTTCTGGAAAGACAAAATATTCAATGTCGATTTTCTCTCACCTTGGATTGAAGCGTAATAAATATAATTTTTTTTAAATAACGGCTGTTAAGCATTTTTCAAGAAACATTAAGAAACTAAAGGTACTCAAGAAATAGAACAGATTAATTTTTTTATATTCCGCAAATCCGCAAAAAAAGGTGCAAAATTTTTTACCCTTCTTTTTGAAAATTTGCAAGCTACTGATTAGTGAATCTGTTTGATATTATTGTATCATCACTTACGAGGCAAATTTTTTGTCTTAAGAAAACTTTGAATAGCAATTTTCTTGATAAAAAGTAAAAAAATTTTCAGCATATGGTAACAAGGAAAAGTTTTATGGAAACATTGACGAAATTATGTAAAATTAAACGTTTTCAAAAGCTAAAATTTAAAGAAATTTGTATTTTTTCTTACAAACTTGGCACGTTTAAAAGCGTTTAATTTAACAAAATAAGTAAATTATACTCAAGAGCGTTCGTTCGGTCTCGACTACTTCGATTAGTAGAATTCTGCTTAACGCTTTAAGAAACCCTAAAGTTTTCCATCAACCTACTTGTATTTAAATGCGCTCAGTCTAAAGGAATAAAAAGCTCTTTCTTTTGTCCTTCATCATCCTCTTGAGCAGCAATAGCGCCTTTTGTTAGGCTCTTCGCGCCAAACAGGTAAAAAGAAAAAAGCTTTTCTTGCCGTCTTGCATGTCTTAAGAAACTTTTCAGAGAAAAAACCTTTAAAACTAGTTCTTTGTAGCTATTTTAAGTCTTGTAAGGATAAAATGTATTAAATATTTATATCTTAAGACGTGAGGTAGCAACGAAAAATCCTAAACTTTATATTTAAATTCAACTTTATCTTTATGTTGTCGTTTAAAGTGTTTCCTTTTCTTCGTTGACTGCGGAAAGAAAAAGATTTTTCTAGACTTGATTTTTGTTTCTTTGCTTTTCAATGTGGATTTATGTATGTCGCCCAACATTTTAACGCACGCACTTTAACTATTAAAAGTGCATTTAAAATTAATTATAAATGCTGCTTTTGTATTTACAATTTTATTCGCTTCACACTTTTCTGTTGAGGGTACGAAGAGAAAACTTCTACGGAAAATAATAATCAATAAAAAAGAGCAAAAGTAGATTAAAATTTCAAAAGAAGACACTTTCTGTTCGAAGCATGCACTCTCAAGTTGTTGAGTATTAAAAAATTTCCTCGTGAAGGCTTGAAAAACTTGAAAAAGAGTTAAACAAAAAGGACTAAAACCATTTGATATGTATTTTTTTAATCTTAGCTGAAAATTTTTTGATGATTTTAAAAAGGGCATACAATTTATTTTAATGCAATAGAAATACCTGAACATATGAAAAGGGATTGATTGCAAGTGGACTTGAAAATAGTTTGACAAATAATATCTTTTAGAAAGCGTTATAAATACAATTTCTATTAAACACAATATAGAAATTTGTATTAAAAAGAGATCACACTTGTTCTTTCTGCAATAGTGGTGTAATTATTGACTACTTTAAGGCACAACGAGACATTTCAACAATAAAAATTCTTATTAATTCCTAAGTACTACGAATTAATAAAGAGCATCCTTATATTATTATCTTCTTTTCATTCAACACAACGAATGCAAAAAATTTTATTAATAATTATTTTAAATTTAAATTTAATTTGCGCAAGCAGCCAGAAAACGCCCTTTTCCATTCAAGTCATTTCAAGTGGCAAAAAATAGAAAGAAAACCAAGCAAAAATTAAACCACAATTGGACGATGCTTGATTGTATGGCGGTATGCACAATAGCAAGACAACTTTGAATAAAATTTTAACTATAAATCAAATGATATTTTTCTTTCTACTACAATATATTTTTTTCTCACACATTTAAACCAAAAAAAAAATAGTTGTCTTCTCAATGCTCAACCTTAAAATAAATGAATGTATTAAAGTTTTTTTAATTTATTTTGTTTTTATTTTCGTGTTTTTCTTTCTGGAAAATTTCACCAAAATGCATTATTTAAAACTTTTCGCATTAAATAATCATCCATACACAGACATAGAACAACTAACACACATACTACGTAATTATACACAGAGCAACTATTTGCAGAGGTTCCCTGCACAATTTTTCTAATGGGGGGCGAAATCATTAAGGAGTGACATTGATCGCTGATACTCGTATTTACTTTTCATAAGAAGAACATCATTTGTAACAACTGTTCGATTACGGAAGTGGCATTTGAAGAAGTCACTTCCACAAGTGATGGATATCGCTTATTATCTTTCGCTTGATTTCTGAACCCCTAGAACCAATTTTATTTAATTATTTATTTATTTCCTTAATAAAAAAATTAATTAAATTGGTTGCTAGTGGAATGCAAGTTCATTGTTTTTCATTTCGAATTGCAGCGAACAATGACGTTCTACATTATAAGGCAAGTCGTTTTTTAGGCAAAAATTAAAATAACCGAGGTAACGTAAAAGTCTCTCCTAAGAGATGAACTTGTTTAGATTAGTATACGAGGGCGGATTGATATTGAAGCTACCTAAGAAAGAAAAAAACGTTGTTTTTTTCAAAAACCATTTATTTCTCAACATAGTCTCCTTTTAGCTCAATACACTTAGTCCAACGTTGCTCCAGTTTTTGTATCCCTTTCAAAAAAAAGTATTTTTCGAGGTCCTTAAAATAGGCATTTGTTTGGTCAATAATTTCATCGTTGGAGCTAAATCTCTTTCCACAGAGCCATTTCTTTAGGTTTGGAAATAGGAAGTAGTCACTAGGGGCTTAATCCGGAGAATATGACGGATGAGGGATACCAATTCGTTGCCCAATTCATAGTGCTTTGCCATTGAGGCTGCACACGTCACACGTTTACGTTTATGGTCAATTGAGAGCAAACGCGGCACACAAATGTTCATGCAAAATGTTGAACACACGTTCATATGACATGTTTACCATTTCAACAATCGCACGTAACTTGAGTCGGCGATCATTCCTAACGATATCGAGGAATTTCTTGATATTTTCTTATTCTCTTTTGGCCTTCCTGTTTAGTTTAGTTTAGTTTAGTTTAGTTTAGTTTAGTTTAGTCTCATTATTCAATTCCTATCACAACAAGATTTAAATATTATAATTTACAGTGATACTACGTTACATGGCAAATTAAACACAAACTTGTATCATTAAATTAAGAACTAATTTTACATTTATATTGATAAAAAAATTTATTTATGTCTATGTAAATGAATATTAAAGTTTTTTAGAATAAAGTAATAATTCCTTTTTAAAGGACGATTAGTGTTTGAAAATGTGACGGTAATCTGTTCCAAAGACTAATTGTGTAGTAAAAGAATTTTCTCGAAGAGATAAGATATTTATATTTTTGAGAAATCAAATTTTTACTACGTGGAGACTTGGCATATATAATTCTGTTGTATAGATATTCGGTCTCTTTTATATTTTTTATTATTTTGTTCATCATAAAAAGGCTTTTATATTTGTCCAAGTTATTAAAACTCATACCATATAGCTGAAAATACCGCGATGAATTGCCATCAGTTCTACTTCGGTTAAATACGAGTATATATTATTGTAGGTTACTTCAAGTCGATGCATGTCAGTGGTGTCACAATTGGGAAATATTTCACACCCATATAATAAAACCGGTAATCGTATATTAAATGGAGTGAAGGCTTGAATAGCTTAAAGGTCTCTTAGCATTCCGTATACCTTTCCTGCCGTAATACAAATGTTATTAGACCATGAGAGTTCAGAGTTGAACATATGTAATTCCTGAATTTCAAAAAGATGGAACAAAGCAGGTTTTATTGCTGTTTATTAGTAATAGAGAGCGTTGTTATTAAGTGTTTTCTTATTATTCCTGGAAAAAAATGCATATTGATTTTCACGGATTTATGCCCGTTTCACCGTTCATGGACGCCCAGTACACTATTGAGATCATTATTTATGTAATCAATACAAGAACTAACATTGTCTATTTTGGTACTTGAGTACAATTGCAAATCGTCAGCATACATTTGTATTCCACAATGCTCTAACATGTCTGGAAGGTAATTTATATAAAAAGAAAATAGCAGGAGACCTAAAATAAAGCCTTGTGGAACCCCTCTGTCAACTTCAAGAAAGTTTAACATCAGACGATTGAAGGAAACGGTTTGTTTCCGATTTAGGAGATATGATAGAATGAGTTTGCCAGCTGTAGAAGAAAAATGAAAAAACTTTTGGAGCCTTTCTAGTGGTATATAATGTTCAACAGTACATCCAGAAAAATTTTACTTTTTTATTTTGAAGAATTAAAACTTTAAATCATCAATACTATTTTCAGTGGTTACCGATTTTACAGCTCAGCTTGAACACTCTTCATGGTTGCAAATCTAACAAACCATTTCGAAACACAGAGACATGAAAAAAATTTAAATCTGTATATCATCGGCTCGATATTCAATGAACCGATTACTGAGTTCTCTAATGATGTCAAATATATTTGGGGCAACCAAGAGCTAATATGTGCAGCTTGAATTTTTTTTAAATTTCCATGGAGTATATAAGCGTTAAGTGTCAGATTTTTTTGATTCTTCTAGACTTCCCTACTCTCGGATAAGCCGCACATTTAAAAATCCATTTAGCAAAAACTCTCTTTCAATAATCCCTTTTAATTTAATTTTTTAATTGAATCCAATTCCGCCAAGAAACCTTAAGTACCTCTTGATACACTGTATTCGGAAATACTATAAAAACACATAACGAACTTAGAAATTAAATTCCGCAATATTAGCTTTTCATATAAAGTACGCTTTAGCACTTGTTATAAAATTATTTTGCCTCCTCAAGGGTTTTTCATTTCATTTCTTTCCAGTTTTTTTTCTTATTTTTTGTGGCAAAAGAAAAACTTTTTCTATTTATTTGAGCTGTGCAAATATATTCGTGCATATTATTTTAATTCTTTTTCTTTGCTCATCCTTATTCCTAGCAAAGTTTTTCTTGTTTTCGGAAAAGTCAATAGCATCGACATTTGGCGTTCATTGATAATTAAACTGTGACTGTCACATTTTGCCATTTGCACTTCATTAAAGATTTGTGGCTTTGGCTATGATGGCTACGATGGCTCCCCCATTCATTAGCACCAGTTGAAAATGCTCTCCATGTTCAATAGGTTTTTTTTGTACGTATTTTTTCATTTCCTTTTCAGTTCATGTCTTTTGCAGCAGCAGTAATGTTATCTTTTTGATACATACAATTTTCAATAGATAAAGACACAAAGTCTACTTCCGTTGATTTTTTTTCTTTATTTTTTCTAAATAAATTAAAATTATTTTAAGCAGAAAAGGGAAGGGAATTTAAATGTAAATAATTAGAAAAATTCTAATGGTGACCCCATAAAATACTTTAAAGTATTCCAGAACAGTTTTTAAAATAATAATTGAACTTTGGAAATGTTCAGTTGAGAGTGCGATTTTAGCATTTACACTTCACACGAGCGAGACATGAAGTGGACGAAATTTGGCATTTAATATTACACCGAAACAATCAGCAGCTGCTCTAATCATTCTAATTGTTTGACAGTATCATGGAGATAAATCTTCTGTTTGGTTTTTTTAGCTCAATTGAGCAGAATCGCAGGACATTTTTTTAATGAAAACTATTTTATTCGTAAAAGTAATATTTTTATTGCAATAAAAAATATGTTTATTCAATCCACAATCTAATGCAAGAGTTGTAAGCTATATAAATATTGCTGGTAGTTTCCACATAAAGATTTTGCTAAGCAAACTTACACAGAAGGCTGCGAATTGAGCAATTATATTGCAATTCTTATTGTTGTAAAATCAGTGACTATTTGTCGTGCCAAAGATGATACTCTTTTATTCAGTTTATGTCAAATACTTATAATATTATTGAATACTTATCATTACATAACAAGATTGGTCATTGCACTGATGACATTAGGCATCAATACTATTACAAATTCAATTAGATTAATGAAGACACTTGTCATAGTATTGAGGTTCTAGATCAAAAGAATTCAGGAAAAAAATATCGAACTCAAAGACGGAAAAGTTTCCGTTTTGTAATAAGTCTGACATTCAGCAATAGTAATTCTTAATATTTCTTTCTCAGAAGCACCTTAAATTAAAACTTAACATTAATATTACTAAATACATATCAAGCAGCAAAACAAAAGACATAATTATAACAAAAATATATGCAATGTTTGTAAATAACGCTTCCAACTGTCAAAATTGCTACAAATACTGTTTCCAGTGTTAATATTAACTTGTAAATAATAAAACTCACTCTTAGCTTTTGTGTGATTTTTAACAATATGAAAGCAATGTGCGCTCCAAGTTGCGATTCATTTCGTTGATATCATTTCATTAATTTATTCATTTCATTCATTATTTTCATATCATTAAATTCATACACTTTATTAATTTCATTTCATTATTATTTATTTCATTAAAATAATTTATTTCATTCACTCTATTCATATCATTCAATTCTTTTATTTCATTTCTTTTATTAATTTCATTCGTTTCATTCTTTCCATTCATTTCATTAATTTAATTTCTATCATGCATTTCATTGATTTCAATGAATTCCTTCATTTCATTTTCATTCAATTCATTCACTAATTTCATTTATTTCATTCATTTCATTCATTTCATTCATTTCATTCATTTTATTTATTTCATTAATTTCATTCATTTCATTCATTTCATTCATTTCATTCATTTTATTCATTTAATTCATTTCATTCATTTTACTCATTCATTTCATTCAGTTCTTTGATTTCATTCCTTTCATTCAGTTCCTTGATTCCATTCCTTTCATTCATTTCATTCACTTCTCTCGAACATTTCATTCATTTCGTCCATTCCTGTGATGACAAATGACCAGCTGATACAAAGGTTCACGTCATAATGATGAAAATTGTGGTGGTTAAACAATCAAAACAAAGTGTCATGGTATTGTTGTCAAATGAATTACATCAGTGATATGACGGTCTATCAGTGCATAAAACACATTTGCTGTGTCATATATTGCACTTTTCCTTGCAACCTAAATTCCCTCATTAAGAACTCTTTAATTTCTACTGGAAATTAAACATGATAAATAAATATGGCCCGAGAATATATTATTACAAAAAATTAATTAAGAAAAAAACAAAACAAAAAACTGAAACAAAATCTCGATTAATGAAATGTAAAATATATTTAATAAGTATGCAAGAACCATGACAATAGTGAAACATCGTTATACTTGCAATAAAAGTGTGCATAAGTATTACAACAACAAAATTCACAACATAACAATCATAATTGCCTGCACATACATACAACATAAAAGAGAATATTAACTTACGGACAGCATCAGCAGCAGCACAGCAACAACAAAAAATATGACAAATTACCAATTAAGTGTTGAAAAAATTATTTTTAAATAAGTCTCTATAATGTTGAACACACACAGCTGCATTCAAATGCACACATAAACACATGCAACAATACTAAATATAAAAAATTAAAGGACATTTATTAAGTATGTGCTTGAATGTATTGGTAAGTGTATGCGTGAAATCAATGTAAAACGGATGCCAAGACATGTAACTGTTGATCTCATTTGAACTGTGTGTGCATGTGTATTAAATACATACACATTATGTATGTATATGTAAGTTTTTGTGTGATAATGTGTGAGTGTGAGTGTCCGTCCACACAGTATAGATTGAATGAAATTAAAAGCCAATAATTGGAAAATTAATTGAATTAAATTGACAGTAAGTCGATATCGACAATAAACTATGCAAGTAGAAGTGTATATGAGAATATAAATGTTATACTCTGTTTATTATTGTAAATTTTGTTGTGTATGTGAGCTATTGTTTACATATACATACATAAATATGTGCAATCAGTAAGAGAAATTTTAAGTAAAATTGTTGATATTCTCTACACTCTACAGTATTGCAATCTATATAAACAGCATTAAATTCAATAGTGTATAAATTTCTATTTTCAATCAAATCAAATTTTTATATTTTTGATATGAAGAGTTTTCTTATGAAACACTATCAATTTCAAAAAATTCCAACAGAATGATCAAAATATTCGAATAAAAGAAGAGTTTAAAAGTTTGTATGAAAAACTCTTTGTAAATATTTCCAAGTTAATTTAATTAAGTCATTAAAGTATTCGAGTGCGGTAGGTAGCTCTTTATAAAAAAAACGAAACTATTTCAATAGTTAAAGAAAAAACAAATTCTTATTCATAAACTTTATACTCAAATTAATTTCATCGTTAACCTTTTTCAGTTATAACTCTAAATTTTATTTAAATTTTGGGTTTTTTTTTTCTTAACCGCTAATGGGCCGCATCTAATTAAAGAGTTTTAACAGAAAAAGTTTCCAAAAATAATCACAATAATAAAAATTGTGTTCGTTGGTGTTGGTGTTGGTGTCGACAAGTTTGAAAACAAAAGTAATAAAACTATTTTAGGACTAAACCATTTTAATGAATGCCGCCATGTACTTGATTGTGTGGATATGTGAGTATTTATACAACTCTAAATGTCTCTAAACGACCACGAATGTAAAAAAGTATGTTTGAGGGTGTGGGTGTTTTGAAAAGGGTTAAAAGGATAATTGTGACTACTTTCCATAAGTTCCTGAAACAGAAAAGGGAAAAATAACAATGAAAAGATGGCAGTGTCACTAATGACTGTCGTTTTTATCCTAATGACACAAGTTTCATTCATGCAGTTTCTTTTAATATTTTAGCAAATCGAAAAACTAAACTAATGAAATGGAGTGTGTAGTGAGTATTAGTGGGATAGATTTTTGCTGAAGTTTAAGCCCATTGATAGGAAGTGTTTGTAACGTAAAAGAATTAATTTAATTTTTTTAATATAAAAAACTTTACAACAACTTTTTTAGATTTATTTGTTAAAAAGGTCTCGAAAATCTGAAAAAAAGAAAAGTTTTGAATAAATGAATATTTTATATAAAATCGATTTATCCTTTTTTTTGAATAAGTAAAAATGTTACGCTTTAATTAGCTGCTCTTAATATTTTTCTCCATTTATTTTTTTATATTTTTGGAATAATATCCAAAAAGCCAAATTGTTATTCATAAGGATTATGGTCTTAAATATTATAACAAAAGCGTATTAAAAATTCAAACATAAAAACTAAAACTGTTTGGAGATAACAAAGACATGAACGTTATGATTAAAATAATTTATAACATTTCCATGTGATACTAGACACGCACACACACACACACATACACATACACAAACATGTGCGTTGGTAGGCATATTTTATTTCTATTATATTTCTAGAGCCCACTTCAAACACACACACACACACACACACACAAACAACTACACACCAATATTATGATTCAGATAATAGAAAATGAAAATAGAGGAAGTAAAGCAACAGACCCAACTGACAACCATAAATGATGTTTGTGGTCAACTTTACACTTGAAACCACAACAAAACACTACAAAAATGTTTTTGCCACATACTAAGCAAGTAAGTGTGTCCTTATGTTTATTTCGTAGCTGCTAAACAAAAAACAACATAAAAGTTAGAGAAAAATAAACTCAAAAGGAAGTAAAATGAAAAATATCACTGGGCAAAAAAAAATAAATGGAAACAAGACAAGCAGCTCTAACGCACAATTCTCAACAAGAGTGGACAATAATACTCGTTCTATGCTCAGTAACACCAAGATAAACGCAATTTACACGCTCGCTTTAAGCTGTAAGAACAGCAAAAAAAGAACAACCAACGAAGCACCAACGACACAAAATATATATGTATGTACATATAAAAAGAGCCATAACAGCCACTGCAACGAAATAAACAAGAACTAAAAACCAACGACGACAAACTTCAACACTTGTGAAACTTAAAAGACCAGTAAGCCATCAACGACAAATTCAAAGTGTTCTTTGGAGGCCATAAAGTTTGTGAACAATTTTCTGTACAAATATTTGGTGAGACCCCTTTTACAAGGGTAAAATTTATTTTGCAAGGCCTGAAGTTTATTATCGGGAGAAGAAAACAGAATAGCGGGGAGTACAGACGATCTTGTAATCGTAAAGTCGTTTTGTTTTGTTCACAATTTATACCTGAAGCTGTCTGCAACTGAGTACTTGTTGTAGGGATGCATCCGATCAGGTTTGCCAACAAATCGGTATCAGCGTTAATTTAACTGTCGATAGAACGAAACTTTCTAAAATTGTTTAACGTTTTTTATAAATAAACATTAAAAGCAGTTAAGTTCTTGAAACTACTTAACTATTTTCAATGCTAATTTCACTACTTGACAACAACTAAGAGAAAATCCATATGAAAAAGTAGAGCAGATCATAAAATCAAAACAGAATCGTGAAACAATTTCCTATAAGTTTGCTGGGCGTCAACAAATTAAAAAACAATTTGCTCTTATTCCCTCGAATTGATTTTGTAGGTATTTCCTAGTATTAGAAAATAATATATAGTGTAGTAAAAGTATTGAGGATTGGAGTACCGAGTACTCAATATGGTATATATTTCCCGGTACTCAGTATGCAAAAATAACTACTACTCAATACTTTCAGAGATGCATTTCCATATACAAATATGAAAATATTGCTTGAAAATGTTTTACATTAATGCAACTCGGTTTTGAGGACAGTTAAGCGCAAATGATTGTCGTCGAAGTCGAATTTTCGACCGTGATGATTTGTACTAGATTAAAGAAAATGTTTGCATGTTTTCTTTAATATGGCTGAAATTTTCGCAGTCGCAAAATCGACTTCGACATACACAATCAGAGTGATTTCATCATTTGCAAATATTAATAAGCCTGACCGTTTAGTTAGATATTTTAAATGGATTAATAAATTTGCCAGTCCATGAATTATTGTAGAGTACGTGTAATAATAAAATCGAATTTTAACCCATTAAATATAATGATTTGGATAAAAAAATACGTCAAAAGTATTGAGTAGTATCGAGTACTAAATTGAAAAAGTATTGAGTAGTATTGAATAGTCGAAAGTAGCCGTTTTTTCCAGCACTATCCTCTGAGCCTCTCTCTCTGTCTCTCTCTCTGTCCATGCTAACCTGTGGTTCTGGTCAGGCAGAAATCGTGAGATATCTAAGATCTGCTAATATATAGAAATGCAGATCCGATTGTTTAAGCAAGAACATCTCATATCAAAACTTGAAGAAAATGGAACAGAAGTAATCAAGTTTTCAAATGAGTTCAGTTGCAATTTTCCACTGCAGGTCTCGTTGCGAAACTTTTATTGTACTAACTTTTACAATATTTGTGCGAACGGGGGAACATGAATTTGTCTACTCCTGTTAATTCCTCTCTCGCCAGCAAAACAAAAATTGCAGGGAAAAAGTTTCATAATACAAACAGGCACAGACTTGCGAAATCGTCTTTCACCGCAAAATTTGAGAATACTTTGTTTTTTAAGCAAAAATCATATCAATATCAATTTTAAATACTAATTAACTCTTAAGCTACAAACACATTCACGACAGCAGCCTGCCGACTACAACCTGTCAAAAATAGAATACTTGTGTGTATATGAAAATGATTATTTTCATGAGTACACGGCTGCAGTTTGTTGTCCATGATACTTTTGTCGTGTAGTAAAATTCAACTTATTTATATTTTTGTTGGGTACAAAACAAAAAAAAGGTTGACAATATAACAAAATATGTATAGCGAATTAGTGCTGAGAAATATTTTTTTAATGTTAATTAAATAAAATGCAAAAATTGCAGTTTTTATGTTGGTATTAACTTTTCGTGTAGAAATAATTTTTAAATAAAAATAAAGGCGTTGAGATTCCTGTGTTCCTCTTTTTATAAAATCTTAAAAACTTAATGAAGCAATAAAAAGGCCACTGAATCAATCATGCGCGAAAATCCGCGAAATTTTCCTAAATTACAAAAAAGCCGTAAAATCTTCTAAAATGAGCTGCAAACGCAAGAAATGTGAAAAACTTGAAAAAAAACTTCGAAAGTGACGAAAATTCGCAATAACTTCGAAATTGGAAAAATTAATATGTTTTATATGATTTAAAAGTCGATGAAGCAATAAAATCAAGAAAAAGTTTTGCACATTGCAAAAAACGAGAAATTCCGCAAAAAGTTAAAAAATTTAGAAAAATCCTTAAAATCTTCTAAAAAGACATGTAAGTATGTGAATATATATCACACTCCTTTTCGTGGCTTCTATATATTTTTTTTGCGATATGAGTGATTCTTTTTCATTTTATTGCTTCATTGAATTGTAGTTTTTGAAAAATAATCTAAAGTGGCACCTCTGAAATAGAAATGAATCAGCTCCTTACTATGCAGCTGTCGTTTTCAAAATAATTAAGTAGCTGGCTGCAGGGCGACATTTGTAGACAGCGGCGTTTGTAGTCATGTCGCCGTGTAGCCTGCTGTCGTGAATGTTTTTATAGCTTCACGCTGTAATTTTGTATAATAAATAAAAAAATGTACTCTACTTGCAATTTCTTAATTATATAAGGAATATAAATTTAATGCGTCTATCGATATCAATATCGTTGGAGTTACGTTATCGGTATCGCACCGTCATAAAGCCGTATCGATGCATTCCTAATTTCTTTTTGTATTTTGACAAAATTTGGAAGACCAAACGTTCTCTGTCTAAAATCAAAATAAAGTTTAACAGAGAATTTTAAAAATTGTCAGAGTAAAGGTTCCCTGTCTGAAAGGGGTCTGAGTGTACTTTTTAGTTGTCTAGCTAAGACAACTAACTACCTGATGAAGAAACTTTATTGTGCTGTAATAAATTGTATGCATATTTAAATAAATAAAATGCCGAAGCTCTGTATTTAATAAACTTTTTTTATGTGCTCTTTTTGTTTAGTAATTATACATATAATTATTTGAAACTTGCTATGATTCTTTTGCTTATAAAACTTCGAACTGTACTGCAGTTATCACCAGTCACGATACTGCAACTTCACCATTCACGACTCTGGATTCTTTTAGCTGTCCAAAACATCTGGTTCTGTATATTGAGCTCCTCAAAGAGGGGTCAATGCAGGTTTTATTAAAACTCACAATAGATGCTGACAACGTGTAACGGAAAAGAAAATGTGTTCCGTTCTGTCAGTTGCCTAGAGTCCACAAACTCAGACAGACAACGGGTGTCACAAAGAGTAATTTTAAAGACCTAAAAAAAGTTTTTTAAAAAATGAGTCCTGTCCAGCCTAAAACATAATAAACTTTTTTGTTTGTAGTTTTTAATCCAAAGTGGTTATTATTTTGCCTAAACTTCGTAACATATTTAGTCAGAAAGAATTTGACATGACACAATATTCCAAAGGAATAAGAGAAAGTTTTAACATCAATTAATTTTAACTTACAAGGCAGAACAGAAACAACGTTGTTTTTCGGGAGCCGCTACACTCCCATCATCAGTGTTCATGTGTGTTTACATGTTTCCGTCACTGTTTAGCAGGCTCGGTTGAATGTAAATTAAATTTTTTTTGTTTTCATTTTATAAAAATCTAATAATGCCTTAAATGAGTCATATTTTGTAATGACCATCACTTGAATTAAGTCAACAAATTTTATTTAAACATTCATATGAAAACCAAAAGATTTAGTTGAAAATGTTAAGAGTGAAAAAGAAAAGCATAAATAACAGCAACAGATTATTTTGTTTCTCGACAAGATTAAAAAAATATACTGCGTTAAAAGGACAGAATAGAGAAAAGAAAATATCCGACAAGCAGCTTAGACGAATTTTAAATACTCAACAATGAAAATAGGCAAAAACTAAAGAGCTGACTGCTAAAATTCTTTTGAAAAGTAATTGAAAGAGGAACAAATTGTTGCAGGTGTTTTATAGGGAAGTAATCACTGCGAATTTTATTATAAATCACTGTGAAATATTGGATGTTTTGCTTAAATTAGCAATGATTTTTAATTATTTTAATTATTCAAACATTCTGATTAATCCAAATCTGATAAGTTGGTATTAATCAAAAAATATGATTATTCATATTCATAATTAATGGTTTAGTTGATTGGTCTTAGTTTTGAATGATTAAATTTTTTTCTTTTTGCTTATTTTTATTTTTTTTTATTTCATACATTTTAAGTTTCTTTAAAATATGTTTGTTTTCTACTTTAAAATAAAATTGTTTAATTTTGAATAACCAAAATTTAAAATATCTGATTAATCAAAAATTTCATTAAACCGATTAATCGCTCATCCATAATTACCAAAGATGTGTTAAGTGTTTAATTTACTATTTTGAAAATCCATTTTTCTTTTATTTCAATTTCCTTAATTAGTTTTGAAATTCATTTCTTCTTGGCTGAGGAAGAATTTTATTTCCTGTATCGTTCGCACACAATCAAGTCTACATATCGCTCATTTACTTTAAGGCCGTCATAACTAAATAAGTAATAATTTTACTGAACAATAATTTTTCAATCCCAATTTACTCACATCTTGAAGAAAACACAATAGACTCGTAAATAAATAAATATATAATATGGAAAACGATGTGACAATTACTCCGGAGTTATTAAGTTGAAAATCGCTAATTTAAAGTTATGACTATCTTGAAGTGATTGAGTGGCATGCAAAGAGTTTTTCGTGCAAGTTTTTATATTTTGTTCAGTTTTTCTCCTTACTTTTTTTTTGTCAAGGCAGTACAAGCTTTTGTTTATGCAAAAAGTCAAACAATACATACCAAAGACTAACTTTATGCTGTTTTATAAAGTTGCAACAAAGTGTTGCAGCAGCAAAAAAAAAACAATAACAACAACAGCACAGAAAACGCGTAGACTGATGTTGTTGATGGTGATGAAGATGATGACGATGATGATACTACATCTATTTTAACAATGATGACAACTGCAACTATTACTACGACTATTTCTTCTCAACAACATAAATACAGAAGCCATCTACTAGATCCACTGCGATTGCTGCTGTGTAGTTGCAGTTGCATACATATATATTTTTTTGTTGTTAATTTTTGTCACATCACTTGAAGCGTTTCATGTAACGACAACCCAAAACAACACCACTACTAACTTTTACTGTAAGTGTTGCAAAAACTTGTAAATTTTTGTTATCACACGAGTAATTGCAGATTGTGTGTATGCATGATTTTTTTGATGAGTGTATTTGTCTGTGTGTGTGTGTGCACGCTCATATATGTTAGCTCGACTGCAAAAACAAAACAACCAGTAGTTCATGAGAAGGATAGAAAGTACTTATTTATATGTGTTTTAATTCATAAGTGATCCTTTTATGGATGATACGGTGCAATTTATTTCGCTAGTCCTTAGTGGTAAAAAGTGTACTATATAAAAGAGTAAAACCTCAATGACTAATTATGAACAGTGTATTCCGTGCCATGTTCAGCTGCATTAGAGCGATTGGAAGCTCAATTTATTTGCGTTATCGATTAGCTCCAACGCATTGTCAAACACTGATAACAGGATTAGTAACGATACAGGATTAGCACCGGTACTGCTTGTTTGGTGGAAGGGACCACCTCGAATTCTAATTTTTTATATAAAAGGCACCATTCTCCTGAATATGGTGAAGGCCAAGGAGGTGGTTGATTGATACTGTTTCTGCACCTTTTGAACGATCCAAAAGAACTTTATCGCAGTTGAATTGAAAAAGAAAATTAAACTTCTCACTAGTGAAATTTTACAAATATAATGACAGTTTAAATATTATTGAGTTAAAGAATTAATTGCGAATCAGAAACAGACAATTGCGTACACACATATATCGTTAAATGAAGAACCTTTAAACAGTAGGGGACAAAGTTTACATCTATAAGCAACTGACAGCACTACGACATATTAAAATCTAACTATTATTTATTATTAATTAAAAATTTAGTTAACTTATTCTAAATAAGTCGTCGTTTTTTTCTTAGAAAATATTAATTCCCTGAAGATGACCAACAAAGTTGGTCGAAATATCGGAAAAATAAATTAATATAATGAAAAACTTAAAAAGAATTCTTATTTTTAATTTATTTATTAAACAAAAGAGACAAACCTCAAGCCGAACAATTAATTCCTTAAATCATAAATTATAAAACGTCTAGAACATTACACATTTATTTAAATATAATTTTTAAGCAAATATTTTGATGGGAATCGAACCGCGGACTTTCATATTTTTACACTATAACTGCCGATTGAAACAGAATTAAAGTTTAAAAACATTGACGGAACTGTTTCCAGGGTGACAAAAGCTGCTTTTAGCTCCAGAAAAAATGCATATGCCGATTTAACATGGCGTTGAAAGTGGATGAAGGCAACGAACATTAATTAGATACCGTGAGATTTGTCATGTTTGAAATTAACATCAACCCATTTTGAATCCTCCAACTCATTGAATATATTTTTTGACGACAAGCGAGGTTTTGCTCAAAACTTCAAGAGAATAAAATAGTTTGTAAAATTAAAAGGTATCTGCTACTAAATAAACACGTTCAGTAGCAGCTGCCATTCCATAAAATAATGACAACGCCAATTAAATGAAACAGCTCATGGGGCTTATTCCGTGACAGATTCTGTTCGCTTTAGAACACTGAACAGACTGAGAGGACGTGTTACGTAAACTATTAATATGTAACAATTTACAAGGCATGGCTTCTTTTTATTATTCACTACCCCTAAATGAGCGTGTTTAGAACAATTGTCAAAAGCTTTCCCACAAGGAAATAATGGGTGATCTAAAAAACACATTAAATTTAGAGGATTGTATGAAACCTTTATTTCAATCGATAGAATGATCTATATAATTCAATGTTCAAAGATGATTTCATGCGAATATTGACCGCGGCTACGCCTCAAATAATACATACGATTGGGTCATTGTTTCGCGTTCTGGGCGGCATGTGGCACCGTCTTGTTGAAACTACATGTCAGCCAAGTCCAGCTCTTCCATTAAAAAAAATTTTAATCATCGCTGCGAACGGCGCTCAATCGACAATATACGCTCATCAACAACACTGGCGGATACAGCTACGAAATGGTCCTCTTTCCGCACTCTACCAACGCATGTTGTTAGTTTAATGTCCAATAATGTAAATTTGGTGCGAAATTTAGTCACAAGAATCCGAATAGCCGCCTCAAACTGACCATAAAGTGGAAGAAGTGCACAATGCACTTTCTTAACCGAGAATGAATCTAGTTTACTCGCCTCTTTAGGGCTGAATATTTGTTTATTTTTCCATTGAGGTGCGAGTAAATTAAAAACTTTAAGCTCGTTTTCTGGAGAACGAGTTTATTTGCGTTACAATAAAGAAGCGATTCATTCCTTTACTAATTTTTTTTGTTTTGTTATGTTTTCTTTTATATTTTTAATAAATGAATTTTGATTTTAATTTAATTAATATGCTAATAAGTTATATTATTTGATCTCAAGTTCTTTCTTTATTTTAAAGCAAAAACTTAAAATTATTTTTTTAAATTATTTAAAGCCTTCACTTTTTTAACAAATTCAATATAAAAAAATGGCACTTTTTTAAACTTTTTTTATAGCGTTTTTGCGCTTTTCACCCTTTTTGCAAGAGATTGCTGCGTTTTGGCTCTTTCTAGAGATGACAACACTGAAAATAATTAACAAAATTAATATACCTACTGGACGCCAGGGGCACTGGAATGCTGTTCGCAAAATGAAGAAATCGCGCAAAAGGAGAATTTTAAAGAAATAAATTAAGATTTCTTATTTTGCTGTAACTTTTAAAATACTTCTTGTGCACAAAATATTAAAATGTCAGAATATAGTTAAAATCAATGCAAATCGAACGTCATATCAGTTTTAGCCCAAAAAAACTAATGGGGTATAATTACTAACAAACTTTTGCTTTCAACACTATCCCTTTCCCTAAGAAGGTATCTTACCAATTGCTTAGTAGTGAACCTGAGGTGTTTATTTTCTTTAAAAAAAAAAGCCAAAAACATGTTAGCTTAACTTTAAAGGATTGTTCGGCGAATGTAACGAATTCACTATATTTTATGTTTTCTATCCAACTTTAGTTACTTTTGAAAGCATTTTCTATTGTCTGCGAATTTAAAGAACATTCTCAAAGAGCCAGTTACCCCTCTCGAATCTTTGATCAAGTTCATAGCAAGTTTTACAACTCTTTCTATTCGTTCTCATCCAAACAGGATATATAAATTTGCATATGGAGCACTAAAACGCAGAAGACATTATTTTTTTAACGAGAATTTCTAAAAAAAATAAATGATGTTTTAATATTATTTGAATGAAATTCACAAATAATTCTAATGATGGTCCTTCGATCAGGACTTAGTTGCCAGCGTTTACGATGCTGCAACTCCCGATTGCTGACAATGCTGCAGTGGCAGAGCCAAGAGCCTTAAAAAGCGAAATCTGGCTCGAACGACCAAAGCAAAGTCTGTGAATCGCAGACAATGAAATGCTGTGATAACAAAAACTCCATCCGCATTATTTGCATCATCTGATTTTGATGTCGCTTAAATCTAAATAAAATTAACTTCAGTAACAAAGACCTGAAGGGCATTCTCTCTGAAAATAAATTTTTATGTGTATGTTAACGTGTTATGAGCCTGAATCACCAACATGAACATGTTTGGTTAAGCACTAAATGAAAAAAAAAATTGTATGAAAATCCAACAGGAAATTAAGATGAATCTGTTGTTCTGCCGTTCTTTTCCAGTGGTTGAGCTTAGATTATATTTCCAGTATATTGTTAAATATTAAAGACTGTGCAAACACTTTCATATAAATTATTTAACATACAAAAAGAAATCAATTTAAAATGTTGCTCATATTGTTTTCCTGTATTATTTATATATAAAAAAAATAATAATAATCATCAATCAAGCAAAATTGTTTAACAAAATTAAAAGCTCATTGTCCTAATCCATTATAACTTCACTTCACTTCACTAAAACTTTTTAAGTTTTCAGCTAATCCTTGAAATTAATTTTAACTTTAATACACAAAAACACATTTGCCAACATGGCAAAAAATAAAATATTGCCAAATTCAAATTAAGGAAAAGAAAACGCAAGTCATTATTAAAAACTTTTCATAAAATATTACCACTTTATTTTTATGAAAAAAAAAACAAAACTTTTTGTGCTAATTTACTATTCTTTATAATTTAAGTTGGCTACAACCTAAAACAACAAAAAAGAAACAAGACTTGAAAAAATAAAGCAGCCATCATAATAATTTTTGCGCCTAATTAAGTGCAACAGACTTTTAATTAACATTCTTAGACATTTTTCACTACGGCCAGCAAACACTGAGAGAAATATTCATAAAAAATAAAATGATACGAGTATCAAAAGTTTAAAGCCAACTGGAAAGCTGCAGTATAGCATTCTAATTATTTTATTTATACATTAGTTTTTTTGCAAGTGTATTAAGAAGAAAATGACTACTGCAGGCAATAATTTCGCTTTTGTCTAACTACAACTGCGACTACTACTCTACGCAATAAACAACAAAACTAAATCCAAAAAAACAGAGAAATAAAAAAACGTCAAGCTCTAAGCATCTACAAAGAGCGCGGAGGAATGCGTCTGTATGTATGTATGTGCAAGCCAAAGGGCAGGGTGTTTAAAATCTATGAGGCTGCAACAAGAAACTGAAAATCTACTCTGCAACACTACTATGATTCTTTTTAGTTTTATTTTTTAATACTTAATTTTAAACGTCGTCATCGTCTTCTTTTGCTGTTTGTTACTGCTTTTGCTCCGGTTGCCAATGGCATTTAAATAATGAGCATTTAAGCGGATTAAATTAAAGCTTATATTAAGTGGTCGCCTGTTACTTTTTGCATTTATATTTTAGTTTTTTTGTTTTATTTTTTTTTTCTTTTTCTTTTGCTTCTTAATATTATTATTATTTTAGTGGCACTCAAGTCATTTACATTGTTTTCATATGTAATTGGTCTTTTCAAAGCGGTTTGGGGCCAAACGCCGGTCTTGATGCAGCAGGCAAATGTTGTACAGCTTTGCTTTAAGATTTCCGAGATTTATTTAATTTAAAATAGAAAAGCAGCAGCAGTGCAAACAACTGGCAGCAAGAGAAAGAAAGCATTAAAAAATAAAAATTTCCGACAAAAAAAATTTGTATCAAAAATGAAACAGCAACTTTCGAAATGAAAAAAGTTTGTTTGTGTGGCGGAACACAATTAAATAGATATATTTCCTTTGATTGGCCAAAATGGTGAAAAGACAAACAACTGAACAAAGAAAAGTGTTGAAATTAAATGCTGAAATGAAGTGTTGCCAAAAGAGAATATGTCAGGACATATTGGGTTAACTAACAGCCCGCACAATGGGACAAGCAGCCAAGTAATAAAAAGATTTCATTCAAAATGTTTAAGAATAAAATTTTCATGGACTCCTTTCTGTCGCCTGTTAGTCAAGAACTAAACTGCAAAATAAATATTAGGTTTCTGTGCGAGCAAAAAGAAGACAGAGATCTCTCAATTTATTTCTAAGCACATAATAATTTGATCTCTCACTTTCTGAATAAAGGAGAGCGACTCTGAATAGTGCAGACCATTTGAATTTTTATCGCTTAATGATTTCATAAAAGCAACATTGAAGTTTATGTATTCATTTAATGATCGTGAACAAATTTAAACAGTCAAACAACCATGTGGTTACTTAAAAAGTCTTTTGTTTTTAGCGATCTGGAGGTTGATTATTTGGCGGTAAAAATAGCAGATTAAGTAAATAGGGATTAAGTCAATTAACTTTTTAACATTAAAAATAACATCAACTTTTATTTAAATTTAAATGAGTAGACCGGTTTTTAAGTAAACTTTCATTTATTTAAAATTACAATTTCAGTTAATTTTATGTACAGAATATTTTGAGTGTAGTAGTTGTTTAGTGTAATTAATATTAAAGGCCTGGATGAAATATTTCAATGGTGTGTGTGTGTTTACATGTGTGCGTTTGTTCAACGAAAGATCTTATTGAAAGCTACTGAAGAACAATGCAGAAGCCAAGAAAAATATGTGACATTAACAATTTTAATTTTCCTGTAAATAAAATAATAATTTATCTGTTAATAAAACAAAGTTTTTAAGAAAGAAAAGTTAAATATTTCTTGCGGTAAAAAATGGATCAAAACAACACAAGAAAAATTCATTATTTACGTTTTTCGCATGACAGAGATAGCAAAACAACAACTACAACTACAGGGTAGACCAGATATGAAACTTTGGGGTTATGTTTTGGCCCAAATCCGCTTTTTCACCCATCTACTTTTTGTTAAAAAAAAGATTGCAATATAATGCAGGAATAAGTGAATATAAACAAAACAAAATTAAAGCATTTTGCAAGAAACAAATGATGAATATTAGTTATATATTCTAATCGAA
Source organism: Gymnocheta viridis (assembly GCA_956483585.1). Taxonomy (NCBI): domain Eukaryota; kingdom Metazoa; phylum Arthropoda; class Insecta; order Diptera; family Tachinidae; genus Gymnocheta; species Gymnocheta viridis. Next base: position 44,983,520 of record OY101440.1, on the reverse strand, counting down.
TTTACTTCTTCTATAGATCATGAAATAATTCTTAAAATATTTTATTTTTAATGTTATATTACCATTAGTATTTTTATTGCTTAAATTAATATTTTTCTACAACTTTTTTATTGCGATTGAAATTACTAAGAATATAAAACCACAACAGAACATGAAAAATTCTTTGTTTACCACTTTTTGTGTGCCAGAGTCAGCAAAACAACAATGGCATGCCGTCTCGTGTCAACTCTGGTCTCCTTCGTGGTTTAACGATGATACAGACATAATAAAACAAAGTGATATGATTTACGCGCATTTTCGATGCTTCAAACTACAGGGTAGACCAGATACGAAACAATGAGGTTATGTTTTATCTTAAATGAGCTTTTTTGCCATCAGATTAAAAATGAAAAGAGATAGCAACATTATATCATGTAATAACAGATTATCTTGCGTCAGAGAGAGAATAACAACATCTGAAACTAAAGCAGCAAACAGTCTCGTGTCATCTCTGGTCTCCTTTAAACAAAGCGCAGTTTTGTGTAAAAAAATAGAGGTCGCAAGCAAAAACCATGCCTTCTGGAAACAGCTATGTCTGCGGGCTTTTGCTGGGCACCAACTACAAAATTGCTTTGGGGATTTTCGGCTATTGCTTTATAGCTGGAAATTGTCTTCTTATCACTAGCGCCAAAGCAATCGTTGAATTAGCTTCTCCATTGCACAGTCTCAAAATATAAATTCTTAGAATTTTTTACTTGTCAGATGATAATTCTAGCTTCTGCATCCTGTACCTTGCTTGGTGTACTCCAACTATTCATGCAACATATGCAAGAAACTTTGCACAAAATACGTTCGTAAAATACACGAAATTTTTGTGCGTCAAAGTTGCGCTGAAGTGTGGCCCTGCAGGAAAGTACTGAAAAACCCATGGATAACAAGACAACGTAAGGTTGTGCTATATTTGGCAAACTCTAAAAAAAAAATTTTTTTTTTCAAATTGAAACTTGTTTTTATGTATTTCAGGACCACTGTGCACAAAATCAGGCATTTTGTCATTCCTTCATTTGGAGCTGTAAGGCGATGATGATTAATTCTAGCACACAAAAAAAAAAACAAACCAACAATTTCATCTTTAATTTCCAGAGTCTCTTTGCGGAAATAATATTTGGCAAAAGAGTGCAAACATGAAAAAAAAGTTTATAGAAGAGGACACAGACACAAAGCTTAGAAATTGCAATTTAAAAGGAGAAAATAAAACTTTAGTATCTTAAAACTGTTTATTTTTTCTAATTTCAGTAAAATCTCTCAAAATCTGTTTTTTTCATGAATGCTAGTCAAAGTCTAAAAAGGAGTATAAAAAATAAAATTTTTCCTTTATTCTAACATCATTGCTTTGGCAGGAATTTTTTTATTTTTTTGCTAAGTTCATACTATAGATTTAACTGCAAGTATATACTTTAAGCCACAAAAAAGGAAGGAAGTATTTGATTTCCGTTACGCGAGCAATTGCAATCACATTAGTTACAAACACTTGCTCATACCAACGACAGATAGAATAACTAACGCACATAAACTCATATTTACACACACACACACACACAAACACTCGCTTACACATTTCGTTTTAACGAAAATCTACAGACAAATAATAGATTGCATCAACTAAGCCACAGACTATGCAACAAAAACAAAACTGCAATATCCTTTAGTTACTTTACAACTATTTACCATTCATCCATTTAGCCAGCCAGTCTTCCAAAATCCTCTCTACATCCCGAGACCAACGCTCTGAATACCACATTAGTTTCCGTTAATTTCATTGCTTTTCAAGTTGAAATTAGAGAAAGCCGTGGCTGTTGTTCATTGCTGCAATTTTTTGGCATTTTTCAGGTTTTTTGGTTCTTCTATTTTTTTTTTTTGCTGTAGCTGTTGGTAAGTTTTGAGGTATTTTTAGTTTCCTATTTAAGCTAAAAATCCTGCTAAGCAAAAAAAAATAAAAATAAAAAATTAAGCATCACGAATGCACTTCCATTTTCGGACGTGCATGTCATTCAAACATTAATCTTTAGGCTTTAATGTTTAACATTTAGGATTAACTATTTCCACATCTTTTGCTTTTGATAATGGATGCTGGATGTTGGAAAAAGTAAATGGAAGTGCATTAATTTTTAGAAGTTAATATTTGTCTGTGAAAAGTAATTTATATTTGTTTATTTAAGTTACTTTGCCTCCAGCGGCAAGTAAGTGCAGCAAGAATGCTAAAAATGGAAAATATATTAAAATTTTATTTAATCTATTAGCGAAATAATTCCCTACTATCATTATAAAAAATTTTCACAAATCGATTTTTGGAGCAAAAAAAAATTTCAATGACCCTAACCCATTAAAGCCGAATGAGTGAAAAATTAATTGTGGCGATTTATGGAATTCTAATGCTGGTTGTTGACAGCTCTAATCTCAGTTGTTCAACTTGTGATTTAAAACACCAACTCTTTGTTGATAAATACAAGTTCGATAAGTTGTTCTGACAATCCTTTGGCTTTTTTTATATAAGTATTTTAAACATAACTCTCGTCGCGTCAAACAAGATCTTTTTTGGATTTGATTTCATTCTAACACGAAGTGGAAACTGCGTCAATCTTACTTTAGCAGGGCGAAAATGATATTTCTTTACATTATTTTACATTGTCGGCAGCACTGTCAAATAAAATGCAATGGAATATTAAAATTTATAATTTTTTTTTGTTTTGTTTCAGGGAACTTTAGTGAAATGTAAAAAAAGTGTATTTTTTACATTAGCAATATCCATTGCGGTAATCGTCAAATTTGATTGCGTTCATTAAATTTGCTACGTATGGACTGCGATTGCCATAAGTGACAATCCATTGCGCAATGATTGCTCAACTTATTGCTTGAGCAATTATTGCCTATCAATCTGCTGTCAGTTTTCTTTTCTGTAGTCAGTGCATTTGCGAATTTGAATTTAGAAAACTAAAGGTGCATATTTATTTAAAAAAAACACCTAATGGAGTGGAAACCCGAAGAAATATTTAACATAATGAAATTTTATCAACAATTCCCAACTTTATGTACATAAAATTATAGCATATAAAATTATATACATGTCACTATGAACATTTTGAAATTGTGACGAAGCAATTTCTGACTCATTTCTGTGCAAAAGCAAATTGGACAAACACACATGCATATTTTATTTATTTTTCAGTTTTAAGCTGATACATGCATGTGTAATAAATACGCATGTGTTAGTAGCAACATTAAATGCTTATAGCTCCCTAAATATCGAACCAATTTAAATAAAATTAAAACTGTGCACATCTATGTAAGAACACGTTTAAAACATATAAATCTCTCCAAAATCGGTTCACTATTACGGCCGTAAGAGCGATCCAAAAAAACGTGTTTCCTGTTTATAATATAGATATATTCTCTAAAAAAAATACAATAATTTTAAAAAAAAAATTTATTGAGCAATAAAAACTGTTTGGGCAATTTTGTCCCTGCGATGCAGGATAAGGGATAATAAAATATTTATATGGGCAAATCCTGGGTAACAAACGCTACATTCGTACGCGTTTTCATATTAATTAAAAATTAATTAAAAATACTATATAAAAATTGTTTGGTTTTTCAAAAGGGGTACCTTCAACTTATGTTTAGTGGTGCTTAGTGGGATATAAGTGCACTTTTGAATGCAAAAATTATAATATTTTAGCTGGTATTTGTTGCGAAATATTTGATGACAAAAATCTGTTATGCACGCTACAAAAACCAGAAGTTAGTGTGTTTTCGTAATAAAGCATACAAAATCTAGTTCCTAAAAGAAAGATGAATATGAAAGAATTCTAAAATAACTTAGTTGTAGCCAGAAAATTTGGTCGTTTTATATCAAAAGACGTGAACGCTTTGTGACGCATGTTACATTTTTTCTATTCTACTTTCTATTCTGAAATTTCATACATAATTTCAATATTTCCAAAATAGTAAATACAAAAGTTTTTAAAAAAATTGAAGTGAATTCAATGTATAAAACTATGGCTTTTGATCGGGCCATCTTCATTAAAACTAAAGTAATGATATGAATACCTTAAAAATATTGCTGGGATTTGAAAATATTTATCCATTTTGCCATCGGTTGGGATTGTTAATGCCTCATTTCAAATGCTTTTTATAAATACCCAAATAAAATCCCAAAAAAGGAATATATCGGGTATTTAACCAGTATTTACCCATATTTTGGGTAAATACCGGGTAGAATCCCATCTCTAAATATGTATAATAAATAATGAAGTAACGGCGAGTCAAAACATAAACCATTGCAATCCAGGTGAATAACACCAGTGTCTTATCAGCAGATAAGCAACATTGCAGCAAATACATGGTGCATTTACAAGTTAAAACGAAACGAAAATTAATTTTAAAGATATAAAATTAAATTATTTAAACTTAAGCTTTTAGATAAGGAAGTATTGTTCATCAAAACCAAAAACCTGTTACAAAACGTTCACAACTCTATTTAAAAACTTTATCAACACGCCGTCATAATGCTCTGATTTCAGCTGTAGTGTTGTTCTTATTTCTTATCTGCTTTTAGATAACGATTACTCACTAATTTGTTATCAAGAAAAACACCCAAATAGTATAAACAGTATTTTCAGTCAACTTTTGAAATCAAACGAAACAACACAACACAAAAAAAAATCGAGTAAAAAATATTAAGAAAATGTAAAATATTGTTATAAATTGAAAGAAAAACATTTGAAAAATCTTAACAATTATTAAAAGTCATTAAGAAATGCACAAAGAAGCAAAATGTTTTCATTTGAGGAAATTATGTATTTTATTTGTTTATTTAACAACGGCAGTTAATTGTGATAACGCAAATATTAATTGTCCACGATTTTGTAAATGTGATTCATATTTACAATTAAATAGAGCACAATGCAGGTGAGACGATAGAAATAAGAGATTGTAGAATTGATATTATTTACTATGAAATAATATTTTTATAAATTTTGTTTTATTGATATTAAATGCTTGTTCGTTTATTTTTTTGCTGCCTAGTTCGAAAAACCTAATCAGTGCTGAAGTGGATTTACCAAATCTGGTACAAATACTGGATTTAAGTTACAATGATATCACTATAGTGGACAGCAAATGTTTTATGGTGATTTTCAACTCATATTAAATATCAAACGCTGATTAATTAATAAATTTTACTCTATTTTTAGAACTTTTCTCACTTAAAATATCTTAACTTTTCCAATAACGCTTTGCACACAGTAGACTGGAATGCATTTTCCAAGCTACGGCGCCTTACAGAAATAGATCTCTCTTATAACAGACTCGAATACTTGGACGAAAGATTGTTTGCCAGAAATAAATATTTAAATAAAATAAATTTAGAAGGCAATAAAATAGAATCTTTACAAAACAAGCCTCTCTTAGAAAATCCATTTGTAAGTGAGTTGAATTTGAAAAACTCCCACCTCAATTTATTGCAACCACAAATGTTTGCTGGGTTATCAAATTTGAAATTCTTGGATTTAAGTAAAAATTTCCTTAACAACTTCAACGTAGAAGATTTTCAGCATTTATTAAAGCTAACAGAATTGAATTTAAATGAAAATTTTATTAGCTGTGATGCAGTAATCAAAAATAAATTAAAACAATTAGAAAAGAGAGGAATAAATGTGTCATTGGATAAGTGTTCAAGTGAGAGGTCTGAAAATTCCAAGTATCAAACACAAATGTTTGAGAAAATGATAATGTCTACTAGGCAACCGCCTGGCAAACAAGATATTTCTCTACAAATCAATCAGTGGCATTCAGATCTTGATAACGATGAGGATCTGGCAGAAGAAGATGATGACGAAGAATTTGTGGCTAAAGAAATTATTGATACATCCTGGAAAACCAATGAGTGGTTGAGGTTTGCTCCCGATGCCATATTATGTAACAAACAAAAATTTGTTTTGTGTCAGGAATATCGCTCGTGCTTGCTGGAACTAAATAAAGTTTGGCATGAACAACACAAATGCAAAGAACAGTGTCCTCTAAATGATACAAAGTTTGCTTTTGTTCTGGGCATAGCGATTGGTGTTGCAGCTATTGTATTTATATTGGTCTGTGCTCTTTGCATGCAAAAATGTTTGGAAATCAAAAAAACTTGTAAGAATTTCGAATATTTTTTAATTAAAAAATTTATAAATTAATTTATTTTTACTTATTATAAAAAGCTCCCGCCAACACCGACAACATAGATGATCTGCCCAATCAACCATTGGCTCGCCTCACCACTCAGCTACCTCCACAAGTAAGAAGACAACCACGAAGACGTGCTGCTCGACCAGCACGCTCCTTGGTACGCTACGAAGGACCTGTAGCAGAAAATTTCCTCTCACGTCTCTTTGGACGGCCAGCACGTCATCAGTATTATCGTACGATTAATCAAAATACTGCCACGTTGATAAGACGTTTAAGTCGCAGTAATTTATTTAACAATCGTTTAAGTCAACATTTTGTTGATCGTCAAACATCCAGTGAAGCCAATAGTCCAGAAGTACAAGAGTTTTCAGCTTCTGCTCCCAGACCGGAGACACCACCTCCTTCATATGGAGATGCCGTAATAAAAAATCTAAATAATGCCAAGTGAATTAATATTTATCAATATAGTTTGTACTTAGTAAACAAAATGAAGTGTTAGTTTTAAAATAAATAAAAAAAAATCGATGAGTTTTGGCTGTAAGCTCGATAATCCTAAAGTCATGAAACCAAATTTTATGAGACCAAAAAATATCTTCTCAAATTTTTTATTTATTTATTAATTTATTTATTAAGTCAATAGATTTTTACATCCTTACTGACTAAATATGAATAACAAAAACAGAATTATATAAAAATAATTGGTTCAACAATATTCGATATAAATTTAACACATGCGCGACGAAGAGAATAATTATTAGAACGGTAGTATTTTAATACCAGGAGTTCAAAATTTCGAGTAGGTCTTACAGGATCGTTGAACTTTAGTTGATTAAGTAAGAACTCTGAATCAACATCACCATGAATCAGGCCCAGAATAAATAAAGCGCTCAGCATCAATCGTCGACTCTTTAGAGATGTCAATTTATCAAAGCAAGTCCGCCACGATCCGTCGACGAGACATAAGAATTCTAACCAAGACCACAGAGACAGAAAATTAAAAATTGTTTTTGTGACGATTTAATACTATTGATATAAATAGAGTAACGAGGAATAATTAATCCATACTCAAGAATTGTCATATAAGGATCTAGAAATGTTTACGAAACAGAGAAGTGATCGCAAAAGTTCTGCGTATGATCCAACAGTATGCCAAGATCCAATATGGTTTGACCTTTATTTAAAAAAGCTGTATCAATATAATAAGAAGTCTCGATCGGAATGTATCTGAAAAATGGCATGTGCATGCATTCCAAGATATTGAACTCCAATAAATTAAATCCATTGATAAAAATTGCGGAAGTGGGCAATTAAAAAGTGTGTCTATTAATATCGGTAAAAGAATTTAAAAATTTAACATCATCGTACTGATGAATACTTTGGAGTGCAGAACAAGAGTAGAAAGGTCATTGATGAATAATGTGAACAAAATCGGACCCAGGTGATTGCCTTGAGGGACCTACATGAATGATTTTTATTATAACATTCCCAAACTCGGCCTGTTAAGTTTAACCATTTCAAAGCAGAGTAACTAAAGCCCGCAAGTGATAATTTGTGCAATAAAAGATTGTGGACGTCTTACCAAAATCAAAGTATACCACCATGTCTTCCTTAATATTCCAATAATTTTTCTTTTTCGTAGTGCACGCTTTAAACCAATTAATTTTAGCAAACGTGTTATATGAACTCAAAGTAGACATCTCAGCAGATACTTAACAGGACTAAATGCCCGTCATTTTGTGATTTTTTACTAACTTAAATGTTGTGGCTTAACACAAAAAAATTGTTGAATTAGCTTATAGTGAAATTAAAAGAAAATTAAATCTACGTTTGTTAAATAATAATTGATCTAATTGGTTTTCAAAAGTGACTTGATTTTCAGCCTTTCGAGTAAAATAATATATATTTATATGACTCCTTAATTGACAGTCAAATGCACAGCAAGACTTTAAAAATATGTTATACTTTTGTGATATCCAGCAACAGTAGAGGTCAATTGAATTATTTGTGTATCTTTCATTTAGTAAACTTAAATTTGTAAACAGTTTTCCTGTAGCACTAAATCTAAAAACAAAATACAAACTTGTCTGCCACATAGAGAAGAAATAAAGGATCGGTCGTAACAAAACTTAAGCCGTCTAAAGCGGATGTGAAATAGCAAACCAACAGAACAACACAACAAAAGTAAGTTTATAATAACAAAACTGGCATCTGAATGATAAACAAAATGCACAGCAAAATGTTAAAAAGGAAAAACCAAAAGGAAAAAATATTATATTTACGCATTAGTTGGGAATATTACGATGGTGATTTGTCATTTGATTTTTCAACTGTTGCAGTAACTTTGCTAATCATGCTACTTTATGCTAGAAACACAACTGAGACGAACGATGAACTTCGAGGTGAAAATTCGCTGTGCAAATTCGTCGCATGAAGCACAAAAACAACGAAAAAAGAACAGCTGTTATAATCGATAAAGTTGTTTACTATTTGTGCTGGAAAGTGTGACCATATTAAAAAAATAATATTTACAAAATTGAACATTGACAAGAACACAACTTAATAAAATTTTTGTCTTTATCTATTTTGTATATTTTTTTTAAATTTTAAATTCTATTAATCAAAAATAAAAATATTAATAAAGTAAACAGTAACTTTATTTACAGAAACGCTTGAAAACTAAAAACGAACATGTTCACATGGTTCTGATTTGTTCGTCGTTCGCCGGCTTGAAGCTGAAAGTCCAACGCTTAAAGTTAAGCGTCTCTAAAAAAAGTTCCATCAGAGTATTTTCATAAAGCAATTTACAAAACAAAAGTTTGCAACGCCTGTGACACACAAAAAGTTGAACGACTTTCAACTTTACCGCATCACGACGCTTCGTAAGCAATAATCAGTTAATGCTGCCAAGTTGCGAAGTTAAAATCTAATTAACATGGAAAATTAATTTTTTAGAAAGTTATTTTCTTAAGCAGTTGATGAAAGAAGAATTAAAATAATTTTAAGAACATAAAAATTAAAAAATGGTAACGAAAAAGCCTTCTAAATTTGCAGGTAATTTGATCAGCAAAAAAGTACGTAAAGTGAGGCTTTTAAAGGGTCAAAAGACTCACGAAAAGCGTTGCGGCGTTAACGCGTGGTGTGAAACTACAGCTTAAGAAATAGCAATAAATCAATCGCAGAGTTCGCCGCGTAAGGCGAATTTCGCCAACGCCATGATTTTGTGTATCTTCATACACTCAAATGTATTTTATTTTTTTGGCAACGAATATTCGCGACTAAAAATTCATCGTTCGTCTTCGTTTTATTTTCAGCATTTAACCAACAAATTCTCTGTGCAAAAAGTGAAAAATTTAAGAGTTTTAATGAAAAATTTGTTAGAGCTTCGAAAAAAGAATTTGTTTAGAAATCGCTTAAAAGACATATTTATAACAGATATTTCTGCTCACAATAGGTGTGTTTCTTTAGTCGAAGGCTACCATTGGCCCTTAATTACTCGCATAAAGAAAATCACATAACTGCTGACATTGTGTTCCGGCTGACCCGAAACTATATGCGCAATTTATAATATATATTAAATTAATGGGTCAACAAAAGTAGTTTATTATTAGAGTGCATTATTTGAGCTATTTTATCTTCAATTAACTAATATCTTATTAGATAAAAAAGCAAAATAAAATTACAACTAAAATTTTCCTTACTTATGTTGAGGTGAAATATACAAATCTTTTCGAAATTTCCGAATATTGTCATTAAACTGGCCGTTGTACACAATTCTTACACATTTTTAGAAGTTCGTTGCCACTTTGCAATCGCTTTTACACTGACTGTTATTGCAATAACCACGTGAACAACGACCCCTCCTTTCTCCGCCCCCACACTTGATAACCTTTTGCTCAATCCTTTTGTTATAGTTTTTTTTTAATTTTTTTAATTTTCAGGAATAAAAATCATCAGCTTTTCACAAACAAATAAAGCTGTTCACAAACACCATGCTATTCGAACATAATCAAAAAGCAGTTTTTTAACTTAATTTTCTGTTACAGGGTGCTTAAAGTTGCCCTTAAACCACCCAAGTTTTCATGCCCGTCTTAACTTGTTTCGTTTCTAATACTCAAATACAAATACTGCAATAAAACAAAATTAGAAGAAAAAAAGCCAAGGAAGACAAAAACAAATGTCTTTTAGTTTTCGACCAACTTTTAAATCTTGCATGCGATGGTTTTCATTCTCTCTGGTGATTTTGGGCCACTAAAACTCTTTTGCACTTATACTTGGATGCTTATAAACACAGTATATCTATCATTTTCTTTTTATTTAAATATTTTTTTTATTTTTTTGCTCCAAAATAATGGTTTGATGGTTGGTGGCTTCACTGACGCTTTGCTGGGTTTGACTTTGCGATAGTTGTGGTTTAGAGAAAACGAAAACAACAGCAATAAAAATGAACAAAACAACTAAAACTTTATTTGTTACAAATAATATCACTTAAGTATTTTTTGTTTTTTACTAACAATTTACATTTTCAAAACCATTGGGTGTTTTTTTTTAAGAGTTTGCTGTAGTGTAAAGTGCTAAATTTTTACATTTTAGTTGATAAATGATGATTATAAATTTATTTTTTGGGTTTTCGGCAATTGTTGACCGCACCTGAAATATTCGCCGAACTTTGCGATAGCTATTGATAAGACACTTTCTTGGCAGGAATCGACCGACAAAAATCGGTTCCGAACTCAATACGATCGAATTAAAAAATATGCCAGCATGTGAAAATACTTTGAAATTTTTATTCAGTCATTTCATTCGGTAATAAATACATTTGGGACATTTTCAAACAGCAAAAAAATCACTCTTTATATGTTTTATATATTTTCATTGTAGTTTTTGTCAGTACGTTTTTTATAACAAAAGATTATGCAAAAAGTTTTTCATGAATTTTTGGGATTTTTTCGCGTGTAAAGCAGAAGTTGCAGTAAAACTAAAGTTTGTCATTTTTGTTATTCCTTGAAGTTTTTATATTTAGGATTCTTTTTTTCAGAAAAAGTACCCTACGCCATGTCAAAAAGAAAAGTTATAGAAAAATTTTAAAAACATGAAAAATGAATACATATTATTTATTGCTTTAAACAATGACTAACATGATCCCCAACAGTGAATGTTTCACTATAATTTTATTGTTCAAGCAATCAAGCAATTTATTGAAATATTTTCTATGTGTAACATTTTTAATTTAAACTTTAACAGCTGAATTTAAGATGTAAATTTTAGTTTGATTCGCAAATTTTCGATTGTATGACTTTGACAAAAGCCAGCTAGAAGTTTTCTTAGCTCGTGAAGTATTTAAGTTTCAAAACTAATTCAATATATAAGAACACTATTATAATTATAATCTATCTATATTATTAATAGGCAAACACGTTTTCTTAGATCCCTTTTACGGCTGTAATGCTGATCCGATTTTAGAAAGATTTTTATGTTTTTAAAGGCGTTTCTATATAGATGTGCACAATCTTAATTTTATTTAAATCGGTTTGATAATTATAGAGCTATAAGCATTTTAATTTGCTACTAGCACAAACACACTTACACACTTGCACATGCATGTATCAGCTTCATGTTCAGAGATAAACAAAGTGTGCATGTGTGTTTGTCCAATTTGCTTTTGCATAGAAATGAGGCAGAGTTTTAAGTTTTTACTTAGAATGCTTTTTGATTTCGTATTTTATCGTATATATATTTATATAAGCGTTTAATATGAATTTCTAGAATGCAGTCGATTAAGTCGACCGCAGGATACAATTGTAATAATTATTGTAAATAAAATTATTATGGGAAAGCATGCAAAAAATATTTTAAACCCATTTTCTAGCAGAAACGGCACTATTTATTCATTAATATAGCGACAAAATATGATCGAACTGCGTTGTACTTTTTAACAAAAATCACTGAGTGGAATTTAAGAAAATTTTGTTTATTGGAATATATTTTATACAGATTTAAAAAAAAAAACTTCTAATTTTACTATTTTTTCGTGAAGGTTTTACTAAACTTTTTAGTTAATATTACCGACAAAATTTGGTTACGTGAACGATGGCTTTTTCGGAGACAGGTTCCAGAAACGGCGGTTCATTTTATATTTTTCACCGTTTTCAATAATTCGTTCATTAATGTCCTGTTTTTATTTTTAGCTTTTACACACAGTTTCAGTATTTCTGTTCTGATAATAAATTTCTCGTTTTACTTTTAATGAGTTCATGCTTTGCTGTGAATCAATAATTATTATTATTATTTTTGGTTTGTTTTTAATATACAATTATTTGACATAAAATAAGAGAGAAAGTATTGAAGTATTAATATCGAACTGCGAAGGACTTTACATTTTTTAAGAATGTTTTTATATATTAATTTTTTACATAAAATTTTTATACTAATTAATTTTGTACTACGAAAAAAACAGTCTTTGAACTAAGAAAGATAAAATCATAAAATTTTTAATAAACTCAAGGCAATAATATAATTTTTTTTTAATTGTTTAATGAAAACTTTCAAGCATTATTTATTTTTTGCTGAGAGGAACTGAAGGCAATATTTTTATAATATTCTACAAAGCCTTTCCTTTTCTTTGCAAAAAAGTATCACATACTGATGTGAAAAATCAAATTTAAAATACAGATTCTTAAAAAATTTTAAGTGTTTTAAAAAGGACAATAGATGAGGAAATGACAAACCAAGTACGCAGTTTTACTATATTTTGTCTGTGGATTAATAAAAACTAGTATTTCTTATAGCCGACGCAATCTAGTAATTAAATACTCAGCATTTACATAAATATATGTGCGCCATAAAATATAAAACAAAAAATATTCTAAATAAACAACTTAAATCTTATTAGCTCTCTTTTGTTCACAAAATATGTATAGAAAATGCTCTGTATTATTTCTTTGCAAAAGCAAATTGGACAACCCTCGAATAAATCGACGTAATAAGTCTTCAAACATGCATGGAAAAGGATCGCGTAAAACTATTTTAAATAAAAAGTATTTTGCTGTGTTTAATATTTTTTTAAAGAATACATAATAGTAATAATAAATGTGTATTTTAATTAAGAAATTACATTAATTAAAAAAAAATCGTAAAACATAATTTACAAAAGTAAAATACGATTATGAATACTTAAACGACGACTGTGAAATAACATAAACAACGCTCGTCCAACAGTCATCAAAATCATCGCCAAAATGAACAAACATTTAACAACAGACAATTAACTCGGCCAACAATCGACAGAATGACTCGCAAAAGCATAATTTGGGAGAGTAAAAACTAATTTTACTCCAACAATCATTTAAACGATTAAAAAAGTCGCGAAATGATCGCGCTCGTCAAATAAACTTTCAAATGCTAGTTGGGGATTAGTAGCAACTTTAAACGTTTATAACTCCCAAAATACTGAACCGATTTTAACAAAATATAGATTATGTATATTTGTGAAGAAATAACTTTAAAATGATATAAGTTTTATCAAAATCTGCTGAATGATATGAGTGTAAAAAAAACGGAAAATCGACTTTTTCAAGAAAACTAAACTTTTAACTCAGTGTAATTAAATTTATTTGATGAATTTAAAACGTTAATACTGACAACACTAAGGTTTTCGCGTCCCACTTCCTAGTTTGTGATATACAAAAGCGAATACAATTTTATTTGAGTAATCAAGTATGTTTGTATTTATTTATTATTTGAAATGAAATTATTTATTTGTTTAAACCATAAGCTTTTAATACGCAAATAAAGCAATTTCTCTATGAAGTAAAAACAACTAAAATATATAAATATCAAAGAAAGATTCGCCCAATTCTTTTCATTCGGTTGAAAAGAGTATTCGTGCAACGAGCTTTTTCTATATTTGTATTTTGAAAACTACAACTTAAAGTTCATTTCAATTTTCAAGTAATATTTAATTTTTTTAAACGATTGATCTTAAAGCAGTCTTCAGTTTCTGCCATACGACCTTATATCAATACTATTAATAGATTAAGCTGATGCTACAGCAGCAACTAGAATTTGCACGATAGGCAAAACTTCCCATTGCGTGGATTTTTTTTTATCCGACTATCATTTCGTTTGTGTGTATTTTTTTACTGTTTGTTAGTTTAGAACTGTGTCATCCATAAAACGCTCTGGTTATTTTTATATGAAAAGATATTATTCCAAATTAGTGTTATTATTAATTTTTTTTATATTTTTATTAGATGTCTGTCTATCTTTTTCAGTCTCTCGGTTATAAAAACTTGTTTCCAAAAACGTTTTAAATTTAAATATCTTCCGGCTTAATTTTTAACTAAAGCGGTCTCTTCTATTCGTCTTGGCTTAATTTATTTCTCAACTTTAGCTCTGAAATTTTTTTGTTTCAAAATTTTGCTGCAATCAAAGAACTTTTTGTCGTTTTTTTTCGGTGTCACAATTTTAATTTTACTTTATTTTTTTTAAAGTAATACTATTATCCTTTTTTCTTTGGAATGTGTGAAATCTTTATATTGCTTTTTTCCAATAAAAAACTTTTATAGTTTTTTGGAATTTCTGTTTACCTTTCTTTTCTTTCTTTGTGGCAAAAGTTTCTTAATTTTTATTTATTTTTTTTGTTGTTGTTCAAAAACAATTTAAAATAACAAGAGATTTTCTTTTTTAATTTAAATAATTTAATGCTATCGAAATAAGTTAAGTTAAGTAAATATGCAGGTAAAATTTTAAAAATGAAGTAGAACAACTGAAAAAATGGAAAACCGCATTTTGATAAATTTTAATATCAAAATCTATGATTTGCTGCTTGACTTATATTATTATAAAGATAATGTTTGTAAGTTGTTTGAGACTGTTCAATTGTATTTGGAATGAATTCAAAAGGTAGCTGCAGGTTTTTCTTATTTTAATATGGGAGTGGCGAGGGCTGTGAGTCTTCGATACAGAAGAAAATTTACCATCACAGAGCAATTAAAAATCATCATCATAGGACACAGCAACCAATCGCTGGTTGCCTCCTTAAATACTTTAAGTTAGACCAAAGCTCAAAATAATTATATTTGGAAAGTGAAAGCAGTGTTAACTTGCTTTAACAACTAAAATTTTTTGCAGCAGCTGTAAAGCCATTTTTATATCGTCCTTGTAAAAACTATTGAATTAACTGGTACATTATGATCAAACTGTAGTGACTAAAAGGTTGTCCTATGTAATGTATTCAGTCACCATACTTTAGCAGTCATAGTTATAATTGAAGTTAACTCCTTTGGCTGTCATTGATTTTATGTAAAAGTCCAGCTATATGATTCTGGTCGAGGATATCGTAATTTAATTGGGAAAATCATTTACAAGAGTGATGCATGTGTTGTTGCACTATAGCAGAGCCCCACATCTCGAATTAGGAATTCGGGCTTCCACTTTTTTCAGTGTATTTTCCTTTAAAAAACACAATCAACCCGAAATCCTTAAACTCTCCCAGCTTTTTTGCTCGTATTAATCGCTGTGCGAGTGTTAGCATTGAGTGCCAAGAGAAAAGAAACCTATATGACGCAAAAAATAAATTATTCCTTTGTTTGATTTTACGACCAACTTTAATTTACTGTTTTTATTTTTATTATTGGGCTTCTTCTTTTACATTAGATGCAAATAAAACAAAACAATTTGTTTCATCATTTTGTCGGCTTTTTCCACAACGTCTTCAGGAGAAATTTTCATTTAGAAATAGATTTTTTTTCTGTATTTCATCATTCCTAATAAAAATAACTTCTAAAGACAGCGGAAAAAACTGACGAAACATGAAATGGAAAACGAAATAAATGGTTTTGTTTTATTTGTATCTCATTTAAAATAAAAAGCTGACCATAATTAGCACAAACAGTAAAACATAAAATCAACAAATTATTCTTGTTATTAAAGAGTCCTGTTTACAAAAGGATATTCTGTCGGTTAACCGATTATTTATTCGATTAATTTTAAATTGACTATTTGCAATTAACGCTTAAATGGCTTAAGTTGGAACGATTATATGATTAAATTACATTTTATATTTTTTATATTTATATTTTTTAGGTGTTTGATTGAATCTAAAGTAATTAAACGAAACTATTGAATGTGCTACGAACTTCAACAAATCAAAACGGGTTTCCAATGGCATAATGGAATATGTTATATGTTTAAATAAAACCAAAAAAAGGACTCAAAAATTGAATATTTATAGGTTAAAGATTTCTCTATATAAATATACTTTATTGATTTCTCCAACAGCTTCGGCAAGTGCAAAGATTTTTCCAAGTCAAGTGTTATTAAAAAAAGGAAAAAAATAATTTTAGACCTAAAAAGTTTAAGGAATTTTTTTTTTCTAAAATATTATTTTAGAAGATGTCCTTAAACTATTGAAATAATTATTCTTATATATTTTTTCGACCTTTTGTTTTTTAAATGAATCTAATTTATCTCGACCTATAGGTCAATCTTTTATAAAAAACGCTAACAAAATTTTATTTGTTAACCGATATTTCGCCACTTCCTTGTAATAAAATTTTGTAAACGTATTTTATAAAAAATTGACCTATAGCTCGAGATAATTTGGATTAATTTATTGAAATAATTTTTAAAAGGATCTCGTTTACTTTTGTATGGCCACACATTTATGAATTCTTTTCTGCCTGATTCACTTTAAAAGTTGTAATGGTTTTTATGTGATTTTTTTATATTGAAATCTTAAAACAATAAATAATTCGTGTAGTTTTATTTATTAAAATAAAATAATTTGTGAAAAAATTTTAAACAAAAAATTTAAAACAAAAACTCGATTGAGTACGAAGAATTTTACTTTAAATTACAATTTGTATTTCTCTGTAAAAAAATGGAAATACTTTTTAAACCAGATATTTTCAGCATTTTCTTTTCATTTTTTTGTTGCCTTCAATCAATAAATTAAAAACGTAAAATACTTTCAATATTTATGAAATATTGATGAAAATTACTCCAAGGAAACTTAAGTAAATTCTTGTGTCCATCGAAATATGTAAACAAATAAGTAATGAAACCTTCAACAAGGGATGGGTATCGATCAAGTGACTGGCTTGAATCACTCACGACTGGAATCACGCGACTTAAAAAAATAAATATTTATTTAATCTTCTGTTTCGCAATTATTTTATAAGCAAGTTATCGTAAGGTACCATGATTTAAATCCCAAATAAAATAATATCCATGCAGCCGAAAGGTTAAGTAAACAAGATCAGTTCACTAATTGAAATTTTTATAACAACTGATTTCTGGAAAAGAAAATTAACATCAAACTTTTATTGCAATCTAAAGGAACGCTTTAAATAAAAAAACTGCCTTTTGTAAAATGCGAATTCAGGAGAAATAAAATAACTCCCATTAAGTTGAAATAACTCCCAAAATAAAGTGAAATAATTCCCAATTAAGGTAAAATAAACCCCCATAACAAACACAATATGTAATTACCAATCGTTTTTCCTTGGGAAATATTTAATTTGAAACTTATTTCATAATAAAATAAGTCCCAACAGGGAAAAATTAAATAACCTCCAATTTAGTATGGAAAAAATAATGGCTTCCAATTAATATTTTCGTTAGTTGGACTTGGGTTGCAAGTAATTTGATAACATGTTCCGTGATCCTGGCTAGTTTTTTTAATCGTGCAACAGCGTGTATAAGTAATTTGCGTGCCTGATCGAGTGTACAGAATTAATCACAATTCCATCCCTGACTTTAACAACTAAATTTCTAAGCAACAGAAAGAAAACGATGGCAAATAAAAATTAATTTATTGGTTTTTATTTCTTTGTATCTCCATTCCTGTAACCTTCATTTCTTCTTAATTGTGCAACAGGATTAAGTCTGTAAATTGTTTTTAGTTTAGAAATGTTGCCGTTGCTTTTTTTCAAACGATTTTTTCCAATATCTTTTTCTATTTTCGTCTTTTGCCATTTATTGCTGGAGATATAGTAGTTGGTTATTGTCCTTGTATTCATCGTTGTCAAGGTTTTTATTATTTTATACGCTTGTTGTGTTGTTGTTGTTTCTTTAATATCATGCTTTTTATCCGACAACGTTAACAATATCCTGTTGTTCAATTTGTGTTTTTTTTTCTAAACGTTTTATTTTTTATTTTTGTTTCTCTGTTATACATTTTAATTGCATTTGTAATTCATTTCTTTGCAATTATGACAATTTTCAAAAGTAAAAGATGATTGAATAGGAAAAAGGAGGAAAAGTAGTGAAAACAGTTTGCGAAATGACGGTTTTAAAGGCAACAGAGACACGTTTATAGTCAACTAGAGTGTAGTGCTGGAATATATTAATACTTTATAAACCAAAACGTATTTTTATTTTTTTTCTTTGCGTCAACCAGTAGAAGACCAGCAGAGTTTTACTTTAATTTTGTTTCGTTTTATCTTTATAAAAACGTTGCAAAACGGAAACTATATTTTTTCCACGTTCTGCATTTCGATTCGCTGTATAAAACTTATAAAGCAATTAGTAGATATTTGTTCATAAAACAAACAAATTGGAAAAAAGAAATTTACTATTTTAAATTTGTAATGAGCAGTGTTGCCACATTTGTATTATGGGATCTAAGCCGTTCAAAATAAGTTCTTAACTTTGTATTGTCCTGTTATTTAATATCCAAGAAACACACAAGTTTGCTGAAATAGCCAAATAAATTTATGTAAATATAATAAAATACAAAAACATCACAATCGTGTGACTATTTTAATTAGAACATAGAAAAAAGTTGCTCAAAAAGAACTTTTTAAAAAAATTGCATGTAAAAAAAAAACTTTTAAAATAGCTTTCTTCCAAAATGTACCTTTTTTAACAAGTTTTTTTTTAAATACCGACACGGTTTCAAAAGTACCATTCAAAAAGGGCGTTTTTTAGAACATCCCTTTTCTAAAAAAAGTTGCTTTTCTTAACATTACATTTTCAAAAAAGTGCCTTTGTCAAAAGGAAGTTTTGTGAATAGTAAAGTACAATTAATGTTTAGTACGTAATTACATAGTTGAACTTTTTTATGGTTTACATTGAAATATTCTTATTCACTAGTGTTCACCGTCAAAAGTGGTAAAACCAAACAAGTAATCCTAATGAGATGGTATAGCGACCTCGAAATCAGCACTGATCCGTTCTGCTAGTCGAATGAATAATAGTACTTTCTTAATAAAAATAATTAATTTATCAAAAATTTCTTAAATTAAAAATGAATTGTTTAAACTGAGATTTTAATTTGAGCCAACTAATTCCTTTAAAAGTATATTTCCAAACAGCACATTATTACAAAATAAACCTTTTCGAAATTTACCTTTCTCTAAAAGTATAATTTTCTAAAATTATTTGCATGTTCAAATAGTACTTTTTCAAAAAGTACTTTTTCCAAAAACTACTACATATGTATGTATATCCCAAAAGTATATTTTTCTGAACTACCTTTTTCAAAAATTACTTATCAAAAAATTTACATTTTTCATAAGCACGTATATTTTCATAAGGGGCATATTTAAAAAAATAATCCAAAAAATACCACATATTAAAGAGTACTTAAAGACATGCATATTGAAAAAGTACGTTTTCAATATTTTCAAAGAGTGCAAATTCTTTAAAGTACATTTGAAAAAACAACCATTTTCAAAAAAGAACTTTTTCAAAAAGTAGTTCTGAAATAATTCAGAATATAACCATTTAGTGCCAATGTTTTAATATTTACCATTCCAGGTTAATTTAATATGTCCAAAGGGAGTTTTATAAAAATTTATACAATATTTTTCGTAGCAATGCATTTTCCCATATTTAACGTTTTTTTGGTACCATTTTTTCCCCCGTTGAAATAACATTAATTTTTCTGAAATCATGTTTTCATAGTAAAATATTTTTAAGCATATATTTGAATATGAAATGTACCAAAGAGGCTTATCGTTTTGAACCCCGTTGAAACAACTTCATCTTCTTTTGAGTAAAATATTTATGTTTTTATTTGGCTATTAAAAAATTAACAAAAAGAAAAGGGTACCAATATTACCCCTCATATAGTCGAAATTCCAAAACCGGCCAAAGCACATTTGCGATCTAGCTCAGTAAGGAAGCATGCAGTGGAATTGTTTTCTCTGTTCAATACTTTAGAAGACTCAGAGGTTCAGCAAAGTATTGAAATTAAAATTCTACTTTTTTCACACCTTAAAAATGCAATAAAAGTGTAAAACATCAGTCCCGCCTATTTTTTTATTTGCTGAAAATGTGATTTGAATTTTTTTCTAATTTAACTAGTTCCGAAGACCAATTTTAACCTTTTTTGACCGTTTTTTAATTCTTAAATATTAAAAAAATCCTCTCATAGTGGAGCAGTTGCATACGAAATTTCAAGTCTCTAGTTTAAACCGATTCGGTTGGATGCTGATGAATGAGTCAGCTGTGTTGATATCTTTATAAATTGTTACGTTGCGACCTTTTCGTAAACGTTTGCTTGCTCGGGTTCTTTCAATTTGTCGAAAATAAAATGAAAATACACAAACAGATTAATTTTTATGCTCAATACTGTTTATTTTTTTTCAAGTGAAATAACACTCAGGTAATTAATATGCCTACCAGCCAGTAGGTGTGTTACCTTCTTTGGGAAAGGGCTAGTAAGAGTGGACAGGTGGTGAAAGTGAGAAAGCTTGATTGTTTTAAAAGTCAGCTATTGCGCGTTATGTTAGTTTGTAGGCGCATTAAATTTGTTTTAATCTGTTTAGCCATTTCTTTATTATTTATTTTACTTCGCCGGCGATTATCGCTACACTACCAACAAAGTAGGGCACTGTGATGTATCATACACCAATATCAATTGCTGACGGTACTATTCAGCGAGCAGTGCTATGCCTTCGCCACATAAACAGTCCAACTACAACAAATGCAATGGCACAGTAATGCACATTTGAAAAATGTTGAAGGCTATGACCACTGAACCACTATTTAAAAATAAGTACAAGAAGTTCCCAAAGCTGAGGTTTTAATAACACAGTCGGCATCCATAATTCATTATCAAACTTTTATGGTGCAAGCATATTTTCTAGAAGGTTAGAAGATGAACTGGATAGCATGTTCGGCATATATGTATGTTAATTAGCGTTGCAGTTAGCATGTAGGTATAAGCATGTAGTAGAGTTTCCTCTGCATACAAATTAATGGCTCTCCAACTTAGTTAATAAATAAATTAAAAAAGCCATGTTGTAGTTTTCGCTCGAATTAATCGATGACGCCACTATATTTAGCAGTTGCTATACAAATTTCTCGAACAATCTTGCTGCTTATAATTATAGAACTTTCGTGAATGTTCTATTTCCGTTACTTTGAATTTCATGTTGTTGTTGTATAATTTAGTGCTGCCAATCTTGCATACAATGTTGATTATTCTGAAGTGCAGTTTCATTTTCGTTAAATTTGAATCCACATTTCTATTTTATATAAATATGTATGTATATACACATATATGTATGTATTTATGTATGTGTATATGTATATGTAGATTGAACATCACTAAATTGAACACAATAATGCTTATCCGATTTGTTTAAACATTTAACCTTTTGCAGAAGCTGGCAAATTTAAAAATGTGTAAAAGTACACTCACTTAATTTTGAATGTTCCCTTAATCGATGTTACAAATATATATTTTCATCTCTTTTAACTTGCCTAAATCACTCGATGCTCACATTTCGAGCAAGGCTTAAGTGTAATGGCTTTTTGATTGTTTTCTACCTTATTTTATTTTGGGGAAAAAAACTCCGTAATTGTACTCCTCCACAACCATTCTCGTCATCAGCATGACTCCCAGGACACAAATTCATGTTTATTTTTTTATTTTAAAGCGCTGAAGAACGTTTTTTTTTTTTTGTTTAACATGCTCCTACTTACTTACATTTGTATTAAGACTTTCTGATGAGTATCTGTAGCTGTGTGCGCTCTATTAGATTTTATCTCTGTGCCCTTGATTGTGTCAGTTACGACACCTGTAGAAGGTTTGAATATTCAATTTCCACCAAAACAAAAAGCACACAAAAAGAAATATATGTGTAATTTGAATGAGTCCATTTAGATGTTACGATACATTTGAGAGGAAAATATAAAAATGAAACAAAAAACAAGCAAAGTGCCAAGGTGTTGTAAATATAACTATTTACCCAAAGTTTAGAATTTTTGAACAAAAAATGTCGCTGATGTTGTTAAGGAATTTTTTTACGAATGGACCATATGCTGCTGCTGCTGCTGTTGTTGGTAATGCCAACAACCGTAACAAGCATTGGCAATGGCAGCAGTAAGGAAAAACATCATAAAATGATGATATTCAACAAATTTGCCTTAAGGGACGTTTAAATTAATGAAAATATTCAGTTGAATGGACAAATGGCTGGCAGACAGATAGACCAAGATGCTTTAAAAATATATGTGCATACCAAATTGGACAGACGCAACGAGGGGCAGTAGAATATTTGGCCTTCTTTAAATAAAAATAAAAACATATATTTGTATTTGTTGTTGTTGTTATCACACCATGATCTTTATTTTCCTTAAATGTTTCTACATGGTGGTGCCAACGATGATGGTGTTGACAATAATGACGTTGCCGTAGTGGTGCTGTTGATGGCGATTATGATTATTATGAGGCCACTAATAAATGTTAATGGTTTTAAATGAGAAATTCTGTGCATAAGCTGTATAAATAATTGTCAGTAAGAAATAAAGTGATTAAAAGGGGAGAGGTGACAATAAAAACTTAGATAAAAACGGTATTTAGTACATCTGATTGTTCAAAATGTTCTGAAACCTTTCATTAGTTTTCCATTCTGCATTCTGCTGCATTCAGAACAAACGCTATAACTTTTAAAAGGGGGAATGTGCTTCACAAGCAATTTCCTGTTCTTTAGAGTGTATTATGCGAATCTCTTGGTCAATCTCCTCATTTAGTATTGTAAAGAAAAAATATATGAAATTATTTTTAATATTTCTTTGCACGGAAGCAAAAGGTTTCGTTCATTTTATCATAAACATCAACATAAATTTGAATTCCTAAGCAATAAAAGCTGCTTAATTAACTCCTTTAATAACTTCAAGTTCTTTAGTTCTTATTAAGTTGAATTATTACACCATAAACACCAATAAAATAGCAAAAACTTGAAATTTATTAAGCGAAAATGTTGGCAAACTTAACAGTCAAAAATTTATTGCTTTTATGGAAACAACTGTGAAATGAGATAAAATTTTGTTGCAGAATAGAAGCACAACAAATGTGTTTTAATGAACAAAATTATTTAATTAAATAAAAAATTCAAATTTAATTATTTTATGAAAGCAAGTTAAGCGATTGAAATATCACCAATTTCAAGTTGACAATACCGGCAAACCAATAATGCCAACTATGTAAAATTCATACCATTGACAGCTGTTTATATTGTTTACAAGCTGCTACAATCACTTGCATGTAAAATTTATAGAACAAAAGTTATTCGAAATGGAATTAAAAAGAAATAGTGTGATTGCGTTATATTTGAATGGAAAATGACAAGCAGCTTTTGTTCGTAATCTGAATCTCATGTTTGTGTATCTCATCATAAATTGGTATAATGATTATGGACGAAAGAAAAACAGCAAAATCACATGAAATGGTTCGGAAAGTGAAGGATCGGCATCAACGAAATCCACAACGTGATGATAATCAAATGGCCAAAGAACTGAAAATCTAGAAACACTTGTCGTCCATATGCATATCTCCCTATAAAGTAAAATTGGGATGTCGAATTAAAGATGTCTGGCTGTATCCTTGTGCTCCATTGAAAAAAAATTTCCAACTTGTAAAACTTAAATGGATTTGTAGAATATTACCCATCGATTTTTAGGATCAAACAAATTGACTTATGAATGACTGGACCTGATTTGTAATAAACAATTATATTTTTGTGTTAAAATTTTAAAACTATTGGAAAAATAATGCAATTCCAATTATGACGAAGCTTTAAGTATTGCTATTAATATGGTTTCATTTTATTCAATTGTATTCGAAGTTTAATGCTTTCTAATTTAACAAATTTTTCATGCCTAACAATTTTCACAGAAGCAATGAAATGAAGCAAAAGGACCTCATTACACTAAACTAATTAAAAGTAGGCCAACTGGAACCCACATATGAAAACTTTAATGGGCATCTACTTTAAATGCAATAGCTATAAAAAGAAACTGCATAATTATTGTTTTTAAAATTTTCCAAATACGAAAACAGTGAAAACTTATTAGTATGAGGGCAATACATTCCACTATAATTAGAAACACATCCTAAAAGTATGCTTCATTTACTGTTATATTCATACGCCTGATAGACATACAAACAACAAGCAAACAAACAAATAAATAAAACAAACTCGTTTTAGAAGTGCGTGCGGATTAGTGTAAATTGAAATCATTATTCACTTTTAACCCCTTAATGGCATCATCTTCTTGCCAGCTACAGCCATCATCATCAACATTCGGAATTCTGTGAAAAAGCAAAATATCTAAGATTTTCTTATTTTACTTTCTCCAGTTTTTTCAACTTATTTTGTGTGTGTGTTGTTGTTTGTGAATGAACAGCTTGACTTGAACGTTTAAGAAAAGAAATTTAGAAAAAAAAAACCCCAACATGAGTAATAATTTTTCATTTTATTGTGCGTAACGTACAAGAACAACGTATTCACTTACGAAGTAACCACTCTTACATGTGGTATTCTCAACACAATGGTTTGAAATCTTTTTAAAATGTGGTTTAATTATTTCAACCAAATATTTTTAAAGCCAGAGAAGCAAAATGTTGATCTCACTAATTGTCTGTCGTAAAACTTTTATACACGAAAAAGAGAAAAGGCTACTTCTTTGTTTTTAGTTTTTAAATCCAGTCTTAAGCAGGTTTTCGGGGCTTAATTTAAATTTCTTTTTACAGCTTTGGTGAAATGTAACTTCGTTTTAGTGTTTTTTCTTTCTCTTTTTCGTTGGTCAAAGTTTGAATTTTTAAGTCAGATGCATTTTGTCCCTTAATATGTATTTTAATTTTTTGGCGACCCATTGTGCATGTGCCTGCTTGGATTCCTCTTTCGATGTGTCAGTTTGTAAATTAAAACATGTGCACGTGTGCTTTCTTCAATATTGCGTGTGCAATGAGTCGGGAAATTGCCTTTCGCATATATAAACCAAACTGTAAAAAAATTGTATCCCTCTCTAACAAAGGCTGTTAAAAAGAAGCAAAAATGGCTTTTATAAATTTCAAAAAAGACTATTAAAGGCATTTAAAAGAAATAAAGAAGAAAATCAAAATAAAGAATAAGTACATTTACTTATTATTTTTTTTTAATTTTTACTCATTCATTGAAAAAATGTGAGTTGGTGGTACTTGTGCTAGAACTAAGCAAAGGAAAATCTTCAAACAAATATGTTGGCCTTGGCCAACAAATAAGATTCTTTACCAAAAGAACAGGATTTTTCCCCGATTTTCAAAATTTCTCAATTGACTTATATTTGACTTATATTGAATATAAAGAGTTTCAAAATAGCTTTCTATATAAAAATTGGCAAACTCAGCAAAATCTACAAACATACATAAATATTATGTTCTACATACGAAAGAATGTTTGCAGTAAAAATCATTAGCATGCTTGCAGGCTTGTTATTATAACAAATACATTTGCCTACTTGAAGGCATCAGAGAAAGTATTTTTTTTCAAATACATGATATTATTAATAGTCATCATTGAAATGTTGTTCATGCAGTTTATTTTTTTGCACAAAATAAATTTGCAATATCAGTGTGAAACGACTAGTCTTTAGTGGTTTAAATTTTTTTTATTTTTTTTTTTTTTTAAATACAATTTCAAGGGATTGAGTTTTTCAGCCAAATCATCATTTGTTTGTGCTTCTTTATAGAGAATTTTTGTGTTTTGGTATTTGCATTTGTTAGCATCATTTATTATTAAATAGTTTAGCTTAGACAAATACATAGTTGAAAATTTACTATGATTTTCCGATTCGTATTTGAAGGTTTAATTAAAGCTTTAGGAAGCAATGATGAGGAACAATGGAGATTGTGTTTTCTTTGTTTTCATCAAATTAGTACTTAGTACAGCGTACTTACGAGCTACTCATTCATGCAGACACAAGGCTTTAATGTTTGACTATTTGTGTAGTTAGTGGAAATTTTTCGCTGAATATCGATTGCAAATACAGAAAGACTTCCATAAATTGAATCATCATTACCCCAAATAAAACTTCGGCTTACGGAGAATTCTGGTTATAGAATTCTTTTGTTGAAAAGCAAACAATTGCAATTACGTTCGTATGTTATATGATGAACATGTTTTTTATATTTAAAACAGACACCTACTGTAGCTTTAGCGAAGTAAAATAATCTGAAATTATTGACTGAAATAAACAAATTTCTCTAAATTGTTCAAAGCCTTAGAGTGCTCACCAGTTGCAGTTCGATACGAATTTTGTACATGATTTCTGGAAGGCTACTGCAAAGTTTCTTCCACCGTATCTTCGCCATCACTCGAAGTTCCGCTGAAGATGGGATCACTCAAATAAATAATAAATTAATTCAAAACGATGCACTTCAATAATCTTTATGCAACAGTCCTGCTGATAAGTAAGCAAATCACTTTGAGTTATAGAATTCATGTGCATGGAATTTCATTCGCGTTATGGAGAACTTCGATTTACGTGAGTTCGAGTTACGGAAGAAGAATCGTAAGCTATTTTCGCTCTTAACGCTACTACCAATCGAATTGGATCGATTTAGAGAAACTTCAAGTAATAGAAGTTCGAGTTATGGAAGTTCAACTGTATTTCAAAATAATATATTTTGATGCGAAATTTTTATTGACTCGAATAAACGCTTGACAAGCTTAAAGAAACTAAAAAAATGTGTATTTTTTATGTACATTTTTTTGATACAAAATTTGATATCGAAAAAAGTTTGTATGAAAATGATTTAAAACCTTTTTGATAAAAAAAATTAATAAAAAATAAAGAGAATGTTAGGAAGTCTCTTTTTACACAAGGTCCTTTTGGTTTGCACTGTTTGACTCTCGGTCATAAGCTCTTAAATAGTGAAGCTAAAAATTATAAAAACTTTTAACGAAAACTTAATGGTAGATATTCGATATCATTTTCTTTTTAAAAAGTTATTTATCAAAAAAAAATGTTCTAATAATTAATTTAAGCTTAATTTTAAACTTATTTCTTACACTTTTTAACCAGAAATATGTTCAACTGTCAATTAAAGAACAAATAAAAGTTGAAATTTTCGTACGAATTGTTTACTTCTCGTCGCAGAACTGCTGAAGCATGATGTAATTAAAAACTTTAAGTTTTTAATAAAAATATCAACAGATCAACATGGTCTTGTCCTTACTCACATGAGCTATTGAATTCCAAGAATTCTTCTTGAATTTTTCCATTATTACTTAATATTTGAACATTTGAACCTGACTATTTGCCAAATACGTGAGTTCAGCTTTTAATTTTTGTTTTATTTTGTTCTTTCAAATGGCAATAAACGAAAAGCAACAAATAACACAACCAGAGATTTATCGTCATCGTAGTGAAATCAAATAATATTGTTGATACTATTTTTTTTATCATCATATGTTACAAGTAATCAGACCACTTTTTTTTTCTTTTTTTTCAATATTTCATAAAAGTTTTTCTTAAAAAAAATATGCTATCAAAAGCTTAAAAAATGAATTCTGTACGGAACCATAATTCCAATCACAAGTTACTAAAACAACAAGATTTCAGCAGATAAAATTGATAAAAGCGATAAAAAAAAATCAACGACATAAACATGTAACAAAATCAAAAATCTCTAAAGATACAAACGAATAGCAGAGTTGGAGGTTTATTTGTTGGAGACACATACACGCGCCACAGCAAGTCCCTAAAAATGTTTCATTATTATTTTTATCCACATGGCTTCGAGCTAAAAACAATATTTTCACACAAACACACACACCCTCAACAGCATATACGTACACACTCACGTGTTGGTTGGTTATGAAGATGAAATATTGAAAATGTTCATGTTGGATAGGATGAGTATAGTTTTAAAGGATAAAAATATTTGTGCTCTAAACTATTTAAGTCTAAAAAAACCACCCTTTAGGAAATCGAAAATCTAATTTAATCAAACTCTATCAAGAGCTTCTTGATAACCATAAAATATTTAAAAATGTTTAAGCAACAGCTTTAAATTATCACTAGTTTATAGTTGATAATGCTTTTCAAATTAATAAAAAGAGTCTTTTTAAAATTTTTCTTAAGTTCAGTTCCTATTGACCCCAAACAGATGTTGCATGTGACAACAAATGTGCTGCTGGCAAAGAAATGCGAAAACTAAACAAAACTCATTGGAATGTCAACAGAAATTTTTCACATGACTTATGGTTAAATTGATTTGTATTTTATAACCCAGACCTCATTTCTCAGCACCACCATACAACACTTACAAAAATGGGTATCTTCGCTATCACCATCATCCTTGTTAGTGACTGAAGGGGATGTGGGTGATCTACACATTGTCACCAACTTCTTATCAGCCATGGTTTACAGCAATAGAAAAATTATAACAAGGCCATTATTATTATTTTTTTTATTTTATTTCCAAAAGGTCACGTAGTATTTGAAACCGAAATATTTTGCTCAGTAAATTAAAGTGACAAAAATGGGGGAAAAAATCACGATATGTGACAGAGAGATAAACTAAAGTCTGATAATGAACGAGGATAAAGTACGAAATCAAACCTCAATTGCAATACATTGATGAGTTGTTGTGACATTGTCATAATATTTGTAATTCAATTAATTGCATTACGTGTCATGAAATTAATTAAATTTGTGATAATACAATAAAATGATAAATTTTCTACTAATAAAATTAACAATTAGTCATTATCGACTATTGAAAATTTATTTTGTTTTCTCCCTTTCCCAAGCACAAGACATTCGTATTTATTTGCTTAAGTTGTAAAGAATGAAAAGAAAACTTACCTCGTGTTGCAAGGACATGGCCGGCAAATGAACTGCAAAAAGGAATAGAAAAAGATAAAATAAACAAATTAATTACGTGATGAAAGCAGCAATATTTATTTGAAACACACACACATACAAACATACACTCGTATAAATTAAATTGTATTATTATTTTTAATTAATTAGATATAAATTGTAAATGAAATCATGCTTAAGCAAGCGAGGTGTGTCATATTTTTATTATTTAGACAAATGAAGATAGTAAATTTGAAAACTTTGGTAATTATTTGAAATACATATTAAAAGGAAGAGAAAAAAATATGGAAACATCTGCCCAAAATAATAGCTACACATTTGTTTATTTTAATAATAAAAAAAAAATAAAGCAGCATTGTGTTGTAAAATTTAGACTTAAAAAACCAATACATTTTTAATTTAAGTCACTTAGAATGTAAATAAACGACAACAGTAAATGTAAATTAGTTGTCGAATAAACTTATCATAAGAAATGAGCATATTAAAGTACAAAAATGTAAGAGTGTTCTAAAAATGCTTCACAAGACAATAATTTTTACAATAAAATTTTCTTTATAACTAGTTTAAATAACAATTGAATAAATATGATCTCTAATGACTTATGCTCGCTATAGTTTTGTAAGTGTTTTTGAGAATAATATGACATTATTTGACTCGTTCCTATATTATGTATTATTAGTTAAAGTGTTGTCTTTGTGTTTTTTTTTTGGAAGAGTGAAGCGTTTTAAAGTGTTTTAAACAGCACAAAATTTAAATAAAAGTAATTAAATATTATATTAGTAACGCCTCACGATTGAGATGAATTCATTAACACCGGAGATAAATAACCTGCCTAATGCAATTAAAAAGCTTAAGAAATATAAATCCGAAACAGTGTAGCCAGGAGCCGGAGGAAAAAGAGGCTAAATCGTATTTTTAAAAAGGCCAGAAAAAACTTAATCACCCACAAATAAAAGCAAAAAAAGGCTTCACAATTTTTATTCATAATACAATGATTTATTTATTTATTTATTATTAATAAAAAATTATTTATATACAAAAATTTATTTAAATTCTTTAAGAAAATCGTAAAAATTTCGCGGCTACAGTTCGCAAAACTAAAGCATTTTTGTGTCGTCGTTTCCTGACCGTGTTTGTTGTCGTAGAGGTGATCAATATTGTTCACCAAGATCTTGTGATCTAAGCCATTAGGTTTTTTATTTAGGGCTTCGTAAGAGATGTGGTCTATGCCAATGTCCCACAATCGATTCAAGATCTCAAAGATGAACTCGTGATGTTATCGAGGACATTCATTAACAAATGTGCGAACTGGTGATAGATAGTTTCGTGAGAAGAACATGGCCCTATAGGCGTAGCCATGGCAGTCATTTGACTGATATTATTTTCCATTGTGAATAGGATACCCTCTTCTTTACAATAAAATAAACATCCGATGATTTCGCTTAAACGTATTCTTTTTTAATATCAAAATTAAACTTCTTATTGGAAGACCCTATAAGATAGCTAAATACTAGATAAATCAAATCAAGGAATGAATTTTCTTGCGGCGCATTCCTAAATTGTCACACCTCCACGCAGAACTCAATTGTTGACTCAACATTTGTCCATTCCTAACGTAAAAGCTTTCGCCATGGGATTCCTCCAATCAATGTAATTTTGTCTTCGATGTATTTACGTTTGTGCATTGGATTATTTTTTTATTGTTTCAAGGTGATTTTATGAGCTTAATAGAAAATAAAAAAATTTGCCTTTTCGAGGCCAAATTTAAAATAAAAAAATTCTAAAAAAGCCACGAAGCTAAAACGTAAATTGCGAGGCTTAAAGACAAAAAAAGCTAAATCTAGCATCAAGGAGGCTAAATCTTGCCTCGAAGAGGCTAAACTAACATCACTGATCCGAAGCAAAATTGACCCTTTCAAAATAATTGACGAATTTTTAAATTTTGAGAAGTTATTGAAGGAAGAGACAAGAACTTTTCCAAATCGTTTGGTGGTTAAAAAAAGCATTTCCCATAAATTAGTGTGTCTTAAAATAAGCTGTTTCTTTTTTTGCAAAAAGAAAAACTTACGGTAGCAAAAAGCCTAAATTATACTGTTGAGCCATATTATTAACAGATGAGCTAGCAGAGCTTTTATTCTGAATGGGAACGGCTGAGAATAAGAGTTCGCGGAACCTGAGTGAAGCTAGAACTACAAGAAGTTAAATATTTTATTAACATATTCATTTACTTTTTCATAACAATAACAACAACAAAGTACAACACATGAATTTTAGACTCAATTCTGAGAATTGCACGTGAAAGTATCCCCAGAAATAAAAACTTCTGCATCACTCGTTTTGTCAAGTTGTCTGGATGTGTATCTATTATAATCAGTGATGCCAAGAGTAGGGAATTTTCCCTTTTTGTAGGGAATTTATTGGAAAATTTTAAGAAAAGGGAAAATAGGACAGATTTTTCATTTTAAGGAAAATGTAGGGAATTTTTAATACTTTGCTTTTTTTCCTTTTTTATTACGATGTAATTACGTAAAGTTTCGCAATAATTACAGCCGCATTTCGCCAATAACTCGCCGAATGTTGTGTTGCAAGTGTTCAATCGTCTCTGGCTTATCGGCATACACAAGTGACTTGACATATCGCCAGAGAAAATAATCTAATGGAGTTAGAACGCACGATCTTGATGGCCAACTAAAAAAAAATTACGGGAATTTTTCTATTATTTACAAAAATGTAAATATTATACATACATATAAAAATTTAAATTTTAAATTTTTTTACAGTCGGGCATGTTCTGAAAAACACATTTTTCAAATCACATACGATTTTAAAAGTATTAATGGTCATGCAGATATTTTTTCACTCTTTTTTTAATTTTCCTATTGCACAGAGCATCTACATATCTTTTATGAAAGAAATTATCGTATATGATTTTGAAAACGTCTGTAGGGCCATTATTGCTTTTGAAATCACATGTGATTTGAAAAATGTGATTTTTAGAACATGCCTGAGTATTACGCGAGATACATATTTCATACAGACAGAAAACATCTTTCTTTACGTAATATCTGGAGAAAACGAAAGGCAAACAAATGTCTGATTTTCCTGGAAGAATTTGTATGAAAAAACAAAAACAAATTTGAATTTTTGTTTTTATGTATGTTTTATACATATATAAATTAAGACTTTAAGAGTAATTAATTAAGCTATTTTAATTATTCAACCTTTGGTTCATTCTACCTTTCCGAGGTTCCATTTTTTAACGTGGTAAAAATTTTATTAAGCATTCAGAATTAACATTTGATTACCTTGTGAGATCTCTGCAGCCTTATTTTAAAATTAGATTTTTTTTACCTGGCGATATATACATATGTAGAATATTTAAAAATGCAAATAAAATGTTCTTTTTTGCTAAAATCAATTAAATTTTTGAGTAGGGAAAAATGTAGGGAATATTTTTTTTGTGTGTAGGGAAAAAAGGGGAATTTTTTCGAGACATGTAGGGATTTTGTTAAATTTCTGCTGGCATCACTGATTATAATGATGTAAAATTTTTGTTGTTTCAAAAATTGCATTTCACACGGTCACATTTCTCAGGGATCTTCTAAAGTTAAAGTCTATTTAATGTCATCTTATAAGCTGTGCTTATTATTTTCAACAGGTTTTCAACAGTTTTCCTTTTATTAATTTTACAATATTCATTTGAAAGCTCATAAAGCAGTCTATTCGTTCAAGCAAACTATTTAAAGAAAAAAATCATCACATAAATCTAGTCCTTCCACAGGAAAATTTGTTCGTAATGGAAATAACACAAACACAACTTCTTCCCTCTTAGAATCAGCAGAAAACGAAAATTGTTCATACTAAACTATCTTTAATACACACCTAATACAATAAATTCTAAATAAAAAAACTTTTTTTCAAATATAATTTATAATTAATCATCCCATTAATTAACAAATCCCTTAAGTATATGTTTAATGATTATTGTAAAAAGGCAGCATAGAGAAAAAAGTAATTAAATTACTTAACATGTTTAACCTTTTGATTCACTTAAAAATTCCATATAGATTGTAAACTTAAAATCCCCATAGAAAAATAAATAACTTGCCAACGAACACCAGAGTCAAAAATATATTTAAAAAACAGCACATGCTACCACCGATCAAGAGTAACCATTTTTCCCACTGATTTATAATCCATAACCTTGCAAGCTTAAACTCAACACATATACATACACATATCACCGGCACACATACACACACATACACACGCTCAACACATTTAAATTTATATGCACTTGATAGTAAATGTCAGTATGTGCATGTATTTGTTTGCAACGTCACATATTATTCACTAGCAAATAACCGGGCATAAACAACGACACTGTGCAACACCTCGTTCATCGTCGTAAAATGCATGCATGAATGACTGACTAGTGTCTGGATGCCAGGACTTGCTTGGTTGGCTGACCACAGTATGACACAACCACATACCGACCGACCGCCTTGCTTGCATCACACTCCTCAACGAAGCAAGCAATTGTATACAAGTATTGGTTTAACGTACACACAGTTCCCAACATAAATGTCCTTTAAAACAATAGTTATAATATTGCTTTTCTACAAACTAAAAAAAAACATATTTACGAAAACCTACGATCTTGTGCGACTGAAAGAAATTCCTTTTTTTTCTCCCATATTAATATACATGCGTGTATAAAAATGAATCACAATACAAAACAAAAAAAAAAGAAAGTTAACAAAATGCAACAGCGGATGTGAACATATGATTTTTTATTATATTTATTTATATATTTTACAAATTTATTTATTTTTTATTAAAGCTACGCTTTTCTCAGGGAGTATGTTGAATTGGAGTTTTCATTTGTGACACAAAATAAGAGTGCCAATTTAAGTTTGTACTTTAAAAAGATATTTTGATTTCATTGAAAACCGCGATGGATGATACATTTTACAAATTTATTTATTTTTCATTAAAGCCACACTTTTGCGAGGGAGTATGTTAAATTCGAGAGTCATTTGTGACAGAAAGTATAAGTCCCGATTATTAGAAATCTACCGACAACTAAATTTAAATCAAACAATATATGTTTATTAAATAAAAGTTAAAAATGAAATGAAGAAAATATTTTCATAAAATTATGATAATAAATTTAAAATTCTAATACAACTTGATGTAAATAAAAATTGTTTACAAAGTTGTTAAATCTTAAAGTATAATTCGAGTGTTCTCCCACACCGATTTGAGTTTGTACTTTAAATAGATATTTAGATTTCAATGAAGTTTACGATAGAATAATAACGGAGCGGGTGTGTAGCAGCACAAGTCTGCTAGTTGTATACTTGTGGTCCACCAGTAGAGACAGCAGGAGCGGTTGCATTGCATAGTATCGTATTTATGGTACTTCTTATCGGTTTAAAGTTTCCCGCGTTCACAATGTTACAACTACAACTTCAGCCCAAATCTCCTCCAAATATCTGCAAACGGAGCTTTTCAAAATTGCAAAGCGGTCACTGGGTTTTAATTTTAACGATACTCACAATAAGTAGCACAAAGATTGATGAAGTGGATATAAAGAAAATGCGTTTTTGAGCAGAAATGTGTGAATTTAAAAACTTCAAATACGAAGCTTAAAGCTTTTAAGAAGTTGTTAACAGTGATTGAGTAATAAATACAACTAAAACTAAACAATTAACTGGGACAGTAAAAAATATTTATCGGAAGTAAATTATATGTATATCAAGCAGACGTTGACTGGCTTAAAAATGTCTTGTTAGTAATTTAAATTTTCTTTCTTTAAGATGTTTTAACGCCACAATTACAAGCACTGTGTCTCCTGTTCGCCTTAAACTATAAAAATTGTCCATCCTCATCTATCATAAAATTCAATGTGGGTCGAGTCCGGTGTAGCAAAACGTGTGCTCTAGATTTTTTATGAAAGACATACTTGCGCTCGCTTAAGGTTTTTTTTTTGTATCAAACAATTCATTTTTATTTTTTGGTTAAGTAACAAAAATTTTTGGCAAAAGGAAACGAAAGCAAAAAAAAAATAATAATAAACACGTTACGTTAACATACGCTACTGGAAATGCAACAGATTTATTGCAACAATGGCCAGCAAATGTTGTTATAAAAATTGAAGAAAAAAAAATTTTAAGAAGAAAAAAACTTTAAACGTATCCTTGCCATTATATCATTGTCCTAGGAAAAAAAATATAATGGCAAAACACGCATTGATTTCACATATATTTCAATATATGTACACATCTATTTTATATTCTTTCTTTCGCAATATATTTGGATAGCATCTGTATGTGTGTATGCCTGTAGTTGTTTGTGAAATGGTATGGAAGTATGAGTGTTTAAATGTGTAGACAGGAAGGAAATACTATCGTGTAATATTTAAACCAAAAAGAAAAATGTTTTGAGTAAATTGTGTGCTTGCACTTGTGTGTGCGTATTTAACTTTTACAATGAAATGTGCAACCAGCACATATCTAAACATTATTGCGAGTACATAGAGAGTAGATTTTTATATAGTGGAGAATGTTCATAAGTTTTGCAGGCCAGTGCACGTTAAAATTGGTTTTGTCAATTTGACATTATAATAGATTTAGGAATTGCTCAAGTACTCATACGTTTAGTTAAGCACACACTTGCTGACAATGTTGTAAACATATCCTTTGAAAGGGGAAATAAACGAGACTTGATATCGAAATTGAAGGAAAATCAAAACAATTTTGGAATCATTTCTTGAGAATTCATGCAAATGCTTTAAAGATGAGTTTTCTACCGTTTGCAAAAGTATAACTTTGGAAAAATGGTTTGTTGAGCTTTTCTACTTAAAAAGTAATGCACCTTGATATTAAAATGTTTATGATTGTAGTTGAAGGTGTACTAAGACCTGATTCAATCAAATTGGTTTTAAAAACAGATATTTTCCCCCTTTTTCAGCAAGGAGCTCAGAATTAATTCGTTGTGTATTTTATATTTTAAATTTAAACATAAAATCTATATCTTATCAAAAATAATCTTAATTCTTCGACTTTTTTTTATTAAAAAAAACTTCTTCAAGCTTAAGGTCAACAATAACAAAATAAAAACTTTTTTTGCTTGCTCCACGGAAAGCTTCTTCAGGAATATCAATAAAATTAACAATAAAAAACTTATTTCTAAATTTTATGAAAAACAAAAATTTCTAAATTGAAAATTAATTCCACAAAACTATTTAAATCTATTAAAATATAATAAAGTTTATTAAATTCCCTGTTCTATATTTATAAATTCAATGTCTATAGTTTAGAGTTAGATTATTTGTGTCCATTTCAAAGTTCATTATTTGTTCTATCTGTAATTTGTAATATTTCCAGCATGAAACGACATTTGTTTTCTATATTTTTCTGTATTCAAAACTGTTGTATTTCCAAAATCTGCTGTATGGTGAAAATGTGATATCAATGCAGGTTTCTGAGTTGATCTGTATTTGTATTTCTGATCAGATCTATAAACTGCTAATCTAATTTCCACTTTAATTTTGGTGAAACCAATATAAACTTTATTACAACCTTTATCATTATTTTCCATATACGGTATTCTGTTAACCACATTAGATCTGTCTAAACTTTCCGTCTAATCCTTAATTTTACTGAATAAACTTCCTAATCTATTATATGTCTTATGAGCTTTCCTATAGTTACTAAAATCTTATCTATAAAAAACGTACTAGTTCCATCAAAAATTGCACAGCTCAATCCACCTTCTGGCAAAGCCAATTTTCTGTTTTTAATAAAATTACAAGCTGCCATTCCTTATTTGTATATTATCATTTTATCCCGTGTTCGAATAGGGAATATAAATTGTTTTTAGTTTAGTTATTCCTGTAAATATGTCGTTTTAGTTTTAGTGTAGTTTTAAGTTTTACCATAAGATCACATGTTGACTATCAATCAGACCTTGTAAACTTTTATTATACTTTTTTATGTTTATCTATTGATGTAAAATTTCTTATCTCAGTCAAGCTTAACTAAACATGTAGTATTCTACAGAACTAATAATTTCTTAAAGATTTATCAAAATAATACTATATAAATAAAGTTTCAAATTTATCATAATTTATGTTATTTTGGTTCATCTGCTTTGTAATATAATTTTTGAAGTCTCAATAAAATCTAAATTCAAATAAATTAAAATTCCTTATTTGTTTATCTGCAAAACTATCCAGGAATCAAACCTGAAAGCTAAAGAAAGATTGTCTAGCTCACTATTATGTAGCCTACGGGGGCACCCTGGTGTCGCTGCCTTCATGGTAAAATAATAAAATGAAAATTATTGAAAAATTAAGAACGCAAATTTATTATTGAAGATATCACAGTAATATGCTTTTTTATATTTTTCTATAAATATTCAATAAATTTGTGTTTATTTTTTAAAAATATTTCCATTTCTGACAGGTATTTCTTTTCATTACTTTCCCTCCACTTAACCATACAATTGAAAAAAAATCTCAACAGGAGAGACTTATTTAATAACGTTCAAATGAAGCCAAACACAAGCATACACACACATGCACACACACACACACATATCCATATAACACTGGCCAGCAAGCAAATGTCATATTGCATCAAAACTAAACTAACCTTTTGTATGTGTGCAGCAGCAACAACTAAGTCTAGGAATGTAATAACGTTTGACACAACAGTTCCGGAAATTACCTTTTATACATTGAATACCAACACACAAATATATGTGCAGCCATACACACATACATACACAATGGGCTTAACAAAAAATTTTATGTTAGCAGCCAGCTTATATGCAGTCATAATCATGTCTGCGAGTACTTGAAAATTTAGTTTAATGAATACGCACAGGTATGTTATACGAGGGCAGTTTGAAAAGTCACACGTTTCTGGCTTTTCATGCCTCCCAACTAGAATTGAGTGTACATACATCTAAGGATCAGTTTAGACGAGGAAATAAATTCATGAATAAAATTCTTGATGTTTTTTTATGTGGCCGAGCAGGGTAGAGAAGAAAACGGGTGTCATAAGTATTGTTTAAGCTCTTCAGAACATCGAAATGCCCACTTTTTTTTTGTTTGAAAAGCAAAAAGTATATGGAAAACAAGTTTCTTTGATGGTCTAATAAATTCTTTCTATTTTATTAAATAAGTTTCCAGCTTATATACTAAAATTAATTCTAGTCAACATAAATTTGCAGTCAAATAGCTAGACGCTTACAAATAGCTAGAAATAAAAATATAAATTGATTACGTCTACTTAACAATAAAAACTAGTGTATCCAGCGGTCGACTTAATCGACCGTATTCTAGAAATTAGTATTAAATATTATCATATATACATACGATAAAAACAAAAAACATTCCAAATAAACAAATTAAAAGTCAGTCTCATTTTTCTATGCAAAAGCAAATTGGTCAAACACACATGCATACTTCGCAGCTGATACATGCATGTGCAATAAGTGTGCATGGGTTAGTAGCAACTTTAAACGCTTATAGATTCCTAAGTATCGAACCGATTTAAATAAACTTAAGATTGTACACATTTATGTAAGAACCCGTTTAAA
The DNA here is from genome assembly GCA_956483585.1 of Gymnocheta viridis. Classification (NCBI taxonomy): domain Eukaryota; kingdom Metazoa; phylum Arthropoda; class Insecta; order Diptera; family Tachinidae; genus Gymnocheta; species Gymnocheta viridis. Next base: position 44,944,595 of record OY101440.1, on the reverse strand, counting down.
AAAATATAAATCTCTTCCAAATCGGTTCACTATTACGGCTGTAAAAGGGATCTAAGAAAATGTGTTTGCCTATTAATAATATAGATATAATTATGTTTGTTATTGACTGCTGCTGTGACAAAATAAAAAATATTAAATTTCAATACAGTGACGTGCAAGAGTGGACATACACGGAACGTTCTCTCTTTTTAATGATTTATTTTTATTTCATTTTGCATTTATTTTCGTGCTTGTATTCTTTTTCTGCTTTCAGAGTGAAGACAGGTGCTTTTGTAAATGTCTTGTTGTATACAATTCACTGATGTTAAAATACGAATGAGCAAATAAAGAAGTTTAAGCGAATGCACGTTAAAAAATCAACATTCAAATACAAATATACATAAGTAATAAATCACCTTGTAAATATAAGAAGTTTTTAGAAGTTACTTTTAAAGAAAACTAAAATCTTAATCATGATTAAAAATTGTTGTCGAAATTGTTTATGTATAAGTTTAAAGGAAATATACAATAAGTCATTTAAAGAATATTGACATAAGTTAACTTGAAATTAATTTCATTGTGCCAGCTGTCTGCGATCAACAAACTCTGCTCCAGTTGCATCAAGCAAAGACAACAGATGCGATTTAATTTTTGTTCACAGTTCACAAACAATATTAGGATTATTAAAACTATTTAGCCAGCGCTCATCCTTTTAAGAGTCTTTTCAAATTGCCTTCATTTACAACCTGAATTTATAAACTATATTATAAGGATGCATGTCCCAAAGCAGCTGCTCGTTACAATCACTAGAGTCCATAACAACTACAATGAGAATGAGAAGAAAATTGCAATACTCTCGTGCCTGTCGGTTTGTGCACATCAACTAATCCAGACTGCTCAAACCCCCAAAACTACATACAACTAATTATATACTCATAGCTTATCAAATAACTGTAGTCGATATAGTACAACACACACATACATACATGCATGCATACATAGATCTACACACAGTAATCGACACACCGTGCATCTGTGTATGTCTGTGCATGTGTGTATGGACATATTTATCAGTCCCAAAACTTGATGTGCTCAATTGAGAATGAAATTGCTTGTGTGTGTGTGTTCGTCCAATAGTTATACTTACAGCCAGTAAATATGCAACATGTACTTTAATTCTTTCAATTTCTATTTCATTCTACTTCAAGTAACTATTGAGATGACGACAACAACAGTCTCTGCACACAGCGTACGTAAGCACGGATGTGTGTGCAAAGGCTTTCCTGCGTTCTCTTGTTTTATTCAGCTGGTCCTTTAGCATTTCCTTCGTTGCTCTCAACATTGTTAATTGTGCTAATTATTGGCATATTTGTTGTGGTCTTGGATCGTTTAGGACAATTGCTAAGATTTATTTTGATGTCCTTAGTGTTAACATTTGGTAAATTCTCATAAGGCTCTATGCTCTGTGTATACATACAATGTAATGGCATGTGCTATCGGTAAATGGAATTATAAGAAATTTGCTGAATCTAGATTCTAGAGTGACAACAAGCAAAATTACACAGACAATACACAGACGCTGCACATTAACCTTTTAAGCGGACAACAACAACAACAACAACTAGTGAAACAGCAAATCATTTTAATCGAAACAAGTTGTTATGGCATCAAGCTTCTACACACATTAAGCTGATAACTTTAAATCCCCTTTATGCGAAATTTCGTGATTGTGTTTAATAAACAAAAGAACAAACGCTAAGAAAAAAAAAAAAAAAAAAAAAAAAGATGGCCAATGGCATCATTATTTGTTATTTGCGAAAAGAGACGATAATCTCAGATTAATTGTATTTGCACATACTGTTTGAAATACTTGTTGCCTTAGCAAACTTGTGAAATAATTTAGCAGGTTTTGAAGTTATTGAAATGTTTAAGTTCAAAGCTTCTTCTGCTCAAGTTGCTAAAGTAAAAAGGGTTCTAAATCTGTTAAAGTAATTTTGCTTGGCTTAAACAACAAAGAACACTCTTTTCAAATTTGTAAAGCTAATCTCTGGTGTTCTGGAGCAAAGAAATGCGAACAGTAAACTCTATTGTTGTCAAAAATTATTTTATTTTTCCTACATTGCCTGGGAAATTGATGACAACAATCCTACTTGCAATTTTATTCACTTTTTTGCTTTAAAACCAATTCATCTAATCCTCAAAGCAACCAATATCATAGCTACTTACGTTGGCCAAACTTTAGAGCTGTATGCTAATAAAAATATATATATATAAAAAAATAACAAAATTGTCCGTTTTTTATATCTACTTGACTCCCTACAACACAAAAGGATGAAAAATAATTTGTGGATTTGCTTTTTTATACATATAGATATTTCTTATTTGAAATGTTAAGCATTAAAGGCCTTAATCTCTGCTATGATACACATTGAATGCTAAAAATAATACCAAATTCTCCTTGTATACTTTCAGCCATTTACTCATTAAACACATAAATATAGACCAGAATAAATGTTTCCTGTATTTATATATATTTTTTATTGTTTTTATGTTTGCATTTATGTTTAAGAAGATGTACAAGAACATATTTTGCTCTATTTTATACATCTTTGTTTCGCTTTTTTTCATTTGCAAAAGATTACCTGGTTAAGTTGGGTGGAAGGCAAAAAATAACCCATAAAAGATTTAAGAAAAATAACCACAAAATAATCCGCAGCTTCTAACGACACAAAGTTGTGACGTGTGTGTGCTGGTAGAATCGGGAAACAAACGTAAGAATAATAAAAACACATACGTGAGTTTACCAAAAAGCTTAAATTGAAGTATTTTCAAGAATATGAATTAATGTCGAGATGTGTCTGCACTAGCAGATCCTAGAAGGTATTAACTCCATGCTAGCATTTTTGCATTATAAAACGAAGTTAATACCGGTCTTGGGTTTCTATTTTAATGCATCGATCCTAATGTTAGACAACGAAAAACATCTAAGTATGATTTGTTTACTTTTAAACTTTGTTTTTGTCTGCTTTATAACGATAAGAATTTTTTTTTGAATATTTGAATCTACATATTTAAAGAAAGGCAGTTGGTAAAAAAAGTTTACTCATGCACGATATTATATTTTTGATTAACGTTCTTGCACGCTCATGTGGATGGGAAAACAAGTAAGTTACAATCACGAAAACTTACGCTTACAAAATTCCTACGGAAAAATATATAAAATAAAAAAAAATTTTAATTAAATGAAAAAAAATTGCAATAAACCCCAAAAAAAGTCACGCTATAACCACTCTAAGAATCTATTCATGCACGCTTAGTCATGATTAATTTTTTTATGCTCACGTTTATGCACTCTCAAGTGCTTGAATCAAAAAAACTAATCACACTCATGCATAATTACGCGTGATCAAGCAAAAGTTGATTCAAAAATCTCTCCAAGAGTATAAATAACATTTTTTCTGCCATAAAAACGAGGTTTGATGTTATTAAAAAAGTTGTGGAGCGGGAAATTCCACACAAATTCTAGGAAAATTTGCGTAATTTAATTTGCTATTTTATATACTCGTAGTCCCCATAAAAATATTAGCCCAGAATAGAGTTTTGAAGCTCGAAAATGTTTCAAATATGTTGTTAGTCGTGTGAGATTCCATTGAAAAAAAGCAAAATCTTACCTTTCCACATTAGTTCACAGTAGTTATATAACTACTTACTAGTAAATAAATAAGTAATTTATTGTGGCATGGTGATGTAGTGTTGTGTGCGCTTATCATACAGATGATACAAGGACTCAAATTTTGAGATTATTGTGTTTTCAATTGTTTACTTTCACATCGATTTTCTACTTCTAAAATATTTTCCCTTATTCTAAAACCTCTTGGCGACGTCAGTTCAACCCAATGGCAAAAAGTTACCACCAGTGCTTGCTATTGTCTAAGTCTAGAAAGCGGCAACAGAATGTTTGCAGTAATCAATTGCTGTGGACAGTGGACACGTAAGTGTGTCTCTCTTGGCGTTGGGTTGAATTGGCGTCGACAAATACATAGTTACAGAATAAGGGGGATTATTTATGCAGCGCAGCATGTCACAGAGCACCTAACTACTCGTTAACCTGAGACAGAGACGATTGAATACTTTTAAGGACCTCGATTTAAAGCATACGAATAACATTCATGTATTTAAGTTGCAAATAAGCTTTACAAATATTAGAGGTTAAAATAATGGAGGAAGAGACTAAAGCATTTACATTAGCAAATCTTGTCTAGCAGACATTTTCCAAAAAAAAAAAAATATTAAAAAAACAACTGACAGACATACACAACGTTTACACCTACTCCAGGTAGATAGAATACAATCTCAATATTTATTTATCTAAACGATTTCCGTTTTCAGTGTCAACAAAAAATAAATAAGACCAAGAAAAAGCAATGAAACAAACAGGTATGAAAGAAAACTGATGAAATGAGTGGGCATAAGAAAATCAAGACAGAAGTCATAAATCTTCTAGAATAATAACCAAATAATGTCGCTTTACTGACAGAGATTAACAAAAAGCATTCAATTCTCAATGTACATGTGTGCATGCAGCAAGTCAAGTGGTTATTTCTATTTTTTTTTCTTGTGCGTGGCTGGCATGTCAAAACTGTGGATTTGCATGTTTTTCACAATTGACTTGTACTATCATTGCAACTTTACACAGTAGTTAGCGGTAGCAGTCAGCTGTGACTACTAAGCAAACATTTTGTTTAGGAAACGGAACACAATCAAATAGACTTTGAACCGCATAAATACAAACACATCCGACAACACAGACAGTTTCATTCATCAAATATCATTTTAAGCTGCTGCTGCTGCTGCTCCTGCTACTGCTGTAGCGGCCATAACTTTATCGCAACTACAATAGCAACAAAAATGACAATTATAAAAGCGCCACAAAGTAGTCGTACTACAAGCATTCAATGAATTGTTACAAAAATCAATAATACGTTTCCATACGTCATGAACTTTTTCTGAACAACACAAAATAATGAAATATAGAAGAGAAAAAGAATCGCTGACATGCATAAAGTTTTAGTCGTAAACTAGAAAAATGAAAAATTACATTCACCGCGAATAAAACTGAAATAAAACTGGAGCGGTCATGCGTTAAATATTGTATCGCTGGGATTTATGAAGATGAATAATATAATCATATTGTGTAATTCAATTAATTATAATGATTCGTAGGTCTTAAGAAGGAAATATTTATTTTATTTAATCTCTATAAAGCTTATAAGAAGTGTGTGCTTCTTTGCAAATTTAGCAGAGTATTTTATTAAATTTGTATGCGGCTTGGAAGTCCTGGCTTTCTACGTCACTAAATGAACAATCATGCATATTTCCAGCTTGACCATCAATTTTATAAGACGAGTACGAAATAATTAATATTTAATATTTTCATTAAATTTTTTAAGCGATTTGAACAAACTTGAAGTCGTTAATTCCCAGAATGAAATTTCAGACTTCACCAGTAATTTGGGATTTGCTTGAAGCATAAGCATGATGTCCGCCCAGTCTTATCATATGTGAAGATTTATGTTATTTTTGAAGTTTTTTTCAGATGCTAAAAAGATTAAAAGATTTTTATATTGAAATGAAACTTTATGGCTTGAGTTCAAGTCTGAGTTTACCCATTTCTTCTTAATTTAAGAAATTATTTGTGGATAAATTCATTATTTTATTAAGAGAAACAATTTATTCATCAGACTACCGGAACGGATCAGTACTGATTTCGAGGTCGCTACACCATCTTATCAGCGTTCTTTGTTCGATTTTACCACTTTTGAAGGTGGATACTAGTGTTTCTAATAAAAAGTACTCTCTTAATAAAATAATAAATTTATCAAAATAAAATAAAATAATAACTTCTTAAATTAAGATTTGAACTCAAGCCATAAATTTTCATTTCAATATATACCTTAAACAGTTCAACAATTACGCTCCAACACTGCTTACTTCCATTCATTAAATTCCAACGATGTTTTATTTTTATATACAAATTTCACTACAAAATAAATGTATTTTATACTGAAATTCGTAGTTTGTATTTAAATATATTTAAATACATTGAAAAAAAATTAATATATCTCATACACAGCGCGTCATCAGGCGAACAGCCCCCCCCCACCCCTTCAGAGGCCGATAATGTTAAATATTATCTTAAAGATATTAACGATATATACTTAAAAGCCCAAATAACTATAGCACGATCTACTCATAAATTATCAGATGAAAATGAAATGCCATTTCAAAATAATTGCCTAAAGTTTTATCTTGAGTGATGTAACAGTTTCTTAAAACAGTTTGATTTTGACAGCGATTTTTTAAAATGTGTCGACTTCCTGGCAACTACTAATATTATATAAAGCAATAATAAAAGTATTTCCCAATTAAAGAAATTCTTTCTAAATTTTATCGATTCGAATAATATTCAACAAATTGATGATGAATGGCGAGAATTGCTTCACTTTAACTTTAAAATATATATATATATATTATTCTTTAAATTAAGCTTGAGGTCAACTTTTTTTTAATCATTCAAATTTATTTTATCATATTAGTAGTAAAAAATTTCTTTTTCCGTTTTGGTTTAAAAATTGTTTGTTAATTGAAAAACTTGTTTGAAAATTTTTTTTGAAAAAAAAAAGAAATAAAAATAAAAAATAATAATTTATTGGATGAAAATAATATTGCAAAATTTTGGGAAATCATTTTGAATTCTAATCGTTGCGTTGGCTCTGAAGCTTTTCCTTGTTTAAAAAAATTAGTTTACACAGTTTTGTCAATACCAGTAGCAACAGCTAACGTCGAAAGAATTTTTTCTCAAAACATTAACAATAAGAACAAACTAAGAAATAAATTAGATGTACTAAGATTGAGTGGTATTTTAAGGACCAAGGACTATTTGAAAAAATCTGATCGTAATTGTACAAATTTTTAACAAACAAAAGAAATGAATAGCAAGTTTAATAAAGAAATTTTCAATGTAACGATAAAACATTTATGAATTCAATTTAAATACGATATTACTCTAATTATAGGCTTTTAACTTCATATTTGGGCTTTTGCAAACCAAATTCTGCTTTTTAAAAAAGTTGTTTTGAATTTTCCAAAACAAATTTAGTATTCAAACCTAGCATTTTTCAAACCAAGTTCGGCATTTTAAAAACCAAAATCAGCCCGTTTTACAACAAATTCATTTGAAAAAGCCTGATTTTGATCATTAAAATGCTGATTTTGGTTTGAAAAATACGGAATGTGTTTTAATTTGTACAATTCTGTATTTGTTTTAAAATGCCTGAATTTGATTTGAAAAGGGTGAACTTGAAGTTAAAAAACCTACTTACTTATGTGTATATGCAAGAAATATTTTATGCTATTTAATTTTATGTCCACTAAAAAGCTTTATTATTTTAGTTTAATTGAAATAAAATTTAACTGAATATTATGTCAATAAAATCACCTTAAAAAAGATTTTTAATGCAAGATAAAAGATTTTTTGTTCGACTCGAAGATTTTGAAAAAAATTTACACGTCAACACTGTGTCCAACTTCCAGTGATGCAATTTTGAGTATATTAATTTTTGCAACCTGACAATTGGAGTAGATTGGAAGAACTAGCGCTGGCAATTAGATTTGGACTATTTGACCATAAACAATCACAAATCATAACTAAATGTTTTCAACAGTCTTCAAATTCGTCAAACTCTTGCTGGGAAAAACAAGTGAGCGAATTGAAAAGAAAAGAATTTCTGCTTTTTACTTGCAAATACAACAATTTAGTGCTCCCGGGGAAGGGAATCACCTGCCTTTGATATTAAAAAGAATCCACAAAATGTTTCCAGAAAAACCAACTTTCATTGAATAATGTTTATTGTTACAAAAGCACGTAATGCCGACGATATTTGATCACTTGAAATTGATTATTTTTCAAACTTTAATTGGTTGTTAGTGGTTGTAATGCAAATTGATTATTAATTGGCTTAAGTTAGTAAATAATTTTTAGTCAGAAAGAATGAGATATGAGACAATATTCCCAGTGATATTTGATTTCCGCAAGACGGCACACGAAACAATGTGGGGGTGGGGCTGTCAAATGTTCACCTTGATCGTCTGATATCGCACCTTTGGATTTTTTTTTTTGGTGGGAGATGAATATGTACCATCAAAAGGTTTCGTCGAAAAGCCAGCTACGATTCAGCCTTTGGAAACCTAGTTAGTTGGTTGAAGTAAAGAAAAAACAAATGAAATTAAAAAATTTTCGGAAAATTTTTCACTTTTGCGGCCACCTGAGCGCTACGTAAACGGTATTAAGAATCATTCCTAGGAAGTTTATATGTTCTAAAAAGTTGTTTATAGAGATCTTAGGTAAATTTTTTAGTTAACTTTTTTCTTGAATTTTTAACGGTTTGCTACCTATGGACCTGAACAGTGAAAAAATGGTAAAATACCGATTTTTTTTAAATTTTTGCGATTTTCATCTTGAAGATGAAGATTTTTTGATATTATATGTTTACAATTTTTACTCTTTATGACAAGATCAACAAGTTTGCTTCAAAGACTAAATCAAAATACCGAACGATTTGCAGTATATGAGCCTGAGAAAATGATCAGTATTCTTTTTTTTTGTCTTTATCACATAGTGGTGTCCGTATATGGTTATTTTCCATTACTTAAAAAATTACATACAATGAAATTCAACCTTCCGTACAGGGCACTTGCAGTGAAATCGCAGCCAATATTTGAATGAAATTATCTTTAAAAATTAAATGTCAGAGATTATTCTTTACAGATTCTGCTATCTATGTATTTCGATTTCAAATATTTTATTTCAATTTAAAACAAAAATTGTCTAAATGGATGACCTGATATTAAAAGGCACCCGAAAGGATTCCCTATATTCATCTACTTATTGCAAGAACTTACAACTCTGCTCAACTTTATTTACTGCATATTTAGCTGTAAGCGCACTCAATACTCTTTCAATACCTCGAAGAAAAAGAAAAACTAAAACATGGAATTTTCAATGTTTGTTCAACTTTTAATTTCACCTGTCTGCCAGTGAAAGGATCTGCGGATTTAGCGATTGTCAATGGTGTTTTATGACTGTCGTACAACAACAGTCCAATGTCCACAATTGTATTGCCATAGAAATGAAGGCATCAATCATTCATACAATTTATGACTGAGAAGCAATACAGTTTTGTTTCAATGCGAATATTTATTTATTCGATACCTTTGCAATGAATTTCAGTTTCTTTCTATACATATATTTTTTTTCTTCTCCTGTAGTTTTGCGGCTCAGCATTAGAGGTGCTCGACATGTAGACATCAAATGTGTGGTAAACTGTTTGTACTAGTTGTGTTGGCAAAGTTTTTATTTTTCTTTCTTTTTTTGTTCTTTTTGCTGTGATAAGATTTTCTACTACATACACATCGTAGTAGGTGCAGCCAGATTGAACAGGAAACGGATTAAATGGAACGACAAAAAAGAAATTGCAAAATAGAATGTATGATATCTGTCAAAATATTTCAAGCATCATTATTGGCACGTTTGGTATTTGTCAAGTGGATTTAAGAGTTTGTTAGTCTTAAATATTGATATTTGAAAACTATTTAGAAACGTGTTTAGATCGTGCGGAAGATATATTGTAAATATGTGGCCAGCGCAGTATGTTTACTTATAATTAAAGAAAACTTAAAGAAACTTTTATTTTAGTAGAGAATATTAAGATGTTGTTACCTTTTTATTGGCTTTTGTTATGTATTTGAAAAAATCGTAATGCCTTCAAGATCAAATTGTTTTGTATTTCAACTAATATTTTTGCTGCTTTTGTTTCACCCCTACTAAGTAAACTAATATAATATATTATATTTTTTTCCAATCACATTTAAAATCCACCTGCAATTAATTTATTTATTGACAAAACAAAGTGAATTTTTATTAATCCTTGTATATTTCAAGATATTACTGCCAAGCAATTGTCTCCGCTGAATATTGATTGAGACATACGAGTACATGTCTTCATTGTAAACACATCCAGAGTGTAACAAATTGACGACTAACAGCAAACAAGTACTAAGAACAAAAAATGTGTGAAAATATAAGGCACTAAACCTTAAAAAACGAATTGTGTAGTATATGCAGTTGTTTACTTAGAAAAATAAACAATATAGAAACCTCCATGTACACACATGCATCAAGGACATAACTGATGACATGATTTTCGACTTTCATTTTTTCAGGACAATCAATAATTTAGGATTAACATGATGTCTTTAAGCTTGAAACTCAGTGTTCTGGAAATGAAATAAAAACATAACTACATTTTTGCCATAACAGTCGAAATTTCTACATGATGGCTTTCATAGGAATAAATATTATTTCCAGTGCATATTAATGCAATAAAAATAACTACAACTACTAAAATATATGAAATTGTTAACAGTTTATTTTCAAAGTGTTGCAGCAATACAAAAGCTAAAATAAATATTAAATAGTAAAAAAGTCTGCCACATTTGTAAGTACCAACAAAATCGAAAACTCAATCAATACAAACAATGAATTCGTCAATTAAACAATTCACAACAGAAACTACCACAGAAGTTTTGTTTCATTTTCGTTTTAATATTTCAAATCTGAGAAGTATATTGAATTTTTTATTAGGTTTGTTACCATTGATATGCCTGTTTTTTTTTGTCCTTTATTCCTTCCACTTGGGAACTTCTACAAGAAAATTCCATCTAATTTTATGATTACAATACATTTTTACTTCATTCCACGTTTTATTTATTTTTTCAAATTTAGCACTCAAACTAAGATAAATGAGGTAATATCAGCTTCTGCAAATGCACCAACGGCAGTAAGCGTGAGCATGGATGTTATCATTTTGATTTACGTGGTAACAACATTAGTAGTCATTGTTAAATATTTGAAAAAATATGTCAAAAAACAAATTAGGCGTCAGACCGTAAGAACTGGTATACTCCAAAACTAAAAATAAATAAATGATATTAATGATAGGTATAAAATATATAATTTTTAAGCAAAAATAGTAAAATAAAGATATAAAAATCAAAAAAAAAAAAACATAGTAAAATTTTTGGAAAAACGTATGGATCATATATATTTGAGGTTAGAGTCAGTTATAGCTAACGCAAGAAAGAGTGTGAACAGACCGTACTCAATAGAGACAGTAAACAATAAGAAAAGGGAATTAGAAACTTTAGTTGAAGAAGCTAGCGAAATTGAAGAGATTAAAAGAGGAAGCATTATGGTTACTTAATATCCACGGCAATACGACTAGAGCGAATTCAGTCAGAATGGCTACCACACTAGACATGAATGAATTGGCGACCATCGTCAAATTGGTCCCAACATTCACTGGTAAAAAAGATGAATTGCAAGGTTTCTTGGCAAATCTCACTCTAATTTCGGAAACAATTCCAACAGAGAAACAAAATTCCTTTTTTAATTTTGTGTCCAAATCACGTCTGGATTTGAAGGTTCAGAATAGAATCAAACAAGATTCTGTCCCAAAAACTATAGTGGAGCTATTAGAGGCCTTAAAACGGGCATATAGATCACAAAAGTCCTCGAACGGTATACTTAGTGAACTCACACGAATGATACAAAAAGGAGAAAATGCAATGGGCTTCGCACAAAAAATTGAAGATCTTGTTACGGAACTTAATGAGATACAGATCTCAGAAGAAGGCGAGGAGCACCGTGCGTCCATAATAAGCGCCAACAGAAGGATTGCGTTTAATACTTTCGTCAATGGAATAACGGATCCTCAACTGATAGCTACAATAGATGCTAGTCAGGTTAAGACCTTCACAGAAGCAGTGACTATCGCCGAGCGAGCCTCAGTGCGAGTCACGCAGAGAAGCGTACTGTATCAAACGGCACGGGCCAATGGGAATTATGTGAATAAAGGAAACAACAGGAATAATAATGAGAGTATTCTCCACCATGTTGGCTTTGGATGTCTTCGACTACGGTTGCCCTGCGGGTTCCATTATAATGTACTTCTTGTTATGATATCGGGAGGTTCTCGCAGTGTGTATCTTCTCTCCATCTCAATTTTCCTCCTGCCACCTGGCGATTTATGGGCTCTTCCTTAGTCTTCCTCCACAGATTAGCGTTGGAAATTTTATTGGTTCAAATTTTCAGCAAATGATATGCAGGCATTGTTTGCATGATCAATGTTTGCAGTTTTCGAGCTATGGAGTTTGTTGTTGGGCATGTTTCTCTGCCATAGAGTAAAGTGGATCTAACACATGTATTAAATATCTTAACTTTCGTTTTCAATGAGATCTGGAATTATCACGGTATCTTGTTTAAAAGACCGAAATTCATTCGCGTTTTATCCAGTCGATGTTGTACATCTACTATCACTGCCCCATCAACAGCAATCGTGTTTCCTGGGTAACAAAAGGTGTCAACATAATTTATAATGTATTCGTTTGCTATTAAATTGGTTTCAGTTATTGTTGTTGATTCGTATTGCGAAGGTCGTATTTTTATTAACCTCCAATCCCATTTTTTTGGATAGAGAGGCCAGAGTGTAGCGGCTCCCGAAAAACAACGTTGTTTGTGTTCCGCCGTGTAAGTTAAAATTAATTGATGATATTGAAATGAAAAGTTCAACAATTACGTATAAATATTAATTAATTGATGATAAGAAAGAGAAAACAATATTTTGAAGAATATAATTCGTTCACATTTAATATGAAGTAGCACAACATAAAATTGTAAAATCAAGTGCAGTTTGTTTGCTGTTGTGTTTCCATACTTTCTGAGTTTAATCTGCTTTTTCAACAAAACGAAATTCTTCGTTATATTTAGTAACCCTCCGTTGCAATAATGCCAGCAGAACAACGGAATAATATTAATGATTGCTTTGCTATGGAAAATCGTAATTATGTTAACACACAATATGTAAAATTTCAAAGAGAAAGGTTCGCTAACAAAGAAGGAAAAACTGAAAGACTTTTTAGATTTTCATCTAAAAAACTCATCCTGAAATAAAAAAATTTTGCATTTTTATGTATACTAGTGTATCCAGCGGTCGACTCAATCGACCGCATTCTAGAAATTAAATACTTGCGATAAAATACAAAAATAAAAAACATTCTAAATAAACAACTTAAAACTCTGTCTAATTTCTGTGCAAAAGCAAATTGGATAAACACACATGCTCACTTTGTTTATTTTTCAGGCTTAAGCTGATACATGCAGGTGCAATCAGTGTGCAAGCGTTAGTAGCAACTTTAAACGCTTACAGCTTCCTAAATATCGAACCGATATAAATAAAATTAAGACTGTGCACATCTCTGTAAAAAACCTGTATAAAAACATATAAATTTTTCCAAAATTGGTTCATTATTACGGCCGTAAAAGGGATCTAACAAAGAGTGTTCGCCTATTAATAATATAGATTGTTAAAGATTTTCTTTTTAATTTGCCTTTTTAATCAGTCCAATTATGAATAAAAAAATTCCCCGGGAGATTTCTCCCTTTTCCCAAAAAGGGGCTGTTCAGTTATGATATGCGAACAATTAATATGTGAACAGCTCCTTTTCGGGAAAAAGGTGAAATCTCCCGGGGAATTTTTATTCATAATTCGGCTGAATATTTTATTTAATATTATTTAATTCTTTTGCAAAAATTTCTTCTGTTTCTTGTTTTATGGCGCGTCTTTTCTTTTTTTTTTTTTTTTGGAAATGTCAATCGGCTTATGACGTTTTATGTTCGCAATAATTGCCAACGAAAAACTTTTGACAATTATTGCCGCAATTATTGCCAAGTACGAAAAAGATGCGTCGTCACAATTTTGACATTTGTTGCAATATATGTTAATGAATTTATTGTCAATCAAGCCGATAGGGGGTAATGAACAGAATGAACGTGGGTCCACTAATTATATGTAAATAGGAATTTCGTATAAGTAATCTCTATCTAAATGAACTTTTAAAATTTCCCTCGTTAAAAAAAAACACAAAAGGACACACACATAATGAACAAAAAAATCAAAGCCTCAAGTAATTTTGAAATTATTCAGCAGAGCACACACACAAACACTTACCTCCTTAAACATTTGTTAAGAAAATAAAAACAAAATACTTTAATACGTGACTGAAACGTAAAATGTCTATGGACTACTAGTTTGTATTGTTTTATTTTTTATACTTTTTTTTTCATTAAGTTTGATTTCCTTCTGCTTCTCACTGACAATTTTTTTGTCATCGTCTCTCTATAAAAGCCAAGAAGTTTGCATTTTTTATTTTCAATAATGAAAACATGCATGTTGGTGTCCCACATGTGGAACAGCATGTGTTAAATTTGGGTCCTTAATACTTTTAGTGAGGACGGTTGGTTGTTGGAAAATACTTATATTTAAAAGAAGAAATAGCAAGTGTTTTGTTTTGTTTTTTTCTCGTATTTATGTTTTTCTGCTCAAACTGTCTGATTAGTCATTGAGCCCTTTTTGTTATTTTATTTATTTATTTTTTGCTTGTGGTCGATTTTCTTAAATTCAATTATCGATGACATTGTACTGCTTGTAAGAAGGTAATAATAATCGATGATATTTTACTCAAACCCAACATGAATATAATTTAGAAAATGGTTATACTGTAAAAGAAATTGGATTAAGGGATTTCAGCTAATTAACATACAAACTAGATTTGTTATCAATTCTTTACAATCATTTCTAGTCCTTTTTTTCTGTCGAGATGAGTTAATAAAAATAGAAAAGGTTTTATGGAAAAGTCATTTTAATAATAGTGCAGATAGGATTTGTTTTATTTATACTTTAATAAATTTAATATCGCCACGTGAAACGTTAAATATCCTGACTAACATTTTAATAAGTTTCAGTGAGCTGTAAGAAACAATCAAAATTAAGGTTTCCAATGCAAATTTCTTTGATTTAACATAAAAAAACAAGATGAGTTAACTTCTGTGAGAATTTTGTTTATGTTTCTAATATTTTAGGACTTGCGTTAGTTAGGGATTTTCACTTCGTATCTTGCTTTATGAAATGAAATGTTATAATACGAATTATTAAATTATTATTTAGAGCATTCTACACTAAGAAACTTAAAAGAGAAACACTTGAAATTTTCACACTGCTTCTGCAATTCAAGGGTAAAGCAGGGGAAGTTTTCCTCCAGTAGTATGAAACCACAAGCAAAACCCTAGGAAAAATCAAAAAAAGGCAGAGATCGAAAGAGTGATTTCTCTTATTATAAAATCACGAAAAAATTATACTTTCCTGTTTCCAATTTGGTTAAAATATATAACAAGCAATATCCCAGCAGAGAACGACCATCAGGCCTCGAGTATCAAAAAACAAATGCCTTTACAACGACGCGCTTAAAATTGCTTCACAAAAAGGTATAAAAACTTACGTACCCACACAATAAATACTAAAAATAAAATTTAACCGCCTTATCCTTTATAAAACAAACTTCCATACAAAATCAGTTTGATAAAGCTTTTATAAATAACAAATTTTTATTATTAATATGGCCATAAAATTAAAGAGTGTCATAAAGCATATGTCGTAATTTTGATATCTTGCGATTCGTAATAAAACCCGAATTTATTAAAAGTCTATTTAAATTGTTAGTTACTCAGGGCGTTTTGCGTTTTAGGTAACGCTATGATATTTCGTTAATTTATTTTTATTTCGCGTATCTTAAGAAAAGAAGATTCAATATAAATAGTAACTATATATTAGAATATATCATTGTAATAAAGACCTTTATTGGTTGCAGTAAAATAATTATCGGAGTCTTTGGTGGAAACCGAACCCACAACGCCCAAATATAATAGGCTAGGCCACTACCTACTAGAATTCTACAGCAGCACCCTGCATTACAAATTATAATTATGTAATTAAAATTCAGAATTAAGATATAAAGAAAGTAAAAGTAAAGAAAAAGTATTTTTAAATATTCTATTGCGGATGGGTAACTTTCAAAAGTCCGATATTCACTACGAAACGTGGAACGGGGCCCCTCGTGACATGCATGCCCTGCAAGTTTTTACAAATAAATGCCTTAGAAAATACAAATACAAAGGCGAATATGGAAATGGATTTGTCACACCATACGAAAGCCGGTCACAGATAATACCAGAACAGCGATCGAGTGGAATCCTCAGGGCAGCCGTAGAAGAGGTCGGCCAGCTCATACATGGCGAAGACAAATTGAAACAATCTGGAATGAAGTAAAAAACATCGCTATGAACAGATACAGATAGAGAGATTTAGTTGAGGCCCTATGCTCCTTATAGGAACTACGGTATTATATATATATATATATCTAATCGCCTTACTATTTATACCGCCTATATCCGATCGAAAATTTAACACATCTCTCATTTATGGGCCGATGCTTTAAAAGCTGTTTTTCAGTTGCTCGAACGCGTGCAGGGGAGAGCGAATTGGATTGATTGATTCACTCGAACATCGTTGCAATGTGGGATGTGTTTCGCTGTTTTATCGTTACTACAATGGGATGGATGTGCCCTCATTAAATCAGGGAGCTTCTTTTTTTTTGGCGTACCACATGTTTTTCATTACCAGCCTATTCATTTGTGGTCGATTGGATAGTGAGTCGTACAGTGCATTACAGAGGACATTCGGTTTATTTTTTGTCGCACAGTTCGCCTGTGGAATGAAATTCCCGCAGAGTTCTTCCCTGTCACCTTCAGCATGGTAAGATTCAAATCGAATGTCTACAAGCACTACTCCCTCTATTCTCCTTCTCATAACCTGTTTGCCTATTTCCACCACAATGCATGGCCCATGTAGGGGTCAATTCTGAGTACCGGTGCTAATCAAAAAAATAATAATATTTGACGAAATTTAAAGTTGTATGTTTCTTATTCAATGAATGATTATGTATGACAATGCATTATGCTGCAGAAAAATTAAAGATTTGAACTGTGCTTTTCTCTTTGGCTTAAGAGATAAACACAATACAGCCAACCTTACACGCCAATATTACTTATTTATTAATGGCCTTATTCACAAACGATTAATAAAGTTAAAGTGTGCATTAAAAACAATTATCCCATATAAAAATTTAACATTAAACCTACTATATTCCTTATTTAAACAGGCTCCCTCTTGTATCAAATTACAAAATATTTCATAATTTTATAACAACGCAGACTTTCACCCTAAAAACTTTGTAAAAGCTGCAAAGCCTTTTAACAAGCATATAACTTGTTACAAGCAACTTAAAAGCTCTGGCAAAAACTGTCTGCAGAGATTTTTATCACTGCGTGTAGTTGTGTTCTCACTGTTGTTAACACTAGACAAAGAAATGTGCGTTGCCAGAATAATAATTTCACAAAATTTTTAATGTTATTCTTACAAAAAATGATTTAATGACTTTCTCCAAATAAAATTCGATCATTTTTTCTGCCAAATAATTATTTCTTAGATTGTCTGTTTTAAAATACTTTAACCAACATTTTTTTTAAACAGACACAAACTGCGAAACCTTTATGATTTGTCTGCAGTAAATAAATGTATGCAACCTGCTTTTGAATTATTTGAATTAATTAAAATTCAATTTGATTTCGCATTATAATTTGCAGTAAATTAACTATTTTCATTTCAGAAACTATGACAAAATTATTAAATAAAATTTTAAAACCAACGAAAAAGTGTATTACAGAACATGCAGCGAAATCATTGGGGGATTTGCACGGTGTCCTATCGTGTCATATTGTTTGAAAATTTTAAACTATTTTAAAAATAAATTAAATAATAATTCAATACTTCGTGCTATGTTTCTGTTACTGTGATAATCAATTAGTTTGCTTTTGTTCTTCAAAACTTTAAAATGCGGCAACTTATTTTTTTTTTAATTTTAACTAAAATAAATTATGTATCGCAAAAAATTGCCAAAATTGGTTAAAAAATTATTAATATAAAATAAATTTGTAAACATTATTAAATATCACTAAGACGGGAAAAAATAGAAATTACTGGCAAGCTGTATCGCGAAAATTCGCGAAGAAGCGAAAATCTTTATGAATAGTCTGAAGTCACAAAAAACTAAACAATTGAAGTTTTCTAAAACGAGTTGGTTCAACACCGATCACAACATAGGATAGTAGTATGATCTTTTCTCTGTCTATTTCAGGCATCATAGAAGGGCTGCTTGCAGCTGGCGGCCTGTGCAACCTAACCTAACTATTTCCGCATTATGTGGAACTATCACTTTGAATACTATCTTCGTTTTATAAAAGGGTGTACCAATTTGTTTTTATTTATTTTGCTTCAGTTGATTTATGTTTCAAATGGGACATATGAATGGTTGATGGCAGCAATCATATTTTTTCCAACTATTATTTTAAAATAAACATACATATTAATTTGTTAATACCATTGGAATACCCAACATATTTATAAAAAAATTAAAACTTTAATGTACTGATTTATCTTTTTTTCTTTAATGGCTTTTTCTTTTCTAAAAAAAGGGTCAAAAATTTGTTGCCCTTTTTATTGAAATTTTGCAATATAATTTTTTTTAAATAGCGAATTTATTAGAAATAATTGTATCATCACTTATGAAGCAAAATTAATGTTTAAGAAAACTTTGAATAGCAATTTTTTGGATAAAAAGTAAAAGAAATGTTACATTTTAAAAAAAAAAACGACATAAGTGTATTAATTCTATATTATTGTTTTTCTTTTCAATAAAAGAAATATGAAACTATTTGTTTTTTAAAATTCATGTTTTCAATTTTTTTCGTAAGAGAAGTAACACTCAGGCAAATCAAAACTAAATAATTTTTTTTTAATAACAATTAAATTATTTCTTAAGTTGTTGCTAATGTTAAATTGACAGTTTGCTTTGCATTTATTTTGTATTTTATAATAGAAGACATACAAAACCAATAATAGTTGAATATCTATTTTTAATTTTTGAAGAAACTACTTCAATTTGCAGTTAAAAACTATGCGTTACAAATTCAAAAAATCCGTTAAAAGTATCGAGTATTATTGAGTACCCAAATGAAATGAAAAGTATTGAATATTATTGAGTAAAGGAAAGTAGTAGAATTTGCCAGCACTAGTTCTAAGATTAGTGTTGCAGCGACTCTGATGTCAATTAGGCGCATGAAATGTGTTTTAAGCTGTGTAGCCATGTTTTATCAATTATTTTACTTCGTCGGCGATTTTGCTACAATACCGACGAAGGAAGGCGCTGTAATGGCCTACGTTAGCGGCCGGTACTGTTCAGTGACCAGTGCTATCTATGCCTTCATCACTTAAACACTCCAACAACAACAAATACAATGGCATACTAATGCACATCTGAAAAATGCTAGATGTTATGACTTGCCTGTAGCTGGGCTTTGCTTTGTAGTCAACGCGCTAACTACTTTAGCCAACAAAAAATGAATTTAGTTTGCAAGATTGTGGCAATGCTGGACAATTTTAAATTATTTCCTCTTAATCTGTCACTTCTAAGCCACTTTCATAAACTTTTAGACCAAAAACAAAACACATTCTTCTATACATATTACAATTGTGAGAGAGTTAAACTTAAGAGTATGTAAAAATATTCTTTGGGGGTAGTTTTGAGAGTTAACAGATTTAAATCAAATGTGAGTTGTCATAATGGAAAATGTCAAATAATGTTACAAAAACCTAATAATAGGGTTGCCAGCTTTTCAAAATTGTTAGTTTTTATTTAAAATAACACTAAACATAAAGTAGCAACTTGGCAAATAGAATTAAATTTTTTCTTGGTTTAAAATTTGTAACTTTTTTATTTACAGAAAATTTTTTTATAATTCATTTCTGCTTGCCTGTTTAGTTCAATACAACTCTGGCACAAAGCTTTTTAGTTTCAAGAAAGAAATCGATTTCATTATATTTCTTTTCAAGCACATGCGCACTGGGGGGCTTCTTTGCAAAACAGGAACATGTGAAGCTTTTTTTCAGTAGGACTATCATTGGCTTTATTACCTACAAACGCTTATGAACATCGACCGTGAACGTTAATATAAGAAACTGAATAAAATTTTGCTGCATTGAACTGTTAAAAAAAGGTGATTAAATTTTCTGTGAATCTTGTTATCAAGTGTTAAAATTTTCACAAAATACAATTGAAATTTAAATAATATAATATAATTCACAGCTCAAAAATAAAAAGTTCAATTAATATAACGTTTAAGAAAAATGTTTAAAGTGAGAATGGTGTAGTAAATGAAAAAAAAAATTGTGTATCAGCATTCAAAAGGCTACATTTTCTATATTCGGGGGATACATGCTAACGATTACCAAAAAATAAAAAACGGGGCCACATAAAAGCCAAGGAATTCTTGTCTTTCTTTTTTTCAATTAAATAATACTTTAAATCATCATCAACCAAATATAACTACTCATATTTATTTGGCAAGAACTCAAAAAAGTGAATTTCTAGCTAAAAAAATAAAATAATAACAGCATAATTTGAAATAAAGATATTGATTTTTTCCAATCACATTTCGCATAAAACTGGGAATGATATAACAATATAATAAAATCAAATAGAAAAATTATACAAATTCTTCAGCTAAATTGTCTCAAACAAAGTTCAAAATAGTAAGAAATTAGAAATTGTTTTTTATATTATTTCGAGAAAAAAACTGATTTAAATTAATTAAAAAAGCAATACATGGATATGTAATTATTTGTATTTAAAACTCATACACTATTTGTGTAAAGAAATACACTTATTCTGATGTATATCCTGATTTTGGTTACATTGTTAAAATTTTTATTTAACTCCTTCTTAGAAAGGAAGAGTCATCCATTTTAAGAAAATTACCAATATCTACACGCACATATACTCAGGCAGAAAAAAAATTAATTTCTTTCTTTCTTTTTTTTAATAATCCCAACATAAACACTTGAAATAGTATGTAAAGCTTTACTCTCACTCCTAATCAAATACTTTTCTTAAATTAAAAAGTGCAAAATGCTTTCTCTCTCTCTCTCTCTTTCTCGCTATCTAACGGTCAATCTCTTTAAATCTGTGTTACTTACTCTCTTGAAACATATACATACATACAAAATAGAGAAATTACAATTAAAATTGAATAAAGAGGAACCCATGATATTTTAACCACTATTTCCTCTTTGCTTTCTTGCTAACACACACACACACACCCATACTTGAATACAAATGTAATACATACTTAAATGAAATTTGCTTAAGCAGATGAAAAGTACTTGAAGAAACTTTGAAGCAAGATGTGGCTTAGAAAGCAAACAAAATCTCTAATACCAATAACAAATAATGAGCAGATGACAAAATAAAGAATGAAAATACAATGTAAAAAAATCACCGACGTACCTACACACAAGCTTTAGTTCTACATGTGTATGTATACGTGTATGTATGCATCTGTGTAGGTCTTTTTTCGATTTTCATTCGAGGTTCGTTCATTTGTACGTTTTGCTTTTGCCAATTGTATTGATTTCGTGACGTTGTCGTTGTTTATGTTGTTGTTGTTATTGTTGTTATTGTTGTTGTTGTTGTTATTGTTGTTGTTGTTATTGTTATTGTTCTCAACAACAACCTCATCAGCAATATCGCAGTGTCACCTCACTTCGTATACACACGTTTGAAAGCACTTATTTCTTTGCTTTTCTTATTTTCGTTTTTCTTTTTATTGCTTTATATTTTCTAGAAACAAAATCAGCAAAATTCGACTGCCATGAGCTTTTTTTTTTGTCAACATTGAAAAGCAATAATAATAATATAATGAGAAATAAATGAAAATTACATTAAAACGTATTCAAATCGTGTAAAATTATCGTTTTAAATAATCTAAAATCGTGTTTATGGTTCCATTTTATTTCCACTTAATCGTATTAATTCTATTGATTCAAAACGTATGTTTTGCGTAACGAAGTCCATTTATTTTTTCTGTTTCGTGTATTCATTGAATTAAAAAGGTGAGTGGGAGTAAAGCAAGTTAGTGGTCGTAAAAGGAGCCAGAAAAAAACAACTCATTCATACAAAAGTACATACATACATACATGCTCGTAAACAAGGAAAACAAGGATATTTTCAACATTAGTTATTTATATTCTTGTAGACGTTTTAGTTGTTACAAGTAACAATGTAAAAACAAATTTGTAAACAAAACAATTCGTATAAAACAATAAGAAAATATTGCCTGTACGTGATCCTAAATTGTATAACCTTCAAAAATTAACCACGCAATTTCTGTTATTTCATATTAAATGTACTTTCCGATTGAAATGAATATTGTTATGAATATTGAAATTAAGTCAGTCCCTTTTTGTTTTCGTAGGTGTAATTTGAAAGAAGCTTATATTTAAATATAATAGAAAGATATCATTGCCCGTTTCTATACATAAAAATTGCTAAAGGCATTAACTGTAGTTTATTTCTTTACTTCAAACCGAGCTTTGCTATTCCCACTTTTGAAAATATATATTATACTTATAATATAATACGAGGGCAGTGTGATAATGCCATGATTTTCTGGATAAACTAAAGTTTGTTCAGCAAAAAAGCGTTTTATTTCTCAACATAGTCTTCTTTAAGCTCGATAAAATTAGACAAGCATTTTTCTAGTTTTTCAGTTCCATCCGAATAACAATGATAACATTTTCGTTTGACCTAAATCTGTTACCACTCAGTCATTTCTTCAATTTTGTAAACAGGAAATAGTCAGAAGGGGCTAAACCCGAAGAGTATGTTAGATGAGGTAGAAGTTCGTAAGCCAATTTTTGGATTTTTGTAATGGTCACGCGGTTGCATCTATGATTTAAAGTCAGCAATTGCGGCCTCAATCCTGCGGATACTCGATCAGTTGAAATGCCTGAAGCCTCAGCCATCTCACGCACTTTCATTTTCCGATCATTTGGGAGGGACCTGTACGTTTGACATCATACTCGTATATGCTGGTACAACCGAAACAAAACTCAGAATTTATCAAAACCTTCTTTAGTTTTGGTAGATAAAAAATAATAATGTTTAATCTGCCCACGAAATTAACGAAAAATGCTTAACTTAACAATTATTAGTGATCGAATCGTGCTATCAACAGGCCACTCTAGATTTATAGAGTATTTTTAAATCATTTTATTGCTATAAAATGTGTCATTTGGGACAGAATACCGAAGTTAACTCTTAAAATTTTTAACTGCCGAGCATTAATGTTGTACGTTCAGAGAACGAAAATCATTAATATTCAATCGAACGTTTGGCTTCAGCATCAGAGAGCTCTCCAAAATGCTGCATTTCGTAAAATTTTCGCAGACCATCGAACTTTGTACAAATTGTCTGCACATATTTGTACTTCATAAAGGTTGCGCAAAAATATACAGACCTCCACAATTGTAAACCGCAAAAAGTACAAAGTTGTCAATATAAAAGGTTTTTATGGGGGTTAATTTTGCTATTTTTAAATAAATACAATACAAAAAAGGACTCGGAATTTTCAAAGAGGACATCAATTTCTTACTTATCTCAAGTAATTACCATTTAGCAGGGTTTTATTTTCATTCTATCTCGGGTTCGGATAGGGAATAGAAGTTCTGTTTAGTTTAGTTTTTCCTGTAAATATGTTGTTTTAGTTTTAGTGTTAGTTTAAAGTTTTACCATAAGATCACATTTTGACCATCAATCAGCCCTTATGAACTTTTATTATACTTTTGAGCAATATAATTTTTATAGTTATCTATTGATGTAAAATCTCATATCTTGGTCAAGCTTAAAGATTTATTAAAATAATACTATAAAGTTTTAAGTTTATCATAAATTATGTTATTTTTGTTCATCTGCTTTGTCAATCAATGTTCAAATTTTACCATCACTAATTAACGTTAAATTAACCAATTGTTACACGTTGAAATCACATTCAACCGAGCCACCTAAACAGTGGCGGATACATAGAAACACACATGAACACTGATGATGGGAGTGTAGCGGATCCCGAAAAACAACGTTGTTTCTGTTCTGCCGTGTAACTTGAAATTAATTGATGTTAAAATTTTCCCATGTTCCTTTGGAATATTGTCTCATGTCCAATTCTTTTTGACTAAAAATGTTACGAACTTTAGACAAAATAATAATCACTTTGGATTAAAAACTACTAATACTTTATTTATTTATATTTTATTTTTCTGCTAGAAAGCTAAATAATTAAAAAAATATCAAAAATGTTCTACATTAATGAGAAATCGATTATTATCAAAACATCACTGATCACTGGTCTTTTTTTGCACCTGTCTAACAAGAAGAAAAACGACTGAACTTTAAAAAATATTTTTTGCCTTAGGGGTTGTTCACATATTACTTAATGAGAGGTGTCCTTCCCCCTTTGTAACGTATGTTGAAATTTCTTTTAGTATAAATTATAAATTCTGTAAGAAATTTTCAACCCCAGCCCTGAAGACGGTGTTGGTATTCACACTTTCCTAATTCTGCTCTCATGAATCAGATTTCCTAGCACTCTTAAATTTCCCAGTCACGAGACGAATACGTTCAGAACAAGTGACACAAATTTACCGCAGAGCTGTTCATTATTTTGTTCTCAAATAAATGCATTTTTCACAGCAAAAGAACGGACCGACTTAAAAACAAAAAAATATTTGAATAACATGGATTAAAGATACATATCAGGCATCATAATGCCAATGAAACATTTAGAGTTTACTACACATTTATTTTTAGCATTTCTGTAACATAAATAAAGCGCAAAAGCCTCGATATTTGGTTTTCTTTTCAGCTAGTTGACTTGAAAATTGATTTTATGACATTAAAAAATATTTCTTGGAATAATTATGTTGATACCAACTATTCTTTCTTATCACCTTGTTTTTTACAACCGGCAGAGCTTGCCATATATGTTTATCTTTTCTAAGTCTTTTAGTCTGAGGCCTTCAAAAAATTTCAAAAATAATAGAAATGTTTCCCACAGCTCTCGCTTATAAGCCGGCTTCTGAAAAAGCAGTAGTTTTTACTGGGAACTTTTAAAAAATATATAAAGATATAATTTAATTTCAGCCATTTCCATAAATTGTTTTATCGCAAAACGAAATATTTTTTATACTCAATAACTCATTGAATCGACAAAATCGTTAATTTGTTTGGATACATGTGAACGTACTTGAGTTTTCTGCTTTCATACAAACACCCCGTTAATAATTATATTTTTCTTTATATAAAAACAAAATTCTTAACAGTCAATAAACCGCGATAAAGAACATACTCGTACTCGTATAAAGAACAAACTATTAAATCAAATAAAATAATAACACATCAAATAACAGGAAATATAAATTTAATAAAAATCATAAAAAGCTATTCCCAGTCAATCAATAAAGATTAGTTTAACATTTAATCAATTGATTATGAAAAACTAAAGACAGCAAGCAATTCGTTTTCTTACCGTCAGAAATGAAAAACACACACACACACATTACAGCCAGTCTAATCGATTTAGTTCAAATGAATTTTCCACTATTTCCTTCGACAAGTATTAACGAGATAAAGTCCTTTGAGAAAAGGGTTTGCGTTCTTTGCTATTCCTTAAGACATCATGTATAAAATTAGTTTTCTTAAGGTTATTGTGCTTGTTTTAATCCTGATAAGTGGGTGTATATTCAATTTGAACTTTTGTAATAAATAGCAGAGGGACAGACAAGAGGCCCCAGGAGGTGTAGAGTAAATATGTATGTCCGGTAGATTTTGTTTATAAATATTAAAATGTGTTTAAATTTCTTTTAAAAAATTTTTGTACAAAAATTTTAATTTTCAATTTGCAATTAATTAATTAAGGAATTTCAAAAAATCTGATAATGACATTCCAAATTGAACTTTGTTGTGATAACATGACTACTTTTTTATGTTGGACAAATTATACAGCGTTAATTAAAAGAATATAAAATTAAAAATATCAAAACACTTACTAAACAGAAATCGAATAGTTTCGTTTAATCTTAATTTTATTTCAAGTAAAAAAACAGCAAACACCCACAAATGGCTAATAAAGCTGTTAATACACAACATCTAATAATTACTTAAACAGCGTTTACATGATTAGACAAAATAGGTATGCCCCGTAAATGTCAGTAATTTTTCTTCATGTGATGAAGATTTCCAGAAGAATTTTACATCAGGATAATGCACTCTTCGGGTTTCTCACATACAGAATATGGTCGCTAACACAACGTGCAATTGCACGTAATAAAAAACACTCGTAAATACAACCAGAAAGTTTGACGATAAGCCACATCGAAAGAGAGGTCATGATATGCCATTTATAAAGGTACTGACCGCAGGCTTGATGATAGATCATATCTGGGGGATATCTCGATCCGTATAAAACTTTTTGGCAATTTATGTTTTTTATGGCATATATTAGTTGTTGGACGTTCCCGTCGTTCGGGAGTGTGAAGGACATCCACCTTCTTAACATATTTTCTAGAGCCATCTGTATAAAGTGCAGTTTACACGATAGAGACGGACATGAAAAGTTCTTGAGAAATAGAGTCGTAGACTACGGTTGTAAATTACATCAGAAATATTTTGGGTTTTCATTCACTTATTACGATAGTAATAGATGTCTGTTGTTAATGTTAATTAAATTATCAGTAAAACTCGTGGCACAATATAGCAAAAGGAGTCTGTGTTGGCACTGCTGTTATCGCCCCATTTATTAGAATTGAATGCGAAAGACCAGCTTTATATTTGAGTTGTTTTGAGTGCTTTTCTCTAGACTTATATTCCTTAGAATAATTTCGGCTCAATGGCCTTTCCTAAAAGCCACTTAACTCTCTTCGGGTGGAGTCCCCAGTTCAAAATTATGACATTTTTAGCTTCTTTCTTGTTTTCGCTACACTTACTTAGCTTTCATTTTTATTATCTCAACTTATCTACTACAAAACATATGTATATAGATACATAATATCTATAAATATAATAATAATAATATAGTGCTGTATTTCCCTCAGAGTTTCCCAATACTACAGTCGGCCAACCTGATAACAGGGCCCGATCATCAAGTATGACCCCTATTAAAAGTTACCTTTTATACAGAAAAATCCCTAGACCGCCAGGGCTTAATGTTGCATGCCTCGATTATGCCATTATAGGAAATTTTAGTAATTTGACAATTTTCAATGTCCCTTATTACGTAACTGTCATTCGGCAAAACCTTGTGGACAATGTATGGACCTTTAAATTTAGGAAGTAATTTTCTGTTGCGACCAACGGTTGTATCTATGTTTCTGGTGATCACGAAAGCCTCTTTTTCAAACGAATTCACATTCTTCGCCTTCGCCCCACCCCGCTTCTCGTTATATTCCTGCAGCGCCCTAATCTTAACGTCCGTCCTATCGCGAATATCATCCAAACTCTCCACCTGGTCCATCTTGTACATTCACACTTTTTCGTTGTCTTTGGCCAGAGACTGTTGTTCCAAGATAATTTGCTGTCTAGAACGAAATCTAAGAGTATGTCAGGTAGCGTGATGATGCAAGGATATATCGGGTTTTTTTATATTAAATATATAAAATAAAGTTAATTGGCCTTATCGCGAAAAATAGTGCCCTTGAACTGTTTTTCCTTTTCCAAAAATTGCAGTTGCAGTTCTTGTATTCTTATTGTACTTGTGTATTATTTTGTCTATTTATTTTAAAATTGTTGTGTTCAAGAGAAATATATTACTCGAAACAAATATTTGATGCTTATTTACGATAACGGCGAATATTTATTCAGCCATAATTTTATTTTGGAAGAAACTATAATCACACTTGCTTAAGTTTGTCTGGCAAAGCTGTTTTGGTAGAATTTAATCGATAACCAGAAAACTTAATGACGTAACTTCTGTACAAATCTTACTTTTTTATGCCGAATCTAATGAACTTCCAGAGAGCATTTATCTCGACTATATCCTGCCAAAAAGCTTAAAGTGCAAAAAACAGAGGCTTATATTCAGTGCTATAGACCCCAGTATAGCGATTTGGTGATCGACCAGCGCTAAAATTTAAACTTATTTAAATACTTTAACGAAATAAGCATAAGTTAATCAATTATTTTTTCGTATTCGAAATGAATTCAATAGCCAAATGGAAGGCAAGTGCAATTTTTATTGGGAAACAACAACAGCTGTATAAAATTACAATTATTGTGACGTTTTAGAAAAACATGTTTCAACTACCAATCGAATGCACACAAACACACACATTTACTATTAATAAATTCCATCGATATTTATTTCTGCACCACATATGAAACAAGCAAGAGAGATAAGATAATAAATAATGGCCAAGAAATAAATGATTTCATGCATTTAAATAAAAAACAGATATGTGTATATACTATTATATAAAAACAAAAACAAATTGACTAAAATTAGGTTTATGTTTTCTAAAGCAGATTTACAAAAAATCACACACAAACACACGCAGTATAATCAAAAGTGGCTGTTGTGCTGCTCTGCTGCTCTATTGCATGTGTGCGTGAGCAGGATATTGTGTGGGTTAGAACCCTTCCTTGCTGTGTTGTTCAGAAATTAGGTTATCATTTGGTTGAAAATTTTTCCTTTTTTCATTTGCCAAAAAAAAACACTCTTAAAAACATTTCTTTATTTTTTATTTCATATATTTTTTTTAAGTGCGCAGAAGTCAGAAAATAGTATTACAGCCACCGCACGAAAAAATAAAAACAACTACTACAAAGTAGAAAAGAATAGATGACATTTTAAGTGTCAAAAAAAATGTCATGGAATGAAACTGATTCCATATAAATATACAAATGACAGAAAACAAAGACGAGAACAAGTGTAAGAGTTTGAAATACAAGAGAAAATTTCTTTTTTCACAAATGACAAAATTACACCATAATAGACGTACTTAAAGGAATGTGCACAGTTAACTCAGGTCTGTGCTTGTGTGTATGTGTGTGTTTAAGACCCTTTGCGGCGTAATTGAAAAATACAGTAAACGTGTTTATGAAAAAATAATGTAGCATACTTTTACATGTCGACCGTCATTCATTTTTTAAGTTAAAAACGAAAACGAACAAGGTAAAATATCTTGTAAATAGTACGTAGGTCATGCATGACACACACATAAATTTATAGCTGCTGATTTACACACACATACGCAAACATATTATTATATTTAGACAGCACAATTAGTTGGTAGAAGTCTTAAACTTGAAGCATAATCCAAAGTTAATTTATTTGTATTACTTTCTCAATCTAGCACTCACTTTAATAATTTTTAAAATGCTTAAACATTTTTCAAAGTAAATTTCCCTGTAATTTTAAATGTTCTTTTGGCCTGAATTTTCAAAATACCCCATGAAACAACAGAAATCTTTAAAATATATTATGTATTATAGTAAACAATGTTTCTAATTTTAACCTCTCCGCCTTCGAAAAAAAAACACCCCACACAGAGTCATAAAAAATAATGTTGCTCTTAAAAGAATATCATTACAAAGAGAATAATAAACAAGATACTTAAAGGTACTTGGAAAAACTTTTTCGAACATTTTGCTATTTTTTTTAAAGTTCCAAAATTGATTTTCCACAAATATATTTTATTTCATAAATATTAAATGTACTTTCAGATATTAGAAGAGCCACAAAGTTTATTACACGAAAAGTCTGTATGATTTATTAATCACTAGTTTCCATTATGACTTTCATACCCAAATGTTGTGTTAAATTAAAAATTTAAAAAATATACATAAAAGAAATTAAGTAAACTGAATTGCGATTGAGATTGTCAAATTTTAAAAACTATAATTTTAAGGATCATTTTTGACAATTCGTCGTCCCGAAGCTATCTTTACGTATCTCCAAAAAATGTTCCTTTGTGCAATTGAGTCTAAAGTTGCAACATTATATAGAAAAAAAATTATTAGATGAACCAAATTTCCACTACTTCCAGAGCACGATTTCAGGATCTTAGAACCGGTTCACATACCTCAGGTTTGACTCGTCAAGCCGTGAGTTTTTAGGAGTAGTGGCCTTACCCGATTTGTATTTTTGATTTTGTGATATACGTGAAGATAACTTCAGGATGATGAATTGTTCTCTATAAAATAAACACTTAAGCTGAAAGACACGTACAACGCGTGAGGGCTACTCACTTTAGGGCTACTCACATATTACGTAACGCGCCCTCAAATGGTGTAGAGGATTAAATATTTTTTGCGGAAATTACAATTTATTCTGCACAAATTTTAAAATGCTTTACGTAGAGGAGAATGAAGATAGAAACGCCCATAATGGTGTCACGTAATATTTGAACCGCCCCTTAGTTCATAAATCAACGGTGCAAAAACG
Source organism: Gymnocheta viridis (assembly GCA_956483585.1). Taxonomy (NCBI): domain Eukaryota; kingdom Metazoa; phylum Arthropoda; class Insecta; order Diptera; family Tachinidae; genus Gymnocheta; species Gymnocheta viridis. The sequence goes on along the minus strand of OY101440.1, from coordinate 44,914,216 downwards.
TGAACTCTCCAGTACTTCACCGACCTCTCGTTCGCTGTTAAGGTTGGTGCGGAGTTCTTACGGAAATTCTAGTTCCTATAAGAACTGTGTGTAAAAATAATTACGGAAATTCAGGTTGTTAATTTCTTAAACAAAATTTCTGTTTGCTAGTACGGAGTTCCAAAAGAAAAGTACTTTTATTGAGTATCGCAGGAGTCTTAAAACAATGAGTGTATACTTTTTTCCATCAGATGAAGCAAGAATTAATGTACATCTACTTGTTTTGTCCAAGGCGAATTCATACACTCAAAAGAAACATCAATCCATCCGTACTTAAATCAATCCCAAGCGGTGTTAAAAGCACGGTATTCCCAGATTTACTTAAGTCAAGTACATAAAGATTAATTTAAGTACGGACGGATTCAAATGCCCAATTTAATTTAAGAATTTTTTTAGTTGATTCAAGATTTTTCACGTGTTTAAAGAATTTTGTACCTCATTTTAAGAAACTCCAGTATTGGCTATCTAAAGTAATCCCGTTTTCGGTTTGATTAAAGTACATTTTTCATTATTATTTGTACTCAAATTTTTGAGTACGACTTGTACTCAAAGTAAGTAGAAAACACTTGAATTTATTACGGCGTTTTTCTTTCTGTGTACCAGGAGCATTCGAAAGTGCAGCTGAGTTAATGTGTCTAATTATATATTATTGTCAAAATTTGTTTTTTGGTAATTTTAAATTAGTATTGAACAGTTTATTTTGACATCCAAGAATGATATTTGCCAAGGCAAATTGTCTTGCGACTTTCTGCATGAATGCATATGATTTTTATACGGACGGCTCCAAAACACAAGAAGGTGTTGGTTTATAAAGTCTTTTCAGGGACTTTAGGTATTCGTATCGCAAAGCGACTTCCGGATCATCGCAGTGTCTTCCAGGCAGAAATCCTTGCTATAAAAGAAGTTGTTAATTGGTTGTTACTTCAATGACTTTAATTAAGATATACACTGATAGTCGAGCAGCTGTTATGGCCCTTGAATGCCCGCTTCTAAGAATAACAACAGCCCTTGGCTGCCGATCATCTCTAAACGAGATGGCAGAGTGGTTTGATATTAGGATCATCTGGATCCCGGGCTATAGAGGCTTTCAGGGGAACTCTAACCGGACACTGTCTCATGGGTAGGCATGGACATAGGTTAAAGGTCGAACACAATGATTTTTGCAGCAGCTGCCAAGATATCGATGAGGACAAGAGTATAGAACATTTTTTGTCACCGTCGCGGGCTGGCAAGAAAGAAAATGGCCACAATTGGCGCTCCTGAGTTCAGGGAACTTTCTGACGCCGCCAGTGTTGAACTGCAACGTATTAGTAGATTTATGTTGATTCCACGGTGGGAACTCCTCATAAGTAGAGTCTCCGTAGTATAACAATGGACGAAAACGGTCTAACCTAACCTAGCTGCATGCATTTGCCTGGGATTAGTCCCGGAATTTTAGACATTTGGTTTTCTTGAGCTTTGTAATTAATTGAAATAGTTTTTCTTGAGAAATATTAAGAAAATAAATATATTAGTGTGAATACAACAACAATTTTCTACACAGCTCTTTATGATGATTTTTCCGTGTAGAAATAAATGTAATTTTCCAAACCAAAATTTCCATAATAGCTCCGCGTACCATTCTTTACGCACAAAATTACACAAAAATTTTTGCCAATAGTGTAGTAACTACTACTGGAAAATTTGTTCTAAGCAGATTAGGTGCGTTCACTTTTGAGTTAGGTTCCTTATATCGTTTAGAAAATTCAACAACAATGTGCCGCAATCGTAGAAATGGAGCCCAGTGAAGTATGAGTATGTGCTGTTTCTATGTTCGTTAAGACAATTTTTCAACGACTTTAATAAGAGAAGAATGTGTATTTTTATGTTTTTCAACTCCGTACTCTGTCATTGGATTTATTTTTTATTTGAAAATATTAACTTTCATTATTTTATTTTTGGACCGCTGTTTCTTTGCAAGTCTGCAGTATTCCTCTGTTTTATTTATTATAAACAGACATTTCTATCTGCCTTTTTTGAAGTTGTATTTTTTGTTAAAGTATTATTATTTATTAGCACTGAGGATTATGAGTGATTTAACAACAGATTTCTTTGTTGGACAGGCACATTGGATTTCAAAAATTTAGACGTCATAAAAGAATAATTGCTTAAATGTAGGGGATTTCCATTAGGAAGAAAAAGTTTAACTGTTTTTTTTTGCTATTGAAAAAGAGGGATTCGTTTTACAAATTTTGTCGAATGATGAATACCTGGTGTACAGTTGCACATGTATGTGTGCACATATGCATATGTATGAAAATATTCTCGGCCCAATTAAATGTAAACCGGAGACTACTTGTCTACATTGAAATAAATAAACTTTTGTTATTGTTGCAGTTATTATTTGTATAATGAAAGGAATACCTAGTTAAAAAGAGTACTAACACTTCAATCATCAATTACAATTGCCACCACAACCACTAGCGACAATGAGTCTGTATCTACTTTGTAGGCAACTAGAAAAATGTATGCCAGACTATAGTATACCAAACACAATGTCGCCAGAAAATTGTCTATTTTATTTTGCTTGTCCTCCTTAGCTTTTTTCTCGTCTTTCAGAAATTTCCTTAAAAGTAGTGTTGCAATTTTTTTAAACTCGAGTTGGCAGATCCATGGAAAATTAAGTAGATTTTTTCTGTAGAGCAGTAAAACTGCGTATTTTTTTCTTAATTTTTACTTGTTTTAAACAAAACCGAGGAAAACGTGACATATAATTTTAATTTGCGGCTTTAATTGTGTTTTAACTGTTATACCTATGAATATTTCATTTTCATTGTAGTAGTATTTATTTTGCAGGCCAACTAGAGTATTTATTACAGTTCAGTTAAAAAAACAAAAAACATATACACATACTCTGCTAGCATTTACGTAAGTATTCATGTGTGTGTGTGTGTAGCTTGGAAGTGAGTGGTTCTTTGCCAGATGAACTAGAGAGATAACATTTGTCAAATACATCCAAAACACAATGATGATGTTGGTGTTGGTGTCCTAGTATATAGAAATGGAAAATTGTTATAACTTTTTCAAATTGTCTTAATGTTGCCAAGTGACACATTTATTAGGGAACAGTGATTTTTTTTTATTTTCTTTCAAGTCATTAAATTAAAAGCATTTATTCCTGGACTGCAGAGTACGTAGTACTTAAGTACTTATTGCAAAAAATAAAAAATAAATATAAAATCTGTAACCATTTTTGCCATAATGTAGATTGTTAATAAATACAAAATATTTATGCCAAATTGTATTTCTATTTAAACTCAAGAGTAGTGGCAATAGAAACTTTGATACTCGTGCACACAACTATGATTTATGAAATAGTTTTCAAAGTGTGTTTTTAAGCATCATTAAGCTTATTTATGTGTTTGAAAAGTGATTTGAGATAACAAGCAAAATGCATGAAGCAGAAAAATGCGTTAAACAATTGACACAATTAAAGAGTTGTTGTGCTATTTTTAAGTTGTTGTTTTTTTACTATCCTTAAGTCTATACTACGTTTGTCTGACTATACAATACAAGTTATGAAGATTAGTTTTTGTTTTAACTTACCTGGAGTATATTGGTTTTAAAGAAATAAAGTAAAAATAAATTGCTAAGAGAAGGATACTAAACTTTGTGTAAAGTGTTTACTTGATTTATGATCCATATTTTATAATATATTTTATTTATAAAATTTTTATATTGCATTTTTTTTATTAAATTAATTTTTATTCACAAGTCGTATAAACTAAATAAGGTAAAATTTTATGCGATTTTATTTACGCACTACAACACTTATAGGCTTACATATTGTAGAAATTTTAAATTATGTTTTATTTCTTATTTTCTAAACTTCCATTACTTAGTTTCTTACAAAAAATAAATACCGGATTTAGTACATCGCATATAAGAACAAACCGCTTATAAGAAAGTGGACCAAAAACAATATATCTTTTTCTATAAAAGAAAATCGTATAAAAGAAAAAAACCTGATTTAAGAAACTTTTTTCAAACGCCAAAGATGAATTATATGAAAATAGATTTTATATTAGAATTTTTTTTCGGCAACACTGATTATTGCAAAATTTAAAATTTTTCCGAAACACCAAAGAAGATAAATGATATAAAAAAAGATTTCATACAAGAATTCTTTTTCTTTCTGGCAATACTGAACATACACAAAATATGCAACTATGCGTTTGTTGAGCCACAGCTTTTAGTTTTTGTATAAAAGATGGACACAAATAAGAAAAGAAATACATATGTACATATGTATGTATGTTTTATAGAATACACAATTATAATAAAAAATTTTCTTATTTCCATAAGAAATAACTTTCTTATAAACAATAATTGCTTATAAAAAAAAACCGCATATAAGAAACAATTTTCTGACACTGCACAACAATATGACAACTTTTGTCTGATGATTGACCTTTATCACGTGATGTTTACTAATTTGTCGTCATTGATTTCAAATATGTATGTATATTCTCACTTTTTTCGCAATAGTTCTTCTTTACGAGATATACATATGTATGTAGCTTTCACGAAAAAATCCCTGTGTTAGTATCTTAATTTGCTTGTAATTAACATAATATTAAGTTTTCTTAATACATTATTTGATACGGTATCGACAAAATGACTGTGTCAATAATCCAAATCATTTTTGTTTTATTTGCGGAGAGTATATACATATTTAAAGAATACCGTTTGAATGTGACAGCGTTTAGTATTGAGGACTGCAAAAATTATATTTTTTTTGTCACACACTGGATATGAAAGACAAACCTTAGATTCGGCAAAAGGTATACAAAACGTGCGTTGAGTTTCTACGTTTGTGGATAAATAAGAAAGGGAATAGCGTTAGGTACAAAACCGCTTTAATCTGGACATAGACGTTTTTTAAGTCCTAAAATATAACATGAACCTCCATCTGATGCTTCACAGAAGGGCTGACAGTAGTGATAGTGACTTTTCATGTGACCTGAAAGCACCAAATCTATTCACCCAAAATAATTTAAACGACCGAAATTTTGGTTTCTATGCTAAAAGAGAAAAACGTACGCCGTTTTCTTTTCCAAAAAAAATTTAACATTTCTTTTACTTTTTATCATAAAAAAATGCTCTTCAAAGTATTCTGAGACAAAAATTTTGCCTCGTAAGTGATGATACAATGGGCGCATTCATAAGACGTAACTGTTGAGCTCAACAGTTGTCAACAGTGGATCCCAACAGTTACGTCTTAGAAATGGCTTAATGAATAATTGGATAATGAACAGCTGATTAATGTAAGCAATTGAGAAGAAATAAAATTGCTGCGAAGTAAACAATTTAAATTTGCTAAATTAATTAGTTTTACTAATACGAAAAAGTATAAACAACACAGAATTTGCAATAGAGTATTTCTTGGCAGGAATTTTCCATTTTTATTTTAAGATCTGCACCACAAATTTTTAATATTCACAACATAAAAATCCACAGCAAAATACTCTAATAAAATGATAAACGTGCGCCGATAGTATTTATATTTCGACGTTAAGCCGCCACTGTGTTCAAAAAATCTTTAACCCTTATATTGAACTAATTATGTAATTAATATAAATAGATATCATAATAAGCCGACGTATATTTAATGAAATTAGTATTTTAATTTTATTTCTTTATTTTCGTTACATAATCGCATTTGTAATGCAAAATTTAACAAATTAATTTGCAGTCGCCACCTAATAAAACGGCGTTGCATTAGAATATAAAAGCGCATAACTCTCTTGATCAGCTGCGGAGCGAAACACAACATGTTGACTAAATGTAGTGAAAAAAATTTATGATGAAAACAAATGGCAGCAAATCCTCAACTGTTGTGTGGAGCGGAACTACTAAACTCTGCGTTTCTAAGACAAACACTCAACGGTTGCGCAACAGTTACGTCTTATGAACGCGACCAATAATTTCTACTAAACTCATCATTTCAAAAAATAATTTTATCGTAATGTCTCAATAAAAAGGGCAAAAAATTTTGCACTTTTTTTTAGGAAAGAAATCGTCATTAGTAACAAATATTTTGCTAAAAAAAAAAGTTTCGTATTTTGTAAAGATGAAACTGATTTAATAGCTGCAATTGGACTTCAAAGTTACGTTTCTAGTGCGTGAGGTCTGTTCATAGACTCATCAAAACGTTGTCTAAAATATGTTCTCTTACACAACGTGAATAAATTAATTGCCTTTTTCACATTCCATAAAAGTAAAAAAAAAAATATAAAACAATTGCCTGGTTTTAGACAAAATTATATATGTGGAACATAATTCGCTCGTATGTGTTGATTTAAAAATGGTCAACTTTTTCTTAGGCCAACAAGGTAGTTTTAGAATGAAAAGAAATTGAAAGCACTGATGACAAGCATTTATCAACAACTGTCTCGTTGAAATGAATCTTCAATATGTATGTATTTATTTTAGAAAATGTAAAATTATGCCGTTTGCTTCGTCGTAATCATGCAGAGCTCTGGTTTGTATGCGCATTTTGTTGTTGCAGGGGAACCTTTAGCCATCCATTTCGTAGAGCACCTAGAGATTAAAACTATTATGTTAAAAATTCAGTAAAACAAACTAAAAGTTTAAATAATACGAGTATTCTTGCCGTACTCATAAAAAAATAATTTGGTTTTGAAATCTATTTTAAGGAAATTTGTATAAAAAATTTGTCTTAAAATACATTTCAAATACATACAAATTATTTTTTTATGAATAAGGATTTAAATTTTTTTTTACTTGCCACGTGGCAAGTAAACGAACCTCAAACATCAAAATAAGTGTACAACTTCACTCAAAATACGATTTGTTTATTTTTTGGCCAGGTTATTTCAATGTTCTTATTTATTTCCAATAAGCTAATTGGGCCTATTATTTTTATGTAAATAAAAAACTTTTTACATTTTCTTCCCAACGTTTCGTCAATTTTTTGTTGACATCTTCAGGGGATTTTTATGTCTATTTAATTTAAAAACATTACATATTACAAAAATAGAAAACATCAAACATATTATAAACTTACAATTATTTAGTAATTTATCACATTAAATTCTATCTAAATGATTGCAACATTTAACATGAAATTAAATTAAACACACAACTTAAAATAGTATCACAGTGGTTTTCTTTTTGTTTTATTTTATCACAACTCTGTAACTGGAACTGATATTATCGGTGTCTTCTTTTTGGTTCATAGTTTTGTTAATTTTCTGTTGTATACGTAAGCTTTCTATTGTGTAACGCTTTTTTTCTTTTGTTTCTATGTCCAATATTTTTATTCTGTCAAAGTCTGGTTTATGTTTTTCGTTGATCATATGTTTTGCTAGTGCTGTTGTTTCTTTTTGTTTCTCTATATCATTTTTGTGTTCGCATATTCTTGTTTGTAAACTTCTTTTTGTTGTGCCAATATAAATTAAGTCACAGTTTTGGTTATCATTTCCCTTACATGCTATTTCGTATACCACATTGTTTTGTTGTTGTTTCTCAACAGGCGTCTTGATTTTAGAAAAAATAGTGTTGAGTGTTGTATGTGGTTTATAGGCAAAACATACGTTCTGTGTTTCTATTGTTGCTTTAATATTTTTATTATCAGTTAAGCCAGGAATAAACTTTACACTGTAAAAAACTTTGTCATTGTTATTAGTAGTATTTATGTTAATGTTATTTTTTAATTTTGTTTGTGTTCCTTCAATTAGCGTGTTTATAAGTTTTATTGGGAAACTATTGTTTATTAGTATTGATTTAATTTTGTTTATGTTTGTAGTGTGAAATTCTTCGTCGCTTATATGCAGTACTCTATAAATAAAGCTTCTCGCCGTATTTATTATTTGATGTTTTGGTTGCGTTGCGTTAAAATTCATCAGTCTTCCAGAAGATGTTTCTTTTGAATACCAGTCAAATTTAATATTATTATTACGTCTATGTAGGTAGGTATCCAAATATGCTATTTTATTATGTTTTTCAATTTCCGTGGTGAACTGGATTTTAGGATGGTAAGAGTTGAAAGCATTCAGGATCTCTTCTTTGTCGTCAAATTTTATTATAGCTAATATGTCATCTACATATTTAACTATGTATTTAATATTGATGTTTTTCTTCTTTAATTCGTTAATTGCTTCGTCAAGTAAACTGTCTAACACTATATCAGCTATGGTGGGAGAAAGGGGGTTGCCCATTGGCATTCCAAAAATCTGGCTGTAGATTTTCCTTTCGTAAACAAAATAGTTATTATCAGTCAGGCAAAATTTAAGAATTTTTAAAAACATGGATCTCGACATTTTAGTCTGTTGTTGTATAGTTTCCCATTTACCCATAATGTTTTTAATGGCCGTATGAACTGGGATATTCGTGAACAAGGACACGACATCAAAAGATATAAGTACTTCATCTTCTTCCATTTTTATATGTTGTAATTGTTTTTTGAGTTCCGCCGAGTTTTTTATGTTGTATTTTTCGGAGACAATATTTTTAAGTATTTGGCCTATATATTTAGAAAGTTTATAACAAGGAACATTCATGGAAGATACAATTGGTCGAAGGGGAGTGTTAACTTTGTGAATTTTCGGGAGGCCGTATATTCTCGGGCTATTGCTGCTGAGCAAGATAATCGCCGTTTTTGGCTTAAATCTATACATTCATTTTTAAATAGGTCTGAAATTATATTGTTATTTTCCCTTTGAAGTTTTAGCGTTGGGTCTATTCTGGTTGTTCTGTATGTCTTTTTGTCTTCTAGTAATTTCTCCATTTTATCCTTGTAATCTATTTTGTACATTAATACGGTTTTATTTCCTTTGTCCGCTTGTAAGGTAATAACCTCATCATGTTTTTTCAAAAAATTTTTTTGTTTTCTCAAAAACTGTGAGGATGAATTTCTCTTTAGGGGTATTCTTAAGTTTTCTCCTGAAAAATGTAATGTTATTCGCTAATTTTATTCTACTAATTTCCTTAATCTGGTCCTCATTATCGTCAATTGCTTATATACATTGCTCAATATCAGCAATGATATGCAGAGGCGAAAAACTATGTTTATTAACTGGTAAGGCGAATTTTCTTCCCAATCAAATGGATGTTGTCCCTGGGAAGAAAATTCGCCTTACCAGTTAATAAACATAGTTTTTCGCCTCTGCATATCATTGCTGATATTGAGCAATGTATTCAAGCAATTGACGATAATGAGGACCAGATTAAGGAAATTAGTAGAATAAAATTAGCGAATAACATTACATTTTTCAGGAGAAAACTTAAGAATACCCCTAAAGAGAAATTCATCCTCACAGTTTTTGAGAAAACAAAAAAATTTTTGAAAAAACATGATGAGGTTATTACCTTACAAGCGGACAAAGGAAATAAAACCGTATTAATGTACAAAATAGATTACAAGGATAAAATGGAGAAATTACTAGAAGACAAAAAGACATACAGAACAACCAGAATAGACCCAACGCCAAACTTCAAAGGGAAAATAACAATATAATTTCAGACCTATTTAAAAATGAATGTATAGATTTAAGCCAAAAACGGCGATTATCTTGCTCAGCAGCAATAGCCCCGAGAATATACGGCCTCCCGAAAATTCACAAAGTTAACACTCCCCCTTCGACCAATTGTATCTTCCATGAATGTTCCTTGTTATAAACTTTCTAAATATATAGGCCAAATACTTAAAAATATTGTCTCCGAAAAATACAACATAAAAAACTCGGCGGAACTCAAAAAACAATTACAACATATAAAAATGGAAGAAGATGAAGTACTTATATCTTTTGATGGTCGTGTCCTTGTTCACGAATATCCCAGTTCATACGGCCATTAAAAACATTATGGGTAAATGGGAAACTATACAACAACAGACTAAAATGTCGAGATCCATGTTTTTAAAAATTCTTAAATTTTGCCTGACTGATAATAACTATTTTGTTTACGAAAGGAAAATCTACAGCCAGATTTTTGGAATGCCAATGGGCAACCCCCTTTCTCCCACCATAGCTGATATAGTGTTAGACAGTTTACTTGACGAAGCAATTAACGAATTAAAGAAGAAAAACATCAATATTAAATACATAGTTAAATATGTAGATGACATATTAGCTATAATAAAATTTGACGACAAAGAAGAGATCCTGAATGCTTTCAACTCTTACCATCCTAAAATCCAGTTCACCACGGAAATTGAAAAACATAATAAAATAGCATATTTGGATACCTACCTACATAGACGTAATAATAATATTAAATTTGACTGGTATTCAAAAGAAACATCTTCTGGAAGACTGATGAATTTTAACGCAACGCAACCAAAACATCAAATAATAAATACGGCGAGAAGCTTTATTTATAGAGTACTGCATATAAGCGACGAAGAATTTCACACTACAAACATAAACAAAATTAAATCAATACTAATAAACAATAGTTTCCCAATAAAACTTATAAACACGCTAATTGAAGGAACACAAACAAAATTAAAAAATAACATTAACATAAATACTACTAATAACAATGACAAAGTTTTTTACAGTGTAAAGTTTATTCCTGGCTTAACTGATAATAAAAATATTAAAGCAACAATAGAAACACAGAACGTATGTTTTGCCTATAAACCACATACAACACTCAACACTATTTTTTCTAAAATCAAGACGCCTGTTGAGAAACAACAACAAAACAATGTGGTATACGAAATAGCATGTAAGGGAAATGATAACCAAAACTGTGACTTAATTTATATTGGCACAACAAAAAGAAGTTTACAAACAAGAATATGCGAACACAAAAATGATATAGAGAAACAAAAAGAAACAACAGCACTAGCAAAACATATGATCAACGAAAAACATAAACCAGACTTTGACAGAATAAAAATATTGGACATAGAAACAAAAGAAAAAAAGCGTTACACAATAGAAAGCTTACGTATACAACAGAAAATTAACAAAACTATGAACCAAAAAGAAGACACCGATAATATCAGTTCCAGTTACAGAGTTGTGATAAAATAAAACAAAAAGAAAACCACTGTGATACTATTTTAAGTTGTGTGTTTAATTTAATTTCATGTTAAATGTTGCAATCATTTAGATAGAATTTAATGTGATAAATTACTAAATAATTGTAAGTTTATAATATGTTTGATGTTTTCTATTTTTGTAATATGTAATGTTTTTAAATTAAATAGACATAAAAATCCCCTGAAGATGTCAACAAAAAATTGACGAAACGTTGGGAAGAAAATGTAAAAAGTTTTTTATTTACATAAAAATAATAGGCCCAATTAGCTTATTGGAAATAAATAAGAACATTCACTCAAAATCGTTGATGGCCGATAATTAAATCGACGGCATTAACTTCAAATTCTCTTTTGTTATTGTTAAATTTTCTTTTGTCCTTATTTTATAAAAGCAAAGTAATATTTTTATTTATATTTAGAAAAAGAACAACATTTAAGGAAAATTTAAATTTTTATTTGTCGACTTTGTTAGAATGGCAACTCTTATTGAATTGCAATGCAACTCTTTTTCAAGCCTCGTACGCATATTGTAATCTGAATCTCAAACAATAAACATCTCTCCTTTATTTTAACTGTGTATTATAACAAGAGGGGGCCTTACAGGAGACTTTTTTTGGCACTTGGCTACACAATCTTCAGCTTTGTCGAACTGGTTAGCATTTTCATGTTTCACAGTGCTTTCGTAATAGACACAACGTCCTGCGAAGGTATAAGCGTTAAAGGTTTTTCCTTTTGCGTCTCCGGACTGATTTTTACCCGGGTAAGGGTCCATTTTACACCTATCTAAGTCTCCAAAAAAATGGTTTAATGCAAATACTTTTCTTTAAAATTAATTGTTATACGCACCTTCGCCAACAGCTAAAGCAATCAAACTGATAATTGACACTAAGATTAAGGCAAAGATTTTCATTTTCTGAAATTTTTTTATCTAACGCTTCTAGGGAAGTTAAATAACTGTTCTAAAGTTTCGTATTCAGCATCTTTTATATCAACCGATTACGGATGTGGCCAAAAGGCAGATACAAATACATTCGCGTTTCAGACAAATACATACATGAGTATTTGCATTGCGGTGGGTCGAAACAAAAATTTGATCGTGGTACTACAATGAAGTTTCTAAAAGAAATTTTTGTTTGTTTGTTTTTTCTTGATAAATTGTTTTCATTAAATTATCAATTTTTTTTTGAGAAATAGATTTTAGCAAAATAAATAAACAATTCAAGAAAACTGCTCAAATATTTTTTGCTTCTGACAGAAACTCTTTTTTTGTTGGTAATAATTAGGTCAACTTAATTAAAGTACGAGTACTTAGAACTATAAAGCTGATAAACATTAAAAAGCCCCATCAAAATAATAAGTTGTTATATAAGACTTTTCTCTATGTTTGCAAAAATATATTATTCAATTAATTGGCATTTAGGTCAACATTTTCAGAAGCGGTTTCAAATGGTGTACCTTGGTAAAAACCAGATCTAAAAAATATGAAAAATATGCTCTGAAAAATAACCTTCTTTTTCTCAGAAAGTTATAATGTTTTATTAAAAAATTAATAACAAAAAACTAAAATAAAAAAGCGATGTTAATGATTATTCGCAATATCGAATCTTGCGTATTGAACGCAATTTGCATCAAGGAATAAAGATTCTGGTAAAGGTGTTTTGTAGCCTATTTTTCACAGATACTGGATCTTTTAAAAATGCAGATGTTTAACTATTTCCGTAAGTTTTTTCTCCTGACTTTTATTCTTTTTCCAAATTTTGGCATATTATTTTTTATTTTTAAAGAACAAAAACAATTCGCGAAGCATAAGCACCCACACATAGAAAAAAAACTCAATGTAAAATCAACATGAAGAAATGTTGATATCAAGTCATTGTTAATATGTGGAAAAAATTCAATTGAATTTACTTTTAACATTATTTTAAGTTAAATCAATGCTTCAAATTGTTAATTTAGTATTAAAATATGTTGATTTAAAATTCATCAAATTGAAATAACATTGTACATTTTAAATTTTACCTTTTACAGATTTAAAATAACATTAATCAATGTTTAATTTTGTAAATTCCGTTTTTGTAGTAATAACTACAGTTTTTCATGTAAAACTAAGATTGGATATAGTTGATACAAGATTAACTATTGTAATATCAACATTGTTATAAACATTAAAAATGACATTGGAATACTTTGAAAAAACATTTGTCAATTTTAAATATTAACAAACGTTGGATTATGTTAAATCGACATGCTAAAAAAGTTAAATGAAATTTGTGAAATATTAATGATGACTACAATAACGTTAAAATAAAATTGCTGTATGTAAAAAAACATATAAACATGTTGAAACTACGTGATACATGTTGATTGAAATTAATTTATGATAAGAGAGAAAAAATTCAAAATTCCATTATGTCCCATTTTTAAACAACATTGAGTAAATTTCCTGTAATTATAACAACTTTTCATGTTATTTCAATATGGCCGTAACATTTGACATTGAATTTATTTTGATTCAACATCAAATATGTTGTTATAAATTTTCTTAATATTGTTCCAATAAGGATCTTAACGTTATTTTGACATGACAATCTCTTTAATATCATGTTAAATTAACATGAAACGCTTATGAAGCAAAATTATTAACAAAACTAGTTGAATCAATCTTGTTTTAGTTGGTTTTACAATGATTTTTTTCTGTGTGCAGGCTTCCAAAAAAATTAAATCAATCATTTTGTGTTTTGTTTTTGCAATTTTATCATGAAAATGATTTTTTCTTACATCGATCTCTTTTTAATTAATCTCTCCCGATTTTAGCAATATTTTTTTATTCTATATATTTTATTTATATACAATTTCAGAGCTTCAGTAGTTCAATTATTGAAAATGCTTTATTATTTTCGATGCTCATTCCGCTAGATTAAATGCCTGGCCACGATATTTAACAATATCAATCTTTTGTAATATTTCATTTAAAACAAAAACCAAAATTTTAGAAATTATTTTTGTTTTGAATGTAATTTCATAAAAGAACGATATTGTTCGACATCCTTCAGCCGCTTCACCAGATTAAAATAAAAAACGTCTTGCTCTTTTGCCTCTAATTTGATTTAACTTTGTGGACATTTTCTGACGAAGAAGCCGAGAGATACCTACGATCTTCTAATATATCTATAAGCGAATGCAGATCCGCTTGTTTACTGGCGCAATGACATCTCATGTCCAGACATAAAGAAAATGAAGCAGAAGTACTTAAGTTTTCATATGAATTCTGATGGACTATTTTTCACTGCAGGTCTCGTTTAAGCAAAGTGTCAGTTTCTATTTTGCTTTCTTTCTTTCTTTTGAGTCGCATATGCGTTTACAATGTGAAATATTTATTGAAGACATTTTTTATGGACTTATACATTTGTATTTGTGCAAACAAGGGAACAAAACGAATTAAAAGAGTACATGCATATGAGTTATCCTTTTAAGTGCTCTCTCTCCCCCTCGCCGACAAATTATTAGGAACTGCAGCGACAAAAGTTCTATAATGTAAAGGGATAAATGCTTGCGAATCGTCTTTCTACACAAAATAGGAGAATACTTTGTTTCTTAAACAAAATTATGAATAATATCAATCTTAAATACTTATAATCTCTTACGCTGTAACGATGTGTAATAATAAAACAAATTACTCTACTTTTGTTTTGTTAATTTTACCTTCAAATTCAATCGGTATCGTCGATATTTTTTTTAGTATCAGTATCGTATCGACAAAACGCGTAATTTGGACCAAAAAACTTAAAATGCTCACTAAAGTGTGTTGCACGAAAAATTTAAGAGCCAAAAAAACTATGTATATAAAATAGTTTTATTTACACACACTTCATACTTCCCACTTTGGTGAAGGGTGTATAAGACTCGGCACAGCCTTACATGTTTTTTCATTATCCTTAAGTCTACACTACATTTGTGTGACAATACAATAGAATTTATGGAGATAAGTTTTTTTTTATGTTATCTGCATCATATTGTTTTTAAGAAATAGCAACAGTTACGTCTTATGAACGCGACCAATAATTTCTACTAAACTCATTATTTCAAAAAATCATTTTATTGCAATTTTTCAATAAAAATGGCAAAAAATTTAACACTTTTTTTAGAAAAGAAAACGTCATTCGTAATAAAAGAAACGAAAATTTCTTCTTAATGAAAAAGAGAACCTAATCTCCTCAAATATTTTGCTAAAGAAAATGATTTTGTATTTTGTAAAGATGTAACTAATTTAATAGCTGCAATTGGACTTCAAAGTTACGTTTCTAGTGCGTGAGGTCTGTTCAAAGAATCATCAAAACGTTGTCTAAAATGTGTCCTATTGCACAATGTGAATAAATTAATTGCCTTTTTCACATTCCATAAAAGTAAAAAAAAATATATAAAACAATTTCTCTGGTTTTAGACAAAATTATATTTGTGGAACATAATTGGCTCGTATGTGTTGATTTAAAAATGGTCAACTTTCTTTTAGGCCAACAAGGTAGTTTTAGAATGAAAAGAAATTGAAGCAGTAATGACAAGCATTTATTAACAACTGTCTCTTTGGAATGAATCATGCATTAGCATCTTCAATATGTTTTAGAAAATGTAAAATTATGCCGTTTGATTCGTAATCATGCAGATCTCTGGTTTCTACGCGCATTTTACTGTTGCAGGGGAACCTTTAGCCAAACATTTTGTAGAGTAACTAGAGATTAAAACTATTATATTAAAACTTCATGAAAACAAATTAAACCTATAAATAATATTGGACTTTAATTTTTTACCGCGTGACAAAACATTTTATATTTCACCCAAAAACAAACTTAAAAAATCCCTTTTTTTT
This sequence comes from Gymnocheta viridis, assembly GCA_956483585.1. Lineage (NCBI taxonomy): Eukaryota > Metazoa > Arthropoda > Insecta > Diptera > Tachinidae > Gymnocheta > Gymnocheta viridis. Next base: position 44,898,260 of record OY101440.1, on the reverse strand, counting down.
AAAACAAACAAATGACTGCAATGATGAAACAAAACAAAGTCTACAACTTCTCTCAAAATCGCTGATAGCCGATAATTATATCGACGGCTTTAACTTCAAATACACTTTTGTTATTGTTGAATTTTCTTTTATTTTATAAAAGCAAAGTAATATTTTTATTTATATTTAAAAAAAGAACAACATTTAAGGAAAATTTAAATTTTTATTTGTCGACTTTGTTAGAATGGCAACTCTTATTGAATTGCAATGCAACTCTTTTTCAAGCCTCGTACGCATATTGTAATCTGAATCTCAAACAATAAACATCTCTACTTTATTTTAACTGTGTATTATAACAAGAGGGGGCCTTACAGGAGACTTTTTTTGGCACTTGGCTACACAATCTTCAGCTTTGTCGAACTGGTTAGCATTTTCATGTTTCACAGTGCTTTCGTAATAGACACAACGTCCTGCGAAGGTATAAGCGTTAAAGGTTTTTCCTTTTGCGTCTCCGGACTGATTTTTACCCGGGTAAGGGTCCATTTTACACCTATCTAAGTCTCCAAAAAAAATGGTTTAATGCAAATACGTTTCTTTTAAATTAATTGTTATACGCACCTTCGCCAACAGCTAAAGCAATCAAACTGATAATTGACACTAAGATTAAGGCAAAGATTTTCATTTTCTGAAATTTTTTATCTAACGCTTCTAGGGAAGTTAAATAACTGTTCTAAAGTTTCGTATTCAGCATCTTTTATATCAACCGATTACGGATGTGGCCAAAAGGCAGATACAAATACATTCGCGTTTCAGACAAATACATACATGAGTATTTGCATTGCGGTGGATCGAAACAAAAATTTGATCGTGGCACTACAATGAAGTTTCTAAAAGAAATTTTTGTTTGTTTGTTTTTTCCTGCTAAATTGTTTTCATTAAATTATAAATTTTTTTTTTGAGAAATAGATTTTAGCAAAATAAATAAACAATTCAAGAAAGCTGCTCAAATATTGTTTGCTTTTTGTTTGTTGAAAATAATTAGGTCAACTAAATTAAAGTACGAGTACTTAGAACTATAAAGCTGATAAACATTAAAAAGCCCCATCAAAATAATAAGTTGTTATATAAGACTTTTCTCTATGTTTGCAAAAATATATTATTCAATTAATTGGCATTTAGGTCAACATTTTCAGAAGCGGTTCCAAATGGTGTACCTTGGTAAAAACCAGATCTAAAAAATATGAAAAATATGCTCTGAAAAATAACCTTCTTTTTCTCAGAAAGTTATAATGTTTTATTAAAAAATTAATAACAAAAAACTAAAATAAAAAAGCGATGTTGATGATTATTCGCAATATCGAATCTTGCGTATTGAACGCAATTTGCATCAAGGAATAAATATTCTGGTAAAGGTCTTTTGTAGCCTATTTTTCACAGATACTGGATCTTTTAAAAATACAGATGTTTAACTATTTCCGTAAGTTTTTTCTCCTGACTTTTATTCTTTTTCCAAATTTTAGCATATTATTTTTTATTTTTAAAGAACAAAAACAATTCGCGAAGCATAAGCACCCACACACAGAAAAAATAACTAATGTAAAATCAACATGAGGAAATGTTGATATCAAGTCATTGTTAATATGTGGAAAAATCCAATTGAATTTGCTTTTAACATTACTTTAAATAAATAAAATAAAAATAAATTGCTAAAAAAAGAACTGCAAACTTTAAAATGGTTGTGAAAATTGTTTACTTGATTTATAAATATATCTGATCTATATTTTATAATGTATCTTATTTATAAAATTTTTATATTTACACTTCCATTAGTTAAGATCCTCTATAAATCATAAGGCATAGCATAAATGATTTTTTTAATCATGATCTCTTAGAAATTTCTCAAGATGTCATCGTTTAGTGGGTGGATTCTCAACTTTAAATTCTGTCTTGTTATGATAGCTAAGGTCTTATTCCGTTTCAGTTTTTCCAAACTCTAACTCCTTATAACTTATACTCAACTCTGTATGCGTCAATTCAGATTATATTTCTCGGACAACTTGAAATTTTTTTAACGCAAAAAATTAATTAAGTCACAGGATATTTTTCAAATCTATGGTAAAATCTAATAAATTTATTTTCGTACATAAGCGTACAAGCGATTTAAAAAGGCGTCCGCGTTCACCGGACTTAAACGCTGCAGACCGTTGTCTTTGGGTTTATTGGAAAGAAAAAGTCTATATTAAAAAGCCTACAACCATCCAGCAATCAAAAAACCCTATATACGCGACGAAATAAAAAACGTAACAACTGAACTTTTGCGAAATTGTATATAAAATGTTTTGAAAGAGCACGAGGGTGGCGTTGGCTCAGGTAGTAAGCACGTTGACTACAAACCGAAGGACCTGGGTTCAAACCCAGTGTCAGACAGAGTCATGAAATAAAAACACCACGCATTTCTCTGATGTGCATTGGTGCGCCTTGTGTCAGTTGTTGGCGGAAGGTTTCAGTGGCGAAGGCATGGTCACTGAACAGTACCAACTTCAGCTGATACTAATTCCAATGTAACATCATAGCGCCCTCCTTCATTGGTACTGAGTAGCACAATCAACGGCGAAGTAAAATAAAATTAATAAAAAGAAGTGGCTACTAAACTAAACACAGCTTCAAAACTCGTAATGTCCTCCTCGCCACCAGAGGCGCTGCAACACTGCTCTACGAATAAACGTGCAGAAAAAAAAGCAGAGTTTAAAAAAAAACGAATGAAGCTTCACCTCCTTTCATATCTATCACTATCCCTTTCCACTAGTCCCAGCACAATGCATTGCATGTGTAGGGGTCATCATCCCCTGAGTACTGGTCCAAGATAAAAAAAAAAGAATATGCGAAGCAGAAAATGGTATAATTCATATAATTTATAATTTTTCACAATTAAATTAAAAATATTCTTCATTAACATTAATAATCAGGTTTTAGATAAAAATTTATAATGAACACAAACACCTGCGGTAATTTTGTAAAGTTCAAGTTTCAAGAATTTACAAAAAAAAATTTTTCAACAATTTTCAAAAATGAATTCAAACACCAAATTGGTTAAGTTTCATAATTTTATTTATTGTATTGCAATTTTTTAAGGCAGAAAAATGAGATGCCAGTAAGACGTGCGTGTCATCTATCAGCAATAAAAATTGCTTGTAGATACATACGTATGTTAAGATTATGGGCCGATATATCCGGTTGGGTATTTAACACTACAAACTTTGATAGAACATCTTAGGAATAGAGAATTTTCTATAATCATTTCAATTAAAAATGCTCCCGAAGAGACGTTTTTAATATCCACAACGACAAGCTTATGACATGTTTATCTTTGCCTCTGCAAACTAATTTAAATATCTTGTAGTTCTATTGTATTATTCCAATCATTGTGTCTTGTGCTCTAAAAAGAATCGATTAAATAAATATCTTTGAAAATATGTCTGTTATGACGTAAATGCTTTGAAACGTTTTCTATTTTATTTTCCATGTATTTTAATTCTTAATAGTTTTATACAAATCATGTACTATTTTTTTATGCCAAAGGATCATTAATATCTGTTGCTAATGAACAGAAATATAAACATTTATACCAACATCAACATTTTAAAGCAATTTTATTTACTCTTTTTATTTTTCATTAATAATATAACATATTTAATGAAACACAAAATACCTATAAAAATATTAAAACTTATAAATACCAGAGTAAACTTTTCTTTGACAATAACGAAAGTATACGTGATAAAATACTAAATTTCATATAAAATTAAATACTAAATGTTTGAATTGTGCGTGATATAAATAGAAACTGCTTGAATTTCAATTTATGCAAGCTTCAAGCTCTCATTAAAAAGTTCATTTAAGTCAAGGTTGCTTACAAAAAGTTAAGAAAAAAAACTAAGCAACAGGAGCAGTAGTAGCAAAGAAAATAAAATTGTCATACATGAATGAATGGAATGGAATGGCAAAAAAAAGTTAGAAACTTTTGCCAACTCAATGGCGTATTACTTCAATGATTTCATTTTATTTATTTATTTTTTTACTTCTATTTTTTCTTCATTGTTCTTTTTGTTGTTTGTTCTAATTGAAAAGTATATAAAACATATCGTGTAGAATGAGTATAACTGGCGCCCAGTTAATGATGATACATGGTGCTACCGCATTTATTCGCATCATATTCTATTATAAAGATTACATTCATAATGATGTTGCACCAGCTCAGTGCTTTCCATTATTTATATGCATTTCAGCTAAAATATGGCATTCGTATTGTTTAGAGTTTAAAAAAGTTCTAAAAAGTAATTTGTTATATAAATGTAAAATGACAACGGCTAAGTACTTTCAGCCAGAAACTTACAATTTCATATTCCAAATATCGCGCTTGATTTCAGACTAACAACGATTCATAAAGATCACACTATTTGGGCCTGGGATACTAACAAGAATGTCTCATAACCAAACGCTTGTATACAAAGAGGACCAATATAATAAATAAAATCTAATAAAAATATAACCGAAATTCATGAAATTTTCGAATAAATTGTGTTTTTTTTAAATTTCCCAAACATGAAATTTAAAATTACAATTATTAAATATTAATTCCAAAATTAATTATGAATTTCTGATATATAAATAAATGGAAATACAATTGCAAGAAATCTGAAATATATTTCATTAAAAAATAATTAAAAATAATTAATTAATTGATCAATTTTATTAAATATAATTTTAAATTTTAAATTTTAATCAACGTTTGTTTTCTACAAAATTATTTTAAAGTCGAAATACTGACCCTAAGTAAAAGTGCCTGAAGCTATTTTTATTAAATCATTTACTATTGATAGAAAAATACTCTTAATATTGAAAAAGTTATTGCTCAAAGAATCCTATGAATGAATTATTTTGTTTGCCATGTCTTTTAGTTATTTTCAATTTATTCTGTATTCTAAATTTTATACATCATACATCATTTTTCAATATAAAGTTACAATAACTGCTTACCGTACATATACATATTTAAAAAAAAATGTATTAAATATTTTATGAAATAATTCAGTTAAAATCTTTTAAAATAAAATATAAAAAATTTGAACCAACCAACCACCCGTAACATTGAAATATGAAAATATTTCCGATATGCAATCGGCCTTTTTTCTGTTTTTTACTCGCGTTGCGTGTCTCACTCGCATGTTATAGATACAAGGGCGCTCTACGTCCGATCTACATCAGCAGCGCAGCCACCACGCTCTTAACGAGCTGTTTGCTTAGAATTAAATATAAGCCTACGAATTGTACTATTATTTTTTATTGTAGTTAAACTATAATAAATATTTGAATTTAATTTGATAAAACGTTTTCTTTCTCTCACGATCCCAACATCAAATAAATTTTTGTTGATGATCCCTAGATAACAACGAGTTATACCGTAGCCTAGGAAGTGTCGTCACAATGCGTATCCATTTAGTTTAACTTGAGAGTTGACAGCAAAATAAATATTGAAAATTAAATAATTAAAGGACGTTCTGATATCGAGTTCCATTCATATTTGGGAATTAGAAGACCCCGGCCTGCTTTGCTGGCCCTGAATACTGAAATACTCAAATACAAAGAAATAATTTTTGTGTTAATTTCAATGCTTTCTAATCTCCTCTAGTTTCTGTTTTACTATGCGCATTGGCGAAAGGCCTACAGTTCTTAAAATATTTTTTAATGAATGTTTTCTTTGTGTGGGAAATTCCATGCCCACATTTTAAATTTCTCAGTTTTTTCTATTAGATTAGGTAGATGTCAGCAAAGGCTCTCACTATCACAGTTGTCAAGATATATTTTAATAGATATTTACTTTACAATACAGACACCACGCCACTAGTTCACTTTTATAAATTCTTATTTGGATTACGCATCCTTGCAATAAATTACCCTGTACAAACCTTGTAGACTTTATTTATTTAATGTAATTATTTTTCGAACTAAATTGGTTGTTAGTGGCCGTAATTGCAAGTGATTATTAAAGTCCACTAAAGTTTGTAACACTTTTTCTAGTCGGGAAAAATTGGATATGACACAATATTCCAAAGGAGCAAGAGAAAAATTAATATCAATAAATTTTAACTCTGTGTAAGTAGATGAGAATCAAGGTTGTTTTTCGGTAGCCACTACACTGTCACCATCACTTCTTGTATGTGTCTGTTTAGGTGACTCGGTTGAATTTGATTTAAAATTTTCTTTGTACAAATCATGACCCGAAAAAGAATACGAGATTTATTTATATTGTGGTAGTTTATTTTTCTTTAATTATAGCATAATTAATATTTCTTTTGTATGGAAGAGGACATGTAGCCTCCACGACTCTGTCATGTTTACACCATTTTGAGGGCTTTGAGCCATCACACGTTGATTTTTTCAACTGGTACCTAAGTTCAAGAATATAGGTTTTCTTATGAGCTTTGTCACATTCCGAACGTATCCGTCAACGGGAACTTTTAACGTACGTTAAGTAGTTTTACAGCTATCAGTTATATTTGCTTTGTTTTATTAAGCTTTTCGTGTTGTGTGGTGACAAAATTAAACGAAATAAAATTAAATACAAATTACAATTAAACTAAACTCCAGAATATCCTCGAACTCCATTGAAAATGTGAACTTTAATCAAATCAAACTAATTTAATATCTATCAACAAAGTACTCATTGTGTCAACCTCCTCCGCCGATACTTTAATGTCATTTGCAAAATGCAACGTACGACGGATTCTATGTATCTCGCCCTTTAGCTCTTACAGTTTTCTAAATAAAGAGTAATAAACAAATTTTTCGTGCACTACGCAATTTCCAATTTTTTATCTTCATAAAGCCTTCCTAGAAATTCAAGGGATACTAAACAAATTTGGCGGAATTGATCCAGCCGTTCTCGAGTTATGCGCTTAGCAACACATTTCAAGTCGTTTTTATTTATATAGTAGATAATTTACCTTAAAAAATTAAGCAAATCATAATTTAAAATACGGATACAGAAACATTCCATTTTAAAAGAATTACAAATTATAATTACAGTCTATAGATTAAATCGCTGCCTACAAGCGTTACCAGCTTGCCTTTTTCAATTCTACATTTCTCTTCTACATCGACTCTGTTAGGCCTTCACTCACGAGCTTCGTGACTTTTATTACTTTTATTTTTCACTACTGGCGGTACGGCTGGATTCGAGATTACCGGTACATTGAGAAATCAGCGAAAACCCCGTACGTCAAAGCAACATCAGCTTGTCTGAGAACATTTTCACCAGCCGGGATAGTGTGCTGACACTCCAACGGCAATTATGAGGCCATCAACAACAAGCACTTCAGATCAATCATAACAAATTTGTTTGGCTCGAAGCGAATAATATTACTGATGTACACGATATGTTGTTTCAGCACATATACAGTGAACGTCCCAATGGATTTTATGCTTGAACCAACCAGTCTTATTAGCAGAAAAAATTATATCATTCTTGTGTAGATAACATGTATTACAAAAATATTAATGTCTTGTAAACTACTAACATATTTAGGACAAAATGGCAAAATGAAAGCCAACATGATTGATTGAAATGTTGTAAATACGACAGATTTAGATACATTAAAGTAAAATTTACACATATATTTATTCAAGCCCAGTTTAAAATAAGAACTACATAATCAAATTGATTTTGTATTTCTCAACTAGTACATAATTAAAATGACAAATATATAATTACAGCCGTATTTATTAACGAGTTTTATAGAATCAGTAGGTTTACAGTACGAATTTGGCAAAGCAAAATAGGTTTTAATGTACTCATTTACTTTAAGAATCGCTTATGAATGCGTCTGTTAATATTTATACAAAATATAGAAAAAAATCATGGGAACGTATGAGTTGTAGAAAAAAGTGCAAAATTGTTTGCCATTTTTATTGAAAATTTGCAATATAATGATTTTGCGAAATAGTGAACTTATTAGAAATTATTGTATCATCATTTATGAGGCTAAATATTTGTCTTAAGAAAACTTTGAATGACAATTTTTTTAATAAAAAGTAAAAATGTTACAGTTTTTTTAGAAAAGAAAACGACATTAGTCAATTCATTTAATTACTCATAGTCTTGCTAGGAATTTGTTATCAACAATATTATTATTTCAACGCTGCTACTAATATTTCAAGACTTAATTTCTTCTCGCGTTAAAAAATAAAAAAAATTCCTTCTCAAAAATCACATTTATTTACTCATCTAATTAAAAATATATTAAGTGCACTGTATACATTAAAATTCAATATGTAATTCATAATGAATGCATCAATGTTATTCACCAAAGAAATAAACAAGGACAATAGATTTTTGTATCCTCTACCAAAAAATAAACAAACAAAAAAACAAAAAAAGATAAAAATATTCTTGCCATGTAAATAAGAAATATTGACTTTTTAACTCTGCATGATTATTATGTATTTGGATTAAGAAATTCACTCGTTTATTTAGTTTAATAATTAAAAACTATTTTATTTTATACGATGAGTATTTTTACTACAATTCGATATATAATTTATGTCATGGGAAAATTATTATTCAAGTTTTGAAAAACTTTTACACTTGCGTTCAGATATTTTCAATCAATATATCTGTGGTTTTCATGAATAACAAACAGCGCATGTCTAAAATTCAAATTTTTCAGGAGAGCCAAAATAAGTTATTTTTGAAGCTATGTACGATCTTAGTATCGAAAAAATTCAAACTTTTTTTCATACAGTAATGTAGACTTAGGTTTAAAAAAACAAACCATTTGAGACATCGAAATTGTGTTTTGGCAAAACAAATTATGTAGACGTACATAAATGATTGCCGGTGAACGTACATAAATAATGCCAGTCATGACCAGACAAAACAAAAAACAAGCACACAAATTATTGTGATTTGTTATTAACTAAACAAATATCAAAATATAATTTTCAAATGTGTTCAGATAAAACGGCGTATGTGGTGCTGTGTTTTTTAATAAGAAATCTATTTTTCTGAAAGCAAATGTTTGCCAACCATGGTAGAATAGTACAGGTAGTGTTGAAGCTACAACAACACTGCTTTTTATTGTTTTTAGGTTCGAAGTTGTCAAAAAGCACAAAAGAAAAATGGCAAAAAATTGTATATTCACATGTGTGTTTGGTTGCATTTTCTGGTCTATAAAGAATTTTGTTTATTCTCCTTTTCTTATTTGCATTTGAAACAAATTTTCAAAGTGTGTTTTTTAGTAAACAAATTTTGACAGATGCGAACCCAAAAAAAAATTCGTTAACGTTTCGACACTACCTGTATTATTCTACCATTTTGCCAACATTTTACGTTGGTGTTGAAACTTATTTATAAAAATGTAAAAGTTAAGTTACTGTGTTAGTAAAAAAAGTGATTAAAATGTAACAATTTCGCATCAAATTGAACATAAGCTCTTATTCATGAAAACCACAGATATGGACTGACTTCGTAAATGCAGTTTGCAAAGCAACAAAGGAATGCATAGAGTTCATAAACGGTGTAGCCTTATATTTAACAATGCTGCGTTTTCATAATTGCAGTGCAACCCTTTTTCATGCATTACAGTTGCGAAATTTATGCATAGTTTTTATTTCGAATGCTTTGTGTTTTCTGAGCGCAACAAAAGAAATACACGACAATACAATTATGCGTTCATTAACGTTTGACAATTTCATTGCATTATTTGACATAGCAGTGTTATCGCGAAGCATTGCTTTGCCTTGTAAACGCATATGTTTGCAGTGTTCCTTTGCAAACTGCGTTTATGAGGTCAAACATGGCATTTGATCGAAATAGTAATTTTTTTACAATTCTCCAAAAAAATTGCAATTCTTAATTAGCTGCTCTGTAAAATTTTCCCATTATTTTGTCCACATTTTGCTAAGGAAACCCATGATTTAAAATCAATTTTTCATATACCTTTAATGCAAAATCAAATAGTATTTTGCTTCTATTGAAAATTGAATTTTTTTATAATGACTGCCCTCTTGTTGATCAAGTGAGAGATGTAAAAACATGTTTCGAATTAAATTTAAACAAAAAAAATATATAAATTTGTTCAATTTTATTCTATTGTTATGTGCATGTATAAACATGTATGTGTGCGATGACTACTTTGGAATAAATATTTTTGTTATGGCATCTTTCCTCGTTCATGAAACTATTGTTGTTTTATAGAAGGTTTAAAAAACCAATTTTCTATGGAAATTTGTTTTAAAATATCTACATACGTACACATAAACTTGTTCATATTAATTTATATATTTATAAAATTCCACTTCATTTAACAATTAAACTCCTTTAAAGTGGAAAAAGTTTGTAAAAATATTATTTAGTGAAACTATTTTTGAAATTTCCCCATTAAAGTGCATCGAAACACTGTTAAGGCCAAATGAAAAACCAACAAAAATTTTTAAATAAATTTATTTAAAGGATTTTTTTACTTGAATGCTATTGGGGCCTTACATCAAAAAAAAAAAATTTAAATAATATGTGTATTAAATTTGTATCTATAAAAAATATATGAAACAAGTTTAATATTAAATTTGTAAATACATATTTTCTAGTTACATCATACCTACGATTATTTTCGCAAATTAAGATAAGCTATTATTTTCTCTGTTGTTATAAAAAAACAGCTTTCTTTCACCCACATAAAACAAGATTTACATTTGCTAAACAACAAAATATTAATATTTCCACCTTAAGGTGCTCCTTACAAAAGCCAAGAAAGTGAATAAAATATGAAAAGATGTAAAGAGCAGGGTAAACGAAGAAGGACATATGTATAAGTACGATACTAAACATCTGAAGATAACAACAATAAAGCTAACAATTAAAATAATGCACTCGTATGTAAAACTAGAAATAAAGTGAATTATATATAAACAACACATACAATACACAAACACAACACACTTGATTAAAAACTGTTCACGACACATTTATACGAGTAACATCCACCACAAGAAATAAATAAATTTACATTTAAAATAGTTTCTGAAAATGTGTGATTTTCATTAAATAGAATAAGAAGTTGCTGTGAAACCGCAAAATAAACAAGAGTCAGTAAAGGAAAATCAAAGAAGCGTAGGTTCAAATTATTAGAAATGCTGCTGTTTTTGAAAAGTCTTTAAGCAAATTAAGGAATACTAAACTAATTACCAAATTTTAATATTATTTATAACAGATTTGTAAAAAATAATTCTTGCAAAGAAAAACCGACTACAAAGCAAGCAAAAAGAGTGGGCAAAGTTTCGTTAGAATTAGTTTAGCCAGACTTAAGGTACGGTCACATCTGACAAACATTAACCGAAAAAAACGTAACCAACAGACAAGCTGAATTTGCATTTTCTTTAACTCCAATATTTTTTTAAATATGGGCTCGCATTTATTTTAAATAATACAAAAATTGCATTTTGTGTCATAATTGACTTCATTTTGTGATATATAAACCAAGTCAAATCACTCTAACCCTAAGCAAAACCAGTGGTTTCGTTTTTTTGGGCAAATGTTTGTCAGATGTGACCGTAGCTTTAGTCGAAAAATATGTATTTGGCATGGGCGTGACAGTGCCCACTTTTATAATCATAATGTTGCGTATTGGCCTGGGAACTTAATGTGTTTGCAAAGTTTCATAAGAGTCGAATAAGTAGAAGTTTTTTTAAAAGAAAATACAGTGTAATCTCCTATTAGGGACACATCCGTTAAGCGGACACCCCATTTGAACGGACACTGTTGGCCGGCCTGGGCAACCCGGCTATAAGAAAAGCATTGCATTCATTCGCTCTCCCTTCAACAGACTCAGACAGACAATTGACAAAAAAATTTCTTGGATGAACATTTCGTCTCTTTTTGTCTAATTTTCTCATGTCATAATTTACAATTAAGCTTGACAACTCTCTTGAAATCCGATCGGTTTGTCATATTTACTACATCATATAACAGAGTTAAGTTTACGCTTTGCTTCGGAGATCTGAGCAGGATCTTACAGCGTTTGTGAAATGCCAAGATGATACAGAAGCCGATGAATATACTTTCATCGCTTGACTCAACATTTTCAAGACGTTATTGTCAATATCAAAATATGCCAAACTAGAATGGAGGAATATTTATTGAAATAATTCATGAAACTCATAAAATACTCATAAAATATTTTAATATTTTATCACATATCGTTGGCTTAATATTGAAAGGACGAATTTCGATTTTTTTTCTAAAACCGTTTCTAAGTTTTTCTTGTGTGTTTTAAAGTCTAACGCCAGAAATATTAAGAACGGCGCTTCGAAAAAAAATCGAGATACTTCCTTTCTATATAAAGATATGCAAAACATATTCATGATCTTTTTTTTTTAAATCTAATTGAATTGTTTATATTTTTATTTTCTTAATAGAAGTACTTTTAAATAAAAACTAAGCATCATAGACAAAGTTTTCTGATTAAAAATTTTTCTTGACCGGACAATCCCTTTGTACGGACACATGGTCTGCTCAAGAGAGATTTCACTGCACTCCTTCTTTGAACGGGCGTGACACTGATCACTTTACAATGGAACTCATTTGAAACTACATCTTTCATATAAAGAAAAAATTCTAAATCGGTTCATTAATGGTGGAGTTATGAGAAGTCGGTTAAAAATAGTAAACATGTTTTTTTTTATTTCTTTGAAATTTTAAACTTAAAAAAATACTTAATTTACATTTTGACGCAATAAAATTTAACCACATTTCAAATTTATACATTCCAAATTTTGTTCAGTCGCACAGAGGAATATTGGAGCCAAAAAGATGACCAAAATTATTAAATGTGTTTTTTGAATTGAACGATTGAGTTTTTTGATAGTTTCAGGAGGAATTTGATACGAATATTAAAAAATCTAGTGTCAGGGTTTTGGATGTTTTTCCAACAACCTCCCTCAAATTCATTTTTATAGGCAGGTAATAACATTGTGAAGTGTGAAAAGTGACGTTAATAACATTTAAAATCAATAATTCAACAATAATAATTTAAGATAATTTTTTTTAAATATCAAAAACAGCTTTTGAACAAATCTTTCACTTTCCTGACTTCTCAGAGCTACAAATCGCAAGAAAAAGTCTTAATAACTTACGATATGATGTAAAATTTTGTTGTGTATCGATCGGCGAACTTAAGTTTCTTTAAATTAATTTTTACCTTTTTTGGCATCTTTTTGGTGGCACAAATACTCTCCTGTGAGTCGAAAGCTTTAGAAATAAATAGAAAACAAAATGTTTTTTTTATTTGTCGTAGGTTGAAGTACTTTATAAACATGTATTTCATTGATCCTTACGCCAAATCATCAGTAGACTTTAACAAATATTCTTGAAAAGTTTCAAACCTCTTAACTTATACTGATGACAGACTAGCTCAACCCCTAACAAATAAAAAACTTTTTGAAATAAGAAACTTCTAGATCCCCACACAACAAGTAGTTTGGTATTTGATTTCAAGGATATTCACCATTTTTGTATAATGTTCTTGCAATAAGACAATACCAAATTTCTATTATCTGCTTGTAGTTAATCTAAACTAAGAAATCATAACTCAGCTCTTTAATTAGTTTTTATAATTCTTTGTTATTTTTAATATCAAGTTATATGATTATAAAACTCAGCCGAATGTTTCCTATTTGAATTGCTGGTTCACAAAACATTTATTGCAAAATTCTTTTTGGATATAAAATTAATTTTGGGAAAAGTGCGATTAAAAATTTAATATATAAAAAAAGAAATTTAATCTGCAAATTCAAGATTCTAATAGACTGTAATGATATTTCTTTCTTGAAATTAACTAATTGAAAAATGTATATTTTATATTTATTTTTTTCAAACACACACGTAAATAGTAAACGAGCATCATGCCACCAAATGAAGTGACAGTCGATGAGGCAAAACCAGTAGCGTCTGAAGTGGAAACAGGGACTGCGGAACTAGAAACAGCAGACCAAAAAGCCGAAGATGCCACACAGCACTCAGTATTTCGAGAAAATGAACACAATCAAGTTGTTGAAAATCAAAAAATCATACCCAACGTAGAAGAAATAAAAACGACGGCATCCTCAATAGGGACAACAGAAGGAGAACCAGGTTTGTCAGACTTTAAGCAAAAAAAGCAAAGCTGTTATAATGTGTATCAAATTTTTTACACGCTTTCCTCACACTTACAGAAGAGACTACTACGAAGACCTCAGTGTTACAAAAAGTCGAACATGCTGGTGAACGTGTAACTATTGCAATTGCTGACAAAACAGGCATTCCCACATGGGGTGTGGTGGCCATTATTATATTGGTATTCCTGGTTGTCTTTGGCATCATATTCTTCTGTGTACGAAGGTTCTTAAAGAAGCGACGAACTAAAGATGGTAAGGGTAAGAAAGGTGTTGATATGAAATCGGTACAATTGTTAGGATCGGCGTATAAAGAAAAAGTAAGTATCAAATGCGCTATTTAATCTTAATAGTTATTGGGTTCTGGTATGTCATAGGTTCAGCCTGATATGGAGGAACTCACCGAAAATGCTGAAGAAGGTGGCGAGGAGGATAAAGAAAGTGAACAAAAGTTGGGCAGACTGAATTTTAAGGTAAGTCCAGTACTGATAACTTTTTTCATATCAAAATAACGACATGCTGCTAATGAGTACTACATATGATGAATAATTTTAAAAATATGTTATCAAAATGACACTCGTGTTTACAAGAATAACTACTTCTACAAACACACAACAATTAATTAACACGACAATGCAAAGAAAGATGTGTTCATATAAAGAAAGGTGACAAAGTTATGAATACACAAAGTTTTGTTTTCTTAAATAAAATATCAATAATTTCATGGTACATTTGTTCGAATACATTCATACTTATTCAGTCACAGCACAATTGTACCATTCATATTCACTCGATTGAATTTTAAAGTTAAAAATTTTCACATAATTATCACAAACATTTACCCATATTTTGGTTTATATAATTTGATGTTGGGTATCCTTATAGCAGAGCGAATTAGATTGATTTACTGGCTCTTAAAATGCAATTATTTATTAAACCAACTATTTTTTAAATCAATTAGGGGCTTCAGTGCGAATAGGCAATCGCATATTTTTTATGCAGCCTTTGGAGGAGCAGAGAAATATTTATATATTTCAGACATTTTTATATAATTTTTGCCTCAATCTTTCAGTGCATATTTTTGCATATTTTTTCCTTTAGTTTATAGAGCACAATCGACATTTTTTAGCATATTTTTATACTTTATAGACATTTTTATTATAATCACAAATATTTTCTCAACAGAAGCAAAAAATCTGTTAAGGCTCCGATCAACAATTGGAATTTCTGTTTTATATATCCAGCAGTTGAAACGTGTTCTGACAGTTTCGTCATCTACATTTCATTTGCAGTCTAAATTTGCTTATAGCAAAGCAGTTTTAAATTCTTTAAATAAGGCCCTATTACATTAGTCGACGTTGAAAGAACACAAAAGTTTATTTAGATGAAATACATAGACAACGGTTTTTTATTCGAAAATCTAAGTTTTGAAACATCGAAATCTCCTTAGAAATTAAAAAACAAAATTTGTCTATTATTCAGTTGTTTTGTTTCTTGTGCTGTTTATTTTATGTTTATCTTCTTTTAATGCGTTGAGTGCAATAATGCAATATATTTTCTGTGACTCCCGGCAGTACACATGGCAAAAAAAATGTGATGAAAAATTATGTGATTGTTGTCAAAATGCCGAAAAATATATACAGAGTGGTCCAAATACAAGTATCTTTCTAAATCATATTATATTTTAATGCTTAAAAATGTTTACGTTTCGAAATATTGAATATCAATTGGTAGTATTAGACCCCTGCGTAGCAAAATTAGTCGCTGGTTGGGAAATATTGCGAACTTAACTTTGGGTATAAAAATCATTGAAAAATCGTATTATCATTATTTGACAACATTAGATTTGTTTTTGCGAGGTGCGTTAAAGATCGATGCTTGGTAAGATAGGACCAGAAACCGTCAAAAGAACGTCTTGGAATACTGGACTGACATGAAAGGCAACCGCAAAGCCACCAGCGGTAGCCACATAATTGTAATCCTGTTCCATAAATAAGAAGAATATCAAAAAGTTTGGAAAAAAATCTTTGAAAAAAGATATCGATGCAATCTCGATTAATAAATTTAAAAAATAAGAATAATATTTATTATTTTTAATAAAACCATAATACACCAAAAGCAATTAAGTTCAGTTTAATTTATTTAATTATTTAAGAAATACTTGTTTTTGGCCCACTTGTTATATCATTTTCAAGACAGCGATTTTGGTTTCTTTGAAAGAGTATATTTTCTTTAATTTTTAGAGCATATTTCTTGCTACACATATAATCCGCAGGAAACGTTTTTGGAGAGCATGTTTTCGGTTTCCCTAACAATTACTACATTTTCGTTACAACATTGTAGTGGGTAGATCCACTTGCAGTTGCTTTAGAAATTAAGTAAGATGATTATGAAGAGCCCAAAATTAAATCGTAAACCTTTTCGAAGTCACTATTTAGTAGGAGAATTTAGGCACAATGTTCTCTTGCTCGTCCAAAGGCTGCAGAGTATTCAGCTTTTATAAGGATACACACAGAAAATTATTTTCTGATTAAATCTCGGAGATTCAATATCAAGATTTGCCTTCAAGTTGGTTGTAACACTTCCATCGAAATGGTCACTTTATAATTTGTATTTTTTTCAAGACATTCTTGTGGTTCAGTGGAACACGTAAGCAAGAGCTGCTTTGCCCTCTTTAGAAATTTCAAACCGTTTATCCTTTAAATTTATTTTTTCTAATCTTTTGATATCGTGTGGATTTCTTAAAAAAATTATCTTGGTCAAATATTTGTATGCGATAGATTGAAAGCTTAAATTATCTCTGCTCCTCCTTCTAGTTATATATGAAACCTTTCCATCTACATAAATCAATACTTCACTATTATTTTATTCACCCACATAAACAATTAATATAAAAAAAATTAAATAAACCTGATGGTCAAAAACTAATGTTAAGTTTTCTATTTCACTCTTTTCTAAATGTCTTTTCGCGGAAACGACCTCATAAACGGATCACAATATTAAACTATATTGTTTTTTACATTATTCCGTTTCCTTTTATTTCTTTCTTTGTCTTTTTTAATTGGATAATATACACAGCTCGAATATGATTTCAATTCTAACAGTTTAGCCGTAACTGTTATACAAGCAGAAGAATTGCCAGCTTTAGATATGGGCGGCACTTCAGATCCCTACGTAAAAGTATATCTGTTGCCCGATAAGAAAAAGAAATTCGAAACAAAAGTACATCGTAAGACACTAAGTCCAGTTTTTAATGAAACATTTACTTTTAAGGTGGGTGAGAAAGCCGAAACAAAAAAAGATAAAATCGCTTAGTTTTTATTTAAAAATTAACAAATAAAATGAATAATGATTGTATTTTATTATTTATATGAACGAAAAAGAGTTTACCCTATGCTGATGCCATGAATAAGACTTTAGTATTTGCCATCTTTGATTTTGATCGTTTCTCGAAGCACGATCAAATTGGTGAAGTCAAGGTGCCACTGTGCACAATCGATTTGGCGCAAACAATTGAAGAATGGCGTGATTTGGTCAGCGTAGAAGGTGAAGGTGGTCAGGTAAGAAGAATTTTTTTATTAAAGAATATTGAACAATACTTATTTAAATATTTATTACAATATCCAAACTGAGTTCAAAAAAAGCTAAAAATGTGATTATTTATTTACATATTTATTTGATTTTATATTTTTTCTTTAATTTTTGGCGTTTTGTTGTCTGACAAAAATGTTGCATAAAGGAAATATGAGCATATGAACATATGAACAAACAAACAAACAAACAGCATATTGTTCTGGGCTAAATAAATCACATGAAAATGCGTAAAATGTGTGCACTTTTCACATTTAATATAATTTAATTATTGAATAGTTCATTTATGCTATTTACTATTGAAAGGAAGATGCTTTGAAGCAAAACATAAATAAATTTTTATATAAAAATTATTTAAAATACAAGCGAAAACTGGAAATAAATATAAATATAAATATAAAATTGTATGTAAATTTATATACCGCTGTGATCGTTGGTAATTAATTATTTGGCAGCATTTTTCCTCAGAAAAGAAAACGTTATTTAAACAGACAAAAGGTTTTTTCAGCAAAAGATTTTATGAATGTGTGAATGTTTTGTGTGTGCCGTATCTTAAACAAGAAGTTTTTGAATTTGTATTGATAAAACATTATGGTGACACTAATTTGTTGTACAGATAACGTATTTAACGTTTTCCGAGCAAGTATTTATTTTTAAGATGCAAAAATTATACAAACCGAGAAATAATCCGTCACTCTTTTAAGCCGGCATGACATTTTTATTATTCACGTTATTTAGTTAAATTGTAAAAAGCATTTATGCTCATTAATCACAATTTGATAAAAGTATTTCTCGAGAAATGTTTCTTTCAAGTTCCTCTCTTCTAAAGATAGTTCCTAAAAATGCATCAACCATTGGCAATGTTACTAAATGTCACCAAATAGTTTCCATACAAATATTCAGACTCGCTGCAGGCTACAAGATACGCAAGATTGCTCGTAAAACGATAAATTAAAAAAAAACAAATCTAATGTCACACTAAAAAAATATAATAAAGTCAAATCAAAACCATGTGTGAAATATACTAATCCAAAATAAAAACAACAACAACAAAAAATATGAAGAACTTTTGACACACCCAGTTCAAAATGTAACATTTATTCCCATAGACAATTTTTTTATATGAATTAAAAAAATCAAAAGCGGACAATTGAATAAAAAGCATTTTATAGCAGAGAAACAATATTACAACAAATTTTAAAGGAGTTTAAAACAACAGCAACAACAACAATAACAAAAGAAAATTCTTACTAAATATAAGAAACACAAAAGATTTTTTGAAATTTTAAATTCTTTAAAATTTTACTTTTTTTTTATTTATAGTAATTTAATGATTTTTCTTGTAGACAAGACAGACAAAATGCAAACAAATAATTCTATTTCAAATCTAATTTCTTTTCTGATTCTTAACTTCCTTTCCTCCCCACCTCCAAAAACAAAAACTCATTTGATTTTTCAACCTTTTTAGAAGGTAATTACAAAAACAATAATATACAAAATGATGTACAAAATCAAACTCTTTAATTTTGCTCTTCATATTCAATATACTACATACTTAGTTTATGATTTATTTTGTTTTTGTCTTCAAAATAAAAACTAAAAAACATTTAATTATTTTGACCACACGTCTGCATTTGCAATCAAACAATAACTAACAAATAATTATTTAACATGTAACAATTTTCTTATAACCCTCAAAAATAAAAACTAATTTTTCTCTAATCCACTTTATAGAATATTTATTTGGTTTTTATTTACATTTGAAACGAATTTATATTAATTTTCTTCCCCCATTAAGTACTCGCAGCATCACTAATGTTGTAAAATTAAGTTTTGTGTTTTATGTTTTATGTTTTATTTTTATTAATTATTTTATTCAAGCGTCCTTATTTATAAACGATTACAAAATTTTTGACATTTGTACTTTCAAACAACTTTAGCCTCAATAATCTTTTATAAATAAGGAACAAGGAACAATGCAACAGGAGCTTTTTCGCAATCCATAGTAAAATGAAATATATATAAAAATTTTAAAATTTGGCGGGTGACAAAATCCATTACTGCGCTTACGGTTTGGGCGCAAAAAAAGTTCTAGGGATATGTACATTCTTCTAGAAGAATGTTTGTTCATGACATGATCAGGATATTCGCAGACACAATTTTGTTCTGCCATGAATTTTGCAAGAGCAAAATAAAATTAAAATAAAAATATAAAAGATGTCAGGAAAAGACACATGAGGAGTAAGAAAAAAAAACATGTCTAATTCAAATTCAGCGTTTAACAGAGCTTTTTAAAGCCATTTAAGAAATTGAGTTTGTGGAAATAATAATAATAACTATTATTCTTGGAATCCTTGCTCATAAAAATGATTTCTACAAATAAAGATTTAATTTACATACAACCATCATGAACAAGAAAGTGATGAAATACATGACGGTGTGTTGTGGCCTCCAAAAACAGCGTTCATATATTTCGCGACATTTAAAAAAAAAGATTATAAAATAAAATTATGAAACATATTAAATTATTCAATATATTCGCCCAATTAATTTTCAAAAGGTTGTTGGTTTTTGGGAGCACGCCGATATTTCATTGGTGCCGATGCCAAAGCATCAGCAGACCTTCAGTTGTATCTCAAAAAGTTTCAAACTTCAAGCGCTTATACCAAAACTTTCCAAAAATAAATGAAATTGCTTAATATACAAACATTATAAGCTAAATCAATTTATCCAAAAATAAATTGATCGTTTTTTACGGTTTGCAAAAACGTTTGTATGCCTATGAAAGAGTTTCTTCTTGATTTTTTCCTCTTCTTAGTCGGCTGTTTCTTAATTGTTTTAAATATAGAGTCGAATGAAAAGTTCAAATAGTATATTTTAGTTTTTTATAAAACAAAAACTTTTGCTATAAATTAAGTTTTCATGAGGCAACGCACTATAAAATTATATGTCAGTAGAACAGATTAAGAAGTTTGGTTTTTCTGCTAACTTTAACATCTATCTACATGTGTAAGGCGGGAAAGGTTCGACTTATTCCCCTTCGAAAATGGTTAAAACCCAGTTTATAAATTGACCATTCCAGCCATACTTTGCATCCTTAATTTTCTACTGACATTTTAGTTGAAAAAAAGATCAAAATTAATTCCAAACTAACGAAATTTTTGCATATTGTTGTTAATTTTATTAATTATTTTTTGTTTATTTTCTTTTTTTTAAGTTTTTGCACTTTTTAATAAAAATATAAAATATAATACAGAATTTTTCAAAACATTTAACAAACTTTATTAAAGTAGTATAAACATGTTATTGCACCACAATTTTACGAATTTCCAATTTAAAATAACTATTTTCCCGAAAATGCCCATAATAATAATAAACATTGTATCATAGATCTCAAGCAGCAATAGAAACTCGAAAATATATTCTCAAACACACCACTCACACGCATAGAAAATCGGTCATTGAAAAATTACAAATCACTGTTTTTCGGACACACACACACACATACACACATAGCTCACAAGTTCACGAGCATTTCACTACACATTTTTGAAAAAAAAAGCTTTCAAGCCTGAGAATGATCAAAACAGCATCACATTTAGAAAGTGCTAAATAAGAAAAAGCGAAATTAAAATTTTTCTAAATTCTAGTTAGAATGAATTGAAATAGTTATTTGAATTTTTCTATACATAATTAAATTGAATATCATGCATGTCAAGCTTTAAGATTTCTTTAACCTCTTTAACATACATATATTTGCCAACAAATTCTTAGATAAAAGATAAGATATCATATACTTTTTTTTAACAAGTTTGAAAAAAAAAAATAAACATTTTTTTCTTTAATTTTTTTTTGTTACAATTTTAAACTATTTTTAATACCAAAATCTATTTATAACCATTCATGAAAAGTATAAAATTTTAATCTTTTTTATCTTCATATATTTTTTTCTAATTTCGTAATGTATCGCTATAAAATATAAAATAAAATCAACTTTAAATATTCGAATTCAAATAAATCATATCAATCACAACCAAACAAAATATTAAAACAATAATAATTCGATTCAAAATTCATCCTTCTAAAATGTACAATAATTCGAATGTCTGTCTACGCTGTGCGATGTGGTCCACATGTAAAAAAATATAAACAAAAAACGTAAGTAAATTTTTTAAATCAAACTCAGAATTTCATTATTTCTATTATTTGTGTTTAATTTTATGTTGTTTTCTAAGTAATTCTTAACTATTTATTACTCTAATGACTGTTGTGACAATGAATTGGCATCTGAAATAATTTATTTTTAATTGTATTCGAAAAAAAATATATATATATTATTTTATTTATAATTAATTGATGTTGTGAAATTAAAGTAAAAATATTTATACTAAAATTATTTTATTCAAATATTGAATTTATTTTAATTCTATGTGCGTATAAAAATATATAATTTTAAAATGCTTCTTTATTAATGATATTATTTTGGAAAGCTTTTATGTAGAGTGAAAATTTCTCTAAAACTTTTAGTGGCCTTTTATTTACAACCATACGAAATATAAATTGAATCGAAAATAATTAGAGAGAAGTCAGGTTTTCTTAGCTTTCATGGCCATTTGTTTTCTTTTGTACCATGTGCGATCAGGCATATTATGTTAAAAACTTTGTTTTTACTACTAGTTGCTGCTGATCAGTGAAACTTTGGACCCGAATTTGTGTCTTAGCTCCTGTACGGATGGAAATTCATACTGAAACTTCATTTTCTTCCCCATACAATAACAAGCTGATGATCATGATCTTTTAGATCGTCAGGAAAATAATATTTCATTTCAATAACTAAATCGTTGTATAATCGAGCAGACTTTAAAATATACAATAAATAATTAAATGATGGATGCAATATTCCTAATTGCGAAATACATCCATAATAGTAGGTAGCTCCCATTTGAAAATCTTCTTAGTCCGAGTGTAGGAGGGCAAGCGATCATATGGAAGAGAAACATCTTGAATTTTTTTTAGTTTTTCATTCGCTTTCACACATACGAACATTTTGTCGGCAACATTCCATTATTGCGTGCTTATTATTTGCAAAAAGCAAACTAAACGTCAGCAAAGCAAATGTGCCGCATACCGAACCCATAAACCATGCTTTCTTCCCCACCCGTAATACGCTAAAAAACTAAATGTTTTGCTGTTTAAACGCAGACTTAGAGGAAACACTATCCAGAACCGATTTAAGCTCCTATTTCTTGGATTTCTCTGTTCAGGACTGGGTATCGGATTTACCGATGGCCATGTTTTATGGGGAGCCCCCGTAGGCTAGTACTTGACAATTAGTCTGGGGGTCGAAGCTTCGATGCCTGCCGACACGCTGGTTGTTTCTGCTGACAAACCAAAATGGCTTCGCTGTTTGTGTTTGTTCTTTAAAAAAGAAAAAACCTGTGATTATTTGAAAAATGTAGCCTGCTTTAAATAGAATAGATCATCGACAAGATTTGTATTAACGAAATTATATCATGTACGGCATGATATGCCACATTGTAGTTTCAACATTCCGTTGTCAAAGTTTAGTTATCATCGTGAAAACTTTTTATAACTAAAAAACAACAGTTGAAAGTGTTTCTGTTTGATTTACGTAATTGTTTATCTAATCAAAGTACTACTATTTAATAATAATTTTAATAATTTGATGTTTTTATGTATTATTTCGCCTTGATCTAAAACTGTATTGTATAAGGAGCTTCGATAAATTTTAATCTCCTTTTAATCTTTAAAAAAAACTTAATTTTCTTTTCATTTATTTTTTTTATTTCAAAATTTCATTTGAATATTATATTCTATTTTGAACATTAACATAACACTTACAGTTGTTTACTTATTAAAACAAAGGGGTAAGTTTTAAAGTTTTAAAATTTTTTAAATTTTTTGTTAAGTAGTTGAAGTTTTTTCCTCAAAATAATTACATAAAGAAATACAAATTTTAATAAGTTCTTGGCAAGAAGTTTTCTTAAGATTGAAAATTTAAATTATATTAAAAATTTAATTAAAAAAATGCATTTTAAACCTGCCAAGGACTTAATTACCTTGATTTTTTTCTCTCTCTAATTCTTCTTAATAATTTTTTTCTATTACATATATGTTACTCAAATAAAATAAAATTATTCTTAAAAATATTTAATACTCCTTTTCAAATATTAATAATAGTTTGGAAAAAAGTCCATTACATACAAAAAATCATTTATTATAATTTTATTTCAAATATTCAGTATAGTTTCTGTTCCAAATTAATTTATTATAATTAAAAAAAATAAATCAACAATAATACACAAAACGAAAATGTTTTAAATTTTAAATTTAAAAAATAACATAAATTTTTTTAAAAAAAGATCATCTATGTATTTTGAGCTGGGTGTTTTTTATTATAATTACAGCATAAAGTTTTGAAAACTCTAAGATAAATTTTTTTAACGTAAGTTTTTAGTATGAAAGGTAGAAAGAACTTAAACAACAGTTCCACACAAAAACAAATTCTATTATAATTTATGATTTGAATAATATTTCATTTGATTTGCTGAGTTTTTATTTTTATTTATTGTTTATAACCAAAATCGAAGCTCTCGGACTTGCAGTGTTAATAAAGATATTGTTAAATCCAATGTTTAAATGTGCTTGTGTTAAATAAAGTATTAATTAATGTATTTGTATAAATGACAATATTTAACTATTTGTTTTGTTTGTTTTCTTTTTTTTTTTTGTTCCTAAATTATATATTTGAATAACGATTTGAAATGTAATTTGTTTATTTGTGTTTAATTTTGTTTTCAAAATACTTAAATTAATGTTGTCATTGTTGTTGTAATAACTAAAAAGCATTATTGTCAGAATTTTAATGTGATAAGCGGGTGATGAGCCAAACCTTAATTAATTGATAGCAAGACAAAATAAATTTGATTTTGTATGACTTAAACAATATAATTGAAATTCTGTAGCATAGATGCTGGTTTTGTTTTGTTTCTAATTTGAAATAATTTGATTTCATATTGAAACCATGAAAAATAAATTAAATTGTTGGGAAACAAAAAGAAGACCGCCACTTTTTATCTTTTTCCTTTTTATGCACAGAGCTGTTATTGATTCATAGAATTTTTAGGTTCTTTGTTTATAGACGTGAATATAGTGTGGGGATACCAAGTTCGATTCCCGCCATAGCAGTGGCTGTTTGTGCAAATAGGCCGAAAGCCATTTCGCAATTTCTTTTTGTTAAAAAAACAGTTCTTGCAGATTATATTGTTGCCTCAAAATAGCCCTTACAAAAGTAACGAGTAATTAAAAAGAACAGTTTATTTTTCAAGTTATGTATACGGTCATCTTGGCCATCATAAAAAGAGAGTCCGCACACTTCCAACCAATTTCGGTTGAAGTTTATTACTTCTTAAAAGTGTGGATTTTATCTCACGCAGTACACAGTTTAATTTTTTTAAATTGAATGAAGACACTTCTTTTAACTATGCTACATATACTTTTGAATAAAATTTGGATTTGTGTTCGAAAACAAGAAATTGGAATTGACATGTACCCCATAAAAAAATTATAAAAAAATTTTAAATGCAGTACTTTTATAGTAGAAGTGCTACTTATTCGATGATTTTTCAATAAACTTGTCGTGGGCAACAAATAATACTTTTCTTCCTATTCACATAAATGTTGACCATTTTTGGCGTCCTATAATTGTATTTTTCTCGGGAAATATATTTCTTAAAGGCAGTCATGCTCTTAACTCGTGTATCATCACGATTATTTACAAAAGCCATAATCCAATCATGAAATTTTGCAAACGCAAAATAATTTTTGAAGCACGTTTTAAATCATTTTTTAATATGACTTTTTAAGAAATCGAATTTTATACACTTCGTGATACTTTTTAAGAGTAATGGCAGCAAAATATCTCTAAGAAACTCCTTCTTTTTCCTATACTTTCGACTACATTCTTAAGAATTCATTGTTTGTAGAAAAAGGGAGAACTTTATTTAATTTTTTTTATTCGTTCGATTTACATGGTAAATTTCAAATTATATAAAAAATGAATAAAAGAGCGTAATTTTTTCAAAATACTGTACAAAATTCTGTTTCGTAAAGAATTTTAAAAGGACTTCTAATCTATAGAATAAAGTCTTCTTTGAATTTCCTCAAGAGGTATTAATTAGCTCTAACTTTTTAAAGTTTAGTTTTTATCTGACAAGCGCTTTATAGCGCAAAATTTATTGAAAATTCTTTGCATTCATGCTCAAACAAAAGATATTTTTTAAACTTTTAGAATAAAAAAGTAAAGATCTTACAAGGCCATTTAAACTTAATTCCGATTTCGTAGTAAAATTTTGTGTAAGTTATAAAATAAATGGTGAGTTGGAGAGGACATAATTAACCAAGGGCATTTTTCCTTGGAAGAGCGCGTTTTAATAATAAAAATACATAGTTACATATATACATATTTTTAAGAGTGCTAATTTATATGGAAAGCAAACAAAAAAAATTTCGAAAATTCTATTCCCAAGCAAAAGCCTAGAAAATCGGGCATTGCCTAAACATATATATTTGCCAAAGGAGTTTTTGTCTCACTGCAATATCTTCCGCAATGCCGTATCAAAAGTATTTAATAAAGGGTGTCACAAAACTTAACTTTAATTTACCGCCATTTGTGCAGTAAAGTTAGTTAGTAGGCATATAAATAATTTCACAGCTGGCAGTTTAAGGATTGTAAAAGTTAAACGTTACGCGGCAGAACAACGTGCTCTCATTTCATTTCATATCTCAAAAATAAAAAAAGCTAAATTTTCTATTTAATAGAAATTTTGCGTTAATTTTGGGACATCCTTTATTCGAGTTTTTATTAAAAACATGAAATAACTTTTCAAATAAAGTTTTACAAATTCCCTATATTATCGTTAATAATAAAAGTTTGCCCCTGTTTCCCTACGCTTGAAATTTTCCAATAAATTCCCTACAAAGACGGAATATTCCTCACTTTTGGCATCACTGCTTTGGAAGTAATGAAAATGTGATTTCCCAAAAATTACCTCCAATATAAAGAATGAAAAAATATTGCCACTGAAAAATAAACAAAACTGAATTTCTACACAATTTTTATGATACTAAAGAAATTTTTTGTTACAGCAAACCAGAAAACTGTCAATGTTGTCTAATGCTAAGCCAATTTAATTTTTAAATTTCAGTACATGCAACGTTTTCCAATAAGAGGTTTCATTTTTATATCGGATGTTTATTTAATTGTGAAAAGAAAGGTATCCCATTCATAAAGGAAAACAATATCAGCCAAATGGCCGCCCCGGGCGAACTTGGAGGACCATTTTCTTTTTATGCAATTTTCCATCATCGATTTGCATATTTGCGGCTGTATGTCCTCGATAGCTACACGAATTCCATTTTTCAGGTCTTGAACCCCAAAGAAAAATGTCTGAAGATGTTAAATCACAAGATCTCGATGGACAATTGTGATCGCTTTTTTGAGAAATCACACGGTCAGGAAACTTTTCCAGCAAAAGAGCGATGGTCTCATTACTCGTGTGGCACGTAGCGCCGTCTTGTTGAAAATAAACGGCGTCCACATCCAATATTATGCGATTTAATGTCGTTTGTGGATTACCTAATTCCAAAGATGGACGAGAAACGGACAAATCTGAATTTTCCTCAACACTATGGGCTACAACAACAATATTCTCAGTTGTTCTTAAACGACGTGAACGACTAGCTTGTCCCGATAGCTCAGATTATTCCACCAGTTTCACAATTGCTGGTCGAAGAGGTGTTTCCCGACGACCCAAAAATGATTTAGATTTGCAAATTATGACCGCGAAATTTTCACCATTTTTGTAGTGAATCTTAATAATTTTAATTCGTTGTTGAAGCGTATATCGTTTCTTTGTATTAATGACGTAGTTTACACTTGTCATCTGTCGAGTGGTTACAGGTTGAGTTAAAATGGCGGGTCATTGAAAATGAAACGAATTATTGGAATACCCTGTATATCTCAGCATTTTGGAAAAATTATATGTACTTCCATTAATGTACGGGTAGTAACACAGTATTTACCTTTAAGTAAGAATAATCAAGGTATTCACGTCAAAAACTTTCGTCTGACATAAATTCAAGATGGCAACTTTTTGCAAAATTTTAAAATTTTAACCACTTTGACCACTATTTTGTATGAGCGCTGCAAAACTGTGACGATATCTGTAAGTGTGAGATTCTCAGAGTAAAAATTTGGAAGTTGTGCGAATTTTAAAGCCAACTCCAAACAAAATAACGTCGTTTTAACGTAAATTCTTTTCTTTGAATTAAAGCAAACGAAGATTTACAGAAAGTTTATAACTAATTCAAAATTAATTATGTAATAAATAATTAGTAACTTAAAGTAGAAAATTCAACGGAATTGAACTGAAAAATTAAAATACTTGACTGCTGGTCAAAAATTAGTAATTAAAAATATGTATATATTGTTTTCAAGTTGTCAAGTTAAGGCACTTAGCCTAAGTTAAGAACTTAGCGAGAAAGATTCTTTCTATATTTTTTGGCCATCTTGAGAAAAACAAAAACACTTCAGAAGTATGCTCTCTGTTTGCATACATTTATATTAGAAACTTGTGCCAACTAAACAAAGTAGAATGCTCACGTCAACGAACTGTAACTATGCAATTTTGCAAAATTGCAAGAGCAGTAAAACCTGACGTGAACGCCTTTAATAGAAAAAAATCTAAGAAAAACGCTTTTATATGTCTGTAAATTTTGATGTATTATTATGATGATGCAGTGCGAGTATAAACATTTTATGTGTTACAAAATTTAGCAATACAAGTAGAACTCGCACACAGGTTTAAAGAAAATTGTAAAATATTGTGTAATGTTTATTTTACAATTTTAAATACTTAACAATGTGATTGTAGTTTCAATGTAACAAATGAGTGTTTTCAATATTTATACAATAAATATAATAATATAATAATATAATAATATAATAATATAATTTGTGTTAATTTATATATAAACTTAATATTTTGATAATATTGAATTAATTTCGATTTTACTTTCTCTTTCTTGGTAAACTTTAGGAAAAGTTGGGCGATATTTGCTTCTCATTACGTTACGTACCGACAGCTGGCAAGC
This sequence comes from Gymnocheta viridis, assembly GCA_956483585.1. Classification (NCBI taxonomy): domain Eukaryota; kingdom Metazoa; phylum Arthropoda; class Insecta; order Diptera; family Tachinidae; genus Gymnocheta; species Gymnocheta viridis. Next base: position 44,869,310 of record OY101440.1, on the reverse strand, counting down.
TGACCGTTGTCATATTGGAAGCCAAGAACTTGAAAAAGATGGACGTTGGTGGATTGTCTGGTAATAAATTTGGAAACCGAAATATTGTAAAGATTTATATGAAATTTGTTTGCAATGTTTTGTGTTGACATTATGTAAACTGGTTGTTTGTTTCTTTTATTTACTTATTTATTAATTTATTATAAATGTTTATAATTATTTTTGAAACATGTTGTAATTGTTTTTATTCTTTTTGTTTTTTGTTGTTTTTTGTTGTTTTTTTAATTATATTAATTAATATATCCAATATCCAATATATTTTCTGTCGGTCGGTCCGTTTCATGTGTAAATATTTCATTAATAATGTTCTTACAAATTTACAAGAGATAAGAACCTCAGACGTGACATTTTCGCATTATTAGTTGTCAACATTTAGAAATCGATAAAGTTTAGTTACATGAAAGATATTTCGAATGGAGCACATAACAAATTTATATTTTCAACAGTTAACGATATATTTACCATCTGGAGATGCAATTCGAAAACGTATAATACGATTCTATGAACTCAATATAATGCAGAATTCGCAGTCGGCTGTTAAGTTTTTACCCGGTTGTTCTTAACAACAGAAACAGTCCGCAGTCTAATCACGCCACACACATTGGCATTTTCTAAGATAGATATCTTACTTGGCGTCGCCATATATAGAGAGAAGACAAAGCGCTGGCTAATTAACTGTCATTCAATATTAAAAATTGACTGTAAAGCCATGCTGCATATGATTGGCTTAAAATTAATTTCGTTAAATTCAATCAAATTATAATAATCGAATCATGTTTCCATTGATTGATCGATAAATGCACGTACTAAAGTTTGCAGTATTCAGCAGGCCAATCATTTATGTTTCAATTATTCAAATTTGTGAGTTGTTAGCAGGATATCGTAACTGACGCATTTTTTTACAAACTTATTAAGAAAGCAATTGACTGCTTATTATATTGGATATAATTAACTTAATACAAATAATCGATTTATGTTCGATTGATTCTTAAAATTTTAATTTTTAATTTGAAAGCTTCAAAATGAAATTTTTGCTTTAATTTGTTTTTATTTTTTTTCCTTAATTTTTTAAATAAATCTCATCTTTTGACTCTTACCTTTTTTAAGTAATAAAAACAAAATGAAGCTTTTGAAATGCTAATGATGATTATTCTTGAGTCATACAACCAGCTGTTTATTAAACATCTTTCTTAACTAAAGCCTAAGATTTTTTTACTATTATTACATAATTTTTTCAATTTTTTCATAATAAAAACAAATAAAAATATCAATTCAAATCAAAGGATATTTTTTGAGAGCAACTCACCAAATGAACTTGAAGTTTATTTTTGTGTATAAAAAAAACATTCAGTTTTTGAGTTTGAATGTGTTAAATAATATCAAACTGCTTGCAAATCTGCAAATATATTTTTAGCTTATCATGCTAGTTTAAGTTCAAATTGAGCTTTAGTTTAATTTAGTTTTACTTACATTAACCATCATTTTTTGTATATAATATATAGAGTATGTATGTATGTATGTATTTTGCTTGCCACATTTTTTTCTTCTCCTTCTTTTTGCCACAACAAAATGAGTTGCCTCAAAAAATATCAAAAGTTCTTCTAGGCTTTTACAAACAAACAATAAAAAGAAAAGAAAAATATATATAAATGAAATAATTAATAAAAAAAGAGAAAAAATACTCGTTAATATTTTGTTCAAAAAGTGTGAATTTTTGTTTTTTTATAGTTTATATTATTGTACTCCTTAATTTGTGTTCTAAAATTTACTATTATTATCCATATAACCAAAAAAGATTATATCAAAAAAGTTCAATGTTTATATTTAAAACGTATTTATGTTGAAAAATATTTATCGAATAACTAACTAATTTGTTTGGAAAGACAAAAAAAAGAGTGAAAAAAGATATTAAAAATATGGAGAATTTTTTTTGTAATTATTATTGTTCTTTCTTTTTTTATTTATTTCTATTTTCTTTTATAGATCCATATGTGAAAATTGCCATTATGCAAAATGGAAAACGTTTGAAAAAGAAGAAGACAAGTATCAAAAAATGCACCCTCAACCCCTATTATAATGAGTCGTTCTCATTTGAAGTACCATTTGAACAAATACAAGTATGCGAGAATGTATTATACTATCCTATTAACCAAAAACAAAAAAGAAAAAAAAAGAAAACAAAAAACAAATTACAAAACCAAAAACAAAAAAGAATAATACTTACTTACTTACTTACTTACTTATTTACTTAGTATCTACCCTACAAACTACTTCTTCTAGTAACGACACTAATTTAACGCCAACTACTTTTGTTACGTTAAGATTAATAACTTCTGTTACTATTTACTTTCAACTAATGACTTTTTCAACTCCCCCCACCCCTCTGCCACATATGTATCATTAACATATCGTACACAATTTGTTATTGTTGTCTCTGTTAAGACTCCAGTGTTTTTTGTAATCCGACCGACTTTCTGTATACTTCCTTATATATTTTTGAATGTGGAAGTATAGACCTCATAATTTAAAAATTATTTCTATTTTGATTATTGATACACCAGACAAACCCCCTTAAATTGATGTTTTGATGTTTAAATGTTGTGTTACATAAAATATAAAAAACTAATAATAATAATAATGGTGAAGAAATACTAATTTTTGTATATTTGTTTTTAATATATAATTTTCATAATTGCTGTGTGTTGGGAATACAAATGTCAAATGCTTAGCCTTTTCTATTATTCCAAATGTCAATATCCTTTGGATATTGTTACAGAAAACTTCATTGCACTTCATTCAGAGTTATGTTTGTAACATCGTACGACTCATGGAGCTTAATGAAATCATACCTGTGCAGGTGAACAGGTCTTAAAATATTTTAAGCAATTTTATTTTTAAAGAAGACGTTGTCAATTGAATCTATTAACTGTTTAGTTCAATCAGAGTAGACTCACTGTCCAATAACGCTTATTAGTACGAGGGTAGTTTGATAGTTCCCCAAACTTTTATATTATCAAATCTTAAATCTAATTCTGGGGTCCCGTTTAAGGTTATCTATTCAAACTTCGTAGTTTTAATGCAAGTGAAAAAAATTGATTTTCGTAGGCAGATTAAAGATTATTTTTTAAGTAAAAAAACTATCCCAAAAACCAAAGAAAGGCTTGATACTCGTAAATACTATGGGGATACTGCACGACCAATTTAAATGATTAAAAAGTGTTTTAACAAGTTTCGTTATGGTCGTACCAGCACAAATGATGTCAAACGTACAGATCGCCCAATAAAGGTCGTCACGCCAGAAAAAGCCGATAAAATACATTGAAATGGTATTGGACGATGGGAAAATTAAAGTGCGTGAGATGGCTGAAGCTTTAGTCATCTCAACCGAGCGAGTACATGAAATTATGCATGACTATTTGGATATAAAAAGCTATCCGCGGGATGGTGGTCGATTGTATTGGGCTACAAATTGCTACTGATCCACCATACTCTTCGGACTTAGCCCCTCTTTACAAATTTTAATAATTGGCTGGCTGGTAAGAGATTTGGGTTGGGTCAAACAAAGAGGTTGTCATTGAAGCAAACGCCTATTTTTAGGATGCTGAGAAATCTTATTGTTTGGAGAGAGACCATGTTGAGCAATTTACGGAATTATTAAACTACCCTCACAATTTATATAGTGTTCTTTGGCAAGTGTAGTATTAGGAATAGTTATTTCAATAAATTAACCGTCATAATTTCGCAATTTTATTAAAATGAATTTTATTCATAATATCAATTAATTGATAATTATTATCAATAAGCACAGCTGGAGCGAGATTTCAAGTGTGTGTGTCTTAAGCAAGTTCCCTTAAGCCATGATTACCTTTGTACATAGAAAGTTTTGTAATATTGACATGGTAATTTATTAAATTCTCGACAACACTGTGATTTAACCAGACACTTTTAAAATTACAAGATTTAGTAGCTATCGAACTGCTTTTGTTCAATAATGACTCTGGTTTTCGTTAAGCACTAAAACGATAAATTATGTCTATTTTGTAGTGAGATTCCTTCAATGCATAAGCTCAAAGGTTTGAAATTCATTACAACAATTTTTGAAACCAAACTCATCTTCTATCTTATTAAAGTTTCAAAAGAGTTGTATTTTTAATTGCAGTTAAACCGTTTTAAAGTATTCTTCAGGCTTTTCTTACAATTAAAAAAAGTATTTCAGTTGTCTTAGCTCACATATTAAACAGAGCTTTGCTCGAATCTTCACATCCGTGAACGTAAAACTCATCGTGAACGTACTGTATTTTATCTAGATTACAATATCCGTGATCGTATGAACGATCGTATGAGTTCTACGAACTATCATCCGTTAGCAAAAATTCGTTAGAAGTATCTTCCTGAGCTGTATGCATTATTATTGCATGCAGTTTAATTTACCAATTGGCTTTTCTCCTGTAGAACATTTTACCATAATATATTCTGTCAACACTGATAACGAACATATAAAATAAATACCCCTAAAGCATGCTTTGAAATTTTTCACAAAAAATTAAGATCCGCTTGCGATCGTGTGTCATAATTTCTTTCAGTTAATATGAAGTATCACGTAAAATATTCATTTGTACGATTGCCGATACGATCACGGATGTGACGATTCGATCCCTGATTTGAATAACACCTAAAAACAAAATCGTTAGTTGTTTTAAGGTATCTTGCCAGAACTTCTACTTAAAATTGCTCCACTAAATGTGAAAGTAAGAGATATTTTTACTAAAACTTATTGACAGCCGGCCGATTGTATTTTCAACACACAAAATGTTTATCTTGGTTTCTATTTCACTATAATTATTGTAAATTTTGCAAACAAAATTTAGTTTTAAATGTTTTAATTTATTTGAAAATTACACTTTGTTTTTTTTTTAAGAAAACAATTTATCAAAGTAGTTTTACAATAATGATCGATGTGCTTTTATGTTTAACAGATTCTTGCGTTTTATTTTTTTTTTATTTTTTTTTATTTGCAAAAACTAACAAAAAAATAATATAATAAAGCAAAGGTTTTTATTTTTAATTGTATACTTCAAAATTTAAATTGCAAATTGGCAAAAATAATACTAAATTTACATAACTAGTTCAATTTTAACCCGCCCTCGCAAATAACAATAAAAGCATTATAAATATTGTATTGTAGTTATAAAAAAAACACTACACATTTAGATGTACAAACAAACAAACAAACAAACTAACGAATTCAACAAACTCAATTTTGCTTTAAAATGCAACACACTGAAAAAAATTAATTAACCAATTAACTCCTTCTACCAACAACAGTTACAACAACAAAAATAATACACTGTACATGAAATAAACACTCGTTTACTTAATTTTGAAGTTTCTAAATACATAGAAAGTCTAAACAACATTACAGAACTACTTCAAAAATAATTCAACGAGCCAACTAGTAAGTGGTTTTTTTGGTCTTTTGGTCCAGAAAAGCTTACTACAGCGTCTTGAAATTAACAAGCCCTAGGGTTCGTTGTTTTGACACTGTCTTCTGATTTGATACTGAAAAAAATAAAATAACATGCAACAAAAACAACACCATCAAATAAAATATATATGAAAATACAAGTAATAAAGAAATGCAAAAGATGAAACACAACAATGAAATGAAACACCGTTGTTATCTATCATGTCTTAAATGTTAAGATCCCTGTCAAGTTTGTAAGAAATGGTGATTTTTGATTTTGGTAACATCCTTATATAGTTACAGTTACAGTTACAGTTACAGCTTTTTGTAGGCTTTGAACGTTTTTACCTTTTAGGGTATAGAATAAACTAAACTCTGGAAAAACTTGAAATTTAGGATTGAATATTATACATTTTCGTTTACCAGTATTTAATGAACATTCTTCTTTTCTTCTTTGCCACAAAAACAAAACCTACTTAGGAAAAAATATTTTAACATTTCAAAAAATTATGCAAAAAGAAGTGAAAGAAAATTGTTCATTTTATTGAAAGAAAAAAAACCTAAATCTCTCCCGATAAAAGCATTAAATTTATTAACCCCAAATACTTTTTATTACATTACATTACACACAGCTCATTCGACTTTAGTTCACTTCACTTCAAATTTAAAATACTCGAAACACAACCAAACATTTGAACATCAACAAATTAAACACGAAAAATAATTTTAACCAATTATTTGCATGTTACAAAAATTTTGCAAAATTAAATTCCATCCAGCCAACACCCGCACCACCCACACTCTATATTTTTACTAAAAATTTTAGATTCATGTTGTTTTTTTTTTGCAATAAATATTTTGAACGCTGTATACAAATTATTTAAGCATATAAATATCACCCCCCTTTCACTTAGAGTACTTTGTCAAATTATGTATCTACATATGAATTTATACTTTATAAATACTTATGAATATTTATGAGGCTGTTTTTAATAATGCCATTTAGTAGTTTTATAGCTTTCAATCCTTATACGTTTATTTATTTTATTTATTTAATAAGTTATATTTTTAAATTTTTTACTTTTTAATAACTTCATAAAATCTTTTATTTTATTTTTAAGAAATATCAATCGTTGTAAACTCGGGTTATTATTAAAGTTGTAGGCTTTTCAACTAAAGCATGGTACTCTGTTCAGCATTTCGTGCGAGCTGATGTCAAAACTTCATACATATAAAAAAATGCATGCGAAATAATACTGCTGAAGTTTTACTCTGTTCTTTTTGTGAAAACGATCGACCTGGACGCATTTTTTCCAACCACAAAATGTTTCTGACAACATATTTCGTACGGAATTGTAATTGAAGGCGTGTGTCTTCAAAAACTCCTCCGCAGCAGCTGCAATTTGCATTTATTGTATCGTTGCAGCACAAGCTCCTAATATTATTTTGTTTTCCATTTGTTTGACTTTTATCTATCTATTTTATAAATAAATTAAATTTGCCTTTGCCTAATTTTTGAATACATTTTTCTCCTTTGTTTGCTAACCGATTTTCTTCATTCTTTCACCAAATGGTAGATACTGTAGAGCTTTAGTGACCCTACTATTTATTGTATAAATCGGTTCGGTATTAAAGAAATAAAAGGCTCCTAAAGTTGACACCAATACAAGTGCTAAAAATACACAAGTGCAGTGGTCGCATTTCGACCACTAGGCGTACTCTAGTTTAAATAAACAAATTGTTTTTATTTACATAAGAAAAACAATGTTGCTTACTTTAAGGCAATAAAACCGGTACATTTTTTCTAAATCGTGGTATTGTCACCACTGGCTAATTGTCAAAATTTACAAACTAAAAAATAATAAACATAGTATTAAGCTTAAGACTGCGTTATACTATTCGTTAGATATGTTTCCGTATTGTACTATTTTGTTTATGTGACACTAGCGTTTGCAGCTGCAATTAACTCTGATATAACATGAGAGAGAACGTCGGCAGGATAGCAAAACTAAATTGTAAGCATTTTTCTTCATGTCATGCAACAGGAGGAACACGTATTTGTCCATTTGCTATGATATTGCATTCTATGCAAATGTTCCGTTTCTCGAAAATTAAACAATTTGTTTAATAAATTACTAAATTTTTTCAAATATATACATTTAAAAAAACACGTATTGCACTTGTTCGACAATAGTGTATTAACTCTATCTTGGTTTAAATTTTTTGAAGACATGCATCGCTGGCATTGAAGTCAAATCCATGTCAGTTTTCATTTAAATTAGAGTGAAGCTGTTAGACTCTTTCTTTCAGCATCAACCTACTTATCTTAAGATTTAGATTCCGCATACGAACAATCCACTTGTAGAGAGATGTTTACAGTTAAGATTTTTATAAGACCATTAACAATTATTAGCGATCAAAGCCGAAAGACAAAAGAGGATGATTAAATGAATAAAGCAGTCAGTATTTTTTGCACAGTGGTTGCACGGTCGCGAAATACACACGCCTAGCGCTTACTAAATGTCTTTATATTTTTCTTATATTTCTTTATTTGCTTACATAAATATTAAACTAAAATCTGTATGTGTTTCCATTCCCTTGTATAATTAATATAATAATTTTAAGATTGAATGAAAATTCGCCGTAATGGCAGGCAGTCCTTATGCTACGAGTACTAACAGAAACATAAATCTTTAGTTGTAAAAGCTCTATAACTAAAATTGTATTAATTTTTTATTTGCAACTTTTTTTAATGTTAATACTTTTTAACGGTCTTAGAATTCATTGGCAGCTTAGATTAACCAGCAAACAATTGATATTTCTTATGATGGCTTTAAACATTATTATTTTCTTATTTATTTAAATAAAAACAAATATTTTAATATGTCGATAAGTGTTGAAATGTGGCACTAAGTCCCGAGTATGTATGTATATATTAATAACAACATTTTTAAAACACCTCTGAGATATAACATTTAAAACCTCTAAAAAGAAAAAAATACTTATAAATGTAACTATATATTCAACAGACTCTTCAATATAATACCAGAACTACCACCACAACACTTTTAAACCAGTGATAATCAAAATATTAAACCTTCAACAGAAATTAAAAAAAAATCTACAACAGAAATAACAAAATACTGATTTATAATTTTGCTAAGCTAATCCATTAACTTTGATAACTAACATTTTATTCTATTTAATTTTTTACAAAAAGAAAATCTGTTTGGTTATCACTGTCGTGGATTATGATCGTATCGGTACTTCTGAGCCTATTGGACGCTGTATACTTGGCTGTATGGCTACCGGCACGGAATTGCGACATTGGTCAGATATGTTGGCCTCACCACGGCGACCTATTGCACAGTGGCATACTCTGAAAGATCCCGAAGAAACTGATGAAATTCTTAAGAATATGAAGTAAATAGGCCAACTTTAAGTTAAATAACAACAACAGCAGCATAAACAAAAAAACACAAATATTTCATCATGGAAATGCAACTGAAAAGTGGAGCTGAGAGAAAGATTTAAAAAACAACATTAAAAAAATTGATTGATATTGTTAATTAAAAAGCTAAACATAAAAAGTAAGCTAGAATTTTAGCCGAAAGAAAGGTTTGTTATTTATTTCACTATTACAAAAGGAAAAATCAAAAACTCTATACAGCTAAATACTTACTTTTTCGTACAATTTAAGGATATCAATCAATTTTTTTATGTTTTTGTTTTGTTTGTTTAAACTTTTCAAGAGAAATATTCAACACAATAACAGCAAACTATATAAATCACATCACACATCAAAACCGTCATCAATAAACAACAACAACAAACAAACAAAATAGTACCAGCATCTTATAGTAGTTATATTTATTAATTATAAAATAAATTAAATTAAAATATACATACATATTTACATACCTAGTATATGTTACTCATAAAAACGATACATTTAGCATACAAGATAACAAAAACAAAAAAAAACAAGAAAACAAGAAAAAGTTGAAAAAAATGGCCACCATTCATATAAACAACATTTAAAAAATAATATAATAAAAAATAAAAAATTAACGAAATACAATCAAATATACAAAATATTTCATACAAAACATACAACAACTAAAACAACAACCAAACAAAAAAAACTGTAAAATATGTGTACTTCAGGAGTATTCGAAATGTGTTAAGTTTAAATATTTTTCAGCCGCGCCGCAAGAATTTACAAAATTAATTTTCCTATTTGTTTTTTATTTTTTATTATTCTTTTCACACACTAAGAAATTTCTAAAGACAATATATATAGTAATATTTTCGATATATTTTGTTATGGAAATATTATTAGCAAGTTGTCTTAAAAAGTTAAGTGTAAAATTAAAAGATCTCTGTCTCTCCCTCTCTCTCCCTTTATATAAAGATATATATATATGTATATATATATATATATATTATGATTATCAAAGAAATTCCCAGAAAAAACTATTTTAAGCAAATTTAAATTATAATTATCTATCTTTATTGAAAATAAATTTCAAAGTTGTTAAATTTTAGAAGAAAGGAAAAAATAATAAACAAAAAACTTATTTAAACTTAAAACCCTCACAAAAAGAAAAAGGAAAAGAAAAATCTATATACAAAATGTTAAATATTATTGTAATATTTATTTGAAAACTTCAACACTTTTTAATTTTTTTTAAATTTGATTAAAGCAAAAAAAATATGAGTTTGGAGAACCAAGCTATTAATTATATCGGATGTAGTAGCTGAGTCATTTAAAGACAGTGTAGAAATTGCAATAGAAAAAATTACATTCCCAAATTAATATTTTGCAATACATAAATATATATAACAGCCTGCTTTACGACGTTGAAGGTTATCGTTCGCCTGAAATTGTAAGCAAAAAATTGCATTCGACATCGTGGACAGGCTTTAATATTATATATTTTTAAGCGTATTTCACTTGTGCTAATTACAAATCTTTCGGAAGCCTTTACCTGATGATAGTAACTAACTTTTTATATTTTGTAATTATTCCCGCCTTATTCCGAAACTATCTGTCAACGTCACATCAAGGCAACACCAATAGATAAGATCTCCACTCGCCGTCGACAGCAGTTGCATTCTTTGCTATTTTCTAGGACTTCGAGAACGGTAAGAGTCTGTTAATCTATCTATTATATAAAAACGCAAAGACAAATTTTTGTATCTAATTTTCTATTTGGTTTGCCAAACGATTTTATTTATTCTTTTACCAAATGGTAGACATTATTGAGATTCAGTGATCCGACTATATCTTATTTAAGTCGGTTCAGTATTAAGGAAATAAAAGCATCCTAAAGTTGACACTCCTACAAATGCTAAAAATATACACGTAAATATTGGTTCAAGTAAAAGCATGAGCAATGAGAGTGATGAATAAGATATTTTCTATTCAAATGAGAGAAAACGTGATCAAAATTAAAAGAGATGAGAATTAAATATGGATGTGTTAGCTTCAAGTAAAACCTGAACAAAATAAATGCGCATGTTTGTATGCAATTTTATTTTGTTTATTGTTTTTTTAAAGGGGAAGGGAATGAGTAATAAGGTAGTTTTTTTTCTTTGAATTAATGCAACTAAAATAGAATACGTTTTAAGTGGCGGTCGAATTTCCACAACTAGGTGAACTCTAGTAGTGGTGGGAAAGAGTTTCTTTTTTTGGTGTTGCCTTTATGTGACTTTGACAAGTAGTTACGGAATAAGGGGGATTATAAAATATTCGTTTGACTGAATAAGTAATTGTTTTTATTTTCAAAGAATTTCTCTTGAAAATTTAGTTTGTTAATCCTTGTATGTCACAAGCTTTCGTACAATTATTGATTAAAATATTTCTATTGAATTTTGTACGCTGTAAAAACTTTTGTTTTATTACCAATTACTTTGGTTCATGAAGTTCTCCCTCCTTATTATTTTTCATTAAAAATGTTATTGTTAATGTTTGGAATAATACAAAGATTTTCTAATATAATATAATAGTAATAACGAAAGGCAACCAGCCATATTATAATATAATAAAAAACCGTCTAAGCCCCTTCTCCTTATAATTCAACCAGGAAAACTGTTATGTAAATTTAAATTTAAATTTATTATACTTTTCACAAGTACTTACATAAATTTAATGTTATGCTATAAAAATTTTTATTTGAATGTAACTAGGAAAATGTAGTCGGCCAAACCGACCATATAATATTCTACAGCATACGCATAAAGATTATTATGAATAAAGCTTTAAAAGGTATAAATAAGTATATTGAATATACATATACCAGCATGTCAAAGAAATACTGTTTCACCAGTAGCTGATAAGACTTGAAAGAATCTGTTGGCGCTAAATATTATTGTGTACCAGTTTGAAAAGTCCGCTGTAGTTGGTTTTGAAATTAAAACGTCACTCTTTCAATTGTTATTGTTATCAATATCGTTTTAATTTAGCTAAATTACTTCTGCATACCATGACATCTTGACAGAAATTTAGCACTTCATCGAAAATGCAATGTTTTGCAACGCTGGAGTAGTTGGTAGTGTTTTTTACCATCAGCCTAGGGGTCGCGGGTTCGATTCCCGTCTTAGACTCTGGATTCTGTAATGTCGTCAACATTACGGTGCACCCATCCAGTATTTGCTTCCGCATGTTGAAGTTAATATGCTAATACTAACACAAATAGACCTACAGACAATTGGACATAAAAATTCTCGCTATCGAAGACAAATGCAAATTAGTATTACACAGCAGTGTAGGGTCTTAAAATAAAACTTCGATTATTAAATAAATATTTAAAGAAATGATAATTAAACACTTAAAAGCAAATACTAAAAGTTTAACTTTAACCTACTTACATATATCATGAGTTTTACTTCTTACAAGAACAAATAAATAAATAAAAAAAATATAATTATTGTAATTAGTTCATAATAAAAAATATTCTTAAGTTTATGTAATAATTTACTAATACAGGATCTCAGATGAAATATGTATGTATAATATATCTCAGTTTATTGTGCCAGGTTTTTAAGCGCATTGTTTCTCTTTAAAATTTGTATATAGAATTTAAGGTAAATGTTTTGTTACCATATCCATATAAAAAAACAATCCTTCGCGATATTGCGGAATTGATTTCCTTAGAAACCTGGTATACAGCTTCCTTCGTTATTTTATTGAGAACAAAACAAAGATTATTATTTTTTTTATTTATAATTTATGAAAAAAACTTTCTTGGAAAAGGTAATTAATTTTAGATATATTATTTGCATAATATAAATACATAAATATAAATAAAAATAAAAAAAATATAAAAGTAACAAATATTTAAAGAAATTATTAAGAACAATAATAGTTATTACTTACTTATTTATATTATATACATATTATAACAAAAACAAAAAAAATAAAACAATATGATAGTAATAATAACTTAATTAGCATACCTATAATATAATAAATAAAACAAAAACTATTTAAAATTCTTACAAACAAAAACAACAAATTATATTATAAATGTGCATAATATTTATAGTTATATAAATAATAAATTAGCTAAAATTAAAAAAAAAAGAAAAAAGGAAAACCTCAAAATTAGTAAAACGACAAAAATAATTCAAACTAAACAATAATTTTTTTTCTTTTTAATAAAATCTTTAAAAAAATATAAGATTAAGAAATCCTTATAAAAATTAAATTTATTATGTAGATGTTTTTTGTCCTGTATAAAAAATAAATGAAATAAAATGAATAGCCACACAGAAAATGCAACTAAATTAAGAAGATGAAAAAGAAGTCTTTAAACAAAATATGTAAAATATAAAAAAACTAATTAACTTCCTTCAGCTGATTTTATTTTTCTTTGTTAAAAAAACCCCAAAACGCTTTGAGTTGAAAATTGTAATATATAAATATTATCCAAGTATTGCAAAAGAAATGGGCTGTAATTGTAAAAAAGCAGCTTAAAATGATAAGGAGGATGAGTATGTAATTAAAGATTAAGATATTCTTAGAATAACTTTATGGATATCGGTTGCATACCTTCTTAAGCATATAAGCAGCTGGTTTTACAATTTTATGGCCTATAAAAAAGAAGCAAATCACACACACAAACACACATACATATATTATTACAAATAAAACTATACACACATAAAGACATTAATATATTTCCATTTAATCTAAAAAATAAATACTTAACTAAAACAAAAACTAATACGATGTTGATGATTTAAACTGAATTATATATAGTATATATAAAGAAGAATTATGATAAAACAAAAAATAAATGAACTTATATTTAACAAGAACATTGTTTAAATTATTTATGCTGTTTTTATTTTTTTTTTTAAATAAGTTGAACAAATTTAAGTTCTCATATCATTTAATAACACAATTAAAACGAGCATAAAATTACACAAAACAAAACAAAAAAGAAAAACTTAAGTACCTCTCGTCTGTGTCTGTCATCTTTAGAAAATCTTTTTTAATTAAAAATCCAGCATTAGAAGTTAAAGGATCCAGCATTAGAAGTATGAAAATCTCAATTCGTTCATACTATTACAACAACTGACCAACAACAAGGAGAAAACGATTTACATTATTTTATTTTTATAGGTATAATTTTATGTTTCATTTATTTTTTTTTTGTTTAATTTTTTCATATGAAAATAACATTCATTTCGAGTCCAGTTAAAAGAAAAGTTTAATAAGGGAATGTAAAACGGGTTTGCGACTTCGAAAAATATATTCTTAAATACATAAATATTGTAGTTGACATTGAGCTTAAGATACAAAACAAACAGTCGAAATGTTATAGCGTAATTATAAAGAACTAAAGCACCGTATGAATTTAAGAAGTGTCTGCTTCTGTAGAATGTAATTGGAATTACGTTGTTGCACTTTTAAAGGTTTCCCATATTAGGAAAATTTTGATTTAATAAACAGTACTATATGAAGCACATGATATACTCGTATGTATTCCTGAGATGTTGCAATAGAATTTAAAGCTTAAGTAATAAAATACATAAATACAATCCCACGAAAGCAAATGTTTCGTTTCACTGGATATTCATCTCAGCCGATTAGATAAATCCTTCATAATCATTTAACATTTTTAGCATTGCGTGGCCCAACCACTTATCTAAAGTTTGTAGTGCAAAGTAAAAATTACCTTCTCAACTGTAAATGTTTCAGCAGAATAAAAACTATAAATCAATTTATTACTACAGCTTGAACTTTGCACATCATTTCAGTCTATACATTCAAGGTAACATTATTAGTTAAAAGCAACTATTAATAGTTTTTAAAATTGTTCAAAATTTCAAAATCACAAACCGCAATACTAGAGAAAATCTTTAGCAGCTCAATAAACAGCACGTTAACACTTTGGACTTGGCAAGTTCATTGAATGTAATTAACAACTTGATCTAATAATAAATTAAACAATTATTGAAACAATTAAACAATTATGTTAATTTTCTTTGAAAATTTAACTTCTACAAAAAAGAATCAAAAATATATACACACATAACAGCTTTATTGATTTCACAGTTTTGGAATCAATACAAATCTATAGAAATGGCGAAGGATTTTGACGTTTGCGATCATTGCCAAATAATGTGTATATTTGTGTACAAATTTTCATCTTTTCTAATATTATGTATAACACAAATGCATACATAATTGATAGCACATTGCACAAATAAAAACAACTGTACTACATAGAAATTTATTGTATTGTAAGTGTAATATTACGGTTTAGAGTAAAACTAACAAAACAACAGCAGCAACAATATATGCATGTGGATTAATTGGAATCTAAACAATAACAACAATTTTTCACAATGCAAACAAACAAATATTCAATTGCCTTTTTCAATGCAAAAAAAAAACAAAAAAAAAACAAAAACCAAAAAAAAATATTCGTATGGAATCATTTATACATAATCATCAGCACCACATAGTATGAAAACTAAAAACTAAAATAAAATAAAATAACATTTCCTTAAGTAAGATAAATAAAATAGAATTGCACCAAGTTTCAAAATAATTATAATAATAATTAATCATAACCTCTATCTAGGCTCTAGTCGTACCAAATTAATCTAAACGAATGTAATCTAAGCCTGTTAGGAACACAATTTATACGTTTGGAACTTGTTTTAGTTTTAAACCAAATAAATTTAGTTAGTTGGGTTATTCTTATCAGTTTTGTTAATATTTCTCAATAGGTTCGATAAACAACAATCCATTAACTTTTGTAAATCATATAAAATACAAATAAAAATAATATTTGTAAAGTCTGTAATTTTATTGAATTGACTCTTTTACATACCCACTAATCTACCCCCTTTAAATAAGAACAAAATCCGATATTAAAAACAAAAACAAATATTTAAATGAAATCGCAAAATGAATTTTTGTTGTTCTTTGTGTAAATTTTACAAAAATATATTTTTAAATATAAAGAAATTAAAGTCGCCGTATGTTCATTATATTAAATTATTTACTATACTAAATTAAAAACAAAAAAAAAGAACGAAACTGTTAAATGTTAAAAAATTAACAAAAATAAAAAAATATATATTATTCATATTTCTTAAATAAATAAAAACATATATACATATAATAAATTGATTAATGAAAACTATAAAAATAAATATGAAATTGTATTCAATAAACTCCAGAACAACAAGAAGAACAACAAATATTTTATTTAAATTATTTAAAAATGAAATAACTAAAATGAATTTAAGTAAAATGATTTAATTAAACAAACAAAATTATATGAGAACTTAAAAATAATAAATAAAAGAAACAGAAGAAGAAGAAACCAACAGACATCTGTAGTTAAATGAAATACAAAATTTATATAAGTTAAAATAAAAATATGTTTGAAACTAAATATTTCTGAAAAAAAAAAGGAAATTTTGTATTTCAAATGGCAATAACATTACAGGTAAGTAAGAACCAAATGTTACCCAGTTTCCAAGCAAAGCAAATTTATGTCATTAACTTTGTTGGAACAGAAATAGACTTAAAAACTGCTGAGAACTATTAGAAATCGAAATGACTTATTAATGAATTGTTAAAAAAATTATTTATTTTCAGACATTACCTTCACTTTGACGATTTGTTATAGTAAATTTTATAAATGACGATCAAGAATTGTTTGTTGAGAACACACTATGTTGTGACGATTTATTGCTATCACAGTCTTTTTGTCAAACAATCGGGCCTGTTCTGAAATAACGGTGATTTCAAACCATGTAATTTCCAAAAATAAATTCTTATTATTGCTGTTTTTATTATTGTTTTTTACGTTTTTGGTGTTCATAATGGAATATTCTATTCGAGCTTTGAATGTGATAAAACGTACGATTTACGATTTAGAAATTACGTGCTTACAAATCTCGTGATTTACAGACAGGCCTCAATTTAACAAATTTACCAGCAAATTTCGTACATAACATCGCTTTTATATTACAAAAATAAATCGGTCAGAAGTGAATCTTAAATAAACACACACACACACACACCCGCACTAAAAGTTTATTTAATTTATTTTTTTACACAACCGGAAACCGTATAATAACAAACACTGTACTACGACAAACGATTAAACTGTTTTAAAATGATATTCACTAAATAGAATTTATCTTTCTTACCACGGGACCGCAATGTTCATCCAACGCAACTTTTTGCCATTGTTGTAAGAAAATTAAACTAGTAGAATGCTAAATAAAAAATTATGATAGGAATATTTATGCAGAGTATAGAAATGTTGTCTCGCCGCTGACATATGTATGTGTACATATATTAATTTTGCAGATTTTGCTGCTTTCTTCTTACATGTTTAAGACTCTTAAAAACATTTATTGCCTTTTTCAAAAACGATTAATAAAGTTATAATGGGTTTAATGTTGGTATTTTATATGGGAAACCCGGTTTAACTGCACACATTAACTTTATTAATCGTTCGTGAGTGAATAAGGCCATTAGTCTTAAAAGCGACTTTTAACGTACGTTTTTATAAATGAAATTTCACAACTGTTAAACAAATTTATGGCTCGTTAAGAGGCAGCGCTGCCATATGTAATATGTAAAGAATTTATTGAAATCATCATTCATAAGTTTCTCCTATTGTGAATGGATTTGCATTGGTCGTTTTTAGCCGTATAATACGCTTTTTGTAACAATTTGTTGACGACATTTAGTCAATCTTTTTTGTTTTGAACACATGTTCTATTTCGATGCAACAAAAATACACCATTGATATTATACATAATAAATTACTTAAAATTAAATAAAAAATGCCTGCAAGAAGAAAAACTGGAGGAGTTGGAAGCCCCATGTCCGAAGACTACGATAAGGAATCTGATGCTTACATGTTAAAAAGAAAAAGAAATAATGATGTAAATATATAATAAACAAAAC
This sequence comes from Gymnocheta viridis, assembly GCA_956483585.1. NCBI lineage: Eukaryota > Metazoa > Arthropoda > Insecta > Diptera > Tachinidae > Gymnocheta > Gymnocheta viridis. The sequence goes on along the minus strand of OY101440.1, from coordinate 44,851,353 downwards.
ACAATACATATCGCTCTTTTATTGCAACATAGTCATATCTCAAAAAACGTGATTTTTGTGCTAAGAATTCAGAAATATTCGTCGTGTCGCTCATTTTGTGTAAAAAATGTATAGAAATATCTTGTTTACACACCTCTTGAGGGATGAACACTTTTTTATTTTTTCCACTGATGTGTGTGTAAACTAACTCATTTTCTGGCGAACGATTTTTTTTATTTATGATTACTTTGCAATAAAGGAGCGATATACTACTTAAATAAAAGTTTTATTTAGAATTGTTTTTATAATTTAGGCAGTGAAAAAAACCAGAGAAAAATCAAAACAAACAGCTCAAGTGCGGAAGGAAAATGTTGAAAAGTTACGCATACTTAATAAACAAATGGAAACGAAAATTGAAATAGTAAAGAGTCATGTGGAAGATTTAAAAAGTTTACTGTTGCACAAAGTAGACTCGGAAAAGCATGACGAGGTAATTAAGAAAATACTGGAAGCAGAATCTGAAGAAGATGATGAGTAACAAACAATTTTAATGAAAATCTAAAACACTGGATTATGGAAGTTACAAACTTAAAATTCTTGTTCTGAGTGAACGCAACACATAAATAAACTAATGGAACATTTTTCAAGCGTAAAGAATTGGGAAAACATGGCAATTTCAGTATAATTTAAATTTGTAATCTAAATAGATTTTAAAGTTTAATATTGATAATTATTAAATATTACCATATAATTTAACATCATTTTAAAATTAGATATGTACATGTTCTATGAACTTTATTATGAAAAAACGAATATTTTAATATAATAAAACATATAATATTTTTACATAAAAATTAAACAAAATTTAATAATAAGCGCTACGACGTATATACAATTTGTTTTAATAAAAACGAAAAAATCCTTTGTGAAACTGTTAACTTTACAGTCGTTTTTTATGTGATGGTTATGTTAAAAATGTATGTCGATTCGAATGGAAAAATTTAGAGATTCAAACAAAATTGTATTTAGTACGGTTATTTTGCGAAAAGAAAAACGTAAAACATATGTGTTTTAATAGTTTAAGACAACATTCATATATGTATATGTTATCTTGGTTAATAAATAATTATGATTAATTTACAAAGCATAAAATAATTTTTGGGTAATAAAGGAAGGAAATCTGTTCAGCTGTTTGAGGACTACAAACTATTTTCTAGTTATAAATGAATGGGAGTATTTTTCGCAGGTTTAATCGAGCGTGCATTTATTATTCTTTTACGTCAATAATATTAGAAGTACATACATAGTAGTTGTCTTAAACAAATGCGTTTTTATAATTGCTGTGGATTTTAAAGTTTTAACTTTCATGTATATTATAAAATATTCTATACATATTATACCTATATTTTATAGCTGACATGATTTTTACTCATAACTTTTACCTTTAGTGTTTGAACGAATTAGTTCGATAAAAATGTGGTACATATTTATCCAACTAATTCGTTCGCTTGTCCGCTTCTTCAATTTAAAAAAAAAAAATTTATATATAACAGATTTCTTTCACAATAACATTAACGCGACACTAGACACTATACATAAAAACGAATGGCGGCATTCATTTGCAAAAGGCGCACAATGCTTATAAAAAGGCTTATATCACATATTTGCTTCTTTAATTCATATATTTTTAATAATGCTGCTTTTGGATTTTTTATTTCTATATATATATAACATATTTTTTAATTTAGCTACATACATTTTATACATTCGACTTTTGATTTAATTGAAAACAACACTCACGCAACACTAGACACTTTAAAATAAAAAAAAATTATAATTAAAACTATATAAACTGCCATTTAAAAATCATGGCGACATTAACAAGCAAAATACACACGAAAAAACATTTGTAACGACATGTTTTTTTCAAAGCAACTATAGTCTTGAATTTCATATATTTTGCAGGTTTTCATGCAATTTTGAGGAGGATTATGCAATTAACATTTTATGCTCTTTATTTATTCACAACACCTATTTTATTGCAATTATTTATTTTAGAAAATAGCACTAATCAAAGAAACAGCTTCTCGCTAGATTAAAAAGGCGGAACTGGCCGTTTCTACATAGTAGCTTGCTTCATTTTAATAAACGTTGCCAACTCTCATTAGACATATATTATTGTGAATTTTTTTCAAAGCATTGTGATCAGTATTCTGGCTCAAGACCTTTTGACATTTACAATACTGTTTTGGTTTCATTGTAAAAAATACTTTCGGAAAACGAAGCACGTAATTATTTTTGTCTGAAAAATACGAAATAATATAAAATTATCAATAGATTTATATCAATTCTAAGTGTTTATTTGTAAAGATATACACGTGTAATGTCAGAGCTGCGCTCGAAAGTCATACAATTATATAAACATGTAAGTTTTTAAGAAAATGTTTTTCCTGCACATGAGTCATGAGACTAGAAACCGGAATGCTCTTAAATTGTTTAATATTTGTTTTTAGTTGCAATATTTGGGACGGGAGTATCCTGGGGCTAATGGGCCCCAGAAATTCCGCCAGCAAGTAAGAGATGCGTTTTTAAAGAACAAAGATGAAGCAGATCCCAATAAAGTAAAGGCTCTCCTTGCTCAGGGGCGATATGCTGCCAAAGAGGTAGAGGCTTTGGTTTCATTAAAAAAATATCGTACATTGAAGCAGCGTTATTCTCAAGAATAATTCTGCGACTATTAACTCGAATTCAAGGCCATTGCAAGAGAGAAGAATTGAAGTATGTTTATGAAGACTGCGGCCGCCAGTAATTGGACAAAAAATGCATTTTTATTCACCTGTCATTGACTTTTACTTATACACACTCAAATATGTTTTTGTTGATTTGTAGATTTTTTTAGTGTATTTATATATATGAAACAATTCTTAGTCGCCAACATTTAGTCCATTAAAATTTTCCATTATGGAACTAAATTAACATGGAACATTTTGTTTTATTGTGAACTGCGGCATGTTTGAATCTTCCTTGGTACAGACCAAAGTAGTTCTTTAGAGGGCAATTAAAGACTTTTTTGATTAAAGAGCAACTTGATTTGCGAAAGGGTTTTAAGGACATCAAAAGTTCTTAATACTTAACTATTTACTAGTTTAATTTATCAAGTGCTAAGTAGCACATGCAATGTTATGGTTTGAAGTATGGCAACATTATATTGTTTTCATTCTGAAATACCGCGTTTCTGGTGTTTGTGAATTATAAAAGAAATGTTTGATTTTATTAATGTGAAAAATTGTTGAACGCAAGAACTTTGTGACAAGTTTTTTTAAATAAAGTATTTTGAAGTGAACACGCAATGAAAAATATATTGAAATAACGAATCGAGGTAACTGAAATAATGGGTAAGAGAACTAATGCTTATGGCAAATCATATTTGAACGTTAGTTGAAACGCAAAATAAAAAATAACCTAACATTTAAAAAATGATGTCCTAAAGCAAGTATTGTAATTGTATCTTATAAACCGTGATAGAAGGACACTCGAAATTCTCACAGAGTGTGTATAGCTATAGCTACTGAGAACATAAAGTTAAAAATTAAACGCTGAATAGGAAAATAATGTAATAAATTACCACTTTTTGCTATTGGATTTTCTTCATAAAATCGTTGTTTATGTTCGCGGAAGTTTAATTTCTTTGGTATACATTTGTACATACATACATATGTATATTTTTACGCAGGACGTTTTAGGTAAAGAAATATGCCTTGCAAAATAACGTAACACATTTTTCAAAAGAGAGCAGCAAAAGATCCTGAAGTTATAAACGAAAAATGTCTGGAAAAATATACCTTCATATTTTTCGAATCATGAGTAAATATTTGTTTAAGTTATATATCAGGTTTGTGATGGATAATCGATCGATTTCAAAAATATCGGTTTGACAGCGTACGATTTTGAGGATCAATTTGGAGCCAATCTCAAATTATTAGTTGAAGAAAGCAGACCAGATTACAAACACAAATAATGTAAAGGAAATTTTAAAAGAAATTAATTAAAAATTATTGACAAATTTATTAAACCATGAGCAGCACATCACAATAGTTTTAAATCGTATCATTTTTAAAATCAATTTCCATCACATAGATATGTATGTATATGCATACATATGTATGTACCTACCTGAATGTCTGTTACGTTATTTTGCATTCGAGTTGTCTGAAACAAATTGTCTTATTGTATATACTTTATAAATAGTAAATTACAAATCAATGAATATTCCTTATGATAAAAATATCTTCGAAATTCCTTTTTCTGCATTTTCCAATTGTCACACTGACTTTAAATAAAGGTTAAATTTGAAAATGATGTAATTTTTGTAAAAATTTAAGTTTTGTGGTCGAAAACTCCACATTTTTTCTCGGAAGTTCTTTTGTGCACACAATTGATAGTGGTGCTTCACATTGCTGCATTTCGCTACCGTCTTTCTGACTACGCATGCATTTTTTGTGTCAGCAATTTTCTTTTGTAAATTGTATTTGTGTCCACCTACTGCAACTTGATTAGTACAATTTTCAATACATATAATTACGAAGAAAATAATAAGAGTTTTAGAGTACAAGAAACTGGGTACCTCCCCGTCAGACAGACTGCCCAAATTTACTGCATTTACGAATTCTCCCGAATTTACAAGAAAATTGTTGATATTTCGACTTCTATACAAATGTTATTAACGAACTTGAAAACAAGTTCCTTTTTATTTATGACAACATCTTTTAAGAACTTCTATTATGTATGTATATTAAATTGCTTTATTACACCTTCATCTTATTTGTATCAAAAATATACAATGATTTGTTTAATGATAGTTATAAAAGACTTAAATTATATATTATTTATATAGTACTTAAAATAAATCACAAGCGTCATACAAATTTAAAACTTAGTATGTATTAACAATAAATGAATGCACTTTGAAGAAAATTTAATATTTTCGTAGCACTTAAATGATTTAAATATTAACCAAATTCAAAACCTAAAACATCTTCTAAGCCGTAGTCGAATAATTTAAAATCATCTTCATAAACTTCATACAAACGTCGAATGGCACTTATGGGTAGAGGATCAAAGTATTCTCGCAAATGAGCGCGAGTATTCGAGGGTTTATGTCCAGTGGGGAATGTCAAGTTTTCAGCACCGGTTAAGTAGAGAGCCAAAGCAGAATCATCCAATAACGTTTCATATTTACCTTACAAAAAAGAACAAATTAGTAAAGTTTATGTTTTAATCGAAAGCGAAGAGAAAAGCTTACCTATGACGTTATATTTAATGACGCAAGGATTACACAATTTAGCTATGGGTTCCCAATGTTCATTGTACGATGATTGATTACTTAAACTTACTTCTGGTGTCAACAGATATTGTACAAATTCAGCAAATGATACATCATCACCATATTCTAAGGAATGATTGCTAGAATCAACTCGAAGCAATTTAACAATTTGTTTTCCAACTCTTCGCTGAAAATAACGAGCACTTGCTGTGTCACCTTCCAGCTTATTGCGATACGCCGACAACAGCCTTTCAAATGGATGACGCACAAAAACAAATCTAGTATAATCTGAGAGTACTTCGCGTTTTTCAGTTTCATTTAGTGAACTGAATTTATCAAACATGCCCGTTGAATGTGCTAAAGAGCCGGGTATTTGCAAAGGATCTGTACCGTTTCTCCAGGCGCCATTGAGTATCATTAAAACTCGTTTCCAATTTGTGCAGGCTACCTAGTTTTCAAGAAGAAAAAAAAGAGAAAATATATTATTAGCAAATGAAAAGGAAATTGTACATTGCACACAATTCAGTTATTATTAGATTACTTGTTGTACTCGTACATGTGTGTTTATTTCAGGTTTTAAAAATGTGCACAAAAGTAAATTGTTGTAGAGCTTGATACTTGTGATCCACTTGAAATAAGTAATTTTCTATTGAAATTCAAGAGTTTCTGTTGGCCACCAATAATTTTTTTATTTCTTCTAAAATAGCCAACAATTAAGGTGAAAATAAACAATGGTAAATCATTGGAAGAATTCTTAGAATTAATTGTTTAAAGAATTTATGTACATACATAAAGGGTGACGAAAAATGAACGTTATAATGTAAATGTTTTATAACTTACTTATTTAAAATTAGTTGTTTTCTTTTGTTTAAAAAATAATTTTCAAAATAAACAATACTAAGGGCCATTATTACAACTTGCCGTTAGTTAAAGGCAGGATTTTGTCGGACTGATACTCGTATATAGATTTGCATTATAAATTCTTCGTTTATTATTTTTTTATCCGTTAAATCTTATTATTATTACTATTAATAACAATAAAAAATAGAAGTTGTAATAATGTAAGATTTATCGGGCAGATAAAATCCTACCTTTAACTAAAAGGAAGTTGTATTAACGACCCTAAGTATTAGAAAAAATCGCAGAAATTCAAAATTTTATTTAAAAAAGCCGAAGCATTTTTACATTTAAGAGTGTAACATTTTAAGAGCGTGGCTCTTTAAATGTTATCAATATCTCAAGAGAAAAATATTGAGCATTAAAAAAAATCCCCTGATGTTAAATGCTTAAAATTTTTTTTCATATCGAGGTGAAAGGCGGCACTCTGGAATGAGGCTTGAAAAAACGATAAGGTTATCAATTCGTTTGTATTTTTTCGGAATTCATAAAGCGATACGGAAATTGATTTCTTTATTTTGATAGACTTACTTAGAGATTGGTGCCGTTGTTTTAATTTTTTATTTCGGATTAAATCCATGCCTGTTTGTCTATTCATCTGATTTGGAGTCGCTTGTTCTTTGCAAGAATTATTTCAAAGTAATTTTTCCTTTGTAATTGCAGGGATTGTATTTAATTATTTCCTTTCTAATTTGAAAATTTCCTCATATTTAAAACATTAAACGGGTTTTGTTTTGGTCTTTTGAAATTTGCAATTTTTAATAGCACCACTAATTTAGAACATTTGCGAAAAAGTTTGCAAACTGAAGTGAAAAATTAATTCGGATCCAAATAAACATTTCCCCTTTATCATGTTAAAATCATGTGTCTACTCAATATCAGTAAAACGCATGCATTAACTATGTACTATTACTTTTTCATATCAATTTTTTGTCGTTTTGTTATCTGTTATAATCGTGCTAGATGTGTTAGTAGCACGCCCAAAATTTGCAATTAATAAGAATTTTTATTCTTCAGGAATCATTCACACAATAATTCTAAAAGTAATTATTCAATGCTTTTACTTCATTCAGTCATTACCACCGGAAAATAATAGTATCTAAATGCATTTTTATAGTCCTACACACGTGCGTCATAGTATAAACATTTGAATAGAAATCCAAAGTAAACACATTGCGCTTAGTTACTTGTAGCACTGGGAAAAATAAATTATCATTCAGTAAATCATATCCGTCTATTATTTGACTTGAATACGGCAGACAGTTATTGTTATAAACACCCGTCACTATAATTGTGATACAATTCACTTTAAGTGATAATGATGCATTGCATTGTAATCATTTATCTTGAGCTTGATTTCTTGACATTTTTCTTAATATGTTGCGATATAGTTTTAAAGAAACAGACTTATGTATATACAGTGACTCACAGTGAAATGCGTTCGTCTATAGTAATTTTTAGAATTTTACCGAAACTTATTCTTTTAAGGATAAATCGGAAAAGGGTGAGATTATTATTATTTATTTTTTATTTGGAAATAAGAAGTATTTCTAATTTATATTAGCCCCACGTGTAAATCAAAAAAACATTGGAAGGTGTTGGAAATCTGTATTATGCAGAGGAAGTTATCTATGGATTTCTATATTTAGTAATTTTAAACAAATTTGAAATAAAGCCCAGAAAAACCAGGAGAACGAACCGAAACACTATCCTGGAAAAATAAAAGAACGGCTATGGAGCAACTTTCCAAGTGTTATAGAAATCACAACCAATAAATTGAAACATAATTGCATGTTTGTTTGTCCAAAAAATGCACCCCTAAAGCTTGGTACTCTGTTTGAATTTGCGAAAAATGTTGAGCAACATTGATTATTTCGTTTGAAAATTTTGACAACTGATCAGTGGTGACAATACCACGATTTATAACAAATTTATCGGTTTTATTGCCTTGAAATGAACAACATTGTTTTTTATAAAAACAAAAGAAATGTGTTTATTAAAAAAAATTAAAACAAATGGACAACAAAGTAATTTTAGGAGTTTGTACTGCAATGTATCAATTAATACATCTCGCAGCTGCTGCGGAGGAGCTCATTGAATACACACGTTCTGCAAAAAGCACTCACCTTCATTTTTTATTATATTTACAATATTTTCCATTATTTTAATTATTTCTGGGCAGCAAACTTAAAATTAAAACCACAACGCCCAGAAATATCATCATCTGTTGTTTGCAATTTCGCACGAAATAAGTGGTGCTTACATTATTTCGCAGTTGAAAAATATGTTGCCAGAAACATGTTGTGGTTGAAAAAATAATGCTGCCAGAAACATTTCGTATGTTTTCACAAGATGAACAGAGTACAACTTCGGCCATCTTAATTTGCTATTATTTCGCATGAATTTTTTTTTATATGGACTGCACGAAATGATGAACAGAGTACCCTGCTTAACTGGCTAAAATCTCTAATAGAATAAATAACAAATAACATCTACAATTTAAAACTTGAGCTGCGATTTCTAACAAAGTTATTAAAACATTAAAAATTAATATTTTTTAATAACACAAATTTACTGAATAAGCAAAATTTGAGTTTGCAACAAAAATTTCACAATTTAAAATTAAAAATTATATCTTGGATTCACCATCTAATTTCTATATAAACATTTGCTTAGAAACATGTTTATATGGAAATTTCCAGCAACATTTATGCAGCATACAAAAGGATGTGAATTTAGCAATTTGATTTCGTACCTATAAACCCCCCCAAAAAAAATTAGAATTGCTTCTTTATATTAAAAATCATTAAATATGTTCTGTTAAAAAACGTGCTGGCGACACCGTAAAATTTTCTTAGATCGGCCAATTTGAATGTGAGCCACTGTATGAACATAAGTACGCTTTCACCTTGCTTTGGTTTTTTTTTCAATTCATTCTCGTACATTATATTTTTTATTGTATTGTAATTATGGTTTATTTTTGAATACAGAGAATAATTTCGAGACAGATATATTAGAGTGTTTTATATTTTAACAAAACCCCGGTTTGTTATTAAATCTTGTTATTTTACTTAACTCGCCGTTGGTTTTTCTTTACAGATACTTTAATTTCAGTTGATGTTGAAATGTAATGTGTAAATGAAATCTAATGCAAATAAAAACTACTAAATGGGCAATACCTCTCTCTGTGTTCATTCAAACTACACGATCAGTGCTTTCAAATTGCCTCATTTAATTACACGTGTTTGAATTCATTCGCTTAAGTAATTCAATTTGCTTTTTAGTTTTTATGACGGTTAAAGTTCGTAAACAAATTTCTGTATAACAATCGTACGAGATTTTCATAACCAGTTTTTCTTTTTTATTAAGAGTCGTAATATAACTTTTTCGCATATCTTCTAATTTGCGTACGCTATATAAAAAAAATTTATTGTCTAAAAATAATTAAAACCACAACTAGATCTGTATGTTTTTCAATAGGGAGGTTGAAATGAAATAATTAAGTTGCGCGTGAGATGTTAATGATTTTTTTTTATTTTATGTATAAATTCAATAATCGAATAGGGAAATATTCGACTAAATCGACCATATTCATTTGTCAAAATGCTGGAAATAAAATTCGTATACGTGTGCTTGACGTTAAGGCATACACTTGTCAAGCATTCATTTTTAATTTGGTTTTGTTGCGAAGAATGCACTTGTTCTCTTTGCAATCTTATTAAAAGTGCATACGTGCTTGAAGAGCAAAAGCAAAACATTCAAAAATATCGCTCGTTAAGCACGCGAGAAATCTAAATTTTTTGGTTTTCTATCCAGCATTGTCGTTGTCACACATAAAACAAATTTTCGCCAATACCACCATAATGCTTGATGTGATTTTGACGAATGAATAGTGCCTTTTAGAGCTTTTACGGAAGTAAAGGGTTTAGGGACTGTTGACACATTACGTTACTGTTGCCGACTTAACCGTCTTTCCCATTTGTAAAGTTCAAGTATAAATTCTCAGCTTCATAACATATTTTTAACTTTCTTTAAGTGCGTTACGTATTATGTGTACAGACTTTTATGTTCAATTTTATTGCGTTTTCAAATATTCGAAGTGCATTATATTATCTAAATAACTATTATATTTATCGCTATAATATTTTGTCAACAGATAAAGTAATGGGCTTAAAACCGATTTGCATAAAAAAAGTCGATTTGAAAAAAGTGTACCATACGATAACTTCGCGTACAGGGGCCGATATGTATGTATATACTTAAACTATACCCCTGTGACTGATTGGTTTTTGCTTTAGCAAAATTTAGACGGTTTCGAATAATTAATATTTTTGAATAATTCCATCGACTGGTTTTTTCACCGAAAATAGTTTTTTTGTTTTTTATGAATATATAGTTTTTGTAACTTTATATCTTTAAACAGGGTACTTCAAACGATTTAATGTGATATTATGAAAAATGGGAAAATATAGAATAATTAGAAGAAGCTTCGTTCATAACTAAAAAGCTTGATGAATATATACATATGATGTATACGATTTTTTTAAGTTGCGTATTTTTTCTTCAGTGAATATTAGTTTAAATACACTATGCGACAGTCAAAATCGGGATGGGATGAAACCAACGGGAAATGTTATACCGGTAAAAAAGAAGTTATACGTGTCCCGGCGTTTCGCTGGGTCACGTCTAGGAATCGAGATATATCGATTTGAAGTTAGTAACTATCATATAGGGGAAATTGTCACCTTTCGTGGTCTTTTTTTTTGACATGACTCGAGAACCACTATAAGTAAAGGGTTTAGGGACTGTTGACACATTACGTTACTCTTGCCGGCTTAACCGTCTTTCCCATTTGTAAAGTTTCAGTATAAATTCTCAACTTCATAACATGTTTTTAACTTTCTTTAAGTGCGTTACGTATTATGTGTACAGACTTTTATGTTCCTTTACCACTATACCCGTTGGTTTCATCCCATCCCGATTTTGACTGTCGCATAGTGATATTAATGATGTTTGAATAAAATCTGTCTAAGTGAATGACTCTCAAACTGGTTTCGGTGCATTGCAGTCCTGGCAACTGGCGCATGTTCCCCCTACAAGGGGTTAAATTAGCTTTTTCTAATAGTAAAAAAATAAATGAAATCTCTAGTGTCCGACCGAACGTACTTTTGCCGGCCGAACCCGAACTTTTTGTCATTAAATCTGAACAATTGTCCTTTTTTAAAACCAAATAAAATTTTAGGAATTCATGGCATTTACACTTTCGTAAAGATGCAAAATTAAAAGATAAATGTCACTTTTAAATAGCAAAACAATTTTATTAAAAAATATAATTACTAATTGGTTTTTCAATATAAAGGGTGGTTAAATTTCAAGGGCCGATGTTAATTTTGAATAAAACACAAACTATTTAGGAAATTATTGTAATTTTATTTTATTATTGATGTATTGGTATTACTCAATTATGTATGGAACAAAATATCGGCCAAATGGGCGCCGCGACCTCGGCGGCACACCTCCATCCGATGGTCCAAATTTTCGATGACGCTGAGGCATAATTGAGGTTCTATGCCGTTAATGTGCCGAATTATCTGATCCTTTAGGTCTTGAATTGTTGCTGGCTTATCGACGTACACCTTTTCTTTCAAATAACCCCAAAGAAAAAAGTCCAACGGTGTCAAATCACATGATCTTGGCGGCCAATTGACATCGCCATTACGTGAGATAACACGGCCATTGAATTTGTTGCGCAAAAGAGCCATTGTTTCGTTAGCTGTGTGGCAAGTGGCACCGTCTTGATGAAACCACATATCGTCCACATCCATATCTTCCAATTCGGGCCATAAAAAGTTCGTTATCATCTCACGATAGCGAACACCATTCACAGTAACTGCCTGACTGGCCTCATTTTGGGAAAATGCGAACAGCAGCAATATTTTCTGCAGTACGAGCTGTACGAGCAGGATCTGGTGTTTTCACATCTTCTACAGACCCGGTTTGCTCGAATTTTTCCAAGATTTTTGCGATTGTACGCACATTTGGACGAATAAATTGACCAAAAAAATTACGAAGTGCACGATATGCATTTTGATTTGAACGCCCATTTTCATAATAAGTCTGGATAACTTTAACACGTTCTTGGATTGTGTATCTCTCCATGGTTCAAATTGAGTAAGTCTGAAATAGAGAAATGTCAAATGAAATTCGGAAAAAAACTTGGCGTTTAGGTGTGGTTCACATTCAACATCGGCCCTTACAATTTAACCACCCTTTAGTACGGGAGTTCAATATAGACAATATACATACATATGTATATATTAGTACTCAAAATTTAATATTTTAATATTATAATGGTAAAAAAGCAATTTTTTGCATTTATACCATGTAGATTATTTCTTCGGTTTGAATAAAGTTGTCCAGCAGCACTAAATAACTACTCACTAGCAACGCTGGTTGGTGGTGCTGAAAGGTCACACCCTTAAGATTTACAAATGGACTGGAGTTCCAAATATATCTGTATTTCGGGGACTTAAAGGTTCAGTCAAAGACATCTTGATTTCTTTTTAAACATCTTCGTGCTGCTCTTCTTGGACTTCTACATGGGGTGCTGCATCATGTTTCTGCCACAAAGACGGTCTTTTTATTGTCGACTTTCTATTTCTCCTTGATTTATCATTTGTGATATATTTTACCAGCTCGCACGTTTCTCCAATAATCGCACTGTCTTGTAAAAAATTATTTATTTCTATTTTAGATTTTTCTATCTGTTCATTTGTAAGGTATTTGGACTTGAACCGAGGGTCTAGAAACGTAGCAACACTCAAAAGGCTTTCTTCTTCTATGAATTGGAATTTCTTAACTAAACGTTCTTTTAATAACTGTTTCAATTCAATTTCCGATTCATTTTCATCTAGCTTCGTCATAAGCATTTTTAATAAGGGAGTTACTATGGAAATTGTTGATGCATCTCCCGAGATATCTAGTGTGGCTTCATAAAATCATTCCAATAAATTAATGTTTTCATTAATTGTTTTTCATTCTCTTGCAGAAAGAATTTTTATTTTGACTGTTTTAATGGCATACAAACACAAAACTTCCTTTTGTTCTAGTTATCTAGCCATCATTAAATAGGCACTATTCCACCTGGTTCGGATGTGGAATGCTGACGTATTTTTCAGCACATTTTTTTACATCGAAAGTGGGTATTTTTCAAAGCGAATAGAGGCGAGTCTACCTGTTATGAATTGGCCTTGCATGATAATAAATATGTAGTTTCATAAAAAAAAGTTCGGTATTCATTAAAGTTCGGTAAAAATTTCGCCGAACACCAAACATTGGCCGAACTCCGTAGCCGAACCCGAACGTTCGGTTGGACACTAGAAATCTCCTAAACTTAGCAAAAACTTGAGTGAGTTTAAAACTAAATACATTTGCACATTTTATAATCCCCGGTTGATCGTTTTTTTACACAAAATTTTATTCAAAACCGGTTTCTTAAAAAGTCGGATTTTTTATACTCTTGAATAATAAATCCAGGATTTTTGAATAATAAAAAACCCAGGTAGATTTATTTTTACTTTCTTCATATTTAAGGTTTGTACGTAACTAGTTTCTACTGTTTTCGGTTTATCTTGAAATAGTTGATATTCCTAGTCACTAGTATCCACCATCAAAAGTGGTAAAATCGAACCAAGAACGCTGATGAGATGCTGTAGCTACCTCGAGATCAGTACTGATCCGTTCTGCTAGTTTGATGAATAAATTACTCCATACATTACTTTCTTAATAAAATACTATAAATTTATAAAAAAAAATCTTAAAATTAATAAAAGAAATGGGTAAACTCAGATTTGAACTTAAGCCAAATAATTTCCTTTTAACATTCGTCATATTTTGTATCTTTTTTGAGTTTATTTTTAATGGGTTAACTAAATAAACGTTCAGTTTAATTGCTTGAGGTTTAATGCAAACATTAGATCTAATAGCTTTAAAGTACCTACATAATACAGTACTCTATACTCTAATGTTTTATTTATTTGTTTTTATTAAACATTATAGTTTGTCTAAAACTAACAAACGATATTGTTTGATATTGATTTTTTTTCACTTATAACTTTTTTTTCTTTTCAAATTCATTGCCTCATAATTTCAAATATAATAAATTTCAGAGTAATTGCTTATTTTCACTTAATGAAATCTAACATTTGGGTTTTCTCCTTATTTAAAATGTTGTTTATGTAAGCAAAAACACTAATCTAATCAAATATTGAAAGGTTAACAATAATACGATCACTCGTGCAAACTAATTGATAATAGAGTATAATTTAATAGTAATACAAGTTACTGATGGGCAAGAAAGATGCAAATGTACACTAAGAAAATAATTCTCTTTAAACAGAGTGATTTTATTATTCTTGAGAATTTCATTTGTCAGCGTTATCATTCAAAATGATAATCATAATTTTTTTGAGTCAATCTCGAATCTTTATTGCGATTTTCCCACTTCTACTAAGTACATTAACTAAATTCAATAAATAAAAATCAAAGGGAATAATCTAAGTGCTTATTCGGCGTAATTTAATAAAGCGTATAAAAAATGTATTTAAAAAATAATAAAAGAAATGTTTTTTCTTGCTCTGATCAATATTTCATGCATTGAATTTTCTATAAAGAAAAAAATACAACAATCGGAAAAGCCGTGCAATAATGCTGTTCAGGTAATCAAGTGGGTAGTTTCTTTTGGTTTCAATGAAACTTACAATAGACAACACAAATGTTTTCGACTATTTTTTATTTGTCCACTTTCATACTTGAATCCTTTTATGTATTTTAATTTGCTCTTCTTTTTTTACTTTTTGGCTTTTCCGATTTTAATGATTTTGTTTGAGTTTAGCTTCTCGGAACTAAAGCCAAATAACTCTAATTTACTGATATTTAGTAGCAAAAAATTATAATAATATAATAAAGAAGGGAGAGTGTATCTAACAAGACTTTCTAGTACAGTCGAACTTCCCTATAATGAATCTGCATGGGACCAGAAAATCACTTCATCATACAGAAACTTCATTATACAGAAATTATATTTTTGCACTTTTATTTTAATGCCTTGTTTTTTTAAATATTTCATAAAGTGCTGGGAAGAATTCTAAACTGCTTTTATATATCTTTTTATTCCCCCCATCTTCAACTTTGTTAATTAATAATAATTTTTTTCAAAAGAAATTCTACTTGGCTTAGTTATTTTTGTTCGCGGAACACCAAGGCGAATCCATAACAGGTGGACTTAATAGCGCAGCTAATAACTCTTTTTAGGTTTATTCAATGTGAACTACAGTTGGATGCAAGGCGAATTCATAACAGGTGGTCTTGACAGCTCAGTTGATTATTTTTTGCTCCTTGCATCTCCTTTCATTTTGATCTGTTTTGTTTGTCAAAATTTTTTTATATTTGATTTATAGTATATAGAGTTTGACGTTTGATTTTGACAAAGAAAGCAGGCATTTTTCAAAGCGAATTGCGGCGAGTCTATCTGTTATGAATTTGCCTTGAGTTGGATGTCAAAATTTATTTATTTCTTTTGTTTACATTCAAGTTGAAAATTTTTATAATTAAAAAAATTTATACTTTCTTATATCAGTGTACATAAATTAAGGGTCAAGAAATACAGGTTCCATAAAAAATACTCATTTTATGAAGCTTAATAAACTGAAAAGATTGAATTCATATGCGTGTACATTTAATAAATGTGTAGTGATAAGATTTATAGGACAATAGGTTTTAATCATAGGATATTTCTTAAATTAAATTACAGCGCAAAATAAAACTAATTTCCGATTCAGCACACACAGAACAGGCCATAAAAAAATTAACACTTTGTTCCTCAATGGAATTTTAATGTGTACTTACATCCTTAGACATTTTTTTGGGTGGGTGGTGAGGCAATCACCGATTGACAACGACGTTGAACGGCATTACGGATATCAGGAGCCAACAAATGATCAGCGGATCTTTAAAACTTTTTCGCACAACAGATTTCTTCAACAAAATAATATTTGTTAAATATTTCAAGGGATTTAAAAAAACAACCCTTAAAAACAAAACTTCTTGAAATAACAATAATTTTCAATATTTTATTTTTCGTCTCAGTCAAATGTTTTTGACAATGTACTATAATTTTACAAAAACAGAATGCTTGTGGTTTTAATAATATTAATTTTAATAATATTAAGTCCACCTGTTATGAACTCGGACAACTACTGTCTAAATTGTTAGTGATGGGACTTTGTTTCTTTTCGTTGTTGTTTTTTCATCTTTTGGGAATCCCTTATTTATACACATATTACTTTATTCTCGTCACACAGTGTTGTTAGTATGCGTAAAGAAAACTTTTTTTAAATAATTCATTATATGAAGACAAACGCGCAAGAAACGCAAATTTACATCTGAAAAATTACTTCATGGTAAAGAAAAATTCACTGTAAGAAAATTCACTATAAGGAGATGAAAATACACCAACATTGGAACGAGAAAGCAGTGTCAATTCAAGCAGTGTCAATTCTTAGTAGATAGAGCTTCATCGTATAGAAGTTCACTATAGAGAAGTTTGACTGTATATTGATCCGCAAGCGGTCGGAGGTAGTAGAAAAATCTATTCAAACTCTCAGAAGAATATGCAGACCAGTTTAAATCAACTTATAAGCAAAATGTAAGAATTGATTTTCCATTTCCAATTGTGGCAAAAATTATAAAATTTCATTTTTATAAGAAGGCAGATAAACTGGTTAAACTGAATATTTTCTATAAAATTGCAATGTATTTTTGTTGCTGTGATAATTACTTCGTTTTGCCATTTATTTTTTTAAATCTTAGTGACTTGTTTATTTTCATGTTTTGCAAGTAAATTATTACAAAGTGATTATTAAATGCTAATTTTAGCACTTAATTGTTTTATATTTCTTTTGTTAAACTAAAGTTCGAAAAGTTCATTGCAATTTTTTGTTATCTAATGAAAAATATTAAGTTTTTTATACCCACATACAGATAGACAGTCAGTCAGTTGATACTGCTGCAGAATTTAAAAATAAAACTAATTTTTTACTTCATTCGTGTAAATTGTAGTAAAAATTAATTTTGTAATTTTAATATTTCAAATTATTTTGAACATTATGACTAATACAGAGAGTATTGTAGTTTTGCAAGAACTAGTTAAAATTATTTTTTAAAATAAAAATTTTGTAATAAATTAATTAACATGTTTAAGAGAATTTTTAAATACAAAACTAGTTTTGTACGTCGGTTTCGACCAAATATGTATATCAACAGTCTGTATAAAAACAGTCTTTAAGAATATATTAAATTCCTTTAGCTAATAAATAAATTTAAAATACTCGTATCAATGAAAAATTTCCATTAATCAATTGTTTTGTAAACAACTTTAACTTTGTTTTTATTGTTTATTGTAATTTTCTGCTTGTTTTTTTTTGCTAAAGATTTTGAGTGAAACATTTTTCTAAATGTTTATATAAAATTTTTTAAATTTATTATTCGAGATTGCCTCGATATCGATAGAATTTCAAAAACCCTTAACAAACAAAAGTTTTTGATATTTATATAATCAACCCAATTATAAATACTAGAGTACCGCCAGTTTAAACCTATACCTATTTTAGTTGCGTTCATTTAAAGAAAAACTACCTAATTTCCCATTCCCTTCCCCATGGAAAAACCAAACGAAATAAAATTGCATACAAACACGCACATTTACTCTTATTCATATGTATGTAGCTAGCTACTCTTAAACACTCTCATTGCTTTGCTTATATTTTCACTTGAACCAATACTTACATAAGTGAATGCGTGTAGGTGTGTAGTTTTAGCATTTGTAGTGGTGTCAACTTTGGAAGCCTATTATTCCTTTAATACTGAACCGGTTTAAATATTATATAGTCGGGTCACTAAAGCTCAACAATGTTTACCATTTCGAAAAACAATTAAGAAAATCGATTGGCAAAAAAAAGTAGAAAAAGAGATCTAAAGATTTATATTTGCCTATTTATATATAGATTCGCAAGGAATTTGTTTCATGAGGAAAAGTCTTTTCTCGAGAAAAAATTTCTCCAATTAATTTAAACTCCCTTCTGTTTTGTGAGGGAACTATTTTTTAGGGAAAAGCCAAACTTTAGAATAACTACTTTTTATTTTTTGTTCTCCCTTTTACACGGCTGATAAAAACGCACCAAAAAGTAAAATTAGGGAATTTATATTCATAATAGGAGAAAAGGAAAAAATTTCATGAGGAATTTCTGCTTATAATTGGGCTGAATTACGAAATTTACAAGATGTATTAAGTGTTGTATCAGTTTTTTGTTTTACAAAATATAAAAAATTTGTTAAGATTCTCCTTAAAAAAGTTTAATTTCTTTATTAAGTACAGTAGAACTTCGATCATCCAGGCCTTCATTAACCGTTTATATACATATTAACCGACATGCCGAACTTTTGGTTTTACACCTCTATAAACCGTGCAATTTGAATTCGGAGACTAGCATATGGAGAGCTCAGAGCTGAAGTGATCCAAGTCATAAAACATGACAAATTTCAAAACTAGTGCGAAATTCTCCGCAAAGTTGAACTCTATTTAGTTCTGTAACGGACTAAGTAAAAAAGTGGTTCGTTCCTAAGGTAACGGTAAATGGTAATGGCTCTCATTTTATATGTTATTTATGGCAGTCCATTTACTGAAACTTGGATCACTTCAGCTCTGAGCCCTCCATATTTCATTTGAATTTACTTTTAGTCTGTGGAATTTGGTATTTCATTTCTTATTTCCTAATAATAAAGCAAAACTAAAAATTTTTCCCATGAGCTAGAAAACAATAAAGGTATTCATTTCAGTTTTTTTGTTGGAAAAATGTAAAAATGTAATTTTTTTACAACAAACACAGGAAAAAAAATTCCACTAAAAGTTGCATTTTTAACAAACTATAACCATGTGTAAAAAAATCGGGATAAAAAGATGTAATTTTCCGCTTAAAACGTCAAGCGAATAAATAATCAATTAATTCACTTTTAACACTTTTATTCGCCATCTTGAATAATATTAATTATTTGCAAGAATTATTTGGCAGAATGTTTGTAATGACAGTTAAAATTTTTGTACTTTTTATTTAAAAAAAAAATACCGTTCACATCAATAAGAGTGTAATTTTTCATTTTTCCATTTTTCCAACCAAAAAAAAAACTGTGAAATGAATACCCTTAATAATTACGCAGGTATAAATAAAAATAATACAGTGTTTTTTATTTATCCAATCTGAGCCTGGTCCCGTGCGAACCGGGTAATCCTGGCTCACCTGTATGTAATACTTAATTGCGGCTTACACAATCTATAGTTATTTTTGTTAAGTATATCGTTCGTTAATCTAATGTGTTCTCAAGTATTATTTTCTTATGTGAACGGTTATATTGAAACATTCAATTCGCATTCCGTCTTTGTCATACTGAATTAAAACTTATTGTGTGTAAAGTCGTTCTAAGAATGAATGAATCAGGTATATAGTTTTTAAGAACATATGAAAAGCTAATTATTCTGACAACACAGCAGAACGAAAAAAATGCTGTTTACGGAGGTCCCTAGAGATGTGCATTTCAATATCTAGGTGGTACCAGTCATTTATCACAATTATCAGTCAAAATTTAATACAAGAAGTCAAAAATTTCAGTATTCTAACATGAATTTGGACATTATGTATTTGAATAAAATAAAGCCCAAATATTTCTTCAGAAATTAAATGTAATAATTTGAATGAAAGTTAATTCATTATAAAATTTAGCATTTGGAATTATTTTAATTTATTTCGGTAAATTGTCATGGGGAACTATTTCCTATATCATTGGTTGAGAACATTTTTATTTCTGGCTTAGTTCATTCCGCCTGAGAACAATGACACGCGAAATTTCAAGTTTGTGACAATATTTCTTAGAACACAACAAGTAGAAATAAAAATAAATTTTCTGTGTAAATTCTGCCTTACGTTTTAAGTTTTTCCTGTTCCTTTTCCCGCAAAACCGCAACGCTACACAAATATGTATGTCATTAATACTACTCAATAAAGCAAAATCGAAATATTTCCAAAAATATAATACGACAACAAAATGTGTATAACAATGTGTACAAAATAAAAATTCTTTTAAATAAAATTAAGTTGTAATTCAATAGGAAAAACCGCAAAAAAAACTATAAAAACTTTATACTATAATAAAAGAAATAAAAACGACTAAAAAAAGAAATACGGCTCGTTTTAGTATCAAGTTCAATAAACTTTTGTTAATTAAATAATTTATTTAAATGTACTTTCAATATGCAGTGGTCATTAAAACGCTCATGCCCTTAACACTTCATAAGCAGCGAGATTCAAACTTACCTTTGGCACATAACAATACAACAGTTTGTGCTCTTGGTCCACAATCATATGATCCATTTGTTCATCTGTTAAATCGTTAATGTCGAACATGCTGTACCCAAGAGTATCGCATTGTTTTTGCAAATATTCCTGCCTCTGCAGATTGAGGGTTTGAGTTAATTCTAAACTGTGTTTGGTAATTTTGACATTGTTGTTGTTGCCATCTTCGAATGCTCCACGAATGAGGTCAATTTGTAAAAGACACAAAAAGAATAAAGCAACCAAAGAAATTAACAATGATTGACGAATAAAGAACATTTTTCTTGTTGTTGACGATGATGACGAAGACAAGGGCAATTCTGAGAAGGCGGTGGTAGAAGTGTCAAACGAAGAAGTTGTTAAAAATTTGTTGTATGCTGGTGTACAAGACCTGAAATTGATTGTTGTGGCGGTAGGTAAATATGACAGTGCATTAAAAATCTTCATTATAATAAATATCATCTGGGTTTGAAAGTGAACGGAATGCCATTAAAGTGTTTTTTATTATTCTTGAATTTACTTTTTAATATTTGCAGAGAATCTTTTCTTTTCTTAGTTTTTGTTTTTAAGAAAATTAATATTAATTGGCACATGGAATGATTATTATATTTGGTAGATTTCAATGGATCTTTGAAAATCATTGGGTTAATTTTTTTTAATAATTTTATTTAATTCGTTTTATAGATTTGATTTGATAACACAATTTAATCATTGGCGTTTTTTTCCAAAATATTTTTCACGTTTGTAAAATTTTAAGGTTTGGGCATTTTCTATGCCACATTCTTTCAATAATTTGCGACCGTTTTGATCTTCGATAAATGATTTTGTTTCAGTATTGAATAAAATATAAACCCGCCATAAAAAACGCCAGCTAACATTTGGACGATGTTTATGCCCGTTGTGTGTTTCCGAACAAACTAACTCTCCAGTTGCGTACAGAGGCTTTACATACTCTGGGTTAGTTTTTGATTTATTAACTTGTTTATGTTTATGCTCATCAGTTCCATCCATGCCGATCGTTTGGGTATCGTTAATTAATCCTCTGCGTCGTATACGCTCTTCATAGCGTTCTCTTAACTCTCTTTTTTGTTGTACACGTGCTTGTGCTTCTATTGCTCTTTTTAATTGAGCAATTGTGGGGTTTTCTTGTGGGAGCTAAAACAAGAAATGAGATATTGATTTTAGTATAGTGGTATAAATAAATGGTATTTTAATAAAATTAATTAGAATCTGCTGTACGTTTTTGTAAAATGAATAAAAAATCCTGTAAAACAGACAAAAGTAATGTAGTAAAATTTGATAAAAGTGGACAGTTAAACTAAAAAGTAAAGTATTAAAATAATAAAAAACCTTGTTGCGATGTCCAGAGAACTTTAAAATCAAAATTATGAATAAATGAAAGAACGTAAATGTGAGTGATGTGTAACTTTTACAGCACAATTGTGTTGTGACATGCGCATCGTTGTCTTAATGTAAAAAAATCTAAAATTACGTTGGATTTTCGAACAAGCTATTTAATTATGCGTACTGTGGCTATAAATGTAAGATTTGGCCAAATTTCTAAATCAATTCCGAATATTCGATAATAATTAAATTATAAAATTTTAAATGTTGCATTTATAATTATTTTCGAAAATTGGTTCTTAATTTTTTGCTTTAAAACTGCGGATTTTTACAGTGATTATAGACATTATATTTTTTTGACAAAATCAATTTAGAATTTAAAGTCTAGACGTCACACAATAATTTGCCTGTTAACTAACACTTTTTATAGTATCTAATATACTTGAAGCTAAATACATGTATTGAATTTCATTAATATTCCTCTACTATGAGATCATATTAAATTAAATTCCTACCTTTGTTATGAAAAAATTTAAAAATTATTTAATTACACGCTTAACAACCATATAATTAATTTTCTAAATTAAATAAGAATGTTGGAAAGCAATTTTTGTATAAAAAAGAATATTAAGAAATAAAAGCTAAAGTTATTAGAAAAACACACTCAATTTTATTAACCCATTGACATAATTTAAGAAAATATTGTTATGGTTATTAAATGACAACAAACAGTTAATTTGTTTTCATAAATAATTTGCAAATATTTATTTATATAATTAGCAAATAAATAATACATTTTACTGCTTAAGAATTTAACGGGAGAAACTTACAAATTTAGAACAGGCAGATGAGTTATTTTAAACTTTAAATAAAACGAAAGTAATTTGGATTTTATACATTTTTTTCATTTGTTTTTCATGTGAGTGGAAATTGTTTTGTAATGCAACTAACTTTCTTCTTGCATTCAATTTTAATTTGTAAATAAAAATGTTTTTAATAAAATCGTTTAGCTGAAAAAGTTTTAAATTACATTTGTTTCTGGCAATTAATGTCTGATGGCAATTTTCAAAATATTTCCTCGTCTGTAAAATCACTTTTTGTAAAAATTTAACTTTTTAAGTTATTCGGAACATCAATATCACATTTGATAATTCAGCTGAAATAGTGACTTTTGGAAAATGCGAAATTATTTAACAAAGTACCTATTGTTTTAACCACAATATATTCTTTATTTTTAGGGCTTTTTTCTATGAACGCTAACAATAGACTGTATATAATGGAAATATGTTAAAATAAAACAATGTTGCCCGTTAAACCATGTAAAGTTTGTTTAAGAATTTTATAGTTACCCATTTAATAGACTGCCCAATACAATGTAATTCTTGTAAGCGAGAGATGTAGACAGAAAATCAAGAAATAGATTACACAAGAGCTTGCTTCAAAAAACCTGAACATTTCTTACAGGATATTGATTATAATTTTTGTGCTTGGAATCAAAGCGTGTTGACTATCAGGTGATATTACTACGGCGGCTACAGCAATAAGGGGAATTCAAGGCACAACTCTATATTTTATATGTAGTTTAGCATTTATGTGTTCCAGGCAAAAACGAATCAGATTGCTTAGTAACGCCCCATGGTTGTCAATTCGCCTTATTGGAATGTTTAATAAAAAATTATACTATAATTTTTGTTACTTCGCTCATTTACAATAAGCTCTTTGCAACAACCCAGCTGATGGGTAAGTGTGCTGCAAAATGTTATTCTACTTTTTTTATTACATTGCAATTAGTTTTTCGCTTTGATTTCTTCCTATGCTTTTCTGCCAGCTCACTTAGTCTGCGTTTAGGTGGTTCATGTCTTATTGACATGATTCTTACTTTTTCTTCTTTAAACTTTCATTGTTGTTCACACAAGTCATGGCATGTTGACGACATTTGCTTGCAAATGCCTTCTCGCTTAAAATTACGAATGAGAAAACCAAACGTAACGACAGTACATGCATGTGAGTGCTCGTTATTTTTTTCTTCGTCTCTCTCGCCAATAAAGTAGCAATCGTGTCAATAAGACATGACGTGTGTAAACGGAGACTTAGCGAAAAAACTCCTTTGTTTTTATCTATTCGCTCAAGAGTTTACCTTTTTGATGTGCCTTGGCTTGCATCAGGTTCTTGTGAGAAAAAGCTAAGTGATAGAAAAAAGGGTTTTAATGAATTCTTATTAATACAAAATTTTGTTCGATTGACAAATACGCTTAAAGGATGTTTAAACGGGTTACTTGCTAATATTTCAAGGATTTAAACGTTTTATTTTGAAGTTTCGAATTTGTTAAATCAGTTTATTGGTTAAAATTTTTGTTGTACATTTTGAAAAAACATTTAGACTTTTCTTAATAAACTTCAAATCATAAGCATAAAACTAAAATAGCCTGTTTAGAGAATTCTTAAGGTCTTACAAGGATATCGCATCATTTACGTCAACAAGGTTGTAGTGAAAAGAAGAGTGATTGAAAAGACAGCATGCATATTAATTACTTAAGCCAATATAATGTATTTACATATGTGTGGAATGACCGTTCTACGTCAACGATTATGTTAATGTATTTATTAAATGCAAACTTGTTTTAAATAAGAATTAGAATTTATAAAGGACTATACTACTCACCACCACGGTCAATGTTGAGAGGCCATCACGTTCAATATAAATAGTGGTGCCACCACCTTGAGCTAAAGCCAGCTAGAAAATATTTATATAAATAGATTTTGTAGTGTCATAAAATCATTGATCAGAAAAATAACTGAAAAAATTTGACATTCTATGAGGTAAATCAATAATGTAGTCGCAAAAATATATTACCTCTCCTTGTAATTCCTCAGGAGTAACATCGTACGGTATATCGGACAATTGCGGCTCATTCTCCAGAATTTCCTTTAAATGACTTTCCGTAGCGTTTACCAATGTCTCTAGTTCTTTTCGTTCAAAATCTTGTCTCCGCATTTTTTTCAAACGTTTCAATTTATTTTTCTCTCGATTTCTGCCAATGCCACCATTTCGTATGCGCTGTTCCCTCTGGGCCTTACGCGCCAAGTTGATGGGTAGGTGTTTCTTTCTATGATCTCGTTGCATTTTAAAATTATGTGACATTATGTGCTATATTTACAAAACTACTTTACATTCGATTTCTTGTTTGAAAATATTGTACTTTGTGGTTGATATGTAAACAAATTTTAACAGCTGTAGTTGGCTCATTCACAATAGCAGTGGAAGCCACTGAATGCTCGGTATAAGGAGTTGCCAGAAGCTTTTTTATACTTGATATAAAAATATCAGAAAAATTAGGTTCAACTGAGAATTTTCTGAAGGGATTTATTCATATGGAAAAAAATGTTTCGGAAAATCACAGCTATCATATGAAATATGCAAATAAAAAAGAAAAATCTGTGACAAATTGTGTAGAAAAAAGTATAAAAGGCAAGCGCTTCTGAAAATAGCTAATTATCTAAATAAATCGAAATTATCTGCAATTATATGTATATATAGAAAATAAACTAAAATGAAAGAATTGTTGTAAAACCGCTTTCGAAACGCTATAATGTTCAATATTCAGTTCAAATTTGTCTACACAAAAATTATAAATAAACCAATTCAAGTTGACAGTTGTCCGAACAAAATAATTGCTCTCCCTCAAGAAGAAACTACATATGAAAATGTTGCCTGGAACATATAACTGAATCCAGATTAAGTTAAACGGTAAGAAAGTTTTAGCTTGAAAAATACAAAAAGGAGCTTTGAATAAAAAAAGTTAAAAAGGCTACATTTTTGAATTCACTGCCTGTGCAAGAACGAAAGCTTAACGCTCAAAAATGCAAATGTAAATGACATATTACCAGGAGCAAATAGTTCAGATATATGTATTATTTGAAGGCGAATTCAAACCAGATGAACTCGAAAGCTCAGCGCACTCATTGTGTTTTATCATCTTTTATTGTCAAAATGGGCTTTTGTGTACATTTTTCTGATTTTAAATGAGTCTTGAACAGTTTATTTTGACATCCAAGAATGATATTTTCCAAGGCGAATTCTCTTGCGACGACTATTTAATGCATTTTTACCTTGTTTATGATAAATACAAAATTGTTAACGCTTACTATAGTTATCGATAGCAAATTAGGTTGTGTCAAGAAAATTTAAAAAATGTCTACTTAAAATTTACGTGTCAAGCTTGAAACGTTAAAAATGTTGCGGAATCAAATTCTGCGTTTTAAGGCATATTAGGTTTTGTTTACATTTTTTATATCTACTTCTAAATGAATTTTTCGTTCCATAATTTTGAAAAATGCGAATTGGTTTTTTAATTCGAATTAACAGTTTTTGTTAAGATAAATGAATACTCAACATTAAAATAAAACAGACATCCACATTTTTTTCTGGTTTCGCAGTGAGCTAATCAATTTTTTACTTTTATTTAATTTTTTTCTTTTACACATTTTTATAAGATTTTTTTGTTGATCCTATAATAATTATATATAATTCGTTTATTTATTTTATTTAAAGATATTTTTATAATAAGATGCAATGATTATTTCTTTTTATTAATTTCTAATAATAAAATGTAATAAGATTTGTTTATTTTAAAAAGAAAAAAAAAATACTTTAAGATTATAAAAATGTAAATTTTCCATTAAGTATTTTTATTAATAATGTTTGTTCAAAGATGGTGAAATGAATTAACATTAAGGCTACTAGAACTGCAATTGTATTAGGTTTTTATTAAAATTTATTATATTTCAAAGAATCATAAACTATTTGAAAAATAAAATCTACTTTTTATGCTAAATATTAAAAAAAATTATAATAAGTATGTTTATTTTACTTGTATATATTAACATTATTATTTCATTGATTTTTTTACGTTAAGAACTTTGAAATAATTATTTTTGTTTGCTGTATTATCATGATATAAATAATCCTTGATGCTTTATGAATATCTAAAGAGATAATTCTTTTTGCTTTGCATGAACTGCCTTTGAATGTTTCAAGTGTCGTTTAGGATTTTTTTCTTTGAAAAGGCAACAGAAATCCTTGCCAAATTTGCTTGTATTTGTTAAGTTTTTGTTTTAAATTTGCTTATGTTTGGTCTCAAGTAGTTAAGGATTTATTTCTATGCAACTTAAATATTATTGGTTGCTAGCAAAAAATCCATTGTAGTATTTCAGACCAATCAAAAAGCTGTTTTACATATCAAATACATTGCGGTAAAGAAACTCGATAAAAAACTAACTTTTCTTTTATTGCTGTTCGCGAAGGCGTGTGAGTGTTATTTGTTGTTATTTAAACAAACTTCTTTCCGTCTTGAATTTACTTCCTCTACACATGTTCTGTCTCTTTCATACATCATAGGCAAACGGCATTATTTAAGTGTTGCTATTTCTGTATATATGTGTGAGTTTTTTTAGTGCATTGCATTTCCGGTGGTGGTTTGAGCTCTTATTTTCCTCTTCTCTTATTGGTTGGTCAGGCCAATAAGTGAAGCTCTTTTATACACACACACACATTCGCATAACATTATGTACATTTAATGTATGTCGTTCTTGTATGTGTATGTATAAAAAACTTTATGAAAACAAGCCGCAAAACTATATGACGATTGGCAGGATTTATTAGCTTTTGTTATGTACTGTTTTGTGCTCGTGTGCTGGTGTCCTTTCCCACTATGAGTAGGGGATGGCTTTTGTTGCTGCTGATGATGTTGCTGTGGTTATTGGTGGACTGTAACGAAAGAAAATATAAATAATACATGTTAGTTGTGTCGTAAAATTACTCGTGATGTAAAATTTTGAAATTATTTTCGAATTTTCAAACATAATAAAACTATTAGCCCATTTCATGATGTCGAAAGAAGATCTAAGCGAACAAAAGTTAGTCACTAGAATTCGAATCAATTTGGATTTCTTTATTTCGAAAGCTTTCCCTCGCTTGTGCTTAAGTGTGTGCTTGATGCGATATTTGTTCTCGCATTATTAGCAATGAAAGCGTTCGAAATAATGAAATCGAATTTTGTATAGAAACATTATGTTTATTTTCTACTGCTCGTCAACATTCTTTCGATATTGTTAAATAGGCCGTAAAGAATTTTTCTTAATTTATTTTTTCTTATTAAAAAATATGAGCTAAAAACGAATTGATACCCTTCTTAAGAAACTAATTTTAAAAATTTTTTGGATTTTTTTAAACATATTTTAACGGCCTTTTTCATAAAAATATAATTTGTGTTTGACATGTATTTTAAAGAAATTTTTATGAAAAATATGTCTTTTTTATTTTTAAACATTTAAAAACGTTTTATTTAACAAAATGATCTCATATTATTCCGAATCTAGTGATTCCGAAAATTATGATTTATTTTAAAGCTTTATATTTGAATTAAAAGCTTTATATTGTTTTTCAGCATTATCCAGAAAACAATGTTCAATTCAGGGAGACTTCAAGTTATGGACTAAGTATTCAAAACTTTGCACATTATATAATATATTTGTTATTAACATTTATTTCTTTTTATTTGTAACAAACGTGTCTACATAATTTGTTATATGTATATTAAAGTTTGTTCTCTTTTGTTTTGCATAAAAAGTTTTCAAGCATAGAATTACACCCTCGTAAAGTGGCTGCAATTTTGATGTAATATTTGGAGGAAAAAATACCAGATCAATAGATTTCAATTTACTTCGTATGTCTTTTGGATAAGCCGGACAATTATCAATAAAGAAAAGAACTTTTTTCCAGCAGCAGAAAATTGCTTATCCACTTTGAGCATCCATTCTTCAAAAATTTGCCCAGTCATCCAAGCCCTTTTGTTATTTTTATAATCGACGGGTAGCGACTTAATACCACGGAATCAACTGGGTTTGCTACTTTTTCCTATCACTAAAATTTTGAGCTTTTATTAATGACAGTGTTGTTAACTTAGCTAAGTATTTCCCAAATTAAACTAGAGTTTATAAAGCAAATTAGAAAAAAATATGCGTTGACTTTTAGCGACAGATCTGGAAATGTTTGCTTAGCGAAAATTTAATGACAGCACAAAAAATTAAATTTATAGAAACGATGCAAAGTTTTGTACCATTAATTTTCTTCAAGTAAGAGAAAAATTCAAGTTATAGAAGTTCAAGTTTTAGAAACAAAATCTGTTGTCATGCTATTTGCTTCAATTTATAGAAACTTCAAGTTGTAGATGTTCAACTGTATTTGAAAAAAAAAAGATTTCATAATTTTAACTTTACACTTCTGTTGGCAGTTCCTAAGAACTGCGTATCATTGTGTTTGATCGAGAGGGAAAAGTAACTCATGGTAATATATCGTTTAAGCGGTTGCTTCTCATTTTTATCCATGTATATAATATAATAATCTTTATATATAAAAAAACATTTAATATTTTTATCGTAAACAAGGCACAATGAAATTATCAGGGCTAGCCTTTGGCAGGGCAGAATTGTGACCCAGTTTTTCTCTAATAAAATATATTTCAAAACCAGCCAATGAACCCATTTAATTCTTACCCAATATTTGTTTTTATTGAATTTTTGTTGTTATTATTTCGCAACACACATTTTTCTCTTTTTTGGCAAAGTTACAAAATGTGTGAATAATGTGAACACTCAGGTAAGTTGAGGGAATTCTTTTTGTCAGATTGATATAACGTGCATCTCTTCAAGTATCTTTTTAGCTTTCGTTACAATATAAATTAATGAAGAGTGCATCTCGTGACCAGATTGTCTGCTTATAACAAAAAATCGAAAATAAATGCTTAAATACAGTGATGTCCAAATTATAAGCATCAAAACAAGTAAGGTCATGAATGGTAAATACACAAAAGGCAAATTGTTGCTTCGTATGTTGACCGTTAAGTTTTAGATAATCAATTTAATTAAAATTAAGCTATTATTTAGCAAAAAAATGATTCACGTTCTAGAGCCTTAAAACCTAACACTTTCCTCCGTATTCATAAACGTTAGGTTAAGTTAAAGTATGCATTAAAAGCTATTTTACACACAAATAGTTTACTTTAAGCCTACTTTAACTTTAATAATTGTTAACGCTGCTTGTTTATAAATAAAGTCTTGAGACATATAAGCCTTAGAGTTCCCTCTACGTTGTCAGTGTATTTATAAAATTATATAAGATTTGACAATGTATGTTTGTATAGGAGACACAATATTTTTATTATGAAAACAAAAATTCCTCCTCCTTCTCTTTCTCCTTTTTTAATATTTACTATAAAATGTACTTTGTTTATAAAAATTGTGCCAAAAAGAAATTTGGCTTATGACGAAAATCTTCCTCGTACATACACTTAAAGAAATTTGCTCATGAAACAAACGAAGAAAAAAATAAAAAATAAAATGTGAATTGTGATGACTTAAAAATATTTGTAATTTTCTCTTTACGAATTATTCATTCATTCATAAAAATTTCTTTTGTTTGTTTGTTAATTGTAGTAGCGATAGTAGTTTTTCTTGCCTGATGCCATTTTGGCTACCAATTCAAGCAAAGATGAGATTGCATAATTTATGATCATGGAGTTTTGCCAATAAATATTTTCTGGATATGTTCCCAAAATGTTTTGTTGCTGTTGCTGTTGTCGTTGTTTTTGTCTTGTAGAATTTTGTTTGTCTTTCGGTTTCTTTATTCTGACGCTGTAAACTACAATATTTCTTGGCTCACGATCACTCGTTTTAAAAAACATGAATTTTTTTGTATGCAAACAAATCTTAAAGGTGGTTGGTTGGTTGCTGCGTTCAAATCGAACGTATTCATTCAATATTTTTCTGCAATTCTCAATAGGAGGGAATATGGGAATAAAAACTTCAATAAAATATATTTTGTTTAGAAAAATTTTGCACGTGTTTTTTGTTTTTTTTTTATTTTAAGTAAGGTCAGTTTTATTTTGATAGTTAAAGGATTCAATAACTAAATTATAGAAACGAAATGTTAATAGATCTTATTTGAAAGAATTTTTCGCTTATTTTTGGAATGAGAAATTATTAATTTAAGTGTTCTTTTAATGATTAGGTTTCAGCGAAACGCAAAATGCTGGCAAAGTATTAGTTCACTAATATATCGGAAGTTCTCAAAAAAGTTTTAGTTTTTTTTTCGAAAAATTATACTTTTATTTTTATTAATTTTTAGAGTTTAGAAGAAACGCGTAACAATATAAAACCGACACTTTAACCGTTTTCATGGCTGTTATTGCTATTCTTATTCAAATTTTTACTGAAAATGTCATGCCTAGTTTAGGGACCTTTATTTTTCTTTTACTTTTTCGTCATCAGAAAATGAAAACGGTAGAATTTTAAAATATGTATGCCAAAATGTTCTACAGGAGAAAATCTAAATGCTTAATAAAATTTATTTCCCATTTTTTACTTGTAAATATACACAGTGGTGGTAAAAAATATGGCATTATTGGCAATATGAATGAGTTTCTTTGAACAACATTTTTACTATCCGTAATGCCTTAAACTTCAAGCCATGGGCTTTCATGATATGTTTCTTGATTGGTTGAAGTCATACCTGTCTAATAGAAAATATACAGTTGTAGTGTAAAATTTTGTGTCTTTGCATTATACTGGTACTTCTGGGGTACTTCAGGGCAGTATATTGGGGCCTTTATTGTTTTGATTCTTATTAATGATATAACGAATTTTATTGCGGACTCTCAGTTTTTGTTATTTTCAGATGACCTAAAAGTTATTAAAGAAATTCATTCAGACAGTGATGCCCTTATTTTGCAACAGCGTATCGATGATGTGTTTAATTGGTGCTCTCTTAATAATTTATCGTTAAATATAAATAAATGTTACCAAATTACTTTCTATAGTTCATTATAGGGTTTCCCAATATAAATTGTGTGGTGATAATTTGGAATTAGTCTCTAAAATTTTAGATCTTGACATAGTGCTTGATTTTGAATTAAATTTCAAGTCCCATCTTGATTATGTAATTCCTAATGCTTTTCTTCGCTCTAAATTAGAATATTTTTCCTTTGTATGGAGCCCCTTCTATGTAAATAGAATTGTGAGAATTGAGAAGAGAAAAAATTTGCGAAATTCGCTCTTCGAGGTAATCGGGTGAATTTTTCATCACGTTCATATTATGCTCGTTGCCTGCTTTTAAGCTTAAAGCCACTTTATCTGAGAAGAATACTTCTTGTATGTTTGTTTTTAATTTAATCAATGATATCTCATACTTTGAATACCCATTTAATCTGATTTGCTTTTGTATACCTTTTAGATCTCTCAGGTTTCATAATATTTTCTTTGTACCTACACGTAGTACTAATTGCGCAATGAATGAGACTATGTTACGAGCTTTGAGTATTTTAAATAAGTTAAATAATATTATTAATTTAGATTTTTCTATATCTCATAAGGATTTCAAATTGTGTTTAGAGAACAAGGAATTATTGAATGTGTTATTAGACTAAGATTATACACTGCTTGCCTGTAAGGATATTACAATCCATTTGGCTGAATTATATATTAAATAGATTTAGTTTTACATGCATTGTTTCTGAAAAAGTTATATTAACTGTAATAATATCAAGTGATGAATTCATGTGAAGCAGTGTTTAATATGAAACGTAAAATCTACCGATTAAAAATATAACACTGATCAACATTTTCCTTAAAAATTAATTTTTAGTAAAAAAAATATGAAATAAAAAAAATCTTTTTATTAATATGACGGTCCGTCCGTTGGCAAAAATATTGAAATGGAAATCCCCGTGGAAATCACCATCACGGGGAAAGAGAGAACTTATAAACAGAAATTATTTGGGAAGGCTAAACCGGTAGAGATATAGGCGGAATGCATGTTTAAACAATATGATGCTCAACGCAATAAATTATATCGAAACAATTTTAAACGACTGGAAGAAAATCTGCCATGACCAATTTATTGTACATGCGATTGATTTGCGAAAGCAAATGAAATTCGTTTAACATCCCCGCAGTGCTTAAAAATTATCTACGTGGTATTACCACGGTCGTAATCAGTTGCGATATCAAGACCCTCTAGCCCACGAATAGCTAGCTCCTTTGTTGACCTTAAGATATGTGATTAAACGAATGACTTTCGCACAACATCAGCTAAACTAACCCGTCAGAAAATGGAGTAATTTTTTATGGATTTTTTAAGACAGGAATATGTTTAACCAATTTATTGAGGCCCTATACTCCTTATATATATTTGGCGAAAGAGTTTTCCTGCGTATAACATCGAACAGGAGTATTTGGAATGGATTATAGTACTGGATACTGGAGCATTATGATCACCCCACATGTTCACCATAATGCTGAGTGGAACTGATTTCTTGGATAAAATCGATCATGGATAAATAAATTTACTTTCAAATATTGCAAAATCTGGCGTTGCCTCATGTGGAAACATAATACCGCTGTTGTTAGTCTTCAAACACAATAACGACTCCAAATATACAAGCAGAAAGTCTTTGTAACGATTTGTAGACAATTTAATTATTGTAATGGATTGGGCTATTCAATCGCCAGAGCTATGTAAGTTCGATCGGGAATCTTTCTATTAAGACTCGCATACATATGTAGCAGAAACTACTTTGGTATGACGAAAATGTTTGTTTCATTCTTTTAATATAGACATACAATTCGTTTTCTAAATACAACTCTAATCTGTTATGAAGACAAAGTCTATCTGTAGTGCTACTTTTATTACCGCAGCTGTATCAGTCCAAGTGAAATCAGCATAACAGATTATTGATTTTAATAAAAAAAAGATTTTTTAAGTAATTTTTCTTATAAAATTATGTAAGACCAAATTTAATTGAATTTTTCATTATTCCGTTCAATTTTGATTATTTTTTATAAATTTTGCTTTTGAATTTTAATTCAATTTTTTTTTGTAATGCTCTGCCAAATATTACATTTCTGGCAGAATTGCAATTTATTAAATACAGTTTGTTTTTTTTTGTATTGAAAACAGTTAAATTTAACCATATTTTAACACAAAATAATAAAAAAAAATATTTTCAAAATAAATAGTCTCAAAAATTGCCAATTTTATTTTATTCAACAAAAAAATTTAGAGAAACTATTATTTATGTAGCTTTTGGAAAGCAAATTGTAAATTTGTGGGAATGAAAATTATACGTTCCTACAAACACTGTTTTGCTTACAAATAAGAACTACTTCTAGCTGCTGTTGCTGCTACAAGTGTTAATTATGTGTGTTTAAAGTGATTTACGTTGGTAAAAAGGACATCTTTGTTGGAAAATTATTACTCCTTATGTATTTGGTTTAATATGTGGCATTAAAGTGTTGTGTTTTAACAAAATTTATTGCCAACGGATGTGAATAATTGATATTAGTTTTATAAAAAGGATTTATTTAAAAATTTGTAGGTGCTTACAGTTGTTTGGTGCAAATGAATTGCTGAAATAATTTAGTCGAGCTTAAGTTGGTTTTATTGCATTCATTTTATTAACAAAGAAATTATTCAATTAATGATAAAAACAAATGTGAAATACTATAATAAAGCATTTATTTTGTACCATCTACTCAAAAGTTCTCTGAGCAATTAGTTTTGGTAAGACAACTCGCTGGAAGATACATAAATTTGAATTTATACATCTTGATCGTTAAAATCATTGTCGTGTACAAACAATGTTTCATTCAATTTTAAGCTATTCTCGGTTAAAGGTTAAGGAAATCGCAAAGAAATCGTTTTGTATATAAAAAGATTGTTAAAAATAATATTTTTCTTATATTACATACATATAAGAAGGTGGACAGGAGATTTGTGTATAGTTTTTGATTCATAACATTTTTGCTGTTAAATAATTACACCCATGTATATTTAATTATAAGAATAAATCAAACTAAAATACATATGTACTAATTAATTCAGCACACAGGCATAATTTGTTTTAATTATTTTGCAAACAAACTTATTTACATCTAATGTGGTGTTTAAATTATAAATTTTATATTAAAATACACTGAGAAAACTGTATAATAATGCCAAAAATGGCGCTACGTAATCTATGTACAGTAGGGTTGGTCGATTTTTAAGGACGAAAATATATCGATATTGTGTCATCGAAAAGTTCCACTACGACATATCAGAAAAATCAATATGCTTTTAATAATACTTTTCGAACGGTCTCATATCGTCGGTCACAGGTTCACAACCAACTCTTAACTCGCAAAAAAATCGAATCGGGTTTGTGTTTGTCGTTCTGAATGTTAGTACGTTTCATTTATATTTGTAAAAAAATTCCTTCCTTACTTCTCCTATTAATTTTGGTTTTTTATTTACTTCCAACACGGTTTAGTAACGGAATAATAACATTTTTTTTCTCCTGAAAAGTACAAAATAATATGTTAAGAGTTGTCAACCTGTGACCGACGATATGAGACCGTTCGAAAAGTATTATTAAAAGCATATTGTTCCTTACGAGTTGCTAGTAAAAATCTATATTTAACGATCAGGCGAAATTTGTGATCTACTACCATGAAGGTTTTAAGCTGTAAGAAGTTTGACGAAAATCTGTTTCTTGGAGTTTTAGAACCCATGAGTTTTACAGTAAAATTCGAAAAGATATCTGTTATTGTTCTGACTTGTATCTCATTTTGTGCATCTATCTTAAGAAACCGATTGAAAAAGTTGAAAATTTCTAATGAAAATTTGTAAGTTGATCCCAATCGGCTAAAATAGCATGACGTAATATGTGAACAGCTCCAAAAGCAGGAAAATTTCACTGATTGCTATTTTAGCTACTGCTAAATAAATATGTATGTATGTATGTGTATCTCGCACAAAATTTGATGGACATTAGCGGCTGTTGCTTTTAAATTAATTCTGGTTGTTTTTATTATTGCAATTTTCGTTCAAATAGCAAAAAAACAAATATTTTTAGTTCATTATTTTGACGAGTTTTCTTGTTCGTGAACAAAAAATATATACACACATATTTTTATATCGAACATACATACATACATAATTATATGGTCACATAAAAAAGTAAAAAAACATACGAATGGCTCGTAAAACCTTAAATTAAAAACAAAAACTAAGAAATGAAAACACTCGGTAAAAAAGTGTTTTATAAATATAGATTTTAAGCAAAATAAAGAAAAAGAAGAAAACACAAAACGACACAACAAAAATTATATTTGGTTTACGTTAATTTTATGTCGATCACTCTAGACGAAAAAGGTAAAAAAATATAAAAAAGCGACGACACTCGAAGGAAAACACTTTCTGCATTTTGTCGTCTTTTAAAAGTTTTTGTTTTCTAATTTTTCTTTTGCGATTTGAACACTTCTGGTACGCTACCTTATGTAATAGGAGAACTACATATTGAGTTGCAGCTTTTTTCCTATTTCAGTTATACTATTAATTTAATTTCGTCAACTTTCTCGATATAGATTTTTTGGATTTTTATTTTACTTTTCTTATGCCTATTTTTATGTAATTTTTTAATATAATTTATGTGTTTATGATATTTTAAATTTAACTTTTTTCTATTACTTTTGTTCATGGTAGTGTATTTTTTTTTGCTGGTTTCTGATTTTGTTAATGTAATTTTTCGATATATTACTGATATATTAAGTTTTTTTAATTGTCGATTTTGCTTTGATTTTTTTATATCAATCTTTTTTTCTCTTTGTAAAAATATAAACTTTTTAAATTTATTTATTTTTCTATGCTGCTTTGCAAATGAGGGGTTAGAAAAAAATTCGTAACAATCAAAAATCCGACACTTACCAATGGAGGAGCATTGCGTGCAATGATGCATTTTGATCCTGTTGTTGTTATTATTATTTATTCAACTTTTGTTGTTTGTTGTTGTTATTTTATTCGATGGTTATCACTGTTGCCGGGTAAAAAAATAATTCG
Organism: Gymnocheta viridis; assembly: GCA_956483585.1. NCBI lineage: Eukaryota > Metazoa > Arthropoda > Insecta > Diptera > Tachinidae > Gymnocheta > Gymnocheta viridis. Next base: position 44,814,437 of record OY101440.1, on the reverse strand, counting down.
AAAATGTTCTACAAGTTAAATTATTCCATTGCTATTTAATATGTATCCATGGATATATGAAACATAGTTCTTAACGGGCGTCCTCATCACCCCTTTCACCTTTTTTAAACTATAATTTTTATATGTAAATTCTGAATAATTTAAGAAATTTTATATAATAATTTTATAAGCATCTCTCACACCGATACCCGAGAATATTAATCAACTCGATCTTTAAAATATTCATCCTTATTCCAGTTGTCAATATTGACGTCACGTCAATGAAATACCAAAACATTGCCGCTTGTCTACTCGCTTTCGAAAACAAATTCGTGCTACTGACAGTCTATTTCTGTTCTCTAAGGTCTAGAAAATAACATGAGTCTGTCGATAGTATTCAGTTGTTTTCGACAACGTTGTTTACGTTGTCAACTTTAATATTGTGTTGACGTCACGTCGATGTTGACATCTGGAATAAGGGTGCAAACCAAACAAAAAAGAATCCATAACTAATTGTCGACGCCACATCAAGGCCACACCAAAAAATAAGCTTTTTTTGCCAAATCGCTATCGGTAACTATTTACTACTTTATTTTCCTTCCAAAAATTCATAAATTTATAATCAATAGTAGAGTATTTAAATATTTCTATAGTCACACACATAAATACTCGTAATTAAGTTTTTTTGTAAAAGTATTTTTAATTTATTTTTTATGTTTCGGCTAAAGTCAATTGCGCGTCATTGGTTTGGATTTAGAAGGCAGACTTCGTACTAGAGATTTATGTATCTGCATATTTGTTGTTTCTTTTTTTTCTTAGAACTAAATAAAATAAGATTATATAAATGCACAATACAACAAATATACAACATGCATAAGAAGTAACTGCAGATGTTTTTTTCTTATTTTTTTTTTAGATTAAATTGAACTGCGAAATACAAAGACTAACATTAATTTGATTTTTTTTCTCAAAGATTTATTTATGTTTGTGTGAATATTAACAAGTTCTGCGCATTTTTTCAATTTTGTGTTTTTTTTATGTGTTCATCTTTTTGTCGCTTATTTTCTTACATTTTCTATATTTATTTGAGTGTCTGTATAATTAGTTCTTGTCGTCGTTGTTATATTCTTATAAGATCATTTTGTAAGTGTTTTTTTGTTTTTTGTTGTTATTTTTGTTGTTGATATATTCTTAATTTAGAGTTGTTGTTAATTTGCCTTTCGCTTTGGTTTGTATTAATTTTCTAGGGCTTTGCTTTCTCTTCAAGCAATCTCGTTTTAGCTGTAAATTTTTTATTTATTTTGGAATAGATGACTTAAGTTAGATTCACCCATTTGTTTTGGGCAAAATTTTTGTCCATACAACATTTTTTTGACTGAGAAATTTCTGCAACACGAATCACTCAATTCAAAAAAATGCTCCGGAATATCAAGTCTATCTTATGAAATTAAAATTAAAAACCTGTGACAAATTGTGTAGAAAAAATTATGAAAGAGAGGTGCTTCCGTTAATAGCTAATGAACTAAATATAGCGAAATTAAATCAACGGACATTTATAGAAAAACGACTTAAAAATACAAGAATTTCTCAACTCACACCAACTTTGTCCGGTGAAAAATTAAAATTAAAGTAAATTAAAGTAAAGTTTGAAGAAGAGAGACGTAAAACTACATATGAAAAAAGTTTGTCTGGACAAAAGATTTATGGGTGAATCCAGCTTAATTCAAGTTGAGAGATGTCCGAACAAAATCATTTCTCTCTCTCTCTCTCTCTCTCTGAAGAAGACAGATCCCAAACTTTTATGGGTGAATCCAGCTTTATATTTATAATTTATGGCCTTATTCACAAACATTTAATAAAGTTATAGTAGGTTTAATGTTCGATTATTATATGGGAAACCCGGTTTTAATGCACACATTAACTTTTATTGATCGTTTATGAATATGATTGTTTGTATATATTTAGTTTTGTTAAAAAAACGTTGCAAATAAATTATTTTTAATTATAGTTTTGGCGCAAAATTCCATTGAATTATTTAGCAAAATTAGTTAAAAAAATCTACAAATCCTCTTGCAAAATCTGAAAAACCACTTCCATCCGTCTACATAAGCCGAAGACTTTAACACGGCACATGCTATTGAGAGATCAGAGGCCAAGTTATGGCATTCGATATCGTACGGAATTTCAATAGATCTTAAGTGGAAACTTAGATCGATATCGAATACGGTGATTCACCCACCGCGATTTTTTTATAGGAGAAAGATGAAGAAAGAAATATATTCTACTCGACTCTTTCTTCCATAAAAACAGACTTAAACCAAGACAACTTTCTCAATCTAACTAAACTTCATATGACAACATACATACGAGTACCTACATATCATTTTTTCACAATTTTCCTAAAAACTCTAAAAGTATTTATGAAACAATTTTTAACTGAAAGAGTTCAAATGGAAACAACATCTGCATCGTCAGCATCATAAGCATTTCCTGCAACATCGAGTTGTTGCACCTGTTTTCGCTTCTCAAATAATTTTTCTCCAGGGCAAATACTGTCTGATCAGTTCTGTCATTTAATTAAAATAAAAAAATGCAAGATATTATTTTTTTTCATATATTTATACGCAAAAAAGATTATATATTTTCTCAGAAATTTTCTTTTATTATTTTAGTACAAACTCAAGTTAAAAAAAAAACACTTCTGTTTCTGCTTAAATATCATTTGAAAATTTATATGAAACTTATTTAAAAATACAGTTGTTTGTCATTTTTGTTTCTTAATTCACAGAGTCATTGGAAATTTGTATTCTAATGCATTTGAACAACTTTTCTAATTTGCCAGAGTTGGTTATTATATAGAAACAAAATCAATTTTTACACTCAATTGCAGTCAAACCAGACGGAAGACTTGCAAAGTTGCAAATTTATATAGAAAGCATTAAGTTTTTGTGTTATGTGGTGACAAAATTAAATAAAAATTTTAATAAAAATAAACTCCAGAATGTCCTCGTATTCCATTGAAAATATGTACTTTAATCAAATCAAGCTGATTTCATATCCGCTAACAAAGTACTCAGTGTTTCAACCTCCTCCGTTGTTATTTTAATGTCAGTTGAAAATAACAACGTATAACGTACAATGGATTCTATGTGCCTCGGCCCTCAAAAAGTAGTCAAACTTCAGGGTGTGAGTGTGAGTGTGAGTCTGACAGATTGCAGTACAAAAAATCATTAGAAGTAAGATTAGGAGATCTTGCCAGGATATCTTGCCATGATTATATTAGCTGATTCGAAACAATACTTTGCACAAAAAAGGTTACCGGAGTTATCACAGGTTTTTAAAAGCTTTCAGATTCGTTTGGACATTTCATTTTGATGGAAGTTTGTTAAGTACCGTCACTTAATTGTGAATCAAATCAAAATTAGTTTAACGATTTTGATGAAATGTGACTTATTTTATTTGTAACATCATCAGCTTTGTGTGTGCATATTAAGCGGGTGTATAACCCATTTCGACAAGTGATTCTTGAATTCATTGAAATATGTAAAAAAATCGATTTTGGAAAAAATAGTTAGGGCTTTTCTATATTAAGGTAACGACGTATTTCTTAGCTTTATGCATATTTCTTGTATTAAACAATAATGAAATGTAATTTACCATTAAGCTTTTCTGCTGTAGAACTTTTTAGAACAATTTGGTTTGACTATTTAGCATTCCACCAGCTTCAATATCTGGCAACACTGATAGTGAACAAAAAAAAAAACAACAGTAAACATCCCCAAAGTCATGCTTTGAAATTGTTCATAAAAAAATTTAATAAATCAGAATAACAACAGCAGCAACAACAAGGGATCACTAAAAGCATTGCTCAAACTGTAAAAGTGTCGGGTTTTTATTGTTACGCGTTTATTTCCATCCCTAATTTACAACGTTCTGAAAGGATGTTGGTATACATGGAAATGATTTAGAATGCAGTATTTTGAATTTTAGAATTTTTGAAGGTTTGAAATAACAATTCATGAATTTTAATTAAACTTTTGCTTGTGAATTTTTCGCACCTGCTTCTTACATACTTGAACCCCTTTATTTTAAACTCTCGGCTATTTGAATTATTTCTCTGATGCCTTGAGTTTGAAATTATCGAGAGTTCACTGTAGTTTATACAGACTTACCGTTTTTCTGTCGCTCGGTTTCAAAAACGAAGTTATATTTTACTTTCTAGTTATATTTTAAATTCTAGATAAACATTTGTGCAATTCACAGCTCTGCTCAGGTCTTTAGTTTTTAATTTATTTCTATAAATTTTTTTTATAAAAGCAGAAAAGAAATTATTAAAATGTGCATCTGTTTTACCATATTTCTTTCATGTGCATATTATTTTCAACAACCAAAATATATAAAATTATTTTCTTTTGCAATTAAAATTTTTCACTCACCATACAGTCCTGAACAAAAAAAATAGCAGTAAACAAAAACCAAAATTTTCTTCGGAATCGAAAAATTTTTAATTTTCAAAGTAGTTTTAACAAAGCTTTTCTTCTATTTGATTGCTTGCAGTAAAAATGTTAAGATGAGCCTACATTTGAGAGTGTCAAATAGATATTTGTTTATAAGCTTCGCATGTTATTAAAGAGCTTTTCTTGTTAAGAAAAGATTTAAGTATCTTAATACCTTGGGGTATTAATTTTTTATAATAAAAAATAAGTAATAGAATTAAATGTAAGTAGTTAAAATCATTCCGATCGCAATGTGTGACATGCCTGTATATTAATTTTTCATTCGAAATATTTTAACCTACTGGATATTATATTTTCTTTACTTCTTATAATTTTTCACTTCTTTATAAGACCGGAAGTTCTGGTCAGCTCATACTTATTAGTAACCTTCTAGACTCTCTGTACAAAACTTTGCTCGGTTATTAATTGTTCACACAGGAACAAAGCGGCTTACGTAAGCCCATACTAAACCTCCAAATGTGCTACTTGTTTTGCTCTTCACTGTCTATAAGTACTTGTACAATTGCAATTATCAAAAAAATTTTTCTACTTTATCTTTAAAAGAAAGGAAACGTATATTTATCGTTTTGCGTAAGTTCCTCAATTACAATTTTGAATGTATGTCATCGTTAAAAAGGAAACATCATCAAGTTTTAGTGCATCAAACAAAACAACTTAAGAAAATAAGAAATAAAAAAATTTATTAAAATATTTTTACTGCAGTAATACACTTTTTTTATAATTTTCTTTCTTTTTTATAAACTGACACATAAAATGGCTTCATTGTCTATTGCTGAAATCAATACAATTTTAGTTATAATTTATTGTTGTATTTTTGTACAAACTGATTAACATACAAAAGGCATTAAATACTGCATTAGTAAATCATTAAATCATATTGTTTTTTTTTCTAAAAGGAAAAAATAAAACAAAGAATCCGAAAACACAAAGTAAAATATCTTTAGTGCTTAAGTTTAAATAATTTGTTGAACAAAAAAAAAAAAAAAGAAAAAAACAAAAAATAAAAATTGAAAATAGAAAAAGCAGAGAAGAGTAAAATATTATGTTTATTATACGCCAGGATAATTGCAATGGACATTTGTTTTATGGCCTGCAAAAAGAAAAAAGTTGGTGTTGGGCGATTTGTGACGCCTAAAAAGTTTTGTAGAAAATACAACAAATAGGAAATATAAACAAAAATTATAAGGCTGGAACGAATTTTAAATACGATACAACATTTAGTTTAGTAAACAACCAAAGAGTGGCTCAAGGACTCAATATGACGAAAACTATTAATCCTTTAAAACTTATTTAAGTGTAAAAAAATACAAGAGTTTATTTCCAATTTTCAATTAATTCGTTGAATGAACTAAACCAATCAGAGACTTAGTTCTGCAAATCGATGCATTTCAAATTGAGCTAAATAGTTCCATCAAAAGAATATTGAAATAACTGAAGAAAAAAACAACAAATTGGGCAAACACCCAAGCATATTTTGTTGATTGAAGCTGGTACATGCATGTGTAATAAGCGCGCATGGATTGGTAGCAACTTTAAATGCTTATAGTTCCCAAAATACTGAAACGATCTTGATAAAATATAGATTGCGCACATCTGCAAGCAAATGTCTTGGTTCTATATAAGGAGCTCAATTGCATGACATGTAATTTGACCGAGGCTAAGGTTTTTATTTCGCTCCAGTTTTTTTTTGTGTGACCGCTTCAAGTTCGCTTTGGCGACACCAGGTGCGGGATGGTCTACATCTTCTTTGGCTTTCATTCTAAGGCGTTTCTTCTGATATCGTCATTTGGACTTTCGCAAAATGTGCCCTATCTGTCGCCATTTTCTTCTTAATATTTCAGCATTTATGGAAAAATATATTTGAGATTCTTCGCAGGCACCGATGTATAAACACTTGCAACGAGTTAAGGTCTTCGGAAGTTACATTCCAGGATTGGTAACCTTAAAGAAGAGTGGATTTTTTGGAGGAGTTGATTGTCTTTGAGATATGCGCAGATCGCCATATTGTGTTAAGATGGCCTAATGCTCGTTTACCTCCTAAGGGCCCTTTTACAATATCATACTTCGTATTAAGCCTTGTCAAAAACTGTAATAATACGTGCTAGTGTGATAGTGTGAAAGCAAAATGTTATTAAAATGATAATTAATACGATAATAAGTTTGACATACCATAAAACTTTGACATTTTTAGAAATTTTATCTGAACGATACGATTTTTCATTTGATCAGTGTTGAATTTTCATAAAATCAAATTGAACAGTCAATTGTTTCGCCGCCGATAGCGTGCAGTCTCTGATTAGTTTTTTTTGCCATACACATACAAATTAATGAAATTTTGTGTTATTTAATGTTGTACTCTATATATAACAAATATAAACAAATCGAATCGGATTTTGATGCCAAAAGACTGTGTTTGTCCTTCTGCAAGTTAGGACGTTTCATTTAAATTTTTTTAAAATTTTCTACCCTTTTCCGTCTCTTGAAAAGTACAAAAACATTTTAAGAGTTGTCAACCTGTGACCGACGATATACTTTAACTGCTAAACATTTTAAAAGGAAACTGCTCAGCCGCCGCTTATTTTCGACTCATATTTTTTCATTTTACTTGAGATCTGATAGTGTAAAAACAAAATGTAATGTTACGTTAGATTTTTGTACAGTACAGTACACAAAATCCAATGAAAATCTTAAGACTTCTATGATAGTGTGAAAGGCCCTTTAATATATTATACGTCAACAATAACAAAAAACATAAAACTAATAGCAGTAACTCACTATTATGAGTGTATGAGATAAAGATGAAGTGTGCAGGTTCACAGAAATCAATCATTTTGTTTCGCCTATTTCAGAATATATAATTAGCATTTCTTGTCTTCTTTAAAAATAAGCAAATTAAACAAAATTAGTTTCTTAATAAAATGAGCAGTTGTCAAAACGAATGCAACTCAAAACAAAAAATGAACAGCTGATCCATATTTATTTTAAATTCATCTATAAAATGTTCCAACCAAATCAAGTTGCAACAATATCTTGCGTTTTTGTTTAGTAAAAGTAGAGTGCAACCAAACAAATGTTCACGCGTACACACAAATTTGTAATGATTTAGTTTATTTGCATTTTTTGGCCGTTAAATAAAAGAAATGTTGAAAAAAATATATATATAAAAAGAAAAATTGGAAATATATTGTGGTGGTGGTGGGTGATGTATTAAAAACAAACAAACAAATTACAGAATTTATTAAAGAAAAACTGCACAAAATGAATGCAGGAAAGGTTTAATTTTTAATATTGAAAAAAATATTTATAATTTAGGAATTGAAAATTTTATATTTTACAAAAATTTTATTTCATTATTATTAATTTATTTTTTCACACGATATTTAGCTGACATAAATATAAGTTTAATATATTAAATACGACTAGCACTACTAGCAGCTAGCTATATGTCCTATTGGCTATACAATTTTATTATTGGATACAATTAACGAGTAAAAAATGTTTGGGCGTTTCATACAAGATAACGAACGTAAGCGTTTACGAGTATGTAAGCAATTTCTTGGGGGTTTGCTTGCTTCTCTTGCTTACAGAAAATAAGAAAGCACATTGTATTGCTAAGACTTTCAAATCTTCAACAGCAAAATAATTTTCAAAATTTTAGTGGGTCCAAATATCATGGCATTTGCAAGCAGATTTGTAAGCGAAAAACTTTCTTCTCTACCTTACAAATCTGTTTACTGGTAAGCTCAAATGTAAACTGGATAATTAATGGTTCTAATTTTTCTCCTTAGAATTACAAATGGGTTTTTTAAGTTCTGAAATATCTAAGTTCTTAACTAATGTTCAGTAGCTCGATTCACTATGATTTATTACCATGAAAACAAGATTGCTAAATTTTGCTTAAATTTGTTTATATGGATTTCGTTTTTGCCTTGCATTTGTCTCGCCGTGTTGTTGTAGTTGCCGTAGTAATATCATCTGGTTGTCAATTCGCCTTGGAAGTACCCTTAAAATGCATACCAGGTAGTCGCGAGAGAATTCTCCCTGGCAAATATCATTCTTGGATCTACAAAATAAACTGTTCAAGGCGAATTTAGAATCAGAAAAATGTTTCAAAAAGCACATTTTGACAATGAATAGTTATGAAAGGCATTGAGTCATCAGGGTTGTCTAGTTCACCTGCTATGAATTCACCTTGCTTAAAAGCTAAAGAGTTGCATGAATGTGGTCATCAGCGAACATATTCATATGTTCACTGACTAAAATCCTATTTCGAATAAAAATCAGAACACCACACAAACAGTTGCTTTATTCATACCATGAGTGAAAACATTTTGCTTCGCTTGGTTAACACAAAGAGATTGTTCATTGAAACAATTATTATTTCGAAGTTCTCGCTCTCATCTCACATTTTCTTATTAATACGCAATAGAAATGTTGCCAGTTCGGTGATATAATGTAATCTTTTGCATGTGTTGCCCATGGGTAATTACTTGCGTATGTAATATCAAGTTTTAACTTTTACACATGTGTATATTTTAAGTATTTCTTAAATGATTTTCATTTTTCCTACAACTGCCAACACTGATCTTTAAAAGCATATTGTTTTTGCATGAACTTTATTGGTATTCATTCAAGACATGTTCCGTTTCACATGTGTAAATGTCAGTACGCTCTTGCATAAGTGAACACACAAACTTCATTACACTTGTTTCTTATTTACACCAGACCAAAATCTATTGCTTATGAGATTTCGAGCAAAATCTTGTTGATTTTGACTAGATTTCCCATACAAAACAAAATCTACTTCGTCACTAGATTTTGTCAAAATCTACTCTAAATCTCGTAGATCTTAGAGATGCAACTGTGGTTTTTCGTAAACTGTACTGAAAAATACTACGCTGTTTAATAATATAACTTTGAAGGGTGTGCTCGCCAGCTGTTTAGCATTTGAATAATAATTTTTCGTACGGAGTTTGACATTTGCAAATGAAAAATCCAATCAACTGTTTTTGTCATGGATACGAAATCTTAAAAAATGCCTTGTGTAAACGGTAGAGATTTTGATAGAGATTTCAATTGAAATCAACTAAATTTCGGTTTGCTGTAAATGCCATATTAATTATCGAGTGTTGCTTGTTCTCTTTTCATAGTTATACATCTGTATTGAATAGAAACTAAATGAAAAAAAAATAATATTGAAGGTTTCATGATCATCATTATTAAGTTTCATGCACTGCTTTATTAAAAGCGTTCAACGATTGCTTTCGGGCGTATGAGTGTTTTTAATTTACCATTTTCAAATACTTCATGATGTCTTTTAAAGATTTCTTGCCGAATATGGATGTACAGACGAGTATGTGCTGAATATGACAAAAGTAATACAAACTATGCTGTGGAAAGCAACAATAGTAAATTAAAGATTATGCCGCATTAAAAATCTGCAATTTAAAGCGTCTAAATGTCTGCTGCATTGTATAGAATACAAGATGTTAAAATGAAAAATATCGCCAACACATAACAATTTTCTTCCGCTTTGTTTTTCTCTCTCTCCAAATTTCGGTTTATTTCTTTCTATTTTTTTATGAACGTTGAAGTAAATGCTTGCAACATCAAGTGAAGCAAACGATTTTTTTTAAATGAGATGAGTTAAGATAGATGTTTATTGTTGCTTAATGTTTGTTTGTTTGGTATTAAGCCAAATAAAATGTAAATTTAATAAAAAAAAAATGAGAATGAAAACAATATAGTATTTTTGTATTGCTTCATAAAAAAACAAAGGACAAAGGACATTTTTGTGACTGTTATAATTGTAATTTTATGGAGAAATTTAAAATGGCTGGGAAGCTTTTGCTTAGTGCGTTTGTTTTGATTTGTAGCTTGTAGTGGTTTTTGGGAAAATTTGCATTGTGATGTTTGTTATTGTTTTCAGTCGCATGTGGCTGCGTGCCATCTACTGACCTGGTCGTGTGCTGGTGTGCGTGTGCCATTGTAGCCAAACAAAATTTCCACTTTTCCTGGCAATCAAACTTATGATTATATGTGTTGCAGTTTTTTTTTCTTTTTTTTTTTTTTTTGCTGAATCGTTGACGCACATTTTTGATAAGTTGCCCAGACTTTAATTGCAGCTTTTGCTGTTGTTGTTGCTTAATTTTCTTGGCATAAGCTGCTGCGCCCACTATTCGTAAATGTCTTGAAATATATATATACATACATATATGTATGTATATATTTCATGTTCTCGTATTGGCTCATCAAAATTGTTTTATATTTTTTTGGCCAGCTTTCTGGGGTATTTCCTATTTGGCTCTTGAATGGACATTTTTGCTTCGTCTTGCTCTTTAGCATTTGTCAGTCGTTCATAATGATGATGCTCCTCGTCAAAGACTAAACAAACAGGTGGTTGGCTGGTTGATTCTTGTTTGAAATTCCTTATTAAGTTTTTTTTATCTTCTTAAAGTTTGTTTAAATTGGCAAATTATTATTTGATGATTTCAAGTTTGATTAGTTTGGCAAGTCTATCAATTGTGTTCTTTGTTAAGAGGTCAATGGCCTTTTGATGTTTTGATTTGTATGTTGGCACCTAAAACAAGTTTTTTTTTTTGCTTGGACGAGGTATTCAAAAAGTGGGCTTGTTCACATTTTCACTCACAATTATTGGCTGCGATTTAATGCAACAACAAATTCGAAATAAATGAATAAATAAATATTGTAGTTTTGTTTATGTTATTGTTTGATTAAATCTTGGCATAAGTTAATATTTTCGTACGTATGTTTATACATTTCTTTGCCAGAATTTTCTCTTTTATTCACTTTTTTTAATTATTGATCATTTCAACACTTGTGTGATTGCCTTGCTGATTATTGTGACAATAAAAATTTTGTTTAGTATTATCAAAATGCCGAAATTTGCATTAAATGTCTTTTACTTTCACTTGATAGTTGAGATTTGTTACTTCGGAATCTCCAACTAAATGCATCTATTTGTTTCTACAACAACGAAATCAAATGGGGATTTGTTTTTGTCAATTCTAAGAGCAATCAAATAATTTTTCCCCTTTATTTTATGTTATTTCTTCAGTTATTGAAAACTTTTTCACAGGATATGCAATTTTTTTTTCAATTGTGAAAAAAATTCCACAATTAAGTAGAGATCAGGTGGTACTCAACTGGCGAGGTGAGTGTACCTTGTAATTAATATACATTGGCATCGGATTTATCAGCAATAACTAAAAAGCCATTAACTAAAAATTGCAATTGGAGTAATTTCGATAGAATATTTTTTTCAGTTTTATGCTCAGGACACTCAATAAATAAACAGTAAATAAAAATAAAAGGCAGATTTTACTCATCTAAGCCTGCCTGCCTTCACACTTTGTTTGAACTTTTCCCAAAATTAAATCACTAAACCCATCCATCTCTAAACAATTCTTATTTCAATAGTATTTTTTAATTTATTATTTCAATTAACATTGAACACGTCTCTTTACTGTTTCGACAATTAAATCCTTCGTTCTTAATAAATTATTTAAATTATTTGTTTTCCTTGCAATTTATTTCTAAATCTAAAACATCAATAAAATTTTGCATTTCAAACAACTAAAACGGCAAAGGGCAAAAAAAAGAAACAATGTAAAAAGATTTTAAACGTTTGGGAAGTCATAAATCTTTTTAACAAAAATAACAGCGACATTTTTGAACAAACAGCCAAAAAAAGAGAAAATCAAAAAAAAAATTACAAATAAAACATTTGGTGGAAATGATAAAAACAAGTGAGAACAAAATAATTTTAAGCTTCATTTTGTTGCCTTAACAACTGACCAGCATTTCCTGGGTCCAACAACTCTAAAGAATAACAAAAAAAAAGTATAAAATGACAAAAGGACATGCATATGCAAGCATTCAAGAGAAAATAATTGCCAAATAGAAAATATTCATTCAGTGCAGAAAAAATGAATTGACTTTAACAATAAGATATTTGCCAATTTCCGTTAGAAAATTCTTATAAAAAAAGTTCAAAATATTTCCATAGATTTATTTGTTCTGTTAAAAAAAGAAGAAGTAACATTTTTGTTTAAAAATGTCCAAAACATTGTTGTTTGTGTCAAAAGTATTTAAATTTTTTGGCTTTTTTTTCTCTTATTATAGCAGCCTCTTTGCCAAAAAACTCCGGCTCATTACAAATAAATTTCATTTTAGAAACGTGAACAAATTTTCTTGTTTTCTTTAACAGCCAACAATTACTTTTCGCTGAATTCTAAAGGACAAACAAAAAGGAAGCAGGAGACAACAAAATATCATTCACTTTTCGCGCCCCATTAAATCTTCTGTTGTAATGACTTTTAGGTAATTTGTCTTATTACTTTAACAGCCGTAACAGGAGAGTCCTTTTTTTTTTGTTTTTTTATTATTGTTTATAAGGATGTATTGCTAAAACATGCAAAACAATGCTAATTTTTTGTTTGTTAATTAGTTAATTTTTTTCCTTTTCTGGCTTTTTGCTTGTTTTTAATATATTTACTCGTAGAGTTGGAGAGCCAAATGCATTTAGTATTAAAATTGTTAATTGTTTTAATGGCGGTTATAAATTTGAATTTCGTGGCATGTTTTTGTAAGAATTAAATCAGTTTTATTTATGCATTGCACGTCAAATAGCAAGTTTTAATAAAGCCAATGAATTTTTGTTAACATTTTATAATTTTTAAAAGCAATTATGTTAATTAAACTCTTAAAAACGATGGCACATAAAAAGACATGAAAAGTCAGCTGCAAAAAAAAGTTTTGAAAAGATACCATTTTATGCTAAATAAACTATTTTTAAGATCTATGGATTAGGATTTTAGGGGTTATCAATTACATTTCAATTACAAATACGTATATATAATGTGTAATTGGTATATTTGCAATTACAATTACAAGTAATTTAATTTTAGGAATAAACTCTATTAAATTCATATCCAATTGTAATTGAAAAATCTCAATTGCAATTACTTTAAACCGTATTTGAAAAAATTACAAGTAATTATAATAATATATTTAATTACTAATTGCAAGTAATTATAGAGTGCCTACTTGACTTCAAGCGCGTCATAATTGACAAAAACGCGCAATAGCAGAGTTGCAAAAGAATCAAAATCAAAGAAGGTGACACATCGAAATATTTGGTGGGCACTAACTGCCTGAGTTGTTACTTCTCTTCTAATAGATTTGAAAAAGGACACTTTTCTGAACAAATAAGCTTTAGAAAACTTGTTTTAATTTGTTTCCACTTGTGTGTTTCGTATTAATAATAATTCTCGTAGGCTATTTTCTCAAACTATTTGTATAAACGAAGACAAAGATTTTCTTATAGCCAACAACAGCTGATAATTGATAAAATACATTAAAAAAATAAATGAACACTGATGAAGGAGGTTGTGTCGTCCTCCGAGAACAACAATGTTCCGTTCTGTCGGTGTATCTTAGTGATAATTACATTTTCTTTTGTTCCTGTGAATGTTGTCACATTTTCAATTCTTTTTGAATAAAAACGTTACGAACTGTGGCCTAATATCAATTACATCAGATTAGTAACTCAACTACGGTTCGAAATAAAAATCACATTAATTATTTTTTTAATCAATTAAATAAACCAACATAATATCCAAAGTAAATGTAAACAAAAATAAATTTCTTCAAAACAGATTAGTTTTTCATAATAAAATAACAAATTTACAAATTAAATGTTGCTGGTGGCAACCACAGAAAAACCTAGAAAAACACTCTTGTGTAGTTTTTTCTGGTTAAAAAATTTATTGGAATGAATAAAAATGAGAAGGAAAATAGTTATAACTTTTATTTAATTTTGCATATGACCTTAGAAAATTTGTTGCTGACTCTTTTATATCTGAGCAATACGTGTAACTATAACACACAATTTATAATATTTTTTTCTTATAGATTTGCCAAATAAAAATTATTGAGGTTTCAATTCATACAGTGCAATAGAAAAGTTATTGCACTTGTTCTTTAAAATGTACATTTGCAATAGAATTAATAACATATTTAGTTCATGTCTAATATAAGATTGAGCCTTCCAAAAAACATTCCCTTTAAACAATTTTTTTCTTACATAAATGAGTTTGTGAATAATTTTAAATCACTGTACCATTTCACACACAAACGATTTTTTACTGGCTTGCAAAAACCTAATATTTGTTTTCTTTTTATGCGATATTAGAATTTATATGAAAGTAAATAACATCATATTTTCATAAATTATTGCCGTTTGAATCTGTTCTTATTTTTTTGTTTATTATTTTGGGAGTTCATGCACAAATGCAGTTTTCTTAGATTTTTCTTTAGATACTCACAAATATTTCTATATTATTTTTTTATAATTTTCGGCTTCTTAAGGGTAGAAGCGATTCTTCGCTGTTGGATATTATTAAATTTGTATTTCTCCATATTCATATAGACAATAAATAAATATTCATCTTGTAAATGTTTCTTTATTTCTTTCAGTCGGCTCATGTTTAATTTGTTTGTGTTGTGAAATTGTTGTTTGTTTTATTGTCATTTTGTTGAATTTGAAAAATATTTATGTGGCGCCAAATTGTCGTGACATGAGCTTAGAAATACATATTAAGATTTTTCTCAAGAAAAATTTAAATATACTCGTACAATATACTTATAAGTTTATATGCTAAAATGAAATGAGTTCAACCATACATGTACATAAATCAAAAAATCAAAAAGAAATTCTTAGAAAAAATTTATAACGCCTTGAAAATGCATTTGGGGTTGGAAAAACTTGACCTGATGTAGACAGAAAAGTATATTAGGTTTGGTTTAGGTGAGAAGTTTTTTTTATGTGAGTTCTGATGCCCAAAGAACCACCAAGCATTCTAGTGAAATTCTGTAAATTTTACTCTTGAAACCATACAAAACTCGACTAAGCCCCGAAATCGACTTAAACCTCCAAAAATTCTTAAGAATTTTATTTAGTTTTTATTTTACTTAATTATCTTTTTAGGCTTTACTTAATGATTTTTTGTTATTTTACTCCGTAAGTGTCTGTATTAAGTCTTAGATTGTTTAGTTTAAATTTTATGAAACTGTAGTGTATCTCACTATTAGATTTAATTAGTATTTAAGTTAGGGTACCAGCAATAGTCGACTATGATAGGTATTATTAGTATTAAGATAGGTGACGTTAGTTTACACTAACAATGTTTAATTATAAAATTACAAAAACTAAATTATTACATTCCAATTACAATTGGAATAAAATTGGAAAAGTAAAAAAAAAATTCTAAACTATTGGAAATTGTCAAATTAATATAAAAGAAGGCAAAATTTTGAATAAAGCTACATTACTCAACCTGCCGGTATTTAGTTTAGTGTACACTAACGTAACCAATCAAATGCTGCGTATTTTGACAAGCCTTCCGCCTTTTTTGTGTCGCGGCCTCTCTACCTTCGGAATCCTCGTGAGTTTCGCCTCTAAATTCTCTTGCTGCCTCTTGCGATACTCTCCTATCGTCAGCTTCGTTGGCCCCGGCGTGTAAACGGGTGCGTTGGTGACTTGACCTGCCGGCTTATATTCCTCTATAGGTATGTTTTTGTCTTTGTTTGACAGGATTTCCATGTACTGGTATAAGTTTTTAAGGGTGGTAAAGTTATAGGTTAATTTATCCTACCCGTGCTTTAGCCGGAGCTAACAAACGCTACTGGCTGAATTCTTGATGAAGGTAGTTGTATGCATGTAAAAAAGTTCTTTAGGGTCCAGTTTAAGTTAAATTAAAGTTACCGGCATTTAGGCAGGTTGAGTAATGTAGATTTATTAAAAATTTGGCCTTCTTTAATATTAACTTGACAATTTCCAATAGTTGACAATTTGTTGTTACTTTTCCAATTTGATTCCAATTATAATTGGAATGTAATAATTTAGTTTTTGTAATTTTATAATTAAACATTGTTAGTGTAAACTAACGTAACCTATCTTAATACTAATAATACCTATCATAGTCGACTATTGCTGGTACCCTAACTTAAATACTAATTACATCTAATAGTGAGATACACTATAAAATTATAAAAGAATTCTTCGGACAATATTTTTGCAGAACCTGAAGAACTCATTGCAGACTTAAGGCTTCATTTCGATTCTCTTGAAGTAGAATTCCTTATTTATTAATTCGTTAAAGTATTTTCACCAGTATTGAATTTTTTAAATTAATATTTTTTTGCCTAAAAAGGCAAATTTTTTTATCGCCCATTCTATTTTTTATGGCATTTTACACGATTTAATTATTTAGCTAAAAAGTCTCTTTAAATCTAAAATTTTTTCCATTATCACTTTTCTAAAGTGGTATTTTTTTAACGAAAACACCATAAAGTAAATTCCAAAGAATCTCAACAGTGCAAGACCACCGTAAATAAACAGCAGATTTTTATTTATATGTACAAAAGCTTCCGTTTTGGAAAATCTTATGAGTCGATTGCTCAGTATTATTTTGTGTAGACATTTCCGTGTATGAGCTTGAGAGCGGTATTTTATATGGAGATGTGGATTTTTAAATCTCAAAGTATACTTTATTTATGACTATGAATATGCGCCAAAGTCTTTTTTTATCAAAAAAATATAAAATATTATACGATTTTTTTCAAATATCTTTTAAAAAGGCTCTGAAAATTATTTCCATTTACTGCAAATATGATCAAAAAGAATTTGTATAAAATAAATTAATTTTTATTTTAATTATTATTTTTTGATAATCTTTCTTCTACAGCTACAAATTTTACATGTTTTTCTTTAATATTTTGGACGTTTGAAAATCTTATTTTTACTTAATTTCTACTGCAGTAAATCGTTCGATTTACAGAACACAAAATTAAAAATTATACCGACTTGACTTGTCTGACAGAATACGGAGGCTTAAGAATGTTTGATGATTCAAATTATTTTTTTTAAGAAACTAATATTGGAACTTATCGCTCCTTAATGCAAGGTAGTCATATCTCAAAAAAAAATCGTTCGTTTAAAGTTTTTAATTTACACACACATTAGTGGAAAAATAAAAAAGTAATCTCCCCTCAAGAGGTGAGTAAACAAGATATTTCTATAAATTTTTTATACAAAATGAAGAGCGATACGGCGAATATTTCTGCATTCTAAGCTCAAAAATCTCGTTTTTTGAGATACGACCGACTACCTTGCAATAAAGGAGCTATATAATCATCACAACAGCAAGGCTTTCCAGCTAGCATTTTCAAGAAAGAGCCTACTGGGAATCTCATGAAGAACGTTTTTGATCGTCGACGAGCGCATTTTATAATCGTAGAAGATTCCTTACACGGGAGAAACAGTTACACGCATTGATTCTTTTGTGATATTCTTCCATAAAACAGCGAAAGACGCTTATATTAATCGTAGAGGGAATTATTTCTGATTTGTGTAGTTAAACAAAGTGTAAAGGCAGAATTAATTTGTACGTTCTGTTCTGCTACGGATCAGCTGTTTTGTTTCTTTCAATTGATAAACTGTGGTTACTTTTTCATTCTGTTCTGTTGCGAGCTATTCTGTAGGAAATAGAATACAACGTTAAGTGACAGTCAAGAGTGTGTACGTATCAAGGTGTATTTAACTAGGTGACAGCATTAGGAAAACAATTACAACAATACCAGAACAACAGGCATTTTTGTTTGTGTAGTTTCATTACGTATGTCAAAAACCTAACCCATAAAACAACGAAAACAGATACAGAAAAAAAGTAAAAGTATTTTGTATGTATTTTGACATTCGCAACTAATAGTCAGCTGCTGTAATGCTGTCACCTGGTTAAATACGCCTTGGTACGTATCTCTTTTTTGTGGTGTGAAATATTACAAATTTTGTTTTAAAAGTCAGAATACATTCTTTTAATTCAAATTATTATTTACATTTACAAAATGCATTCCTATAATTACTTCCTCCACATCCTTAAGTTCAGACACAACAAGTAACTAAGAAATATTTTCTACAGAAAAAAACGGCACAGAACGGCAACGAAAAGTAAAAACTAATGAGGCCTTAACATTGTTGTTTTCGTACTCTTCAAATAATCATTAGAAGATTTTTATAAGACTTGCGATTGAAATCTGACAAGGGGGAGGGCCACTTGAAAGCTCATACCTGATTGGATCGTAACTACTTTGCTACTAAACTAGAGTTGTGTTCCTTTATCCTGCTGAAATCCCCACACAAGAGTTGTATTATCCTCTGCTTTCGTATTAAAAATCTGTACGCGATTCCGGTCATTGCATTTTTTTTAATATGAAGTGAAAACTGAAATTTACGCAGCACAAGTATGAAGAAAAGTTTACATTGCACTGTAAACTGTTTATTTTAAAAATTAAAGAAATCGTAACAAAGATAATTAATTCAGGGAAGTCTGTTTTAGGCATTTCCCACAGGAAAGTCTGTAATGAATCAAGCTGCAGTGAGCGGCGTCGTTCATAGAAATATTGTTAAGGGAAATGCATTTGCTCTCTCGAAGGACTTCAAGGCATTTAATAGTGGATTTGATTTTTGGCAACATCAAAGTATTTAATTGGAAACTTTGAAGCTTTTGTATAATTGACTTGATTTTCTCCAGTTTCGGGATGTATAATTTTTCTCATTTTAAAATTAGTTTCTAACTATGGGGCTTTGCTTAACTTTTTTGCTTTTTTATTTCACAGCGTTTGCATTTTATTAAACAACTTTAAAAAAAATTTGTTTGATTTTTTTTATGTTTGTTTCCTCAAAACTGCCATTTATGAACCGATTTGGAACATTTTGGCTTCATTTTGAAGGACTTGCTTCCTTATTTGCTGTCTTATTTCACTGCGTTTGAGCTTTATTAACCAATTTCAACAAAAGGAGAATTAATTTTGTTGTTTGAAATTTTTTTTTTATATTTGTTTCCTAAAAACAGAAATTTTTGAACCGACTTTTAATATTTCTGCTTTATTGAAAAGGACTTGCTTCCAGATTATTGTAACAAGGTTTTGTTTTTTATTTCAGACTAAGCCTCAGTTTGTCTATACATCCGTAAATATGTTTTGTAGTATCTTGCGTTTTGCAAAATCTAATTAATTTTTAATTGCTCACTTCTCTTCATAATTATAATTTCGAAAAATTAAAAAAGTTTTGTTTGTTGAGGGTTTTAGTTAGTCTATATACATGCATTTCATTAGTGCTAATGCCAAATCATCAGTAGACCTTAAACTATATTTTTTGAATAGTTTCAAAGCTCAACAAACAAAACTTTTTTAATTCTTTGAAAAAATAAATATCTCGAATAATAAATTTAATAATTTCCTAATTTCGGATACTTATTTTTTCTTAGCATGGGCAATTTATTTCGTGCGGAGTTATTTGAAATTTTTGACTTGGTTTTTTTTTTGTTCTTTGGGGAGTTATTTGAGTGGGACCTAAGTCACTATTATATCTGTTTTACTACATCTTTAAACACTTACCACATTTTCTTTTAACTATTTTACAGAATATTACGACGTCCTCTAAATAATTTGGTGGTCAAAGATATTTGCTGTTGTTCATGAAATTCCCACAGCTGCAGGATTATTTACGTGATGATGTATTTTGTAATAATTTAAAGCTGTTGAGCATTAAGGTGAGTGAATATTTTGTTTAACTACAATATTTGGCCATAAGTTTTAATCCACTATTATTCAGCATTAGATTTATATTTATTATATTTATATATTATTTTCATCAAGATATATATAATTATATTTTATGCACGTTTTTTCATAACTATTTATTTCGTTTATTATTTCATATTTAATCAATTATGTAATTTTTTATAGTTTGATTTAGAAATATTTTCCGTTAGCACTTGAATAAGAAATTAATTATTTAGCTTATTTTCTTTTAAGATTAATTCTATATGTATTTTTTGTTAGTTATTTTTCTATATATATTTTTTTTGTTTTTTGTTTTTTCTTTTTTTTTTGTTTTGCTTTGTTTTATTTAACTTAATTTTATAGTTGTTTAAATTTATATTTGAATGTCACTTCAGTGTTCTATTTTCGTGCACAAATAAATCGCGTATAATCCCATTATTTGCGATACAAGTCCAATATACTAGAAGGTGATGTTGTTCTCAAGTATTTAGTCCATTTTTATTTATTTATTTATTTTGTTAAACCTGATTGGAGCTGCATGATCGAGACGAGTTGGACGTTGGCTGGTTGTTAGTTTATTAGCGTTGAACTTCTATCCAAATACTGGCTTATACCCGAAAATATTTTCAATAGCTGACCTTTATATTCTTCATAATTTTGTTGAATCAATTTTTATTTTTTATTTATTTTTTATATATATTTTTTTTTAATTCTTCACTGTGTGTCGGTTTGGAACGTTGGAACGTGTTGTATCTTCTGTATGTTCACAAACGAAATTTTGATTTGGCACTCCAAAATATTGGCTTCTGTTTGATTTGGGTAATCTCATACTTCATCGTTGGACAATGACATTTGTTAAAAAAGAAAAAAAAAAAAACGTTGATGTTTTGGCCAAAAACAAAGAAGAAAACTGAACATTTTCATCTTTTCATATGAAATGCTTTATATGTTTACTTCTGATGAATCCTTTTGTTAGTTGGCATTTGTTGTTGTGCATCTTGGACCATCACCACCGTCACTCGATGACACGTTGTGTTGACCAGAAGAAGAATTTTCTTTTTCAAATCGTTTTTCATCGTTCTGTGGACTTTTTTTTGGCTGGCTGTTTGGTTGTTTGGCGCGTATGGCGAATTTCTTGGATGCGTCTCAGTCATAAAAGATGTTGATGGTTGCCGTAGGGCACACAATTTTCGTTGCCAGCCGCCAGTCAGTCAGCCAACAAATATTAAGTTTTCTCGTACACACCACTCATGTTGGCTCGCGCTTTAGCTGGCTGCCTGCCTTATTGTTAGCCAACTGACTGACGACTAACGTAGCTGGCTATCAACTACATTACGGTGTGCCAGCAAAACATGCAAGCAGGCCAGCAGTTAGTTTGTCTACTAGTGTCGCTAATGTTTTCATCGTTGTCGTCGTAGTCTCCGTCGTCATCATCATCATCATCACCATCATCATCATCATCAACTACATGAACATGAACCATCCACAACATCATTCTTTTGACTTGGGAGAAGAGTTAAAATGCGTTCAAAGAGCATCACATTCATAAAACACATGTGAGTGCTATTCCAACAATTTACACACAACTATACAGACTCTGTATTATTATGGTCCTACCATCACCCGTGTTCCCGCAGTTTCTCCATTACTGCAGCAATGTGCACATTGTACAAACATTTTGCAAATCCAACTGGCTCTGCTCCAAACTCTTTTGTTTGTTTTAGCAGTTTTATGTGTGTTTTTCCTTCTCTGGTTGCTCTTATTTTCTCGTTTCGTTTTAGAATCGCTGTTGTCGACTAAACTGCACTTCGTTCATCTTGGGGAGAATTTCCTTGTTCGTTT
Source organism: Gymnocheta viridis (assembly GCA_956483585.1). Classification (NCBI taxonomy): domain Eukaryota; kingdom Metazoa; phylum Arthropoda; class Insecta; order Diptera; family Tachinidae; genus Gymnocheta; species Gymnocheta viridis. The sequence continues at coordinate 44,792,451 of OY101440.1, read as the reverse complement.
GCATTCGTTTGATTCCATTTGTTTTTTTTTCTCAAGCACTTGTTTGACTTTGTCACACTTGCAATGTCGGTAACGACATCGACTCTTTGTTTCATCGGTCTCTCTTTCATGAACTTGAGGTACTATTGGCTGTTTGTGTCTGTCTTTTTCGAGGCATATAGATGGATGTGTGCGCGTGTGAGGTCTAATTTTAGTGCAGTTTTTGTGACACAGTCTATGGTTTATACAGATTTTATGGTATAGATTTGAATTGAAGATGAGGATCTTTGCTTCCATTTACTTTATTTTTCTTTTGCCAATACACTGAAAAAATGCCTGCTAAATACGTGTTAAAAATAAATAATCAACAATAAATATGCACGTTTAATAATTTCGCAAATCGAACTGAGTGGTTAAAATTTTATTTTTCTTGTTTACAAAAATACTTTTGGAAAAATTGCGAGAGGATTCAATAAGTCTGTTTAGGTATTAACGAATCCTGAGACCTGTGGCGCCTAAAGTCTAAAAGACTTGTACGGCTCTAAGTTCTTGAAATTTTGTATTTGCGTCAAGGCGTATTAACTAGGTGACATTATGAGTACAACAACACAAGATCAACAGGCATTTCTATAATGTTTCTGTCAAAAACATCTACAGAAAACAGATACAAAAAATATAATTACTTGACAATCGAAATATAAAGCATAAGCAAGGTAAAAATAGTCAGCTGCATTAATGATGATTCCCGGTTAATACGCCTTAATTTATGTCAATAATCTAAATCGACTGGATTTACAAAACTTTAGTGCTATTTTTTTCTTTTATTCATCAAGTATAGTTTTCTTTATAAAAAACCAATAATTAATTTGTTTAAAGAAATATACCAACAAATTTCTCTGACTGTATTAATTCGCCACTCTGTATCTATTTAGTGTTTTCGTTTGCTTTGCTTATAAAAAGGCTTTAATTTTATTTATTTATTTTTAGTTGGATTTTTTTACGCTCTTGCCCATCATGAAAGTTGTTGCCCACAACAACTCAATATACCGAAAGAAATTCTACGTGATTGGGTTCCTTAAAGATCTGCTATCCAAACAATCTTTTGCATTGCTACTGTTTACACTGACAATAAGTCTCCCCATTTATTTTTTTTTATATATTTTTTGCTTTTGACGTATTTAAGACCAGCAGTTTTTCTGCACACGATTTTGTATTCCTTAAAGTATGGAGTGTCTGTGTGTGCGTGTGACTGTGTGTGAGTGTGCATTTGATATTTCTATATTTTGGTCGTTATTCTTCAAAGTACAACAAGACAGACGAGTCTAAAGGAAAATGTAGTATTTGGGTTTTTTCCTCGTACTATTTATTTTGCTGTTTTTTTGTATTGTTTTTACTAAAGTGGACGTCTAGTATTTGTTGTGCCAATTGAGTCATTTGTTAATATTGTTGTTGCTGTTGTTGCTTCATATCTTTAACAACTGAACAACCAACCACATCATGTGTATTTATAATGCGGGGGACATTAAGGGTCGATCGGTGGTAGTCTAGTTTGCATTTAGAAGCATAAATAATAATGTGATTTTCAAATGTTTGAACTACATACAGTGGTAAAAGGACAATATTTCCGGTTAAAAAGTGGAGTTGGAGTAACGGTCGTTTTATATACAGTTTGTCAAGTAAACGTTTGGTCAATGAAAAAATTTTTGAATTTGTTCATTAGATAAAGACTATTAGTATAATATTAAGATAAATGCTTTTTCGGGAGATTTCAACCCTCTATAAGCTTTTATTGTCAGTTTTTTTTAGAAAGGACAAACAAATATCCTTAAACAGGAGTATAGCGGCTTAAAATTTTCTACAAAAATATTTTTCATGAAATTTTACAATAAGTCTCTGAATACTTCAAAACTCAAAACGCAACTTGAGCGTCAGGAATAAGTCAAACCTAAAGTGTGTTTGAGGGTTTATGTCATACTTATTCAGACATTTTAAGTTTTGACTTATTTCTGGCGTTTCACTTAAGTTTTGAGCCTGAGTGCGTTTGAAGATTTATATGGTAAATATATTTTAGCCCCCTGCATTGCAGTTTAAGAGGAGTTGGTGTCCCTTTTTTCAAAAAAGTTGAAGAAATACTTATACAGCGAAGAGCTAGAGGGTTAAAATGTCTCTCAAGAAGTTCCCCTTAAGATCTTACATTAATCAACTGAACACTCTTTGTACCTAAAATGTATGGGAAAGGGATAGTAAGAGTAGACAGGTGGTGAAAGTGAGAATGCTTAATTGTTTTACAACTCTGAAATTGCTCGTTAAGGGCACTATACATTTGTCAAATGCTTAAAATCATTCTCGTGTACGTGTGCTTAATGTTAGGATACACATTTGCTTGAACAGATGTCAAGCAATAATTTTTCAGTTTACTTTGAAGTGTCAACAGCGAGAGCAACAAAATACAAAAACGATAAAAAGTGTTAATTTAATTTTTTTCTTTTTCATCCAAAGCACTTTTTTTCATCCAATACACGTTTTCTTTCATCCGACATATTTAGCGCCAATTTTGTTTGAAATCTCGTTTAAATTTTGTACGTGCATGAAGATTAAAACCTACCTATACATTCAGCAGAACCTCTCGTCAAGCATGCCGAAAATCTAAATTTTTTGGTTTTTCATCAATCATCGTCGGTGTGACACATACAACAAATTTTCACTAATACCACCACATATTGATTGATGTGATTTTGGCCAATGTTTATGTTATGTTTAATGCTGAGAAGTAGGCGCATTAAATTTGTTTAAGCTGCGTAGCCATTTTTTTATTTTACTTCGCCGGCGATTTTGCTGCAATACCGATGAAGAAGGGCGGTGTGATCCTCACTAATATACACCAGTATGAATTGCTGCCGGTACTGTTCAGTGACCAGTTCTATGCCTTCATCACTTAAACAGTCTAACAACAACAAATACAATGGCACAGTAATGCACATCTGAAAAATGCTGGATGTTATGACTTGCCTGAAAGTGGATTCGAACCCACGTTCTTAGTAATTATTTGCTTTGTAGTCAACGCGCTAACCACTTCAGTCAACAGCTTAACATTATATTTTAAAACTGGTTTGGTTTAGGCAAATGTAGACTGGAAACGAGATGTACATATTGCAAAAAAAAATTCAATAAATATATGCTCTAAAGACTGAAGGATGCGAAAAAATTTTCGTTACCAAAATTCATAATAACTTCTGAAGCGGATAAAATTTTATTTGTGCACGCTTCAGATTTAATATATTATTTAAATAGACAAAGACAAATTTTTGCATCCCTTCTTCTCCTTGGTTTACCAACCGATTTTCTTCATTCTTTTACCAAATGGTAGACATTGTTGAGTTTCAGTGACCCGACTATTTATTATTGAAATCGGTTCAGTATTAAAGGAAGAAAAGTCTTATAAAGTAGACACCAATACAATTACCAAAAATACACATGTACATTCACTTATGTAAAAACACTAGCAAAGCAGTGAGAGTGCTTAAGAGTACCTACGTACAAATGAGTGAAGTTGAAGAAGCAAAAGAGATCATAACTGAAAGAGATGAGAATTAAATATGGCTGAACATGTTCATTACGTATGGATGTGTTAGTTTCAAGTAAAAACAAAATAAATGTGGGTGTTTGTATGCAATTTCATTTTGTTTGTTGTTTTTTCCATGGGGAAAGGTTGTTTTTTTCTCTTTAAATGAATGCAACTAAAATAAGTGTACTTTTAAATTGGCGGTCTAATTCCGACTATTAGGCGAACTCTAGTACGCATAACTTTTTAAAAACAAATTCATTATTAAATAAAAAATGTTTCTTAAAAAGGTCATGGTAAATTTATAATATTTATGTAAAAATTTATTAGAAACATTACTTACATATCCTTGGCTCCTTAGCTGTTTATTAATATATTTAATTGAGCTTTAAAAAACTCGTTGATATTATTTATTATATTTCTTTTTGTAACATGTTAATTATTTATTATTATTATTTCTTTATTTATGCATTTTGCTCAACAAAGCAAAGTAAAGGAATATGTAAAAAAATATTTAACACGTTATATGTATTATGCTAAATTTTTCATTTGAATGGTCAATTCGTAGCATTTTTTTCGTTGTGCAAACATTTAAATGACAAACTGTATGTGCAAGTTCGTGTGCGGGGGTTAGTTGTCTCTATAGTTGTTTTTGTAATGTGTGGACCACGTGTTGTTTGCTGTTTACAACACGTTGCTGGCTTAAAAGCTATATTTTTTTCCATTTTACTAAATTTCAGCAAAACACCCACAAAACACGTGGTTTTTATTGTCACAAAATAAACATGGCAAATTAGTCTAAACAGTTTTAAATGACTCCAATTTTAAAGTTAATCAATGTTGTATAGTTTTTATATGGTCTTGTTGGTTCCACCACACACATTGTCATATTAATAACGCATAATTTGTACAATAAATAAATTTATTTTGCTGTGTTGTTTAAAATGTTTTTTTTAGCTTTCCACACATTTACCACATGTTTGCTATAAAATGTTTTTACATTAATAAACTTTAATAGTTTTTGTTTTTGTTCAATTTATTTATTTTTTTTTATTATGTTCTTAAAATATGAATTTTTTGCTGGCGCCTTTTTTAAATATAATTCTTAGGAAAAGGTTTCGTTTTTGCTTCATTTATATATTTCTGAATATTTGAATTACCATAAAAATCTTTATGATACTACGAGTTGATACGATATCTTGTGCTGGTTTCTTTTCCTTTTGTGTGTCTTTTACTTAAACGACCTGTTGACAATTTGTATTCATTAAAAATGTCTTCTAGTACTCGAATGTAGTACGTATTCTTTTTACGAGTAGATATTGTTGTTACTTAACTAAGCTCAAGATTTGTTTCATTGTTTGAAAAATGTTTATTAAGAAAAACAGTTTCATATGCAGAAAGTTATTTTTATTTCAGCTTCAGGATATTTTTATATATTAGGTGGGTTCTTAGATAACCAAAAGTTAGCATATAACAAAGCAGGCATCTCTAAATTCAGCTGTGGCGCGTTCAATACATCCTTCTTCCCAAACGCCTGCTCTGGGCGATTAATTACCTTGTAATTTGAATCGAAAATAAAAGTGTTCGACTATTTTAAATTGCAATTCGAAAACAGTTTCTTTCGATTCGAATTACAGAGAAGCCTGAAGATTAAGTTGTTGCTATTGCACGATTTTTGGTGCAATTTTAACCTCAAAAGTACGATGATACTCCCATGACTCATTTGGTACGATTTAAAAATTTTCACCTGAACCTGTTTTTGATTGAAATAACATTTCAACTCATTTTTATTGTCTTATATTCCGAATTGGTTTTTGCTCTTGTTAGAGGTGAATGCGTAACTGATGGTCTTGAGAGCAATTCTGATAATTTTTTGATTTTTATTTTAAATTTTTTATCGTTTTATTCGTAAATTAGTATCATTTTAGTAAATTTGTTTTTTAAGTATCGTCCCTTTCGATATCGAGCTTATTCGATAAAGTTTTTCTTTTTGTTTGAGATTATGACATTCGATATCGAATAATGTGTTTATATTGGTCGATAACGAATGCCATAATCTCAAACTAAGAAAATTCTATCGAATCAGCTCGATATCGAAAGCGACTATTAGGCCCCATAATTTTTTCTTGATGTGCGCTTTGAAAATTTTTATTTTGTTTTCCAAAAGTGCAACTTATAGACATACAAAATACATGTATGTATACATTTCGAAATCCTATCCTTTGTCTGCGTTTAGACACGAAAGCATTTGGAAGGGAAAAATTTAGCTTTTCAGCATATTACGGGTGGGGAATTGTTTCGTTTTATTTCATGATACTAAATTAAACACATAAAAAAAAATTTAAATATGTTTTTTTAATGTGAATATTTTTTCAAACAAATTGATTGTTAGTTGTTTTTAATCAAAAGTGATTATTATTTTGGCTAAAGTTCTTACTAAAGTAGTTTTTGAATATCTTACTGCTACAATTATGTAGACATTCCCTTTTTAGTGAATCATCCTTGTATGCTTTAACTTTTCATGTAATTGCACTCAGGTATAATGAAACTGATTGCAAGAACTTCTTTTATATCTTTGATTTTAAATTTAATCTTTTTTATGTTTAGCACACATATATTTTATTACAAAAAAGTAAAAAATTTCCATTTTGCAAATATTAATAATACAGGAATAAAAATCAAATTTCTGAAAAAAAAAATAAAATGAATAAATTCAATTTCAGAAGACAATTTGAAACAAAATTCATATACGCGTGAGTACGTATGTACATTTATGTAGTGACACACATACTCAAAGTTCAAATATGTAAGCATTTGAAGATCTCTACAAAAAAGAAAGAAGGAATAACAATTTGAACTTGTAGACAGACGCCAAAGGTCCTCGAAATAATGCGAAAGAAAAAATTGAATTGCCCACACGTCGTCAAAAACAAATGTAGCCAAATAATATGAATGTCATTTAGTTTAGTTTAAACAGTTTCACCACTTACGGAGTACTAACATCCCTTTTTAAAATAAAATAAATTTACAAAATATTGTCTTTTATTTTTTTGTTTGTTCTAAAATGTAAACGTATTTAGGAATGTTGGCTGAAATCCTGTTTTAAGCTGGCATACACATCCCTATGCATATGTGTATGTAAAACACGCTGTTATGCGCGTGTGTGTGTGTTTGTGTGTATTTTGGCAATTGCATTCAACCATGTAAAAATAGTTAAACGTTGCTACTTGCCTGCCTGCCTTCCTTCCTTCAATTTATAAAATTTCCAAAAGGAATGTGCATAACAGATTCAATATCTTTTGTTTTACTTAAAAAGAAAAAGAAAAATTATAAAAACAAAATGCCAACACAAAATGTATGCAACCATATTTTTATAACTGTCAACCCGCCAGGATGCTTAAAACGGAAAAGAGAACAAACTCATACCTCTCTTAAATAATCCTAAAATATTACCAACAAAAAACGCAATAGATACTTTTGCTTAAATTCAAGTAGTAAATTTAAATTTGATAAAGTTTTTTAAACATTTCCTTAAGCTTTATAAATTAGTGCACTCTTTTGCTTTAGGTTTGTTGAAATATGTTTGGGTTTGTTCACACATATTTTTGCTTTGCCAAACTTAATGACCTGTTAACTTTTCGATAATAGACATGTTTGTACAAATTCTAACACTCCAGCATCAGCAGTGTAAAAATAAAAATAATTCCAAAAAGACAACGAGTCCTTTTAGTATTTTTTGCTTAACTCCCACTATCTTTTTGAGACAGTCTCGAAAACTAAAGGATTTCAAAAAGAAGAAATATGCCATGAGCTCTACCTACGTTAACACCCTTTCAATGTTTCTGTTGGCTCATTATGTAGAAGGATTAGCTAAACTGTTTGTAATTATCAGTTAAATGGAGGTTTTCACTTCAAGAGACATCGATAACGAAGCATTTTAAGTAAATTAGACAGATTTAATTTTTTTTTGCTGTATTTAGAGGAGTAAGTAAACTAAGTTTGTGAAGCTTTTGGTGGCGAGGTGTTTACAAGGCTTGTTAAAATTGTTTTAGCATGGACTTAAGCGGTCTACATTAGCCATATGCAATGTTCGACATGATGTTCATACCAAGCTGATGGCTAATGGATACTCTTAATCTTCTGCCCAAGCACTCTGCAGCAAAAGCAAGCATTGTATAGGCCTTGGTCTGAAATACTGCTGGGTACTTTCTCATAGTGTTGGAACTCAGAAAGAATATTAGCTGCAGTTTCACCATTTTCCTGTTGAAAACATCGGTGAACCAGACCTCGTCAGCTACATTATGCCACCAAGTCTGATTGACCTGTTGTTCTCTGTCGCGAGTAAGAAAATCAAAGTTCCTAGACAACATTAGAGCTGATAGCTAACAATCTGTCAATCATATATAGGAAGTGTGCTCAAAAAGTTCAGCTATCCTCAGATATCCCAAAATATTCCAGATTTTAATCAGTGCACTAATACAGGCCACCTCCAGCACTGTTAATTATCGAGGCGGTGTAAGCAGAATAGCGCTTAGGGCATATGTGGGGTCGGTCTTCATGATCTCGGAGATAGACATACAGACCAGAAAACGACAAACGATACAAAAATAAATAAATTACTCTAGAATATATTGAATATTTTCAGTACAAAATATTTTTCGTATCTATTCAATTTCATAATTGTATGTATCGGGTTTTATACCTGTATGGATTCATGCTCATGTTTGTTTATATCCCTGCTCATCTATATGTATCGATAGGTACACCAATTACTATGACCACATTTATTTTCCAATTTTTGTTTCAGAAGTATTGCCGGAAATTTTGTCTGTAGTTGTATTATGGATTTGGTTTCGTAATTATTAAGAATCATTTTTAAATAAATTGCGATAAAGTTGTATTAAAAATAAAAAATTCGCGTTAACTTCAAAAGTGTACAATTTTACTTTGAAGCAAATTTTTGCAAACATTTTGGAGAATAGGAAAGGCTTAAAAATGGATGAAGATCCGTAAACAAAAAGCAAACGAAACGAAAAAAGGTAGACTGCTTGCAAAAATTTCGAAAATCCGCAAAAAATTTGCATAATTTGCAAATTTTTCACATTCCTTACATTTTTATGACTTTTTAGAAGATTTTACGGTTTTTTCAAAACTGAAACTTTTTGCGGCATTTTACGTTTTTTTTTTTTGCAATATGGGTGACTTTTTATATTTTTTATTTTTTCACCGACTTTGAAATTATATTCAACATTTTAATTTTTCCAATGCGAATTTTCGTCATTTTTGCATTTTTTTGTGAGTTTTTCACATTCCTTGCATTTGTAGAAGAAGATTTTACGGTTTTTTTATTTTGGAAAATTTGGCGAATTTTTGCGATTATCGCGATATGATTTATTGCTTCATTGAATTTTTAAGATTTTATAAAAAGATGAATACAGAATATTGATTCAATATACATACATGAATTTTATTGACCTTATTTTTTATGCAAAAATTATTTTTAATCAAAAAGTTAATACCAAATAAAGAACTGTCATTTTTGCCTAAAACAAAAATAAGTTGAAAATAAATTGTTTCTTTTTGTTATATTTCTGCAAAAAAATTTTTTCAAACGCTACAACATTGTCTCTTATATGAGGCGCTTAGCACCAAAACGGCCTAATCCCAAAAAAATGGTTCTGAGAAAAACAAAGTTAAAAGAAAATAAGTTTTTAAAACTTTTTTTTATTAACTGTAAATAAATATTAGTTGTAATATTTCTTTTAGGTTAATCATTAGGTCTTAATTAACTTAGATAAAGACTGTTTTAAACAGTTAATACAAAAATTAAAGTGGCTTAGGCCATTTTGGAATCCATTTAAAAAAAATATATTGATAGGAACTGAGGGTTAGGCCATTTTGGCTCCATTTATTAAAACATACAAAATTTCTTTAGATAAATAATAAAAATAATTTTTAGCTTTTTAAATAATACAAATTAATAATAATTATTATTCGTCTTCTTCCTGAATATCTTCTTCTTCGGCTCTCGAATTTGTTTTTAAATTATTATAAAATGCATGCTTTATAGGAGGTATGAACTTTGAGTTCCTGTAAATCCTTAAACTTTGCAGCTTCAATGAATCGTCTTCCAGGGTAAAGCGATTCCAATTCAAAATTTACAAACTTGCTGCAATTCCTCTTTGAAATATCAACTTCTTCAAATAAAACATCTATGTTATTTGAATATTTGTATTGAATTATAAATGACTTCACATTTTGGAATCGAAGCCACAGAATCTTAAGTCATTCAACTTTTGAAGTCGTGTCTGCGGAGATTTTTCTGTTTGTCACTAGTTTCTCGATTAAGGATATGCTCTGCCGTCATCTTTACCAAGTGAAATGGTTCCCTTTTTTTGCCGTGATGATTGGGATCATTAGGCGTAAAAATGTCCTTATAATATTTTTTCCTTTTCAATGATACCAAAATCTTGATCGCATGGTAGGAATGAGTGGCCAGATACTAAAAATTTGTGGTCTATCTGTGGCTTAGGCCATTATGGCAGCCACATTTTCAGCAGGTAGTATAACCTAGTGTTATACTATGCAATATGGAGTTTTTTAGTATTTGTTTCAAAAGGTTCCGGTTAGATCAGCATAGTCAGTTTGATTTTTTTTATATGAGGGTTAGGCCGTTTTGGCGCTGAGCGCCTCATATATATCATATTTATGAATATCCATCGATACATATCTATATTTGTACGTATTCCTAGCAATATAAAAAGCTTCCTGTGAATATATTTGTTTGTACCCCTACATTTTAATAAGCCCACGCTTTTGAATATCGGTATCTGTATGTACTGAAAATTGCATACCGTTGTCGTTCACTGATACAGACTAGACGGTAGACCCGATCAAAGAGATTCCTAGTGATGACTTGACCCATAGAACTGGGTTAAAAAAAGGTATTTGTGTAGCTCTTTACTACACAATCAAAGTTCAGTTATTTACGTTTTAAAAATGATTCTTCTGAAAACAGTTGCATGTAAAAAAGTATCTTTAGACAAAACTATCTTTAAATAAGCAACTTTTTTCAGGGTATTTTTATTCAGTTCTCATTTGTACATCGTTTTATATCAGTAACTCTTAACAATACTCCTTTACATAACAAATTTGTATGCAAATGTCCTCTTGTTTATTTGTCAATTCATTTAAGTTTGTTGGTAAACAGCATACGGCTGTTATCTTAACTAAAGATTTTGTGTACTTCTTTTTTTTATTTCTTTGGCAATATTTTGTCAAGTAGATTAAGTTGTATAGTTTTGTGGCTTAACATGTGGTTTTATGCAAATATCACACAAACAAAGAATTGTTTTTGTGTGGAAAGTTTTTAAATTTCTTTTAATACTTTATACTTTTTCTTTTGGCAGTTGGAGAATTATCTCAAGTAAATAAATATTTAATAAAAATTAACAAAATTAAACAGAAAACAAATTCTAATAATAGTAATTATCTGTGGAACAGGATCTCTCCTCCACTATTGTTGAGTAAGTGTGAATTAATAAAACAGATCACGTTGTTCGATTTTCCCCCACTCATTTGAGTTGCTGTTGTTGTTGCTGTTGTGTTTTATATTATTAAATACTAGAAATCACAGAAATCACTTGATGGCTAAACTACAACTTTCACAATAATATTTTTCATAACCTGATTTAATTTGCAACTAACAATTTGCACATACAAGTACTACGATGACGATGACGACTTACACGTACAATCATCATACGGCTGCAATAAATATGTTGTTTTTCTACTTAAAAGTTTTTCTTTTCTTTAAATTTACGCAAAATACTTATTTTGCATAGTAATTGTGGCAATTTTAGTCAAATACTGCAACTGTTTGTAAACTTTTGCACAGTTCACAAAGGAATGAATTTACGCAATTGCGTAAAAGTATTTCCACAAAAAGAATTTTTTTTCCAAACGGAAGTTTTCTTAAAACACTTTCTGGAAAATACAATTTTAAAAAGGTTATACAATTTCTATAGGTCTATTATTTAAATACTCTTTTTCAATAAGTAATTTTCCAAAGAAATACCAATTATTAAATGGTACTTTTTTGTTCAAAACAAACACAAACTGCGAGTACCCTTTTGATGGTCTACAGAAAAACACGGAATTTATGCAAGAATCGAACCGGCGCACAGTGGCTGAAAATCGTTTTTCATTGGCCAAAACTCTGTAACTTTTGAACCGATCAAAATATTGAAGTAATTTTTTTTTATTGGATAGATATTTAGTTCAGCTTGACTCAGTTTAAATTTTATTAAAATTGATTGAGGACTTTTTAAGGAATTCTAGGTCAAAGTTGAACTTTTGAATTTTTTTTAACTTTTTGAGTGAAATATGGAATTATTATTTTTTTATTTATTAAAAAAATTGAATATTTGGAAATTAATAATAATTATAAATAATTTTTGTAATAATGGAATTTTTTTTATGTTACACTTAAAAAAAATTTTACACTGAAAAAAATAGTAAAATCAACTGGAGATTTTGCTATTACAGAAAAATTAAAAATTTTTTGCTGACAAATTTGCAAATTTGTTTACACTCAAAGAATAGTTACACTTAAAAAAAACGTTAATAATATTATCTAAAAATATTACTATTACTACAGAAAAATTTATTATTTTTTGCTGTCAAATTTGATAATTTTAAAAACATTTTAAAATAAAAACTGCAATAAATTTTAATAGCATTTGTAACAATGGTAGGTTCGTTTATTATTATTTTTTACTAATACTATGTTTTTCGTACTTAAATAACAATGAAAGGCAATTATAATTATTATTCATTTGACTCAAATATTGATTGCAATTATTCCATATTTTGTTCTGTGCTATCTCTGTTCTTTAGTAGTTTTTTGGCTTCTTCATCTAAATCCCGATGTTCCACTTTCCATTGATTTCGAATACTGGAGATAAACGGATCTGACGTTGCCAATAATATATTAAATAGATCTTCATTTGTTGAATTTCTTGAAATTTTTCTAGTATTGTGCTCTCTATAAAATCTGTAATCCTTGTTCCTTTTTTCCTGAGCCTCCTCTGATAGATCTCCAAGTGGCACCAAATGATATTTAATGACATCTTCTCCATGATAAAGGATTTTGTGAACTGTTGCAGACATATTTCTCCATGGGTAGTTGGTTGTATATATTTTTGCAGTTTCCTTTGCATAATCTCCAAATTTTCTAGAGTCAATTTCTTCATTGCACGCAAGTACTGCTAGGATTATTTTAAATCTGAAAATAAGGTTAAAATCCACTCCTGTTATTTCAGATGCTGTTTCTGGATCTGAAAAGAATCTTCTTGCGGTATTGCCATCATTTGTATTGCCTGACCCTTGTTTTGGCTGATCTATAATCAATCCAAATTTGCGATATTCATCTTGAACATGTTTCTTTTTTGAACTTCTTAAATCTTTGTTGGTTTCGTTGTTTCTTATTGATCCTGAAGACCCGAAATCCAAATCATAAATGATTTTTAGTATGTGTTCCATAAGTCGTATTCTTGCATGTAGTGGTGATAATCCAAATTCATATGCATCGGTATTATCTAATGATTTTGTCGGTATTTGGTTTAATTGGGTTGATGTTGCTTGGCATATAATGCAGCTGGATGCAGCCTTCGTGTTAGTCAAAGCCTGACCTACTTTTCCATCTATCATTGTCAGCACTAATTGGTAGCTTACTTCAATTTGCTGCCCATCTAACTGTAATTGTAATGGCTGCAGTGTTGCAATTTGGGTCTTGATATCACTAACTTCTTTGCTAATGGCATCATGAGTTTCTTTTTTGAATTCAAATTTGATTGGCCTGCAGTATTTCGTAGAAGATGGTGTCTCATTTTTCCAAATATCCATTGTTTGCGTTGTACTAGTCGAAGGATCTGAATCTTCCAAAATCTTTTTCAATCGCAATGGTACAAATGATACCATGAACATATCTGAGTCCGATATATTTTCACATACAGCTTGTTTGTATTGTTTTTGTCCCGAAGAACCATCACATCCCCATTTACAAAAAAGAATTAACTTTGTGTTTCCATATTTCTTTAACTCATTTCCTGTTATTGATTGTAGCAAGCGTTCGGCTGTGTGATCAAGTAGAGATTGTAGTTGTACCTCTGCCGAAATTGGTGTGATTGTAATAGTGTCCTTTGATGGCAAACAGTCCATTTTAGCAGCGGTTATGTGATGATATGCTGGATACATATTTGAGCCTTTTTCAATCGCACGCAGTCTGAGCTTAATATATTGCTGTTTTGTTAATTTCAAATCCAGAAATAATGCTAATGCCTCCTCATTTGTGTACTGTATTACATCACTCGGAGTTGGTATACTTTTAAGAATCCGTTTTGTTCTCACTGGACTAGCTTTAACAACTTTTTCAATGATATCCACTTTTGTTAATTGGTTCTGTGATCGTAATTGATGTAGGAAAGATTCTTTTATATTTGTACAACCAATTGCATCGTTAATATCTTTAAGTTTCCGCCTCTTAGATCTATCGCTGCAGTTGCCCATTAATGATTTGCGTGGTCTTCCACCCTTATCTTGCTTTGCTGTTTCTGCAGCGACAGTAAGTTGGCTTTCTAACCAGGTTGCACTTTTTATATAAAACTTTTGTATACTGTAGCTAACTTCTTAGTAGCGTTTTTTTAGTGCTTTTACGAAATTAAATAATTGCTCTTGCATTTCGGTGCTACACGAATTTAAGTTTAATTTTATTTTAACGTAACTAAGAACATCTTCCTGGTTTTTGTTTCTAAAATACTCTTCTGCCAGTTCTTTATAACTGAAGCTCTCCATATTTTTCTGAATATTTTTATTTGCGTCTGTTATGTTTTACCCGTACACCTAGAAGATTAACTTATTACTGAGTAATCCCTTATCGAATCCGTAGTTTTATACATTTTTAGATACATGTTATTCACACATTGATCTTTAATTTCATAGCAGGTAGTGCTTAAATTGCACAAAACTGCACATGTTATCCAGACCTTAATATCAGGTAAAACTGATTAGTATCTCGCCAATATTTGTTGTTGTTGTTGGGTTATTTTTTTTTCTTTAGTGCTTTAATGTCGCGATTATTGTTATAAAATTGTTTATGACTTTGGTTGACCTAACATTTGATAACAGCTAAATTTAGAAAGAGATCATATGTTTACTTTAGAATTTTGTGATAATTTTATGACTTATTTTTGGCTGATCAAAGCAAAGCCATTAAACCCTTTCGCAGGTATTATATTTAATTTTTTTAGTTTTACGTAGTCTAAAGTAAAAAACATAAACTTTTAGGCAAAAAAGTGAAAATTATATACACCATTGTATACGAGTACTTTGGAGTAATTTCATTAAAATGAAAAAAGTGTTCTACAGGCGGCTCGTCGCGGGTGCAAAAGTATATATAGCGTTAAAGAGGACACTTTCACCTTTCTCCGCGTGGTATACATTTCTTGTTCCCTTTTGTTCCCTAGAAGTTCTATTCCACTAAAGTTTAAATTTGAGAAAAATATAGTAGTTTCATAAATATTCCGTAACGCCCTTAATATTAAACGCTAGATCTCTGACCACTTACAAAAACTAAAGACTATAATCCTACCAATATTATAAAAAAGACCGCAGGCCATTATCGATGATAGCTTGCGAGTAGTAACCATTTATTTTTGATAAAAAACAACAGAAAAACACCTTTTTCTCAAATTAGAAAAAACCGTTGAGTTTGACAGCATACCACGCTCACAATTATCAATAGTTTAACCTAATTTTTTGGCTACCTTAATCTGGATATATTAGCTGCAAAAGGGCGTAAAAATTTTAAAAATCGGTGACAAAAAAAAATTTGAGTTTTGGCCAATGAAAAACGATTTTCAGCCACAGTGCGGCGACGCTCAGACTGATAGCCTGGTACGATATCCGCTTGTCTAAAGGTACTTGCATAAAAATACTTTTTAAGTTGTAATTTTAAAAAATGCACTGTATGTGATAAATACTTTCTTAATAAGTATTTTTCAAAGGTACTTTTTTATGTGACACTTTATTAAAAACTTTATTAAAAGGTAATTTTGAAATGGTAATTTTTTTAAATATGCTTTTTTAATAGATAGTTTTTTTAAACAGTACTTTTTAAATGGAACTTTTTTAAGTGAAATTTTTTTAAACAATAAAATGTACTTTTTTAAATATATCTTTTTAAAAATATAATTTTTAATTTAAAAATTAACGTTTTGAAAAGTATTTATTTTAATTAACAAAAACTTTTTTTAACGTATTTTTTTTAAAGTATTTTTTCAAAAACGTAATTTAAAAAAAAACTTTTGTAAAAGTATCCTTTTAGGAAACGTATTTTTAGAAATTATATATATCAAAAGGAACTTTTTTATTAAGGCATTTTTCCAAAGGTATTATTTCAATTAGTGTTTTAAAAGTACTTTTGCAAATGAACTTTATTAAACCGTACTTTATTAAAATTTACTTTATGAAACTATCTTTATTGGAAAGATGTTTTCTCATAAGGTACTTTTTTAAATGTTCTTTTTATAAAGTCCTGTTTTGAAGTTATTAAAATATACTTTTTAATAAGTTTTTTTTTTTAAATCTTACTTTTTGAAAAAAATATTTCTCTAAAAGGTGAATTTTTTTAAAGGTAATTTATTTGAAGGAACTTTTTTAAAATTTACTTTATGATAAGGAACTTTTTTTAAATGTTTTTTTAGTAAGTATTTTTAAATGTACTTTTCGATAACGGTACTTCTTTGAAACGTACTTTTAGATAATGTTACTTTTTAAAAGGTACTTTTCGACAAAAGTATTTTTTAAGAAGTACATCTTTTGAAGGTATTATCTTATGGGTACTTTTTAAAAAGGTACTCTTTTAAAAGGTTCTCTTTCAAAAAGAAACCTTTTTGAAAAGGTTTTCTTTTTTAAGTACTTTTACAAACTGCACTTTGTCAAAAAAATACTTGTTGGAAAAGATGAATTTTTTAATTTACTTTTTTGAGAAAGGTTTTTTTTTTGAAAAGTACTAAACAAAGAAACCTTTTTGAAAAGGTTTTCTTTTTTAAGTACTTTTACAAACTGCACTTTGTCAAAAAAATACTTGTTGGAAAAGATGAATTTTTTAATTTACTTTTTTGAGAAAGGTTTTTTTTTGAAAAGTACTATTTAAAAACTGTTACTTTTTACAGTTTTTTGCTAAGATACTTTGGTTGAAAATGCACTAACTTTTTAATTAAAAGGTTTTTGTTTTCAATTAATATTAAAAGAACTTATGAACTCTTTTTTTAGTAGGGCAATTTATCTTCAAAGAAGTCATTCTTTTAAAGATTTGCTTTAATACAATTCATTTGTACTCATCGCATATATAGTAGTCTCTTCTTATCTTTTAGCTAATGACCAAATGTATTTGAAATGTTGTCACTCATTCGAAACTATTGCTGTTAAATTGTTGTTATTATTATTGTTGTTGTTTTTGTTGTTCTTGTTGTTCGTATTGCAATGTTTATTTGATTGTTTAACCATGGAAAGTCGTCATGTGTTTGCTGTTGAAGAACAAATCAACCACGCCGTTGTATCACGGTGTGTGTGTGTACAAGTTTTGAAACAAAATTTTGTATGCAACACATCAAACTGTTGCAGTAAAAGCGGCATTTTTATTTATTTATTATTTTTATTAACTGTGTATGGCCGAGATTTTATTCTATTCAAATTAAAGGGTTTTTTTTCTAACATTTGAAAACATAAAATGCATAAAACTTTTTGAACGTTTAAATTTAAATAATTTTTTTTGTTAATCGAAATTTAATGGTTTTATATACATTTTATATGCATGTTCAAAAAAATTTATAGAGAAGAGTTTAATGCATTTATTGGGGACAAGCATCGATTTGGTTAAAAGTAGATCGTTTATTTTAGAGTTCTGCAATTGCAAAAGAGTCAAGAGCTGTTTTGTGTTCGTATTTACTATACAAATCAAGTTTTCAAACAGAAGTTGAAAATAAAAATATTTTGAGAAATTTAAGAAATTGTAAATTAATGTAAATTTTTAAAACTCTAAAATTGATTTATATGATAGAAAATCAATTTTAGTTTAACTTATGGCGATTTCTTTTCTTAATAAAAATGTAAATTTTTTTTCTTTTTTTATCAAAAAATTGCAATTCAAAGTATTCTTAAGACAAAAGTTCTTTCTAATAAGTGACAATACAATAATTTCTAATAAACAAACGCTCTCTATCCAAAAATCATTATATTGCAAATTTTCAATAAAAGGAGCAAGAAATGTTGCACTTTTTTTTGAAAAGAAAACGTAATTAGGATCAACAGGACCAAAATAAGATGAGTAAAACAAATGATGTACTGAAGTAATTTCGACATCCGAGGAAACGCTTAATGCATGATGTGGCCTTTGATGTGTGTTGCGCCCTCGTATTTGACAATTAAACTTTTTTATACAATTTTAAAATCTAATATTTCCTTACCAAAAAATCCTGTAAATAGTCTTTGTGCTAATAAACGTTATGTCACCATAATGTGCAGCACACTTTTGTTCGTGTCACAACGTCCTTGATTGATATGACCGGGCCAATTTTGAAATGGCAGGACATTTTCTTGAAAAAGTATGCAAATTGGCACCAAGAAGCTTTAACGCTAAAGTAAAACTAATAAAAATATATAATACAATTTCATATTATACAATTTTGATTGCACATTAAAATCGTGTGTTTTTAATATTTTTAAAGAGCAACGATCATCTATTGTCACATAAAATATGCAGTAGAAATTACTGGAGCAAATTTGAATGCACTAATTCAGATGCATCCGATTGATTTTTATTAAAATACTCAATTTTTCCATCTCCTCGTTTCGGTTGGTAGGTTTTATTAAATTCATGAAAATAAATTTTTGTAGGAATCGTATACATTTTTTCACATGAGCAACAATTTCCAATTACTGCCTTTGGTTTGCAGAGCTCAGAGTATAATGCAAATAGTCTTATAAAAGTGCAAATCGAAAATATCGTTGCATTTCCATGTATTTTTTTGCTGGATTTCATAAAAAGGTTGCGATATTCTGTATTTGCACTTTTACAAGACCACTTGCATCAGACTCTGAACACCGCTATTATATGTTTATAATAAAGCACTGACAAAACTGCTCGTGACATTTTTGAAACTGAAAAGTTTGATATTTTTCATTAAGGACTTTGATATTAAAAAATATCTGCTGTTCAATTACGGAGTCCTTGTGCAATTGAGATGCCTTGGAATTTAATTTATAGTGTTCGGATCCAAAAAATAGCTCTATAAAACAAAGTCAGACTTCAGAAATGGCATTTTATGGCAAAGTAGATTAAAAAACGTTTGTTTTTTGCAAAATAATTTTAAAAAATGGCATGTACATTTAAAAACTTGGCCTGGTTATGACACAGACGTTGCGGACTCCACTTTTAAATAAAGACTTTCCTAAAAATTCAGCTCGGAAGTGAAAATTCCTATTTAATGAGTGACACACCCGCCATGCTATTATTACTTCAAGTATTTATTAATATCGCTTCAATTCATAAAAATATTTATATTTGTGCTTTAATCTTCACTTCACTCATATCTTCAAAAAATTGCTCACCATCTGCAATGAGCCAACCTGGTGGTTATAAGTTATTTTCATGTTTCCATATTGACTTTTATTAGTTTTGAGATTTGACTATAAAAGTCGGCTAAATGGCTTTTTATGATTTTTAAACCTTGATATTTTACTACAATTTAGTTATTTTTTATTTACAATTTTGCTCCCTCCACCAGCAATGACAACATTTAGACATTGCAGTTGTATTTTAATGCCAACAACACAATACAATACGGCAAAATACTAAGTCAATTTTTATGGTTTTATTGCCTGAAGGTTGTTGGTTGACTAAAGTCATTTGTTGTATCAAATAGCAAGTTTAACAGGTGGCTCTTTTTGTATAGTTGCTGTTCGTACATAAAAAAATGCACTTCTTGTGCTTTCAAGCCATAGAGAAAGGACGAGAAGAAAAATCTGTTCGTTTGAAAAAAGTGAAAAATATGTTAGCCATTTATATATGATTACTATAGGATTTTATTGCCAAAGTTGTATAAACTTTTGTTTAAAGTTGGTTAAATTTTTTGCTCACATTGAGTTTATCAGTTATAAAAAATTAAATACATATAAATTAAAAAGTTTTTATTTGTGCAATTTTTGTGTGTCGCTTAATAAAAAAATAGCGAATTTGCGGAGATTCCAACTCAAATCTAGGCTTATGGTCGGATATAGGTGGCATAATTAGAAAGAAGATCTGAGAAGGTGTGAAGTAACTATTACTTCGTCTTAAAAACCGAGGAATTTGAATGTTTGAGATTTGAAAAATGTGATTTGCCCACAAAAACACCAGCTTAAATCTACACAGACCATAGTTGCACATGAGCAGCCTGTCATACCTCTGCGCAGCACTGGTTCTACTCTATTCGTATGATCGCATTCAGAGAGTATTTGAAGATCGTGATTAACAGGTTGTTTTTAGAAAATGATTAAAAAAATTGTGAGTGAGAATTTATGTACGAGTATATTGGAAACAAAAAGAAATTTTCGTATTTTATTGTTGTTTTCAATATTAATTCTCAATCATAATTTTGTTTTCATTTGCTATTGGCCAGTAAGCGACATGTATTGCTTTGGAATTAATAATAAATAAATAAATAATTAAATAAATAAATAAATAATTAATTAATTAAATAAATAATTAAATAAATTAATAAATAAATAATTAATTAAATGAATAATTAATTAAATAAATAATTAAATAAATAAATAAAAAAATAAAAAGAGGCATCATTCTCCCGAGAGGCTTGGATGACTGCATGAATACGAATGGTAAATGCGCAAAAAAATATAGAATCGAAAGATTGATATGGATGGTCGTCTAGAAAAATAAAAATCAAGGTACGATGAACCTGAATAAATCTTGAACTGTTGCGATCTCTGTTAAAGCTCGATATAAAACGAGAGAAATCATTACCAGAACCAAAAGCAATAAATTTTGGCAGAAGTCCTTCATGCCACCCTCTATCGAACCACCTACTTTACTTTTGCCAAAATCGTGAATAGAATAGCAGCATCATTCCGACAGTAACGCAAACTGATTTTTCACAGAACGACGCCTGAAGAAACCACACTGGCGGTCGCTAAGTAAACTGTTGGACTCGAAATACCTCACAAGAGGGAAATTTACCATACTTTCTATTACTTAAAAAAATCTTTTCCCAACAAAAGTTATTATCATTCTTTTAATAATATATTTTTTATTACTTTATAACTCCGAAAGTGAAGTTTATAAGATACGACAGGGCTAAATACTTTTTTACTTGTTTTTTTATAATATTTTTTATATTTTTCAATGGCATAATTAAAAATTTTCAGCAAACATTTGTTCTTACTTTTTTAAAGTTGAGCTTATTTCCACATTAATTTAGCGTATTAATAATATTTTTCTGAAAGAAAGTAATTTCGTATTTAAATCGTCATTTCTGACATTTTTTATTATTTTTTTCTTCTTCAATGATACTGCTGTATTTTTATTGTTTACATTTTGGTCCTTTAATCTTTTACTGCACAGTGGTAGCACAGTTGGGGTATTTCGTGAAAAAATGTTTTTCATACAATTTTACATTGCGGATTTTCGCATAATGGCAATTCCAAAATAATATTGACACTTTACTGCCTCTCGTGTGCTTGTAGCAATGTAGTAGAAGCCGCACACGTTGCAACCATTGGTACAACTCGGTTGCTTGTTAAGATGGGTATTTTGCCCCCAAACTATATAATTTTGTGTACAATCTCATTTTGCAAGCAAGTGATTTTGACTAAAGATGGCAAATAAAACTATCACACAATGTTTTTGCTACGCGGTCAACGCAAAAAATAAGCCCAAAATAGAATATGGCAGTGCGACGCCCATTAACGTTGCGATCGAATTGTAAATCAATTTTTTTGATCTTTTGTACAACCAAAGCTCAACTTCATACAACCATATTACAAACGTTGCAATCTCGTGCAAAACTTTCTCAAGTTGTTCCAACGGTCACAACATGTATGTGTTGCATAATGGACATAATGCAAAAGAGTTGCCAGGATATTTCTATATGTAAAATAAATTCATATGACTTGCTTAGTCCAAACTTCAGTTGGATAAGAACGAACTCTGTCTCTAGTACTTCCAGTTTTTTTTAAGTGCTCGGTCCATCTTACAATGAAATCAATCTCGAAATAAATGTTAAAAATCATATAATTTCATAGTAACGTGCTATTGAGCACAACTGCTGGCTGTTTGGGGTATGATTATCTGGCCGGAAGCTTCTTCGTAATCTGCGTAGGCGTAGCAACTTGTGAGCGCGCATATCTGCTCTATTATGGTTTCTTATAGATGTTAGATTATAACTCATCGGAGACTAAAAGTGATGTCACGTTTCAGGGTCGAAGTTGTGTCCGTTGCTTGCAGCTTAAGTTTAAGGTTCATTTCACAAAACAAACTATTGTCCAATTTTTTTTTTCATTTAACTATTTTTTTTTTCAATTAATATTTTAATTGAATCAGCGTATATATTAATGAATTGTATTGTTTAAACAGTGCTAAAAACAGACTTTAAATCAAAATACCTTAATATTGCCAAAGTTACTACATTAATTCTATTCACAATTTTATGCATTTGAAATTGCAAATTCGTGCATTTGCAAACATTTGCAATCAATTCTTTCAAAACACGAAATTCACTAGTAATTGATAAAAAGGAGAGTTTTTTATGGTCATTGGACTATTTTTATTGGACTAATTCCATTTCATACGTTTTTTGATTATCCGTGTTTTGTTTTTCGTTTCTAATTTACAGCTGTCAGTCAGAGAAAGAAGCAGATGGTAAATTTTTGGCGGCTCGACTTTTTTTTTTTGGTAAAAAGTTTCAAAAACGGTTACCAAAAGTAGTATTAAAAAATACATAAATTTTCGAAACTGTTGTTAACTTATTCTATTCCAAACCGACTAGCTCACCGGGTACGGCTACGTACTGTTAGCTGCGCTTCCTTCAGCTTGTGTCTCTCATGCCCGTTTGCAATTACGTGTTCCATAAGCAGAATAAATACAAACTAGAGGCTTTAAGTATTGCATATTTACAAAAAAACCATATCTTCATATTTTTTTTAGTGTAAAGTGAAAATATACTCCACAATCTTGCAAATTCTATGAAGCAAGGCTATTTGCACAAAATTGTGAATGGGGCTATTATTAATTGTGAGTAAATTATATAAACATAAGGAACAGATTTATAATTGTAACATAAAAGGCCAATGAATGAATGAATGATCGACTCGTTATGAAACAAATATTTATCTTTTAAAGAGGGTAAAGCAACGCAATGAATTCGTTTGGTAAAACTTTTTAAAGTATGCCACTTGGCTTAAAAAGTATTTTCAACTAAAATATGTCAAAATCCCGTTCGGTAATTCAATTAATTATTTATTTAATAAGTTTTGATATTTTAAATAAGGGCAGGATAGAAAGAGGGTTTGTTTTACTTTATTCGTTTTATTCTCAGCATGCAGTGTTGGCATATAATTAAAAAAATTATAATTGGAAGAAATAATTATTATTTTAAAAAAAATTCTTCTAAATTTCACACCCGTGTAAAAGTATGTAAACGCTTTCGAAATGTTACGAACCAACTTCGTTTTTTAGACTAGTAGTCTGGGGGTCGAAGGTTCGATTCCTGCCTATACCCTGGGTGTTTCTGCAGACAACCCAAAATGACTTAGCGGTTTGTGTTTTCTCTTTAAAAAAAATATTTTTCGCACTAAAATTCATATTTTGTATGTCGCAAATATTTTTTAGTTTAAGACGATTTCTTGACCAGGTGTTCGGTTCAAATTCGATCCTCAATACGAGGCTGTGCCTCTCTTCACAAGAAATATTTTACGCTTTTATTGAATGTTAATTTTGTATGAACGCTAGCGCTCCACTGTTCAATACTCACATCATGTGAAACCAAATGGAAGTGGAAACAAATTCTCTACGCTAATAATACAATCCGCCCTAATGCAGTCAATAGGCTTTTAACCAACTCAAGATAAAATCCTGGCAAATTGTATTGTACTTAACGTTGGCACCAAACGCCAAAAATAAAAATAAAAAAATGAAAAATTGTAAGTGGGAAATTGCGAAGGAACAAACAAGTCATGTTCACATTTGAAAATTGTTTCACTTAAAACCCAAACTCTGTACTCTAGACACGACAATAACAAATTTTACCGCAAAAACATGAATCCAAGTTAATACGAGTATGTGTGAGTGAAGAGAAAGAGGAACTTGCTTTAACTAAAACAATTTGTATGCAGAACCATGTGTCATTTTTATATTTCCTACAACTATTTCATTTCAAGACCAAACGGAAAATGTTACTTCGTACTGAGATCTGCAAAAAAAATGCAGAATTTTACGCTTTTATGGCTTAAATATACAATTTGAAGACAATAAAAATAAAAATAAAATAAAATTATATTGAGGCAAAACAAAACATAAGGAAAAGATTTGTAGTTGTAACATAAAAGGCCAATGAATGAATGAATGATCGACTCGTTATGAAACAAATATTTATCTTTTGAAGAGGGTAAAGCAACGCAATGAATTTGTTTGTCCCTTAAAATAAAAGATAATTCAAATATGTTGACATTTACTAAAATAAACAAATCTCAAACATTTAACAGTTACTTAAATTTTGTAAAAATGCTTTTTCAACGTGTATAAATGAATATCCTCATGGATATATATGTATGTATGTATGTGTGGCTGTATGTATATGAATGTGAGTGTGTCGTATGAGTAATGTGTTGGCGTATGGGAGAACTTTAAAGTAAGTATACGCCTGATGGTATGCTTAAAAAACAATTAAAATGGCTTAACAAAAGTTTTAATTTTAAAATGACTAAAACTATGGTAGAAAATATCTATATATTTTAAAAAATCACCAATTAATTTTCTGTTAAGCTTTTCTGTTTAAAAACACACAAAAATAAAACTTTCTCTTTACAATTCAAATGCTTTACTGTGGATTTTATGGAAATTGTTTTCACTGTGGGATGCAAGCGAAATTTTATGGTCAATATATAATTTCTTAGATTTAAAAAATTATTGTTTGCTAAAATTAAAAAGCAGAAACAAATGTTAAAAACAAACTACACAGAAAAATTTAAATTTTTCGCATGCTTGGTTAAATAACCGGAAGCCATTTCCGGTTTCCCAAGTTTGCAACAATAGCAAGAGAGCCGGAATGTATGTGTTTGATCTTATATTTTTACGTAGATTTGTGATTTGCGTAAACATAAAAAAATAAATACCAATCTGCTTATTTAAATATACATATTTTTAATATTAGTGTTTTATTATTTTTTACATATTACAATTTTCTAAGTTTCAACCTCTTTCGACTACACCCCAACACATATTTTTGGAGAATAGATATGAAGTCGAATAAGTTCTGTATTGGTTTGTATATTTACCGCTATTCTGCATTTCGATTACATTCCCGCATTCAGTTACGTTCCAAATGAAAAATGGTATTCCAAAAAAAAATTTATTCAAAAGAAAAAGGGAAGAGTATGTTTAAACCAGCTGCTTTGCTATGAAACGTATGAAATAGAAATAAAAAAGGATAAGCAATTTTGTAAACATTGTAATTGTTAAATTTAGTAAAAATAATATTGATAAATATAAAAAAATAAATATTGTGGTAACTATAATTAAATAAACACATCAGTTAAATACGGGAAGTAAGAAAAAGTTAAAATATGAGTAAACGTTGCTTGTGGCCAAACTATTTCAGTGTGAAGAATCCTGCAGGCGATGATATTTTCATTTTATATGCATCATTTGGAACTGCCTTCCATAATGATCTTCCTTGTGATGCTTCTGATATCCACACGTTGCCATTAAATTTGCCAGGTTTTCATATTATTATTTTTCGAATTCCTTTAAAGCAGCCCATTGTGCACTATAACAAATAAGTACGCGTATGACTTCTTTTGTGCTGTACTTCATGGCTTTTAACAAATTTTGAAATATATGCGGTTTTTTTCTTTACTCGCACATTTAACTTAATTACTATACTTTTTCCATTTTTTTCCTTTTTAAACAGAATATAATAAAAAGAAAAAATTCTATATGAATTTATATGACACTTGAATAAATGCGGTCTCTGCTACAATTTCTAGTCGTCTCTAAAACACACACAAAATCTTATGTATGGCTTTTAAATTGTCCCTCTCTCATGTCGTAATAACTTTCTAATATTTTATCAATCCGTTCTATAAAGACTCTTATGCAGTTGGAAGTGTATGTAAGTAAGTCTTAAGAGTGCTGTGAAGTTCATTTCACAGCATCACGCCATAAGTTTTTGCTGGTTGGTTTTTTTTCTGGGATGTTAAATATATTTTTATTTGAATTTTTCCTGTTTTTTGTTTCTCTAAAACATGAAATATTCATGTGAGACATTTTTTCTTTTCTTTGTGTATGATTTCCGCCTAATTTATAATTTCCCCTTTTTTATGTGTGTAACAAGACTAGAATGTTGTTATAAAAAGGAAGAGAATTGAAAGTTTAGACATGAATAGCTATTCCATTCTAATGCAAACTTTATTTTTAATCATATTGGATTTGCTCAAAATTTTGTTCGGTAATATCGTAATTTTTCTTTTACAAATTAAAGTTAGTCGATGATGTGCAAGACGTACATCTTTTTAAAAATATATTTGGATAATTTAATGAATGTATTATATGTTATTTTTTTGCTCTGAGGTCTTTTACTTCTGCTAAATTATCAACGAGCCATTTTGCAATTATAGTAATCAATTTTGCTCCCATACGATAAGGTAAAATGTTAAGAGCTGCAATCTGAAATAATTAAATAAATAAAGCAAAATATGTATAAATAGATATTTAAAATAACAAGATAAATATATAAATAAGCACCAAAATTCAGAGTATTTTTTTTATTATTTTCAAAGCCAATATTTAGAAAGTTTTCCACAATCTCCATGGGCCTTATTACCCTTGACTTTGACAAGTTGCAATAGATTAAAGAAGGGGACAATATTATTAATAAATCTAGTACTCACTGTCGAAGTCGAAGAAGAAAATTCGACAACCGTAATAGGCAGAATATTAGATATCTTATCTCAAACTTTACAAACAAACATCATTTCGCTCCTTTATTGCAACGTAGTCATATCTCAAAAAATCTTGTTCTTGAGCAAACGAGTTAAAATTTTTAATTTACTCACACATCAATGGAAATATAAAAAAGTTTTCTCCTTTCAAGAGGTAAGTAAACAAGATATTTATGTATACTCATACCCCGGTTAGCGTTGCTAATTGGTACCGGAAAAACGAGACGCAAATTGAAACGACGCAAATCGAATCACAGTTTTCCATACATTTGTATTAATTTGCATTTAATTCGTTCCGAGACTCATAATTTTAGTAAAAAAAATTATTTTTCTAAAGAAAATACCAATTTTTTATTATTATTTGTGTAATAATAGTTTTTAATAAAATAATAGACTTCACTTTACCAAATGTAATTTGAATCTACCAACGAAGACAAACTTGTATACAATTTTCACATACAAATTTACGTTAGATTTCGACGGCAAATCCCTTTTTTCTATTTTTGCT
This sequence comes from Gymnocheta viridis, assembly GCA_956483585.1. Taxonomy (NCBI): domain Eukaryota; kingdom Metazoa; phylum Arthropoda; class Insecta; order Diptera; family Tachinidae; genus Gymnocheta; species Gymnocheta viridis. The sequence continues at coordinate 44,765,128 of OY101440.1, read as the reverse complement.
TTGTACATACAAACATTTATTAACGACGCAAATTGATGCACTAACGACGCAACTTGGAAGCCATGCGACACAAACTGAAGCAAAAATGACGCAACATCGAAATCGCGGAAATAAAAAAAAACGCACCTTCGAAACGACGCAAACCGGGGTATGAGTTATATACATTTTTCACACAAAATGAAAGGCGATACGATGAATAATTCTGCATTCATAACTCAAGAATCAGGTTTTTTGAGATATGACTACGTTGCAATAAATGAGCGATATGAACTTAAAAATGTAAAGGTACGGTAACATTGGGGAAACTTTAACGAAAAACGAGAAATATTTCTTTGCTGTAGTGTGAACATAAAATATTTTTGAGGAACAAACAGCTAACTAGCTGATTTTTGCAAACAAAATTATTTGCTTTCAAACAAAAAGGTTTCTAATGTGAACAAAGTGTGACCACCCAGTGTCAAATATTTTCCCCTTGTTTTTGCCAAATAATTATTTGTTCTTGCAAAGTTTTTGTAATAACAAACAGTATGAAATAAAAGCTGTTGCATTTAGTATTGTCAGCTTTTACAACAAAATCAATGAATTGTAAACAGCATCACGTCATATTTATTTCCGTCATAATTACATTAAGAATACAATTCGTCGGTCACAGGTTGACAACTCTTAATATGTTTTTTTGTACTTTTCAGGAGACAAAAAAAACGTTATTATTCCGTTGCTAAACCGTGTTGGAAGTAAATAAAAAACCCAAAATTAGTAGGAAAAGTAGGGAAGGAAATTTTTAAAAATATAAATGAGAATATAACATGCAGAAGGACAAACACAGTCTTTTGGCATCCAAAACTCGATTTGATTTTTTTGCGAGTTGAGAGTTGGTTGTCAACCTGTGACCGGCGAATTGTTATTGCTCAATAACATTTTTTATTGATAAAGTAGATATTGTTAAACAATCTTTTTAAGGTACCCACCACTTACTAGGCGTCGCAGTGCTGGTCTTTGGACCAGATCTCTCCCTTATTCTATTGCAGTTTAGCAATTGTTAAACAATTATTTCCAAATTTTTTATACATGCATAAGTATTTATATATTTATGTACATAAATGAAATATTTCTTTATATTAAATAGAACCCGCACCGATTATTATGGCATTTTGTATTAAAGACATGAAAAATTTTTAGACCATTCCTTCTTTCGGAAAGGAATAGTGTTTTTTTTTCTTATTAAACTTATAATTTTACTTTAACTCTGCAGCCACAAGTTCAAGTTTTTCTGTCAATTAAAATTCATTGCTGTGGCGTATGCTGCAAGCAATTTTATTTTTCAAGATGTCATTGTCAAGAAAATAGCTTCAAATGCACATCGCACAACATCATTACACTTATTACTTTTATTCACAAATATATTTCATTATTTAATTTTAATTAATAGCTTTAAATTGCGGCAGAATATTTGTAAAAAAAGAAAAGAAAAAAAATGATAAAAAAGCACAAATTGAACATAAAATTGCCAGATACATTGAAAGGTTACTTTGATAACAATCTAGTTTTCAATTTAAAAAGTTTGACTAGGTTAGTAAGAAAGTGTGAATGTATAACAAATTGGAAGGCAAAAATTTAACGTATGACCCCCATGTTACAGAACAGTAAAATATTCAACTTAATATAAAAAAAATAAAAATAAATAAACTTACCTGCACACCATGCCAAAAATAACCAGAAGTTTCGTCCGCTTTTCCTAAAGTACTTACAGCCCATTTGGCATATTTATCCGATTTCGGTATAAATAGATTACCCTGCATTACTTTCGATGAGTAAATATTAATTTTGCTGACTACGAAATTGGTTGAACACAATTGCACTGATATTCCCAAATGTTTTGTTTTTTCTGGGAGAGCCTTTGTAAAACTACGAATGTAGGCCTTGCTGGCACGATACACAGAGCCAAATGGGCAATGGTATCGTTCTAAGCCAGAGGAAATGTTAACGATGAGACCCCTTTCGCCAGCTCTTTGCCACTAATTTATGAAATGTCGTGATAGTTGTGTAGCAGCACCAACATTAATGTTTATCACATCCCATAAATGATCTGGAAAGAAAGTGCTTATTGCACCAGGCGGATTATGACCAATGCCAACATTATTTACTAAAATATACAAATCACAGAGAATTTATTTTTATTGTCACACTAAAAAGTGTCCTGGCTTAAAAGATAGCATCCATTAAAGATAGTCCATTAAAAATTACTTTCAATTGAATAAATAAATGTAGATTTTTTACCCAAAATTTCTATGGGTTTCTCCGACAGTTTACTAAAGAGATTGCTGTATATTTTTGCTCCTTTGGCGAAATCACATTCTATAGCAAACGTTTCCACCCCAAATTCAGTTTCAAGAATTAAAATTTCGCACTCAGTATGACTAAAACTTTAATTTAAACCTCAATTCTTACCGATCTCATGAGCTACTGCTTTCAATTTAGTTTCTGTTCTTGATATTAAAACAATATCAAAGTCCAGGCGAGCTAATTCTCTGGGATGCCATCCGTTGAACCTGTTACAGCTTGAACAAAGAACCAAAGTTTTAAATGTCGCTTTTTTAGCATTTGTCCAACTTACCAGCCCACTTTCCATATTTCTCCATCAAGTGTATTTCTTGTGGCTTATGACGTTGCAACCATGTGTTGCACAACAAATACACTGGAGTTCTAAGGTTATCATACAAATAATACAATAGTGTAGAAATACCCAATCCTATTAAACAGTCGGCAAACATTTTATTTAATCAAAAATTAAGCTGTTCTCTATTACATTCGAATTGCCACTGAAACTTATCTTGTTTACCAAACTTTTTATAACAGTTTTTAATATGCATTTAGATTTTTAAACTCAGCGGTAATTGATTTCTTTCAGCATTTGAATTGAATACAAATCGTTTGATTAGATGTTCACAAACAAAAGACAAGGAAAATATTTTAAATTGACATTTTTGCTATAAATTTGATTATATTATATTTCAAACTTATTTATGTATAAAAATTAATAAATTTTTATTTATTTAATTTTTGATTTCATCCAAGCGAATTAATTTTGATGCCTTGTTGGCACAAAATGTCATAAAAATAAGAAAAAAAATGCACTAAACAAAAATATTTCCTTCTTTAGTGCAACATATTGTAGTCGACAGACAAAAAGTAATTTGAAAACAATAGAAAAACAAAATAAAAATGTTCTAAAATATACAGCCAACAAAGAGAAACAGTCAGTCAGCTGTGCTTCTAGCACCACCTATAAAATGAATTCGCCTTGATTTCATTCTACGATTCGTTGATGTCAAGGCGAGTTCATAACAGGTGGTTTTGACAGCTCAGGTGATTAGTTTTTGTTCCTGGCATCTCCTTGCATTTTGATATGTTTTGTTTGTCAAAATTTATTTATCTTTGATTTATATATAGTGTTGACATTTGACAAAGAAAGCAGGTATTTTTCAAAGCAAATTGAGTCGAGTCTACCTGTTATGAATTTGCTTTGGTTGATGTGTTTCTTAAGGAATGTTTGTTTATTCAAATTATTTACTTAATTTAAAAACAAAACAAAACAAAATAATTTGAAATATCACCACCAATATCTCACTGTTGTCGTCACTAAACTCTGTCATTTGTTTAAATATTGCATACATATCAATTGCAGTTGTTGCTTAATGAGCCGTTTTAATTGACTAATAGTCTTATGCGAGGGCTTGTATTCGGGTTAGTAATAATTTTTCTTAATAGGAATTGTTATTATTATTTATTTAACAAACAGAAACTGCGAAGTTTTTTTGTCTTATCTACAGAAACAGACATCGAATTCTTGACCCCTTGACTAAAAGTCTAGTAGTTGCCTTCAAGGCATCCCCAAAAGTTAAATAATTTATTTCATAGTTGAAAGTACTATTTTGGCTCAAGTTTAATACTTGAATTTACAAATTACTTTTTTATTAACAATTTTAATAAATTCAAATTATTTTTCTTGAGAAAGTAAAAATTGGAATATATTAATCATCAGACTTTCAAAGCGGCGCAGTACTGATTTCGAGGTCGATGCACCAGCTTTAAAATAACAAACTACACACACACACATGAATAAAATCTCTATGAATATTTTACCTTTTTCCACATGTGTCAAGGCTTCTTCAAATATTTACATATTAAACAAACTTGAAAAATCATCATTTTCGACAAATAATTTTTAATGAAATTACCTTCTTTTTCTGTTTTTTTTATTAATAATTGCACTTTTATTTTCCAAAATTAATATTTATCTAAATATGTATACATATTAATATTTTACTAAATATGTATAAATATTAATTGTTTTATTAAAAACAAATTATCAGTTTTCGTGTATGTCATGCATATCTTTAGGTCTAACGCATCCTTTATGCATTTGAGAGTTTAAACCAGCGTTGAGAGTTGTACAATGTTCGATTTCCAGCATCTCTTAATGAATAATTTCCACCTAATTTACGATGTTATTTTTATATGTTTAATGAAGATGGGAGATATTGGATTTTTTAAATTTTTTATTAAAGATAAAAGATTTAGCATATTATATTTTATTTTAGCCTCTGTTGTTTTTCGCTTCAGCTAAATTATCTACAATATATCTTGCACCTAGTACAAACATTTTTACTCTCAAGCGACAAGGTAAAGTACTCCAAGCTGCTCTCTGTAATTACAAATAAAGCAGAATTAGTAGAGCACAGTGGAGCCGATCATAAAATAAATAACTTCTGTTTTACGTACAATGCAAAACGAGAAGCAATTTTGTTTTTTATTTGAGCATTATGATACATTATTCCATATGAAAGTTCTAAACGTTAATTTTCTACTATTTTGCGATATAAAAAAATGAAAAGGTCACCCATCCACTTATGACTTTTCATTTTGTGTGATTCCATGCACCTTGAGAATTCCAGCTCAATTATATTTTATTCAATGGAAATTAATATCATCTCTGTAAACTTTTACCATTTTGAGTGATTCTAATTTAACAAAGATTTTTGTTGGCCAAATAAGTTTTAAACTCCAAATTTGAAGGATATTTCAATATTAAATTCATATGATTTTCGCACAATATTTATAGTCTTCTAATTAAAAAAATAAATGTAACTTACTTGTACACCATGCCAAAAATAACCGGTAGTTTCGTCCACTTTTCCTAAAGTCCTTACAGCCCATTTGGCAAAAACGTTCGGGTTCGTTCCCAGAAGCTTACCCTTCATTATTGCCTTCGAATAACTATTGATTTTGGTACGCACAAAATGGGGTGAAACCAACTGCACTGATATGCCCAAATGTTTGGTTTCTTCTTGGAGAGCCTTGGTAAAACTACGAATGTAGGCCTTGCCGGCACCATACACAGAACCAAATGGACATGGCTGCTGTTCTGCGCCAGAACAAATGTTAACAATGAGACCCCTTTTGCCAGCTCTTTGCCACTGATTTATGAAATGTCGTGATAGTTGTGTAGCAGCACCAACATTAATGTTTATCACATCCCATATATGATCTGGAGAGAAAGTGCTTATTGTACCAGGCGGATTATGACCAATGCCAACATTATTTACTAAAAAGAAAATCATAGTTTGATTATTTTCAGTCAATCAGTTGATGTATATGTCAAATATTTGTACCCAAAATTCCTATAGGCTTCTGCGAAAGTTTATTAAAGAGATCGTTGTAAATTTCTGCGCCTTTTGAAAAATCACATTCTATAGCAAACGTTTCCACCCCAAATTCAGTTGCTAGAATTCAAGTTTGAACTGAATACTACTGCTACAATGTGTATCTAAATCTCTATTCTTACCGATCTCATGAGCTACTGCTTCTGTGTCTACATTTGCTATGATAACAATATTAAAGCCCAGGCGAGCTAATTCTCTGGCATAGGCTTTACCGATGCCATCCGTTGAACCTGTTACAGCTTGAAGAAAGAAGAAATGATTTAAATATTGTTTTCTTAACATGTCTTCAACTTACCAGCCCACTTTCCATATTTCTCCATCAAGTGTATTTGTTGTGGCTTATGACGTTGCAACCATGTGTTGCACAACAAATACACTGGAGTTCTAAGGTTTTCATATAAATAGTACAAAAGTGTATAAATACCCAATCCTATTAAACACTCGGCAAACATTTTATTCAATCAAAAATTTAACTTTTCTCTGTTAAATTCAAAATGCTACTGAAATTTATTTTGTTTGACAAAATATTTAGATTTATGAGCTCTATGTAATTTAATTAAATGCATATTATTTGAAACAAAAACAAAAAATTTTAGCATTGTGACATTTTTTTCTTTTTTATTAATCCATACATATTAATGGAGTATTTTAATTAATTATTATTTTTATATAAAGGCTTACTTTGGGCTTAATAATGCTCAGTCCAAAAAGTAAATAATTAATTTCATTTCGGTTTCTCTAAATGCAAAAGAAAATTATATTCAAACAAGTATATTAAGAACAAAAGAAATTTTGAGCTTTTAATTTTTGTTTTTAATATAAACGTACGAATAAAATGTTCTTTCGCCTTTAGAGAAAGAAGCCCTAAACATATACTCTGTTTAATTTGTAAATCTAATTCAAAACATGTTTTCTTAAAGTGGATTTCGAATTCAATTTATTTAGAATTTAATATTTGCGTAATTTTATTTCGATCTATATGCACTTGAATTAAAGTTACTAATCCTAGATGGACTTTCTTATTTTTAGTACAATAAGGACTTTCTTGGTCTGTTTAACGAATGGTTAATATAAAACATATAAACTTTGTTTTCTTTGTATGTAACAAAATAACATTCTTTTCATACATTTTAAATATATTTTTATACAAAACTTTTAAAGTTACATCTAAAAGCAAACAACAAATAACTCCAGGTTCTTGAAGATCTTTTTAAAAAAAAAGTGCAAAAAATTATCGCGAAAGAGAAATTAAATTTTCGTTTCAATTTTGAAATTAACACAGTCGAACTTCTCCGTAGTGAACTTCTATGCAATGAAGCTCTCCCGACTATGAATTGATTTCCAAAACAAAACTTTTCGGTTCCAATTTAAGTGTAGTTTGATCTCATTATAATGAATTTCCATATAGTGAAATCTTCTTTTCAGCTGTAAATTTGGATCACATAGATAGTGTCCGCCGGGAAGGTATACTACTTTGTTTTGCCGCCATTTTGGTGAACATTAGTCTTGGCAGTTCATATTTGGCAGTCGTGAAGTAGACTCGGGGCAAATTTATTATGGAAAAATATTCGATAAACCAACGTGTTTTAATCGTTAAAACATTTTATCAAAATCATTCATCGATTACTGTGACGATGAGAAAGTTACGTGAAATTTTTGGGAGAAACAACGTGCCAACAAAACGCACTATTTATCGTGTAGTGAATGATTTCGAAGAAACAGGGTCAGTGCTCAGGAGCTTGGTCTTCAAAGAACAACTTTGGCACAAGAATTTGCTGTTGTTTCCATTTCAGATTCACTTGATACAAGAGCTTCTTCCACAAGACCATTTATGCCGCCGTACATACTCGTATGCCAATAGGATGTTACAGCTCGCCCATGACAACCCCGATTTTCATGAAAAAATCATAATAAGGGACGAGGCACATTTCCATTTGAATGGATATGTGAATAAGCAGAATAGTCGGTTCTGGGTAATGGAAAACCCTCAAATTATTTATCCATTATAAGTGACAGTTTGGTGTGCAATTTGGTCAGGAGGAATCATTGGACCTTATTTCTTTGAAAATGAAAACGGCGTTACGGTAACTGTGAATGGGGAGCGATATCGTGATATGATTGAAAACTTTTTAAAGCCACATTTGCATGCTTTGGGCTTGATTAACATGTGGTATCAACAAGACGGTGCCACATCGCATAAGGCCAGGATTACAATGGCTTTAATGCGAGACTTCTTTCCACAATAAGTTATTTCAAGAAATGGTGATGTTGATTGGCCTCCACGGTCGCCTGATTTGACTGCTCCGGACTTCGTTTTGTGGGAATATTTGAAAACCAAGGTTTATGCAAACAGACTAGAACCGCTTGAGCAACTCAAACAAAATATTCGTGATGAAATTAATGAAATATCGCGTGAAATGTGTGAGAATGTAATGAAAAATAAGCTCAAAATGGCTCGCATTTGTGAGGCTAACAGAGGTGGACATATATCTGATATTATATTCCATACATAATTGCCGATATTAAATAAAACATTTATCAATATACCTTCCCGGCGGACACCCTGTACATACATTTTTATCTCCACATAATGAATTAATTCTACCAATTATATAAATTGAACGAAAATAACGCAGCGATTCATTACTATATTTAAAAATATCCAAATATATGAGAAGTTGTTTTTTGGCGAAGAAAAGTGGAAACGTGTAAACCAACCTAAAATATCTGATGATTAAAAATAAAAGTTGAAAAAATATAATTTCTGTATAACGAAGTGATTTTCTGGACCAATACAAATTCATTTTAAAGAATGTACTTTGAATTATAAAACAAACCTGATGATCTGCATTAGCAACAGCGAAATGCTTTACTCCTCAATAATCACTTTCAATTTGTTTTTTAATAAAACAATTAATATTTTACTAAATAAGTAAAATAATAGTTTAGGAATAAAAGTGCGATTGTAAATTTAAAAAAACCAAATTTTGTTTGTATTATGATTTATTTGGTAAAAGAGCCCTAGAAATTGATTTTGTGTTCTTTGCAGCTGCATTTTTTTCTTTCTTCTTTCTCTGCGTCACTGAGGGAGGATGTTATTACTTTCACCAAAAATATTTTTGAATATCTGTGTTGTTTAATTTACAATTGTTGCACGTTTTATATGAAATTAAAAAAGTCAAAGTTACACAAAGTATTTATGCGATTTTTCTCGAACACAAATTAAAAAAAAATCATATTTGTAAACAAGTCTGGTGAAGGACTCTGTGGAACATTTCATTAACTTATGAACGACAAGCAAGACCTGTATGACTAACAGTTTTAGTAAATTGTGTTCATCTATTGTTAATGTACAAATACATACGCATAAACCTCGAATAGTATAAAATAAATTCGTGCGATCTACGCTGTTGGCTTGTACGTTTATATGTTTAATAAGGTGGGGAAGATATTGTAATTTTTTGTTTACAAATAAAAGACATACTAAAGGGTGTGCTAACGCAAGGTTTCAATTAAATAGGAAGCAAAGTTTTTAATTTTTTCATTATTATTGAGATTTTTCAATGCAGTGAAAGCACGTTGTTCTGTCGTGTTACGCTTAAATTTCACAAGCCCTAAAATGTCTGCTGTCAAATTATTCTTTATTGTTACTAACACTTTAGAAAATTCAAATCTTGCGTTAATTTTGGCACACCCTTTATTTTAAAAATCTCTAATGATTTATTATATTTTATTTTAGTCTCTGTTGTTTTTCGCTTCTTCTAAATTATCCACAAGGTATCTCACAATTAGTACAAACAATTTTACTCGCAAACGACAAGGTAAAGTACTCCAAACTGCATTCTGTAATAAAAAAACAAAACAAAATTAGCATATCACAGTGAAGCCGATCATAAAATAAATATCTTCTGAACTACTACTCAGATCAAGGAAAGAATAGTTGGTATGATCGTTATTTTTTGTACTATTTGATGTTAAAATTTATCTCATTACTCTTCTGACTGAATTTCACTGTTGCATTTTAAAACATTTAATATTTTCTCTTTTTTGTATGAAAAATAAGTTGTGATGCAATACAAAACGATAAGCAATTTTGCATTTTTTAGTTACATGATTTTTCGTTTGAGCTAACGATACATTCTTCCCTCTGAACGTTTATGTGTGATTCCATGCTCCTTGATAATTCCAGCTCCCTCATTATTTAGACAATTTTGTTCAATGCAAATAAATATCATCTCTAAAGACTTTCACCATTTTGAGTCATTCTAATTGTGTTTCTTCCTAATAATTTATTTGAAAATAATTTAATAAAGATTTGTTGTTGGCCAAATTAGTCTTGAACTTCAAATAGCACAGTGTTTATAGTTGTTCAATTAAAAAAAAAACAAAATCAACTTACTTGTACGCCATGCCAAAAATAACCGGTAGTTTCGTCCACTTTTCCTAAAGTACTTACAGCCCATTTGGCAAATACATTCGGATTCGTTCCCAGGATATTACCCTGCATTATTTCCTTCGAATAACTATTAATTTTTGTACGCACGAAATAAGGTGAAACCAACTGCACTGATATGCCCAAATGTTTGGTTTCTTCTTGGAGAGCCTTGGTAAAACTACAAATGTAGGCCTTGCCGGCACCATACACAGAACCAAATGGACATGGCTGCAGTGCTGTGCCAGAACAAATGTTAACAATGAGACCCCTTTTGCCAGCTCTTTGCCACTGATTTATGAAATGTCGTGATAGTTGTGTAGCAGCACCAACATTAATGTTTATCACATCCCATATATGATCTGGAGAGAAAGTGCTTATTGTACCAGGCGGATTATGACCAATGCCAACATTATTTACTAAAAAGAAAATCATAGTTTGATTATTTTCAGTCAATCAGTTGATGTATATGTCAAATATTTGTACCCAAAATTCCTATAGGCTTCTGCGAAAGTTTATTAAAGAGATCGTTGTAAATTTCTGCGCCTTTTGAAAAATCACATTCTATAGCAAACGTTTCCACCCCAAATTCAGTTGCTAGAATTCAAGTTTGAACTGAATACTACTGCTACAATGTGTATCTAAATCTCTATTCTTACCGATCTCATGAGCTACTGCTTCTGTGTCTACATTTGCTATGATAACAATATTAAAGCTCAGGCGAGCTAATTCTCTGGCATAGGCTTTACCGATGCCATCCGTTGAACCTGTTACAGCTTGAAGAAAGAACTAAAGTTTAAAATGTCGCTTTTCTTAACATTTCTCCATCTTACCAGCCCACTTTCCATATTTCTCCATCAAGTGTATTTGTTGTGGCTTATGACGTTGCAACCATGTGTTGCACAACAAATACACTGGAGTTCTAAGGTTTTCATATAAATAGTATAAAAGTGTATAAATACCCAGTCCTATTAAACAGTCGGCAAACATTTTATTGGAGTACAAATCTAATTTTTCTCTATTGTATTCGAAATGCCAGTAAAACTTGTTTTGTGTAAGAACTTGATTTTGACTGTTATCGAGAAAATATTAAATGCTTAAATGATTGCAAACGATAGCATGGTGTAGTTATATATACTTACTTGTGTGTACATTAGTCCGAATCACCGTATATGGAGATGAAAAATGTGTTTTTATCACCAACACTTAAATTATATATCGGTTTGTTTTATAACGATTCGCCAAAATATCTTGGGTCTAGTGATACTGATTGCAAGATTTGGTAAGTTGCAATTACGTACCACTCTGAGCGACTTAAAATTACATTTCAAGTGATGTACTAAGTTTTATATGCTGTCTTGGAAGAAAATCAACTAAAAAATAACTAAATATCACGGTGCAATTCACGACCTGCAAAATGTTTTGGGAATCGTCTTAAAACAAACTGATATATATTTTTGGGAAATAACAAGAAAAATTTTTTCGTGATTCTGTCTAATGTCGATACATTGTAAGAAATTGTAACTTTGATTTTGCTTATTTATCTACTGTTAATTACACCCAGTGAAAACACAAATTAAAATTAACTATTTCCGCCTTGAATTCACAAAAGACAGCTTTTAAAAATCACAAAAGTTGAAGAATTTAGTTTCAATCTAAATAAAATTATAATTTAAAATTGTGCGCTCATGATGACAACAGTGGCCGACATAAAGTCAAATGTTGTGGCTTAAATTAAAAATTAAAAATATTAAACAAAAGATCTTTTGCATTCGTTTATTCGTTTACACAGAAACACTTCTAAGCCAAATTTGCATTGTCTGCCAAATAAATAGCGGAAATTATTCTTTGTTGTGTATCTACAAATATTTTTCATCTTTTTTGAAAACATCTAGCAATTTTGTGTTTTAAATTTTTATTCGCACTTTTTCCCAAAATTAATATTTTACTTATTCAGTAAAACATTAACCAACCATTTTGTTAAAAACAAATTGCAATTGATTATTGAGGGGTATAGCTTGTTCCTATGCGCATTTCACTGTTGCTAATGCAGATCATAAGGGAACTTTACCCAAATATTTCTTAGAACAACTGGAGATATTATATTAAACCTTCATTAAAACAAATGAAAAGTTTAAACAATATCAAATTTGTAACAAGAACTCAATAATCAACCAATTGTTTTTGTTTTCTTACTTTACCATTACTACCTAGGCTGACTTTTTTTCAACTCTAATTGTAGTTGTAAGAGGTTTGTAGAAAATGTAAAAACAACAACTGCTATACATTTGTATAGAGTGATGTCAAACAAAATTTTTCGACCGGGTGCTTGTTAAGTCAATAATTGGTGCTTTTTATGGGAATCTCTCAAGATTTAGTGTTTTAAATTTTTTATTCGCACTTTTTCCCAAAATTAATAGCAATATCTAGCAATTTTATTTTAACAATTTTTGAGTTCTTTGATAAGACATGAACTAAGTTTTTGTACATTAGCTATTTCTTTTTCAAAAATACTTGGGCTAAATATGATTTAATTGAGCACAGTTTTTAACTTTTTTCTGCTTATTTGTTCAGTTTACTCTCACAATGTTCAATTTCAACGTATCACCACAAAATCAGCGTTACCTGTATAACAATTACTTTTTGCACAGTGATGTAGAATTCTACGCACTTTAAGTACAATTACATTTAAGACAAAAATAAAATTTTAGAAATGATTCAATATATTATTCGAGACAGGTCTCGATATCTTAGTTCAAAGAATTTCCAAGCAGTTTTGTTTGACGAGGGTTTTACTTAGTCTATATATGTACATGCATTTCATTGGTGCTTATGCCAAAACAGTAGACCTTAACCCCCCGTCTTGACTGGCAATAAATTTATTGACATATATTGCAGCAAATGTCAAAATTATGCTATGTCCAATGAAGACGCATCCTTTTCGTACTTGGCAATAATTGCCAATAGTATTACGTTCACAATTATTGCGAACATAAAACGTCATAAACCGTTTGACATTTCCAAATAAAAGAAAAACGACGGGCCATAAAACAAAAAGAAGAAATTTTTTGCAAAAAAATTAAATAAATTATTGAAAGATATTAAAAAGGCACATTAAAAAGAAAAACTTTAATAATATACATACATAAAAAAAGCAAAATTCAATTTATTTCAGGATGAGTTTTTCAGACGAAAATTTTAAAAGTCTTTCAGTAGTTTCTTCTTTGTTAGCAAACCTTTCTCTTTGAAATTTTGTAAAAAGTGTGTTAACATAAATACGATTACCCATAGCAAAGCAATAATCAAAGCAATAAGTAATATTGTTCCGTTATTCTGCCGGCGTTATTGCTTTGTTGCCAACATATTTATTGCCAGTCAAGACAGGGGGTAAACCATATTCTTGAAAAGTTGCAACAAACAAAACTTTTTGAAATACTTTGAAAAAATATTTGGAATTTGTTTTTGTTTTAAATGTAATTGTACGAAAGAACGAATAATACGTGTGACATCGTTAGTTTTTACACTACTTGAACTTTTTTTGATTAATCCGTGAAATGACCGTCTTTGGCCCCCATGTGCGACATACTCGCATTATCTGCTTATATACAACAAACAAACAAGCAATATTTTTATTTGGTGTTTATTTTACATCTTCATAATGGTACTGCCAGTTGTAACCGCAATTCTATAGATATTAAACATTTTGAGTCATAGTGTGAATAAAATTAACTTAGTCTAGACTTCAACCAGCGCTGCAAAGAAAATTATTAATTTCGCCGGAAAAGCTTTCTATAACTGTAATGGATGTAACAAAAATACTTTTTTGATTATCACAGGAGAATGGAAAATGTACTGCATGCATACTACACACACACATGTGTACGTATATATGTACCTTCCATAAATAAATAAATAAAGGGAAGACGTTTCTTATTATTTTCGTTTATAATATCGATGTTTTTCATAGAAAACCATTTAAACACAAGAGTTGTCGTCAGTAGGTATAAGTCAGCACACACTTTATTTACAATTAATTGAAATATCTACAGATTTAAGAGTAATTTTATACTCGCATGTAGCGTATTTGTATAAATTGGAAATTTCTGCTATAATTAACTGGCTGCTAGATCGAATTGGAAGAAAATTGAGTGGAAAAAAAGCATTAAGTAAAATTTATTATACAAAATATCAAACATAATACAACCTTTTTAAATCGACTTGCTACACCTTTCCCCTTCTTTAGAGCACTTTATAATAGTCAGCAATTTCTTGCTATAATAAACACAGGGTAACTTCGTTTCGGCAGTTTTACTTTTACTGCATACAAAAATCATCAAATCTGGCAACAGTCCTTTCATTGTGTGATAAGAAAACAAAAAGCCTCAAGAAGAAATACATTTTTCACCGGCAGCAAATTTATTGATAAAAGTAATTTTAATAAAAAGTTAAGTGAAACAATTATAAACAAGTGCATGTTAATGAAAAACTAATGCTTATAATGTGCTAAAATGTTTTTTAATAAAACTCGGTGAAAAAAAAACAAAGTAATGAACCTGTGTCAGCTGTTTAATTTTTGTATTTTTCGCACACACACACACATTCATACGCGTACATTTGTAATACATGTGGTTAAAACATAAAAAAATTGATTTAACAGTATAAATGTCTGTATGATATTTTCTATAATGATTTGTGAAAATGTTTATTTTTTCATTAATTTATCATTAGTGGTTTTTTGTATGTCACTATTTGGTCAGCATATAAAACAACAATATGCTTTTAAAGTTAACATTTTTGATTGTGGCTAATTTAGCTTTAGAGTTTGTTTAAGATTTTGTTGATAAAAAAGGAAATGAACACATACAGGCATGCATGCATGCATACAGTGGTGGTCAAAATATATTAGACGAAATTCGAGTTATATCATTGTTTTCAATAATGAAAAAGCAAATGCTTTAGCAATTGCAAATGCAAACTAAAATAAATTTACTTGAGAGCTTGCAGTTGATAACGAGTTGATTCGATCGATTTTTTGTAGCTGGAAGTTATGAAATTCGCTCATAATCTCAAACAGAAAAAACTCGATCGAATGAACTTTTTATCATCTAAACAATTTGCAAAATAGAAAATTGTACTAAAATATGTTGTTTGTTGTGGATCAGCTAATCTATATACTAGAGCCCTGCACAAGCATACTTAAAATGTGTTTGAAATATTTGTTTCGTATGAAACACTTTCGCAACATTAATGTTGCGATGCACATATACTGAAAAGCATAATTAAAAATATATTTTTTTTATTTGTGGACTGTTCAGAGCCTCGTCTGTGTCCTAAAAGTTGAAAGAAAATGTTCTTTTAGTAGTTATTTTCTGTATATGTATGTATGCGCATCGTAACAATAACGATGCGGAAGTTTTTCAAACGAAACAAATGTTTAAGTATGCTTGTGCAGGGATCTACTATATTTCTGCGTTTCATTGCTGCTTATGCCAACTCATGAGTAGACCCAAAGTGTCATTATTCAAGTACATGCATCTCTACAAAAAAAAACATTTAAATAAAATACAACAAACATATTAAAGCCTAATTAGTGGCTTCTATCTGATTTTCAAGTTTGAAAACTTTTATTTATTTCCATACGGAAAAATAATCATGCAGATTTGTGTAGAAAATTGTTGTTGAATTCACATAAATTTATTTATTATGTTAAAATACAAAATAATTAAAAAGCACAAGGAAACAAAATGTTGAAAATTGTTTGTACATTCATTTCTGCTTCGTCTTAGGGAAAAAAGTCTCCATTAATTGTTCTAACATCCCAGCAAATGATAGTAAATGCCAAAAATTTCGAATATTTTCCTTTTGAAATCAGTACTAGCAAACGAAAGTTGTCTTGAAAAATTTATGAACCTGAATTTCCGAAAGCTTTTTTTGTCAGGCAGAAAGAAGTCAGTACTAACATTAAGCAATGAAAAGTTGGCATTTAGAATAACAACAACTTTTTGCAAACCAATTGAGAGTATATCTCCAATAATAGATTACATATCGCTCCTTGATTGCAACGTAATTAGTCATATCTCCAAAAATCTTGTTTTTCAGAAAACGAGTTTAAAGTTTTTAATTTATTTACACATCAATGGAAAAATAAAAAAGTATTCCCCTTTCAAGAGGTGACTAAACAAGATATTTGTATGAATTTTTCATACAAGTTGAAGAACGATACGATGAATAATTCTGCATTCTTAACTCAAAAATCACGTTTTTATGAGATATGATATCTCTCCTTTATTGCAACGTAGTGGTATCTCAAAAAAAAAACTCGTTCGCCACAAAACGAGTTTAAAGTTTTTAATTTACGCACACATCAATGGAAAAATAAAAAGTATTCTCCCCTGAAGAGGTGAATAAACAAGATATGTATATGCATTTTTTTAGATATGACAGCGTTGCAATAAAGGATCGATATATTAACAGTTTTTTTTATAAAAAGTAAAAACCTATCATAAATATTCTTTTAATTTGATTTTTACTTCATTTCTGAAACAAATCATGTTTGCCTCCTAACCGAATTACAACAGTAACCAGTACTGATCATATAACTGCAACGAAAACCCATCTTTCGGTACTTTTAAGTTGTTGGTTTTGTTCAAATAGTTGTTTTTTTTCTGAAGCTAAATTTAAAAGAAAAATCTTAAAAATAACTCTAGTGTATCAGTCTGCATGTGCAGAAAAAACCAATGATAAAGATAAAATGCAATACAATGAAGTAAATGTTACTTACAGACAGTTTCCAAACACAATTAAAAAAAACTTTATTTAAAAGCGCCATGACTTGAAAAAAAGACCAAACATGTAAAACACAAAATAACTAAATAAAAGATCAGTCAGTGCGTGTTTAAACCAGCTGGCGTACGGTTCGAAAATTATTTAAAACTCTAATAAAAAAAATAAAAAACTAAATGCGAAAATTTAAAAATGTTTATATTCAGTTTACATATTTTGAAACTAAATTTATTTTAATATAAATCAAAATAAAAACTACAAATAAGAAAGTACTGAAAAGGCTGAGCTGCAGCAGCGGCTTAATTCAAAACCGAGCACTGTTTTACAAAATCAAAACTGATAAGAGCTAAAATAAATTATATGCAATCAAAATAAGAAAATTAATTTATACTAAACATTCAAAATCATGTTACTGCAAACAGAAGAAATTTCATTCATTTCACACGTTTTCAGCATGGCATGCGTTTGTCAGCTATTTTCTGCCGGCATCTATTTTATTGGAATTTCAGCATTGTTGCTTTTCATATACGATAATTTTAAATCCGTCATATCGATAATAAAATCTATTTTGGAGCCGTATTTTCAACCTCAGCTGCCGCAAAACTTGGTGGATAAATATGGAAAGTGGGCAGGTGAGAATTAATGTATTTATGTAAATTAGTTTGTGCCGAAAAACAATCAAATAAAATAATCACCTGATTAAAGTGCAATGTCAATGTAGGTCAGAAATAAATGAGCTACACGTGTAGATAGTTGCCTTGAAGTATAATAAATATTTCATTATATTCGTATTCATAAACGATTAATGAAGTTATAGCAGGCTTATTGTTAGATTTTTATATGAGAAAACCGATTTTAATGCACACATTAACTTTATTAATCGTTTTGAATATGGCCGTTAATGTTTTTCGCAGCAGCGTTTATTTATCTCGTTGAAAAAAAAACTTATAAAATTTCATAAAAAATTAAATAAAATTTTTTTAATACATTTTAAATATATATTAATTTTTAAGCCGTTACTTTTTGTTTTAAAATTTCTAAATCAAACTGAAAACGATAACAAATTTAACTTCCCTAGAAAACGAAAATATTTTCAATTCATCTCTCTAACAAACAATTGAAAATTATATTTTCAAATAATTTAATTAAAAGTATTTTGTATACTTTTAGCAGCAGCAAATAAAAATGTAATTTGCCACGCAAACTCAATTAAACTGAAATATTTTACATTTTAAATACTTATTTTGTATAGCGATAAAATAACGAAAAAATTTTACTGAGAAAAAAGAACACTTTTCCGGACTATAGAGGAAGAATTTCTAAGCTTTCCGAAAAATTAAAATGTCTGAATTATTGGATAGTCCGAATTAGCAAGTGTCCAGATTAGGGAGGTTGTACTGTACTTAACATTTTTAAGATGCATTTTCTTATGTAAATACGAAATTTTACTTGAAAATGTTTTAAAGTAATACAACTGGGTTTGAAAAAAAGTTAAGCGTCTTTAAATAATTTGCAACAATTAATAAGTCTAGCTATTTAAGACCATTTCACACTATAATACAAGAACAGAACCGAAAAATTAACAACAAACCACAATTGAACAGAAGCAAAGCAGCTGATCCATAACAGAACAGAACGTACAAACTAATTCTGCCTTTAATTTTAAGCGAGAAAGACAGAAAAGGAAATACAAAACTCTCACTCAAAATGAAAATTGCATGCAACAAAGTAGCGTATTGTAAATATGGAATATGAAACTAACTCAGTAATTTGTTTTTTTAATACATATTTATGAATTATTCTTCCGCCTGTTTTATTTTAAGAATTGTTATGTTTGTTAGTAATGTTATTGATTTTTAAGCTATTGAATAGCTTTTATAGCGGGCTTTGAGCGCGGCGACCGAATCAAGAAATTTCGTAACGAAAAAAATCCAACACTAAGTTTGTTTCTAAAGTCTTTTGTTTTTTTCAGTCACGTGAGCGTGCATGAATGTAAGTATAAAACAATTGAGGGTGAGTGAACGTGAGTGAAAAAACTACGCAAAAAATTTATTAATGGGCGCACACTCACGCTCACTCACGGACACTCCCGTTCACTCACGCTTACAATTGGTAATCTTAATTCGTAGGTTTTTAAACGCTATTAACTTCTCATTTATTCAATAAAAGAAAAAAAATTGTTCAAAAAGTGTAACTTGAATTATTTTATCAAAGAAAAAACTTGAATTAAAGTCAAAGAAAAAAAAAATACTGCAAAAATAAAAATAAATAAATAATTATAACTGCATAAGTTGATAAAAAAAATGCTATGCAATAGCTTTACCGCGGCAGTCCCAGAGTGCCACAAGTCTTTTTTTGTATTAAAATCTCAAAATAATTTATAATTTATGTATTTCTAATTATTGAATGTAATTAATTAATTAGAACAAAATTTCGATTAATTTATCGAGCGATTAACCGATTAAAACAGAAACCTGATTAATTGAATACCCTAGTATATACATACATACTTATAGACATACTGATATCATCGTAAAAATACTCAGAATAGCTTCTGAAGACCTCAAAACATATAAATCCGATACTAGAATCTCGAAATTTATAGTGAAACTAGTAACTTTTTTTTGACGTCATTTATTTGTAACAGTATTAAATTTTTAATTTATTGTTCTTGTTCTTTTTCCTGACATATGAACTTCTGGCAGCCACCTTAAAATTGGTTGAACTCATGAATGCTGAAAATGTTGGAGTGGCGGCCGTCGAAAAAGTACTTTCCGATTTAATTAAATATTCCTTGTTGCTTTCTTAGTAAAATAATTACAGTAGTTTTCCGATTTAACGAAACCAATTGTTGTCAGGCCTGCTCGTTAAAGCGAATTGTTCGTTATATCCAGTACTAAGTTAAAACTATAAATATTTTTAAATATTTTATTAAAATTAGAGTACTTTAAAATAAATATTTCTTTAAAAATATGTATAAGTAAAGGAAAAATTTTTAAAAACACCGTAATACAAAAATAAGTTATTAAAAAAATTGGATTACCACAGTCTGCTTATTGAAATGGATATCTTTTTTAATAGCATCTTCTTGAAGCTCTCTCAAAAGCATTAAATTTGTGTTACTAATATTGTGTTGCTGAGCCCATTTAATACAAATTTCGAAGTGCTTAATGACATCTTAGTGTTTTAATTTAGGGCTATAGAATTTCAGTTTCATCAAGCTCTTCATCATTTTCGTTGTGTCCATCGTTTTGTTATATATTTGTTCGTTAAACAGAGTACAAAATAAAATTTTTATTCGTAATATAAGGTACTTACTTAGTAGAAATAAAAATTTTGGTATTTGTTAAATGCGATGTTCATTGAATCAAATGTTCGTTAAATCGAAAAACTACTGTATTTTTAGAAATGTTTAACTCGAACTTGAGCCAAATTAAAAATTTTGATTTTCATAATACACGTTTCCAACTAGTATTTTTTTAACGCGGCTGTTAGTTTTTAACAATTAATTATTTAATTAATTTAGAATGCAACAACCATGAAGGAATTGATTCAAACAACAAGAATCGTAATTAAAGAAAGTTTTTTAGATGAACTAGATAATCCAGCTTGAAATCAGTAAATTCATATTTGAAATTGTTAAACCGTTTAATTTTTATTCCTTCTTCGCAAATACGCAAAACATTTTATGATGAGTTAAAAGGAAAATATTGAAATATCATTAATTACGCTCGTGCTGCGTTAAAATCATCCCGAATTTTCACTACAATTTTCGTTAGCTTTTCTTTTTCAAGACACTTCCAATTTTTTTTTATATATATATTTTATATTTTGTTTATTTATATTTTTAATAAATTTGGCACAAGACCAACATTATTTAATAGACAAAACAATTAGTATCTCCACAGATACCAGAGTACAAAAATAAAATGGAAATTTCAAGCAATTAGATCATTTAAAAAAAAGAGGCCAAAATATTAAAATTTTATTTTCAATAACTCAAATTTATTTAATACAACAAAAACTCAAGGGGGTTGGTTTTACATGCACATATGTATCTTTTTGTGCAAAAATATAAAATTAAACGCTTCAATGTTTGAATTTACGGATACAAAGTTTTTATTTAAATTCGAATGTATAAAATGTTTAACAAAAAAAATATTTCACAATAATTATTGTGCAAAAAATGTTGATTTACTGCAGCTGCTTTGCTTAGTTGTGTATTTGAATTTAAAGAAAAAATCATACATTTGAAAAAATACTTACAAGCGTTAAGTAAATATTTGCAAAGCAATAATCAACTACTGTTGAACAAATATTTGCTTGAGTTGAGTAAAATTAAGGAAAGACAAGTATATCACTTCACAGACTCCGTTGAACGGTAGTCAGTCATTGGGAGGGAAATGTACAGGGACACAAAAAGTTCAACACAATTTGCAATTTAAGCTAATTAAATTTACCCGTGTGACTATTTTGGGCAATTAGTGGTCACAACAATAATTTTTCGTCATTTGAAGGAAATATTATCTTCAAAACGACACATCAAACATTAATTTTGGCAGATTTTTATGTAAATCAGATAAAGACAGAAATAATATCGATCCCTTAGCGCGAAATTATCGTAAGTGGCTTCGAAACTTGTTTAGATATTGGAATTAATATTGTATGAAGCTACCGATAGTTTAAATGAAAATATTATGCACACGTTTAATACTAATTTAAGAAAATCTTAGGGAACCTGATACCGGTACCGATATACAGTTGTGTTCATAAAAATAGGAAATTTTTTTCACAAAAAATTACAAATTTGTTGCAGTTATTTTTTGTCAAATTAATAATTAATTCGAATTCAAACTTCTGAATAAATGTATAAGTTAAGTAAAGCTAGAGTCTGTCAAAATGTTTGTTTTTGACAAAATCGTCTTTGAGTTAGTTAATACAAAAAATTGTATACATAGTAAAAATGATTCCCCAAAAAGATTGATAGAGTCAGTATTTAGATTAGCACTACTCAGAGTCATGAAGTCAATGAGATCACGACATCGTTGTGGCGGATTTCTTAGCGAAACATTTCACAACTCAAAGCTCTTTTCGATCAGGAACCTGGAAAGCCTACAGCATATCCTCATCACCATTAATTTTAAGTCATACCTTTTCGAGTTTGTTCGTGTGCTTTGGTTCGATATCCAGTTGAGAGAATAATTTTAGAGATTTATTTCGCTTTGTGTATGAAGTCTTAACATCATTCACAATTTCCTCATACATTGGCTGGTCCATTACTCCTTTAAGAACACATATCCCCATATCATAATGTTAATTTAACGTTCTGCTCGTATATTTTTCTTTGAATTCTTTATTGGGATACATAACTTCTAGATTTAAACAAAATGATTTTTATCGCGTTGGTCAGCACATTTGTGTCATGATTACGGTCTCGGATATCAATCGCAGACCCCGCATATTTTAAACTTAAAATTTAATTTTAATTTTGATCATAAACTAATAAAAATAATGATTGAAATCAATAATGTGCATACTCGTATAACAATTGTTACAGTCATATTACAGTCATTCACCCATTCATTGCAGAGCAAAAACAAAACAACCCAGCAAACGAACATGTTTTATATATTTTTTTCATATTGAAATACAATTTTTGTCTTGAGTTCAAATCTGAATTTACCCATTTCTTCTTAATTTTTTTAAGAAATTGTTTTTGGATAAATTTATTTTTTTATTGAGAGAGTACTTTTATTTGAAACAATTTATTCATCAGACCAGCAGAACGGATCAGTACTGATTTCGAGGTCGCTACACCATCTCATCAGCGTTCTTTGTTCGATTTTACCACTTTTGACGGTGGATATTCGTGAGCGTGAGTTTTCGAGATTTCGACAAACTTTTTTTTCATAGCGTGAGCGAGCATGAATAAATTTTTTTATCGCGGGCATGCTTGAGCATGACTAAAAAATCACTCACGATCCCATCTCTAATTTAAATATAACGTTTAATAGCAAGCCTCTGCTGCTGTCTGGTTTTGAAAAAAAAGTGTGAACAATAACGTTTGATATCAAAGGGTAAAACTGAAATATCCAAACGTCTGACTCAGTGTTTATTGGGAAACGCCTGCACTGTTTGAAATATATATATTTTTTTTATTAAAAAATTTTCACCGGCTTTTTACGCTTCTTTTGCGTTGGCTGCATGAATGTCTATCGTTTAGCGTTAATTAGTTTCTTCTCTTTTTTTATTGCTTTGTTTCTTATTTTCTTGATGTAATTTTTAAAGATTAATATTTTCGTTTATCCGTATAATTATTATTTTTAAAATGTTTTGTCGGTATCGTTTAAGTCGCAGCTGCCAGCCAGCCAATGACCTTGTTTTTTTGTAACTTGTTTATTGTCAAAGTTTATGGGCTTAAATTGTGTGTAATTGTTTCATTCAAAAAGTTAAGGTTTTACTACTGATCCATGCGTAATAAAATATCAGATACTACTATTTCTTAAATACTCGTATGTAATAAAGAAAAAAAGACAAGTTCAAGTTGATAATAATGCGAGTAATAAATATATTTTTAATGTTAATTATAATTTGCATTAAATAATGGTAATAATCTAAAAATAATACTACATACTCAGAATGTTATTAAAGTTCGTTACAGTTTGTCTGTTAATAGATAAATAAAATTTTATTTTTGTGTACAGCAGGTAACGCGAATGAATGATTTTGTGATTATTTTTAACAAATACAAAAAATTAATTAACTCCTTCGTTGTAAGACTTATACGGGGTTATTCATTTTTCAGTTTCAAAAGTAACGTCAATTAAAACACACATAAAGTTTTGATTTCGTTGAAACTTGTATTTCATTATGCTTAGATCTTGCCATTATGTACGAAATACAATATCATTTAAATGAACGCCTTTAAATTGGTTGCAGCAGTTGATCCTTTTGAGATAGTTTTCGACCTCTTTTTCACGCATTTCGGAAACGGTATCTCGGCAATAACTTGACCAATGTTGGCATTCAAATGCTCCAACGTTAGGTGATTATCCGCGTAGACACGGTCTTTGACGTAGCTCTACAAAAAAAGTTTCAGTTCGTCAAATCAATTTACGTCACCAAAACGTGAAATTAAGTGTTTTGGAAAGTTTGCAATAAATCCTAAATCGATCGTGTTGTATGTTTTGTGGCACCGTTTTGTTGAAACCACATATCGTCCAGTTCATAATCTTCAATTTCAGGGCAAAAAAATACGGCCATTGCGCTCTGCATTGACGGTAACGGTTCTTCTAGCATAATTTTCAGAAAAAATACGTCCCAATACAGATTGTTTAACGATCGATATTCGTAATGGGCAAACTTTTTACTAAATAGATGACAGATATTTAACAGTTGACATCCTTGCCAAACTGGCGGTTTTTCGAAACCACTAAATAAAGAGATAACTTTTTATATACTCGTACGTACAGAAAAAAAAATTATTGTATAATCAACTAAAACAAGGTTGATTCAACTAGTTTTGTTAACAATTTGGCTTCATAAGCGTTTCATGTTAATTTAACATGATATTAAAAGTAATATTTAGAATGTACAATGTTATTTCAATGTGATTAATTTTAAATCAACATATTTTAGTACTAAATTAACAATTTTAACCATTGATTTAACTTAAAACAATGTTAAAAGTAAATTCAATTGGATATTAACAATCAACATTTCTTCATGTCGCTTTTACATTGTTTTTTTTCTGTGTGTATGTATAGATTTTTAAATGATGCAGTGAAATATGCTGCGATGGCCTCTTACCGGCCCCCTTCAACGGTCAAACGTTTTTCAAAACGAACTGTCAGAAGCAGTGATGCCAAGAGTAGGGAATTTTCCCCTTTTTGTAGGGAATTTATTGGTAAATTTCAAGCGAAGAGGACAGATATTTCATCTTAAGGTAAATGTAGGAAATTTTGAATACTTTGCTTTTTTCCTTTTTTATTACGGTGTAATTGCGTAAATCACCACACAAAAGTGTAAATATTATACGAGTACATATACAAATTTAAATTTCAAATTTTGTTACAATATTACGCGAGATATTTCATACAGACAGAAAACATCTGTCGGTAAGTAATATCTAGAGACAACGAAAGTCAAAGAAATGTCTCATTTTCCTTAAGGAAGTTGTATGAAAAAACAAAAACAAATTAGTGTTTTTATTTTTGTTTAATATATAAATGAAGACTTTCCAAAATTATATATTAAGCTATTTTAATTATTCAACTCTTGGTTAATTCTACCTATCCGGGGTTTCATCTTTTTTACCGTGTTCAAACTTTTACTAAGCATTCAGAATTAAGAATTGATTACCTTGCGAGATCTCTGCATCGTTATTTTAAAATTAAATTTTTTACCTGGCGATATAAATGTACAAAATTTTAAAAATGCAAACAAAATGTTCGTTTTTGCTAAAATTAATGAATTTTTAGAATAGGGAAAAAATGTAGGGAAGTTTTTTTTTGTGTGTGTAGTGAAAAAGGGGGAATTTTTTCGAGACATGTAGGGATTTTGTTAAATCCCTAAATCCTGGCATCACTGGTCAGAAGCCATTCCATTCCGATCATTGGCATTGTGCAGGTTAAATGTTGCAATTTAAATATCAAATTTGTATTCTTACAAATACAGTTCATTTTATGTCACAAAATCGGTTATTTTTGTTAATTTAAATAACAATTTATTGCATTATTTGACGTTTCAAATTTGCTTTTTAATCTGCCAAATAGCGTACTTAATATTTATTTAACTAATTAACATAAAAGCGTTAATTACTACATGTCTCACATTTCCTTTGTTTGCTATTTAACGTGAATGTGTGTTTAATGATGCTGCTGACAATGATTGTGATGATTGTAATGTTTGTATTAGCAGCAAGTTTTGTAACTTTGTCTACTTTTTTTTTCTTTTTATTTTTTTTCGTCAACAGTTATTACCGGAGCTACCGATGGTATTGGCAAAGAATATGCTAAAGAGTTGGCTAAACAAGGAGTTAATGTTGTGCTCATTTCACGTACTAAGGAGAAATTAATAGCAGCGTCAAATGAAATTGGTTCGTATTAAAATGCCACCAAACCACAAAATACTAAATGGATTTTGTTGTTGTTTTTTTTTCTAAAATTACAGAAGTCGAATATAAAGTGAAGACCAAATGGATCGCAGTAGATTTTTCAGAAGGAAAACATGTCTACAAGCATATAGAACAAGAACTGGCTGGTATACCGGTGGGTATATTAGGTAAGTGAGACAAGTTTCTTAAAGTTGTCAATAAAAAACTTTTGCCGCGTCCCAAAATAACACACCGGTAGCAGCACCTAAAGTTTTAATATGCAACAACAAACGCCTTTAAAAAAATTAAAGTGCAGTCATATCCTTGACAAAAACACAACGATGCAATATATTTATATACATACTAGAGATGCGATCGTGAGTAAATTTTCACTCACGCTCATGCACACTTACGATAGAAACATTTTACTCATCAACGACATTATATTTTTGGCTCACTGAGTGTGAAAAAAGTTAGTCACATTCACGGAATCTCACGCTCACGAGATACTCACAAATAAAAATTGTAAAATTAAAAAAATTTTAAATAAACGAAATAAAAATTTTTAATTAAACGAAAAAAAATCACGCAACTTTCATGCATACTCACATGATTGAAACCAAAAACTAATCGCGATCATGTGATCTCACATGATTCACGCTAATCAAGTGAGCTGTGTCCATCTCTAGTACATAATAACCGCCCTCCTAGGAAGTGACCAACCAGCCTAACTTTTTCTTTCTTTCATTTTTTTTTTTAATTCGAAATTTTCAGTCAACAATGTTGGAAAAATGTATGATTTTCCCGATGCGCTGGAAAACATACCTGAAAATATATTATGGGATCTAATCAATATAAATATTGGTGCTGTCACCATAATGACACGTATGCTAATACCCCTGATGAAGAAAAACGGCAAAGGAGCCATTGTAAATATTTCTTCGGGCAGTGAATTGCAACCGATACCTTTGATGGCTGTTTATGCTGCCAGCAAACGTTATGTTCGAGCCTTTTCTTTAGCCATAGAACGAGAATTGTCGGAATATAATATCGATGTGCAGTGTGTAACGCCTTTATTTGTGGTCACAAAAATGAATCAGTATTCCGACAAAGTAATGAGGGGCAATATTTTGATACCCCATGTCAAATCATATACTCGTTCACTGGTCTTTACTTTAGGCAAGTTAATCGAAACAACTGGTTATTGGAGTCACGGTTTGCAGGTAACAAATCTTATTTTAGTTTGTTTATTTTTTTTCATTTAGAAACTTATTTCGTTTTAGTATTTTATCATGAAACTATCGCCCGAATGGCTGAGAACACGCATTAGCCACCGAATGACTATACAGTTAAGGGATGAATATTTTAGTACGCACGGTAAAAATAAGTTGGCATAATACAGTAATTTGTTTTATTTTTTGTTCATAATTAGTTTTAATTGTATTGTAAATATGTATACTAACACGATTTCATAATTCTTGTACCTTTATATTTAATAATAAACGTTTCTTTGTACGTCAAGGACTATTCTTGTAAGAAATAAATAATATTCAATAGACATGCACAGCAAAAAAAAGCGCAAATATGACATTGCATGTTTTTTCGTGTGCAATCTATGGATGCGGAGATAAAATATTTATCCGTTTTAGAAATTTTTATGGATTTTGCCGTCTATTTGTTAGTGCATATTTTGGCATATTTTTGCATATTTCACTCTATAGCATTTTTGTACATATTAATTTTAAGGACCAATTTGCAGCATTTGTCAGATTTATAAAACATATTCGGGTCTTTTAGATCATATTTTTTCCAACATAAAGTACCATGTTTGGGCCTGTTTTTGGTTGCCCTGATTTTTCGGCAACAGTGATTAAATCACAGGTATAAAAATTCGTCCATCTCCAGTTGACACAATTTTTCAATCTAGTAAAATAATTTTTTTTATACATATAAACAAATTAGGTCAAGCACTTCTTATTTCTAAAGTTGTAAAAAACCCGTTTTTGTAATTTTGCATCTGCTTTCTTCATCTTTATCATAGTGGTCGTGCATTCATACATATTTATTTGAAAAAGATTTTGTGTGAAAGCTCCTTTTTGCGTTGATTGAATCAAAAATAAAAGTTTAATGCAAGAAACAACATTTTGAGGTTTCAGTGGAAAACAAAAATAAATAAATAAACCTGAATGTGTTGCGGAAAAGTTGCATAACACTCTCAACTGTATTGCAGTTTTGCTTTCGTCCGTAACTTGTTTCCAATGTTCAAGACGCTTTAAGCGACACACAACAAACAACATGCAACAATCAACTGCATGCTTTTTTGCATAATGATTGAGTCGTTGACCTTTAATTGTAAAAAAACCCACTGGTACGGTTGATTAAACTTTAATAATTTTAATTTACAAAAGTTTCAATTGTATTTGTTGGTATGTAAATTTAAAGAAAAATTCTTTGTAATTGTCAATTTGTTATTGAAAAACTTAAATAAGAAACAATAATAATAATAATTGCTGTAATTAAAAATTTTTACTTTAACAGTGACATTGGACAATTTATGTTTGTTTGTAGTCTGTCTGCCGGCATTCGGGCAAAGAACAACCAACCACCAACTGGTTTTTGGCTGATACGAGTAATTAATAGTTCATGTTTCCTTTTTTTTTCTTTGGTACATGCGGTTTTAAAGCTTATGTGCTTGCTGGTACTTAAAGTTTCACTTTTATGTTTTTTTTTACAAAATATTTTTCAAGCACTGCCAAATTTTGGAAGTCTTTGGTGCTGTTGTTTTAAACATTTTTAACAGTTCGACAATTACAACTTGTATGGACGATAGTCAGCAAGACATTTAAGCACTGACCTTGTTTTTTTTTTTTTGGTTAAACTAGCGTTTTATTAAATAAATTTATAAGCGGCAGTTTATCATTGTTTTTTATTAGGCAATGCTGGCTTTAAATGAAGTTTTAAAATTATTAATTGATATACATAAATATGTAATAGAAATTAAATTTATAAGATTGAAATTTAATTTATTGTTTTATTTACAAATTATTATTATTTTTTCTTTAAGTTCTGTTAAAGTTCTACATTTGTAAGTTGTAAAAAAAAGTATGTCAAATATATCGTCATATGAATTCGTAAAAGCCCTAAGTTATATTGAAAACAATTTACAGGACAAACAAAAGACTCTCTAATATGAAAAGTTAACCAAAATTTTTTCAGTTAAAGCTTATTTCTAATTAATATAAGGAATTAGTACAACTTTAATATGTAAAATTTTACAATGACATGTATTTTGATACGGTGCATCGTCGTTATCAATCAAGAAGTCGATTTTAAATTTTTTGTAACTTAAGACTTTTTGAAATCATACACTGCGCGTTATCAGATTAACGCACAGAACTCCCTTTCAATGACCGTTAATGTTAAATATTATTTGAACCAATTGAGCTATAGTTTTAAAATTTGTATCCAGTAGACTTTTATCGATTCCTCTTTAAAATGAAACAACAATGACTGAAATAAAATTTTTGGCTTGACTTCAAATCTGAGTTTACCTATTTCTTCTTAATTTTTAAGAAATTGATTAAAAAAAATATATAAAATTTAGAGAAATGTATGAAATCTTTATTTGAGTCGATAGAACGATCTATATAAATCAATGTTTAAGATGAATTCATGTTAATATTGACCGCGACTACGCCTCAAATTGTTCATACACTGGGTCAAATTTTGGGATACTCTCTCGAACATATCGGCCTGTATCTAATGAATAAATTCTTCATTATTGGCTTGCAGTTCGTCAACTGTTGCGTGCTTAACATAGCCCCGCAAAAAATAGTCTAATTGACCGTGCATTGCTTTGCGTCCTGTGTGTTATGTGGCACCGTCTTCTTGAAATCATATTTCAGCCAAGTCCAGTTCCTCCATTTTAGGCCAAAAAAATATTGTAATCATCGCACGGTAACGCTCGCCATTCACAGTAACGTTGCTGCCTTCGTCGTCTTTGAAAAAGTACTCCACTCCAAATAGTGCATTTTTAGGGATGCATTGGCAGTTCTTGCAATGCTTCTGGCTGCTCTTGACACCAAATACGGCAATTTTGCTTATACCCATATTCATTCAATCAGAAATGAGCTTCGTCGCTGAACACAATTTTCTATTTGCAATTTCTTAGCCGAACATTAATATTGATAATAAAATGAAATAATCTGTTAAAGTTGTTCGTTTGTAAATCGATTTATGATTTATGAATATAATTCAACGAAATAATGGATCAAGCGTATTTGATGCCTTCGATTCATTTGGTTTTTGGTATTGTTTTGTGGACTCCGTAAACTTTCCTATCCAACCATTCCCATATGATCTCGATGATATTTAGGTCGGGATAGTATGATGGATATTTAAGGTTGTCAACTTTTTGGCTCCGAATTCACGATTTCGTGGATCTGGCTTTATGGATTGGACCATTATGGTATGCTGGAAATGACACATATTTACAAATAAACTTTGAACGTGAGGAAAGTCGTTTTCAAAGCGCTGCTGTAGTTCTCCGCAATCGATAGAAATTTCAAGACGTATCACCCTGATTATGTATGTCGAAGACGAATTTTCTGCAGCTAAATTGTGCTAGATTAAATAAATTGCATTCATGTTTTCTTTAATCTAGGACAATATGTAACTGTTCAATACACAATCTTTTGTAAGAGTTGTATGTTGTACAAATGAACATGCAACCAAACAAATGCTTATTTAATATACAACTCTTACAATACGTTGTGAATTGAAAGAATATGTATGTGGCTTTTTTTTGTTAAATTTTACCTACTTATTAAGCTAATTTAAAACTTATTTTGTATTAAAAACGCTTTTTTTATTTATTTTTTGTTTTTTTGTAATTTTATTTTGTTTTACATGAAATCGATTTAAAGAAATTTGCAGATGTTATTTTACAGATACCATTTTTTGTAAATATTTCTTCCTTTTTTGATGGTGTTGTTATGTTTTCGTTCTCTTTATAAAACAAAATTAAATTTTGTTGATGTATTTCATAAATACAAACTACTAATTCTAATAAAGAACAATTTATAAATCCTGTACAAAACAATTTCAATTAATTTAAATCAATATACTACAATTTATGTTTAAATTTATAAAAAAAGAGGGATTATGAAACATGTTAAACTACTGGCTACAACATTTTAAGGACGGACAAAGTGACATCAGAGAAAAGGAGTTAAGCTGAAAATGTAAAAGAAAAGAAACGTATATTTAGTTAATTAATTTAAAATTGCGTTTGCTTTTTGGATTTCAATTTTTTTTAATAATACCAACCTTTCATATTTTGAAAAATAAAATCGCAACAAAGTGTAAAATCTTAAATGCCAATACCATGACGTCAACTGGAAAGATTTGAAAGCAAACAAAATGCTTTTATTTTTATATAATTAAAATCAATAACAAGATATTTACAAGCTAATTTTATACATATTGAATGAATTATTTGTTTATTGTAAAAAAATGTTTTTAAAATAAGTTCATGTGTTTACAAATATTTTTCTTTCTGTTTTCATTGGCAATATACAGTGAAGGTCATAACTTTTTTGGAATTGAGATTACATGTACAATGATTACATAACAATTTTCATTGAAATACTCTCTTGCAATAACTTTTTATTATTTTGTTTTTCTACAATTTTAGTAAGTTTGTTAGATTTCTTCAGCCGATAGCCTGTGCTGCTGGTGTTGTTAATTTAAGATTTAATATTTATTATAATTTGAATTGTAATATTATGCAAGTAAATAAATCAACAACAAATAAAATACTACGAACTCTTTTTATGAGTAGTCCAATTTCAAAAGATTTGTATATTAGCAAAATTTTTCAAATTTTTTTAAAAACGCTAAACTTTAAAAAGCTATAACTTGAAAAAAAGAGCAAAAATCTAAAAACGGCTGCCAAGATCACAAATCACATTTTTTCAATATTAAGACAGCCAATCTTAAGCCATGACAGTGAGCATTACTATTCAACAATATATACGAGTACAATTCTCTTATGGCGTTATTCACAAATGATTAATAAAGTTATAGTAGGTTTAATGTTGGATTTTTTATATTTTATTAATCACTTGCGAATAAGGTCATTAGAGTTTGCAGTCACTAAATATTTGTTAATGATATAAAAATATTTTGCGAAAATTTAAAGGCACACATTATGATCACCATTGAAATTAATTATATTTTCGTTTTTAAATTATGCAAGTTTATAATTAAATTGCAAAAACCTGCCTGAAAAATTTATTGCAATTGGGTTTAATTTTTTTGGCAACAAAACATTTATCTGTAATAAATTGAAATTCAATAAATTATTTACATACACACCTGCTAAAAATAATAGGTACATCGTGTAAGGTGATATTAAACAGAATTTCCCTTACAAATATGGGCAGTAATTAATTATTTTTTCATTAAGAGTTACATCTAGCAAGGTCATTCAAAGGAAAATTGTAGTAAGTGGATATCGCTCCTTTATTGCAACGTAGTCATATCTCAAAAAACGTGATTTTTGAGTTAAGAATGCAGAAATGCTCGTCGTATCGGTTTATTTATCTTGTTTATTCAGCTCTTGATAGGAGAATACTTTTTGATTTCTCCATTGATGTGTGTGTAAATTAAAAACTTTAAACTCGTTTTCTGACGAACCACTTTTTTTTAGATATGTGCATGTCAGCTGATTTAAATTAAAAGATTCATTTGAAACGCAAGAATTTTTTTATCATGAGAAATCATGAAAGTCCTTACGCGAAATAGCAAATAGCTTTACGATTTGTCCAAACTGCTTCATGTAAAATTATAAATCAAGGAAACTCTCGGTAGACCAAAGAAAGCAATCCTAAAAACGGATCGTTATGGCAAAAAATTTCCCTTTTATATCTTCTAGATAATCATGAGAAGAGCCCACGAATTCAACAGTTCAACAGCCTTTAACTTGTGGCAGCCAAACTGATTGGAATATTTGCCAGAAAACAATCACTAACGCGCAAACGAGCAAATTTTGATAGGGAAAGATTCGAATTTGCTAAAGATCAGTTATCAGTTGATCTAAATGTTACGGGAAAAAATGGCGAGAAAAAATCAATTTGTTTGCAAAAGACTGGCAAAGAAATTCTTGTTGCCCTAATAAAACAGAATTGCATGTCAAGTTTACAAAAAGACATTTAAACACGATGTAAAGAAAATCATGGTTTGGCGTTGCTTTTCATTGAATGGTGTGCGACCGAGCCAATGATCGAATTGAAATACATACAATGAATGCAGATGGGTTCAGGAAAGTATTGGAAAATGCAATACTTCAACATGGAAAGAACACAATGTTATTAGAATTAATATTTCAGCAGAATAATGACCCCAAACACATTTCAAAATAACATACAAATTGGTTCTCGAAAATTCAATGTTCGTGTATTTGGCTGGCCAAGTCAATCTCCCGACTTAATTACAATAGATAGTCTGGCTATAATATAATTCAAAAGAATGAATCTGAATATGATTTCTATACTTGGTGACTCCAAAGTTTTTAGTTATTCTAAATTTCCCCCACCAGCGGTAAGAGAGTTTTTTAACACTAAAAACGGAACGGGCAGCAATCGTCAACCCACCAAAAACTAACATTTGGTGAACCCCAATTTTAAAGATATTTAAATTCCCCTCAAACCAGTAAAGGACTTATATCCTTAAAAACAAACAACATCTCCTTCAGTTCTTGGAGCAAAACAGCTGGACATCAACTAGGCAAATCATCAATCCAATAGATTCAATATTTGGTAAACCAGTAAAAGCATCTAACAACAGTAGCGGAAGGGCTACACAAAAATTGTAACAAAACAAATATCATTAGCACAGATTTACCAAACAAAATGCCAATATTGAAGGAAGTTGAACATATACAAGACGAAAGAGCGGAAGGAATATGTTGAGTGATTGCTAACATAAGGAAAGGAGATCCACAGAATATTATGAGAGGAAATATAAGAAGCTCGAAGAATCAGTGAAGAACTTCGAAAAAACACACAACCGCATAAGAAGTGATTCCACAGCAAAGCAAGATCATTAATATTTTGAACAAAAACTATATGAAAATATACTGAGTCAAAAGTATAGAGAACTACAATTTGCCGGTACAGATACTTTGTGGAGTTAGTTAAAGAGGCTTT
Organism: Gymnocheta viridis; assembly: GCA_956483585.1. Taxonomy (NCBI): domain Eukaryota; kingdom Metazoa; phylum Arthropoda; class Insecta; order Diptera; family Tachinidae; genus Gymnocheta; species Gymnocheta viridis. The sequence goes on along the minus strand of OY101440.1, from coordinate 44,730,886 downwards.
ATGGAGTTAGTTAAAGAAGAGGGTGTTCCAGAAAGTTTTCTAAAAAATAGCGGTGATTTCTGTCAGAAAACACACAAAAATATGGTAAGAGATTTCCTGGTAAACTTGTCAAAAGTTGATCTCTATAGCATGATCAAAAGAGTGCAAAAAGTTATCCCACTAATATTTTAAATGAGAAAGTTTGTATGTACATATGTGAGTTTGTATGTTTGATCCACTATCACGTGATAACCGCTCAATGGATTTTGGACGGATGAAATTCGTCAGACGGATAGAGCTGGGTCTAGAAGGACACATAGGCTATATATGTATATATTTTGTTCAAAAATAGCACCACAAGTGGGGTAAGGGATCATTGAGGCCTCACTGAAACTATCTAACCAATTTTAATAAAATTTTAAACGTCGATAGTTCTGAGTCTGGAAGGACATATAGTAAGTATTAAATTTTTTTTGCAAAAATAGGATCACGAGGGGGCATAACTTCTGTCACGGATAAAATCTAGTGGAAAATAAATGTGAATGCAGTGGATATTATCCTAATATTTATATTTATACACATTAAAAAAACACATTTAAGTCATTTTTAAATTAGATATTTTTTCTTAAATGTATCTATGTATTATTATGAGGAGTAAAACTGAATATATAGTATGTAATTGTCTAATTTACAAAAATCCAATATTTGTTATTTAGTGTCTTCCTTTAATTTGCATTCTATAGATTTATAAATTAACTGGTTTTTTAAGTCCTAACTTTACTAAACAATGTTATTTATATTTCTTTAATAAAATAAACAAAAGCGTATCTATTATTTTGAGCAGATGTGTACATACATGCACATGCATGTATATAATATACATACACATGTATGTATGTGTTAATAACATAACATATGTATGTATTTTACTTTTCTCTATTTCTACAGATACAATTTAAAAAATTCAGAATTTCCAAAAGTTGCGCACGTTTCACTCAATTTCAATTAATATAAAATATGATGACAAGTTTTGTATTTTATCTACTGTATCCAAGGAACGATATTATTTTAAAAAATATATATTTTTTAATAAAATACACAAAATAAAAAATAAACATGCCTGCCTGTCATTTTCTAATTATCGAATTGGCATTCTAAATGAAAGGAAAAGTAATTTTAAATAGTCTAAAAAGAAACGCATACATCCACAGACATATATTTACTACACACACACACTTACACAAATACAGATACACGCTACTAATCATTTATTTCGCTTTTTAGAATAAAAATATCTTATCGCAAAAAAATTTTTTTTGATATTGATGCCAAAAACAAAAAAAAATCCAGCATTTTTAGAGCAAGAAAATGTGTAATTATTATTTTATATATTTATTTTTTTTAATGCATTTAGTAAACATTTACGTTAAATGGGTCAAAATGTGTTTTATATTTCATAATTATATTTATGCATATTAAATAATCATAATTTTGTTAGAAGATTTTTGTTTTTATGAAGGCAATTACTTCCAGATTCTTCTCCTCGTTATGTAAATATCTTTCTTAAGCATAAAAATTATATATCGAATGGAATCGCGCAACCAAGCCAACACTATCATTTATACAAATATCTCACAGGGTGTCAGTCGTTAAGCAGCTCTGGGCTGAAGCACATCTCTCGCACCATCGTAATTATTTCTTAAGTGCGGCCAGGCTTATGTGTGTTGTTTGGCCTTCCAGAGTTTTTCGTCTCACTCGCACTAGTTGACTTATTTGCCATTTTTGTGCAACCATATTCTGCAAATTTTCTTTGTAGAATATGTACCAATAAATAAATAAATAAAATCTCATAGGGTGGTGATAGTTGAGCAAAACAGTTACAAAATCAACAAGTAACAGCCGTGTTCAAGAGGAATTCATTACCAGTTCGCGCTATTAGTCCAGATAATCATCAGCTTAACCAAACTGTCAAACTTTATATGAAAAAATGTAAGCAACAATTTTTTTTTTATTAGACCCATGCACACTTCCGTAACATTAATGTTGCGATGCACGTATACTGAAAAGCACAATTGGAAAAGATTTTTTTATTTGTGGACTGTGCAGAGTCTCACCTGTTTCCTACAAGTTGAAACAAAATGTTCTTTCAGTAGTGCATCGCAACATTAACGTTGCGGAAGTGTTTCAAACGAAGCACATGTTTAAATATGCTTGGGCAGGACTCTATTATGTATGCATTGAGCATGACAGTTTGGTAAATTGGAACAACGAGTCCACCTGGTACTGACTTCGCCTTGGTATTGTTGGTGAGAGAAATTACTGGAAGGTGCAACGGCCTCCGAAAACATTCTTCTGTTCTGCTGTCTTATCGTAATAATTCACATTGCTTTTGATTAATTTATTTTAATTTTCATTTAAATAATTTTTTTTAATTTAATTGGGGAAGCCAGAGTTAAGGCGGGTATTGCGTTCAGTTTTCCATGCGGAATGCTGTCAAAATGCATGTATAAAAAATATGTGTGGAAAATTCGTTAAAAAATGTTGCCCGGCTAGTACTGTGTGTTCTTCTGGAAAAACACATGAAATGTTTCTGGCAACATTTTATCAATGCTGTGAAAAACAGCAAATGGCCTTTATTTGATACGGAATTTTGACAGCTGATCTAAATACAAATAGAAATAAAATACGAATCTAAAATAAATTGATAAATCTAAAATAATTGAAAAAGAAAAGTTTAGCGAAGTTTTAGCCGTCAACACCACATTTTAACCTAGCGTTTACACATGTAAGTGCAAGTTCGAAAAACTCAATACATTTACACTTTTTCACTAACACAATCACAATTTTCGTACTTACAGCTCAACTTGCAAGAGAATTTGCTTGTAAGTAAATTTTTGACACTTACCGCAAGTAAAAATAAGTAATGTTTATACCTGATTTGTTGAGTATTTATATTAAATATTAAAAAAGAGCACAACTATATAACAACGCATCTTAATGGTATATTAAATATAAATTTTATGCATTTTAGAAAAAAAAATTATCAAAATGTTCTTTTCAGTAATTTTATAATATCGACAACACGGCAATACTGGATTCACATACTTTCTTAAATAAACATAATTTTTTTAATCAAGATGGAGCAAAAATTAAATAAGGAAGAAATTATTAAACTAATTTCTCTATATCGTGCACATGATGTGTTGTGGAATATGAAGAGCAAATCCTACAGGCGGAATTTCCTACAGCTATTTTCATAAGATGTTTACGTTTCGAGAACATTTTGAAAATGAACTTACAGCTGACTGTGTAAACACTCAATGAACTGGCAAGATTTTCGGCTATAATTTCGACATTTTCGTTGATAATACATATACAGTACTTGCAAGTAATTACTTACATGTGTAAATGCAGGGTAAACGTCAAAATTTCCAAATGAAATAATCAATGCTGCTTGCTCAACAGTATTCACAAATTTTAACTAAGTACTAAGCTTTAAACAAAATAAATTTTGCTCAAATAGCCAAAATATTTTAAAAGAGATGCTTTAATAAAACTACTATTTCCTATTGCCGACAAATTCGATCATATTCTAACTATAATTAATTAAATATTAGGCATTTACATAAACAAATTTCTTCCCGAAGAAAACAAAACTGTAATCCATACATCATACATCCATATTTAATTCTCATCTCTTTCAATTCTGATCTCTTTTTATTTTTCTGTACCACGATATATTACGTTTACTACATTCATTGGAGAAAATCGAATTGTTGTGCATAATAATTGAAGTTTTTCACGGGAATTTCACCAACTACTATACCGTTAGTAGCTCTCTGTAGAAAATTCTTCAAAATGAAATTTAAAAATCGCTAGATCTTCACACAATTTGAAATAAAAACTACAATACTTCTTCCTGAACCCTAAAGTATGAATTTGCAAGCTCAGCCACGTGGAAAATCGCAAGGTATGGTGTGAAAATAATAATTTGGATAGCATAAATGGATTTTCAAATGCTTAACAAGAAGTTCGAAACAGAATTGCGGTTTTCCGAAGCAACTTGTTAAAGACAGAAAAATTTGCATGCGTTGAAAGCCAGCACTTTTTCCCAAATTTAATATTTGTTACAACTTTGATATTGTTTAAACTTTTCATTTGTTTTAATGAAAGTTTAATATAATATCTCGAGTTGTTCTAAGAAATATTTGGGTAAACTTCTCTGATGATCTATACCCCTCAATAATCAATTTCAATTTGTTTTTAACAAAATTATTAATGTTTTACTAAATATGTAAAATATTAATTTTGGGATAAAGTGCGAATAAAAATTTAAAATGTTAAATAATGTTATTTGCTTCTTACTCGTAATTTCAGTTGTTAAGGTTTCTTATATGTTACCACAAAAACCGATAATATTTTCAATTGTGTATTTATTCGGAGTAGAAATTCCTGGAATCCCGGGAAATTTAAAGTTATTTCCCGATGAAAATGTCCGGGAAAATAAAAACTCTAATGATAATGCATAACCGCATACTTATCCCAGAATACTAACGCCGTCGATATAATTAATACCAGACAGCCTGATCATTTAACATCAGCCTGATGTGAACATCATCCAGGAACGTACGAGGCTAGAAATCGCCCACAGCCAAATAATGGAATAACATACCTCCAGAAATAGTAAATGATCTCACCGAATGAATTGACGGCTGTATCAAGGTGTTCAGTACAGGGTCAGGGGGACAGCACGTGCTACATTTTAATTATTTTTCCAAACTGCTACTGGTATATTTTGAAATAGCTTGCTGAAATTTTATATGGCCAATTTGAATTGAAATTATATGTAGTATATACAAAAATACTTAGAACATATAAAACATTAACAAGAAACACACGCATGCTGTGGAAAAATGTTAAATATATTTTTATTTCCCCAATTTTGCCTGCGTGAAATGTTGGCACGTGTAAGAAACATATTAATTTAGAAAATTTTCTTTGTTGAAAAATTTCATTTTTTATTTTATTTGCTTTTTATATTAGACAACGTTGGCGACAACATACGAGTAGTCAGTCGATTATCACTGTCAAAGTCAAAATGACTACTTATTGTTTTCTTTATATCGGTTGTTGAAATACAAAAGCACGTAACAAACAAAAAATTCATAATCGGGTATTTATTAATTATAGTGATTTTTATGATAATAAAGCGGCACAATTAATAAAATGAAAAGTCAGATCTAACTCATTTCTAAGTTAGTCGAGAGAGATATTTAATGGTTTACATTTCAACAAATTTAACACTACATGAATTCCATATAAACATTGGCACGGAGGTTCTTACGGAAATTTACATTTGTTTTCTTCATGGAAAAATAATCATGTAGATCTGTGTAGAAGATAATTGTTTTTGTATTAAAACAAACTTATTTATGAAATTTATATTAATCGAGATTGCCTCGATATCTTTTTTCAAAGATTTAAAAAACTTTTGTTTGTTGAGGGTTTTTAGCTAGTCTATATACATACATTTCATTGGTGCTTAAGCTAAATCATCAGTAGACCTTAAACCTAATTTTTAAATGTTTCAAACCTCTTTACTTATACAAAAACCTTTAAAAACTCAATGAGAGTTATACAAATTACAATAGTATAAGCAAACTTATATTATTACTTATTTATTTTCGTAAAATATAACAAAGAAAACAATTTCAAATTAATTCGAAGCACAAGAAAAGGAAATTAAAAAAATAGCGGGACTAAGCAGTCGTCGTTCTGTACATAAATTTTTGCTTCAGCTGATGGAAAAATTCTCTAATTATTGTTTTAGCATCCCTGTAATAGCCAATAATTGTCAAAAAACTGCGTGTGCTTCTCTTTTGGAACTCCGTTACTAGCGAACGGAAATTTCTTTCAAGAAATTTTGTACACACCGTTCTTGTGGGAAACTGAATTTCCGTAAGATCTCTATACCGGCCTTAATGCTGAAATAACAGCCACTATCGAATGGTTAAATTACATTTAATTAATGCGGCTTAAAATAATAAGACATTAGCATCAATTAAATCACGTTAGATAATGAAGCGAGTCGGTAGATTTCGAAAAACTGGTTGTTCAAATAAATTTTCTACTACTAAACACATAGTAAAATTATTACCAGGTAGGTTCAGGACAAAACAACATTTATATGGTTTGCTGTGAGTTTAGTTACTGACTGTCAAAAAAAGAACTTTTACAAGATATATTAATTATATTATATTAAATAAACAGGTAGTCTTAAGTGATCAGGTGATTATATTTGTTTATCTCGCAGAGCTGTCAAAATTTCTCTGCTTTTAATACAATATTATTAAAATAATTTTCGTTTTGTGTTTGCTTAAGTGAATTGTGTTTCCTGGTTTTGACATCCCTAGACGGTAATGTTTTTGTTGTTGTACTATCGAGTATTCTTAATATATCTTGAACTTTTACATTGTTGTTTTGACAATCAATAACTAAACAACCAGCAAACAATATTCGTTTTTTTGTACTGCACCTTTTTGATAATAATTGTAGGATACTAGTACACTTATCGAATTCAAAATTTAACACTTGTTAAACTCAAAAACAAATTTGTCTGCCTCGAATTTGAATAAAATTGATTGATTTATTTGAGAGAAAATTTGGAGAAAAATTTATTTTATAACTCAAAAATCATGATTAAAGGTATGTTACGGACTCGTCTACTTTTTTGGACTAGAAAAATTGCGTAGCGCCGCAAATTTGATTTAAATCGATTAACTGGTTCGATAAATGTCGTTGCCGAAAAACTTCAGAGTCTTTTTTTAATTACACAGTACAACATTTTTCAGCTCATTGATTAAGGACTGAATTCTGAAAATTACACGCGAAAGTAGCCCCAAAAATAAGAACTTCTGCATAATTAATTTTGTCAAGTTGGCTGCATTAATAATTAATATTTACATTTTAAAACGAGAAGAACATTGAATATTTCAATATGGAATATAACAAGTATACGTACGGTATAACGAGATATAACCGTGATAAAATATAGAAAAAGTGAACAAAAAAATTCGTATGACCATTAATGCAGCCAACTTGACAAAAAGTGTTTATTTTTGGGGCTGATTTCACGTGCAATTTTTAGAATTGAGTCCCAAAATCATGTGTTGTACAGTGTTACACACTCCAAAAACTTTTGTCGAATCGTTTTTCTCGTTTCAATTATTTTTGTAATGAGAAAACTTCATAGAGTGATAAAAATTACACTTAGTTCGATTCATTAGATCGAAAGATATCGTTGTCGAAAAATTTCGAAAAGGGTTTTTTTAAATTTTAGGAAATATATATGGATGGCCCACAACTATAAACAGGAAATGTAAATTTCCTAGCAAATTTCCGTGGCCAAAACACATCTCATCAGCACCTGCGTTTGTCTACTCGGATGGACAGATTTTATTGAAACAGTATTACTATTTAAGCTGACATTCAATAAAGAGAGGATGCACGAATTACAAGGATCACATCGATGTGTATATCTCTTCTTCCTCAAATAGTTTTAGTTATGCACGAAGTTTGTGTACTCCAACAAAGCTTTCCCTACCTCTCTCTCCTTTTTCATTCTCCAATGGAGTCTGATTATATTTGAATCGACCAACCGAAAATACATTCATATTCTCATTTGATTTGTCGATACTGAACCATTCATTCAGAAAGTTATATCACTTCAGTAAAAACTACTTATTGAATTGTACAAAAACATTTAATTAGATACATATATTAAGTTACGTAATTATGTTATATAATTTAATATGCAATTATTAGTCAATGACTGACTTTGATTTTATACATATAATTGACAAAGTACATTCTGAAAATAAATGCCTCAATTATTTATTGTTAAGAGATTTTAGCGTTAAGCGCAAGATCAATTGGCTTACATTTTATTGCACTTACCTTTGAAAAGTTATCCTTCTTACAAAACTAAATGTGTTTTTGTTTTCTTGGGTTAGAAATGAGTCCACTACGATACTAGCTGCTTAGTTTTCTTAATTATTTTACGGCAATATTTGGAATATTTTCATTTCTTCTAAATAAAGGCAACGGTTACATTATTGTTATATTTTTATTTTTGCTGTTTTTGAATTTAAGTATGAAAATGAATGAAATCACTTTAGAAAACCATTTCGTAGAAAATATACAATAATGTCAAAAGAAGAGCCAAGATGAAGAAGGTGGTGAATAAACTTTTGGCTTCATTCATTTTGATAGTTAAAGGGATTTTTCTAAAAAAAAAATAATAATAATAATTGATTAATAAAAATTGTTATAATTTTAAATGTTTATTAACTATTTTTGTTTTGTTTTTTTTTTCATTTTTATTTAATTTAATTCAACACTTTTTTTAAATAAGTTTAAAATTTACTTTTTTTAGATTTCTGCACGAAAAACCCGTTCGAAGCGATTGACACGTTCAAACTGAATTATTTTTCTTTTGCCTGGCAAGTTAAGAAAAATCCACTTGTATCCAAAATTAATTTAAATAAATTCCAAATTTATTACTACAGCAATAAAACACACGTCTAATGTTTAAAGAAAGGAAAAAAAATATTATTAAAAAAATAATGTCGGTTGTTGTAGTTGTTGTTATTTCTGGTTTAAACTCATGCGTATGCGATCGCACGAAATAAAAAAGGTGGGTGGTGATGGCACCATCAGCATGTGTATTTCCATATTTTTTTCTTTTGTTTTAAGAATTTACTGCAAAAATACCCTATTGTTCTTATGGAAGGAAGACAGACCACTACAAATGCAAAATTTTGATGATTTTTGCCATAATGTTGTTATAAATGTAATAAATTATATAGTATAAGCGTGTCCATAGACATCTATAACTCAATATACGCAACTTTTGTACGGCAACCATATTCATAGGAATGTTTGCATGTATGTAGATTAGAACTGGCAAACAATCGATATTACTATCGATAGATTTGTTATATTGAACTATTGAGCGATACTATCGTTGAACAATTTTCTTAAGCTAATTTCCAATAAACTAGAATCTGATGACGGCTGCTCTCTTTTCATGAATTAAAATTATGGTTTCTATCCAGCAACGACGCCTGAGCAGCGGTTGTTGTTAAGCAATCGGTGGGTGACACTGCAATTTTATATTAGCTAGACTAAACGAAAACTATAAATATTTCTATACAACTTAATTTGTATTTTAAATCAGGCGAATATTTTTAGAAGAATAAAAGCAACTTAAAAATTCTTTAAATAAATCGATAGCATCGATCGTTTTCCAACAAACTATCGAAAATATCGAATGTGGTGACTATCGATAGTTTGCCAGCTCTAATGTGCATACTCGACTCGCTGTTTATGAAGGTGAAAGGCGTGCTGTGACTTTCAACTTATATTATTCTGTCAAGTGATGGCCGCTCGTAAGCTGTACCACGCCTAAAACTCTTCACCGCTATCGTGAATAACAAGTGGAATTTTTATTCCCACGAAATTCGTATTCCCCTCGAAGGGAAAAATGCTATCGTGAATATGCTCTAAACTTTTCTTCCCGATATCAGTTTTCAATGAATGTATAAAGGGAAGAACATTTTTAAAGCTTAAAAATGTATTAAAAATTAAACAAATTTAAATAATAATGAAGAAATACACATTTTTGATTACAAATTAATTGCCGAATTGAAAAAAACTACAGTTGCCTAGTGGTCGAAATTCGACCGCCAGTTTAAACGTATACCTATTTTAGTTGCATTCATTCAAAGATAATGAACATGTACATCCATCTTAAATTCTCATCTCTTTCAATTCCGATCTCCTTTTCTATTTCAACTTCACTCAGAGGAAAAATATTATTACTCATATACATATATGTACTCGTATGTAGGTACTCTTAAACACTCTCATTGCTTTGCTTATGTTTTTACTTGTGAATGTACGCGTGTATTTTTACTATTTGTAGTGGTGTCAACTTTAGGAGCCTTTTATTCCTTTAATACTGAACCCATTTAAATAATATATAGTCGGGTCACTAAAGCTCAACATTGTCTACCATTTGATAAAACAATAAAGAAAATCGGTTGGCAAGCAAAAGAAATTAAAAAATTAGTTTCAAAGTAAAATTGAATTACAAATTATTTTATTTTAATACGACAGTAAATGTTTTTAAGTGTAAATTAAGTTATGTTTTTAAATATTTTGGATGCAGTGAATGATCGATTCCATAACAATGATTGTATAACAAAAATTTGCATATTTACTAATCTTCTACTTCTTCAATGCATAATTGAAAGGAAAATTATGCATTAAGTGATCTTTTTCGCATGCAAAATTTAAGCGATCACAAAAAAAGGGAATAGTGCAAAAATCCCCCTGAAAAATATTATTCGTGATAAGGGGAATTTATTTTTTCGTGCGAACATTTTTCGTGGGAATTATTCATGATTGGAACATCCGCGAAAAGGAAAATACTTCCGAAGGAAAAAATATTCACGATAGGGGTGCTTCTTATATTTTTGTAGTTTTAAAATATTTTTCTATTGTCTGCCAAGTCAGGCGCAGATACCGATGAGGTGAAAAATAATATACTACCCACTCCTAAACGATCAAAATCTATTGCGTTGGTAAAAGTAATTTTGAACTGTTCAGTTCACATTTCCCTTCTGCATCCGTAGTTGTGCTTTTGTAATATATACTCGTATGGAATGAAAAATTATATAATTAATAAACAAGCTAGCCGCATTATTAGGCACTGAGGTACTTAACTTTTTTAAATTTTTTTTATTAAATTTAATGTTTTTAGTAGGGGTTATTGCAATCACTAAAGTTTAAAATATTTTCTTTTTATTTTTTCGATATAAAAAAATAACGCTGGATTTTGGCCGCACTTCCTTACGTAATTTAAAAAATATACTTTATTAATGATAAATTCCATAACGAATTCGCAGTTGTATTCGCTCCATTAATGTGAATAAGTTTCTTTGCGCTCTTCAAATACCAAAAAGAATACCGAAAGTTTATTAATATTGATGACGACATGCATATTTTATTCCGCAAAAAAAGAAAATTTCAAATCTTGTTTTATACAAATTTTTTGCATTTACTAGTGAATATCATTAATGTTTTGCTTTTTTTATTGAAATCCATTAAAAAATTTTTTTTATCCATTTTTAAAATCGTTTTAAACTGCTGATTGTATTTTCATTCTAATTGATTTGAATTTGTTTTTAAATATGTATGTATGTATTTTGAAATTTTACTTACCGCAAAAATATTACTTATTTAATTAAGAACGTCTAAATTTATGTATTTGTTGTTATCTTAAAAATATTAATTCATGAATGCACTTCATGCTTTAGAAAATGGCGTACAAAATGTACAAGCAGGCCAACAAGAAGGCCAAGACAAGGAAGGTGGACAATAGACTTTTTCCTTCACTCATGTTGATGGCTAAAAAAGGAAAATTAAAAAAAAATTAACAATTAAATTTTGTCGATTTAATTGTAAATAAAAAAATATTGTGCCGAATCTAATAAATCCTTTACCAATTAATACCCTTTATGAATTAATATGTTCTCAAAAAAATATTTTTCAAGCCTATTTTTTATGAGATACAAGAATTTTTTAAATTGAATATTTGTTGATTCGAACAGAATTGTTCGATATCGATATCACACATCTGCATAAGAAATTTTAATGCGGCAGTAAATATTTTTACAAAATATATTATATAAAATATTTAAGGCAATTAAAATGTTTTGGAAACCTTACACAAAATAACAAAAGGCTGCCAATAAATTAAAACTATTAATTGACTGTGTTTTAATGATAAAAAAAATAAAAAAATACGTGTGAAAATGTACTATATTGAGAACAAAAACAAAACTTTAGTTATTTTCAATATACAAAAATTATCAAAATTTTTTTAAATAGGCGGTAAATGAACTTATGAAAAGTGTCATGTAATTTAAAATTTATTGATACAAAAATTATTATTAAAAAAAATTATTAATCATAAAGAAAACTTTTTGAAAAATTTATAAATTTATAAAATTTATGGTTATTTTTTTATTATTATTATTTTTTATTTTTTTTCATAGAAGAGAACATAATGATTAATAAATTGGCCTGCAGCCAATTATTTGTTTTCTTATATAAAAAATAGAATTGCATAAAAGTTTTTTTTTTAATAAAATATATTTATTACTTGGGCACGTAACACAAAATTTGATTTTATATATGTAAGTATTTATGGATGTATGTACATATATAATTCTTTTAGATCAACTCAATTTATCCCACCTTTTGAAGTTTTTTTTTGCGTACGATTTGAAAAGTTTTTAGGAGACAGTTATTAACTGTTGCAAGTATAAGACTTTACTAAATATTTCGGTTCAAATTGTTTATAAAATAAGTCCAGAACAACTTATTTTTATGTATATTAAAAAAATTATTTTGAAAAGAAAAAGAAAAAATTGAACAGTGAAAAATCTACTTAAAATCCGTATGGAAGATAAATAATTCTTACAAACACAAGCAAAAAAAAGAAAACATTTGACATAAAAATTTAAAAAATAAAACATAAAAATTAAATAATAAAAAGAAAATAAAAATGTATTAAATCCATACATGTGTACACGCATATCGGGTGATTTTTTTAGAAGATTAGAACTGAATTGCCAAAACTATTTTCTGTGACAGTTTTGAATGGTTTTTTCACTAGTTGGGTTTTGGAAATTCATCATGAAGAAAATCACGACGTAGCAACGCTTGCGAAGTTTTAAAATTTATTATTAAAAACATGGTTCAATTCGAGAAAGTAGTGGTGCAATATTTTGTTCACCGGTTGGTGCGCTTTATAGGCGGATGGAATCATTGGTGCATGTCTTCAGAACGAAGGATGTATCCGATACCGGTATATCGATGATCTTTCAGGTTTCCCTAAACATCGATACTTTTATATATTTTTTGAGTTTCTCATGAATAAACATCAACAGTAGTTCCTGAAACTACTTAACTATTTTCAATGCTGATTTCGCTGCATGACAACAACATATAAGTGAAAGAGCACATGAAAACACAGAGCATACAATCAAAACAATAAAGAAATAATTTCCTTTAATTTTACAGCCGTTTCAAATAAAAACTTTGATTTAACTTTGTGCTATTATTAAAGAATCCGAGGAATATGAACCTCATCCCAAGCTGTAGTTCTGCTAAAGAACAAGTCGATAGATATATCTAGAGATGCAGATCCGCTTGTTTACTGGTGAAATTACATCTCATATATAAACTTGAAGAAAATGGCGCAGAAATACTTGAGTTTTCAAAAGGGTACTGTCGCAACTGAGAGACTATTTTCTACTGCAGGTCTCGATCAAACGAGTTCTGTCGCAACATGGCTGGATCAAACAGAATGCCAGTTTACACTACGCAACTTTTGTCACTGAAACTTTTCTCGTCTTTAAAGTTGAATTTGCATTGTGAAATTTTTATTGTAATTTTTTTATGGGTGCACTATACATTTGTATTTGCACAAACGAGCGAACAAAACGAATTCCTCTCGCCGACAGAGTAAGAATTGCAGCTGCAAAAGTTGCATTACGTACACGGGAACAGAGTTGCGAAAACGTCTACAACCTCCATAATCCGGACAGATACAGGTAAAATAAAATTTTAAACGCAATACATAAATGTACATATCGTCACCTAAAATGCAAAATAACGTACCATCAAAAAATTAAAAGTTGAGTTTTTTATTGATTACGATTTACTACATCATATAACATATGTGTGCAAAATTTCAAGCTACCAAAAACAAAAAAGTTATGAGCCAAATTCAAAATAAGGTATCATTAAGTGAATGATTTTATTAAACAAAATAGAAAAACGTATCATCATTAGTGTTGTCAACTATTTACATCAAAAGCGCTAAAGACCGTGCAAATATGATTTCAATATCTCAAACAGTTTCCATATTATACAGTTTTTTGTTTCTCCTGTAAACTTATGAAAAGTGATGTTACGTTATTTTGCATTTTATGTAACGATATACACAATTTATTTTTATTACCGAAAAGAAAAATAAGAATTAATCTATGTATAATTTATTTACAGAAAATATAAAGAAACATACTAAAAGTGAACAAAAATATTCATTTTAAAAAATAAGAATTTTTATGTAATTGTCAGCTCTATTTTTAAATTCTTTTAAAAATAAAATATCCTTATCTGTCGCTTTGGTTTGTTCAACCCATAAAATAGCTTTTGAAAACAGTTCGCCACGTAAGTTTTACTGAGAAAAAGAGCACTTGCCTAGACTATAAAGGAAAAATTTAAATGTCCAGATTACTGGATAGTCCGAATTAGCGAGTGTCCGGATTAGGGAGGTTGTACTGTACTTTGTTTTTTTAAACAAATATCTTATTAATATCAATTTTAAATAGTAATAATATCTTAAGCTGTAATTTTTTATAAAGTTTACTTGGAGTTCTTATTCAATACGCGTATCGGTATCGTCGATATTTATTTTGGAATATTGGTATCGTAGCGGCAAAAAGGCATAACGATGTATCGCTAGTCAGAACTTTACAATCAACGGTGAGCGATATAGAGGCCTGATTGCTAACTTTTTCATGGATCAATTGGAAGGCTGACATGTGATTTCAGCAAGATGGCGGTCGATGTCGCACTGAGAGATATACAATAAACTTTCTGAAAGTAAACATTTAAAAACAATTAATTTCACGAAATTAACCTCCTTCATGTGATTTGACCCCATTGGAGTTGTTGTGTTTATAAGGAGTCTCATTTCTAACCCGATAAATCTCAAATAGTTAAGAACGAATGTGTAGGAATTGCTCTTCCTTATTTAGATCATGTGCTCTCTATGCGTATAAGAGGCAATTTGATAGATATTAAAAGTTCACCACCTCAAAAAACACCCTATACTTGACACACATGTTTCAATGTCAATATATATCGGCCTTTAGCGCCAAAATATCATAAGCGACAGTTTCTTCAAAATATATTATATTATTGAAATTTAAATTGTATGGAGCGGTAGTTTAAAATATCAAAATGTTAAGTTTTTTTTTTTAATATGGGCTATAAGATTTTATCGTAATTGACAATTTATGTACACGCATATAAAACATGTTTAAAAATAATAAACAAAAATTCTTCTTTAAAATTTGTCGCTTACGACGAAATGGCGCTAAGGGATCGATATGAATTTAGGACGTACTACTTACTCTTCCCTGTGTTAAATATGTGACGCAAATGTCTAAATATGTTGGGCTAATAATTTGTACTTTTTTAATTTTTTATTAGATATGGAGTCAATAGTGAGTAGCTTATTATGTTTGACGAATTTAAAGTTTGACTATGACTTTTTTGATAGACTAAAGAAAAATATTGAGTGCTGTCTATCTCTAATCTGGTACAAAATTTTTTAAATGAAATTCGTTACCAAATTTAATTTTGTAACATTTTTAAATTAAATTTTAATATAAATTAATATTAAAAAAACCCAGTTGCTTTTTATTTAACCTATTTACTTAAAAATTTTGAACATAACATGATGCAAAATTTTTATTAAAAAATTTTAGAAGTCCAGCGAACGATAACGTTCAACATTCTGGGATAGGCCAAATTAAAATCCCTGCAGATTTGAGATACATTAAAAAAAGATTTAATTTTAATAAATAAAACAAATACAAAATTTCTGCTTACGTTATGTAAGTAAATAATCGCCTTTTTCTATTTGTCAACATCGACGTTACTTCAACACAATACCAAAAAATTGGAGCTTTTCTACCCGTTGTCAAAAACAGCTGACTACTATATTTACAGGCTAATGAAATTTTCTAGACCTTAGGGAACAGAAATAAGACTGTCAGAAGCATAAAATTGGTTTCGAGAGCGAGTAGGCAAGACCCAATTTGTTGATATTGTATTAACGTGACGTCGATGTTAAAAACTTGAGATGTTGCCAAAAAAAATTTAAAAAATTAGATTTTATAAGTATATACAACGTATATTACTATTAATTAATTCAATGTGTAATTTTTCATCATTTTCTTTAGTCAGAAGGTTAATATGACGGCGAAAAGAGAGCATTGTATTACCTTCTTTTATCGTAACATGGATGTATTTTATTTCATAAAAATAAAAAAAATTACGCTGAGCGAACAACTATTCAAGAATTTTTTAAACGTGAGAACTACAAATTTTTTCACGAATAAGAAATACATTTTTTAATAAAATTGCTTTTTACTTACCTTTAAAAATACCAACATTTTGATTATTTGAATAAATAAAGTAACACTTGTGAACGAATTAATTTTTAGTCCTTTTCGAAATTCTAATTTCGAAGTATGTTATATTTTTTTTTTAACTTTTTTAATACTAATCAGCATTTTTGCAGAACCTAATGAGAATTATTTGTTATATAAAAAATATTAAAAAGTGAACTATGCAAAATCGTATATACATAGTTTCTTCAGAAGCATAAGAAATTCAAAAAAATCCTATAATCTGCAGCCGTCTTAAAGCGACTATATGTACAGAAAAGCCCCGATAGGTTCAGGAATTGGGAACGACAAATATATACTTTTGCTAGTTTAAAATTTAACTTAGAACATGATGATTTCTCTAATACAATAAACACTTTTCGAGACCAATTTCGTTACGGGATTCCGTTTCCAGTATAGTTCTATAAGAAGTTCTATGAATTTAAAAAATCATGGATCAAAACGTTTATTTTCGAAATTCCTATTTAAAAAGTCAGGCGTAAAGTTTTATAAACATATCGAAAGGTGATTCATTGTTCACTATATAATATTTTGCTCTATATTAATATTTTGCTTATCTACTTTTACTTCTATAAAGAAATAAACGTTCTGATTTTATGTTCAAGTCGAATTTTCGATTGCGACAATTTACTTTAATCTAGGATTAATCATCGCCGTCGAAAATTCGACTTCGTTATACAGAATCAGATTGAAATATTTATTGACTCCGGTTTTAACGAATTATACGAAATTACTTTCGTAAGAAATTTTATTATTGTCATGGTTTGGAAATTGTTCAGCCACCCTGCCGGACTGTCTTTGTTCTACAATTTTCATAGGAGAAATAAAGAACAAATTAATACGCAATGCATGTTTAAGTAAACCGTTATTATATTAATATTAAAAATTCTAGTCCAAAATACAAGTACATAAAGGCAATTAAATATTCATCTAGATAAAAAAAAGATAATAGTAAATGTTTAATTGTTAGTTTTATTAGATACCGAACGCAGAAACGTAAAAATTATGTTGATTTTGTAGTGTTTTTACCAAGACAGATTAATAAGATGTACGCCGCATCGTCGAATTCAAGTGAATTCGGGAGACTCTCATTGTTAAACTTCATACATAAAATTTATTCGACCATACTGTTTTTTATTGATGGCAGATAGCCAACTCAAAAGAAAACGTGTTTGATGCATATACTTGATTAATCTGCGTTGATTTTTACTTAAAATTAAAATCATGAGAGTACATACATATATATTGAATACTCGTTGGGGAAAAAGATGTTGTTTTTGGAGAAATTGAGTAACAGTTGTTATTTGTTTCTTCAATATAGCATAAGATATGATTATGGAAGTGAACAAAACTTACAACGATATAGTTATAACATATACTTTACAGAATAATAACGAGTTTATTCTTCATTATCCGAATACCAAGAGAGGCGTTCTTCATAGAATTTGATGACCATTTGGGGAATTTTAACATGTGCCACGGGAGCAGCCACCATTTCTGCTTGATCAACACCCTTGAACTGAATAAGGAAATAAAGACCGCCATTTGAATCAGAGGCTCCTAATATTTTCTCTGCTTCAAGACCTTTGTCGAATCCTGTTAGTTCAGAATGTTTTGTAGATCCATCCGAGACAGATTCTGTGTCAGTTTCGTCTTTTCCAGTTTCCGGTCGTTTCTTTTTGCTTCCTAAATATTTAAAATATGTACACACAAATATTGTATTTTTTATGCTTTGCAAAAAATTATTTTTAGTGACCAATATTACCTGAAGCCTTAGAGTCATCATTTTTGCGTTTATTACTCGCCGAACTTGATCTTCCGCTACTTTCTTTATCCTTTTTAGGTTTTTCAGGTTTTGTACTGCTGGATGAGGCCTAAAAATATGTAAAAAATATTTTGTATATTTTACAAATCATTAATTTTGATATTTGATTTAATAAAAATAAGAATAAGTAAAACGTATGTACTTTTAAAATAACTCACGCTATTTGACTCCTATATAAAATCATTACTTAAAAAACTTTTAATTCACCCTCAAAATCCTAAATAATAGATAAAAACGCTTGTATTCTTCACGGACGTTCGCTGGATTTCTAAACGAAAAATAACTGATTGGCACTCCTCTAATAACCCATTATTATTTATGTATATTTATGAATAAAAAAAAAACGCATAAAGCACAAATTGTATATAAACTCAAGTTCTTATACAAAAAAATTGGCCGTTAAAAGTACTGAGATCAAAATAAAATCAATGAAAGGCGCAATACCATATTATTTCTAAGCAACCTGATAACTACTTTTCAAGAATTTGGATCATTACTTTAATCTCAGTACTTTTAACGGCCGAAATTTTTCGATAGGAGCTTGGTCTTACTTTGAAACTTTTGGTTTTTTGCGTATCTGACTCGTTTTTGCTGTTCTTTACATAAATCTGCTCATTACGTGGCCATCATATTTGGCAAAATGTATGTTTTCCTCAAAACATTCAAAAGGGAAGCTCAATTAAAATCTTAAGATATATTTGGCAACGTAGTCACCTAAATGAAGTTGTATTAATAATTTACTTCCCAATTATATATTAAATTACCGATTTTTATCTATAGTGGAAGTGCACTATATATATGTAGGTTTTACTTTAAATCATATGCCAACGATTTCGTGTAACATACACAATTAATAATCGGGCTTTAAAAGTTATTCCGGGTTATTATACTGGGTAAGTTATTTATGCACCGCTTTTTTAAAGATTTTGAATAGAGTTAAACTTTCTGTATTTACATGTGTATCTATGTATGAAATGTTATGAAAAACATCTGAAATTTTAATTTGTCGGATTTTTTCTCAGTTCTACAAATAGTCGGTATGAAAAACTTGCCATAAAAACTTATTAGCCTTCGTCAAACCATTTGTTACCTTTCGCAACAAAAATGCAAACCTGTGAGGGGATTGTTTGTACCTCATTACGGTTGTCGAATTTTTGACTCCTTCGATATAATTTTTCGAATAGACAATATTAATAGTTATTCTAGTAATGTCAAAGTCGAAGACAAAAATTCTGCATCCGTAATAATGCAGTTTTTATATCAATATTTATTTGAACAAGACGCTTAGCTGAACCACCCTGTTAACAGAACTGCCATCCCGCCAAAACAACAACAAGCACCTAATTCAAGCATATATATGCACACATACAGCAAAAGTAACTTTTGTAACTAAAATTGAAAAATGTAAACGCACCTCATCCTTTAGACGCTGTTCTTCGAATTGTTGTATAAGATCTTGACAATCCAAGTTTTCTTCGGGTTCCCATGTATTATCCGATTCTGGATAACCTTTCCATTTTAGAAAATATTCAACCTAGAAATTGAAATACATTTATATGTACTTTTTGTATGTTCACCCATATTTTCGACAACTGGTGGTCCTAATTTGAAAAACCTTTCTATAAGAATATTATGTTGATACTCACCTTCCCTTTTCGAACGCGCCGGGAACATATTTTCTCCACCACATATTCGGCATCTTCGTCCGAAGAACCACTTCCAGAGCCATCAGAATCATTTTTCTTGGATTTCATTTTGCAAGTTGAGTTTACCCTGGCGTATCTGCTGAAAATATAAAAAAATGGATGAGTTAATATATGTACACTTTTCGTTGTCACAACCCGAAGAAAAATTATATGGCGACGCTGCGGTTACTGATGCCGGAATTCATATCCCAAAGCAAATTGCTAAACTTAATATGCTCTCTTAATAATAAATAAAATATTGCACTCACATTCGGTTGTAGAAAATTTCTTTAAGCTTTTTTTTATCAAATTTTCTGTTATTTGTCACTCACAAAGCAAAACGTATATTTTACAATTCCTACAATTTGATCGACGCGTGCAATTAAAATACCTCTATTGATTTTTTTTCTATGTTTGAGGAATGCAAACGCCAACCAAAAATGCTAACAAAAACTGAGTTGTATTTTATCAGCTAAACTGGCAGAGTTGGCACAAAACGTATTGAGAACTTTTCAATTATAATTGATGGCGGCGCTACAATGATTAGGTTTTTTGGGAGATGGATTCTACACCATGCTATTTTATGAGATTATAGTGGAGTACACACTTCGAGCAAGACTGACAGTTTTATTCAATTATTAACTTGATCGACTACAAAAATTTTTAAACATCTCAATTCGAGGTAATTAACAGACCACGCAAATATATTGGCAAACCTCGCGATTTTGAAGTGATGCGCGCTTAAAGAAAGAAAAGGTAGGATGATCTTCGTGTAAATATTACCGTGCAGGAACAGAATCTGCTTTATTAGATTGAAAAAAATTAGTAGACTTTACTTACAACGAAAAACATAATTAAAAACTCAAAAATCAAGAATTCTTAACTCGGAAGTAATCTACAACTCTATTTAACCATATTAAAGATTGTATTCGCCATAAAACATGTTGACACTCATGTGTTTCCAACCACCATCACTTGAATCGCTAGAAAACCTTTATATTTCAAATTTTGTTGTTTATTTACAAAACTCAGCTGTTTGCTGTCTTGCCGCCAAAAAGGCCTACTTTTTTTAATGATATAAAACCCATTTCATATGCAATGTAAATAATTAGAAATTATTTACAGAAAAAAGGCAACACTGTGATTTGACACTACATTGCTAAGTGCTCTACACAACCTGAGACGGAATGAAAAAAATTAAGGTGTTCTACAAATGCAAATTCTTACATATTCGAGCGTGTCTTGATTGTGACGTGTTCTATGAACATGCTATTAGTTTCCAAAATATTCATTGGGATACCCAATACTACTCGATACTTTCATCGGAACCTTTTAACAGTGGCAGCTAGACGAATCGATTTTACAGCTGGCAGCACGGTGGCAGCTGATTATTTTCGCTCTACTTTGCTAGTCTTTGCATGCTGACAAAAGTTTATTGTTTTGACTGTGCATATACGCGACATGTCATGGTAGAATAATATAGGTAGAGCCGAAGCTACAACAACACTGCTTTAAGTTTCGAAGCTGTCAAAAAGCTCATAAGAAAAATTTTATATTCACATGTGTGTTTGGTTGCATTTTCTGTTCTATAAAGAATTTTCTTTCTTTTCCTTTTCTTATTTGCATTTGACACAAATGTTCAAGTGTGCTTTTTTAGTACATAATCAAATTTTGACAGCTGGAACCCAAAAAAAAGTCTGTTAACGCTTCGCTACTACCTGTATTATTCTACCATGCGTCATGCCTTATAGACATGATTCTTACTTTTCTTCTTGTTTATACGAGTCATGTCTTGTTGACGACATTTACTTGCAAATACATTCATGCTTAAAATTACGAACGAGAAAACAAAACGTAATGGCAGTACATTTTGACGCCCTATGTTCTACGGGAACATTTTATTTAAATATTTATTTTACATTTTTGTATTTGTATTATTTTTATATAAATAAAGGACATATTTTGTCCTCGTCTCTCTCACCTATAAAGAAGCAATCAAGACAATAAAACATGACATGTGTAAACGCAGTCTTATGCACAATCAAGTATTAGTTTTTCTTGTTTTGTTTTGCTTAGGCACACGTCAGTGTAAGTTTGCGTTTGTGACTCGGCTGTTTTAAAATTTTTTCTGCACCAAACGCCTGTAAAAATCCTATGGCTGCCGCTGCCGCTGCGCTGACAGCCTGTATGTGAATGCTACATGGATTTAGCTTGATATGTACATTTGTACAGTTTTGTATTTTGGGGGGCAGAATTTTAGTATTAAATATAAAATTCTGAAAGTACCGAGTAGCTGCTTTTGAGTACAGTTACGATCCACTTCTGAATACTTTGCCATCACTAGTAGATATGCGGCTAATTGTTATCAATTGGTGATGCCAGAGCAGAGATCGAGATCACGAAATTTTTCGGGATTAACAAAACCCGCATCCAGAGCTTTTATTTAACTTATAGCCCAAATATTATACTATGTGTATACTTAGCTATGTAGTTGATCGATTGTGAAGCAGAATGTAATACACAAAAAAACATGAATTAATATTGCAGAAAAGTTATACTTACCAGAAACAAAATATAAATAAGGAAAAAAGTTGAACTTGCTACAAAATGTGTTATTTTTAATTAACTTAATTTGTTCTACTCCTTGCGATTACATATACATATGTACATACATATCCATATGTAAAACGTGTGAAGAAGTTTCGATGAATAAAGTTCCGATTTCATTTTTAACTAATGCCACGGCTAATTGACCTTTTGTTTTGCCCGATTCAAATATACAAACACATACTTATGTGTATATTTCGTTATAAAATATAATAAGGGTTCCAGAATACCAGCATTTAAATATTCCACATTAGCTGATTGCTAAATTTTTGAAAACAAATGTACTAATAAAATTTAAAAAAAACACAATTAAAAGTATTACTTATGGATATTACGGATGGCAACTGGCATTTAGAGTTGTCAAATGATCGACGATTAGTTTACTATTTCGACTCTAAAATCAAAAACGTAGATAAAAATTTGATATTTGGAATAAAATAACAGTTTGAATCTGCACATACAAATAGGCACCCTTGGTCAAACTGGAAGCGAACAGTACGTCCATATTCATAACCAATCACGCAATCGCAATGCTTCTTAGTAAACTATGTTTACATACGGCGACAGCTTCTAATTACCCTCCTATTCCACAATATCCGAAGATATTCTAGAGCCAGCATTTTGTAAAGTTTGCCTATTTTATGTAAAGCTTTTCTATGTTTTATATAACGTTTTTGTTTTTCTATACATAAACTCCAAGTTTTGTTATTTTTCAAAGTTTTATTTTCAAAATATATGCATGTATATTCTAAAATTATGTGCGTAAAGTGCTTATTGTGTGCATGGTTTTTAACTATTTTAGCAAAAACAAAAATAATACAAACAACAAATTAAAATCTAAATATCTAGATTTCTTTCAAGTTTCCTATGACGTAATATGAAAATTTTCGAATTTTGATTTCCTCTGCCTTCTTTTTTAACTCCATAATTGTATTTGCACCAATTTTTCTTTTTATTTTTTTAAATGCTACTTGTTTTTAACAATATATGGAAATATTTGTACACTTATTTTTTCAAATTTATTTAATAGTATATATTTTTTTCATTAATTTATTTCTTATTTATCAATAAAATTATGGCCCCGCTATTCCACAAGTGTTTTAAATATTTAAGTTCACTTCTTAAACTAAGTTAATTATTTTATTTGTAAAATATATTTATTTAAATAAAAATAAAATAATATACAAGCCAAAGTTGTTTTTATAGTGTATTTAAAGCTAATTTTTTTTATTGAAATCCATATTTGCCTAATTTGCCATAAATTAATTGTAAATGAAACATTAATTACTTGAATTAATTAATAATAAAAAATAAACGTTGTATGGTTTTTTTTTCGGAGGTCTACTCTGTAGGTCGAATAGAAAGAAAATGTATACGAATTACATACAATGCAAAGAAAAAACCTCTACATAAGTTCATAAAATCGGACAGTTCTATTTTCGAATAGATTTACAGAGTAATCAGCCTGTGCTACAAACCCGAATTTTTTGTTTGTTTGTGTAAATAAATTAAAATTATTTTAGTTGTTTGCTTAAAAGATAGTGTAATTGTAGTTATGTACTTTAAAAGTTGGAAATTGATTATAAATATTTCAAGGTGGGAGAATTCAAACATTTTAAATAAAATATTTCGAAGGAATAAAATATTTCTAAAAATGTAAGTTTAGAAAAAAACCAACTTTAACTTGTAAATTTATTTTTTGTCAAGTTAATTAATACAAATTATCTAAAAGTTATATGTAAGTATATAAAAAATATATATATAAACTATTTTTTGTATGTTTTAAATATTCAAAACATTTACATACATACATACATACAAAAATATATGTAATATATTTTGTATGGTATGCACTTTTAATAAAAATTAATGACTATTTTGCTACTCATTTTTTTGTTGTTTTTAGAAATGTTCAAAATGTTTAAAGAACAATATTACGGAAAGTAGTTTTGAACATCAATTCTAAATAATTTCTTAGTTCTATAATTTTTATCCGAAAAAAAATCATATACATAAAAAGATTCCAAAACATGAAGCATAATTCGGTGAAATTACTTTTAGAACTTGTTCTACAAAGTTATGTAGTCAACTGTCATCTTTAAGCAGGGATTTCGAAACTGGGTGACTGGTTTTGCTCTGTAGTTTAAATCGAATCAAACATTCCGAATAATCAAAATATGACCAATTGATTATTATTAATTAAAAATATATATATTATTCAAAATTATATCGATAAGAATGTCGTCTGATTATTTCATTATCTAGAATAATTTACATTTTGAATTGAATAAAATTGATTTCTTAGTTATTTATTTTTTTTGTTTTACTTCTTTTCTTTTGTATTTCATTCATTTGCATTACAATTTCATTTAATTGCAATTGAATTTCATTTTCTTTATAATATTATTGTCTCATATTAAAAAAAATAAATAGATTTTAGTAACCACAATTGAAAATATTTGATCAATATATTACTTGATTAATCAGTGATTTGATTATGCAAAAACTTTGATTAATTCATTATCCGCATATGTCGATGTATATATGTAGGAACCTTCAATATGGGTATGAGCCGGTAATTTTAAAAGTGGCATAAGTCATGCCAGTTATTTAAATTATAAAAATTTTAAGCTATTGTTTTGTTTTCAGGTAAAATATATATGTATCTACAATCCAGCTTATTCTGTAACTATTTGTCGACGTCACATCTGGTCAACAGAAAAAAATAAGCTTTTGTGTACTTGCTGTCGACAATAGTTGGCTACTGTTGACATTCTTTTACTATTTTCTAGGCTTTAGAGAACACTAAAAGACTGTTAACCTGTTAAGCAAGAGCTTATTTTTTTTGATCGATTTGATGTGACTTCGACAAATAGTTAGAGAATAATTTAATTTGAATAATTTAATATATGAGTCTTTTATATATATTATAAAGAATTTTATTAAAAACGAAGTGATAACTTTAATATTTAATAATTAAAATGACTGGCATTACAATTTAAAAATACCCGGACTACAACTTCTACAATTTCTGGCACTCGGCTTATAGAACAAGAGGCATTACAATTATAATATATTCACCCCTATTGTGCTTGGCGTTTTTGTGGCGAAAGTCGGACGTTTTTAAAAAATGGTGCCGTAGTTGGCAAAAACGCCAATATATACGACACAAACTGTCGTTTGTGTTTGGCGTATTTGTGTTTCAAAATTTTCTAAAATTGTGGTTAAGAATTTTCTTCACGGTATAGTAATTCAATTTAATTAATTTAATTTTAATTAATTATTTATAAAAAACTCTTTTTGAAATTTTCTGAAACAGGTTGTTTCATAAACACTTTTTTTCTTTTACAAAAATTTTACGGACGAAAATTTTGCACGGTAACATAA
Source organism: Gymnocheta viridis (assembly GCA_956483585.1). NCBI lineage: Eukaryota > Metazoa > Arthropoda > Insecta > Diptera > Tachinidae > Gymnocheta > Gymnocheta viridis. The sequence continues at coordinate 44,705,066 of OY101440.1, read as the reverse complement.
GATTTTAAATTCGACAGCAATTACGACAGTTGGCGTAATGCGACTACGCCAATCACAATAAGGGTGATTACACTTCAAGCTCGAATTTTATAATTTAGTAAAACGTATGAAAAGCTTTGTGTTATTTTCCCAAAAAATTAAATATTTTGACTTTGAAATATATATTATTGATATTAAATTCGAAATTAAGCTGGAAACTTGCAACATTTCCGGAAATGTCATTATTGAATAAAAAACCTTATATTTTCATGTCAATTAAGTTTGACAAGCGATTTTGTTAATGTTTGAAAATTCAAAGTAAAACGAATTCCAAAAATTATTCCGGTATATGATTTTTTTAAATATGGGCACTTCCACTGAAATGTTTACTTTTTTCATGTACAATATCCTCTTTGATTGCTAGTGCATAAATGTACTAAATTGTTCCAATATTACTATTACAAAAGAAATGGGTAAAAACAGATTTGAACTTGAGATAAACAATTCCTTTCAGTATAAGTTTTTTTAAAATTTTCGTTTACTAAATGTACTACGTTCTACACAAACGCACATATAAAGTACATAAAAATAACTCAAGTGTTTCTGTAGTTTTCACCTAGTTAAAGAGATTCACGTGCATGGTAACAAGTAACAATTTCTGTGGAAATACCCATATACAATATTTAGACTGTTCAAAAATGCTTCGTGAAATATAAATGCCTGACTATACTATGACATATTTTGAATTAATTTTTTAGAGTTAAGGATACAAATTAAATTAATGCGAATGCAACTTAAATAAAGAGAAACAAATATTGTGTAACAATTTAATCTAAATCGAAAAAAAAGTTTGAAAGTGCAAATACATAAAATTGTTAAAGGTGCAGCAGCATCATCATCCCAATTTGCATAATTTTACTTTTTAAATGTATAATACATATTTATAACTAATTTTTAGACATTTTATTTTAAATAAATTTTTAATTTTTTTTGAACATCACAGTGTATTTTCTTTACATAAATTATTTTTGTTTGTATACTTCCTCTAACTATAATAAATTTATTATTATTTTTTTAATTGTTAAACCAATTTGCTGCCCCTGCCTGATTTTCTATTCTACATAATTCTAAAAAAAAAACTTAAAAATTATTCAAACGAATCTATTTTAACAAAACGGGGGAAATGGAATAAAACTAAGAAAACGTTAGTAACAAACAAAAGAAAACAATTAGAACTAAACTAATGTTATTTAATAAAAATGATAATAATAATAATAAACAATTTAACAATTATAATAAAATCTAAATATTATTAACATAAACGAAACGTGACTTATAATGCTCGCATAAAAAATATACAAATTTATAATTTTTTTTGAATGTTAAAGCATTTTGAAATAAAAAGAGGAAATTATCCGTGTATTTAATAAAAAAAGTTGTATTAAAATTTCTAGCATAATAATTCATAATATTTAATTCCTGCTGATAACTTGACCAGTTTTGGCATTAACTAGTATGGTTTTATGGCTGGTAGAAGATGTTGGCGTTGAAGTCAACGACTGTTCCTCATTGTTGGTTGCACCGAGCTGGTGTGACGTTACAGAATTGCTTCCTGCACCACCTTGACGGCTTATACGTCTACGTAAGCGATCGCTTATATTCTCTGTAGTGGTGGTGGTGGTGTTGGTTTGTTGTGGAGGCGGCTGGGACTCAGGTGATTCTTTTTTGATTGTTAGACAACCATCATTTTTGTATAAAATTATTTTAGCACATTTTGGTTGTTTCTGTTCTGGTACTTTCAATGCCTCTGACGCTGCTGTATCTTTTAAATTTTCATTAACTCGGTTTTCCTCATTATTATTATTGTTGTTGTTGTTATGGTTTTTATGGTTTTGCAACTCCTTTTTAATGTTCAAGCTGTTGCCAACGCCATCTGCATCCTCCTGTTGTTCCATGCTTAATTCCAATTTATCGTAACGAGTAAAGAAACTCACATCCTTTAGCTTTTCAATGCCATTGAAATGAACTCGGGTATGCTCTTCAATGTGTTCTTGTTCCTCAGCAGAATAGTCGCAATGCTCGCAGCTGTATGCTAGTTTTTGTTGGGAAACGCAAATGTGTTGATGTAAATGTGTTTTGTATTCTTCGGCGTTTGCACTTTCAAATGGACAATGTTCACATTTTTCATTATTTTCATTATTTACTGATGCAGACTTGTCCGGTTGTGGAGCTCCTGGTGTTGTTGGAGTATGGGTTTCATTGTCGTGTGCCAGGTCACCAGTTGCCACAGATGCTAAAGTGGAAGCAGTATTTGAATCTTCGGCCTCGGCCGCCTGTTGTGATTTACTGAGGACCTCTTCATTTGATGAGGATGTCGCTGCCACTTGTCGTGATTCCAATTGTTTTTTCAGCAGAGAATTTCCCGTTTCAAAGGAATTGTTTTGTGAGCTGGAGGTTATAATTGAGTTTTGGTGATGTTTTGTTTGATTATGATGTGCATGACCTTCGTTCAGATCATGATCCACTACCCAAATAGTTTCGTGCATGTGAGGCTTCTTTGCGGCTGTTATATGCATGAGCTTTGGAGCTCTGTATACCGAATCCTCCTTGCAATTTTTGTATAACTCATTACATTTTTCTTGATATTGTGTTGTGTGAATGTATCTATGAGTTTGTATAATGGACTCATGCATTGCTCTGTAATCACAGTAGTCACAGTGATATTTCCGTTTACCATCATCACCGGAGTTATGTGCTTCATGCTGTCTTAGATGTTCATCTAGATCTTTTTGGGCCGTTAAGGGATCGTTGTGCTTTTGGGCATAACGTGCTGGACACCTGTTGCAATAGTAGATCATACGATATTGATATTCGGGCGGTAATTGGTTTTGATGAGTTTGTTGATTGTGCGATAACGACGAAGTAGTGCGCGTCACCGGTGATGGCGATAAGTCAATAGCCAGTGGTGTCGCAAAGTTGGAAGCATCCTGTTGAAAATTTATGGAAATATATTAGTTGATTAAAAGAAAAGAATACGTTCTCAAAAGGAAACTTAGTCAAACATTACTTAGTCAGGAATGTAATGGAATTTGGTCGATTTCAAGACGATCGATCATTGGTTTATAAATTTCGTACGATTTTGAGAATAATCTTGAACAAATCTTTAATTGCGTTAAATACAATCACAAGTCTTTTTGTCTAAAATCTATTTGAATTTTTTTTGGTCTCTAGTTTTGGCCGAATTTTAATATTTCTGTGTTGATCTGAAACCCAAGGGTGAAATAACTTCACTTTAAAATTCCCCTTTCATAAATTGGAAATTAGCTGCGATTTTTGAAATACATATGGTTCTGTCACAGAATTTGTGCGAAAGCGAATAGTTTCTGATTTACTAATTTTCAGAGTTTTATTTTTGATGTTTCAGTTTTCATGCAAACGTTTTCATTTAAAAGTTCTTTAAAAACACTGATAAAATATTTATTTGTTGCTCCTAAAAGTACGAACATGTTTAAAATGTCTCTTGTTTTTAAATTAGGGAAATGCAATTAATCGATTTTATTGATTAATCAAAATCATTAATCGATTAATCAAGAGTTCTTATAAATAAATTTGAAATCTTCAGCACAAACTGTACGTTTCCTAACAAATTTTCAAAACCTTTCCCGCCCACAGTGCGTTAAGTTATGTGCACATATATGAACATCCCCTTTAACAGAATTAATTGGCTATGAAAATTGTTTTATTGAAAGTAAAAAAAATCTATTCGCAAATATGTATCTACAAATATAACAGACATTTTTAAATAAAAAAAAAATATCTGCATCTAGAGAACACTTTGGTATAAAATTTAAATTTAATTTACCTGGTTTTGAGCCGCAGAAGCCATTTGTAAGGCCAAACTGAAATCTCTATTGATATTATTTGTATTCGCATTCGATGAATTCGCAGCGGCTAAGACTTGATGGACGGTGCGCATGTGAGAACTCAAGTGTTGTTTCTTGGCACACACAAATGTGCACATGCGACACTCGTATTGAGTGGGCTTGTGCAACGAAATGTGATAATTCATTTGAGATTTGCTATCACAAATATACGTGCACAGTGGGCACTTTTGCTGTTTCGATTTGGCATTGTTTTGCGGTGAGGAGACACGATTTAATTGTGTATTCAAATTTGATTCCAGTAATTGGGCCAAATTTGAATTGTTAGACGATGACTGGGATAATAAAATGTTATTAGTGCCATTGTTGTTGTTGTTGTTATTATTGTTGTTGTTATTATTATTGTTGTTGTTGTTATTGTTGTTAAGATGGTTTGTAGATGAAACTCTGGTGATTTCAATTTGATCATTTTGTTGCAATTGCTGCTGTAAAATCAGCTCTTCAGTCATGGAATTGATGGCTTTTAAATTATTATTTTGGTTTGCTACCGCTGCTGCGGCAGCTGCTAAATATGCAACAGCAGCTGCTTGCAAATCCTGTGAAGCAGTGGCAGCATTTAGAGCCGATGCAGCTTTTATGGGTGAAGAATGCAATAAATTATTTGTTGATTCTGATTTTATTGCATTGTTGACGGCCTTTAGATGATTATTGCTGTTGATAAGTACATTATTATGGTTATTTTGATTTTGTTGTTGTTGTTGTTGTTGCTGCTGTTGTTGTTGCTGCAAAGCTTTTAAAGTCAAGTTAAAATGACTATTAGCATTATTGCTATTGTTGTTGTTGTTATTATTATTATTATTACTATTCGTTTCATTTGTTGCCCCATTTACTAAAGGCTTATAAACTGGAGGCGCATGACGATCAGCCAAAGTAGATCGATCAAGGGTTTCGATGTTGATTACGCCAGCGTGTTTCAAGCGACAATGACGCTGTAAATTTTTGAAGGTGAAAAGGAAAAAATATTTTAAATTGTTATTAAATAAGTACACATGTATGTATGTATGTATATATAATTCAGAAGTGATTTGTATGATTTGTTCTTAAGTAGATATTTGTAAAATGAGTTACGTATACAATACTTATATGCACAACACACCATAAAACCCTTAAAATTATCCTTTTATTTTCTTTAAAAACACATAAAGTCATAAAGTAAAAAAAAACAATTTACATAAAAAAAATCTTTACAAAAAACTCACACCATGTAAAAGAAAAAGTATAAAACAATAAAACCATACCCCTTAATATTTAATTATAAAATAATGACATACATTTAACGATATTTTTCAAAGTGTAGAAATAATTCTGTTTGTTGCAATATGAAACACAAAAGCTTAAAAAGACTACAAAAATATAAAAAAAAATCAAAGGGATTAAATATTGAAATTCGTAAAATTTTAGATTTTTTCGAAGTTGTTCCATATTTACATATTTGCATACAATTTTCATTTTAAGTGAGAGTGTTGGAATTACATGTGTAAACATTTTATATTTCTTTTTTTGTTGCATAGTGTAAATATAGAATACTTTGATTTTTTATTTTTTGGCGAGTTTTCGATTTCTTTAACGAACAGACTTATGCTTGACTTAAGATGCACTTTTTATGCATTTTTGAAAATTTTCTAGATTTAAAATTTCTGATTTGTGTGCAGTAACCTGATTGGCTTAGTCGTGAATGGGTTAGAGACGATAAACCACCAACCAGTTTATTTTCAGCTTCGGCCACATATTTCTCTTTTGTGTCTCTAGTTTTTTTATAAATTGCTTTTCTCTTTACATTCAAAAATAATTCATCATTATCCAAACGGAACAGCCAAATAATTTATAAATTCAGGCAAAATATTTCGTCGTCCCGAAATTATCTTCACGTATCTGCAAAAAATGTTCCTTTGTAAAATTGAGTCTAAAGTTTCAACATTATACGAGTATATAAAAAAATTATTAGATCATCCGAATTTGCACTACTTCCACATCTTAGACCCGGTTACGAGTTTTGACTCGTTAAGTCTTGACTTTTTTTGGATTTTCTCGGGACGACGATTTGTCTAAATTTAAAAATTATTTTTGCTATAAAATAGTTCATTGTTGTATTAAATTATAAAAAAAAAACTAATGCCGTTTTCTTTTCTGAAAAAACTAACATTTCTTTTACTTTTTAACAAAAAATTGCTATTCAAAGTTCTCTTAAGGCAAAAATTTTGCGTCGCAAGTGATGATAGAATAATTTCTAATAAACTCACTTTTTCAAAAAATCTTTATATTGCAAATTTTCAATAAAAAGGGCAATAAATGTTGCACTTTTTTTAGAAAAGAAAACGCCATAATTTAGCTAAACAAAACATACAAAATTTTATAAATAATTGTCTACAATTTTGTTCATTTTAAAATCAGTAAAAATAATTTGTTAATTCAAATAAATTTGCCTACTGAATGCGGACTTTCTTTATAAACTTTGTAAAACAACACTAATAACTTTAATGAAAAAAAAAATTTCTTGTTGTTTTTAGTGTAGATAAATAACTCAAACTGAAACTTTTAATGAATCTAATAAAAAATTGAATTGAAAGTGAATTTCAAACAAATTTTTGGTTGGAATTTTATTTGATTTATTTTTTTGTTTGTTTTGTGGTTGAATTAAATCACACCACATGTATCAAGTATCTTAATACAAAAGTTATAATCTGGGTTAAAAATTTTGCGTTCTGTCCCACGTTATCGTTCGCTGGATTTTTGAGCGCAAAAACCACTGATCTGCGTTCCACTAATAACATATTTAATTTATTTATTTATTTGGTAAAAAGTAAACAAATAAATTAATGAACAAAACATGTTGTTAGTGAGACGCAAATCCGTTATATTTCAACTATAAAACCAGCGAACGATAACGTTCGTTATCCTTGAACAGGCCGTCAACTCAGTAGGTTAAGGAGCCCTTAAATTCAACCTGAAATCAAGCAAATAATTAATAAAGAAAATGGTCCTGAAACAACCTGCAGACGTGTATTTCTGATATTCCGTCTATACATCTGTCTCTGTTTTTTACTCAGCTCTCAGTCACACTAACAAACACACATTTCATACAATTAACATTCAATTGAAAATAATACCTGAATAACATGCTTCCAATTTGATACTTGATGACAATGACCACAACGATATGGCGATGGATCACGCCTATCGGCGGTAGTTGTGTCGTGCGTTAATAAATTATTGTTATTGTTTTTACCATTACCATTAATACCGTTATTATTGTTACTGTTATTGTTTGATACACCATTACCAGATAAATTACCCAAATTATTTTTGTTATTACTAGAAGATGAATGATTTTGATTTTGAGTTTGAATATAATTTTGATTAGACAATGACAATAATGATGTAGAACAAGATGAAGCAGCGGATAAAGGAGTCGCCATATTGTTACTATTATTATTATTGTTTACAACAGTACTAGTTGGTGTGTGATCGGATGAGGCAGAAAAAGTAGCACCCATAACCATATTTTGATGATGATCTTGTATACCACCGATGATATCACCAGTTAGTAAACCACCTTCACCATTTTGCAGTGAGAATGGCGATTGTTTAAGTTGATATGCATGATTTGGAGTTGAAAGAGGAGTACTAGTGGTAGTTACAATTGTATTCGGTGTTGCTGATGGCGATGATGGTGACATTTCTGCCATTAGTCCAGCATTATTTTTAAGTAGTGTCGAACCCATAACCTTTGTATCGTTATTGTTATTGTTATTTAAAACTTCGTTTTGATTTAGACTTAAGGATGCTTGTGAGAAGGAGCCTCTCGGTGAAGTTAATAAATGCTGTAAAGATGGTGAATTTGTCGACCCAACACCTGTTACTGACGATGAGGACGTCGCATATGTCTGTTGTGGAATTTTGGTGCTATTTACGGTTAATTGATTTGGCGACGTCATAGTGTTTTGGGCACTTGCCTCGTTTAGACTCGCTTTCTGCTCACCGTGCTCAATAATGTTAGCGGCTGCATTTAAATGAGTTGCTTTTAAGGGTGATTTGCCAGCCAGAGCTAAAGCTAGACCGCTTATTTGGGAATTGTTGGCTTGATCTAAAAGTCCAGCTGCCATCAAATTGCTTAATTGACTCTTTGTATTAGAATTATGCTGCTGCTGTTGCTGAGAAAGACACATGGCAGCTAAGACTTTATTCATATAAAGATTTGAATTGACTGGCACTTGCATGGAGCCATTATTGATCGATGCTGCTTGTTGTTGTCCCATTTTTGATGAATTAAAACCTTGATTTGAGTCTGGAAAATGCACCTTGACATGGGCTAAAACTGCATCACGATTCATGTGCCTAAGAAAATGAAGTAACCGTGTAAATAATTGTCAGTGTTTTATGTTGCAGTTGGATTTTTTTTCAATGAAATTGTGCTACTTCTAAAAAATACTTAAGCCGATAGCCATTGTTGCTAGTGCTTTTAGCTTTTGATTTATTTTAATTTTAATTATAATAATTTTGTAAATAAATAAATAAAATAAATAAAAAATACTTAACATAGAAAAAGGAAATAATAATTGTTTAATTATCAGGAGTGTTACGGAATTATTTTGATTCCGAAGCATTTTTTTAAATAACTTTCAAAGCTTATGAGCAAATACAAGTATATTTGTTACTCCTAAAAGTAAGCTAATTTTATACTTTAAAATTAAAATTTGTTTGATTCCGAAGAATTTTTTTGTTATCTTTAACAAGGCTGACTATGTGTTTTTAAATCAGAACATGTTACTGAAACATTTGTTTATGTTAGAACTCTATTTTGATCTAAATAAAAGTGGTTTCAATTCCGTTAATTGATTCTGCAGAAAACGAAAAACTTCTTTGGTATGAAGCCAGTTTTAATATTCATTGCTTGCAGTAAAAAATTAAAATAATCATTCTTTAAGAGAGGCAAATAAATATCTAAGCTTTGAGGGCTTACAAAAAGTTTTAGTATGTTAATTCTGTACGTAACATACCTGTTGAATTCAAGTTTGTGATGGAAATTAATGGAAACTTTAAAACGATTGTTTCGAAAAAGAGGTTTGAATTTCAATTAACCTCGAATAATTGCATTTCAAACAGTATTATAGCCCAAGAGATAACAAACACAGGATACAAATTATTTAAGAATAGAAATTGAACAAAGTACTAAAAAATAATTTTGAGACACAAACGAACGAAAATGCAACCTTTACGGTTTAAAATCGTTGCCTTTTTCAAATATTTGCCCATCACATGCCTGAATATTCATTTAAATTTGGTTGATCAGAAAATGCAATGAAAACTAAAATGCGATCTATTGAAGTATTCAATCAGACGACTTTCGTACAGTAAATTTTTTATGCTGCACTGGATATTAATGAACTCACCTGAAGTTGCATTTACGACATTTGTAGTTTGTAATTTTTTCATTGCCCTCTTGGCGAATTTCTAAAGTGATTTCATCACTTGGCTTGAAATTTTGATTGGTCGGTGGAGATTTTTTGACAGCCGATATGGTCACAGAAGGCGTTATTAATGTTGCCGGGCCATTTTGTTCATTATCATTTTGATGCTGCTGTTGTTGCTGCTGAGCAATTGCAGCATTCATCATGGAAGCCAACAGCGGTAAACGTATAAAGTTGTCCGATAACTGATCATCAGAAGTTGGTACGGATTGTTTGGCTGGTATAGGTTCCAGAGTAATGTCTTCTCTTACACCATTCAATAAATTGTTAACATTTGAATTTGTTGCAGAAGCGACACCCGGTTGCTTGCTATTAAAGTCATTGATAAAGGCCAGCGAAGCAACTTGGTTTGGTGTCATTTCACCAGATTTCATTAGCTTGGGATCTCCGTCTTCTTCGGTGACTTTCATCAATGTAATATATTTATTATATTTTGTGTAATTGCGTCTGCCCGTTTCGTCGTTCATCAAAACACGAGCACTTTTATGACTGGGGTCTCTGATGGTCTTTAGGCGTATATGCTTGGTAATATCCCAACGCCAATTGGAACGGTACGAGCACAGGGAGCATTCAAATGGTTTCTTATTTAAATGACCCACAATGTGAACGTGAAATCTGGATGCTGTGGAAGCCCAAAATGAACAGTGGGGGCACTTATAAACCTTTTTTAGTGATGAATTGGCAGCCTCTTCTTCGGGTGTCATCTTTTTTGTTACCTGGAAATAGTGAAAGTTTCAAATTTCATTGGATAATAGTAATTTGTTAGTAATGCTAATGAGCAATTACATTACCGTAGTTGACATTAAAAGTTAAATAATGATCGTTTCTAAGCTATTGCATAGCTTTTATCGCGGGCTTTGAGCGCGGTGACAGAATCAAAAAATACCGTAACGAAAATAAAACCTAACACTAAGTTTGTTTCTTAAATCTTTTGTTTTTTAAGTATTTGAATCGCCTAGTGTATGTTAACCCCTAAAGTATGCTATTGATTTCATTACCATACAGTATTGCCAGAACAGAATTTTATACACAAACAGACAATTCGTAGGTTTTTAAGCTATTACATAGCTTTTATCGCAGGCTTTGAGCGCGGCGACCGAATCAAGAAAAAAAAAATACTGCATAAATAAAAAATAAATAATTCATTATAATTGCATAAGTTGATAAAAAATACTATGCAATAGCTTTGCCGCGGAAGTACCCGAGCGCCACACGTTTTTTTTTTGTATTTATTCAAGTTAGTTTAAAGGAAAGTAGAGATTATTTGAACATACCTCGCCGTACCCTGGAGCTGTTTCCACTCCATAATAACTGTTTTCATCATTAGTAACACTTAATAAGCTGCCACCAGCATTAGAAGAAGAATTTCCGCTGCCCTGCTGTTGGCGATTTCCTTCAGAACTTTGTGAAACACTTCCCGCGCCACTTTCCTGTTGATTGCGAGGTAATTTATTCCAAATAAACACACGGTTTTCCATGGGATGCTGCAATTCATTTGCACTCGTGTCACCCATCATTACTCGACTGCCAGCACAACTGTCTCCAGACAACGAATCACAGCGACTATTAGCCTCAGAACAGATTTTCAAATGATTCAATAAATCCGCTGAAGATTTGCAGCGATGTCGACAATGCTGACAGCGTGTAGAGCCAGAAACACTTAGATTTAGAGCCGAGTGTGATTGCTTGTCGCATTCATCGTCCTCGGTGAAATCAATTTCTAAACGGCCCTCTTCTCCGTCCTCATCGTGCTCATCGTCATCCAAGTCTATATCGTCATTGGCAGAAAGAGGCGAGAATGTACATGTTTTACGATGTATAATCGATTCGGATAAACATTTGGCCATGTGACCACAGGGACATATCAGATTTTCGTTAGTAGCGGAAGAAGACTTAATCTTTTCGAAAAATGAACCAGATTTGCGATTCAATATACTTCTACTACTGGCCGAAGAAGAGGTAACAGTTGTGGTGGGTGACAGTTGAGATGCTGTGGCAACTATAGCCTCCGATTTATCTGTAGGATGCATCATCTCAGAAATTTGCTTTTCATTGAAAAACATCGAAGCGATATCCGAAAGTGATGAACGTGAGGCCAGATCTGCTGAGAGATTTAAAATATTCTCACTTTCTTTATTTATGGGTATTAGATTCGGTAAAGGTTTTTTGGCTTTTGGTATGCTTAAGTTTGAATTATGTACGGAAGATGTGTCGGAAGAGCCGCCCTTTTGCGACAAATCCGTAGGTTCATCGTCGTCGTAGCGTGATCTTTTAGAATCATACACACCAATGGGACCAGCTGTCATCAGCATTTCGTCGTACTCATCCATATTATTGTTGTTGAAATGGTCCTCCAACATTTCTGCAGAATCACTAAAAAAGTCTTCATTTAGATCTGTACCGCCCACCTTATTACGCCTGCGAGCCAAAGTCATGCCGGCTGCATGACCAACAGGCGGTACATGATGGTTCATTTCGTGCACAGTCAGCGATTGTTTGATGTCGGCGGTAAAATCGCAAGCTGCACACTTAAATGGCCCTGCGCCACCATGATTTTTCATATGGCGGTCCAGATTCCATTTGTATGGCGTGCGAAAATCACAGGTGACACACTTGATCATGGGCATTGAATGATACTTAACGTGTTTACTAAAACGAGCTTTAATATGAGTGACATACGAACACTTTTCACAACGATAGAACTTTGCATTGCAATGATCTTCGATTTCGTGTTCCAACAGCAGATTACGATACAAGGTAGTGAAATCGCACAGACTACATTTCATTAAACGATTATTGGAAGGTTCATCACTGGCCCCGCTTAACGCATCCGATTGATGTTGACCAGTTGAGGGCGGAAGTGGCAGAGATGGTGACGGAGATGAATTACTACCGGATGGTGACGGTGTCAATTCAAGACTTGATCGTTGAGGTGGCAATTGCATCGAAGTTGAATGATGATTATGGGCAGGTGTGGCATTATCATATGTTTTAGTTTGTGAAGGATTGCCTTCATGATTTTGTACAGGTGGTGATTGTTGCTCATAATTGGAATGGGCGGCTGATTTTAGAGATTCTCTGTTATCGAATTCCCTTTGGACCCTCAGTTGCTGCTCGTAGGCGGCTGCTGCAAAAATTGCTTCGTTAAATTTTTGCTGTTGAGATTTTTGATGTTCTTCTTGTTGTTTTTTAAACGCCTCAATGTCACGTTGCAGCTTTAGCTGCTCCCGCTCCATATCAATTTTAGCCTAAGGAACAAAAACAAAAAAAGAAAACATCTTAATAATAACGAAAGAAATTTTTTTTGTACACTTACGTGTTCCGCATTAATCGCCTCCACACTCATTGCATTTATAACACCCGAATTGGGAACACCTTCTTCTAGTTTCCTTTTTCTGCCTTCACGATTCATGCCGCGCTTGCCGCGAGCTTGACCATGACCGCTGGCTATGCCATCGGTGCAACCGTGCACCATTTTCATGTGACGCACCAATTTCTGATAGTGGCGGGAAGCATACAGGCACAATTTACATTTATTTATAACTATTTTCTCACCGTGCACATCACGCAGATGCGTCAGGTGATAGCGAGGATTTTGTGTGAAATATGTACAATAGTTGCAGCTGTAATTTCTCTTAATTTTGCACTGTGGTAAACCCTCTTCCTTAAGTTCCATAGCGGCTGCTTGCAGACGCTGATGCTCTTGGACAAGACTTTGTTGTTGTTGTTGCATAAGATGTTCTTGGGCTCTCTTCAATTCTTCTAAATGTTCTCCAAACACAAAAGAGTTTGGATTCTCGCCAACGCGAACACGAATCGGTGTCTTGTTACTCTTTTTATCATCTTCCATAGATTCCTCCGTATAAATGGGAATACCACTAACTACACTGCGCACAATCAATGTGCCACCAGATTTCTGAACCATTGAAGGTAATTCCATATTTAGGAGGCGCGGTATATTCAATATAGTATAAAAATATTGTGGCTTTTATTGGTCCTTTGTCTTATGCGGTGAGTCGACGATAGTCTAAAAGAGAAAATTAAAAATAATTTTTTGTTTAATTGTTTCGAAAACCAGTTGAAGTATTTCTTTTTTTTAAATTTCTTCTGTTAGATTCATTGCTTTGGTTTATTAATTTTTATTTTACTTCAAGAAGTGTTTCAAATAACAAGTGTTTTTTTTGTTTGTTTGCAATTGAAAAACAAAATATTAAGTAATAAGTTTTTATAAAAGAAGGGGGAAAATACATGCATTAGAGACAAATTTTGGACATCTTAAAGATGGAAAACAAAGTGGAAAATAAATGTAATCATGTGTATTCGGTATTTAGGCAAAGTGCAGATACGTATTTTAATTTCTATTGATTAGGAAAGGAAATAGCTTAAAGGAAACTGACTTTCTGTTGATTCGTCCAAAAAAGTGCTAAAGATTTTACAAAAAGCCAAAAAGTGTGAATTAACATACATATTACGTATGTATGTACATATGTACATATGTCTATTCTAAGGACATTTTATGTATTAGTTTAGTTGCCATTTTCGGCAACACTTTATGTGGGGTCATTCTAACATTCTACATGCTAATTCTTTTCTTGATAGTTTGACTTTTGAAATGACCCCACTGTTATGCTCGTTGACATTTTAAAATTTAGGTCAATGTTGCTATGTACATATGTATGTATGTATGTATGTATGTACTATATCCACAAATACATGTGTATAGACAAGCGCATACATTTCGCAATTGCCAAAATTTGCCATTAGAGAAAAGAAGATTTTTTTATTAGAGGCAAATTAGTTGAGAACACAATGGTCTGTCTGGGAACCGAAAACAAGGTTTTCAAACAAGCTCGGAAACCTTTCCAAAATTTTTTTATTAAAATCAAATTTAAAAAATGTGTGTTTATAAAAAAATAATTTTTTTTTAATAATCTTGTTAAAAAACGAGTTTTTTAAAAAATAAATTTTTAAACAAAGTACATACTTTTTTATTAAAGTTCCAAAAAAAATGATTTTTAAAAAGAGCTTTTTCAAAAAGTACTTTTTACAAAAAACTGATTTTTTTCAATAAAGTACCTCTTTTTTCAAGTACAGGTAGTCCTCGTTAACCAAAAACGTGTTAGGTGATACAAGAAACCAGTGCAGAAAAAACTGTTACGTTTCATGATTTCAAAAAAATCCAATTTGCGTTATATATTTCATATTTCATACGATTTTACATACGAATGACTGTATGTCATTAAAATCTTGAAGAAATTTTCATCATAAAATGTATTCTTCTTCAATACTTTTTCATAAAAAAAACTGTTTGTGTAAAGTTTCTTGTAAGCTAAAATACAGTTTTCAAGCCCTCTTTTTAATGTTGTTCGCCGTTTAAGAGATGGGCCAATGTTGAAGAAGTACATAAATGAATGAAAAACTGTTTATAGAAACCTTTCAAAGTCACGGTTTTTTCCGTGTTAACGAAGAACGTGTCACAAAATGTGAACCGTGTAATACCGAAGTCGTGTTCAAGGATATACGGATTTGTAACAAAGTACACAACAAAACTTTTTTTATTTGAAATGGTATTTATTTCATTAATTAAAGTGCCTTTAAAATTTTGTTTTCAAATAGCATTTGAAAAGTGACTATTTTCTAAAAGCAAGTAGCGTTAAAATTTACATATATGTAGTATGCAAAAAATACATATTAAAAAAATTCCTTTTGCGTAAAAAAAACAAAAATCTAATTTTGAAGTTGCTTTAATTTGTCAAAAAATCTATTATGTTACGTTGCGTGTAGGAAATTAATGACCTAAAATTATAAATGGAAACTTCGAAATTCAAAATTCCTATATATTTAAAAAAAAGTAATTACAGTGGACGTCCAATAGTACGAATTATATAATGTCAGGCCTTTTCGTAATATTGGAAAATTCGTACTATTGAACAAAAATTTTACCCTATTTTATATAAAATACATAGTTTAATTCAAATTATTTTTTTTATTAAAAACAAAACAAAGTAAAAAACTTAAAAAATATTCAAATTCATGTTAAATCAACAAGTGTGAAAGCATTTGTACATATGTATATAAATAAATATTAAAAGTATAAAATATTTGGCAGTTAACCGCAAAAAAACAAGAAAATAAATCAAAACAAAATGTAAATAAATCATATTCTCTCAAAAACTACCGCTATTCGTACTATCGAGTAGTAAAAAAATTTTGCGTTCGTACTACAGAACTGCCAATGCAAAAAATTGCCTTTCGTACTATTGGACATTCGTAGAAGTGAAGGTGCGTACTATTGGACGTCCACTGTATTTTCAACAGAAATAAAAAAAAAATCATTTTCATCACTAACTTTCCTTTTATTAAAATAAATTTTTTCAAAAGTAAATTTTTTCCAAAAGTTTCATATAAAGCAAAAATATCAAATCTCTGAGTGCACATTTTGTGTTTATTCTTCTTAAAAACTTACACTGACCTCAAAAGAAATACAGTTTATGGCCAAACCTCAAGTAATTTGCTTTTAGGCTACACTCCTCTCATTACTCTAGGGAGACCATTATTAAGCACAAAAGAATTAAAAATAAAATAGAGTAAAATAAGAATTGTTCGCAGTCACTTGTGTCAGATATGTCATTGTTCCCTTGCTTGCTGGTGAATTACCACGTATACACATCTACATAGTATGTATGTATGTATGTATGTATGTATGCCGCCTTAATAAAATTCAATTCAAAAATATTTGATAGTATTTTTATCAAGTTCTTTCCGCTAGGTGTTTGTAAGAATTTATATGATTAACCAACCTTCATAAGAAAATATTAACCATTATAATAAACATGCTGGTAAAACGTATTAATATTGTTACCTTTAAGTACAAAATTTTTTTCGGCCTTTTAGGCTTTTTTGTACTGAATTGAGCAAATAAATAAATATATTAATATATATTATTAAAAACATACATACATACATATCTTTGAAAAGGCCGATAGAATAAACATCTAAAAGAAAAATTCTTTTGTCTGCAGACATTAGTTAAACATAGTTAGTAAGACTATATAAAATATACTCAACGATACAGGATGAAGGAAGGTATGCTGTAGTTGTGTAGTTGTGTATTTATGAGCTTTGTATGTTCTTAATATACAGGAAAATGTTAAACCAATAACAAAGGAAAAACAAACAAGTATTGTGACATAATACCACAAATACTTAAAAATAAAAGACAATAACCCTTTGAAGAATTTCTACAAATACACACACACATACACACAAACTCATCCACCCACATCCGACATTCTGAATACAAGGCAGGAGCTTTGAAAAATATGCTCATGAAAACAACAAAAACACCACGTATAAATAAAAAAAATTCTGTGATGCTGTTCAGTGACTCTGTGAATTCTTAATAAAGTCTACATTTGAACAAAAGCTAAAACTACTCATACTAAAATCAAAAAGAAAGCATTACACTGTGTACACAAGCATTAAAATATATGTACATATGTATTTACCAGCCCACAGTCACTTGAACACACGCACACACACACATAAAGAGAAAAACCAAAACACATAGTACACACACATGCATATGAAGATTGTAATAAGAGTACAAATACGAATACGGTTGTTGTTGCAAATTCGATATGTGTGTTTAATTTATTTACTCTCACATTGTTGCATGTTTATAACACTCATGCATAAATCAACAAACAGACTTTTCACACAAGCAAGCATTTCCACTTTTACTATTTTATTACTCACGCATAAAATAAAAGTCATCAGCGTGAAAACGGAAACTTAAGAAATTTCAAAAATTATGCCGACTGTTGCTTTTAGTGCACTACTATCTACATACATACATAATATTTTTTATCTGTCATACATATGTATGTATGTACCTTAAGCTCTGTTATAGTAATTCATTCTTGTTATTTTTTATTTTATGTAGTATAACAACTTAGAGTCTTATTTAATATGCGAGTATCTTTACTTTGACCGTAAAACACAACTTAACACTCTTGCTGTCTAATAATAACTGAGTTTAATATTTAAACATCACCATTGAAATATGTTGTGCTCATAACTGTTGTAATACTCGTATTTGTGTTAAAATTCCAACATATTGCTCTTGCATATCACTCTCTTAATTTAGTGTATGTTATGCAGCATCAAAGGAAAAACAAATGTGAAGGGTCTTTTTTTTGGCAACAGTTACCAATTTAAAAAGTTTTTATAAGAGGAAAAAAGTACTTAAACACTTATCTACACGTGTGTGCATGTGTTTGGGTCTGTGCATGTGTATGAAAATTTATTTTTAAGAGAAAATTATATTAAAAATAGACAACATAAAGTTAGCTTTTACAATGTAAATATTGGAAGAGCAACTTATGGTATCACCAGCAGTTGATGTTAATAATTTCTTTGAAATATATCTTCTTTTTCTGACGCAAAATCATCAATTTAAGCTTAACATTTATGAACTTTCTACACATGAAAGACTATTATCCATACATACATACATACATATGTACATATGTTTTTGTGAATGTATGTGGGCATTTGCTTTAATTAGTATAAAAATAAATCAGTTAAAATGTTTATAACGACTGATGGGTATTTTCTGTAAATATTTTTTTATTCATTTTGTGGTAAGAAAAAAATATTTTCCACAAAATATATTTTTTCTTTTCCATATTAAAAAGCCAAACAATACTCATATTTATTTCCCATATTAGACAGATTAACAGTTTGCCCATATTGCTGAGGGAGTTAGTGAGTCTGTGAGTGAACGAGTGAGTAGATACTTAAGTATGCACTTCTTACACCTTCATATCTCGGGAAGTTTTTAGGGTAAAACTATCAAAGTTCGCTTATAAGGTAACTCAAATGTAGTGTCTTAATTTTTTGATTAAGCCAAGCAAAAATATTAGGCAGGAAAACAGTGCGAATGGTTTCGTGTAATATACACACTGCGTGCAGAGTCCTGAGCTTATGCTGACGTCTTAATAAAAAAATTAATAAAACAAAATAAAACATATTAAAATAAAATTAAATTAAATGATATAATATGAAATAAAATAAAATAAAAAAATAAAGTAAAACAAAATAAAAGAAAATAAGATAAAAACAAAAAATAAGATTAAAAAAATTAAATCAAGTAAAAAAGTAAAAGTAAAACAAAATAAATAAATAAAATAATATGAAATCAAGTGAAATAAAATAAAATCGAATAAAATCAAATCCACAAAAATAAATAAATAAAATAAAACCAATTGAAATAAAATTAATTAAATGATATACTAATATGAAATAAAATGGAATAAAATAAAATAAAATAAAGTAAAACAAAATGAAAGAAAATCAGATAAAATAAAACAAATAAGATAAAGAGAAAAAATTAGATAAAAAATTAAATCAAGTAAATAAATAAAATCAAATAAAAAAGTAAAAATAAAATAATATAAAAAAATAAAATAAAATAAATAAAATGGAATCAAGTGAAATAAAATAAAATTAAATCTAATCAAATAAAATAAAATCCAATAAAATAAAATAAAGTAAAATAAAAGAAAAGCTATGAAATGAAGTTATTACGAAATAGTGTTTACTCGATTTTTTGTGCCGACGCAGAATTGAGTTATTCCACTAGTGGTGATTTCGAAAATAATTTTTTCAAACCCCAACATTTCGTTTTAGCGATTAAACGAACTTTTTAAAAAGTCTTAAATATGCTGGAATATCAAATATGAATTTCTTTAGAATAATATAAAAACGAACTATCAGTAAAATAATTATTCACTACTCACAAGGCCTTATTGCTGACTTTAGGGCAACAAACATCTCCCTCTAAATCAAATGTTTAAAAAACACTTTCAAATGTGTTGTAATAAGATCTTAAATAAATATTTATTTTTAACTCGTACAACGTGACAACGTTTCCTCCACATCCTGCACAACTGCAATATGAACATTTTATTCACATAAGCAAGCACTTACTAACACTATTACAACTACGAACAACAAAACTAAACAACAATGAAACAAAGCAAATACATACTGTTATGAAAAAATGTAAGAAATATGATGCCAGAGAGAAAGAGGGATAAAAATAACAAGAAAATTTATAAAGCGCCAAAAATTTACACAAATCAAGTATGGAAAAGTAAAATTATGTTCTCGAAAAGCGAAAATTTATGTTTTTCTTGGAGCCAGTAAAAGAAAATTTTAAAATTAGTACTCTCTTGTATTTGTTTTTGATTTTACCTAAATTTTAAACAACGTTTGCGTTAAGCTTTCAGTTTGAAAAATAAACTCAATTCCGTATTGCAGGTATGCTGCGGTGTTTGCCCTCAAAAAGGACATTGGCATTGAGTTTTCCATCTCTGATGCAATTAATAACTTCATACATCCATCATCTTGTTACGAATAAAAAAAATAAAAATAAAAATCATACTTAAAATATCATGAAAAGTACTTGAGAGAGCAAAACGTACTTTTAGGATTTTTACAAAAGTGTTTTTTATTTCATAAAGAACCGGAAGTAAAGCATAACATAAAAAAATTGTTTTATAAAATGGCTTGAACATTTTTTAATATTTTATAGATATTTAAAGCCGACAAATTAATTGACTTTAAGTTTTTCAGTTGCAGCTTAAAATTTATTAAAGCTTTTAATTCATTCAATTTTTAATTTAATTATTTTATTTAATTTATTATTTCTTGGACGTACTAATAAAACTCCTATACATTGTGGAACCAATAGTAAAAATAATAGTAATACAACTATTTTTTATGAGCTTCTAATGCGATTACAAAATAACGTAAACAAAAACAATACAAGAGCTCCTAAACTTTAAAATGAAATTTTTTGACCACCCTCTTGGAACATACGATGAGCTGCAGGGTGTGATACCTGTTTCATAAGTTCCAAAATATTCCCTATTTTTTTTTTAAATTATCTCAATTCTTCTTGTCTTGAATTCAAATCAAATTAAAAATTTTGAAATGAATTTGAAAACCTCCGAAGTCAAAAAACAAGTGTTTTATTTGTATATTTACGCATACAAATACGAGTACTCTCTGAACTATTTTTCATTTTCTTTCATGATATTTTGTTTTTATTTATTTTTTAATAATTTCAATGATAATACAAGTAGCTGTAGCTTGATGACACATACAACGCGTAGTTGGCTGTTATGCTTAAGAATAACCTTGATGTAACAATAAAATAAAATTAAGAAAACAAAAAAAAATATTTTTTATACTAAAATTAAATGTGTAAAAAAGCAACCACAAGAGAGATAAAAGTGGCTAAAAAAGTGCAAGTATGTATTTGTAAGCACATCTCTGCCGGTACTTTAAAAAACTATAAGAATAAGATTTTTAAAAATTATCTCTAAAAAAAATATGGACAGAAAACAAGAAATTTATTATAGAAGTAGTTAATTGTTTAGAATGACTAAGTTTTTATTAAATAAACAGATTGTACTATATTTACGCATTTATTTGCCTCAGGGACAAGGTTAGAAAATATTCTCGATGCCACAAATGCTAAAAATCGCACATATGTATGTACATACAAATCGTGTGTATGTACATATTGCTCATGCTTGCTCACCACACACCATCATACCATTGTCGATATGTTTTCTAATTTGTTGTTTTAGATATCAAATCTCGTATGCGCTACAAAGCAGAAAAAAATGCAATTGTTGTATATGAGGCTCTGTGTATCAATAGTTATTTAATTATACTGCTGGCTGCTGATCTTGAACCAATTTACTTTAATATGCTTAGTAGATATAGTCATGGCAAACATATTGATTGCAATGAAATGGATAAAAGAATGCTTTTCCATTGTTGGCGAGGTTTCGTAATTAAACAATTTATGGTTCGAGATATTATCAGATAACTATTAGAAGATATTTGTGTAATATTGGTAGTAAATTACATTTTAAAGTATTTATCGTTGAATACCGGGTATCTGCGAGTAGCAAACTAAAATATTCTTTTTAAATATTTGTTCTATACAAATCGATTTATCTTTCTTTTTGAAAACAGCAGTTTTTCAATTTCTTTTAAAAATGTTTAGTTTGAATATCTTTACGACTAGATGAATTGAAATAACTAAAAATAAATGGTGCTTTTTATGAGAATCGTTATAATCTTAGAGTTTAAAATTTTTAATCGCACTTTTTCCCAAAATTAATATTTTACATATTTAGTAAAATATTAATAGTTGAAATACAAACAAATTGAAATTTATTATTGAGGTTTATAGCTAGTTCCTATGCGCATTTCACTATTGCTAATGCCGGGATCTTTACCTAAATATTTCTTAGAACAACTGGAGATATTATGTTAAACTTTCATTACTGCAATTGTTCTAAGAAATATTTGGGTAAAGTTCAAGGATGATCCGCATTATTATTATTTTTTTTAAATATACCTTATCAAAAACATATTTAAAAATCTGAAGTGGTCGAATTGGACAGGCTGTAGCTGGTCTATAGATTTATTTTTGTATAAATTTTGTATACATCTACAACTTTTGTATGCATCGTTTTGTAATCGAATCAGTAGTTTAGAAGTTACAAATATATTAACATTATCTTTGCGATCGATCTCTCTATGTTTCATATAGCTATTACCTTTGACTTACATTTGTGTCACTAGACCAGGACTTACTGTAATTCACATGACCTATTGTGAATATCACTGTAAGCTTTTACTCTTGTAGTGTAACACCACAACGTATGAGTACTAAATGATTAAGCAAAATTATATCACTCATACGCGCTGTGTTGCAAATGAACTCTTCTTCATCAAATCGAATTTTTATGCAATTGTGAATATAAAAATTTTAGACAAATCATAAAAAATTTTAATAAAATAACTTAATTTGGAGTTTCTTAACGAAATTTTTACAATACAATAATTCTCACAACAAAAGTTTTTTCCTTGGAAGGCTTTGATACTCAATTTAAAATTTTCTTAAAAAATCAAAGAATAATACTTTCTCCCCTTAAGCCTAAGGTAAGCGCAATACTTCGATTAATCTCAACATTATAAACTAGCAATATACATATTTGTGGAATTTGTAATATTGTACAATAAAATCTCAAAGAAGTATGCTATATTAGAAGGTGGAACAATATTCCGGCAAACATTAATTTGTATTGCACAGCCAAAAAATGTGCAAATATACTGTGTAATGTGTTAGTAACATTGTTCAATAGTATATTTAGTTTTTTTAGTGGGAATAGTTGTCCCATATTTTAGTTGAAACTATTGTTGCGCTCATTGAATATTATATAGTAAACAGTCAATAATATTGTATGATGTATTGGCCGCTTAAATTAAATAAGCAATTATATATGTAATCATTCACAACTTTTATATTATTTTTACAAATAATTTGTCTATACAATTTTTACTTATAATTTTAAAGCCGAGTATTGCAAAACTATAAAAAACACAATACTCTTCTTTGTTCTACATACGGTTACCTTATTTAAAAAAATGTTAAACTAAATATGAAAATCATTCATTATACGAGTACATATGTGCTTAATACATATATATAACAAGTCTTCTACATACGGATAAATTCTTACTCACACAGTAATTACACGCATGAATTTTGATGATCTTATAACAAGTACGACTGCAAGTGTGGAAGAAAATGTGGTTGCACTTGATACTGCATATAAAAACCGAAAGAAAAAAATAAACATCACAAAAACAACCACATGAGCAAATCTACAATAAAAAAAATTAAAACCAAAATGACAATGATTTTATTTTAACATGGTTAAAGCAACAATTTCTGTAGAAACAAAAAACTGTACTCACGAACATCTGTTGCATGAAAAATGTTTGATATTTATTTTGTGCATTTGTATATGTTTTTATTTTTTCAAATAAATTTGCAAGTGTTTGTGACATTGTGTTTGATTGCAATTGTACAAATGATTTGGTATTTGTGACTATGTTTAGCAGAATCAGGGTTACTGAAAGATTGCAAAAAAAACTAAATAAAAAAAATTGTATTATTGACTTTGAAAATTATTTTATTGATTTCTACAAATCATAGAAAAAATGTTATGAGCTGAGAAACATTTTGCACAAGTTTAATTTACTTAAGTTGCGCCTAGTTAAGCCAAAAAGGATGATTTAGCCAACTAGTTTGCCGGCTTGACTTTCTATAATATTAACATTTAGGGCCTGTTCATAATACGTAACGCACTGGTTGAGCATTTGTTACGGAATTGATACTGAACAATTTTTAAATTTTAGAGTGTTCTACGTACATAAGGGGTGGAGGAAGGGGCTAAGAACGCTAAAAACTGCTTTGGTGTAATATATGAACAGCCCGTTATATGTTAATTTTAGTTGCTTAATTTATTTATAATTAAATTTCAAATGGAGCAGAGTGGTAAAAGGCTTAATTAACTTTACCATTACTACCACAAGATAATTTTATTTAAATTGTACAACCACAGCGAAAGCAAAGCAAATTATAATTTCTAAAATAATGATAAGCTATTAGAAATTCAATCTATTAACCACCTTGTTGGAACATACAGGATCAGTTACAGAGTGTGAAATACGACCTCATAATAATAAAACAAACGATCTCAATGTGCATTGTGCTTTCAGAGCAAAGTTGCAAATTTAAAAATTGTCTAGCTAAATTTAGCCTATTGACATCCTTTTTAATATCAATTTAGCTATTAGCCATTTTTTTCCATCCAGTTTTTCTATTTCATATTATTAAGGCCTTAATTCACAGTCTTTAGTTAACTAATGATGGGGGTTTCACTAATGATATTTATATGAAAAGTCTTTAGTTAAACCGACTTTATTAGTTAACTAAAGACTGTAAATACAGGCCTAAATAATTTTCTTATGAAATTCTGCAAACTGACATTTTACTACCGAAAAATACAATACAATTAAAGTTTTTAATATTTTTGTCTACGATATTCTAAAGAGCACATTTTAATAGTTTTGAATTTATTTAAGTGTTGACAACGAGTTATGATCGATACTCAATATATAAAATGAAACTAGAAAACCGCTTTTTAGGCGAATGTTTTTGATTATGAATATGTTGGTGGACCTAAAATATTTAAAGAACTTTCTGATTTTATTTTAGGACTGTTATATATCTTTTTCTTCCATAATAAAATGCTGATTAATATGACTAATTTATGAAGCAAAACTGTTATACTTCTCCTGTCAAATATTGAAATAAAAATTGTTTTCATCCAAGTTAACATGACCAGTTTATGAAACAAACTATATTTTCTAAAGTTAATTCGATTTTATCAATTAAATGAAACTGCTTATACATTATATTATTTACTTAAAAAATTATCTCTAATTGCATCGAAATAATTACGCAATTCCCAACTTATTGTGGAAGTTGTAAGTTGTTGATAATTTTTATATAAACATGTTTACTTGCAAATTACCTACAACATTGACGCAACTTACAACTTCTACAATAGGCTTTGAATTGGGCAAATGTGTGAACTATTTTTTATTTTTGTTCAACATTCATGGTTTTTATATTCGATGTTGCTTAGCAATTTTTTTGCCATTTTTTACCATTTTTTTTTCAATATTTAACTATTTTTGATTACAATTTTCATACGACCAGTGACTTTAATAATATACTTATGTGCGTCCATATACCCAATACGGCAAGCACATATTGGAGGATTGGGAACTGCCAACAGTAGAACCACTGGCAATCTTGAGATTCCTTAGGGAAACAGGTTGAGGTGCTCTAGCACTTGACAGGGGATACAATAGATCTTCGGTCGCAGTGTCCTGTGTTTCCCGAACAAAAACAATTCATTCATTCATTCATATGTGCGTCCATTTAATGTTTTACTGTCAGCAAGCAGATCGAATGGAACGGAAAATATAACAAGCAGCCTTCATTTTGATTGTGGGTAAAAAATATATCATTGCGATCAACTTTTTAATTTATTAGCACTTCTTTACTTATGAGTAAATTAATTTTTAAAATTGTGTATTATTTGATTGATATATTAAACGTCGAGGTATATTTTCTTCTACAAAAATTTATGAAAATGTATTTTAAAATTAATTAAAAGTTTAAATATAATATAAAGTATTATCTTGAAATTGAGAGAAATTTGTTGAAACAATTTTCAATTTGAAGTATAGAAGCGTTAGAAAATGCATGCTTCTTTGATTAGAAAAGAGTAAACTATGATTTCTCTGCAAAACTTTTCTCAAAAGAGTATAGATTTCTTAATGAATTAACATAAAACAACATCATAAGATTGTTAAGTTGGCTTAAACTGTTCCAACATGTTTGATATCAAACAATAATACTTTTTTTTGGTTTAAACAAGTTTGATCAAGTGACTACTAACAATAAAATCGTTTTTATAATCAAATCACAATAAAATAAAACTTGACTTTAAACGTTGACTTTGGTCGAAGGAATACCACCAATCAACACAAATGTTTGTACGTGTATAAACAATAAAAACAAATCGCGGCTGAGCGGTGTTGGAGTAGTGGTGTTGTTGACAACACCAAGTCGCTTGTAACCAGCATAACCTTGACCTTGTTCTTGAAATGAAAACGAGACTTGAAACATTGAATGCAACAAAAAAAAAAAATAATAAAAAATAAAAAAATACAAAATGCACAATTGTGCATCATGCAACATCAGTTTAATGCAACTCAAACAAACACACCAACAAGCATACTAACTAACTAAGTGTGTAATCGAAACAATTAAGAAAAATACAGGTTTCTTTAAAACTAAAAGCTAATAAGTCTAAAGCAGACAGACATTGGTAATGAAAGACTGGCGGAGAGACTGCGGTCAGAATGAACAAAATAAGACACAATAAATTGATATTACGTGAGTTGGCTGAAGATAGTTTGTTGTTTGTGGCTATTTGTTGGAGCATGCATATGGTCTGTTAACATTGACAATGGTTACGCATGCTTACTTACCAAGTTTATTATAAAAGCAAAAAAAAAAAACAAACAAATGGAGTGCTTTGAAACAGAATAAGAAAAAAGCACACAGTTGCATGGTTCTCAAGAGGGCGTTTTTATATTGACTAGTGCTTAATGTGACGACCAAAAAAAGTGCGTGCACTTAATTTATAATTAATTACATACAACTACTACTATATTATAGTTAATTTATTAAGAAAAAAATTATGGATAGCTTTTCAATTATGGCATTAACGAGGGTCAATCTAGAAACGAATAGAATATTGATGATGATAAATATTTATTAATTTATTTGTTTCGTTTTGGCTTGAACCTGAATTATAAGTTGGCTTGGCTTTGTCACCTTGAATTTATTTATTTGAATGTTCTTTTTTATTAAAACAAATAGATACTTATGATTGAGAATTTATTTACGTAAAATTGTATTTTAATTATAATTATTTATTTGCATATACGTTTTTGAAGTGTAGTTAACTCTAAATGACGTCATATTTAAAACAAATTAATTTTTTATGAATAATACTTTTAAAGATTGTTCTTAAACTTGACTTTTATGACAGAGCAGCAGTGTTGATATATTAGAATTTCGCTGAAGTCATTAAATTGAATTGCATCATTGCTTGTGAGGAGTCAAATTTGAAAGCTCTATTTCAGGCTGGATTTCTCAAATATAATATATTAAAAAAGCTTATTCTTAATAATTAACAATTTTAGGTTCGCTCAGGTTCATGTCCCTTTAAAAATTGAAATGATTTGAATTTGTTTTTTATGATCAAGAAAGATAAGAAAAGCTCATTTCACTACTTTCTTGGGTTCAACATCACACCTAATTAGCACACGAATTTATCCACTTAAACAGATTTTATTCAAAATAACATTGCCTGAAGAAAGAGTAGAAGGCGTAGTTGATTACGGACGTACACCTCTTCTTTATCATGCATTTTAGTTATGCATGATCGAAACTTGTACACTCTGCCAAAGCTTTTTTTCTTACTTTGAATTTCCAAAATTTTCACTACAGTCCAATACACCAAAACTATATTCATTTGAGAAAAAAATATTATTATATAAATTATCACGAGATATTCGCTCCATAAAACTGAACTTTTCCCGATTCAAAAAATTAACTTTAAATTTCCCAACACACTTTTCGGGACTCCTTTCCTAAAACGTCTACAGATTTCATAAACATTATAAATTTGTACGAAGAATATGCGAATTATATTTTTGAATTAAAATTTTTTCCATATAAATTTCAAACGTTTTATTTTATAAGCTTGAAAATGTGTATTTTTGTGATTTGAAAAATAAGCTTTTGTTTAGAATTTAAAATTTAAAACCACCATATACAAAAGTTAAAAAATTCGTGTTTTAAAATTTTGTTTCGAATTTGCGAAATTAAGTTCAAATTTTCGAAATTAACTTCAATCTTTCGAAATTAAGCTTATAATTCGAAAGCAAGTTCGAGTTTTGAAATTTGATTTTATTGAAAATTGTGTTTTCTTTTAAATATCTAATTTGACTCTTCATACCGCATAGCTGCTGTTTTTGACCACGCAACTGTTAGTTTCACTCGCTTAGCATGAGTTTTAAGAACTTTTTTGTTGTGCGCATTGCATTGCAACATCATCATCAGCTGAATTATCATTCAAGCCTTTTTAACGAAGGTCGAGGTTAATTGAGTTGTTTCGCTACAACAGCAACATTAACAGCAACACGACGTTGACAGTGACTACACAACTACAACAACTGAAAATGTGATGGCATTTTATCGTTCGAAAATATTCATGCATTTATGCATACAATATTGAGTGTCAATTTTACGGCACTCGACATAACAAATTGTCGTTGTTAATAACTGCAATCAAAAATATATGATGATGATCACTATGAACATGATAATAATATTAATGTTATTACTCGTATTTAGTTAAAGTTGAAGAAATGTTTTTTTTTGTGTAAATAAATTTTTTGAATTCCAACATCTTAATAAGAGAAATAAAGTGTTTCAAAGTGGAAAAAAATTTTTTCATTTAAAGGGGTTTAAAAACTAATTTTTATGTAAAAAATTCAAGCTAAAGTCTTGGTTATCTATTTTACCGAGCTGCTTTTACTGGGACATATTGGACAATATGCAATTTTTATTACATCTTCTATCGCATAAAACATTGAAATATTAACATGGGTATGTATATATGCATGTAACAGGACAAAATCTATTGTAGCGCTCTTTTGTTCAAATATGTGTTTGGAAAAAGCATGCACATATTTCTCTGAATTACATTTACAATATTGTTTGTTTATAAATTAGTTCCTTTAAAAAAGCCATGATTAAAAAAATTATAATTGAAATTATTTTCAAAAGAATTAATTAAAAATATAAATTTCATTCGAGCTCATACATATGTATATTAAAAATAAAAATAAAAATAAAAACTAAAATTTGTAAATGAATTTTACTTGAAAGTTCTTGAAATATGTATATTTATAATGTAGATAACAGTGACGTTCCGCCAAATGTACGCAGGTGTTCAATGCACACAAACCCTTATATTATTTCATATAATGTACTTATGCTTCAATTTGGGATTAAAAAATTTTCCTATATTTTTGTTAAGTTCCGTATTTGCAGATTAAAAAACAAACTCACACAAAATCTTTCTGTTGATTTGGTTGTATACAAAGGAAAGAGGAACAAATAGCTATCGAACAAAAATTAGAGCTCACTTGTGTGTGCAAAAGCGCATTAATTATTTTTGCAACGCATTAGTTTTTGCTAATTGTATCACTCAGTAAATAAAACTTAAATATTGTATATAAAAAATAAAATATTTTACACATTGAAATGTGCTCGACATGTAAGCGCACTCTTGCATTTGTTCGAACGATAATAACATTGTCTGACAACACAAGTTGTGAAGATAACAAAGTTCGGTTAGTTCTCTTTGAAATCGCATACGAATGCGTTATTTGGAGTTTATGAAATAAACTCTTTTTGCAATTAACAACCCAAGAAAAGTACCATATTATTGTTAAAACAAAAACGAATTTCTTAAAATTTAAAAAAATAAATTGAGGTCTTCGAAATTTTATTGAATTGACTTATAATTCAGAATTTCAAAAAATTAAAAAATACAATTAAAAAACATTAAAAAATATAAAAAAACCAAAATTATTATTAAAAAATATATAAAAAAAAACGTTTAAATGGAACCTTTAACTATTACGTCCCCGCATTGGTCCTGGAAAATTTTCATTATATAAGTTAATTTGAAATTTAAAAAAAGTGACCAATACCTAAATATCCTTTACCTTCATATAGAAAGGCCCGAAATATTTATTTTTTCAAAATCAAGTTTTTGCATATTTCACCAGATTAGGGAACCGACCTTTCATCGGAATATGCAAAAAAAATCGTACTGAAAAAAATTGGTGGGGGTCTTTCTATATTAAGATGTATGTATATGTGTTTAATTTACCTTGAGATTTGCGAAATCAAATAAGAACGACATTTTAAATAACGATGTATTTATATTAATAAGATCGAGCCTCGAACTCAATGGAAATGGAATTTCGTAAATTTGATTTATTTTCTTTCCTACAGTATCGATTAGATTTATTAACTTTGATTTACTAGAGAAGAAATGTTGGTTAATGTGGTAACATCTGAGCAAAAACGATGAGTTTATCTATTGATGCTCATTGGCCTTATTCCAATCTTTTAAAGAATTATTTTCTGTTTGTTCAAAAACATTTATTTAATAATTTTAATGGATACAAACAAGACCAGGGGTTGGTTTTATTGTTTTTTACTAAACGAAAGAAGTTTGAGGGAACAGCCATCAATCATTTTTCTGTTCGATTAAAAAAAACTTATTGTTACAAACACATAAATATCTTAAATACTTATTGCAAATTCTTAGATAAAAGTAATTTTTTTTAAAGAGATTCCTTTTAAAAGAATAGACTTGTTTATTTCCCAAACTGAAAGCCCAAAAAAAAAGAAATAAATAAAACAGGAAAAATAAAAGCTTTAAATTTAAAAGGTATTCTAAACAAAAACTTATACAAACAACAAATTCTCTCTCCCCTTCAACTTTTTCCCCAAAACTCTGCGTCAGTTCGTTGGCTGCTGGATTGGATGTTTACCTTTGTTTGGTTAAATGCTAAAATAAAATTGTGGTTTGTCGCTTTGTTGTTGCAGTTGCAGGTTTTAACTTTTTGGTAGTTGCTTGATTTGGTAAAACAAACTTTATGTTGATGACATTGAGATGCATTTATAAAGAGAGAAAAAACGTCTTAAACAGCAAAGTAATGATTTCATTTCTTGGTTGCAATTTTGAGGTTTTATAAGAAAACATGTTCTCGCTTATGCCTGGATATTATTTTGTAATTTTGGTCTTCAGATCAGCAATAAACAAAATTTATAAAAAAACATAATAAAAACAGTCAAGGTGTTACTGGTCTTTTTTGTTTAAGTTGCGAAATAAAAAAGTCACAAGAATAAAAATGACATCAAGGATGTTATCAAGGTTTTCAACGTTTATATATATGAAAAAAAACTTTTAAAACAAGAATACCTTTCATAACGAAAGAAGAAAAGAAGTGGAAAAGATGGAAACTTTTTTTAAGAGTGGAAATTTTTTTTCATACCCAAAGCAATAAAAAGAGAATGTTCTGGTATAGTTGTGAACAAGGAAGTCAATAGTTTTGTTTCATTTTGTAAAGCTAACATAGAATAGGAGTTTTTGATCAAACGGAAAAAGCCGATTATTATCCAATTTTAGGTTCCATATCCTTTAGCTTGTAAGAGATGAAATTCAAAAAGTCAAGCACAAGGAACAAACAATGGCCTTATTTAATTAAATAAATCATATGCCGTAGCAGCTATTTATACATGTATACATAATTATTATTTAAATTATTGTATGTATTTAATTTAACGAATAAAGTTGGCTTATCAATCTATAAATGAACTGCATTATAAAATTTCAATATACCGGGAAAAGACAATTATACATAAATATTTGCAAAATACACAAGCCCACATACTGCATACTCTTATTTAAAGTCATTTGACAGAAAAGTGTAAATACGTCTTCTACAAGACACGTTCAAATTATAATGACACTAACACAGCAGCAACAATACACATGAATACAAATGCAATTAATATGTAAATACATGTTTATATGTATGCAAATACATGCATATTAGGGTGGCTCTGTTAGTAAAAACAACAACAATCTTGTGACATGTTTTATGATAAAAATATCCTGCTTGCCAGCATCCTTTTGTTAAATATTTTTTTTTTGGGATTATAAGCAAATTTTCTGATGAAATCTGTTAAACAAAACTTTTATGATTGAAAAAAGAAAAATGAATAAATGAACCAGTAAAAATCTAGTTCTAAAATTACATACTATAAAAATGACGAAAAAATTATTCAATAAAAGTTTTCCAAAGTTTATTTCTTTGATGAAAGAAATACTAAAAAAAAAAATTTTATACGAAACTTTGATCCTGCTCGAAACTGGCGTTGACTTTTTAGTTCAAGTTTATTTATCATCGATATCGCTACAATTTATGTTTAAAATTCGAAGCCACCTTAATAACGAATATTACACATGAGCCCTCTTACGCCTATTTAGTACTATTAGTAGAAGGCAAAACGTTTTACCGAAACTATGTTGTAAATATTACTTTTAAATGTGTGTGCGTGTGTTCGTTTGCATGTAGGTGACTGACATCATAGTTTGCAACAAACACTTTGCCAGGACATGCTATGACAACAACACTTGACATCTATTGTGAAAAATACACATAAACTCTCTCGCAAGCACACACACACCCACGCTTAAAAGTTTTATATAGATAATTTTACTTTTAAACTAACTTTTGTTTAAATATGTACATTAAATTAAATACGTTTTTTGTTGATATGCTTGCTAGTGCAAACACACACACACACTTGCGAACGTCTCACATATTTATGTTTTGTTAAACATTTTCACATTTCTAAAGCAAATGTATAAATTTAGACGCAGTGACGAAGGATAGACTAAATGAAAATTAAAATAAAATCTTTTGCAAATGACAAGTGATTCTGCCAGAATAAGAAACGATTTTAATATGCGGGGTTGAAAAGGTCAAATGTTTATAAGCAACCGTGTTTGATAACTTATACTAAACGATTAAGCTTTAGATTATGTAAGAAATTTTGTCTTATAACCCTTTATAAATAATTTTTTTTATAAAAAACAATTTTTTAAATAATTTTTTTTTATAAAAAACAATTTTTTATATAATATTTTGGAAAAAAGCATTAAATTAATTGTAATCAACTTTTTATTTAGTTTTATCAATATAAAAAATGTTTTTTAGATTATTAAAAAGATAAATATACACGTTTCATAGATTTAATAAGTAAAATATAAAAAAATACAAGTTAAAAATAATTATAATATTATTAGTTTAGTATATGTTTTATTCGACTTTATATTTTTTCCAAAAGTTAACTTGTGTTTTATTCAGGCTCTAGGTAAAAAATATTTTGAAATAAAATAACTCTTCTTTGGTTTTTATTAAAGATATTTTATTTTTTTTTGTTCAATATTTCGAACACCTTTGGTGTTCGGTGATTAAAACACAAAGTTAACTTTTGGAAAATAATTATAATAATTAGTAAAGATTGCTCAAAATTAACGCAAGATTTTAATTAAATAGAAAACAAAGTTTTTAGTTTTTTCACAATTTTTCAGGCAATTTTCAATGAAACTAAAGCACTGCTGTTCTTCTGTGTAATGCTGCATTTTTAAAAGCCCTACACTGTCAACTGTCAAATTGTTGTTTATTGAAGATACTATTTTTTTACTGCACATATGACTGAAAGTTCAAATCTTGCGTTAATTTTGGGACACCCTTTACATGCTGTTGATAACATGTTTTTCATAACTTTTAATCAAAGTTTAAAATTTCTCTCTGTTTATTAACATGCATACGTTCTTGTGATACTGTTTGAAATTGAAGTTTGCGTGCTCTTAAAAGTAATTTTTCTTTGTCACTTTCTCTCTTTAACCACAAAAACAAAACAAAAAACACCGTTTGCAATATTGTTGCTGTCATCATCTACTCCAGCTATTTCATTGTTGGCAACATTTCTTTTTATTCCTAAAGCTAAGTACTCTGTTTGAATTTGCGAAAAATGTTGAGCAACATTGATTATTTCGTTTGAAAATTTTGACAATTAGCCAGTGGTGACAACACTACGATTTAGAAGAAATTTATCGTTTTTATTGCCTTGAAGTAAGCAACATTGTTTTTCTTATGTAAACAAAAACCATGTGTGAAAACAAATGGAGAACAAAATAATTTTAAGAGCTTGTGCTGCTTTGAAGACACACGTTCTCATTCAATCCCATACCTTCATTTTATGTTATTTTCACACTATTTTCCTTTATTTTAGTTAATTGTGCGCAACAAATTCAATGCTAATTAAAAGCTGAGCATCTGTTGTTTGCAATTCCGCACGAAATAAGTGGTGCTTACATTATTTCGCAGTTGGAAAATATGTTGCCAGAAACATGTTGTATTTGAAAAAATCATGCTGCCAGAAACATTTCGTATGTTTTCACAATTTGAACAGAGTACAACTTCGGCCATTTTTTTTTGCAATTATTTCGCATGAATTTTTTTTATATGGACTTTTGACAGCAGTTCGCACGAAATGATGAACAGAGTACCCTGCTTTAATGGCTGAAGTCTAACTTAGATACTGGAAATAAAATCACTTTTGGCTTAAAACAATAGTATGGGTAAGTAAATTGGAAAACACAATACAGACACATGATAAGTTTTGATTTAAAGCTAATTGAAAGCTCAATTTCTGTTTATAATAAGTGTATGGTAAACTTTAAGTTAGCATATTTAATAACTTTGGTTTAAGGTTTTTAAAAAGGATATAAATAAAATCTAGTACATAAAAATAAAAATCAAAAAGGGCAAGCTATTTTATATATAATATATTTCTATTGGTACATACACAAGACGATGGGTCTAATTTGTTAGTAGTGTGCTAACTACTTCAGCCAGCAACACCCCCAGATTTTTATTTCGAATTGGAATTCATCTTTTTCCCGAAGTCGGATTTTGGCAAGAGCTGTGTTCCTTTTCCTTAGTAAAAATTAGTTCCTTGCGGTTTTTATGGCAATTTTCTTTGTCCATATATTTTTCTTAAAATTTTTCTTCTCTTGAAATTTTTAGTAAAAAAAATGTTTCCCAAAGAAATATGTAAAAAAACTTAAGCGTTTTTTTTTAAATAAAGCCGTAAACGAATGTTTGTAAATATCCGAAAATGTTTAATGGACATTAATAACTTTAAATTGGCAACATTGTCCCTGCAGATAACCGATTTGATAGTTTACGGTTTTAATAACATGTTTTGCTGAGATATTGAGAACAAACTATTTTACGCGCAATAATTTTCCTCCTGTAGATTGCAGTAGTTATTCGAACAACGATGACTGCATCAAATGTCATTTTCAATGGAGAAAAACGGAACACCACAGGCAACCGGAATAGTGTGTCCGTGTAACAACCTCAAAATATTATGATCAATCAAAACGTGTACAGCACAACATATTGCATTCGCGTTAAAATTAATTCTGTAGTTTTCGCCAAAAAACCACTAAAGTAAAATTTAGTGAATTTTTAGTTTTCATTGCCCAAATGACTTTTCGTTAAGTGCTCTTTTCATGCGTGTAAAAATATTTGCAATATTATGAATTAACTCGGATTTTTTTACATAAAAACTTAATACTTAATATTACAATAATATTAAAGACTTATGTCCTACACTTTTGTTTTTATCAAAGGGCCCAAACAGAGACACATATTTTAAATTTAATTAAACACTTTTTTTTTCTAATTTTTGTTCATTTTCGTTCCATTATACCGACATAAGCGGATTTTATCTGCACGATATTAATTTAAAAAAATTTAAAGAGAACTTGTTTTATATCGCTGCTGAAAAAAATTGTTTTCAAAAGTTAATTCGTTCAAGTTCTTCAGCGCTCAAAAATAAAAAAACACAAAGAGTAATCCAATTGTCAAAACACAAGGTCATGAGACTGTTCGTTACACTAGTAAAACCCTTAAGAACGATTAAAATATTTTCTGTATAGAGCTTTAGCTTCTATGTTCACTAAAATCATAAGCATGGCTGCTGTGACCGACCATTCACACGCACAATTGAATTATATTTTTAAATAATTGTCATAATATGATCAAAGTGTATACAATTTTTTTCTTAATTTTTAGAGGAATATTTTCTAGGAAGTTTAAAATTTGTAAATTATGTTATTACTTACTTCATTTGGCCATTGGTTTTTGCTTAAGGTACACTGTAAAGATAAATAGATAAAAGATTGTATATAATCAATTCATAAATCTGGTTTTTTTATATTTTTGGTAACAAATAAAAAAAGGGCTTAACTTATAATAAAATAAAATACTTTTTGCCTGCTAATATGATAAATTTCAATATTTAATAGCAAAACCAGCAACAGCAACAACAACAACAACACATGTTTATATCTATCTATTCTGTTTAAAATTATATATTTTTTATTGCCTTTTATCTGATACAAACACACGAGTTTTATGCTGAACTAAGTTTGTTTGTAGAAAAATCTATTCCAAAAGTATATGTTTGTTTGAAAGCATTCGCATGAGTTTTAAAATATTTTAAGTTTTGAAAATTTAAACAAATTTTGTTAAACAAAAAATATAGTTTAGTCATTAAACCTAATTTATGGCCATAGTGTCTTGCCAATTATGTAGAAAAGTGTTAAGCCGCTATACTGTGGAGATAAGACACGTTCAACGTGAGTGTGTGATGTGTGTCATGTGTGAATGTGTTAAGTGGAGTTGAGGGATTTATACCCCATTTTCTGTATTGGCCATTTGGCTATAAATAACCGTGTGAAGGGCAAATGGCTAAGAAAGAAGAATTCATTTTTACTGCAATTACATGTAAATCCTTGTAGTCCTTCATTGAAGGAAACCTATTGACATCAGCATATGCAAGTATGTGTGGTAAATATAGATTTTTTTAAATGGCTGCCAAAAACTTGTATCACAAGTGTTAAGAAACCTTTTCAAAAAGAGCAGGCCATAAATTAAAGTTATACAAGAGATTAAGTGAATTAAACTGGTAGGGCATCTAGAAATTCGAATTATCTTATTACCAGGAGCTGTTACCAAGCACTTTTAATTAAACGTATACTTATATATATATATTTTACCAAGTTATGGCCACAAAAAAAATCATAAATAGCTTAGCAACTCATTATCGTTAAAAGCTTTAAATTAGACTCGAGACAACAATGGCGAAGCATTAAACAACCACATTCTGAAATAAAAATCACAAAGCATTTAGTATGATGGCTGCCTAAATGGGTGAATGCTTGCATTCTTAGTTGAAATGTTGAATATTAGAGCTGTGAGTGCCAATGATGGTAGTGGTTAAGAGACGGACCACTCACTATCTCTTTTGCATGAAAGAAAAAAACATATTAAATATTGTTTGTTTATAACGCAGCCTTTAACACATGCAAAAATCCATTGCAATCTTTAGAGAATAAAACAAAGAAATATTTATGAAAATATGCAAGTATGTACACGAGTATTAATAAAAAGTATGAAGAAAACCTCCAACCACAAAACAATGACAAGAATATAATAAAAATGTACTTGAAGGACAGCATTGACAACAATAGAAAAGAGAAGATGAATAAAGTAGAAAATAATAAAAAACTAAATCATAAAACAAATTTTAGAGCAATAATGGAATACACGGGAACAAACGCAGCAATTAGATAATTTAAAAGCGAGGTAAAACTGAGGCCCTTGTTTCGTAAAACGCGATGCTTAGTGTTGAGAAATTTTATGCAGGAAAAATTTAAATTGCAAAAGCAAATTATATGCAATCTTTCTCAGCCCTTAATGTTGGTTTTACAAAATAAGGCATAAAAGCTCATTTTATATTGCTTAATTATTGTTGTATAAAATTTCAGAGAACTATTAAGTCAGCTAGAGTTTATATAAGGTCCTACTAGAATTCTATCTGTTTTGTCTTAAAACTGAAAACTGTGTAACAATAATTTCTTTAAGTGTACAGCAACTGCTGGCCAAAGCGAAATACATACATACATACACTCTGGTAAAAAGTCATAAAAACAATAAGATAAACTTTTATCACAAATAGGAAAGACAAAGCTGTCCAAAAACAAAACGAAAAATATAACTTATATGCCTTAAAATCTTCTTCAATTTCTTCCAACAAAAAATACAACAATACAATTCACTAAAAAAATAAGAAAGCGAGGGTAATAGGGAAAATATTTAAAAGGCACACACGTGTTACGCCGCATTTAGAACATAATAATGCCCATAAACCAGCGATGCCTAAAATAAGCCTAATAAAAAATGATAAGGGAGGGGTTTGTGTGGTTATTTGGGCTATCAGAATAACAAAAAAATCTCTATAGCAAACAAGAGCCCAACGTGCCTGATAGCATAAAAATAATGTGTTTTTTTATGAATTAAAACTATAAAAGATACAAAACAAATAGAGATAGTATGTACGTGAAAATAAATTAAACGCTGGATACTCTAGAATGATGATGAAATAATGACAATAAATTACTAACAACGTTAGCAAAAAAGGGATTAACATAAGTTGCATACGACATATTATAAAGGACTATTACAGGCATAATATTTTCAATTGCACCACATAATTTTATGTATGACAATATTTAGGATTTTTACGATCACTCGCGAATGTCATTGTTTTGATCACATATCGTCTACTGCATACATACATACCTATAAAACTCAGGAGTGGTTAATACTCATCAATCATGCTTTACTTGAAGAAATCACGACTTGCATGTGTGTATCTTCCGACCACTTCTCTTAAAAGAGTATTTTTTTATTACCTTTGGAAAAAGGACTTTATTTTTATTAGAAAATACTTTTGATGAAAACGTTTTCGAAAAGCACTTTTTATAAAAAAAATATTTTTTGAAAAAACATCTTTTAAGAGATTTTGTTTTTTATTAAAAGCCACTTTAAAAATTTACCTCGAATAAAAATTATCTTTTATAAAAAAATTTTTTTATGAAAAGTGACTTTAAAAATTTACCTCTAATAAAAAGAGCTTTTTATGAAAAATAACTTTGATAGCAAATAATTTTTATAAAAATACCTTTTATTGCAAATAATTTTTTATCAAAATGACCTTTTACAAAACTAAGATTTATAAAAAGCATTTTTTATAAAAATTATCTTTTATAAAAAGGTATTTTTTGTTAAAAGTGACTTTGAAAATTTACATTTTATAAAAAGAACTTTTAATAAAAAATACTTTTTATTGCAAATACCTTTGATAAAAAG
Source organism: Gymnocheta viridis (assembly GCA_956483585.1). Taxonomy (NCBI): domain Eukaryota; kingdom Metazoa; phylum Arthropoda; class Insecta; order Diptera; family Tachinidae; genus Gymnocheta; species Gymnocheta viridis. The sequence continues at coordinate 44,666,206 of OY101440.1, read as the reverse complement.
TTGCTTTTATAACAATTACGTCTTATAAAAGTAAGATTTACAAATATAATTTTTTTTATAAAAATTTCCTTTTATAAAAAGATCGTCTTATGAAAAGTGATTTTAAAAATTTACTTTTTCTCAAAAATACATTTTTTGCAAAGTATATTATAAAAAAATTAAATTGTTATTGATATTTTACTGATAAAATCTCAATAAATAAATAATTTTAATTTTTGTACTCGTATTATTGAAATTAAATCATTTGTGAAATATTTTTTTTAAATCTGGTAACCGATTATTCCAAAATTAGCCCATTACTAACGGAGTAAGAATATGCCTCGATTTGCTAATCGAGCAATTAACCGTTTAAGAGAGAAACCAAATTCTATTAATAATAATTTTTTTTAATTTTAAGTCAAAAATAAAAATATCTCTATTTTACGCTTGTTTTGTTTTCGAAACGCAGCTTTTTAGTTGTTATTCTACTTTATTCCCTCCAAGAAGTTAAAGCATCATTTAATGAAGCCATATGCCATTTATTTATGCTACAATATGTTTTATACATTTTTATTTGTCGTAATCTGTACCAAAAAGTTGTTGGTGAGTCTTTGGAAAAAATAATTACATTTTCATTCTTATCAAGCCTTTGTATTCTTTCCAAATTAACTTTCAAAGAATAATTACCCTAAATAAATATATTCGTATATGGAATACATGCACACATGTGCACATATAAGGATGTATGAATATGTACATACGAGTAAGTAAGTATGTACATAAATAAGTGTTTTAAGATAATAAAGAAGACCTTATAGGTTCTATGGATTCTTTCTATTTTAATTGATGATAGTAAAACTGTTCTATTTAGAACCATTTTTACTGTTTGTCTAATAATAGAGTCTGCTATACATGTCTACATACATACACACTCTTAAATGTGTTGATTACATGTGGACAATATATTAGCGTACGTATGTATGTGTATGTATATAGTTGGGATGGGTATGCATGTGAAGAGTGGTTTTTGTGGACACAGATAAGTCATATTTATGAGTTTGAATTTATGTACATACATACATATGTATGTGTGTAAGTGTGGCTGCATTGTAGTAGTTCTTCTTCTTCTTTTAAACAAGTCAATCAATCAATAGGTCAAACATTTTGTCATTGAGATACACAGACATGTAGCAGAAACAGCAGCCAACGACATCAACTAACAACATGAGTTTTATGATGCCAAAGAATATTGAAAATGTGCCTCGTTTTATGTTGATGTGATATGAGTGTTTTTTTCTACTTTTTTCTTGTACTACAAATGTATGTATTTATGTATGTGTTCTGTGTGTTAAATGTGATCTGGTTGTATGCTTGACTAGCTGACGTTATCATTATATTGATGATAGAAATATGTACCATAGTATCTGGTACCTCGGCTTGACTGTGTGTCTGTTCTTCCGTCTGTTCAGCTAAGTTATAAGAATTTTTAGTGGTTAAGAGTGTCAGCAGCCACTGCATGTGTTGCGGATGATACATTGTGCAAATAGCACTTGCATGTTTTAGTTTTAATGATGCCTGGCGTGAATGATTACGATGTTGACGACGTCGAATGCGATGCTCATTCTCATTGACTGCATTCACACTGATATCATTATTATTCATATTAAATTATGATTCAGTAGGTCGATTTTTTTTTACTTTTCTATGCGAGTTAACATTTTCTTGTGTTCTGTGTAATATTCTAAGCAAGCGAGTATTTTACTTTCATTATTTGCAACATGCAAGAGTAGGGTGTTAGCATCGGTGGTAGATAACATTTGTAGTTTTTTTCAGATTTGACTTCACATTTGATTGCGTTGTGATGTTATTGATAATAGAGCTCAGCTAATATTTTTGCCACTCATTCTTACATTACAAATACTGAAGTGCTTATTTCGCTATGAATGTTTCCTACATGCACTAATGACTAGAGAATATTCCAAGACGAATTAATAATATTTCCAAAATGTCAAATTATTTAAGAACAAATTTATGAAATGTACAATCTATTTATCAAAATAAAAACATATATATCGTTGGCTTAATATAGAAAGGACGTATCTCGATTTTTTTACTAAGCCCCGTTTTTAATCTTTTCTGACAATACAATTCCAAATAGACAAGAAAAGCTTAGAATCGCAATTTAAAAAAAATCAAGATATGCCCTTTCTATATTAAGCCAACGATATATTCTTATATGAAGGACTACCTTCGGGCTAGTAATGGTAAATCCGAAAAGTAAATAAAATTAATTCATTTAAATTTACGCGCCGCACAATCAAAAAAAACTTAAAGCCCCACACATTGATAAAACAGAACACGTCTGTAGCGTTATTTTGCATATAAATTGATATTTCAAATATGTATCATATACATAGATGTTTTAAAATATAATTTATTTTATTTTGAGAACGTATTTTCTTGTCTTCTCAGAAACAAGCTGCCATAATTTCATAAAATTTAATTATGATTTTAATCAAAAGTTATTTTCTAATGTAGTTCTTATTCATTAAATTATTTTATTTAGGAAATATTGTTTTGAGCATGTGATGAGTTGTTAAGAAATAAGGGAAAAAAGGAAACTGTGATTATTTTGGCACATTATGCTGTTTTTGGAGGCCACTATTCTCCCCAACATTTTGAAAATTGTCCATTTTGCGTAAAACTTTTATTTAAATTACGGATTTCTATTCCGTTTCCGCCAAGGCGAATTCATTTTTTAAGGTGAAAACACGGTGGCAACAAATATAATAACAGAAAAACAACTGGAGGTTCGAGCTGGTGTAAGCAAGCACAAGTTTTGGCAAGCGATCCTTCAATCAGGCAGGGAAAAAATAGCTCAGCTGTGTTATGAACACCTACTGCGTAATGAATTCGCCTTGGTTTGCGTGATTGTTAGGTTTCTCGGAGATTTTGTTGTGCACTGCACAAAAACCGTACACTCACGTACATATTACGAATAATTTTTTTTAATAAAGTATACGAAATGTACGGATTTCTTGTGCATAAAAAACAAATATTGAAAAAACTGCCCTGGTTGGGGTACGAACACAGGACTTTAACCACTGAGTTATGGCAAACTTATATTTTTAAGTGTAGAAAATTTATTTTAAGGTATTTACATCAAAAATATAAATCAGTGGATAAAAATAGTTAAAAAATTTGTTTTTTGATTTAAAATTCTATTTTTTACAAGAAAACAGATTACGGTAGGATTTCGTTACTTTCGTAAAATTACAAAATTCTAGTCAAATTTTTTTCGTACTGTACAGCAGGTTTTCATATTTTACGAAAAAAGTAAATTCGATTTTTTTCGTAAAATGTTGCATGAATTGTTTTCAGCGTATTATTTTATATTTATAAATTTCTACTATAAATTTGTGTCATTATTGTTAAAACATTTTATAGGGTTTGGCAACTCATATTTTTAAGGTATAAAAAAATGCCCAATAATACCACTTGCAACATTTTAACACATAAAGATTATAAACAACTTTATGCCGGTGATTTCAAGAGATATTTTTTTCAATACACATAAAGCAACTCTTAACACTTTTTGCTCAACTATTTGAACAACACAAAAACACTAGCTGGCAGGTATAAGAAAAGCCTTAATAATCCTTAAGCTAACCAACATTAAAAAAATGATGTAAGTTGAAATATAAAAAAAACTTGAAGAAAATTATGAAGGAAGAGCTAAAAGAGAGAGCAATGACTGACAAGACAAGGATACACACAATTTCAAATGCTTCCACACAAACAAAATAACTAAAAGCTCAGAAAATTCTATGAAAATAGACAACAACATGTTAAAAAAAATCTAGAAAAATAAAATTTTTTTGTTAAGAAAAGAAACTAAAAAGCAGGCTTTGCTCTGCTGATTTTTTCATCCTTTTTTTATATTTGTAGTGATTTGTTTCTTTATGTAGAGGGATAAGAAGAACACATACATAAGTAACTAGTGATTTGTTGTTATTTTTTTTAATTTAGTTTCTGTTTCTGTTCTTCTTTTGTTGTTGCACTAATGTAAATGTGTTTTATTTTATTTCTTTCATTTTCTTTATTTCTAGAGTATCCTTGTGTGGGTTGTTTTGTAATTGTATTGTTTTGTAACGAGAGTTTTGTTTCTTTTCTTTTATTTTTATGATGTGTTCTTCAAGATATTTGCCATCATTCGTTGGGCTTTTTATTTCTACGAGTTTTTCTATGTATTATCAACGAAGGGAAATGAAAATGTAGCATGAAAGGTAAGTAAGTATTTAAATACAAGTATTATACTTAATTTTTTATGTGTTGTTTTCAAATTTATTGTGACTCAGTCAGTCTGTTGTTTAGCCAAGCCAGCAAGTCACTTTCGTTAAACAATACAACATGAATGGCGCGCAATTAAGAGACTTAATGTTGTTTTTTGTTTTTGCACAACTTGAAATTAAGGTGATTCATTTAAACAGCCAGGTATTGAATGTTTGAGAATGTTATGTATTGAACAAACCAAACACGATTTATTAGTAATTTGTAGGTGTTATCTTTAATGTTAAGAAATTTTAATAATTTATTAAACAATATTTATTCGCTTTTTGATATCAAACAATGAAGTTACATGTAGACAAATTACATTAAGAAATGCAATAACTTGTTAAAAAAAGAAGAAAGCCAGAGACTCTCAATTGTATAAGCAATCGAAATTTTATTTTAAAGAATTTTATTGGTTAAAATTTCATGACCATTAACTGTCAAAAGTACAATAAATATTCTAAGACTATTTTCATACTCATATTTCTTATGAGTTGCTCCAAAGGAATGTTTTTGTGGTAGCACATGAATTTCTGTTTAAATATGAGCTCAAGAATTTTTATAATTAATACTCATGTAAAATTATGTCACATTTGAAATGCTGAAACTGTACAATAATGTAATTTTATAGGAATTTAACATTTAATCTGTAAGAAGAAGGCCAGGTATTTTTATTATTAAATATGTAATTCAATTATTTTATTTTTTTTCTCATATGAAAAAAAGTTGAAATCAAAAACCCTCTGATTGATTTTTATATACTTCACATTGTGTTGCACATACACTGAAAATAAAATGTCTTCATATACTGAGTTTTTATTTTTATTTAATGGTTTCTATTAAACACAACATAATTTTTCACACCAGCTAAATACCATTTGGATTACTTAGGTGTAGAGCTTAGCTTACTGCACATCAAACACAACAATTCTTTCTACTGACAGCAGGCATTTAATTTTTATTGTGTTTTGTGCATTCAATGACTTCTAAGTATTGACATTATTTTTATACAAGGTGGTAAATACTTGACTCCAATGACACCGCCATCTTGAAGTCATGAGTTAAAACGAAAAAGCAGAAGGGGTGAAAAATAAGTACGTCATATTGTTGTTTGTTATTGATTGATTGTAAGCATTTAAACTCATTACTTTGCCAGCAAAGATGTTTGGCTAAGACGTTTCATTGAAACAATAATATTTATAATAAATATTTCCATCCACTTAAGACTTTTAAAAATTTATTTATAACAAATTGCTTATTAGATGTTAAGAAAAAATTTTATTGCAAATTTTATTTTATGGACAACAACATTTTCTGCTTTGCACCGTACATGCAATTTATATTAAAATGGAAAAAATCCTTGAAATTACATTTATTAAACTTATCAAAGAGAAACATCTGCAATCAACATTTGTGTGTTAAATAAATATTTATTTATTTTTTTATTTTTTTTGCATAGATACTATCAAGAAAATCAGACAGATGCCGCAAGTAAATTACAATTGAGGCTGCAGACGAAAAATAAAAAATTTTTAAATAATAAATTTAGTAAAAGTTTGACTAACAAAAAAGGATTAAAAGTGAATAAAAAATTATATTTTTGCATAAAATTTCAAGACATTTTTTGTAAATGATTAAATACGAAGCGACAACAACGTGAACAGATTGATTTTTGGTATGTTATTTTGAGGCTTTAAAAAGTGAAACCAAAATGTTGCTACAAAAATTATTTTAAGATTTAATTACAGTGAAAATTCGTAGTCGTAGTAGTTTATTGTCTTCATTCTAATAGTTAAGTCACATGCTTCTTATACGTCTACACGCATACATGTGTACACTTGAATACTATTTCATACACATACATATTTAAGTGGCTGTGTGTGTTTATTAAAAATGCGTCATAAATCATCATTTTGATTAAATTTACGGCAATGATGTTATTAGAACAATTCAATGAAAACTATGACAGCTACAAAGATGGATAAAAAATATGTATGTGAAAAAAACATTTTAAGTTTTAAGCCTTTTTTAATGAAATTCTTACCGGACATTTTGTTTAATGTGTATGTGTGTGTGTGTGTTTGTGCTTTTTTAAAGCCAAAACAGATAAAAAATTTCCACGAATTGTAGTAAAACACACCCTGCCTTTTATAGTAACAAAAGTTTTTATTTTTTGTAGAAATTCATATTGTTCAAAATAAACCATAAAATTAAAAAAAGGCCGACTGACTGTTTTTTTCCTCGGTGCCGTTTTTGTTGTAGTGCCACAAAAATAGATAACAACAAAAACAGCAACATGAATGTCACTCAACACAGGTTACCTTGGCCTCAAAAATCAACAACAACTACAACACCAACAACAGCAACAACAAGCATAGCAGCAACAGCAACAGCAGTGGCAGCGACAATATAGCAATCAGAAAATGAAAACAAATTGTATTATGAGAAACGCATTTTTAAAGATCAGACAACAATTAATTTATTTATTTATTTATATATTTAATTTTGTTTGTACTGAGCAGCATCAACAGCAACAGCAGCAACAACAACAACAACATAACAAATATACCAATAATAACACTTGTATTAGCAACAGCACGAGGCATGTTTGCCTTTGCATGTCTATACACTTCAAATATACTATATAATATATATTTCATTAGCACCATCTACAATGCGACCACTAACCACCGCCGCCTTTACCAAGTCTTGGCAATACTTGAACTATATAATCATCATCTATATTTTGTCATCACCTTCGACCAGCAACACAGTATTGTATTAACAGTTGAGTGCGACGTTCTAGCAGTAATTGCTATGAGTATTAAATGAAATGATTTCTCTTAATGCAAGCCATGCACGTTGCGACAGTTAGTAAAACTTGGTTGGTCACGTTTTGCCAACATATTATATAATTTTGGGTACAATCTCATTTACAACTTCATTTTGCAAACAAGCCATTTTAATTAAAGATGACAACTATCGTAAAACTTGCAAAAAATATTTTTTTTTACCTATGTCGTCACTACTCAATACACGACATGCCCATTAACGTTACGACCGAGTTGTACAACTTGTCAAAAAATCAAAACTTTTTAATCTTTCTTACAACCAATATGAATTTCGGTAAATTCAAGCTTCAAAAATAAAAATAATCGGGGTTGTCACAGAATCCAATGTAGTCCGAATTGCTCAAACTTGAAAGGAGGTTGTTGTTTGGCAAGACAAATTCTTAATAAAAAAGAAATTTGTAAATTCATGATTTGAACTCAAGCCAAACAAACAAATTCTTTCAGCTTAATAATGTGTTCCTTAAAAAAAATTCTTTAATGGCGGAACGTATAAATTTGATATTGAGTTTTCACTTCTACACTCAAAAAAAGCTTCGCGTTAAAATCGTACTTGATTTTGGAATGGTTTAATTAACTCTATGAAAAAGTCTTCTCAGTATTAACGAAGCTTAAATCAGCTTTTTTCCCTAATCAGATTATCGTGCGACAGAGATAGGATAATAATAAATAAAAACTACAACAGCATGCAGTCCTGTGTCATTCATCACTGATCTCCTTTGTGAACAAGAGCAGTGCGAGGACTGTTTGCGCGATTCTATGAGATTAACGAAATGATTAAATTTCAATCATGTCAATTTGAAGTGATTAACAAATAACTCAAATATATTGGAAAATCACGCGAATTTTCGATGAATAGCGCTTAACCCTCCGTTAGTCGCAACTGATCTAATTGATACAAGCAAAAATTTTTTATAGTAATTTTTTCCGTTAGATGACATTTTTTGAAAACTTCATGTATATTAATATTTTTGCTTCGTTCACCTGTTTCATTAATATTCCCACTTTTTTAACTCTAGAATTTTAAGCAATTTTTTCATAAAAACATAGTTTTACTGCAATTTTATATTGATTACTGCTTTAAAATACTTGAAATTTAATATTTTTTTACATTTATAAAGAGAAGTGATTATTTTCAAACACCAATTTTTTCTTTAATATATTTTATTAATATCAATTTGAATTTGAATAACTAATCTCAATTGAAAAATATTGCGGCTAACGGAGGGTTAATTATGATGACTGACATGGTTCATACGAGAATGGTGAACATTGTATTGATTTCGTTAGTTTAAATTAAACACATACAAAAATTTGTTCAAATACTACAAAAAGTATAAAATTTAATTTAATCTGTTAGTCGGTTAATCGTCTCATATTAGTTTATTTCATCGTTAATCGAAAATAGCCAAGTTTAAATTAATCGAACAGTTAATCGGGTAGTAACTCACCGGTTAACAGATTGAACACCCTAACATTTATGCAGGTATACGAATATGTATGCAGGGAAATATCGAAGTGGCCTGTGTCTGCCCCTCTTCTTTGCACCTGGTTCTGTTGTCGATCCACCCGTCAATAACTATATTCCGCGTCAGAACTAGTTTTTTCACTATACTTTAGTGAGTTCTGTTTGTTGGCTGAGAGTTCTTTGGTTGTCACGCATAACACCATAAGTCGACTTTTTATAAATATATTTCTAGCTTCTCGCACCTCCGAAATAAAATTTAGTGCATTTTAAAGAAATCCCTTGTGATTTTAATAAAATATAAAAAATAGTTCAGGAAAAAAGCACGTTACAGCTAAAAATATAAAATATTTTATATATTCTTGTGATGCTATTTATTCTCCCGCAGCTGTCTTAATGTATGCTTGTGGTTTATTTCTTTAACTTTTTGTACTTTAAAGCTTCGTCATCAATGTTTCTTTTTTTAATTTGTGGGGATTGATTCTTTCAAGCCCATGAAACCAAAAAGTCTTCGGAATGAAGCATCGAAGCCATAAATGCCATTTAACACTCATTGCTGGTATTTTTATATTTATGACATTTTAATCAAGAAATAAACCACAACAAACATATATTTTTGAAGAGTAAAAAAACACTGCAAAAAATGCTGGGGTTTCTAAATATACTATGGAATAGAACTCTTAGTTTATTCTTTTTTTATTTCTTTAAAATGAAGGACATACTTATGAATATAAGATTTATAATTACACTGCAGGTTAAGATACTTTTTTATTTCTCATTCTTTATGGAAACTTTGTTGCTACTGCCGTTTCAGTTGGCTCAAATAGTGTGTTTGCCTCTACGAGTATTTCTTTTTCTTTTTTTTATGCTGTTTCGGGTAAAAGCAGTAAAACTTTTTATGAAAATAATTTTTCAAAGAGATTGAAGGAAGAGAATAATACAACGTGCTTAATTGTTGTTGGAAAATATACAGACAGATAATAAAAAAAATAAAAACAAGATGATTCTATCTTTCTCTAATTAAGCAGGATTTATGCTCGAGAAAATTATTCAACTCAAAAGGAAAGCTTCACATAAAAATACAGCAAATACGAGTGTTTTAATTGAGAATGATTTGAAATGAAACTAAATATTACTAACTAACGTTTGACAATGTAAAAGTGATAACTTTCTCAACATAAAGTGGACCCAAACAGAGTACATGAATGTAAGTTTTCAAATTTTGAGCTTCTCAAATCACTTTCTTAGAATATTTATATTTTTTGATTGTTATCAAGCTTAAAGTCATAATATTTCAAATGTTTGTTCTATTCGCGTTTGTTTGAAAGTTCAGTTAATTCTCAAACTAAGAGAAAGTAAAATTCAAAATGGTAATACTCGAGGTTAAGATTTAATTCAAATCCTTATAAAAAAAATCAAATTTTATAAGCTTAAATTAATTTTCAGATTCCATTGAGAAGATCTGCAAAACAAACAATATTGAAGAATTCGAAACCTAAATTGCACTGAAGAAAAATTGTCCCTTGTCCTTTATCCTTTCCTCTTGCTATTTTTATTATTATTATTATTATAGTTTTTATCTCTTTACCAATTTGTAAGAGATAAAAATATATCATATTTATTTCCATCGCCGCATGGAAAATTAACACAATTGGCAAAACAACAATTAATAAAAATATTTTTAAAAATTACACAAATTTATGTAGTTTGTTTATACACACAGATACACACACACACATAAAAGTCAACGTAACAAATCAGGAAAAACATTTAAAATGGCCCACAACTATTTGTTAAAATTATCTAAATAAAAAATAAAAACAAAATATCACCCTGCAGGTCTGATGTCGACAAAGTGTCCGTCAATAAATATTATGGTTGTGATTGCTTTCAATCAAACACTAAAGAAATTGTTATTGGGAAAGAAAAGAAAATAATAACCGTATATTATCTGATGTGATCCTGTCTTGTCCTGGAGGATTTACTCTGTATGGGATATCATTCAACCTACAGCCTTACGAGCTGAATTCAACTCTTTCTGCAGAGACAACAACTGCTATCTATGATTAAATACATATTTATTTATGGTCCTTTGCGCCAATACCACCAATAAATGAACAGCAAACAATTATTTTGTATTTAAATCAGAAAATCTGTTGAAAATTTATTACGAAATTTAAAATTAAATTGATTTAAACTGCGTTTAAATGTTAAATATGACGCTGCGTGATATGAGCAGAACCACAAAGCTGGTTGCTGTAACTTTTGTAAATAATCTCTCTGATTAGAAAATTTCACAACAGACTATTTGACTTATTCTCCATAACACATTTTATTTATTGTCTTATAATTATGGCGCAAGGTGTTTTTAACCAGCAGAACTGGCAGCAGCATTCGAAAAATATCATCTTCACCAGCCGAACAACTTTTGTAGACCAAAGAAAAGAGAAAATAAAAAACAACCAAGTGTGTTTTAACATGAAAATTTTGGCTGTTGGCCAGAAAGTAGAAAGAAATGTTTTGTTTGAAATTAGGGGGAAAAAAAGAAAACAGCAAAGAAAATCTTCTAGTGCCATGGTTAAAAACAACTGAAGAACAAAATAACAATCAGCCAACTAAACAACAACAACAACGTACATACTCGTATTTTATTGGTACGTTGTTGCAGTATCTTTGAAATGAATTGAATTGAAAAAGAAAGAAAATAAGTTTCATTTTCTTAAAAACTATTTGTACGAGTGCTCACTACTCGTCTTCAGATTGTATAAAATGTACTTTGATGCAAATAAAACTAACAACTGCTCAAGAAATAAAATACATTAAAAAAGAAGCAAAATTAAAATAAATAAAACAAAAAAAACAGCGTAATACAAGAAGTTATGAAACAACACACAGTGAGTGTGAAAACGTAACAGTTGCTGCCTGAGTATTTTTTGCGAGGTCAGCTTTAAGGAGAGGCGAACAACGAACATTGGCTAAAAAAAAGTTTATTGTAAATTTAATTAAACGTAAAGAAAATAATATTCAATTTAAAGAAGACGACTATGAAAACGTCAGAACATGTCATTTATGCTTTTAGCAAAGTAAAATCTATTTTCAATTTTTACATAAAAAATAACTTTTTTTTTAATTTTTTCAATTGCATTAATAGTTGAATTCTGAAATTATGTCACTGGATTTTATATAAGTTTTCTTGGAACGTGATTAATTGCCATGTTTCAAAGCCCAAGTAAAAACATTTGCTTTTGTTCAAATATTTCTAAAAAAGAAAGTAATTTTTAAGAACAAAGAACATATTTTCACATAATAAATAAATAAATAATTAACACTTATGCATTTTGTTTTCTTTTTTAATTGAATAAACTCAATACATACGGTCTCAAAACGAATAGATTAAATGCTAACAAAGGAAACTAAAGTAGGAAACGGTTTTTTTCTAAGCAAGGTTTCTAGGAACAAACAGTGTTTTATGAATCTACTTTTGTATCACCAAGACCACTTTAAATAGGTTTTATGTTGTCTATGTATATAAAAGTTGTAAAACCGAAAACATCATATAACTAGCGAAAATCTATTAACGAAAAGCAACAGAGCAGTTTAATCTTGATGTCATTTGGGGTGCTCATCACAGTAACTGGATTTTCAATGCAGAAGGATATCACAGTTTTCTTACACAGGCGCACTTAAAAGTAAGACTGATTGTTGTGCTTCCAAGCAAACCGCAAAAAAATTACACAAAGAATGTTTACGAAGTATTTAGCGGGACACTTGTCTAGGGTCCATAATAATTGCTTTGGTTCCATCAAGCAGAAACAGGCGATACAATTTTCCACTGTAGTCTTGCTTATGGTCGTTGAAACATCATTCAAAAGGCTGCAATGTCTGCGTTTATGACCCCAAGTATTCTAGGCTACTCGAAGCAATACAATACACTTGTACACGCAAAGGAAATACATGATTGAGGTGATCATAATCTAAGAGAGAAAGAGCTGGCTGTGGCTAAATCTACGAAACAATGTTTGTATTATTGATAAATAATAAAATTTTTAGTCTGCGATCCAGTGGGTCCATTGCGATTCCTTTAATGAATAATATATGCTCCAAGTTTCGTCTCAGCAAAAACTGCTGCTTCAGCCGAAGCGGGTTTTGAAAGCGAGAGACGTAGGCTGTTGCTTCGAAAAACGCTTTTTGTTTGCGATGCCCCATTTGGAAGCTCTGTGTTTTGCCATAAAAATGCGCTTCGTTTAAAAGCTTCAAAAATGCCCTAAAATTTCTTCTTTTCGTCTTATTGCGTCATTTAATTTTACATATCTCTCTTTCTCCCTCTCTCTCTCTCTCGCTCTCTCTTTATTTCAAGAACATAAAAACCGCGAAGCCATTTTGGCTTGTGTGCAGAAACACCCAGGGTCGAGGCAGGAATCAAACCTGCGACCCCCAGACAAATAGTCTAGTACGCTATCCATAAGTCTACGGGGGCTCCACATTCAATAGATGAGAGTTTAAGTGCTTAAAAATAAATTGAAAGATATATGTTTTTGTTTAATGCATCTTTGGAAGAGTTTGAAAACAACGAACGCATTTGTAAAGCGCTCAACATTTTTAGTGTGTCCTGAAACCCAATATTTTTTAAGCCACCTGACTTCCTGATGTCTTTCAATTTGCACTTAAAACGTCATGAAATCGTCTTGTGTATTTGGATGTGTTTAAGCATAGTATTGTTGTTGTTCTTTTTTAAGCAAATTTATAACGCTTTTTACCACTTTTATGGAAAGATTTATAAACAATTTTTTATATTGAGGACAATTACATACTTAAAAGTGTATCACAAAAACAAACGTGTGGCCTATTTAAATATGTACAAGACTATAATAATATATAAATAAATAAAATATTGCCAAACATTATCATATTATGATTCAAAATCATATTACTACTGGCCAACTAAATCGAAAATATGGCTCAAACGTAATCATCACATAGTTCTAGACAAATACAACTTCAAGTCAGAGCATCATCTTTTAGATTTGTATGAATTGTTAGCAAAATGTCAGTCAACAATTTCTCTGTTTTGTTTGCGCTGGAATCCATCATTTAATTTACATCATCATTAAAGATTAGCGCTTTTTAATTGCCAACTCTTAAGAGCCACAGGACAATGCTAAATGTTTCGTGCTTGATAAATGTCATTAATGGAACTGTGATTTCCTTTTACATAATATATCATTCAATGTCCTCCACCGTCTAACACTTTACTTTCATCCTCTTGGAATCAAAATTTTTCTTACCAACTATGCTAAAGCTGATCCGCTGAGAACAATCTGTGTAAATTTTAATGAATTATATCAATTTATTGACTATTCTTTAAGTTTAAATGTTATCAAACGAAATATCGATGGTCTCAAGCAGAAAGGCCCTAATTCGTAATTTTTACCAAATTTTGTTTTTCAGCGATTCGAATACATTTCATACAAATACACTTCGTCATAAGAATCTATTGCAATAGTGTAAAAATTAACGCTTTTACAATCGGTTTGTACAAAGCAGTTGTACACGCAACTGTACAGTTTGTTTTATGTTTTTACATTCTCCTGTAAGCTTGCAATTATTTGAGTTAGGGCCTTTCTACTTGCGACCAAGGACATTTTAATTTTTCTAAATTGTTAATTTGTTCCTTTTCCCCACCTACTCGTTATGTGTTGAATAATCTTGTAATTTTTATCATTGGAGTCTGTATGAAACCATTATGTAAATAAACCCTCATTCCTTTAATATGTATGTCAAATACATCAACTGATGAACGTATTGTTATATATTTTTTAACAAAAGCCAAACAAAGTTATATTTTGCAGTCTAAATAAGGATTGCAAGCGAATTTTTCCAAAAATATATTCGGGGTTGTCACAGAAACCAATGTAGTCGGAATTGGATTTAAAAAAACGTCAAAAAATACTTTTCTATGATGAATTTCAATGTTATCGGTTTTATGTTCAAAACAGATTGTAATTTTAGATTGAACATAAGACCAATATCATAGAAATTCAACATAGAAAACTATTTCTTGTCGTCTTTTCAAATCCAATTCCGACCACATTGGTTTCTGTGACCACCCTGATTGTATATAAATGTATTTTATTTATTTATTTATTTATTTATTAAATATCCAATTCCTGTACAACAAGATCTTATATTTAAAGTACAAGAAAGCAATGATTATAAGTTACATTAGAAGATCACACATTTGTATAGATGAAGTTAAATTAAACTATAAATTATTAACATTGTAACAGTGATAATTTACTATGGTGCAAAATAATTAAATAAGAAATTCTTAAAACTACTTGCGTTGCTATTAAGTTGCTGAGCTTGAGGAAGACAATTCCAAAAGCGTGACGCATGGATAAAGAAATGCCATTCAGATACAAGAAGGCGGTGCATGGGAATTATGATCTTTTTCCCTCTAAGTGATCTAGCAAACCTAATTTTATCAGTAAGACATCGTGGAATCTCCGAATAAATAATTTTATGCAATAGTAAGAGTACACGAATATTTAAAAGATTGTTAAATGAAACGCCGTATAGTTTTGAGGAGACATGTGACACATGATCATATTTTCCCAGGCCATACACATATCTTACAATATTATTATATAAAACGTCAGCATCCTTTTGCTAACAGAATCGCAAATTGCGAAAAGTTGGCAACCATACATTAAGCCTGGCAGAAGATAAGATTTTGGAGTATAGTATTGCATCGACCAAAGACACTTTACCTTTATATAAGTTTGACCGACAAGTGTATTAACATGATTTGTCCAAGTAAGGCTATTATTGAAAATTATTTCCTTATTTAAAATCTCATAATAATGATCATAAATCTATGAATCATGTACGTACTCACATCCATTTGCACAAATTTTCGGGAAAATAAAAACAAAAAATTAATTAATAAGTAAATAAATAAAAAGGAAAAATTAATTACATACATATTTTGTCTCGTCAATCAAAAAGAATTATTTTTATTGAATTAAAAAAAAACCCACATCCACGCGATCTTTTACGCAGCAAAAAAATACAAGAAAAAACAATTACCAGCAATTGACATAAATATGAGAAAAAGTGAGTTTGAAAAAAGAAACATAAAAGTTGGTGACAATTAAACGATCCATTTGTTTGTTTTTAAATAAGGTTTGCATTGTTTATTCATTTTTGTTTCAAGGAATAATGAAAGTTTAAAGTTTTTGTTTTTCCTATTCACAAATAAAATCAAATCAAAGGATTGACAGCAAAACTTTAGTTGTGAAACTTTTTTAAAAATTGATATTTTTATTTATTAACATCAACATTAACATTTTGAGCACAATTTTTCATTTGTTTCATTCAATACAAACAAAAGTAATTAAACAAGCAAAGGAGGAAGTGTTTCAGGAAATGAGAAGAATGAATATTTCCTGCACATCACAAAAACAAACTCAAACACTCACACTATCTGAATATCTATGAAATGAGAGAAAGTTTGTGTCACAATCAAAAAGGAATATATGTTTAAACGAGCTGACCGACCGCTTGGTTTGTGTAAACAGCACTTTAATTTTGTTCATAAAAAAATTACTTGTAAGAAAAATATATTTTTTTGCGATAACTAACACAACGCATAAAACTAGTTTTTCTTTAACTAATAAAAAAATTGTTCCACAAGATTTTATTGGAAATTCTTTAAACGATCAAGTGAAAAACGTGAAGACAGTGTATAAATTAAAATTAAAAAAAAAATTATGTATTCGAAATTTTAACTTGATTTTTGCTAGTAGCTGGAACAACTTCTTATATATGTAAGCAGAATTTTCAAAGCTTTTTCTTTTGAGTGGTGCTAGCAGATCTTTTGGATTAAAAAGATTAAAATGTATCCCTTCGAATCTTGGATAAATATAATTTTTTTATGATTTTATTTAAATCTAAAAAATTAACAAGCAAATAAATCAGAAAATTGACAGAAGCAGTTTGGAATTGGTTTGAAATCTTTGCTCTAAATATTCTATTGTTTTCTATTTGGAAATTCGCGAAGAAAATATAATATATTTTATATATAAATATTATTGAAAAGAAAATAACAATTATTTACACAATTTTTATATTTCCCTGCAGAAGACACACAAGGAAGTGGCGAAATATCGGTTTACTAATAAATTAGATACATTTAAAAAGCAAAAGGTGGAAAAAATATATAAGAATAAGAAAATAAAAACTTTTCGTTACTTTTTTTTTGATTTTTTTCTTAAAAAAATCTATTTATATTTTCTTAAATTTCTTTACAAAAAAGGCATATAGCAAAAGCGTTTGGAAATAGTTAACAGTTGCTTAGAAAATAATAATAAATTTTGTTTTTTACTTCGCATATTTGCTCACTTTTATGACATTTCATTTGTCAATATAATCATACCACTTGTGATTAAAGCCTTAAAGAAACAAATATTTACTTTTGTCTAGCTCTGGCTGGAACTTAACTATTAATGCTTATGCAATAACCCAAATGAAAGCAATCAATTTCAGTTCTATGAAGGGGGCCTGGAAAAATGAACTCTTATGAAAGTCATAAAAGGCACTGATAAGAGCAATAAGAAATTTTAAAAATATTTCAGGCATTTTTTTCTTTGCTTAAAACATATGTAAATATTACTTACCTTATGTTAAAAGAAAAGAAATGTTAAATAATCCACAAAACTTGGGAGCTTTCAGTAAAGTATTCCAAAAAAGTTTGAGTGGCATGTATCCAGTGCGAAATGTTTTATGTTGTTCTTGTATTTTTTTTTTATTTATATAAATGCTGTTCTGTTGTTCTTTTTGATTTAATAAAAAGAATTTTGGAAATTTAGAATCTTTTTATTTTTCAGTGGTAAATTTGATATTGTTTTGTTTTTATACTTTTTATGTGCCCAAACACTTTCGGCTACAAATTCTTGTGTGTCGTATTTTTAGCACTAGGAAGTTTATTTTTTTTTTCATTAAGTTTTTTTTCTTTTTTTGTGTGTTTTAACAGCAGCCAGCTATTTGTTGACTGATGATGGCTGTATACCAAATATTTAGTTCTGTTTTATTTCTGCTTAAAATTTTTTCTATTCTTTTTTTTGTACTTAAATGTTGAACATACTTTTACATATAAAAGTACGAATGTATGTGTGTGTTTTTATTTCAAGATAACATTTTTGTTTTATTTAAGAAACCCCACTTCAACACTTTATTATCATCTGAGCTGATGTTTGTTTTCTATAAAATTCACTTGTTTAAGGCTTAAGAATTTTTTTCAAATTCTCTTTATATAAATTAATTTTTTTTATTCCTTTTTCTACACATTTTTAATTTGCTTATTTTCAAGGCAAAAAAAATATATGTTTACTTTTTAAACATTAAAATGTTTAACCTATTTTGTATTTATGGTTCCAAGTTGTTAAAATTTTTCACATGTTGTTTAAGTTTTGTTTTTGCTTGTTCAAGTGTTATATATACATATTTTATTTAAAAAAAATTTGTTTTTTAACTTAATTTTTGTAAAAATATTTTTTTTATTTTAAGTTCAGTTTTTATTTAATTGTAATTTCTTTTAATCTGTTATTTTTCTTAATTGATTTCCATTTCCTTAAATGAAATTTTCACTTTTATTTTATGAGGCAGAAAAACAGATGCGTTGCAAAAGTAATTTGTGTCCAATAATATATTATAATTTTTGAATATGCCGCGCATTGATACTCTCGGTAGCTCTTACAGATAAATACTCTTTAACTGCTAAAGTTGTTGTTGCTACTTATTCTTTATTTTTCACAAATTCATTGCAGTTTCAGACAGAAAATTTAAAAAAAAGCACAACAAAGACCCAATGAAATGCTTGAAAACGTTAACAATACGAAAAAGAGCTATTTATTTAACACACAGCCACAATGAATGCGCTTCACCGACACGCACACAAATACACACACACACGCATAAACACAAACGTAAACATACAACATGCATCCAATACACACGAGAGGATGATGTCAATTTGCACTTTCGGCAGAGCAAGAGGAGATTCACTTGATTTTGTTTTTCTTTTTGATATTCTGTTACTGGAGATGGATGATGTTGAAGATTTAAAAGCAATTGCTGTTTTAAACCGAATTAATGTTCATCATCCGCTTAGATGTTCTATTCACTTCGATGAACATCTTGTAACTATTTTCAAAAAGAGTATACAAGCAACGCCAGACCCATCAAACCAACCAACCAGCAAGACAAAACAGACTGCAACAACAAATACAAAAGTCAGCAGTAGCAATAGCAGCAGCAGCAGCAGCAACATTAACATCACCCCAGCACAAAATATTAACTCGAACCACACAATACAAAATACAACCATAAGCTGCCATCCAACAAACACACACCATCAGTCAAGCAGCCAAACAGACCGTCAGCCAGCCAGCAAGCCAGCCAGTCAGTCAGTGAGTCCAACACACTCAGACGCGTATATGAAAATCACACAGAGATCCGATGGCCTGGGCCTGATGGTCGGTCGGTCTTACTCATACTTTACTTTAGTTCTGACAAAACACACCAAAAAAAAACTCACACTTTTGTATTCGTACTCGTGAACAATAAAAATTATCAAGACTTATACGAGTCCATTACATGCAAAAGACTAAAGACCACAACAGTAACAACAACGAAATATAACGCCTCAAACAACAAGTGATAATGCAAAGAAAGCAAGAGTTACCAAGAGTTAAGTTACGAGTACAATTCGTTAAACAGCAAAGAGAGCCGACAGCCAAATCAAAGAGATACTATACTTTACTAAACAACAGCAACAATTAACATCCAGTAGCAAGAATAAAGTGCTTATACTCTGAGTAAATTACCCAAGCCAAACAAGAAAGAGTATCCAATGGATACAAAAACTGAAATTATTCGTACATACATATGTATTAATTAATATGCATGTGTGTGTATGTAGAAAACACGCAGTGTTTATCTACAATATAATAACAACAGCAACTGCAACAGGAGTGCAAAAAAAAACACCAACACTAATATATCAAATGCATCAAATAATCAAAATGCAAAAGAATAATGAAAATTTGTTGAAAAGAAACAAATTACTACAAGTACAATGTATAAAGAGTACTTTTGCTTTATATGAAAACAAATAGCAACAACAGGGGTATTAGCAGAAAGACCAACAAACACAACCTCTTTCACATAACGGAAGATAAACACGAACAGACTGATTCTCTTCAAACGCTACGAATGTGAACAACGATGCTCCCCTAATTAAGAAAATACGAACATTAACGAAACGAAAGAACAAGAATTGTGTACACAACCAACTAAAGAACTGCTGGTTAGTGGGGATATAAAAGCAACAAAAACAACAATAAACTACTACCACTACATTCACTACTGTTAATGCAACGTCCCCAACAACAAACGCACATACACACACATACATGCACACTTGTTAAACGAATCAACAAGAATGTACAGAAACAAAACTAAAAAAAAACAAAAGAAAAAAAGCGGAGCAATAGAAAAACCCCGAGAATCTGTTAATAATGAGACTCTTTAAATGATTTTTTTCCATCTTTTAATAAATAATTCATTAATTCTTACAAGTGTTTTTCAGAGCTTTTTTAAAAAAATTTTCTTGTTTTTTTGCATTGTCCAGTACTTAAGTGTATTTCTTATATTTTTTTCTTGTTTTTATTGACGCTAATTTTCTAATGTTATGAAATATTTTAAGAGTGTACATTTAAAATCGTTCTCTTTACAATTATAATTATTTACAAATTAAGAACAAAGAGTTTTCAAAATACATAGGGACATACATAGTAAAATGACGTGGTTCTTCTACTTGTATACACAAGTATTTATAAATATTAAGAATCTTTAAGCGTGATGCCATGGATTTTAGTTTTTCTTTAAAAAAAACAAATTTTAGAGATAAGAGGTTCTGAATTTTGTTATCAGCATTTAAAATGTACAACACGCACATATATATATATAATCATTCATGTGTATGTACATACACATACATATAAAAAGATCAAGTTTGTAATAAACCAATAAACAATTATCAGATTAGACAAATGTTTTTAATGTAATTAAGAACCAAGGAAAAATAGCTTTAATTAAGTAATAAATCCAAAGTGCCATAAGACAAAGAAAAGATTTAACAAAAACTATTAATATTATTTTGTTTTTAATATTAAAAGGTTTTTGTAAAAGTCCACGAAAAACTGTACTTGTTCTATAGTCAGCTTCAATTTGGCATTGAATTTGTTCCCTTCGCATCTAGTTTGTAGCGGCGACTTAATTTTTTAATAAATACATTTTTTTAGGTACGAGCGAGATGCATTAAGTTTTTAGAGAGCACGTTCTAAAATAATTTAATTACTTTTATGTAATATATTTTTAAAAATATATTTTTTTAAATGAAAGCTATTAAACTACATTCGAGATTGTTTATTTTAATAACTAATTTAAATTATGTTTAATAAAAAAAGGGAAAAAGCAAATCAATTCTAGCAACATAAGATAAAAATGTAACAACATGCTATTTTCGGAGGCCGTAACTCCAGCTCATCAGCACCTAAACAGATATCTGTCTTGTAATTTATTAAACTTTCGTTTTTCCTTAAACTTTTGTTGTGTTATATTCTTTTTTGGACCAACTATGTGTATTAAAATTTTCCTAAGCTCACAATAAAAAAACTAAAAAAATTAAGCAAATTAACATTTATCTCTAAACGGGCATATAAAAGTAGAGATGTGTGAAAAAGGTCAAATGTTAAATAATCCAAAAATACAAAACATCAAGAAAACAAAGAACCAATTGTTATCCAAAAATACAAAAAGAAAACAAAACGAAACCCAAAAAAAATAAAGTCTTTTAAAGTAAAGCAATGAAGAACAATATAATAAATGTCATACATAGACAAACAGTTTTACATACTCGTACTCGTAACATCAGATGCCATAAGTAGGCCAGACCACCACCGCCATCATCATTTCAATTTACATTGTACATCCCGCTCTACACCTTCTCGCTACTCTTAAGTATTCTTTACGTACATTGGATATTTGTCGTTGTTGTTTGTAAACATACAATGCGAATGAAGAAAGAACTTAGACAAAGACGTTACTTTGTTAGCTCTTCAAGCAGGCCTTTGCAAATCAATTTCAATTCATTTATGGATAAATTAAATATTAAAACGTTTTTATTTGTATATTCCATGTTTAAGTTTTTAAAAATGTAACAATTAATAATTTTTTTCTTAATTTGAATATATTTTGATTTCAAGCATTTTAAATACTTTTAGGTTTGATTTAGGCTTATCTTATTACAACTACTCATAAATACATACATATAAAGCTGTTGTATGTGCAGTAGGAGTATAACTTATTCCCATGCAAATATGACCCTAGCATAGTCGAATAGTCCATTGAAAACTAATAAAAAAAATTATATTAATTTTTCGCGGTTTTCAAAAAAGGTCACCCACAAAACGCGGTAAAGTTGGAAAATTATTTATTTTTTATTTTTTTACTTTTATTTGTACACACATTAAATTTGACATTCATATCTTTTAATAAGTAAGAAATTGTAAACTTTTTTTCACATATTAATAATATATTAAATTTTTTTTTATTAAATATTTTTCTTAAGGGATTTTAGAAAATCGCTTTTGTTCAGTTTGATTTTGATTCTTGATATTTTCATTAAATAAAAATCTATCAGGTTAATCCTTGGCTTCAAACAGAAATGATCGAATTGACCTATTAGTACACACAGATAAATACACAATGTAAAACAAGCGAAAACAAGGTTGATTTTACATTTATCGTTAATGATTTTGCTTCATAGTGATTTCGTGTTAAATCAATATGAAATTTGACGTGGGATGACGGAAATTCATTCCAAACTTTACGATAACTTGCAAACAACAGCAGCTTATTTTAATATAACATGCGAGTCTAATATAATAAAAATGTACCCCACATTAAAATAATATGACGAATGTTGTTGAATCAAAATTGTTTCAGTATGAAACAACATGAAATTCTTTTAATATGTAAGCGATTATAATGTTGAGTTAATACGATTCAATTATTGTTCTCACACGAAATTCTTTTCAAATTAAAGCGACTGCCATATTGAAATAACACTAAATGTTTGTTGGTTGAAAATGATGCCCTTAATTAAATAACCCACAAAAATTTTAATAAAAACGATTTCTATTATTCTATTTACCTTTTCAATATTTATTTTATTTACATACATTTGGTGGTAACGCCAAATCATCAGTAGACCTTAAACCATATGTTTGAAAAGTTAATTTTTTTACAAAAACTTTTGAAAAATCAATGAAAATTTCTTATACTTTTGTAATTTTTGAAAGTCTAATTGAAATTCGTGGAATACTTATTAGAACTGTTGATTTCAAATGTAGAAATGTTGTCTTTACACTACTCAATGTTGATTTTTATCAAATTCAAAGTTAATTTAACGTAATAATGTTTTATTTTACTATGAAGCTGAGTTGTGTAAATTCAACATTGCACAATGCTATTTTAACTACGAAAAATGTTCAATCTACTATTTGTTAGTTCAAATTTAAAGTTTTAAACATTAAATTAATATGAATATATGTTGGCTTTCAATAAAGTCAATATTTTTGAAAAAAATTACATCACATGAAATCCACATGGCTTAATTTTGGTTTTACATTGATGTTTTTTTCTTTGTGTACCACTTTATTACATGCAGTGCGGCATATTGTGGTGAAACAGGCAAAATCGTGGCTCCTGTCAAAAAATTCGAAAATCCATCCTGATGACTCAAAAGTAAACTTTACAAGATATCTATTTTGTTGCTGTCTTATTTATTATTAAAAACTGTTAAAACAGACATATTACACTGTCTGCCAGTCCACATTATATTTGAACTGGATGACATAAGCTCGCAACTAGCTTGGATGTAAAGTAACACTTCGTTTTCAGTTTTCCATTTTGTGATCGGTTTCCCTTTTAAAGGACTTCAAAGTTTCTAAGAACCAAGTGTTTTGCTAAAATATGTCCAATACTATTTTGTACCATAAATCAGGGACTATTTTATACAATTATATTTAAATACTTTTGCTAAAAAAACTTGTTGTTAGTTTACTTTTAAGTTATTATCTTTCAATATAAAGGGTGGTTCTCTTTGCAGCAAATGCTATTTTTACATTAATAGAATTTACCTATCCGAAACTATCACTCAATATGATACCACAGCGAACAAAGATGAGTTGTCTTACGCTAGAAAAACGTTGGAAAATATTGCAAACTTATTATCAGCTGTCTTGGCGATTTATTGGCCGCTTTGCAGTTGCAATTTTTCTGTAGGGTGCCGTTTAGGACTGACTCCATGTGAATCATCTAGAAACTAAATTCCAAGCCATTCGTGAGTTAGAACTATGAACCAACAACCCCTTGAATTAACTGGTTAAGCGGCTGCGAGGCCAGCAGGAACAGTCACATTAATAAAATCGATGAAATCGTGTTCCATAAACAATAGGAATTCTTGTTTATCTATATATAAGTAGGTAAGGACAAATTTTTAAATCCCTTTTTCTCCTTTGTTTGCCAACCAATTTTCTTCATTCTCTTACCAAATGGTAAAAATTGTTGAGCCTTAGTGACCCGACTATATTTAAATTATTATTACTATTATTTAAATCGGTTCAGTATTAAAGGAATAAAACAGTCATAAAGTTGACACCGCTTCAAATGCTAAATATACACAACTACACGCATTTACTGCTGGTCGAATTTCGACCACTAGGCGTACTCTAGTTCTAATAAATATTTATATCGAAAGACATGAATTTTATTTAATTTTATTTAAAATTAAATTAAATTATAATTTTCAACACAAGTTTTTTTTTTAAGAAAAATGCACATTGATGCACTGATAATTGAACTTCACATGCAGACATGTTTTTAATCAAAACATTAAAAAAAACTTTTATGATCGAAAAAAAATAAAATGTCAAAAAATAAAATTTCAAAATTCAATTCGAAATCCAAATATCTTTTGAACTGTCACATATTATTTGAAACTTGGATAAATTAGTTTGTTTTTATGCTTTATTTTCCTTTTGACCTTACAAGTTTTAAATTCATTCAAATCGGTCCTTGTTTGTAAAACAAGCGAGCCCTGAAAGGTTATTCAATAATTCAGGTGGTCAACTTTGGCAACTTGCAGCTCAGCATGTTTTACAATAGAAAGTTTAGTTCCTCCTCTAAGGTCTTTGTTGACATTTTGAATTTTATAATCGTATAACTGGTTCAGAAGATACTGACTCAAACTATTGTTATTGGTTTTTAATCCAAAGTGAATATTATTTTGGCTAATGTTCGTATCATTTTTAAACAGAAAGAATTGGACATGAGACAATATTTCAAAGTAATAAGGGAAAATTTTAACACTAACTAATTTAAACTCACACGGCAGAACAGAAACTACTTTGTTTTTCGGGAGCCGCTACTCTACACTCCGCCACTGTTTAGGTGGCTCGTTGAATGTGATTTCAAATTTGTATTTATACAAATAATGCCTAGAAAAAGCATACGAGAGTTATTTGTATTGTGGAAGTCATTATTAGTGATTTTAACAGTAAACACAACTTCACCACAATCAATATTAAAATTTTAACGTCACTAATTTACGTTAAATTAACCCATTGTTACACGTTGTTCATATCTCATGTACCATTTTTCCTTCTAATTTTTTTGGTTTTACTTAAGAAAAACTTTTTTGGTTTGATTAATACTTGAGTACTATTGCTTTTTCTTTTTTGTCAACTATTGTTTTTAAGATCAGTCCCACTGTCCGCTGATATTGCGTTCGGTGACATGTTGATCCCACTCATGTTACATGGTAACATTATTCTTTATTTTATATGCTGGCTTTCATTCTTTACTTGATTTTTGTTGAAGGCTAATCATGACACTTGCTTTGCTTGAGCGCGAGCCTTACGAGCCCAATTCACAGCATCAGGTATTTATGCAAGCTAATGCTGCCTTTTTACACTATATATTTTACAGTGTGCTTGTCAAATTTCCCACTGCAAAATGCATACATTATGTGTAAAAGCAAAAAAAAATTTGCTTCTGTAAATGTCAGGCCACTTACATTTTTACAAAAATTTTCAATTAGAGCGTGTTCTATTTTCAACTGACAAACCATCTGACATCAGCTGTTTTGCAAGTCAATTGTTTTTGGCGGCAAGAACAAAGCGTTTGTGATTCGGCAAATTAATCAAAATGTATTGAAATATATATTTAAAAAAGTGTTTATACATATTCTGCAAAGAAACAAAATTTTTAATTACTTAAATACATTTGTTCATACTGTTGTAATCTATTAAAGGTTTTGTCAGATGAAAACAAAAACTCAAATATAAAAGCAAAAATTATAAACCATCTGTAAATGTACAATTTTGTCAAACATGCCCAGTTGCAGATGCAAATACATAGTGTGTAAAGGCAGCATAAGTAAACCTGAGCTTTTGATCTTATTGAAGCTGTAACATCGTAAACGCTGTCAACCAGCCGATCTAGTTGCAGCAGCGTCATGAGTGCCGTCAACTATAAATCAATGCAATTCAATCTATTTCTAAATGTTTTTTATCTCTATCTGGCGCAGCTAAACCACAATTTGTTAACTATATTAGATATTAAAAGAAATTGTGTCATTATATTTAAAGTTAAAATAAATGACTAATTTCATCATGAGGCTCTTTAGGAAATGCTATATTTAAAAATACACCAAAAAACCCTACAAATTTTCAAAATATTGAAATGTTAAAGAAAAAAAATTGACAAACAAGAAAAGTTTTTTCAAAAAACATTTACAAATAAAAAGACATTTTGTTCATGGTCTCATAAAGTGTCTTAAAAACTACAAGTAACATTAAGCAGCGAGTGAATGAACGGCGAAATATCATTGTCGTTTTGCTTCTTCTGTTTGCTATGTTTTTTTTCTATAACTAAATAGCAGGATTTTTTTTGCATATGCATGTGGGAGTATAGCAGCGGAAACGGATATGCTTCATGGACTGTTGTATGCATCATTATTTATATTAGTGGTGCACGAGCTTCTGTTAAGCTTAAGTAGGCTTTTCCTTAAGCGATTTAAAATCGTATGTTGAACTTAAATGATGATTTTAAGTATTTTTCAGATGGTATGATTTAAGTTTATGCGTAACAAAAAATTACGTTTATAACTGGGAGGAATATTTTTGCTAATATTACTCATACGTTAGAGTATTTTTTTGCCATATTTTGAATTGACCACAAACTAAATATATGTGTATATATATTTTTTAAGAAATTAAAAACAGCATTAGCAAGAATGTTGCACACTCTTGCAGGTCCCTTTAAATATTTGTTTTTATGACTGTTTGAGCTTCCAAAGTTTTGCAATACAATTTTTTTCTTATTCAACCATGTTCGTTTAACGAGTGACGAACGAAATTAGTTTATTTTGTTATTTTTATTTAAAAAAAAAACTGCTACCAACGCAACAAAGAACACTCTACCCTAAACGAGTATCTACACCAGCGAGTCAAAGTAAATTCATATGCCTTCGTAAGAATATTCTAATGATAACAAATGTCATGAAGTCATAATATAGAAACACACAAATATTTGTTTACCATTTGGTAGTGCCATCGTCATCATTATCATTGTCTCTACAGCAGCTTCTTTACACATTTACGAGATGGTTATGCGCACACAAATATCTATAGGATGATTTTTTTGGGCGTCAGGTTTTTAAATAAAACAAGAAGAATTCCTTATGGAAGCTCTCTTCCAAATTTCTTAGCCAAATAAATCGTCTGGATTGTGGAAATAGCATTTAAATTCTTTTTGGAATCCTGAAATCTTCAATAAAACATATGGATGAGAGCATGGAGCACCATATAGGAAATTATAATGCAGTACGTTGTAAAGCTAAACTTCAAGGAGGGGACATTAAAAGCACACAACAAAAACGTTACCTTCTATTTAAGCTGCAAATTTTAAAAATAACTGCTGTGGTTGTTCTTTTGTAACTCCAAATAAAAATGTCAGAAAGGTTTTAAAATTAAAGAAACAAATATAAAATCTTGTCTTAAGAAGACTTCAAACACTCATACATTTAGCAACTAAATATGTGAAACACTTTAAAAAAGTGTCGATTATTCTGGATGTTGTGTGAGTATTTCGTGGCTTAATACGAGTATTTTGAATTTTATCTTTTCTACCTGTGTTTTTAATGTTGTTGTTTTGTTAGATTTTTCGTTTTTTTTTAAATGTTTTAATACATTTTGGCATGCTTTTGGGTAATAATTCACAGATTAACGCCATTTAGGTCTTTTATACATAAAAGAAATAAAATTAAACAAACAAATTTCAGTTGAATCTGTAAGGATTTTTGCATTTTAAATTCAAACAGTTTCAAATGTGTGCGCGCTGTTTAATGGCTGCTGAGATGCAAACATAACTTTGGCATGACTAATCGTTGTTAATTTAACAGGATTTTTTCATGTTTGACATTTCAAAGATACTTTTAAGTTAAAAATTTAGTTTTATTTTTGCGTTTATCGTTTTATATTAAAAGGTGAGGTTTATTTTATGTCATACAAAACCTTTTTGGTTGAAGTTAAAAAAAACAATCAAGTTAATTATTTTTTTATTTTTTAAACTTTATTTTGCAAGATTTGTCTAATTGTGTAGGTGTGGTAAAAGAGGTAACACACTTTTATTATGGACTTAAAAAGATATTTGGTAGGTTTTTATTTAAAAAAAAAACCCTCGAAAGATTAAAGTGTAGAGAAATTATAAGCCCTTGAACTAAAAACTTTTGAAAAAATCAAGGTTAGACATATAACATAACTGCTTTATAGTAATGCAAATGGTATACAGTGTGTCTTTGAAAATTGTTTTATCATTAATGGAAAGTCATCAGCAAGATTTTGCTGGGATTGCCTTTGCACAATGTTTACTTTGTATTTAAATAGTGACTAGATGACAGATCCAATTGAAAACTTTAGTGCGGAAGTGTGAACCATATTGAATGACTGTAAGATGATATATAAAATTTTTCTGCGCTGCCGTTGAAGGAGACTCGTTCCCAAATCGGCGATTTTCAGTGTTTGGATATACAAATTTCGTTTCGATTTGGATTTTTGGATCTGGCAGTTCTCAGCGATAACATGTTTCTGCTAAAAGAAAACTAGTGTTTAATTTTTTTTGCTACATAAAAACACTACTAAATTTATCGGAGTGTTGCCGAAATTTTATTACTTTAAATTAAAACTTCTAAATTTTTTTTTGGCGATTTCAACAATTATAAACTTTATATGGAAAAATTTTTTTTCATATTAATATTTTATTAAAGGAAATATTTTCGGGGAGTAAACATTTAAAATTGAGCATACAAGTTAAAAAAATCTGGAAGTCTTGTTTATTTTGACCGATTTACGACTATTCTATTTGTGCCTTAAATCATTACAAAACCCTCTTTTTAATCATTAAAAAATTTTTTTTTTAAATATTTCAGATTAAGTTTATTTTTTTAAAAATCACTTTAAATGCAAAAAACAAACTAAATTCAATTTAATTCTATTTAACTTTCGTCTGCTAGTTCTTATCTTTAAGCAAAAAAAAAAAATAAATACATATCTTTTTTCTTTTCAGTTTATTGAAATTCAACACCTTATATTGTCTACACTAATCAAAACTAATATCACATAACATGTTTATACTATTTCTTATTCATTTATAAGTTTGTGAAAGTTCAATGTACAAAATAGTTTATTTTATATCATCACTGACACAACAATGATTGTGACACCCCAATACGAATATGCGATATTTAGAAGCATTCTCAAACTTCATAAATAAACAAACGATTGATCAAAAGTTTTACAACTTTTGTTTTGTTGCAGAAAATAAACATGATAACAAAAATAGCAAATTGTGATTGACATTCTTAGGCATTAGAATGATTCTTGAAGTAACAAGGCAGAGTGTCATGTTCTGCTGTCTAATACCATGCAGAGAAATCAGATGTTTCTAGACAAAAATGCTTTTGAAACGAACTTGCTTTTGGCACATTACACTTGCTGAATGGGAGCTAGAAAAAGTTTACATTTTCGATATACTTTTAAGAAACGGAAAATGCACATACATATTTAGTGCATTTGTATTCGAATAAATTTATTTGAAAAATTAATGAACCATAAATTATTTGAACGTGTTTGCGAACAAATTTATACGAATAAAAATTAATTTAATAATGTTCTTCGAATAACAACTTTTAGGAAATTTTTTAAAAGTTATTTGAACAAAATTATCAGAATAAAAATTATTCGAAAAAAACTATTCGATTAAAATTATTCGATTAGAGTTATCGAAAAAATTAGTCGATTAAAACTCTTCGAAGAAAATTATAGATGATCTCCGATTATCTGGGTTTTCGTTAACCGCTTGTGTCTTTTAATCAACATGTTGACTTTATGCATTTATACCTCTGTTAATCGTGCTTCAACTCAATTGGCTGTTCTTAATAACAAATAATAAAGTTCATAAGGATAACATTATTTATTTATTTTTATTTATTTTATTTAATAAAAATTGTTAAAAAAATGATTGGAAAACAAATTATTCAAACAAATTCAGTCGACTAAAAACCATTCGGATCAAATAATATTGCTCATATTAAATTGTTTTGATGTTTCCTTAAATAATTTTTCGAATAAACTTACTCATATCGAAAATGCATAAATATTTTTTTTTTGTATAAAACTGTTCATATAAAATTATTCGTATAAAATAATTCGAATAAACATGGTTCAAACAAAGATTATTCAAACTAAAGGCATGCAATATAATCTGTTCGGTTAAAAGGATTGCGTAGAAAATGTTCGAATAATGATTATTCTTAGAAAAGTTATTTTTATTTTTAATAATAATTTCCGTTAGTTTCAAATTAAATAATAGATAATAGATATACATACGAGTACACATTAATCTAAATAAACTGAATACCGAAAGCTTAAGAAAGCAGATCCTTTAAGACCAATGAAAGGAATAGTTTCGACAGAATTCGTGGCGGTGTTGAAGCTTGTATTTCCTTTTCTTTTATATATAAACAAAAGTATTCGGATAAATTATGTTTCAGGAGATTTTCTTCAACAAAGGTTTTGCGCACATTTTGCATTTTTTCCGCAATGGGTCCACTCCATAAATTATTCTGATTTAGTAGCGTTTTTTATATTTAGCCATATTTTTGCTTAGTTTTGATCTATTTGGGATTTTATTTTGTATATACACATTTTATTATAATAATTTCCTTTTCTAACATATTATGATCGTTTAGGTTAGCATTGTGTAGATACATACGTATAAACACATATGTATATTTAATTACGTCATGGTTATATGGTTAAATATTTTTAACAAGATATACAACAATATGATTCATGCAAGGGCTTTGATTTTGGATAATTGAAGTGTAACCACATAACTCAAACATAGTTTGTTTGGTTTTTCAAATCTTAGACGGCAAACTTTGGAATATTTTTATTACCACTTACGTTGTTTTTGCATTAAAAGAAACATTTATCGTAAAAGCTATTTAAAGTTTTTAAATTAATCACAGTTTTCTGTTTTTCAAATTGGTTGTTGAAATGCTTTTTGATTTGTTACAATTACAAAAGTCAGTTCTAAAGGTTTTTTCATTTGTTTTAAGGTCACATATGTCGGGTGAACTTGCTTACGGACACACACAACACAAACTAGAAAATCAAAAATATATTTGTAATGAAATATTTTTAAACAATATTAGGTAATTTATTTTACTCTTAAAAATTTTGACATTTGAATTGACAACATGTAATAAGTAACTGCCAAACAAATTATTGTAAATAAAGATGTCCATTACTTTATGGTCGGTTCAATGTTTAAATAAGATTTTTAAATTTTACAAGATTTGTGGTTAAAGTTTAACAAGATCAGCAAGAAAAAAGTGACAGTAAGTAATTTAAGTCCGGCACAAAAACAATGACAAAGAGTTCAGAAGGTTTTTGCAAGTCAAGTTTTATTTTATTTCCACAAAAAAAAAACAACATAAAATTAATATAAAAAGAAACTAAAAGTGATTATATTTTATTATATCTTAAATCTTTAAATAAATGTGGTCTTTATATATATATTTTTATTTTTCTGCATTATTAAATCGCAGACCTGCTCACACACATATGCGCATCTTTATAAACACAATATGGTTGTGCATACATAAGGCGTGGTCCGTTCTTTGTCACTTAAGCTTAAACATTTAAATCTTCTTTTATTTATAACCAATTTATATACATATGTGTGGTATTCTTGTTATTGCTATTGTTGACTTGTTTTTAATTCTAATTTCTGTCCCAAAATATCACATCTTAATGAATCAAGGTTAGTCTTGCAATTAAAAAAGCCAAACTGCAACGACGCCTTTAATTCCATAAATACGCGAATACATTAACAAAACACATCACAAACCGTATTTTAATAAAAAATAAAAATAAAAAAAAACAGAAGAACTCAAACCCAAAAAGCATTTTTAATTTTACTTAATTTTTTTGTTTGAAAGGCTGCATAAATCAATAAATATTTTGGCATTATGGTCAAACCATAAAAAGATACAAAAGTTTAGAGTCAAGCAACCAATAATCCAAAAAAGTTTGAAATAAAGTTGATAAAAGTCGATAAATTAAGTGCGTTACAAAATCTTAAGTGAACGAAATTTTCAATTTAATAATAATTACTTTTTTAAAAGATATCTAATCTTTATAAAAAATAGTTTTTTTTAATATATTAAATTGTCCTTTTTTAAGAGGAATATTTTTTAAAAGCTATTATTTTGAATAATACTTTTATTTAAACATAATTTTTTTGATAAGTGCTGTTTACAAAGGTACCGTCTTGAAAAGTAGTTTTTATTAGAAGAATAATTTTTCAAAGGACGCATTTTTATAAATAATTTTTTTAAAGAAACTTTTTTTATGGAACTTTTTTTCAAATGTACGTTTGTTAATGGATACATTTTTACAAGGTGCCTCCTTTGTTGAATAAATTATTTTCATGTACTTTTCTTAAGACTACTTTTTCTAAAAAGTACTTATTTAAATACGTTTTTAAAAGGTACCTTTTTACAGGTACATTCTAAGAGGTAAATAAATAATATTGAGTTGAAAAGTAAAATAATTTTTAAAAAGTACTTTTTTTAAGAAGTAACTTTTTTAGTGCAACATGCTTTTATGGAAACGCTGTTTTTAAAATGCATTTTCTTAAAAGAACAGTCACTAATGTCTCTTTAAAAGTACTTTTTAGAATAGGACACTCAAATTTCCTTAAAAGTACATTTTTTGAATGTACTTCTAAAGGATGCTTTTTAAAATAGTACTTTTTGAAAAAGTAACTTATTTTAAAAGTAGATTATCTTCATGTATTCATGCTTCAATCCCTAATCATGAGCGAAGCAACTTGCTCCGCCATACAAAATTTTGAGAGCGCAGCAAGTGGATTCAATATAAATCAACTTGCGAAGCATGATAAATTTTTGTCTTCTCTATTTTTTATCGCAGGTTTATCTGAACTAGAAAATTATAATTTTTTATCATAAATAAGTTAAAAAAAGCAATGGATACAGAAGAATTTAGTAAAGCGGTCGTATCCAAATTCCTTATAATGTTAACGACCACGGAAACAATCCAGAATATTGAAGCAAGTATGTGAGTAGTATAACCACCAAGATTCATAAACATGATTGAGAAAGCGAAGCAGGTGATTCAACGCGTTTAAAAGGTTTAAAAGTTTTCTTATTTCAAAAGTACTTTTTCAAAAATTACCTTATTTTAAGCAGTACCTCACTTGAAAAGTAATTTTTCAAAAGCTTTCATTCTTTTTATTTCCCTTTTTAAAAGTTAAACATAACGTAGGGTACGCTGGGAGATTGTACATGACACAGACTCAAGTTTTTGTTTTGGATTTAGTAATTTAAGTCTGTACAAAGTATTCTTGTTTTCTTCTTCATTATTTCTTATCTCAGAAGTATTTGTTTTTTATGATTTTTTAATGCAAATGAGTGTTTCATAAAATTTAAAACAGAATGCAGCTTTTTAAGACATCTTAAATTCCGAGAGTTAATTTATTTGATTTGTTTTATTTCTTCAGAAAAGAAATTATTCTTCTGTGAGACGCTGGTTAAAAGGTGTTAAAATGTATTAGTTTCCTCAAAGTTATCCATTAGATGGTTAAAGCAGTCTAGTAAATATGGTTTACAGATCATGCTTTTCCTTTTTATTTAACAAGTCTTCGGTCTCTCTCATTTTTTTATCGGCTGCAAAGACATCAAATTCCTCAGAACAATTAATTCTCGGGGAACGCAAGCATCATGCAGAAAACATTATTCTGCAGACTATCTGAATATCAAATTTTATATTAAGAAATAAATAAACATGTTAAATAGTTTGTGTTAATGAAATATTATCGCAACTATATTCCCTTAGAGAAACATTAGAATCATCAGTGTATGTATATTTTTGTTTCACAATTTTCTGTTTATTCAACATTTGCTCCCAAAGTATTCAAATTTCTTTTGTTAATATATAAATAAATGTTAAACATAATTTTTGCTTATCTACAGCATTTATTTTGTTAAATATTCGAGATTTAAATTTAAAAGAGCTTGTGTTGTGATATTTTTGTTGTTGTTGTTGTTGTTGAAGGTTTAACATAATAAAAATATATAAAAGAACTCTCACTTCTTCTTAAGTACTTAAAGATTCAATGGTATATGATCTGTTGTATTAAAAAAAAGAAATAAATAAATGAATAAATAAATAAAAAAAAATAAAAAAAAACACAAAAAACACAAACATTTACACATACAGTAGTGTTCAAAACTATCAAACGTTTGTTTGTTTTAATGTAAGATTTTTAACTTTTGTGCTATATATTTTCGTCTTTATTAACTCAATCGACCGCATTCTAGAAATTAATACTAAAAATATACATAAATAAATACATACGATGAAATACAAAAACAAAAAACATTCTTAATAAACAACTTAAGACTCTGTTTCATTTCTGTGCAAAAGCAAATTGGACAAACACAAATGCACACTTTGTTTACTTTTCAAGTTAAAGCTGATGCATATATGCGTAACAAGTGTGCATGTGTTAGTAGCAACTTTAAACGCTTATATCTCCCAATATACTTAACCGATTTAAATAAAATTAAGAATGTGCACTTCTATATAAGAAGCCCATTAGAAACATACAAAGCTTTCCAAAATCGGTTCAGTATTACGGCTGTAAAACGGATCTAAGAAAACGTGTTTGCCTATTAATAATATAGATTTTGGGTCAATGAAAACTTTTGCTTCTAATGGTATGTATG
The DNA here is from genome assembly GCA_956483585.1 of Gymnocheta viridis. Lineage (NCBI taxonomy): Eukaryota > Metazoa > Arthropoda > Insecta > Diptera > Tachinidae > Gymnocheta > Gymnocheta viridis. The sequence goes on along the minus strand of OY101440.1, from coordinate 44,631,075 downwards.
ATAGTAATATTTTCAATTTACCTGAATAAGTAAATTTTTTATCGGGGGTGCTATAGTACCCTCCTTTCCCGCTCCTTTCAGGTACATTAATGCCTTTTTATTGCAAGAACCATATTGTTGTTGTCTAAAGAGCACAATAAATATAGATAACAGTAAGTCGGCTGGTATTTCGATTCGAAAAACTGCCGCTTAAGCATTCTCTTTTCTGCCATCGCGTATTAGATCTTGTTAAGCGAGAGTATTCTAGTCAGCCCTCCTCCTCCTCTGTTTACACAGTACACAGTTTACTGACTGATTTGAAATGCTTATAACTTTTTGATTTTTACAGTTTCTTATTTAATTTTTTTCCAGGTAATATGCAATTTAATTAAATTTTTTTTATAATTAATTATAATAAATTAACGGCAGCATACTCAACGCAAGAACGTGTAAAAATTTTTTAATTTGTTTCCTGACAATCAATTGTTCCAGCACAAAGAAAATACCGACAACATTTTAATACTGCAATAGCTCCCACTGTAAACATGAAGAGAAGCTTACAGCCTCTCAGATGCACGGTTTGTCGTTGAGTTATGGCTGATAAGAGTTATCGGCCCATATTTGTTCGAAAATAATGCAGGGAAACCAGAAACCATCTCCGTGGCGGTATATCGGATCATGTTGGAAAATTTTTTACTTCCGGTAGTTCTCAATAATCCTGACATATGGCTCCAGCAAGGTGGAGCTACAACTCATACCGCAGGAGACACAATGGCGATTCTGCGAGAAATCAGTCAGTCGAAGTTGGCCCACCCTGTATTTATATTTATTTATGTTATTATATTTGGTGCTATTTTTTGCACACCACTGTACTTTATGGATCTTATTTAAAAGTTTGCATGCATAAATACATATGAAAGAGTGCGTGCATGTGGGCAAAATTGTATTGTATTCATGTGTCTGCGATTTGACAAATAAAAATGTTCATAAATAAATGAAAGAAGTACTTTAAGAAGCTTCAGATTTTATTTTATTTTATTTGTTTGGTACGTTTAATGTTGTTGCTGTTGTTTTTTGCTCAAATTATATTTATGTCTGCATGTAATTATAAGCAGACTGTCCATCCGTCTGTCCATATCGACCCCTTTTCGCAAATTGATCGCAAGCGACAGTTTCTGAAAAAATGTTATTATTGAAATACAAATGTTGTGGCTCCATACCCCGTAGTTCAAAATTCACAAAATATCAAAATTGCTGAAACCTTTTAAAATACTGGCTTTAAGATTTTATCGTACGCAAAAATTAATCTATATAAACAATTTAAAAAAAAAGTAATGCAAAAACTCCTCTGCTGAAAAGTGTATGTTTTGGCGCATACGATCATTTTGCGAAAAGGGGTAGATATGGTATCTCTTTTAGTTTGTCTTTAGGGTATTTAAATTTCATATTATGACTGCTATTGTTGTGGTTTTGGACTCTTGGCGTGGTTATTTGAAGCTAATAATTTTTTTTGTTCAATTTAATATTTATTTATCGCATTTTTTTGTTAAAGCCTGATCACTTTGAATGTACTTCTGTGCAGTGCTGCTTTTAAATTGCTACTTCTTTTATTTTATATTTATTTATATATTTATTTATTTTTAACAAAAGACACTTATACAATAATTTGATTATGAGTCTTATTTCTTGTTGCTGCAAATAAACATTGAATAGTTAATTTAATTTTTTGTAAAAATACATAAAAACATTCCCATACTTAGATACATATTTATGTATGTATACACATTTAAATTGCTTTGTTAAGTGTTAATTTTGTCATTAATGGGCAAATGTCAAAGATGTGGTTTCATCAAAATTCCATTAGTGTTACTTTTCCTCTATTTTGTTTTACTCTGAACAAAATTTTGTAAATATTTCTTTTTTTTTACATTTTTTTGTCACTTTTTGATTTCAAAAAGAGATTTAAGCGTTTTTTACTATTTGTATTTTTTATTTATTTTTTGTTAAAGTAATTAAATATTTTGTTAATTGACAATTGTTCAATGATAAATGATTTAACACAAAAAACAAAAACATTTTTCAAAAATCTTTTTAATTGTTAAGAAGAAGAATTTAACACGCAAATAAAATCAATTGTTGATTTTTTGTATCACAAAGCAACAATTTTAATCAGGAATATATAATTAAGGTTAAATTCTAGACCTTGTCCATTTCAGTTTTGATCTTAACTCTATGATCTAGATCTATGCTTAAGACAATATGCCGGCGAATTGTCAACCCAAGCTCTTTAACACGTACATACTTATCATGACATTCTATTGCACGAAGTGTGTGTGTGTGTTTAACAAAAACATATTTACATTTTGCATTTTTTAAACAGCAGTAACTTGTTTACTTTAAATCAGTTTTGGGCAACACTCATACACTCTCATATGTGCTAGTGCCCTGCAGATAACGCGACTAGTCCAAACACGCATGTAAAGTATATTCCATAAAGGACTAGGACTAGTCCAAAAGTAACCCAAATGTATGAAGAAATCGTAATTTTTTAACATTACGATGTCCTAGGACTGGACCATATAGTCCATGCTTGCACTACATCGAACTAACCCTAAAACTACTCCATGTCATTAAAAATGGATCACTCACAAGAAGTTTGTTCGGGACGATTAAGTTCGTGAAAGCATGAGCAATTGTCGTATAGCAATAAGGTCTTGTTTAAAAATGGCATTACACCGGACCATGTTGTAACTAATCCGTTTCATTGGACCACGTAGTCCAATGTTATCTGCAGGATATAAGCTTTTTTTACACTCAAAGCAAAATGTTTAATGATGAATGGGAAAATTCTTTTTTTTTTATAGAGAACATGGATGCACAATGCTTGATTTGTCATCGCGTTATAAGTCAAAAAAATTCGTCATAGAGATGACGATTTCTCAAAAAACTTCGTCCCTCTGAAAGCGAACTTAAAGTTTTTAATTTAGTCCATCATCAATCAAAAAAGTATTCTTCTCTCAAGAGTTGAGTAAACAAGATATTTATATGAATGAAGAGCGAGCGAAACGATGAACATTTCTGCATTTTTAACTCAAAAATCACATTTTTTGAGATATGACTACGTTGCAATAAATGAGCGATATAGTTTCAACTATTTATAGATTTATGCAAAAAAAATACTTCAAATTTCTTTATTCTATTGTATAAACTCTTAAAGAAATTTAACACAATTTTCAAACAAAGGCAGCCATTTATTTATTGGCATGTGATCTTTTTTCGTGTAAAAATCGCTCAAAGATTTCCAAGGAAATATGTGCTGCATGCAACTCGTGTCTGGCATTCGAGATTATAAAATTTCAAATCGAACATTCTCAAACATATTTTTATGAGCTCGGTTGTGTGTGCATGCGTGTGCGTGTGTGTGCGTGCATTTGTAAATAATTTCTTGCTAAAAAGTTTATTTTACCAAAAATTTAAATGCATTCAGTTAGTGTCCGATATTTAGGACTGACCAGACAAATATTTAACAGCCAAATTATTGGCTGGCTGCCTACAAAGTTATTTCTGACCATCCATGCCGGCCAGCAGCAAGCAGTGCTTTTTATCGCTTGCCTACGAAACTTTTGGGCCATGGGTAATAATTTGTTGTTGCCGTTCATTTGGGAAGCTTTTTGCTGTTCAACCAATTTAGTTTAAAGTAAATTTAAGAATCAAATATTTTTGTTTATGACCCACTTACAGTTTTTATCTTTTCATTATTATTTACTAAAGATTTTAATACATCTTATGTGTACATCAAATATGCAGAATAACGGGAGTTTTATTTCTAGGCGGAGAAGTCGAATAAAAGAAAGGAAATCTTTATTTAGAATATTTTTTTAAAGGATCGGTTTATAGCGTTTAGTGTGTATATGAATTGGACTGGATGTCCTATTTTTGCCCACTCCAAGTCGAGCTACATACATTTCCGCAATAATCCATACAAGTACGCAATTGGTTTATTTTTCATTTATCGGTGCATCAAGTAATCGCACAAAAAAGGATCCGCTCTCTTGAAATTAAGCTGTCAATAAAAGTTTTTTTTGTTTGTTATTCACAATAAGTCACCAGACCAAACTTACTCCAAAGCTGCCGAAAACTGTCAAATAATTTTTTTTTACTTTAGTTAACGCAATTAATTTATTATCTTCTATATTATTAACAGGCACCCCCGTTTTTATAGATCCCTTTTACTGCCGTAATACTGAACCGATTTCGCAAAGATTTGTATGTCTTTAAATGGGGTTTTTACATAGAGGTGCACAATCTTAATTTTATTTAAATCGGTTCGATATTTAGGGAACTATAAGCGTTTAAAGTTGCTACTAACACATGTACACTTATTACACATACATATATGTATCATATACGACTTGAAATATAAACAAAGTGTGCATGTGTGTTTGTCCAATTTGCTTTTTCATAGAAATGAGACAGAGTTTTAAGTTGTTTATTTAGAATATTTTTTGTTTTTGTATTTTATCGTATGTATTTTTTTATGCAAATGTTTAATATTAATTTCTAGAATGCGGTCGATTGAGTCGACCGCTGGATACATTAGTATACGTAAATACGCCACTCCTATAGGAGCTTCTAGGAACAATGTTTAATAATATAAGTATATGGAACGCAAATAATTCTATAGTGCTTGAATAAAACTTCTAAATCTCATCCTATCTTGGGCAAGATGTCTGAGTTTTGCCCATGAGAATCCCTTTTCGCACGACTACGATTCCTACGTCTCTGGGGACTTCACTATAATCATGATTTGGCTATATCCGTGTTGTCCTTTCTTAGGTTGTGACCAATCCACTGTCATTTTCTTCGATGGATTTCTCTTTCTATTGGCGTTGAGTTGCGCCTTTGGAGCAGATTTTGGTGGCTTATATGCCGCGACCAGAATATTTTTAGGATCTCCCTTAAATATTTGTTCAAAAATACTTGTAGTCTCTTGGAGACTGAGTTTGTAGCCTTCTAAGTTTCACTTCCATATAGCGAGGTCGATTTTACGCCTGCATCAAATATTAGATTTTTGTGTTTTTTGGAAATGTGGGAAGATTGTCAAAGTCTGCAAAGAAAATTTTATGTATGGCGAGCTTTATTGAGTCCTCAGTGCTTATCACACTGTCTAGATAACTAAATTCAGTGACATTCTTAATGATACCACAGTTACTGGAGTCTTATTCTTGGTCGAAGTTCGCATACATTTTGTCTTATGTAAGCTGATCTTTAACGCAACTTTGATTCCATTTTCTTATAATTTGTTCATCTTATACTGGATGCCAACAGGCGTATGCGACATCAAATACAGCTCGTCAAATCAAGAATCACATGAAAAACTACTATTTATAGTTTGACATTCGTATTTCGGGTGGAAACCCCGGCAGAATGGATTTCTGTGAGCAAGAAATCTACACAGGAGCCAACTGGCGAAGCAACATGTTGCAGTTGCTTAACCCTTGACTCGTTTGTACTTTACAAAGTTGTATGTTTTTCGAAAGAATAATCTTTTTTTATGAAACGCTGTTGGAGCACTTGCAAAAAACGTTTAGGAATTATCGTAGCAATCAACTTCTTCTATAATCTTCTTCTGTACACAATGGGGCATGGTTACTATTATAAATATTATAAGTTTTTTAAATGAACTTCTAGTGATGAAAATAAAAAAAAACAGCAAACACTTGAAAGAGTTTAAAAATTCTACTTTTTGTTTTAAATGCCTCCAACAATTGTGATAGTTAGTGCCTGGTTGAGCAGACAAAATTTGTAGATGTGTCTTTTAAACCACAACAGACAGACAATTGCTGGCAATTAAACTAAATCCGAAATAATATCACACTAATAAGCCAAGCGACAATAATGTGAAATAATGAAAAGAAAAAATATAAGACAGAATAATTCTAGTACAAGTGCGAGTGCGAGTAGAACTACAGAAGGAGAAGACAGACATTTTGAACTTTGTGAAAACAACTGAACACTAAATTATAGACAACTGAAAGAAAATGAAACAACTACAAGTACAGCAATTGCAAATAAATACAAACTAATTGTAAATGGTGAAGATAGTTGTTGGGCTAGATAAAGCCAACCGTTTGCTCAGCAACTACAATAGCAACTAAATTTGTTACTAAAATTTTTATCTTCTGGTACTTTTGAATACAAAAAACTAAATAATATTGAGGCATTCTGCAATAGAGGAGGAAGACATAACACATTTTTAAGTGCTCGTACGTCGTTCTGCACAAATTATTAAGATGGACAGACAAAACCTTCCAACAAATACATCTCTGATTAGACGACAAACAGTGGAGGAAACCAATGAGAGGTATAAGGAGTAGAGCTACACAACAATCATCCAATATTACGAAAAAGATACTGACGTTGGGGATTGGCAAAGATGGGAATGATACTGATGATGTTAGTGATGATGATGATAATGGAAGCAAAGCCAAACGAAAACAACGACGACAAATGATTTCAAATGTCTGCGTAAGATTAAAGAAAGAATGCTTATGATTTCTTTTGAGACCACAAAAATAAATACTGTAATAAAAGCAAAGCAAAGAAAGAAATACTTAAGAATACATTTTAGTTCTACAAGTATGAATATAATCAAGAATGAAAACAAAAATAATACCATTTAAGAGAACTTTTTCTAAAAAATATGTGTGATAATAAGTTGAATTTAGTTGAACTTTCCGAAAGCTTTACTACTAATGATTTAAATTTAAAAAAACAAGCAATATAAAACAGAACTAGATCATCTGTAGTTATTCCAGCGAATTTATGAAAATAAGTTTTGAGATTGTAATTAAATAATTGAATACCATTTTATGAAAAGGTATGTGCTTTAAAAAAAAGAAATTTAAAGAATTTAGTTTTTCAAAAAGTCAATTTTGATAACTACATTTTTATGTAAAAACATTTTTTAACAAAGCTGCCTTTTAACTTTTTCGAATTATTAAATTTTCTAAGTGGTTTTCAAATTTCAAAAATAATACAATAAAAAACAAAGACCTTTTGTAAATAACATACTAAATTTATTTCAATCATTACATAAAAGAAACTTAAATTTGTTTTGTATCGGCTGGTTTAAAGTTCACAATGATTCTTGACCTTTTGATGTTACTTGTGTGGTTGAGTGGTTTGAAGAAGCAGTCGAGGTTTGATCGTTTTTTCTCTTTTGTGGAATAGCTCGTGACCATTTTCGGGCCACCTGAGTTGCATCGTTATTGTTTTTAAAATGTGACCAAATTGCTAAATTTAGTGAACAAAAAACAAAAATAGTTGGCTTTAAAAATGCCTACTCTCTAAAAAAGATAGCATTCGGTAACTTTTAGTTAACTTTTTAGAGCGATACGTGGCCACTGAAATGCGTTTAACTCAACCGGGCAGTTAACTTTTTTGCGAGTCATTTTTTTCGAGATTCTACTGTACTTTTTAAAAATGAATTTAATAAAACTGTTTCTTTTAAAAAAAGTTCTACATAAAAAAGTATTTCTAAAAATAAGTACCTTTTAAAAAAAGTACGTTGAAAAGAAAATTACATATAAAAAAGTACTTTTTAAAAAAAGGACATTTTAAAAAAAGTACCTTATAGAAAACTATTAAAAAATCGTTGAAAAAAGTTCAATAAGGTGCAAAGTATCTTTTTAAAAAGTTATGCATTGAAATTATATACATATGAACGGACACTGCTGGCCAGTCCTGGCAACATCCTATAAGAAAATCGTTGTAATCGCTCCTCTTTGAACGGACTCTTTCATGAGCGGAAGCGGTTAATGTATGGTAAGTGTTTTCTCTTTCACATAGTGTTTTCAACCTAACGCTTCTGGTTCGGAGAGTTGACAATACTAATCCTTGCAATGTTCGAGGAGCGTACGTATGGTGTACAAAACTATTTAACCGAATGCTATTACTTACGCGATTTAGGGACTCCCCAAATGATAAAGATGTGCGTTTCTTTGAATACAACAGTACGGGCGTGACGTTCAGTCAGTGAGCAAAGCTTAAACGATTTTTATCATGCCAATGATGATTTACCAGTTGAGAGATCACTTTTGGAATTACGCGTTCGATTAGAAGAAGAAATTTCCGATGACTCAAGAGATAAAATTGGACCTTTAGATCTTCAAGAAGCAAGAAACAGAATCTTCACATATAAAGAGGATTTCGCTTAACCGCAGGATCTTATAAAGTTTCTGAAATGAGAATGTGATACAGAAGCTTTGAATAAACTTTCATCGCATGACTTAACATTTTCAAGTTGTAATTGACAAGACCAAAACACGCCAAACTAAGATGGAGGAATATTTATTGAAATAACTCATAAATACCCATAAAACATTTTAAACTTTTATTATATATGCAATACATACTCATGATCTTCTGTTATCAAACCCAATTAAATTGTTTATATTTTTATTTTTTGTTAATAAAATTATTTTTAAATAAACACTTACCATCATAGACAAATTTTATTAATTTAAATTTGTAGTGTTCTCTTGAACTGACAATCCCCTTGTACGGAGGCAATTCGATGATCTCTTCGGTGACCGCTCAAGACAGATTCCACTGTATATCTATATGTTAAAAAATATATTTATACTGTTTTCAAAAATGTATTTAATAAAAAAGCGCTCTTATTTTTTTAATATTATCTATTAAAAGAAATCACATTTAGCACTTAAAAAATTAATTAATTAGGAATTACCTTAGAGGAATAACAAGGCTCTTCTCAGAAAAGTTCCTTTTAACCTATTTTGCCTTTAAGGCAAAATTATCTTTTAGATTATTTGAAATCGGATGCATGTAAATATGTAATGTCCCGAATTTTCCTGTGCAATACATATACATATATATATATTATTTAATTACTATTATTTATTGTAAATAAATTGTCTTTAATCGTGGCTTCTATCTTATCTCTTTGTACTAATGTTCTTAAAAATAATTCTTTCTATTTCCTATTGATCATATTTGACACGCGTTTACTTATCAACAACAACTTAAATGATTTGATAACAACTGAACAACATTTAATTAAACACATAAAAAACTTTAGTCAAAATCTTAACAACGAAAATTTTAACAATTTAAACTAGAAAAGAAACACTTGAGCATCAGGGTAATTGGACAATTGTACATATGTAAATATGTATGTGCACATGTTTACATGACTGTATGTGTGTGTATATTCCTATCATGACAATGATAAACAATTGTCTATAAGAAAAAAGTTCATCTAAATGCGGAAATGTTAAAAGCAGGCTGCCTGGCACTGATGACTTTTGTGCGTGCCTCTTTTGCTTTATTGAAAAAAAAATAAATAAACTAATAAAAAACACCGATAAACATAGACAAGCTACTATTGAGAGTATTCGAAAAGAAAAATAAAAAATACAACAACCAGCAGCAGCAAAGACAATGCGAAAACAATCAACAACATCCTAATCTTTTGATTGAAGCGACCATAAGAACAACAACAACAAAAACAACAACAAGCAAATGCGATAAAAACTTAAATAAGAACTTCATTTAACATAAAATTTACTTTTAGAAAGTGAAAAGATTTTCAACACTTTAGAATGAAAAAAAATATGGTCAAACGTTGCACATAAAATATTTTATAAGTATTTTAAAAGCCTAAAAACTCAGTGAGGGGCATGCACCATAAGAAAAGTACTTACAACATGTTGTTGTGGAATGTGCTTCAGATGCAACAGTTTTATAGGCCAAAGGAAAGTATGAAGCAGGGTAGAATCATACAGGTAGTAGCGAAGCGTTAACGGACTTTTTTTTGGGGTTCGCATCTATCAAAATTTTTTTATGTTTTACTAACACACACGCACACACTCTACTAAACATTTGTTTCGAATGCAAATAAGAGAAGGAAAAGCAAGAAAATTCTTTATAGAGCAGAAAATGCAACCAAACACACATGTGAATATATAATTTTTTTTCCAAATTTCTCTTGTGCTTTTTGACAACTTCGAACCTACCTTGTTGTAGCTTCGACACTACCTGTATTATTCTACCATGGTATGAAGTTTGTAAAGCCAAACACTGCAGTAAAAGGCTTTAAGACATTTCTTCGGGAAAATGCAATTCTCTGATTCCAGTATTAACCACGAAAGAAACATGTTGTGATGACTTTCATACGAATATAGGAAAGACGAAAAGGACATAGCAAGTAAATTGATGTAGATGAGTGTGCGATCAAGGGTGGCTAAACAAGGAATTTAAAAAGCAACCGCCGAAGCAGCCATGAGATATAATCTTTTTTATTTCGATAACATTTTTTCTTGAAGCTTGCCTGTTTGACAAAATCAGAGTAGAGCTCATGGATCATAAACGTCATCTACTGCAGGTTTCGTTAAGCCAAATATTCACTCTTGTTCTGTAAAGGTACGGTCACACTTGACAAACATTTTTCCAAAAAAACGTAACCAGTACTTTCACTCAGGGTTAGTGTGATTCAACTTGGTTTTTATATCAGAAAATTAAGTCAATTATGCCGCAAAATGCTATTTTCATATTATGTATTTTTATTAAATTCGAACCCATATTAAAAAAATATTGTAATTAAAGAAAATACAATAACTTATTAAAATGAATACAAGCTAAGTTTTCCAACAAGTGAACTTACACCACTTTTATTAAAACAGCTCATGTACTGCTGTTCTTCTCAACCAAAATTCTCAACCGAATTAAAAGAAAATTACAAAATAAAAACAAAGAAAGGTCAACAATACGAGTATTAAAAACAAATATCGAGCGACATGTTTTCCTTGCTCTTTGTATATTAAATACAATGGAGCACATTTAGAGTCACACATTTAATTTAAAAATAGTTAAAATGCAACTTAAATTTAGCTGCCAACTTATAACACACTTCTATTCATAGTCGGTGTCTTGACATTCGCTAAATGGTTTCGACTTAATTTTACGATAAAAGAAAAATAGTCCTACTAGATATGGGAAAAAAGAAAATAAATATCAATTCCTATTTTACGTGATGGATAGTAAAAAATTTTTTTTCAATTTTTCTATTCTTCTTGCTGTTTTAAATGCATTAAGCAAAAGAATCTTGTCTTCATTTTTGGTCAGTATTTTCTGAATCTTTAGAACTGCGTATTGCAAAAAAAAATCACAGATTTACTTTGTTTTTTATTTGTTATCTAAAAAAAAGAAAAATTGCATCAATAATGAAATTCTCTGCATCCTTATCAAATCTGTACAGTTCATAAAATTCATCGTTATCTTTATTAAATTAGCAACTTAGCACTTGCGAATCTTTGCACTCTTTATTACTTCAATATCTTCACAATGGTCGCGTTCATAAGACGCAGCTGTTGAGCTCAACTGTTGAGCTCGACTGGTGTGAAAATGTTGTCAAGTCTTGAGTCCAACAGTTACGTCTTAGAAATGGCTTGATGAATAATTGGATAATGAACAGCTGATTAATGAACGCAATTGAAGAGAAATAAAAATGCTGCAAAAGAAATAATTTAAATTTGCTAAATTAATTAGTTTGGCTTATAATAAAAAATATGGACAACATATAATTTACAAGGAAGTTTTTGTTGGCAGGAATTTTCCATTTTTATTTTAAAATCTGCACCACAAATTTAATATTCACGACATAAAAATGAACAGAAAAATACTCCAATAAAATGATAATCCTGCGCCGATAGCATTTATATTTCTACGCTAAGCCGGCAGTGTGTTCAAAAATTTTTTGAACCTTATATTGAACTAATTATGCAATTAATATAAATAGACACCACAAAAAAATCGTCGTACATTTAACGAAATTTGTATTTTAATTAAATTTCTTTGTTTTCGTTACTTTATCGCATTTGTAATGCAACATTTTTACAGGATTCCGATAACTTCTGTTGCTTCTGGTTATACAGTAAAGGCCTTATTCACAAACGCTTTAACAATAACTTTATTAATCGTATGTGAATAAGGCCATAAGATCTAATGCTCTGCCACTAAATGGCGCCATACGTCGAGCAAGATTGATATCCCAATAGAATATGATATCACAAGAAATTTTCATTTGTTTTGTATTATAAATAAAACAAATGTGGACCAGATTTTGAATTAAAACTTTTAAAAATACAAGGGGTACAGACAAGAACATAGAGGAAAAGGACATACTTTTTTTGGCACCAGTACTCAGGGGATGACCCCTACATATGCAACGCATTGTACTGGAATTAGGAAAATAGGTTAAGGGAAGGGGGATAGAGAGAGTAATGTTTGAATCTTTACACGCTGAAAGTGACGGTAAAGATCTCTGCGGGAAGTTTATTCCACATACGAACTGTGCGACTGAAAAACGAATGCATGGTGCGTTTCACTCGCCATTCGACCACAAATGGATGGACTCGTAGTGAAAAACGTGTGGTACGGAAAAAATGTCGGGTATCAGGAACAAGCTACCTGATTTAATTAGAGCACATTCCGTTGTAGTAACGATAAAACAGCGAAACACACCGCTCGTTGCGACGATGCTCCAGTGAGTCAATAGAGTTAGTTACCTAACTGTCACTGATGAGCTTCTCCTGTACGCGGTCTACTAACTTCGAAATAGACTTTGAAGCACCGGCCTACACATGAGAGTTGTATTCCATTTTCGGTCGGATGTAGGTATTATAAATAGTAAGGAGATCAGATGATATGAAGTAAGTCTTACATTGTCTTAAAAAACCGAGGCACTTGAATGCTTCTTTTGAGACTTGAAAGATGTGATCTGTCCATCCAACATCACACTGGATCTTCATGCCAAGAACATCAAGGGCATCTGATACCACCCATAATTACAAATGGAGCAGGGAAAGAAACACCGTGGGGCGCAGCTAGAATTTTTATAGATATGAATTTGTTCTAAGAAATATCTACAAAAAAGACACTCAAAATGAATTATGATCATGCAAAGCGATCAAAAATAAATTCAACGGAATAAAGCAATTTCCATTTTTAATTATTATTTTTTAGTAATTTTTCTTCTGCATCTAAAAAATATTTGATTCTGCAAGTTTTTTTCTGAATAATTTTGATGTTTAAACTTCCTATTTGTAGTGATTTCGTTCGATTTCTGGAACTCAAAATACAAAAATATTTGTTAAGTGTTGTGTTTTTCTTCCGACGGGGTTTGATGCAATTTCCGTCATCACGGAAATTCATTCCAAAAAAAAAATATTTGGCTTTGAAAAATCCCTGGATTTAAAATCGCCTCGGCTTACAGAACTGAGCGGATAATATTTTATGTGTCATTCATGAGTATGTGGCCTTCTACTACAAGAAACTGAATTATTAACACCAAATTAAGCTTGAATTTTACTTGAAATTATGTCCAGATTTTACCGTTTCATTCGTTTTAAATTAACAAATATTATCTGGTTATTCCGTATATTGAAGTACTTTCTATGAAATGGCACTATTGTCACATAAACTATTTTTAAATGAACTCAAACACTTTAATTTGTAATTGTATGGGTTAAATTGTTATTTGTTTTTTTATAATTCAAAAAATTAGAAGACTGTTTCTGCGTTTTCGTATAAGTGGTCCGTTCTTTCTTCATCGTCTATTGAATTTGTGTCTTTAATACTTTTTTTTTGATTCTGTTCTCTGTTTGTGCAACACTTAGAAGAGCTGTGCTGCAACGTTTAGTTCAGTTCAGTTGAGTTCGTTTGTCTTCATTTATTCAATTTAAGTCCATTATCACATTTTCAAACATTTGAATTATTTTGAGTTGCGGCGATGTTGATGATGCTGATGCCGATGCCGATCATCATCGTCATCAACTTGACAATTTGTTCTTTTATTTCACTATATTTTTCTTTATTTTCATTGCAAATTTCAACTTTTAGTTTGTCCAACCAAAAGGCCACACACACATGCTTGCATGTATGCGTGCATTTCTACTGCTTGTTTGACCAAAATCTAACGTTTTCTTAGGCGGACCTAAATGATGTGTGTTCCCTAATTTAGTTGTTCATGTGAAACATTTATTTGTTCGCTTATTCGGTCAGTTCATTTTTATCAGTCAGTCAATTAAGATTTTTTTTGCTCTCGTTCTTTCTTTCTTTCTTTCTTTCTTCGTCATAAAATGTACAACAATAATTTTACAATTTAATTTAGTTTATTCCAATTTTACTTTGATGTGTTAGATGGGAATAAAGAAAAATTACATAGAATAAAATATTGGTCAAAATTGAATTATTGCGTGCGTGGTTGTAAATTTCAACTAAAATTGTCTTGTTATTTTGTAAGAAACGATTATTCCCATTTAATTTTAATTGACTTACAAAAGTGAGAACTTTTATAATTCCGCTGAAATGTGTTGCTGTCATTGTAGCACAGACAAGAGGAAGTAGTTATGTAAGCATCATTTACACGTGTACATTTTATACAATACACTTACTTACACTCTTGTTGGAATAGCTTGAATAATCGGCTGCAAAAATTAAAGACAATAATGATTGGTGTCAATTTAAAAACTTATTTTTATTTTGGTTACACTGTGCTACACGATCAATGATAGGACTATTTCGATTACACTGAATTCGCGCTCGAGCAATATCTTCGCAAAAAAAAAATAGATTGAATTTCAAATACAAAAACTCTTCAAAAATATTTAGACTATTTTTTGATCACAAATTTAATTGCCACCAATTTAAGTTTTTTTTAATGCTTCATTGCAAATTTTGAAGAATGTATTTTTGCTACACACCTTTCTGTAAATATTTGGCAGTTGAATTCTGTCAAACTGAGCTCCATCCAGCTATTTCGCCTTCTTCATTAAACTCGAATTTTCATATTAAGTGTCTTCTTTATACTTTCTTGAAGGTTATTTATTTATAAAACAAATTTTTATATATAATTTTTACATTTTTAAACGTCCACAAAACTTGAGAATAATTTGCAGATATTATATATTTTTTTTGCTTATCTTTCAGCTCTTCAGATAAATGTAAGATACGAGTAATTGTCAAGTATGTCTACAAAAACAAACATAATATGAATTTACTGTGAATTTAAGCAAATGTTAAATTGTTCCTTTCGCTCACCTCCCTCGTGCCATCTATCATCTATCTGGCTTTCTTACAATACCAGTGAGTGTTAAGTGTTTGTGGTGTAACATTTCAAAACTGATGAAATGGAGTGTAGAAAACACCAGTGCAAAGTACTTTGTCTGTGGAAATAGTTTGCTGTTTTAATTTTTTGTTTCGTCAACTCGTTGTTGAAACTGTTGTCTTGTATTTGGCAAATCGTTTGTAATCTTATCTTGACCTACAGAGATAATAATGTTTTCCCACTTTACGAAAATGTCTTAAGTTAATAAATAAAATATGAAATCTAAGCAACAGCGTTCAGTAAAATAACTGCCAGCAATAACTCTCCGCTACAGTGTATGACAATAATCGTATATAATTAAGGCTGAGTAAAGTAAATATAGTTCCTCTGCCATAAACACATTTAAATAGAAGAAATTTAAAACGTCTTTTTCTAAAAAAATTTTCCATGTCTTTTTTTTTTTAATTTTATAGCAAACATTATAAAGGTTTCAAAGGCTTTGCACAAATTTAGCACAAATTTAAATGATATCTAGGAAATTCCATATGTTTTCTGTTTTCCAACTTAAAATTGTTTTATTAGATTTTTTCTCAGTGGGGCCGATGGCAAAAATAGTACTATACGAGTATCTTGATTAGGTATGTCGAAGTCAAACTGTATTTAATCTATTGCAAATTGTCGAAGTCGAAAATTATTTAAACAAAAATCTTAGATAAGGACATAAGCTTTCAGAAAACTAAACTAATGATTAGACTACAGGATGAGCATGAATCGATTTATAAAATTTCTTTTAGTTTTAATTAAAAAAGAAGACACATTTTTACTTTTTTTGATGTTGTCTTATAGTTTAAAATAAATTCGCAATTAATTTTTAAAATTTTTATTTTTAAACTGGATTTTAATTTGTTTTTGAAATATCTTTCGAAAAATTTATGCAAACAAATTAAAAAAAATAGTTTTCTACTTGTTAAATAATGTGCTAAAGTTTTTAAATAGTTATCTCAATTTATATGCTATTAATAGCTTGATTGTCAACATTTTCTTGATATAATAATTCATTTAAGTTGTTATGAGCTTAAGACATTTTTTTCAGCAAGTTTTTCAAAAATTACACTCAAATTTATTGTATCGAGTGCCTATATTTTCACTCACGCTCATGTACGCTCACAATAAAAAAATTCCTCTTGCACGCCCATGCATGCTCAGCACGACCTTATAATTTTGGCTCACATTCATGCACGTTTGCGTGGTTAAAACCAAATTTAGTCACCATCATAAAAACTCAGGCTCACGAAAGACTTACGAAAAAAAATTATTAAAAAAAATGAAAACTAAATGAATAAAAATTACACTAAAGCAAAAAAAAAATCATGCAACAATAACGGCAAAAATCTCACGCACACTCAATTTGTTTATATTCACGTTCAAGCACGCACACGTAATTGAAACGCGAAACCAATCACGATCATGCGTGATCACTTTATCTAGACAGATAATTTAAAAATTATACCCAGAAGAGTGCGAAGATACATAATTTATATGAAATCACACCCAATTTCACATTAAAACTTCATTTTATTCAATGCACTTAATGCTAGTAATGCATTAGATCTATTTATGAATTGTTAAAAATACAATTGCAAATACTACACATATGCGTTGTAGTGATCAGATCAGACTCTGTGAAGGGAATCGAACCTGTAGTCTCCAGGCTAATAGGAAGCATACTGTCTACTGCGACATTCGTTCTATAAATTTGTGACAATTGTTTCAAACATAATAAGTCCATGACTTGTAAATATTGGAGTGGAATCAAAAAGTTACGAGTTGCATGCTGCGATCATATCACGCAAACAGCTTAATGATATTAAAATGTAGACAACTTAACTAGGATTCGTAACCCACACGTTGAAGTTGGATCTAAGAACTATGATAAAAATCTTTAAATTGTTGCAATTGAATCCTAATCCCGTTTGGAAGATATCAACCCTCTTTTTTCTACTTAATGAATGAATGATACCATTTTTGATCGTGGCTGAATATGTCATTCGTTTACTTCAGTGACATGTTGGAAAATATGACAAAAAAAAAATCAAAATATCTCTTTACTGCATACAAAACATTCACATGAAAATTTTGCACTCACGCTTAAATATACATACTTGCGGGATCCCGAATGATCTACTCGAATTATTTCAGCAATTTATTTATAGGAAAACTTATATGAAAGATTATTAATTACTACGTTCGGTTTCTATAAATAGGAAAGACCATTTGATTTGAAAATTTCTATTGAAAACAGAAATAAAGAGCTCAAATTTGTCTTTTCGAATTGCTACCCACTTAAATAAAAACCATGAATGAATGAAACTGTCACCTCAGCTCCCCTAAATTTAATTTTGTAGTCTATTTTATACATCAGTCAATGATTGGCCTGCTCATTGTTTTTAAAAATATCTTTATTTGCAAACGATCTTCATAATTAACCCAAAAATGACGGGAGGCACACCTTTTAATAGATTCGTATGTTTCGTTTTATGTATGACTGATAAAATCAATATTGAAACTGTCTCTTTTGTTCATTTTGGCATTTGCTCTCAATAAATATGCAGAACACAAAAAAGAAAACAAATACATACATACAAGAAAAGAACTGAAAAGGTGAGGTGGTATAAATAAGTGACGAGCTACATGGTTTGTTAAATGAATTGAATTAACAAAAAGTGAACAACAAAGTGAACATAAACAAAAGATATGATTTGAAAGAAAAATAAACTGATATCAGGGCAGCTCCAACTTAAAAAAAAGAACCATGCCGTTCTAGTACAAGTAGACGAGCGAAGCAATAAAATGTTTTGAACCCCAGAAAGAAAATAAAAAACCAACAAGAACAAAAGAGGATGGCATTAATTTTAAATGTCGAATGTAGCAAATTCATACAAAAAACACAACAGACACATGAATGCGCTAGCCTGAATGTGTGTGTGTGTGCTAATCGATAATCAATGAAAAATAATTTGTTATTTCTTTAACAATTTGGTGACAATCATGACGCGATAATGGAGCTCGAACTCTTTTTGGAAGTAACCACAAACATACACATTTAACTTTTGAAAACTTTGATCATGATAAAAAACCAAAACAAAACATAAAACAACAACAACAACAAAAGTTTAGATGAACAAAGAATTTAGCATTTCCTGTTTAATCTTTTTTGCTTTTGTTTTAGCTTTTTGTCTAGGAAAGTTTTTTTTTGTTTGTTAATTTAAACGCATCAATGACTTTGATGACATACTGAGTATACTCATACTCATACATATGTACAACTGTTTATAACACTTATTTGGTTTGATACTTGAAGTTGCAATCGCACATATTCTTATATGCATACGGACAGACATTTAAAAGGCTGCAGATTATAATGCAAATATTTAAAAAAATATTTCTAGCCGTAGAATAGTGGCAGAACTACTCCAGAAGCCGTTAAAAAATACGGAATAAAAGAAATCGCATGATTGGAGGGAAGATGTGCACGTAAGTACATACAGTGTAGCCTCGTTGTACGCAACCCTCGATATGCGCAACCCCTTGCTTAACGCAACACCCAATTTCTTAACATTAATAACTCTGTAAACGCAACTTTTCAAAACAACTAAGGCTTTTTTTGTTTATTTTTAGTCTGGTTTTTATATAAATAAATTCAAAACTAATCTTTGGAGGATATAATGGTATTGCAAAAGATTCGTGAAATTGCTGTTCAAAAAATATGACAAGCACAAAAACTCAGTCGAAAATTTCAGATTTTTTCCCTTAAAAACATGAATCTTTAACTCGATAACAACCATCAGTAAAAATTAACATAAATTTGAATGTATATTTTATAAATTTTTTATTAGCTGTATATTTTGTTTTTCTGTTTTTATTCTTTATTTCAATCAAATAAATACGATTATTAAAAGCTAACATTAGCTTTTTTTATAAAATTCTTGATTGGTTTAAAATAAGCTTTTAAATAGAAAAATATGACTAGAAATTTGTGACTTGGTTTGCGCATCAACTCAGTTATCGCATCAGGCCAAAATTTCTATTGGTTGCGTTTACCGAGATTACACTTTATTTATAATAGAAAATATGAATATATTTAGAATATGAAGTATATACGTACATGTGAATGTGTTTAAAATATCCTCGAAGCCGAATGAATTAATTCCTTTACCATCTGCATATATTGCTGTCGCGTTTAAGCACTTAAATGTTTTTATCTTGCTTTAATTATTTTTCTTTTTTTTCGAGTGTCATACATACGAGAGTGTCAACGAATAAGAACACTTTTTTCTTAGTTATTAATTAATTAAAAGTATGACTTTATTTTGATCTTTTACAGAAGTACAGAGAGAATAATCCACGTAATAAATAAATATCCGTTTGTATGCTGCCAGTTGTTGGCATAATTATTCGTTTGTTCGTTTTATTTTTTTGTTGGTTTGATTTCTGCTTTTGAATTACATTATTTTTTATTTAATTTATTTTTTTTGTTATTTTAATCATTTCGTCAACATTGAACTTAAACTGCATTAACCCTTTGATGACACATTTAAAAAAGTACTTCTGAACACACAGAAACATAAAAAGTAAAATGTCTCTTTGTTTTTGTTAAATTAATTTCCTTTGCAGCAACAACAGCAAAATTAATTGCTTTGACTTGTGTTGTCTTAATTTGTCGTCCGTCTTTATTATTTTTATTTTTATTTATTTTTTTTGTTAATTTTAGCAACAAAAGAAGGCAAATAAAAATTATCTCATCTTTTAACTAAGATACCTTTTGGTTTCTCTGTACCAAAAACTTCAATCGTTTAAACAAAAGTCTTTAATATATTTTCGTTATTAAGATTAAAAAAGAAAGGAAACAAAATTGTTAATAAAAACCAAAGGATTGTCAGGGACGTGATAGTTTATAAAGTTAAAGAAAATTTCAAAAAGAAAATAAGATTTCTTTTAATAAATTTAGCTTTTTATGAACTATTTTAAATAACGAAGACTGTTCCAGAATGCCTTGTCTGAGAATCGAAAAGAACATAAGGAAAAATTTCTTCCTTTTAGCTGGTCCTCCTTGATTGCTTTGAAATCACGTTAAAAGTCTACGATACTCTCTAAAATAGCTCTCAAAGTAGATTCCTGCTAGCTACTGTTCTCTCCAAATTTATATTTATGAATTTAGTTTAAAGTTATTAAACTGGCTCGAGTTTGGGGCTAGAACTTAGTAAATTCTGTTGATATGTTCTTAAATTATTATTATTATTGAGAGAGGAATAGTTCGAAGCGATTTACTCTAGCAGAACGAAACAGTGCTGTTTTCGTTAGTCGCTACAGCATGATCTTCAGACCTAATATGCTCATTTATTTCCACTACTTTTTAAATGAATGCTACAAGTTATGAATATGTAGGAATTATTTATCCGAATTATATTACGATAAATCATGCAAGAATTTTAAAAACTTTTTTTCATATTCATTTTATTGTCATTAAACAATTCGCTTACTATGAATTTCCCCAACTCTGGCAGTCAGACTTTAAGTTTCCTTTTTTCGCCTCTCTTTTAGCTTAAGCGTAGAACTCGAGCCCGATAAAAGCTTTCAATTAAACTAAAATTATTCGAATAATTATGTAGAAATAAATAAGTTTATTAATTAAAAAAAAATTGTTTTTGATTGATTTTTAGAATAACATTTCCACTTTTCAGAAAAGTCATGTCTCTAAGTCCCCGCAGTTAATTCTGCATCCGGCTAGTTCAAGCTAAAGTTTCAGGAAAGAACCAGCAATAAAAAATTTTCTCAACTAGACTCGATCTTATTTGGATGCGTGTTACTCTATAAGACAATTAAATATCAGTCAATGTTTTATTATATTATTATTATTATTTTTTGTTAACTTGTTGTTATTGCTTCAAGATGTATTTGTAGTTAATTCTAAATATTTTAATAAGTGTCTACATACCGCAACCTTGAACTTGCAGCAACTGAGAAGTTAATAAATAATTGCAGCTAAAATTGTACAATAGCAAAAAAATATATAAACAACAAATTAATTTTACTTGGGCAGTGCGAGAGCACAGGAATTACGTATGCGATGCTATTTGTTGTGCTTGCTATTCGCTCTGCTATTAATTTGACGTTACAAATACACAAATTATACAAGTAGAAATAATAAAAGGTAATTTTTATAATAAAGTCAAACATCATTAAAAAAAGAATAAAGTTTAATTTGTTTGGTTAAAAAAAAACAACAATAATGCAAAAAATTAAAGAATAAAAAATACAACAACAAAAATACAATCAGCAACAACAACAACAACGTAAACAATATATTTCTTTAAGTGAAAAATGAAAATGAATGAATAAAAGAAGAATTAAAAAAGTGTATAAAGTTTAAAGTATAATTAATTACTTTTATGCATTTATATTTGTGTTAAACACAATCATATAATTTTGATTTTAAAAAAGATTTAAAAAAATATATAATTTTTTTTGCAGCTGCATTATGATAACAATTACACTCGAATCTTTATTGTGGAATGTAGCAGGGAAATAGAGTTTTTGCGAGAATTTGAATCTCACGTACACATATTTGAAAATTGGCATCATCACCGTTCAGTCTGAGCTTTAGTGAGTTATGGCTGACGACTGTTTGCTGTTGACTATCGTTATCATCACGGAATCCTTTGTAATCGCTAGCATTTGCTTTTGGGCTGAGGTCGCCATGGCATGATTCTCAGTGTAGTGCTTGTCCGGGCTGCACATTTGCACTCAAAGTACGCTGGCGTCTCAGCTTCTTCCAAAAATATTATGCTAATATTATCTTTTCTGATGCCAGGTAGTATTAGAAGCTTCCAAATTCTGTTACAAACCACTTCGTTTTCTTGCCAAGGAGCTTCTTGAAAACCACTCTAATCTGCCCAAACTTGCTACATTTTTGTAAAGTTTTTAAGATCATGAATTTCGGATAATCTAATTGTTTGAGCCGCCAGTTCGATTCCGAGTGCCACTCCACAAGTCGTTGCAGCGCATTTCTCTTTTACAAGTTTATCTACTGCATCGTTTCTTTGATTTCTTCAGCCGGTTTCACTTTTATTTCAGTTTTGTACGTTTCCTCGTGATGGACATGGAGTCCTTGTCATTGTAGCAAAAGCTATTCACAACGCGAAGACTAGAGTCTGTCATGTGATCCGCATCAGCTTCCGAGGCAACACCGGAAAACCTCTTTTTATCTACAGAGAAACGCAAAGATCTCTTGTTTGTATGTGATCCGCATCGTTGTCTCATGATAGAGCTTAAATTTAAATGGACTCCAAACATGTGCGTCTCTTCCTGGTCATCACTATCCATCTTGTGTTGTTCCCCTCAGTCCCTTCGGAGCAAATTTATTCTCCTGCACACAGTTCCATCTACAAATGTAAGTAAATATTTTAACTGAAGGTTGACAGTTATCCAAAGCCCATACACTAGAAACCTACCATGTTCTTTGATATGCTTAAGATGTTTATTCCATGGCAATTTTTCAGAAGAGAGGGTTCTTCTAGAGAGCCTAGCCAGTCATAAAGATACTGATGGTATGATCCACCATGAGGAGGTAGCAGTCCCACTACTGACTGTGTATCTTTTAGCACGCGCTATGTGTCTGACATACGACAGTCTTTTAATTTTGCGATCTCCAGGCCAGGGGAGCGATATTTCCACTAAAAACCAATAAAACTTTTTCTTTTTTATGGCGTTGCTAAAAGGTATTTTTGCAAAATTATATGTTGCAATTTACACGAAGGCTTTTTTGCTTAACATTTTATGCAATTCTCTTTCGGAGTTGCTACATCGTTGAATAAATTTTTACCGCTTTTGATCTGAAAATGTAAAAAAGTCTGTCTGGAATTCCCCTCCAAAATCTTTAGCAGGACCCGCCCCTGACTTTTATATTGCATTGGCGGGAAAAGTACGCCTTTAAAACTAATTCCTATTTGGAGAAAATAATTTTTTGTAATTTGTTTTCAAATCACAATCAAAAACAGTCCCTCACCCCCGCGAATAATCACAGAACTCATCCCTTAAAAAATATATTATGTATATATTTTGCGTGTTAACATTTAACATCTTTCAGATTCTTAAAAAAGAAATTCCCTCTAAAATATATTATATATTTTTCATATTTTGATGTTCGTTTATTTAATTGGTACATTAAACATTCAGTTGTTGTTTGTGTGATTTTTTTTGTTTTGCTATTTTTTTTCATTTTACAACTAAAAGATCATTCTACATTTTTATTATTTGGTATTTTTACATATTTATACAGTGCTTTTTTCAAATTTCATGGTCATATTAATTATAGTTAAATACAATACATGTTGTATTTAGATGTACATACGAAGTGTTCGTATCTACAAGTACGTATCAATGTATATTTGTATATTAATGTGATATGCACGAACAATGAATAGAATAGAAAAAGTAAATAAAAGTGGCGGCAGCAACAGCAGCAACAGCAGCAACAGCAGCAGCAGCAGTTATAGAATAGTCGGACATGTATGTGGCAACATTTTCGAAGTCATAATTTATTTGCATGCAAACTATTTTCCTTCATTTTGCGGTTGCTTCAATGGAATGCATTAAGAATATTATTTGAACAAAAAAGTTTTAAATGTTTACGCACAGAAAACTTTTATATTGTCGAAAATAAATTTTATGCTTATGAACGAACCACTTGGTGTCAGCAAATAAATGTTATCGTTGTTATAACAACAGTCGATGGGAATCTGATTTGCCACTTGCAATTATATTAATTTTTTCGAAAATAAATACAAGACAAACCTGAAATTATTTTACTACAATCGTGTCATGATAGTTTTGGCCCTTGGCAACCAGGACGTTATTACTGACTAAGCAAAGTGGAACATTAGAAAAAGCAAAGTAACCTTTCTGGCCGGAGACAGTACGATCGAATTCAATTGCAATAAATGTTGTAGGTAATGCAACATATTATGAATACAACATGTTATCTGTAGCGGTGCGGCTCTGCAAAGACACTGGCAAGCGTTTCATTAAGGGATCGCTTCAGGAATACACCACTAACTCGCCCGTTAAAGTTTACCAAAATTAGCTTAATCCCTTCTCATGACACACATTCTCTATTGCTTAGACGTTTATAGCGGTGCTACAAAAAACTATCTTTAAATAAGTGTTTGTTTTATATTTTTGGACTTCGGCGTTTTTGAATCTGTTTCTATATACTCCTTTAACTTTGTACCTTTAGGGACTTCACCAATACAGTAGCATCTCCCAAATTGGAACCACTTTGTCCACCGTTCAGTTCGTATTTCTGAAAAGTTCGAATTTCTGGGCATTTTTTTTTCACAGAAAATTATATAATTATAATAAAACTAGTTATGTAAGTTTTATTTTAACACAAACAATTTTAATTTATTAACATTTAATTTATTGAAAATATTACATTCATAGAAAAACTAAAAAATTTTTTTCAATTATTCTGTATTGGTTTTTAATATAAAACCAGTAATACTTGTTTGATTTTTTTATTTATTTAAACTGGATACAAGGATATCGTTACGGACGTGCAAAAGGTTAGACATGTGTTTACTGGAAAATATATCACTGGTTTTGCACCATTTTATAACATTATTGATGTGTTCAAGGACTTTTAAATGAGGAATAGCTGGTGTTATGTCGATAATATCGACATCGCTGCTATCTGAAGCCTCCTCATCGCTATTCTCTGTATCAGATCTGTCAGTAAACACATCTTCATTCCATTCATCGATTTCATTTACATTTACGGAATAGTTTTTCAAAATTTCATTCAAAAGATCTAGATTTATTTGAAGAACTTCATTGCGATCCTGATTTCGTTGAGCCAATTTTGCTAGTGACAAATCATCATCGCTGTCGTAATCGCCTGAGACCCAATTTGTAGTGAATAAACAAATAAAAAACTTTAATTTGCGTTTAATTTGGTTTTTGCCTATTTAGTTCAAAATCATAGAAAAAAGTATTTTATAGTGGAAATAAAAACTAAAAGAAACACTTCCAGAAATTAGAATCTGTGGTTGTAATATCAGAGCGTGCAATACATTAAAATGGCGGGTTCTAATTTCTGGACGGTTCGAAATTGTGAGATTCTACTGTATAAGAGTTTTATCAACTTTACATCGTATGGCAATAACGTATGCACCATCATCTGTTGTATTATTTCTTCGTTTATCTCGTTGTTCATGAAATCTCAAATTAATCTTGCCGAAAATTTTTCAAAAAATCGTTTTTAGTGAGACTTTGGAGTAGACTTCCCAAAAAACTAAAAATATTCATTTACTCGAATTCAGTTATTAAAAATAAGTATTTTTCTAAAACTTTTTAATATTGGCATTAATATGACTAAAATTAATATTTAAACCTAGAAATTCATCAAAGGATTCCTTTAGTGTTAATAGTATATTAAGTTTGTATTTAAATAACTTTCTGTTGATTACTTATTAAATAAATAAATAAATAAATAAATAAATAAATAAAAAACAAAACAAAAAAATTCTAAGTGGTTCCCATGACCCAAAAAGTTCTTCATTATATTTAGTTTGTTTCCTTTCGAGTGTACTTGTACTTGTACGAGTGCCCATGACACCACTGGAATGGCTCATATACGCCTATGGCAGTGATAGCTGATGGCTGTGGCTTAAGGTGGGTAAATTTGTAATACTTAGAGCCTATTTCACCAATTCTATTTAAATATCAATTCATTTTTAAAAGTCGGTTTTCATTTTCATCAACATATCGACCCCTGTGCTCGAAATGATCGTATGTTACACTTTTTATGAAATCGATTTTTTATGCAAATTTGTTCTAAACTCATTAATTCATCTGTTGACAAAATATTATAGCGATAAATATAATAGATATGAAGACAACACGATGCATGATTTTAAAGTATTTAGCAGTTTCATAGTACATAATAGTAACAAAAATAGTAATAAAAACGTTCTCCTGGAAAATTTAGGTTTTATAACATACGATAATTTGAATAGTTCGCAATCTCATTTTAAATATTGATTCCATTTTTGTTTGTTATTTTTTAAATTAACAGCTAAAAGTTGTGGCTGTCATATTCAATAGCAAATTTCTTGTGCTTCAATATTTAAGTTGAAGCAAATAAAAAATTTTTTAACAGACTTTAAATAAAGTTCTTTAATTTAATTACTGTGTCTTTAGATTTTAACTTTTACCCAGACTGATAAATCAAGTAGGAGATTATTTATATTTTTTGAAAATGCCACAGCATGCTCTGAACAGCCTAAAAAACTGAATATCAAAATTGCAAAGAAGTCGCAATATAGAGTGAATTATATTGAGCTATAGTTCGAAATTTGTTCTTAAGAAAGAATTGGACACAAAAAACACTACGACCACATCATTGTTTGGTGTGTGAGTTTCAATTAAGTTGACCTTGTTCCTTAGATATTTGCCTTGTGGACAATTATTTATATAAAGATAGTTCCAAGTTTTGATCTAATACAAAATACAAATTAGTTTGAAATAAAATTCAATATTGTTCGACAAAAAAATCTTAAAAAAATCATCACAAATAATCATTTGGAAATCTGAATCCAGAAGTCTGCAAGAAAAAAAATTCAATATTTCAAAAAGAAACTTACAAAACAAATTTCAATATTATTTTGGGAAAAAGTGCGAATAAAAATTTAAAATACTAAAATATTAGCAATTCCCGTAAAAAGCACCAACAAATTTCATTAGTTTAATGTATCTCCTAGTTACATAATTATATATGTATGTATGTATGAATGTACGTATGTATGTATGCATGTATTCAAATAACTGCTGCTGTTAAGGTCGCAATGAACAAAAAAATATTTATGTATATAAAAATCATGACATAAAACTAAAGCTGATGGCGTAATTAAAAATGTGACATTTTTTTTCTTTTCAACAGCAAAAGGAAGCTTTTTTAAACAATAGAAAAAGAAACTGCGCTCAATACGTGCTTTAATATGAAATTTAAATACTTACGAGTACTATAAAAAAGCCAGCAACGTTTAGTTTACTGCTGCTTTTTTAATTTAAAACTTCTTTTTTATTTAACAATTGTGTCAATATGTTTAACCAGCATACACACTCGTGCATTTAAAATGGTACAACAAAAAAAAAAGAAAAACAGAAGATAAGAAAAGTATATAATTTTCACTTTTTTCGGAAGATCCATCATCAAATACAAGTACGGTGGTTCGCAGAGTTTGCATTGGATCGGCCAAGAGAGACAAGTGTCATCAGTTGTCTAAAAAATGTTTATTCGGTCTGTTGTATTTGTAGCTGTTTTGTAAGGGCAAATATCATTATATTATACTGTCAATAAATAAAACAAAAACACAAAAAAGCTTACAGACATTAATATGAAGAAGCAAAAAAAAAAAAAAAATAAACACTTTCTTATTTGGCTTCTGCTCTTTTTGTACTTTTTGGTGCGGTTGCTGGTCTTCATATGGTTGATTGCTTAAATACTTCAATTGTGGTGCTGCTGCTTCCTTTTCGTAATCGTAAAATAACAATTTTAATTTTTTCCTTACTTTTTTTTAAATAAACAATTGCAAAATTGTGTGCATCACTTTTTCTTGTTTCATCATCTCATAAGAAAAAAATAAGAATAAAAAGTCATAAAAAGTGAAAATCCAATGTCTGAACAAAAAAAAAATCAACGAATAAAAACGTTTATGTTTGTGTTTTATGTTTTAGACGTGAGCACTCATTTCATCATTGTCATCAACATCATCAAACGCATCAACAACAAACATCATCATAATCGTCGCCAGTACCTCTAGCAGCATTGCAATGAATATCATCATCATCATCATCAATATCACACAGCAACAACAATTACTACGCCCGAGTATCATTGGGCATGGGTGACGCCCTAAATAAATTTGTATTTTACTGAATAATTGAGAGTGCGTACAGATTAAAGAAATCTCAACAATAGCAACAGGAGCATTAACAAAGATACAACGTACACCAAATCACTGACGACTGCCAAATACTGGAACTATAAATTGAGGTACATTTTTATACTTAACACGAATCTATAAGTCACTTATTAACTTTTGTTTAAAAAAATTGCAAACAATTTTTTTTTTCTTAATTGTGTTAAATTTTCAGAAAAAGCAGCTTTAAAAAAATTAGTTTTAAAACAAATACTTTTTTGAAAAAGTCCCTTATGGAAAAATTTCAATTTAAAGAAACTATATTTTCAAAAAACAAGACCTTTAGCAGAAAGCATCTTTCAGAATAGGTAGGTAACCTTTTA
Source organism: Gymnocheta viridis (assembly GCA_956483585.1). Taxonomy (NCBI): domain Eukaryota; kingdom Metazoa; phylum Arthropoda; class Insecta; order Diptera; family Tachinidae; genus Gymnocheta; species Gymnocheta viridis. The sequence goes on along the minus strand of OY101440.1, from coordinate 44,602,603 downwards.
TAAAACCTGCTTTTAAAATATCACAGTCTAAAAAGTACATTAAGAAAAAATATTTCTTCGAAATGAGTAGATTTTCAATAAAAAATACCCCTTTAAAAAATTTCATTAAAAAGGAATACATTTTACAAAAATTATCTTTAAAAAATATTCCTTTTAGAAATGCATTTTTCAAAAAAAAAGTCGAAGAGTTGGAAGGTTGAAATATTTTACACAAAGATTTGTGATAAAGTTCTGAAGTTCTGAAATAAGTCTTAAACGACCCAAAATCTCAGATCGTCAGGAATAAGTCAAAACTCGAAATGTCTGAATAAATCCGAAACTAACTGTTAATATATTTTACGTTTTGACTTATTTTTAGCCTTCAACTAGAACTTTCAACTTTAATTTCTTCAAAGAGTTGCATTAGAATTTGATGACAAATACTTTTGTGAAACATTTTATCTCTCTGGCTCTTTAACTTGTCTGTATGTTTTGTATCTTTGTGAAAACTGGCCAAAGAAGTACCTCTTCTTGAAGAGTTAAAGGGTTAAAATGTTATGTTTTACATCTTATACATGGTTTGCTATGTCGATCGACAATAAATATTTCCAAAAGAGGAGCCACTTTAAGCCCCCAAGCCACTTAAACTCTTACAATACCGATACACGTATTTATGTATGTACTTGTTGATCCCCTTTACCAGAATCTTGTTATTTTGGCAAAAATTCAATTTTGTTATGCAGTGAAATTAATTAAATTAAATTTTATTAAAAACTATTTTCAAAATTTTCAAATTGAATTTATTCTAATACAAAAAATTTTTGAAATTTAATCTAAGATATATTTTTTAATTTACCAATTTTACATACATATCAATTTTTCAGAATATGTGATTCACGCTGGGTGCCCCTGTAAACTTGCGGATAGAGTCTTAGGATATTAGTGTGGGGGTCGCAGATTTGATTGCTGCCACAAGACCTTGGCACACGCTGTGATAAACAAACACTACTGAAGTTTTCTATGATGGTGGATCAAACAAAATAAACATTTCAACATGAAATGAAATTAAATTCAGGAAGGAATGGCAAACAATAACAACATATTGACAGACAACAGCATCAAGGCTGTCAGTCAGTCGTACAAAGTAGAAATATCGCAGCAGGTAAGAAGAATCTGTAATGTGAACATGCGCTCACATAATTTTGGTTGAATAGACGGTTGATGGTTGGGCGAAGCTCGCCATAAGAAAGTGAAATCTATGATGTACAAGAGTGTGCTGCTGCATACTCCAACATGTTACACCGTATGTACACGTATTGTTCAATTCACTTTAGATGAGTTCAGTAGATGGCGATGACGCTGACGATGATGATAATGACGTTTAGCTAATTTGTTGTTGGGATTTTTTATGTACTAAACGTGTTCAATATGTTGGCGGATTGGGGGACATAAAACATATTGTATGTATTCGCGTTCGAAGACGTACGAATGAACGATCTGTTTTATGGAATTATAAAAATTTTTGTTGTCGACATTTTATCATTGACACACCATCTTGTTTCTCCTCAATAACAGTTATTTTTTTTAAAGGCATATAAAGATGCACGACCAGCAACAAAAACCTCAACAGCAACAATAAGGTTTACATGAACAACACCAACAACAAAAAACAACAAAACGTTTTTGAGGTTATTGGGTTATAAATACTCGATTCAAAAGTATTTTTACGATTATGATTTAAAAATTAACTTTAAGGCGAACTTTATTAATAAGAAGTAATAACAATAAGTAATAATAATATTATTAATAAAAAATTAAATACTATTAAGAAATTTATCAATTTTATTGGCTTTACAAAATCATGCACCTTCTTGTTTTAAGCATGTTGCTGTCTGTTGGGAGTTTTTTTTTGCTGTTAAAAGAAAAAATTATTTAAGTTTTTTTTTCTCTTAAAAATGTGTTCAAGTACGTCGAGTATTTCTTAATAGCGGTTTCTTTCAATATTTATTATCTTTTGAGTTAAACAAAAAGAAAAATTTATATTTGCGATGACACAGGTGAAACTAATTAGGACACACTGCGCAACTGTATGAGTAGATAGATGGATGTCTCTCTTGAATACATATTTTTTCAGTATAATTTACGAACCAATAACAAAATTATAACTTGTTGAATTTTTGCTTTAGCAAATAATAAAGGTAAATAATATTTGTTTCAGAATATTTAAAAAAAACGCAGAGTTTTGTATTTAATTAAGAAAAAGAATGTCAATGATCGAGAAACAATTGTTGGATATTTTCAACACGAAAAACCTTAAAAACAGTTGGGACAAGTAAACAATTGAAATAATTTTATATTATTCTTTGAAAAAAGAAGACAAACAAACGTAGACATTAAAAAAGAATTGAAATAGTTTTGTTTATAATGAAAAAAATTATATATGTATGAATGTAGATATTTTCAATAAAATAGATCATTAAAAATCACCATCACCAACATGTTGCTCATGATGATCACCATCTTTATTACATATTCATCATGCTTAATTATGTACTCATTAATCTATCCTTGTTCTAATCTTGCAAATTAGAAATAAATAACAAGAAACTAGCGTCTCAATGTGATCTTTAGGAAACTTTGACCCTTTTGCAAAACACTTGATAATAAGCTTTCCATGATAAAGAAAGAAATACAGACAACATTTGAATAAATGGCTTTATTTACAAGCACGTAGTTGTACTCACATACATACATTCTTATTTATGCAAGTATATGTACACATGTGTGTGTGAATGTGTGTATGTACTAATTAATAATATTTCTTTGCATCTTTAATTAGAAAAATAAAAAATAAAAAATTAGAAAAAAAACTAATTACTACTGCATGTCTATTATCTCTCTTCTAAGTCATGGAAATTTTCAAGGTTACAAATAGTTGGAATTACATTCAGAAAATGTAGATTTTAATACATCTTTTTCCACAATATAAAATAATATATAAAATTTACTTGTGGAAATAAAATTAAAAATAAATATGTATGTTCTTTGAAAAGTCTTTGAGAAAAGAGAAACGTCATTCAAATAAAGAGAAAACTGAGATAATTTTTCAAGAGCTTTATTGTGCTAAGATAAAATCCACAGCTTCTCTCGGGAAAAATAATAGAAACTTGATCTCAAGTTAAAAGAAAAGAGTTTTTGTATTTTTAAATAAAATTTCAATATTGAAAAATTCGTGATTGGATATATTCCCCCAAATTAATTTTAATAAGTTTTCATATATTGTGGATGCAGGCATACAGACTAGCTCTACCCACAACAAATGAAAACTTTTACAGCAATACGGTGTTGAATTGGTCATTAGGTTTGATAAAGCGTTCGGCATCTTCGCAGGCTTGCAGACTTTGAAAATTTTTTATTCATGATCACGTAAACAGCTGAAGTTAAAGAATAATATCAGCACATGTTCACTAATACTCGTATGAGTTTGGCAAATTCTGTCGAGCCTCGAGTTTTTCTATCAGGCGCTTGCGCTTTGAATTCTAATTCTGTCGAAAAGTGTATTAAAACATCTTTTATGGCGTTTTCTTTACTAAAAAAAGTGCAACACTTTTTGCTCTTTTTATTGAAAGTTTACAATATAATGATTTTTTGAAGCTGTGAATTTAATAGAAATTACTGTATCATCACTTATGAGGCAAAATTTTTGTCGTAAGAAAACTTTGAATAGCAATTTTTTTTGATAAAAAGTAAAAGAAATGTTACATATTTTTAGAAAAGAAAACTGCATTAGTTTCCAAAAACAAAAATAATTTTTTCTACACAAAATCCTTTTTTTTTTAATTTACGAAAAAAATCTCTAAAATATAAATGATTTTTCATTATTTGTAGAATCAAATATCTCTGAGTTTTCTTGAAAATAAAAAGAAATATAAAAAAATCTGCATCTCAAAAAACTTACAAAAAAGATACACAAATCTTACGATATGAGAACACTGGCTGTAAAACAAGAAACACGATAAGAAAAGCTCTGACGTTCGTAAATTACAACCACGTCTTTGCATTGTTGTTGTTGCAGCTACTGTTTTTGATGAATTTTGTTGAAATATGGAACCGCTTGATATTGTCTCAGGGAGCGGGGATTGAAAAACAATAGCTTAGCAGTATGAGTTAGTTGGTTGTTCACATCGCCTTTGATTTCTTATGGATATTCTAAAGTTTTTCTAATCAGTTGAGAATATAATAAAAATAAAAATAATGATTTAGAGAAAACGAAAACAACAAAGCGATAAAAGAAAACAAACAAGCTATTGTTAGAAAACAAAATTTAGAAAATGTGCAAAGAGTATAAAAATACATAAATAAATAAAAGTCAAACACGCGAATGTTAAATAAAAATCTTAAACGAGGTAAGAAAATTCAACAAGATAGTTTAGTAGATAATGAATATAGCAAACCAAAATTTGAAGCAAACTTTGCTATAAAATAAATACGAAAAGATTATAGTTTTATATGCTATAAAAAAAAATTCGAAAGTGAGATGCTGCTTTTCTTATCAGTGAAATAAAATCCATTTTATTTCGCATTTAGAGTGTAAACACAATTAGTTCTTCAAAGTAGTTACTCGTAATATTATAATTTTAGAAGCGCTACTTATTCAGTGACTTACGATTTAAACATTTATTTCCAAACACCTTCTACTTAATTTTTTTAAGAAATCGGTGTAAATATGCATTACAATGGACAAATTGCCCAAGCAATTCTACGGTGCACTCTATTATTTTCGTAATCATCGGGAATATATTTATTTTTGCTATTGAAAATAGTTGTAAAAATTGATTAAAATATTTTTCTCCTGCCAAATTGGTTTCAATCCCTTTAATTTCTGAAGTTGACGAATGATTCCTGTAATTAATTTAATCATATGTTCGTACAATGCATGCTCTTGTGGTCGCGTACATTTTTCAGATCCCTCCAGAAATTGCTCTAAAAGCGGCCAATCTGCAAAAAAAACACTTCCTGGAATGAAAGGCGCACGCTCTACTTCTGCGCCACTCAGAAAATAATTTACTTGCTTTTTACTAGAAAGTGGGTAAATAACTACCTTAAAGTAATACAGACGTTATATAGTTCCTGTGGAAAAGCATATTGTTCTTAATAGAAGTCATTACCATAATTTTTCTTTTATTCATAAACGATTTATTGACGATAGCTAGTTTCGACCTGATATTAAGATAAAATGAACACAGTCCTGCTGGATATGTATATAAATCAGCCATTACAGTCCTCTTCATGGACCAATGCTTCTGCAACTATTACTCTCCACTGCTCTCTTTGTAAAGCCTTTTCTCTGTAATCTCTAACTTTCGCTATTCGTAAGTCAAGAATTCAAGAATTTTTCTCACCGTCATATTATTTTCCATACGCAAAACATGTTCCAGACATCGTATTCGTTGTGCTTTTATAAAACTTATGATTTTGATTTTCATTCAGTGCCTCCAATTCATTATTGTATCATGATCTGTATACACCTGTTTCAATTTCCATTTTAGGTAGTATTCTTCCTCCAAAATGGAGTAATTCATTTATATCAGACACGGTGGAATAATACAGGTGGTATCGAAGCTACAACAACACTGCTTTTAGGTTCGAAGCTGTCAAAAAGTACAAAAGAAAAATGGCAAAAAAGTTGCATTTTCTTTTCTATAAAGAATTTTTTCTTTTCCTTTTCTTATTTGAATTTGCATTTTTAGCAGTGTGGGTGTGTATTAGTAACAAATAATAAAATTTTGACAGACTCGAACCCAAAAAAAAGTCAGTTAACGCTTTGACACTACCTGTATTATTTTACCATGGGTCCTGATATCACACCCATATTTTAAAACTGGCATTCTGAGTGTTCTGTAGAAAAGAAGTTTGAGTTTCTGAGATAACAAAGAGGACCTAAGAATTTTTAAGCCAGGTTTTGTTTGCAGATTGTATTCGATCTTGTATAGCTGCAGTCGTATCGCCGTGAGCTCTTAAATGTTTTCTTATATCGTATTTACACCAAACCAAAATCTAGTAGATTTCAATTGAAATCTCTATCAAAATCTATACCGTTTATACCGGGTTATTCGTGACATTTTTCAAGATTTCGTATCCATGCCAAAAAACATTTGATTTGAATTTTCATTTTCAAATATCAAACTCGATACAAAAAATTATCATTCAAATGCGAAACACCTGGCGAGTACACCCTTCAAAGAATTGTTATTGAACAGCGTAGTATTTCTCAGAACAATTTACGAAAAACCATAGTTGCATCACTAAGTACTACGAGATTTTGACTAGATTTTATAAAATTCAAGTGACGAAGTAGATTTTGTTTTGTATGGGAAATCTATTCAAAATCAACAAGATTTTGCTCGAAATTTCGTAACTACTAGATTTGGTCTGGTGTAAATGCCATATTGGGTATTTAAATTTATTAACAGATATATATCTCTTGCCATCAGTGCCGAGGTATAATATTTCTTGACGTGTGTGTGATGTATGATCTGTGTCTACTATAAGACCTGTGTAATGTGATGTGTCCTTTAATTTATTGAATATGTCTTTCAGGGTGTTTCTACCTCAGGCAATTATTAAAATATCATCAGCGTAAGTGCAGATGTGAGTTGATTTGTTATATATTGTACCCTCTTGGTCAATTTGCTTCACTACAGAATGTAAAACTAGATTGAAAGCAGGATATGATAACGCATTACCTTGTTTCATCCCGGAAATGACATCCAACAAGTTAGAACATTCGTCTTGCATTATAACTTTAGCATTTGCGTTTTTCAGTGTCATATTCACTAAATTTGTGTTCTATCTATAATCTAAAAATAGGCAATAATTATCTATCTTATATTCATAACATTTTTCAAAATCTGAATTATGACAAACCCTTGATCTCTTGTAGATGTGATTTTTGGGAATCCACACTGAAAATCTACTAATATGCATTCTCCATATTCATTAAGATGTTCATACAATATATTGGTGAAAATTTTGTACCCACTGTTAAGAACCCTAGAGGGAAAATAACCTGTCACAGGATTCGTCACGTGACTGGTTCCTTGGGACTAACAACCGGTTCGAGTTCCGGAACTTTATATGAGAAGTACCGGTAAATTTTGCATGGCGTTGTCATTGGAGGAGGTCATAATTAAGATATTCGGTGACAGGCTCTAGGCCTAACCTTTACGTACTTGTCCTGTTGTAGTATCCTTAGTACCTGTTATGGTTTTTTAAAAATCGGTAATAGAAGTATCCTAGAGCAGAATGTACCCTATATGTATCCTATTAGCTTTTCAATGGGAATAACTTCGGTTTAGATTAATATAATTTTCTAACAATTTGTTTGGTCCAAATCAACAAATGCATTAATATTTTAATCAGATTATAATATCCGTAATTAATGTAGATTACATTAATCATCATAAATAATAAAAGAAAATAGAAAAAAATACGTAAAATGTTTTTGCGTGAGGGAATTTTGTAGGCACTTTTGTGTTTGTTTTGTGAAACGTCCCCTTTTCACCAGTCACGACTCAGGAACTTTTTTTACCATTCATATTTTCACCAGTCATAGGACAGGTATGTTCAGGACAATGGATACAACATTTCCCGTAGGGAAGTGAAATGCCACGATAGTTATTACCCTGTTGGAAATGGGAAAAAAGAAAAGAAAATTGTGTGCAGAAACATCGAGGCCTATTTTATCTATCCATCACAGATGATGATACAATATTCTTTATAAGATCAATTTGTATTTTCAGTTAATATCTTTTTGGTGTCTCAAATGCTTTTTATGTTGCAAAAGAAAATTTGTCTCCTTTTTATGTTTTTTATATTTACTGAACTACATCAATATCGTATTGTAAAAATCGCATCTGCAGTTTGTTTTCGCTTCTTTGAAAAATAGTGTATCAAATCTGTATCATGCAAAAAGATCATCATCAATTCGTAAGCCTAAAATCTTTTTCTTACTTCAATATTTTCATACTGTTTTCTTTTTATTATACTTTTTTGTTATTTTTATTTTTAAGTGACTTACATACATAAGTTTCAACTCGATTTCGATTTCATCTAAAACTTGTTTTTTAGTTGCAACAAAGCAGATAAGTCGAAACTAAACAGACTATGAATAAATTTATCAGCAGCTGGAAACAGGCAGCAAATTACGGCATCCGATATCGAACGAAATTTCCATACAATTTCAAAAAAAAATTTTGTATGGGGTTTCGTTCGATATCAAATGCCGTAATTTGCCCCCAGATCAGACTTAAGTTGGAACTTAAGTTACGACTATAAATATGAGTCATGTTTTTATGTCTAATTAATTTAGCAGTTTCGTAGTAAAACGGAAAACCATTTTGCAAGCTAACAACAAATTCGTTTTTGAATATATTAAGCACATAGTTTTTGAAAGCAAAAATAAACAAATTTCGATTTTCTTTTAAGTGCCATATATTTTAACAATCTGGAATTTTTAGACTTAACTTGAAAGTATGTAATATTTCCTAATTCTTTACCAAGAGTTTCTGATTTTTAAAACGTTTTTTGTTTTCTCTTAATAATTAATTGAATAAATTTTATTAAAAAAGTGTTTATAAAATCAGCCAGGCGTGCCGTGCCGCCAATGATGGGTTTTCTTATAAACATTTAAACAATTTCAAACAAATTAGCATTTCAGTCACATGCATTAAATGTTGTAAATTAGATGTGTGTTTTGTGTCGGTTGGCTGACTCTGGGCAAATGACAGACACACAAACAGTCAGACTGACAATTTGTTAGACGGTCTGTTGATGGTTTGAGTTGACCTTCACCTACAAGAAATCATAAAACATAAAATAAATAAATAAATAAATATGTAACAACAACGGTCATCAAAATACTCAAATGTAAATTCAACTAAAAAACGTACACGTTCTTAGGCAAGCACATAAATCCAGCCATGTTTGTGTCTACCAATACATACAACCGTACATTTGTTAGTGTGTATGTTTAGTGTAAATGTATGTTTGATCAGATTATTGGCTTTGTATTCCTCCCGTGGCTAATAAAATATCGTTTAACGTGCTGTGTTTGTTCTGACCAAATGTTTGTGTATTTAGTAAATTGTGTTCAGTGGCATGTTTAAGGTAAAATTATACGAGTATATGATTTACACTGGTTTATTTTTGTCGTTTTTGTTTTGTAGTCATGTTTAACAAACGTTTAATAACAAATTTGGTCAAATTTATCTGTTATTGCTGGTCGTTGTAAACTCAACTATCAAATGAAATTATCACTTTGTTGTCTTAATAACATGACTGTAACAACTACTGGTTTATGGCCGCGATGGAGGTGATTTAAAATTGTTATAAATAAATCGAAAATATAGAATTCATTAAGCGCCTAAATTATTAGTTATACCGAACATCTCTTTGTAAAAGATGTATTTATATACAAAGTTTTCGTTTTTATAAAAAAAGATATTTTATTATTTTTATTTTTTAAAGAACAAACACAAACCGCGAAGCCATTTTGGCTTGTCTGCAGACACACCCAGAATCTAGGCGACCTTTCGACTAATAGTCTAGTACGCTATCTACTAGTCTACGGGGCTACGGGGCTCCCTTTCTATCTTTTAGAAGAAAGTAAATTTAAAAAAAATAATTCTTGAAAAAAAAACCAACTACAAAACAGCCAAATGTAAGTGAAAATTTTCATAATAATCTATTAGGTCGGTGTAAAAGAATATTTATTTCGGTTGGACGTGACACTGCTTTGTTTTCTGATCATAATGTTGTATTGTTACTAGAACTGAATGAGCGTACAAAGTTTCATAAGAATCGGATTAGAAGTACAGTAGGACCTCCATAATTTGGACAGATATAGTTTTAGCTATTGTCCGGATTAGTGGATCGTCCGGACTACAGTTAAAATAAAATTTTAAATGCAATACATCTATGCACATATGTATGTATAATTTATATTTTTATTACCGAAAATAAAAATCAGTACACATTCTAATTCATTTGTATTTAATTAATTTACAAAAAAACATAAAGAAACATACTAAAAGTAACAAAAAATATTCCTTTTGAAAAATAAGAATTTATTTTTGTTTGAATGCACATATGTATCTTTATTTAATTTGTCGGCTCTATTTTGAGATTCTTTTAAAAATAATATATCCTTATCTGAAAACACTTCGCCACACAAACTAAAATATTTTACACTTTCTCTAATTCTCTCGCTAAGACATAACAACTTATTTTGTCTAGCGGTAAAATAACGAAACAATGTTACTGAGAAAAAACAACAATTGTCCGGATTATAGAGGAAACATTTCTGGATAGTCCGAATTAGCGAATGTTCGGATTAGGGAGGTTGTACTGTAGTTCATAAAGAATTTTTATTTGACATGGGCGTCGTACTGCCCACTTTTATAATCATAATGTTGTATTGTCCTGGAAAATTTGTGGATGTGTAAAAGTTTAATAAGAGTCGGCTAAGAAGAAATAGTTGAAAAAGAATATTTATTTTGTTTAATCGTGGCAGACCCACTTTTCTAACCACAATGTAACATTGTTACGGTAACTAAACGTGTTTGCGAAGTTTCCTAAGAATCCCTTTTGCAGAAGTTGCTAAAAAAATATATACATATTTTGCAAGGGCGTATCCCTGCCCACTTTTTTTAATGATAATGTGGTTTTGCAAGGGGAACTTGATGGACATTCAAAGTCTGATAAGTAGAAGGAGTTGTATATGAATATTTATCTACTTTGTATGGGCGTAACACTGCCCACTTTTTACTTTTTACATCCTTTCACATAAAAAAAAAATTATGAAATCGGTTTGTAAATAGTACAGTTTTGAGAGAACATACTCGTACATTCATAAAAAAATTGAAAAAGACACAAATGAAAAGATGGCATTTTTTTAAAGCCGTTTAAAAATATCTTTTATTTGTAAATAAGTTTGCCAAATTAATCCTTTTTTCTTTAAATCTTTTTAATCTATTTTTTATATTTGAAAAAAACACATCATTAAGAAATACATTTATCTGTTGCAAAAAAAAGATAAAATTCTAAAAAAAATTTCTATCGAACATTCGGAGCATAATTTAAACAAATGATAATTTAGTAGATTGAGAATAATACCTGATGTCGGATAAACCCTATAAATCAAATCTAATTTAAACAAAAACGTAATTATGTATTCGATAATCTCTAAATGCCTTATGTTTCTTATGGTTAAAAGCGTCATTAGAATTTACTTGAGCGGCATGCGTTATTAGAGGAAAAAATTTATGTAAATTTAGCAGAAATTTTTAACAAATTATCTTTATCATAATCAAATCTTCTTAAGTTTTATGCAAACATATAAATTATTTGGTATAATTAATTAATCATTTGTTTTGCGCTTTAATCCAAAATAAATTTGTTTAAATGATTAAAAGAGGACGACACAACCAGCACCACTAAAAGTGTCATCATTGATGATGTGTCATGTTGAACAATGTTGTGGGCGCCATTTGAATGAATGATTATGCCACTCGTTTTATAAATCAAAATCAAAATCGAAACAAAAACAACAAACAAAAAAAACAAAAATCTATATAAAAATCATAAGAAAAGATCGAAATGCACAAAATGTTGGATACAAAATCATTAAATATGCAAATTATTCTTAAAAAACAGACAAATCAAACAACTAAATGCCAAACAAAAGAAAAACGTTTTAAGCGATACAGCAACAACAACAACAACAACAACAAAAACGAACGAATAATTCCAAACCAACACTACAATTTATGGTCACATTGGATTAATAATTCAGGCAAAGACATGTGCAAACACGCTGTATGGATAAATAATTTAAAAAAGAACAGTCAGTCAGTCAGGTACCCCTTTTCGTCCGTCTGTCTGAAACCTTAAGACCAAAACTGCTGCCATTGAATACGAATTAATTGTTGCGGATAAAAAAATATTAATTTGAAACATTTTTTTGTTTTTGTTTTATTTTTTTGCTGCGTAGGTGGGGATGGTTTACAAAAATGGCATCATGGAAAAGAACGATTCGGAATTCGGAAAAAAGAACAAAAAGAAAATATTAAGAAATCAACAACAGATAGTTCTATTTTATTGTCTCAAAAAATTCAAGGTCAAACAGAATACGTAAGTGTATGCATGTGTGTATGCATTTACGTACGAGTACATGAGAACATACATACATATACGCAATACAACTAAATACATATTCATATGCATACATAAAATTATATGAGTAATGTCATCACGACATATTAATTCCATAATGTTTCTTCATGTTTTCAAAATGGGCGTTTTATTTTTATTTATATGTAAAGGAGAATATCGAAACAGACCACCCACTCCTATCTTGGGTCCCTTATCGATCCCCTTCATCAGTCTGTGCTTGTTGGCAGAAAGAACCAACCAGTTTGCTCTAGGCTTTAGTGATTTCTGGCAGTCGACTGGTAATTATTGACTTCCATTCTCATCATTGAGTCCTTGGTAAACGCTAGTAATTAATCTGACTTCTCACATCGTATCCACATCTAAGTTTGTTGGCCATTGGTTCTCAGTACAATTCTAGCCAGCTAGCAGGACATTCGATCATAACTTCCAACAGGCTCAGCCTAAAGTGTCTTGTCAACAACGATCTCAACGTCGACTCCTCTTTCGTCTCAGCTAATCATGCATCCACGATATCCACATCAACTCGGAATCTTCGGTGTCAGAGTCATTCCCAACTAAAGTTAAAAGGTTAATTTCAATGTCGTCATTGCAGGCGCCGTTGGCCATCTCTCCCTTTGAGTAAAAATGATTAATATCCACAAGCTTCTAGGCTTGGACCCATTACGGTTGTCTACCAGGATGGATAGCTGGAGTAAACTTCTTCACCTTTCAATACATTGCAGTCTATTAAATTTCGTTAACTCCAGTCATATATCGCACGAGTAGTGTTGCCAGCACTCCTAATCACTCATAATCCCATTAGAAGCTCGCACTTCTGGCAATAGTCAGCAAATGTATCCATTGTAATTTTAACCCTCTTCAATAAGGAAAAATTTCTCAGTTGATTGTGAACTTATTTTTAAAACTTTTCTTTATTCTAGATCGAATGAGCAAGGGAAAGGATACCTCCCATACAAAGTAATATTTATTTATGAACTGATTTTGACAACTATTTTTTAGATGATCATCACCTGACTTTACCGAACTATCAAACAAATTTTAAAAAATGTAAACAAAACTTTTTCATACATGATAGTTTGGTAAATTGCCAGTTGTTATTGGAATACTAAGTCACCAGATACTGAATTCGGCTTGATTTCGATGGTGCTGATATAAAAGCGTTAAATAAGGCAAAATCAAATCTTTGAAAATATTTCTTCCATTCAATAATTTAGAGATTAAATTATTTTACATTTAAAAATTAACTGAAAGGCCGATCTCTTCATTTTTTTGGGCATCCTTGGAAGCACTTAATAAAACGCATTTGGAAAGTCTGCACATTTTTTAATGTTTTCGAAAGAAAGCATCTGGTTATATTTCACAAATGGTTCAAATGATACTATCCTAAAGGTTGTCGATCGTTTCTGGATTATTCGTATAGCATCGGCCCTTAACGGCACCGCATAGCCAAAAGTCTAAAGCGGTCAAATCGCAGCTCCGAGGCAACCAATTGACAACCTCAAGACGACTGATAGATAACACTATTTGTTCGATGATTTTTTTGCAAAATCTGTTGCTCGATAATAAGTTTGCAATATCTCTTTACAATCAGTGTCAATAAGATAATTGTATTTTGACTACCCGTTACAATATGTATTTCAAAAAGAAGTAGTGGGATCTAAGGGCCGAGGCACATAAAATAAGTCGTTCGTTATACGTCGCTTTTTTCAACTAACAACAAAGTTGAAATACAGGTTTTCCTATGAGCTTTTTCCCATTCCGTACGTCTCCGTCAACGCCGAGCACTAAAGTTGGGCAACTTTTAACTTATAACGTTTTTATTTTTGCTTTTTTTATATAGTTTCTTGTACTGACAAAATTAAAATAAATAAGATTAAATGAAAAAAATTACAATTAAAAGAAAGTATGTAATTGAAACAAATTTTGTTGCAAAGCCATGTAATGAAAAATGCAAATAAAGTACTGATTGTGTCAAAGGCCTTCGCCGTTACTTGAATGTCAGTTGAAAAAAAGCAACGTATAACGTACGATGGATTCTATAAGCCTCGGTCTTAACACTTTAAAAAATTATATTTTCAAATAAAAGTTCTTTTTCAAAATAACATACAAACCAGATATAACTTTAATATTTTTCTGCATTTCATAACATAAGAAATCTTGTGTGAAAAAATCAGTAATTAGAACAATTAAATGTATTAAAATTGATTCTAATGGCTTCTGGATTTGTGATTTCCACAATTTCCCCGTAGTGATAATTGCATTCAATCTTTGTTGAATGATGACAAATACTAAAAAGTACCCGATTCAATAGACACACAATTCTCGATTCTAAGCACGTTTTATTTTGCCGAAAGAAGAAAAGAAACACTTGCATACACTGTCCGCAGTGACTGACTAACCGGCTGTAAGATGGAATATTTCATAAGAACGAATCTGCTCGATGTCTGTCTAGTCGATATTCAATATCGAATATCAACCAGCTACTGTATAAATAGTTGGCCTCTGGTGTCTCAAAAGGAACATACAAACTCGTACATACATCTATGAAATCAGCAACAAAAAGACTTTTAAAGATAAAAACGTAAATAGTCGTATAAAAAAATGCAAAATAAATTATAAGAAACAACAATAAGAATCATCTTTGTTATGGTGATTTGATAATGGCTTTGATGGCGATGATGATGAGAATGATGAATAGTCCCGATACCGCCGTCAATAATTAATATGCCATGCAAGAATTTATTTTATTAATAATAAAGACGAGCGAAACGTCTTGGGTACTAAAAGCTCAAAACGTTTATATCAAATCAGCACACCCAATAAATAGTAAATAAGGCAACAGCAACAGCAGCAACAACAACACCAACAACATAAGAAGTGACAACAAAAGCTAATTCGTTGCAGAATTTGCATGCGGATTACGGATTGCAGAATTGCAATTGCCAAATGCATAAATTATTTTATTTTTGTATTTTTTATTTTATCACATCTCCTTATAAAACATACATGGATCATACGGCAAAGATGGCTGCAACAAAGTTAAGAATGACATTCCATATTCAATAAATATGCCATCAATATAGAGACAATCGTGCGGACAGTCCGTCATAAGCACGCACAGACTGACAGTCATTTCATTTATTCAATCTCAGCGCATGTACTTCATTATCACATGTGCTGATTTATAACTACTAACGTTTCAACCATTAATGCCAACAACCATCGGCATACGTTGATAATGATATTAATTGTTGTTGGCAACAAAATTTATTTATACATAAATAATTCCACACACACAGTCACACATAGAAGTTTTTGTGTATAATTTATTTAAAAAGGCTCACGACAATTAAAAATCAACCAAAAGTCCAGAAAAGTGATATGCAGTCATACAAAAAAAAGCTTAATAACTTGTGTTATGCGCCACACCAACTCCAGCCAACCAGCCGTGCTCTGTCTCGGCAGCAATCGGTCAGTCCAGTTAATCATCACTAGTAAAATATGTGGGGAAATTCATCGAAAATATTCATAACAGACCAAAAATTCAAATTTAAAAAAAATAAAAAGATTTATGAAAATTTAATACAGTGGAGCAAAAATAAAACCCTTCCAGTTTATAATTTTTAAAATTTTTTTTAAATTTATTTCATTTCTTATTTTAAGTATTTGTCATATTCTTATAGTCAACGAACGACACAAAACATGGTCTTTGATTTCCAATAAAAACAATTTATTCTCAATTGACGCTCTTATTGCGAAGTACAAAATTCCAGCTTGTAAAACTGTACTGAGCTGTGAGTGGCTAAACTTGAAGTCATAAATTTGAATGCCTGCTTGTAAGTACGCAAAAGACTTTTGATACTAAAATCTATTTTGCATAACTTGTAATAAATTAAAATATTAAATTCTAATTTTATATATTTATTAAATTTAAAACTGGTATCTTCGATATAAAGACCAGGTTTATCAATTATGTAGAAGCAAAAAAAAACCTTGATATAAAAACAATAAAAAAACATTTATTGTATTTTTATTGCTGCCATTTCTTAAGTGTAAAAAATTTATATAATTTATTTTTATAACTATTTTAAGCAAAACAAATTAACTTCGCTAAACTGAAACTGAAGACTCTAAAAGGATTTTGTGTGTCGAACTCAGCGGACACAAACAAAATAAAAATAGGTTCAAACAATTTCATGTATTCGATTATGTCAGTCAGTATATTGTGACATTAAAAATTATCCGAACTTTTGTTATGGCCACTGTTGTCACAAAGGACAACAGCGACAGCATTTAATCATCATCATAACGATAATGATCAATATGATAATATACAAATTGTGATTTTCATATGTTGATTTTAATGATGCACTGTCAGTTAAAAAAAATGGATTTGATTGGTTTAATAATCACGAAATGACTTAAAATCAGTATGAATTTATGTGGAAGTGTTGATTGCAGTTCCTCTTTTTTGTTAATTTCGTTAAATATATTATTTATTCGAACATATAAATTACAGTAAAGTGTTGATTGTTACAAACCTATAAAGGTATTCGTACTAATATTTTCAATAAATCCAATTTCTGTGATCAGTACAATATAATGAAATTTTGTGCAAATAAGTTAGCATTTTATTAGATATTGAAATATTCACTTCTCTTTTCTTTACACTGGATCCTACTTTTATTAGCATAGTCTATTGTTTGTCCCATTTCTATCTTTCTGTGTTTGCGATTTTATTAAAATCTGTTGATTGTTTTGAAAGATTTATGAATTGTCTTGCTCGCCCCTTCTTAACCGCTTTAAGCACACCGTGAGGGTTATTTTATTTAATAAAAAGGCAGCCAAATATCCATATTTCAAATTTCATACAAATATTTTGGCAGTTATAGAGCAGCATAAATTGCTCTGAAAATTTAATACGAACAAAAAAAAGCTACATTAATTTTTGTATATTAGATAACAAATAAAAGATTAAGAACTTAGATATTTATTTCTGCAAACTTCTAAGCACAAAGAAAAGAACATGGTTTAATTTCCTGAAATACTTCTAGAGCTGCCATTAAAGTAATTGTAAACAAACTACAGCTGTCATAATTATCCGACACATGAGTCTCATGATTTTAATCCCAAAATTGCATGGAATGATTAATTTCATCACTAATTAGTTTAAATTTTATGATACATTTAATCGTTTCTATAAAAATTATATACTTTTGTTGGAGTTAATGAGGTGTGATAAGTGTGTTAATTGAAGGTTAATGAATTACTAAACTTTTAGAATTAAATAACAACAATTAAATAATAAAATAATAATATGAATAACGTGAAATAATTGAATTTAACAAAGACTGGCTTTTTAAATCTTAAATAGATTAAATTAAAAAAAAATCATAATTATGAAAGCATTTCCTTCTAATTTATGTGCTGTTCATAGAATCCAAGCAATCGACTTGAGAATAAAATATGTATGAAAACCACTCGAATAACTGGGTGGTTTTCATACAAATTGTTCACTCAATTCGATTGCTTGCATTCTATGAACAACACATTAATGTCAATAAAACGACAAGATTAGCAACAGAATAACCGCATATGGAATTCATGACGTAAAATCTGCAATGGCAGCAGATAATAGATTTAATAAGTCGTTTACAATAGAAAATATTGCAATATTTATTTACAAAACCAACCATATGATAGTGGAAATAGATTGCGAAGGATGTCTATCGTACCTCAGTACAATATTTAGCACTAAAATGATTTTAGAAATATTCTACAATAACCTGCAGAAAGTTTTTATCAACTATTCTGAACGTACAAACAAACATATCGTCGGCCACAGGTTGACAACTCTAAACTCGCCAAAAAATCGAATCGGGTTTTTCATGCCAAAAGACTGTGTTGGTCCTTCTGCATGTTAGAACATTTCATTTATATTTTAAAAAAATTTCCTTTATTTACTTCCAACACGGTTTAGTAACGGAGTAATAACGTTTTTTTGGTCTCCTGAAAAGTACAATAAAACATATTAAGAGTTGTCAACATGTGACCGACGATATCATATATTAATTTACACAATATGAAGAGCGATACGACGAATAACTTTGCATTCTCAAAAAACGTGTTTTTGTGAGATATGACTACGTTGCAATACAGAAGCGATATGAACTTATTCTGTGAACTTTTCAAATGTGTGGATATTATAAAATATACAACCCCTTTTATTCATATAATTCGATTAAAGCATTCTTATTCGAGTTGGTTTTATTTATTTCATTAATATAATTTAAATAAAATTATTCAAATAATTTATATGATTAGATTCGAATAATATTTTTCGAATAAACTTATTCTTAGAATCATTTTTCGAATTCTTTAAATGAAAGAATTTTGTTTCGAATAGTTTTATTTCAATAATTTGATTGATTTAATTTTGATCTAACAATTTTATTCGAATATTTTTTAAAGAATATGCAATTCACAATAATTTATAATATTATTCGAATGAAAGTTTTCTTTTGTTCAAATAATTTTCAAAAATATTTAATTAGTTTGAAAAACTTTTATTCGAATAATTTTTATACGAATGAATTTTGTTCCAATAAGTTTCGAATATTTTATGTTGGCATGAAAATATCATAAAAAAGGTGACACTTTTCAAAGAGTTTTCTTATATAATCAATGCAATTAAACTTTTAATAGCAAACAATTTTAAGCAATTTTTTAATTGATATTATAAATTTTGTAATTGAATTTTTATTTAGTTTTATCTCTTCAAAGTATCTTTCATTATCTTAACAGCATAAAAATCAGAACGCTGCCTTTACACAGAACTGTTCTGCATATGTCAGTCTAAACAAATCATATAAAGAGCTTTTACTTCAAAGACAAATAAGCTCTTTTTATAATTTCTAATTAACACGTGTGTTTCTTTTTTTGCTACTTGTACAGATTTATATTAAAATCGAATAGATTTCATTCCAATGGAATTCCTATAAAAAATCTGAACTTGATAATCATCCACAAGATGACAACTGCGTACCAGGAAACAAAAAAAATTATAAATAAATAAAGAGTTTCGAGCTGCAGCATTAAATAACAACAAATAAATAAATAAATAAAAAACAAGACCAAAAGCAATTGAATGCATTTCAATTGAATTCTGAGTAGAAAAAATTTAGTTGCATACAAACACATAATTTTCAAACACACATACACGCACACTTATCAATACACACACACAAATACACAAGTGTCTGTATGAATTTCAACTAGAATGGAATTGAAACTATAAAGGAAATACTTGTGCATTGGTAAAATGAACTTGTAATCTAAAGCCAACTACATTTGTAATTGTTGTTATTTCTATTATTGCTGCTGTTGTGCTTTTTTTCTATATTCAATATATTTATTGAAAACATAGTTAGAACATCAACAAGGTTTCTTTGTACGTTGAAAATCTAAAATTCATTCTGAATTTTAAAAGAAATTTGTTCGTGAGGGTTTTTTGTAAAAACAAAATTTAAATTCATTTTGGCTTAAAGCCAGCTAAATTGTAACTTTAATTATTTGTGTTGGTTAGTGATAATTAAATTTCAATAATTTTAACACCTTCGAAAAGTTTTACCAGAAATTTAGACTGAAATTCAACTTCCGCTTAGGCTGACCAAACAAAAAAATCGCTTAAAATACGAATTAAAAATATTTAGCTTATTTTAGAACACATTTAAAATAATTTAAATTTTTATTCTTTTATATATTTTATTTTATTTTGCTTTCTTTTAGTTTTATTTTGTTTTTATTCTATTTTATTTCAGATTAATTTTGTTTAGTTTCATTGTTTTATTTTGTTTGACTTTATTTAATTTTGTTTTAGTTTTTATTTTTTTTAATTATGTTTTATTTTATTTCCTTTTATATTATTTATTTAATTCAATTTTAATTTTATTTTTTTATTTAGTTTTAGTTTTGTTTATTTAGTTATATATTATATCATAATTTTTGTATATAATTTTTTCTAATGTTTTTTTACTTTAATTTTATTTAATGTTATTTTTTTATTAACTTTGTTTCATTTTATTGTATTTATTTTTATATTATTTACTTAATTTAATTTTATATTATTTTTTTATTAATTTACTTTAAATTTTTTTTATTCAGTTATATATTATTTCATTTATTAATTTAAAGTTTTATTTTATATATTTTTTTATTTTGTTTTATTTTTATTTTTATTTTGTTTTATTTTCATTTAATTTTATAGTATATATTTTATTTAAGTTTATTTTATTTTAAGTTAGTATTTTATTTTGATTTATTTTATTTTAATTTTATCGCATTTAAAATCATTTAATTTTAATTAATGTTTATTAATTAACACATTTTATTTTAATTTAGTTTTTTATTTTTTTATTTTGTTTAGTGTTATTTTATTTCAGTTTTAGTTAATTTAACTAATTATTTTTCGTTTTTTTTTATTGTATATTATTTTGGTCTTGATTCTGTGTCTTGTGAACAAATCTGAGGCATTTTTAAACTGTCATGCTTGCGCTGTTACCTATCGAGAAGAAAAGCTAAATTTGTGTAGCTCACAACAAATCAAATTTTGAAAATTACAAGAAATTATCTTGAAAAAAATAGAGTACTATTTTTCAAAGTGTGCAAAGTCGCACAAAAAAATCTTTTCAATATAAAAATAAAATAGTTTTATTTAAAATTCATTATATTTTTGGCAACATTGAAAATGCAATAAAGATTGATTTTATACGATAAGAAGAAATACGACATTTAAACTAAAACTTTTTTATTAATTAAAATAGCAAACATTAATAAGACACTAAGAAGACACAAGCTGAATTCATTAAAAATAATAAAAAATTGCAACAATACTAAAAGTTTATTTAAGAAAAGAATCAAAATTAAAAAAAAATGCCAAAGAAGTAAAATTTTTATTGCACATAGACTGGTTTTAAATATTTGTTTGTTGGTTATTTTAATTTATCAGGAAGTTGAAATTTATGTTTAAAAAAACTGAAGAGGAAGAAAAAAAGCAGATTCAAAAATGACGACAAAAAATTAAGAAGAACAACAACTTAAACAACTCGAGTGGGTATTTTGATAACAAAAAAATAAAAAAATTATATGGCAATAATATTGGTGACAGAAGCTAAGCAGCAATGGCTAAAACAACAGTTGACAGAAATGGACAAAAATGCTATAAAGAATAAACAGCATTTTTTTTCTTCTACATTTTTAGTCTGCTTAAATATTATTTAAAGTATGTAGATGAAACAAACCGTAAACGAAGAAGCAGTTAAATGCACAAAATTATCACATCACACCAATAACAAGCCATCCGGCCGAAACTCCGAAACTGACCATCACAACCTCAACGACAAAAAAAACCGACATGCATGCATTTAAAAGCATTTATTGAATCAGAAAATAAAAAACATAGTCAATAAATAAAATGCAACAGAACAGTCATTATTGACATTTATTTGACGCCAACCGTGATATAATAGTGTAAAGTTAGAACCACTTTTGAAATCATTGACATAAAAGCCAATAATTTGATTACTGCTTTTAGCTTTTGAATTATTATAATTTTAATTATAATAAATTTTTAAATAAATAAATAAAATAAATAAATATTTTCTGTTAAACACGTGGATTTAATTTTTATCAATTCATTTATTTTATTGCAAAATAAATTTCCTTCAGCATGTGATGATTTTAAGAAGTCAAATAAAATAAAGCAAAAGTTAATTATGCTGACAACGTATCAGAATGGTATCGCATGAGCCCAACTTGCTTAAATAATGTCATTTATCACACATTAATTGAGTCTTTAACAGCTCTGTGGACAACAAACCGGTGGCCAAAAAACCAGCAGAATTGCAACCAACCAAACTGCCGACCAACATTGATGGCCGTGCGTGTGGTGACTTGAAAAACATAAAACAAAATCAAAAATTAAAAAAAAGAAAAAAAATCAAATGGACAAGTATTTTGCACATGTTTAAAAGAAATAAAATATCGAAGAAATAAATACTTAAACATTCGTTCACACATGCATACAATAGTTAATAATATTAAAATTTTATTTTGGAGGTCAACTACTTAATGCTTCTCTAGAACCAACCGACGACCAGCATCCAATACAGTACAACTTTTTCCTTCTCATGTTAAAACGAAAAAACAAGAAAATTAATTTTAAGAATTGCAGACCAACAGCAGCAGCAGCACCAGAACCAACAACAGAAACCAGAATTTAATTTATTTAAGAAATGGAAATTTCTGTTGCTGCTGCCACTGATGCTGACAAAAAAAAATAACTTAAAGAAAAAAACAAATATTCTCGATTTATAAAGAGTTAATAAGAGTAAATGTAACAAGAAGAATTTTATTTAATCTAAATCTTTAGTTTAATACGAGTGCAAAGCGACCTTGATTCTTTGATTAAATATCTTTAGTCACTGTCACAGGACATAAAAGAACAGCACATGTATTCATGCATGTGCAAAACTGAGTTTGTCTGGTGGAAAAATATGTTCATATGTATATAAAAAATGAATTAATTTTTCAAAAAGGAAAGAGATTTATGTTTAAGAACCAATAAGTCTATCTGTCTGTCCTTCTGTAGTAAGCTTCAAAACATGAAGGTCATTTTTACGTAGAGGATCAAATAAATCTATTGAAAGGCAATAAATTTCTGAACAGAGTAAAAAACAATTAATTTACTTGACAACTGAAACACACAGAGACAATACTGGTGGTTGTGTGGCATAAACTTTCTCACACTTGAACTTAAAGTTCTTATTTGATTTAAGTTTAAAAAAATAATTTGATGATTCGAGTTTGCTTTTAAGAACGTGGACCCACTATATTCAATATGAAAACAAGAAAATAACAGTTGACATTTTAAATTGATATTCCAAAATCTTTGATTGAAACACAGGATAATCACAGTAGACTGAAATTTACCATTTTAGTTTTTTTTTTGGAGAATCACTAAAAAAATATAACTACAATTAGCTCTCACCTTTTTTAAGCCCAATTAAACCACAATAGGCCATGATCACTTTTTGTTACAATTTATCTAAGCGTAACGAACTGTGTAAATCAATTTAGTTTAACAAAATGCAATTATTTATAAAATGATTACAAAAAATTAACAAACAAATTAAAATTAATTCTACCTCAATGTGTGTGTGAGTGACACCATTTGTTACAAAAAGACTACGTTTTGAGTTTGTTATCAAAAATATTTCGTGAAAAGAGCGAAATACTGGTGAAAAGCAGATGGTGTTTCGTAATATCTCTGCCGAAGAGCACTCGTGCCATGACTTGTAAAATTAGGAGTGAAATTGCAATTTAGGTGGCGTGAACTGCGGAAGGAGAGTATATCATGTAAATTTAACTATTTCTTAAGTACAAAAATAAACTGACAAACCTTTTTGACATTTCTGCAGAAACATCTAAAGTCTTGGCAGGAATCAAACTTGCATTTCCCAAACTAATGGTGTGCAACACTATCCACTAGTCTACGGAGGCTTCCCTGCGCTGAACAAGTTCGATGGAACTAGTTCTGTGATATATCACATAGTATCTGATATTTTTAACTGACTCTCTCCAATGACAGCACCATGCGCAATTGGCACAGTCTTGTGGAAACTGGAATCACCAGTCCTGTAACGAATGAATGCATATAGATTTAAGTATAATTTAATTTTAATTGCCATGTATAATTTACAAATATTAGTGCTCCTTAATTATAAAATAAAAAAATGCAGTTTTGAGTTTCTTTTAGATACGAGTAGTTCAGTGAGATGTCACAAGGTTAAAAAGGTATAATTTTGCGCCATCACTGTGTTATAGTGTATGGTCCTTTTCATATGAAGTTTTAAAATTCGCACCGGTCCCAACCACCAAGGAACTAGTGACGTGACTAAATCAGTATTAGTGCCAGGAATTACTTTCTGGAAAAAAATATTTTTTTCGAAAAGAATTAATGTTAAAAAATTGATTTATGGTAAAAATTGAGTTTTTGTGAAGAAAGTAGAGATGGGCACTGCTCACGTGATTAGCGTGAAACGTGTGTAATTACGCATGATCGTAATTAGTATCTTGCGACAATCTTATGAGCCTGCATGAAACTGATTATAAAAAATTGGGCGTGAGTGAGCGTGCATGAATAGATTTTTAGCGTGATTATTTCGTGATTTTTTTGGTTTATTGTAATGTTTTTTATTTAGTTTCTTAAATATGTTATGGTATTGTTTTCGTAATTATTTCGTGAGCGTGCATAAACACGAGCCAAAAATAAAAGGCTGTGCACGACTAAAATGTGTTTACCGTGAGCGTACATGAGCGTGAGCGAAAAGTTACTCCGGACCTCATCTGTAGAGGAAAGTAACATAATGGTGAAAAAAAATTTAATTTTACGTGAAAAAATACATTTTTGAAAAAAATATTTTTTTGCCAAAAAATTCACTTCATTCAGAAATG
This sequence comes from Gymnocheta viridis, assembly GCA_956483585.1. Classification (NCBI taxonomy): domain Eukaryota; kingdom Metazoa; phylum Arthropoda; class Insecta; order Diptera; family Tachinidae; genus Gymnocheta; species Gymnocheta viridis. The sequence continues at coordinate 44,577,877 of OY101440.1, read as the reverse complement.
TTGAAAATTGATTTTTTTTATAAAATAAATTTTTTAAGGGAAAACTTTAATTTTTGGATCAAAAAAATAAAAACTGATACCCAAGAACAACATGCGTAAGGATAGTATGAGCCAGTGCACGATCCCGGAAATATAATACTTCCTAAAGAGTTCTAAAGTCAACAGCTCAAGCTGATCTAAGACAGCTATTATTCCTACAACAATGAAACTCTAGAGGGTGAGAAGCATGGGTTGTAAGAAACGAAATTCTGCATGGACTCGCAAAATAGCGATCTATAGCCTGAATCTCTCTGGGAAATATCATGATTTGAACCAAGATTATACCATGGTGGTGTCCCACAAGCCCACAGGCGATTGGAGACAACTACTTTAAGGCGAACTACAATAGAGGTTATCCAAGCAGCACTGGTGAAAAGACATAGTGCGAGCACAGGAGTGTGGCGAAAATTTTGCAAAACATCAACTTAAGATTTAAAAAGTGTTATGCATAAAAATCTAATAGATGAAATCACGAAAGCCAAACACCAGTGACAGCTCTGATTTTATAAATTTTCAGTGTTTTTGTGCTCGACAATAACCACAAACAAATTTCCTCTTTTTTAATAATTTTAAATAAATTTTTTGTTATAGGGGTAATTGCTATTGCTGTTTTAATAAAAAGAAACAACTTCCCCTTTAAAATAAAAACCACAACTTCATGTAAACATGTAATAAATAAAACCCATCATAATTTTATTACCAACACAATTATTTAAATTAATTTATAAACAAAAAAAAATACAAATTAATAAAAATTACCAGGTGTTTATTATTGAACCACAAAATAGTCTCGCACTAAAAAAAATCAACACAAAAAACAAAAAGAATGTGAAAGGGGACGGGAATTGTGTAAAAATAAGTACACATTTTAAAATAATTGCACTTTATTGTAGCAACAATATTAAATCAATATTCATGTGGAGTGTTAAAGAACAATCGCTTTGTGATTTGTGTTTTATTTTTATTTTTTTCCATAAACATTTTATTATTGATGACTAATCTTTTCCCTTAATTGTTCTTTGGCTTCCTTCTACCAGTGATTTTAATAAAATATACAAAGTTTATTTTTGTTTTTGTTTATTGGAAATCAGTTCATACTATTTTTTCATTGAATTATATCATCACGTTTTGGTATGATGTTTAAGTCCGACACTCACACTAATGAACGACTTTAAAACACACACACCACACACATACACACTCACAATACTGCAGCGTTTGTTAAAATAATTTATTTGTTTTATACCTTTTGTATCTTTAAGTAGTTTAACTTGAGATACAAATATACACGCGTACAAACGTACATACATACATACGTATGTATGCATGCACTACCATATCAACATACGTGTAACAATAAATGTCTTATCAAGCTGTTCTTAGAACTAATTATGATTTTCGTTTATTAATTTGAATGACTAATAAACCTTTTTACTAGAATAAAAAAATGTTTTAAAACATAATGGTCAAAGGTCTACTAACGTTTTAACATAAGCACCGATGAAATGCAGGCATTCGGATTAGACAGCAACTTTTTGAAAATTAACGAGGAGAATGTATCGAATAACTTAATACAAACCAAACTTTAAAATAGTATATTATTACTAAAAATCCAAATTAAGTTGTGTTAATAAAAATCTTAATGTGAGATTTGTTTAATTCAAAGTTAACGAAAGAGGCTTAAATTCGAGTCTGAGACACAAAAATTTTTTTGATGCAAAATAATTGTACAACAAAGGCGAAATTCCGAGAAGCTAACAAAACCGATAGGAATTGTAAGTACAAGCAAATAAATCCTAATTCAAATTAGAAATTTCATATACATATGTATGTACATGAATGTCCCCAATAATTTAGCAACTTTCATGTTTACCGATTACTTACAAATTTAATATACACTAAGCATTCGCTAAACCGGGATAACGAATGCTCAGCTTAACAAATTCGTGATCTAACGTACGATCACTTTTAATCCATAGAATATTTTACATTACGAACACATAAAAAACGATGTGTACTCGATATAACGAATTTCTTCAAAACTTTTTTGCTTCAGCTTAAGATCACATAAATGAAAAATAATTAATCTTAAAATATGGTTATTATTATTTATTATTCAATATTTCCATTATCAAGGAATATGAAAATTGCAGCACAAAAAACTGCTTATTAATCCTAAGTGACTTGACTGACATGCTTGTGAATTTTGCACAATTTCAAATATGAAAATTAAAAAATTATAGCAAAAACTTTTAGAAGTTAACATGATCGGCGACTCGCCTCCTACTTTATCGATTAATTTCACTCTCACTAAAATTTAAGACAGCAGAGGGCCAATTACGACATTTGATATCGATCGAAATTTCCATACAAATTCAAAAAATTTTGAATGGGATTTCGTTTGATATCGAATGCCGTAATTCGCCCCCAGTTCGTTTTCCATTTAACTGAAGAAATCCTAGTTGACTGTGATTCATGAATAATGAGGTCATGGTGGAAGACAAGTCTTGCTCTGAACAGTGAAAAAAATGAAGGAAACAATTGAAAGCACTAATCGATTAGTGAAGGAATTTTTTTTAATAAAACACACTGCCCTTTTACAGAGCAAAACATTTTTAAGAAACGAATACCAAACTACTCTTTTCACATGGAAATGTTGCATTTTTTTTGTAGAAAAGAGAACACCATAAGATTTAAAGTTAAATGTTATGGTTTGACTCAAGCTCAAATCTGACTTTACGATGATCTATTTTTAATTTAACAAATTTTTGATAATTTAACAATATTTTTACTAAAAAAAGTATTATATAGAAACATTTATTCATCTAACCAGCACAACGGATCAGAACTACACCATCCAATTAGCTTTCTTTATTTGATCTTACAACTTTTGACGGTGGCTACTGGTCACTATGAATATCAATTATTCAACCGTATTTTTTAACAAATCAGAATAAGAAAATTATTTATATTAACTTTTACAAGTTAAATCCATTTCGTTTAATACGAAACTCTGATCTCTTATAATTAATAATTCTATATATAAAGGGTGTTTTTTTAGAGGTATAGAACTTCGAATTGAAATAAAACACAAGAAAATCGTTTTAATTTCCATTTGGCTTTATTGGAAGGATAATTTTATGCCATTAATGTTTAAATATGATTTCGGGCATGTGGCCGCCGCGGCTGGCTCGAATAAAGCCAATTCTACAGGTCCAATTTTCAACCACTTTTTCGAGCATATGGGGCCGTATGTTGGCAATAACGCCACGAATGTTGGCTTCCAAGTCCCCTAACGTTTCTGGTTTGTTGGCGTAGACGAGCGACTTCACATATCCCCAAAGAAAATAATCCAATGGTGTCAAATCACACGATCTTGGTGGCCAATTGACAGGTCCATTCCGCGAAATTATGCGCTCATCGAATGTTTCCTTCAATAAATCGATTGTGACGTGCGCTGTGTGGCATGTAGCGCCGTCTTGTTGGAACCACAACTCATCCACATTCATGCCATCCAATTCGGGAACAAAATAGTCGGTTATCATGGCTCTATACCGGTCTCCATTAACGGTAACTGACTCTCCAGCATTATATCGGAAGAAGTATGGCCCAATGACTCCACCAGCCCATAGAGCACACCAAACAGTCAGTTTTTGTGGATGTAATGGCGTCTCAAGGGTCTCATGTGGATTCTCTTCACTTCAAATGCGGCAATTTTGCTTGTTGACGTAGCCATTCAACCAAAAATGAGCCTCATCACTGAACAAAATTTTGCGATGAAAATCAGCATCGAGATCAATCTCATTTTCGGCCCATACACCAAAATCACGACGCATTGCATGGTCTCGCGGCTTTAATTCTTGCACAAGCTGGATCTTGTAAGGTCGCAAGCCAAGATCTTTGCGCAAAATCTTCCATAAAGTTGATGGACAAAGCTCCAATTGCTGTGCACGGTGGCGAATCGATTCATTCGGGTCCTCTTCAACACTTTGCTCTACAGCGGCAATTGTTTCTTCGGTGCGCACTGTTCGACATCTCTGCGGATGCGTATTATCACATAGAGTAAACGTAGTGCGAAAACGATCCATGGTTAACCGAATTAATTGCTCTGATGGACGATTATGTCGACCATAAAATGGACGGAGCTTGCGGTAAACTTCGCGAACTGAACCATTATTTTCGAAATAAATTTGCACGATTTGCAAGCGTTGTTCTTTTGTCAACCTGTTCATGATGAAATGGCAAACTAAATATTAATCACTTGACAGCTGACAAAATGGCCGCCAGTTAAAAAAGTGATGCCAACTTAAAGTTCTATACCTCAATAAAAAACACCCTTTATTTGTATTCTGTACCTTTTTCCAGCGCCATTAGCAGTTGAGATCAAGCTCTTTTATAATTATATTTTTTTTGCCTTTTGTAGCTTAATTGAATTAAAGCCATCTAATACCAAAAAGATATTCAAAAATAATGGATAAAGAATCTTTTTAATTTATATAATTTCGTACTCAATCAGTTTTTACATAATAAAACCACAATAAAAATCTTTTTTTTGTTAAATATTTTTCAAAAAGACCATTCGATTTGAGGAAATTTAGGTCCCTAAAGTTGGTGCCAACTACTGCACAACCAGTTCTTACAATATGCATTTGCTGACGTAATTCTCTCCGTATATGGCTCAAAGTTGTTAACTACTCTTCAATACAAATGTTTGTCGTTCGGTTTTTTTCTTCTTTAAAATCGCTTAGAACAGTTTTACTTTGTGTTGTTGTTGTTATTATGTTTAATGTTAAGCCAAAAACAAAAACATGACACAACAATAAAAAACGACAAACTGAAAATGACGAGGCAGTTGGACTTGAATGTGCATTTAGAACAAACCAAAAAATTCAAATATAAAACAAATATTGAAAAAAACACACAAACAAATATTTGTGGTTTAGAACATGCCTTAATTGCAAAAATACAAAATAAACAAAATAAAAATCCATAAAAAGTTTAATTTTCTATGAGTATTAAATCCAACGAATAAATAAATTTTTTTTTTTTTTGAAACTTTTTTCTCTTTATTTTTTTTGTTATAAAATGGAATTTGTTTCACTACGTGCTGTACGTTTGAAATGTACAAAAATTTAAATAATAGAAACAGCAACAAAAATCAAATTAAGGGTTTTCAAACAATTTAGTACAAGTTATGGACATTATGTCATTCTAACTATTTAACAAAAACACATACACACACACACATACTCATATGCATACTTGAAAATTTTCGCATACATTCACACACATTAACGTTTAAATTTTAAATTAACAGCGTCAATATTCATTGGAATACACACGCACACACTGATACCAACACAATGAGGCGGCTTATTATGTTAACCCAAATTAATTCTCATACCTTGAATTATATGAACAATGTGTGTTTTGCAAATGGCCAGCAATTAATTCTACTTGTTGTTTCGAACAAAATTCAACTGCATAATTATTTAGCAAACAAACAAAAAAGTTCTCGTTAATTTACGGTCATTTTTATATTTTTCATTTAAATTTTTTTTTATTTGAAAAACGAAACCACAACAGTTTTCTTGTTGGTTGTCAAATGTCATCCTTAAGATAATTTTATTATTCATGAATTGGATTTTAGTTTTTTAAAGTTTTCAGCATTACAAAGAATTTGCAAAATTAAACAAAATTATAACAGAGAACTGTTTTGAGCATCGCAGACCGTAGAATCATTTGAGCTGCCTAAATGTTCAGTTGTGGGTGGAAGACAACATGTTTACCATGATCTCGCCAAATCTCCTACGATAAATTTCACTGTATAAATTATTAGGTCGGTCATTGTAATCGAAGAGAATATGCTGAATTTCTTCTGAATTTATCGTCGTTTCCAATAGTATGCTGGCCACGCCCCTAAAATAACATTATTGAATAGCATTATTATGGCACTTACCTCAAGCAAGCCCTTCGATTTTCTGAGGTCTGGGAATTAGTATTCGCCGGCATTTGCTTGTGGTATAGCAATAAGGGCTTCCTCCAATGCTATGAAATCACGTAACTCTAACGACTAAACAGTTTTTCCACCCTTTAACCCATTTAAAGTCGCTAAATAAAAATCGCTGGATAAAAATCGAATAAATTTTGCACAGATGATATAAATGAGGAAAAAAAGATTTATATTTTATGTTTTTTTTTTATCACTTCCGGTTCGGGTGGGAGAGCCGGTTGAGTTTTCGACCACTGGCTGAAAACGATATATTTTATACAATGAAATGTGTATGAAAAAAGGATGTTGATAATGAAAGGATGATTTAAATTAATTTACACTTTGAAATGGTTTTATAATGTTAATAAATATTATAATGCAGGCTGCATTTTAGAGAATTCTTCATAATGTTTTTTTAGTTTTGGTCCTTACAAAAAAAAGACTTACTTTAAGTCTTGTTGTATGAGAATGCGAATAAATAAATAAATAAGTAAATCTTTTTTTTGTAAAATCCATTAACGAGTTCGAAAAATACGGCTAAGCACATAAAATAGATCAACCCAAAAATAATATAAGTACTTTAGACCACAAATTAATAATATAATCGAGTAACTGACCCATATTTAAGTTTTATCAATTTATAAAAATTGTTAAAGTCACTGACCGAATTTTCGACCAATGAATGAAAATGTAACCCATTTTCTTTTTGAATCAGAGATGCAATATTAGCATGACTGCACAGTTATTCTTCTTTGGAAACTCGTTTGGCCATACAAAATTTAGCCTTTACAACTATAAAAAATTTAAAACTAAACATAGAAAAATTTTAAAAATTCTTGGGAGTGACAAAAGTTATTCTTGGAATGGCACTGCCATTCGAGAATGGTATATCTACGCCTATGAGTTCTGACCTCATCTCATACGACAGTGAGAATGTAAGTACAGCATGCTTGTTTTAGCTTTCATAAAATAAACATAAACCGCGAAACTTGTTGGGCTTGTCTGCAGAAACATTCAGGAAGTTTAACAGAAATCGGACCCACAAACCAGGAGTATTAGGATACATTATCCACAACCGTTCGTTATACAAATGTAGGATAGTGATTCAGGCATGAATTTTTTGAGTTCATACCCACATGAGTATTAAAAAACATCAAGCAGAATAATGAAAACTCACGCTGACAAAATGCCGGTTTTAAAGAACTTTCGATCATGCAAAAATCCTACTGATGCACGATTACTCGAGAGGGGCTTTTTAATACCGACGTTGATGCACGCTTAATTGCTCAATGTAAAAAAGTAGTTGCAATTAAGTCCTTTTGTCGTCACTTTCCTGTTCGAAACCATGACATAAACAAAAAAGATTCATACTTCTAATATTCTTAATTATACGCTTTCCATGCTGGAAATACATGATGACCAAAATGAAGTCCCGCATATCTTCTTCCATATATGAAAAGAAAATATAAATAGAATATCAGCCAGACCATATTATGTAGGACTTTAACTCGAGGTCGCGGTGATGGGAATACAAGTGAGGACATAGACGTTATTAAATAGTCATCTAGCTATGACCTGTTCTATTTATGCTATTACTAGCATTACTATGATAAATAAAATCAGTAGATCTTCATCCGATCTGCTCCACACGTTTTTCTAAACAGCCGTAAGCAGGCTTGAAGTTTGCTGATATCTTTGTTGACATTATAGCTTTAATATATAAATGTGTATTATTTTAGTGAACGAGGTATCAATAATTATCCCAACATAGATTTTTGACTTCTTCAAGATTTTTTAAATCGATCCCGTAATTCTATCATGATGGTCTCCTCTATTAAATTTATTTAACAACAATGAATTTTTGAAATTCTTTGAAATAAGATGTCGAGCCTTGTGTCGAATAATAAATTTTATAATTACTTGTTTTACAACGAAATCAAAAGCATTTACGTTTATGCTCCAGAACATTTTGAGAACAAAAATATTAACATTATTAACAAATTCTTATGTATTTATTTGTTATTTGTTAAGTGCTTCATTTGTTTAGTTAATTTGTAAGGACTTGAAATTTGTAAGCAGTTTAATTCAGTATGAAAATATGTTTTGGCACGTAATTCTTCTAAAAATTTGTACTTAATTAAATCCTGTAAAATATCTATCCAGTTGTTAAAGTAACTACTTTAAAATTGAGATACTTATTGGCTAATAAAATTTTCTATCTTATTCGGAGCTGCCACAGAAACCAATGTAGTCGAAATTGGATTTAAAAAGACTACAAAAAATACTTTTCTATGATGAATTTCAGTGTTATCGGTTTTATGTTCAAAACATATTGTAATTTTAGATTGAACATAAAACCAATAAGATAGAAATTCACCATAGAAAAGTATTTTTTGTAGTCTTTTTAAATCCAATTTCGACTACATTGGTTTCAGTGACAACCCCGATTGTGTTGCACTTGCAATTACCACTCGCAACTGGTTAATGGTCCTTCAGATCAGATGACGCAACCATATGTCCTATTTCAACTAGTATTTCATTGTCCACACACTCTATACTATTCCGCAAGACAGAGATAACAAGAGCAATCATCAAACCTTCTAAGACTCCTTCCAACCGCATCACACTTCCTAGCGTTTACAATCCTACTACAAGAAACGATGTCTGCCTGTGTTTACAATTGAATAAATATTGAATTATTAGTTATGCCACCAACTTTATCTCAACTACTGGGTATTCAAATTAAATAAATAATATTTGCGGTAGAGAAACAAGAACGCGAGTATGAAGTTACCTGCATTTGTTTAAATAACAAAAAATGTTTCATACAAATACAATTGTCAAGTATAATTAATAGTGATGCTTAATGGCAAAATGTTTGTTTCCAAATGACCTACAAAATTGAAATAAGTATATTTAGAATTGTAATAAACAGTTGAAGGCTTTAAAGTGTCTTCAACATTTTCATATCGAAATATTCAAATGAGAGTAGTTCAGGCAATAAATTTATATTTATATAAATAAATAAATATCGGTGAATGTATTTTGCAATTGCAGCAACTTTTTAGTTCTTTTTATACAAATTTATTTGTTTTTTTTACCTAAATCGTAAAACTTTGCTAAAGTGTTTTTATTTGCGATGACATTCACTTTCTTTAATTTACCCTTTGATTTGGAAAACATTCTGCATCATTTTTGTAACTCGGTAGCAAATTATGAAATTCATTTTCTAGTAGCAGGGCTAATGGGCAATATAAATAAAAGTAAAAATTTCTAAAGTATGCTTTGATATTTGACACACAAAAAATTTTTTAAGAATGACAACAGAAATGTAACACCAAACGCATTGTTGCAACAGTAAAAGTGTCGCTGTTTTATTGTTACGCGTTCTTTGCAATCCTCTTGTTTACAATACACTTTCAACAAAATGCATAATAACTTTAGCTAAAAAAAACAACTAAAAATAAAAAAGAAGCATTCTTAAAAATTTCTTATAAGAAAAACTTTGACCTTCGACCTGGATGATGAAAGCGGTTAAATATATATGAGCATACAACGTTTATATTAATTAAAAAGTCTGTAATTCGTTACGTGTTATTGTACACTTTGCAATAAATTTAAAACATCATCATCTATTGAACAGCAGCAAAATAATTATTTACGACCAGAAACTACGAAAAAGCAGCGCACAAACAAACGAACGAACAGACATTCATAAATGAAACAACAATAACAAAATTGCTATTCATTTTCCAACCAAACTTTAATGACAGCTGTTGTGTTCAAAGTCAAAAACGTTTTTGTTTGTCAAAATCACGGAGTGTACGTACGTACGTTCGTTCATACGTTTATTACGGACATTTATTTCGTTTAGAATTTTGTTCGCATTTTGTTAGAAAAAGCTGCTGCTGTTGTTGAAATTTTTTCTCATTATTTCAGTAGTTATAGCTTTTTTTCTTTTTGTTTTTTTTTGTAGAGTTGTCATTAAAAGAATATTGTTTGAAATTTATTTCTGTAGCATTTTATTTGGCGGAATGACAATACGAGTGTATGTATATATTTTTCTTATTTTACCACGCCCAAAAAAAAAATAATAATAAACTCTGGCAATTGTAATTTTTAACATGCTAAATAAATTATCTATAATTACATGATTCGTTTGGCTTACAACTAATTGTAGATGAATTATATAAGAAATTAATTTGAAAAAAAAGAAATAAAAATTAACAGAATGGCAGTTAACTGGAGAAGTATACTTTACGTTAATTGTTTGAGTAACACTCATACGTCACGGGTTATTGAAGGATCTTAAAATTGTGACATTTACTTGGGATTCATTTATTCTATATACCGTCTATTTACTCAAGCAACGTTATAACTCAAAAGAGTGATTTTTGAGTTAAGAATGCATAATTATTTTTGTTGTAGTTCTTCATCTTGTGTAAAAAGTTCAAACAAATATCTTGTTCACTCATCAAATGAGAGCAGAATATATTTTCATTTTCATTTTCTATTCAGGTGTAAATAAATTCAAACCCTTAAATTTGTTTTTTGAAGAATTAATGTTTATGAACTGTGACGTTATTTGAGTAAATGCGCGATATTTACATGATTTTATGTACATATGCACCGTTATATTTGAAAGTGGCATAAGTCCATTTACTCATTGTTTTAAAAATATTGGCAAACGCCAATGAACCTTTTCACTGCCATTTCCGTGAATCGCGAAATTCCGGGAAATCAGTGTGGTAATTCGCGGAAATTTTCTTAACTGCTATTTGAAGTTGTTGTTTAGTTAAAGCTTCTAAGCGTAACTTTGAAATCACTAGATATTCTCATATTTTAAAAGAAAAATTACTAAAGGTACATTGCATAAAAAGTACTTTCTATAAAGGTACGGTCACATCTGACAAACATATGACCAAAAAACGTAACCACTACTTTTGCTTAGGGTTAGTGTGATTTAACTTGGATTTTATATCACAAAATGAAGTCAATTATGCCGCAAAAAATTATCGTTATATTATTTGTAATAAATGCGAACCCATATTCAAAAATATATTGGAATTAAAGAAAATGCAAATTTAGCTTGTCTTTTGGTCACGTTTTTTTCGACAAATATTTGGCAAATGTGACCGTACCTTAAGAGTTAAGAATATTTTTGTTAATTAAAATTTTTATAAAATTTTTCAGTTACATTTTATTAAGAAGGTTGTTTTACATCAAGTGTACTAATTTTAATAATGATCCCTAAAAAATATTTTTGTGTTCTAAATGTTATTTTAGAAATGCCTTCATAAAAGTACTTTTTATTAAAAAAAAACAATTTTAAATGATACACAATTTGGGTACCTGGCAGTGATGCCAGCAGAAATTTAACAAAATCCCTACATGTCTCGAAAAAATTCCCCCTTTTTCCCTACACACAAAATAAAGTTCCCTACATTTTTTCCTACTCTGAAAATTCATTGATTTTATGAAAAAAGAACATTTTATTTAAAGTTTTAAAACTTTGTACATTTATATCGCCAAACAAAATATTTAATAATAAAAAATAACATAAATTTGTAATTTTAAAAACCTCCAATATCCGCCTTTGTGCCATCATAGTTCTCCAACGACTCTACTAATTACATTTCTTCAAAAATTATTTAATTTTTAAGGGAAGTCTTTTGGTTAACTCAAGAGCTGCTGCTCCATTTTTTTATAATTCTTAGCATTCATTGCTAACGTAGATTTTTAAAATTTTTAAAATAAAGATGTGGAAGGTAATCAAAATCTTAATTCTGATTTCTTAATAAAATTTAAAAAAATGTGACCCGGAATGGAAAGAATGAAAGTTATTTTTTTGGTTTATAAGAGCGCATTTGAATACTTAAAAAGTCGTAATTTCTAATTTAATTTAATTTCTATATCAAATTTAATTTCTATATCAAACCAAAGAAATTACAAAACTTTAAAATTTGTTTTTATTTTTCATACAAATTCTATTCCCAAGAAAATCGGACATTTCTTTGCCTTTCGTTGTCTCTATATATTATTTACCAAAAGATGTTTTCTTCCTGTCCGTATGAAATATCTCGCGTAATACTGTAATAAAATTTGAAATTAGATTTTTATATGTATCATCGCTTTTGTGGAGTGTTTTACGTAATTACACCGCAATATAAAAGGAAGAAAAATACAATTTTAAAAATTCCCTACATTTTCCTTGAAATGAAAAATCTGTCCCTTTTACCCTTCCCTTGAAATTTTCCAATGAATTCCCTACAAAAAGGGAAATTTCCTCTACTCTTGGCATCACTGGTACCTGGCTACTATAGAAGACTAAAAATAATTAAATAAATTAAAATTAAATAAAATAAAATAAAATGAAATGATTGTTTATTTACAACTTGGAAAATTATCTATTTTGTCTTTAGATATTTAATCAACAATTAATTAAGTGTGTGAACTTGAGGATTTTATTAAAGCTGTTTATTTTGTTGCAGTTGCTATTAACGACACTGATAATGATAATGATAATGATGAAGTTGATGATGTTGAGGTTGTTATTTCTGCTGTTATTGTTAATTGTAATAGATAGTTAATCAACGTCATTTATTTGCAAATGAATTTAATTTTGTTGCTATCGACTTCTATAAAAAAAAATAATGCCAACTAGTTAAAATTCTCTAAGCTTCTGTTTAGATTTTTTTCTCACTTTGAAATTTTCAAGTTTAATTGTTTTGCAAAAGTGTTGAACAAAATTTCATTGCCAGAAACACAAAAATAGCAGAAAAGCAGCACATAAATTGAGAAATCTGACTGAAATTAAAGATATTAAATTTTAAATAAGGGAAATCTTATTTTAATAAAATGTATAATTTTTCATCTATTTTTTTTAAGTGCCAGGAGTGTCTTTTTACACCTGATTAACGAGCTGTTTTTCTATATTTCTTTGCCATTTTTTAGTTTATCTATCGGCGCTGCTTTTGTGTCTGTATGAGTGTTGATGCACTTGAATATTCAATGCAGGTTTCAGGGTTCTTTTTTGTTTGGATTTTTCCATTAAATTTTTTATTGCAAAATTCAATTTGTTATTTAGTCTTTTTTTTCTTTGGAGTATTTATTTTGTCAAAGAAGCACTTGTTGTATAGTGAGTGCTATTGTGAGTGTGAGAGATAAATGAAAAGTGTTAAGATAATTAACGTCATCATCATCAATAAAATGGTAATAATTTATTGAAGGCAATTACAAAAATAGCTTGTTCGGTTAATTAAAGTTTCGTTGAGGACAATTTCATTGAATTTTTAGCAGCTTTCAAGTTTAATGCAGACAAATTTCAAGTGATTTTAGTATTTATGGAAAATTATCAAGTTTTCTAACCTGCTTAAAGTACTTGCTATAAAAATGTGATATTTAAAGTAACAAATTTGCAAAAAAAATAAGTTTTTGCTTCTTGATAATAAATTTTTCCAGCGTCAGTTGCATGTCAAAATGGGAGTTTTAAAAATAATTGCCTGTTGTAGTTGTTTTGATATGAGTAATAAATTAACAGACCCTAACGCACGCTTTCGACAAGAAAGTTTTTGAGATAGACGCACAATTTTTTATATGATCACCAGTTGGTCCTGCCGATTGCTATCTTTCCTTTTTTGGTGATCTGAACTAACCTTGTTTTAAATCTTAAATTAACTTTGACGAAATGTGCTTAAAAATATTATTATTGTTAAATTGCTTTTTTAATAGCTCTGTCCTAGCGCACAGTGAGACTATTGCAAAAATAATCGTAATACATCCGTATCGTCTAAGGTACCAATATTATTACAAAATTATTTGCGAAAAAGACACTAAGGATCGCATCAACTTTCAAAAAATGACCAAGCTGCTGGAACACACGATGAGTTACAGGGGTGTAAAAATATAACATATCAGTTTTTAGGAACCTTTTACTTATATGACACGATATCGAAAAATGTTAACATTTGAAAATCGAATGAGTAGAAAAATGAAACACTTAAGCCTTTATTTTGTAAAACGCTACGATAAGCGTATTTTTTATTTATTTTCTTATAAAAAATGTCAACAACACTCAGCGCAGTGTTTTACAAACTAAGGCCCTTAATTACTTACATACTGAAGGGGTTGATTATAGCTAAAAAGATATTTGAACTTGAATTTGAAAGTTCAGATTTTGCCCTTGACTTTCGTTTGTTTTTCGCAAATTTCTCTCATCTTAACGTTGCGCAAATTCTTGAAAAAAAATAATTTCTTATTACTAATAAATTCCAAAATATTAAGCAAACTATTTTCGTTATTTGTCTGAATTCAAAGAGTCATAAAAAATAAACAACATCAAAATTTTCAAATGAGTTGAGTCATTCCGTTTTCTTTTCTTAAAAAATGTAACATTTATTTTACTTTTTATCCAAAAATTTGCTATTCAAAGATTTCTTAAGACAAAAATTTTGCTGCGTAAATGATACAATAATTTTTAATAAACTCACTATTTCAAAAAATCATTATATTGAAAAATTTCAATAAAAATGCCAATAAATATTGCATTTTTTTAGAAAAGAAAATGGCTTTAGTTTTGACAATAATGGATCTTAATTATTTTATGTTAATTTAAAAAAAATTCTAAAAATAAAATATGTTGTGTGAAATGTGAAAATTATTACTGAGAATTATTACTGCAGTGGTCAAAACAGCCGTTTCTCGCGACAATTTCCAAATTTTGTGCGTAAAACCGAACGAATTTGCTACAAGTTTCCAATTTTTGTTTACAGTTATAATAAAAATATTTATAGCAATTTATTTGATGCTGAAGCGTTTCTAATTCGGTCATAAATAAGGGGAGGGTAGCTGATTTTCATCAGCATCTAATTTAGATGTACAAACATTTTAATAAAATTGTCTTCTTATCATTTCTTCAACGGAAATTTTTTTATAAATTATCCATAAAAGAAGAAAAATATTGAAAAAATCAAGTAAATTTTTTTTGGTTTATGTAGTCAGACATCCAATTTATGTTCCAGTAGGTTTTAAATATAAATAGAGTATAAAATATCTATAAACATATAATAAAGAATGTCCCTAAATTAAAGTAAGATTCTAAATAAATAGAAACTCATGGCCTTATTCACAAACGATTAATAAAGTAAATGTGGGCATTAAAACCGGTTTTCCCATATAAAAATCCAAAGCTAAACCTACTATAACTTAATTAATCGTGTATTATTTTCTAACCCTAAACTATTTCTAGGGTCGTGAACACTTTACTCCACAAATGGGGGCCATTAAAACCTTGCATTCATTTTGGACGCGTCTTAATGTTTGTACGATCCAATTAAAATATTAAATAAAATATCCTGAACACATAAACATTTTAAAAAAGCTTTTGCAAAGCTCTTTAAATTCAAAGGTCTTTCAATTCTATTGGAATTTATTTACAATATGCACTTAAGAAATTTGTTACGACTCAATGTACGTTTTATAGAAATTTATTATAAGTGGCCTTAAATTTATTGCTGTAACAAACCTCGTATGCAAATCATGTGAATGAGGGATGACACAGCGGCAGCACAGCAAAAGCTGTAATTTCTATATTGGCTTACATTGGTTTTTACAAAAATTGTAAATTCATGAAAACGTTAAATTAACAACAGATTTTTTTTTCGTTTCGTATTGTATTTGTTAGCAAAAGATGACCATGAAAAATAGCAAATTCTCACTCGAGCGCAACCAACAAATAGTTTTTTTTTTCTTTCTGTAAAAAACAACTCTTTTTTTCATTTCACATATAATTTTACCTCCCGCATCCTTAACCATCTCTTTTACACACACACATATACACACTAGCTAACACGCATACACACCCTTACATATACATACATCCACAATAAATGCATACTTAAGCATTTGTATTGCACTTTTCATTAATACAAAAACAACAAAATACATTCATCAAAAAAATAAATAAAACTCGGTCTACATGCCATCACATAATGCAGATGATAAACAAGTGCTAAAAGGGAGAGAAATGTTTAATAATAAAAATAAATAAAGAAAAAATAAACTTTTTGTTGTTGTTGTTTTGCAAATAATGATCGATTAAATCGTCATGGTTGACAGCGAGCGAATGAGATGAAAGAAGAGAGATGAGAGTTACACAATCATTAGCACGAGCAAAATTGAAATAAGCGAACGACATTACAAGCCCAGCTCAACGAAAAAAAAATTTATGTATCTTTCCGTTTTAAGTTTTTGTCAGAACAAAAAAAAACCTTAAACCGTTTTTTGCTCCACTGCCCTAAAGACTTTGAAATTAGTATTCAGTTTTTTTAATTTTTTAGATTAAGCCCACTTGAATGTTTTGCAACAGATGGAAGCAGCAGCGACAAACAGACAGACAAATACTTCTGTCAGAGTGTAAATGAAATCACAGTTACATCATTATTTGTATTCAGTTACAAAAAGTCATTTTACTTTGGTTTAATAAATGACACTGATTGTTGTTAATTTTGATATTGAATTTGTTTTTGACTTACGATTTTTGTTTTCCCCATGATTTGAAAGCACAAAGATTTTTTATTAAAAACATTTTTATTAATAACATTTTTTGCTAGTTAAACATACATACATACATGCATAGTTTCAGTTAAATATTTACTTTTTTCACCTTGTCGTTACCGCATGTCAAATTAATCGAGGCAAACCCAAGGTGATCAACTGATGATGATATTTACATACACATATTTCTTGTTCTTTGTTTTGTCGCCTTCTAAATGACACTTCAAAAGATTTTCATATCAAAAAAAGTCTTTTGGGTGTGTGATCTCTTGACCAAAATCAACATGCATCCAATAAATTATGTAAATCTACTCATGCACGTGTCTGCTACCCATACAATAGGTTGCTGTAATTTTGATCCCCACAGGCGGCAGTTTCAGTTGCTGCCAAAGCTGCTGAGTCGTATGTAAGTGTTTATTTTCAGATAATTATTATTTTAACAAACATGTTCTCCAATTGAGAAACGATCACAGAATAGATGAGAGATATACAGTCGAACTTCCATAACTCGATTCACCATTACATACATCAAAAAAAAAAAAAAAGATCTTCGACTTGCGGAGACTTCCAATTATAGAATTTATTTGTTAAAAAAACAATTGCAATTATGTCTTTATATTAAACGATGAATATATTTTTTATTTAATTTAAAACAGACACTAAAAGCAACATATAATAAATAAACTATAGAGAAGTAAATTATTCTGAAATTATTTGAAATAAGATATTGGGGCATATCTCGAATGATAAATTTACGAAATTAGTGACTGAGAATTTCCTTTTTTTATTTTCAATAAGAAACTACTATAAATTTTTCAAAGCTCATCAGTTGTAGTTTTCAAATATAAATTCAATGACGGATAATAATTTTCTACATCATTTCTGGAAGGCTACTGAAATGTTTCTTTCACCGAACCCACGCCATCACAAGCCGTTTCGCTTAAGATGGGATCCCCCGAATTAAAAAAATAATTGAATTCAAAAACAATGCACTTCAATAATGTGTATGCAACAGAACAGTTGGTAACTAAACAAATCATTACTTTGAGTTATAGAATTTATATGCATGTAATTTCGTTCGAGTTATGGAGAACTTCGAGTTATGGAAGTTCGTTATTTATTCTCTTATCAACCGAATTGGATCGAATTAGAGAAAATTCTAGTTATAGAAGTTCAAGTTATGGAAGTTCTACTGTAGTTGCAAAGGTTACGATCTCCACTATTCTCATGAATATGTCTTCACATTTCTTATATGAATATTGTTCAAACTCAACTTTTTTCATCCATCAAATTAAGTAAAATAAGTTTATGTATCTTTAAATAATGAATTTGCTGAAATAAAAATTGCTGCGTTTGCAACTATATATGTAATCTAAGAAGAGCTATACTTTTCAATTATTGAACTGAATGTGAATATTAAATCGAATATCTTGAGTTTTTCTTTTTTAGTTGGTTTTTATCAGACAGAAAAAATTGTCAGAAAGCATTTAATAAAACTTATATTTATTATATATACTGCATCCGCGCTTTAAAGATACAATTATATTTGACAAAGGTGAGTTAAATTGGTTTTTTAATCCTGTCAGAATTTTAAATTCAAATAAAACACAGATTCATTCGAGAGATAACTCTTGGTGTCTAATTTTCAGACACTTTTCGCTATAATTGCAGCCGTATTTCGCCAATAACCCACCGAATGTTGTGAGTAATTATGTCTGGTTTGTCAACGTAGACAAGTGACTTGACCTATTGCCAAAGTAAATAATCTAATACCCCTGACAGATATGGGATCTGTGTAATATAATAGCGTGGTATACTGCAAGTCTGTCAAACTAAACCATAATTAAACCAACGAGCAAAGCGGTTTAAAGATGCTTCGTATACCGTGAAAATTAACGTGGCATGAATATGTTCTCTGATTAAATACAGATTTTTTTCTGTGTTCAATAAGAACTGTGCAAACAAGGTAGTAGCACAATAACAGCTAAGTAATTTTATTCAATTGCGAGTAATTTTGTTCATGTTGTTGATATACGGGTGCTGATACATTGGTTTATTTGAAACTATCAAACACCTTAACTGTTGTATTTGATACCCCAATGTCTTTGATACCACAAATTTTGTATTGCTTTTGTAGAAACGCTACTACCTGGTTGATCTGCCTTATAATAAAAATACATTAAATAAAAACAGCCTGTGCAGATTCTGTGATGACGAGGAGGAAACGCCAGAGCATATTCTGAAGAATTGTGAAGCCTTAGAAGATATAATCAATTGTGCAAGCACCTATTGGAGGATTGGGAACTGCCAATCTTGAGACTCCTCAGGAGAGCAGGCTTAGATGAGGTGCTCCAGCACCTGGCAAAGAATACAATAGATCTTCCTCGGTCGCAGTGTTCTGTGCTTCCCAAATAATTTAAGTTCGTTCATTCATTCATTCATACTTTTTGTCATATAATGTAGTTTTAGTGTTTGATAAAAATATATTCAAAAAGGATAGTTTTAGGAAATAAAGAAATAAATGTAAAAACAAAATAATACTCCACATAGTATTAAAAGTCTGTCACACTAAAAGAGTATAAAACACAGTAGTATGTATACCATGTCATGTAAACTATATGACTGTCAGGGGTTAATGCAGTTAGATGGCACACGATCATGATGGCCAACTAAAAAAATTACATGAATTTGTTGTATTTTTGAGTATTTGTGAAACGCCCACCTGTATGTAGCATTGATATTTTTTATTTTTTTATTTTAAAGAACAAACACATACCGCGAAGCCATTTTGGGTTGTCTGCAGAAGCACCCAGGGTCTAGGCAGGAATCGAACCTGCGACCCCTCGACTAATAGTCTAGTATGATATCTACTAGTCTACGGGGCTCCTTCATGCTAACGAATACATACATACATGTGTATATATGTATATAAAAAAATTAGCGCGTCTCGAAGGTCACTGAAACAAGTCCTCGTCACACCATATCTAATGCAAAATAAAATATCAATAAGTAAATAACAAATAAATAAATAAAAAATTACGCCACTTTTTTAAGAACATGTATGATTAATACTTTAAAAATAAAACATAAAACTCATTACAAAAACTTCCCCAATATGCAAAAAAAATATCTACTACGTCAAATTTGTCCAAAACAAATTAATAAATGTGATCACGTTTTAAATCGTCTTCCTAGAATCACTTGTTTACTGTTAAAATTTTATTTCAAGAAATCGAAAATAGTTCTTAGACCACAAAAAAATATAGCTATGAACATTACACACATTTGTACAGTATTCGTTAAAAAACATACACACACACATACGCACACATACACTTACAAAGTTTAATTTATAAATAAAAAACCGAAAAGAAGAAGAAGCAGAAAAACAAGAAATCAAAAACCCACAATAATAAAAATAATTTGCATAAAATACTTTAAATAGTTAAAATGCGATTTAAACTGAAAGTAAAAGATAAAAAAAAGAAAATAAATTAAAATAAATCGGAACTAAAAGACTTCCAAGACCAGATGGCGCTTGTGTGGTTGTTTCAGCGGCAACAAATTAATTTAAATTAATCAAACGCATATCGGTGTGTTAATTAATGGCCGATTAACATGCAAACAATTTTTATTTATTTTTTCCAACTTCGAGCTGTTATGTCTTCTTTAATGAAAAAAAAAACAATAATAACAGCATTAAAGTCATACAAAATGCTTTAACGGAACGATTAGTAAGCGATATTTTTACGAAAAACAAAATTATTATTGAAATTAATATACATATTTTGAGAATAGTTGGAAATTTTTAAAATTTTAAACTTGGTGATAACATGGTAAATACAATCTTTAAGATTCTAGGCGTATATTGTTTTCTTTTTGTTTTTGTCAGCACAGCGTACGACGAGAAATGAAATTCGTTTCTGTCCGAAATATATTTAAAGTAAATCTAGTCAACATTGTTTATTATAATTATCATTATCTGATTTTGGACTTAATAAACAAATGAATTAAAAATAAATAAACAAAATTTTGTTACTAATTTATTCTTTAATAAAATAAAATTTTCTGTAAAAACAAAGATTCATTTTAATTTTTTTTTATACAAACTCATTTATTTATTTTTGTATATTTCACAATAATGAAATATGTAATTGGTAGACATGTTTTATTTCTTTAATCTTAGCTTAAAACTTTTAATTTATTAATATTGAAGTAAAAGTGTTTATTAAGAACACAAATGTTAAAAAGCAAAACAAAAAATTGTTTTTAGTTGAGTCAAAATTAATTATACCGGAAAAAGTCTTTTTTTACACACGAGGAGAACACTGGCCGGAATATGTATGACATTATTTAATATTTAATTGCACAATCATGACTTAGATTGTAATGAAGCAATTATTTTATTTTTACTAAACAAGATTTATACATTTATTGCCAACAAATCTTTTGATTTTTATCTTCAAGTATAAAACAAGCATTAAAGATGAAATATGGATTTAATCACATTGATTATTGAACAGTAGTTTTGCATTAAACGCTAAATAAATGGTAAAACATAAATATATAGATATCAACTATTTTTATTTATTATTTATTATTAATATTTTTTTTGGAGTAGAACTCTGAATCGACAACACTGTTTCTGTCAGTGCCGATTTAATAGTTTCAATAACCAAACGATCACGCGGGAGTATATGTATGTTGTTAATACATATTTGATCATAATAAAAAAATGTTGGATCATATAATGATCATGTAGGTTTATTTTATTATATTCTATAGTAAAAAATATGGTTCAATCACATTATTATGTTAAAAACAATATGATTCATATGATGATATTAGTAAGTCTGCGTTTAGACGGCTCATGTCTTATTGACATGATTCTTACTTTTTCTTCTTTCAACTTTCATTGTTGATCACACAAGTCATGTCATGTTGACGACATTTGCTGGCAAATGCCTTCAAGCTTAAAATTAAGAATGAGATAACAAAACGTAATGACGGTATATGTATCTGAGTACTCGTTTCTTTTCCCTTCGTCTATCTCCCCGAAAAAGTAGCAATCATGTCAATAAGACATGACGTTTGTAAACGCAGACTAAGCTTATTTTAGACCATAAGACACTGGCCGACAAACTGAAACTGAATATTTTAGTAAATCTGTGTTTTTAGCTTTTCATTTCATGTTCCAGTTTTCTTAAAAGTTTTAGGCTTAAATTTAAAAACTAAATATTTTGTGTAGGAAATATACCTCCAACTGCCGCATGAAAGTGGACATTCAGTAATATTTAAGTAATTGCTATTTTTTTAAGACAAGCACAAACTGCAAAGCCTTTGGTGGCTATTGCGCAGAAACATCCAATGTCTAGACAGGAATCGAACTTGTGACTTTCAGACTAATAGTCTAGCAAGAGAGAATACCGATCAGTGATAGGGAATATTTCTGTTTTGTAGGGCATTCATTGGAAAATTTCAAGGGAAGGGAAAAAAGGATAGATTTCTCATTTTTAAGAAAATGTAGGGAATTTTTATAACTTTATTTTGCTTCCTTTTATACTGCGGTGTAATTGCGTAAAACACCCCACAAAAGTAATAATACTTATAACATGTAACATTTTTTATTACTTTTTATCAAAAAAAATGCTATTTAAAGTTTTCTTAAGACTAAAATTTTGCCTCGTAAGTGATGATACAATAATTTCTAATAAACTCACTGTTTCAAAAAATCATGCTATTGCAAACTTTCAATAAAAAAGCAAAAAATTTTGCACTTTTTTTTAGAAAAGAAAACGCCATAAATTTAAAATTTTGTTGCAGTATTACCTGAAATATTTCATACAGACGGCAAACATCTTTTGCTAAATAATATAGTATAGAGACAACGAAAGGCAACGAAATGTGTAATTTTCTTGGAAATAAAATTTGTATGAAAAATAAAAACAAATTTGAAAATTTTGTATATTTTTATTTTTTTGGTTTGATATATAAATTAAGACTTTTTAAAAATATATATTATAAAAAAACAAAAATAAATTTCGTTTTTTCCATTCCGGATCACATGTTTTTTAAATTGAATAAAATTTTATTAAGAATTTAGAATTAAGATTTTGAATACCTTCTAAAATCTCCACACCTATATTTTAAAAATTTAAGAAATCTATATTAGCAATGAATGGGAAGAATTATAAAAAAAATTGGTGTAACAGCTCTTAAGTTAATCCAAAGACTTCCCCTCAAATTTAATTAATTTTAAAACAATGGCAATTAGTACAATCGTATGATGGCATAAAGGGGGATATTGGAGATTTTTAAAATTACAAATTTATGTTATTTTTTATTATTATTTAATTTTTTGTCTGGCGACAAAATTTGAAAACCCTAAATAAAATGTTATTTTTGTTCTAAAATCGATGAATTTTTGGAGTAGGAAAATTGTAGGAAACCTTTTGTTTTGTGTGAGGGGAAAACGGGGAATTTTTTCGAGAGATGCAGGGATTTTGTTAAATTTCTGCTAGCATCACTGACACCGATAATCTACTTTGAAAACCCTATTCTTCAACACTTGAATACTGATTAATAATTTCATACTTTAAGTCAAACGAAAAGAAAAATTTAAGCTTAGAAAACTTACAGTGAGCAACAGCAGCTTTTGGAAGAAAAAAAACACTATACACCCTTTAAACTAAAGACAAACTGCCAACTGCTATGTTGCTTTTAGAATATGGTCACCCTATTTTCACTTTGCACAAAAGAATACAATTTTCCGTTGTAGCACATGCGACCTGCTCTTACAAAATATAATAATAATATTCTTAGAAGTATTTACATATATTCAACTTGTTTATTTATTTATTCTTAAAAATACAAAACACAACTTAATTAAATGACCATTTGCCGTCATTCCTAATAATTATTACTGATATGGTTATCGATATTTTTACAAATAAACACTCAAAAGGTGCATTGGTCACTTTGCAACTTCTAATGCAATTTTCTTTGAAAATATCAAAAGTATTGAATGTATTCGAAGTAAATACATACATACATACATACATATGTATGTATGAGTCAGGGTGTTTACGTAACATTTTTTTCAAAGATCTTTTATCAGTTTACATATTAAGTTGTGATTTATTTAAAAAAATACAAAATTGAATATAAAAAAATATGAAATAATATATAAAAAAACATTTAACGTTGTAAATGATGTTAAAATTCTTAAATTACGTTGTATTTATTTTTAAATACGAAAAAATTCAAAACAATTTTCTGTGCGGGTTTAAGAAAGAGATACATATTTATTTCTTTTCAAAGAATTCGTGTTAAAATGACTAATAAATAACACAGATTGTTTGTACTCGTATCTATTGCCGCTAAAGGGGTTTATATTCGTGTTCTAAGATGAAACATAACAAAACCATTTTTGATCTTTTGTCGCTTATTTTTATTTTTTTAATTTGTTTTTCTGTCGTCGATTCGCCACATTTATGGTCAATCAGTCAGTCATGCAGCCCACACTCATTTAATTGTTTTACAAGCAATCAAATGAAGATAAAATGCATTTTTATTTTCTAAGTTGTTTAAGAATTTACAATATTATGAAATATTTGAGAAATACTTTTATTAAAAGCAATTTTACAAACTTAAATTTGCTTTAACATTTTTTGCCAAGAAATTTGATTTTTAGTAAAAAATATGTTTTTGCAAAACAAATTTTTGGTGGAAAGTCACTTTTCCAAAAAAAAAACAACATGACGAAATATTTAATAAAGACTTTTAATAAAATCAATTTTAAAAACTGTTATTCGTGTTAAATTTTATGCCAAAAAATTAGATTTTTATCCAAAAAAAAATTTTTTTTTTTTTCGAAAAAAATTTTTTGTTACCAAGTGACTTTTCCTTAAGAAAAATATGAAAACTCATTTTACTAGAAACTTTATTAATAATAAGCAATAGTGCAGTTTAACAGCGTCAGAACACACAATATACATATATATACCAAGACCTATGGGAAGTTGTTAATAAATATTTGCAAGACACGTTTTAAAAGTTATTTGAATTAAAGACAAATAAAAAAAATTTAATGAAAAAATAAATCTAAGAATAAATTAACATAAGATAATTTCATTGAAATGAAATAAGAAACAGACACATGGTAATTGCCCACTAAAGAAAAAAAATTCCCCTCATTTTTAAGCACCTGATTTAAACAAGATAATTATTTAAGCTGAATATAACCACTTATTTGCAATAATAGCAATAAAATTTTAAATTCTTAATGACATGTAATTATTCGAAAAGATATACGAGTAAGTTTAAGTTGGGAAGTAACAAAAGAAAATGCCAACATAAAGTCATTAAAAAAAGGCAAATTTCGTCTTTAATAAACTTTTTAACACCTCTAAACTTATTGCGCATTTGTTGGCTTTAATTTTGTTAATAATTGTTTAAAATGGTTTTTTTAACAAACGAAAAGACAAAACACGACATTGTAAAAACAAAAAAAAAAAAAAAACAACTTGTAAAACCATTGTCGTCATCATCTTCAAAGTAAGATAATAATTATTTTTGTCATCATCATTATTATCATAAACTCTTTGAAAAAGAAACGTTTAAATTGTAATTTTTTAATTAAGCCAATTGCTGTTTAGCTTCAAAATATTTTTGATAAATTTTTAATAATTTTGTGAAGCGACAAAAAGCGTTAAATCGATCTCTTTTAAATATAAATAAATAAAATTCGAATTTCTTAGCATTCATTTAGTTGACTTTTGGATAACAATATTTAGACAAATATATATGTATACCGGGTGGTCCGATTACAAGTACGCATAGTGGTCTAAATTCGATTGCCAGTTTAAGCTAGGTATACGTTTTAGTTCCCATCGGAAAAACAATAAACAAATAAAATTGAATACAAACACGCACATTTATAAAAAATCGTATTACTCATATCCGAGTACATATGAATGTCGGTACTCTCCCTGAAAGAAGCATGGGGTTAAGTGTATCCAAGTTAATATTTATGTCAACAATTATGGTGTCTTTTTGGTGACACTGTCAACAATTAATTTTTTTTGTCTTTTGTTTTTGATAGGTAGAGATAATGTTTGATGGTTAAAAACACATAATTAATTTAAAACGAAACGAAGTTCCTTTTTTGTTATTTGACAATAAGAAAAGTATACCTCAAAGAAGTCTGTAAAACATTTTGTAACTTATTTTACTTTTAAATATTATTTTAAACAAATACTTGTACCTGTTTGAACTAAATTAAAATAAAATATTATTGGTGGCATCATCAGTAAAATTTAGTATTGACATTTCCTGCAGGGCTAAACACTCTCTTTGCTTTGCTTATGTTTTAATTTGAACCAATACTTACATAAGTGAATGCGTGTACGTATGTATTTTTAGCATTTATAGTGGTGTCAACTTTATGAGCCTTTTATTCCTTTAACACTAAACCGATTCAAATAATATGTAGTCGCGTCACTAAAGCTCAACAATGTTTACCATTCGGTAAAAGAATGAAGAAAATCGGTTGGCAAGCAAAGGAGAAAAAGGGATCTAAAAATTTGTCTTTGCCTATTTATATATAGATATTCAATTTAAGAAATATCAAGTATTTCCATTACTTATGCAACACGATTTCATTCATGTATGTATGTGACTGCCACTGTTGGCTTCACAGTATTCAATCCAAATTTCAAAGACTTTGTTGATGGTCTTTCCGGTACTATCTGGCGAATGGCTCACAACGTTTCTGGACAATTCGCATAGCATCGGTTTTTAACGGCACCCCGCAAGAGGAAGGGTAAAGGATTCAAATCGCAACTCCGAGATAAAAAAGTTTGTAATAGTTTTCAACGTTGTTCAAGATTAAGCAATTCAGTGTCGTTCGCGAAGGTTTTATACTGACTGAAATACAATATTTTGAACAGAAAAAATCGATCAATTTAAAAAAACCAACACTTTTGCCGCTAGAACAATGCTTTGCAATGTGATGCATTGTTAATGCTTTCGCTGTTATTCTTGTTTGCTGTAATTTCTTGCAAAACTTTTTAAAACATACTTTATTAACGTTTATTTTAAGTTTAATGAAACTGGCAGAATGCTAAATCATCACTTTTCTTCTTAAAACATGTAAGCGCCATTTTTTCGATTTTTACTTTTTTGGTTTTTATGGTGGCAAATGAAGAAACCCGACGAAATAGAATAAATACATGGAATATGTATGCATATGTTTATAGTTAGGAAGCATATTTTTAACCGATTGTGTTCATGACACCTCTTATCTTTTTTAGAATCAATCTTCGGCAAGAATTGACTTGACTCTTTTATACTCTGCATAAAGAGGGACTCTAATTAATAAATTATTTTTATGTTTACTACAAACAACTAAAGCCATTCAATCAATCAGTTTTAGTCGTCGGACAGACAGACAGACAGACAGCCGGTAATAAATTTGTTTTATAATTTTTTTTTATATTTCAAATTTCTTTGCATTTGTTCGATTCACTCATGTTAGAAATACAAGTACAGTGAAGTCCGCCAACAACGAACACTGGTAATAGTAAATTTTTTTGAAATTTTTACGGTTTACGAACTTCGGTTATAGTGAAATTTCGCTTATGATGAACTCTTTTTCCCGTATTCCATATAAAAATACGCATAAATTTATAAGCATATTACGAATGAAATAAATCTATCATTTTTTTCAGGTAATTTTCTAAGCCGATTAAGTAATTATTTACCAATATTTGATGAAGCATTCAGAAAAAAAAAGAAAATAAGTGAAACTAGTGAATATAAATCAGAGTTGCCAGCTATCCCCCAGACTTACGGGTTTAAATTATATTAGGGGTAAATTTAAGGGTGAAAGACTTTGAGAGAAAATTTAGCCGCTATACATTTTAATTGGAAGGTGTTCAGGGGCATCACTATTTGCTAATAGAACAATATTTTACATCTGGTTTTTGGTTGAGCAGAAATCGTTAGATTCCACGCCAACAGCTAAAACACCATTTTACCTGCTAGACCAGTTGGAAAATCGCTACATTCGACGGAAATACCGCGAAATCACCAATTCGGAATATAATAATTAAAAACACCACATTTTCCAACTTATCAAGTTCGTTTTCGTAGTAGTTAATGTAGTGTGCATCAAAATATTTGAAATCGTTCCTGTTAATTCGAGCTATAATAATATATAATAATATTTTCCAACTGTTTGCAAAATTATTTTGAGATTGTATTAAATTAAATATTTATTCAAAACATTAGAAAAAATATTTTTATAGGAGTAACAATAAAAACTTCAAAATTAAGAGATTTTTTATCTTTACTTATTTAAGCTGGCTCTACAACCTGTTGTTGGTCTTGGCTTGCTTAATAAATGATTTCTAAGCACTTCGATGTGGTGCGTACTGTCTTTCACATTTTTTCGAAATACGTTAGTTTTTGGGGGTTTTTCAAATTGTTGGGGGGAGAAAAAATATTCCTGGCAACACTGATATACATTTAACATTGTGTATTGACATATCTCTCCAATCCGCAACCCATCGTATGTGTTGTAAGCTGTTGAAATGCTGCTGGTAGTTTCTAAGAAAAAGCATTTGCTAAGAAAAACGCTTTTAGAAAGTTCCAACATCATCGACACAACTTAAAACTCCTATAATCTATATTATTAACAGGCAAATGCGTTTTTTTAGATCCCTTTTAGCATCGTAATACTGAACCGAATTTGGAAAGATTTATATGTTTTTGAACAGGGTTTTTATATATGTAGATGAGCAAAGTCTTAATTTTATTCAAATCGGTTCGATATTTAGGGAGCTATAAGCGTTCAAAGTTGCTACTAACACATACACACTTATTACACATGCATGTATCAGCATCAGCTTGAAAAATAAACAAAGTGTGCATGTGTGTTTGTCCAATTTGATTTTGCATAGAAATGAGAATTTTTTAGTTTTTGTATTTTATCGCATGTATTTATGTAAATGTTTAATATTAATTTCTAGAATACGGTCGATTGAGTCGGCCGCTGGACACACTAGCAGATTGTTAATTGGACAATCGAAAATGAGAAATAAAAGTGCTATTTATAAATATTTTTTCATTTTTATTTTAAGAAAGAAACAAGTATTTACTTTGGTTTTAACGACTATCGTCTATAATGAACAAAACTGCTCGGTGTTGCGGAGTTCATCATAACCGAACTCCACTCTATTATTAGGCATACTACAAGTATGACATGAGTTTGAACGTAAAACCAGTTTCAGTTTGTTGGTTGGTTGTGTAAAAATAAGACAAAAAACATTTTTTCTTTCTTTAATTTTTTCCATATAAAAAAAAGCTGGCTGCCCGTAAGTCGGTAACTAATATCAAGTTCAAGGTTAATTTTAAATACAATTTACTCGTATATAAGACATACAGTCGTTCTACAGAGAAATACAAAAACAAAGATATACAAATTAAATGCAATAATAAGCGTTTGATTGTTGCACCCTACATTGTGCAATGAATGCTATAGGTTAAGACAATGAAATTAGATACTTTCGTTAATTTAACTTTGACTAGTACAACTAAGTTGCTTATTTATTGCACCAGAAGTTTAAAGTAACTGATGAAAAAGAGTGATCTAAGGAACGAAGTCAAGATGATTTCATTTGCTAAAAAGTCTATGGAAATTAAATAGATCATACTGATAAAATTACACAGACAGAGTGGGTACTTCCTAATAAAGGACCAGGGATGCGCAAAAAGAAGGCAGACATCTCTCAATCTACTTTCAAACTCAAAATAATTTTATGTCGCACTTATTGAGTGGAACGTTTTAATTTTTTGTTATTTAACAATTTCATATAAGCAACATTTGATTTCAGTATATTTTTGATGCCAAATTTTATGTAAAAATAAAGAACTTCCAACTGGAACATCGCTAACGAAAATACAGGGTGGGACAACTTCGACTGACTGATTTGATTTTTACAGATTTTTATTTCTTTTGCAGGTAATAAACAATTAAATAATTTAATAAAATTTTATAATGACATCATACTCAACGCAAGACGGACGATCAATTGTTACAACATAAAGAAAATACCACCATAACAAAATACTGCAACAGCTCCCAGTGTAAATATGCTAAAAAGCTTACACCCTCTCAGATGCATGGGTTAGTATGGATTTATGGCTGATAGAGTTATCGGTCTATATTTTTTCGAAAATAATGCTGGGGAACCAGAAATCGATAGTTCTCCATAGTCCTGACAAATGCTTCCTGAAAGATGTAGTTACAGCCCCTAATATCGCTAGAGAAACAATGGCGCTTCTGCGAGAAATAAATCAATTAAATTTGGCCCGCTTGTACAACAAACTCGCTTTTGAACCTGATTCGGGCTAACAAGTATTTTTACCGGATTGGTACGTTTAACAACTCTACTAAAGACATCTTATTTTGAAGTTCAGTTTTCCAGCATCTTCCAAACCGAAGCTATGAGCTATATGTTTAATGTAATGGCATTCGTTTATTAAATGTTGAATAGCCGTGGCTGAACTTCCGCATAATCTAATTTGAAAATAATCGACCAGTTACTCAAGTAGTATTTAATTTGTTAATCGATTAACAATTAATCGATTGAATACCCTAATTAACACTAATAATCGGTTGTACGAGTACTATACAAACAAAACAAACAATCAATGTTAGTTGTTGTTGCTTTAACAAAAACCTGTAAAAAAATTATAATTTCTTTATCGTCATCATCATTAGCGTACGTAAGTAAGTATATTACTTCTGTATAAATAAAGACATTGTAAGTTTGTACAAAGTTTAAGCAAAATTTTAAACAAATAAATAACACCAAGTCAGCATTAGCAGGGCAATCTCTGACGGACTGACCGAATGAACGATCAAAACAAATATTAAGTCAAGAATTCTAAACGCTTTTATCATGCCACTTGAGGTTGGCTACCAGAAGTTCTAGCGGTTGATTTTTGTTTAACACTTTTTTAATTCATTTTTATTTTACGTTCTAACAATTGTATTTTTGCCTCTTGTCGCTTCGGACCTTCCAAGCAAAGTCTCTTTTAGCAGCCAAGTGCCCATTAATTTAGATTTTCTTTTCTATTCTGTTGTCGTATTTTAATTGGAGACTTTCTTAATAGATATAATTCTTTTCATTACAATTTAATATAATGTTTGGAAAACTTGATTATATAATAAGCTTAACAGTGATGTAGTTAAATATACTAATTGCGATTGAATGAATGCTTAGGAAATTGTATGAATGATAATTCAAAATTTTATTAACTGATTGATATTTACACGCAGAGAAAACACATGGCATGGAAATGCTTATGACAGCAATATATTGTTGTGTAAAAATCGATTTTTTTTTGTGCCATCATCATTAGCAAACTGACATTGCGGAAAATAAACAAACTTATGTCTACTAAAAAATCTTCTTCATCATCATCTTAATCCAGCATGACCTTCAATATTTCAATGTATTGCATTAAAATTTGGGTTTATTCTTGCAAAGCAAAAACTACTCCAATGATTATTTCTTTTTCTAAATCTATTTCTTAATATTTTTAATTTTTAGCAAAAATTATACGTCTTTTTCTTTGAATTTTTTGACAGCTACATAAATGAGAGATGAAAGATGAAAGATGAAAGATGTTGCCAATGTAAATTCATGTTTCACGTTTTCAACATCTTCCAAGCGTTTCACAAAAATATTGTTCAGTGTAAAAACCCTATAAAGCAAGCTGTTGTTGTTTTAAACTCATGCAAACAATAATGGGTTTACAATAAAGAAATTCAAAATCATAATATTACTATCACTCATAAAAACTTGCAACAGAGTTTCATTTAACTACAAAATTTTGTTAAAAAATAATTATAATATCTGTAGCAATAAAATGTTATCAATAACCATATCATATTAAATTTGTTTGCGTGTAATCAAATTATGACTATAAAACAATTTCGCTTAAGACTTTCAAAGTTGACTAACCCGTGTGTAAAATGATAAAACAAGCATAATTGGGCAATTCACAAACCCTTCTAAAGTGGTAAGTAATAAAGTACTATTTAAGATTAAAACAGCACTATTGTGAACGGCATGTTCATTTGACATATAAAAAATTGTCATAAAGCTTAAACTGAAATGACTAAAAAAAATATAGAAAATATTATTAAAGAAAAACAATGTCCAGCAAAACCGACAAAAACTTATTCCATAAATTATTATTAACTAAATTTTATATCCAGTCACTAACCACATTATTTTGTTCTGTGTCCATTTCATTTATTACTTTTTATATTTTGATATTTTTATATTTATTTTATAGCAAATCCTTAAATCCTTTTATTTATCAAAATTATTTTAATTTTTGAAAGTAAAATAAAATAATATTGAAAATAAAATTTTATCTAAAATTTGTAAGTGAAAGAAAAGAACAGCTGACTAAATAGTTCACTGCAAAAACGTAAGTAACAAAGTAGTATTGTCTTGTAATAGGTGCGTTCGAGTACCTAAAAGTTTTTAAAAATTTTTAATGAACTTTATTGCATTTGACTAAATTGCGTTCGCTGACACAGTTCACTATACAGTAAATGAGACTACAAGTTGAGAGCGGAAAATGACAGTTCATGGTTGAGTATTTATAAATTTTTACATCAGAAATTTTTGCTAGCAAAATTTTGTAAAACAAAAAAATACATATGATCCTAGTAGCAAAAGTAAGAAAACAAAAAGTATACAATTTGTAAAAAATTATTTTAAAAAGAAAAATTTAAATAATAGAATAATAGAAAATAAAAAGTGAATAATTATTTTTAAACTATTCGCTTGTTAGCCAAGTATACTCCTTTTAAAAGCAAATAAATAAGCAGAACAGCTTTTGAACTTTCTTTTCTTTATTTTGTTTCAATTATTTAGAGTTGTGAAATTGCTAAGTACTCGTATATGATTACTTAGTACTGCACTTGTTTTTAAGAGAAACAATAGCAAAAACATATAATCAATACTTTTAAACATTAGAATGCAAGTTTTGGAGAAAAGTGAAAAATTATTATTTCGAGTTGATCAAGGGCGAAATAAAATAAAAATAAACATATAGAAATGATTACAGAAAACAATTTGTTTATATTTTCTTAAAATATTCGTGTTATAATAAATAGTGCATCGAGTACCAACAAGAAAAAGAGTTGAGTAGTCAAAAGTGTAAATATATTTCAACGCTACATTTATTTGCAATCACCTGTTTCCTAAATCTAATTAATTTTTAAAATTTTTCCGTTCGCGTACTTTTTTGGCCAACTGCTTTTTTTGGGAGAAAATTTTTCAGTTCAGTCTGTAATTACTCATTTACTGCATTTTACTGTAAAAGTAAACACAAATTTTTATATGAAAAAATTTAAAAATTGTTTACGACAGTCATAGAATTTTAAGCAATTGTACAAATAGGACGCAATAGAACACTTTGTGATGTGGCTAAATGTGTTAATGCAATTATTACTCTATGCTACAAAATGCCAACCAAAATGAATCCAACGGGAAATGTTATACCGGTAAAAAAGAAGTTATACGTGTCCCGGCGTTTCGCTGGGTCACGTCTAGGAATCGAGATAAATCGATTTGATTTTGCCTAAAAAATTGAATTTTTTTATTTTTAATTCATAAGAAATCCAAAACGGTAAAAAAAGTGTCTAGACCTATTACTTTCTCGTAAAGTCACATAACCTATGAACAAAATGAGACATAAATCATGAAAATCGATGAACGCGTTTTGCTTTTATTCACAATTAAGTGAAGGTATGAATTTCAAAAATTTCCTCGAGATATGTTCAAAATTCCTTGGAAAAAAAATTTATGACTTTTTTTTATGATTGTCAGAATTAAAAAAAAAAAGTAATAAACAAAAGGTTATTTGATTTTTATGGTAGCGGTAACAAACTAGAAAATGGTCATAAATGTGCGTGGACAATTAAAAGGAAAAAAGGAATGTGCACTTTTTTGATTATTTGGGTTTTTTCCGTTGGCTACCTGAATGATTTATTTTCAGAAATTGCACCCACATTTATGAGTGGTCATGTTTTATAACGTTTCGAAAAATTTAAAACGCACACAAATCAGGTATATAGCCACCCTTAAAAGATGCGCGAATTCATAAGTACCTCTCAGTAATAAAAGCGAAACGCGTTCTTCGATTTTCATGATTTATGTCTCATTTTGTTCATAGGTTATGTGACTTACGTGAAAGTAATAGGTCTAGACACTTTTTTTACCGTTTTGGATTTCTTATGAATTAAAAATAAAAAAATTCAATTTTTTAGGCAAAAAATACTTTTTTTCTTCATACATTTATTTATAACTCCGAAACTGTTGATTATGTAGCGAAACGTTGTATGAACAGATTAAAGGAATTATAATTCCCAATTTTTTTAAATTTGTTTCAGCAAAATCGGACTAGTGGTTCTCGAGTTATGTCAAAAAAAGACCACGAAAGGTGACAATTTCCCCTATGTGATAGTTACTAACTTCAAATCGATATATCTCGATTCCTAGACGTGACCCAGCGAAACTCTGGGACACGTATAACTTCTTTTTTACCGGTATAACATTTCCCGTTGGTTTCATCCCATCCCGAATTTGACTGTCGCACAGTGTTATGCTTTTGCTGGCGTATTCAAAAAAAATTTATATAATTTATATTTCAAGTCTACTTCAAAAAAAGTTTCTCAAGCACACGACATTTATTCTTTACTTATTCCTTTGCAACTATTATTACTACAACTGTGCAATACAATCATAACGCATAAATTACAATGGTTATAAACAATTATATATATAATCATTGGAGCTTAAATAAGATATAGATAAAGGCCGATAAATCAATACGATTATAAAATTTGTTAATATCTGAACAAACTCTACGGAATGGTTTGAAATTCATGAAATTTGTTCCATGAAACCGTAGACGAAGAGGTTCATATGATCTAAGTTGCCTCTTAGGAATGTTGATGTTTATTTCGCTGTGAAGACAAATAGAGTCAATTTTCCCTTGAAACGATTTTACGAAAAATACTATGTTGGATACAATCCTTCGGCTCTTCAATGTACGGAGGCTTATAAGAGCCAATCGACTACGATAAGGCGTCAGGTTCACAGCTGGCTTCCACTGCAAATAACGAAGGCAAAATAATAGGAATTGTTTTTCAACTGATTCAAGCATTTTAAAGTATGTATTATACTGGGGATCCCAAATTACAGAGCCATATTCACGAAAGGGCCTTACTAAAGATGTAAATAGAGCCATTAATAAAATGACTTGAACACACATTGTTGAAAGTGGGAATGCTGCTAAATAAAATCTTATTTATTTGTATTAAGAACAATTGGTTGTCTTGTCGTTGTAAAATCGGTCGAAATTTCTCGGGCATTAATCTATATATAAATAGGCAAAGACAAATTTTTAGATCCCTTTTCCCCTTTGTTTACCAACCGATTTTCTTCATTCTTTTACGGAATGGTAAACATTGTTGAGCCTTAGTTACCCGACTATATATTATTTGAATCGGTTTAGTATTAAAGAAATAAAAGGCTCATAAAGTTGACACCACTACAAATGCTAAACATACACACGTACACGCATTCACTTATGTAAGTATTGGTTCTTGTAAAAACATAAGCATAGGTATGTATATGTATATAAGTAATATGATTTTTTTTATAAATTGTGCGTGTTTGTATGCAATTTGATTTCGTATATTGTTTTTTAAACGGAGAAGGGATGAAGTTAGGTCGTTTTTTCTCTTTAAATAAATGCAACTAAAATAGGTACTCGTTATACTGACGCGTACTCTAGTATAAATTATTTTGCTTCTGTTCAACACCAAAGAAAATTTCTAAAGTATCACATATTTTCACCGGTAATGGGACGAGTACGTTTAAGACATTTGACACAAAATTTCCCTCAAGGGCATGACAGCCACGGATCCGGAAAAGAGTATAGAGGTATCAACAATAATCCCTGAGAGTTTAAAGGGTGTGTACTACTATTGCCCCTTTAACAAAAAAAGGACTCAGGTGCAAACTAAAGGATGCAAGAAGAGTTACTCTTTAAATACAGCTGTATCTTGTGAGCCCTTATAGCTGTTCGCAATTCCGGCTGGGTGCCACTTTAACAGTGAATATTTATAATATATTTCAGTTAAAAATTTAAGGTTGTCACTACTTAAACACATACGAAAACCTACGTGGGCGAGTCGTACTGGCACTTGTTTGATTTATTGTTTTATGCCACTGTGCTAAGAAAAGATCTTTAAGCTGACCTCAACAGAGCCAAAAGAGGTCAACAGCCGATTGAAAATGTTTACCGTAAATCGCCAAAAAAAATTTAGTCTTCATTAAATACTGATATTGTTTAATTAATAAAAAAAAGTTTTTTTTATATTCTCTCTAATCATATTATGAACAGGTTAAACTATTATTATCATTTATGAATCCAGTCATCATATCATTAAAATATTTGGAAACGTAAAAAATAGTCTGATGATTACATTACAATATAATTAAACAACAATAATTAAATCCATCGATATGCGAAGATGTTTCCTACATTCTTGCTTTCTTGAACGGCCTAATAGTCTACATATTTAATATTTTTTTTCGTGTTTTTTGCGTTCTATTATTCCGTTAATGTTTTAAAATTAGAAACATATTATTATTTGCTAATGAATTTAATAATTTTGTTAAGACAACTTCTTTAGCATATAAGGCGTAGTAGTAATAAAGAATTATTTATATGTATCTTAAATACTCGTAAACTACGTTACGAGATACCAATTTGGTATTTCTTTTTTGTTTTTTTTTTAGTATGAAATCATCTCTAGAACGTTTCTACAAATGAAATGTTTTATAAGACTGAAAAAAATGCTGAAAGGTTTCTTATCTAAATGGTAGGAGTGTTTACAAGCTCTAATCATTCGTTCAAACAAACAAATTTCGGACCATAAAATGTGAAGGTCAAACATTTTTATTAACTATAAATTTTTAAAGCTTCCTATTCAATACTTAAAAAGAATTAATGTGTTAAAATGGTTTGAAAGTCTAAAATTCTGCAAATGATGGTAATGTATTGTATTTAAGACTTCTAGAATTTATGTAAAATTATTTATTTGAACAAAAAAAATAAATAAATAAAAACTAAAAATAAAACTACCTGACTTGATTTTGTATTTAAATTGTTAATCAACAATATTTTTTCTCATTCATTTTTTAAACACCTGTTAATCGAAGACACACAAACACACATGAAAAATAATCTACACGAATTATAAATAAAATCAAATAAATTAGCAATAAAAATAACATAATTAATGAAACAACAATAAACAAAAAGAATAGATTTATGGATCAAAAGTAAAAAGAAATCATATGAAAAAATAAAGCAGAAAAACTTAAATCTGTCATATCAGCTATAAAAACTAAAAATTTCATGCTCATTCATAATGCTGAAGCGGCGCGGAAGCGCGTAAATATTGTATTTTTCTACGTTTTTCTTTTTTTTCGTTTTGGTTTGTTTTGCTTACAATTTTTATATTTAGTTTTTGGATTCTTTTTTCTTTCTTGTCGTTTTACACGTAGAGAATACCGCGTGCGACATTGGCGGAGACCCATTAAATAAATTTTATAAGAAAGATATGCGTCACAATTTGGGATTGGAATAAAAAATTCTAGTAGTAGTTGTAGTGTCTTTTACTAAAACAAAATAATAGGCATTGCATGAATGTTGAGCACCGTATAGCATGAAAAAAATTTTACAAAAATAAATTGAATGTTATTCTTTGGCTCAAGTTCAAATATGACTGTAACAATTTCTTTTTAACTTAAGAAATGTTTTTGCTTTTTTGATAACTTTATATTATTTTTACTACGAAAGTAATTCATCATACGAGCAGAACGCAGCAGTACTGATTTCGGGGTCGCTACATCAACTCATTAGCGTTCTTTGTTTGATTTTAACATTTTTGACGGTGGATGCTAGCGAATATGAATATCAATTATTTAACCGTATTTTTGGCAGATTAGAATACGAAAATTACTTCTATTCATTTTTACAAGTTCCAACACCGGGACATTCGCGATAAGGCACTGAACAATCTTAACTTTTGATGTAACTAAAAGGTGTTTTCATGGTTTTTTATTTTGTAGTCCTATCTAGACTTATTTTTGAGTTAAAGACATTGAAAGTTTATTCAAAGAAATATTTGTACAGTCATGAAGTGTTAAAAATTTTTTTTCAATTTATAGACTTATGCCGTTTTCTTTTCTGAAAAAATGTAACATACCTTTACTTTTTGTTAAAGAAATTCATATACAAATTTTGCCCGGTAAGTAATGATACAATGATTTCTAAGAAACTCACTATTTAAAAAAAATCATTATCAGATTTATCACAGAATCCAATGTTGTCGAAATTGGATTTGAAAACGATAAAATAAATACTTTGGTGTGATGAATTACAGTGTTATCGGTTTTATGTTCAATCTAGAATTACCATCTGTTTTGAACATAAAACACATAAAATTGAAATGCATCACACCAAATTATTTATTTTATCGTTTTCAAATCCAATTCCAACAACAGTGGATTCTTTGACAACCCTGTATATTGCAAATTTTCAATAAAAAGGCCAAAAAATATTGCACTTTTTTGGAAAAAAAAACGCCATTAGTCATCAGCATTAATGGGAATAATAAAATGCAAATTTTTTTATTTGTATAGGAAATTTCAAGAAGTTAGACTGTGCTCGGCTTTCCTGGTCACTTATTTTATCGCTTAACTAAGGCCCAAATTTACAACCTTTAGTTAACTAGTGATGACCGTTAAACCAATAAAATTTATATGAAAAATCGTTAGTTAAACCACTGCCATGAATTAACTAAAGAATGGGAATGTGGGGCTAAGAATCTAAGAAAAATACACACATGTGACCTTCTCCAAGAAAAGGTACCTAGTGTGTCAAAAAACGGGTTTGGACTTAAGAGTGGATTCTGTTACCTAAAAGGGTGTAGAATAAGATGAAATGAGTTAGATTTCTGATAAAAATTCATACACTAGGTCCCTTTTCTCGGAGAAGGTCACATACATTTTTATTTAATGTGATTATTTTTCGAACTAAATTCGTTGTTATTAGTTGTAATCCAAAATAATTACTATTTTGGTTAAAGTTCGTAACATTTTTCAGGTCAACATTTGAAATCACATTCAACCGAGCCACCAAACAGTGGCAGATACATGGAAACACACAGGAACACTGATGTTAATTTTCCCTTGTCCCTTCGGTATACTTTTTTATATTAGCATATCGCTAAGTTTACTATGTATTATTGCGGGTAAGCTAATCTATAGACATGTACTTCGAAATATACCTGCGCATGAAGAGATAAGCTTACCCACAACAATATACAAGAGATTTTAAAATTTGGAAAAATCCGTAGCAATTATGATTTGGTGTCGGTAATGACTTCACCCGATTTATATCAAACTTTCGCACTATGCGAGTTGTTACAGATGGGATCTGATCAAACCCGCTCAATAGAAAGGCTCTGTTCTTTCCTCTACTCTATTTCTAGTACTTTATTGCGAGTAACAGCTCCAGATCGGTATAAAGAGGCGAAACATAAATGATGCACTTAATCATGATCTTGTAACAATCTCTGAATGTTGTCATACGAATGCTGTCGATTTTCACGCTCGTAAGACCTGGTGATGAATTCTTATGCACAGCCATATATACACGAACATGATAGAGATATTAAAAAATCCCAAGTTCTTAATATACATATATATAATCCCTTCGTTCCTATAAGGAGCATAGGGCCTCAACAAAAATTTTCCATCTGGATCTGTTCATAGCGATGTTTTTTACTTCATTCCAGCTTGTGGGTATATTTAACGATTCGGTTTCAATTTGTCTCCGCCATGTACATATGAGCTGGCCGACCTCTTCTTAGGCTGCCCTGAGGATTCCACTTGATCGCTGTTCTGGCAATATCTGTTACCGGTTTTCGTATGGTGCGACCAATCCATTTCCATTTTCGCCTTTGTATTTGAATAGCTATGGGGGACTGATTCGTTTGATTCCATAGTCTGTTGTTTGATATGTATTGCAGGGCACACATGTCACGCGAGGCCACATTCCACGTTTCGCATCCGTATAATAACGTAGATCGGACATTGGAGTTGAAGATGTTTAGTTTAACACGGCGAGAGAGAGAGAGAGAGTTGAAAAGTTCCATATCTTATTAAGTTTGCCAAAGGCTTGAAATAAGAATCCTGCGTGAGTTCATTCAAGTGCCTCGGGCTTTTAAGAACGGTTACGATTTGCTTCGCATAATCTTACTATTCATACGTACTATATACGACCGAAAATGGAACGCAACTCTCATATATGGGCCAGTGCTTGAAAGTCTAAAGTTACTCGACCGCGTACAGGAGAGGACGAAGAAGCTCATCGGTGATAGTAAGGTAACCATCTTTATTAAATCTCTCGCGCATATACGTGATTCGGGGTGCGTTTAACCGTTTTATCGTTACTACAATTGAATGTACTCTAAGAAAATCTGGGCTCTTATTCAAAATACCATAACCTGGTTGTTAACCACACCAGGGATGCAAAATGAAATTTTCAAATTGTCTTAAGAAAAAATGTACTTTTTTCAGTCCGTTTGTACTTTTTATTTTTTTAATATTTTTTATTAACAATTAACTAAAAATGTACATAAAAATTCATTTGTACATAAGTGTGTAAAAAACTTAACAATTGACAAAAAGATACATTGAAATTAATTTGTGCTAAGTTCTTATTTATATATTATATAGACAAAGTTAACAATTAAATATAATGATTAATTCCAAAATATAAAACTATAAAACTCTACATTGTTGTACCTGTTGTAGAATTGCCACCATCTGTATAATTCCGCAATGGGTATAAAACTATTCACAACGAATGGTTAACATGGAGTTGCAATATAAAAAATGAGATAAGGTTTTAACATAATTTCGTGTAATGAAATAAAATTATTAAAATTATGAAATAGTGCTAAAGTAGTCATGCCGGTGCTATTCTA
Source organism: Gymnocheta viridis (assembly GCA_956483585.1). Lineage (NCBI taxonomy): Eukaryota > Metazoa > Arthropoda > Insecta > Diptera > Tachinidae > Gymnocheta > Gymnocheta viridis. The sequence goes on along the minus strand of OY101440.1, from coordinate 44,537,129 downwards.
ATTCTCAATTTTAAATAGTGCTAAAACAAAGTACAATTGTACCAACTTTTACGACTACATCCCTGAACTACACATCATCTATCAGTAGTCGATCACCCAGTGAAAGAGAGATTCTTTTTAGTCCCAAAATTCGTAAGTGGAATAAGCTCCCAGCAGAGTTCTTTCCTGTCACTTTTAACGTGACAAAATTCATATCTAATCACTACTCCCTCTATCCTTTTTCACATAAAATATTTTCTTAGTTCCAGCTTATAGCACTGTGTATGTAGGGCTCATTCCCTGAGTACTGGTTCAACAAAAAAAAAAGTTGCCTACAATGGAGCTTTATTTAATGACTGTATAAAACGCAAAATGTCTCACAAGAGACAATTAAAACTTAAACTACCACATGAGCGCAAAGTAGGGGCTTAACCAAAAAATTTAACGCAATAAAAAACAATAAAAAATAATAAAAACAGAAAAACAACGAAATACTAAATGGACTTTTGGAAAAGAAGTCTAGAACAAAATAAACATGAGATTACAAAATCCAAATCAAGGTTAAAAGAAAACGAAAGTTAAACAAAGTTACGGTTCGGTTTTATTTTTTGATAGACGAAAATAAAACTTGAAAAACAGAATAAAAAAAATACTATTAAATATTAAATCATAATAATAAAATAAAAAATATTATAATTCACATACGACCACATACCTTTTAGTTTGGGCAACAGATGTTAGAAACAAACTCAATAAAGAACAAAATAACATAGAATGTTTTAGCGATAATTTGTAATTACAAATTAATAACTTAATTAAGCTTTTAATTTCAAATTTAATTCTAAATTAAAAATCTTCTCTTTTGCACTCTTCAGTTCGAAACATGTTCTCAGACCAAAAAGAATTTTAGCATTTTCTAATCTATTTAAAACAAATAATTTATTTAATCAAACGCACACAAAAGAAAATACAAACAACAATGTCTTCTCTAAATGACAATGACCTTTAATAAGCCACAGTCAACAATAATTTATTCATTCCCATTCGCGTTCACTCGGTTTTTGCCAAATGCATCTACTCAAACATCTAAATTGTTTTATAGAGCGCGAAAATGTAAATAATGTACGAATAATTTATTTATTAAAATGATATATTTTAATTATATCAACAACAACAACAACAACAACAACAAAAACTAATTAAATAAAATTTAGAAACAAAAAACAAAAATGTGTTTTCAATTCATAACAAATTTGAGAATATGAATGAGTATGAGAACTGAAATGAATGTGTGAAGTTGTGTTCATTTAATTCAATTTAATTTAACAAAAATAATATTTAATTAGAGGAATAATATTTAAGTAGACATATTACACTGTCTACACAAACAATCAAAATCAGATTTTTACTGACAGGCACTCTGTTTTAGAGCGAAAGTGTCGTATCAGCTGCTACGAAAAAATTAGTTTGAATCATTTTATACCGAAAATTTTTATTCCTAGATTTATTTTTTCGCATTCGATTTGAATTGTTTCTCGCTTAAAGTAACAGGAAAGACCTCTGCTGGGTGCTTATTTCACATACGGACTGTGCGATTAAAAAATAATTCATTCTGTAGTGCTGTTCACGAGCGACTCGACCGCAAATCACAGAGCTCATAATAAAAAACAACTGGTACGCAAAAAGATGGGGTATTGCGAACAAGTTCCCTGATTTCATTAGAGTACTTTCACCCCCTGGAGTTCTATTCTGGAACTCGGCACATTTTTTGTTGGGCTGTTAATAACTTTCATGTGATATTTCCCACTACAATTATTCCTACTTTGTTTTTACATTTACTTTTGTTTTTATGGCAAAATAATTAAAATTGTAAGCAAAAATGTCAATGTACTTTCGGTTGAGTTGAACTTAACGAATAAAATATGATGTTTTTTATTTGAAGGATTTTCTTTTGCCCAAGTGACATTTAATTAAAGATTTATGTGTGGAACAGAAAAAAAACAACAGCAGCAGCATACAAATTTAAGAAATAATATGCTGCAGCCAGTAAGTGAATGAAAAAGATATCAAAATCAAGAACAATACAGATTTTGTCACGACAACATCCAGCTGTTGTTGAATGGACGGATGATCGGTCACTGCGGATTCGCACAGAGGTAAATGAATGTCTTTTGTTAAGTGTAACTGAAAGTGAATATGTGAGTGTGTGTGTGTGTGGTGTATTTTGTGCGTGGCACATTTCCAACAGATGTATAAACGTTGACTTATTATTTCAACGTCAACAGCCACCTCCAAAACTGTTGACAATTGTCTACTGCAACGCATAGACAAACAACAAGAAAGAACATCATAAACTGAAAGATGCACAGCCAGACAAACGGACATAAAAATAAAAAAAAATAAAAATAAACGACAAAAAATTAATCATTTTCTTTGACACAATCAAAAGTCTTAAAAAAAGAACCAAGGAAAAGTATTAAAAAATGGCCATAAAGTAGATAAATTAATTTGTAAAACAAAACACTTTTTTCTTGCATTTGTGACTGTAAATCCATCAGAATTTATTTAATGTTCTTTAAAAAGGTATAATTTATAATTTAATTAATTTATTTATTTAATACTTTTTTTTATATGTTTATGAAAATAACACACCAGATGTTGCACCATGAGCATGCGAATAAGAGAGAGAGTGTTGCAAGGGAGCGACGACTACACACGATAAATATCACAATGAGTGGGAAAATCATTTTCATATTTCTTTTTTAAAACATTATTATTTTTTATGAAACATTCTTGTGGAGACATTGAAAAGATAATCATTTACATTTAATGTCCAACTCATTATCACTTATGGCCATTTTGTTGAAAACAATATATAATTCACAAGAAAAAAAATATTAAAGAATTTATATGCATCTCATAACTCTTTTAAAGAAAAACATTTATTTGCGATGAACGATTACGAGAATGAGAACAGATGGAATCAGACTATAACGGCGTTACTAAAAGAACAAAAAAATAAATAAAAGTCAAATAAGAATGTACTTTCAAAATTCGAGACGGTCAAACTTGACTTGGACGTTTAAGTTCCAATGAAATAACTCCCAAAAAATATGAAGTAGATTGTATTTTCAACAGGGTTGGAAAAACTACAACTTAAAGGCTGTTTTCTGGGCCTTATCTGATTTTTGTTGTTTATTTGATTCAGTTATATTCCTCAAAATTTAAGGCAATAACGCTATTTCCTCCAAGTTGGCTTTTCAGACCACTAGCAATGCGATGCTCCATAAAAACCATAATTTTTATAAGTTTTTATATATATTCGATGCACAATCTGAGTTGTAAGTTGTATAAATGTTGTTGGTATTTTATATATAAATATTTGTTTAAAAACATGTTAATATGGGAAATAACTACAACATGTTTACAACATACAACTCAAACAAATGCTTGTGTATTGTAAAAGCGTATGAAGGTGAAAAATTTAGGTCGATTAAAAAAAATAATTCCTCATTATTTTTTAAGCATTCGTTTGTACTTTTTTCGTACCTAAAATTATTATTTTATTTATTTATTGGTACATATTCTACAAAGTAAATTTGCAGAATATGGTTGCACAAAAATGGCGCCGGTAACTAGACCATATGTCCCTGATGTTATTAAAAGTATTTTAAAAATGTTTTTGTGACTGACGATACCAGACATACATATGCCTTCACATAGGAAGTAGCAACGTGGTTGTCAACGAAATTCCACAAAAGAAACGCAAGACTATATGTTTATCCGTGGCAAATCAGTTAACCCATGCGAGCGAGACGAAAAACTCTGGAAGGCCAAACAACAAACATAAGCTTGGCCGCACTTAAGAAATAACTACGATGATGCGAGAGCAGTTCTTCAGCCCAGAGCTGCTTAATGACTGTACCTAAAATTAATTTACCAATATAATTTAAAAACATCAATGAGTTCATTATTTATATCCCAAAACAAAAGGAAATATGTAAATCTATGGGAGTCATTTTTTTAATTATTTAATTGAAAGTTAAATCATAGAGGCTGGAAAAACTGTAGTACTTAACACTGTTGCCAGATCTTTTATTTCCGCTCCCCTAAAACTAAATATAAAACCTCAAAACTTGAAAGATCAACCATTTTTTTTTGTATAAAACCACAATTGAAGGGTTTAATTATTCACCGAAATTTTATTCTTAAAATGTTTTCTATTTCTAAGCAACAGTTTCGGAGTTATAAATAAATGTATGAAGAAAAAAACTATTTTTTGACTAAAAAATTTAATTTTTTTATTTTTAATTCATAAAAAATCCAAAACGGTAAAAAAAGTGTCTAGGCCTATTACTTTCGCGTAAAGTCACGTAACCTATGAACAAAATGAGACATAAATCATGAAAATCGGACTAGTGGTCGGACTAGTCGAGTTATGTCAAACAAAAGACCACGAAAGGTGAAAATTTCCCCTATATGATAGTTACTAACTTCAAATCGATATATCTCGATTCCTAGACGTGACCCAGCGAAACGCTGGGACACGTATAACTTATTTTTTACCGGTATAACATTTCCCGTTGGTTTCATCCCATCCTGATTTTGACTGTCGCATAGTGTTATTAATATATGCATGCACATATTCCAAAAAAATTCAAAATATGCACCCGAAAAAACACTGACTTAGTTTTTAATCAGTTTTATTTAAACAAATGTTTATTACAAACTATAATGATATATTTTTTTTTGATTTTTCAAATAGAAAGGATCTTTAAATGTCGCACAAAACGGTCGAATATATTGAAAATATACGTTCAACATCAAGCCATGTTACTGTGTATGTAGTTTTTAGTCTTGGTAAACGTTTGAAGTTTTTCAATAAATATCTTATTCTTAATATACAGTAGTTTTTCGATTTAACCAACGAATTGTTCGTTATATCCAGTAATGAATTAAAAATGAAATGTATCGTCTATTTTATTCAAAACTATAAATATGTACTGTATTTTTTTTAATATTTTATTAAAATTATAGTAATTTAAAATAAATACATATTTCATTAAAAATATCTATAAGGAAAATGAAAAATTCATAAAAACACTGCAATACAAAAATAATTTATTTTAAAAATTGTTTACATACATACACAGTCTGTTTTCTTGGAATGGATGTCTTCTTATTGAAACTCTCTCAAAAGCATTAAATTTTTGCTACTAATATTGTTTTGCTAAGCCCATTTGATAAAAACTTCTAAGTGCTTAATGACATCTTCGTGTTTTATTTTGAGTTCTAGAATTTCTGTTTCATCAAGCTGTTCATCATTTTAAAAATTTTATCATCGCAGTTTATTTTCAATGCATCTATTCAAATCATCAGCTGATATATTTTACATTATTTCGTTTAACCGAGTACAAAATAAAATATTTGTTCGATACTTTGTAGAAAATATTTGGGTGTTCGTTAAACACGATGTTCATTAAATCGAATGTTCGTTAAATCGGAAAACTACTGTATTAAAGTTTTTCTTTTACATTTTCTATGACAGATAAACTTTCCTGTAAAGAAAATCCTTTCGTTGCCAATTTGATTATACTATTTTTACCGAAGAATAAAGGCTTTGCATTACATATCGACTCTGCCTCATCATCACAATGCTCATTTAAAATGCTGCCTATTTCTATAAAGTTATTGCAATAATATAAATAATATAAAGCTGCCTTTACCCAAGATCCTCATCTATTTACGAGAATAAGTTTATTTGAAAAAATACTACGTACTTTTACCTTAAGGAAAACAGTTTTGAATTTGCAACAAGTGAGTTAACATCACAAAATTTATGCGAACAAAAGATTTTTGTGTAAAGAATTTTTAATGATCGCCTTGCGGATACCATGAAAATTTGCCCTGGTCGTTAAAGAAAGGTTGACTTCGAAATTCTTTCCTAAAAGGAAAAAATCTCCACAGTCTCTTCTATTAGTGCCCTTATAGCTGGTATCGATACCCAATAAGAAATAATAGAAAATAATTTTTTAAACTGCAATTTCAAGTGTGATTTCCTGAAACTAAAAAAAATCACAGCCAGCTGCATTGCTCTTCTTCATGGTCGACAAGAAAGAAATTTACGTTTATGGACTTTTAAATGACACTCTGCATGTGCATTTCGTTTAGTATTTTTTCTTTATATATTTTTATTTTTTTATTTTTATTTATTTAATCTATGAGGAATTCTTGATTCTGTTTCTGTTCTGTGGAAAGAAACAAGAAAATAAATCCGCCCACTATGAGAAAAGACTTTCAGACCTTAAATTATGATCTGTCATTTAATGACAATTTGACGGAAGTTTTTTTTTTCATTTTCTCTATTTAAGAGTGTTTGTGTGTATGTATTTTGCGCTTCTTTTCATTACATTTATGCTCTTTTTTGTTTTATTTTATTTTTTTGTCATGAAGGTTGTTTTTTCATTTGAGGCTGTTGTTTGTCGTTCTCATTTTTGACACTTAAAAGGACATTTTTGTGTCATAAAGACAAATTATAAGTTGAAGGGTTACTAAACTTTGACTGGTTGCAACAAAACAAAAAAGGAAGAATAATCTTGAACTTTTTATTTTGTTTTATGGTTTTTCTTCAACAACTCTTGGCATAATATTTTAGTATTTTGTTTCTGTTCTTCTTTCATACGCGCAATATGTAAAATAAAAGTGGCAAATTATATTTGATTTCGATCATGAAGAAAATTATTTTGAAAATTATTATTGTTCTTTCTTTGAAAATATTTTGAAGTTTTTTTGAGTTAGTTAAAAATAAAATACAGAATTTTGTTTAGGAATTTATATTGATACATGTAGCAATAAAAAAAACTAAAAATTGTTTGTATTTTCAATCGAAATTTTATATTTTATTTTGTTTTATGTTTAAGAACAGGCATTTATTACCCTTAAAATCATATGCTTACTACTCCTGGTTATCAGTTGTTGTACATACAACACACTCGTATACATAAATTAAATTATATCAAAACTGTTTTTTCGCCTTGATTGAATTTAAAAACCAGCAAAGTAGCGCCAATAAAATGATTAATAAATTTTATTTTGCCGTGTGTTTTCCAGTATATTTTTTTAGATGCATTAGTCGGCCGAATCAGCCGAATAAGTTCATTGATCTCTAAAAATATTTGAATTATATACTTTGCTGCCGCTGTTTCATTTCATTGTTCTATTGTTTTATATATTTGATGAATGTTAATTTTATTATAAAAAGTTTTATTAAATTAGATGCATAAATTTACGAGTATACAGCAAAATTTTGATTTTGATAACTTTAAATATTTCTTTTGCGTCTTGCTTGGACCATGCACATACTGCGCAATCATAATATGTTTGGCTTGTGTACAGAGTATTTTTTATGTAATTTTTGATAATTTAAATGAATAAATGAAATAATTGCGCAATCTGCAGCAAAAAAAAAGGAAACTACCTATTGACCCATATTTAATACATATTTTAATTTTTTTTTTTTTGCTCATATTTTATTTTTAAGTACAAATGCAAATATTACGTTTTTATTTTCTTTTGAAAATAAGCAACAAAAAAAAACAAAATCTTTTGTAAATATTTATTTTAACTCTACTTCAATGCAACTCAGACGTTTTGGTGATTTTTTATTATTTATTTTATGACTGATTTCGGAGCTACTAAAGGCAAAATTGTATATGCGGCTGCATGTATACTGTGCTGATGCGCTCATGGTTAACGATTATGAGCAGAAATGTTACGCATGCGCATACATAATGAATGCACTTGAAATGGAATGAACTGAAATGAAATGAAATGCATGCAAAAACAAGCCTCTACTCATACTGAAATGAAAATTAAAATAAATCATTATACATAGAATTTAGAGTCATTTGGTAATATGTATGTGCAAATAAATGCAACAAATAATATCTACTGAATGAAGGTGTGGCAACAAGTGGCAGTTCACAGAAACACGACACACATAAAAAGGGAAAGTGCCAGTGAATAACTATTGCGTATGAGTTTATGCAAGAATGTTGTGGCAAATGTTGCAACCAAGTTTGCGTCAGTTAAAAAAGAAAAACAACTGAATTTTTCACGCATTTCTTTAAAATAAAAGAAGCACGAGAGAAAGAACATTAATAGAAACATTGTCAGCTGGTGTTGTAGCTATTTATAATGTCAGAAGTAAAGCTTGAACAATTTCTTCCGAAGGTTTACTCTGTAATTCGAATCGAAAGAAAGTGCCTTTCAAATTACAATGTGGATAACAATCGAATTCGATCATGTAACTAAATAAATCCTGCACAAAGCCGAAACCTCTCGCAAAAAAAAAATTTGATTAATTCATTCCAATATCATTACTTTTCAATAAAACTCATAACTTTTTGCAAATTTTCTAAAGAATTAGCTGTCTTTTTTATACAAATTTGTTTAATAATATTCAAATGATTTACTACTTGAAAATAAAAATTAAAAAAAAACCTTGAACTTGCAAAGTGCCTAATAACAAAAACAATTTAAAATTCTAATAATAAAACTTAAAATGCATAATAGAGATTTTTTTATTATTCAAATTGTCATTATTGTAAAGAAGTTGCAATTTTTTTGCCATTTCACGAAAATAATCAAACAAATTTAATGCAAATAATGATTTGACAATAAAAAAAATAAATATTAAGATGACAATAATGACGATGATCATGAAGATTGAATGCTGTTGAAGCCTCGGTTGCTGCAATTGAATTGTTTGGCTTCATAGTAGGTGGATAACTTTGGACAATTAATGAATAATTTATTCAAATGTTTTTTTTTAGCAAAATGTTTCTCAATTAAAAAACTTAATAAAAATATCAAAAATAAAAACTAGTTTTGCATGGTTGGTTTTTGATGAAACAAAACAAAAAACTCAAGTGATCAAGAGATAAAAGTTAAGCAGCAGCAATAAATGCTGTTTTATACACTGGAAAAAAATTTTGAAAGATTTAAAAAATTTTTACTAGAAATTTTAAAATAATAACCAAGAGTATAATAGTCTTGTAATGTATACTTTATCTGAAATAGTTTCAAGGTTTTTGCTGAATAACTCTGCCATGTTAAAAATTAACTTGTGGACATCAATCGTTTGTGTCATAAAAATCAACGGGAGAAGTCTTAATAGGAACAAGTCTTCCATATCGGTGTACAGTTCACGTTCAAAGCTGTAAATTTGGATGCTTAAAATTCGGGCAACGCATCAGTTTATATCAGCAATAAAAGAAAGATTTATTCTCCGTGTAAAACTGCAAACTAAATTTAAATTTTTTGCCAGCAAATTGTCTATTGCAATAATGCAAAACAGGAAATTAGTAATTTTTGGATTTATTGTTTCTCAGAAGTTCGCTATCAAATTCTCACAGTTACAATTACCATAAAAAACTTATGTAAATTGTATTCGTATTGATTTGAATTTAAGTTAAAGATTTATTTTTTCGATTTCCACTTCTATTGAAAATTGATTCATTTTAATATGCTTCACTGCCAAGGTCAAGTAAAAATTCTATTGTCTTTCAATAAATAAAAAATTTACACATACAAAAGCACCGTGATGGACGGACATTTCCGAAGTATTGTTTTTCAATGTAACATTTGAGTTGACTTGTAACCAACAAAACCAACCGACCAACCAGATGGCCGGAAAATACTCAGACAACCTCCCAGTAACTACAACACAAAACCATGAACAGAAAATGCTTTTCAGACAAACTTGAAATGAATATTTAGTTACGGACTTCTTTAGAGATTTGTGTCTTGTTTACTTGCTCTTACAGACTGAGATTTATTGTTAGAGAGGTAGAGATAGATAAAAGCAAATAAGAAAAATTTATTAATTGCAAGTTGCAAAGAAAATAGAAGAAAAATTTAAGAGGGGTAAGTAGGTTTAGTTTAGTTTGGTTTAGTTCGATTCTACTAGTTCCCTTTTGGTTACAGTTGGAGTGGAGAGATCTGCAGCACGATCTTGTTCGGTAAGATAAACCACAACTACCATTTTTGTCTCTCTGAAATCGTGACTCTAAAAGTCTTAAGCAATTTTTAATATCTTATTGTTTTAACACTATTGCTGCACAAAAATAAAACAAATTTTTCAGATATTTAAAATATTTTATTAACTTTTAAATCACTTCACTTTAAGATTTGCCCCAACAAACAAAATCTGGTTTAATTTACTTGCATGTGTCCATTTGCAAAGTTCATCATCTTATTTTGAGTTTTGGGCAAAAGTCAAACGAGACAATCAACCCTCCCGAATTATTTTTTATTTATTTTTTTTTCTTAATATCTAACAAAAATATACAAACAAGAATTCAAGCCACAACGAAAAATTCAAAGAAACTTCTTATAAAGAAAACAAATTGTTGTTCTTGTTGTTAAAATGCATATAAAATTCAGAAAAAAAACAATCATACATTTATTTTCACAAAAAAAATAAAAGACGTTAAAGACTTTAACCAAATTCAAGGTTAAATTTAAGCAAAGCTATTAACACTTGCATATAAATTTGTATGAATGTTTTAAAAACGCATAAGCATTTTGGATGATTATGATGGACCCAGTCATACTTAAACCAGAAAAAGAACAAAAAAATATTTTTTTTTATATTTTTTATATATTTTTTTATTTTAAAGCTGCTGTTAAACGTTTTTAAAATTATTAACTTTTATTTATTTCTTTGATCATCTCTGGCGTGAATAAAATTAAGAACTGAACAAACTAAAACCTCTACCTGTCCATACTTTCAAAAGAATCCATTATGTTGGATAATTTATGGGAAACTAAAGAACTTGACATTTACGGTGGACGACAGACAACAAAGTTTCAAAATATTTGGCATTTTGTTTTTTACCGTAATGAACTTGAAATTTTAATTTTAAATCCTTTAAATTGATTACGAATGTCTGGAAAACAAATTGCGAACGGCTACTTTTTATGAATTGAATTTAGGTACCCATGTTCCTTTGGTATATTGTCTCACATTCGAATCTCTCTGGTTAAAAACTTTACGAACTTTAGCCTAATAATAATCACTTCGGATTAAGAACCAAGTTAATTGGAAAAATAAGCGCATTAAATAAGCAAAATAGCCATTTCTGTTACTGTTCACTTTTGCCTGACGGTCTCCTTGACGAGCTCTACATATTTTCAGGTGGTCCAAACCGTTACGCCAGCAAAAAACGAGTAACACAAAACAAATTGGTGAAACAACAGAAAAATTAAATGAATAATAATTTACACAACCCCCACACAGCCCAATTATAAACAGAAATTTCTCATGAAATTTTTTCCTTTTTCCTTTTCTCCTATTATGAATAAAAATTTCCTCATTTTACTTTTCAGTCCGTTTTTATTAATCGTGTAAAAGGGAGAAAAAAATAGAAAGCTAAAAAGTATTTATTCTAAATATATTTAAGTTGGGGGTTTCGCTAGAAAAAATTCCCTCACAAAATTCCACTTACATCCTGAGCCTGATGTTGGCTGTACTTTATCACACAACTAGTTGAAATTATTAAAATAAATCGAAAGCACAAGTAAAAAATTCACATACTTTAAGTATCAAATCAAAAAAGTTGATCTTAAGCGGCTATTAAACGATCATACTTGGTATCTTGAACGTGATTACTTTGCTATTATACTACACAGTGCAACACGAAAAAATATAACCCTATAGGGACACCACTACGTGATTAAATCCCCAAAAAAACCCCTTTCGTGATTGAGTGAGTTGTTTATTGAGATCATGGGTACATTTTTGTAATAGATAGCGTAGTATGTATCTCAATGTTGAAGTAAAGAAAAAACAAATGAAATTAAAAACTTTTTTCAGGAAATTTTTCAGTTTTGCGGCTACTTGAGCGCTACCTAAACGGTATTAAGAATCATTCCTAAGAAGTTTATATATTCTATAAAGTTCTTTATTGAGATCTTATGTACATTTTTGTAGTTGATTGTTTCCTTGAATTTTGAGCGGTTTGCTACCTACCTATTTACCTGGACAGGGGAAAATTAAAAAAATTTAATTTTTAAAAACTTTTTATTTTTATCTTGAAGATGGAGTTTTTTTGATTTTATATATTCACACTTTTTGTTGCTGATGATAAGAGCTACAACTTTCCCTCAGATAATAAATCAAAATTCCTAACGATTTGCAAGATATGAGCTTAAGAAAATTTTATTGTTATTTTAGAGTTATTGGTGGAGGACACTGCTAAGAAAAGAAAACACGAGTTTGGACAAAATAATGGTTTGTTAAGAGACAAAAACGATCCCATTTAATTGTTTTTAATTTTTCTGAAAGTTTTTCATAACCTTTTAATTTATTACGTTATCTTTAACTTTTTATATTCCATAGTTCTGGCAGAGTTTCATATTCCTCAATAAATCTTTTTTAAAATGCGAGATCTAATCAAGCCATCGTTGCCGTTTGCCTTTCAAAAATAAAATGAAATTTTTACTGAGTATGTCAGAATTGCCATTACACGAGTATGATGGCATGATAGGATACCATTCTTGCCTATCAATTATAATCGTCTAATAGCCGTTTTAAGTAAAACAGAAAAGTATAATGAAAAATGGTACATGAGATAAAAAACCAATGTGTAACAATGGGTTAATTTAACATTTAATTTATGATGGTAAAATTTTAAATATTGATCGTAGTGATATTGTGTTTGCCTTAAACAATCAATAACACCTGCAACAATAAAACTAACTGCCTGGCCGACGATATCAAACGAATTCTTTCTTTCGTTAAATTACATTCACAACAAAAACAAAATCTAAATTTAATTGTACGAAAAAATGAGTACGTGCTACATCGTGGGCCTAGCAGTAAGTCTCATATTCTTTTTCTAGTCTTTGTTTTTGTAACTATAAATCCACATGAACACTGACGATGGAGGTGTAGTGGCAGCCGAAAAACAGCGTTGTTTCTGTTCTGATGTTAAATTCACTCTGGTTTATTTGGAACATTGCCTCTCATCCGATTCTTTCTGATTAAAATAATAATAATAATAATCACTTTGGATTAAGTTTAGGTATATTTTTGTTTAAAGTACCCTAAAAAAGTACTTCTTATATGGTTTACTTTTTATCAAAATAATTGCTATTCAAAGTTTTCTGAATACAAAAATTTTGCCTCGTGAGTTATGATACAATAATTTCTAATAAACTCATTATTTCAAAAAATCATTATATTGCAAATTTTCAATAAAAAGGGCAAAAAATTTTGTACTTTTTTTAGAAAATAAAATGCCATTAGACTAATTTAACAACTATTTATTTAATTTGTTATTAAAACAATGTTAGTTATTAATCATAACTAATCAAAAATTCGAAGAACTGAAAATTGTATTCACACTTTTCAATAGTTAATTACGAAACTCCGTGACGCGTATGCAATCTTTAATTAATGCCACATTAAAAACAAATGCACTCAAAATATTAAAAACAAATTTCAATTTATTTCATAAATATTATCGTTTGGTTTATGATTTCTGGTGTTAATTTTTTTTAAGGAAATATATTTCAAAAAAATACTTTTATTTCGAAACACTAGTGCAAGTAGTTTGGCGTGGCAGTCGTCGTTGAGAAGGATTGTGAGTCATTTGTTAATTTGTTTCAATTTTTGAAACCCCTTGTCAAGTTCAAGGTTAAAATGAGTTTTTATTTTTATTAATTTCTTTTATATTTTGTATTTCAACCGCTAATTAGAGCTGCTATTTTGTATTGTAGTTGTATTTGCTGCTACTGTTGATGAACAATTTACAGTGTCGATCAAAATATTTTGTATATACATTAAGAAGTTATAAATGAACAAATCGCACTTGTTCAAATCAAAATGCATATTAATTGGAAATTTTTGGTAATAAGCTGATGATTTAAAATGTATTTTTTATATCCCCTGAAAGTGAACAAAAAATGTATTTTTGAAATCTCGAATTAATATCGTATTGTTAAACATTTACGATATGTATAATTCCGATTAGATCGTAAAGATAATTCATTTGCATGAAACAGAACAGTAACTGAAAAATCTGCATGTATAACGCGCTTTGCCTTATTAACTTAAAAGGAGCACAACTAGAACTCAAACCAAAACAACTACATTTCAAATAAATATTTTTTTGGAAAACTTTCAAGAAATATTTTAAAAAAGTTTGACAAATGTTTTGGCCACTGCTGTAGAAAAAAATTATAGCATTTCATGTTAAGCGTTTTTGAACAGTTCGTTATCTTTTTATGATTGGCTGACTGACAGTATGTTACTGGATTTTACTTTTGTGGCTTAAAACACAACCTTTGCTTCATCAAAAATTATTGCATGCATTTTGAAAATGTTGTTATGTCAACGGTAGCAAAGAGTTTTGCAACAAAAAAAAAACACACACACACGAACAAGCTTAAGTCTCTACAATTCATTTCTGCTAATAATATTCCATTTAAATTATGCTAAATTAGTATTATAATAATACAATTATTATTATTGTTCATAAAGTAAAGACTTTGTATTTCCCTCGATGGGTAAAGTTGTTTGAATTTAAAGATGACTGCTTTCATCTTTATGAGAGTTCTGTTCTGTAATGTTATAAAACTATAATTTTAAATTTAAGTAATTTTATCTATTAAGGGAAATGAAACGTTGATACTTTATGAATAATATTTTTTTCACACTGCATATTGAAATTGTCAGTTGCCAATCTTGTGCGCTAATTATGCTATAGCATTTTCTCTATAACTTTAGCCGCTGTCGCTGACGTCGCGCTGTGTAATGCCTCGATGTGAGCGTCTTGTCGCTTTTATATTGTGTGCTGCGTCCCTTGATGCGTGTGCTGAGCTTATTGCTTTACCTGTGTTGCTTTAGTCGGTGAGTGATCGCGTGAGTTGTTTGTAGGTTTGCTACCTATGGACCTAAACAGTGGAAAAAAAGTACAAAAAATCTAATTTTTTTTGAATTTTTTGCGATTTTCATCTTGAAGATGAAGATTTTTTGAATTTATATGTTTTTTTCTAAATAAAAATTCCGAACGATTTGCAAGATATCAGCCTGAGAAAATGATCAGTATTTTGCAAAAATGACAGCGAGGCCACAAAAAAGTGCATGACCTTGGGCAAAACTGGGAGACGCGGGTCTTCTTTTTTTGTATTACAATTTTGCATAAACTCGATACTTTACAACATCTAATTTTTAAGGATTTTTGAACAAAAAAACTAATTTTTCATAACAAATCTATTCAAATAAAATTATAAATTAAGTTCGAGAGAAAATTACACACAAGAATTTTATGATTTTATCATAATAATAAGATTTTATAGAAATAAAGCTTTACATTCTGTATTTTTATTAAATTTAGATGTTCGAAGTTAACTTCGAAAATGCGAATATATTCGGAGAATTCAGCATTTTTGCATTTTCGAATACAAAAAGAATAATTTGGATCATTACAATGAAATATAATCATCCACTATTCGAGACTTTGAAATTCAGCTCGAAAACGGAGTGTACTACGAGTATTAAAAAGATAATGAAAGATCCATAAGAAAAAGAATTTAACAAAAATTCTTGCTACAAAAACACTTTAACGTTTTTTTAGCAGAATAAAATTTTTATAAAATTTTTTATTTTATGGTGGAATGTGAATAATTCTTGCAAAAATGGTTATTTAATCTGTAACTTAAAATTCATAAAAAATGATAGTAATCTGAAAGCAAGTCCTCCCAAATTAAGCAAACATTTTTCAAAAGCGGTTAATAAATAGCAGCACAAGTACAGCAAAAAAAAACTTAAATAAACAAGCGAATTGAAAACGTTCTTGGTTTTTGAAGTCGGTTAAATAGTAATAAGTATCCACAGTCTAACTTTTCTACATATTAATGGTTGCTGTTAGAGATAAATTATTAAAAATAATTTTTGTCAAACTGAAATAGAAAATAAAAAGAATCGTTTTTTGTATAAATTTTCTATGGACGATCGCAAAAAAATGCTAAAACAAAAATAGAATTTAAAAATAAAGATCAATTGAGGTTTTGGCTCGTAAAGTGTTTTAATAAATGCTGTTGCTGTTGCTGTTGTTTTTGTTCGTAATTTTTTATTTTTCTGCTATTATTTTGTAATTTTTCCATTGAAATGCATTAAAATTCACAAAATGCATTTCTCGACAACCAAACGAAAACGAGTATATGATATTGCGTCTTATTGTCTTTGGTTAAAATGGAAAACAAAATGAAATAACAAAAAAAAACCAACTAAAATTTCTATTCATCTATTGCAGTGCATGGTGATGCGCAGTGCAGTGTAATTCTCTCTTTGTGTTTTTTTTTTTTAAATTAAAAATAAAGTATTTACGAGATAATAAAAAAGCCACCAGCTAAAACAACACAGCCTATAAAAATCCTAAAGAGATTTCATCACCATATTACGAGTACTTTTAGCAATATTCTGGTTTGTGTGCTACAATCTAATACTCGTACATGAGTTACATGTTTTCTTTCCTCATCAACCCAGCTGTCCAGAGGGGAGGTTCGTGTGCAAAAAAAAAATAAATAAATATTTCAACATTCTGTGAAGCCATCTTAAACGGGTGTGAGTTTGTAACTCAACTCAATTTGTTTCAACTGTACAGCAACTAACTGCTCGGTACACTGATGGAAGATCAATTATAAATTATTTGCGGTTAATTTTTACGTCCATTATAAATTAATGTGCCACCATTTGTTAACTATATTTATTATTTTTTTTTGCTTTTCCCATTTTATCTGCTATTGGTAGCTAATGAAAAGTGTCTGTCTACTTGTGGTACGGGTAATTGCGGCTCTTATATGTATGGCTTCCTTAATTCTATTGTTATTGTTATTGTTATTATTATTATTATTATCATTATCATTGTGGCATTGGCATCAAAAATTAATCTAATATTTGATTAAAATTCTTAATAGATTTATGCAATGTTGAGAAGATAACTTGTTAATTGAAATAATGAAATTACAATAGTTTTCTTCTCCACTTCCTGATTTGTTTGATGATAACCAACAAACCTTGTACTTTTTTGTTCGTACGCGGTGGTTGCGTAATTTAATAAATAATATTCGTCATACGTACAGGCCGACAAAATAATGTGGCCATTTTTTTGTTAGACTATTTAGCCAGCTCCATTATAATCCCGGCAAATTTCTTGACCGTACCAGGCGAGGGTGGAAATAATAGATTACCTTCACCTCCCCAAACGATGTAAATATCAACTATTTGTGTAGCGTTGCTTTAGAAATGTAGGGTTTCATATACAATTCCCCTCTCCCGAAAGCTCCCAAAAAGCATAATCTACATACATACAGAACCATGACATCAAAAAAAAGTTTGGAGTCCATGGTTGATAAAAGATCGGTTTGGTATAAAAATTCAATTCCTTCCTATTAAATATAATAATGTATGTTCAACAAATTTAGGTAGAAAGTTTGGAAAAAAAATTCCTGAAGCTCCTCAACAAGGAAATCGAATATATAAAAAGCATTCTATGAACACCAAATATGCTTCAAGATTACAATATTATGCTCAAAAATTGTTTAGCAATATACGTTCTTAAAAAAAAACAAAAATGGATTTTTCAAAATAAATTTCTACAATTTAATAACTTTTGCATTTAAAATATGATAAAAATGAAATAAACAGAACAAGAAACAATAAAATTATATGAAAAAATAAAAATCGTTCATCAATCGCAAGGGAAATCTCGATATAAAAATTAAATGAAAGAAAAAAACTTTTTATTAATAATTTTTATTGCAATAAACAACAAATAAAAATCTAAATAAACTTTTGTACAGTGAAAATGATCTCTCCACTGGTGTAATATATTCAAAAGATAACACTTCATCAACATCATATTTTAAAACTGCTTTGGTTTAAGCAAATGCATTTTGCAATTGAGATGTAGATTTAGTGTTGCCAGCAGAAATTTTTTAAAATCCTGAATAAAATTCCCTATTTTTTCTTATAGAGTTTACACCTGCACGAAATCTAGTAGAAATCTCTATCAAAATCTGTACTGTTTACAGCGTGTTCTTGGCGACATTTTTCAAGATTTCCTATACATACCAAAAAACACTTGATTGTAATTCCTTTTTTTTCAAATGTAAAAATCCATACAAAAAAATGTGACGAATGAACACCTTTCAAAGAAATACATATAATTGTGCAGCGTAGTATTTCTCAGTACCACTTAGGAAACCCCATAATTGCAACACTAAATACCACAAGATTTTGGGTAGATTTCATCAAAATCTGGTAACGAAGTAGATTTTGTTTTTTATCAGAAATCCCGTAAAAGTCAATTAAAATTCCTACATTTCTCTCTAATATAAAATTAATTTCATTTTAGAAAAAAATACAATTTGAATTATATTTTTTTTAAATTTTGTACATTTCTCTTTTCAGTTGCAATATTTATTTAAAATAATTATAAATGTTGAAACATACATTGTTATGTTTAATAACCTTCAAATTTGTATGCAATCTCAAATGACTGCACCAAATACAATTTCTGAAAAATTTCCTCAAAAAATTTTATATAAATACATAAAAATAAAGTTTTTAAGTTTAAACTTTATCTGCCAGAAGCTTTGTGAGGAAAACTTTTTTACAATTCTTAGCATTTATTATCAAAACTGTGATTCCTTGACAAAATTTTATACCATCTAAAGAAAATAATGATACCGAATGGAGCGTATGATAAACCAAGGTTCTTGTTTTTATCAAGAGCTAATTTATATGGAAAATTTGAAGTTTGTTCATACAAATTTTAGTTCCAGGCAAACGCATAGAAAATCGAGCATTACTTTGCCCTTCATAGTCTCCATATATAATTTGACAAATGTGTACACCCCAATTATGAATAAAAAATTCTCCGGGAGATTTCGTCCTTTTACCAGAAAGTGGCTGTTCACATATAATATGCGAACCATTACATATAATATGTGAACAGTCCCCTTGAGGGAAAAGGGAGAAATCTCCCGGGGATTGGTATTAAAATCAATAAAAAATAATTGGAATTCCGCCTTTCATATAAAGGGTGTCCCAAAATTAACGCAAGATTTTAATTAAATAGAAAATGAAGTTTTTTGGTTTTTCATTATTTTTAAAAATTTTCAATGAAATATAAGCACGTTGTTCTGTCATGTAACGCTTTATTATTACAAGCCCTAAACTGTCAGCTGTCAAATTGTTTTTCCGGGGGTTACAAACACTTAACTGCACAAATGGTTGAATATTCAAATCTTACGGTAATTTTGGGACAGCCTTTACATATTTTACCACTTCTTTGTGGTTCTTTACGCAGTGAGGCTCTAATTTAAAAGAAAAAAAATGAACTTCCAATAAATCCATACATTTTTCTTAAAATGAAATATCAATCCCTTTTGTTCCACGCTTGAAATATTTCAAAAAATTACCTCCAAAAAAGGAAAATTCCCTGTATAAATGGCGAAGCTGTAGCAACACGTTTCAATGGATAGATTACAAAATAAAAAAAAGCATCTGTTGATCAGAATTTAAAACAGATTTATTTGCTTTCGTTGCGAAAACACTTTTAAGCTTTTTAAGGAAAAATGCCAATAAAGTAAGCAAATATAATCTATAATTTCGAAAAATTCTGCAAATATCATCTTGAAACTGAAATATGCAAAAGGTGCTTTAAAAGGTAAAATATGCACTAATAATTCATGAAGGTTGCACAAGAAAATTCTTATTTGAGCTTTCCTTATTTATTAACTTCAGCATTGGAACCATACATTTAAATTGCAGGTTGACCTAAATATGTCGAACCATATTGCCTGAAATTCATATCTAAAACTGTTCTTATCAGTTTACCCTTGGCCAAGTACCTTTCGTTTGGCTTACCAAAGTTTAACAAAAAAGCAAATAAATAGAATTTGTAAAAATGCAGCAACAGAATAATTAAAAATATTTGCGAATTTAACAACATGTTGTTGTTGCTGTTATTGTTCTTGCTATTGTTGTTATTGCTAATTTAACGTTCCTCGTAGTAGAACAAGTGTAAAAAGTAACTTCGTGGAAGCCATCTTGAAAGAGGGATTGCAAGGAAACGAAATATTATTGAAATATCACAGCTTTAAGTACTTTTATCGTTTCCATCCGTACGGCCGTCTGGCGCCCACTAAAAGCCCATTCAAAATGGAACTTTAAACAACTTTAGTCCAAAAGTATATACTACATACATAATTATATAAATCTTTATATATTTAACAAGTCAGTTTTTACTTGTTTCTGTTTCTTGCTGAAATTCTAATTGTTTCTAATGGTTACGCTGATGACAGTTGTTATTTTTGCTTTTTGTATTTCTTCTACTTGTTACTCGAAGAATATTTTTTTTTGCAAAGTTTCGCTTAATTTTTTACGAGTTTTTTATTTCATTATTTTTTTATATTTTTTTTGTTTTGTTCTTTATGGTTTATGGGCTGTCACGGTCATATAACGACAACGCACCGTCAACAACAACAATCTCTAACGTATTGCTGTTTCGTCGTTTTATGAAGATGATAATGTTCTTGCTGCTGTTTTACTTATTAGTCGTTGCAATTGCTTTGGAAAACAAAAAAGCTGCTAATGAAGCTTTTTTGTTCCATTTATTTCTATTTGTTGTTTTTTTTATTTGTTTGTGTTAGATTTTTTACAAAAATTTAAAATTCCCTGTGTTGTTAAGTGATCATTATCGACTTTGTACCTGCTTGAGTACTTCGTTGAATAATGAAGTGCTTAAACTGAATTTTGGCCAAGTAAAAAGCACTTTTCATGTGTTTTTACAAAATTAAAGTGATTAAAAATGAAGGTGTTTCATATAAGGTACTTTTGCTACAGGACTTATTGTAAAAAATACTTTTCATAAAAGGTTCTTTTTCTAAAAAGTATATTTGGAATAAATAAAGTGCTTTTTGAAACAGGCACTTTTAATAACAGGTACTTTTTGTAAAAAGTACATAAACTCTACCTTTTGAAATAGGTACATTCAATGAAATGTAAAGGGTAATTTTTACAAAAAGTACTTTTTACTAAAAGTTGTATTTATAAACGGTAATTTTTCCTAAAAGCTAACTTTCATGAAAGGTGTTTTTTATTACACATTCTATTTATTAAAGGTACTTTTTGCAAAAAATACTTTTTCTAAAAGGTGATTTTTAAAACAGACCCTTTTTTAAAAAATTATTTTAAAAAATAACATTTTCCAGAAGTATTTTTGAGGTACTTTTTATAAAAAAGTCATTTTTATAAAAGACACTTTTTATAAAATATTTTTTTTACGTAAAGTACTCTTTATAAATAGTTTCTCAACCCCACTCTGCAGTACTTCTGATCGTATCGCTTGGTTACTTATAGTTTTCTACTTATTTCTTTTAAGAATATTACAACTGCCACCCGAGGCTAATCACAAAAATTCATTTAAAACATAATTCGTTTTATTTAAGTGAAAAACTTTCAGCAGCATTGATTATTGACATGATTTAAAAAAAACTTATCGACTTTTTATGGCATTGAAGTACGCAATATTGTTTTTATTATGTAAACAAATAATAATAATCACATTAAAAAGTGTTTAACTTAAAAAAAAAATCACAGATGATGCGAGAAGATGCTTCTCTGTGTCGATAATTTTAATTTTATCTTTTTGATTTTTTTATATTTACTACAGCCCTGCTCAAGTATATTTAAACACGTGCATAAAACATTTGTTTCATTGGGCCAATTCACACTAGATTAATTTTTATCCTCTTAACTTTTGTTCTTTCCAAAACACACCGGATTAATTTATCTGGCATAAAATTGTGTATGTATACACAGCTTTATTAGTATTAGTATTTTTTGTATTCATTTGTAATTTGTAAATGTATATGTATTGCTTTTGTTCTACTAATGCGGGATTGAAGCTGGTTGAAAAATTATGCCAACCAAAAACGACTCTCTTCACCGAAAATGCCTACAAGCTGCCATGCTATGCCAGCATAATTAATCTAGTGTGAATTGGCTCATGCGAAACACTTCCGCAACATTAATATTGCAATGCAAGTATACCAGCGGTATTCAGTGTTTAAGGCAAATGGTCTTGCAAAAGTGCAACTGCAAAATATCGTTGATTTTTCGTGTATTTCGTATAAAAAAAGCTACGATATTTTGCATTTGCACTTATGCATTACCATTTGCCTAAACACTGAATACCGCTACTGAAAAGCACAATTGGAAAAAAAAATTTATTCGTCGACCGCGCAGAGCCTCTTCTATCTCCTACATGTTCGAACGAAATGTTCTATCAGTAGCGAATGTTGCGAAAGTGTTTCAAACGAAACACATATTTTTTCAAACACATGTTTAAGTATGCTTGCGCAGGGCTCTGATATTTAGACTATTTCCATTATTTTAATTACTTGTGCGTAACAAACTTAAAATTAAAACCACAATGCCAAGCAAAATCGGATCAGCTGTTGCTTACAATTCCATACGAAATAAGTGATGCTTATATTATTTCGCAGTTGGAAAATATCTTGCCCGAAACATTTTGTAGTTGGGAAAAAATGCTGACAGAAACATTTCTTTCTTTTTTACCAAATGAACAGAATACAACTTTAACAGTATTATTTTGCAATTATTTCGCATGACTTTTGGAATTTTGACAGCATTTCTAAGCTTAAAACTTAGAAAATTTCAAAGAACAGCAACAGCTTTAAGCGCGAAATAAATTAGTCCATCTGGTCTACAATTGGATGAGCGTCAAACACTTTAGCGTTGGGTCCTCGTATAGTTTTTATTTTCGCTAAATGCTGGCTTAGGATGTATAACGATTGTAGTTTTTACCTCAAGAGATGGACGAGGGTAACGCTGTTTATTTGGATAGATGAGTGGATGGATAAGTGGATGGTTGTTGGTTTGACTAGAACTGCTGCTACGTTGAGACGGCTGATATCGGCTGTTAGAAATACAACTAACTGTTTGATTATTTGTTTGTGTCTCGGTCTCTCTGTCTGTGTGTCTGTATGTTTGTCTGTTTGTTGTTGTTTTGTTTGCCTGCTTTAGCTCAGTTGCTTACTTTGGCTTGTGCCAGTGGCCTTGAAAATTGTGTTTTCTATATATTTTTATATTACTTCATGTTCAGCTAGAAGCAACTACAGCAACAACAACAACAACAAAAAGTACAGTATCTAAGTATTTTCCATGATATTTGGCTTTTCTGTTGCTATTTCCTCAATGATTTGTTGGGTTGTGTAGTGTGTTTTTTTATTATTATTACAAGTATATTTCATATTTATTATATTTTTTTATACATTTCTGGAGATTAGAAAATATATACATATTTACAGTATTTAAGAGTATTTGCATGCCGGCAATAGTTATGCCTGCTTGACTGACTGACTGGCTGTCTGAGTGTATGTTTTTGTGTGGTTGTTTGCATTGTTGCTTGAGAATAAGATGCTCGACTGTTCAACTAAAAAGAACTAAAGGCAATCTATGATGGCAAAACTTAAAACAGCGAGCAAAAAAGTGGCGTCAAAAGATTATTTCAAATGCATTCACATATTTAGATATTTTTTATTTTGTAATTTTGTTTTTTTTTATAAAAATATAAAACTACAAAAGCAATATTTATTTTTTTCAAGGACATTTTCATATTTATTTGTGGTCTTATTATCGCACAATATGATTGCAGTTTCAATTCACACATTGCAAGTGCACACAACAACAAAAACAACAAGCAATAGCAACAGTTTCAAATCGAAAACAAAAGAGAGCGAATGCATTAGAGAAAGAGGAGAAGAGATGCAAAGTTCTTCAATACTTGAAAAAGTAAAGATGGCGTTCGGACAAATAAAATTTTGTAAAATGGTAATAAACTTTGAAGTAAAAAATTTTCGAAACGCTCCCAAATTAACAAAATTTTAAGATGACTTCAGCCGTAAGTTTGGGTTAATATTTTGCATATTTAGTTTTATTGTAAACACATTGAAATTGATCATGGAAAACTTTTGGAAATAAAAAGTTTTCACATAGAGAAAAATACGGTGAACTGTTTCTGCTTTCAGAAACCCAAATATCAATGTGGTTCTATAATTATGAGAAGCACTGTAGATCACTTTTTCTATTTACAATAAAATATCAACTTTTCTTTTCAAAGTAATTTCAATAAAGTAAGGTTGACAAAAATTACATAAAGAACATGAAGTCACGAAGACCCCGATTTATGACAGTACTCAGTTCAGCATTGTTAACCATTGACATTGGTGACTGTTTTTTTTCTCTTAATATCAATTAAAAATTGCGCAAAAGTTACTTAAGTCCATTCATTTCCTGGTCAAAACAAAAATAATTATACTTAATTGCTCATGATTTAAACTTAAAGGGGAAAGAATCACTTATTTCTTATCGTTGTTTTTAGAACTAAATTCTGACATTAAATGTAAAATTTAAAGTATCAAATAACCGACTGAAGTAAAAGAAGCGATTTATTTAATAAATCAATTAGTCTGACTGCAAATCACACTTTGACTTGAGTTAATGAATTTGTTATGACAACTGTTTAATTTAAGTGATAATGAATGATATGCGTATCGTAATGTCATCTCAATTGTTTAACTTTTGTTACAAATACAAAATTTAACACAAAAATCACGACTAATTTTTAATGCAATTAAATTAATTTCATTTACAAAATGAAAAAAAGGAAGTTGGTTAAAATAAAGCAAGATTTAACGAAAAAAAAACACAATTAAATAATATATATGACTGCACATGTCAGATGATTGACTCATTCAAGTTTTCAGTAAAACAAAATGTCTGTCAATTTGTCGCATGATGACCAGAACAACAACAACAACAACACATTATATCATCAATTAAAAGAGTAGCAGGGCATCATGTGCTGCATACTGCCGGAGTAATAAAAGGAAATTTAAAAAAAAAATTATTTTTATATGAATTTTTTATTTCGCTTGTTATTTTTTTTAACCAAAAAAAAACAAATCACGTGCTGATGTCATAGTTTCTTAAACAGCAATTAGCCGTACAATGTTAAGAGTATTAAATATAAATCAAAAAACAATTTAAACTGAAAAACAAAATAATACTTTTAAATTAATAATTTTTGTTAACAATTTCTTTGTAAATTAATAAGCTAACAAAAAAAAGGAACACAATAAACCAGGAACGATAAAGAGTTGGTTTTAGCGGACAAGCAGACCAACAATTATGCACAAGTTTACTCATTACAATCACTCAAAGCTTAAAATCAGCAGTAAAATATATTTAACACGAATGTCAGTTGCAAATGATTTGTTAAAAAAATTTTATTACATACAAACTAACTAATACACTTCCAAATGCAGTTGTGGGTGTATTAGGGGCATTCCTGTTTATACAACACACTTCCAGTGTTATCAGATATTTATGTTCATAGTCTTGCACTCCCTTAATGTTAATGCATGTATGCATAAACGTGTAAAAATGCATAATTTATAAACACATTCAATTTATTTTTAATGTTTTACTATAAAATAACATACAACAATGTGTTTGTATGTGCATTAATAAAAATCATGCTTGGTTGTGTATTTAAATTTTTATTTAAATTTTTTTTTCTTTTTACACAAGTGCCAAAACATAAATTTTATATTTTTTTGTCTGTTTGTTTGGTCTTCTTAATAATAACGATGACGATGATCATCATCATCATGATTTTCTTTGTATAAACTTATTTCGGATTTATGAAAAATTTACAAATGAACACAGCACGAGACAACAAACAGACATGTTGTAGACATTAAATGCAACTACTACAACTGTAACAACAATAAACATGCAATCGTATTAGTTAAACAACAATAACTACAAACTACTGCTTGAACACCCAAAAACAATGTTATAAAAATGATTTTAAATTTTAAAACATAAAAAAAATATTTTTGGACTCATTTGCAATTTTAGGGATAATTAATTTTTCTTTTGCGGATTTAAGTATTTTGCTTTTAACAGGCAGTATTTACAACAGCTCGTGGGTGGACTATCTGCTCCTGTTCAGTTGAATGGGACGATCAATAAAATCTCATTCTACTTAAAATTTATTTTTAAGAAAAACTTTTTTAAGAAACAAGTTTTTCCTGAAAATGTTGTTCTTACAATTTTGCTGGAATATTTTTTAAAAGTTTTCAGTTAAATATGGATTTTATAATATAAAATAAAAAATCTGAGCAGAAATTTAGACATTGTAAATTAAGTTAAAGAGGGTAAATCAATTTTTTTTTTATTTGATTTAATTATTAAAATCCTGCAAAAAATCCTTTTCTGTTAGCCTCTTCGCTAAATTTCAAGAACATTGTTATTTTAGTTTATTTGTATGCATAATGATGAGGTAAGAATTTATTTATTTATTATTTTTTTATATCTGTATTCCTATTGTCTGCAAACGGCAAAAACAAAACGAACTAAAAATGAAAAGTTATAATAAAAAAAAGCGTTTAGACGATGATAAATGACTTATATTGTGTTGCGACCATAAAAATATTTTTGAAAAATGTGCAACAATGCCTTTTTTCGTCTTCGTCATCATTATCATCATCATCGCCATCACCGTCACCATCAGCAGCACTTCAAACAATAAGAAATAAATAACAACAAAATACTTTGTTAAACAAAAACGTACAAATTGTTCAGATCCTCAAACAATTCATGACCATCTTCGGACTTCATTAAATTGGTTTGGTTCGAAATGGTCAATGGTTTGGAGAAGATGAATGTGTGGTTTTGGAAAGACGGTATGCAATAATTTGCTTATTCTCGTCTTTTTTTTATTTTATTTTTTATTTGATAAAAGATATGATCTCATATTTAAACATAAACATTCCTTTAACACTTGTTGCTCATGTATACAAATTCTCTGTGTAGGTTTTTTTTACTTAAATTAATAAGAAGTGTTTCCTTCTAAAGGGTGATTTTTATAAAGAATGTGAAGCAGCAGTCGAACTCTTAAAAGAGAGATCTCTTGAGAAGTCTTGTGGACCAGACTCCGTTAAAGCTGAAGAGATGATTTCATAACGTTCAAGTTAATTTTAACACAAAATTTTTATTTGTTGTTGTGGGTGGTTGAGGTAGTTTACATATTGTCACCTAAAATACAAAACAACGTATCATCAAAAAATTAAAATTTGAGTTTTTATTGATTTTTTTACGATTTACTACATCATATTACATACGCGTGCAAAATTTCAAGCTTCTATTAACAAAAACAAAAAAGTTATGATCCAAATTCAAAATAACGTATCATCAAGTGAATGATTTTATTAAACAAAATAAAACGTATCATCATCAGTGTTGGCAACTATTTACATCAAAAATACGCTGTCCTTCTGCTCAAAATTCTATAGAAAGCACTAAAGACCATAAAAATATGATTTCAATATATCAAACAGTTTTCAAATTATAGAGTTCTTTGTTTCTCCTGTAAACTTATGAAAAGTAATGTTACGTTATTTGGCATTTTATATGCCAAAACATTAAAAAGTCAAATGAATAATAGATTAACTCAACCCACAACAAA
Organism: Gymnocheta viridis; assembly: GCA_956483585.1. Classification (NCBI taxonomy): domain Eukaryota; kingdom Metazoa; phylum Arthropoda; class Insecta; order Diptera; family Tachinidae; genus Gymnocheta; species Gymnocheta viridis. The sequence continues at coordinate 44,509,515 of OY101440.1, read as the reverse complement.
TTAAAGTTTTGTTTTGAAATGAAATTAGAAGAATATCTTGAATAAAAAATTTATCAAATGCTTAACTGTATTTAAAAGAAATCACCCTTTATAAAAATATAAATATGTACGTAAATATGTGTGCATAAGTAAGATATTTTTAGCGAATGGAATGAACACAATGTCCATAAAATTAACAATTATGACAAATACAGGAGTATCGTTAAAGTACTAACCAAGTCTATATTTTTAAATAAATGCAATTATTATTAATTTTTAATAATTTTAATTTTAATTTTTAATCTTTAGTTTTTTAAGCTTTTTGTTTTATTTGTGGTTTTATAAATTTTAAAAATTATGGATGCGATATTTATTACTATTATTATTTTGATTTATTTTTAACAAAAATTAATTAAAATAATGTTTATTAACAAATTTTGATTTGGGATAAATCTGTAAATCATTTTTACAATTGTTTTTATTTGCTTTGAAATTTCGAACAACAAGAATTGTTGAGCTCTCAGAACAACAATTCAATAGTAGTGATTTAAGAATACAAATGCTTTTGTGAGGAGTAAGTTGGTCACTGTAGATGCAAACGAAACCAATAAGTCCGATCAAGTTACAGATAACAATTTTTCCTTTTAATAAGATCCCCGCAGAAACGGTAAAATAATTTCTTGCTTTCCAAATGCGCTGGTTTAAAGCGCTTCCAAGTAAACACAAATAGAAGTGATCTCTCCTCCCTTCGCTCCCCTTAATTTGTGATGAAATTTTAAACAGAAAATCAAATAATCACTCGGCTTTTGCATGGAAGTGAGAAAATAATCGTAATTAACACGATTTAATTGTTAATAATGAAACAGAACAAAATTTCCAACTTCAGGAACAATCGGTGATGGCCCATAATAAAATCGAGGACAGTAACTTCAGATACTCTCTTATTATTGTTTGATCTTCTTTTGTTTGCATTTTTCGAATGAAATAAATATGAGATTTGTTGAATGTTGAGTGTCTAAAATTGACAGCATAAGGAAAAACGATGTAAAAATAAAATAGATTCTATAAACAATAACGAAATTTAACGATGATACAATTGAATTGAAATCGAAGAGACATGACTTTAACACATTTTGATGGTTTAAAAAAGCGTAGTTTTATGTCAAAAAAGCAGAGCTACCAAGTAGGACATTGTAAACAAATCTCATGCCTTGTGGCTGCGCTTTCCCAAGCAGGATACCCAAAAAGAACCAACTAACTATTCCCTCTAACAAACGTGCTTCTGGCGAAGCCGTAGTTTTACTGGAATATTTATCTAATAAAGTCGCTAAATACTTTTTCTTTTCCATTTTTTTCTCTCTTTCATTTTCTTAATCTTATTTGTTTCTTATAATATTTTTCACATCTCATGTTTTTTCTTCATAATTTTCTGTAATAAAAATTTTCTTTGAATTTTTTTTTTTGTATTTAACAATTGACCCAGTTTTGTGGCAACAGTTGTTTATGCAACCGATCTTTCGATGATTTCAAACAAACATACATAAATGGATCCATAGAATATACAATGTGATTTTAATTGGATTGAAGGCCGATATTTGCATACAAATATACACGCACACATCAGCACAACATGCAAGTCATTACGAATGCACAAAATGAGTACTTCTGCCATCAAGAATTATTTGCAAAAATTCATATTGCGCAGGGTTTGCAGCGAAGCCAATATTGAATATTGTGTGGTAGCTTCCAGGAAATTTATTATTGTGGTGGCCCGCAGTGAGAACAGCAATTTCGCTTAGCACAATAAGATCGTAAAACCAGAGATCATGAGATCATATCAGGATTTCAGAGGATTATAGAAGTTTTACCTAATACCACAAGTTATTACTAATGTCTTTGTCGTCTACACAAGAGCTTTTCACTTTACATAATATTACATAATACAAGTGATATTATAAAGGGTGTCCTAAAATTAACGCAAAATTTGAATTAAATAGAAAATGAAATTTTTAGTTTTTTCATTATTTTTGAGATATGAAATGAAATGTAATCACATTGTTCTGCCGTGTAACATTTGATTTTGACAGGCCCTAATCCGTCAGCTGTCAAATTGTTTTCTTAGAGATACTAACACTCGACTCTTGCTAATGCTATTGGGAGGGGAAATTTCAAATAAAATATTCAGCGAGGCACATTTCATTTTTTTCGGGAAGGTAAATATAATTTTTCCATCTCCCCTAAGTCCATGCCTGATTCCAAGTATTATGAAAACGTTCAAAATTGCCCCATCATAGTTGCTGCAAATCAATATTCATAACAAAGATGCTAAAATTTAAATATGAATTACACTAAATCCCACTTGAAACAACCGGAAAGGAATTTTTTAATACAACAATAAAATTTTTATATCAAGCAAGAAATCTTGAATCAAAAATGTTAAACATAAAATAAGACTATAATTCTTAAATCAAGAACTCGAACCGTTTTCCCTATCACTGCTCTCTCAGCTACTCGCAAACTCATTTCATGTTAGTAAAACTTTCCTATTTGTTATTGTTAACGCGTTGGATTACAAACAAGCGATGAATTTAGCAGTGTAGGCTCGATACTCGAAACCAATATTAATGAAAAATAAAGTAATCATTTAAAACGAAATAAAAACAAGTAAGTAAAAAAAGTTTGAGTATGAAATAGAAATTTTAAATAAAGTCTGTTAAAGGATTAAATAAATATAAATAAACCTGATGGTGCCTGATTTAAATAAAAAAATTCTCCTTATAATAAATACAGGGGTATAATTGTCACTTTCCAAGACGAGGTAATTCGATCAAGTTTTCTTAGTTTGAGATTATGGCATTCGTTATCGAGCAAAGAGTTTATATTGTTCTCTAGCAAATGCCTTTCACTGCTGCCACACGAACAGAATTTCTTTTAAGTTTTTCACACATACGGCTGTAACGTAAGCTTCACTCAATTTTAATCTAATTTCATTGTTCGAGCTGTCATCGTCAAGAAAACGAATTGAAATGGTTGCTCTATAAATCGCACAACATCATTCCACTTATTAATTTTATTCACAAACATGTTTAGTTATTAGATTTTAATTAGTAGTTTTAAATTGCGCCAGAATATTCGTAAAAAGCAAACCAAAAAAATAATGCCAGCAAATTTGTGAAAAAAGCAAAAAATTCGTAATAAAAATTGCCCTCGGCTGTTTTCTTGACTGTAAATTGAAACACTCGACTGGCAAGAGAATTTCACAAGCAAGTTTGCATCAATTCCTAAGAGTATGAAAGTATTATCGAAAGCGACGATTGGACCCCAAAAAAATTTTTTATACCCCATTATTCATTCCATCCACGTTCATCATGCATTCAATCCAAAGCCGCTCAGTTTGTGCCTTGAATGAAAGGCCTGCCTTTCTTGAGCTCAGACTTTTTTAATTAAAATCAAGTGCAAGCAAGCAAGAATTTTAAGAATATGTTCCTGAATTAGGCGCTGCAGAGCGCTTAAGAAAATCCTAACTTACAGTACTTTCAGCACTGTCTCTTCTGTTTAAGTACGGCTGACTTGATTTTCGATTTGAGAGTACACGCGAAGTAAAAACATGATTAATAGATCCACAATTGCAAACTATCATTTAATTTCAGGCTTATAATTACGTCAACTATATTATACAGCAGGGTCTTTAGGAAAACAACACGATCATTGCTATCGATCATAATACTTTTTTATAACTTTCATACTTTTATCTGCAATTAAAAAGTAGTAACTATGAAAGACAAAACAAAACAAAGTTTATTTTTCAGAAAACTAAATTACTATGAATATATTATTTTTAATTATTGTTTTAACATTAATTAATAAATTTTTATTTTACAATTCGTCACCTTTAATAAATAAACACCGAATGAGGCTCGCGGTTATTTTATTAAGAGAAAATGAAATAGAAAGCTCATTACATTGTTCGCTTAAACAAACAATGTTTGTGTTATAAGAGACTCGTTGGTGAACATTAATTATTGTTAAAATATTTAGTTGGTACAAAAACATAACATGTATTGTTGGGAGAAACATAACAATAACTTAAAACTTACTGTGCCGAATGTGAACATAAATTGACTGTTGTGACCAATTTCCAATCATGTTTTTTCTTTGCGTGCACATATTCGCTGATTACTCTCGGAATATGGAAAATATGGAAATTTATTTCTTGCAATACAATCTATACAATATCTTACTTATGGAAACCCTATTCTCTCTTACATCTTGCAACGAATATCTAACAAAAAGATCTTTTAGAGCGCCAGAATAATGAATTCTTTTATTCTTGCCTTCATTTCTTCTTTCTGCGGTCCAAAGAGATAAAAAAATTAAAGATAATCTTCGACATTTAACAAATAAGCCTGAAAAAGTCTGATGCAATCAATTACGTTGTAAAATTTGTACCATTTTTTTAATTTGTTTATTTTGCAAAATTTTGCATTTCCCATTGCACAGTGGGGCGGTTAGGAAATAGTTTTTGTACATTAAACATTTAACATTTAACTTTTAACTAGAATTCCCATATAGTTTGATTTCTACAATCGTGACAATATGACCTTTTGATTGTGATTGAAGAGTGTGATTATGAGGATATGATATTTCAGCTTATGTTTCGAACTTACAATCTGAGAATACTTTTGAATTTCAAATAAAAACACGGTATTATAAAAGTGTAAGTAAATGATAATACAAAGCTCTAAAAAGAGTTCATTTGAATATCAAAAAAAAAAATAAGTTTCTCAAAAACAAGTGTTGCAATTCTGCAAATAAAATTATATCAAGGTATTTTGCTAATAATATTATTCTTTGTTATTTATACCAATCGTTAATGAGACATTTTACAATTGTTTTTGTTTTTCAAAAAAACATTTAATAAATATTTGTTGGCTTATAAAAGGTTTATAACACGGACTTTGTATTACAATTTGTTTTTTTTTAATCGCTTATAGCACTTTCATAAATTATGAAAAAGGCAGCTAATTGTTAACGTCTTTTTCAAGTTTAAATTTCTCAAAACAAACTTTTTATTCATCCAAATGTATTATAAAATGATAAACAAATTTAAAATTTATTTAAAAAAAACCTTTTCCAAAGAAATAAAAGATGTGAATGAACCTTAATTTTGGGGACTCATTAAAAATCGCAGAATTACTTTTCTTCACACACCTCAAAAATCGAATGTGTTGTTTCCCCTTTTTTTGTAGCAAAACACGATTTTATTTTACAAAATACAAAATAACAAAAAACCTAAATTGAAACCAAAAAATGCTTAACAAAAGTGTCCTCTTGTTGACCTTGATTTTTATTAACATCTTTCAAGTATTTTAAAACGCACAATTCTTAATAAAAAAAAAAAAACAAAAAATAAAAAAACTCATGTAAAACATTCATTAGGTAGAATGCAGATAAAAAAAAACACATTTGTATAAAAACAAAAACATGTATATTTTTTAAAACTCAAATAAAAACGTTTAAGAAAAATTTCTTAATTTTTAAGGCAAAAAAATAATAAAAACAGAATCATAATTTAGAAAATCAATTGAATTTGTTATCTTAAATTGCAAAAGTTGGGAGAGAATATGAATGATAAATTTCTTAGACTTGAAGAAAAATATTACTGAAGAAAAATCTAAATACCTAAAGAAAAACGAATAAAATGTAATTCATTTAAATATTTGTCTAATGTGATTATTTTTCGAACTAAATTGGTCGCTCATCCAAAGTGAATATTAATAGGCTAAAGTTCGTAACGTCTTTAGTCTTAAAAAATTGTATATGAGACAATGTTCTAAAAGAACAATAGAAAAGTTAATTTCAACTTACACGGCAGAACAGAAACAACATTGTTTTTCATCAGCAACAGCTTCCATTTGTGTTTCCGTGTGTTAGCCACTTTTTAGGTGGCTCGGTTATATATGAAAGCAACTCTTATTTATACCAATTATGACTTGAAAAATAATACGAGACTTATTTGTATTGTGGCAGATATTAATTATTATTTGTTTAAAACAAACACAACTTCATCAGTATCATTATTTCAAGTTTAACTATCATTAATTAAAATATTAATTGAATATTTGAATTTCCGATTAAGACGACTATTTACTTAATAAACGAATTCTCGTTAATTAGTGATGATACCCTTGAAGATTTTGAGTTGCAGTTATAATAATAATTCTCGTATAGATATTCATAAATAAGAATTTAATTTACAGCCTAAAAAGCGGTAAAATATGTACGAGTACATATCGCACATTAAATCGTAAACATTCACAACTCAAAATTCACAAATGTGCAGGAGAGGCAAAAAAACTATTTTTAAAAACTTAGCTGTAATTTTATAATAAAATTGAGTTCCACAGTAAAGACAACTGTCTTAGAAGAAAAATTTTACTTAATTTTTTTTCTTTTAATTATGGGCTGTAATTTTGGAAATAAGGATTAATTTTGAGTTGTGAATCTATAGTCGCATTTTTTTTATTGAGTAGTGTGTATTATATCAAATAATACAGGCGGCGATTTTACTATTTTTTTATTAAATAGACACAACTCTAAATGATGCACAATAAAATTTAACACTTTTTTCATTAATAACGGCGCAACTCGAAATAATACCATTTAGGTGAAAAAAATACTCAACTACTCATAAGAGCGCTGCCACAACCAGGGGGCCAAACATGACGACTTTACGTCATATTGACGATTTTTTATAGCGAATTTCACAAAATGACGGTTGGCGATTTTTGTTAGTATCCTCCCTTATACTTTGACGATTTTTTGACTTCGCTACTTTTTGTTCAACATAAACTGTACGTATGGAAAAATGTCAAGCTCTTTGTTTTGCAGCCAATATCGATGATATTGATACTGCTAAAGAAATATTTAAAAATGATATTAACGAGCTTTACTTTTGTTTTTTAAAATATGTGCTTAATTTGATGAATAATCTAAACAAAATTGAAGGAATTCAAATTCACAACATGCACTGTGAAATGACGAAACTTTTTTAAAATGTTTTAATAAATTTTTTAGTAGATGATTGTATAAAAAATACGCCTCTAAATCAAATTGATTTCCGTAAAATTTTTTTCAAAAAAGGAAGAAGTTTATATTGGTCTGTATGTAAAAGAAATGTTAAACAATATACAATTGATGTAGAAAGTTTCAATCAATTTATTTTGTGTAATTGTGTATCATTTTACTTTGAATTGTGTTACCAAATAAAAAAAAATTGATTTCGATGACAAAAAAATATAAAAAGTATAAATTTAATTACACCGTCTGTGATTTAAAAAAAACTCCGAAATTCTTCTTTATTAAAAGGTTTTCCTGATCGTCTCTAAAGAAAAATATCCAGATATTGAGCATGAAATAAGAGAACCAAGATTTTTGGGTTTTAAAGACAGCACATTAAATTTAGATATATTTTCGAAAACAGGAAAGTCAATTAATCGACCAAACTAATAAACCTGTTTTTCCAAATTTATTTTAATTTGTAAATAACTTAATGACTTTTCCAAACTCTTCAGCTAACGTTGAAAGAAGATTTAGCAGAATTAATCTTAATCAAACCAAGATAAGAAATTCATTGGAAACAGGAAACCTTGAGGGGATTCTTTTTTGTTAAGATTATTTGAAATATAATTCCTCTGAATGTTACAATGTTAGCATTACAAAAAATATAAAAAAAACATAACTATGATATGTACTCGTATGTATAGTATTTTTACTTTGTTATTACCCAATTTAAATCAATATCATATGTCCTTCTTTCGTACTTTAAATGTAAATACGTATGTTTTTACGCGTATAAAATCGAACAAATCAAAAAATTAATTCGACTCTACACAGGAATTGCAAGTTTATTAAAAACTGTATAATAGTATATTCTATGAATTTCTATTTAATTAAATTAAATTAAAATATAAATCATATCATATAAAAGATTAACGTTTATTTTGGAAAGTATATAATCTGTTTCGACACAAAATCTCTTCAAATCTTGCTTTGAATTGAATAAAATGTTTAAAGTATGAATTTTTTTAAAGAAATCTGTTGAATTGTTAATTTTTAATTGAAAGATTGTTGTACAAAACAGAAGATTTTTGAGTGACGATTTTTTGACGACTTTATTTTTAAAAACTGACTATTTTGACGATTTTATTTACAAAATTTTACTGGCAGCCCTGGCCACAACTAAAAATAGTACTCTTTATTTAATGATGTACAAGCGAAACAAGTAACATGAAAACAGACATACTCGTAACTGTATTTTTCCAGTTAAAGAAATTTTTTTAGTCGTTGGAGATTCGTTCTATGAATTGATTTCTGTAATAAAACCGATTTTGAAGAATTTTGAGTTGTGCTTGTTTATGATTTATTGTGCGAAATCAATATCGATGAGAGGATAGTGCGGCTCTCAAAGACAGTGTCGCTTTGTTCTGGCCGGCACAATCGTCTACATTCTAGTAATTAAATATTAAGCATTTATATAAACGATTCTTATCTTTTTCAATTCAGATCTCTTTTTCTTTTTCAATTTTACTCATTTGAAGTGAAAAAATCGTAGTACTCATATACATATGTGGGTACTCCTAAGCACTCTCATTGTTTTGCTTATGTTTTTACTTGAACCAACACTTACATAAGTAAATGTACGTGTGTATATTTAGCATTTGTAGTGGTGTCAACTTTAGGAGCCTTTTATTTATTTAATACTGAACCGATTCAAATAATATATAGTAGGGTCACTAAAGCTCGACAATGTCTACCATTTGGTAATAGAATGAAAAAAACTGAAAAAAGAATAAAAAAAGGAAAACAAAAATGTATCTTTGCCTATTTATATATAAATCAATTAACGTTTCCCCTATTACTTTTAACTTTAGAATAATATAAGGTACTTAAGGTACGGTCATACTTGCCAAATATTTGCAGAAAAAAACATGACCAACAGACAAGCTAAATATGAATTTTCTTTAATTCCAATATTTTTTTAATATGAGTTCGCATTTAATATAAATAGTATAAAAATATCATTTTGCGGCATAATTGACTTCATTTTGTGATATAAAAATCAAGTTAAATCACACTAACCCTAAGCAAAAGTAGTGGTTACGTTTTTTTAGGCAAATGTTCACCAAGTGTGACCGTACCTTTAGTACTCATATTAAAACTCAATTTAATTCACAATATAAAAATCAGATTAAATGTTTCAAAATAAACTCAGTTTCAATATGAAATAAAATGAAATTTAAAACTATTTAATATGTTTTCGTTTAGTCAATACTAAAAAAATCTCCTACTTGTATTAATATTTATGTTTGAAAACCATCAGCCGACAATGACAACAACTAAACTTGTCAAATAAACAAACAACTATAAGCCTGAAATGTTTGTTCATTTAATGCACTCACTAAGTTCATTCGCGTACTTCGTCCACTGCCCACAGTAATTGAGGTCTTACTTACACTGTTTGTGCATTAGTGTCACTTACACAAATACACAAACACATCCCAGCAAACACAAGCGCAAGCGTATGAAATACAAAGATTTGATGATTTGATTTTCAACATTCAATTCCTTTTTGAATCTACACAGACATCTGATATTAGAATTTGAATGAAACAAATGTTTAATAAAAAAATATGTATGGCAAATGGTGTTTTCTCAAATTATATTCGAAATGTTGCCAAGCGTTTGACGTTTGGTTACGAATTTGTTTGCACTGGAAGTCAAACGCGCGCATTCGGTGGGATGCAATCAAACCAATACAAGAACATTTGCAAAATACACATTTTAAGCTTATTGATTATTAAAAGTATGAAATTTTGACCCATATTCGCAAATGCAAAAGCAAATATGGCGGTGAATTTTTTTAAATAAAAATTTAGATTTTTATTAAAAAACACATTCACAGGAAAAGTCCTTAGAAACATACCTGTCATTCTAAAATCAATGATTTCGATTTTCAAAATCATGTGCTGCGATATCAGTGAAAATTTGCACATTCATAGAGCCGTGCTCGTGCATAAAATTTCAGCGTGATATGTCAAGAGACCCCTGATTGCCGATTCGATTTTTTTTAATAATTCAATCTACATATCCAATTAAGGGAATGTTCACACTTTACGTAACGCAGTTAAGAAAATTTATTACACAAAAAAAATCCAAATGTTTGGCGAAGGGGGCTTAAAAACTTCCAAAAAAAAATTTCTTTAATTAATTTGTGAACAACCCCAATATGTATGGAAGAATCAATCTGCAAAAGCTACTGAATAAAAAGTAACTTAAATCAATTAGTTAAATTAGTTAGTAAAACAAGAGGGTTTTGGTTTGCAACTCCTTTATGAAAATTACATAAAAAGCATAATCGGCAGATACCGAATCAAAGACCCTATTAAAATTAATAATTGTGTAATCAATGTTGCCCACATGTTTACGAGATCCCCTATACTTAATATTTGTTCGAGGAATTCATATATATTGAAATTTTTGGCAAATATTTTTTTATTTCATTTATTTCATATTTATTCTCACATGCTTGGGAGAGGAGATCCTGGGATATGGGGAACTTTTCCGCTCTTTTCTGGGAATCGAAAAAGTATGGGAATAAAATATCTTAATTGACAACGCCGTTAGTGATTCGAAGGAGCATAAGCAAGATCTATAACTGCACTTATTGTGTCCATTTGGTGGTACCTGAGCATGCGACATGCTTCGTCAGAATTTTTGTGTACTACATACATATATTTGAGGATATAATTTGTCATTCTACATCCTTTTTGGAACAAACCAGCTCTAATTGAGCAATGAATGAGCCCGGTTAATACTTTCAAGCAAAAGTGCCATAATTTAAACTTTGGAAGATTTTTACTTTGATATTTTTCAAAACTAAAAAATTCACAATGAGTGACATCTTCAATGAATTCTATTTTTAATTTGCACTCTTTTACGTTTATGAGTTTATTTAGTAAAAATTTTCCACATGAGAGAAAACTTGTTTTTTAAATTCGAGTATTAATCAAACTTGAAAAATAAAAAATAAATAAATAATATATTCTGGCTAAAAGAGAATTCGAGTATTCAACATTCATTTGGTTGCATTTCTGCGAGGTTAATAAACCTTTTAGCATTTGTTTTTTTATTTTTTTTATTTAAACAAAACCAATTAAATATAAAATGGAGTGTAAATTATTTAGAAAAAAATAAACAGAAACCTGACTGTAACAAAAAAGCACAATGTACTTTCAGAAATTAAAATAAATTGAAAAGAATTCTTTTTTTTTTGCATCTTCAGTAAATCTTAACTTAAATAAACAACACCAAAATTATCAACATTTTTTTTCTTACGATTTTTGGCCAAAATAAATTGGTATGGCTGGTACTTTCATTTTTATAATTTTTATTATTTTTACTTTTTTTGATGATCTTATTAATTTGCACTTGTTTGTGCAGTTTGGTATTTTTTATATTTTTATGGACAAGTAAATATACATTTCTTTTGTTTTGTTTATTCTGTGAGTTATTTTAAAAGGCTGATCTTTCAAATAATTTAACCTTGATTCTGTGTTAATTTATAACTTCTGTTTCTTCATTCTTACAGAGATCTTTGTTTGGTTTTGAATTTTAACAAATAAGTACTCTTAATGTTTTGCTAACAAAAATTATTATAAATCAGGCACTCAGTAATATAATTTTACGACCACTGGGGTGTTAAAGAAATTAAGCAGAGAGGTTTTAAATGGGGGTAACAAATATATAATTTACAACAAGCATTTTTCAGAATATTTTTATCAAATTGTAAAAAAGTTAAGCGATTTGTTATTAAAGCGATTTCCATAGAGGGAGAAGACGTTAATGGAAAGCGTCCATCGTTCGTTCGCCATTGCAACCGCGGTAACTGCTAGTCACCATTTGTTGAATCAATATAGAGAAGGATATGCGATTTTATGAAGCTTTTGGCTGTAATCAGTCTCTGCAGAGAACATGCAGTAGATCATGGTGGTACTCCGAATAAGTGTATACGATGATAACACATCGCCAATTTAAAAAAAAATAACACAGTGTGGCAAAAAAAAATACCTGGGATGTGATATTACTTTTCTTGCTGTCGAGTAGATCAAGAATCTGTATTTGAAATTTCCGGGACACCCCCAAAATCTGGAGTTACGGGTAAAAAACCGGTTTTTCGTACCTCTATGCACTTATAGGTATTTACAGACCTAGTTGAATATTACCCGATCTAAAATTTTAGAACGGATTAAGAAAGAAGAGACAGAGGCCTTTAAAATGATTCATATAATGTTCATGATACTTTCAAAACCATGTTAGGAATTTAACCGCAAAGTCATTTTCCGTTTAATTTTTTAGCTGATTTTCATATTCAGACATGTTTTTTTGTAGTATTTTGTAAGAGAACCCTATTTTTTATACACATAATATGAAAGTACATTTTGTAAGGAAAAAAATGCTACTTTGATTTTTAAAATCCGGTAAAAACTAATTGATTTATAAAGCAAATAATGACTCAGAACTCAGTTTCAGTCAAGTCACTGAACAGCTTTTTTTTAATGGGATGAAATCATCGAAATACGATGGCAGTGATGGTGTTTGTCAGGAATGTGAGACTTTAACTCGCTAAAACACCAATTTACCGTAAGGATTTACGTCACGGGGTGGGATAGGTCCTATAGACCCGATCTAAACTATATTTATTCTTCTGCGAATCTCTTCAAACCTACGAAGTTCCAATAGAAACAATTTCACAAAATTACAATTACAATTACACAACTCGAACAAAACGGAGCAGTGTCATATCCGAAACGATACAAGTACAACCTAAAACAACCATGTCCGCTTAAAAATTGTGTAATATAGAAGTTCAAGTCTCCATGTCTCCTTGATAACCCTGTCTTGATGTCAGGTATTAGTAAGTAAGTCCATCAGTCACTCTCCATCGTTCTTGCCACTTCCGTAGGTACAAATCTGTCACAACATCCGTGCTGTCCGATACGGCCTCTAGCTTGCTGGGTATCATGCCGGCAATAGCAAAAGCGGCCTCGTCCGATACAGTTTGGAATGCGCAACATACTCACAGGGTAGACAGGCTATACACAGGGGTTATCAGACGCACATATGCAGAATATCGCAGTGCGCTTGACTATATAGGGTCCTTACTACACTATTGCGCAATTTCTTCTGGGGATATTTAGGACCTCTTGTATATTGCATTATCCGGAACAGCCTAAGCAGGTTTTGGTACTAAACAGTACCGGCAGCATCACAGCGCCCTCCTTCGTCGATATGGTAGCAAATTCGCCGGCGAAATAAAATAATTAATGAAAAATGGATACACAGCTTAAACATATTTAATACGCATACTTGACAGCAGACGTGCTGCAACACTGATCTAAAAACTAACATAACGCGCATTATCAAAGTTGTAAAACAATGAAGGTCTCGATTTTCGCCATCTGCCGTCTCTCACTATCCCTTTCCCAAAGAAGGTAACAAACCCACTAGTTGGTAGACATACTAATTGCCTGAGTGTTACTTTTCTTTCTTTAAAAAATATCCCTTCAAATCTTGAATTTATTAATGTATCTGCAGCATTTCTAAAGCAAACAACTCGTTATAAATTCAATAAATTACCAATTCAAATTTAAACATTAGATCGTTCGCTAGACTCTATTAGTTTAGCTTAAGTTTTTATGTGGGTGAATTAAAATAACATCAAAGAGAGCATTTTATAATGACATATCTTTATCTTGGAACAACTTAATTAAAGCGAGTACCATGTTATATTCTAGACAAGAAGAAACCCTTATTGGGATACCAAACGTTTCGTAGAATACAATTCTTCAAATATGTACGAAATAAATATGTAGTTCAACTTCTTTAATATTTCCATTTAACTGTTTAAGATGACCTACATATTTACTATTTCATTTCAGCCAATTTACAGCGGGACTTGTGTGTGTTGGTCCAATGAAATCAAAAGTGTTAAATTTAACACATTCACTTGGATTTCAAAAATAGTTATAAGTAGATGTCAGCCAGCCAGCAACTACGAGTATGTGCATGCACAAATTCATTCAATTGGCAGAAGTAGTTGTAGTTCTTGTTAAAAGCAAAAGTTATACAAACATTCGCAACAGCATAAAAGATGCAAAGATGTGCATAAAAAGATTTTTTTTTTCTATTTTTTTAATTTTCAAAAATAAATTCAAGGAAGTGATAAAATAAAATGCTTATGAAGTACGACAGCACGCAGACTTAAAACGACAAACTCATAACAAATAGCAGTTTATACTCATATATTTATTTATATGTAACTAGTTATAATCATGATGTTTCCAGGGAAACATTCTGCAGAAGAAGAAAAAACTAAAACTAAAACTGAAACTGAAACCAAAAAACCACCTCAAAGAAACCAACATTAACACTCATACGTTAATTGAAAAGAACCTCAACGAAACTGGCTTAAAACGACTACTTATGGTTGGGAAGGAGAAAAAAATTATGGTTATTAACAGTAACAACAACAACACCAACAACAAAGACATCATTGACATCAACATCCACATCCACATCAACGGTATCAGCTTCATCGTCATTGTCAACAGCATGTTCTTTAAGTTCTTGTAGAAATGTTGAGCACATCCTACGAGGTTAGTTCCAGAATAATAAATAGTACCACAAATAGGCAACGCGAAAGATTTGAAAACGATATGAGTGGGTACAATATACAATTTTTTTAAGACAAGTACCAAGGCTAAATTTAGCTTTATTTTTTAATGTTTATTTTGAAATATTTCATTTAGCTTTTAGCTTCTTTCAACAATGCATTTAGCTTTTTCTAGCTTTTCCTTTAATTTCAATTTCGTGTTAATAATTGTTATTTCAAAATAAATAAAAAAGTTTATCAAAATAAATTTAATCTACATACATACATATCGTTGGCTTAATATAGAAAGGACGTATCTAATTTTTTTTAAATTGCGATTCTAAGCTTTTCTTGTCTATTTGGAATAGTAATGTCAGAAAAGATTAAAAACGGTGCTTAGTAAAATAATCGAATTGCTTCCTTTCTATATTAAGCCAACGATATGTACATTATTTATTATTTATTTATTTGTATCATTAAAAAAATTACAAATTATAGATTAATGTGCAAAGGAAAGGCCATGGCTACCGGGCCTTAGGCTCCGATATATGTACATCATCTTATGAACATAAGGAAAATCTTTGTAATGAAATCGTTTTGATGTCCCAAATTTTTTACCCATTAAAATCAGATTAAGATGATTTTATAATTTCAAGACCGTATTTTAACTAAAATTTTGAACAATATTTGATTTAAAACAAAAACATAATAGATTCTTTAACAGATAAAGAAATTAGTTACACTTGCCGAAATTTATTAAACAATTAATGTGTGTTTGCCAAATAATTTTTTAACTTTTCATTAGAAAATAGTCTAAACAATCTAAAGGCAAATGGTATGAAAATTTTAAAGAAGAAATGTAAAATTTTATCGTAAATGATCTACACAACTCTTTTGGAATTACAATGGCAAAAATAAAATTCCTATAATTAGACAAACAACAGAATTTTGGATTCATAATTTTGTGTACAAAAACGCAATGAATGAAAACCCTTTTAGAGAATTGTCAAATTTTGTGATGAAATTTTTGGTTTTGCCTTTTATTAAAGCAGAAGTTGAGCGCGTATTCAGTGGTATAACTATAATAAAAAGTAAAATTAGAAACAGATTTACTTTAAACAACAGGACTTCACTTCTGTACGTCAGATATTAAATAAATGTTGTTAAGAAAACTTTGATAAGGATGTGTAAGCCCAAGATACTTCTGAAAAGCTATTATTTTTCATAGTTTTGAGATCTTTTTCCCCCTCATAAGACTGTTTAGTTTTGTTTTCCCTTTAACTTATATCTATGTACATTTTTATGAACGAAATTTTTGCTTAATAAAGAATTTTATTTTGTTATTGATTCAATATTTGTTATTTAAATGAACCAAAACAATATTTTTATATTATAAATAAATAAACACTATTTAAATTATTTGAAAATATTGAAATAATTGAAAGTTACTATTGGAAAGCTATAAAAAAATGTAGCTTAATTTTTTTGCTTTAAATTTCCTTCTTTAGCTCATTTTAGCTCTATTTGAAACGTGATTTAGCTTTATATTATTTTAAAATCTGGTCACACTGCATTCTTTGCTAAAGACGATGAAATTGAGAAGGCTTAATTAATTCTTTCACAACTCTGTTATTAAGCGTTTTGTTAATTTTTTATAGCTGTGTTGCGTACACCAGCATCAATTGCTTTCAGTACTGTTCACTTACCAGTGCTTTGTCTTCGTCACTAAACCAATTCTTATCTGGAAAATATTGGATGTTATGGCTTTCCTGCCGTTTGGCTTGAACTCACGTTTTCAGTCATCGTTTGCTTTGTGGTCAACGTGTCAACAACACTCTGAGATTTGAAAACGATATGAATGGGTAAAAATTAAAGCAAACAATTCAGTGTGTTGCTGTTGTAATCGATTAGATTCTGATAGATTCGAACTTGAGCCCACTCAAAATGTTCACTAATGTATTAATGCAGTGCGGCTATTAATAATAATGACGTTAATATTTCCAGACTTACAACTGCTTTTTTTTATTTCAGTCAGATAATTTTGGGTACACCTCCGGTCATCGTATACCCAACCCCTTCAACCAAGATTTTTATACTACCATGGCTATGAAATGACTGACATTAAGACGTTGTCATCAACGTCATTATCACTTCCAACTATTTAATACACGCTAGTAAATATTAACAACCAGAACAACGACAACAACAACAACAACAACAACAACAACAACAAAAGTTATGTATATCACTAAACCAACAACAACAGCAGCAACAATGTTGACAATATGCCGAGAATGATGATGATAAAAATGACAACTGAAATGATGATGATTTTTATATATTTTTTTGTTAGTGTTTCATCGCTGCAAGACAAAATACAAAACGAAAAAAATGTAGTAAATAATACGAGCAACTACAATAAAGCAGCAACAATAAAAGGTTTTTTCTTTTTGCTCAACTTAAAACAACTGAAAATGTAAAACATTTAAAACGCGTGCAAATCACATAAATATGTTAATTGGAATTTATGTTGTGCCGACAACTTTGTCGGCTTTTTGTATTTTTTATTTATGATTAAATGAACATCTTTGTAAGCAAAAAAAGGAAAAAGGAACTGAAATAAAACTCACTTAAATAAATTCACTAGCCTAGAAATACTTCCTGCGATCATGAGGAAACCTGTAGTCCAATTAGATAGTTTTGGATAATACCAAACTAGACATGAGAATAGTAATTTAAAAAAATTAAGATGTGTAAGTAATCTGTGTGAATATTTATTCACGAATATTAGTCTTGACAGTTCATATTTGGCAGTCGCTAATAGACATATGGCAAATTTATTATGGAAAAATATTTGATAAACCAAAGTGTTTTAATCGTTAAAACAATAAAACAAAATCAATCATCGATTACTGTGACGATGAGAAAGTTACGTGAAATTTTTGGGTGAAACAACGTGCCAACAAAACGCACTATTTATCGTGTAGTGAATGATTTCGAAGAAATAGGGTCTGTAGGTGACATTTTTTCCTCCTTTGAAATACACGCAGGTGTTGAATTTATTGTCTTCCATGCAATATTTGTCGAATGGTAGTAACCAAATTAATGTCGTTTTCTTTTCTAAAAAAAATTTAATATTTCTTTACTTTTTATTTAAAAAAAAATGCTATTCAAAATTTTATTGAGACAAAAATTTTGATGATACAATAATTTCTAATAAGCTCACTATTTCAAAAAATTATTATATTGCAAATTTTCAATAAAAAGATAAAAAAATTTTGCACTTTTTTTAGAAAAGAAAATGACATAAATAAAATATTTATTCACCATTTTGTATGTTGGTTGAGTTTTTTAATTAATTATTGTTTTCAATTTTTTTTTGTTTTTTAATTAATATGAGAATTTAAGTTAATTTGACATTAATTAACCGTTTAGTGAACAGGGAAGCAATTAAATAAAAAAATATATGTATTTATTACAACGAGAGATCGAGTTGTAGTTAAAAGATTAAAGCATGACTAGTACGATGGATACTTTGTTGTTAAACTTGCGAAAAACGGAACACAGAAAAATGTTACGTGCTGGTTTTCGGTGTAAACTTTTTTTCAATGTCAAAGTAAATAAAATACTAAAATTTTTAAAATTGTTTAAATTTAATTGTTTTGTTATAATATTATGTAATAATAGCCTTCAGGTGAATAAGTTTATGATTCCTTATTTAATTTCTTCACAAATAATGTGTAGTGGAGGTGTGTCTATTTAACAGCACCCGCTTAGCCGAGCTGGAGACAAAATAGATTTTTTAAAGGGTTTTCAAGTTGATAAAAACTGACCAAGTTTTCAGCTTGATTTTTCAAATTATGCTTTGAGAGTTTTGGAATTGCAATCGCATTGATAGTAAATATCGGATAAAACTCACTACAAACTCGAAATTTCACTGAAAAAAACATCGAAATATTTAACAAGCTTAAAAACGTTCACAGCAAACGAAAAACAGAAGTAAAAAAATGCATATACACACATTTCGTTATCCCGAAGTTATCTTCAAGTATCTCAAAAAAAATTTCTATGGAAAGTTGAGTCTAAAGTTTCAACAATACTCGTATATACACAAAAAATTATTAAGTGAACCGAATTTGCAATACTTCCGGAGAACAAGTTCACGATCTACACTCAAAATATTCTGTACTTAAAATTAACTGAAATTGTAATTTAAAATAAATGAAAGTTCACTTAAAAACCAGTCTACTCATTTTTCATTTAAATTGAAAAAGTTCATTAAATTTTTAATGTTTAAAAATAATTGACTTAAACCCTTAAAAATAAAATGAGTATTCCTTTGTTTGTGTAGGAGAGAAAATCTCAAACACATAAATCAAATAAATCAGGCGAACTCAAAAAAACAGCACTTGGAAACAACGGACAATATTGAATGTAACCGAAAATCCGTATTAATATGTCCTTAGTTTTTTGAATGAATGTTAGAATCAGTTAAAAATAAAATTGCTTACAATTTTAAATGTTTATTCTTTTAAAATTGACTGAACGGATAACTTCTTGAATAACGTACAGTCCGTTCCTGTAATAATATTGTGTGTGTAGAGCCGGTTCACATAAGTCAGGTTCGAATTGTCAAGTCTTGAGTTTTTAGGAGAAGCGGTCGGTGATATACTTGAAAATAACTTGAGATTCGCATTATTCTGCGTAGACAGCGGCGTTCCATGATTCGCAGCCGTATGGACTTAAAACATTTCTGTTAAAGATTATAATTTTAGTGCCTGTGGAGAGTTGGAAGGAGCGCCATACTGCGTTTACTTTTGCCTTTCCAAGTGTGTTCTTCATGTCTTGCGAGGAGCCTCCCAACTTCGAAATGACAGAGCCTTAATATACAGAAGACCCTAGATCTTCAAGGGAGCCATCAGACAACGCAAATGGTTGGGCATTTTCTGTGGTGATCCTCATTATTTTCGTCTTAAGGGTGTTTATTTTTACACCCACCTTAGCGGCCATTAAATGAACCATGCGTAGCTTTTTCTGCATGTTGGTGAAATTATGCGTAAGTAAACAGATTTAATCTGCATAGTCCAGATATTCTAAGCGGCTCTGGAAGGCCCAACGAATGCCTCTATTTGACTGAGTTGCTGTGCCGATGATGTTGTTCAAAACGATATTATCTATAACAGAAATAATTTTTAAATAAACAAACAAAAGTTATTTATATGAAAATTATTAATCTAGCTTGAGTTCGAGTCTTTAATTTGTTAATACAATTAAATATTTCAATTCATAATATAATAATTTCTAAGTTCGTTTAGTATTAATACCAATTAATTATTATTATTACGCAAAAGATTTAGATTCAGATACAACTTGTCCAATTGCAAATCAATATTGGTTGTGTGCTTGGAGGTTTGGTTAATAAAAAACATTATTATTTTTTTAATAAAACCACACAGACACACTGACACATATACGTATACGTATTTACACAAGTGTAAGTACACGTTTTCTAATATGCATTTTAAATTTAACCTTGAACTTGATATTAGTTATCGAATGCATTGAGAATCTCTGTATTTAAAGTATCACCAATAAAATAAACAACAAAAACAACAACAGTAGCAACAGCAACTATGTCAAGAAAATACAGAATCTTACTCACAATAAGAGATCAGCCAACAAATATTATTACAATAGCAAAACTATCGATCGACCGACCGACCGACTTAGCGCCCGCCTGCCAATCTTTCAATGATTTAAGATTTTTTGGTTGTAGTGGTGCTGGCAGTGTGTTGTGGTGGTTTCAATTTAAAATAAAAATATTTATATGTTTTGAGAAAACTGGTTTTTACACGAGAAGATGCGGAAAATGCAGTCTTACTTAAACAAAATCCATTCAGACAGATATTCTCACACACAGATATAAACAAACAAACACATTCATACACTTGCCAACAGCGGCAACGAACCAAATAAATAAAATCAACCAAGATTTTTTTCTCATTAATAAGAAGAAAAAATAAAATAATTGCAAACAATTTAATAAATACAAATATTATTATTGTTGTTAATAAAATAAAAATTGCACAAAAAATTAATAATAAAGCTAATATTTATTGCGATCATCATTATGATTGTGTGCTTGCTGCTGCTGCTGCTGATGATGATGATGATGACGAGAAGAAAAATATCCAACAGCAACAATTATTGTCAAGTTAAATTACAAGTAAAAATTATAAATAAAACAAAAACAATGCAAACAAAAAAATTTAAATAACTTAAAAAATCTCATTTGCACGAACATCAAATGGAAACATGGTACAGTGGAGCGCGCAAGTAGTTTGTATGGAATAAAAATTAATTAAAGTTTTTAATCCAAACTAATTCATATCAAGCTAACCCTCGTAATGTTTTTATTCAGAGAGAATTCAACTTAAGACAACCTGCAAATCAACAAAAGAAAAGTTTAAGTTAATTAATTCCTGACTACACCGACAGAACTGGATAAATATGTTTTCGGAGGACGCCACAATCTCCATTATCAAGTGCTCATGAGTATTTCATGTACGTCACTACTTTTCCGGTGATGTTGCTTGTAAGTAAATTTAAGTCTTTATTGTCTTTATTTATGCAATATTATTCCAACAAAAGTAAGTTCTCAAACGGCTTAAAAAGTTCAACAAGTTTTTATCACCAATTGATGTCAAGTTAAACAGCTGATCGCAATTCTTTTGAATAAATTTTCGAGTATACATTTATCAATATTTTGCCGAAATGGAAAAACAAATAAAACGTAGAATTTGTTACCTCACATTCACATTATTTTACTAACACAATCACTTTTTTCCAAATTTATGAAGTACTTAAAAACAATTGCGTTATTTCAACTTGATGGTCAAATTCAACAGCTGATCGCAATTCTTATAAATACATTTTAGTGTATCGTTTTATAAATATTTTGACGAAATGAAACAATAAATAAAACAAGAACATCGGTATATTTCTCACGCCCAGCGCCCGAACTCGAATCCGAGCATTATTCTCATTGAATAGAAACAATTTTAATTTGTTGATTTTTTTATTTAATAAAAACAAAATTAACACACATAAAAACGTTTTTGGCAACATTATACTCTTTGCACTTTAATAGTTAAAATTTTGCAAACATGTATAAACAATTTATTCAAAGTTCAGTGTTCGGCGAAAATTTATCCGAACATCAACGGAACGTAAGTTTTTACCGAACACTGAATCGGAACAGTCGCTCGGACTTTAAATAAAACTAATAAAAATATTTTCGTTTCCGCTTAAGGTCATATAAAATTAATATCGGAAAAGGAAAAATAAATTAATTTACAAAAAAATTAATACAATACAACCTCCATAATCTGGACAGATATAGTTTCAGCTTCAAGTTGAAAAATAAACAAAGCATGCATGTGTGTCTGTCCAATTGGCTTTTGCAAAGACATGAGGCAGAGCATTTTCTATACATACTTTGTAAACAAAAAAGTGCCAATAAATTCGAAGTGGTTTGTTTAGAATGTTTTTTGTGTTTGTATTTTATCGTATATACATATTTATGAAATTGCTTAGTATTTAATTACTAGAATATGGTCGATTGGGTCGGCCAAAGGAAATACTAGTATAACCAATAACGTAATTTTGAGGGAATTTAGGGCTTAATAACCGAACTTTCGGGATCAGGAAGCCTGTCTGCAAGTATCGAGCACGTAACTACTTTTGGGTATCAAATACTCTATATTCGATACTCAGATATCCGGAATAATAAAAATAAGGAAATATATGTAATAGAGCGTTGTATAAAAAAAATTATTTCCAATTAAAACTTTCATTGAAAAAACTGTTTCTTCAAATTAAACAAATATTTAATTCATTTAATTAAATGCTCAATTATTATTTGTTTTCTTTGCAGATTTAATTTCTGAGTATTTTTTTTCAAATGTCTCTACTGTACAAAAAAAACGACAAGTGTACGTGAAGGGAGAAGGTTTTTGCTTGTTTATTAAGATTTCTTAGCTTTTCTTATGCAGGGAATATTTTGAGGGGGTAGAAACTGGAAAGCTTAAATAGGTGTGGTATTTTGCAAGATGTTTTACTATTTAAATAAATATATATGTCTAGTTGTTTTCAGAGTGTTTTTGTTTTGTTCAACAACTATGGTAATGATTTCTTCGTAATTCTTCTAGTGCAAATCACAAGCATGCAGTGCACCGGCTTCGAATAATTGTTTAGTATATTTCTTACAGAATTGGAAAAACAATAATAAATAAGATCTACGAGATTTATTTAAAATACTTGCAAACTATACAGTGGCCATTTATCATTACTGATTCATCATGATTTTAATTATGATGATAATTTTATGCAGTATAAGTCACATGTGCCCGAGTAAGTACAACCCATGAGCAAAAAAAATTAGTCATAAAGGAAACTGATGTTTAAATATTTGATCAAGTCATAGAGAAGAGTATGTTTAACTTATTTAGAAAAATAACACTAATCTACAGGGTGTCCGCCGGGAAGGTATACTACTTTGTTTGCTTATAATTTTTGATTAAATGAAAGAGAATGAATCTTATATTGATAAATGTTTTATTTTATGTCGGCAATTATGTATGGAATACAATATCAGATAAATGTCCGCCTCTGTTAGCCTCACAAATGCGATCCCTTTTGGGCACATACATTTCATGCGGTATTTCATTAATTTCATCACGAATATTTCTTTGAGTTGCTCAAGCGTTTCTGGTTTGTTTGCAGAAACCTTGGTTTTCAGATATCCCCACAAAAAGAAGTCCGGAGCAGTTAAATCAGACGACCGAACCGTGGAGGCCAATTAATATCACCAAATGTTTAAATAACTTGTTGTGGAAAGAGGTCTCGCATTAATTCCATTGTAATCCTGGCTGTATGCGATGTGGCTCCGTCTTGTTGATACCAAGCCCAAAGCATGCAGTTGTGGCGTTAAAAAGTTTTCAATTATATCCCGAAATCGCTAAACATTCACAGTTACCGTTACGCCGTTTTCATTTTCAAAGAAATTAGGTTCAATGATTCCTCCTGTCCAAATTGCACACCAGGCTGTCACTTTTAATGGATGCAAAGGTGACTGATGAATAGTTTGAGGGGTTTCCATTGCCCAGAACCGACTATTCTGTTTATTCACTTATCAATTCAAATGAAAACGTGTCTCGTCACTCATTATGATTTTTTCATGAAAATCGGGGTTGTCATGGGCGAGCTGTAACATCCTATTGGCACATCTACGGCGTCGTAAATGGTCTTGTCGAAGAAGCTCTTGTGTCAACTGAATCGTAAATGGAAACATAATGTGCATAATTGTGGTCAAAGTTGTTCTTTGAAGACCAAGCTCCTGAGCACGGCGTTGAATTGAGGTTGACGGATTATTTTGAATACTTTCTTGAGCAGCAGTAATCTTTTCAGCCGATCTTGCAGTACGTTGTGGTCCATGCTTGGGCATATCACTATACGATAATAGTGCGTTTTGGCACGTTGTTTCTCCCAAAAATTTCACGTAACTTTCTCATCGTCACAGTAATCGATGATTGATTTTGATAAAATGTTTTAACGATTAAAACACTTTGGTTTATCAAATATTTTTCCATAATAAATTTGCCATATGTCTACTTTACGACTGCCAAATATGAGCTGTCAAGACTAATGTTTATTAAAATTGCGGCAAAACGAGGTAGTATACCTTCCCGGCGGACACCCTGTATTAAAAAAATAGTTAAGGAATTGATTAAAAATACATAAGTTAAGTTAATTATTCTTTAATGCTTGAATGCAAATTATTTTTCTTAAGCTTTGTAACTAAATAGAGATGATTTTAAAAAAATATTTAAGGGTCTTGAAAATATTTAAATAACAAAAACTATTGATTAATTAATCACTATAATTCCAGTGCTTTTTTATATAATTTATTTATTTTTTATAAAAAGTTTTGATTTTTCTCACGGAACACCTACAACGTATGAGGAATTAATCAAGCGGGGTTGTAACCTCAAACCTGAACTGCATACTAAATTAAAAATACAACAATAAAATAAGAAAATACATACGAGTATTTGCTTACCAGAAAGGGGGATGCAGATTAGTTATGATGAAGCTTAGAAGTATCCACAAACGTGGGCGTATTCTGGCCACAAATAAACTCTAACAAAGATTGTTGATTTTAGTGAATTTCTTTTCAAAAACATGTATTTGAAATAATTACATTAAATTGTCAGTACTAACTTGATAGTTTTGTTTTTCATTGGATTTTCAAACACACACCTTTTTTATGTAGTCAATATAATTAAATTTTAATTAATTCCCATTTATTTTCAGTTGTTATAAATCCACAACAAAATGAACGAAAAATAAATGCAATTTAATTTGTCATGACTAATAATCAAATATGGTTTGCAAAGTGAAACAGAATCAAATCAATTGATTTGCTTTATCGTTGAGAATGCAATTTGATGTTGTTGTTGTTGTTTTTGTTTAATATTTAACGTATTAATATGAAACCACAAATATTTCCAACGATTTCAAATCAAATAAATGAAATTCTAGTTACGCATTCCTTTCTCAACATTTTTTTATTTATTTAACATTTGAAGGCGCCATCACAATATTAAATTACATAAAGTTCGTTCGAACTCTTTATCTATGGTCCCTCTCTCTCTGTATCTCTCTCCCTCTGTTTTCTAAATTATTTGTCTACTTATGTACATTAAAAATTTTTAAACACCCTACACACCAAATAATCGGCAGCGTATAAGCCATAATTAGGCTCTGTGTTCTCAAATAGAACCTAAGCCATCCTCAGAACGCTAAAACAACAAAATCTTTGCAGATACTTACGCCATAATCTTAGTGTAGACTAGAGATAAAAAAATGAGGTTATTTTTAGATTCAATCAGCTTTTTTACCATCAGATTATAAATGAAAAGAGATAGAAATAATGATATTTCATCTATAATCAGATAATCGTGTGACAGAGATAGAATAACAACAACTACAGCTACAGCAGCAAACAGTCTCGTGTCATCTCTGATCTTCTTTTTTTGCATAATTACAGCTAACATTTCCAAAACTTTAATGGCATTTTGCTAGATTTAAATTTTTAGATATGACTTTGTTGCACTTAAGGAGCGATACAAGCCGCTCTCATGTTTGTTTACAGAGTGTAGTTCTTCAAAATATTCTAGTCAAACTCTTTTTTTATTCTAACAGCCATCAATACGTAGCGTCTTTGCAAATCGTTCTTTGCTTTATCGAGCATTTATTTTCATGTTGTTGTCATTCTTGTCAATAAAATATTTTTTAATGTGAACCATTTATGATGGCTCGAATTTATTGTCACTTTTCATTTGGTTTAATCTGTCAAAACTAACTGACTACGAAAAGATAAACAAACGAATGAATAAATGAATGAATGAATCAATTTGCGGTTTGATTTTCACATTGAAATAAAAGCACGGAAGAATGCATACAAACGTGTCAGGTGTTCCAATGCGATAATTAAAATTTGGTTGGGTGGCATTCGTACTGTAGAAAATCTCTTCTTCTCTTAATATCAAAACATAAGCTTATCAACGCTTCATATATTAATTTATGTGAGATTAAGGAAGCGTGAAAGCACACAGAATCGTTGAGCAGGACAAAATTTAGGACAGCGTCAAGGCATATTCAATGCGGCACCAGGAACTCTACAACAATTTAATATGACAAAAGACACGTACATATGTACATATTTTGTTGGTAAAAAACAACACAAGAATCGTAAAAAAATGTTTTCTATGTGACGTACACGTTCATATGCTGCCACAAATTTACTAACACATACATATTTATTGTAGAAGCTCATGCGCACATGCAATAAGTACACACATGGACAAAAATTTAACATTTAATATTATACGTAAGCAATAATGAGCTGCTGCTCTTATGATGATACCTGATTGAATACGCCTTGGTCAGCGTAATTTTTTATTTCTCCATTAACCCTCTTGGGAGCATCTCCATTTTGAATGAATTGTCATCCCGATATTCCTTTAAAACAAGCACTATCAGGTGGTACACTGATGGCTCCAAAACGCAGATAGGCTCTGTCGTGGGAGCTGTAGGAACGAGGATTAACTACTACGAGTCCTTGGGGAAAACTGCTACCATTTTTCAATCGGAGATTTATGTCATTGAAAGATGTGCACCATTTAATCTTGACAGGAGCTACCGAGGATGTGAAATAGCAATCTTCTCGAATAGTCAGGCTGCTATCAAAGCACTCAGCTCATACGAGTTTTCCTCTAAGCTGGTTTGGGGTTTGACGAATAAGGTCACACTCTGCTGGGTTCCTGGACACGCCGAAGTGACACGAAACGAAAACGCAGACAAAAAGGCCAGGAAAGGAGCTAGTAAACCCATGCTCGGACCAGAACAGTTTTGTGGACTTGGATTAGATAAAATCCGGGAAGATATATCAATGGTGACTAGAAGCACCAGGGAACATCACTGGTACAATATCCCTGGCATGCAAAACTAATGATTGGAACGTGTTACCAAACCCGTTTCTCAGCTCTCATGTCCCTAAGTAAAAACAATCTAAGAATGCTCACAGGCTTCCTCACAGGCCATTGTAGACTAAGAAAACACATCTACAGAATTGGCCTTGAGAATGATAACCTGTGCAGATTCTGTGAATACGAGGATTAAACTCCAGAGCGTATTCTGAGGGACACATTGAGCCACAGAAGATATACCTAATTGGGCAAGCACCTACTGGAGGATTGCAAACTGCCAAGACTAGAACCACTGGCAATCTTAAGATTCCTCATAGAAACAGGTCTAGATGAGGTGCTCTAGCACCTGGAAATGTATACAATAGATCTCGGTCGCAGTGTCCTGTGTTTCTCGAATAAGAACAATTCATTCATTCATTCATCTCCATCTAACGCGATTTATTGCAGTTGTTTTCGCGTCTTCCCTAGTCCTACTTCTTGGAGTACTGTGCATCTACATGTATTCTTTGGCCGTCCACAACTGTTTGGTTTCTTTCTGATATTCTGGCCGATCCAGCTCCATTTCCCACGTTTTATATGTGTTGCTGATGTCGTTAGGCCAGAATATTTTGCAGGTCGGCGTAATGGGCCCTTTTAAAATATCTTTTAATTGCTTCTCTTTGCCGCAGAGTGCGTTCTGACAATTACGCTTATTTAAAACAATATCCACTAAAAATGCTTTTTGAAACATTTGTGTGCATCAAGTCGAATTAATTTCACAATAAAAACATGATTTTTGGACTCAATTCAGAGAATTACACGTGAAAGTAGCCCCAAAAATAAGAACTTTTGCGTCATTCGTTTTGTCAAGTAGGCTGCATTAATAATTTAATGGCCATACGAATTTGTTTATTCACTTTTTCTATATTTTATCACGGTTATATCTTGGCATATCGTACGTATACTTGTTATTTTCCATATTGAAATATTCAATGTTCCTCTGGTTTTAAAATGTAATTATTAACAGTGATGGTTATCTTTAAATTTATGCATATTAAATACGATTTAAAATTTGAAAATACATATTGTGTCAATTTTCAACTGCCTGTAAATGTTTGTAGCAAAATAAACTCGAGCGCATCATACTAAAAACTCAATGTTTTATTATAACTGCTTTGCGGCCTGATTGCGAAGACGAAATGGATATTTTTGATAGCAAAATAAACGGAAATGAAATACCAATCGGTTGAAATGCTATCATGAATTTAATACGACTTTAAATTCCCTTTTATTAATCGATTCCTTATTGCAGCATGATTATATCTTAAAAAACCAAAACTTTTAAGTTACTTAGAAGAAAATGATGTTTATTGTATGTTTTTGTTTTGTTACTTTTTTTACTTTTATTAAATGAAATGTGATTTTAATTAATTTGTTCTCAATCTCAAGTTCTTTATTTATTTTAATGCAAAAACTTGAAATTGTATTTTGGGTATTTATCTTCACTTTTTTATAAATTACTTAATATTTTTTGGAATAACTAAAATTTTTACATTTTTTTTGTAAATTTTTAGTGCTTTTTACCCTTTTGGAGCTTTTGTTCTTTCTAGAGATACCAACACTAATTATTAACTATTAATGCTGCCAACTTGACAAAACGAATGACGCAGAAGTTCTTATTTTTGGGACTACTTTCACGTCCGATTCTCAGAATTGAGTCCCAAATCAATGAGCTGAAAAATGTTGTACTGTGTTTTACAGGTGGTGTTAATATTACAACAAACACCGACTTGTGGTCACAAAATGTCAAAAACAGAAAGAAAAAAATTTTGTAAAATCTTTTGTAGCAACTTTTATCCGAATCCATATGCCCCAAACAAAAAATAGTTGTTTCTTTAATGCAATACGAGTGCATATAGCATTCTCTGTAGCAAAAAATTCGTTTAAAAACGCCAGTAAATACGACTACAAAAATGTCTGAAAGATATGGCACCCACGGCGAAACAGTCAGCTATGTTTTCAACACCACCTGTCAAATGAATTCGCCTTGGTGTGTATATTAACCGGGACCAAGGCGAATTCACAACAGGTGGCCTCGAGATATCAGGTGACTCAATTCGCTCGAATTTTGGTTGTCAAATTTTTTTTACTCTATTTTGTTATTTTGTTTTGTTTGAAAAAAAATAATAACTCGTTACAGTTTTCATTTAAAACTCAAATTTCCAATTATAATTGGATAAGGAAAATAAAAAGACTGATTAAAGTCTTAATTTTAAATTTAAAGGTGATAATAGTGATAAAAGTGCTTATTTGTGAAATAATTATTTAACTTTTGTGCACGGTATAAATAATTTAAAATAAAAAGAGTAAATGCCTTCATGCTGGCACTGGATCTTTTATTGTTCATCTTCTTTGTCAAAAAAAGTATTTAAAGAAACTTTGGAGGCCTTTGAAAACACTTATGCACAAAACGTATTGAGTCCAAGACTAAAATTCATGTAATACTTCATAGGATTAAAGCACAAATTCTATTCATTTTTGTTTTAATTTTATTTAGCACAATTTTATTTCATTTTGATTTTGTACGTTTTTCTTTTACATTATTCCAAATATTTTTCTTCTTCTTATAAATTTGTCAACCGTTTTTGACAAATCTGTTCTAATTTTCAAGGCGAAGTCGGATGAGACTACCTGTTGTGAATCTGCCTTGACCGGGACTGTAAGTCTTGTTTTCAAGCGTTATCGCCAATAAAAAAATAAAGTAATATTCCCAATTTCCGATTTTTAATCACCAAAAATTCCCTAATGTAAGCAGGGGCTTACATTCTAATAAAAAATTAATTGAAAATTGTTAATTTAGCTCAATTTCTAGGATTCTGGTAGAGAGAACCAAAAAAAATAAATGCATTATTATTTTGAAAGTTGACATTTGGTATTAGTTTTAGGGGAGTTAAAATTCGACCCCTTATGTATATTGTTATAGTGAATCGGCATACTGTAGGACTTCTGTCAAACACCACGAGTAACATTTTTGGTCCAAATTTTTACCCTCTTCTGTTCAGTCGAGACTCACAAAACTTTACAACAACAATATGTAGTGTGCAGAATACCCTCTGGATATTACAGTGAACCTTATGGACACACCGTAGACCAGAGATGAAACAATGAGGTTATGTTTTAGCTTAAATCAGATTTTTCACCCATCCGATTATAAATGAAAAGAGATCGGAATATAATTTATCATGTAATATCACATAATAGTATAACAGAGATTGAATAACAACAATTACAGCTGCAGAAGCATACAGTCTCTGGCATCCTTTGTGCTTATGATAGTCAACTTAAACTGACCTACTTTCTGAGGAATATTGTAAATGAATAATATTTCTGTTTTAAACTATCTTCGAAGTTTTTTTTTGCTTGTCTGCAGAATAACCAGGATGTAGGCAGGAATCCAACCTTCAACCCCACGAAAAATAGTCTTTGCAACCTGCCCACTAATCTACTAATCAATGCTGATTTATTGCGAACACACACACCACAGTGAAAACTTCTTCTAACCCGCGAACAAAAAAGTGTTTTGTTTTAATTTTCAAATGTGTACCTGTGTACGAGTATCTTGTTGCGATAAATATTGCAGCTTCCAAACGATTTGGCCGATTTAAATATTTTTTTTTAAGTTGACATGATCGAAAGTATTCTCCGCTTTGTTTCAAGAACATCGGCTCAACACTTCGAAGCTAAGACGTCGTAACGAAGACAATTGTCGCCGATTTCTAAAATCAAAAGTTGCATTTTAACGTATAAATGCGGTATCAGCTGCTACTACTGACTGTTCAATTTTACCTTGAAATTGTTTATCTTCCTTTTTTTTCTTTTCACACAAGATTCAGATTTACATTTTATAAAGGCGAATATATACAAGGAATTTTAAATAAGGCTGAAAAAATAAATAAAATAAACTATTTAACGCTGCTTTATCCTCCTATTTCTTTTTCTTTCAAGCAGCAATAACAACAATGCCAGCAAGATTTTCACAAATTGGACGCATCTTAAATACAACAAGTTCAATTCAGTAACAATGATAACGACGGTAATGATGATGATGATGATGATGACGATGATGATGCTGATCACTATGATGATGAAGATACAGCGCCACCACAGCATCCCAACTATTGCTGTTCTCTTTCGTGAACTATTCAAGCAGCTCAGCTTAACCATCGGTAAATTTATAACTTCCTGCTTTTTGATATCTAAAGAACTGCAATATGTACATATACAAATAAAATAAGCAGTTAGCATTAGAAAGAACTCACACAACTGGCTGGTTTTATTGAATAGAATGAAAGAACTAAAGAAATTAAGTCTCATATCAAACTTAATGTTTTTAATTTTATGCATAAAATATAAAAACGTTGACAACTAACCGAAATTAGGAAATGTGAGTTTATTCCTTTCCTTCTTTCATACGGATTTCTTAATTTTTCTTTGCTGTGAATGCACTTTATTAAAGACTGGCGAAAGTTTTATATAAATTGTCTTTGCCGTAGAAGTCTTTTCAAGGATTTCAGATTGTTCAAAAAAATACTGTCAGAAGAAAACAAATGGAAAGACAAATTTTATGAGAAGCCGATTAATAAAGTCTATACAACAGGTAAGTGAGCTGTCAAATTTCAATAATTTGTTTTCCTATTGCAAATTATTGTTTCTATAGTATTTTGACAGCACACTTACAATAAAATAAGTTCATTTGTTTTATCAATTCGCCGACAAGTATAACATTTAATGGGCCTTAAGTATAGATAACTATAGTATACGAGAGTAGGTCAGTAAGGCTTTACAAAAACATAGAACAAGTCATTTTAGGGACTCCTTAATATTCTAGAAATATTTTCTGTATAGCACTTTGTGAATGAAGGAATAGAAATAAAAAACGCGTAACAATCAAAAATCTGACAGTTTTGCTGTTGGAGCGATGCATGTAATGATGCAATGCAATTGCTGCTGTCATTGCCTATGTTTATTCTACTTTTTTTTTTAGAAAATTTTAAAACTACACTTTAGAGATGGTTTTCATTTTATTTATTTCTACCGGAGAAAAGCATACATACTCGATTAGGGTGATCGATTATTCAACATTTTCCAGAAACCAGTTTTCAAATATTTTAAATTCAGGAAAAACGGGTCAACCGGATTAAGAAAACTATTATTATAATACTACCCTAGAGGGAAAAGAACCTGTCACAGGATACATCACGTGATTGGTTCCTAGGGACTAGCAACCGGTTCGAGTTCCGGAACTTTATATGATCATTGGATGGGGTCAATTGACATAATTAAGGTATTCGGTGACAGGTTCTAGGCCTAACCTTTACGTTCTTGTCCTGTGGTAGTATCCTCAGTACTTGTTATGGTTTCTTAAAAGTCGGTAATAGAAATATCCTAGAGCATAATGTACCCTATATGTATCTTATTAGCTTTTCAAGGGGTATAACTTCGGTTTATATTACTATAATTTTCTAAAAATTAGTTCGATCCAAATCAACAAATGCATTATTATTTTAATCAAATTATAATATCCTTAATTAATGTAGAGTATATTAATCACCATAAATAATAAAAGAAAATAGAAAAAATGTGTACAATTTTTTCGCGTGAGGGAATTTTGTAGGCACTTTTGTTCTAGTTTTGTGAAACGTCCCCTTTTCACCACTCACGACTCAGGAACTTTTTGTACCATTCCTATTTTCACCAGTCATAGGACAGGTAAGTTCAGAACAATAGGTACAACATTTCCCGTAGGGTATATTCAAATAACAAAACGCCATTAAAATATCAGTAGCGAAAATATGTTCCACATCATCATATGGATTCATAAAAGCCCTAAATTACATTGAACAAATTTTACAGGAGAAGCATAAAACTCTCTAAGGGCCGTTAGCAATAAAAAAGTTAACTTCAAGTTAACACTAAACTCAAAACTTTAACTTTGGTTAGTGAAAATTCATTAACACGAAGCTTTGTTAAGATTTAACTTATAAATAAAATTAACTGAAATACTTTCTGAGTTTAAATTTTTAACTTAAAAAAAAATATGACATTTAAAAACTAATTATTTTTTGTTTATTTTAAATTTTTTTTTAATAAATTCTTAAAAAATATTGTGATTTAAGCTTTACCATCTGAAAAATGCAGAAATCGTGCCCAGATGTCCTTGGATGATGGTGTTATTTTCTTTTTTGAATTTCCCAAAAATAAATTCCTGTTGTGATTCACAATAGTTGATAACTGTAAGTTAACTAATTTTTTTTATTGTTAATGAACATTTTTAACTTCCAATTAAAATTTAAGTTTAGACAAACTGAAAGTTAGTAAACTTTAAAATTAAATAAACATAACTGAACTTTGTGTTAATGGACCTAAAATGAAAAGTTAACCAAAAATTTTCAAAACTTTTTCAGTTTAACGCGTTGACTGCCACGGCAATTTTCAGAAAACTGGCCAAAAATGACAATTTGATTCTTTCACATTATATTACTAATAACTATATTTCTAGATCATAGGTATCATCAAAAAGCTAAAATTAACTTTTTTTATGAGAAATAGGACCTACGAATTATCTCGTAGTTGGTTTATGCAACAGAAATCGCTACGCAGAAGCCAACTACGAGTTAATTCGTACGTCTTTCTTTAATATTTTATTTTATAGTTATTATTATTATTATTATTATTAAATTGTTTTAAGAACTTCCACAGACAATAAAATATTACATTGAAATGAAAATTTATGGCTTGAGTTCAAATCTGATTTTACCCATTTTTCCTTAATTTAAGAAATAATTTTTGGATAAATTCATTATTTTATTAAGAGGGTACTTTTTATTTAAAACAATTTATTCAGCAGACTAGCAGAACGGATCAGTACTGATTTCGAGGTCGCTACACCATCTCATCAGCGTTCTTTGTTCGATTTTACCTCTTTTGAAGGTGGATACTAGTGACTAGGAATATCAACTATTTAACCCTATTATTTAACGAATTAGAATACGAAAAGTGCAACTTATTCATTTCTTACAAGTCAAATCAATTTCGGTTAGTACGAAATTCCATCTCTGATTTTTAATTTATCCAAAAATAATTTCTTAAATTAAGAAGATATAGGCAAAATCAGATTTGAACTTAAGCCATAAAGTTTCATTTCAATATATATACCTTAAACAGTTCAACAATTACGTATAAATATTATGAAATATTATTTTATTTCTTGTATTTGAGTTAATTTTTCCATTATATTGAATGAATTTTTCCATTATAGATTTTTGTTTGTTTTTAATAAATGTTCAGTTCACGCAATCAACATTGACTTTTTGTTCTTTTCCCAGAAGACATTTATCGATACTAGCACTGATATAATACGGTTTTATTCGTAGCTACACAAAAATATAAGGTTTAGTGAGTACGAGATAACTCGTATTTGGCATCCTAGAAGGGAACGCAATCTACGAGTTATATCGTAGTTGGCAGTCAACGTGTTAAGGATATTTCTTATAAAGGAATTAATAAAACTTTAACATGTAGAATCAATCCAATCAATCAAGAAGTCGATACTGAATTTTTTGTAACTTAGAACTTTTTGCAATGATGCATAAACAAAAAGCTTAACTAAAAATCGTTTTTCATATTGTCACTTTTAAATGAAAAATATTATTTGTAGGTGGGTGGTTGGCCTAGAGGCAGTCAGTCAACTTTGTTTACAGCTTCCAACAGGGTCTTTAGTTTTTTGATTAATACCAACACCACAGAGAAGATGGCACTTCAACAGTATATTGCTGTTGAAATGCTGCAGATGAAGATGCTAATGGAGAGCAACATTTATTATTTTCATACGTAAATATGTATTAACAGCTTGCAACAGTGTAAATATATTACATACATACGAGTACATACATAAAAATGTCTGTTTTATGTGCTAAAAGTGGGTGTCAAGAATATAAAAAAATAGCAGAATAAAGTTATAACTTTATTTCACTAGCATCTCTTTAACGGCTGCTGCTGCACTACTTTACCAGTTGAAAGCACATCGTCAGTACAAACAAATGCGGCTTGGGCGTTTCGCCCTCAGGACTGACAAATGAATTTACTAATAGCTATTTTAATTTACTTGAGCTGCTTTTTGAATACTCTTCCTTACCAGAACATCGGCAATTATGTAGAATGACGATTAAAACGTTAACCTCTCAGTTAACAAGGTCTTTTGTTTTTCTTTTAGTTTTAACAGCCGACTTCAGGCGTTGTTGCTACTACTGCTGCTGCTCTTTACGGGTTAAAGAGTTCTTTCCATTTAACAATTTTAATTTGCAAAACAGCGACAACAAAAACGAAAAGGAGCCAAAGAACATCTATAAGGCAAATGTTAAATAGTATTGTAGTTTATCAGTTAATTAGAGAAAATTTACTGAGTAAATACATACTGCAAATGGCAGTTAGATAAAAAGAAAAATGGATGTTTTATTTTTTTACAGTTAAAATTGGTGGCAAGGTTGAATGGAAACTTTTAATTAAAGCAGTTAAAATTACAACTGCAAATTGTAAATTAGATTTGCATTCATATATTTCAATATTTTAGGGATTATAAAAATAATGTTACACTTCAACTTCAACAATAATAGAGAAAAGTTTACAAACGAAACTAAAGTTCACAATTCCAACAAAGGAAGTTTTACAGTATGATAAATGAGTAATGAAAAGTGCAGTAGGACACAGTAGAGTAGAGTTAGATAAGTAGAATATAGTTAGATAAAGTAGAGTAGGGTACAAGAGAGTTATGTGGAATAAAGTAGAGTAAGGTAGAGATACTTTAGAGTAGAATTAAGTTTGGCGGATATTCGGAATATTGTGACAAAATTTCGCACCAAATTTACATTATTGGGCATTTACATTGCGGACAGAGGAAAAATATCGCAGCTGTGTCTGCCAGTTTTGTTGTTGATGACCGTGATTGTTGGTTACTGTGAAAGGCGAGTGCTATTGTGCGATGATTACAAATTCTTTTTTGTCCAAAATGAAGAGCTGGACTTGGCTGACATGTGGTTCCAACAAGACGGTGCCACAGGTCACACAGCACGCGAAACAATGGGCCGATTGAGAGGCGAGTTCGGTGACCTTTTTATTTTACATTTGGGACCGGTCAATTGGACGCCAAGATCATGTAACGCCTTTAGACTATTTTTGTGGGGCTATGCTGACGCACTGGACGCCAATATTGAAGAATTTATTCGCTAGATACCGCCCGATATGTTGCAGCAAAATAGAGTAGAGTAGAGTAAAGTTAAGCCATGAATAGAGAAAACAAGATTGCGCGTTGCGCAGGTCCGTTCTTTTGTTGTGTGTGATTGTGTTGTAATGTGACGTAGACATAGAATATGTGTTGTAAACACAAGTACCTTTTTGTATGGAAAGCAGGGCGAACAATAAATCATTGGTAGCCCGAGGAAGGTCTTCTTCAAATAGCTTCAAGCCCAAACTCAAAAGTTTTAGTCGATATTTAGTTATTTCCATTTTTGTACTTTTTACAACAAACACTCATTTGTATTCTATGATGACGTAGATGCGCAGTAGAAATTTATTTTGTACGGCTGAGTGCGCCATCTTGTTTTCTTGATTCATGGAGTAGAGTAGAGTAGAGTAGGCTAGAGTAGAGTAGAGTAGAGTAGAGTAGAGTAGAGTAGAGTAGAGTAGAGTAGAAAAGAAGAGAGTAGAGTACAGTGGAGTCGAGAATGTTAGAAATGAATGAATAGAGTGTAATAAATACAAGTAGAGCAGAGTTGAGTTGCGTAGAGCAGAGTTGAGTTGCGTTGAGCAGAGGAGAGTAAAGTAGAATTGTAAGTAGTTAGAAAACCCTGTACATATCCCTACTATATAACCAACTTGTTAAACTGACTTGTCTATCTACGACTAGATAAATATAACCATCACCATTTTATTAAATTACATCTCAAAAAAAATCTTGTATCAATTATAAAACAACAATTACATGATGAGAATATCTTCAGGGTCGTATTAAGTTATTATTAGAAAAGTAGCAAATATTTAACAAGAATATAATTATATGTATATAAAATATAGTAAAAATTATAAAGAAAAAAAACAGAAAATGTAAAATAAAATAAACAACTAAAGAAGGTACTCAAGTGTAAAATTAATTTACCGAGAATTTTAAAATGAAAGTAAAAAAAACCAACAATTACGACAACAACAAGTTTTATATTTTCTTGATGTTGAAGTCGGAACATTGGCAAAGAGTATGATGTGGTAATAAATAAAATAAAAGTAGAAATAAATTTATGATTGTAAAAACCATTAGAACAATCACACATTTTTAGTTGTAACAACATGTTGATGGGTTATTTTTCCTTTCGCATTTATTTTATTTCTTTTTCATTTCAAAAGTACAAAGGTGAAAAATTATTTTCCAAGGGTTTTAGTTAAAACACATTGCGTTGTGATATTGAAAGTTAATTATGTAACTTGTTATAAAGATTGCCTCAGTGTCCAAATGGGCTAACATCATAAAAAATAACCCGTTAAGGCAAAAAATTTTTAAAGGAAATCTGAAGGCATTATATCATATCAGTTGCAAATGTTTTGAACCCAACGGTTTGCACCTGCATCTTACATACATTTTCATTTTATAACTTCCACCCAGAGGAAAAGCAAGTTACAGTAAAAATAAACTATAATAATGCCAGACAGTCTACCTACATCAGTGCATTTTTTTGTAGATATTTACTTTACAAAAAAAAAATAGTTAAGAAATTGGCTCCGCCAACGATAACGAAGTAGAAGTATCTTAAGAACTAGGCCACATTGCAGATAACGTTCTCTGCTGCAACCAGAAGAACAGCGAACAAATAAACTAAACACAATCAGCCAAGCAACCAACCGAACTCAATGCAAAAAAAGTAGTCAACTTAAAACATGTTGAGTATAGAAAAGTGTTGCGTTGCTCTGCCATCAATTGGAACTGAAATGAAGAAAGGACAAACACAAAAATACTCCATTTGAAGAAGTAAAGTATAAAATAAAAAATTTCTAAAGGTAAATCAGGAACATTAAAGTATTGCCAATGTTTTCTGTTAAATGATCAATAGACAACGAACTTTATGGAAAGTGGTATGATTTAATTAAATTTAAAGTACTCGTATTTAAAATTTGGGTTTTTGTAAATTATTTGGTTTTATAAAAGAATCAGCCAGGAACAAGAATAAAATTGTTATTTAAATCATTGAAATCTAGGCGTGCGGTTTTGAACACCTTAATTTACATTAAAAGGTGTTTGGAACAACAAGAAAAGCCCTGCCCATACAATAATTCTGGATTCTTCGTTATATTATAAAACTCAAAGTTCGTCAATAATAATTGTTTTATTCTATATAAAATTATAGAATTCATTCAAAGTACAGTACAACCTCCATAGTCCGAACAGATATAGTTTCAGCTACTGTCGGGATTAGTGGATCGTCTGGAGTACAGTTAAAATAAAATTTTAAACGCAATACATAAATGTAATATAATTTATTTTTATTACCGAAAAGAAAAATAAGAATTAATTTGTCTACAATTTATTTACAAAAAAAAAATAAAGAAATATACTTAAAGTGACCAAAAAAATTCATTTTGAAAAATAAGAATTTTTATGTAATTTTCAGCTCTATTTTTAAATTCATTTAAAAATAACTTATCCTTATCAGTCGCTTTGGTTTGTTCAGACCATAAAATAGCTATTGAAAACAGTTCGCCACGCAAATTTTACTAAGAAGAAATAACACTTGTCCGGACTATAGAGGAAAAATTTCTAAAATGTCCGAAAAATTTAAATGTCCGGATTAGGGAATTAGCGAGTGTCTGGATTAGGGAAGTTCATACGAATATATTTGACATTGGCATGTATCTTAAATTGTGTGTATTTAATTCTTTTATTTTAATTTTTTAAGCAATGTTATCTTTTGTTTAATAAATTTTCCACCACATTCTTTACTACAACCACATTTAAGTCCAGCCAGTATAAATGTCTGCAAGAGTTAACACAAATACATGTTATAAACTAAAGGGGTTGTCAATAGTTACGGGTAGACAAAATTTGTTAACGAAATGTTTGTTTTTCGGAAGCCGCTACACTCCCATCATCAGTGTTCATGTGTGTTTTCATTTATCCGCCACTGTTTATGTGGCTCGGTTGAATGTGATTTCAAATTTACAAATTCACTTTCGCCCAAAATGGAAGAGCTGGACTTGGCTGACATGTGGTTTCAACATGACGGTGCCACAGGCTACACAGCACCCGAAACAATTTACTAATTGGGAGCCGAGTTCGATGAACAGATTATTTCACGTTTGGGGCCGGTTAATTGGGGTTATATTGATGAACTGAAAGCCAATATTGAAAAATTTATTCGTGAATTACCGGCCGATATGTTGGAGAGAGAATTCCACAATTTGACATACATTTTTCTAAATTTTATTGGTTTTTTTAATAAAATCCGAAAGTTTTTAAAAAATTGCCCCTTATTTTTGTAAGCCATTTTAACCCTCCATCTGTTCAATACATGGGTCTTTTTGTACCTTTGTTTTGAGTGAAAATAAAAATATTCTTAAACAGGGATATGGCGGGCTAAAATGTTATACAAAAAAATTTTTCATAAAATTTTACTATAAATTTTAGAATACAGAAAAACTGAGAATGCAGCTTGAACGCTAGAAATAAGTCGGGCTTAAAATGTGTTCAAGGGTTAATTTCAAATTTATTCAGACATATTTTTTACTTATTTCAAGCGCTTAACTTGAATTTTGTGCTTTGGTGTCTCTAATAAGTTTTATTTAATCGAATTTTATGACAAATATATTTGTAGGACATTTCAACCCGCTACATTGCTGCTTGAGAGGAGGAGTATTTGTCAATTTTTCCGGAAATTAGCGCAAAATAATCATACAGCGAAATGTTACACAAAAGTGCTCCTCGTGTTTTACATTAATCTAATGAGCACAGCTTGTACCTAAAAAGTAAGAATTGCAAGATTTCCTATGGCGATTTTAATGTGCCAAAAATAAGACTCAGAAGTAAACTTTCAAAACGCCGATACTAGTATATTTTTTTTGTCCCCTCTACCAGAATGAGTCGTTAGAATCTTGCAATTTTTGTGTTGATGTGCAGTTGTTATTATAAAAATTATTTCTGGTTGTATTTCAAGTAGTTCTGAAGATTACAATAGACCCATTTTTTGCATATTTTTCACCATGAGGGCAGTTAAATAGTAAATTGGAAATTGTCTATGAAGCCGAATACTTTTCATAAATATTTCTTGCGGATCTGAACAGCAAGAACAATCCACAGACTTCTAAGTCTGTTGGATACAAACAACATAATAGACGTAAAGT
This sequence comes from Gymnocheta viridis, assembly GCA_956483585.1. Taxonomy (NCBI): domain Eukaryota; kingdom Metazoa; phylum Arthropoda; class Insecta; order Diptera; family Tachinidae; genus Gymnocheta; species Gymnocheta viridis. The sequence goes on along the minus strand of OY101440.1, from coordinate 44,468,856 downwards.
TGTGTCTAATTAAATTTAACGCAAAAAAAACTTCTGCGAATGACTTAATACATAATTTGAATACGACAACAAGTAGCTTCGTGTGCGATGTTTAACAAGAGAATTTAGTAGCTGAAATGTATCTGCAATATCAAGAAGTATAGTACTGGTAACAACAACAACAAACAACAAAATTAATAGTTATAAACATTTATTGTGTAAAATTCTCACGTGTTTCAATTACAAATTACTTTTAAACACTTTGAACTTGAAAAATGTGTAATTTATTTATTTATCATTTTTTTTCTTAGTTATTGTCAATAGTACAAATATTGTTGTTGCTGTTGCTGTTGTTGTTGCTTTTGGATTTCTTTCCAATTTATTGAGTTAAAGTGTTGTTTGTTTAAGGTTTTTATTTTATATTGTTGGTTGTACCCAGTACGAGTGAGTGTGTTTCTTTCGGTTTATGCATGTTAATTTAACTTGACAATTGACATTTTATGTCATTCAATTGTAAAAACAATACAAATTAAATACAACAGCACTTACAGCACTTTTGGTTACCAATAACAACTACAACAAAGTTCTAAACTTAATACATCTCAAGATTCATTAAACCGATTAAAATGACTTTGTATTTTATTCATTTTTAGTCATTGGAAAGTCACAAGACAAATTATTTTCATTTGATTTTTTTTTTACAGTCTAACATAAATTTTTAAGTTCTAAATAATACTTTGTTGTATTAATTTATTTACAGCAGTTTGAAAGAAAATCTTTAATTTAACAACAAGCCACCTTAACAGACATGCAATCATGACAGCAAAAAAAAACAAAACATTTTTTTATTTGCAATTTCAGACATTTATTCTACACCTATAATTAAGAGAACTACAAATGATATTTTCTTTAATAAATTGCCCAGCAGAGGAAGGAGACTGGCAGTGAAAAAAATTTTAATTTGCTTTGCCACTTTAATTAAATTTCAATTTAAATTTCAAACTGATTTCTCATGACAAGTACCGTCATATAGTAACTTAAAATTGCATACAAATAACGATCAATCCTACACTTTGAGAAACAATATTTTATGTACTCGTATATATAAATAAATCTAAAGTGATTTGTATAGAAGTCAGCAACGTTGCTGCTATAATCCACAGGAATCATACATAAATTGTCAGACGTGCACTTTATGAGTCCATCTTCGTAGAAAATGTAATATTGAACTGCACTACATGTCAATATTTCTTGAATCCTCTATGGCGCCCATAATGTGTGTCAAGAGAGCAAATTTATTATATTCAAGAGATATTTGAGCAACAAATATTTACGTTATTTAATCGCTAATGAACTTTAGCATAAGAAAATTACATATATGATATTTCTTGGATTTTTAAAACCACCTGACTACGAATTCTTAATTACAAAACACTTTTGTTAAGACTCCTCGAAACGAAATAAATTTTCCATAGAAACGTCCTTTTTTTAAATTACCCGCAAGAGAGTTATAATATTTTGATAAAAAGTATTTAGAAAGATAAAGAAAAATGTTCCTAAAAATGAAACTGCTATACAATTTTGTTGGAAGGGAACATTTTATAAGTTGAATAAATCAAAACAATACAAATAATGGACTTGAACCCCACATATATAGATTTAAAAACATTCCCCTTGTTGGGAAATTTCTTAGTTTTATGAAAAGTTCCTAAAATTCCTAAAACTTTTTAAGCAAATAATTAAAATTTTTTAGCAATAAAAATTGATTGAAATTCAATGAAAGTAGAATTGCCAGTTTAGAGGATGAAATTTTTTTATATTTACTGTGTTTTTATGGAATTTATATTTGCTGGACCGTACAATAACTAAATAGATACCACAGTATTTAACAACTGATCAATATTACTTTCACAGTAGATAGTCGCAGTGTTCGTTCGCATACCCAAAACTTTTCACTACTTTTACCGGATTCCAATGCATGACAAAAATTTTTTTAAATAAAATTATTCAAGAAACTATAACAAGTATTTTTGGAAGGAATTTCAATAAAATTTTTAAATTTGATTATCTAATTATTATTTAAACTTTTAATGAGAATTAATCTTAAAAAAGTTCAGTTCAGCAATAATAATTATTTAAAGATTTTTTTTATTCATAATATTAAAATATTAAAGATTTCATAAAGTTGCAGAAAAGTTCAATTTCCGTTGAAGGACATTTTTTATCCTTTAACGAAGTTGACCATTAACATTAGAACCAAAAAATTTTCAATTTAATTTTAATTATTTGAACAGATGTTAAGGTTTCAAAATATAAACAAGCACACATGCATACATACAAAGAGATGGGATCGTGAGTGACTTTTCACTCACGCTCATGATAAAAATAAATTTATTCATATTCTTGGCTCATGTTCATGCACGCTCACGTGAGTGGAAAAAGAAACGAAAAAAAAACTATAAAATAATTTTAAAAAATTAAAAAATTAAGTGAAAAATAACAAAATAAAGCAAAAAAACACGAAACAATCGCGCCAAAATCTACTCATGCACCCTCCATCATGCTTAGTTTTTTTATACTCACGTTCATGCACGCTCTCGTGATTGAAAAAAAAACTAATCGTAATCGTGCGTGATCACGTGAGCGGTACTCAATTCTAGTATGTAGATATGTACATGTATTGTATGTAGTATATTCCTTAAAAATAACTTCATTTTAATAATATTTTAGTAACACGCATGTCACTTTTTTAAATATTTATTTCAGAAAATATATTATTTCCTAAAAATTCTGCTTTTAATTTCTTTTTAAATGGCTGGAAAATATGAATGACAGAATAGAAATTGAAAGAAAAAACCTGAAAAAAATCATGATCAACCAAGCGAATGCGTGTCTGTAAATGTTTTGTTTAAATCATCAAAATCGCTGGAGCTGCTGTTGATGACAATGATGACGATGTTTGTTGCATAATAAATTTTATTTAAGTTTTTTTTTTTTTGCTTCATTTTTAATGGATTTTTTATGGCATCATTTTCATGGGGCAGACATGACCGGTGGCGTTGCTGCTGCTGGTTGATGTTGTCAAAGAGGAGTATTGCTCATCATATCTTTGATTTTTTTTGTGTGTTTTCTGTAGCCGGTACCTTAATTTTGATTGCAAGCACGCGCTTTTTTATAAAAATTTTAGTAATCAAGTTATCAGCTGGCATAATAAAATTTATATATTTTTATTTTAATTTGCTTTTTATCTACATACAACAATCACTATAATTAATTAGTATTTATCAATTTGATTTAAAATTTTCACATCCAGGATTGAAAATATTATCTACGAAAAACCCTGTGAAAATTACTTTTAAGTCTTTGAAAGAAAATCTTTTCGAAAAGCTGAGCTGAGAAATATTTTGTAAAAATATACATACTCGTATGTATATATTTTTGAAAATGTAAATTTTAGAAGGTATCGTTTTAAAAAGATTATTTTTTTTGAAGAGTACTTTATAGAGCCACTTTTCTAGGAGGAATTTTTTAAACATATATTTTCTTTAAAATGTACTTTTACTAAAATGTACTTATGTACAAAGTACTTTTTACAAAAGGTGCGTTTTCTTAAAGTTAATATTTCTACAAGTACTTTTTCTAATAAGTACTCTTTTGAAAAAAAAAATACATTCTTAAATACATGCTAGCTATGCTAGCTCAGACAGCCTTCGTGGCCGGATGAATTCGATAATTGCATGCTTTTGTTTTTATTTGTAGCAACAATCCCCTAGACGATCATCTCCCGTAACCGGACAAAACCACTACGACGCGTCGTCGCGACGATAGGTGTCCGCAAAATTTTTAAAAGGTACTTTTTCAATAGATTTTTTAAAGTCATTTTTTAATGGATCTTTTATTAAATGTACTTTTACTAAAATCTTTTTAAAAAATGGTATTCTTAAAAGTATTTTTTAATGAGTTTTTTCAAATACACTTTTTAAGGTGTTTTTCTTAAAGATTCATTTTTTTAAGAGTTTCGCTTGCTAATTTTCTGAAATGATATATGTAAAAGGTACTTTTTCTAAAAGGTACTTTTACTAAAAGGCGATTTCCGTAAAAAAAAACTATATTCGAAAAGGTATTTTTCCCAAAAGATGATTTTTTAAAACGCTTTTTTTTATATTACAAAAATATTGACCTTGAAGTACTCATAACATAATGAAATCTACAAAAACTTTATCAAACAAATTGTAACGAAACCCTCTTATTATATAATGCCGATGTGTGTGTGTGTCTGTGTGTGTATATGCCCGCATTGCAACAGGAAATAAAACTTTGTAAATATTTGTGTTTTCTGTTTCCTTCTTTGTTGTTTGAGGGATGGATGTGTTCAAATTGCAAACTGCTAAATGTTTTTGAAAATTTCACAGTTGGCAACAAGCCAAGACAAAAGTTTGGATTCATATTGTTCTTTTCGTTTGAATGAAAAATATATGTTTTTAGTAAAAATTTAAGTTTTTTATCGTTTTATTACGAGTTTATTTAAACTGATTTTAAGTTTTTAACAAAAAAAAGTTTCCTTTATTCATTCAATCACTTGTTTGTAATCATGATATTTGATACGCTAAAAATTAATTTTTTTTAAATAAACGATAATGGATATTTTTTTGAGTTTTATTTATCAATGTGCAGTGACCTTGAAATCTTGTACATACGAGTAAAATAAAGACAGGCCTTATTTATCAGACACAAGCACTACAAGTTCCATTGCACACTCATTTATTTTAAACATGCATTGTCGTCGCCGATCAACACCTTCAGCGGCAATTTCTCAGCGGTCCTACTTGAAAGTCATGCTAGGATTTCGTTTTTAATAACACGAGTATATAACTGTCATATAATTCGATTTGACATTTAATATCTTTTTATTTTATTAATATATTTATTAGGTCAATATATTTTTATATCCTTACTGACTAAATATGAATAACAAAAACCAAATTATATGAAAATAATTGGTTTAACAATTTATATATAATATAGAGATGGCAATTTTATCAAAGCAACTCTACTATGATACGGCGGCAAGGCATAAGAATTCCAATCAAGACCACGGAGACAGAAAACTAAAAATTGTTTTTGTACCGATTCAATATTATTAATATGAATAGAACAACAAGGATCCCAAGCAATTAATACATACTCAAGAATTGGTCGAACAAGAGAAGTATATAAAAGTTTTTTAATATAAGGATCTAGAAATTCCTTAGACCAGCGTTTCATGAATACAAGTAACTGATATTTACCATTATAGAGATTTGGTCGCGAAAGTTTAGCCTATGATCCAACAGTATGCCAAGATCCAACACGGTTTGAACTTTATTCAAAATAGCAGTATCAATATAATAAGAAGTCTTCATCGGATTGTGTCTGAAAAATATCATGTGTTTGCATTTCGAGATATTTAACTCCGGTAAATAAAATCTGTACCATTGCGGAAGACTGTAAAATATTTTATACCTTATTTTAGTTAGTATTAGTGACATGGTGATTATAATTTTAATGTTGACATTTCCTGCAGGTGGTGACAGCGTATATACTGAATCAGTACATTTTTACCACGGATATTTCCCTCAATGTGGTGATATCGGCAATACTAACTCAGTACAATCTTATTATTGACATATTCTCCTTATGGTCCCACAAGAACTACCTAGTCAGTACTGACGCAGCATACTGGTAGATTTCATAGGACAAGCCTGTGTTAAATGTCAATAGTAGAAAGTATTAATTGTCGTATACTTTTTCAGTATTACTGGGACATCGTCAATAGATAATCGGTATTATTTCACTATTGACATTTCCTGCAGGGAATTTATTTATGAACCTTTTTTGCACTTTTTTTTGCTCTAAATTTATTAACTTTTCATTTGTAGGACACTCACAAAACAAAACTGTGATATTTTTAAGATGAATGATGTAGAAGTGGTCTACAGAAAATAATATATATTATATAAAAATAAAAAAATTCCTGAAGAAGTTGGAAAATAACAACGAAACCTCGGAATAAAATAATCTTTTATTGCATGACCTTGAAAGCCCAAATATTTTAAATATATTCTTCATCAAAAAATTTTCAGAATTATACCAAATAGGTCAAATATTTAATCCAAATAAATCAAAGCAAGTCATTTTGCAAAAAAAAGAAAGAATGTGTAATTCCTAATTTCATGTGCAATTTTGGCATGGTACAAGGGTAATTTAACATTTCGGTGGTGGCAACACTGCTTCAACCTCACTCACTTGAGAGAAAACTCTTATTACTCTTATACATATCTAGCTGCTCTTAAACCCTCTTATTGCTTTGCTTATGTTTTTACTTGAACCAATATTTACATAAGTGAATGTACGTGTGTATTTTTAGCATTTGTAGTGGTGCCAAATTTAGGAGCCTTTTATTCCTTTAATACTGAACCAATTTAAATAATATATAATCGGGTCACTAAAGCTCGATAATGTCTACCATTTGGTAAAAGAATGAAGAAAATCGATTGGTAAACCAAGAAGAAAATGGGATCTGAAAATTTGTCTTTGCCTATTTATATAATACATACAAACATATTAATCTAGTACACAGAATATATATTCTAACTTTTTTAGAAGGCATTCTAGAAAGCCCTCTTGAGCAGAATTAACATTGAATATTAAGTTAAGTAGACCTAAGAAGTCCTTCAACAAGGACTGTTTAATGAATGCCTTGTCATGTTTACCACTGAATACATATCTATGTGTGCACGTATGCATATGTATATATATTTATATATATTTTAGTAATATCCAGTTGAAATTTCACATAAAAAAAAAAATAAATCATTAAAGCAAGAATGTGCGCAAGTGGATAAAAAGAAGGATAAGTGAACGGTAATATAAAAAATAAAGGCAGCACGAACAACTTGTGAACCGATTCGGCTTATTTTTGTGTTAAAGTTGCCAGGACATTATCTGGCAGATCGATCCATAGAGCCGCAGTTACCTGCTATTCAAGCTTAACACGACCCAAAGGATTTTTTAAGGAGTTACAGACAGCTGTCGAACATTCATGTTAGAGCCACACATACAATTCATGTCTTTCGCCAACTGTAGAACGACAGGAAAGGAAATTTTGAGGAAATGTAAAGCTTCATATTATTAACTTTCTGATCTTCATTAACAACAATGTGGCTACCACTGTCGAAGTTTACCATTCCGTTAATATTTTATGCTCCTCTTTTCACCTGTATGTTGCAATCCACATGACAAACATTTTTTTTCTCTGCTCTGCTTTCAAGAAACTAAAATCTTGAAATGACTTCAATATTCAAAATGTTTGTGTTTTTGCATTAATTTAAAAACTTTTAAATGTTGTTTTTTATGATGGCCGAGCTAGTTTTAGACTAGAAAATATTCATACTCTCATAAATAATAAAATAAAAAAGTTATGGGTTTTTAATTGAGTACTCAGGTGTGTTGTGAGTGTGTGGATCCGCAAAAAAAAATAATATTTATTTAAATTTTAACACTTCATGAAGAAGTAAAAACTAAAAATAATTAAAAAAGGAAACAAGACGTAAAAAATATGGGGTTTTAAATTTAGGTGTAGACAGACGATGTCTGCTGTAATGGAAATTTATTAATGATCATCATCATTTGCAAGTGGTTTTATGGCATGTAAAGCCATGTACAAACGTGCAGCCAATATTTATTTTTAGATGCTTAAATAAAATGATTAATGGTGAATCAGTTTGTTTTTTTAATATCCTCTTAAATAAATACAGATTTGAAATGGTTTATTTGGTTGAAAATTTCAAGTAATAATTTATTTAATGGAACGTCTTAAAATGTAATCAAATTTTTGACAGAAATCCCAAAGTGATGCTCGAATAACAAGTATCTCAATTCAGACACCATTAAATTTTTAATTCCCGGGATAAATAATGCAGTTTTTAATCATTTTAAAAATCTGGACTTTTCTATCCATTTTTTTCTTTCTAATCTAGGCTTTTTTTGTGAAATGTCGATTTGACGACAGTGATGACGAGTCATTCAAACACACATACATAACTCTCAAATGCGGGCGTGTAAGCTCTGCTTCGTAAAGTTGAAATCAGCAGTCTACCACTCTCATTCTGCTGGAAATTTATCAATGATGCCATTCTGTTATGGACTCAAACCACCTGATATAGTGAGTCAACCCTCTCAATGGCAACAATCCTCTGGCTGGCCTCGCCTTGATATAAAAAGAACAATACGAAATTCTGAATTTTCCAAAAGTGTAAAGCGCGATCTAATAATGCTTACGGTCACGAGGCACTGCAAATTTAATACAAAGCCAGGTCTCCAATTTTATTTATTTTTTTCAATTCGAACGTTTTTTTATATCTTTTTACAGACTCTGATTATGGTCGCACAACAAAAACTAAGTAATCAAAATTTATTGTAAGTCCTACCTTAATTTTGCAATATTTCACACCTTATAACCCGGTGATACTTGTAATAAATTTATTTATCATCTCTCTCTCTCGTTTAATTTATTTAATAGTTTTACATTTGTAGTGGTTTCGCCATTCAAAAAATCCCTCACATGTGTGTTTATTGGTTGTAATTTTATTAAATTTTGTATTTTATTATTGTGTTTTTTCTTTGCTTATTTATTGAATGTTTAAATATCGTGGTTAAATTGTTGTTATTGTAGCTTGTGGTTTTGGTGCGTGTGTGTGTCTTTAGTGTGTGATTGTGTGTGTGTGTTTGTGCGTGTGTGTGTAGTTTAAACAAATTCAAGTGTTTTATTTGACATGAAATTAAACAATGACACAGCTGAAGTAAAATGGGTCATGCTACTGGGTTTTTTATTATTTGACTCTTTTAAGTTTTTTAATTTGTTTTTACTTTATTTGTTTCTTTTTTTTATTTTTTTTTTGTCTGCGGAAAAGATATAAATTCACTTTTGCAAAAGAATTGCGAGGACGTCTATGGAAAAATAAATTTCAATAATAATGATGAATTCGTGGAGAAATTTCACTTTTCAAGTCAATTTAGCAAATAATGTAAATAGCGAATATAACATTGAGCTTGAAAACATGAAACAAATTTTAAGCTATTGCAAAGCCTTTATCGCGGACTTTGAGCACGGCGACCGAATCAAGAAATTCCGTAACGAAAATAAAACCTAACACTAAATTTGACTCATCAAGTCCTTTGTGTTTTTAAGTATTTGAATCGCCTAGCGTATGTTAACCCCTAAAGTATGCTATTGATTTCATTAACATACAGTATTGCCAGAACAGATTTTTACACGGAGGTAAACACAAAATGGCGTAATTACGAGCAATCGTGGTTGACAAAAAATTATATCCACAAACAAACAGACAATTCGTAGGTTTTTAAGCGGTATTTTCCAGATATTTAGAGGATATCAAGTCTCAAACTTATGTTTCTTATTTCAGTTACCATAAACCTATAGTTTCAATGATAAAAATTCCTGAATAACCAACATGTACTCGTATTGTAAGATAATAAAAATATTTTAAACGATATTAACTTCTTATTTATTCAATAAAAGAAAAAAATTTGTTTTCTTATCGGTCACCACGCTCAAAAATTGTAACTTGAATTAATATCAAAGAAAAAACTTGAATTAATATCAAAGAAGAAAAAAAAAATACTGCATAAATAAAAAATAAATAAATAATTATAATTGCATAAGTTGATAAAAAATGCTATGCAATAGCTTTGCCGCGGCAGTCCCCGAGTGCCACACGTCTGTTTTTTATTGTACTCTGGAGTACAGGTGGAAATGGTGTATCGAATTCTTAAGATTTCCGGCTTTAATTTTCTTCATAACAGTCATATCAACAAAAAAAATCATAACTACAACTGACAGTCGATGCGGATCATGTAAAAGTGTAAGCAGAAAAATAAGAAGAAGTTTAAGTTTAATATTTATTGATCCTTTTTTATAATTCTTTTATGAAAACAAATTTAAAATTATAGTGTAATATCTTCATTTACAAAAAAGTATTCAGCACCAAGATTCGACAGAAAATAGTTAATTAAATGATAAAAGTTATAAAAAGTATGTACTCGTACGCTCTTGCTCCCGAAACTTTCATATTTAGAGGAATTTCTATCACTCCAAAATGTTCTTTTTAAATAACTTCAAACTAAACTTAAATCGAGTATTGTAAAAAATAAAAAATAAAAACAAAACAAAATATAAATATTTACATCCTTATCCCCAATGAGTAGCAGGAGTAGCTCTGTCATAAAACTCTCAACGATGTGATATATTTATATCAAAAGATGGGGGGATGTTCATTAATATAACCTATAGCCGATAAGTAATTTACGTTTGACCAATTGAAAAGACTTTGAGAGTCGTAAATTATTTTCACCAAAACATTATCATGGTCCAAAACCGTAAGCACAAATCTTTTCATCATGTCACAAACATATAAGCCGACGGGAATGACTTTTGATTTTGAATAAAGAAAGACATTTGAATATCTTTTATTTTGTGATTGGTAGTATTTTCCGATACAACACCTCAAAACTTTTCTCTCAAAAATCTCAAATTCCTTTAATATAGTAGGAGAAATGCTAAACCAAATTGGAAAAGCATATAAAAAGACTGGTCTAATACTTGTTTTATACAAAAGAAGTTTTGTTTTCATTGGTAAACTTTTATTTTTAAAAATTCTTGTAAAAATTCCCATTACAAGTGCGATACGGGCATGTTTATTAAATTTCAAAAGATTGCTAAAATTAATTCCAAGCTATTTAATTTGGTTTCTTATTGGAATCTCTACCTCATTAAGATAAAGACGAAGCAATTTGCTTTGTGGAACTACAAAACCTCTGCATTTTCCAGAAGCAGTTCGGACAAAAATTGCTTCACTCTTTGATGTGTAGATTTTTATTTCCCAGTTATCGTAAAAAGCCTTGACAACTAGCAAATGATAAGAAACTTTATGCAATGCTCTATTTGCGGACTCATCGTGTGCATATATTAAAGAATCATCGGCATATAACAGACCCTTTGACTCCCCCATAACTTGGGGAAGAAGAAACGACGCTTTGTAAAAGTTGTATAAACACACATACGACTGCTAAAAAGCTATTTTGAAGCTCTCGCCAAGGAAGTGGTTACACAATTTCCAGTCCCAATGCCCTTAAATAGAAACCCGACATCTCACAGGCCTCCGATGAAGACCAATATGGGAATATTTAAGTTTGGCAGACAGCAGGATCTTCTGAGAAGGTTGATATCGAAATTCAGCTCTTACAAACGGTCAGCCAAAATGGTCTTCATACCATCTAGGCAAACGCCTAGTCTGTACTAAAGCTAAATCTCGAATTACAGGGTGTCTGGCATTGCAACTTCTTGAACCTTACTTAATCTGACTTAATCAAGGTAGCATGTAATAATAAGTGTGTTCGAGTAACCAAAAGTTTTAAAAAAATTTTACTGAAATTTACTGCATTTTACTAAGTTGCGTTCGTTTACTCAAGGTACAGTAAATGAGAACACAAATTGAGAGCGTGAAGTGACAGTTCATGACTGAGAATTTAGAAAACAAATAATCACATACTTTTGAATAAATTTAATCAGACAAAAATAAGCAATATGAAATAAAATAAAAATAAACATATGGAACAGATTATAGAAAATAATTTGTTTATATTTTCTTAAAATATTCGTGTTATAATAAATATTGCATCGAGTAACCAACAAGAATAAAAATTAAGTAGTCCAACGTGTAAATATATTTCAACACTATATTGATTTGCAATCACCTGTTTCCTTAATTTTACTAATTTTTACAATTTTTCCGTTCGCGTATTTTTTGGGCAACTGCTTTTTTTGGGTGTAAATTTTTCAATTCACTCTGTAATTACTCATTTACTGCATTTTACTGTAAAAGTCCACGAACACAGCTAATGTTTGACTACATTAATACGATAATCTCTTTACTAAGTAAACTATTATGCATAAATTCAAATATGTTTTTTATTTCGTAATTCGATAAGTATTTAAACTGGTTTTAAGAATTATAAAAATGCAAATGATTTCCTGCATCTATCTCCAATCGTAGAAATGGCTGGAGAAATTAAAAACGTTATTGATAAAATTACAAACTTCTTATAATTGTATTTAAAAAAGGCTGCAACATTTGGAAAATACCAGTGAAAACTAAAATGAACTTAATAAAACAACAATTTTCATTTCAAATAAAAAAGAAGCATACAAAAATCACGAATTGAATTTAAAAATATTGCTATTCTCACTCGTTTGCCAGTCAGCCAAAATATTATTAGTCTGTTGTAAAGAGATAAATTGTATAAATTGATATTTTTAATTGTTTAATGTTAAATGTTTTAATTCGAAACCCTGAAAATGTTTGTAAAACTAAATCTCTACAGAAGTGATGAAGACAAGAAATTAATTTTGTTTAACACTTGTTGTATTTTTAACAAATATGCAATAGTTTCAATATACAAACAGCAAATCGGCAACGTGTAATCAGATCAGATTAGATGAATTACTCATAAATATCCAGACGTACTCGTAAGACTCGTAAAAAGAACTTGATAAGGTTTTCGCTGTTTTGTTTTAGGTGCAAGATTTTCGTTAAGTATGCACATTAGCGTGGCCCATATTATACACTCAGAATTTCAAAACTAGTTCACATGTCTGGGCACCCAATAATTTTTTTACTAGTAATAAAAAAATTATCTTGACAGAGTTTGAAAAGAATATTACTATTGGAAGACAGTGCTCAAAGACATGAAACATTAAACACAAACTTGAAAGATCTGTCATATTAAAGTAAAAAATTGATGAATAATACAAAAATCTTTTAGAAAAGTGGTGAGTGGGATAAATAAGCACGATATAATCCGCTGCAAACTTCCAACAACTGCTTGTTTTTTCTATTGTGATCTAATGCACTAGTGACATGCTTAGAAAATAAAGATCTCTTTGAAATTGGCTTAGTCTGCAATTCCGTTTGAGATTCCCTTCTTTTTAGAGATGTTGATGGCTTGTACATCGCTTTTGATGTACATATTTTTGGCTGAATGAGAATGTTGGGGTGATTCATCTTCTGAATCTGAAATCTGGCTCTTTCCCTTTTTTAAGTCTCTTTTTTTCTTTTATGTTTCTTTGAAGAATTATTTCTTGTTTCTTGTTGTATTTCCTGTCTGCTGATGAAATAATCATACTTCTTTCCGTCCTCTGATCAATCAAAAACTCTCTATCTTCGTCAACTTTGCAGTTAGCAAGTGCATCAATGTGAGCAATATCAAACACCATATCTAGCTGCTCTTGAAATAGTGTTTCGCGCTTCTTTTGGGTATGAGAGATTCTTCCCTTATTTTTCTTTAACAGAAGCCATTCAGAATGTAATTTTTCAAGCTTATCAATATAATGTTTTACAAGCCTAATCGGAATAGCGGCCTTTTTCCACACTAAAATGAATTCTTCTATACTAAGAATTGCATTTCGAACCGATCTTTTTTGTTGGAGGAAAAAAATAGAGTCTAAGAAGAACTTGCCTGAGAGTTGGTAATTGATTAAATCTAGATATTGGCTCTAAATCTTTGACACCTATTAAGAATATAGTGTCCGCTTGACGTGGTGCACTTGATGACAAAGCCATATTTTTATAATTTTTATATTTTTAATGATTTTTTGCTTGGTATTTCTTTCATAAAAATGGAAAAAACCCCATAAATTAATTTTTAAAAAGTAAGAAAATATCAAAAAAATTTTAATTTTGGAGACGTTGAGCACTTGGGTGTAGGATGAATTTGAATTTGAATTTTTGGGCCACCCTAATGCATATACATGTGTGCTCTGTTTTGAAGTAAAAGAACTTTGAGAAAATTAAAAGCAGCTATAAACAATATTAGCAATTGTTGTCTTCTTCAACAGCAGATTGACTTTAGTGTTCAACCTGTCAACAGATGTAATCGAATTTTATTCTAATATTTTCCTAAACCAACAATGTTTAAAAGTTTATTTATGTAAGTATGTAGCTGTAATGGACATCGCTTTTTATTCGAAAATCCAAGCCAATATTTTATTGCAATAACAATTAGCAAAAGGAACTTTTAGTACTGATATTGTGACCTTAAGATGGGATTCAACCATGTGAAAATTATTTTCATATGTACATACATATGTAGTTTGATGTCCCTCTTCTTGATAGAGAGAAATGATATTGTTCGGACAACTCCTTTCCTTCCGCGTTTTGGAAACAAATCATCTAAACTGAGAATGTTTCAGTTATGTATTTTTGTGCTCTTTAAAATGTAATATTTCTCTGCATCGTTCAAAGTAAAATAATTTATTTAACTCATTCATGGATCTTTTCGAAAGGGGAAGGGAGGAAGAGCACAATTCAAAACATAATAAAATCTGTTTATTTTTCTAAGCTTTTTTCTGTTCTTTGCAATTTTCTTTATTTTTGTTGTTGTGCTCTAATTTAATCTTGCAGTAAACGTCACCCACTTGTCGACATTCATCGCAATTCAGAAGTTTTTGTTGTTGCTGGTTTTTAGCTTGCCTTTGCATCAGTGTTGCCACCAACGAAATGTTAAATTACACATGCATCATGTCAAAATTACACATGAAATTAGGAATTACACATGCCTTTTTTCGCAAAATATTGTGCTTTGATTTTGTTAAATTAAATATTTGACCTTGTTTGGTGTAATTGCAAAATTTTTAAGATGATGATTTTCAATACTTGGGCTTTCAAGGTCATTTAATAAAATATTATTTTTTACATATTATTCCGACGTATCGTTGATATTTTCCAACTTCTTCAGGGAAGTTTTATTTTTTTAGATATATAATTTTCTTTAGACCAATTCTACATCATTCTCCTTAAAAATATCACAGTTTTGTTTTGTGTAAAAAGGACTATCACAAACAAAAACTTAATAAATTTAAAGCAAAAATACGCGAAACAGGTTCATAAATAAATTAAAATATCACAGCCAATCCACACTTGCCGTCATCACAATAAAAAAGTGGTGCTCAAAAACGACAAAATTTTAAATTACACATGAGTTACACATGCCGCCAATTACACATGGGCTACACATGAAAATAAAAATTACACATGATATGTGTAATTACACCTAAGGTGGCAACACTGCTTTGCATTCAATGGTTTTCGACATTATTTACATATAAATTGTTGTCGTTGTCGTTGTCGATGATGTTGTTGCTGTATTGCCTTCGTCCATAGTTTTAGTGTTGCCAGTTCGTTAAGGGCCTGATTTTTCGTTTTTCAATCCATTTTATCTCTTAAATTTGCTTAAAAAAATGTCGTTGGTAAGTTATTCTGGATGTAACATTGCCACCCCTGGAATAAATTATTTAACCTCCAGAATTTGTTAAAAATGTATCAATGAAAGTTTTTTCTCTTTTGTTTCATTTGGATTGGCAAAATTTCATATGTATATTAAAATTTTTAAATAACACTTGACATTTACATATATCAGGGCAGATCAAAGTGTGGACACTGCTCCTTCACTTTGCACCTTCTGAAAAAATCCCAAGCAAGATCTAAGCGGCTGTTCACACTATTACGTAATAGCACTCTTGTCTTGACCCCTCCCCCGTAGTACCGCGTTTCGAATTTTTTTTTTATAAGTAACAAATTCTCTAATTTCCCTGTGTTAAGAAGAAGGAGAAGAAAAAAGAAATTCTCAAGCCCTTCATTACATATATGTATAGGAGCAGACCCAAGGGATATCGGCAATGTGACCACATTATCTAAATTTAGCTTTATTTTTTTAATGTTTAGCTTGAAATATTTCATTTAGCTTTTTTTAACTTTTTTCAACAATGCATTTAGCTTTTTCTTGTTTTTCCTTTAATTTCAATTTCGTGTTAATAATTATTATTTCAAAATAAATAAAAAAGTTTATCAAAATAAGTTTAATCTACATACATTACAATTACAAATTATAAACTACTGTGTAAAGGAAAGGCCATGGCTACCGGGCCTTAGGCTCCGATATATGTACATAATCTTATGAAAATAAGGAAAATCTTTGTAATGAAATCGTTTTGATGTCCCAAATTTTTGACCCATTAAAATCAGATAAAGATGATTTTATAATATCAAGACCGTATTTTAACTAAAATTTTGAACAATATTTGATTTAAAACAAAAACATAATAGGTTCTTTAACAGATAAAGAAATTAGTTACACTTGCCGAAATTTTATTAAACAATTAATTGCCAATTACGACAACGTTTGCCAAATAATTTTTTAACTTTACAAAACACAACTTCTTTTCATTAGAAAATAGTCTAAACAATCTAAAGGCAAATGATGGTATGAAAATTTTAAAGAAGAAATGTCAAATTTTATCGTAAATGATCTACACAACTCTTTTGGAATTACAATGGCAAAAATAAAATTCTTATAATTAGACAAACTACAGAATTTTGGATTTATAATTTTGTGTACAAAAACGCAATGAATGAAAACCCTTTTAGAAAATTGTCAAATTTTGTGATGAAATTTTTGGTTTAGCCTTTTAGCAGAAGTTGAGCGCGTATTCAGTGGTATAACTATAATAAGAAGAAAATTAGAAATAGATTTACTTTAAACACCATGAATTCACTTCTGTACATCAGATGTTAAATAAATGTTGTTAAGAAAACTTTGATAAGGATGTGTAAACCCAAGATACTTCTGAAAAGCTGTTATTTTTTATAGTTTTAAGATCTTTTTTCCCCTCATAAGACTGTTTAATTTTGTTTAAGTTGTATATACATATGTATGTATATTTTTATGAACGAAATTTTTGCTTAATAAAGAATTTTATTGTGTTATTAATTCTATATTTTTTATTTCAATGAAATAAATAAAAATAAACACTATTTATTAAACTATTTAAAAATATTGAAATAATTGAAAGTTACAATTGGAAAGCGATAAAAAAATTAAGCTTAATTTTTTGGCTTTAAATTTCCTTCTTTAGCTCTTTTTAGCTCTTTTTGAAACGGGATTTAGCTTTATATTATTTTAGAATCTGGTCACACTGGATATCGGGAAGAAAACAATGTTGCCAATTTAAAGTTTTCCGCCTTCAAAACAAAAAACATCCCATACATTTGAGCAAATGATTGCATTAATGCATACTGAGCGAATCTGTGTTAGTAAGTGCGTGTGTATGTATGTGTAGTGATGCTTATCTTGGCCTGTTCTATGTAAAATTTTAAGACTTTTGCTTTTATGATTGCTGCTTGCTTAATATGCATGCAATTTTCATATATAAAAATCTATAACAATGAGAGTAAAATGTATAGGCACGACTAACAAACTAAAAATATGACGAATAGACACACATTAACTCTTATTAGTGTGTCAGTATGTTTTGGAATATTTTATTTATCGCTATTTTTGAAGGCATCATTATGCCATTTGTGTGTTGTATGTATGTATGTATGTAGTTTGCTTTTTTTCCAATACTTATAGAGATTGTGATTCTTGAACTCATTTCTGTTTTATTTCTTAAAAGCATTACTGGTACTTGCCTTTGCCGGGGCTGTTGTTTAGTTCTTTCCAACCGATTTCTTTTCGTATGTATGCATGTATGTGCATGCATATGTATGTACATACATACATATTTAGTATTTGTTAATTTTGTTTGAAAATTTTCGTAAAATGTACACACAATTTGATTTTTCAAGTCTTTGAGCAAAATGTAAAAAAGTCTGTTCGCTTATTGTACAGCAGCAGAAGTAATAAAAATTGCAACAAAAAATAACTACAACAACATCAGTGGAAAAACTAATAAAAGAGCTTTTGTGGGTCTGTAGTTTAGCAAAGAAACATACATACTTACATACATACATACGATCTGGCATTTTTTTAACATTTAAAATACAAGCAGTAATAAAGATGACCTAATTTATTTAAAAAAGAAAAAATTTTTAATGCAAAAAAACATTCATTACAATATTGTTCGCATTTAAAACTTATTTTCAAATTAAGGTCTGTTTTACAAAATTAGAAAATCACATTTTATAAAATCACATTCTAACAAAATTAAATTTTAGAATGAAATTAAAATTCTATACCTTGATATATACAAATCAAGCCTTAGCTGCGATAGAGTCGCAAGACCAAAATCATGACTTTTGAGTTAATGCAGAATTATTCCTCATATCGGTCTTCATACTGTGTAAAAATGTCACAAAAATATCTTTTATGTTCACCTCTTGAGAGGAGTACGTTATTTATGATGGAAAAAATGGCAGCAAATACTGTTGTGTGGAGCGGAACTACTCAACTCTGCGTTTCTAGAACAAATATTAAACGTTTGCGCAACAGTTACGTCTTATGAACGCGACCATTTTATTTTTCCATCAAGTTGTTTATGTGTAATTTAAAAACGTTAAGTCCGGTTTCTGTAAAACCAGTGTTTTGAGTTATGACTATATTGATGCAAAGGCTTGATCTGCATACATTGCTAAGCCATTAACCTGTTAAATTGACTTCTTAAAATGTTTTTTCCGAAGGTACGATACCTTTTTATAACGTCTTTTTTTGTACTTCTACGCTTTTAAAAAAAATACTTAGCACGAACACAATTCCACTACATATATTTAATTATAAGACTTCGTTTAGGCAAGGAAAGTTTACTTTGATAAATTTTGTTGAATTTACTTTTCAAACTTTCTTTGGTGTTTAGACAGAGAAAGTTTAGTTTTACAAATTTTGTCAAAACACAAAGTAGCAGCCACCTTCAGGTATTAGCCAAGAACAAAACAAATCCACTTTGTGAGTACAAGAAATTCTGTACTCAAGACTTTGCAAAGTAAACGTTCTCTATCTAATGCCGTTTTCTTTTCTAAATAAAATGTAACATTTCTTTTACTTTTTATAAAAAAATTGCTATTAAAAAATTTTTTAAGACAAAAATTTTGCCTTATAACTGATGATACAATAATTTCTAATAAACCCACTATATAAAAAACTCATTATATTGCAAATTTTCTAGAAAAAAGGGCAAAAATTTTTGCCCTTTTTTTAGAAAAGAGAACGACTACTTTTAGTCTTATGAGTGCTTCTTTTAAAAAGGTACAAATGTACATTTTATGTATGTATGTATATGAACAGCCAAGCCAAGCGTACTTTTTCAAAGAATGCCTCCTTCAAGGTTCTTATTTTAAGCTACTTTTGTTATATGATGCATTTTTGAACACATTATTCACAATATACTTTTTTTTCAAAATATTTCTCTTAAAATAAGCTTTTTACGGTTCCGTACACAAAGTTTAAAAACGAAACCCTATTGGTTTCCTCAAATTGTCTGTTTGGCAGAGGATTCTATTTTGCGCACCATTGTGAAATTTTCGCAATATGTATACAGTGCCGGAAAAAATAATAGCGCTATGGTTAGTATGAATGATTTTTTTATACATCCAAGACCACAAAATATTAAGGTTCAAGCATCATACGGTGGGCATATTTCCCATAATACTGTGTGTGTCCAATTTCCTGAATGAAAACAATTATGTAGAGATAAAGAAGTTTATGTTTAAATATTACAAAATGTTATGTTGCTTTCTGTGGAAGAAGACTGGTCTCTGTTATGCGACTTCAAACAGTATAATAACCTCAAATATTTAAAAAAATTTCTAGACAATTTAATTATCTTAATGGATTGACTTAGCTAATTTCCAGAGCCCAACCTGATCGAAAATCGTTGGGCTGATTCTAAAACCGCCTAACAATGAGCACTTCTGAGCCAGCGTTTAAAAATCGTGGGAAAGAATTCCTAAGGAGAGATGTGAAGACTTAGTAAAGCTCAATTACCGTTGTTGACAGCAAAGGTCATGTCACAAAATATTGATTAATTACATTTTATTTTATATATAAACAGGCAAAGACAAATTTTTAGATCCCTTTTTCTCCTTTGTTTGCCAACCGATTTTTTTCATTCTTTTACCAAATGGGAAACATTGTTGAGCCTTAGTGACCGGACTATATATTATTTAAATCGGTTCAGCAATAAAGGAATAAAAGGCTCATAAAGTTAACACCACTACAAATGCTAAAAATAAACACGTACACGCATTCACTTATGTAAGTATTGGTTCAAGCAAAGCGATGAGAGTGTTTAAGAGTACCTACATATGTATATCCATATGTATATAAGTAATAAGATTTTTTTTATAAATGTGCGGGTTTGTATGAAATTTTATTTGGTTTATTGTTTTTTCCATGGGGAAAGGAATAAGAATTAGGTAGTTTCTTCTGTTTAAATGAATGCAACAAAAAATAGATATACGTTTAAACTGGCGGTCCAATTTCGACCACTAGGCGTACATTAGTGCTATAAAACTGTTAATGCTATTTTCCCCCGGTAAATTGGCAAGTTCAGACAGTATTTTGAAAATAATTTAATTAAGAGAAGTCCGTTTTTGAAACAGAAATTAATTTTGCTTTCTTTGAGAAAATACATACTTACATACATATACATATAATAGTTTTCGATTAGAAATTAATTTAACTTACTTGAATATTATTTTTTATTTGAATTTTTTTTAATATTTATGCTAAAAACTTCAAATATTATCAATTGATTTTATCACAAATTAACGATTTTATTTTCTTTTTGACATTTGAAATATGTATGTACGCCATTTGGAAACATTCATAGGAAGAAAAGTTGTATGTACATATATACACACATACATATGTATGTATGTGTGGTACAAATATATTCCTCAGAAATTACCAACAACAATTCAAAAGTGCTGTAAAATCTATTGGCATAGATGGTTGTGAATTGGACATATGAGTTTTTAATTCCGTTGTTGGGTCCAAAAAAAACACGATGCCATGAAAATTTTCATTTCGAATGAAATGCAGGGCCAATGTACAATTTAAAATTTTAACCTGCTGTTTGATTGAAGAGTAAAATTTTTTGTTTTCTACTTTCAAAGAGAAACTTTCCTAAGAGCCCATCTAATTTTCTTTATGTCTTAAGAGAATGAGAATGTTAAGAGTTAACATTAAAAATAAATTGAAATTTTTACTCTTAACATTTACAATATTTAATCACGCGCAATTATAATTCCATTGTTATTTTTTCTTGGTTTTTGTTCTTACAATAATTAGTTAATAAAGATTCTATGCTTTTTATACCCACATATAAATATTTTGGGCCTAAAGTAAATATTTTGGACAATATACGGAACTATTAAGTATGTACATATGTATGTATCTACTTACATATTTCAGCAAACAACAAAAATGTTGTGCCGGCTAACTGTGATAAATTTAAAAAAATATGTATGTACATTGTACATACATATGTATGTACGTAAATATATTTAATTATAATTTTTACTACTCTTAGTTGGTATACGAGTATTAAAAATATAAAGCAACGAATTAATTAACAAGAGTTTATAAATTTTATGCAAATTTTTTACGTACATACATACATACATAGATACTTAAAAATAAATTACCAAGAATTATGTTAACTAACATTTATGTACATTTATTAAATATTTTTAACATTACGAAATTTTTCTATAAATTTATTTATCTTCATTTCGTCAATCAATAAGAGAATTCCCTTCTGAAACTTTAAAAGGAGCCATTATTTTAAGATTTCTTTATAATGTTCTGGTAAATCGTGTGCTTGCGATAGGCACACACACACACATATCCAAAAGTAAGCAGGATATGCTGTTATATAACAGGAAGCACTACGCATCCACTTACAAAAAAGTTAAAACCACCTGTTAAAGTTGAATTTTGTGCAGAAAACTTTCTTGAGAGGTTGGCTTGTTTTATATGGCAAAATTGCATTTATAAGACTTTAAATATTTTTCGATTTGTGATGTTAAATAAAGCAATTGATTAATTTGTTGCATAAAATGTTCCAGCATCGCGAAAAATTTAAATACAGTAGTTTTTCGATTTAACGAACGCCCGAATTGTTTCTACCGAGTACCTTCTATTACGCAAAAAATTTTATTTTGTACTCGATTTAACGAACAAACGTAAAATACATTAGCTGATGATTTGAATAGATGGATTGAAAATAACCCTTTACCCGAAGATGAATGCGATGAACAAAACGAAAATGATAAAGAACTTGATGCTGAAATAATTTTTTAAATTTTTTTTTACATATGCCAGGTGGAAAAGGTATAAAACACTTGATCTAAAACTGCAATACACAACTGCTAGAAAAAACGTTAATAAACATATAAGACTAACTAAAACGGAATATTATTCCACCCGATTCAGTAATGCAATTGATACTCGACAAACCTGGAAAACTGTTCGTGAAATAGGCATTGGCAAGCATTTGAACAACATAGATTTAAATATAGATGCAAACATGCTCAATAAAACGTTCACTAATGCTGCTGTGATCCAAACGAACCCGCTTTTTTATAATTTTTCCTCGCCCGCGATAAATGCAGACAATGATGTGAATGGTAATAATTTTCGTTTTTCATGTATATCACAATTTGATGTTATGTCTACGTGTTCACTAATAAAATCAAACGCACTGGGAACTGATAATTTGC
This sequence comes from Gymnocheta viridis, assembly GCA_956483585.1. Lineage (NCBI taxonomy): Eukaryota > Metazoa > Arthropoda > Insecta > Diptera > Tachinidae > Gymnocheta > Gymnocheta viridis. The sequence goes on along the minus strand of OY101440.1, from coordinate 44,446,264 downwards.
ATCCCAAATTTATTAGAATAATTATGCCTCTAATTCTCCCATACGTCACTTACCTTTTAAATAATATTATTATGTCTTCTACGTATCCTTCAAATTGGAAACATGCAAAAATTATTCCATTACCCAAAGACAATGGTGAATATAGCAATAGCCATCTTGTGTTTTCTTTCGAAAATACCAGAAAAAATTTTGTATAAGCAAATGATTTCGTACATAAATGTTAACAACATGCTTTCTAGTAAACAATCTGGTTTCCGCGAGAGTCATAGCTGTGTTACGGCTCTTGTTGAAGTAAGTGAACACATACGGTAGGGATTGGAGAATGGGAACATAAATTTCTTGGTACTTCTTGACCACTCCAAGGCATTTGACACTGTGGACCATGCCACATTAATTAACAAATTAAAACACTTTTTCAGATTTTCGGCTACTTCAATTAACCTTATTACATCATACCTCTCGAATCGAACACAATCGGTTCTTGTAAACAATATATGGTCTGATAAACTGACACTTAAAAGGGGAGTACCCCAAGGCTCCATCTTAGGTCCGCTTTTATTTGCAATTTATGCAAATGACTTGCCAGAAATACTTTCAAAGTGTAATGTCCATCTTTATGCAGATGACGTACAACTTACGTTAAGTATCGCTGCCAAAAACATTGCTACAGGCATCTCACAGTTAAATTACGAATTAAATCCAATTTATCTCTGGGCTAGTGCAAATGAGCTTTGTTTGAACCCTAAGAAATCTAAATGTATGGTAATTTGCAAAAAAAGTATAACTCCTTTTATTTCTGAGGATATCGTTTTAAATGGTGAGAAAATTGAAATCGTTAATAGAGCGAAAAATCTAGGTATAATTTTTAATAACCACTTGACATGGACAGATCATGTAAACTCATTGGTTGGTCAGTCGTATTTCAAGTTACGAGCGCTCTGGTCTACGCAATACTTTACACCCTTCAGAATTAGAATCTTGCTTGCCAAGACATACTTGGTTCCTTCCTTACTGTATGGGTGTGAATTATTTGCAAACTGTGACTCTGTTAGTCGAAGAAAACTAAATGTTTTATATAACAATATTATACGGTATGTGTACGGATTGAGAAGATGTGACCATGTTTCCTCTGTTTCTAAAAATCTTTATGAAGTCAGTTTTGATAACCTATTAAAAATCCGCACTCTGGTTTTCTTACACAAAATAATACATACTCAAACTCCCAAATACATATTTGAAAATATTCGTTTTTTTCAATCGCCACGAAACCGAAACATTATAATACCTCGACATCAATACCTAGTCTCCGAATGGCAATTCTAAATATATCCATGCAGCTAGACTTTGGAATGATCTTCCACTACGTCAACAATTAAACAGCAACGCTAATAGTTTCAAAAAATTTGTACTTAATTCATTTAAATAAAATTTATAGATAATTATTCTAAATAGGTAATTCTTTTAAATTATATTATTGTATGTGCAATTTTCTAATATACATACGTATGTAGATATATATTTCTGATTTTTATTTTTTCTATTTTATTTGTCTTTTTTTTATTTTTTAATAATTGCAAATGTTTACTATGTTTAACGCAACCTGTTTCTGTACTATAAATATATGATTAAATCTTGTTGTACAGGAAATAAATCAATACATAAATAAATAAATAAATAAATAAATAAATAAATAAAAAAAAACTGAACCGATTTGGGGGGAGAGAATATAAGAAATCAAAAAATATAACGGCCAAGTTATTTATGTAATGTACAAGATATTTATTGAAGTTTTTTTTTGAAAATGGACAAAACTTAAAATTCTTTTAAGATTATTACTTCTCAGCAGCTATTAGTGTATGACTTTATGAATTGAAATTTTTAGAATAGCTTTTATGTTCGATCCCTGATAATAAAAATATGTAGTTTAAAAAATCTTTTGGATCAATTGTTGATAAAATGTCTGTTTTTATTTAGAGATCTACATACATACATACATACATGCATAAATAAATACATATGTATGTAGTTACATAAATATCTCATATGATAAACAAGAGGGCATTAACTCGAAATTTTAAAATTTTCAGTAGAGACCAAAAAGTGTTTGTCGTTACATTTGAAGTGGATTTGAAAATACAAATACAACGTGGTTTTTTGAGATGAAATAGTAAACTGAATAAGATGAAATTTTTACAGTGGATAGATATTAATGTTGCTAGTTGATTTCTTGCAAAAAGTGAAAATTTTAACATTTCGAGTTTACGTCCTCTTGTTGATCAGTATAGTACGAGTATCAGTAGCATATGTTTGATCTCAAATGTTTGGACATTTAAAAAAGTACATACATATGTACTTCTTCACACATCATGCTTATTTAAGTTTGAGATTAAACGATCATGTTTGCTGGACTGTCAGCTCCCATTCATTTCCATTTAAAACAAAGACTCTAGCTGTACTAAAAATTACAAAAATAATATTATTAGATGACTCAATTAAATACTTCACCTAATACTCAATCAGCCTTTTGACTAAGATTTCATTCATATTTGTGTTAGTTTAAATGTAGATTTTAAGTGAAAAACTCGCTGACAATGAGTTAGTGACATCGCTTTAAGCATAAAATGTGGTGCAACATTGACCTTAACTAAAACTCAATGACGAAATCACCTCGTTTGTTTGTTGTATTTTTTTAAATTTTTACTTAAAACGCTTAGAATTTAGAACAGAGCATTAAATGTTTTGTAAAAAAACCAAAACAAACTTGAAATTGTAAAAAACAATACATAAACCTCCCTGCCTCTAGTGGTTTGTTTATTTGTTAACCATTTCCAGTAACACTTCAATAAAAACCACATTATATGTATTTAAAACAGAAATAGAAACAAAAAAATTAAAAATGCGATAAACGTAATAGATTAATAGCAGCTAAAATAATTTATATTAAATTAAACACTCTCTCAGGCATCACCACTAAACTAATGATAACAACAACAAAAAACTGCAACTACAAACAAACATTTGGGGGATTTAACTGCGCATGCGTAAAGTTGGTTTTTGTGTTTGAACTAGACAACAAACCACAGACAAATGTATGCACATATGCACCTCTTACAGATGAACAAAAAATCAATTCAAATGATGTTTATTGTAAACATCATTCATTGCTTTTTTACACAAACAAGCCACCAAACAAAACAAGTTTGCAAAAAACTTAATAAAAAAATTAAAAAAAAAGATATTACTGACTGTGTCTCGTATTACGAGTGCAAAAATGGTGTTAAAAATAAAACCAACTCTGGCATGTTCTTGTCATTTAATAGACGACAATGTTTTCTTTTTTTTTATTTCAAATAAACTTTTACTCCCCCTTCCGTCAGGCTGTTTGTTCTATCACTTGTTGATTTGCAAGCCCACTTGCTGCTGCTGCTGCTGCTGCAACTGCTGTCGTTGCTGTTGCTTTAATGTTGTTGTAGTTGGTTGTCGCTTGTTTATACTTTTGTTCTTGACGTTTTATTGGTATGCATTTGTAATTTCTAAGAATCAGGTCAAGGTTAGTAAGACATAATAAAATTCCTTGGTTGTTTTACCTTTTATAAATTACAACAGCAAAAAACGCACTTATACACACAAACTGCAGATCAATATGTAAACAAGTTTGTACGTACGTTCTATGTATATTAATGTGTGTTACACTTGTTACCTATTTATTTCATATAGTCAGTCAGTCATTTTATACATATACCATCACGAGTTCATAAAATGTGGTGGCGACTCAGCAGCAGAGCGGCAGAATTTTTTCTATCGCCGAAGCCTTGGCTTATTTATCATCAGATTTTACTAGATTCTTTCTCTAATTTCTCAAAATTGAGGATAGTGTTTTTTGTTTAAATATAGGTATAATATTTATGTATGCATAAAATCTATGCTTTATTGCATATTGCTCATTTGCAGCAAAAACATCATAACTCAAAAATAAAATATTTTCGATTTATTTTCCAATATACATATGCATACTTATACACAAGAGAAAGGCCGATAATGCGACCCATTCGGAGTTGTTGTGTTTTTGAGTTAAGATGTTTTTGCGAAAAATGAGTGATATAACTTTCATTTATGTTTTCAGTTAAATTGTTTAACCGCACAAAAGCATAAATGTGAAAATAAATCCAAAAATTTCGGCCGTAAAAAGTACTAAGATCAATATAAAGACCAAGTTCTTGATAGGCACAATACCATCTCATTTCTAGGCAACCTGTAAGCTTGGCAACATTTTTCCCATAATTCTTTCCCATATTAGAAAGGCAAAAAATATTTCCAAGCTTACAGATTGCCTAAAAATAAATCATTCGCTGACATTATTAAAAAAAAATATTCATTGGCATTGCTGTTTCGTATTCGACACATTTTAAAGCAAAGTTTTCATCTTAGCCCATATGTTGTAACACCCGTAAAGCTTGAAAGCTGGATTAAATGGGGGACTCCATCAATAACAGTAAATACAAAATTTTATCAAAATGTAGTTTTAACTAAAATTTTTACAGCGTAACAAAATTTTATACTGAGATTTTTTTAAATACGTTACAAAGGGGAAAGGGGAAAAATGTTACCCAAAAGACAAAAAATATTATTTTTAATTCTTTGCAAAAACTCATTCTATATTTTTATGTATTTATATTTTAAGCAAATTAGCATAATTTTCTCCACGTGGTTTTAGAGGAGTACGTCATATCAGAAGGTGGCACAATAGAAAAGTGTTGGGAAAATTATTCAATGTTATTCTTAATGGGAAGAGCTGGGCGATTTTCTGTTTTAAAGATATTCAATAATTATTCTTATATAGTTTTTCGACCTTCTGTTTTTTATCTCGAGCTATAGGTAAATTTTTCGGCACTTCTTTGTGTGGCTTCTTCATTTGATATTCAATAATATTTCATAATATTTGGGCCGGTTGACTCCACAGTATGGCTTTCCAACAAAGCATTTCAATTGTGTTATTGAAAAAACGGTATGCTGAGATATTATTTAGTATATAAAAACAGGGCCTTTACAGAGAAAACTAAGTTATAGAGAAATTTGCTATATATGTTAGAGGGATAAATGCGATCTTGTGAGCTAATGAATGTAGGTTAAGTAAATCCTTTTAGACCGAAAGTTGGAGTTGAGAGCTTGGAGAGTTTCACCTAAGGACCTCAGTAAAATTTTCTGAAATAATATTTTCCTAGTAAACGAGCGTTATGTACTTGAAAATCATTAAGAAAAAAAGATTGTAATTTGTACGTCATTGATTTATTTAATAGGCTTGAAAGCAATTTTGAGTTGATATTCTATTTTCATTGGATATTAAAATAAATCAAAATCATTTACAATCATTGCCTTCGATTAAAATTTTAAATGTTTAATGGCTTTTGAAAATAATAAAATTGTACACACACACATACACACACATATATATACATATCTACATAAGTATGTCAAAAACTTCACCATATGTTTGTTCATATCTTTTAGGCTGGTTAATTTTACTTTTAAATGAAATTAATACAAACATGCATTTATTAAGGTAATTTTATAAGTATGTTTGTATATGTATATGTAAGTATGTTTGCCTTTAGCGAATTGGCTCAAGATCAACTAGAAGCAATAACAATTTGCAATACAGTCTATATGTATGTATTTATGCATGTACGAATAATATTAACTGCTTTAGGTAGAACATAAACAGTGGTGGCCAAGAAAGAGCATACATACTGAAATACGCATATTCTCACCCATAAAATGCGTAGGTACCTTATATACATTCGTTTCTAATTTCGATTATACCCGATTGTTGTTCTGAATAAACGCGTACTAGACTTCCGCTAGCTGCGTATATTATGTCCAACACTGTAGCAACTGTATATCGGCAGTGAAAATCAATTTGAAATGTATGAACATATGTACATACATACATATGTGCATATATATAACCTAATCTTATGGAATAGAAGAAATAATTGTAATCAGATGAAAACAATTGCCAACTGCGAGTATTTCAAAATGTTTGTTGGATTTGACATCAAAATGTCCCAAGTAATTTTCATAATAATAAATTATTGTACAACATATGGACATACATATTTATGTACGTACTTATTTATGTACATACATACTTATTTATACCTCTTAAAAAGTATTTATGTAGTAGATTAAGTTTTCATAGATCAAGATATCTTAAAACCAGGGAACACAATGATTTAATATGTATATGGATGGCAACCGAACTCTTTTTAAGCTATTGCAAAGCTTTTATCGCGGGCATTGAGCGCGGCGACCGAATCAAGAAATCCGTAATGAAAAAAACCTAACACCAAGTTTGTTTCTTAAGTCTTTTGTTTTTTTAATTATTTGAATCGTCTAGCGTATGTTATCCCCTAAAGTATGCTATTAATTTCATTAACATACAGTATTGCCAGAACAGATTTTCACATATAGGAAAACACAAAATGGCGTACTTACGAGCAATCGTGGTTGACAAAAAATTATATACACAAACAAACAGACAATTCGTAGGTTTTTAAGCTGTATTTTCCAGATATTTAGAGGATATCAAGTCTCAAACTTTCAGTTGCCATAAACCTATAGTTTCAATGATAAAAATTCTTGTATAACCAACACGTATTGTAAGATAATAAAACTATTGTAAACGATATTAACTTCTCATTTATTCAATAAAAGAAAAAAATTGTTTTCTTATCGGTCACCACGCTCAAAAATTGTAACTTGAATTAATATCAAAGAAAAAACTTGAATTATTATCAAAGAAAGAAAAAAATACTGCATAAATAAAAAATAAATAAATAATTATAATTGCATAAGTTGATAAAAAATGCTATGCAATAGCTTTGCCGCGGCAGTCCCCGAGTGCCACAGGTCTTTTTTATTAATAAAAAGAATAAAACGTTGAATTATGAATAAAAATTTTTTAGCCTTTTATTTTTGGGTGATTTCGTTTTTTCTTGCCTTTTTAAAAAGAGGATTTAACCTCTTTATTCCTCCGGCTCCTGGCAACACTGCTCCGTATACATATCGTATAATATTGTTAAATAAGACGTTGAGTGTTCTTCGACTAACAGAGTTCCAGTTTGCAAATAACTCACACCCATACAATAAAGAAGGAACCAAGTATGCCTTGGCAAGCAAGATTATAATTCTGAAAGGTGCAAAGTATTGTGTAGACCAGAGCGATCGGTCGTAACTTAAAATACGACAGACCTACCAGTGAGTTTACATGATCCGTCCATGTCAAATGGTTATTAAAAATTATACCTAGATTTTTCGCTCTATTAGCGATTTCAATTTCCTAACCATTTGAAACGATGTCCCCAGAAATAAAAGAAGCTATACTTTTTGCAAATTACAATACATTTGGATTTTTTAGAGTTCAAACTGAGCCCATTTGCATTAGCCGACGTATAAATTTATCTAAAGATAGATATTACACATTAAAATGGCTAGATTTTCATTTTTTATCGATCCAAATTATACAATTAATGGAGTTTTCTTTTCGAAAAAAGTGCAAAATTTTTTGGCATTTTTATTGAAAATTTGCAATATAATGATTTTTTTGAAATAGTAAGTTTATTAGAAGTTATTGTAATCGTATCATCACTTACGAGGCGTTGCTATTTTTTGATAAAAACTAAAAGAAATGTTGAATTTTTTTTAAAAGAAAACGGCATAAGACATTATAATAAAACAGGAAAATTACAGAAATTTCCGGAACATCCGGAAAGCAGGGGTCTAATCGTCGCTTTCGATATCGAGCTAATTCGATCGAGTTTTCTTTGTTTGAGATTATGACATTCGATAACGAATATCCGAATGCAATAATCGCAAACTAAGAAAATTCGATCGAATCAGCTCTATATCGAAAGCGACGATTAGGCGGCCCCTGTATTCAGTGGACATATGTCACACTGTAAAAATTTGTTAAAGAAATAAATCATATTTGTTTATAATGTTTATTATTTAGTCATTTATTTTTATTTATTTTTTTTTATAATATAAATTTCTAGTTCCATATTTTAATTTTTATATTTTAAATATGTAATTGTTTATGTTTTAGTTACCTTAGTATAAGTTGAGATTTTTAAGTATCTAAAAACTAAAAACTAAAGAAAATAAATTAATAAGATTTGATGATTTATTGTTAAATAAGTAAAAATAAAAACGATTTCGAAATATATTTCTATTAGGCTAAAGTTCGTAGCATTTTTAGTCAGAAAGAATTAGATATGAGACGACAATATTCGAAGGTAACAAAAAAAATTAACATTATTTAACCCTACACGGCAGAACAGAAACAACGTTTTGCTCATCAGTGTTCACGTGTGTTTCATGCATTCGTCACTTTTTAGGTGGAATGTGATTTCAGATCTTATTTATATAAATTCTAACCGTTCGAATATTGTCTCATATCCAATTCTTTTTGAGTAAAAATGTTTCGAACTTTAGACTAAAAATGAAATTATTCATTCAGAATACATACATATGGATATGTACATATATGTATAACTACTTAGATAGATTAAATACCGTAAATTAATAAATAATAATGAAATAAGACATACTAAAGTCGAATAAAGCAGTTGTAAAAAATTCTGTAAAGCTTTAAGCTCTAGAGGCGTTTTAATGATTTTTTGTATTGTGAAAATAAAATTTGGTCAATATTTAATAATGTGATTATAATTTTAACCAGTTTGACACTGAACCACTGGATTACCATCATATTCTTCGTCGTCTTCGACACTACCATGCGCACCACGACGATCGTTTTCGTCACGAGGTTGATACTCACTCAACTGCACTTCTTCAGCTTCTGGAGGCATAGTAAATGGTGCTCGAGGAGGCAACAGTGTTTCAAGTAGCTGCAACTGTTCTGGAGTAGCAAACCCGTTCTCGGGAAAATCAACAACAAATGGCACTAAAAGATCGCCACGTTCAAAGGGATTATTTCGCAGGGGCATTCCTTCACCCGGTACAATTTTTATTTCACCATGACGTACTACTTCGCCCGGTTTAGTGGAAATGCAAATATTTCTACCATCTAAATGTATAAAACAGTGAAACACTCCACAAAGTGCCTGTGTCAGATTAATGTGTACGTTACGCATTATGAGATCATCGGTACGACGTTGAAACAATGGATGTTCGGCTTGTATAAGGACCACAACTAAATCACCGCGGTTTCCATGAAGGCCTTGATTTCCTTCTGAAGTGAATGGTAGTTTTAACATGTTTGGAACTCCCTTCTCAATAACAATATCACGTTTCACATTCTCCTCTACTAAACCTTTACCTTGGCATGATATACACCGCAGGTTTTCAGGAATAATATTACCATTACCTTCACAGGTTATGCAAATCTAAAAATAAAGTTATATTTATAAACAATAAATTCGTTGCAATTTCTATTGTAAGCATATATAATACTACCGTCTCCACTGGTGTTAAGCCCATAAATACATAACCGGTAGTACGGCCCGTACCGTTACAAGCTGTACATTTTTCTTGGCCCTCCTTTGGGCCACCCTCACCATTGCAATGCTGGCAAAATGAAGTTCTTTTATATTCGACAGTTTTGGAGACATTGCCATTGTAAATTTCCTCCAAAGTGACTTCCAATTTAATGACAATTTGGGAAGATTTACCTCGGCTTTCCCGGCCCATGTTAAACGGAAACCAATGGGAAAAGAAGTCTCCAGTATCGCTAAAACCATCGGCACCTTCTTGTAGTCCCTTTATCCCGAAACGGTCATATATTTTACGTTTTTCCGGATCGGAAAGAACTTCATAAGCAAAAGAAATCTCTTTGAATTTATCACCAGCTTCGGGATTTTTATCAGGGTGGAATTCTTTAGCCAGTTTACGATAATTCTAAAAGAAACATTTTTTAATATTAAACTAAATCCATTCTTTAGGTTAAGATCTGAATATTTAAATAAGTTTACCCAGCTAAGAAAGTCATGTATGGACCATATATGTATGTAGATATATATTATGTACCATGTAAATAAATACCATGTATGGTATATACATACATATTTCCGAGTCCAAAACTATATGGCCCATACAAAACTTTTTTGGCTTGGAATGAATTCCGAAAACTAATATTCGGAAAACTTAATACAATTTTATTTTTTGTTAAATTTTATAACTGCCAATTATAAATTATTTTATTAAAAATTGATTATAACGAAATACGTATCGCGAAACTGGAACAAAAATAAAATTATTCTATTTTTCTTAATCTTTCCTTAACAATACATTGAAATCGATAATAGAAGTGTGAGCAATTTCCTAAACATTTTGATTTCTTGTATTGAACTTCTGATTAACTAACTACTCGTATGTAAAATAAGAGTGTGTTTGTGCGTAAAGGCAGATGAAAATACAAACACAATTATTTAAATTAGAGTCAGTAATAAAATATTATTAAACTTTATTGTAAAATATTACCTTTTCTTTGAAAATGTGTAAAGCACGATATTTTTACACAAATAATTAAAAGTATTTACATTTATTTCTGATCACAATTGTGTTTATTAAAGAAAAAATTCGTATTATCACCAAGACACAATAAAATCTCAGAAGAAATATATTTCCAAAGCAATACAAATTTTTACATTTTAACAATATCTATCTATCAGTAGGTCCATAATATTTTAATATATGTATATATGTATACATATATCTATACTTATGTACATATATGTATTTAAAAACTTTTGTTTGTTGAGGGTTTTTAGCTAGTCTATATACATGCATTTCATTGGTGCTTAAGCCAAATCATCAGTAGACCTTAAACCAATGCACCAATGAAATGCATGTATATAGACTAGCTAAAAACCCTCAACAAACAAAAGTTTTTAAATCTTTGAAAAAAGATATCGAGGCAATCTCGATTAATATAAATTTCATAATTACATATATGTATGTTAAAACAATAAAAATATCTTCAATTTAGTTTTCTGTTTTTTGTTCAAATCCTTTTAAGGTTTTAAAATAACAAATACAGAACAATAAATACATTAGTATGAATTCTATCGCACCATTTTTTAACGTCCCATAGGTTTTAATATAAACTACTCCATCGTACACCATCTTTCTGAAACAACAGTGCTTCCTCTCGAGGTCATTTGCTGAAAATCATGACCCTGCGCCTCCGCGCACAATTTAATTTTTGAGATAGCTAATTATTTGTGTTTGTGTTTTTTATAGATTAGTTAAAAAACTCTCAACACACAAAACTTTTTGAAATTCTCTTAAAGCTTTAATAAACAATTTGCTAAATTATTGTCCACCTCATATCACTGGCAATTATTCAAATATAAAATAAAAACGGAAAGAGAAAATAGTAACGGATCATTTGATCACTTAATAGACAACACTAATGGATAAATAATTCTCTAAATTTGGACAACTAGAAAAATATATGCATATGCTATTATATTCAAGATACCTACATAAAATGTGCTAACCTAAAGTCCTCGACTGTATGTACATACATACGTATGTAAACTGAATTTTCACAATATAAAAGCAGACCAAAAATATACGAGATTTGCATTTTGACAATGTCTATATTGAATATTTCACATATAAAACGTTGTTCGAATCTTCGCATCCTTTTATATATCATCGACATTGCACTGAATTATTACTTGCATTTCGCGACCTTATTCATAACTTTTGGTTAAAAAACTTATCAACAAATTTTTACCTTTTTTATTTCTGCATCTGTCGAGCTCTTCGTTACTCCGAGTATTACATATAAATCTAAATTTTCCATATCTACCAATGGTTAAAAATTTTAATGCACTTTTTATTGTTTTATTGATACAATTGTCAAACAAAAAATATATCCAAAATTATTACAAAAAGACGATTTTGTTTCACAATTGGCTTAAAATCCTTTCCTTCTTTCTTTGCAGCCATGAACAATGACAAATATCCCTGCTGACAGTCGTGGTGACAGTCTCGTGATTTTATGACAATTCTAGCGATTTTAGACGTTTATCAAAAAATTCAATTCCAAGAAATGACAGCGTTTTCCATGATTTATTAACAGTGAAGAAGGTGGCAGCGTTACGGTAGCAAAAAAGTTTTTGCTCTACTTACTATTGCAGATAACGCATGTCATAATGTATATTACTTAAGTCGACAGTTTTTCACAAGAACTGTGTACTTTTGGTTGTAATGATGTATTTGCTACCTTCCCGCTATCACCTTGCAAGCTAAATGTCTTCTTCTCTGTGGCTAAATACATCGTAATGCTGATCAAGGCACTTCTGATCAAGTGGACTTATTATTACAACAACAATTGACACCTTAACAAACTGAAATGTTCAATGCATACACAAAAATATTGTTGCTTACATACATGCCTTTATGTAGAGTTTGACAACCTAGTAAATTCAGCTCATGATGATAATAAAAAACGATGCGCAACTTCTATAAAGGTTGTAAAGAATTTCTCTGTAATACATACTGTAATAACATTTATATATGTTTACTTCATATAAATAAAACATTATACCATACAATTTCTCAATACAAAATTTTCTTCAAACAATTTTGATTTTTCATTTCATAAATATGAATATAATATTCATTCTGCGTATGAAATAAATTCTAATATATATTAACAAAGACTGCAAATTGTTTCTTTAAAAACGGCATCTCGAAAAGAATATTGGCCTTCAACTTTCGAGCAGTCTACATTAAACCTGTAATTTAAATTACATTTGATAATCAGTATGTGTCAATTTAAAAGCAAAATCCTCCACCGTTAAGTGCTGAGTAAGCTGGTTAGACAGCATAGAATGAATTCGACTTGAAGATGGCATATGATACAATTAAGAAGTTACAACCAAAGCAGATCTACCAGGTAGTAGCGATTCTACAACAATAAAATATTTGTTGTAGAAATACCTGACTAACTGTAAAAACTAATCAATACCGGGTGGCACTGTTAGCACATCGTATAAAGTGTGGCGTTTGGAAGTTTGATATCAGGATACACACAATAAGAGATCAGTTGCTTTAACAGTTTTACCTTGTTTATAATATCATGAGACGACAGTAGCTTATCTAATTTGCCGTAGCTAAAGCCCCAAACAAAAATATTTGTATCTTTAATACAATATATTAATCGCTATATCCAAAAATTCATTTAAAAACACCAGAAAACACAATTGGGGTGTTCACACTGTGGTCATATCAGTCATATTGTCATAATGTCTTATTATTTTACAATGGTTTTAAAAAGTTGTTGTTGTGCTTCAAGCAAAAAAGTCATAAAACAATAAGACTTTTTAAGGTATGTTTTTGGTTTGTCATAAAATAACAGTAGAAATCTTAGTCGAGCAGCTGTAACTCCTTATTCGAGCCGGCAATAATATTAACAAGCCGCCGCTACAAATAACACAAAATGAAAACAAGGCAAATTCATTACCAGGAGGCGAATTAATTATAAGGTGGTTGCAGTGGCGAATTCACGTGAATTTATACATTAACTGTCCTGTCAAATTTGTTACATATTTTCCATGGTGTAATAATATAAGGTGCTCTTATCAAACAACAATAAAAAACAACATGCATTTTGTTTGTGTAAACGGTGAATTCATTATATACGCTGTCTAAATTCTCCATGCATAAAAAATTACATTAAAATGGCGCTGGAAAATATTTAACAAATTTGAAAGTGCAGGTAATGTATAAATTCACGTGAATTCGCCACTGCAACCACCTTATAATTAATTCGCCTTGAATGAAAATTATGCGTTTGTGTAAGCTATCTGCCTGGCAGCTTATGGATGTTTTTCTACTTGGCGCCGTAAGAAAAAATATTTCGGCTCATTAGTTTGTTCTTCCTCCTCTTCATCACCTAGAAAAGGGTGTATTTAAATTTGAATACATACATACATGAATTTTTTTGTTCATATTTACTTGAGGTAGCCATTATTACGTTTAACATGTAATTTTCGCACAAACCAGCTATTATTTTACTTTTTTCACTTGATTTCGGCATTTTGATATGAAATTGTATTTTTAAATGTTTTTTTTGTATCAGCTGGCACAATTATGACATAGCACACTAAATTATGACGGGGTTGTTCACACTTGTCATATTTTGGTGTGCTATTATTTTATGACATATGACTTATGACTACAGTGTGAATACCCCAAATATAAAAATTTTCTGAAATTTGTTTAAACATTTCAGATTATATATATACACCTGTTGGTGCAACGACATCTTGCTTAGTGTTTGCCAAAACAGGTGAACAAGGTAGTAGTACTAGATCAGTTGACTTGCCTGTTTATATATGAATCGCATGATCTATTGTTGATGCTAATTCTGTATTCATAATATCATGGCTTATTTGAATCTATCAAACACCATCTATTTCTTTTATATTGAGTTTGCATTTTGTATTCGTTTCGACAGCTAAAGAGGTAATTATAAACATATTTAGTATTGTTGGAAGACCGCTGCTATCTGGTTAATCTGCTTTCTTGAACGCCAACTGCGGAACAGTCTCCAAGGCAAATACGGTTGGGCGCTATCATGGTAGTATAATACAGGTAGTGTCGAAGCGTTAACGGTCTTTTTTTGGTTCGGGTCTGTCAAAATTTGATTATGTATTACTAACACATACCCACACTATTAAAAAAGCATATTTTAACATTCGTTTCAAATCCAAATAACTAAAGGAAAAGAAAAAATTCTTTATAGAACAGAAAATGCAACCATTTTGACATATTTCTTTTGTGCTTTTTGACAGCTTCGAACCTAAAAGTAGTGTTGTTGTAGCTTCGACACTACCTGTAGTATAGCAAAGCTGCATTTCATGAAGATATTACAAATACTTTTATTTTTATATTGTCAAATAAATAAGGTTATTTATAATCACTTTCCATATTAGATGTCTTGAGTTGATTGTGTAATAACCACTCAAAAATGCATGCATTAGTCATTTACTTGACTAGTACGAAATCAACCAACTATGTTGCACAGACGACGGCCATCTTTTTTTCATTAACGTCACATAAATGCTTCTGAATAGACACAAATTTGCTGGATTCTTTTCTTTTTTTGGAAATTTTACATAAATGAATACGTAAAAGTGTAGAAAAATATTGTTTAAAAAGTTACTTTTTAATGGATTTATAACGATTAAATAAAAATTAATGAACAAAATTGTTTTTGTGCAGTCAAAATTAGTGGAATTTTTTTTCAGCAGCCAGTGCGAGAAAAAAATTGTGTGTACCAGACGAATTTGTGTAGAAAGTAATAAAACATAAAAACACTAAAGAGAGAAAGAGAGCATTAGAAGGTGCGAAAAGGACTATTTTTTTCAATTATATGGAAAATGATGGATAATTATGATCAGACTATAATAAATTCAAATAGATTACAACAATTAGATGATGTGCTTCCTATAAAATTACAAGAAAGAAACGAGTTCTTTAATGCAGTAGAAGAGTTTGCAGTAAATAAAAAAAATTTTAATTTTGGCGCCAATATTTTGAACACAAAAACAATGTCGACTTCGTCGTCGTCAGTAGCATCAACAACAAACAGTAGTTGTGGCGAAGAAGTGGTCAAAACAAATAATGAAATCAAAACAACGTTGCCGCCTACTGCTAATGATGGTTTGGAAGAAACTTTGGTTGCTGATACAACTGTAAGTGTAAATGAAGTTGATGTTTTGATTACAGATAGGGATACTGATCACGAAGACGAAGGCCAAAGTTTTCAAACTGATAATGACAACTCCCAGCAGTCGCATGACTCTGCAAAGTGTCATCAAACCTCAAAGGAAGATGATGAAGATAACCTGGTGGATGAATCGGATGACTCTTCATCAGATTCCGACTACTCTGATCTTAGTGGTCTCTCCGATATGTCTGGCAGGGAGTGGAAACCTATAAATCAGAGACCCCTCAATTGGGTTCAAAAACAAATTCATTCTGGTGCAAATCCACGAGAAATACTATCGAAGTTTTTACCATCTTCAGCACAACGAATTAGTCCGGAGTTGACCGATATGACTTTGTGGCGAATTTTAGCCAGTATGCTTTCGGAACCACCTAGAAGAAAGAAACTCTCCTATGTCAACACTTTTGAAGATGTTATCGAGCTTCTACACAAATCGAAAAATATTATTGTTCTTACTGGTGCTGGCGTTTCGGTCTCTTGTGGTATTCCTGATTTTAGATCTTCAGATGGAATTTACTCCCGCTTGGCTAAAGATTATCCCGACCTGCCTGATCCCCAAGCCATGTTTGATATAAATTATTTTTCACGTGACCCACGCCCATTTTATAAATTTGCTCGCGAGATTTACCCTGGTCAATTTAAGCCATCCCCATGTCACAATTTTATAAAAATATTAGAACAAAAGCAAAAACTTTTGCGAAACTATACCCAAAATATAGATACTTTAGAACAGGTGGCTGGCATAAAAAATGTTATTGAGTGTCACGGATCCTTTTCGACAGCTTCTTGTACTAAATGCAAGTACAAATGTGATGCTGATAGTATACGCAGTGATATATTTGCCCAACGTATACCAGTATGTCCGCGTTGTCAGCCTAATGTGGAACAGAGTTTAGATGCATCTGAGCCAGTTTCAGAAACCGAGTTGAGACAGCTGGTTGAAAATGGCATAATGAAACCAGATATTGTGTTCTTCGGTGAAGGTATGTAATAAAAAAACATATTTAAACTTCTTTTTAACCCTAGAAAGATAATCAACTGGCGCATGAGTTTTAACATTAAAAAATGATTAACCTCTTCTATAATTATTAAAATTTAGGAGTAATTCTTTCTTTAGCAATCCCTTATTTTCATAGATATTCAAGTATAATTTTAACTCCAAACTATAAATTATTTCACTATGCAACCACTAGTGGCCATGAATAAAGCTATAGTAGGTTTAATTTTGCTTTTTTATATGGGAAACCCGGTTTTAATGCACACAATAACATTATTAATCGTTTGTGAATACGGCCATAGGTATCAGAAATCTACGCTCCCACAGTGTAATATTGAAAATAACTTCTAGTGAATTCTATGCAAAATACTTTTGAAAAAATCTTATTAAACATTGGGTTTATTCAATCCGATACCATAAAATATAAAGAAGCTACAATCGTTCATCATACAGGCAAGAAAATACGACTGGATTGGTCATACATCACAAACAGCACTGACTTGGAATCCACAAAGGACCAATTACAAATGATAAAAAGCAAAAATTAGAACTAGCTTAAAATCATTTGTTGTATCGTTAAGCTCCTAATGGAGCAGGTAATAAATAATGAGGAGCTTAGACTATTCACGATATACAGTTTTAAAACGTATAAAATGATGTGGAATTATATTGCACGTAAAGCGAAATATTTAATTTAAAAAATTTGCTTATTATGAGTTGCTATTTTTTTTAATTGTAGTAAATATTACACTGTGAGAGAATAGACTTATGACACCTTATGTATGCCCTTTTGAAATCGCTGACACTTCAGCGAAACTTGGCCTCACGGAATTACTAAGTGCTAAGTGCATAGCGACAGATGTGGTATTAAGAAAGAGGCATGAAGCAATATTTCAAATAAACCTGCGCCATTTTTACACACTATTTTTCTAGAGTTAAATATTTATATAAATTTATTAATATTTGATAAGCAATTTGTAATAAATGCTCATTCTGGTGGTTTTGAATAATATTAGGTTTACCAGATGAGTTTCACACTGTTATGGCCAGCGATAAGGATAAATGCGATTTACTAATTGTCATGGGTTCGTCATTAAAAGTTCGCCCTGTGGCTTTAATACCAAGTTCGATACCAAATAACGTGCCACAAATTTTAATTAACCGCGAACAGTTGCATCACCTTGAGTTCGATGTTGAGTTGTTAGGAGATGGTGATGTGATAATTAATCAAATATGTCACCGTCTCGGTGGGGAATGGAAAAATATTTGCTTCAACGAGGAGGTGCTTGAAGAGTCGAGGGAATTAATTCCTCTTATAGAAGAGCTGTATGACGAAGAAAGCGCTAAAGAGGTATCGACGGATGTTGATACATTATCTATGAAAACAAATCAATCTTCTGAATTGATTTTGCAATCTGCATCCACCACAGCTATTTCTTATTCGGATTCTGGTTTTGAGAGTTCATCTACATGCTCAAAAAAAGATGTAGAATTTCTTTCGCCCGAAGATCTAGATGAACCGATGGAATCCACTAGTTTTGGTGGCTCATGCGATTATCGACATTTGTCCATTGACTCTTCTAAAGATAGTGGAATATTAGGCGATGCTTCAAATTCTGCTCTCGCGCCAACTTTTTCAAATTATGCAGATTCGGCCGATATTAAAAAAAGCCTAAACATGCCCGCCTCAACAACGCAGGCAATTTCAAATAAATCAGCGGTTGATAACTTGCACAATACAAAGACAGCCGATAGCAATTGTTCGGAAGCCGAGAAGCAAAGCCTAAAGACGCAATTGAAGCAAAAAACTGTCGCCGAACGTTTGCACAAGGGAACTTATTATGTTCACGATAACACGACTTCTTATGCATTTCCTGGTGCACAAGTATCATGGTGCTCAGATTCCGAAGAAGACGATGAAAATTTAGGTGAATACGAAGACAATCATTGTAATGATGACGACGATACAAACCATGCACCATTGTCACCATTAATGACGCCTTCGGTGGAAAATGAAATGGTTAAAGCAATTGCTTCAACTACAGCCGCCGCGCAACAGCACACTTCTACCACAAATAGTTTAAATAATGCTGTCTTATCAAATTCCTGCCTTTCGCAAGCTACATTACATCCTCAACCGCCACAGAAAAAGCGTCGTTCAAATGATATGCCTGTGGAGGAATCATATGATTCTCCTTCTAAATCATTTTCTAATGAGGCTAACAACAGCAGTGATTATGTAAACTATAGTAATAATTCTCCTCCCTATAAAAAGGGACGACATTCTGCAGAACATACGATATCCAATTCTTCAAACATCAGATTAGAATATTCATAAACTCACTTTTCCTTTATATTGTATTTTTTTATTTAAGTTCTTAATGTTTTGTAATAGTTATATGCAATTAAGGAGTAACTTGAAAAATGCTTTTTTTATGACCATCATATAAATATAGGTCTAGTCCATTTTTCAAATTGTGTTTGACCTTTGGGAGAAATTGTCAAAATAAAATTCATTTGCCAGCTTCTGCTGTTATTGTTTAATTTGTTAATGTTTGGCTTAGATCTCTTATTGGGCTTAACGAATATAAAAAGTATCAAATTGTTTCTTTTGGGACGTTAATTGAGTTGAAAACAACAGTGAAAACTTAGAATATTATTACTTGTAGTAATGTGTATATTTGTTCTAGTTATAGTTTATTTTTAATAGGTAGAATAGCAGCCGAACTTTAGTTGTGATGCCACCCGGCAACTGAAAAATCTACTGAGATTCGGTTGCCATTCATATTCGATCCCTAAGAATAATTTTGAATGATAATGATATTTGCATTACATCTCAATTTATTTCAAAATTAAAATAAATTTTAATTATTATTGCAAATTTACAAATTTGGCAAAAAAAAAATTTTAAATATTTAACTAATAGAGATAAATAAAACGTTGTAGTGCAAATAAATTCAACACAAGTAGAAATAAACAAATGATGTAAATATATAAATTCGCTTATTTTTGTTTTAAAGCATTTAATCTTGAAAAATATTAATCAAAACTTTATTTTTTAACTTGTACTAATTACACACAAAACTTATAAAACGTAATCAAATAAAATCTGAAGCATTTTCATTTTATTTTTAACATAAAGTAAAGATAGGATTAAAATAAAAAAAATTTTCAAAATTTTCGGAGTAAGTTAAAAAACGGGTTAATTTATAGAACTTTTGTTATTATATGTTTAAGGTTTGAAGCAATAACTTCTGTTTTTTAATGAAACAATTAAGCGTCATATATTGTGCGTTTCAAATTCACACGAATTAAATAATTTCGGTATTGATGATTTTTTGATTTTATTAATTATCAAAAATAAAAAGATAAAACAATAAAACTAGCACACGCGCACAAAGAAAAAAGTAAGATATTTTAAATTAAATAAATAAGAATTTTAGTTGTATTTAAATACAAATGCATGTATGTATCCAAATTGAAATTATATATACATAAACTATTTCAAGTAGTAAATAAAATTATTTAGATAACAAACAAGTACAGTTAAAAAAATCATACAAATCAAATTAATTTAAGCAAAAAATAAATAAAGAAACAAAATAAAGCCAGCCTACCTTTCAAATACCTAACACATATATTTTTTTAAATAAAACTTAAAATTTTGAAATAATGAAATGTATTTTGTTTGTTTGTCCTAATTTAAAATGTATGCAAATGATTCAAATTTTAAAGTTTCAAAAAATAATAATAAAATTTAAAAAGCTACTAACATTATTCAAAACTACAAACATATGTACGTATGTTTCAAAAAGTTTTGTTTATTGAGGGTTTTTAGCTAGTCTATATATGTACATACGTAAATGCATTTCATTGGTGCTTATTAGAAATCATCAGTAGACTTTAAACCATATTCTTGAAAATCTTCAAAGTCAGTCTGCATAAGCTCCAATGAAATGCATGCATGTAGACTAGCGAAAAAACCCTCAACAAACAAAACTTTTTGAAACTCTTTGAAATAAGATATCGAGGCATATCTCGAATAATAAATTTACTAAATACTGCAAAAATATGTACATGTTTCATTTAGCTATTTTATTGTATGTTAACAGTACTTTTTCTGTCTTTTAACAGCCTGCAGCACGATGCTCAGCGTTAACGTTCGCTGGGGATTTCTCAACGAAAAACAACAGAATTGCGTCCTACAAACGACCAGTTTTATTTATTAAATTAATAAGAGTATCAAATAGGTGGGACGGAAATAATTTTTTTTTGTTTGGAATTTTGAGCGATCGATAACGTTCGACATCATGGTACAGGCATTAAATCTTAATCTTTTTAGATTTAATTTTGTTTTCTACAAATATTAGATTTAGTTTTTTGTAAATATTAGATTTAATTGTTTCTTTGACTTCAATAAAAAGTTTTATAAATTTATTTAAATTTTTGGTGACCTACTTTGGTATTCTTTTTTCATACTACATATTGGGTAAAAAAATGTTTATTTTCTCTTTTTATTATTAATTAAATATTAAGTGCCGTATTCATGGAAAAATAATTTAGGTTTGAAATGTATTTTAAAATAATTTGGATGAAAATTTTGTCTAAAAATGCATTTCAAATCCAATTTATTTTTTTATGAATACGAGCCTAACAATATTTTTCAATAAATTTTATACACTTATGCATAGTTCTAACCATTTTGTTTTACTTCAAAAGCACATTAGAGTGGTTCGGTACCCGCAACAACAAGAAAAGTAAGTTGAACTAGTCACTACCTAGAATTACACATACTTATGTCAAAGAAGTTTCTAATAGTAAAAAATATTTAAAACGTCCCAAAATACAGCACTTCGTTTTAATATACATATATTGCGTTGCCATTTGTAGGGTTCCGTACACGAGGTGTAAAATCGGAACCAGATTGTTTTCACTAATATGCATGTCCGTACACAATATGTGTACGTAATACTATGACCGCTATAACAAATATCAAAAATTAAAAGATTTATTGGTGCTTTTTATGGAAATTGCTAAAATTTTAGTATTTTAAATTTTTAATCGCACTATTTCCCATAATTAATATTTTACCTAAATATGTATTAATACATTTAAGGGCTGATTTTGAAAAACGCGCTGATAAATTGTATATGGAAAAAATAAAAAAACACCAAAACTTTGTGAAGGGTAATTCCAGCCATAGTTGTAAAAAATAAATTGGCGGCTTCGTAATGAAAATACATAAAAGAACTTAGTACTTGTGTTTTTAAAAAGATTCGATAAAAAGCTCATTTTATGTACATACATTCTCCCCACAGTAAAAACGACTATATTTTATGAACAAAAGGTAAGTCACCCTTGTTTCTGGAACATATTGTGTAGAAAAAAGGATAAATCGCAAGTGCTTCTGTTAATAGCTAATACGTTTTCATATTATAACTAAAATTAAAAAAGATTGCAAAGAATACTTTATTGATTTTATTTATAACGTTTTTTGTTTCTCCTGTAAAAAAATATATTTGTAGTTACGTTGGTTTGCATTTAATGTGACGATATCTACATTAACTTAAAAAATCTTGAAAAGAATTTTATATAAAATTTTATTTATCAGCTTCAATATTAATTTTTAGTTTTAATTATTAAAACAATAAACGACAAGTATTAAGACAATTGCATTTCACAAAACGTACAATTACAAAAGAAAACAAAACACAATAAAAATAAATTTAAACTTAACAAAAAACTTCGAACAACACCATTGACTTATTAAATTTACTGAATGCTTTAGCGAATTAAAAAAAAACTTATTTAGTTAATGAGGCCACTTTTTGTGTAAGCAATTTTGGATCTGCTCCTGCAAAACTAGATACACGCCGTTGATTTTTTATGAAAACAAATGTTGGCATACTTCGAACTTTGTAATAATCGCAGATATCATGAAATTTGTCGACATTAACTCTTATGACAATGGCTCGATCCTTATATTGATTAACCAATTTGCGTATATGTGGATCCATTTCTTTACAAGGGCCACACCAGGTGGCATAAAAATCTAGAACTATCAATTTGTCACCAGCAGTTGCAATTTTATCCTCAAATTCGGCAACACTTTTTATTGTAGACACCATTTTTAAGCAATATTAAATTTTTCGTCTTTTTAACTTAAATTTTAGTGTCAACTGTTTCGGTTAAATTAAAGATCACTACTGATTATAAGAAAAAAATTTCAGTACAGAAAGCCTGTATGTTCTTATAACAAATTATAACTGTTGCCGCTGAAATAACGGACTAATTATAAAAGATTTAATAGTATTAGTGGGAGATGAATTCATTACAGATATGTACGATCTTTAATAAGTACATTTCTATTATATACATACATATGTATATGAGTGTACTATTTGTGACTCAATAAATAGGCAAACAAATTTTATATTATATTAGGTTTTATTATGAATATTGCTAAATAATATTATTAATATATTAACACAATTTAACTATTTAAATAATAAACCAATGTTGAAACATTTAAAAAAAATTTAAAGAGACCGACCATACAGTAGATGTGTATAACAAACATGTATTTTCCATAATAGTACAAATTTTAATTTTATCAAAGTTAATCAAAACAATTTTTTTAATGGAAATTTGTTTTATAAACGTTTAATAAATTATTATGAATACAGCATAATAAATTATTATGAATACAGCAAAAAAAAAAAAAAGAATTTGCTTTGAAGAAAATGAGTAACTTTTAAATTTAAACACAACCGTATGGAAAAGTAAAATCATATTCTTCTCTTAAGAGGTGAGTATATAGTACAAGGTATTTGTATGCATTAACTAAAAAAAATTAAAAATTTTTTGAGTTATGAAGATGTTGCAGCAAATGAGCGATAATGTAAGTATATGAAAGTGCGTTCCATCAAAATATTTAAATATGTTAACGTGTACATATATATATAAATTCATCGACGTTACCGCTCCCTCAAAAATGGGAATACTTTCTGCAGTTCAGCTTTAGATTTGCAAGCCTCGACTTGTGGCAATGTCTCAACCAAGTTTAGCAAATAAATTTGTAGCTGTTGTCGTCTTTCTTCGACAAATTTTAAGTTCATATTGCCAAATCGTTTCTTGGGCGGGAATTCAACCGAAGACACAGAGGGATGCGTTTTCAACAATGTCTTGTGAAGTTTATTAAAATCACTGTACCGACGCCAAATTGACCAGTGTTCCAAATTTTGTCTCATTGTTATGTGGATTTCATAGAGATAAAAAGATCCAGCAGTATGCTTGGAATTGTGGAGCTTTGTTAGAGGAATGGTGATGAGGAAATTTGCGGCGAACGATGAAGAAGGGTCTATGCCAGAATCTTCAAAATGCTTTTTAAGCCTTCGGATGAGTTGACGATTCTCTAAGTTTAACTGAGCTACTCTAGTTTCCAGCAGAGAGCAACGTTCATTGACGTCTTTCAACTGTTCCTCCAGCTGAAGATGTTGCGAATTGTGGCACGAATTCGGAGCAACAGGATGATTAGATGAATATTTACTTGACTGGGATGAGGTATCACCATCTAGATCATGACATGAGTTTGCCGATGAAATTGAACCATTTAACTTTCGAATGCCGTCATTTACTAGTATAGTGGAATACATTAGAGGTTCTTTAAGAAATTCTAGTTCTGGTTCTATAGGATCGGTGGGTATATCATCGAAAATGGCTAGTTCTTCAATACCTGAAATTACCTGTTCGGAAGAAGTAACATTACATTCAGATTTTGAATTATTTTGTAAATGTTTTAATAAATCTTCTGTAGAGCTGGTGCTTGCAATCGGCCTTTCTACTATTGTCGATTTACGCTTAATTTTGGGATCTACTTTGACGGGTGTAGGTGCATGAATAACAGGTTCCTTCTTTAAAATACTATTTTCGAGGTTGTTTGTCTTAACAGATACGTTTAACTCAGTTTTATCTACAGAAAGAGCAAACAGTACTTGATCTAATGATTTGATCAAATGAAGCAAGGATTTAGTCATATTGTTATCTAACAAAACAGACCAATGAGTATAGTAAGAACTCAATATTTTATATTCCGACAACCATATAAGTAAATATCGCTGTAAAGAATGTTCATTAAGAGCTGATCTTATAAATGATCTGCCTTTACCCAAGTTAGTCCAAACTTGTTTTAAATTATCAAAGCGATCTTTTTCATGTGGTGTAAGAAAGTTTTGGCAAAATTCCCAAAAGTTGGACTCCGTGGAGGCACTTAAGGTATTCGAGGATTTACTTGAAGAGAATCCGGTAACTATCTCCTGCATATTTTGAAATAAGTTGGCTGCTGACACTACAAAGTTAAGTTGTTGTTGTTGTTGTTGCTTCAGCCCATAATGAAGTAAATCTTCTAGAGAATCGCACAACTCTGCTACAGTCTGATCGGTTTCACTAGCCAGTTCTTTACGGTCACTAAAGCGTTTATTGCAATCTTCTACAGCCCTCTGCAGCCTCTTAAATAAGTCATATTTCTTTTTGTGAAAAACAGAGCTGACTTCTTCCACAACGCTTTCAATTGGTAAAGAATAAAAATTTTCTGGCAAAGCTGAGTATTCTTCTGAAGCTACACACTCCTCTTGTTCATTGCCAGAAATATTTGAGTGGTCTTCTTTTAATGATGACTCCTCCTTTTCGTTAGTTGGCATATTACCGAAACTATTTGATTTCTAATGTTCACTCAATAAGGTGTTTTTACCTTTCTTTAATGACTAACTGCTATTTGGAATTAGGACACATACAATAATTAGAAAAAAATATTTCACTAATATCACTTAATAGCTTTTTTAAACGTCTTTTATTGCCAGAAAGTCTTTAAATTTTGTCTTTCGAAAGATACATTTACCCAAAACAAAGGCAAATTAGTTTTAAAATGAATTCGCCGTGGTATGGTAGGGCAACCAGATATGTAATTAGCATATACAGTACACGGAGGAGATAAAAGAGGTATAATTTAAAAAATAATGTAAACGAATTTTTTGAGGAACGCAGCTTTAAATTGTTGATATAAGGCTTAAAAATTAGATATTGGAACAATTCAAGAATATCAACACTGTGGAATCTTACAAAAAAAAAGCTTGATGTAATAGCCGTTTTTAATAAAAAAATTTGGTGCAATATTTTTGATGTAATAGTTACGGATCCCGAAACTTTTATTATTTATAAGTCATGAATTCTAAGATAAAGAACTGATATAAGCAATATGGGTACCATTTATGTGTGTATATCCAGAGTATACATGGGAATATAATAAAAAACTTTGAAAAATATATCGAGACCTGCCTTGAATAATAAATAACGGAACTAGTATTATAGTAATTTTTATTGCAGGTTGCGCAAAGTGTGCTCATCTACTTTCTAAGCTAAAAGCCTACATATAAAATTATTTATATAAGACAGTCATTTAATATGCAGCAATATGTTTTTTTCTTCTAGTTGTGGAAAAACTTTGACAAGAACAAAACCTTTGTCTGAGTTGCCACTTTTTTTCCTCTGTATAAAATTATATTGAGAAGTTGACATCACAGTCTTTTGTTTTTATTTCAATTTCTTTATAATGGTTATTCTTTGAAAATTTGTCATAATGACGTCACGAATCGTAAGATAAATTTTGTTAGTGCAGCCCCTTAACCCCTTCATGATTTTTATTAAAAAATACATAAACACAAAAAACAGAATAATGTAAACAACAACAAGGCGCAACGAAAATAACAAAGTGAAAAACAAAACAAACGTCGTCACTAAAGTTGTGTATAAATATATTTGGATGCATAAAAACAACCATTCAACAATTAAAAAGCAAAGCGATAAGTTCAGCAGAAATAAAGCTCTGAAAAATACCTACAATAATATTTAAGATAAACGAAAGTAATATACAGTGTTTTAAATATCATAAAATAAATATTAATAAAAAAAGAAAAGTTGTTTGCATGTATGGTACATACATATGTATAGCAAATTTTCGGATTTATAAAAAATTTTCGTGCATTTTTTAATTTTTTTAAATTGAAAAAGTGAAGAAATAACTAAATCAGCGAGAGTAAATTCTTTTTTAATTTCTTGGCTGCTGCCACAGAAAAATCGTTTGTTTTCAACAAGAATTTAATTGAATATACAAAAGAAAAAAGTACTATTGAAAAAAAACTTTCTTCGTTGCATAAATACTCGGCAAGTGTTCAATGAATAATTTATCAACAGCTTTACGGAGATACCCAAAAACACTTGGCAGTGTTGGAATATTGACCACGTAAGTACATAAAGTCAATTAAATATATTAAGTTTTAATAGATTCTGAGAAAATTTGTATAGGTATGTACCTACAACTTAATATCAAAATAATTCGCAAAAATTATTCCCAGTAAACATTGCAAATACACCAAAGCTATGGAAAAAACATTACTACGGCAATAATCGATTTGGCACTTTGAAAAACAATTCCTTTGCAGAAAACCATGCCTTCAAAGCAATACGGAAGTAATTCCTCTAGATGGTGCTGCTAAAGGTGGTTAAATACGCATTGGTGCTGTCTTTTAAAATTATTATTAATCATCGAAAATGGTCTGATTTTTTTAAATACAAATTTAAAGAGAATGAGAGAGATTGTGCTTAACAAATTTCTTACACTCAGGGTACCTACATATCTAAAAAGAAATAAATAAATAGTATATACATACATATGTACATATATAGTACATAAATATGTACATCAAAAATGGGCTCGTCTCCCAATTAAAAACCAATACATACATATGGATTTGGGAACCTATTGTCAACATCAAACTTTTTATTAATTTTCGCATATTAGATAGGTACATGGGGTATATTTGAAAAATTCAATACATAATAACGTATTTTCGTATTTGTGATAATATACACGTACTACCCAATAATGATAGTTCTATCATTCTTGCGTACTACCTATTTACTTACCTACCAAAATTCAAAACAAACTAATTTATCTTTGTAATTAATGACGTTATCAAATAAATACTTTTGTTTTGATAAATTATTTGTTTTTTTTTTTTGAACGTAAACAAAAACATTATAAGCTGTAAACATATTTTGATAAAATAAAAAATTTATTTAAAAACAAATCGTTTCTGTGAGTTAAAAATATCTAATTTTTAACTTTTATAACTTTTATATTACATACTTTACATACTTTCTTTGTGATTCAAATATATAAAATTTTTAACCTTTTTAATCATTATTGGTACCTATTACATATGTACTTTATTGTAGGTATATATTATTTATTACACCTATTACATTTTATTATTCGATTATTCGATACAGGTCTCGATATCTTTTTTCAAAGAATTCAAAGTTTTTGTACTACCTAAGTACCTACTATCCTTTATTTTTAACTTAACTTTTTTCATCAGCAGTATATTTTCATTATCATTATTTGGAAATAATTACAATACTAAGAACATAAGTAACATTAAGTCGTATGAAATTTATGTGTCATAATTTTTATACCTATCTACTAATAGTGCAATAACAATATAATAAATTTAATATGTAATACATGCATATGTACTTATTATAAATTGCAAAAATAGTTCTTTTTATTAACACAGAAATGTGACTGCATTCGATTTTAAGAAGCAAATACATACATATGTATGTATATGAATGTATCTACATATGTATATACACATGAAATATAATTTTCAATAGGATTTTTTAGATTTGCAATATGCATTTAACAATATGGTGGAACGCAATAACGCCCAAGGATATAATATCCATGGAAATTTTTTTATTTTCGAATAGGAAATAATGGCCTGTAAAAAATCAATATACATATACATATGTACATAGTACATATTTTTTTTTTTTTTTTGTTTAACTTTTTACGTCAACTTTAGGTTTGTTAACTTGTGTTTGTGATAATTTTAGCAATTGACACACTCTTGGCAATGGTTTAATTTAAATCATTCAAATACTTGGTACATATTACCGTACGATTAAAACGTCTCGGCTACCGCTAGTTTTACAAAAAACATTAAAGAAAATACTTATGTACATACATACATACGTACATACAACACCTAATATTTACATATTTATGTACCTATATACTACAATGTAGTAACTACATATCACCCATTTACTCAAACAACATTACAACTCAAAAAAGCTCGTTCTTCATAAAACAAGTTTGAAGTTTTAAAATTATGCACACAATGCAAAAAAGAAACAAATTTTCTCCTCTCAGGAGATGAGTAAACAAATAAATATCTTGTTGAACTTTGTACACAATATAAAGAAGGAATCGAAGAATAATTCTTCATTCCTAAAATCACTTTTATTTTAGTTATGACGTTATTCTAGTAAATGAGCGATATCTACATATAAATTTATATTCAAAATGATACTTCCAAATTTTTAATCGGCATTTTCTTTTATTTTATCACAACTCCACCAATTTCAAACAAATCTTTTAAAAATTATGGTAACCATTTTAATTCCGTCAGATATCTATGTAGGTACATATTTATTCAAATGTTTTTTATTCCAACTCAATGGTTTACTTTAAATAAACTTTTTGAAACATCAAATATAGAACTATGAACTTTGATATTAAGGATTTTTTATTTTTATCATTTCTAGATGCGGGGTGATTCTTTATGATAAACGTCGGTTACAAAGATTTATTTCAAAATTTGTTGACAACACTAATGAGCAAAATGATAAGATACCTGAACCAGATTATATATATATAAAATATCATATATATAAGGAATCTATGCGCAAGTTGAAGCAGCAAGAGGAAGACGATAAAAAGTGGATAAGTGTTATTGTTAATCCGATTGGAAAATGGTGGAAGGCGGTTAAACATTCAGTTGCCTGGCGATTATTAAATATAGCACAGACTGGATCTCAACATGAACGTTTGAAGGCTGTTAGGCAATTGGCTCGCATTGATCATTTGAAAGATTGGGACTTTCAACATTTAGCACAAATATGTGACGCCAGAACTGCAGTCTCATTAGCTCGTTCTGGAGCTGATACACGTTGGTTTATACCAGTTCATATGAAAGGCTGTATTAAGAATCCAAAATTGGTATTGTCAGAGCTGCACGGCCTTTTGGAAGGTCTAAAGCCACGTTCATGCGTTAAACATTTTTTTGCCAAATATTTTCCTCAACAAGACCCAGTGGTGAGTTTAATTGTTATAAAAATGTACATGTGTTTAAAAATAGTTTATATAAGTGTTTATTGTTTTTAATATTTTTTAGGAAGACATTTGTGAGTTTTTTACCCAAGAACATCCCATATCGTTTAATGTCCAAGAAACTGATTTGTTAAAAGAAATCGTTTCATTTTTACATCATGTCACTAAAGAGCCCGAACTGGCTGAGAAAATAATAAAAGACGGTGGATTGGTTCATCTAATGGAACTGTACAAAATTTTTGTCGATGATAACGAAACTCTATCCACACTCTGCAAAGTCCTAGCGAATATGTCCATTGTTAGAGATAGTGTTGAGCATTTCTTTGCTACTGGTTGGATTAATGTCTTAGCAGAATGGCAAAAATGCCCTGATTTGCGCTTGCAAGTTATAGCTGCCAAGACTATGGCGAATCTCGATCATGATGATCCAAACTATACTGTTTATGCTCCTAATATTTATCCGTTGCACCCACGTCTGCGTACGCGCAGCAAACCAAAAGCCGACATTATATTTGTTCATGGTCTTTTAGGTGGTGTTTTTATAACTTGGCGTCAAAAAGATAGAAAACCAACTGAGCTGGGTCTTTATGGCAAAAACGCATTTTACACTAGCGAAACTGACGATGTATTCCTGATTGGAGAGCAGAGAAGAATTCAAGTAAAAAATAATGAAAACGATAATGGTAAATCCAATAGCAAAACGCAGGTTAAAAAATTTGCAGAAAAGGAATTAAAATTAGTAAATCAAATGAGTGGTGTGCAAAAAGAGAAGGCAGGCGTAGAAAAAGGTAAAAAATATTGTTACCTTATGTCATTAAAAACACATGTTTATAAGTGAATTTCAATTTGCAGATGCTCTTTTAAAGACCACCACAAAACATTCAAGTAAACCTCTTCAAATTAGTGATGACGCTACAAAAGAATTAGTTGAGACATTGCAAAATGAAGCTGAACTGGATACAGAATGGGAAGTCGTTCACCCAGACGTACCTTTAGCAGCCAGCGAGAATTGCTCGGGTGAATTTAGTGTTCCTGGCTACGAATGGTTAAATCAGGACAATGAAGAAGAATACACAAATTGCTGGCCTATGGAATGGTTACCAGAAGATTACCCTAATACTAGAATTATTGGAATTGATTATACATCCGCCGTAACAGAATGGTCGGCCAACTTTACAAAATACTGTCCTTGCGAAAAAGGACAAGGTCACATCGATGTGCGGGCCACATCCTTATTGGAACGTATAAAAATGGCTGACATTGGTAACGACAGACCTATTGTCTGGATTGGTCATTCCATGGGTGGCATTCTGACAAAACTAATATTAATGAAGGCCAAAGATAGTGCTGATCCGAAAGCGCAACAAATAGCAAAAAATACGAATGGTATTGTGTTCCTAGGTGTTCCACATCGTGGATCTCCCATTGCAAAATGGAAGCAGCATATGCAAATGATCTTATCACCATCCATAGAAGTAAAAGAAATGGAAGAAGGTGCTCCCAAACTTTTAGAACTACATGAACGCTTCATGACCTGCCTCCACACATGTTTCCGCAATATAAAAATTGTCAGTATTGCCGAAGGTTCACCAACCATGCTAACTTCATTTAAGTTTCCGTTGCGCATAGTCACCGAAGAATCTGCTTCTATAAATTACGGCGATTTTTATGTTCTCAAAGACGACCATTTAAGTTTGTCTAAACCAATCTTTAGGCAATCATTTCTTTATCAACGGCTTTTGCAGGTCATTGATGAAACAATAAATGAAAAGCTGAATCCTGATTTGAAAGACCAACTGCCAATAAAACAGTTTGATACACATCATTTGAAATCTCCCATGTCACAGAATCCCAGTTTTATGCAAAACGCCAAAGACATTTTATCATTTATTCCTCAAATAGTTTTCAAACTTTCAACTACTTAGATTTTAGTGTAAGAAGTATTTTCGCAACAAGTTTTTAATACAGACACTTTTTTAAGAACGATAATAGTTATTATAAAGATTAGTATATGTACTTAATAATAATTACATTGTGTATTTCAGTGTTAACATCCGCCATTCCCTACAAAATATCATCACCATTTTTCTTTTAAAATCTAGTTTTAGAATATTTTTAGGAATCTTTTTATACAATTTTTATTAATTTTTTTATATAATCTAATTGAAGTGTCCTTATAAAAAAAATAATAATTAAAAATGACAAATTAATGTAACAAGATTATTTTCATATATTTTTAATAAACTATGTATGTATATAATTATATGAAGTAAACCGTTTGTAGTCTTTTTATTAACTGAATTTTATTTCTTAAAAAGAACATTCTATGGTTACAATATAATATAATATTCGAATTTTGCCTGCGATGCAGATTCACACGCTTAAACAAAACATCATTATTAAGTTGTATTTGTGTTTATGTTGAATCTGCATGTTGGGCACGGCTGTTTACTTAATTAAGTATTAGAATTACATTAAAAGAATCTACATGCTATGCAGATTCGTATAATTTTAAATAGAAATTAAATGAATACAAAGTAATATTTTATTTGGAATGAATTTCCGTCATTCCACGTCAAATTTGGTTGATAAACAGACCGGTTTCGGCTATGTGCCATCTTCAGTGTTCTCTCAGTAACTAATCGTTTTTTTGTTGTCCCTTGTCTTTTGTATAGTTTCCTTGTGTACCTAACTTCTTTTTCTCTCTTGTTCGTGTCTGCATCTCTCTCGTTCGTATATATTCGTGTGTGGCTCTCTCTCGTTCGTATATATTCCTGTGTGCTCTATATCTACCTGCTTCTTGTTCGTTTAATTTTTCTCTTGTTAGTCTCTTGTGTACCGTTACAGTTTATTATTTGAGTGATCATTTGCTAGGTGTTTTATCTTTGTGTAGGTAGTAGTCTGTGATTGTACGTTTCTGGGTTTCTTTTTGGTTTTGTTCGTTTGTTGTGTTGTCTGGTTTTCTTGGGTTATTGTTTTCTTTTTTGTAAAAATGTTTTAGCGGTTCAAATATTATGTCTGACGCAGTGTTTATTTGTTCGTTTATAATTCTTCCGTCAAACGTTTTTTGTTTGTATATTTCCATGTTTTCTAATACGTTCAGTCGCCGTCCTTTGTGCTGTAAATGCAGTAATTCAACTGTTTGTCTGATGTGTCTTGGTGTACATTTGTTGTTGAATATGTGGTTCGCGAAATTTGATTCTGGCGTTGCTCCTGGTTGTTTCAGTTTCTTGTTGTAGTCTCTTATGTGCTCCCGAAATCTTGTTTTTATTTTCCGTCCTGTTTGTCCGATGTAGCTATGTTTGCATGAGCAAGTCAATTTGTAAACTCCTTGCTTATCTAGGGGGTCCGTTTCGTTTGTGCTATTTCGTAGTATTCTACCCAAATTGTTTTTTGTTCGGAATGCTGTGTTAATATTGTGTTTTCTAAAAAATTTTGCTAGTTTGTATGTTGATTTGCCCATATACGTTAAAGTAGCCCAAGTTCCATTTTCTTGCTCCTGTTCTCTGTTCCGTTCTTTATTTGTTTTGATATCCTTTCGGATTTTGTCTACTAGTTCTTTTTTGTATCCATTGTTTTCTGCTATGTCATATATTGTTTTTATCTCTTTCTTATATGCCTCACGTGTTAGTGGTATTCGTTCAAGTCTTGTTACTAATTGTCTAATTGCCGCGTTCTTGTGTTGTTGAGGATGGTTCGATGAATTATGTATTATTGTGTCTGTGGCCGTTGGTTTTCTGTATATTTCGTATTCAACTCTATTTAAACTCTTATTTGCTTTAATTGTTAGGTCTAGGTAATTTATTTTGTCGACTTCTTCTGCTTCCATTGTGAATTTAATACTTTTATGTTGCTTATTCAGGAGCTCCAGAACTTGTTCTTCTCTATTTCCTTCCAGTATACATATAATATCGTCGACATATCTTGCATAGAATGTTACCCCGAAATTGGTTTTTAGATCATCTACGTATTTCTCTTCTAGATTTTGCATAAACACCTCCATGAGGATTGCTGATGTTGGATTTCCCATTCCTAGTCCGTTAGTTTGTCTGTATATGCTATTGTTAAATTTAAAGTAATTCTGTTCTAGTGTGGCTTTCAGTGTGTTTACGAGTTGATTGGAAAATTCTACGTTTTCTGTTTTGTTGAGTAGTGTTTTATGTACAATGTTTATTGTCTCCGTTGTTGGAATTGATGGATATAAATCTTTTACGTCAAATGAGACTAGTTTACTATTTTTCGTTATTTCTACATTATCTAGCTTTGTAACTAATTCCGTGGTGTTGGCTATTGTGTTTGTTTTTTAGGCTCAAGGTATCTTTCAGTATTGTTTTTAGATATTTCGATAATTTGTAACTTGGAGCAGATTTGTAGTTAATTATGGGTCTCATAGGTGTGTTCATTTTATGTATTTTCGGTAGTGCGATCATAGATGGGGCTGATGGGTTCATGAGTGTTAACGTGTGTGCTATGTTTGGTTTTATTACTTTGGTTGCCTTTTTTATTAGTTCTTTCACTTTGGCTTGGTACTCATCCGTAGGATCCTTTCTAATTTTCCTGCATTTAGTATCCTCTATTAGCTGTTCCGTTTTTGTGATGTAATCCTCTTTTTTTTATTAATACCGTTGTGTTTCCTTTATCTGCTTTTGTTGTTATGATATTGTTAGACCTTAGTTTCTGTTTTAAGTTTTTAACTGTTTCATGTTCCTTGTTTTGATTCCTTTTAGATTTAACTTCCTTCTCTATTATCCGTTTGCAGATGTATCTGGCTTCCTCTTGCTCTTCGTTTGGTAGCATCGATATTGCAACTTCTGTGTCCACAATGGTTTGCTCTATTTCCTTCTTTTTGTTATTTTCCCGGATATTGTGTTTTAAACCCTTCTCCAGTAATCGACCCTCCTCATTATTGATAGCAACTTCAGTCAGGTTTATGAATCTAGTGTGGAAGTTGTGCTTTTTGTATGTTTGTTTGTTTTTTGATCGTGTTAGTTCACCGAGTTTTTTGTTCAACTTCTTGTATTTCTGTTCTATTGTTAGTGCGTTTGTTGTATTTATTTGGTCAAATATGTCCATCAGTATGTCGGTTGGGATTCGTTCAGCCAATTGTAAATGAATGTCTAGGATTTCAGAGTTCGTCCTTTCTTTTTTGGCATACAAGCTCTGGATTTCGAATTTTACGAAATTTTTTTCGGCCCTTTTTGCAGTCTTCCTACTTGCTACTGTGTCGGTCTTCAGTTGTATTCTAGCGTATTTTGGTGTGACATTCAATGCGAGACATTGTTTGTTGAACCAAATGTTTGCTTTTATTGTAAGTATCTTCAGTTGACGTAGTTTGAAAGCGTTTACAAGTCCAATATTTTATTATATGACTCCTCCAACCCTAGATTCAACAGTCTCTGTTGAATTTGTCGTGAGCGCTTACGTCAAATATTCATATTTTTACATTTTTTTTTTGTTTTTACATTTTTAAAGCTTGCATACGTTGCATATATTTTGTTTTTAAATTCCAATGAGTCAATTGATTTCATCTTAAAAGTAATAATTATTAAAATAGTTCCAATAATTCATGTTTTTATTTTATTACAATTTAGTTTAATGAATTTTCTTTTAGAGTGAGCTTTAATTGATTTAAGCAAACAAGCTTCCAACGTTACTTGCTCTCTCTTCCAGAACATTATCATCTTCGCGAATAACTTGTTCATTCACATTGTAGTTTCTTTTATAAAATTGGAAAATTATTAACAAAATTAGGACAATTGCAATAGCTATTAGAATCATATAAGCAATATTATTTCCGGTTTTCAATTTATGCACGCTTAATTTTAAATTATATAAATAAGTATTTGGCAATTGTATCAATGTTTTATTAGAAATGTCCTTAACATATGGTGCATACATACAATTTTTATTATAATCGAGGGATTCAAAAACAATTTCGTTAATTAAAACTTTACAATTTGAAAAGAATATGAAATTATGACTTTTTTTAAATTTCTAAATTGTTACAAGTTTGTTCTATTATAGTTTCATCAATGTTTTTTGTTACAATAATGTTAGGCTCTATAAAGTTTATTTCTTTTCTATTATTTATTATAAATTCGTATTCGGTTTCGTTTTTGTTAAGCAGATTTCTAATACATTTATTATCCAAATGTCTAATTTTCGAACCTTTCAATTCGTACAGTAAGTTATCAACATTCGTAAGTTTTCTATTCATATCGAAATTTAATTCGGTGTGATTAATAAGGGTTGGAAAAGGGACTACCTTTAAAATTGGGTACGTTTTCATTGTATTGGGAATTTGTGCTATGAAATATAATACATCTTCCTGTTGCCACAAAGAAGTTTTAATGTATTCAAATTGTGTTGTACTTAATTCAGAAATTTTATCTGGGTTTATTAGTCTTGGGTTTAGAATACCCTGTTTACTAAGAACTAGTCCTAATTGAATGTCCTTCAGATGTTCGTAGTAACTTTTTACGTTATCCAAAAAACTGTCTGATATTACTTTCCTAACAATATGGTTCTGTAGTACATTAGTAGCGTTCTTTAAGTTTCTAATAATTTGGGTTTCATTATTTATATGGTATAAAATATCATTAATATCGTCCTGTGTCAATGTACTATCCTCTATTGCCTTTAATCTTTCATGAATTTCATGTCTATCCTCATCATCAAGAGTACCAAACAAAAATTTAATTCCACTGCCAAAAGCATTAAAAAGTCCGCGTTTGTGTCTAATGCTAAATAGCTTCTTTTCAGCCTCTGCTATCCTTAAATATCTTTTAGTCATTGTTGTCTGCAAAAATGGGTTTTCATTAAATTATTTTTCCAATAAGTCATACGCTAGTTGAATTTCGGTTTTCTTTTAGACAAATGTTTTATAAATGTGATTTTTCCCAGATATAAATTTCAATCAGATTGTTAGAATTTTTTTTATAATTTAAAAATTGTTCGTTTAAGTTCAATTGTAAAAGATTGATTTTTAATTTTTAATCCTCGTCGCCAATTATATGAAGTGAACCGTTTGTAGTCTTTTTATTAACTGAATTTTATTTCTTAAAAAGAACTAATTCTATGGTTACAATATAATATAATATTCGAATTTTGCCTGCGATGCAGATTCACACGCTTAAACATCATTATTAAGTTGTATTTGTGTTTATGTTGAATCTGCATGTTGGGCACGGATGTTTACTTAATTAAGTATTAGAATTACATTAAAAGAATCTACATGCTATGCAGATTCGTATAATTTGAAATAGGAATTAAATGAATACAAAGTAATATTTTATTATATGACTATATACAAAATAAAAATTGCGTCTATTACTACAAATTTTGGTGGATTCGTAAACGAGGTAAAGTTGTGCAACCTATTGGAACTATTGCAACAGTAAATAAAATACTTCCGTAGTTTCAGTATGTTATGAGAAAATAAATAATAAAATTAATACATTCCTAATTGGGTTTGTAGGAAAAGATTTTTAGTTTTGTTTTTGAAAAATTACAACAAAATATTAAATTAATTTTCCATTTTTTATAATAAATATATAAAATACACTACATAGTATACACTTATTTTCAGTGTAAGGTGAAAAATTTGTTACTCCGTCTCAAGGCAAATACATAACAGGTGGTCTCCACAGCTGATTATTTTTTGCTCCTCGCATTTTGATCTGTCTTGTTTGCCAAAACTTTCTTATGTTTGATTTATATAGTGTTTGACGTTGATTTTCACAAAGAAAGCAGGTATTTTTCAAAGCGAATTGAGGCGAGTCTACCTGTTATGAATTTGCTTGCAAAGAAAGCAGTTATTTTTCAAAGCCAATTGAGGCGAGTCTACCTGTTATGAATTTGCCTTGACTCCGTCTGTTCTATGTGAAGCGTATGGCAGCGCATGTACAAGTAGGTTTTAATTCAACATGGCGGGCGAATATGTGGCACACATGCCATTTAAACAAAAATTCATTAAATACATACATATGTATATGCGAATGTAGATATGTAAATGAGCCAATTTACATTAGACTAATTTTTAGTCCGCTTAACTTTTGTTCTTTCTAAAACACACTGGATTAATTCATCTGGCATAAAATTGTATACGTATACACATACTTGTGTGGATTAGTGTTTTTTGTATTCATTTAACATGTGTGGTTCTTTTTAATTGTGTACGTATTAGTTTTGTTCTGCTAATGCGGGGTTTAAGCCCGTTGTAAAATTTTGTCAACCAAAAACGACTCTCTTCACCGAAAATGCCAACAATCTGCCATGTTATGCCAGCATAATTAGTCTAGTGTGAATTGCCTCAATGAAAAAAATGCTTCGAAAATAAATTTCCAACTGGCTTTTTACAACGTCCGATTGAAAGTTAACGTTAACTTTCACCGCAATTTAAAGTAAATTGCATTTCACGATGTATACTGACATTTAACAAAAAATGGCTGTTACATTTAACCGAACAAAATATGCTTGTTTTTTTTTCTTAAGAGTAAATGCGGATGTACATAAGTAGAAAACATTCACATACTAGTCATTCGTTTTTATGAAAATGATATGTAGTGAATGTTAATAAATATTCTTACGATTGTATAGAAGTTTATTTGTATTAAAAAGTTCGCTAAAACTTTCTTAAAAATTGTTTAAACCCGATGGATTAGTGTGCTTCTTTCTGTTACACGGATAATTTTTAAAATAATAGTTACTTCTGCAAGCCATAGAGGTTGCAAACGTTGGAATAATGAAGAGGTTGTACACAAGATAATAACGGTTGCGGGCAGGTTTTATGGAGTTTTGTTTTCATGTACAACTCGGCCAAAAACTTAATGGGCATGTCGGACAAGATTGTGTCTATTTTTGTAGTGAACACATAACAGAAAACATTTTGTGCGTTGCAAAATGGCATGTGTACCGCTTGCGTAACGATGCCTAATATTGGAAAAACTATAACTGGACTTAAAAGACTTTAATTCACAGATTGCAATAGACTAAGTCAAGATATACTAAAAAATATTCTAATATATACATATATTACAAAATATAATCTTGGATTGGGCCATATATGATACAAATTTGGCAATTTGAATGAGTTTGAACAAAGGTTTGTGGGTTAAGCGAGCCTAGAACGTGTTCGGCCTACGCTAAAACCATAATCGTGCAGAATTTTTCTAGCATGCATATATTTTAGTTCCTTAAATAACGATTTCAAAAATTATATTAAAAATACATGTGTTTAATTTTGAATTCCAATTTTTTAATTCATTTTTCGTGATGAAGTTTTGGTAACACTGTAACCATTGTTTACAAGCAAGTGATTTGTTAATTTAGGTAATTTTCGCCCACAGTTATTTGACATTTCTCTTCAGCTACCTATTCGCTCTTAGCTTGGCACTACTTTTTGAATTGCCATACGAGTTCCTTAATTCCGTTGGCAACGTTAATATTATGCAGTTACATAGCAATAAACTTTTGCATATATTTTAGCGGTGTGACTGAATTTTGCACTATCTGCGTGGCCATTTTAAGTGATTGGAAACAAATAGTTGTGGTTAACTTTTTAAATTGTGTTCAATAATTTTTAATACACTTCAAAAGGAAAATAAAAGAACAATCTATTTTACCTTATTACTTGTGGCACCATTCGTATATAAATATTTTATTCTAAAGTTTTTTTTGGCAACATTTGTCACAAAATAATTAATTCATACGGTTGAAATTCCTTTGTCGTCAATATAGTGAAAAACGTGATTTTCGTGAAACGAGACAAGAAAAAAGAAAGCGTAAAAATAAATGTACATACTTACATATATGTGAAAGGTGGTAATGTAAATCAAAAGTAGGAGGGTGTAAAAATATTTACAAATAACATCCAGTATACTAGAGGGACTATTTTAAAGAGCGCGTCCGTCTGTTACTACATCCATCAAAGAAAACGCAGTAGTGGACGGGAAAAAAGGCAGATTAAAATTATCGAAGGTTACCTTGTTGACCGGATTGCGTGAAACAAAGAAGAAGAAGAAGTAAAAGAAGAAAGCTGAAGTGCGTGTGTGTGCGTGTTTTGAAAAGTAAGTCGACAAAAAAATAAATTTAAGAAATTTCACAATGGCTCAGGATAATACGGAAATGTCCACAAAATTCTCCACATTAAATGTAAACGCTGCTGAATTTGTACCAAGTTTTACTAGTTTCAGTGCTGCCGCTAGTACTGCTATAAGTACTGAGAACACACCGGCAGCTATAATTGCACCCATGGAAACAACCAGCTTGCCAGCTTCTACAAGCGGCACTCCTGCCACCACACCTAATTCGGAAGCATCCGGGTCAGGTTCCACAAATGTTCTCAATCAAGTTGATGTTCCGCCAGCGGAATCACCTATGCAAACTTCACCCATAAAGACTGCGGCCGATGCTGTCCCTGTGGAAGATACCACAGCCGATAAAATTGTAACCAACAACGGTAATGGTAAGCAGCTAATTTTCTGATTCCTTCCCAAAGTGACCAAAATATTTCTCGAAGAGTAGAAAATGCACACACAACTGACGTCATGACAACGACACTAACCAAATAAATATACATATATGTATATGTACACACATTTGTAAATACCCTAGCGCAGATCGGTATGGTTTTTTTCTTGGTATTGTTGTTGTGGTCATTAACCATTATTTGTTTCGTCGCTCTATAAGGAGTGTTGGGTTTCTTTTATTATTTGTAAAGTTTTTTCTTTTATTTTGTTCTTCTAATTTCGTTCTAACCTCAAATTTACTATGTGCAATTTTATTTTTTTTATAAATATAAATAGTTAACTTAAAACCATTTGTTGGGTATTAATTTGTATAGGTATATCTATTAATTTAATTTTACAATTTTCTGGATAAAACAAAGTAATCTTCATTTACATATTAGTGACATATTAATAGCTATTTCACATTTATTTATCTTCTTTCGACACTTGTTTTCTTTATATAATTTATTATTAGAGTTTTTCGCTGGAATTACCGCAAGTTTTTAAATACAGAAATAACGGGAAGCATGAATTATTGCGGGAACTCTCGGGAATTTTACTAACTACTGTTTGTAGCCTTGTTCATATTTATTCACAAATATCCACATACATACATATTTTAAAACAATCGTTATCGGTATTCTTTCTGAACCTTAAAATGCGATTTTGTTAGCTAAACCACGTTGAAAATCTCTAGATATGGCGACAAAATACTCAACAATGACCCACATTTTAAATAAAAGTGAAATATGATTTCCAAATCTGTCAAAAATTCCGTTTGTATGAATTTGTGTATGAAGAACTAATTTACCATATGAAATACATATGTAAAATTGCCCGCACAAAAATTTTATAGGCGAATCCAGCTTAAGAAAAATAAACGAACCTATCTTATAGTTCGTCCCGGTTGTGTTTATACCATTAAGGTCTATTGATAATTTGACATAAGCCACAATGAAATGTATGTATATGACTAGCTGCAAAAACAACAAATATAACTTTTAACTATTTCAATTATTTTTTCATTTAAAATAGTAACTATCAATTGTTATTTTTACTTACTGTTAAGCTTCGAGGCATACAAATTTAACAAAAATGATTTGTGGTTGATATAAAATCGGAAAATATAAATTTTTGATTATTATAAAGGTGGTACATATTTCAATGAGCATATGTGTATATGTGTTAATTTGAATTATTTTTAAAATCAGTTCGCAAAAAACGGGATGACTAATATAATTAACAGATTTTCTCGATGCGAAAACTTCTCATTTGCGTCAGAGTGTACTGTTTATTCACATAAATAAGGTATACATATATTAAAAACCTTGTAATCCGGCGGATGAATTTGCTGAATGATAATATCTTTGCTTTAAAATCTTGTAGAAACCCATTTTAAAAACATTCACGTTACATTTTTAACACATTTTCGACATTAGAAATAAATGTATGTATTATTTGTTTAATATAAGATAATTAATTTTGTTTATCATCATTCTGGAGAATTATAAAATTACCCCCAATAACATGAATAATAATTGAAAAGCTACACCTTTGGTATTAACTCGT
This sequence comes from Gymnocheta viridis, assembly GCA_956483585.1. Taxonomy (NCBI): domain Eukaryota; kingdom Metazoa; phylum Arthropoda; class Insecta; order Diptera; family Tachinidae; genus Gymnocheta; species Gymnocheta viridis. Next base: position 44,404,190 of record OY101440.1, on the reverse strand, counting down.
CAAAGATGTATTGTTGTTGCAAGTTGAAAACCGTCAAAAATTGCCCAGAACAGAGGTTAAGCAGTATGAAAACTAACGAATATACATACATACATACATATTGTACTTTTTCTAGTTAGTTTTATTTTTTTATAAACAGAATTTATGAGCGTTTTTTTAATCAAATCTACTTGTTCGTACATAGGACGGTATGCATATTTATATATTTTAATGTTCGGGCCTACATACATATATATGTATGTACATATGTATATATGTGAACCTCACATATACATACCAGGACCAGATCGTAACAGAATAATACTGCTACATGCATCTCTACAACAAAAACGTAAATTTGTTTATACAAAGTTTGGTAGTCTCAAGATGAAGACAACACAGCGCAAAATGATCATCATGATACTTGTATAGACGTTGGACTGGATCTTTATGATTAATAGAAATCAAAATCGAAAAAGGAGAGAAAAATTGGATTTTGTAATCGGATTAATCCTAACTGTTCCAGCAGTCCTTTGGAAAAACTTAATCTTGGCATTTTGCGTATGTGGTGGTAATTTTAATATGTAGGTATTTTCTACTTTTTTTTTTGCTATGTACATGCGATAGTTTACATAATAATGTATGTATGTATATGTATTTACTTTCCATCAAATTAAGATTGATCGGGGAACTTGTTTTTTAGCTGCAAAATATAATTTTATTCATAACAAGGCTAGCTAGTTTTTAAACATAGAAATACAAAAAAAAATGCTTCACAACACAAAACAAATTAAATACACATATGAATTTTATAATAGTTGAATATATGAATTTTTTTTTAGAAAATGATCTAGCGGATAGTTGGGATGTGGAAGATGATCCTGTAATAACTCCCGATGATGATGATATCGAAGACAATGACGATACTGAGGGTGAGGCAACACCTAAAGTTTCTAAGAAGAAATTGCCAAAAATTGAAGAATCACGAAGCAAAAAGGAACACGTAAATGTCGTATTCATTGGTCATGTTGGTAAGAGATGCTGGATTTTATGTAGACAAATTTTAGACAAATTTTATTTATTTATGCTAAACTTTAATTTTCAATTTCAGATGCTGGTAAATCAACAATTGGTGGCCAAATTATGGCTCTAACCGGTATGGTAGATAAACGTACTTTAGAAAAATATGAACGTGAAGCCCGTGAAAAATCTCGTGAAAGTTGGTATCTCTCGTGGGCCTTGGACACAAATCAAGAAGAACGTGACAAAGGTAAAACGGTGGAGGTGGGTCGTGCCTATTTTGAAACAGAACGTAAACATTTTACCATTTTGGATGCCCCTGGTCACAAGAGTTTTGTACCTAATATGATTGGTGGTGCTGCTCAGGCCGATTTAGCAGTTTTGGTTATTTCGGCGAGAAAAGGTGAATTCGAAACTGGTTTCGATCGAGGTGGGCAGACACGTGAACATGCTATGTTAGCCAAAACTGCGGGTGTCAAACATTTGGTTGTGCTGGTTAACAAAATGGATGATCCTACAGTCAATTGGGATGAGATACGTTACAACGAATGCAAAGACAAGATCCTTCCTTACCTCAAAAAATTAGGTTTTAATCCGGCCAAGGACTTAACTTTTATGCCGTGCTCAGGCTTAAGTGGAATTGGTCTGCGGGATCCCATACCAACCTCTCTTTGTCCTTGGTATTCTGGGCTTGCCTTTATTCCCTTTATTGATCTGTTGCCTTCACTTAATCGCAAAGCTGATGGTCCTTTCATTATGCCTATTGTGGATAAATACAAGGATATGGGAACAGTCGTTATGGGGAAAGTTGAATCGGGATGCGCGCGAAAGGGTCAGAACTTATTGGTGATGCCAAATAGAGTATGTAGAAGAAACTATTTTATATTTTAAACGGTTAATTTTCTATGCATTCCATATTTTTAGACTCAAGTAGCTGTCGATCAACTTTGGACTGATGATGATGAAGTAACATCTGTGGGTCCTGGCGAAAATGTTAAAATTAAACTGAAGGTTTGCTTTTATTTTTGAATCTTTTATGCTGTATTTTTTATTTGTATTTCATTTCATTGTAGGGCATTGAAGAGGAAGATGTTTCACCCGGTTTTGTTTTATGTGACGCCTCCAATCCTATAAAAACCGGCAAAGTTTTTGATGCTCAAGTAGTTATTTTAGAGCATAAATCAATTATCTGTGCTGGTTATTCAGCTGTTATGCATATACATTGTGCAGCCGAAGAAGTAACCGTTAAGGTAAATCGTTTATTAATAAAAATTTTTTCAATAAACTACAAACTTGTAAAAAATATATAAAGAATCTGTGTTCCTTAATGTACTATAATATTCGTTTTGTTTTTGCAGGCCCTCATCTGCTTGGTTGACAAAAAAACCGGCGATAAATCAAAATCACGTCCAAGATTCGTTAAACAAGATCAGGTGGCTATTATGAGAATTGAATGTTCCGGAATGATTTGCTTAGAACAATTTAAACTATTCCCTCAAATGGGAAGATTTACCCTTAGAGACGAAAGTAAGTTTAAAATGAAGTTTTTTTATTTTTACGTTTTAGCTAACAGTTTTTTTTTTCTAATTTTAGATAAAACTATTGCTATTGGCAAAGTATTGAAGGTGGTCGAGTAAATTTAGCCAAGCTTAATTTGTTTTTAATTTTTATTGAGTGCTTGAAGCCCCGCCTTTTTAATAAAAACACAAAAAACAAACAAGAATTAAGATCTAATTTTACAAGGCTTTTTTTAAGCCCAGCCGTCAAATAGGAAAAAAAATTAAAAAAGAAACTTTAAATGATTTAAAAACACACACTCACACAAATCCACAACCTATTATTAAAAACAAAAAATGAACTTTATTAACGAAACGAACGAAAAACAAGGATCATTATCAAATAAATAAATAAACAAACAAAAAAAGTAAAGAGAATCGTCGTGTATAAATATATACATATATATATATATTATATAATTACTATTAAATATTTAAAAACACAATTAAAAAAAATATTATATTGTATGATTACCTTTATAAAGATTTTGATTTAAATTATAACAAAAGAAGGAGAAAGAAAAACTATACGCAACAACAATTGGTTAAAAAAAAGAGTGACGATGATGAAAAACAACAAACAATTAATATATAAAATGAAAAAGAAACTATGTACTTTCAACTTTCAACTAAACTTAAAGAAAAACCAAGGTATACAAAAACATTTTATTTTGCATCATATAAAATATTTGTATTTAATTCGATATTAATTTTTGTGTATCAAACAATGGCATTCTTTTAAGTTTTTTTGTTTTCAATTGAAAAATTAAGCATTAAAAAATTAAAGCAAATGAAACATTAAAAAAGAGCGATAACACCTCACTGCATTATAAAAAAATTATAAAGAAAATAAATTAACAATAATCACTAAATGAAAAAAGGAAACAAACATTACGTTAAGCAATTTGCAAAGACCTAAAATAACATTAAATTTTTAGGTTTGTCTCCATTATTCCTGTCCCGATGCTAATCTATATTTTATATTAATTCTTATTAAAAAAAATATTGAAATTGTTGAAGCATTTTGTGTTTAGTTGTGTCGGTCATGAACTACCTATTTCAATTGAAGTTTGTTTTAGTTCTAGAACCATTCCAAGAACAACGGAAACTTTTTTAGTGTGCCATACACTATAAATGAAGATTGTCGTTAACCATTCCAAAAACAAGAAAAACAATTTTCTTTTTTTCAACTTTTCATCCTTGAAGAATATACATAGATAAATAATGCTGATAAGACTCTTCATCACAGATGCGCGATTCGGTAATTTGTTTAAGGACATTGTACATAAAAGATTTTGCATCATGGTTGTTTCTAAAATATATAAAATTTGTGCAATAATTGATACTCATACTGTTTCAATATCAAGAGAATATATTTGTAAATTAATAACGGACCTGATTGTGAAAATATGTGGTACAGAGATAGAGTCACGGAAAGCAGCCGGATGAATCACTTATCTATCAATTGCTGCACACAGAAATAGTTATTGAGAAATGCGAAGCGCTTTGCATCATTTCAAATAGTATGAAGGAGGCAAAATGCAAAACCGCTTTCATTTGTAGAAATAACGAGTATTCCAATTGGTGTGAATAAAACTGCCATTGAAATTTTCGATCAGTAAAATGCTTGTGATTTTCAATCATCCACAGACGAAAAAGCAGCAAAAGCTGTAAAACCCCCGAATAAGCCAGTGAATTTAGTTGATGATGCCCCGGGAAGGGAAAAAAACCAGTGGTCAAGGAGGTGAATATTAAAATTAAAATGGGGCGCCTTACTTAATTAACTGCCTGTCCCACGATCTCAAAACAATTCTTTCGTACAAATATATTTAAAACAGAAAGAATGTTTTCGACATAGTGGGATAAGCCAGAATGTAAAGTTTTGAACTTAAAATTGAATATTTAACCAAATTCTTCCAAAAGTGAAACGAAAGATAAAAATTTAGCATTTTAGAAAATTAATAATGCTTATTGCCTTTATTTTTGTTTGAATAAAGCGATCAATCGATATCTTAGTCATGTAGTTAAAATTAACTAAGTTACAATATGTAAGACAACAATAAAATAAAATAATGATTTACAACATTTGTTTCACGATTATGAATATCCACCGAACATTTGTGTTCGCAGCCAGTAACTGAAAATGTGTGTTCGTCTGAAATGCACTAACTAGCCACAGGAATTGAGAACTCTCAGTTGCCTGTTCCTATTCGTAATATTGTGTTTAGCTACTAGCAACTCAAGCAACTTTAATTTGCCATCCATGATCGACCCCTTAAAGATAACAAGATCGGGTTTTTTGGGCTCCATTGAATTGAGTACGATTTGATGCAATAATGTTGCAGACCATTTAGTAACCATTGGAGATGATATTTGATATGTGGCCTTGTCAGTCGACATCTTCATTCAAAATCAATATGATGTGATGGAAATCAGATACAATTTATGATTTTTTGTTTGTGAATAATGTATGAGTTTGACGATTTTATAGAGAATATAATTGTTCCAAGTGTTTTAGTTGCCTGACTGAATCTTTCAATAGAACTATGCATATGGGTACTTCATGACTGAAAAACTGTGATCCAATTCGTACACCATTATGTTGCATTAGTTTGTTTATTATTCATAATTTTTATCAAGTTTTATATACATACTATATTTTTTAAATACTTGCTTATACAGTATGCTTGCTCGTCTAGACGTCTAGAAAATTTGTTTAGAAATTTGTTCGAGGAACGCATTTTTATAAACAATAATATTTTCCGAAAGTTTTTAATAGTAAGTGAAATACGATTATATACAAAATTTTCATTTTGTAATCGAAATACCCAATAGGTACCCAGTACTAATCATTCATGAAAAAAATCTAAAATCGGGTATGTACAGAAATCACTTTTAAAAACGAAACGAATTAAAACCTGAAAAATGTATGATGTACTCATTATTTTCTTTTTGTGTAAATTTTAAAATATGTTTTTAATCAAATTTTCAAACAGTTTTGATAAATTTTTTTTCGAAATTCATTTAAGTTGTGTTCGTTCGAAATTCATCGCCCTTTTCTAAAACGTTAATTTTGAAATCGAGTGATTTTCATCGCATACCTGTATGTAATATATATCTTCTTCATAAAATAGTCGTCGAAACAGTGCGACATGCTTCCCAGAAATCTTCGTTACATATTTTTGTAAATGTTTAAATAATTTTCTTTAAAATGTTAAGAAGACTGTAATATATTAATACGAAAACTATTAATACATATTTTACAAATATTTATATTCATTATTTTAAAAATTTTTAACTAAAAAAAAGAAAATTCAAAAACATGCATTAAAAAAATATTTTTTAATAAAAATTGCATCAAATATTCTCAAAAAAATATAATATTTTAATCGTGTATTTTTATGAATATACTAGTGGTCGGATTCTGGTAGATTTTCGAGCAAACCCACAACCTCTGCTGTATAACGTTATGCATCCAATTTTCAAAGGTTTCGGCGGTTGTTTTTAAAATTGTCCAGATTTGTGGAACACCCGTCCGTCCTAAGGCCTTGTTGACATTTGATAATCGCTTTCAAGAAAGATAAACTTTAAGGTAATTCGAGGCAGATTTTTCGATAATTATATTTTTTTTTGTGAAGTAGTTTTTTTATAATTTTAGATTTTTTGAATTTTCGATTAGTTTAAAGAAAATTTTTATTTAATAAAGGGGTTTTAGTAACTACTTTTTTTAAATATAAAAATCGTAAGATCAATGGCAGTCGGTAGACTAAGACATGGAAAATGTCAAGTGATTGTCAACACTAGTCAATTGTTGCCGGCAGCAAATGGAAATTTTGTTACGAGGTCCTGTAAAGAACCATTTTTTTTACAAAACTTTTTGGCAAAATGGATAAAGTCTACCTAACATTGTAAACTTTGAGGTTTTAGATGAGGTAGCAACCAAGGAATTTTGGACGAAACAATTAGAATAACTTATTTTTGATTATAAATAAAAAATTTAATGCTTCTGTAATCTTTATTAAACCCGTCCGTTTGCACACTTATACTTTTTTCGACTTATTTTAATCCCACCTTCCCTTAAACCCATATTTAAAGCCCAGATTGTTTCTGGCATGCATTTGGCTTGTTGCATTTCCGATTTATAATATATTTTTAAATCCAAAGTAAAATTTATAATATTAACAGCTTTAAAAGTTTAATAATAAAACAGAAAAATATTTAAAAAGAAATGTATATCCATTTAATAATTAAAATATGAATACATACAAACAATTGGTTAATAAAATTAACTTTAAAAAACAACAATTCTTCAATGCATTTTTTCCTTACAACATTACAACAAGTAAAGAAACCCCATTATTTAAAAACACACACACACACATTTTTTATAGTTAACAAATTTATTCTTGTTTCAATTAAAAAACTTGTATTTAATATTTTTTATCAATTGTGAATATATTTATGGTTGAAATAAATACTAAAGAGGGACCGTATTCACAAACGATTGCCAAATTTGAAAACAAATTTTCGTTGCAAAATTCTTAATTTGAACTTTAATAATCGTTTATGAATATGGCCCAAATAATTAAATTGAATATGTTTCTAAATAATTCATTTATTTAGTAAATTAAAATTTAATCATGGAGAAAAAGCGATTATTTATACACTGAAAAAAAAGAAAGAAATAATATAGATATGCCTAAAACTAGCGATAATAAAAAACAAAAAATTTTTTATTAATAAAAAATAAAACAAACAAATTAAAAAATTATATCATAAAGTCTTGAGAAATATTGCCCAAGCAATTATTTTTACTGCATTCGATTTCCATTGCAAAGGCAAGTTTCGTTTAGAAAAATTATTTAATAAATATTCGAATCTGATATATTTTCGAACAAATAGCAGATGTATTTTCTATTGGTGCTAGTTTACACCAAGCAAGTTTTTCTACTTTTATGTTTAGACATAAGACTTTTTAATCTAGACATTATTTGATTTTTGTTTTACGAGTATTTTCTTTAATTATCCTTTGGAAAGAAAACTGTCTAAATGTAAAGCCTCTATTTATAAACGATTACTAAAGTTCAAGGAATATTCAACAATGTTGTTATATGGAATTTGATGGGTAAAGTGCTGTTGTTGTAACACGAGTGGGAAAAATTGTATAGATAATTTCTGTCAAAAAAAGCACACACATTTTCTGATCGACTTGCTGACTAGGATTACAAAAACAACACTTAGTTGGTTTTAAGAATTAGAGACTAATCGTCGCTTTCGATAATGAACAAAGTGTTTATATTGTAAACACGTGACTGAGTAGCTCGTTATCGAAAGCAACACTTACACCTCTGTATTTCCGTACAAAACTAACTTAAACTTTAATAATCGATTATAAAACGAAGCATTCTTTATATTGAAACATCTCGTTTAAATCGCAAGAGAGTTACGCCTGCTCATCCATAGAATACAGTGCAGATTGTTTTGACACTTTCTCAGCAGCAGAACCTGCCGATTGTGCTTGAATAAATCAATTTCGTTGGGTTTTCATGAACTCATGCATCAGTTGTGCAAAGCATTTCCTTTTGTCAATTATCTGGAATAACATCCTGTATTTTGTATTGAATACATCAGTTTTTCGAAATTTTTAAATTTTGTACTCAATAAATTATTTACAAAATAAGACAGATTTTACTTTTACTTTACTAATTTATTTATAACAATTTTTAGATTTCTTATTGAGAGGAGTCACACACAAATTCAATGCATACCATTTTTTGTGCTGAACTGAATTCAACTGCAAAATTTTTATTCAAGGAGATTGGATATCGCACCGTTCTTGTGATTGATGTGGATCGTGGCAAATCGTAAGTAATATTTTTCTTCTACATAGTATTTCGTAAGCATGCAAGTGTGAAAAAGATCTGCGTGAGTGATCGATCGATCGTTCATAAGAAAATTGTTCGGCGAATATTTTTTTATTGAAACAAATTAGACAAGTGGTATTAATGGAAGAATTTTTTGTTATTTGTCATCTGTCTAAATGACTCCGAAATATTACGTGATTTATTTTTGTTCACCTAAATAACATACCGTCCACAACTGCAATTAATGCTGATATAATATGAGAGAGAACGTCGGCAGAATAGCTAAACTAAATTGCCAAAATTTATCTTCATGTCATACAAGATGAAAACGTATTTTTACTTTTGTTATATTTCATTTTGTGCAATTACTCATTAAGTAAACATATACATACCAACCATATCTCCAAAATTACCCAAATTTTTCTTAAAATACATTTCAAACCCCAATTATTTTTTTATGAATAATACAGATAAATTTTATAAAAAACAAGGAATTTTTGTTTTATGACATATCATATCATAAATGGAGGTCTCCACGTGCAATAAACCTAGAAATACTTATTCGACTGTCAAATTCTATTGCCAACACAATATGTTCACGTGTGGACCGCAGAAACATTTTTTAAATGAAATAAAGAATATAAAATCAGTTTCAGTTTTGGCAACACCAAAATCCTTGTTGAAATGTTTATTAATTCATATTCTTATTACCATTCGACAAATTTTAAATAAGATTTGTTATCAAAAAAAAAATAACTGAATCAAGCTCAGAAAACACTGAAGCTAATGTATTTATTCACAGTGAAATTTTTAGATTTATGTCCAATGCGCACTAAGTGTTCTCCACCTAAAAATATAAACTTGTACATGCATATATTTGTGACGTCATGCTGCCGACGTTATTGCTTATGTTCGGAAATAAATAATGTGCGTGGAGACGTCACGTAAGATTGTTGTGATAAGATTTATTATAACAACGATTTTATAATAATTATTATAACACTAATTTGAAGTCTCTGCGATTGAATTTGGCGTTCCTTGAGAGAAAAATACCAGATATTATTTCAGGTGTAAACTCTATGTAACTAACCAAAAGCAAGACATTTTGAAAATAATATACTTACATTTACATAATATAATTGGGGGATTCACACGGTGTCCTATTAAGTCTTATTGTCATGATGTCTTAATATTTATAAAAATAGGTGTGGCACTCTGGGACTGCCGCGGCAAAGCTATTGCATAGAATTTCTTATCAACTTATGCAATTATAATTATTTATTTATTTTTTATTTATGCACTATTTTTTTTCTTTGATATTAATTCAAGTTTTTTCTTTGATATTAAATCAAGTTACACTTTTTGAGCGTGTTGACCGATAAGAAAACAAATTTTTTTCTTTTATGGAATAAATGAGAAGTTAATATCGTTTAAAATATTTTTATTATCTTACAATACGAGTACATGTAGGTTATTCAGGAATTTTTATCATTGAAATTATAGGTAACTGAAATATGAAACATAAGTTTGAGAATTGTCTGTTTGTATGTGTATATCATTTTTTGTCAACCACGATTGCTCTTAAGTACGCCATTTTGTGTTTTCCTACATGTAAAAACCTGTTCTGGCAATACTGTATGTTAATGAAATCAATAGCTAAGCGATTCAAATACTTAAAAAACAAAAGACTTAAGAAACTAAGTTAGTGTTAGGTTTTTTTCATTACGGAATTTCTTGATTCGGTCGCCGCGCTCAAAGCCCGCGATAAAAGCTATGCAATAGCTTAAAAATTGTTGTTGTGCTTCAACCAAAAAAGTCATAAAATAATAAGAATTTTTTGGTATGTTTATTGTTTTGTCATACCCAAACAGTTGAGGAGTGTGAAAGAAATTACATACTACTTGTCTTCCTCGTCATGTTTTTTTTTTTCATTTTATTATTTTAAAACATATAGTTTTATGACCACCATATGAATCCCTCAAATAATAATAATTTTGAAAATAGTCTTAAGTCAAAATTAAGAATAAAATGAACTTGTCAGTTATTTCACACCACAATACTTTAAACTACATTATTTAAATATAATGTTCACCATATTTCCCATTTAATATAAACCATTAAAAATATCTCCACTGACTTAGAATATTTTCAAAATTATAGCCTTATTATTATTTCTTAGTAAATATATTTAGCAGAATGTTGCTGGCATAAGTTTCTTTAATTTATTTTCATAAAAAAATGTGTATAAATTGTATAGTTCATAGGACTAAAAAAATATAAAATTCATCTTATTTATTACTTAAACAAATAGTTTAACATTTTATAAATTACTACTTTTTGGCTAATAACGGTGTTATAGGCTTATTTCTACGCTCGCGATCCTCTAAATGTTGCGCTTCCCTCTCGCCATAGAAATCTAAATGGCGGCCATGATACCAAACCAGAATATCGAAAGCTACACCTATCGCAGTGAAAGCTGCAAAAATGGACATGTAAATTTTTATGCTTCGATTTGAAAAGATGTGTCGTCTACTTACAAAATGCCGTTATATTTACCAAATACCGAAAGGATGTTTGATCATATATTTGACAATTTCCATTGCCACTGCAAGTTTTGGTCCATTTTAAGCAAGTTGAATCGATAATACGTCCAAAAATAATAGGACCCGGTATAAGAGCCAACAAACTTACCATCATTAGAGACAAACCCTGCGCAAAAGATTTATCCTCTGTTGAAACTGATCTATAGTTAACCAATAGATTTCCAATGCGACCCGAGGCACCAAACCAATTGACTATCATTGAGGCTACCGAAAACGTCCAAAAGGCGACATTGCAACCTTTCAGACAAACACCGGGCTTAAGAACATTAGCCAATTCATCTGCGGAACGACGCGCTCTTGAAACTAGTCCTACCTCTGGGACTATGCTATATGCAGTAGTGTCATCACTTCCTAAAGTTGGCGAGTATTGTAACAGTTTTGCAGTTGCACTGTCTTCACGAACGCTTGTACTGGCTGGCCTAAAAGTGGTTGTAGGATTTAAAATGGTAGTTGCTAATAATGGTTCTATCAACTTTTGTATGATGGAACTCGTTGTTATAGGATATATTGTTGCTAAGCTGGCAGTTGTTGTAAGCTCTTGTTCCGTGTTGGATGCCATCAGATCTGTGTTCAAACAGGAACAATTTGAATAGTGCTAAAGAACGAGTATTTGTTTAATTAAGTAGGAAATATTTTGTAGATAGGAAATCAAGAAAAACTGACTTTATCTCTGATTAAACAATTTGTAAAAATTCTATCAGCCATTATCTACAACATTTTTTTTTTCGTCGAATATTTCATAATTGTATGTATAACAACATTGTTTATCCAGACATTATGGCTCTTAAAATGGCCCTCAATTAAAGTGGTTATACCGTACTGAGTGTCAATCCAAACAATTCCAAGCTGGTACGGGTTTCTAACGGTTACACAATACTATCAGGAATTTTAATAGATAATACAGATGTCAAGTGTCTCGTTATCGATTTTGGAAAAGACAATATTGTGCAATGTACTTGTAAAATTATTTTAGAGACTTGTGACTTGTTATTCACAAATTCAGTGTTGATAATTCGCTTTAAAGAAGCTTAAGTTTATTATAAGTATTTTACTTCTTTACTTTATTTAATTTGAAAGTTTACTAACCTTCTGTTAGTCTGAACTTAATATTTAATTGGAAGTTAAAAATGTTCATTAACAATAAAAAAATTTAGTTAACTTATAGTTATCAACTATTGTGAATCACATCAGGAATTTATTTTTGGGAAATGCAAAAAATAATAATACCATCACCCAAGGACATCTGAGCACGATTAAAAATTTAAACTCAGGAAATATTTCAGTTAACTTTATTTAAAAGTTAAATCTTAACAGAGCTTCGTCTTAATGAGTTTTCATTAACCAAAGTTAAAGTTTTGAGTTTAGTGTTAAACTCAAGTTAACTCTTTTATTGTTAATGGCCCTAAGACAATACTGGCGGCTTTGAGAGAAGAAACTGTAAATAATTGTGAAAACGTTTATGCATGTAAAGTTTAGAATAATAGAATCGTTGTTGTCGACTTTGACGAGGATGCCCCAATAAATTTATTGGAAATGTAATTTATAATCAGTTTAGTGGCCGTGAGCTCGATCATCGAACTTCGGTTATCGACAAAGTCTTTACAGTTTGTGTTTTTGTATAATTAAGGGATAGAAAGTCGACAGATCTACTAGTCATATTTAATCTGGGAAATCTTTTCGACACTGAGTATTTGGCGGGAATCGCATGTTCGATTCCCCTAGATTGATGGACTAGCATACCACCAAGCAGGCCTGTCAGGTGCTTTTTACCGCTGTCCCCAGAAAATTTTAAAAATTCTCCAAGTATATGAATAAAAAAATTTTCAAACCCCCAATACTGGCAGCTCTGCAACTAGTCTACCGAGACTTACTGCCTATCTCACGATGTCGAAAGAATTCTTGAACTTATATATCAAAGTATGCCAAACATTACTACACCAGATTTTAATATCGGAACGCTGACGAACACATTGATATTATTCTATTCAAGATGGCTGACGACCAATAGTTTAACTTGCTTCATTATTAAGCTAATGAAGCGGTTTAAACTAGAGTTGGGCAAAATCGTTCCTTTTATGGAATCGTTCCGACCGATCCGATAGATAAAAGGAACTAGGTCGTTCATTTCGTTCATTGTTCCTTTTTTACTTTGAACAGTGTAGAAACGAGTTAAATTCTCTGTCGCTCCTAAAAACGTCAAGAAACATTTGTTATTGCTTGTTTTCATTTTCTGGCTATACTAAAAAAGTTCTGAAAGTGCTTTCTTAAAATATTTGAAATAAATAATAACTGTTATAAAATAAATTGTAAATATAATAATATCTATTAAGTCCGCAACACTCATATCTACATAAAAACTCAACCTTGTAACAAACAGTATTCATGAATCAACGAATTGCCCGCATATCCGTCAATAATATAAAATTGGTGTTGACATTTCATACTGATTTTGACATTTATCAGAACAAGTTAATGATTCCTCGAGATGGTTTGCAATTGCGGAACGAGAAACGATAAAAAAGGAACGTTTGGATCTGTCTGCGTCGTTTCAATTAGGGAATCGTTCAATCGAAGTAGGTCGGAACGAACAACTCTAGTTTAAACGATTTTTCTTCTAATTACCTTTAAATCCGCGTTGTATTTCTGACAACCCGCATGACAGGCTGAGAAATATGTGGTCTCTGTTGCCTCGTGACAAATGGGAGAATATGGCACATCATCGCATGCACAATTAATATTACAGCTTGCACTCAAATTTAATCTGTTATCAATAAAAATACAAATTATAATAAGTTCACTCAAAAAAAAAACTTGCAACTTACTTGCCACCAGCTTGATCTAAAGAAACCGTGTCTTTACAATACATGAACATATACGATATTTGACCCAGTATATAAACAAAACCCACTATTACATTCCACATTAGCACCTTACTAGGTGAAGGTTTCGTTTTCGTTATAATCAAACCGGAACCAATCAAACCAATTACCATGCCAATTATTGACGCTGGCCCCACAATAATTGTAGCACTTTGAGCATTTTTATGAAACTGAACTTCCATGTATTTGGTTAAAAATGTCATGTAACCGGCTGCACCCAGAATGTAGAAAACAGCCGAAATGATGTTGAACATTAAAAGTTTGTTGCGCAGCAAGCGCATGAGAGCCTTCGGAAAGTCTTTAAAGTGGGTTAAATTAAATGGAAATATATTTTTTGTAAACAAAGCAGCAGTAGTATACCTTTGAGAGTTGGAAAATCAGAAGTTGCCGCTACTAGAGTATCTAGTGTAGCATTTGAGGAGAAACTTCTGCCCAATGGCAGGCCTCCTTCATTCATTTGTAGTTCTTCATGCCTCAAAACTTGTGGCATATGGGAGTTATGCAATTTTTTTGTCTTCTTGGGTAATTCCTTGGGAAATAGACCAATTAACCCGGACAATAAAACCATTAGAGTGCCCAATATGATCCAACCAAACCACCAAGCGCCCAACCATCTTGGATCCTTATTATCGATTAAAGGCGTCTTGCTCGGATCAATAAACATATTTAAAGACAAATAACCTAAGAAAAACATTTAAAAAAGTTATATATTTATTTAATAACAATTACGCGCACGAAGATACCCAAATTTATGTACATCAATATTTTGTAGTGAAAAAAGCTTTCAAACAGTTTGATTATCTTCGTGAGCGTACAGAAGCAGCTACAATGTTATAATTTACCAATAAAAAATCCCATTATGGGACCAATCATTCTCAGTGACATGGCCACTGCCATTATTAGAGGCGTATTGGTTTTCTTGGTATTATCATCTAGATAAGTTTGACCCAACGAATAGTAAAGAGTATTGCCCACACCAAGTAGAAATTGGGAGAGAAATATTAATAACAGAGGCACCACCGATAGTAACGATTCACAGTCCTGGGTAGACTTCAAAGCGCCACACAATTGCTGAGAATTTTTAATGGTGGCATTCTGTATGTTGTAAATAAAGAATTAAAAAAATTTATTATATTGAGTTTAGTATTCTACGAGTAAATGTAGTTAAATTTAAATGTATGCTTTTAAACTTGAGAAAATTATCCAGTAAAAATTGCTAATTTTACTTAACGACTTTTTGAATTTCAGTAATGGCGTTTTTTTCTAGAAAAAACTGGAACATTTCTTGCCTTTTTTATTGAAAATTTGCATTATAACATTTTTTTTTTTGAAATAGTGACTTTATTAGAAATTATTATATCATCACTTACAATGCAAAAATTTTTTCTTAAGAAAACTTTAAATAGCAATTTTTTGATAAAAAGTAAAATAAATGTTAAATTTTTTTTAGAAAAGAAAACGACATAGGTGTTCGGCGGGTTAATCGGATTCGCGTTCGTCTAAAAATTTAAGAAATTATGCCGAGACAATCTTTCGTTGTCTGGCACCGATGAAATTCAATATTTTTTAAACTTTTTTCAAAGCTTGATATTTTTAAAATTTTCAATTCTTGTTTCAATTAGATATTTATTCCTGTCGCGATCAAAGTGTGACATTTTTGTTTCAATGAAGTATTAATTCTTGAAATTGGTATCGTGAAGTTCATGTGAACTTTCTTCCCGCGCTATCAGTTATCCCTGAATGTAAAAAAAGGGAAGAAGATTTGTAAAGCTTAAAAATGCAACCAAATCTTTTGATTTGGTAAATGATTCTCTGCAGCCGAATAAAAATTCTTTAGTATATCACCAAAATAAAACTCAGTGCATGTGTGCAAGAGTATCCATTTATCTGACTTTTGGTTTTGTTCGCGTAAGAAATTATTCGATTTTGGGATTTTAAAATTGCTCGATTAATCGAGTAAGGGCTCTAAATAATTTGAATAATTCAAAAATTTCAAATAATTGTATCCAATGGAAGAAATATACATACATACGAGTATGTGTTTGATTTGATTATATTAATAAACAAAACAGACACAATAAAACAAGTATTTATTTAGTTAAAAATAAACAATAAAATGACAGTTCTTTTGTACTGCGTATAAAGTTCTAAGACTTTAAAAAAATAATAGTATGTATATCAGAAAATATGTTTAATGGAAAATTGTACTGTTGACCAGATTTGAATCACATCTTAAAAAAAAGGCTTTTAAAAATAGTGCACAGTTTAGATGTTTGCTACTTAAACAGTTTTTAAGCTATTGCATAGCTTTTATCGCGGGCTTTGAGCGAGGCGACCGAATCAAGAAATTCCGTAACGAAAAAACCTAACACTAAGTTTGTTTCTTAAGTCTTTTGTTTTTTAAGTATTTGAATGTCCTAGCGTATGTTAAACCCTAAAGTATGCTATTGATTTCATTAACATACAGTATTGCCAGAACAGGTTTTTACATGTAGGAAAACAAAATGGCGTACTTAAGAGCAATCGTGGTTGACAAAAAATGATATACACATACAAACAGACAATTCGTAAGTTTTTAAGCGGTATTTTCCAGATATTCAGAGGATATCAAGTCTCAAACTTATGTTTCTTATTTCAGTTACCTATAGTTTCAATGATAAAAATTTCTGAATAACATAGATGTATTGTAAGATAATAAAAATATTTTAAACGATATTAACTTCTCATTTATTCAATAAAAGAAAAAAATTTGTTTTCTTATCGGTCACCACGCTCAAAAAGTGTAACTTGAATTAATATCAAAGAAAAAACGAATTAATATCAAAGAAAGAAAAAAATACTGCATAAATAAAAAATAAATAAATAATTATAATTGCATAAGTTGATAAAAAATGCTATGCAATAGCTTTGCCGCGGCAATCCCCGAGTACCACACGTCTTTTTTGTTTTGCTTGAGCTTGAGGTTGAAAATACCCTTTCACTTAAAGTAGGTGTTGGTGATAGCGATAGATTGCAATAAAAAGATTTTCTAGTTTTTTGATCTTTTCTTTGTCTCATCTAAATACATGAAATCATCTATTGTAATAACACTGTGCTCATACAATTTCATTGCAAACTCTTTGGTTTCAGCTTTCGAGCTTGGGGAGCCTTGCTGAATTAAAATAAAGAATAAGTGTACTAAGTACGTTAATTCGGCTCTTGTTTATTCTGGCCTTATGCTTGCCTTAAGGAAAAGGAATTATTCGCCTTTTAAAAAATTGTTGATTAAGAACTTTATTATTTCATCCAAACCAATTAATGCCGCGGAATCTTTACTGATCTTTTTTAAAGCCACGTCCAACAGTCGCAAAGCATTATTTATTGCTGAAAGTATCAAAATTTCCTTGTCTGTAAAAATAGGTAACCCATCTGACAGTAATCTGACAGAGCATGGTTTACACATTTATAAAATATTTTCAAAAGTATGTGTAATGAAAATAAATACAGAAGGCAATAACAAGTAATTTATTTTTAAGATATTTAATTAATTATGAACCTAAAAAAATATTTTTTTATTAAAAAAAGACGAAAACTAAGAAATTAATTTGGCTCGATTACTTGACATCAATTGTTCGAGTTATTCGTTAATCGAAATTAAATATTTTCATTATTCGATCAAATGATGGAAAAACTACTCGATTAATCGAACAAAGATTAATCGAGTGGATAATCTAGTGTGTAACAAGAACGTGCATACTCTGTACAAAGAGGTTTTGCAGGGAATTATTATTAAGAATATTTACTATTTACTGAAGAAATTACATGATATTTTTATTCAGTTCGCCCGCAAAAAAATAATTGGGAAAAACCAAGGGAAAAGTTGAAAAATCCCCAATTTTCGTGGGAGTTATTCACGATTTTTACATCAGGGAAAAGGGAAATACTTCGAGAAAAGAAATATTCATGATAGACGTGATTGTAAGGCAGTTAATATTAATTCTTGCGCGAAAATCCTCAAAAGAGAGTTTCAGAAATTTCCAATTCCTGCGAACGACATGGTGCTATTTTGAACTGGAGTAGGCCAGGGAATGTGAATGAACTGAATAAACAAGTGTGAGTATCAGGCGCATACTCAGCTTGAGCTTTCGAGGGGGAAGAAATTAAAAAAATATTTTAATTTTTGCTAATGTGTTTTCAACAAGACGGTGTCAGATTAAGAATTTCCTTTATTATTCTGTCGCTGAACATGCTATTAAGCATCATTGAACATTTGTCTTTTACCATTTTTTGTCAACAAGCTCACGATCACTCTCGCACAAAAAAAACTTTATCTAAAAGCCAATATCAATTTTACTACTAACATTTCATCAATAAGCGTAACAATAGTTAATATCTAGATGTTACTGATGATGCTGTTGTTGTTACTTGATTGTGACGCTGACAATGACAATGTCACTATTACAGTTTTTTATTTGTATAATATGCACAAATGAATCTAAAAAAAGTACAATAACAATAGAATTATATTCATTGTATTGTAATAATAGTAATAAACTATTATTTTTGAATATCTAATCAGAGATTCTCACTCAACCAAGCTCTAATTTTGGAAAAAAATATTGTTTAAAACTTATATATATGTATGTAGTATTTTATGTAAAAAAGAACATTTTGCTTTGATCACTAAACATCTGCATCAAAACATTTGCTTTTCAATTCACAGTAATTCATAACACTTAGAACCAAATACAGTCTATAGTAAACTAACTACGTACGGGGCTATGTCATTATATTTCTATGAACAATTCCTAATTAAACCGCCAGTAGTACATAACTGTGAATTTTGGCCTCAAACTTACTCACTTCTATTGCTAGAATACAAAGCAAAACAAGTTAAATAAAAATAATACGAAATTTTAAGGGAATTAACTCATGTTTTGTTTAAAGAGAATCAAAACGTCAATTGAATTGTTTTTCTCAAATCAAAAAGCACACATATAAAAACAAAAAAGACTAATTGTAAAACACACAAATTATTTAAATGAAATAAATGAGAAATGTGGTTTGTTGGAATTGTATGAAAAAAACAAAGCCTGTCTTAAAGCAATATGTATGTACATATAGAATAATACAGGTAGTGTCGAAGCGTTAATGGACTTTTTTTTGGGTTCGGGTCTGTCAAAATTTGATTATGTATTACTAACATCCATACTACTAAAAAAACACCCTTTAACATTTGTTTCAAATGCAAATAAGAAAAGGAAAAGAAACAAAATTCTTTATATAACAGAAAATGCAACCATTTTGCAATTTTTCTTTTGTGCTTTTTGACAGATTCGAACCTAAAAGTAGTGAATTGAATTAAACTAAGTTAAATTATTTTAAAATTAAATCACACTAAATTAATCGAAATTAAATTAGTCTAAATTAAATTAAATCGAATTATTCTAGAATAACTAATCAAAGCATTCTAAATTACTTTAAACCATAATAATTAATAATCAATAATCATAATTAAATTAATCTACGTTAAATCAAATTAATCTGAATTAAATTAATTTAAACTGTAGAAATTAATTTAATTTAACTTTTATATTTACATATGCATGTACATATGTGTGTATGTATGTACTAAATAATAGAGTAAATCAAATGAAATATTCATTAAAAATATCAATATTTGCAAAAGTACGTATTAAAATGGGTCACACAAATACATCAAAACAAAAGAAGAAATATATTACTAAACATTCCTTGCTTAATCTTGTTTAAATCATCTCTTACTCGTACAAGCTAAAATGATTTATTGTTTTCTCTCTCCACACATTTGTTTTACTACTCATGTTGATGATTTGATTTGTAAATCATTCTTGTTATTCTATTCTCTGTTTCGATAGATTTGTTTTGTAAACTTTAAAACAAAAATAAAGCACGATTTGAAAAAAATATGAAATGATTTAAGCGACTTTTAAATGCATTTGTGCAGATGACTAGTGTTCACCTACAACCAATGATATGGTCACATTTTCTCCATCCATATTTTCATAATATTCTTTGGTCAATTCCAAGGCATCTTGACCAGCTCCATAGATAAAGTGTGGCAGAGCCAATATGAAACAGGATAAGCCGCAAAATACAATACCCCAAGCAATCCAGCGTGGACGATTTCTTTGGCCACCAATATACGATAATATAAGCGATAATAAAATCTGTGATATTTCATTACCACTGAGAACTATACCTGGAAAGGAAATTCACAGTTATCTTCATTAACTTATTTATTAAATCAATTAATAAAACAGTATTTTTATTATATTATTATTTTATTATTTAGAGTTATTATTATTTTAGTTATAAAAAGTTTACTTTAAATTAAGCATTTAACTATTTTATATTATATTCAACTATTTATAATTGTAAAGAGCTTCTGTTATCATTCTTCACTGTAGTTGTTAAAGGATAATTGTGTATGTGTGTGTGTTTGTAAACGTATACCAACCTGTTGTCTGGCTGGGTATTTTAAATACTTTCTCAATTGTTGTTAACGTGACTATAAAATACATGTATGACATGGCTTGTATGCAGCCCAACAAACCATATACAGCCATAAACATTTTTGTTGTGGCATAACGTTGCATCCACACTGGATGCCATTTGGCTAAACCACATAAATAGTGACCAGGACGTTGACGTAGCTTTGTCGCTGGCATTTTGTATCTGTAAATGAAAAAAACTAAAATTTTAAATACATGTAAACAAAAGCTTTGGGAAATATATATTAACAAGGCAAGATTTTCTATGTCATTTGCCATTTTCTTCAATTACATATTTCGCAAAAAAAAACTTTTTTAATCTTTTTTAACATATGGAGCTATTTGTGATAAAACACTATAAAGTGAATTCTATAATCCAAAATATCAAACTCGCCGTTTTTGAAAATGTTAAGGTGATGTATTGTAAATGTACTATGTGTTCAAGCACTCCAAAATTGCAAACCAAATGGATTTATTGGAAGTTGCTGACGATATCAAAAAAAAGTATTCAAGATGCCTTGAAAAAAATGTTTTCATAAATTTAATAAATCTTCCTAATTTATAAGCGGAGCTGGAAATACTGATTATTTTAATAAGAACCAAACGGTGAACAACGATTTCCTTTCGCATGTCGATTAGACGGAGAATAAACCGCAAATGATTATATTAACTAAAGAACTAAAGCGTATTGATCATATTAAAAATAAAAACACCATGAAAGTCTTGCAAAACAAAAGTTTACTTTACGCCTGATTTATAAAGCCTCGTTGCGTATGATCGTTAAAATATCGAATAAATATTTAAATAGTCATACGCCTCGATGTTTAAAACCGTGACTTTGATTCGAATTGAATTCTTCTTATACATTTTATTCATCTTTAGTTTTTCTAAGAATGTTTGGGTAAAAGTTCCCTGGTAAACCGAATTAGCAACATTGAAATGCGCTTAGGAACTAGCAAACTATCATTTATGAACCGATTTGGAAAATATTTGTATTATTTGGAAGGACTTACTTCCAGATTCATCCCGTTGTTTTATTTTCTATTATTTCGAATTAAATGTCTGCCTATCCGTCCCTATATCTGTTTTGGAGTATTTTTATAGAGAACTTTCAGTGCTAGTTTTTTTGCTGTTGTTGGTAGAGAGGCAAAACAATTAGCGGAATGGAGAAAGAAGGTTTAGCAATTAGTTAGAGGTGTAAGTGGTAGAGCATTGAAACTAAATATATTATTAATATAGATTGGGGGGAGCACAGAACATTAAAAAAGTATAGTGTAGATTATATAATTAAATTTCATTGAAAAAAATTACACACAGAAAAAAAATATCACTGTAAAACCAAAATTAAACAATGTTGATTTCATGTCATATAATTTTTTGCTAAAATATTGACTTTGTTGAAAGCTGACTTGAATGTTTAAAACTTGATTGAATGTTTAAAACTTTAAATTTGAACTAACAAATAATAGATTGCACATTTTTCGTAGTTAAAATAACATTGTGCTTCGTAGTAAAATAAAAAAAATTATTACGTTAAAATCAACATTGAGTAGTGTAAAGACAACATTTCTTCATTTTAAATCAACATTGCTAATAAGTATTCCACGAATTTCAATCAAAAATTTGAATTTGAACCAAAAAATATTTAGTGTTATTTTAATATGAGTATCGGTTTAGTTTTAAAAGAATTTCGTGTTAGATCAATCATTGAATCGTATTAACTCAACATTATATTTACTTACATATTAAATGAATTTCATTCTGAAAACATATTCATTTAATATGTAATTTATGTGGTTTCAAAATGAAATAATTTTGAATCAACAAGATTCGTCATACAGTTAGTTTTAATGTGAGTAAATTTTTATTCAATAAGACTCGCATGTTATATTGACATGTGCTGCTGTTATTTGCAAGTTATCGTAAAGTGATGTTGATTTAATACGAAACGACTATGAAGCAAAATCATTAACGAAAAATGTAAAATCAGTCTTGTTTTCGCTGGTTTTACATTGGCCTCGTTCATAAGACGTAACTGTTGCGCAACCGTTATGAGTTTGTCTTAGAAACGCAGAGTTGAGTAGTTCCGCTCCACACAACAGTTTAGTATTTGCTGCCATTTTTTCCATCATAATTTTTTTTCGCTACATTTAGTCAACATGTTGTGTTTAGCTCCGCAGCTGATCAAGAGAGTTATCCGCTCTTATATAATAATGCAACGCCGTTTTGTTAAGTGTCGACTACAAATTAATTTGTTAAATTTTGTGATACAAATCCGATAAAGTAACGAAAATAAAGAAATAAAATTAAAATACTAATTTCATTAAATATACGTCGGCTTATTATGTTGTCTATTTATATTAATTACATAATTAGTTCAATATAAAGATTTCAGTTCAGTTTAAAGATTTTTTGAACACAGTGCCGGCTTAAGCAGGGTACTCTGTTCATCATTTCGTGCGAACTGTTGTCAAAAGTCCATATAAAAAAATTCATGCGAAATAATTACAAAATAATATGGCCGAAGTTGTACTCTGTTGATCTTGTGAAAACATACGAAATGTTTCTGGCAGCATTATTTGGTCAACCACAAAATGTTTCTGGCAACATATTTTTCAACTGCGAAATAATTTAAGCACCACATATTTCGTGCGAAATTGCAAACAACAGCTGACCAGATATTTCTGGGCGTTGTGGTTTTAATTTGAAGTTTGCTGCTCAGAAATAATGGAAAATAATGTATATATAATATAAAATGAAGGTGAGTGCTTTTTGCAGAACGTGTGTGCTCCTCCGCAGCAGCTGCCAGATGTATTAATTGATACATTGCAGTACAAACGCCTAAAATTACTTTGTTGTCCATTTGTTTTAATTTTTTTTAATAAACACATTTCTTTTGTTTTTATAAGAAAAACAATGTTGTTCATTTCAAGGCAATAAAACCGATAAATTTGTTATAAATCGTGGTATTGTCACCACTGATCAGTTGTAAACATTTTCAAACGAAATAATCAATGTTGCTCAACATTTTTCGCAAATTCAAACAGAGTACTAAGCTTTAGGGTTGAAATATAAATACTATCGGCGCAGGTTTATCATTTTATTGGAGTATTTTGCTGTGCATTTTATGTCGTAAATACTAAATTTGTGGTGTATCCAATTATACATCAAGCCGTTTCTAAGACGTAACTGTTGCGCGCAACAGTTGACAGCAGTTTCACAACAGTTGAGCTCAACAGCTACGTCTTATGAACGCGACCATTATGTATTTTTCTGTGTGTAGCTTGCTTTGTTACAAAACATTTTTTAAATTTATTTACGAACTTTAAGGGCACTGTAGTTTTGGAACAACGTAAATAAGCTATTCTTTTTTTAAATACTTACAAGTACTTAATAGGTTTTTTAACTTTAAATGTATTTATCTAATCTATAGACCATCAATTTGTAGTATTTTTAAATCAAACACCTTTAAAATAATCTAGACTACGATTACATTAAGAATTTTATGTCGATTAAAGTTCACTTTGTGCGCCTTAATTACTTAATTAAATATCAGGGCAACCAAAAAATTTTATTTTTTTTCTGTAGGTTGTTATTTATGTGTTTCAGTACTTTTTTAAAACGTTCCGCGAACATTTTTGTATATCTTGCCTTTAACAGTATACTTTTGCATATTTTGCATTTATGAGCATATTTTCTCTATTACTTTTTAATTGTTTTTATTTGTCATCATGGTTTTTATATTGTGATGCTTTATGTTATAATTATTTTTTTTCGTTGTGTCTTGGAAACGCTTAAAAGCTGTAAAAAATTCCCACAACTAAATTGTTATTCTAGGTCACAATATTTTGGCGAAGTCCTTGAAAACGCTCAGCGTTTCGATTGATACATATAAAATAAGTTATTTCTAGCAAGCTCTTAAAATAGTTTTATTACAATAATTGCTATTTGCCCAATTCTGAAATTTCCCATTTCCCTGTAAAAGTTTAATTTTGTGGCAAAGTAGATATAAAAAGATTTTTTTCATGTTTGAAAATTTTTCAAATGTCATAGCAAATGGCCTATAACATAAAAAACTTTCCCTGGTTATAACAATTATTTTCTTTTCAATATCTTGCTACTCCTTTGTAAAGCTTCTCATTTTTTATTTAAAAATTTTTTCAATTGACTTTTATGTAATTAAAAAGGCTGATTAGTTAAATATTTAAAAAACACGTTTATTAAACTTAAAAATAATTTTATTAACTAATTTGACTTTTTAAGTATTTAATGAGATTTTTTAGTAATATTTTTGTAAATATAATTTAATTTTATATGTTACTAAAACAATTATCACACGCTTAACTGATGGCATTTTAATCGCCTTGAAAACAATTATTTTTTTATTGTCTTTTTAGCACATTTTTGTTTTGCTGATTACAAGAAATCTATTGAAATGTATTCTATATTAAATTATTTTTATTCTTTTGAAATTAACACACTTTTTACTAAGCAATTTTTATTAAGCAATTAGATGAAGAGCAGATTACACTTGAGCCACTTTCTTCAAGAATTTCGTATCAGTAATTTGTAATTAATTTTAATTTTTTTATTTTTATTTTTTTTTTTGAGTTTACCTTTCTTTCTGATAAAAATCTTATTTAAATTTTTTTAATATTTTATAACACGTGTATTCCACACTACCAATTGACTGTGACTGACCAAAAATAAAAATATTTTAAATTTTACACAAAAACCAAAGTGGCTTCAATAAAAAATATATAATTTGTTCATCAATTATCAATATGTCTATACTATTGTTCTTCGAAAATAATCTTATCACAAATCAGAGATAATAAAATGGTTTGCTACAACTTTTTTTTTCAAAATCATTTTTCCACTTGTAATATTCCTTTTTTTTTAATACAAACACAAATTGCTTGTTTAAATACTTAAAATTTAACAAATAAAATTGTACATATGTATGTACATTAATTTAAACCATAAATTGTTTAATTATTTTGTTAATAAATCACTTGTGTTAAATATTTTGCCTTACAGACTCTTTTCGTAATCGCAGTTTCTGCTGTACTATTAACTAGCGACATTAACGCGCCGCGACGACTTTTCGCTTTTAACTACTCAAACTAAATGTGCGGACAAGTTAAATTATTGGATCCGCTTACAAACTTAAAAAAAATTTATATAGTATTGTATGGTTGTATACAATTTTATTTGATTTTTTTTATAAAAGAAATTGATAAAGGAAATTCCCACATGTCTTTTGGAATTCTCGTAGTAAGAGAACTATTGTTAGAGAGTGACCACCATGCAGCAACCAGCGTTGTCAACTTTTTATAACCAAAACGCGCCTTACACCTTCTCAAAACGTGCCAAATCATGCTGTTAACAGATATTCATAACCAAAACGCCCTATTCCCAAACGCGCTAAGTTAAATTTTGGTGAAAGTCGATGCATATACATATACTAGAAAAAATCCAATATTTTTTATCTATCTAGAGTACATATTTGTTTTTAAATTCAGTCAGGTACAAAAAGTATATACTTATAACAATTAACAAAATGTAGGAAGGTTAAAACAACAGCAAAACTTAAAATATTTTCTATTTGTTTTTTATATTGTTGACCTTTTTTGTTTTTATTTTGTAATTTTCTCTTTATTGGGCTTTTAAGGTCATGATATGTAAAAATAAAAGATTATTTATTTTTTATATTTCATCCTACGTTTCGTTGGAAATTCCCAACTTCCTCACTGATGTTTTTTATTTAATATTTAATCTTCATTTTAATTTATAATTAAATTAACTTATGTTTTCACACTATAAAAATAATTGTAAGAAAGTTTAGTTTTAAAATAATTTTTAATTTGACTTTGTTTTTTGTTTGTTTTTTTTTTGTATTTTATTTTTATCAGTAAATTTAATTATAAATTGAAATGAAGATTAAATATTAAATAAAAAACATCAGTGAGGAAGTTGGGAATTTCCAACGAAACGTAGGATGAAATATAAAAAATAAATAATCTTTTATTTTTACATATCATGACCTTAAAAGCCAATAAAGAGAAAATAAAAATATTTTCTTTTGGTGTATCAATACAAATTTTAATGTTTCAAGCATTATATAAAATTATACGTGGTAACGTTACAAAGATTAAATCAATAGCTCAGTGTTGTTTTATTTAATATTAAACTTTTAGGGCCTTATTCATTATAAATTATCAAATGTTTATTATTAATGGTTTATGAAACAGTTTTATATACAAAATTTGTTTCATAAACCTATTATACACTTTTGGTAAGTATTATAAATAACGGGCTTAATAATTTCATTGATAAAAACATCAAGAAGGAACTTTTTAATATTATAAAAATAATAAAAAAATACACCGTATGGCCCATTTTCGGGCCACAAAACCGATTGTATGTCATACTTTGAATTGTTATAGGATTCATTTGAATTTATTAACTACTAAAAATGAGGCAGTTCAGTGCGTTTTCTATTAAACGCGCTAAGATGAAAAACAGCGCGTTTGGCACAGTGAAAACAAGCTAAATCTAGCACGAAACGCGCTAAATTGGCAACGCTTGCAGCAACCACACACATCCAACAACTGGAAAATAATAATAAAAAATAATCACAAAGTCATAATGATAATTTTGATTAACACAATTCACGGTTGTGTGTAGGTGTTGTTAAACAGCGTGATGAATTTGTAGCAGGAGAGAGAGAGGAAGAAAGAGTATACAATTTAATCATGCAAATGATAAATAGACCTTTAATTTTAATCTCTTAGTAGTACAAAACAAATATTTATTTACGAGTATGTAACTGACAAATTGATTCCTATAGACGAATGTTTGTAAAACTCAAATGAATTTAAGAGCTTTATTTTGAGTTTGATACATACATATATTTGAATGTTAGTAGAATAATTTATCAATATACAGAGGTGGGGTAAACTGAAGAATTTTGTTAACTTCTATGCTCGCTAAAATTCTTCCAAAGAACTGTTCATTTAAAATTTGGATGCATTAAGCCTTTATATGAAAAGATATAGAAAGAATTATTCACCCTTATTCCAGTTGTCAACATGAATACAAAACGATATTGTTTTGCCTTGTTTACTTCAAATTGTTATTCCAGTTGTCGTTATCGGATGTTATTGATGACTGTCAACATAGATTTTGTATTCAAGAGTTTTTAATTCTCTTGGCTCGCCGATACGTTTAGCAGATGGATGACAAAAGTTAAGGAAATAATGAGCGAAAATAGTGGAACATAAAAATAAAATTTATGTTCACTTGATGTCCGGTAGGTTAAATATGTTGAATTTCTCTCTCAGAAGCTTTCGTTCTAATACTGCTGTCAAAAGTCCATATAAAAAAATTCATGCGAAATAATTACAAAATAATATGGCCGAAGTTGTACTCTGTTGATCTTGTGAAAACATACCAAATGTTTCTGACAGCATTATTTTGACAACCACAAAATGTTTCTGGCAACATATTTTTCAACTGCGAAATAATTTAAGCACCACATATTTCGTGCGAAATTGCAAACAACAGCTGATCAGATATTTCTTGGCGTTGTGGTTTTAATTTGTAGTTTGCTGCCCAGGAATAATTAAAATAATGGAAAATAATGTAATAATATAAAATGAAGGTGAGTGCTTTTTGCAGAACGTGTGTCTTCAATGAGCTCCTCCGCAGCAGCTGCGATATGCGTTAATTGATACGTTGCAGTACAATCTCCTAAAATTATTTTGTTGTCCATTTGCTTAAATTTTTTTTAAATAAACAAATTTTTTTTGTTTTCACAAGAAAAACAATGTTGCTCATTTCAAGGCAATAAAACCGAGAAATTTGTTATAAATCGTGGTATTGTCGCCACTGATCAGATGCCAAAATTTTCAAACGAAATAATCAATGTTGCTCAACATATTTCGCAAATTCGAACAGAGTACTAAGCTTAATTGTCAAAATTTTCAAACGAAATAATCAATGTTGCTCAACATTTTTCGCAAATTCAAACAGAGTACTTAGCTTTACGCGTTAAATTTTTTCACGCGAAATAATCAACGTTGTTGAAAATTTTTCACAACTTCGAACAGAGTACCAAGCTTAAGTGAAAAAATGAAATATGTAAAAACAAATTTTGAAATAATTTGATTGGTATTTGAATTGACAACTTATGAGAAATAGCAAAAACAAAATGCCTCTTGTTTTCTTTTTGTAGAAATAAATAGCATGCCTACATTGAACTTATAAATTTTTTGCTTAAAAGCTCTCTCAACATTGTTTCAGCAACATTCTTCTTCTCAGGTTGGCAGTTGTTTTTATCAGCTAGAAACACACTACACCTGTTATCGGAACACACTGATAAGCTGAATGTGTTTATCTTAAATGTATGAACGATCGAAAAAAGAGTTGTGTGACAAAACGATAAGAAACCACAAAACATCGTGCATACCGGGCTGGGTTGGTGAGAAAATAGAATTCATTTAAAAAATTAGTCATTGGCCTTAATTCGAAACTACTGTACAGTAACAAAACAAACGAAACGAACGATTGTTTTATTGTTAAAATTTTCCTTTTAAAGTGTTAAGAAATATTACAAAATGTTTTAAGAAGACCTTAAAAAATATATGTACACAAATAGTATTAAACTTTTAAGTAAAATCAAAACCGAAAATTTGTTAAAAGCGACATGGTGGCTGGTGATCGATATTCTGATTTGCCCACTATTTCTGCAAACGCGAATATACCTGACGGTGTGTGTTTATTATCTGGAGATTTAACTCAAATCCTCTTGTTAAGTGAATCGTTGTTTGCAATTAATTAATTTCTTTGGAAATTTTAGATAGTGTTGATTGTGGTATACGGGTTTTGGGGTGGTGTCGTGGTCCAGGTTGTCTAAAATATGCCCGACTACGCACATTTGTAATTGTTTTGGCATCTGCTGGAATTCTACAAGGTGCTTGTGAAACATATTTTCGAGTATCCGCAAAACAGGCAGCTTTGGAAAATGGTTGGAATTCAATAACTGTTGGTAAGTTTTTGTTGTCCAGCTTTGTAAGTTCGACTACGTACTTGTAAAAACCTTTAAAAATAAAAATTCATTTTGTTTTATTATTTTGTAAATGTTGATAACAATAAATTTTCTTATCATTGAATATCTTAGAGAATTTAGTAATACATATTTAAAAGCAAAAAATTACAATGAAAAACTAAAAATATTTTTAAACGTTTAAGTGAATAATAAATACTTCCTTTCCTTCCTTTCTTATCAATCGATAATATGGGCTTATACCAAATAGTCATAGTCTTTTATGAGTAATGCCTAATGAAAGAAGTAATAGAAGTAATGGCTTTGCCGAATCTTATATACCCTTCACCAAATTGTGAAGTAAAAAATGCAATTGGCGATGAACGAATTTTTACCGTATTTAATTAGAACGGTTGTTTGAATAAAAATACTTCTCTCTGTTTGTTCCTAAAAAATGGTTATAAAAAACAAAACATACGAAAAATGTTGTCTTTTAACTATTTTAATTTTAACTATCATTCGTGGACATCTTCTTTCGCAATGTTCTATAATCTAAAGCGTAGATTCTTTATGCTATTGGGATTCCCTCGCTAACAGGTACATTGGAATCACACCCGCTATGCCAAAAGCTGATTCAAACGGTGTTCTTCATGCATAGCAAACGAAATGAGATTCATCATATTGAGCATATAATATAAAGCTTCTAACTACTGTCGCTAATACTAATCGTATTCAGGATCCCTTTTGTTTGGCATAATTCTACAAAGAAACGCAACAAATCTACTAGCTTTTTCCACAACGTAGTTAATATGACTTTAAATGATAAAGGAATATCTATCATTACAACTAATTATTTCGATGAGCCCTTTGAAGTGATTTCGCAATTCTCTACACTTATAATCATGTATTCCTCCACTCGGCTACTCGATATGACCACAACTTCTGTATTGTGGTCCATCAGTGTGTCTATGGAAACCTCTCATAATTTTTAAACGGCTCATAACTTATGAACGGCACAGTTGGCAGCATTCTAAAAAGTCTAATTTCATGTAGATTTCGTGTGAATTTCAAACGATTGATCCTGTATATTTCGAGAATAATATATTTTGAAAATAAACATCGATTGCCGCAAAGTTTCAATAACATTGATTGATCCGTTCGAGAGTTATTGTTGTCGAAAAGTTTCGAAGAAACATGTTAAATTAAAAAAATTTTTTGCCAAATCGTTTTTTTTTTCATACTCTAGAAAACCTTGTAGAGTGCCACAGATTCGATCTCAGTAGGTTATGAGAATCGCGAGATATCGTTGTCAAAAATTTTGAAAAAGGGTTTTATATTTATATTTCTCCAAAAAATTATAGTTTTTCCAACGCTTGTCATTAGCAAAAAGTTCCAGAGGTTAATTGCTAGGTCGTTCGAGAATTTTCCATATTTTTTATTTTATTATACCCTTCATCGTTTATATAATCGTTTGAGTTTAGGAAGATTGACTGATTAGGCCAAAGCTTCCGAACCTAGAGTTGGGGCTGCCAACGTACCGCTAGGCCGGCTAAATATAGTTGAGTTTCAGCGACTAACTGTTATCAGGTTGTCACCTACTTTCCAGAGACGCGTCGGTGTTAGTATGCACTCTGGATACTCTGCACTGTACGGCTTCTCACTTTAGCTGCCATTAACCCCTCAAAGACCCACCCCCATTTTTGTATTAATATTATTTTTAGATAAATAAAGGGCACACATATACATATATACCCTTTATCACAAAAAATATAAAAAAGTTAGTCATTCCGTTTGTAATTTGTCTGCAGTATTTATTTCCGATCCCATAAATAGCGAGAAAGATGTTCATTTAACGATGCCCGTCTGTCCCATGTTGAAACACCGGGAGGTTTCTCTTTATTGCGATGCGAAAACAAGTTCAGTGTAACAATAGCTCGATTTCGTAACATCACAACAGAGATTCTAAAGAATCCAGATAACTTACAGCCCTAACTTCTTTCGTCGTTAAATAAATTACTTACTCCATACTTTGGTAAAGTATTCCCAAAGATTCGGCGCAGCCGAATATAGCACACATATTTGTTTTTTACTTTATTGTTATTAATAAGCTTTGTCGTAAATTTCAGAATGGTTACTGGTGAGCAGTGGAATTTTTCAAGCGATCTGTGCATTGGCCTTTGCTTACTGGGCACACCGACTGAATCCGATAAGTTGGCTAAGCGGAACTATCATTCTGCAATCCCTTACATGTGTTATAGCAATGATACCTTCGATTATGAATTTGTAAGCAGATATAAGAAAGTATAAATCTAATAATTCAATGGCAACAAATTACTTTCATTCCACAGTTCCGATAACGTGCAAATCGCTACACTGACAACAACCGACGACATGTGCTCTTCAAATTGGCCAGCATCGTCAGCTAAAATGTTGTCGGCCGAGAATAGCAAATTATTAATATTAATAATGATGTTTGTACTACAGTTTGCTTTGGGCCTGGGCGCTTTGGCATTTTTCACTATCGGTCTTACATTTCTCGACGATAATTCAACTTCAATCGACAGTGCAGCTGTGATTGCCACTGTTTTCGGAGCTAAAATGTTTGGCTTGCAATTCGGTTCGGTCCTAATATTGGGCGTTGGAGCCACAAATATAGGTTGGTGGTTAGGATGGGTGATCATAGCGCCCGCTATCTTAATAAGTGGTATTTTGTTGGGATTATTTCCTAAAAAATTACCTAAAACTGCTATACATCAAGCATCCCAACAGATTTTAGAAGAATCACACCACCGTCAGTTTGGCAGTCAATTTTCTACGTATTTAGACGACACAGCCTTTGGGGCATCAGTGAAACGAATTTTTAACAATAAATTATTAATGTTTAACATTGTCAGCATTATGTTTATACAGGGAGCATCCATAAATTTCTCCCTGCAAGAGGAAAGTTATTTGCAGTCAAGATTCTTTTTACCTTACAGCGAGGAGGATGGTTTAATGCAAGAGTGGAGGGCTAGATTTATATCATTCTTCTTGAAACCACCAGCTGCAGCAATAAGTATGTTTCTAGGTGGTCTAGTGATTTCCAAACTTAAGTTAACCGGAAGGTGAGAGATTAATATGATCAAGGTGGTCACAGAAACCAATGTAGTCGGAATTGAATTGAAAAAGACGACTAAAAATACTTTTCTATGATGAATTTCAGTGTTATTGGTTTTATGTTCAATCTAAAATTACAATCTGTTTTGAACATAAAACCGATAACATTGAAATTCATCATAGAAAAGTATTTTTAGTCGTCTTTTTCAATTCAATTCCGACTACATTGGTTTCTGTGACAATCCCAAATAAAATGTAAGATTTTAATTGATTTGTTTGTACATTTATTTTTAGGAAAATTGCTGCTATTAATATCGGCATGAGTGTAAAGCTATTGGCCATTTATATTGGCTTCATATTTATTCGTTGCGACGTGGGACCTTTGGGAGGCACTGTCAATGGTAAACTTCAGCAGCCGTATTGCTCAAGACAGTGTATTTGCGATCCTACTTCGTTTCTACCAGTTTGTCCCGAAAACTCAACCGTCACTTATTTTTCACCTTGTTACGCTGGCTGTTCGAAAAAGACTAAAATTAATAGTGTAGAGGTTAGTAACGTTAATTCTTTTTTAGTACAGTAGTATGAGGGTGTAGAAAAATGGGCGTATCAAATAACAATGTAGCGATACATTGTTGTTGCTGTTGTTGTTATTTTTATTTTATTCGCTCGTTATCATGATATGTACTATGTCTGAGAGTAATGATATTATAAAAAGAATAATTTACTTCGTATTTAAATATTTATGGCCTTATTCACAAACGCTTAATAAAGTTAAAGTTTACATTAAAACCTGTTTTCCCATATAAAAATCCAACATTAAACCTTCAACAACTTTATTAATCCTTTGTGAACAAGGCCATTAATGTACAATTTTAATAAATTAATTAATCGGTGCTCCGAAATTGCTAAAGACATTTATTGGGGTTCTACCACGCCCTCGCTAATACATAATCAGACCAGCCATTAAGGAGCTATAATGTCAGATAGATAAACTTCTTACACCCCATTTTCTTACATATTTACATTTGAATCTATTTCTATGCCCGTCTTTTATTATTAAGTATATATCTAAAATTTCAAAATATATTTTAGCTTTACAAGGGTTGCAGTTGCGGGGGTACCAACAATTACGACATGAATACCGCTTTCAATATTAAAGCCACTGAAGGTGCCTGCAGTGCTAAAACATGCGAAAATATGCTAACTGTTTTTCAAATTTTAAGCGTAACGACTGCTTGCATTTATGGCATGACGACCATAGGAAAGATTTTAATTTCTCTCAGAAGTGTACTGCCACAAGATAAAGGTTTAGCCTTGGCTATGGAAGTAATGTTATTGGGACTATTTGCCTATATACCAGTCCATTTGGCTTTTGACGTGGTAACGCGTGAGTAAAAAAACTATAATATATATAGAAAAAATTTTAAATATTGAATTTTTTGTTGTTGTTGTTCGCTTAATAAAGGTACTACCTGCATTTATTGGGCTCCAGAATATGCTCGCTGTTTGCTCAGAGATAATCCCAAACATGGCAATATTTTGAACATTCTTACTGTCAGTTTAATTTTGGTGGGCATAATCTTCGATATATTAGTTTTCACATTCATAAAAGGCTTAAACATCTACAATTGCAAAGTCACGGATGTCAATTACACGCCCTCGTTATATGCTTCTGTTCCACAAGGCGACCCTACACATACCGCCGTAGGTGGTAGCCCAGTAACAACAATGACAGCCGCTTCGCATGAACAAGTGCCAGTTAAGCCCACTAGAGAAGCACCAAAACCGAATAATAATGATATTGGCGTTTTCCGTCATTCGAGTTCAGTAACAAATTCCTCAGCTGGCGGTAGTAGCATTATAGAACCCTCTACATCCGGTGTTACTTATGCTCAAGTAGTGTTTCCTCCTGACAAACGTAAGCCCAATGATGGTAGCACCAGCCCCAAGCGTTTAGTACCACGAGCTGATGTACCACTACATCACTTATCAGAAGAAGATGTACGGACTCAATTGGGCAGTTTAAAATCTTTTAAAACGAAACCTCAAATTGAAAATAATGTTTCGGGCGTAATGATTTCAAAAGTCATTGAAACAGATATCGATAGTGTAACTATCATACCAGCAATATTCAGTGACAAGCCAACAACTCAGCAACCAGCCAAAGAAACAGATTTAGATGCCATAAGACCACAAAGTCCGGAAACGGACTTTTAAATTTATACACATTAATTTATTTGAAGTACAATAATACTAATTTAGAAATAGTTTTGGATACATCCGCAAATGCAGTAACTGCACACTAATAGAAGTTAAGCGTACCAAAAGGCACCACTAAGCAACACATTTTTTTATTAAAAGTTTTTTTATGCAAATTATTGACTTTGCTGTTACACATTTCTAAGGCAACGGCAATAGTTTGCACAAAAGTTGCACAAATTTACTGCACTCACGAATCCAGCCTGGCTTTTTTTTCGAATTAATCGCATTTTTAATTTATTAAAATGCCATTTTCACAATACAGTGTGTTTTTTTTATTTATTTCTAAAATAAATTGTCTAGACGAGTAATGGAATCCACAGTTAAATATTGAAATTTTTTTTATAACATTCAACAATAGCAAAGAGCAACAGCAATGTGTGTAAAAAAAGTCATAGTCTTAATTTTGCAGTCCTTTAGCTCTGTATTTTAATAATTTATAAGTTTATTTTTTTATCTATGCCACAATAATAAGAAAAATAAAATAAATATACACATTTTATTGAAAATAAAACTTAAACAAAATGATCAAAGACAATTTCACGAAGAATAACCTTTAAGTACAAATTTTTCCACGTCTTATTTACAAAGACCTGAATTTATTTCGCCAAGGTCCAAAACTATTATATAGAAAATGATTGAAGCTTTAATTTACCATCTGCAAAAAATTTCAGCAAAATATAACGAACGGTTACTGAGATATTAGAGGCCAAACATAAATGAAAACGAGCTGTATACTTTTTTATAACTTTTTCAATAACTCGGAAGTTTTTTTAATTGGGGAAATAAAATTTTATAGATTTGTAGAATGAAACCTCCTGAATCGCCCTGTATTATCTGTATGTCTATTACTTCATGAGATATAATGATTAAAACCATAAACATAAATTTTTCGCTCACAAGCAGGACTACCACGCGGGCCAAAGGTTTACCATCGTGTAGCCAAAGTCCAAAACCATTATATAGTGAAATATTCAGTCCAATATCTTCAGCGGTTAACAAGTTATAGAAAAACAAAGAAAATCTTTTGCCGAAATATACTTTCTGTAAACTTCTGTTGGCCTGGTGTTTCACAAAAGAAAATATTTTTCGAAATTTTCATGTTAAAAATATTTTTGGCAATTTGGCGAATTTTTCGAATGTTTTTTAAGATAATCGCGTGAAATTTTAATGGCTGATGGAAAACTTGATGAAGAATATTCTTTAATTGAACACATTTAGCCACGCCTTATTTACAGATGTCAAAGTGGGCGTTAATTACAAATCATGATTTTTAATAATTTTTCTATATATTTTGGATGAAATAAAATGATTTACGTCAAATCAGCAAAATATAACGAACGGTTACTGAGATATAAGAGGTCAAACATTTTTCAAAACGCCTTCCGTTTGGTTCAATATTGATGTCAATTGTTATTTAAGGTAATTGCAAGAAATTTGTTTGGCTGATAGAGAGAGAACATGGTAGAAATTTATTTATAGTTAAAACTTAAAACTCTTGGCAATTGTCCGAACGGTAAATGTAGGCGTACATGTTTTATAAATTATAATTTTCATATTTATATTTAAAATTTGTGCTAATTCACCATTTTAAAAAAATTACAATGTAACTACATATGGCGAACTTCTTTTTAAACAAGAAATTGGACAAAGAAAGACAATCCTTTATTTGTTATTTTAGTTTATTTATTTTTGATTATTGATAAAATGCTTTTACATAAATAAAAAAATTGTTGTCTTTATGCATATAAATTAAACAAATATTACAAATAATAAAACCTATAATGGAAAGTTTATTTAAAAAAACATTATACAAAAAATAAACTTATATTTAATAATTTATAATAAATATTAAACTAAAAACTATCGAAGTAAGACTATACTAAAATTATATAAATACTTACGAGCATAAACAATAATAAAATGAAACAATTACAAAGAAACATTATTAAACTAAATAAAAAATTTTAAAAGGACTAGTAAATTTAATTTCCAAACATTTCCGAAAAATACACACGTCTATGAAAATATACAACAGGAAATTTGCAGCAGAGTTGCATTTGGGGCCCAAGATAAATACAACACTGCAAATAAAACATGATCGGTTTTGTTTAGCTTTCTTTACTCTTTATTATTCTGTTAAATACTTTATTATTTTATTGTTACAATTAATTAAAGTTTTAATTTTTTTGTTTAGGTATTTATTTTTTTTAACTCTTTTTACATAATTTCTTTTTTAAATTTTACACGTACAATAAGTATTTATAGAAATTACAAGGAGTTTTTGTTGCTGTCAATAATGTCTTTAAGTTTTAATTTCATTGTTTATTATTAAAAAAGGACAATTTGTTTATAAATTTCTTTTAGTGGTTACATTTCTTGTTTTTAATTAAATTAAATTTTAGTTAATCATACATTTTATATACAATTTGTTTGTATTTTTATTTATTGCGTTTAATTTCGTTTGAATATGAATGAATACGTATTTTTTAATTTGCTTTCAGTTTTTTACAACTATTTAATAAGAATCTCGAAAGATAAACCTATTTGGAAATAAGTCAATACAAAAACAAAAGGTTGTTGGTATTTAACTTAAAAAATTTTAGAGTTTATTTTTTAACTAATTTTAAAATTACTTCAACTAAACTTATAAAACTAATAATGGAACTTGGTTTTTTAGCAACAGACGTTATATTTTCTTTTTGCTATATGAAACGTCTATTGTTATTTTTATAAATTTAAAAATGTTTAATTTTAATTAGTAATATTATTGTTTAATTCACAACATATTGTATGAGTTGTAGATTGTTGGGGATTTCTATATAAACTGTTGTGAATCAACACTGAACAACCCTCCTACCTGTCCGAAAGAAAATGTCTAGTTACAGTTATGCCAATTGGATCAGAAGGTAAACAGAGTTACAAAAGGAAAAACGTTATACATATAGGAAAAGTCCATATTTTCATTTTCCAGCAATTGATATTTTTTTATTTCTCAATCTTAGTGGTTTTAGAGTTTTGGTTTCCAGCATTTTATTTTAACCTAAGAATTCTTTACCTCCAACACACAACAACAAAAATCGTTATTCTCTCTTTTTTATTAGAAGCCATCTATGAATCATACATACATACATTGTCAACATGAATTCCGAATTTGAAAGTATCTTGTCCGATTATGAAGAAATCTCTAAGCAGGCATTGTCTGAATGGATTAAGTCAGTAAAGGTGACCGGCAATGAAGCAAGCGAACAGACAACATGGACAGATGAGTACTTTTTGAAAATTACTAAATTATTATTAAATAAGAACCATGAGCGACAAGCCTGCAGTTGAGGAAGCAAACATGATATACCGAGCTGGAGATCCAATGCCCCAAGATTCCATTATGGACAAACTCATATTATATTAAACTGATATTGAAAAAAAGAGAAGAGAAATTGTGCCATGCACAGGTAGGAGAGTTGTTCAGTGTTGATTCACAACAAAACATTTGCCCAGAAAACATGTTCATGTGGAAATGACCAACATTTATACAACTCATACAATAGATTATGAATTGAATATATGTTTTCATAAATTTAATAATCTATTTCATTTTAATTATGTTTCGTAATCTTTAATTGCAGATAATTTTAAAGTGCTGTTATTTGTCGAAATTTTATTTAATCGGTTTGTTGAATTAATCCTTTAGCATGCTGGTTTTGTTGTTTTAATAAATAATTAATATCATAATAATTATTTAATTCAATGCCTGTCATTACAGGGTTTGTATGTTGTACGCATCTTGTTGATAATTTCCATATAAATATGTTTTTAAACAAATGTTTATATAGATATTACCAACTATGTACATACAACTGATACATTTGATTAAGGCAAATAATTTTTTTAAACTCTCTTAAAATTTAACAAACTATTCACTTTGAGTTTTGTCATATTTTGATATTGCTCACGATCATTGAAAAATATTGCAAAATTTTCTTTTTATTAAATTATGAAGAATAAAATCTTTTATTTTGCTTTTTATGCCTAAAAATATACAAATTCTTTTTTCAATCATAGAAATTTTTAGTACATATAAAACTCTAATTAAAATATGGCTTTTATTAGTGAAAGTAAAACTCACAAATTTCGCCATCCAATTAACTCTAAATATAAGAACACTTTTAGGATTTTGACTTGATGTGTTAGCAGGCGGTTTCAAACACCTTAAAGTATACTTTATATTTATAAATGTTTTTTTTTTTTGTTAACACTATTTTGTTTAAAATTTCATACAAAATTCTGTCAAAATACATATAAAAAACTGTTATAATTGTAAAAAAAATTTTGCAGAGTTAATACTGTGTGTACTTTTTGAGAAAAACTTATGAAATGTATCTGCAACACTTTAGGTGAAATAATAAGTTTGGGGTGGAATTAATAAGAACATTATTTTTTGTAGCATACTTTTAAGGGATAGATAACAATGCGCACGAATGAAAGAATCAATGTTGACAAACATTTCACATCTTTGAACAGGTCATCAATCTTAGCGACAAAATGTCTGGAAAGAAGTGAAAATGTCAATACGTCTTCATTGATAACATGTAACTAGAATATGTGTTGAGAATTTAATTTCAAAACGTTTCTAACGCATATTAAAGCGAGTTTATTACCACGATCCAGAAAACTTATATGAAAAGCACTTTTAATTTTTGTGATAATTTTTAAGCATGTTGCGTGAATAATACATACAGTCATGCTTAATTATGCTGCTGGAATTTTATTTTTCTTTAGGGCCCCAATTTCAGAAAGCTTTAAAGTTCAAAGCAAGCCTTTCCGATGAGGCGCAAATCGTTAAAACAATTAGTTTTTAATATATTTAACCATTTCAATTAATCAGGGGAATCCAATGCAGTCGGAATTGGATTGGAAAAGACGACAAAACACTACTTTTGTTTGATGAATTTCAATATTAGCGGTTTTATGTTCAAAACACATAGTAAGTCTAAATTGAACATAAACCCGTTAATATGAAATTCATCACCCAAAAGTAGTTTTTTGACGTCTTTTCAAATCCAATTCCGACTACAATGGATTCTGCAAACTAGTTGACTACAAAAGCTTTTCTCAAACAAGTTGCAGTAATAACTTTTCAAAGTAAACACCGCAAGGAAAGATTGTTTACAAGCAAGTGCCTTTGTTCCTGAAGTGTTTAGAATTTTTACTTCAATAATTTAATGGCCGGACGTCGTTTCAAAACGTGAAGAAAAGTTAAAAAGTGCTGCGTTTTTGTAATCCAAGCAAGCGACTGTCCCTAAATTTTTTTATAGAAACCACAAAAACAAAGAATGAATTACGAATTGCTCTCTCGGACTACAAAAACAGTAAAACTGCTATTTAACATTCAAAAATTTATTTATTAGTCAACATTTTACATTTAAAAGGTAATAAATACTTCAACTATCTGGATGCTTAAAATAAAGCCTACTTTTAAACACATGTTTAGGTCAGTTGTGATGCGATGAGCATACATATACTAAAAAGCACAGCTGGAAAAAAATTCAACTTGCAAAATGTATCCTGGGTCCTACACGTTCAATATGAGTGTTCATAAAATATGCAGTGCTTTCCAGTATATATTACCAGCGACAGTAATGTTGCGTGAATATTTGGAAACGAAACATATGTTTGCAAAATATGTCTAAGTATGCTTGTGCAGGTCTTTAGTTTAAAATACATTTTTTCAAGTTTTGGGATTTCTATTCTATATGAATCGTAACTACTACAATGTTATATAAATCGAGTGCTTTCTAAAAAGAATAAGATAATGAAATTTGTGTTTTTAAAATCTTGGATTAAGTTTGGGCAAATATTTTTAATGTAAAAAGACATTGAAAAAAACAGTTACAAAAAATCTAAAATTGTTCAGTTGTGGGCTGCAAAAATATATTTCTCGAAATCACTCGATTTACATAATCGGGTTGATAATAATAATAAATAACTATTATTATTTCTGATGAAAACAATTGTTTATTTTTTAATAATACGTAGTTTATATAAAAAATGTTGCAGCAACATTTTGTGTTTTATAAAAAATTACGTTCAGTCTGTAATTTGCATTTAAAGAGAACTCTCTGGGTTCTTTTTAATTAGAAGAGTTTAGTTTAGCAACGTTGAGTTCAAAATAGAGACCTGCACAGATACACATAAGCCTCCAGATGAGACAAATCCGGATTTAAGCCGAAATAAAAAATTTAAGCAAAAGGATTAATCTGGAAATAAGTCCTTACAAATAGAGCTAGCAAATATTTTTCATATAACTGACAGAGTGCAATTCTAAGCGCACAAGCATTTAAAAAACCACAAACGAATTGATGGCCTTCTACTGTTTTCAAGTCGGTTAAGATATTTAAAAACTGATTTAAATAAAGCTATTAGATAAATCCGTTTGTTTCGCTAATGCTAGTGCCCTATAATTATGTTTTCAAAATATGACAAAATTAGAATTTGTAGCGCTGTTTCTACAATACGATCGCCCAACAAGCTTAGAAATTTAATTGCAAACGAAGTGCATCTCGTTTTTTGAAACGATCAGAGAAAAAAAGAAAAAATCTAAGCGTGTTGGTCGAACGTATTCTAAACACTGCATTTAATTTTTTTTTTTTACATATTTAACATTTAAATATTTGTCCAATTCCCAACGTACTGTATTATAAGTTGTATTTTGTTTCAGATAATTTTTGTATAAGCATTGTTTAGAAAGATGTTTGGGTGGAATTTACCAACAGCATTAATAAAACTCCTACAATTGTTGTCAATTGGACAAATGAAATTAAACCTTAAAATCTTTTTTTTCGTTAAATATTTTTTTTTGATATTTTTCATTGCAAATAATGTTATTAATTACCATTTAACTAAAAAAGATTCAAAATAAAATGTTATTGCATTTTTTCCTAACACTATTTTTAAAGGCTTTTAAGTGTAAATTTGTTATTACTTTGCCAACAATCCTTAGACAATTAGAGTCTCTGCAGGATTTTAGTTTACAACTACTGGTCTTAATCAAGCATGTTTAAAACCATTTTGAAGTTTTTTTTTTAATAAACATTTTGTATATATTTTATTTGTTAAATATTTAAAGATTAAAAACTTAAATAAAATTAATAACTACAATACAAAACTAAATCAAATCGAAAGTATAAATTTAATTAATAACATTAAAACAATAAAAAAATATCTTAAAAATTTTATTGAATTGAACATTTAATTTTAGTTGTTGAAATTTTTGTTAAAAGTTAAGAGAGTCTTGGAAAAAAATCTTACAACAGATTTTTTATACATAAAATTATGATAGTTCTCTTCTTTTTTTATAGTATTTATAGTTTTAGATTAAAATATGTACTTAACAAAAGGGAAATAATATTAAAAGATATTGCAAATATTTTACGAAATTTAAATTTTCCAACAGCATGTATTTTTCTTTAGGATTTTTAAAATGGTATTTGCATCACTGCACTGCCTAAGTTAAGCAAATCTCATAAGTTGGGGCGGGCTGATGTCAAGCTGCTTGCAAAGCATCAGTTCAGTATTTTTTGTTTGGAGTTACAGACAGATGTTTCATTGTTAAATTCTAGAACATCTGTCGGTTGTGATGATTTTACTTATGCCGTCGTGCTTAGCGAAAGTAGTGCAGTGATTCAATTTCGAAAAGTTTTAACATTTTTTGTTTTAATTTATATTTACAGTTTTATAGATAAGATTATTTTTGTTTGTTACATTCTTTTTTACAAAAATAGTTTTTTTAATTATGAAATTTCTTTTATAATTTTTGAATTCATTTAAGTTTGTTGCTTGTTATTTACTTTTGCAAAACAGTAGTGTTCTTTATTGATTAAAAAACTACAATTTCATTGATTCTTTTATATGATTATGAATTATTTAATTTCAAGACAAATTATATTTTGTGTTGCTTTTTTAGTTTATTTTTTATTTAGAAAGTCAATGCAATGCAAATTATCACAATTTTTTTATTAAAAAATTATTATTATTTATAAAATTCAAATTGAAACTCAAAAAAGAATTGTGTTTTTTTACAATGTGTTTACTTTAAAGTATGTTTTCAAATTAAAAAAATGCTTAAAATTATACTTTTTTTTTAATAAAAGTATAATTTCAAGTAAGAGGGACGAGTTATCAGTTTGCTAAAAAATATTTTTGCATGCATTAATACAAGATTTTGTTTCTTT
This sequence comes from Gymnocheta viridis, assembly GCA_956483585.1. NCBI lineage: Eukaryota > Metazoa > Arthropoda > Insecta > Diptera > Tachinidae > Gymnocheta > Gymnocheta viridis. Next base: position 44,361,142 of record OY101440.1, on the reverse strand, counting down.
TATTTTTTTTGAACAATCATATAAAATTTTAACAAAATATAAAATGAAAATTGTAATAAATACTTTTATAAAAAAAATTCAAAAAAAACTATAAATTATAAAAAAAATTTATTTTTATTAAACAAAAACAATAGCATGTGTATGCATTTATTTTCTCAAGAATATTTTTAAATTATATTATTATGATTATTATTGGTTGTGTAATATCTTCTGGGGATTTATTCCCTGCTTTTATGTTTAAACTTTACTTTTATAGGAAACAAGTGTTTAAAAATAAAAGGAGCAGGAGAGGAGGACTATTTAATTATATCACATAATAAATAAAGAAAAATGTTTCAGCAACATGTAGACTTAATAATTTTAGCAGCATCATGTGCTTATTTTTAACAATTATGCAGCAGCTAAAACTCTCTAAGTTTCTTCATTATATCAAATTTCTTGCAGCAGTCTTTGTTTTTTTATATCGCCAATCATGTGATGAATAATGAATTTGTACTGTACTAAGCGAAAAAATCAAAAAAAAATACACAAAAAAGGAAAAATATGTTTGTAAAAACTGCTCGCTGGCTGAGACGTTTTTTTTTAAATTTATGTTGAAAGAAGGATGCTGTAATAACTTTTTAAATTTTTAATTGAAAGAGTAACACTTGCTTTTGCTCTCTCTCATCATCCTTCTACTTCAGTAAGTTGACAAATTTGTTTGTTTGCTTGTTTGTTGTTTTTGTTAATGCACAAAAAAACGCACATTTTTATAGTTGTCTTATAATAATTATAAACAACTTGCTTGTGTTGCTATGACTCTGCTTAACGACAGACAAATTAAAAATGTTGTAGCAAATTTAAGACATGGGTCCATTTGTGGCCTGTACTGATCCTTGGCTATCATCTGTATTCGCAGCATTTGTAATTTGAGTTGCTTCCACATTTTGTTCCACTGTGGCTGCTGTTGGCTGTTGTGTGGTTGGCGTTGCTGTACCGCTTCCTACATTCGATTGTGGTGTTGCTGCTGCGGTGCTGCTATTGCTGTTTGCGCTAACGGTAGCATTGGCCGTTACTGTAACTGCAGCTGATGTTGGAGCCGCAGTTGTGGGGGCGGCAGCTATTGCTGCTGGTGTAGGTGCGCCCGTTATCATATTGCTGCCATTGGTTGGTGTTGAACCGGCAATTTGCAGTTGTGTTTGCATTTGCAACTGCTGTAGTGTCTCTTGGGACATGTTGGCCTTCAAAATGGTATTCTCCACCTCCAATTGATTGATTTTGTCCATAAGTTCGGAGATTTTCTCTTTAAGAACCTCAACTTCCTCACGGACAGCTATCATCAAATGTGATTTGACGAGATCCTAGAATGATACAAAAACAACAAGAGAAAATATTAATGTTTAGGCTAAAAAAACATTGTTGTAGTATTTTTATTTATATTTTAAACATTTTGATGATCAAGAGTTTTGATTTACATCATGTTGAAGATATTAATAATGCTTTGCAACAAGTTGTCGCTAACTTTTCAATTTTAAAACTGCTAAGCGGAAGTGTTTCAAACAAAACAAATGTTTTTAAACACATGTTTAAGTATGCTTGTGCAGGCCTCTAGTACAGTAGTTTTCCGATTTATCGAACCTAATTGTTGTCAGGCCTGTTCGTTAAAACGAATTGTTCGTTATATCCAGTACTAAATTAAAAATTAATAGCGTCGTCTATTTTATTCATAACTATAAATATGTATGTAGTGTTTTTTTATATTTCATGAAAATTATAGTAATTTAAAATAAATATTTCTTTGAAAATATGTATAAGGAAATGAAAATTCATAAAAACACCGTAATACAAAAATAATTTATTAAAAAAATTGGATAGACAAAGTCTCCTTATTGAAAAGGATATATTTTTTTTAATGCCATCTTCTTGAAGGTCTCTCAAAAGCAATAAATTTTTGCTACTAATATTGTTTTGCTGATTCCGTTTAATGCGAATTTCGAAGTGCTTAATGGCATCTTCGTGCTTTATTTTAGTCTCTAGAATTTCAGTTTCATCAAGCTCTTCCTCATTTTCGTTTTGTTTTACATTTGTTCGTTAAACCGAGTACAAAATTTTTATTCGTAATATAAGGTACTTAGTAGGAATAAAAATTTATGTGTCCGTTAAATCGAATGTTCGTTAAACCGGAAAACTACTGTAAACTACTGGAAAACAACAGTAAAAAATTTTTTTTAGGTGCCCCATATTCAAACAAACTTATTTAATTTTACGAATGATTTTACTAATTTTAAATTGAAAACAATTTTTAGGTAATTATTTATTAAATTCAGTAAATGTTTTTAATGGAGTACAATAACTAATTTTTACAGCATAAATATTTGGAGAATTTAAGACATATTTTTTGTCTGAATTTATAAATTTTTTAGGTGGTCTGATATATTTTTCTGTGTATGAAAATTACAAACAGCATTCATACAACATACAACTCATAGAACAGGTTGTGAATTTCAAGCAAAATGTTGACCAATATTTTAAATTTTTTACATAAATTAACAAATTTACAAACTTCATATCCATTTTTTTGATGGTGTTCTCTTCGCAATAACATGTTTTGGTCTTAAAAATGAAGACATAAGCAAATAAATATAGTAACAAATTTTAGTCTCTTCCAGAGTTTGGTTTTATGAAGCATCTTTTATATTTATTTTTTCGTATGAACTAAAGTATTCAAAAATTAAAAATTTATTAAGCAAAGCAATTTATTACATATTTCAAATAAGTATTAAATCTGACAAATATATGGAAAAAACAAGATTTCAGCATTTTAATTAAGTATATTGAAGGAACATGTTGCTGGCAAGAATTCAAATCGTTTATTTCTATACACTACTAGCAAGCATGGCCACCAGTCGACCCCATCGTAAATGTATCTTTATTTTTAAGTTTTTATTCAACAAACACCACATCAAACGTTGGAAATAAAAAAAAATAAAACAAATGTTTGATAAATGGCGGCTCTCTCCAATTAAAATAAAATGTTATTCCCAATAGTAGACATAATAAAAAAGAAAGAAGTTTGAGTTTGAGAATAAGTTCGGAATAAAATAAAAACATTTCATTGCATCTAATTTTTATAGAACAAAATCATACTAACTTTCATTTAAGTTTCCAGAATTTCCCTTAATATGCCCAAGGAGTTAAAAAACACATGTTGCTCACAACTTTAAATTAAATAACATACATTTGATTAACTTTTCAACAGTTTCTTTACTATAAAATACTATAGTGTATGGATTAATCTAAAACCAGCACGACTAGACGAACAAGACTTTGTCAAGTTCTAGAAGACTATGAAAACTTGAACATTTAATCAAAATTCATTTTCAAAGTCTTTGAATATTCTCAATAACAATAATAACTACGAAAAACACTTAAAACACACCAAATATACATGAACAAAGATAGATTTGTGCCAACTCATATTGTTTCAAGTGACACACTTACGTTTTTTTTTCTTCTACTTTCTTCTATATTCAAGAGGTAATTTGAGTATTTAAGGATCATTATGATTATATTTTAAACAGAATTACAAAAATCTGTTTTTAACTAGGAAGGAAACACATAAAGCACAAACATTTGTCGAACTAAAAACGCAAAAGCATAATCATAAATGTGTCAGGGCAAAATAATCATCATGTTGTTAATGATATTTTATTTATAAATCAAAATATATTCTGTGTTCTTTCAATGATTTCGTTTTTCTTATTAAATCTTCTGTTTATAGATTTTAAAAGAATTATTTTTTTTGGTTCGGTTTTGTTTAATACTCACAGATATTTACAGAAGAAATTGTTTTCTTTGTTAACAAGGCAAATGTTATTTTAAATACAAAATATTACAAAAAATTATGAATAAATTGCATCAGTCAAACAAATCCGTTGATTACGAGTATGAATTAAAAAAAAATAACCAAAAAATAAGATATTGAACTTAAGAAGAATACATTTTATGATATAAAAAAGGGTTTTATCATCAATAATTTCTTTTATGTTAAAAAAATAAAATTGATTCAAGTTGCTTGAGTAAAAAGAACAGTGGAATAAAGTTTATGACTAATTATGAATTGTTTCCTATGAATGGTTTTTATTTAACAAATAGAACCATACAAGTCATATTTGTTTTTATTCAAAAATATGTACATTTTTGGATCTAAGCCAAATTAATCAAAGAATTTCAAATATTATTCATAACAAATAATCGCTTTTAGTTTTTTTTAAATAAATATTTCAGGTTCTGCCATTTATTTTTAAATATTTAGGATCTTTTTAAAATATCTACTGTTTCGATGTTCGTTTTTCTGTAACTAACAAAATATAAAACTAAAATTATTTTACACGTGTCTGAAAACGTTTGCTATGACAAGAAAACAAAAATAAATGAAACCAAATGTTGCAAGGTTGTTTTACTAAGCTAAAATAAATCAATTATCTATAATTTTTTTATTTTTTTGTTTGCCTTACAGTTCAGTGAGTTTTGTATTTTAAATTGCTCGAACTAGAAATCGTGATAGTTTTAAATATCATTTTAACTTTATACATATAATGCACATATGCACATACTACATATGTACATACGTACATATGTATATAAAGTTTTTATATTTTAATTTAAAATGCTAATAATAAATTAAAGAAAATTAAAATGTAGCAACAAGTTTTACAAATAAACACAAAAATATGTTTAACAATAAGAATAATATTAAAACAAACTTAAGTTTGATTTATAATAACAGCCACGCCTTCGTCTGGCGAATTGGCAAAACAACAAAACTTATTTTTCTTTTAATGGCAAAAAAGAATTGTTCAAACAAATACTAAAATAAAAAGATAAATATGTGTTATATTAAAAAAAAAATTGTAAAGTATATGGCAACACTGATGCTAGATAACAAACTAGAAAACAAAAGGACTTTTTTGCCAATAAAAGCAAATTTTAAAAACCTCACACACATATTCATACAAACAATCGTATATAAGATCTCTCTCATATTATTACTCTCCCAATAAACACGTTTAACAACAACCAAAATGTTAAACAGATTTTAATAAATGGTGGCCTAAAAACAAAACACCAACAAAAAAAAACTATGTAAACGTGACAATAATTGTTGTGGAGAGGAAGAAAATCAAACTTTAACAGTTTAAAAGAAAAAGGTGTAATTAAATAATGTAATTCTACTTACTATAAAGCAATAAACACATTTACGATAGCAGGCTACACGGCTACATGACTATAAATGTCGCCCTGTAGCCAGCTACTTAACAGCTAAATAGTAATAGGGCGTTTAAGCGGTGATTTTTGCAACGTCTGTTTTTCATGTCTGTTTTTCGTTTGCTAGCGGGGTAGAGTTTTATGCTACATCCTTTTCTTCTTGTTTGTTTTATTTGTTTTCGTACTTTTGAAGTGGCACAACCTTTGTGCATCGGAAAAATTAAAAGTTCAAAGAAGAAAGAAAATAAATAAAATAGAAAAAAAATTACAAAATAATAAAAGAAAAAAATTAATATGTATATACATATATATATATATATATATATATATATATATATATATATATATATAAATTAATATTTATTTATTTGTGTTCTTAATAAGAAAAATAATAAAGAAGATTAACCGATTAAACAAAAAAACCAATTATGGTACAAATAGAAAAATAAAATCAACCCTGGTTACAAAAAACAGACGTCTGTTAAAAATCATCATGTGAAAGCAAATGATTTTTGGAAGCAACTGCTAAAGAAAATTAAGAAAAACAGACGTTGCAAAAGTCTTCATGTAAATCAGGCATACGAAGCTGATTATTCATTTGTATTTCAGAGGTGCCCCTTTAGATTTTTTGCTTTTTAAAGTTAAGCTTTTACAAAATATACGATTCAATTAAGCAATAAAATGACGAAGAATCACTAATATTGCGAAAATAGCTAAAAGCCGCATGCAACATTTTGCGGAATTTCGCGTTTTTTGCAATGTGGGTGAGAAAAATAGAAATTAGTTTAATTTGACTACACGACAAAAGTAGCATGGACAACAGCAGCCGTGTATTCGTGAAAATAGTAATTTTTATATACACACATGTATTCTAGTTTTGACAGGTTGTAGTCGGTAGCCTGCTGTCGTGAATGTGTTTAAGGCTTAAGTCTGAATTTTAATGGTTATATACAAAAAAAATTTTGAACTAAACAAGTTTTTGTAAAAATGAATTGAGATAAAATAAAACTAAAGTTTTATAAAGAAAACAATAATGTTAGAATTTATTATTTCCATTATTCAAAATATTATCCAAATTTAATTTCAAAAAGTTTGGTTTGCTGAGGTTTCAGCTATTACCTATATCATCGTTGGTCTTTACAGGAGAATGTAAAACATAAAAGAAACTGTACAACTGCTTGCAAAAGCGTTATTTTCTACACTATTGCAATAGATTTTTGTGCAGCGGCGTATTTGTATGAAATGTATTCGAATCACTGAAAAACTAAAACTCGTAAAATATTCGAGTTAGGGCCTTTTTAGTTGAGACCAGCGATATGTACATATATGCATTTCACAGGTAAATATGTTAAAGCATCGGCAGACCTTAAAACATATTCTTGAAAAGTTTAAAAAAGAAAAACGTTTTCCCAGAAAAAACTTGCAAAAAAGATAAATCTTACAATATGACAACACTGATTATTGGCAGCCATTATTCAGATATGTTTCAGTATATGTTGACATACTCAAAAATTATTATAAAATTATTTTCTTGACAAAATTTATAAATCAGAAAATATTCGAGGCTGCATGTAATAGAAAAAATCAACATTTTGAAAAACTGACAAGGTTTTAAAAAAAAGCCCGGTTTAAAGAACGATTAATGCTCCGAGTTGATCATCACTATAGTAGATACATATGCGTGTATTTAAATTTTTGCAAAACACCAACAATAACCATGAAAATTAACACCTTCATAAAACAAGAATTTCGAACTGGTATGTTAATAATACATAGTATGTATTACAAAAAATATTAATTTATGCCAAAATTAGCAACAACAAAAATGACAAGTATGTACATACATACATATTTTTTTTTCAACGAAATAAAATGCCAGAAAAAATAGATTCTTAGAATGCCACCAATTATGGTTGCAGACTAGACTTTGATTTTCGCAATTAGGCTTATTTTTGTAGTTTTTTTTTTAAAGAATGATAAGAACAATATAAACAATTCATATACATGTATTATTACATACATATATACATAGTATATATTTGTATTTTTTTTTTTTTTTTTTTTTTTGTATTTAAAAAGAAGTACCAGAAGCATAAATTTTGGATTTGTTGGCACAATATCAAATTGAAAGGAACATATTCTTTAAATAAAGCAAACTTATTCATGTCTGTCTCGGAGGTATATTATAGAAAAATGATATAATAATAAGAAATGTTGCAATTATTAAACTGTGCACCGACCGGTGTTCATAAATTCATTAAAAAAGACCTGTTAATAATAACAAGGGGGAAATGAATTTTGTAATTCATAGAAAAAATTTTTGTTGTAAAATTTTTAGAATCGTTAATATTTAATTTGAAAATTAAATTTTTTAATTTATATTAATATTTTTTCAACGATAAAAATAACAATAATAGTTAATTGCATTAAATTGGATATGAACAGCAACTTGTTTGAAATCTTTTTCAAAAACAAGCTTTTTAAGTAATTTTTTTTTATTTAATTTTATTATCTTTGAAGCAGTGCTGTCAGATTATTATTTTTAGCAAATCAGCTGTTTTACGCCAAAATGTATCGGATTTAAAATAAAAAAATGAAAGTTTGTACAATTACCATCGTGAAACCCTGTAATTTTTTTAATTTTAGTTTTAGAAAAAATTCAGTTTTGCTAGGATATTAAAAATAGAAAAAAATTTGTAAACTTTCTTGGCAAAATTTTTACACCAACAGCAAGTGACTGAAAATTTTAAAAATATATTTATTGCTAGCTAATTAAATAAGCAATAATTAACAAAAGTCTTGAATAAGTCACCACATGGTGATACAGACTCGAGTCGAGGGAAAAAGTGTTCCAAACGATAACATACAAGTTTACAGTTTTTCTTTTTTTTTAATAGAAAAATTCCCAGTTCTAGGTCTCTTTGATACTATATGGTACGATCTGTCAAATATGCAATTTATTAAAAATTCCACATAATTTTCTAGTCTTTAAACGAAAACCCTGATTATAATTTATTGTCAAAATTATTTGTAATTCTAATAAGCTTTAATTTTATTTTCTGTTTGTCTCCTTCATTTAAATTCAAATAAAATTGTTGGCTGTAATACAATGATTAACCAACTCATGAATCACTTAAATAATACTTAAAAATATACACCACATTTTAGAATAAATAACTCAAAAAAGAATGTATGATTCTGTTAAAATGGCTGCAAGAGTAAAACAATTGAATGCAAACAAAATGACGAAAAAAAAGCAATCAAAAAGGCGTCTAAATTCTTCAATAACACAGTTTTCTTAAAACACAGACAATATATATTGAAACCAAAAAAACAACATCTCATGCCAAAGAAAATTTACCTGAAACAGAGACGCAAACCAGCAGGTAGCTATTTTTTAATTTTCATTAGACTTTTTCAAACAAGTGTTTTTTTACCTTTCGAATTTTGACTTATAATTTAGACTGAATAAGTTAAATAAAAATTCAAGTGCATATTTATCAATTTCTGCGAGTAAGTATTCCTAAACCCACATAATTTTATCAAATTCGTTTTTGTTAAGTGCATGTGGGTGCTGAAAAAAAATACTAAATACTATGACGTGTAATATTTAAAGTGTTTTTGAGTTTATTTATATAGATCAAACAAAATGATATTACGAGTACCTCAATGTTAGATAGAGTGTTGCACAAAAAAAAAACACAAATTTACAAAAAAAAATACACAGAAAGTGGTTTTCATTGAAAATTTTATGTTTAACATTGAGCAGATTATATTTAATTTGTATAATATGTTTCAAGAGAATGTACAAGTGATTATACAAAATAATTAATTAATAAAATATGTTCTATATTGCAAATGTAAAAAAATAATTAAATTATAAATTGTTGGTTTGAAAGCAATTGTGTACATATTTATGTAAATATTTTGTTACAAAATCTTTTGTAGGAGGCTTTTATAGAAAAATTATTCAAATTAATTAGAAGTGGTATTTATAGCTGTTGCCGAGAGGATTAAATGAATTTAGTAATCAATTCGCATCAACCTTTATAAATTAAAATTACTGTTGAGCAAAATCTTTCTTGTACAAATTTAACAAAAATTTTGGCGAAATTAAGTTTTTACGAAATAAGCTGGTACTAATAATTTCTTTAAAACTTAAAAATTAAATTTTAAGAAGAAAGTAGTTTCAAGCTTTTAAATTTGCAAAAACTTTCTCAAGTAATCTTATTTTTTTATAGTAAATTTTTTTTAAACACATTAATTGGTTCAGTGAATGAATTTGTGCACATTTGGTAAATCCAATAGTTTATTGTTAATAAAAAGTTTGAGTTTGAGTTTGCGCAAACTAGAAGTAAGAAGGTAAAACACGAACATTTTGACCATAAAAATAGAAAATGTTAAATTGAACTGATCAATCTTGGTTATCGATTAAACTAATTAAAAGCTTTACATTTTGCAAAATGTATATAATAATTCTGTGTTTTGTGAGTTTGCGCAAACTTAAAAAACGCAAAATGGCGACGAAAGCTTTATTTTATAAATATACATACACACACAATTACATATATTTTCTCTAAATTTTTTTAAAGAAATTTTTAATAAATTAAAACTTCCTCTTCATTTAAACATTTTTTTTAAATTTTGTTCCACCACAATATTTTACCAAAAAATTTAAGCTGCATTAATTAGAACGATGAGGACAGAATTTAAATCTTGAACGGTTTATAATTCAAACGAAAAGTTTTAAAACTTATTTTATATCATTCATGGATTTTGCGGTGACGCAATCTCTTATAGAAGCCGTTCCGCGAAGCCATATAATATAATTATAAATCACATCTAAAGAGAATTTTAAGAACTAGTTTTATCCTTGGTAAAAGTTGTTCACTTTTTTTATGCACTATAATTCTTAATTGTATATACTACGCTTCACTTAAATAAGGAAAGGATTTATTCACATATTGAAAGCATTAAAATGATATCTTCTAAACTAGATATCGAAGATTTTTCTTTATGTTTAATTTACTTTAGCTAAAATTACAAAGTAGACGCTTTTTAAATTTATTTTAATCAATTTAGTAATTTCTGCAGCTGTGCTTTTACAAATTTACCTCAAAAAATCGATTAGAGATTGAATTAAGATTACATTTGGACATTTTCGTAAGAGTCCATTTAAAATAAAAATCGTTTCAAAACTGTTAAAAATCCAATTATTTCCGTGGAATCACAAACTAAACTCATTAATTATAAAAAGTTTCACGAGCTTTTTACAGTCACAGTATCAGTATTTTAAAATCAACGAAAATTTTTCTTAGGGCTTCATTTTGTATAATTTAACTTTTCTAAACGTTAGAATTGTATGAAAAAACCCAAATCAAAAAAAAATTAGTAATATAGTAAATTTTAAACGTTTCGAAACGTTTCATATTACAAAATGAGAAAAAAAATTTAATACATTTTCACTTGTAATATAGAGTCAGTTTCGGGGATGACGATTTTAGGCTAAAATGGCCGTAAAGATTATTTAGAACAGTTTAGAATTCATGCGTTCTACAGCCAAAGGTAAACTTAGTACGGCTTTTCATAAATTTAGTACTAAAATATTTGTATATGCTGTTTTCGTAACCCGAATGAACAATTCGTTTAGACATTTTTTTTAAAATAAAAATCACTCAATTTTTTTTTAATTTCTATACAAAGTTTCTAGACGAGTTGCTTGCCCAGTTGGGTTGGAAAAGAGCTCATATTAAGTTTAATTTTAAAACGCATATAAAAGCACCAGCAACTATTTTTTAAATTTTTTATATATTTTTTTTAATTATTTCAAAATTATTAAATAGATTTTAGTCTTTTGTTAATTAAAATATTTTAGTTAAATAATTACTTTTTTATTTTTTATTTCAATTTTTAAGGAAGGAAGAGCAAGAAAATTTTTTTCTCATTTTATTCAATATTTTTTAGCTTGAAATATTATTTTTATATATAATTTTTTCTTGTTTTTACAGTTTTTAAAAGCTTTATTGATTTTTTCCAATTTTTTTGTTACACTAATTGCTCAATTTCTTTCATTTTATATTATACGCAATTTTATTTCTTAATTAGTCTTATTTTTGTTCAGTTGTTGGCATTTTTCTACACTTTTCCATCAATCATTTCACAAGCGGAAAAATTGTGCAAAATCAATAAAAAAAACTTATGTGTGATACGTAAACTATAATAATCGTAAAAAAATAACAAAGATTTTTTCTATATTATACGTACTTTAGCATTTGGCACCATCACATAGCAGGGGCTGTCCTGGCCCTTTTGCCAAATTTCATATAACCAATTTTCTGGTTGACGCATGGACATGGTACCCAACATTTTATTGTTGTATACGAGTTTTTTCAAAATAAATTGTTTGAATTGAATTTTTGCAATATTTTATCTCTGACACTGCTGGGTATACGAGATTTTTTATTACTGTTTTTTTTTTTAAATTGAACAGTCTTCGATTAAGAAATTCTTTGTTTTATATAAAACACTTTTTAAAAGTGATATGTGTTGTATTTTTTAAAAAAAGAAATCTATTTTCTTCAACAGTTTTAAAATTGATTAATTATTTTTAATCACAGATTTTTTCCTTTTTGCAGTGTTTTTTTTTATTTAACAAAATTAACCTTTGTTTTAGGGATTTTGATATATTTTTTGTATAATGAGTTTGTTATTTAATTTATTATTCAGTTATATCTTGCTTTTCTCTCTTCTGTGAATAATTAATTTGCTTTTTTGTGGTTTGCAGTATAAAATATTTTTTCTTTGTGAGCAAAGGCACCAAATCTATATTGTATATGAAACGATTTCTTTTATTTTTTGCTTTACAAATTTTTTTTTCTTCTTAGTTTAAATTTTCTTAGTGGTTTTGTATTTATTGTTATGTTTTTTAAGCAAAAGTTTAGCAATAACTGATTTTCTGTATAAGAAAACAATACAATATACATGGATTTTTGCTGCTCGTTATTGAGTTTAGGAGACCGGTGGCAAAAGCTTTACAATTGAGCTTTTTTTTAGAGCGTTTTGAAATAAGTTGTTTTTCTTGAAATTGCTCAAAAGCAGAGAGCAATAACGAATTTTAATTTAATTTTTTTACAATATCTCTTTTTTTTTTAATCTAAAGTCCCGAGAAGGTTTCTGTTTTTTTTTTAATTGTAAAAAAATATAACATCTACGTTAATGCAATGTTCTCTCTAGTAACTTTTAATGGCGACTGAAAGTCTGCTGGGATTTTAAGAAACTTTTATATGGCTACACAATCTACAAGATACTAAAATTTTGTCAATTGAAACAGCAAATAAATTGCTCTACTCTCTACATTCTAAATTAAAAAAGAACCCTCACGAACTATTCCACTCATTCTCAAAAGTTTTACAAAACAAAAGCGTTAGTACGAGTAGAAATCCTTAAAATACAAACACTCAAGTAATGTTACCATACTTAACAATTTAACATAGCTTTGACGATTTCTAGAAGTACTATTTGCATATTTTAAGCGGTTAAACCGTTTTGAAAATTTATATAAAATAATCTAGTGTGCTGTTTATGTATTTTATGCAATCAAATCGTACAGAAACTTTAATCGCATGGATCACATACACAGAAAACAATTTTACCATAAGTAGTATGAAACGTTTGTCCACGATGTCGAACAAGTTCTTTCTTTCGTACAATTACATTTAAAGCAAAAACAAATTCTAAAATTTTGTTTTTGTTTCAAATGTAAGATTTTGTGTGACATCGTGGGTCTCGCAGTAAGTTCTTTTTTTATATAAAAAAATGGAATTGTTTCATAAACGTTATATGTACTTTTATTTTTTAATTTACAAATAAAAAAAAAAGTTACTTAGCAGATTTAACAGTTATGACTAACATTGTGTAGGTTCCAGGTTCAATCACATTTTTGCAAATATTTTTTAAACTAACTTAAAACTCAGTTGACATTATTTCTAACAAACCACAATAAAAATTTTTTTTTGAAAAAATCTTCCGAGATATCATTCATTTTGCTCTACATAAACAATTTCAGGGTTTAATAAGCTGACGATTGAAGAAAATTTTTTGTACAAATATCTATAAATGCACTTAAATTATTTGTTTTTCTTGTCTAAGCTTAGCATCGGATCGTTGGCTTAAAAGATTATGGCGGCGACATCTTGGCCGGCTATAAGCCGACTGATTTGTTTCTCAGGACAATAAGAAAATAATTTTGGCAAACATAAACACAAACAAGTTACTCAAAGCACATCGGTTAGTATACGGATGCAGCATAAAATGCTACTTTAAAAAAAATATTGCTTATACGGCACAAAATAAGATTTTTTTCATTTTCAATAAAAGAATATCAACTTATATTACATTCATGAAAGTAGGCAAAAATGTACACAATCTGAGCCGTGAATAACCTTAATTCTTAAAATTGATAGAAATTTTAATTTTATAATTGTTATAGATTGTCTATTTCATAATAAAGTCCTTGAATCGTTCGACATATTTTTTCCGAATTTTGTTTTTATGAAATTAGTATTTTTTAACATGAAAACCAAAATGAACAAATAAATAACGCTCCTAAAAGTATGCAGACACATTTATTTATCGCTCTTGAAAATATGCAACAAATAAACATTTGCCCGTGAGCTTTGCATGATAAAAAGAAAACATAGTGAACTTTTGCATGTTAAAATAAAAAGTTGAGCCTCAAGTAGGTATAAAAGGAATTTGAAGAAAAGAAAAAAAAACAATCGGAAAGCCAAGTTCGGAATTAAAACCATTTCGATCAAAAGTATGTGGCGGATCTTGAGAATCGTTAGAAACCAGTATCGCATATCATCTTATAATACATTGTAATTCTAACGTTATTTCTCGGGATGGCTACTTGACTACATAAATCTATAAGTTGTTAAAATTGCAACAAAAACGTTAGAAAAAGAAAGATATCAGAAGCCCTATTGAAAAACATTTGGATTTCCTATTGCCGACTTCAGTACAATTCAAAACTAGTTTTTTTACAATTTTCTAACAATTTCGTCTGGCAACTAAGCAAGCGATTAATACTCTTCAGTGTCTCAAAACTATTGAGAGTATTTCGACGAAATTGAGTGCTTTTTAAACACACTCTTTATGTTACTTTATATGGTGAACAAAAAGTATCTCGATAGCACATGCGCTATAAGCAGTCTGGCGACTACCTGCTTTTAATATTTCCACTAAATGCGACAAATGCTTTGAGATTATTCTCTCAGCACTTTTCAACACTCCCAAATAGAGCATAAAACCGAAACAGGTAGATAGATACCTGAAATTTTTACAATAAAATGAACGATGAATGCCGAGAAAACAAATAAGATGTAAAAAATTAAAATAAAATTGCAAATAAACCTTTAAAAATGCTTCTTATTTATATATGTAGATGTTCGGTAAGAAAGCAAAGAAATATGTATTAAAAATGTATGTAAAACGTATTTTGGTTTTGTTTTGTTTGCCATTTAATTGTGACTGTCGTCTATATCAATTTCTATACCGATTGATAACGTCATCAAATATTTATGGGTTTATAAGCAAATTATATTATACATACGTTAATATTATTTATTTGGTTGTTATTTATATGATTAAAAATTAACATCTCATGAAAAGGTTCTTTTTCGAAAACAAGAATTATCTAATCTATATTTATGAACAAACATACTATATGATTACAGAGAAAATAATTATTTATTTTGCATAAAAAGATTGGTGTTATTAGAATGTGAATGAAATGAGTATAATAGTTTTTATACTGTATTATTATACAATAGCTTAGTTATGTACACGAAAAGTTTTTAATTTTTAGTTACTTGTACATGCATACATATATATGTAAATATGTAGAAGTGAAAACACATATTACATAAAAAAATATGTAAGTATGTATTCGGAATTTTATTAACAATTTTAAAGGAGGAGTTCAAACAATTTTGAAGTTAAAAGTTTTTGCTGCACTAAAAATAATAATACTTGATCATTAACTCACATTTATATTAGAAGTGATAACTTACACGAGATCTACTTCATTTCTTCGCCTCGCGTTTCTACACATTTACATGATTTTAAAAACATCTGGGCACAGCAACAATTTCACAAAATACTCAAGCAAAATAAAGATTTCATAAAAAAAATATTTTGTACTTGTTAAATTGTCAAACGACTATCATTCACTTATATAATATTAAACTGGTGCTATTTGCTTCCCCCGCCCGAACTTCCAAAAAACAGTTTTAGTGAACCTTTTATATTTGCAAAAAAAAAAATTAAATTGGTCCACAAACGACAAAGTTAATTGATTATAAATTTTTGCTTCCATCCCCTCCCCAATTTCCCAATTTTGATTGCCTTCTAAGATCTCCACGTCCTTATATTAAAAATTTAAGAAATCTATGTATATTAGCAGTGAATGCGAAGAATTATAAAAAAATGGTGCAATAGCTCTTAAGTTACTCCAAAGACTTCCCTTAAAAATTAAATAAGTTTTTAAGAAATGTAATTAGTACAGTCGCCTAAGAACTACAAATTTATGTTATTTTTTATAGCGATATATATTTAAAAAATTTTAAAAACCTAAATAAAGTTATTTTTTTCCTAAAATCAATGAATTTTTAAAGTAACGAAAAATGTAGGGAACCTTTTTTGTGTGTAGGGAAAAAGGGGGAATTTTTCGAGACCTGTAGGGACTTTGTTAAATTTTTGCTTGCATCCAGGGCTGCCAAAATTGTCAATTTTACATCATTTTGACGATTTTTATAGCGAATTTCACAAAATGACGTTTGACGATTTTTGTTTAGTATCCCTTATACTTTGACGATTTTTTGACTTCGCTACTTTTTGCTCAACATAATCTCTACGTATGGCCAAATGTCAAGCTCTAAAAATATATTTTTGTTTTGCGGCTAATATCGATAATATTGATACTGCTAAAGAAATATTTAAAAATTTTAATGACATTAACGAGCTTTACTTTTGTTTTTCTTAAATATGTGCTTAATTTGATGAATAATCAAAACAAATTTAAGGAATTCAAATTCACAACATGCGCTATGAAATAACGAAACTTTTTTAAATGTTTTAATAAATTTTTTAGTAGATGATGGAAATCATTGGCATGGACGATTCGATAGACGACCAAAATGATTACAATGTATACTGCAAAACTGCTGATAAGTTAAAAGAAAAAGCAGAGTGTTACTTCTTAATCAAATTGATTTCCATAACCGTAAAAATATTTTAAAAAAGAAAGAAGTTTATATTGGTGTGTATGTAAAAGAAATATTAAGACAATTGATGCTGAAATTTTCAATCAATTTATTTATAATTGTATATCATTTTACGTGGAATTGTGTTACCAAATAAAAAAAGATTTGATTATAAAAATTTAATTACACCACCTGTGAGTTTGAAAAAAACTCCGAAATTCTTCCTTTATTAAAAAGTTTTTCTAATCTAGTCTCTAAAGAAAAATATCACGATATTGAACACGAAATAAGAGAACTAGATATATTTTGGGAAAGAGGAAAGTCAATTAATCTACCAAACAATGAACCTGTTTTTCCAAATTTATGTGAATTTGTAAATAACTTAATGACTTTGCCAAACTCTTCAGCTAATGTTGAAAGAAGATTGAGCAAAATTATCTTCATAAAACCAAGATAAGACAATCATTGCAAACAGGAACCCTTGAGGGGATTCTTTTTTGTTAAGATTATTTGAAATATAATTCCTCTGAATGTTACAATGTTAGCATTACAACAAATATAAAAAGAAACATAACTATGAAATGTATGTATAGTATTTTTATTTTGTAATCACCCAATTTAAATCAATGCCTCCTTCTTTCGTACTTTATATGAAAATATGTTTATACGCGTATAAGATCGAATAAATCAAAAATTTATTCGACTCTGCACATGAATTGCAAGTTTATGAAAAACTCTATAATAGTATACTCGTATTCTATGAATTTCTATTTAAATTAAAATATAAAACTTATCATATAAAAGATGAACGTTTATTTTGTAAAGTATATAACTTGGAGCCAAATTAAGGCATTCACGAAATTTCCATACAAATTCAAAAAATTTTGTATGGAATTTCGTCCGATATCGAATGCTGTAATTTCCCTCCTGCTTCGATACAAAATCTCTTCAAATCTTGCTTTGAATTCAATAAAATGCTTAAAGTTTTTGCTGTTTTTTATAAAACTGTTGAATTGTTAATTTTTAAATGAAATATTGTTGTATAAAGCGGAAGATTTATGAGTGACGAGTTTTTGACTTTTTTTTAAATACTGACGATTTTTCTGAAAATATTGCTGGCAGCTCCGCTGGCATCTCCGATTTTTACAAGCTGTACATACAGTTGTTTTTGTATGGTTGTATGTTTTTATTTGTCGTCGCCATGTTTACAACTTAAAATATGAATTCGCCTTGGTTAAAACAGAGATTATTAAAAATTATGATTAAAAAAATTAATAATTTTTTTGAATACGCGAAATCAGAATTAACCGATTAATCAATAATTATAGTTTTTGAACAATCGATTAATCAGATTTTTATTAATCAAAATGTTTTAATACTTGATTAGTAGTAGTACATCCCCAGCACAAAGTGCAATAAATAAATAAAACAAATTAATATTAGTTGACATTTTTATCCGTAGTAATTAAATGATTCTACGCGTGCTCAACACGGCATTGGCAATTAAAACCAAATAAAAGTTTGGAAAAACTCCTTGCTTATGTACATACATATGTATGTATTTTGTGTGCTTGCTCGTGAACATACATACATACTATGTATGTAAGTTCTTAATATAAAGCACAACCATAATTTCAAAAACACAAGTTCAATACTAACAGCTGACATTTAATTTTTAATGTGTTTTGTGTATTCAATTACTTCTAAGTATTGACATTTTTAAGTCGTTATTTGTAAGCTAAAGTGGTAAGTAAGGACGTATTTGGTTTGCCTGACACCGCCATTTTATGGAGCCCCGGTAGACTAGTAGATAGTGTACTAGAATATTAGTCGAGAGGTCGTAGGTTCGATTCTGCAGACTAGTCAAAATGGCCTCGCGGATTGTGTTTGTTCTTTAAAAAAAAATAAGGTAAATCGCCAGAGTAGAAATAGTAGAAAATATTTAATTCGTATTTTTATGCACTTCATATCATTAATTTTGCCAACAATCTCACATTGCGATTTTTAGAAGCACAATTTGCACACAAATGCGTAGCTAAAGAATCGTACTATGAATTTTATTAAATTTCTTTGCTCATTTTTTTATTGTTGTTTTTCTTAATAAACTTTTTTTTATCAAAAAACAAATTGTCATATCAAATAAAAAACAAAAAATGTCATAATAAAAAAGCAAACATCTTCAGAATTAATTGGCGTTTAACATTTTTATTCGTATTTTTTTGCGACGCAGTTAATTAAATTTTTTTCAATTCTTTCACTTCACACTTCTACTATTTCGGTGTGCTTAACTAGTGTTGGTGGTGGCGTGGTTCCGCTTTAGTATTTGTGGTATAAATTTCTATATAAAAATCGTCAAAAGATACAATTAGTGCAGTTAAAGTTGGTGGGTTGTTTAACAAGTGAAGGGAGAGGTGGCAGACAACAATATGTTAAATTATTTTTTTTTAGGAAAACCCGAAATTCGGATAGTGAATGATGAAATAAGAAAATAAATTAATTAAAAATGGTTCTTTTCTACGAATAAATTAATTCCAAAGAAATTATTAGGAAAATGATGCGATGAAATGTTTCTATTTCTTGACAAAACAAAAACTTCTGGACAAAGTGTTTCTAAGTTTATAAAAAATACTGCATGGTACGACCTCAAAACTTCAGAACACAATTAAAATAAAATAAAACTGAAGTAGAAGAGGGATATAATGAAATAGAACTGAGCAATGTCCCATCCAGTGCGTATGAATATTATCGAAGATTTTTTTTAATGATTTTTTATTATAATAGAAATAAGAAATAGCAATTAAATAATTAGAAAAATATAGTTTTTTATAATTTACTTGTCAAAAAATTTAAATTTCTCTTGCTTCACTAAGAATATTTGATTTATTTTTTAGTGCAGAACCAAGGAAAGCTCGCTTAACTATTCGCAATCGAATTCAGCTTGGGAAATATCAATATCAATCTCGGATGTAAAAATAAACTATTCAAAGCGAATTTAAAACAAAAAAAGTACCAAATGTACATTTTTACAATAAAACACGATAAAAAGCAATGAGTCATTCAGCAGCTGAGCTGTCGAGTTCACCTTGTATAAATTCGTTTTGTTCAGAACAACAAAACCTGAAAGCTAGTGCTTGGAAGTTTTGTACTGCTCTTTAGTACATGCATATGGCTGTGTATTTATGTACTTAAAACCTGCACAAAATTATTTTTGGCAACCATGAGCCTTATACGCGACCAAAGGACATTTTCAAGTTCATACATAAAAAGTAACATTTTGTAAAGAAAAATCGTTTTGATTCAAATCAATTTTGAATGGACCTACGCTTTAAAATATACCAATTGTTTATTCGTAAGCGATAATTTATGCCAATGAAACATGTTTAAATACAATTGAAAAAACAGTCCCCCTTAAAAAATTATGTTTTGGCGCTTACGATTGTTTTGCAAAAACAAAATCAATTTCCCAAAACTTATCCCCGCACAACCTCTTTACAAATTTTAGCACGAATAAGTTTTTCTTTTGTATGAGTTTTGACATTCATCAGCCATGTTTTTATATGTTTGTTTTTATGTTTATATAGTTTTTTTAAATTTATTTGTTTTTGTTAACTGGGGTATTTATTTTATAAAGAATGTGCCTTTTTATTTTGGCTTGTTTTTATTTTTCATCATTCTTTTGCGTGTTAAATAAATATTTGAACTTTAAAGTATTTCTTTATATCAATTCCAAAAAATATTAGTACTTTTGAATTACTTTTATATGAAAGTGAAATAAGAATTAGCATTTGTTTAATGTATAAGACGCTCTGTTTTATAGTTTCTTCAAAAATTTAAAAATAACATATTTCTTGGAAATATTTTCCGTATTTTTTTAATGCGAAGTTTTTACTAAAGTTCTTATCAGATAAATTGAAGAGAATAAGTGATAAATAAGTGATAAATAAGATAACATCGCTCCTTTATTGCAACGTAGTCATATCTAAAAAAACGTGTTTTTTGTGTTAAGAATGCAGGGGGCAAATTACGCCATTCGAACTAAATCCCATACAAAATTTTTTGAATTTTTATGGAAATTTCGTTAGATATCGAATGCCATCATAATTTGCACCAGATTTATTCGTCGAATCGTTTTTCATCTTGTTGGAAAAATTCATACAAATATCTTGTTTACGCACCTCTGGACAAGAGAATCTTTTTTTATTTTTCCATTCATGTGTGAGTAAATTAAAAACTTTAAAATCGTTATCTGAATAACGAGTTTTTTTGAGATATGACAACGTTGCAATAAAGGAGCGATTTATATGTACATACATATATATGTATGTACGTATAGATGTATATATTTACATACATACATATGTATGTATATTATAAAGGCAATAAAGTTAATATTAAAAGATTGCTTTTGGGGTAGTTTGTCCTGTGCCTAAAAAATATTTTTTTAATCAAAATTTTTAAAATAGTCCTTGCAATATTTAACATTTGTGTATTGTTAACCAAGCTCTAAGTTAACTACATACATATGTATTTATTTAGGTCACTTAGTTACATGATCTTGTAATTTTAATAAATTTTCAAGCCTTTTGTTTGCATAAATTATTTAAACTTTGAGATTTTTAATGTGAAATGTAAATAATTAAAACAAATATTTTTTTTGTCATTTTAGCCTTATTAATATTCTTGTTCATGGGAATTGAACTTTTAGCCTTTAAAATGTTATGCATTACAAAATGAATATTTAAATTTAAAAATCCAACAAATCAAATACCTACAAGTCTGTGTGAGAAAAGTTCAAGTAGGTATTTATGTAAGTTTTCTGTATTTAATATGAAACACGCAACATTATCTTTGTTGTGGTAACAACTATTTACTAAATAAATAATTAATTAACAGAATAACAAATAAGCTTTTAAGAAATAATTAGAGTTTGAAGAAATTGTCGGTATTGGATTAGACTCGGCTAATGTTCGTGTTCGATCGATATGATGCTCATTTCGAAAGTAAAAAAAAATTATAGCAATCAGGAATTACAGCATGTTTATAGAACCCAATATGCCTGAAATACGCGTATGAAACCTGACGTTTATCAAGTTTGCGGTTGTATAACGCGAAGGTCATTTTATTTTTGTAAAAAACCTAACAACTGACAGTTTGTTTGGGTTTGTGTAGCGCGTTTTCTTCTGTCAAAATAAAAAAATGCGCGAATGCAAAATTACATCTTTGCATGGGCGGGCATTTGAGGTAAGAATATGTGTGTTTCTATACGCCACTTTCATTCTCGGCGCCATTTCTTTTAATAACACACGAAATACTTCTTTATTAACTCGGAAGTTATCTACAAATCTATTTAACCATATTAAAGATCGTATATGCCATAACACATGTTGTCTTATGTATATGCTTACCGATCTTCCGGCACTTCAAGAATATTTTATGCGTCTCACAAATTGTTTCTAGTCAAACGAGTGTCTTCGCAATCACCATCACTTGAATCGCTAGAAAACCCTAATTCCACTGATCCGAACATTTTTATTTTTAAATAATTACAAGAATTATTTAAACCAAACACAATTTTTAGATTTTTCTATATTTTAAAGTTTTGTTGTTTATTTACAAAACTCAGCTGTTTTCCGCCTTATCGTCAAAAAGGGTTACCTTTTTTAATGCAAAAATACCAATTTCATATGAAAAAATATAAACAAATAAAAATTATTTACAGAAAGGCAACACTGTGATTTGACACTACATTCCTAAGTGCGCCACACGACAACAAAACCATAATTTAACCTAAAAAAAAAACAACAACAATAATGATATAAATAAGAAAAACATTAATAATTGTTTGTAATCAATTGTAGCCGATAAGTTTCGCATAAAAAAACTAATAGGAAATTGCGTTACAAATTTATAATGCGGAAAATTTTCAATATTTTTGTATCACTTCGCCACTTTTTTGTCGAAGCCAAATGATGGGATCTTCAGAAAAATATCAATCACGTTCACGAGTTAAAAAATTTGTTTATATATCACAATTTTCTATTTTTTATTGCAGGAAATTCTGTGCGGAATAGTCATGCAAAAAGTAGAGTAAACAAAACTAATTGTTTGGCTTTAACTATTGCATTTTATTTAAAATAAAATTTTTAACTAGAATATTACAGCAATTATCACCAATTGTTTTTATTTTCTATCGCAAACAATTCATGCAGAAAGAACTACTACTCATTGTCTTATACTCACATACATGTAAGTGATCACGCGTAATCACGATTGCTTTTGCATGATTCATGTGAACAAAGCACATCTCTAGTAACAACTACTACAACAACTCGCATGTAGTAAAAAAAACGATGGTCCGAGAAAAATTATGTAGTTTAAACACAAAATAGTTAACAACAACAAATGGATTGAAAATCGAACAAAATAAATTAAACGGAAATTTACCATAAAGTATCTGCAAACAAATTTCGAAAAAAATGTCTTTCTCTAAGTTTCTTTTATATTTTAATTCACACCAGGGCTGCCCGTAAATGGATTTGTCCCCAATGTGTGGGAATTTGTATATTTTTATTGTAATAGAAAAATACAGCAAAGCGTTTCATATTTTTCTACTTCGTCTGGGGACATTGGAAAAAAGTGTCTGGCAGCTCTGATTGACTTTATATATCAGGGAAAATTTTGGCAGACAAATAATTGTTTATAAATAAAGATTTCATATTATTAAAATTTCATTATGAAAAGATTTATACATTGATACATTCATGAACAACTAAAAATATTTCTTTATTTTTTTTTAATATTTGTATTATTTTTTTTTTGCTTTTTTGGCTTTTGCGAGGAGCTGTCACAAAACAATTCCTAAATATTACAAAATATTATGCGTCATGCATACAAATAACACAGAGGCGGACGTACTAATAATTTTAGGGAATAATAGGAAAATGTATCGAAAAACTGCCAAACGCTTTTTCTCTTCACCACTTTTTATTTCCATATTATCAGAATTAATTTGCTTTTAATGTATAAATTTCGTAATAAAACTGATTTAAAGTAACAATATAAATTAACGAACTCCAGCCTGACTCAATAATTTGCAATTTAAAGGCTTTCATACAAAATTCGATTACTCCATTCGAACGCATTGTCGAATGTGTGAAAGCACACGAAATAAAGAAAACTAAATTGATGGAAATTCCAGTGATTCGCTTTGGTGTTCTTTGAGTATCATTCGATATCGAAGGACGACAGTTCATGCCAATTATTCCGAATTATTACTCTTCTTTCGATTTTGAAAATCACTTCCGTGTAGTTTAGCTAATTTTTTCTTCCAAAAGCAAAGAGAAATAAAATACTGGGGAAAAAATTAAATTCTTATTTGCTTAAAGATAAGATCTAAAGCTTTCATTTGTCATAAAAAGCTTAATATGGGCAAATTTGTATGTTCTTATCATTGAACCGCTTTTCTGTGGGGTTTCGTCAAATCCGAACCCACTCATCTGTTTCTAGTTTTACGGTGGAAAATTACAAGTGTTTGTTAAGTGTTTGTTGATTGGCATACGACAACAACAAACCAGAAGTAAATGGTGACACAAGGAATTGATGAGTGAGTGAGTGAGGTGTGGTGGGTGAATTGTGAAGGTGCTGTTTTGGCCTATGCCGTTGTTTTTCTTGTTGTACATTTTATTTACACAGGAATCATTAATACTTATAATAAGTCTACTAATACTTTTGTTTTGTTTTTAATCATTTGCATACATTTACATGCACATAGTTACACATTTTATTATGTACGAGAGCGGTACAAGAAGCCGCCAAGCTGACAAATTATTACAACTGGTGACATCTTTAGGAATATTTTAATTAAAACGCGAAAAAAAGTGTTACGTAATATGTGAACAGTCCCTTAATAGTTGAAAAATTTTCGAACATGATATCTCGCGAACCAACAACCACTACAGCCGAATTAGATCGAATTCGCGGCATTTTACTACCAAAATTTTAAAAGTAAAAAAAATTAAACGAATCCTGAAAATCGATCTGGCAAGAAGTTGTGGAGTTTGTAGGACCGGTCGCTCGTGAAAGGAAATTAGCTACCTAGCGTACTTGAGTCCCAAATTATTATACCCTTGGGCTAACCTGAGGAGGAAATAGAGATAAGAGGAGAACATATGCGAGGGTAATCGGCGATAAAGCTGAAGAGATAGACAATGACGAAGGCACAGAACGAAGAGGATTGCGTGAAGAAAAGGTCGTACGTACATAAATTTCGTCAAGTGGATGGAGAAATCAAGCGAAAACCACCCCCTGCTTGCAATGAATTAACTTATATTTTTGAGTTCCATATCTGACTGACTCAGAAAATCTATTTTCTGCAGTATCTTATGTCTAGGAAGTGAAAGCGATGCTGTTGCAGTGCGTTGCATGCAGAGGGATTTGAGGACATTTTCTCCTTCCTCTTCGTATTGATAGCTGAAGCAGGTGTCATTTAGGGAAGACCCATTCTTTGAGCATTCCATTCCGCGCACTGCTTTGTCCTATTGGTATTAAGAGGAAGCCAGAGGGTTCCCACTATCAAACAGTTCAATCTGGTTTGAGCCAACCGTAGATTGGGAGCATCGATGTACCTCCCTCAAGATAACAGCGGAATTCCTCAGACTTTGTCAATATCAATATCACGAAGTAGGATTAAGTAAATAAAGCATTTCTATTCGACAACGACACCTCTCGAATGGATCAGATCAACTGATTTTAATCAAATTCGCGCCACTCAATGCTGTTATTTTTAAGATTCAAGAGCTCATTAGATTTTCAATTCGATCGGCTCAGAAGTTCAAAATTTATTTAAAACTTCCAAAAACTTTACTTTCGAAAATTATTATTCACACGAAATTGTAAGTGAAGTCAAAATCTTTAGAAAGCTGCAATCGCCGCTCGAAACTTACGAGAGCTTTCACACATACACACACACAGCCATATGGAAACCATCGTAAAAGTAGTCAGAATAGTTTCGTAAATACCTCAAAACGTCGAGATCTGCTAAATATGGACACCATCGTAAAAGTATTCAGAATAGTTTCGTAAATACCTCAAAACGTCGAGATCTGATAAAAAAATCGATTTTTAAAAACCGGAAAGTTAAATAATATTCCCGGTACCAAAGTTGCAGTAGTTAATGGCTGTTTTAAAAATCTAAATGGAACTTTTAATACAAATACTAAATGTTATTAAAGCTTTCAAATAACGTTGAAATTAACAAAAATTTTCCATTTACTCGGCTATTTTGGGTAATTCTGTAACCTTCGTCGTTACAATAATCACATAAAAAAAGAAGTGATTACGTGTAAAAACTAAGGAAAACAATTTACTACGCAGAAAGACACTACACACCCACAATAGAATAAAACAGCTTAGTGTTCGCAGTATGTGGGCGAAAGGGGTGTTGCACAATATTTATTTATTTTAAACTAAGAATTGTTAGCTTTCGTAACACAAGCGTATAGCAAATACTATTATTCCTACTCGGTAGTTTTCCGCATAAAAATTACAAAATATATTTAAAAAAAAGACAGACGACCAACAGTCTGATGATAATTTTTCTTTTATTTAATGCAACTACCACAATTCGATTTTAACAAATTGTAGGCAAATTCCTCCTCAAGAAAAATTTGTTTTATTTTTGTTTGTTTTGTTAAATAACAATTTTCATTTTGGATCACTTTTATAAATTTCCGCAAGGAAAAATAATTGGGTTTTAATAAATATGTTATGAAAATAACAAGGAATATTTGAAAAAACTTTTATTTATTTGTTAACAGCTACACCTCGATTTACGTCGTTATTGGCTCCGAAAAAAATTCAACATGAAAAATTTCTTTCGAATTTTTACTACATTTGAAATAAAAACAACTTTTAAAATTTTGTTTCTGTTTTAAATGTAATTATACGAAAGAAAATTTTATTTCGATATCGGCGAACTGGTAAAGATCTTAATTTACTCACACCCCTCAATGGAAAAATAAAAAAAATATTCTCCCCTCAAGAGGTGAGTAAACAAGATATTTGTATAATTTTTTCACACAAGATGAAGAACGATTCTACGAATAATTCTGCATTCTTAACTCAAAAATTAAATTTTTTGATATATGACAACGTTGCAGTAAAGAAGCGACAAGTAGATATTGAATTACCTATACACATGCCATATAAATACAAATACAAAACGTATTCGTTTAAAAACGGAGAATCACTTCTTTTTCTCAACAATTTAGGCGACGTAAGCCGCAATGACGCAAAAAGCTGACCAAAATTATTAAACGTGGTTTTTGAATTGAAAGATTGAGTTTTTCGATATTTCTAGGTGTAATTTGATATAAAAAATCTAGTGGTGGCAGTTTTTTGTTGTTTTTACAGCAACCTTCCTCTCTTCGTTTAGCCACAAGAAAAATATCATATATAAAAAATATCTTGAAACTGAAAAAAAGGTTGTAATTTTCTTCACTTTCCTGACTTGAGCAGTGTCTCAGAGCTACAATCGCAACAGTCTTAAAAATTTACAATATGATGTAAAATTTTGTTGCGTATCGATCTGCGTACTTAGTTTTTAAGATTTCTTTAAATTCATTTTTGCCTTTTTGGCTCAAATACTCCTCTGTGTGACGTAGCGAATCGAAGTAGTGAAAGGAATGACAATTTTGCCGACGTAAATCGAGGGAGTATCTTAAATTTATGTTTATACAGACATACAGACTAAAGATGGGCAGTGCTCCCGTGATTATCGTGAATCACGCATGATCGTGATAAGTTTTTTCTCTCGAGAGCGTGCATAAACGTGAGTATAAAAAATTGATGGCGTGATTGTTTCGTGCTTTTTGTTTGTTTTAAATTTTTTATATATATTTTATTTATTTACTTTTTTAAATATTTTATTTATTTACTTTTTCAAATATTTTATAATTTTTTTTTCGTAAGCATTGAGTTTTCGTGATTGTGACTATCTTCTTTTTTCACTCACGTGAGCGCGAATGAGTGTGAGCCAAAAATATATTGTGCATGAGGGTGCATGAACACAATTTTTTTTATTATGAGCGTGAATGAAAAGCCATTCACGATCCCATCTCTACTACGGACATCTAAATATAAAAAAATGTATTTGCTCTATTAACACTAACTTATCACGTTGTTTACTGATGACTCTAGTAGACAAAACATGGTTGTCTTATTGTTTTCTATTTTATTTGCTTTTTTTTACTGCAAAATCTATATTTACTCGGACTTTGTTAAATCTTATACAAGATCAATTTTTTTCTTCAACAAACTCACGTTTTATTTTTATAAAAAAACACTGATAATAATAATAATAACAATAATAATACAAGTATGTATTTTTTATTTCCTGGATTTTCTTGCGAATGTAAATAGAATGCTGGATAGAGAATATTATGTATTTCATTTCGAAAAAAAATACTTTCGAAACACAATCACCATTATTGTGAATAAGAGGCGAACATTTTGTTCGCGTGAAATGGTGAGAAAAATTAATTAAATTAAGTATACAAACACAACAACCATACAAAATTGGCGATAGCGATCTTAAGGAAATGAAAAACATTTCGCATAAACTTTTATTCGCGATAAAGGTGAATTTGAATTTCAATGATTTTCTTTTCGAAACGAAATACATTTTATTACTAAAGTTTTAACGTGTTTCGAAAACAAGTAATACTTCTATCAAAAGATTTCTAATTTTTTGTTTTTTCATTTTTTCGCACCGAAACAGAGTTCTTTCCAACTCAGTGTGTTTTGAACAGGATGTATTTTTTTATTTCTTTGTTTATTTTTAATGTCATTTTGTCATATACATATATTCAAATGTCTTCTGCATCCAATCGAAAGACGTGCCTTTGTGATAATAATGTAGATGGTAACTATTTTATTGGCCACATGTGCATACAATATATCACATCTCAAAGAACACTTCCCAAGAATACAATAAAACTCGGAAGTAAATAGAATTAGTTTTTGTATCTGCAATTAAAGGCCATTTAAAAGATCCCTGTTTCATGCCAAACAAAAGACAATAAATAACGTTAAATATTAAACAAAATTTTATTGCAATTTAAATGCAGCAGGTGTGTGTGTACGTAGTGAACGAACGCACAATGTAAATATTTTTTACTTTTAATTTTCGTTAACAGCTTTTAAATCAAACAAATTCGCACAATTTTATAAGATTTTAGGTTTGCTGTTGTTGATTTTTTCTTTCTTTTTAGGTGAAGGTTGCAATTGTTTTGTATCTAATTTGAATAGTTTTAGGTCAGTTTCAGTTTTTAAAGAGATAGAAACAAATCGCTAGACACTTACTAAAATGAAACAAATAATTTCGAAAAAATACCAAAACTCATTTCTACAGACTTGAAGTGACCTTAAGAAAAGTTATAAATACAAACGCTCTATTTCAACATAAATAAAAATTTGTTAAAAACAATTTAAAGCATTTGGCAATTGTTTTGAAATCAATTTTGTGAACATGAACCACATAAATCGAACTAGAAAAAAATTAAAATTTTTGATGCAGATGTTTTTTGTTTATCATAAAATATTTACTCTTATCGGTAGTTCACGAGAAATGTATTCCCACTTTCCTTAAAAATGCGATCGCCAATTTTGTATTGTATTGTGTGTTTATGTACCATTTGTTAATTTTTTTTACCATTTTTTGTTAAAAATTTGTTGGCATTTGTTCACGATAAGTGTGATTAAGTTCTCAAAAAAATTTCAAGAAAATGGGTTTGTAACAAAACAACAAAAACATTTATATTTTGAGACTGTTGTCAAAAAGAATTCCTTACATAAAATATATTGTTTGTTTTTTTTTTCTTATAGAGTTTCATTCAGAAAATAGATCATAAACGATCAGCTGCTTTAACGTATTTACTTTTTCTATTGTATCATGGAAGGCCCGTTAGTACAACAAATATTTTCTTACCATCAAAATCAATTAATACCTATAAAAAACATTTTTTTATGTTTGTTTCGTATCGAATTTGACAAAAGCGAGTTAAACAATTCACAGTTGTTTACTTTCAAGGTTTTTAAATTATTTTTATCATATGTATCAAATACAAATAATTTTACATGAACATGGGCCTAAGTGTTTAACATTTTATTAATTATAATTAGAATATGGTCGATTGCGGCGGCCGACAGATAGACCTGCTTAAGCATGACATTTCTGAAGAATTTTTTTTGCGCCAATTGTTCTACACATACCCGTTCTCCTACGACTTTTAAAAACGGGTGTGGTTCAATTGAATCTTTAGGCTTTAAAAATATATAAACTACTGAACTGAAACCAAACAACGTGCCGCCATCTATACTCCACAAAAACTGCCCTCGTATATATTACTTTTATGCCTTTTATTTTAGCCTTATCTATTGTTATTTTGGTTAACATGCATAGATTTTTATTTTTTATTTTTTTCTTAATTTTTTAACTTCTGTTAAATAAATATGTACTCGTATGTATATTCATACCAACACAAACATCTGCAACAAGTTATCGGGCTTTTTAATATTACAACAACACTGCTAGACGAAACCAAATTAAATCAGTTTATGTTAAAAAAAAAATAAAATAAAATTTGAATTGATAATTGAATAAATAAATACACAAATACATGCGTACGTACATACACAATACGCGTACAGAAATAATTAAGAGGTAAACAAATGAAAAAATATCAAAAAAAAAAAAAAACAGGCCGTCTCCCTGGTGTACAAAATAGAAAAACAAACAGACATCTGTAGACGAACGACATACTCTCGCACCAAAACACGCAAACAAAGCACTTAAAAATTAATGCTGATTATCATTGATGATAATGACATGTTTTTCAAATACAATGAGCGAGGAATAGTAAATTAGATTTCTTGTTTTTAAAATGTTGTAATATTGAGTCAAAACTGTAAGTATTCAAATAGAGTGCGATAAAAAATTTTGTATTTTGGCACAGAAACTTAAAATTTATTGTTTTCGAACGTTATAAATTTTATAAAACATTTTATAATGACCATTTTCAACAAGTCGATGTTTTTTAATCGTGCAGCCGAAATCAAATGAGATTTTCAATGAGCATGTTTTAATTTTTAGTATTCGGTAGCCTATAACTTTCGCTCCGCTCCGTCTGTCACAGATAGGGTTGCCGTTCGAATAAAAATGATTAGAATAATTTTTATCGAATAATAGAATAATCAGTTAATATTATTCATGAACTCTGGGAATTTCCTATCCAAAACCAGCTTTATAAAATATGAAACAGGAAGCTAAACAAAGGAGTACGCAAATCCTTTGATTTTACGATTATTTTGTGATAAAAATATGTATTACGAATGACCTCAACTACGATGAAGAATTAGATGACGTTTCTGAGGTAACTAATAACGTTTTATTAACTGATCTAAAAAAAAGTCTATAAATAAAGTAATTGTACTAACGCAAAAATCGTTAAAAATATTGATCACGATCTGATATATTTAGAAAAATCAAAGAAGAGAATAAACAAACAAACTTGATATGCTCTTTAATGGATGTTTCAACCGTAAATTGTTTATTTTTTGTTCGTTCGAATTAATCAAACAAAATTTCAAAATTATTCGGTTATTCGAATAAAAAAAGTTAATGAAATTTTGTTCGAACAAATAAAAAACAGGAAGGAATAATGGACAATCATAGTCACCCATTTGCCTCTATTGAACCATAAGGGGTACACAAATGATAAAATCGCATTACTAATGGTCATATAACAACAATAAAAGTATTATAACTTCAGTAAATTATTGCAACAAAATTGATGTACATCAAACATATTTGTAATTGTAACAAACACATAAAAGAAGTTTGAATATTGCAGTATGTTTGGCTCAAACACTGCTCCCTCCATTTGCAATTTTCTGTAGTTGGTGGCGGCAGACAAGAACGGCACCATCCTTAGGTGTTTATTTGTTTTTCGCATATGTACTCGTTTGTATGTGTGTAAATAAAAAAACTGAAAATGTTGGCCTCACTTGACCCCTGAACAACAACACATTTCCAATTGTTGAACATCATTCCATTACAATGTTTTGATTTGTATGGTTTCCACTATTTTTGCTTTAGTTCATATTAGTTTTTTTTAAATTAATTTTTATTCTATTTTATTTTATTGTTCTTTAACGATATTACAATATTCAATTGATTTTTATTTTGTGTAGAAGAAATTTTTTCCATTCAATATTTTTTTTACAGCAGCATCATTATATCGTTCGTTTCAAATAGATAGTAAAGTTACATATGTACATTTATATTTGAAATTTATTACCTTTTCTATTTAGTTTCATTAAATACTAAAGCGATTTATTTAAAAGAAAGATATCATGTAATAATGAATATTGACTAATTTTCTTTAATAAACCAATCAAAAATTGAGAAGCAAGCATTTTTTGATGACTGAAGAAATTATATGCTTTTCGTCGAGAAAAATTTTGAGTCGTGAAGACACTACAAGTGAAAATATTGCTTTCGAAATGGTTTTAAGCTATTTTTAATAAATCTTGAAAACAATGTATGAAAAGAAACTCTGAAAATGTATTCTGAATAATGAATTTTATTTATTAATAGACTCTTGTGTAAAGTTGTTTTCCATTACCTTTTTAAGCAAATGCAAAATTTCGATTTTTTGGGAATTCTTTCAGAAAACCAATGATGATTCGCTAAAAAAATCGAAAGCTCATAAAAAAATCGAGGTTATTCCGATAATTCTTTAAATATTGAAATTTACGAAGAATCCAAGAATTCATTTTAAGTTTCAAAAAATATTCACAATTTAATGGTCTGGTGTAAAATATTTTCATTTCGTTTTTTTTATTATTTAGTATACAAAATAATTAAAAGACAGGAAACCTCAAAAGTTTTTAATGTGCATTTCCAAATTCTATTTGTTCGTTTAATTGGTTGGTTACTTAAGAAAATTATTATGGACATCATTATTGTTCCATTTTATATTTTCTTCTCATTTAAAAATCTTATTTCTCAATATTCCTTTTATTTACTTAGTAACGAATCTCTAACAAAGTTTTCTCATTTCGAAAACCATAAAATTTCAACATAAATAAACATTAGCAGATAATTAACTTTTAAGTAAAATATTGTTAATACCGTCATTAAAATCATTTAACAACCGTAACCGTGAATATTGCAACAGCAACAACAACAACACAAATTTCAAAGTAGTCTCCGGCGTCTAAAGTGAAAACTAATGAACATCTAAAGAGCCCCCCGTCCGTCCGTCTAACACAACAAACTGTAAAGTAGTAAAAGTATATTTTCTTTATTGGAAAATTGCTGCAATAGATTGAAAATTTTATGACTGAGATGACATACTCGTAAATGTTGAGTTGACTTAGGAATAACTACTGGCGGCGTGTTGATCGGTTGCAAGAGAGATTAACGAAAGGCAATCAATCATGGAGGCATCGTCAGCAAACTTAAAAATATTGTGAACGGAGAAAGATCACTGATCAAGCTGTCAAGTCAAACATACATAAGTTGGCAACAGAGGCTATTTACATCATGTGGCAAAAAAAAAAATAATAATTTTACGATTAAATCATCATCATTAAAAATCAAAGGCATAATAAATCTTTCAAAAATAATAAAATAGGAACATATTAAAAATTATTGTTTAATGAGGGGTTCTGTGTGGTCTCAAAAAACTCGACTTACGGCCATACCTAAATCAGAGCGTTGCGCGTCGCGTTAGCAACAGGTTACGGCATTCAGAGTAAATTTCTTTCTTAGAATGTATTGTAAATACGTACCCTGTTGCTAACGCGACGCTCATCGCTCTGATTTAGGTATTGATTCGAATAAAGACTTGAGAGGCTTCGAAATAATTATGCTAAAAAGAAGCGCGACAAAACAAATTCTAAACTGCTGATACATTTTGTTTAAAACTTACAACAGCACAATATTGTCAGCGAATGGGAAGGTGGGGATTGAGTACAGATGGCGTTACAGTGGGCCAAATGTCACTATTTTAGAAAAAACTTTTCCTACTTGTAATTGGCACAAATATCGAATGATACTAAACGTTTTTTACGTGCACTCAAAAAATGCATTCTTTTGCAATTGCAACATAGAATACATATATTAAAACAACAAATAAAATTATTTATTTTTAAAATCAATAATTTTTTCCGCAAACTTTCATTTACTCAAAAATTTTTCTTTCATTTTAAAAAAGCATTTCAGGTAATAAAATAAAATCTGTGTTTGTCCAACTTTATCCGCATGAAATTTTATTTAAATGAAAATTGTATATTTAAACACATGAATCAAATAAAAGAATTGCGTTTTATTTTCAAGGTTAATAAATTTAATACGTTTGCAAAATTTTGCCAACGAAAATTCTACAAAACTATTGAATTAAAAACAATAAAAAATGAGGATTTTAAATTTATGAGTTCTTCAACACGTAGAATGAATTTATTTTTAGATTTGCTAGGAATTTAAATTTGCTAGCATTTCAAAAAGAATAAATTAAATTAACATTTTCTGTGAAGCAGCCAACATAATTTAGATTATTTTTTTTTAAATTATGATGACAGTTCTTGGAATCAATATGTTTTTTTTCATAGCAAGCACAATATTCTTGCTAATTTTCAAAACTTCTGAGTATTTCTATTCTAATGGTGATGCAATTTAAATTAGCAATTTCTTATTAATTTTTGCCACAAATTTAATTTTTTAAATTTATTTGAAAGTTTCGAAAAATTCCCAGTGTTTCCTATTTCTTTTATTTTAGGAAACAGCAACTTTAACAAATCATTAATTCAATACATTGAAATATTTTTAGTATAAAAGTGAAAAATTTTACGATACATAAATGATTTTCAAATGAATCTAATTTATCTCGATCTATAGGTAAATTTTTTATAAAAAAATATTACAATTTATGCATTAAATCATAAATTTTAATCAGAATTAAGTACTTTCTGCAATTTTCTATTTTCAATTAGTGATGAAAATGATTTTTACTTTCTATAAATTTTTTGTTCACATGTATGTTGTGTAAATCGCGTAATTGAAAATCGTTCGATTTGTAACAAATATTTTTTTAAAGAAAGCTCAGTTATTTGTAATATTTTGGATAATTTCTGTGGTTTTTACGTTTAAAATACTGCATGCGAACTAAACTTTAAAAATAATATTTAAAAAAATAGCAATTTGTGTTATTAAATCGCGCGATTTGAACTCACTCGGTTAAGGGAGCCATATCCAAATGTTTATAGTTGTTGCTTTTTTTGTCAGTTGATTTATTTTAACTCCAATCAAACCGAGTGTTGCAAAACAAACAACTTCGCTGTACCTTGAGAGATTTTTAATCTGTACTTTTTGATAATATTCGAACTGTTTTCATTATAATTCACCGAATAAATTTAAATCAGTTTTAAGTTAATGTTTTAATTCTCAATTAGGAATGAGTATCTAAAGCACCGACTTTATAGCTTTAAAAAAATACGTATCGCATACGGTTTTCTAAAAAAAATGGTGGGCATGCGTTTCGCGTACAAGCAGACTTCTTCGGAGAATGAAGTATTTCAAATGTTTTTTTTACGATTAGAAGAAACAGAAATGAAATTTTGATTACTTTTTGGGCAGTCACACGCGCACTTTTTCGGTGCCACAATACACCTCATCAGCATTTTAATTATCAAACATTATTAATTTTAAACCAACATTTAATGAACAAAAGATACGCCACTCACAGAACTCACAAAAATCTCTTCTGGTGTCAATCATTTTTAGTTAAAATCGGTCTGTCGAATTACTATAAAAAATGCATTTTATCAATAGCAAACACCGGTGAAACATATTTCGGATCAAGGGTTTGAAGACTCTAAGCAATGAAATGAAAGTTTCCAAATTTATAATAAAAAACTATTATTATTGAAGGACTTCGTTTAATCTTTTAAATATCTCTTATACCTCATAAACATTTCAACCTCTATCTCCAAGCTTTAAGATATTAAACAACTATTCTAACTAATATTTTTTAAGACTCTCCGAAATCGAACATTACAATAAGAATTTTTATATGTGCAGAGAAAATATTTTACTACTAAGCAATGACTTCTATTAAGAACAACAAGCACTACATACCGTATGTATTATTTCAAAGTAGTTATATAACTACTTACTAGTAAATTAGTAAATAAACAAGTAAATTATACTCTGAGTGGAGTAGCAGTAGAGCGTACTCTGATCAGCAGTTCATTCCCTGTCGAATGCATTTTTTTAATTATGTGCAATAGACCAATGAGTAAAATACTTGACAACAATTCGAGCAACAGCACGAGTTCAATACTCACAGTAGACATTTACCTTTTTGATTAGTTAAAACGCCAAAGTAGAAGTAGTGAAGAGTACATACATATTATTGTTACCATTTTAACTCATCACCTCTCGCCATTAAATTTTTTTTGCTGGTAACTATTTTATATTACTTACTAAAATTCCGCGTGTTTTTTAATTCCTCAAAATTACCCAAACAATTTTAAGTCTAGTGAAATTAAAATTACCTCATCACTTTTCCTTAAAATATGAAAATTGCAAAAAAAAAACTTTGTTAAACAAACAACTTACTCTCGTGATCTTGATAATCAAAAATATATAATATATCCTTCAAAATTAATGACATTGCTTACCTGTAAAGAAAAGAAAAAGGTAACAAAAATTAACACAAAAATTTCCACAATATAAATAGACAAATTTTAAATACATAATAAAATTTATTACATCATGTTAGATTCTTTCTCGAAAATCGCAGTGAAACAAAAAATTTCCTCTGTTTATACGGAAGTCATTATCACTGCAATAAATTTTATTTGAACATGTACGTGGCCAAAAACTTAAAAAGAAAACGTTTTTATTTCCCATTTTCGCCCACAATGACGGATAACTAACACTGACCAACAATGGAAATGTAACAACGGGCTCAAAAATAACTCAAATTTAAAAATTGAAATAATCTTAATTTCGCTATAAGTTTATTGGAAAAGAGATATTAACTAGTTACAGGAAAAAGCTGTGCAAAAAATTAAAATTTGTTGGGTAGTGTAATTACCAGCTGAATGCAATTCATATTTTTAGGGCTTATTTTTTAATTTCAAAATAAATGTTTCATTAGCGCATTAATTTTATTATTGCTGTAATCATCAATGAAACAAAATTGTTTTTGTTATTTTCTTTTAAGTTTAAACAAATAATTTAATTAAGCAAAAAACAAAAAAAAAATTGGCTTCAAAATAATCATGAAATATTTGTCATAATTTATTTTAAATCTCTCGAAGCTTAAAATACTTGCAAATATTAATTTGCACGCATTATTAAATGAATTTGAAGATTAATACAATAGCGGAGTTTAGTGTGTAACGCAAATGGTGTTGCAAAAGTGCAAATGCAAAATATCGTAGTTTTTTTAAAGATATTTTAAGATTTTGTGTGTTCTGTTGTTCTATTTCATTTATTTTATTTATTCATTTATTTCAGACTCTGAACCCCGCTAATATGATCAAAGATGAAATATGATTCCTCTTGTAAAAATAACAATAATTTTTGAGTTAATAATGCAAATGTACATAATTGTCATATTGTAATTTATCTTTTGTAAAAAAAACATAAAAACATCTGTAAAATATACAACCTTTTTGAGTTGTGTGTAAATTGAAAACTTTAAACTCGTCCTCTGCAAAACAAGTGTTTTGAGTTTTTACGCTGTTCCAGCCAAATGAGCGATATGAAATGAACAACAGCAAACACTGACGTCATTAAATAAAAACTTGAATTTTAATTTTTAATGTAAACTCACTATTAGCATATTTTTTTGTGTTTATAATTTTTGATTTACAAAAAAAACTCATAAAAATTATCTTTGAAGAATTAATTTAATTTTCAAATTATGATATTCAAATTAGTACAAATTAAACAAAAGCTATTGTGTTATTTTTATGGCAATCAAATACAGATGTATACGAAATTAATAAATTTTTAATAATTTTAATGAAATTGGTTAAAGATTTCGCTTTTATTAAAAATACCAGTTAACCAGTTAACGTACAAAATAAAATTATGTAAATAAATAAAAACATTTTCGATCAATTCACACAGCTTATTATATGAGTTGTATGTTGTATAAATGATGTTTGAAATTTCCGCATAAAACTGTTCCTAAGAAAATTTTTGTATACAAATTATCAACATATATGCAACATACAACTCATACAAAAGGTTGTGTAAATCGGGCGAATATTTTTTAAAGTAAAGAAGAAACGTTGTCTACTATTTTTATTTTTTGTAACTTCACCTTGGACACATGATTAATTATAGCAACTACATATGATATGTGGTAAACGCAATAGTTTAATGCTATAAACGCAACTGTGATGAACGAGACGAGTTTCGCACCGTGAGACGAACTCGTCGCCAAGAATTCGTTGTGTAAATTCGACGATTTAAACACAATACAAATTTTTTGAAATTCCAATTCTCTGACAAATCTCAGATTTTTTTTATATTTGTTTAGTCGGCGTCTTTGGATATAATATTATACAAGCAGCTTTATCTAACACTTCCTTGATGTTAATTTCACTGATATAAAAAAAGTGAAAAATCGGAAACAAGAGTTTTATATATAAAAAAATTTTTGTTTGTTTAAAATTTAGCAATTCCTCGTGAATTTTCACAACATTTTTTTAAAATGTATATTGATCTTTTTATAGTTTTAGTGGTTTATTTATATTTAATGTTCTTCTGATATTAGAAATTTTTTGCGATATTTCTTTATTTTCGCAGTGTGTTTTGAGTTTGAGTTTTTATGTTTTATTCCCAATTTTAGGGGTTTTTGCCATTTTTACAACAGACACTATTATTTTCAAAGCTTTGTTTTTTTACAGTTTTAGAGAATTCTAATCAATTTTCGACTTTCTTCTCTCTCTTTCCGGTGTTAACAACATTTAACGAATTTTGTTTAGTTTCACAAGTTTTTCCGATTTTTTGGCATTCTCAGTTTTAATAAATTTTATGACTTGCTTCCTATTTTGAATTAATTTTTTTTTCGAATTTTCTCCTTATGTACGATTTTTGAATTTTATTTGTTTTTTATATATTTAGCTTTTTTTCCTGTTCTTTACATTTTTACTTTTATTTACTAAAACATTTGAAAACCTAAAAGTGAAACCGGTCACTCTGCACCAACATGTAAATTTTTGTTAAGCAGCAAATGAGGATTATGGTAACACAAAACAAAGTAAGCCACCGCCGCACGGTGGCTGAAAATCGTTTTTCATTGGCCAAAAGTCTTTTTTTTTTTGTCACCGATTTTTAAAATTTTTACGCCCTTTTGCAGCTAATATATCCAGATTAAGGTAGCCAAAAAATTAGATTAAACTATTGATAATTGTGAGCGTGGCATGCTGTCAAACTCAACGGTTTTTTTTAATTTCAAAAAAAGGTGTTTTTCTTTTGTTTTTTGTAAAAAATAAATGGTTACTACTTGCAAGCTATCATCGATAATGGCCTGCGGTCTTTTTTATAATGTTGGTAGGATTATAGTCTTTAGTTTTTGTAAGTGGTCAGAGCTCTAGCGTTTAATATTAAGGGCGTTACGGAATATTTATGAAACTACTATATTTTTCTCAAATTTAAACTTTAGTGGAATAGAACTTCTAGGGAACAAAAGGGAACAAGAAATGTATACCACCCGGAG
This sequence comes from Gymnocheta viridis, assembly GCA_956483585.1. Classification (NCBI taxonomy): domain Eukaryota; kingdom Metazoa; phylum Arthropoda; class Insecta; order Diptera; family Tachinidae; genus Gymnocheta; species Gymnocheta viridis. The sequence goes on along the minus strand of OY101440.1, from coordinate 44,321,829 downwards.
AAAGGTGAAAGTGTCCCCTTTACCGCTATATATACTTTTGCACCCGTGACGAGCCGTGTGTAGAACACTTTTTTCATTTTAATGAAATTACTCCAAAGTACTCGTATACAATGGTGTATATAATTTTCACTTTTTTGCCTAAAAGTTTATGTTTTTTACTTTAGACTACGTAAAACTAACAAAATTAAATATAATACCTGCGAAAGGGTTTAATGGCTTTGTTTTGATCAGCCAAAAATTGGTAATAAAATTATCACAAATTATCACAAAATTCTACAGTAAACATATGATCTGTTTCTAAATTTACCTGTTATCAAATGTTAGGGTCAACCAAAGTCATAAGCAATTTTATAACAATAATCGGGACATTAAACCACTAAAAATAAAAACACAACCCAACAACAACAACAAATATTGGCGAGATACTAATCAGTTTTACCTGATATTATTAAGGTCTGGACAACATGTGCAGTTTTGTGCAATTTAAGCACTACCTGCTATGAAATTAAAGATCAATGTGTGAATAACATGTATCTAAAAATGTATAAAACTACGGATTCGATTAAGGGATTACTCAGTAATACGGGTAAAACATAACAGACGCAAATAAAAATATTCACAAAAATATGGAGAGCTTCAGTTATAAAGAACTGGAGGAAGAGTATTTTAGAAACAAAAACCAGGAAGATGTTCTTAGTTACGTTAAAATAAAATTGAACTTAAATTCGTGTAGCACCGAAATGCAAGAGCAATTATATAATTTCGTCAAAGCACTAAAAAAACGCTACAAAGAAGTTCGCTACAGTAAACAAAACTTTTATATAAAAAGTGCAAACTGGTTAGATGGCCAACTTACTGTCGCTGCAGAAACAGCAAAGCAAGATAAGGCTGGAAGACCACGCAAATCATTGGACAACTGCAGCGATAAATCTAAGAGGCGGAAACTTAAAGATATTAATGATGCAATTGGTTGTACAAATATAAAAGAATCTTTCCTACATCACAGAACCAATTAACAAAAGTGGATATCATTGAAAAAGTTGTTAAAACATATGAATTTGGATTATCACCACTACATGCAAGAATACGACTTATGGAACACATACTAAAAATCAGTTATGATTTGGATTTCGGCTCTTCAGGATCAATAAGAAACAACGAAACCAACAAAGAGTTAAGAAGTTCAAAAACGAAACATGTTCAAGATGAATATCGCAAATTTGGATTGATTATAGATCAGCCAAAACAAGGGTCAGGCAATACAAATGATGGCAATACCGCAAGAAGATTCTTTTCAGATCCAGAAACAGCATCTGAAATAACGGGAGTGAATTTAAACCTCATTTTCAGATTTAAAATAATCCTAGAAGTACTTGCGTGCAATGAAGAAATTGACTCTAGAAAATTTGGAGATTATGCTAAGGAAACTGCAAAAATATATACAACCAACTACCCATGGAGAAATATGTCTGCAACAGTTCACAAAATCCTTTATCATGGAGAAGATGTCATTAAATATCATTTGGTGCCACTTGGAGATCTATCAGAGGAGGCTCAGGAAAAAAGGAACAAGGATTACAGATTTTATAGAGACCACAATACTAGAAAAATTTAACGAAATTCAACAAATGAAGATCTATTTAATATATTATTGGCAACGTCAGATCCGTTTATCTCCAGTATTAGAAATCAATGGAAAGTGGAACATCGGGATTTAGATGAAGAAGCCAAAAAACTACTAAAGAACAGAGATAGCACAGAACAAAATATGGAATATTTGCAATCAATATTTGAGTCAAATGAATAATAATTATAATTGCCTTTCATTGTTATTTAAGTACGAAAAACATAGTATTAGTAAAAAAATAATAATAAACAGAGCCTACCATAGTTGCAAATGCTATTAAAATTTATTGCAGTTTTTATTTTTAAAATTATCAAATTTGACAGCAAAAAATAATAAATTTTTCTGTAGTAATAGCAACATTTTTAGATAATATTATTAACGTTTTTTTTAAGTGTAACTATTCTTTGAGTGTAAGCAAATTTGCAAATTAGTCAGCAAAAAATTTTTAATTTTTCTGTAATAGCAAAATCTCCAGTTGATTTTACTATTTTTTTCAGTGTAAAATTTTTTTTAAGTGTAACATTAAAAAAATTCCATTATTACAAAAAATATTTATAATTATTATTAATTTCCAAATATTAAATTTTTTAATACATAAAAAGTAATAAACCCATATTTCACTCTAAAAGTTAAAAAAATTCAAAAGTTCAACTTTGACCTAGAATTCCTTAAAAATTCCTCAATCAATTTTAATGTAATTTAAACTGAGTCAAGCTGAACTAAATATCTATCCAATAAAATAAAAATTACTTCAATATTTTGATCGGTTCAAAAGTTACAGAATTTTGGCCAATGAAAAACGATTTTCAGCCACTGTGCGCCGTCGTTTTTCAAAATTCGAGCCGTCGCCCAACACATTGAATTTCTACGGCTCTTAAATGTATTTAGACTGAAAAATGCCTTGTTTGTTATAATTTGCAATTCTAATTGTCCAGCACACTATATAATTTTTCGCTACAGCAGAGAATTTTATTTCATGTGTATAAAAAAGTTCGTTTAAAAATTTGTTGGTAGCCGACGCGTCGCGACGGCGTGTAAATGTTAAATGTTTTGCCTCGCCGCCGAGGCAATTTTTTCATCACCTTGTTTTCACAGATTCCGAAATTTTATACTGGCAAAAATGTTGTCATTTGGCGCAGCAGAAACATTAAATTTTTACCCCAAAAGCAAATATTTCTTCACCACAGTACTTTGCTATCGATTGGCGCTCATCCTAAGGAAAATTAATAAGCCCATCGCAGAGTTTGTTCGCAAGACGAATTTTACTGGATATGCTGATTGTGCCCATTTTCATGCAGAAATGTCTGTTTTATTTTCTATGACGAATATTTGTCATGAAAAATTCGTCGTTCGTCTCTATTGTGTTTGCACCATCAGTTTGATTTTGATTATATTTTTCCATACACGTTTCTATAGTATGATACATAGTATGCCAAATCTCCATATATATTGCCAAAAACCCAAGTCGGTTGTCAGAAAAAAACCTAACCTGAATTAAGAGGCTTTAAGTCTTGTGTTTGAATTAAATAAAGAAAGAATTTCATTTGAAAACAAACTGTATCCCTCTTCTAATTTTCGTGTAGGCAAACGAAGAAATTAGACCAACTTTGAAATAAAATTTGTGTTGGTGTTTTTTTCTTTTTAGTTAAAAACAGTTAAATTTATTAATAGTCTTTATTTTTAAGTTGTTTTGAATGTTTATAATTTTCGTTTGTTTACACATATCAATTTTGTTTTTCGCTTGTCAAATCAACAAGTATTATCTTTTTTTTATATAAAACAAAAAAAATATATATGAAAAAAATTTACGTTAAAAGAGCTTTAAATTTAAATGTATGCGTATTTATATTTTGGAAAATATTTATATGGTTTTTATATCTGCATCGGTTGTGAAAATCAGGTCACCATGTTATATTAATGTGTGTCTCTCGGTCTGTCCGTATCGATTGTATTTGTTCCTAATGAAGTTTTTTTTCCTGACATGCATTTTTATTGATTTATTTTTTAAGTATTAGTTTTATTTATTTACTTATTTATTTTGCTGCTTTTATCATCATATTTTTTGAAGCAAAATTTAGTAATTAAAATCTTTTAAATATGACAAATGATTGTCGGTCGGGTTTAAATTATATTCAAGACTGTGCGCTTATTTTTTTTTTGTTTTTGCCGAAAAATAATAATTACTATTAAATACATGTGTTTTCTTTTCTAACAAATTAAAATATTCACCTTGATATTTTATTTCTTAAATTTTTTTTAATTGTAATCAACAATTAAGTTTTTTTTTTATCACACAAATTTGTATGTTGCTATAAACGTGTAGGGGAATCATTGAACTTAATAGAACAAATATTACTCCGAAATAAAAAAAAACATTTGCAAATTATCGCTAGAAAACACAAGGTCGTGAATTTTTATTAGCAAAAAAATTAAGTTGTTGGTATTAGGAAATATGTAGTTCTTTTTTTTAATATTTATGAGGAGTATAAAATTCAGCCTATAAAATTTGTTTAAAAAAATATTTTGATGTGTCTGCTGGTCTGTACTATAGAGATGGACACTAAAGCTGTGTAGCTCATGAACGGACGGGTTAAATTGAACAAATCACCCAAATGAACAAAGTGATCCGGTCTTTTTGCTGCACACTGTTGATTCAATAGCTTACCGTTCGATTTTGTAGATGAGTTAAAACTTGTTTTCGTTCGTTCACGTGTCTTTTTTATGTCAAATTTACTTTCGTTCATGGATCTTTTTTATGTTGTATTCTTTTGCTTCATTTGATCTATTGATCAGAGTTATTTTAAGAATTAATGGCCTTATTCACAAACGATTAATAAAGTTAATGTGTACAGTAAAACCAGGTTTCCCATATAAAAATCCAACATTAAACTTACAATAACTTTATTAATCGTTTGTGAATAAGGCCATAAATATATATTTCTTTTTAGCATCAACTCATAAAAAGTATGGTATATATTAAGCTAAAATAAATTGTCCAATATTCTAGTCAAAAGAACAAGAACATGTTTCTAAAATGAACTTAACTATGATTTTTTAATTAATAAATCCATTTTTTTAATAAATTCTTTAATTTAATCACATTATGCAAATATTTACAACCGATTTTCTTAAGAAAAAAAATAATTAAAGAAATAGAATACTTGCAGTTCAATTGAAAGATTGAACGACCGGGTTAATTTTTGGTAATTGAACGAAAATGACCGATCACTGAAATTAACGATTTGGCACCACTCACGCGTTTTTTCTCTCAACCACGTGAGCATGCATGAGCCTGGGTATACAAAATTTCGGCCTGCAAGAGAAAGCATGAATAGAAATTTTGAATGAACAATTAATTCTGATATGAGTTTTTTTGAGATTGGCAACCAAAAATATGATATAATCATATTTTTATCCGTTTCAGAACTTTTTAAGAATTTTGGCATCGATTTGTTAGAGCATATTTTTGCATATTTTGCCCATAAGATTATATATTAGCATATTTTACCTTTAAGAGCATATTTCACTTTTAGATTATTTTTAAGAGAATTTGTACGACCACAAAGGTATATTTTACTTTTAAGAGCATGTTTGCGTAAAGTTTTTTTTTAAACTATTTTTAGAAGCAACATCCAGAGCTTTCTTTTTGAGAATTTAAGTCAACACGCCGTAATTTATTGCAATTCCAGAATTAAGTCAATATATTTCACAGAATTATACTTGTGCAAATTTGCTCACAAAGTAAAATTTAGTTTTTTTATCTTACATAAATTAGCATGTATGTATATACTATATGTTGTATTACACACGTGATGTTCCAAAATTAATAAGTTACATACATATTTATATTAATGAATTCGATAACGTGTTTTTAATTTATTTTTCATTATTTTTTAAAAAAAATTTCATAATTTTTAACAAAAAGAAAACTTTTTTAGAGCATATGTTTTACATTTAAAAAGCATATTTTCTGTTTTTTACAGCATTTTTATGCGCTTAAAACCCCTTTTTAGAGCATATTTTTGGTTGCCCTGGTGATTAACTTTAATTACACTCACATGAGCGTCCATTTGTGTGAACCAGAAAAGAATGGCGTCATTCATGAGTAAAATTATTTTATCGTGAGCATGATTGACAAGTAAGTTCACGATACCACCTCTAGTCTACAAAACAATACATAATAAATTAAAAAAAAATGGGAACAATCTCAGAAATGTTAATAAATATATATAATATATATATATATTTTTTTTTAATAAATTGAATTTTTTATGAGGTGTTTTATATAATTTTCATTAATGGTCGATGCAGTTATCATTAAGTTATGTCAACCAGAAGTATTCTTTATTTATTAACCTTGATAGAGTTTATTGTCTAGAATAAATAAAATAAAATTTGTTTTTGTTGACTAAAAAAATGCTGTGTTCAGTTTTTGTTTACTTTATATATAAAAAATTAAATCCTTTAAAAATAAACAAGTTGTTTCAAATTCTATGTGTATGAGCATTTATATTTAAAAGTATATAAAATATATTCAATACAGTACGATTTTATTCAAATCGTAAATTTGTTTTTTGAAGTTGAAAAGTCACGATTTATACTATAAGTTTTCTTTCGGAAAGTCTTAGTTTGTGGGTTCAGAAAATAGTCTGCCCTATTCTGTGAATCGAGTGATTTTTAAGAATTGTTTTTTCGAGCTAAAATTCGGGTGAACAACATTCTATGAATTGCTAAACCCCAATTTAATGATTTTAATTAAAATTTAAAATTATTTGGGTTACCAAACAGGATTGCATCATTTTTTTATAACTTTATTAAGTTTTAAAATAAATTCTCCTACTAATTTTATCAGCCAAAAACTAGTTTTACTTTAAGACTTTTTGAAATTGAACAGTAATAGTAGCTGTTTAAAATTATGCACTTGGCAACATATTAGTTTTTAATTTCAACTAGATTGAACTGTTAGGTAGCCACTAAAATGTTGGACTTTTTAAAAATTAGAATAAAACTTTGATGAAGAATGTACAAAAAATATATCAAATGTTATACAATTGACAACCAATTAATTTTTAATACAAAAATTTAAAAGGAAATTGTTGATTTGTAATTTGTTAATGCATTGTTATTTGAATTGTTTAACGATTTTTTTACCCTTGAAGAAGTTACCCAAAGCGCAACGAAATATTGAGAAAAAATAAATTTGGATGATTTTTTTTTAAATAAAAAAGTGATCTCAAGCTCAATTGGAAGAATAATGTAAATATATTAGGACAACGTCGAAAAATTATATATTAAAACATGCAAATGGAAGATTTATTACATGAAAAAATTAACACAAGAAGCCTATTTCAATGATCTTCAGAAATATCTTCTTGTGGAGACTTTTGAAAAGCTTAAGAAACTCTGAATTGGACACAAAGAAATGAGGTTTAAAAATAAACGCAAAAAAGTGTTTTTTATCTTTTTCTTAATTACTTCCGTTTATTTATTAGCATCTGATTACAGAAAAACGCAGCGCTGTTGATCTTGTGAACAGTTCAAAAAAATTGATTTCAGTTGTTTTGCCAAATGTCTGCAGTTTTTGTTTGTTTATTTAACATTTCTGTTTCATGTTTTAATCACGCACGCTCCACACTAAAACTAAATAGAGCCTTAAAACATTTCATACCCCTAATAGTTCGAATGGTTGCAATACCAGACAACACAACACAGCTCTCATATTTTATGCTCAAAAAAGAATATAAAAACCCGTATTCTAAGCGAAATAGAAAACAGAAAATGAAATACAGCAAGCAATCAGCATTATTGTGACCCACTTTTAATGGTTCTGGCGGAAAATCGTACAATGTTTGTTTGCTTAAGAGTATTTAGTAGTAGCCTCCTGCCTTTTGATATATTTTTATATGCAAATCCAACACACAGAATTCACTAGAGAACAATATTTTTATTTAAAGTTTTGGGTTAAAAAAAAGACTGCTAACAAATATTTATATATGTATAAGCAAAAAACAAACAACAATGAAGCGAAAAAAATATCTAAACAAAAATTCAAACAATAGCATTTTAAAAATAAAATAAATGCAAGGAAAATGAAATATTGCAGTAATTAAAAACAATGCATATTCAAGAAATAAATATTCATATTTACAGAATTTTTATGTATTTGCATTTTAAATAAAATTGTGTAGTAATATTCAAATTCATAATTAAATAAGGTTTATAAACTTAAACATGTACGCGAAAAAAGAGAGAGACGATGTTCTTATTTTTTTCTTCTAGCTTTCTTGAGCTAAAATTACAGCGTTTTATTATTAATTATTATTTGTTTTTCTGTTGCCTATATTATTTGTGTAAGAAGACACACTATGAAGCTGTATAAATTGAGACAGCGGTAGCAGCTGTGGTTGTTTATTTAAGTGCCACGTGTCACAAATTAAATACTTTCCGCTTTTTCCTAAATGACAAAATGAACTTCGTAGTAATTTTTTTTGGTATCAATGATATCTATAATCTAAATTAAAGTTTTTATTTTGTGTAAATTATATTCAATATCCCACTTAAAATCCACTCCGCTATATGGATGCGAGACCTGGAACATGGCACCACGTAATATGCAATGCCTTCAGGTATTTCTCAATAAATGCCTCCGCAAAATCTTACCGATTTTCTGGCCTGGTACAATATCCAACAACTAACTCTAGCTGGAGGCAAACCAGCAGCTTATGAGAATTGAAATAAGTAAGCGGAAATGGAGTTGGATAGGTTACACGTTCAGTAAAGTAGACGATGATATTGCCAAGAAATGCATAGATTGAAACCGACAGGGAACCAGACGAGTCGGGACACGAACGCATACCTGGAAGCGGCAACTGTTCGGGATTGCTTATGAAGTGGAACGAAGTCAAGCATCGAGCCAAAGATCGAGATTATTGGAACCACCTGGTTATGGCCCTATGCTCCCTCGAGGAGTGAAAGGAACATATATACTATATTCAATGAAATTTTTGAAACTTTTTTTCTTATTCTTCATATAAATTACACTTTGAGTCGTGTTTTAGAAAACGATACCCCTTAAGTTTTATTAAACAGGAAAAAACTCGAAACTTTCAAAGAAATAACGATAAATCGTAATTTGGGAGAAAAATCGCCAAGTCTGGCAGCCACGATTGAGAGAATGTTTCAGCAAATGTTGCCATACCACAAAAATATGCAAAACGTTTACACGGGAAAATTTAACAGAGAAATATTCAATTAGTAAAAACCATCAGCAGTTTTGGAAATTTAAAAAAAATTCGTAAAAACACAACATTTAGTAGGAAAGGGCGGGGCACATAGAATCCGTCGCACAGTGGACCAAATGCTTAATCTGGCGCGCAATAGAGTATGATTCGACTTTGAGAGTACCTAGAAACGTAAAATTTTAAATGCAAAAGGAAAATGAAATGAGCCCACTATATCGTACAAATGTGGGCGGTATTTAAGGGAGCGTGGCAATTATTGCCACTTTGTCGAAATAAAATATAAGTGAACGATTTGTCTCATCACTTTTTACATAAGTTAATATAATCTTATAATTTATAATATAGAAAACTCGCATACTATATATTTTATTTATTTTTATCAAACAATTCAGTAATTTATAAAAAAGTAATTCAAAAGTAAAACTAAAAATAAAATAACAATAGAAAAGAAAAAAAATTTATTAAATAACTTTGCTATACATTGTCCATGTGTTTATAGTCCCAAAACGTCCTTATTCACTGCCTTCATCACTTAGATAGTCCGCGACAACATCGTTTTCCATTTCTTGCAAGATAGGTTCAGAAAGTAAGACACGAAATCAGCACAGAGGTTCCGAATTTCGATATTTGAAAGATTTTTTTGAAATTGATGATATAATGGGATCCGAAGATACTATTAAAGATTGAAATAAATCTTGAATCGTGCTTTCACGCGATATATGTTTGCATTTCGGTTCTTGGCGCCTGTTTGCATTAACTTATAAGTGTGTTTACTATAGTCTCCGTCTATAAATAAAGCCAAGGCCTCTTCAGGAGTATACGCAATAGGAACATTAGTTGAAAAAAAAACCTTTTTTTTTAATTTTAGTTGCTCTCGTTGGAGGGTGTTTAATTCATTTAACATTTGTGTAGCATCTCTTTTGCCAGATTTGTATAAACTTACTTTTGTTGCTAAAACCAATTCCTCACACGACTTAGCTTTTACAAGCGAAGAAACATTTAAAAGTTGGGTTCTCTTACTTTTTTCAGTAAAATCCTTTTTTGGTTTATGAGTAACAGAGGTGGAGGGACCAGCAACTTCAGAATCCATTTCAGCGATATCAAAAACTAAGGCACCATTAAGCCACTTTTCATATTTAGATTCAAAATCTTTTCTTATTCTACACACATTTTTCCATTTCTCGTTAAGGTCGTGAACAAATTTGTATACACTTTGCTTTGCTTTTTTGTATTTTTCATTATTGTTTTCTTCTGTGTATCCAATTTTCATCATAACATATTCATTAACGGCACCCGATTTATTTTTGTTGTCTGGCGCATTTATCCAAACATTAAACAATTCTTGTCTTAAAATTGACATTTCGGCTAAAAAATCAAAAACAAGCAGCCAATTTTTTTTATTATTTTGAAGCCTAATAGCTATTCCTTCAAAATCATGTGAAGAATCTGTAGAAGTCAGCGGTATTAGTACCTAAATTCATAAACAAAATTTAAGTTTGCTTGAAAAAAATTTCACTATAGACACACTTTTAAATTTACGTTTTTTAACGAAAAACAACACAAATATGCTTTAAATATACATACCTTGAGGTTTAAATATAATAAATAATTTGATTAAATAACATAAAACGGTCGAAAAAGAACACTTTAGACTTCCAACGCGTGTACATAGATTTTGAAGATTTTTTTTTAAACTAATTACTCATGTTTGACCGCCTACTACGATGGTGTTTTTGCAATAAACAAAGAAAATTTATTGGCGTTAAGCAAGGTAGGAATAGTGTAATCATATATGCGACATTAATTAAATATTTTTCAAACTTTATTTTTGGACCAATTGCGCACCAGATTCAACATTTGGTCCACTGTGCGTCGTACGTTATACGTTGCTTTTTTCAACTTACATTAAAGTATCGGCGGAGGAGATTGACTCAATGAATACTTTGTTGACGGACATTATTAAATCAGCTTCATTTGATTAAACTACACATTTTCAATAGAATTAGAGGATATTATATTTTTTTTAATTTTAATTTTTATTTAATTTAATTTTGTCACCACACAACAGAAAAAGCTTAATAAAAACAAAGCAAAAAAAATTATATTTTTCAAATTACTCAACGTACGTTAAAAGTTGCCCAACTTTAGTACTTTGCGTTGACGGAGACGTACCGAATGTGATGAAGCTCATAAGAAAACTTGTATTTTAACCTAGTTGTCAGTTGAAAAAACCAACGTATAACGTACGATGGATTGTATGTGCCTCGGCCTGAAGACCCAAAAACTACTCCTAGACATGATAATTTAGTAGCAAGACTATTCAAAAACATACCCGAAAATGGCACGAAAATGGGATGCTAAGTCGAAATGTCGAAAATTCCGAGTAATTATATTTAGGAACTTCTTACTAGCAAACGGACTTTTTTTAAAAAATTGACCAACCTGCATTTCTGTAAGAACTCCGTACCGGCCTTTAAACTCAAAGATCGAAGTTCGACTGAAGCAAAATAGTTTTTTTTTCAGGATTTATTTAATTTGTTGGATTTGTAGAACTTAAAATTGCGTAGAGTGCCGCAAATTTCTTCTAAACTGGTTATTTGGTTCGAGAAAATTCGAACAAAACTATACTTGTCTCAAAATAGATAAAAATTTTACTGCTTTTGGGCTGAGCTTAGTAGGAAGAGAGAGAGAGATTAGCTGCAAGGTCTGCCGTTTATTTATTTAATTTTTCTACTTTCGGAATTCTGTTATGTTTTTATTTGGAAATGTGGTATTTTATTTTATTGTCGTCTATTATATCTACATTTTCAACCCCTATCTATACGAGGTTTACTTTTTATCTATGTTTTGATCCGTGCGGCTTGCTTCTCTGCAAGCTTCATAACAAAATACAAAATACAACAAAAAACACAAGATGAAAATTAGTTATTTTTAAATTTAGCTGTTTTGTTTTTGAAAAATTGCCAGCACTGAGTAGTGAGTGGTACATTATAATGATAGCAGTACTGTCAAGTTACCAATTAGGACACGAATGTTGCAAGCACACACATTTACAGTGAAACTGTTAGTCAACCTGTCTATTGTTGACACATTCATGTTACACATAAGCAAGTAATCACACACAAATTGGAACTGTAACATGAGCGGGTACCCAGTAGTTAAAACTGAAAACCTATTTGATCTTGATAGAAATTTATCACTTTTTTTTGCAGACTTTTTAAATAAAAAAATCAATTAACATTTTAATAGATTATAAGATGTTGCAAAACTAGATCTCTTCAAGCTCTTAGGTAAGCAACTCCACTACTTCGGGGTCAGCCACCAGAAGTGCAGGGCAAACTGTGTTGTCCTGTATAAATTGTTGTGGTTGGCATAATGTGACGTTTGGCGCATAAAATACTGTTTTTTAATTTTTGAAAGTACGTAAATGTAACAACATACTTACTCGTTTCTGCCTACATATTCATGAAACACATATGTATGTTGATGAATTGCATACTGTTTAAAAAGAAAACTACATACCAAATAAACTGACAGACACATGACATGTTGGTTTTCTGTTGTGATTTGTTTTGCAGTCTTATTTTTTCATGAATTAATTTTTTTCGCCTTTCGAGAGGGTTGGTATTTAGTTTAGAGGTTTTTATGCCAAGTCTAACAAATAATATAAATAAACTATAAATTGCAAAAAAAAGTACTGTTTGTGTGTAGGCGCATGCACGAGTAAAGGTAATTAAAATATAAAAAGAGCTGAGGAAGCTCTTGTTTACATTTGCATTTCTCTCTGAGAGTTTGACATAGATTTCTGCATTCAAGAATTATATTTTTTTTGTACGTTCTTGTTTAATTAATGAGGATGAGTTGGCTGACAGTCAGCGCGTTATATGGGATAAATAGAAATGTGGACGAGATGTGTTAAAGATATCACACAGGTAGGAGAGATACGAGTATATATTAATTTTTATTTTCTTTTAGTCTGCGAAATTCGCGAACTTTTTTAATACGTGTTTCGTAATAATATATAATAAGAATTAATTATTTTTGGTAGTTTTTATACATATCTATTAAACATGTTGTTTGATTATTCCTGCTAAGCAGATAATCAAAGTTCATTTATATTTTAAAAATGTTGTTTGATAGCAAAAAAAGTATCAAATTATGTTGTGGCTTTACATAAAAACAAAAACAGAACATAAATCCTCAAGACAAATGGAAGTGTTCCCAAATTTCCTTTTTCAATCCTTATCCCTAATTTTGATGATTAATCCCTAAAAATCTCCCAAATATTGCTTTTCATTTTAAAAACAAATTAATACAAACCCAAAATACCCGGACCATTTTTATAGTTTTATTTAGTTTTCGATCTCTCAACTTACATATCGCTAGCTGAAATGCCAAGATTTATAGATAACTAACAAAAAAAATTAAATCGCAGTTTCTTTTATATAAATTTTTGTATATTATATTAGATCATATATGTAATACGACATATGTATATTGAAAATAATATATAGAAGAAAACACAATTTAAAATATTTCAGCTACAGGTATATGTAAACATATTTCTGTAACTTATGTTTACATAACTGGAAACTAAAATAAAAGTGTCTGTCTATAACTTAATGCTACTGTCCGACCGATTAACTGGCTTAGGATTCGGCGAAAATCGACTTTCGACCAATAATAGGTATCCCAAATTATTTTTTGCAGCATGTCGAAGGCACATTTTAGTGCAGAAAGATAAATTAAAACGAGAAAAAAGTACAACAATCACCGAAGATGCTAAAAAGATTTAATTGCATTTATTCCCGAAATCTGTTATTTAATTGACTCTTCCAATAATTGAGGAATGAACCACGCATTCTTCACTTATTTCCAAAACAACTTATAAATTTTCGAATAAATGTTATTAATATTCTTATGAATTAAATAAGAAAATATCCGAACATCGCCTTATGCTTCGGCATAATAAAAGTAACTTCGGTCGGACACTACTACATGTCCATAAATATAATAAATCATTAATTAATGAGGTAATTTTATTATTAAATTAACGATAATAATATTTTATCAGTCGAACAACATTTAATGTAAACAAATTGAATTTCTTTCTGCAGTGTTTGTTGTTGGTTGGGTTTTTGCGTTTTAAAAATCAAACAAGTTTCTTTGCTTAATTTAATTTTGTCAGAGAAATCGCATGCTGCTTCTTGTTTTTTTATCGAAAACAAGACACTCAATAAATAATAATCGAAATTTGAATAAAATTTCAATAAACCAAAAATTTATGTGAGAGCAGTATTAAGATATTAGGCGCCACTGTCTAAAAATAGGCTTTACTGTATTCAGTAAAGAGAAAAAGTAATTTAAAAATTACTCTTTTTAAAAGTGCTTGTTTAAGAAGTACTTTTTTTAAAGAAACTTTTTAAAAATTATTTAATCTTATTAAAAAAAAATCTCGTAATTTACAATAAAAGATCCTAAAAAAATGCCAGAATTTTGGAATCGAGTTTTTATGATTTAATATTTCTAATATGAATATTATTTTAGCTACAAATGCTTTGAAATTATTTCACATACGAGTACTGTGACTTTAGCTTTACAATTCTTTATTTTTTAAATAAAACTAAAACTTTTTTAATTAATAACTTTACTTCAGTTGGATTTCTTTTAAAAAAATAATGTTTTAAAATTTGTAGTAAAAACTGCAAAAATATTTTTGCTTGTCTTGCAAAAAGTAATTTTTAGCGAAACAGTTATTACAAGATAACATTAGATTAGATAATGAAAAACAACAATTATACCGTTCTAACACATTTACCTCATTAAAAACAGAAAAGTAAAATAAATTGCATAATAATAATGTACTAAATTAAATAATACTCGTACAATTGTATTTCAAAATAAATTCGATTTATTTCTACAATTGGCTTTGAATTGCAAAGAAAAGCAAAATTAAACAATGACAATTCAAACCTTAAAACTGCATCAAAAAGGGGTGTCTCCAAACTTTGAACATTATATAATTTATAAAATGTACAACAAAACATTTGGGGGATTCAAACGGTGTCCTATCAAGTCATAATGTCCTAATATATTACAATAGTTTAAAAACTTGTTGTTGTGCTTCAAACAAAAAAAGTCATAAAATAATAAGACTTCTGAACTATTTTTATTGCTTTGTCATATCGAAACGGTAGAAGTTTGAGAAAGGTGTGAGAGAAATTACATAGTGATTGTTTTTTCTCGTCATATTTATTCGTGTTATTGTTAAAATGTATGATTTTATGACCACCATTTGAATAAACAATTATATTTTCAAGTTTGTAATTACTGAATATGCATATAAAAATTATTTAAAATTATATTATATTTGCTAGATTAATTATTTTAGAATAAACATTAGCGGTATTCAGTGTTTAGTGCGTTTTGCATTGCAACTCCTTGCAAGTGCAACTATTTTTATCATTGATAGTGAGCGATATTTTTAAACAACATTGCAAAGTTTACTTTGACAAAATCTTTTAAATTTTCTTTTAAACTTTGTTATGTGTGTGAAGATAAATATGTTTGACGTAAGAGGTTACGTAAAACATATTTAACTTTATAGTTAAATATGTTTTGAAGTGCCAACACTGACATATTTAATTTTGTCATATTTAGGAAAAATTAAAACTACAAGTAAATTTAAACAATTTTTTTAATAATTTAAAATCAAAATTAAAAATTAATACCAATTTCATAGTTGTATTTGTGAATTTTTTTACAAGAATTTCAAAATCGAATTTAGTGAATTTTTTAGTGATCATTGGCGGTTTTTGGCCATTTTTGGGCTCATCCTTCCTTGTAGCGTATAACCACTATATGGAGTCTTTAGCCAAAGGCCCACACTATTCAAATATCTATGGCCAAAATCCGCCAATGACCACTAAAAAATTCACTAAATTCGATTTTGAAATTCTTGTAAAAAAATTCACAAATACAATTGAGAAATGTGACATAGATATTTGAATAGTGTTGTCCCTTGGCTAAAGACTCCATATAGTGGTTATACGCCACAAGGAAGGATGCGCCCAAAAATGGCCAAAAACCGCCAATGATCAGCCAAAAATTCATATTTATCTTCACACACATAACTTTGTTTTGCTTCTACTCACGCAGTCTACTTTGTAAAGTTTTAAGTTCGTTTGTTGGACGAACATGCAAAACCAAACACACACATGCAACCAAATACAAATACATATGTGTAAACGACGAACGAAGAAGAAATCAACTTTGCGAGTACAGCAAAGCGTGTAATCACCCCCTTTCTTCTTTCCCATATCACCCGCAAACGCAAGACTTTGCAAAGTAAACTATGACCGTGGAAATCTTCACAATTTTCGATCATTAAAAAACACAACGCCACAAAAAATCTGCTGGATTATTGAACATCATCAAATACGAGTAAAATGTTTTTAAATTCACTGTGCAGTCTTTCAAATAATTTAAAATTAAAGATGTTAAATTTGTGGTCCACTTTTTATTTGATTTTTCTTTTTTTGTTTGTTTTATTGCATCAGTCGAATCCATTGCCTTTAAATTTTTTTAGTAAATAAATTTTGTTCTTTACAAATAACAACTTTAAAAGTGAATGATATAACGCAATAATGTACATAGACAAAATAAGCTATAACATATTCAGTGTTGCTAAATTGCAATTACGTGGCAAATGCAAATTCAAATATTTTGTTGTTGAATTGGAAAGAAAAGCTACGATATTTTGCATTTCCACTTATGCAAGACCATTCGCATCAAACACTGAATACCGCTAATGTTTAACATCTTTGCACTTTTGCAAGATCACTCTGAGCCCCGCTATTATTTTACAGATAGTTGATAGTTGTACATACATATAAATCTATACACATTACGAAAATCCTCTTAACTGTTTTATTTTTTAATATTACCTCATATTTTAATATGAAAAATTACTCACTCAATAAAAACAACTTGAAATATCATTTGAAAAATTCTACACTTTGTTTAGAGCGCTAATAATTAGCGAAATGAATCTTTAAAAAAAACTAACGATCAAATAGTCATTTAACAAAGCAAAAGTTTATTGTTTAATTTTACATTCTAAACTTCAATATATCAAGATAATGAATGTAAATTATGAATTTTGAAAATTAAAACAATTTTAGCAGTGATCACGTAGTTTGACGTCAAACCGTTTAAAAAATAATCATTTCAAACCTGTTTGAACTTTTGCCGATAATTAAGCTGGTGTTTCATTATTATTAAACAAGCAAAAATAATAGCCGCAGACGACGACTTAGCACACACAAATAGCAAACAGCCCTCGGACACATGACATGTAGGAAATAATTATTGTAAAAGGCGTGCAAAAACAAATACAATGACGTTTGTTATTAATTAAAAAGTAATTAAACGTCATTATTGTAATTTTTCGTCATAGTAGACATTATTTGCTGATAAAAATAAAGAGATACAACACTAAGTTTACTACAATCCAATTTTTGTTGAAGTACTTTTTTTTATAAATTATAAATTGTTTAATTGAAGATGTGTTTCGGGGTTTATTTAAGTGTTTTTGAGTATTAGGTTCGCTTATTACTTCATATGAAGAGTGCAATAGCAGTTATTGGCATCTAAAATTTACTTGTTTTATATGAAGTCTAACGTTGAAAAACGTTAATACACAACAAATAATCAGCTGTTGAATTAACTTTACTTGATAAATAAATGTGCCTTTGTTATTATTATCACCTTTAGAAAGCGGTTTCGTTTGGACCAACAGTCTTATAGCAATTTCGAGAGTTTGCATCATTTAAACATCAAACTTATGAATTCACCACCTTCATATGTCGTTTTCAAACTTATTTGAAAAAGTTTACATACCGTAGCATAAATTCAAAAATTTATTTAAATTTCAATTTACAGCAAATTTTTTAATGTCCATAAATAATAAAATCTAGTTTATTCTACCGTTTTGTGCAGAATAAAAGCAACCACAAAATCTTTAGTTCTTAAAATAAATAAAATAAAAATAAAATGTCTTTGAATGTAAAAAAAAGATAAATAATATTTAAAACTTATTTAAATAATCGTATTTCTAGCGAACTATGAATATTTATTAAATACATTTTAAATGCAAAAACCAACAGAGTTAGAAGACAGTATGTGTGGTCATGAAAAAAAAACAAAATTTCGAATATTAATAATTATATTTTAATTTATTATTTTATTTTTTAATAACAACAAAACTCTCTCCGAACTCAAGTTCTGTTTAGCCAAGAGAAACGATAGAAAAAAAACAAAAATCTGACTATCAAAGATGGGACGGGACGACTGACTTTTGTAATAAAATTTGTTACAAAATTGAGAATTTATACAAAAACATTTCTAAATGTTATTAAAACACAAGATTTATTTATGTATTATAAACAATATTAAATGATTAATTTTTTTAAATTAGTAATAAAATAAAATTCGCTTGACTATCCAGATTTTGTGTGTGAGACTACACAGAGCGACAAAAATGACAATAAAGATACAAGATAAATTATATTATCTGCAGGGGACCTCCTGCTTCTAGTGATAACTAAAGGCGGAGCGATTAGATAAAATACAAAAGTTAAAAAATTACCTTCAAATTTATATCAGCAAAATTTGTTAATCTGCTCAAAAATTTCATATTTTTGAAAATTCTTAGTAAATCGAATCAAGCAGAATTAAACAGATAAATACAGTACAACCTCCCTAATCCGGACACTCGCTAATTCGGACTATCCAGTAACTCGGCCATTTAAATTTTTCGGACAGCTTAGGAATTTTTCCTTTATAGTCCGGACAAGTGTTCTTTTTTCTCAGTAACATTTTTAACTCTAGACAAAATAAGTATTTAAAATGTAAAAGATTTTAGTTTAATTGAGTTTACGTGGCGAACTGTTTTCAAAAGGTATTTTATGGGCTGAACAAACCAAAGCGACAGATAAGGATATTTTATTTTTAAAAGAATTGAAAAACAGAGGTGACAAATCACATAAAAATTCTTATTTTTAAAAATTAATATTTTTGGTGACTTTTATGGTTCTTTATGTTTTTTGTAAATGAATTAACTGCCAGGCCCACTATGTTGATCGAATTCTTTCTTTCGTACAATTACATTTAAAACAAGAACGAATACTTGGGACATAGTGGGCCTGGCAGTAAATACAAGTGAATTCTTATGTATATTTATTTTTATTTTCGGTAATAAAAATAAATTATATACATATATGCCATATATGTATTGCATTTAAAATTTCATTTTAACTGTATCCCGGACGATGCACTAATCCGGACAGTAGCTGAAACTATATCTGTCTGGATTATGGAGGTTGTACTGTACTTCATTCAAAATAATGTAAAAGTTTCGATTTTATGTACACTTAAGTGATGATGCGGTACTTCATTGACAAGGATTACGATATACAAACACATAATACAAGCGAGTTAATTTGAATGCTTACTTTTTATCTGCTTTATTTAACCCTAGAATGCTAATGCATGTAAATTTTAAGTGACCTAAAAGTAACAAATTCTGAAATGTTTTTTCCACAAACGCATATAAGAAGACGAAGCATTTTTAATCCTTAACATACTCTGCTGGCATAATAGTAAAAAAAATTATTAAATAGTGTTAGCAATCGGACTAACAAAGTTATGCTAATATAGACCGTGTAACCGGCTTAACTTTTGACATAATGACTTATGAGGTTTTTAATGCAAGATATTTGCATAGAATGCGATATTTGTAAAATCGATTCTTTAGAGCCTACGCATAAATACTCGCTCTCGCTATTTTATTTTTTATTTATTTCTCGAGTCCAACAATGCAATATGCGTTAAAGTTATTTGACAGGAATGTAAATTTGTGTCTGCTTTAAAACAATTAAAGCAATACATACCACAATACAAATAACTCTCGTATTCTTTTTCGACTCATAATTTGTGTAAAAATGATTTGAAATCACTTTCAACCGAGCCACCTAAGCAGTGGCGGATACATGGAAACACACATGAACACTCACGATGGGAGTGTAGCGGCTCCCGAAAAAATAAGTTTAAATCAATTGATGTTAATTTTATCCTTGTTCCTTTGGAATCGCATCTCATATGAGTATCCAATTCTTTGTGATTAAAAAAAACCTTACGAACTTTACCCAAATAATAATCACATGATTACAATGCGAATTATACGTTTGGTAAAACAATATCGTACGAAGCACAGTTCACGTGGAATGCTTTATTCCAAAAAGTAAAATATAAAAATTTTTAAACACGTAACGAAACATCGATAAAAATGTTTAAATTCTTTGAAAATGTTTAATTACAAAAAGATTATTTCTAATGAATATTAATAAGAAAAAAAAATAAACTAAATGATAGAAAATGTTGCTGATTCTAAAAATGTAGCATTTTATAATTGACGTCATTTTACTATCAATATCTTAACAAAAGTAATAAGACAAGATTATGCAAATGGCTTTGCCAACGCAAGGTCAGTTATAATTGTTAGTAACCGTGACTTTACTTTGAATTAAATAAACGGACCAGTTAAATTAGATCAGGAATAATTCGCCAACAGACGTGATAACATAAATATTCTAGAGGTTTAACTGACGTCTGTTGTATGCAAATTAAGAACACATTTTCTAAATAAATTAGATAATAATATATTTATTTAGGAACCAAATAAATTATTACAAAATATCCAAAATCACAACTTGAATTTTTTTTTAATTTTTATTCTTTTTATTTAAATTAGTTATGTATTATTTGCGTTGACAATAATAATATTATTTAAAGCTGTTTCTTTATCACAATTGCAATGTGAAGTCATTTTGCAAATATGTTTCTTATCACAACTAATTCCTTTTAATGACTCATTGTAAGGAAATATAATAAAATGTGCAGAATATTTTTGTTTCAATATTAAATTCAAACAAATAAATATTAAATTTATTTTACACTTAAACCACAAAACAATAGCACATATGCAGATTAAAATTATTTGCCAACTCGTTGGTGTTGCAGTCGAAAAACAATAAGAAATGAAACAAATTGTTAATTTAACAAACAAAACGTGTATTGGATAAATTAGAATTTTCTTCCTGTGCAAGAAAAAAGTTTTATCTACGAAATGTAGATTGAAAAAATATAAATCAAAACTAACCAAAGAAATTCTGCAGAAAAATATTTTACTATGTACAAAATTAAAATAAATGAGGAGCGGTCAGTGTATTAGGGACACGCGGCAGAACTATGTCTCTTTGCTATACACTTAGCTATATACATATGTGGTCATTAAAATAGGTACAATTTATAATTATCAAAAATGCATTATTTTACGATTTTGTGAACAAAAAGTTATTTTTGGTAAATTGTTGACCATATTTCTTGCACTTTTTAACACAACTGAGTCTTATTTTGAATATGTCTTATGGCGATTTGCAAAATCTTTTTTCTTGTTGAAAATCGATTTTTTTAACAATGTAACTTTTCGAACTATTCGTCCCGGAAGATTAATAGCACATAGCGAACGCCGCACAGTACTTGACCAAATATTTGCTTATTTATTGCATCTGCAATAGTAGCCTTTGGTGACTTAAAGGGGCTCATTTCAGTACCTCGTATTTCTTATTGTGTTTCGATCCTTAAGGGTATTAACAAAAAAATTTTTAGATCGTCCACTTGAATGTGATATAAATTTATATGACTTATTCTGTTCCCGAAGGCTCTGAATAAGCCTCTGTTCTGCTAACGAGCAGTTCTGTGTTCGACTCCCATCTACTGTTGATGTGTCCATTTATATTAGATCATTACAGTATTATAATTAGATGACAAAAATAAAAATGTTGAGTTCGACCTTAACTTTTTCCAAAAATGTGAAATTATTTACCAACGTACCTATTTTATTGGCAAAAAAGCCCTTAATTTTATTGAATTATTCTCTGAACTCTAATAAAATTAATTAGAAATACCGAAATTTCGATGTTAAAAATAAACACTGATTAAAAAATATTCCCTTTAAAAAAAAAAAATAAAAAATGAAATTGTATGTCACGGTACCTACATATTTTAATGGTCAGATGTGTACGCGCATATTTCATATTTTAAATAGGAATGCGATTTAATTTACCATTTACCTTTTTTATGTACAACCTTTTGGAATATTTTTTTACCTACTAGTTTTGTTTTTTGAACAACCCTGTTAACGAACAAATAAAATAAAAATATGCATCCCTAAAGTATGCTTTGAAATTTCGCACATTAATAACAGTGCATCACTACCGCAATCGCTCTAATGATAGAAGTGTCGGATTTTAATTGTTACTTAGATGATAAAGAGAAAACATTCTCGTAGTTCTAAAATATGAATCAATATTTTACCACAAAATATAGAAAAACACTCCGGAAAGTACCAGTTTGTACTTAAACCAAAAATGTTTTATTATTTTTAATCCTTTATTTATTGCACAGTTTGTTTTTGTCACCTAGATATACGAAGAAGATCACGTTCATTTCGTTATCGCTTTTTCGAGTGTTTAATTATATTATAAAACATTTTGTCATCATTTGCAATAAGTAAACGATAAATATTTTTATTTTTTTTTAAAATAAACAATATAAAATTATATATTTGTTAAGCAGATTAAGAAGAAATAAACATAAGAAAGCAGGAGCGCTTTTAGCGGAAATATACAAGAGGGCAAGATATGTGTTGAACTTGCAACTGCAGTATGCAACTGAATCATATGAAATTTTCCAAGGGTGAGAAATTTTCAGTTTTAAAAATTTTTTAGTTTTCGTTTTGAAGTTGATTTATTTTTTTTTATAATTTTTCCTTTTCAACCACCAATTTCGCTGCTGTCTGTCTGATTGCCTGAAGGTTTCCAGCAAATAATGACTCCTCTGTTTGTATGTTTTATTTTGCGCTTATCTTTTAAAGCAACCCAGACAAGCTAAATACATAATAAAGCTCACAAAGACTTTGTTTAATTTCAATATTTAATTTTGCATTTTCTTTGTTGTAATATTGATTTTAGAAATAGCAACAACTATAAAAATACGAAATAATATTTATAAAACTTATCAAAATAACGACAACAAAAGGCGCCAATTGTTTATGGGGGAAAAAGGAGGTTAAGTTTTGCGTTTAATCTAAATAAAAATATGCAATATTTGAAATAGTTTTATAAATCATTTTTAGATGGGCTCTTAAAGGAAAGAAGAAGAAAATAAATAAAACACTTTACAGCACATTATCTAAAATAGCGTTTTTTATAAAATAATATCTTGCGATTAGATAAGTCAACTTTATTCACATTTAATTACATTTTATGGTTCTCTGGAATTTTCAAAATACAATAATAAAATTTAATAAATAAAATTTTTAACAAGATTTGTGTAAATTTGTTTTTTTGTTTTCATAACAAAAAGTTAGACTTTGTGGCTTTTTTGTTGAGTTATTTTTTCTGCGATATTTCGATTTATTGAATTTTATTAAATTTAATTTGTTCAATAAATAAATAAACAAGTGTTGTTGTTGAAAATATAAAAAGGGAACTTTTACGTTTTGAACTTTGACCAAGACCTTAATTAAATCACTAAAAACAGTTGGAAAAGTTATTCAGCACAAGGACCGTCCAATTGCTCAATTATATTTGGAAATTTTTTAAATAAAAGTTTTTATTTGTCGAAAAAAAAATTAAAAATTTTTATTGATTAGTCCAACAAATAATGGAATATTGTGCAGTGAAGTTCGCTTATAACGAACAACTTCCCAACATATTTGCAAGAATATTACAGATAAATATTTACGTTTATAACAAACTTCGTTTGTAGCCAACTTTCACTTATTATGTGACTTCTTTTTCCACTATCCAATATAAAAAGTGGGCGTAAATTTATACGTATGTAACGAACAAAACAAATTGCAAATTGTTTTAGTTAATTTTTTACGCAGATAGTTATTTATCATTATTCGACAAAACGATAAAATAATAAAAAATGTTTTTAATGGGGATTTTACATAGATGTGCACAATCTCAATTTTATTTAAATCGGTTTGATATTTAGTGAGCTATAAGCGGTTAAAGTTGCTACTAACACATGCACACTTATTACACATGCATGTATCAGCTTCAACTTGAAAAATAAACAAAGTGTGCATGTGTGTTTGTCCAATTTGCTTTTGCATAGAAATGAGGCAGAGACAACATGTTGCTTAAAAGTCTCATATAGAAAAATTTCATGCCAACTCAAACACCATGTCGTGCATTGTTGTGCGAACGAAATCGTAGTGTCATGCCATGTCATAGCAGTTTAGCCTCATTGTCGTACCCCGTTGTGTTGGCATGATATAGGAAACATTAAATTTTCCCTCTATAACACTTTTAAGCAACATGTTGTCTTGCGCATCTACAGGGTGGCGCAGAATGAGTTATATGCTTAGAATTCTTTATAATTTGCTTAAGTATTATTTTTCTTGATATTTTTAAGCATTTTGTGACGAATAACTACACCAATTGGCAAACTTTGTGAATAAACCAAAAAAAGTTGTAATTTAATATTTTAGTTTTTAATTATTTCAGCTCAAGCTACTTTTTATAAAAACTCTATTATGCATCACCTGCTGAAGAGAAATTAATTTGTGTTCAACAAAATTTCAACTAATAAATTATAATTTAATTACTAAGGGTTTTATTATAAAAAACGACCTTGAGCTGAAATAATTAGAAGACTAAAATTAATTTTAAAAAAAGTGAAAAAGCAAGAATAATTACTAAAAACTTCAAAAATAAAAAAAACAAACTTCTCATAAAATAAAATATAAAAAAAATAATAATAGAAAAGCTTTCATTAAAAATTGCTACTGATAATAGTCTAGATAAAATTGCAAGTAAATAAAAAAAAGAAAAAAAAAACAAGAAATAAAACCAACTTTTTTTCATTTTCAGTTTCAGTTTCATATCTATCAGTCAAAATGATTTGTAATGGCAAATAAAACAAAAAAAATTTGATAAGATATCGTAAAGAAAACAACAATTACTTTACAAATGCAGAAAAACAATAAAAAACAATTGTTTAATAATTCTGTAAACAACAACTTTCGCAAAGTTGGAAAAACACCAGAGTTTATTACTTTCAAACAAAATTTTTTTCCATTTATGGTCATTTAAGAAAGTAAAACTGTTTTTGTGCTTGTCGCAGGTGAACCAACAAAGACATATCCTAGTAGACATATTGATATAAAAGTTGATGCATGATGAGCCCAAGCTCGATTTCACTTCAAACACTCTCATCATAGAATTGACGACCCAAATCGACAAATTTGGTAACACAAAAAAAAAATAACTGAACATCAGCCAGTTATTTATTTATTGGGAAAAAATAAGAAAACAAAATCATTTGAAATGAAAACTTAACAGACAATAGAAAGTTACAATTGATTTTTCATTTGTTATTCGAGTGTCATCCTGATGCTGATGAGGTTTCACACGAGGAACAACTTTTTAATTAGATACTTTTTCTACTGCATACTTCAGTTCTTTTTTTGTCACGTATTAAGAAAGAACCTAAAAATTTAAACGAGCTTAGTCAATTGTTGCACTGAAACCCTTAAATATTTTATTGGAACACAATAACAATTTCGCGAGAGCTAGAGTCTCTAGTGGAAGTCTTAATTAAACGCAGCCATTAGCACGGTTGCCAGATTTGACAATTTATCGTCATGTTGACGATTTCGGATGCCAGAAATGGCATATTGACAACAGGACGATTTTCGCCTTAAAATTTACGGTTTTTAAATAATTATAAACTGACATTTGTTCAGAACTTTAAACCCATTTTGAAGTTAACCATGAATATCAGAAAAATTTGAGTTTTACCGCATTCTTTAGCAAATGTAGAAATGGTACTTCGCCAAGTAAATTGAAACAAGACCGAAGTACGAAATCAGTTTCAAAAATCTTTAGAAGCAATTTTGTATGCTAAAGATCATTTCAAAGTAAATAAGTGTAATTGTTTTGACTTGAAGACTTGAAAGTAGTACCTGATCTAATAAAATTATTAAATTTCAATATATGTATGTATGTAGTACGAGTATGCATTTTTTAAGTTCTTACAAATAAATGTGTAGTAATATGAAGAATATCATATGTACGAGTATGTACATATCGTTCCTTTATTGCAACGTAGTCATATATCCAAAAAAGTGAACTTTCTAAAATGCGTTTAATGTTTTAAAAATATTAGGAAATGTGTATTTGTCGGCTATTAGCTTATTAATAGTCATAACTTCGGCTTGTGTTAAGATATGTTCTTAAAAAAATTACATACTTATAAAGATGGTTTTAATGCAGCATTTTGCTTAATGAAATTATAAATTTTGCTTTTTTGTGATATGTTTGTTTCATTCTGCTACATTAAAGGAGCAATATTTATATAAAGGATTTGATTGCTGCTTTTTTTAGTATTGAAATATTTTAATTAATGTTTATGTAAGTATTATTTTACTAAAAATAAACTAAACATGTAATTAATCGATCTTTATTGATTAGAATTTGGTTTACTGTATACAAAAACTATGAATTTATTTGTTGTGTTAAGTGCGTTAAGTGTTCGTGAAATAAAATAGAGGGTCCGCCATCTAACGTTTTTTTTTCAACTAGTGCTTATTTCGTGAATGGTACCACTTAGCTCATGTCTGATTTGACAGATTATTAGTTTTATCCTTCCGCTGAACGAATATGGTTGTGTATACGCTTGAACAACGGTGGGAAATATTGCCTGCGATCGACTTACAGAAGATGCCGATTTTGCCAAAAAAAATCATCTTTTCAGATGAAGCTCATTTTGATCTTGGCGGGTATGTAAACAAGCAAAATTGTCGCATTTGGTGTACAGAAAACCCGCACGCATACATTGAAAAGCCGACGTACCCAAAACGAGTCACTGATTGGTGCGAATTTTGGTCCAGAGGCATAATTGGGCCATTTTTCTTCGAAAATGAGCAAGGAGTGGCCGTTACAGTTATCGGGCCATGTTGAACGAATTTTTGTTCACAAAAATTGAAGAGGAGGATATTGGCAACATTTGGTTTCAACAGGACGGCGCTACGTGCCACACAGCCGAAGCTACACTCGATGTTTTACGCCCTGTTTTTGAAGATCGCATTATCAGCCGCAGAGCTGATGTCGTTTGGCCACCTCGGAGCTGCGATTTGACATCGTTGGCCTATTATTTGGGGGGTGTCGTCAAAGATAAGTGTTACGCCGACAAGCCAGAGACAATTGACGCTTTAAAGGACAATATTCGTGAAGCCATTGGTGAAATACAGCTGAACACAATCGATAATGTGCTTAAAAATTGGACCGATCGTGTAGGCTACTGCATGGCCAGCCGAGGCAGCCATTTGAATGAAATTATTTTTCATTATTAACCGCAAGGATCGTCCTTTCAAATAAAAAAAAGAAATTTGACAAAATATTCAGTATTTTTTTTTTATAGCATTTTCAAAAAAAAAAGTTATCTGGCGGACCCTTTAGATGATTAATTTTAAAAAAGTGTTTGTTTTATTTTTTTTTTTTTTTTTTTTTTTTTTTTTTTAACTTGGACCAGCACTCAGGGGATGACCCCTACATATGCAATGCATTGTGCCGGAACTAGGAAAATTGGTTATGGAAAGGAGGATAAAGGGAGTAGTGTCTGTGGACGTTCGATTTGAATTTTCCCACATTAAAAGTAACAGGAAAGACCTCTGCAGGAAGTTTATTCCACATGCGAACTGTTCGGCTAAAGAACGAATTTTCTCTGTAATGCGTAGTGCGATCCACTGGCATATCAACCACAAATGGATGCGCTCTTAACGAAGAACGTGTTGTTCGTACAAATGAGCGGGTTTCGGGAACAAGTTCCCTGATTTCATTAGAGCACATTCCATTGTAGTAACGATAAAACAGTGAAATACATCCCACATTGCGTCGATGCTCCAGTGAGTCAATAGAGTTGGCTACCCTACTGTCACCGATGAGCTTCTTTGCCCTCTCCTGTACCCGGTCGAGTATCTTCAAAATAGACTTTGAAGCACCGGCCCATACATGAGAGTTGTATTCCATTTTCGGTCGGATATAGGTGGTGTATATATTAAGGAGATCAGATGGAGTGAAGTATCTCTTACACCGTCTTAGAAAGCCGAGGCACTTGAATGCTTCTTTTGAAACCTGAAAAATATGATCAGTCCATCGAACATCACATTTAATTTTCATGCCAAGAACATCAAGAGTTTCTGATTCCTCAATATCTACACCACCCATTATTACAGATGAAGCAGCATGATTGTATGTACATTTGTGTGTAAGCATACAACACTGGGTCTTGCGAGCATTAAATTCGACCCTATTCGCACGTCCCCATTCATGGATTGCTAAAAGATCATTATTTATCGAATCATTCATATTTTGCCTCATTGCCGCGATCTCTGGCAGGCTTGGTCTGTTATTGAATGAATATGAATGGCACATGCTGCTGTCATCTGCAAAAGAGTAGATAGGATTGAAAGTTTGAAGTAGAAGGTCGTTTAAGAAAATAAGAAAAAGTGTGGGAGAAAGAACGGATCCTTGCGGTACCCCTGAATTAATCTTGAACTCGTTTGATGAGATCCCTTCTATAACAACTCGTATAGTGCGATCTCTGAGAAAGCTTGATATAAATCGAGAGAAGACATCACCGACACCAAAAGCAATAAGTTTTGACAGAAGTGCACCATGCCAAACTCTATCAAACGCCTTGGAAATATCTAGAGCCACCACCTTACTCTCGCCAAAATGGTGAATAGAATGACACCATCTTTCCGAGAGAAAAGCCAGTAGGTCTCCCGTAGAGCGACCCCTACGAAATCCATACTGGCGGTCGCTAAGTAAGCTGTTGGACTCTAAATATCTCACAAGATGGAAATTTACCATACTTTCCATAACTTTGGAAAGTGCAGAGCAAATTGCAATTGGGCGGTAATTTTCGGGGTTGTTAGCCTCTCCTTTTTTGGGGATTGGCGTTACATTAGCAACCTTCCAACACATTGGAAATTCACCAGCATGGTACAATGTACTGAAAAGGTTAGCTAACGGACGCGCTAGCGTCGAAGAGCACTGCTTCAAGACCAGTGCTGGAATACCATCCGGCCCAGGAGATTTATTTATGTTGAGATCTGCTAGAACCTTTTTAACTGCACGGGCTCGAAAGAATATTCTTGGCATAGTTACAGATACTCTTTCAAGCACGGGCAGTGGTTGAGTGCTTTCCGGCAAGTGGGAGTTACTTGCAAATAATTCAGCCAGAAGGTTAGCTTTATCAACCGGGTTAGTGAATACTTGATCATCCTTTAAAAGAGCTGGAATTGAGGAACTAGCATTATCCTTTACTCTTTTAACGAATGACCAAAAGCTCTTACTACCCCGAGGGGCATTAAGAACTTTAGCACGAAGGCACTGCTCGTACAGAGCTTTTTCGCGCCTTAATACTTTGGCACATGAAGATCTCGCCCTTTTGCGTAGCGAATCAGTATCGGCATTTTTGTTATTACGCCATATACTGAATGCTTCCTCTCTGGATTTGACTGCATTTTTGCACGTCAGATTAAACCACGATTTCGCTCTAGGTTTAATGGATATTTGCTTAGATGGAATGAAAGCTTTCATTCCTTGCAAAATTACGCCTTCAACAATTTCCGCCATGGCATTGACATTATTGTCTAAGAAACAAAGCTTCCAATTAAAATGCCTAAAGAATGCGTTGAGCTCAGCCCAACGAGCCTTTTCGTAAATGTATTTTGTACGTTTCGTAGCTGTTTGAGAAACGTTGTGAAGTTCTGAAGACAAAAAGGAGGCGGAAATTGTGCAATGGTCCGAGTTACCGAGAGGTGCATTTACGCTCACTTCATACTTTTGAGGGTGTGAAGTTAGAAACAGGTCAAGAGTATTGTGTTGGTGCCCTTCAACGCACGAAATATGTGTTGGCTCATTCACTAATTGCGCTAGGTGGTTGTGCGCTGCAAATAACTCAACATATTGGCCTTCTGGGGTTGTGTGGCTCGAATGGTGAAGCCAAGATGAGTTGTGAACATTGAAATCACCAGCAACAACAATTTCACTGTCCGGACAACCTTCCAGGATCTTCGATATGGAGTCGGAAAGGGCATCGAAGCCAGAAAAAGTTTTATCCCTTTCCACATTTGGGCTTCTATATAGAAACCCGAAATGTAATGAATGTGACCTGATTTTGAATTTAACCCAGAGGCAGCTAAATTCCGGATCACTCGTGCCTAAAGATTGCTGGCACTGGTACACTACTTCATTACGTATATAAAGTGCAAGGCCTCTGTGAAGGTTAAAAAGTGATAGGAGGTGATACCCTGGTAAATGAAAATCCTGTGGATCAGCATCCTCAGATACCTGGGTCTCACATAAGGCGAAGACGTCCGGCCGATGGACACAAACGTGAGCATAGGCAGAGAAGAAATTCGCCCTCAGCCCACGTATGTTGCAGAAGTCAATTTTGAATCGCCCTGTCATAATAATGGTAGGAAAATTAAAATCGAGCGTTTTTTGTATTATTTTACTGATAACAGTGTTATTAATTGTTGCTATTATGACTGCCCAGTGACCAGTGTTATACCTTCGTCACTGAACAGTCTAACAACAATTAACACAATGCACCAGTAAAATAAACTAATTTGAAATTTTGTCACATGGGAAGCACAATAACAATGCTAAAGAAAAAGAGCCATAAAAGCCCTGATCTGGTCATTGTATAAAAAAAACGACCCGTTGTGCCAACACTGGTTTTGCTGTGCCAACACTGTTCTCTCAGAGAGCTCTTTTATTTTTACTGTTTTTATTTGTTTTTGTTTTATTTATTTATCATGTAAGAATGTTGTAATTGTTAAATTATTTTATGAGTTTTCAGTTTTTGTATTTTTTTGGTTATTTGTTAAGTTTATGGGCAGTATTTTTAAATTTTGAGTTTTTTGTTTTTTTGTTATTTCTTATTATAAACAAATATATATGTATGTTTGTAGCACATTTGCCGCGGACGGAAACATTTGATTTTTTAAAACACTTAAAGAGGGATAGTGAACACAATAAACGCGGACAACGAAAGGGACACGTGCGAACGGTACGGATGACAAAACACTTTTGAACGAATTTTTGACGTTTTCTCATAATTATTTTGACGAAATCTAAATTTGAAGAATTTTCCTCAATTTCATCTGGCAACTGTAGCCATCAGGCTAATAGTAGAATTAGATTCAAGTAACTACTCGTATGTACGCTGCCATGTGTTCATGACGTTTCTCAATGAGCTATGAATCGACCAGCAGTAGCCTATGCATGCTCTGGGGTCCCTTTGGGATTTGACTAGGGTTCAAAGATGGTTCAACAGGAATAGCTAAACTTCAATACTATAAGGGCTGGAAGGGGTTTTGTGATGCTAAACCATCTGGAACCGAACAGACATATTGCGAAAATTATTACACGTCAAGGGGGGCCTTGTGAAGCCATTTCCTTCGTTGACATGTCTGTCTGATGATTTCAGCCAAATTGATATACATATTCAGAAACTGGAAGATAAGCTTTGAGCGGTCTAAGCAGATTCATTATATACTATGTGGCGATTTACAATAACAATGTGCCGCTGAAACAAGGCTCAAGTGTAAAATTTCGAAACGCCGATACACGTATAATAATTTTGTCCACTCTACCCAGAATCAAAATCGTTAGAACCCCGTAATTTTGAAAACAAAAATTAGATTTTGTTGTACGTAAATAAACAAAATGCAATTGAAGACAAATCAATTAAATACAAATCAACAACATGAGTTATTTTTAGCACTCAAGTACTTGTGAAGTTTGCTCCATAAAAATAGATCTGTAAAGCGATGTTTGTTCTTTTTCTTTTATATAAAAATTTTTTTGTTATAAATACATAGCAAACATAAATTGTTTGTAATTTTAAATTGAATTTAAATTGAAGTGTGTAATACAAAGCGTTTAAGAGAATTATGCAATGGACGATGCTCGTAAGGAATTAAAAAGTTGTTGTTAAATTTTATTAAAGCAGACATGCCAGTATAAATAAAAATTGCTTTTAAAATGATGACTAGCAATTGTATGAATTAAGAAATGGGATATTCCAATATTTTCTGGAAAAATGTAGTAAATTGATTTGTTTCAAAGGTTCTAGAACAACAAGTTTTTAATTCTTTTTATTAGTCAATCTTGCGATGCAATCAAAAATTCAATTCTCAAGCAACTTAACGAATATGCTAAAGAAGGCTTTTACATCAGAGCAAGTAGATCCAAAGTTTCCGCCACAAAAAATTTTTTTTTTGTTTAATCTCAGTCAGTTCTCTTTTAGCTTGAAGTTATATCCTCAGCAAATAAAAAAACTGTGGGTGAGTTTCAAAACGGCATTTGCAATGCAACTGAACAAAGTCATGCATTCGTTAACGCAACCATGCAAACATTGACAATGTCACACATCCCTAAATGTATAATAAAAGTTATCGATACGCAATTTAAAACAAATTGTGTATCACTAATTTTGTTACTGCTTTTTTTACAACGTCAACAACACAGTTGGTTAAAACGCATCACTGCAATGTGTTTTGACGTTTTGGAACTCAGCCTGTATCTAAAAAAAAGCCATTAATAGATTATTTTTGTTTAGTTTTTTTTTCTATTGTACTTTTTATCGTATTTAAAATATATTTTGTTTAATGTATTAAAATTGAAATTCATGACCAGAAAATTATAGCAATTATAAGCAAATTTCATAGAAAAACATGATTGAAATACGTGATAATGACGCATTTGATATCATACAATGAATAGATAAATTAATCGATTCATTTCATAGTTTGTTCGCAATAAAATAGATAAAAATAAAACTGTATTTTTTTTAATGTTTGCAAAAGAAAAATATTAAGAGAAAAAAAAATATATGCACAAATTAAATTGATAATCTCTCTCACAGCGCATTATAAAAGAAAAAATAAGGATGTGATGATCATATTATAAAGTTAATCTCGTTAATGGTCATTGTTACATTCAATACTTCAGTTTTTTAATCCTTCTCTATGGTGGCATTATTATTGGGCGTACAGCTTCAGTTCAGTGACTTTGAAAGACGATTCCTCCGAAAGTCAACAAATAATTAGTTCCAGACAGGCATAAAAAGAATAGGAATTCGCAACATAAGCGTGTTGCTTTTTTAACTTTTTAGACTAAATTAAAATGAATTATTTAGTGACTTATTTGAAGTTTTATTGATACATAAATTCAAGGCGAATTCATACAGGTGAATTTGATAGCGCAGCTGATGACTCTTTTTTTAGTTTTATCCAAGGCGAATTAGGGTTGGATGTCAAAATTTACTTGTTTCTTTTGTTTACATTCAAGTTGAAAATTTATTTAATCGTGAAAACAAAGAAAAATTAATTTAGTGCCAATAATTTTTTTTTATATTCATCACTTTCTCTATTTTTCCACCAATTTCATTCATTTTACAATATTAAAAAATACATATTAGTTAACATTATTATAAAGCTGATGTAAGCAAAAAAAATCCAGGGAAATTTATTTCAAGCCACCCACGGTTTTCCTTCATACGCTTCATGCGATATAAGCTGGAATAGTGAAAATCCCACAGCACATACCTCCACTGAATATCATAAAAAAGAAACATAAGCTTACGTTTACCTCTCGAAAGCAAAGCGGTCTTCAATGGAATTGTAATGTGTATTTATAGCCGTGTGACGTTGAACGGCATTACGGATGGCAGTAGTCAGTAATTGAGCAGCAGATCTTTGAAACATTTCCACCCAGATTTCTTCAACAATAATAATATTTATTAAAGTTATTATTAGAGACAGGTCTCGATATCCTATTTCAAAGGATTAAAAAAAACAACCCTCAACAAACAAAACTTTTTGACATAATAATTTTTAATATTTTATTTTTTCGTCTTAGTCAAATGTTTTTGACAATGTACTATGATTTTACAAAAACAAAATGTATGTGGTTTTTGTAGTGTTGTAATTGTTGTAATATTAAGTTCACCTGTATGAATTCGCCTTGCATAAATTTATAAAATGTGTTACGTACAGTCACTCACATTTAAAGTCAGACAGATGCATGACAAAAACTTCTGGTCACAATATTTATGTTTTCATGAAAGAAAATACATCTAACTTTTTTTATTTTATCACAGATACTCTCTTATTTAAAAATAACAAAAAAACACAAAAAAAAACGCCGTACTAAATTAAAGTATTTTCTACTTACTTTGAGTACTCAAAATTTTGAGTACAAATTATAATAAAATATACTTTAATCAAGCTGAAAACGGGATTACTTTAGATAACAAATCCTGGACCTTCCTTAAAATGAGTACAAAACTTTTTAATCACGTGAAAAATCTTGAATCAACTAAAAAATAAATTGAGCACTTAGTACTCCGTACTTAAATCAATCTTTCTGTACTTCAATTAAATAAATCTGGAATTAACGTACTTTTAACACCGCTTGGGATTGATTTAAGTACGGATGTATTGATTTTTTTCTTTTGAGTGAAATCGTTGATCAAGAAATTATGAATAGAATTTATTTAATAATTTGTTTTCTCTAAAATATTTTGGCATTTAAGAATAGAATTGAATTTACATCTTGCTGAATTTTTTTTTTGCAACAATGTGAGAATGTGACCTTTAAAAATAAATAAATAATAATTACGACTTGATTATTTATATATTTTTTTATAAAAAATTATTTCTGTCTTGAACAAATGGAGATGCATGTTGAAATAAATTTTGTTTTTAACTGATTATTATTTTGAATAATTGAATACTTTGTTGCAAAACATACATTTTATTTTAAAATAAAAACGAAAACAAATTTGAGCATCACAAAGAATTTATCAACCCCTTAGCGCCATGTTATCGTAAACGACGAAATTTGATTTTTTTTCAGAAGAATATTTTTTATGACATTTCATTTATAAAAATTTATAATATAAAACTGTCGCCTACGGAATTTTTAATGCCGAAATCTGGTATTAAATATTTAAAATGATTGAAAATTACATCGGCGGACTTTCTAATCTAATAAACTTGAAAATTTTTCAGCCAAACAATCAATACTTTTAACGGTCCTCTGTTGGTCGATAAAATTTAGAAATCAAACACGCTTAAGGCAGTTTCAATAAATTCTTTTTCTTTTCTTTAAGACCCTCAAAAAGCCTTAGCATGAATTTTTTTCTTTAATAAAAATTTATAATTGTACTCACCATAGCTTGTTCGATTTTGTTATCGATTGCAACTGCACTTGTTCCAGATGCACTGTAAATAAAAGAAAAATAATATTTTATAATAACCCATAAATCATATAATCTCATTTAATTAAATTTTAAATTTGTACACACACATAAAAATTAATAAAAATAATCTGTCTCAGTTTGCAAAAAATAACCCAAAAAACAATTATCAATTTTTTTTGCATATAATATATTTTTTTGTAACCTTAAAAATTTCCGCTGCATTTAACCAGAAAATTGCCAATAAATTGAATGTCAATTTTATAATTAAAAATACTTTGTTGTGTTAAAACAAAACAATTATTTCGGCAGTTCAGTTTCAGCAGTTTATTTTAATGGCTTTTGGGAAGAAATTAAATAAGACAAAAAAAACATGTTTAAATTAAAGCATATGCAGCGGGTGTAGGGAGCTATAAAAATAAAGTATACTTTTGGGTTGTAACCATATATAAAAAAAGATTCAAAACAGTGGAATAGAAGTAAACACATATGGCCTAGTTTTAATTTGTACAGGGAAAAGTTAGATATTGAAAAGAAGAAAAGTATAAGGGTTCCGCTTTTTTTTCAAGCCATATCACCCAAATTCCTCCCTAAATAACGCTTTTCTTTATAAAAAGAAATGCATTCGAAAAGCATATTTCCAGTTTTTCATTGTTTAATTGTAATTTGTGCCAAATATTTCGGAATTAAGAAATCTTGGCAACACTGAAAACAATTGCACTGCAGTATTTTTCAAACCTGTTTAAAATTAGTGCTGGTTCACACACATCAAGTTTGACTCTTCAAGTCGTAATTCAGCTGGGAGAAAGATAGAGAGCGAAATACTTACGTTCTTTTTTTCCCAGCTGAATTAAGACTTGAAGAGTCAAATTTCATGTGTGTGAAGCAGCACTTATAAAACCAAAATCTTGGTCTGAAAATATAAAAGGTTAAATGAAAATTAGATCCAGAAAAAATATGCTATACCCCGAAAATTCCGAAATCCTCCCACACGAAAGGAAGGTCCTGATTTAGGGAAAAGTCTTCTAAGCCGGGAAAGCTGTCAAGTGCAGGACGAGTGTTGACAATTTAGTGATTTTGAATATTGAAAAAAGAACCGCAACTTGTCTTAAATTAATACATGTGAATTATATTTAAAAACAGTTCAAATATAAAAAAAATTGGAGATTAAAAATCACGAAAAGTACGGCAAAGTATGTTAAATTCGTAACATTCGGTTTAATTATATATAAAAAAAATAAAAAATAAAACTATATAAAAATTTGTTGAAAAAGCCACACTAAAAACATCATTAAGCCATTTATTTTTCGCCTGAGCTGACGAAATGGCATGTGACAGTGTTGCCAAGCTGAAAAATAATACTTTTTTAATTTTCCAAAAACGATAAAAAAATTCAACGCCTTTTAAATTTGATCACAATATTTTAGGAAACAAAAAACCAATAGTCCGCAATTGAATTCGAATATGTTTTTTTCAGTCTAACTACATATTTAACGAAAATTAGAACTTTGAAATATTATATGAGCCGGGTTGCGGCGGCACCTCTTTAATTACATGATTTTTAAAACAATGTCTTCTTTAATATTGGTTTAAAATTTAAATAGTACAAGTAAACTGAAACAAAACCCATCAGTATTATATATAAAAAATATATATATAATTTCTATAACATGCTGTTTATAATCATAATCAATACCGCCTTTGCGTTATGGAACATATTATAGACAAACGGTTTGTATGTTGTGTAATCTAACACTTTTTGTTGTTTATTAGAAACCATTTTGTTGCTATTGTTGTTGTTGTTGTTGTAGCTTTAAGTGTAATTTGTCTTTATTTATATTACAATTGACGATATTTTTGTTGTTGTTGCTAAGTACGCCACTATTCATATACATCCATACATATGTATGTACATATATGTATCTGCTGTTCAATTGACCTGAAAAACTTGTTCAATCAATTGTATAAATAATTTTGTTCATACACTTGTACTGCACCGCGCGTATGTATTTTTATTTAATTTTTAATTTTTTTATTACCATGTTTTCTGTTTGTAGTTTTCTGCTGTAATTTTTTTCTTTTGCCTTATCGTGCTTATAATTATGTATCTCAAATTACACGATTTGAACAAAAAAAAAAAAAAAAAAAAACAGAAACAAAAAAACTTAGACATGCAGTTAAATTCATGAAAAAAACCTAAAAATGTACTCACATAATTTTAATTTTTTATTTTTGCTAACAAACAAAATTTAGTTTTTATTATTTGTTTTTTTTCCTTCTTTCTGTTTAGTTTTTCTCTTCATCATACTCGTATTATATAAAGTCAAAATTCATATGAACAATTTGTTTTAGACATACTTTTTCGCAATTGAAACAACATACATATACTACTACATTTGTATATATACAGTGTCTTCCAAAAGTTTTCGCTTATTGCTTACTGCAAGAGGATAAGAAAATTATTGTATTGGATGGAACATTGAATGATTAAATAAAAGAATCATTATCATTTCATTGAAACATTGTAAAATGGTGTAGCGTAAATAAAATAAATTAACTTGACTCAGTTTTAATTTACGGACCAATATCATGATTGCCTGAACAAAGCCAAAACCACTTAAGTTTTGAACACTTGTACTGAATAGCTAAAAAGAATGTGTTTTGTCTTCATTTGTGTTTTTATTTAAACTTTTAGGTACTGTGAATTTAAATATCAGTCCTTCTGATAATAATCCAATTTTGGATACTGGAAATGTACCTAAATCAACAATTGAAACTTTTCCTGATCAAAGTGTAAGTGATGATTCTTATGCAGTGGAAAAATAACTTCCTGATAATGCGCCCAAACCAGACGAGAAGACATTTACAGGTACCAGATACACGTGACTGTAGTAAAATTATAGATCTTGACGTAAATTCTTTTCTGCTGCTAAAACTAACAAAGAAGGACAAAATGTGCATAGAGGTAAGTATGTTGTAGGCAAAGTTTTTGACGAAGCTATTATAATATAATTAAATAGCAGCTTTTGCTTTATTCACTGCAAAATGGTAGTGCAGTTAGCTTAGCCAATTTTTTGTACTTGTCCCAGAGATTTTCTTCTGAAATCATAGAAATTTTGTAAGATGATCATTTCCATTTCCATTTCCGATTCATGGTATGTTCGGTTTGAACGAAGTTTTACTTACCGTACCTCAGATGTTTAAACCTTCTTACATCATGTAATATTTTCTTTCTTTTCATTTGTCGTCGACGAATGAGAACATGTAAATTGTAGTGGTTAATAATTTTATTATTGCAGTTTTTACTTGATTTTATTTTTGTACATATTATTAAGCCAAGTGCCATGCCAATAAATTTTCCCCCAAAAATTCCATAACAATAGTGTTGATAATAATACCGATTATTCGAATTAAGTTGAAAACTTTTGTTCGACACTGTAGCAAGTAATCAAAAATTACAGTTTTTTTTGTTTTCTCAACTTAAAAAAAAATAATAAAACTTGCATAATATTTGAAATAAATAGTGTGCAAGTGATAGCAGCATAATAAAAATTAATGAAAATGTTTGATAATTCACCCGAAAAAACTAAATCTTTGAAATTATGAACACATAACAATTTGTAACATAATTAAATGCGAAATAATAAATGAAACTAAAGAAATAATAATAATTAAGGAAATATAGGGGTTCATACAAAAGAGAGTTTGTTTGTATTTTTTATTCCGTAATACAATTTAAAAACAATTAATATAACTAACTGTGTTGTTATAGCACTCTTCCAGTAATTGCGTTGATTGATTAATAATAACACAATATAAAATTATTATTTTTAAATGAAAATGAAAAACAATAAAATGTTGTTTTAGTCAAAATATACGAGTATTTCAGAAATAGCATGACAGAAAAAAGCCTGGTCTTTAAATGCAAGCCACGTTGGCGATATTCAAAGGAGCTGAACTTCTGCTCAGAATAACCATCGATTGCAATAATTTTGGTAGCTTGGAATATAGCAGCTGAATTATTAAGTTGGCTGGCTGTTGACTTGTGAGAATTTCTAAAAAAATTCACTTTTTTCTTCGGGAATGCTAAAATAAAACCTCATTCTGGAGTATGCAAATATTTATGGATCTTGAATACAGACAACTACCTCGCGCCCGTAATCATTATTGGAATGTATGCCAAGTCTAAATAGTTTTTTTCTATTCAATACAATTTGTTTGTTTAATTTTTTTATAAAACTATTTAACTTGTATGTCCTTGAGTTCTTTTCGTTTTTTTTTTCTTTTGCAAAATATAGTTGTTTAGTTGTTTTGAAAAAGTGCTTGAAAAGTTACTCGAGAAAAAGATTTTATATATAATATTTTATGTGTGAGTATGTGTGTATGTGTGTTTTGTTGTTGTTGTTGGCTATGTTTACAGTTCAAGTGTCATGTAATTCTGTGTACGTTCTTTCCTTTCATCTTTGCCCCACCACAGACACTTCACTCAGAAACTTTTAGAAGGTGTTTATTATTATTTTTTTCTTATCCGCCTGCTTGGTAGTTGCTGCTTGGTTTGGTTTATCTATTTAAGTGGACGTTATTTCATAATTAATTCTTGGCGTTATTCAAGGTAGTTTAGTTTGTAGGTATAATAAATATATTTCTTTGAATTAAGAATTTTATTGTACAAAAAGAAGTAATAAAGAAAATGTTAACGCATAGTCTTTCTGTATTGCCTGTGGAATCAAAGCCTTTATTGGGAATTTTTATAAACAAATTTACGTTTGTTGCACACACACTCATTGCAATCGAACTAAGTATTATCAGTATAAACAGTAAACATTAGTGTCCGACCGAACGTTCGGGTTCGGCTACGGAGTTCGGAAAAAAATGGTGTTCGGCGAAATTTTTGCCGAACTTTATCGAATTACGAACTTTTTTATGAGACTACATATTTATTATCATGCAAGGCCAACTCATAACACGTAGACTCGCCTCAATTCGCTTTGAGAAATACCCACTTTCGATGTCAAAAAATGTACTGAAAAATACGTCAGCAAACCATTTCACATCCGAACTAAATCCGAACCAGGTGGAACAGTGCCTATTTAATGATGGCTAAATTACTAGAACAAAAGAAAGCTTGGTGTTTGTATGCCATTTTAAAACAGGCAAAATAAAAATTCTTTCTGCAAGAGAATCATAAATTTATTGGAATGCTTTTATGAAGTCACACTAGATATCTCGGGATATGCATCAACAATTTCCATAGCAATTCCCTTATTCAAAATGCTTATATCGAAGCTACATGAAAACGAATCGTAGTTATTAAAAGAACGTTTAGTTAAGAAATTCCAATTCATAGAAGCAGAAAGCCTTGAGTGCTGCTACGTTTCTAGACCCTCGATTCAAGACCAAATACCTTACAAATGAACAGAATGAAAAATCTAAAATGGAAACAAATAATTTTTTACGAAGCTGCTAAAAAATATCACAAATGATAAACTAATGAGAAATAGAAAGTCGACAATAAAAATACCGTCTTTGTGGAAGAAACATGATACAGCATGAGAAGTCCAAGAAGAGCAGGTCGAAAATGTTGTTGAAAAAGAAATCAAGATGTATTTGACTGAACCAGTGATGTTATACGTACGGAAAAATCGATATTCGTAGGGATTTTCTTCTACAAAAAATGGCCGAAGAGACAAAATTACAGATTTATTGAAATCGTTAAAATGTAGGGACTTTTCAAAAATTTAATAATTCTGCAACCTTATTCGATTTATGACAACATACTAACGAAATTTTCAATACGGGAGGGAATATTACAAATTGACATATTTTTTATATTATCGCTTGCCGCCATTTCAGCTTTCAATTAAAAGTAAATTTCTGAAATATTGCCTTTTTTTATATTTATATATAATGAACTCGTTTCGTTTTCTTAAGACATTTCGGCGTGCTTAGAGGAAACCGAAAAGTACTGAAAACAAAAATTCAGCAAAAAACGGCTGGAGGACGATAACTTTAAAGGCTGGTTTGGCTGGAAGCTGTCCCTGATGAAACGTCCAAATAAAAGTGTTTTGCATGGAGTAAAATTTTAAAAAGCACGCAGAATGAAAGATACACAAAAAATGTAAATTCTGTAAAAAAAAAACAAATTGATATTTTAAAAAATAAAAGCAGCGAGTCAGCAGTTTTTCGCTGAACAAGATGTTGCTTTGCAATCGTCGACCACTTAAAAAAAAGGAACTAATTCACGTACATAAAAGTGTTTATATTTAAATAAAATTTATACGTATACATCATTTAAAAGTTGTAGGGATTTTTGTGTATACAATTTTTTGAACGCGTAGGGAGGGAAAAATAGTTATTTTATTCGGGCTGCGTAGACTTCTCAAAAAAGTATATAACATCACTGGACTGAACCTTTAAATCCTCAAAATACAGATATATTTGAATATTGGAACTCCAGTACATTTATAAATCTTTAGGCTGTGACCAGGAAGTACCTTTTAGAACCACCAACCAGCGTTGCTAGTGAGCAGTGCTGCTGGACAACTTTATTCAAACTGGAGAAATAATCTACGTACATGGGATAAATGCACAAAAAATGCTTTTTGCCATTATAATATTAAAATATTAAATTTTGAGTACTAATATATGTATATGTTTAGTGTCAATATTGAACACCCGTACTATATTGAAAAACCAATTAGTAATTATTTTTTTTAATAAAATAGTTTTGCTATTTTAATATTGCGTCTTTACAAAAGTGTAAATGTCATGAATTCCTGAAATTTAATTTGGTTTTAAAAAAGCACAATTGTTCAGATTTAATGACAAAAAGTTCGGGTTCGTCCGCACTTTGCAAAATTGACCGAAGTTCGGGTTCGGATTCGGCCTAAAAAAGTGCGTTCGGTCGGCCACTAGTAAACAAGCATGACTCGAAGGACCAAAATTGCATGTATTAACATATTAATTGTTATCTATAACATATTTACAGTTTTGATTAAACATTTAAGTCTTTAAAAAAATTCCATAGAAGTAAGTCCCTCTTAAGTCAATAAACTGAATAGACATTTTATAAAAAATATACAGTGCACTCGCGGTAAAGTGAACACCGCTAATGTTATTTTTTTTTCAAAATTTACTAACTTAAAATATGAAAAATGAAGAGTCAATGGTCGCGTTCATAAGACGTAACTCTTGAGCTCAACTGTTGTGAAACCTTTGCCAACTGTTGAGCCCTACCGAGTTACGTCTTAGAAACGGCTTGATGAATAATTGGATAATGAACAGCTGATTGATGTAAAACAATTGAAAAATAAAAAGTGATGCAACAGAAATAATTTAAATTTGGCTTATAGTACTAAAAAGTGTGGACAACACAGAATTCGCAATGGAGTTTTTCTTGGCAAGAGTTTTCTTTTTTTATTTTAAAACATGCACCACAAATTTAATAATCACAACATAAAAAAGCAAATCAAAACACTACAATAAAATGATAAACCTGCGCCGATAACAGTTTATATTCCAACGCTGAAAAGCCACTTTGTTCAAAACATCTTTATACCTTGTATTGAACTAATTATGTAATTAATATAAATAGACACCATAATAAGCCGACGTTTATTTAATGAAATTGGTATTTTAATTTTATTTCTTTATTTTCGTTACTTTATCGTATTTTTAATGCAAAATTTAACAAAATAATTTGCAGTCGCCTAACAAAACGGGCTTGCATTAGAATATAAAAGAACATAACTCTCTTGATCAGCTGTGGAGCTAAACACAAAATGTTGACTAAATGTAGCGAAAATAATTTATGATTGAAAAAAAAATGGCAGGAAATACTCAACTGTTGTGTGGAGCGGAACTACTCAACAGTTACGTGTTATGAACGCAGCCAATATGTTTAAGCTAGAAATAACGTTAAGTTTTTTAATTACAGGAATACCCCTATTAAGATTTAGAGTACGCCGGTATGTATTATTAAAGTGCGTCAATATGATCTTTTCAGAACGAACCAAAACAAAGAAAGAATTAGCGGGCGTTAGAGCTACCTAAATATTTTCAGACGTACACACATAGTTTAAGTTAATTTTTATTTCAAATATGTATAAGATTCAATATACTTTAAATTTTAGAACCTAAAATGATGGAATAAATAGATGGAAAACGATTAATTTCTTTCAAGATGCTATTAGTTGATTTATTTTTGTAATTTTAACGATCAAATAAACATGTTTAAAAAAATAAAATTCAACAAATGTTAAGTCTTGTTCAAAATACAACATGTACATATTATTTTTACTCCTTAAAGTCTAGTGCGCAAAATATTGAGCAAAATTTATAATTTCTTTTGAACATTTTGACGTTATCGTGAGTGCACTGTATATATGTATATGACGTACGTTTAAGATCAATGCAATTTTGATATTCCTAAGAAGACAATAATCGCTACATGAAATATAAAAATTTTTAATGTTTGTAA
Organism: Gymnocheta viridis; assembly: GCA_956483585.1. NCBI lineage: Eukaryota > Metazoa > Arthropoda > Insecta > Diptera > Tachinidae > Gymnocheta > Gymnocheta viridis. Next base: position 44,278,064 of record OY101440.1, on the reverse strand, counting down.
AAAATATTATTACGAGTATTTAATGTGATAAAACAAACAATTCAATTTCAAATGAAACAACAAATTTTAAAGCAAGCAAGACAAGCAAGAGTGGGCGGCAAGCGGGCGAGCGTTAGGTCAGATATTTAAACAAAAAATGAAGCGATTGAAGACAAACAAATTGTAAATATATTTCGTCATTGTTCTAGCCCACACACAGGCATGTGTACTAAATGAGAAAAACAAAAATGATGAAAAGTGAATGAACCGTTTGTACACACACGCGCTTAAATCAAAAAATTAAATAAACAAATTTTGAGTTTTTTTAATTAATTTTTTTTTTTGGAACGTACATCCTAATTTGTTCAATTTACGATATAATGAATTTATATTTAAGTTATGTATGTAAGTATGTATGTATTTATTTATTTTTCTCAGGGCTAATAAACTTTGCCAAACGGTTAAGAGTCGCAGGATTGTTTGGACACACTCCCGCAAAAAATAATATTCCTGCTTATATTTTCTGTCTGTCACAAATGAAAGAAACAAATTTATAATAAAACATTTTTCTTTCTTTAAAGCTTTTTTGTCACTTAGTTATAAAAAACGAAATAATTTGCGTTTATTTTATAGAAACCGCTTAAAATGTCATGCCACAAACAAATATTAAAAACAGAAATAATTACAAAATAAAAAATATATAAAAATAAGTTGCCAGAAATGGTTACAGTATTAAATTTTTTATTGGTTTTAACGCTTGATATGAAATGCATACAATTTACAAAGTCACAGTCATCATACATTAACATCATATTGGGCCTCATAATAATAAATGGAAATATGTCTAGAGAAACCGAGGGACAGACATGGCTATAAATACAGTTATGGTAAAAGAAAAAAAAGTTTATTGCATTTTCTATATTTAAAGGGTTAAGGAACTCTTTGCAGTTTCAGCACAATGAAACAAGGACATTTTTTAACAGGAGTATTAAATGTTGTTGCGTACCAATAAGTCTGAGAAAATAGTGTTTGAAGGCTAAAGTTAATTAACAGTTCCTGGTTGTGTATATTTCCTAGAGAAACTATTGAATTAAAAAGTATGCTGCTGTGTAAAAAATGTTTTAAGGCCCCGTTAGCCGAGCGTTGCTGTAGCCGTACCGTCGCGTACCGTACTGTTAGCACGTTGGTCCACTTATAGAACATTTAAAAACGTACGTTTGTTTTCTATTGTTTGTTTTATTGCCAGGAAAAACGAACAGCTGTTTACAACACAGTGATGGGTAATTAAAATTTTCAATTGGTGACTTGTGCAGAAAAAGTACCTAAGATATTTAAATGATATCAGAAATTTATTTTGTATATGTATGTATATAAAAATTATTTATTATTTCAGATTTATATTATAAAATTATAATATAAAATATAAACATCATTAAAAAAAATTTATACCATTTAAATTATTTTATATGTATATACGTACATATCACATTTATATAACATATGTATTTGTTTATTATATACATCTAAGCATGTATATCGTCTTATCAAATGTAAAAGCGCCTATCTACATTATAACAAAATTTTCACTAGAGATAAAAAACTTAATAAAAAGCAAACTATTGTGATAAAAAATATTATCTTTTTCAGCATAGTATCATTAATTCCGGTTTTATTAATGATACTACCAACAAAAAATAGTTTTTTTTATCACAATAGTTTGCTTTTTATTAAGCTTTTTGTCTCTCCTGGAAAATTAAACAAAAATAGGTAGGCCGTTTTCATTTTATATGACGACATGTGTGTACATATACTATATGCAAATATACATTATTTTAAGTTGTTTTGTCAAAAGTACACAAATATTATTATCAAAAAGTACCAAAAAAAAAAAGAGCGGAAATACCCCCCTTAACTTGTGCCAAAGAAACAGCCCATCACTGGCTTACAAATGTCACGTAAGAACGTTAGCAATTTCTATTTTATACAGGTTGGTACGTTGCAACTACGGTACATTTAAATTCGGTAAGCTTTTGTATTGCTTTTCCCATAACATAGACGAACAGCTGATACAGTACGGTACGGGTGCGCTCCACTAATTCTGCCTTTACAATGTATTGAAAATGTCACCATCTAAAAGTTATAAGAACCCTTCAAAGAAACTTTTTATAAAAAATATTTAAAAAAAACACCGAGTGATGTCTTGAGGGCATCTGATTAGATCTTTGTTCCCTAATAACATGTAATAAATAATAAATAACAATGAAATTTAATTTTAATCATTTAGCTTTTATCCTGTAAAACATTTTAGCACTTTTTTTAAATCTTTATATATTTTACATTCTACAAGTTTCTGATAACGAATAAATAAAGTAAGCTATAAACATCCCTTAAGTATGCTTTAAAATTTGGCACAATAAATTAGAATAAACAACAACAACAACATAATAATGCACCGCTACTTGCATTGATCGTAACAGTAAAAGTGTCGTATTTTAATGTTGAGTTGTTTTTCTACCCCGTCATGCACAAAGTGCGACAATATAAAAAAACTTTTATAAAAAATTACCTTTTATCAGACTGCACATTTCATATAAAAACTTAAATATTTACCAATTAAAAGAAAAATTATTTAAAAAAAAATAATAAAAAATACATTTTATAATAAACTACCATTTAATAAGAAATAAATTCATTTTAAAAACCTTAAATAACCAAATGCGTATATCAGCGAGGTGCGAGTCCGACTCGCGCACTGAGGGTTCCACACAGTTTGAGTAGGGACACCCTTCAATTTTTAATTGAATTCTATTTTGAGCATAAAAATTTGAAATATCGAGCCGGCGACAAACGGACAGACATTTTAGTGAAATCAAGAGTGTCCGTCCCTGTTTTAAGGTACGGTCATACTTCGCAAACATTTGCCCAAAAAAACGTAACCACTTCTTTTGCTTAGGGTTAGTGTGATTTAACTTCATTTTATCATCATCATTTTAACTTCATTATATCACAAAATGAAGTCAATTATGCCGCAAAATTCTATTTTTATATTATTTGTAATAAATGCGAAACCATATTTGAAAAAAAATATTGGAATTAAAGAAAATGCAAATTTAGCTTGTCTTTTGGTCATGTTTTTTCGGAAAATATTTAGCAAGTGTGACCGTACCTTTACACTCTAAAACAGCGATCGGCAAAATCAGGGCGCCGCGAGTTTTGGTTTTGGGTATACAACTCAATTTTCCTACCAACACAGTTTCGTTGTGAGAGGGAGAATAAACATAAAAACTCGCACAGTAGCGAAATTTAATATTATAGGTTGCCTTTCCCTTATCTAAAACGACCTTTTCAAAAAAAACACCCCTTTAAAAAGAATTAATTAATTGCCAAAACAAAAGAGACACAAAAGTTTACAAAATAAATATAATTATAAAAATTAAAATAATTATTAAAATACATATTGTCAACCTCATAAAGAGAAAAAAATTAAATAAATTATTAAAACACTCAAGCGTAAGGAGTGTAAAATAAGCATTAAAATGTACTTATTAAAGCCAATAAATTTAAGGCAAACAACATGCAACAGAGTTGCAAATTATAGGCGAAGCAAAGTACACACGACGAAAATAAATAAAATAACAATAATTATAAATTCATATATAATATTTAATTATAAACCTGTGCAAACAACAACTAAAACTCACAAAGAACAAATAATATAAAATCAAATAAAAACAACAATGAGATCATCAGTTAAATTAAGTTTAAAAAAAATTAATTTTAACAATCATCGCCAAAATCATGTAAAATTACTGCCAAAAGAAGGAAAATCAACAATCAACAACAAACAACGAGATCACAACGAAATATTATTGTAAAAATTTTAGAAGATTTAAAATGAACTGCCAGTGGGCACGACATGTATCACTGCATGATGGATGGATTGCACGTGTTTCAAAGGTGATTTACGTGAAATAAGAGAAGCAGCAAGTATTATATTAAATGTACACAAAATCCAACAAAAAAGTTCCAAGTTAGCAAAAAACTGTGTTTGAAGCCACAATTAATCGATACGATTTAACTAAAAATGTTTGTGTATTAAGTGACGTCTGTATTTATTATAGGTGACAGTTGATCAGATTGATCTTTAATTCGGTTTTTCTTAGAAGCTGTTAATATAAATTTTCTTTCAATAGACATATTAAATAACTAGCAAACTTTTTTTTATTAATGAAAAATTTATAAATTCAAAAGCGAAACATAAAATAATTATTATTTCCTTAAATGTTTTACAAATTAGAACAAAACTTTGAATAGAAAATAAAACAATTAATCAAATATTTTATTCGTTCATGTTTGAATTCACACTTTAGATTTTTTTTCAGCATTGAATTGGAATATTTTTGGAAATAAATAAAACCTATTTGGTGATTTTTTTGAACTGCAAGAGTAGAAGTTCAAATGAAAGACCATTCAACCCCTGCAAATAACGCTACTAGTACAAACACGCATGTAAAGTATAACTATAAAGGACCAGGACTAGTCCAAAAGTAACCCAAAAGTATGAAGAGAGAACAGGTCTATTTAAAATTACGATGCCCGAGGGCTGGACCATATGATTCAGGTTTGCATTACATCGGACTAACCCAAAAACTACTCCATGTCATTAAAAATGGATGACTCACAAAAAGATTGTTCACCTCGAGTACGATCGTAAAAGTACGACCAATTTTCATATAGCAATAAGATCCTGTTTGAAAATGACATGCCGTAACTACACCATTTTTCATTGAAATTGAGAAAATTCCAAATGAAATTGAGAATTTCAACTTGAAATTGAGAAAATTAAAATAAGTAATGTAAAAAATGTACTAAAATATTTGCGTAAACGTTTAAAAAGGAAATTACTACTTTCAAATACATATCTGTAAAAAAAATCATAGTCTCACAAGTATTGAAAATTCGAGGCGCAGCTGATGATATCGGCGGCTTTTGTCTGAGCCGGCTCAGCTTTTAAGTCGACACAAGTCGCCGGCGGCGCGTTTGTGGTAAAAATAAGCGACGGCAGCTAGCCGCTGATTTAAAACCGATCGGCTTGGTTCACTGGACGTGACGTGACGACTTCGACAAATAGTTACAGAAAAGGATGAATTTAAATTAAGAAAATATTGTATTGAATAAAATAAAATGTAATAAAATTATAAATAAGATTATTTTTCTTTTACTTTAGTTTCAATTTCGATACATTTAAATTTTCATACTCTCAGGTTATTTTCCCCATGCCCCTAGAATAATTTCCAGCACTGTAGCATCATTAATTTTTTCATTATTACTTTCATAGATCAGATAAATAAAAAGGGGCACCATCCCTTTGGTCACGTGCCACATACACAAGTAAAAAATAATAATCTCAACAAATTTATCATACTAAAAACCGCAAATATCATAAAACAAATAAAACAAACCAAGTTACTTCATCGCAAGATTTAGTTGCAATGCGTTCAAGCGCGTTACACTGCAATAGCGACGAGAACATTAACAGTATGAGAACAAACTAAAACGTGCAACCGTTCTTATAAGGTTCATTGCAACATAATAGAAATTCATTCACCTAAAAAAACAGTTCAGAAATTTTTTGCTGTTTTCTGTTTTCTCGAGGCACATAGTTGGCATTTACATTTTTCTTTTCTTTTTGCCAATAAGTTTTAACAAAAAATTTCGTAAGAAAAAATTCTAAAGAAAATTCAAATATTTTGTTTTTACTTCTCAAATTATTTATTTTTTTTGTTGAACTATTTGTCATTTATCGCTGTGCGGTGCGGCCAATTTTGGCAAAAATTTATATTGGATTTGAAAAGGAATGTGTTCGGATATTGATGGCATTTGAAAATTGCCAAAAAGGGTTCAAATGGTCAAAATATTTTGCAATTAAGAGGGGAAAAAAGACAGAGGCGTAAGCAGAAGTTAATATATGTATGTACATATAATTACTAGATCGATCTGTCATTCGAATAATAATTATTATTCGAATAATTTATATTCGAATATTCGTAAAGTACTTGTTATAATTTTTTATGGTTGGCAAAATTGGTTTTTCAAGTTTTTGTTAACAATGCGATGTGTTAAGTAAGCATATGAGTTTGGCTGCCCTCCTAAACGTCTGTATGCAACGTCCAAGCAGTGTTAAAATCAAGCAATTATACTTTATACACTGTAAATCGAATGCATTGTCTATAGAAAGCATTGCCAATTTAAACAATGCGATAGTTGCGTTTATTTGGTTATCAGTTGACTTTAGGAATGCTATACATACTTTGACAAAGTTTGCGCGGTTGCGTTTGGGAATACGTGACATTGTCGCACTGCAAAGCAACATGCGTTTACGAAGGCAGCCTTTTACACCAAATTATAAATATGTATGTATGTATGTATGAGTGTGTGTGCAACAGCAGACAAACTTTATATGATTTTTAATGCTATTTTAATCCTATCACCAGCTCAGTGATGCCAATTGTAGGGAATTTTCCCTTTTGGGAGAGAGTTTATTGGACAATTTTTCATTTTAAAGAATATTTAGGGTTTTTTTATTATGTACTTTATTTTTTTTCCTTTAACACCACAACAAAAGTGATAATACATATGCGCATACATATAAAAATCTAAAGTTAAAATTTTGTTAGGAAAGCAAATTTGAAAATTTTTGAATTTTTTTTGTTTAATGCAGTACGAGCTCGATTTGAGCAACTAGCGATAACTGCAACACCCCGATTAGCACAACACGCAATTTTTTTTTACATTAGAGTCTTTATAAGTGCAACTTTTTCCAAAAACCAGTCTCGATAAATGCAAATTTTTGTGTTTTAAAAAATTGAAAGGAGTTTTCTCTTTGAGTTTATTTCTTCAGAAACGTAGTTTTAACAAGTACTTAAAGTTTCAGCAAACTCAGAAGCGATGTCATTATCTGCCTGCCTCCAAATTGCACAGCTTTACTTCAATCGCTAGATCAGAATGCAATGAACTTAACAAAAATCTATTATAAAAAAACCTTTTAACAAATTTAATTGGCACAAAAGGCACAGAGTTGGAAAAAAAGCTTGAAGCTTTTAATTATTCGTATGGCAGTTATTCTTTTAGCTAAAGCATGGAACAAAGTTTCTCCCGTCGCCATTAAGAAATGTTGAAACGTTTTATTGTCAAAAAATGAAGAATGGACTGATGAAGACGATCTACCATTGATTTTGTTACGGGATCAGATAGCAGATGAACAGGCTTCAATTACACCACATCCATTTTAAATTTGTTGATGGATGTTTTACCGGATATAAACTTAACAGATGGTGAAATTGCAGAATGGATCAGAGAAGACTATTCAGATGAAAATGTAGCTATAGACGCTTCAGACGAAGAAATTGTAGAAACTGTAGAAATTGAACATAAACAAAAAGTTAAAGTAGATGATGTCATTAAGTCCCTTGACATTTGTATGGAGTGGGCATCAGAAAATGACATTTCTTATGAAAAATTAATCGCTCTTCAAGAAATTAAAGAAGCTGCAATTTCCCAAAAAGCTAAAAACTCAAACAAAATTTCAACATTCTTCCCCTTAAACTATGGGTTATTTTTTGTTTTGCTTTTTATTTATGTATAAATTAATGTATTTATTAAGCTATTTTAATTATTTAAAAGCGCTCCTCGAAACAAACAAAACATCCTTCTTTCTTCCTATTCGAGATCACAATTTTTTTTCTAACTTGGACAAAATTTTCTTTAAACGTCAGAATTAAGATTTGATTATCTTTGTCTTTGATTTCTCATCGTCAAACTCAAGACTTTACAAAGTAAACTTTGCATGTGGAAAAGAGGTCTTAAACCAAGAAGAAAGATTTGTCAGATGTGGTTGTGATCAAACTTCATAACTTAAATTAATACAATTATACAGAAAAAAAATTACTGAGTTATAGAAATATGCGTAGTTTAAAAATATTAGTTTAAAAATGTCCCCGCCTTCCAAGGAAATTTCTAAATACTGAATGTTTTTTTAATTTCAAATTTTCGTCCCTAAAAGCTTAAGCTGGATCCGCGCCTTCCGCTCGCTATGGCCAGACGATTTCCCTCAAATTATGGTAGTTAAACTGTATTGCATATTTGTATACAGGAAGAGGAGAGAGATGATAAGGCCGGCCTGTCATTTGAACAAATCTTGATCTGGTTGTTCTTAATGTTTTTACCAACCTTGATCATATCGATATTTTATTCAAATAGATTTATCTTACTCTCAAAGCACATACTCGTAAGCTTGAATCTTTTTGTAGCCTCATCATAAATCAAGCGAGATTTAAATGATCGTCAATATAGATTTTATTTATTTTTATCAGCTTCAATTTATTTAAACAGGAAATACAAAATTCATTAAGCGATTTTTTGCTGGTTTATTTTTTTTATGCTTCTTTTTTCACTTTGGTATGTGGAAATCAAAACAAAATTCCTGCAGAGTCAGCAAAATGAAAATGTACGGAGTATACAAACAACGTAAGTAAATTTAGAACAATTTGTTTTTTCATGGTTGGCAATTTTTACGAACTAATTTCGATGTAGTATTTCATTTCTTTTGTTGTTTGTTTTTAAAATTGTTTTGATCGCACAGTGTGTTGAATGATTTCATGGCAACAAAACAAATACAAATGGTCTGACAAAAGACAAAGTAGTAAAAGAGTTCAGCAATAAGATCCATCAGCTTAAATTATGTTGATATTTAAAACAAAAAGTACATTTTTTATATAGGAAAAAACCACAACAAAAGCAAAAAGTTTTAAGAATGCAACAAAGTATTTTGCTGTTTCATACATTTTAAATAAAAAAATAAAGAGTAGTAATTTTCCTGCAATTACAAATTTAAGTAACTTTTTACGTCATTTATTGTGTATTCGCCTCGTAAAACTTCTAATAAATGTAGCAGCGGCAACATGCTGCTGCCATTTGCATGAGTACAAGTATTTACAGAATAAATTTTATTCTTTATCTTTTTTCTTTATGGGCAACGTAATCGCTTTTCTCTCGAGAGTGCCTTCTTGTGAGTAGATAGATGTACAAGCAGTTACATCTTCCAATTAGATAAACAAGTTGTGTCTGGTTTTTTCTATTCATTTCTAATGAAAGTCTGTCCAAACTGTGTGTGTGTGTGCAATATGCCATTTTCTGTTCACTATATTTTTGGGTATCTTTTAAATGCTATTGAATGAAATAATGTTTAAAGAGTTTATTCCGCTGTTTACATATTTTCCAGACTTTTACATTTGCTCCATCAAGTGCTAATTCACACTTTGCACATGCAGTCGCAGCTCGCGCGTGTGTGTGTGTGATCGTAAGTGTATCCACTATGTACTTGTAAAAGTATCATTAATGTTTATTTATGTTAATTGTTATCATAAATAAATACTCGTATGTAGAATTTATTAAAACAACACTGTAGAGATCCTTGTTGTTAAATGCGTAAATATTCAAAATACATACATAATTAGATCTTGCATTACATTTTATTTATGATCAGTACAATGCACAGTAGGTAATTTGACCCGAAATCTTGCCCAAAAAATTATAAAAAACAAATATCGGTTTTAAAATAATTTTTAATTTCACTTTGTTTTTTTGTAATTTATTTTACAGTGTGAAAACAAAGTAAATTTAATTATAAATTAAAATAAAGATTAAATGTAAGTAAATTTTTGTTTGTTAGTATAAAGCTTTTATATTTTTGTTAGTTGCTTACTTATTTACATAAACTTATACCTATTGTATTTTTATATTTTTATTAAAACGTTACCAGATTAAATAAAAAACATCCCTGAGGAAGTTGGGAAATTCCAACGAAACGTAGGATGAAATTTAAAAATAAATAATCTTTTATTTTTATTTTTACATATCATGACCTTAAAAGCCCAATAAAGAGAAAATTACAAAATAAAAACAAAGAAAGGTCAACAATATTAAAAAACAAGTATCAAATATCAGCTGATTTATGTGCCGTCGAAGGTGACATTTGCAAGCAACATTCCCAGTGCATCCTAAAGTGTAATTTTGATACAAATTAAAACGTTTTTTTTTACCAGTTATTAAACAAAAGGAAGGACATATGGGGAGAAGAGGGGATAGTAAGCATCTATATACAGTTTAACCTCGATTATCCGGCTCTCATGGGACCCGCACCAGCACGGATAATCGAAATGCACGGTTAATAGAGGTTATATTAAAATAAACAGACATTTTTTTTAACATTCGATTTATGTAACTACAAATTCAAATATACCACATATTTTTATACTAAACATACAAATCGTCATAGAAAATGCAAAATCAAATATCTATGTATCAAAAACAAAAAAATTAAGGAAAGGGAAAACACCGGATTTAGATTTACATAATAAAAAACATATGATTGCTGCACGAATAATAGTTGCAAGGCACGGTTAATAGAGGTATGAATTTTAAGCACGGATAATAGAGGCACAAAATAAAAAGAACCGCATGCCGGTTAATAGATGTAACCGATTACTAGAGGCCCGGTTAATCGACGTTTAACTGTAATTAAAAAACCAAAATATATTACAAATCGTGTAATTCTAAATTAAACTCAAATAAATGATTTTTTTCATATATGTACGTATAAATATAAGCTTCGCACAAGCTTTTAATATTTTCATTAAGAAAATTTAAAAACATTTTTAAATTATTTTTTTTTAATTTTTAATTAATTTTTTTTAATTTTCGTTTCGATTTATTCGGTTTTTTAATCATATAATTTTCTTTCAGGAAGCCTCAGCTTGAAATATAGTGGATATGTTTGGATTTGTGAAAAAAATAAAAATAAAAAAACTGATACTGTTGTTTACAATTTTATTATCAGTGAAATTGATTTAAATAATGTTCGAAAACAAGGACCCTTATTCCATTTAGAGTCATCAATACGAAACGATATCGTAGCCGCGTCGGCTCTCAATTGACCATAAACATAAACGTGTGAAACCTTCAAACCATTGTTTCGACTTGTTTAACCGCAATCCGAATTGGTACCTTATCCGCCATATTCTCAGGATTTAGCCCTTAGTGACTACTTCCTATTTCCAAACCTAAAGAAATGGGATACAAAAACTGGAGAAACGTTGGACTAAGTGCATTGAGTTAAAAGGAGATTATGTTGAAAAATAAATTTTTGTTTTGCAAAAAAAAATATGTTTTATTCAAAAAGTCACGGACTTATTGAACCACCCTCGTAATTACATGTGGTTACCGAGAGGGGAGCTTAACCTAAGACAGCAAATAGCGATTACTAAGGACTCGATGATAATAATAGAAATCAACAATTAACACTTAACTGTCAGAAGTATAATGTTTAGAAATGTGGGTGAAGTTAAATATGCCAAGTTAAAAATGTTTCCTTATGACATCGAATATTTCCCAAAAATGGCTTTGCATTTAGGACATTTTTGGGACAAAATTTTACATGATTTAAATTGGGATATTTTATCTCCTAGGAATACCAAACAAGATTACGGAACGAAACATATCTCAAATTGAAGGTGACTCATCCTGCTTCCGTAATCCTAAAAAAAGTTTTACAAAAAATAAAGTTTGTTTAACAAAAAAGCTTAATTACCGAACACTTGATTTTGGGAAGGATTTTTTAAGTTGTGGGCAAACTAAAATAGATTACGGAGTGGAACTTGGTCAAATCGTGTGTCCTTGGTCATTCTTCCGTAATCTTCAAGAATTTTTTCAAAAAGTTAAATTTTGTTTAACAAATTTATAATTTTTGTTAAACAAAAAATCTTAATGATTGAATTCTTGATTCTGGGAAGGATTTTTTAAGTTGTGGACAAACTAAAATAGATTACGGAGTGGAATTTGGTCAAATCGTGTGTTCTTGGTCATTCTTCCGTAATCTTCAAGAATTTTTTCAAAAAGTTAAATTTTGTTTAACAAATTTATAATTTTTGTTAAACAAATAATCTTAATGATTGAATTCTTGATTCTGGGAAGGATGTTTTAAGTTGTGGGCAAATGAGATATGTTTCGTTCCGTAATCTTGTTTGGTATTCCTAGGAGATAAAATATCCCAATTTAAATCATGTAAAATTTTGTCCCAAAAATGTCCCAAATGCAAAGCCATTTTTGGGAAATATTCGATGTCATAAGGAAACATATTTAACTTGGCATATTTAACTTCACCCACATTGTTTAGAACAAATGCTGCCGAATGCCTCTGTGACTGGGTCGATCTTGACGCATGAAGAGTTTCGAAAGGGTACCCGGTCACAAGTGGTCGTCTGCTTCGATAGACTAATAGGTAGCGTACCAGACTATTAGCCGGGGGTCCTGCCTAGACCCTGGGTGTTTCTGCAGACAAGCAGAAATGGCTTCGCGGTTTGTGTTTGTTCTTCAAAAAAAATTATATGCTTTTGTTTCCATTTTATTTAGTTTTTCTACACAAATATTTCGCTTTGTGTATTCTTACACTCACTCAATCTTATGCGATGATTTCAACTGGAGCATCATAGCAAGATTATGTTTATGGATGCAGTCAATTTAGAAGTCTCTAAACCAATAACAATTATAAACTATAGATTTTTATTTGTCAAATAAAAAAAGATTTCATATAGAAAACTAAAAGACAAATTAGAACATGTTCTGTGTATCTCTTGCGGCCCTGACACATATTTGGCAACTCGTATTTTAACATTTTCAAATTAAAATTATGAATTCGAAAAGAAAATAAACATACAATATGTACATTTGAATTCTTTTCTAACACAAAAATGTTGTACAAATAAAGACATCATAGACAATCAACAAATTGCTGGCAGCACAGCATGTAAAAAAATATTTTATATTGTGTGGACGTTCGTTGAAAAAACACAAATAATTTTCCTTTTCTTTGCATTATTTGCTACTGAAATGAAAATCAAGTTTCGTTTTGCCAACAACTTTTCACAATTATGTACATATTTGTTAATTTGGCCATTAGGAGTTTTACAAACAAAGAGAGAGAAAAATATATATTGGCTAAAATGAAAATATAAAAAGGAAGTAAAATGTAATTTATGTTTCTTTAAAAATATATGTACGGTTAAATTTGACAAGACAAGAAAGACAGACAGACATAAATTCAAAACGTTTGTGGTTGGTAGTCTTATTAAAAAAAAATAATGAAACTATTGTGGCTGGCTACTGTGTGTGACAGAAATAGAAACTGGTTTGTTTGTTTGTTGCTACAACTCGAACGCTGGCTGCTAAAGTCAGTACGGTCAAGACAGTTTGCAAACGACTGCAAAACCCAAAAAGAAATTCTGTTTTTTTTTCGTCACATACCCACAACAAAACAAAATACTTTTTGTTGTTTCTTCATTTGTAACTCAAATGTTTGTAAATATCGTCAACTAACGGTGTTTTTTCTTTTATTTTCTTTCTTTCACAAACAATTCATTGCCCCCATCTTTGTATGTGATTAAGAGTGCGCATGCGTGTGTGTGTGTGTGCGTATGTGCTGTATCTGTCTACGATTTGGGCCTACTTTTCAAACCGCACTTTACGCACACACGTTTACTTTAGCCGCCAATTTTGCTATTAAGCTTTTTCTTTTACAATGAGACTCAATCAAACATGATTTGTATGAGCTAAATTGAATGGACAAATTCAAACGTTTTATTTTGTTGCACAAAAAAGTAAAATTCAGGTCATCTTAAATCATTTAACAAAACATATGTATGTATGTATATGTACCTAAATGTTTAAAATTCAAAATTACCGGATTTTCAGTCGATAGTCTGGCACTCTGCTAACACTGATTTCTTCGTTTTGTTGTCTTGACAACTTCATGATGTAATACATTCAATTCAGGATGCTTGCCGGTTGTATGTCATTATTATTATTAATACATTTAATTACAAACATATTTATTTTTAGCACGAAGTTGTGAAAAAAACCTACCTAAAAATAGTTTCTTTTTTTTCACTACAGTGAACACACGGAAAATATTGGAGAAAAGCATAAAGAGGCCATGCCACATAAAACGATTTTAAATCACGAATAATTCTTGCTAAAGCAGTTTTTACAAGATTCTTTTGATTGATTAATTAATTAACCATTATATTGCATTGGATTTGAATGCCTAACACATTAGAAAAAATACTACAAATTTTGAACTTGAATTCCGTTTGAAGTGTTGAAAAGGATAACTGATTGAATCATTTAAGCGGTACAACAATTTTTGTAGCCTTATTTTATTATTTTTTTAAGCGACTGAAGCGAAACATTTTATACATAAGTAGTTTAAATATTATGTATGTGTAAAAGCTTTAAGTGCGAATGTATTTAAATAATAACGTCCGTCTACACTACTTTGACATTCGTCAAATTGTAATTAGTGTGATGTATTTTATTTTTTTGTTATAAACCCTCTAAATGAATTAATCATTGGTTTTCATGAACATTATTTTTAGTTATTATTAATTTATTTTTAGCGGTTAATAAGAAGGTGTTAATTGGAAGATGTTAAGCAAAAAGATAAACAGTAGACTAAAAATAAAAACTTTTAAATTATAATTTGCACTCTATATATTTATTTATTGGTTTTTGCGAAATTAATATTTTCAACTAACACTTACAACTACATTTTGAGTTGGAAACAAGCTAATATCCCCCAATAAATAATTTCAATAGCAGAGTTCAGTGTTTGGGGCAAATGGGGTTGCAAAATTTCAAATGCAAAATTAGAGATTCTCCCCTAAACATTATTCTCAAATCGCACCCTTATAGCAATTATTTCTGCCTAAAAAATTAATTGCTCTATCGGATAGATGATATGTGTAGGGTACGCCAAGATCACCTCAATATACTACAGAGCCAACACTCTATTATAACTATCTGTGAGCATCCTGCTGTGAACGTTCCACCTAGATGGAAACAAGTCTTTGAAAACGCTTTAAAAGTTCATTTCACGTACCATGTAATCGAACCGAAAGCAGCCGATGCAATACCATAGCTCCGCATGATCTCCACCTCCCAGGTGCAGATATTTTCAACAGAGTCCTTGTGGACATGGTCAGTACATGTACGACAGCCGGAATAAAGTTTAGTAAATCATTCACACGATCTGAATATAAGCAACCCGTAATTCTAATGTCGACAGATCCTTGACTTCTGTATAGTTGCCCCATTACATACATACATATTTCCCAATTGTTCCGGTTCAGTATACTACCGATCCATGTCAATGTTGGACAAATAACTGCCGTATATCTCAATTTTAACAACTTAGGGAAGGTGTAATAAAAACTTCAGTAACATACAACAACATACTCCCATACATGCAATTCCCATATAGAGTACAAAATAACTTGTTACTCATTAGGAGAAATTTGAGATTATGAAAAATCCCGCGTACTTAAATAACTAAACCGTTTTTTTTTTGTTATCATTAAAGAAAGAAAATAGCAACATTTTACTTACTCTGGCAGAAAATAATCAATATATTTCATAACAACTTCTCGGACTGGATCCTGTTGCTTACCCGACGAAATACTCGGATACATATCGAAGGCCATTTTGGCCGGTGAACTATTTGAAGGCTGAGTTGTTGTTTCAGTTTTCATGCTGAATGTGAACAGCAAAATGTTGCTAATTTTATTTTCAAACAATTTTTTCAAGATTTTAAAATTGAGAAAAGTGAACCGTATTTACAGATAACAATTATGTACTTATACTTATGTAAATTACACAAAAACACACTGAGTTTTAGCAATTAAGCGTAGAAAGGGGCTTGGTAGGTGTCAAATGAATGTTTATTTTTTAGCTTTCTTTTATTTTGTTTTAGGAGAGAAGATAAATGTTAATAAAAAGATGGACTTGATTGTACCGTTAGATACAGATCAGATATCTTTTATTATTTTTTATTTTTAATATTTTATGTGCAACGGTAGTTTTTATAATGCTGTTCGGCACATACGCACACACACCAAAATGTTTCGTACTCACAATCGTTAAACTCGTGTACACTTGCTCACACACACACACACACAAAACTTTGGGGAGGTCGTGTCAAGTCTGTTTGTTTATTTTGTTTTGTAGTTGTAGTTTTTCTTGTTCTGTATTTCTCCTTGCCTTTTTTTAATAGATGTTTTCTCTATTGTTTTTGTTGCAATGAATGTTTTATTTAAACAAGTTGTAGTTGTTTTTTTTCTCTTGCTTTGTTTATGTTTTATTTCAGTTTGGTTCAGTTATAGGCAATTAATGCCTGCACGATTTAGGACTGGTTGCGTACTTTTATTTATTAATTGATGTGCTTGTGTAGTTTTCTTTTTTAATTTCAAGTCAGAAGTGAAGCAAGTGTTTTGCAAGTTTCTGTATTTTCAAATAAAACAGCAAACTTTTCTTTTTATAGGTATGTATAATTTTTGATATGTTTAGTTATTATGTTTTCTTTTTTTCAAAAACAAGCGCAATCGACCTATGTACATATGTATGTATGTATACATATACTTAGTATTTGAACAGATAAGTTTTCAGTGTCACACAAGTGCTAGAAACATGAATTTTTAATTAAAATTAATAATTTTGATAGGTATGTGTAGGTACCTATTTTGTTGATTTTAAAAAGTACGTTTTTCTTTTGCTTTTAATAGACTGGTAACGAATATTTGTGCATTAGAGGTAGCTACTCGTATTATCGCTATTAATATTTTAGAGTTTTTCTTACTTTAAAATAGTTTTATCTAAATCTGATTTAATATAAATTTGTACCTTTTACCTTTAGCTTTTTCCAAAGAATCGTGTATTTTAGGATATTAACAAATTGTTAAATAGTTATTTAAAATTGGTTTTATACTAATGCATCCTTTAATACCTATTTGTTATATGAAAATTTATTATGGGAATAGGTACCTACAATTTAGCTAAAAGTGCATTATGTGCAGGTAGGTATACCTACAATTATTTAAGATATTTGGGTACAAACTTTCGAATTTGTTAAACGAAGATTTTTTTTGCATCGGTATTATCATGTTGGATATTTCTAAAAACCTATGAACAGAATTTGTTATGACTTATTCTTAAGAATGCTTTCTTTCGCTTAAAATAACTTTAAGAACCAAGGTTTTTGGAAACTAAAACGTTTTCACACAGAATTCGAATGGATCGCTTTCTGTCGATAAATCCTAAATTTACTTCAACAAATATCTACATAATTAAAAATTTTATATCATTTGAAAGGTGTGAAAATCAGATGATAAAAAATCATACAGTTAGTTCTGTTTGAATTTCAGGCTGTCATAAATGACATAAATGTTATAAATATATAAATTGATATAATTCTTCCTAGGGCTAATTACATAAAAATCAAAAGGACCTAAAAGTATATCAATACCTGAAATTTTCACCCCAATTTGGCGCAAAGAAAAGCTACAGCCCGCCGGAGGTATTAAGTGCCAGTCACTTAGAATTGTTATAAATAAAGAAAGTATTATTTGGTTTCTGAGACATGTTGGTCCACTACACTGGTGTGTAGAATGCTAAAAGATATTAGTGGGATATTCATGGTCTTGATTTCTGTGTATACCATGGACACTTAAACAGACAAACGTCGAAAAAAGAAGTCGAAATTCGTCTTTGTTTAAGTAATTAGCCACAAAATTTTATAAAGAACCTCGTTATAAAATAAGATACTTAGGGATCGAATTACAATCCTGTATACAATATTTGAGTTGATTATATTTATAGGTAAAAAATGGCTCCTATATAACCGATAGGTATCTATTACGTTTTGTAAATTACAACTATTTCGATATTTTCACATCTATTGTGAATTGAATATATGTATGTAGGTACATATGTAAGTAGTAATCAAAGAGTTATATCGTGAACTTTTAAAAACCAGAAGTATGTCATGATGACGCGCTCAGTTCATTCGAAGATGTTGTACATATAAACTATCTTACGATTTTCGATACGATCATGGATATGTCAATTCGATGACAAGGGTCTTACTCTCCAATTCGATTCGAAAACTGTTTAAAATTGTATGCCCGTCATTAAAACTGAGACTCGATTCGAACTGGAGAACAGGCCCTGATCACGTCAGGTATGGTAGGAAAAACGCACTACATTCAAAGGAATTAATTAAGATTTCCTTGCTTCCATGGTTGGGCCTATTTTCTACCAAAAAAAGTTATGGGTACCTAGTGTTACAATTTTCCCAGAAATCGCTAGGGTGTGGCAAACGTACATACGCATATAAGTACATACGTATGTATGTACAAAAACACATAATTAGTTTTTAGCAACTCCGATACAGGTATAACTATATATTTAAATAATTTTATAAATCTTGTCAAACTTTCATTTTCTTTCTTTAATCAAATCAGAACACAAATAAAAAAAATGTTATCGATAAAATTGCTAAATACCAGAAAAGTTCGATATCTGAAATGCGAGACGAAATCGATAACGATAACAAAAGCCAGAGCTAATCCTGAAATACATACACAATTATTTAATTTTTGTTGCATCTGCATATAGTATGTATATATGTACATCCACAAGTATATACATACCTACCTAAAATACTTTCTTAACTGTCAACAGTAAGTATTTCAATAGAAAGTACCATAAATTTAATCAAATAAAATAGGTATAGTTTTTTAAAAATTATTTATAAACTTTAATTTGTGCTCGCAGAGTGCACAATATTGAGTTTTTATTTATTTTTCACATAATTTTCTCTTTCAACTAAACACCTTTTCGCATGTATGTGTGTATTACGAAATGCATATAAGGATGGAGGTATAGGTATATACAATATTTTTTTAATAAATTCGGAGTTACACTGCATTTTTTCTGTATTAAAAATATATTTTATTAAAACGTTGCGAAATATTTGCTGATAAGCTTGTTCTTAATAAATTGTATTCCTTTCTAGTTAAACGTTTGCAAAAAAATGTGTTTTTCCAATAAGAAGAGAAATAAATTATAAGATATAGAGAACATATCTAAATAATAAATGGGGTTTCTTTAATTCAGCCATAAAGTTCCTATTAAGCTGTGTAAACTAAACATACAAAAATAAAAGTTTCATGTTATTTCTAATAACATTTGTAGCTCTTTGCTGTTAACTGGGTTCTGTTAAAATTGTTAGTGCAATAAAGTCATGTTATTAAGAAAATACATGTTTAAAATGCATATTAATGTTATGTTATTAACGTTAGCTTTAACGGAGCGAGAGTTTCTGTTAAAAGCAGACTGCTAAAGAGATTTTAATAAAATACAGCAATGGCTGCTGGTGAATATACATTTTTTTGTGAAAAACTTAATATTTATAAATTATTAATTGATTTGCAATGCACTTTTAAATTACTAAACAATAAAGATTTATACCCTTAAGTTTTTTAAATGTTATTTTATAGCTGATTACTTTTCTACAGGATCAACACGTTTTTCTATTATAATAGGCAGATAGGTACATAAGTATATATTTTAGATTTGCATTAATTTTTTAAAACCCGACGGTGTATACGCGTTTTAATTGAACTTTTATAAAATGATTTATTGAAAATTTAGCAATTTAATAGAAATATATATGTATGGATATTTTTTTGTTATGAACTGTAGATAGGTATTAACTTATTAATTTCTTATTTTTTTTACAAAGCAGCAACAAAAACTTTTCAAAACGTGTTTTAATACCAAGAGCTCTTTAGCATAACTAAAACTTTACTTTTCATACCAGATTGTTGGTTTGTATGTAAAAAACAACATGAACATTTTATATGTATTATGTACATACTTTACTACACACCGCTTTTTCATCAGACTTAACAAAACAACAACACAACAGCAGGCACAATTCCATACCTCAGTAGAAACAATGAACTGCAAACAAGAGCAGCAACATAAAAATACGAACAACAGAACAACATTACTCGTTTTCATTGGCACACTGTCCCAGAGCAGTTAGCCAGAGTGAGACGACACAAATCAGCAATATTAACAATTATTACACCATAAAAAGTTGGCTTTTTTAAGTGAATTTTTAGTCACTTTACAACAGTTTTTGTTAAATTTTAAATGGTTGGTTGGATTTCTTAAATGGGTTTTCGCTTTTATAATGAAAATTATATTTTCAAAAATCTATTTAAATCGAAACATTTTCATAATCAAAACAGCTAGAAAATTCAATTAATAATAAAATAGCGCATACCTAATACAAATATACTTTATCAGCAAACTGCAATAAATAAGAAAAAATAACGGTTGCCATAAGAATATTTTTATTTATCCAAGAGCCGATAATTTCGACAAAAATAAAACTAAAATTTTCGGGGTTTTTAAAGTTCAACCAAATTTAATTTGTAGCGTTCATGTGCCGCTAATAGACAGCACACGCGCCGGATACAAGAACGGAATATTATTGGTAAAATTTGATTTTATAACGAAGTTGTGCCAGAAATTCGGGATCTTCAAACTTTGTGTTTAAGGGTTCGAAATATATATTTTTTTAAGTCTCACTTTGAATTTTTCATATTCTGACAAATGTTATCAAATCAGTTTTGGTATATATGTATGTACATACATAGGTACAAGCCTTTGTCTGTACTCTATTTGTCAGTCACCCTCTCTCTTTCTTTAAAAATTACCACAAAAAATATATTCACCACAAACCCTATTAGTTATTTATTTACATGAATTCTTTTAAGAACTTATTTTTTGGCAAAAAATCTTGCAATAACAATTGCAAGTTATTATTATTAACTGCCATTTTAGTCTATTTACTTTTATTTTTTGCTCTCTTCGTCTCTTTTTTTTAATTTTGCATAACAATTTCCTGTTCAAGATGTTCTTGTTGCTGCCAAGTTGTAAAAAAATATTTAAAATTTTGAGCTTCTTCCCTCCAGTTATTCGCGAGTTAAACTTCATGTTTCGTCTGACTGCAATCATTTTTCTTTTGTGTGCAACACATTTTTATTTATACCTTATTATTATTTATTTTATGGTTTGTCATAAAACCACTGCAGTTTCGTAACGCATACGAGTAAATAATAATAAAAGAAATAGGAAAAATGTTTGAAGTTTTAAAGTGTTATATTGTTTCATATCACTTTTTTGTGTGAAATCTTTATATGTACATATGTATGTACATACATATATAAGAATATACATACATATGTATGTAATTATGTACATAGTACAACCCCACACTGCATTCTATTATGATTTTTCTTGAATGAAAATACCTGGTTTTATTCCATTCAACAGCAAAATGCAAGGATCACTTCTGACCTTTGTGTTCGTACAAAAGACAAAATAGTAGGATGCAAAATTTTGTATTGAAGTGTTTACGTGATCGTTTGTATTTAATTTTCCGCAAATTAGTATTTTTTTTAAATTACAAATCTTAAAGTTTAATTTTGTTTCAAAATTTCAATCAAAGAATTAAGAGATTTGATAAAAAATTGTGTGATTATTTCAAAAGTTTATATCCTAACAACTAGATCTTTTATGTAAGAAAGTGAAAAATGATAGGTATGCATGCATGCAGAATTAAAATTTCAGACAATCAATAAAGTTGTTTAAAATGTCCCTAGATGGTACGCAGTTTCCTCCCGTTCTGTAGAATATTATCCGATTAGTCTGCACATTGTCTGAAGAAAATTGAGCTCACTTCAGATATTAATTAGAAAATTCTTACCGTTTTTTAAACTACTTCATCAGCTGTTTCTGTAGTTTTCTTTAAAAAACATTCGAAATTTCTAATGATTATTGTTGTTTTTTCGGAAGACCATTTTTAAGACTTTTAACTGGCACGACTTCAGTCTTCTTAATTTTTTTCGAGAGTTCTGTATTCTGGGTAAATGTTTGTTGATGAGCTGGCATAAGTATGTACCATCTCTGACTGATTGACAATTGAGATTTTTATCCTACATTACGGACATATTTCAAGATTTATGTCAGACTTTTCTCCGATTCGAATTATCAAAAATGTCGGAACATTTTCTGATTTTTTTGTTAGACATTTACCAAAATTGTCGGAAAGTCTCTAAGAATTTCCTCAGGAAATTTCTATAGAATTATTTCGAACGTAGGTATAGCGAAAGTTTTCAGAATTTCTGCAGAAGAAGATGGCCGCTTTCTTGTCAACCACTCATACGATTTTTGATTTTTTTACCGACTTTGATACGATAAGTTGCAACAATTGTTCAGTGGTCACCAACATACATACATATGTATGTACATACATTATTTTTCTGTATGTCATTTCCTCTTAAAAACAGAAGTCTGGATATTCAGCAACATTTGACGAATTTTTTTCAAGTTTAATTTCAAAAACACCCCAAAAGTTTTAGGGTTGTTTTCAAGCAAAACTTCTCACAAAAGAGTCCTATGAATATTTAAAAACTAAAAAAACAAGAATGAAAGGTCACACAACTTTATGGTTTGAAAGCCGTCAAAATACCTATGAAACTATTTAGTTGATAAAAAAGAAATCTCAACAAAATTGAAATATTTCAAATTTCATTAGTTATGTAAATGTGTATGTATGTATTTGCTACTTATGCATAAATGTACATAAATATAAACCATTGTTGCCATATATTTTTTTTTTTTGCAAAATCAAAAAATCTATTTTGACTGTGATTTTATTAAAATCAAATTTAGTTCAAATTTATTTTAATTAAACTAAAACAATAAAGCTTTTTTGTGTACATAACATTATAGGTATAGCATAAAATATTTATTGCATATACATACATACATATGTATAATGATTTTTTTTTCAAAAATTGAAAGCTTCATCGCAACAATTTGCATTCAAAATGATTCCCCAAAATTTTTCAATATTCTTTTCATCCAACAAATTATATTCTTTAAAGTTAAAGGGGAGCAATTCTCGCCATTCGTCATCAATTTGTTGAATATTATTCGAATCGATAGCATTTGAAAATAATTTCGTTAATTGGGAAATACTTTTATTATTGCTTTTCATAATATAAGTTGGTGCCAGGATCTCAACACACTTTGAAAAGTCGATGTCAAAATCAAACTTTTTCATAAACTAAGTAGGTATTACGTAACTCAACATAAAACTTTAAACAATTAGTTCGAAATGGCATTTCATCTTCATCTGATAATTTATGAGTAGAACTAAGGGCTATAGTTATTTCGGCTCCCAAGTAAATATCCTTAATATCTTTAAGATAATATTTAACATTAATGGCCACTGAAAGGGGTTCGCTAACCTGATGGCATCAATTTTGTTGAACTTTTCAAAAGAAATACATATGTATGTACCTATATTCATCTTTTACAATGGATTTAAATATTTTTAAATACAGACGACGAATTTCATTATAAAGTAAATGAATTTTTATATATGTATATATAAAACATGGTTGCAATTTAATGGATGGAAGTAAATAGTGTTGCCGCGGTTACCTTCTTTTCACACTTTTAATGAAGTAAGGAAGAAAATATTTAGTTTACTTAGCAGGAATCTTAATTAATAGACTAAAAGTGAAAAATATATATACCTATGTAGGTATTAAAAATTTTTTTAATCTTTTTGGCACCTCAAAAAACTTCATATATAAGATAAATCTTCACGTATGGTAACACTGTTATAAACATACATACATATTTATTGATATGTATAATGTACATATGTATGTATGTACTAATATAAAAAATGCAATTAACACAGGCAATTAGAAGATTAAGTTTAAAGATTTTAATTGAATCAGATTTTTTAAACATACCAACAATTTCACAAGATTTTAAACATTTTCTGTTCTTTTAATAAGATAATGAGACATCGTGCAATAAAATGTTGTTTTATCTTTTGTTTTGAAAGATTCAAAAACCCAACGAACAGCCATGTTTTTTTCTGTAGCTGTGTACTAAATTGTTTGAAGGCCTGCTGTTATTAAAAAAAAAGCTTTGTGCAGCTTAATGTGCTGAATTCACGGCTGAATTGTAAAAAATGTGTATGTATTGCTTTTGCTGTTCGCTCTGACAGTGTCAGACTGACACCATGTTGCTAATGGCAGTAACAGCAATGAGTGCATTTTGCCAGTCAAATGGAAACCATATAAGATCCTCTTAAACATGGGCAGCAGGTTTAATAAAAGAGATACACTATAAAAAACAGAAACCAATTTAGTGAACAGGCATGGGAAACAATAATTTTAAAATGGTACAAAAAAAAAATACTATTCAAATTAAGTCACTAAGTCAAACTAAGAATATGAAAGTTTTCTTCCTGAAATTTTCTCTAATTCTCTTTTAAACTTTCATTAATGTCTACACATTGAAATTTTTTTGTAATGAAATTCAAAATATTTTGCATATTTACTTTCACATTATGTTTTCATATTTTTTTTTGTATGCAAATTTTTGCTCTAACCACCAAGAAAGAAAAGAAAATCAAAAATAAAGCTGCAGCCATTTTCAAGTTGACAGTTACGAATAACAAAACACAAGAGAATTTCAAAGTACATGAAAGAGTGTGCCCCTTCCTAATCTTCTCTCCCCGTGCACCAACAAACTAACACTTTCAGAAAGAAAAATTTCAGTGTGAACCGTGACTAAGCATTAGTAGTCCTGCACTACAAATACTGCTTTGATGGAATGTTTAGTCTTCTAAAGCTATCCATCCACAAATCGACTTAGTGGTGTGAAGTGCAGTATAGACAGGACATTTGTATGTCATAGATAGGAAAATTGCAATGCCTGGCGAATATGTATTCCCAATCATGCAGGAACTTGATTTCTCGTGTTTAGAGTAGTAGGCGATATGCACAACCTCATTGCCTATCGGTTGCGTACGCTTTGATCAACTCAAGCCACGACACTAAGATTATGTTCATGCACAGCTATTTTTCTTCTGCAATTTTGAATCCTGTAAATAAAAAATTAGGTGGAAAAACATATATATGTACTGCTTTCCAGAAGTGCCCAAGATAGCTTGTGGTGTGAACTTAGTCTAAGGTGATGACACCAAATACATGTTTCTACATACAACCACCTATAAACCACATCAAACAGGAGGCATATTATCACTTTTGATATCGATCAAAATTTCCAATTGCTATTAAAATTTCGCGCACTGTACTTTATCGGATATAATTGCAGCTATTAAAAATTTTTAGCTTAGTATTTAGCCTACCTAGAATCAGTTTTCTTACTACCATTACGTCAGAATTCAAAATACTAAATTAATTAACATACGATAGATACGTATACATACATATATAATCACAATAGTATAAAGTTTTACACACCTGGTACAGAATAAAATTTCTGTATACCTAACCATGGGTGAGAGCAATTTTATGAGAGTATTAACATATTTGCGTTAGGCGTACATTAATGTAAATAAAATTTCAGAAAGTAAGCAGAATGTTTTGTAAGGGAATGTTTAATAACATGCTACGTCACTTTTGTATAATACGGCTTACCACACTACACACTTTAGAAATACTACTTCCAATAACAGAACTTAATAAACGGGTTTTTTCCTTTTGTTGGTCATAGCATCACTGCAATAACATCACAATAACAACAGAGTTGTTTTGCCTGATTTGCTATTCTTCCTCTTACGTGAAACTTGTTTGGTGTACATATGTATGCATATTTTTTTGTGGAGCAGAGGGGGCGAGATTTTTGTTGTATTTGTTAATGGCGCGCGCTCATTCATTTACAAATAAACAAATGTTTTCCTTGTGGCATCTCGTCATGGCAAAATCAAACACACACATTCCAACATGCACATAAAAGGTTTCAGAGACGTTAATCAGCTGTTTTAATAAAAGACGTGAAGAAATCTTAAAGATGCTATTAAAATCCCCCAACATGTTTGAATGTTTATAGTAGATAGCGACATTATTTGCACACATGCGTTTGTGAGAAAACAAAGTTTTGTGGTCCACCCAATTGTTGCCAGACTTTAAAATTTTATTTCCACGCCTTTTGGTGCTTATAAAAGAGAAATGCTTGTATAAATAATTTTTGTCTATATTTAAAGTGTTATAACCGGTACGAATATAAGCGATTAATACTCTAGTAGCATAGCAAGTGGACAATTCGTACATCATAAATAAAAAGTTTTTCTAATATGATTTCAAATTAAGAGGTTTTATTTCATAAAATGTGGGAGAAAGGCATTTCAGCCTAAGGTTACAGTTATTGTCCATTCACTGATTAACGTTTTTTTTAAATCTTCAGAACATTCGATTTGCTTTTTGAAAATGGACCAAAGGTTCCCAATTTCACGAGCGGTGAACCACTGTAAGCAATTTTAAAAATTCTTGAGTACGAAGAGCTAAACCGAGAAATTTCAAAATGGCAAGATATATTTTAAATAATTACTTATATTTTATGTTTATTTCTTTGCGGGCAGTACGTTTTTGTACAAAATTTATTGGTTACTGTTCAAAGGGCAATTAACCAAAGCGAATTTAACCAGGTGGAAGCATTATATCAGCTGACTATTTTTTGCTTTGCTCTTGTTTTACGTTGCGAATGTCAAAATACAAACAAAATACTTTTGTCTTCTTTAACTTTTTGATTATGTATTACTAACACACACCCACACCACTAAAAAAAGCAAACTTTAACAGTTGTTTCAAATGAACCAATTCACACTAGAATAATTTTTAGTCCGCTTAACTTTTGTTCTTTCAAAAACACACTGGATTAATTCAACTGGCATAAAATGCATACGTATACACAGCTTTGTGTGAATTGGTGTTTTTTGTATTCATTTGAGGTATGTAAGTCCATATGAATTGGTTTTGATCTGCTACTGCGGGGTTGAAGCTGGTTGAAAAATTATGCCAACCAAAAACAATTCTTTTCACCGAAAATGCCGACAAGCTGCCATGTTGTGCCAGCATAATTATTCTAGTGTGAATTGCCCCAACCATTATCATTTTTCTTTTGTGCTTTTTGACACCTTCGAACCTAAAAGCAGTGTTGCTGTAGATTCGACACTACCTGTATTATTCTACCATGCAATTAACTAAGAACAGCCACCATAACAGCATAATGAGAGCTGAAATGAGGTTGACGCAAAAACAGCAGCAAAAAAAAAAATAAAGAAAAAAAAAAACATTGAATGATCTTCATTGCCCTTCCAGCACTAATTTTGTAATGTTCTTGTAATTGTAATTCTACAGGGTATTTTGTAAACACTTGTTCGATCTTTCGAATTATTCATTCATGACTGCTGGCAGTTTTTCTTTCCTGTCTTATTAGATTGATTTATTCGGGTTTATTTGCTTAAATTACCAATATAGTTGGAGATTTATGACCGATTAAAAATAAGTAAGTTTTTACATTTTTGTCCGTTTATATGGTAAATTGCGACAGATTGCCAAGAAGAATAAATGGGAAAAATATCGCTCAAATAAAGTAAATCATTAATTATAGCCAATTATACTTTTTCCTTGTAATAATTCCTAAAAGCTATCTTTTAATATATCGCCTATAAAATCAGATGATAGAGCGCCTTAAAATTGCGGTACAATATATTGCATGAGTACGGGTCACTCCAAGTACTAATTCAATAAAAAAAATCTGTTTGAGCGAAAAATATCAGTGGTAGTTGTGTTAGCTAAAAATGGGAGAGCTATCTTTGAATGACAGTTGTGCTCGTAAAATATCTCTTGCTTGGGTGTGTGTTCACACATTTTTGTGGTTGACTGATCATCTGTACCAAATAGGGTTGCCAGAAGGGCCTGATTTGGCCTGATTGTCAAGTTTTTTAATGCCCGTCAAGTGTCAAGTGAAAAAGTGATTTGTCAAGCTTTTTTGTAAGTTATTTTTTTCTCAAATTTATTCTAGCTATTTAATAATACTTAAAAAAAGTATGTGTATATCTCTAAAAAACAAATCTAAAGCCCATATTTTTACTATCAATAGAACTAAGGACTAATATGATACATATTTTTTTCTGCAATTATAGTTTAAAAAATAACTATAACTTTCTGTACAATTATTATAAAAGTGCCAACACTGATATTTACCCTATTACTCAACACTAGTAAATTGACAACATTGAACCAGAGAAGCAAGTCGTGGACTTTTCGTCGGCGGCGGCGGCGATTCGGCTTGAGCCGGGGTTTTACCGGCGCGCCATCCTTCTATCAGCTTAGCCGACTTGATATACCCATGGTGGAATAATACAGGCGGTTTTTCATTGTTTTTTTTAAATAAAACCTATGTGTTTGAAGAATTGTCAAGTTATTTATGAAAATTATTATTTATTTATTATAGACTAGCTAAAACCTCTCAGCAAAATTGTTTTTACGAGTAAAAGTTGAAATTCAATTCGTATTTTCCCAATAATAATTATCCAGAAGTTCTTCTTTAAAAACTAAAAATCTCTTTTATATATTTAGTATGAGTGTTTTTATTTGTCAAGTTTTTTTTTCAAAATCAAGTTTTTTTTTGGTCAATGTCAAGCTTTTTGACAAATTAGATCTGGCAAGCCTAGTACCAAAACATGTCACGCAAGACAATAATTTACGACATCAAGATTAATGAACGATTTTTTACAAAAAAATATAATGCTTCTATGGGAATCACTTCTGTCTTTTAAGAGATAAACATTTGCCCATAGTTTTATGGAGTTTTACACACAGTATTATTTATCATAAAATTCCTTAATAAAATAATAAAACATAGCTCACTTCCTCGAATATTTTCTTCATTTTTGAATGATTTAACTTTTTGAAGAAGCATATCTCTATTTTTTACTAACCGCCGGTTTAATCTTTTCTGACATTACAATTCCAAATAGACAAGAAAAACTTAGAATCGCAATTTAAAAAAAATCAAGATACCTACGTCCTTTCTATATTAAGCCAACGATATGTACATATGTATGTAAGTATTTAGATTTCAACATCTTAAAGAAAGTACATATTCCAAAAAATTGCATCACACCCCTTGTTTTATTTGCCGATCCGCGCGTGTGTGACATTTTGAACTTACCAAACTTTATCAATAGTCAAACAAACAATCAATTGTTTATTTTCAAGAAAACTTACCTAAAACGAGAAAAAA
Organism: Gymnocheta viridis; assembly: GCA_956483585.1. Classification (NCBI taxonomy): domain Eukaryota; kingdom Metazoa; phylum Arthropoda; class Insecta; order Diptera; family Tachinidae; genus Gymnocheta; species Gymnocheta viridis. The sequence continues at coordinate 44,248,982 of OY101440.1, read as the reverse complement.
GAAAGAAATATTATAAATTTATGATTCACGAAAGTATTACTTAAATAGGATACGAAACAAAATTTTAATGACTTTTAGTGAGACGGTGGTGTCAATACTTTAGATAACATTATTTAAAATAAGAATAGAAATAATTAAAATACATTCAGAATAAATTAATAGCAAAATTATTAATTGAATCTTTGAAAAAGATTCACTTAACCAATATGTTATTGACCTACAAAATTGATGATTAGAATTATAGGAAAAGGGAAAATATTTCACGTAAATTTTTATTCGCAATAAGAGCGGATGGTGATTTTGTTTTTAGATAAAAAAAATTAAATCACTTTCGGCCAAAATATTAGCAGTGTAGGTATACTTTAGGAAGCGTGTGTATAAAATCTTTTCAGATTAACTTGTACACTCTACTTACTCTATTGATCTTTTGCCTATTCGGTTTCGGCTTAGGTAAACCGGTTTCGGTAGATCTCTATAAATTTGTCAAATTCAGTTTCAATTACCAACAATTTTTTTAGTTTTTTTTAAGTCTGCCGATAAGTTTTTTTTTCGATTTCTTCTGTTAATTGGTTTGTTTTGCTATTTTGTTATTTATTTTCATTAAGATTTTTATATGCCAGAGATTATGTGAATTGAATGGCTGACTGATCAATGGAAGAGTGAACAAAATTGTGTAGTTTTTATATAGGGTAATTTTTTGTTATTATATTTTGATATCAAACTAATTTCGTCTATGAATTTTTAATTTGAGTCGTTAACCAATTCAATTATAACTTCACAATTACTTTTCAAATGGATCAGGATATTTCAGCAACAACATGAGTTGAATTTACTTAGTTTTTCAGGAAATACATAAAAATGGTGAAAATAAAAGCGTTCTAGAGTGGATTAACTAACTTTTCTAACTCCAATTTAGTTAATGTCCTTTTAGAAATAAATTAAGTGCGACAGCTAGGTATCGATAGTTGGTATTTTCTAGTAAAAAATTTATTAGAATAATGATTTAATTCGAGATGCCGGGATCAATCATTAATAGCAGACACTCTGACGGCAAAATACTGAAACAAAATGGCAAAAATTTCACACCAAACAAACAGCAACAAAAAAATACCCTATATAATTTTTCTTTTTAATTGCTTATAACAAAAGTGCGTGTCCTCAATGCGTTGTGTCTTGTTATTGTTAGTTGTTTTCTCTTCTTTTTGCTGTGGCATAAAAACATTTATTTTTAGTATTTTTTATTTTTCGCAACCCATACAAATAAATTGCTACTGCGACGGTTTTTATATTTTATTTTCGCCGATAATGTTTTTAATTATACTTATTTGTTTCCATAATTTTTAACGTTTTTAAGGTGGTTGTTTGTTGTTTGGCGTTTTTCTAATATTTGACTGAGGAAGTTATATTTTTAGATTTGTGTAATAATGTTTAGCGGCTACATATTTGTCAAATTAAAAAAAGAACATTCATATTATGCGTGTTTGAAATAATAAATTTTATACATTGCTATTAAAGATGTGGGTAATTTTGTTTAAAAATTAGGTAGATTTCGAAATCGACAACATTTTTATACACTAAATTTTTGAATTCAAATTCTTCTAGCACATGAATGGAATAACTGAAAAGAAAAATGTATAATTTATAAACTGAACTTGAAATATAAAGCTGCAACTAAAATAATGAAAAAGAGAATTTATTGCATTATGTACTCCACTTTTTCTTGTTTTTCTTAATTGCCAAAATAAATAAGGACAGCCATTAACTCTTAAATAAAACTGTCTGATCTGAAATACAATTGGAAATTCATCCATAAATAATGCACGTGAGCTGTGGAGATATCTACTTGAAAGTTAATTTTTGGAACAAAATAAGTCTGGCATCACTACGAAGTAAGTTTTTTTATTAAAAAAAATAAAAAATAAAGAAAACGTTTTTTGAGTTTTCTCCTCAATCAAAACAAAATTTGAGTTTTTTCCTCAATCAAGACAAAATTTGAAAGATAATAAATTTCCCATTTCCTTGGCCACATTGTGAAATGTAAAAAATTAGGAAAACATAAATAAATGCATCATTGTGGATTAAGCCTTTAACCGCCATTAAATAATCCACTGTAAACAAGTTATTATTACTGTTGATTAGCACTCAATAATAATAAGAAGAAATTATTGCCAGAGAAAAAGCAAATCAAAAACTAGACAAGGCGAATTCGCCTACAAGGTTGTAGCGACATGTGAATATTTAGCTGAGAACATTAACATTAACGTCAAACTCAGATGACTAAAACAATTGAACAATTATTTAAAAAAAATTTAAATCTACATATTCCAATAAATATGTAAAACGTAAACAACAAATTACAAGCAAAAAATAAACAAATGCCAATTCGCGTTATCTATACGATGGTGGAATATAAAACAACAGTAATAATTGACAAATTTATGACAGTTTTTGTGACAGCAGCTACATAAGTTTACCTGCAAACATTTTTTCTATCATTTTTTTAATACGCATGTTTATCGTGGGCATTTTAAAAAAAATTTTGTGGGAAATATTTGTAAACAAAAAAATCTTAACAAAGAATATAGGCGAAGTAAAGAGCATTATGAAAAATTTACTTTCGTTCTAATTCACATTTTGAAATAAATTTTTTTATAATTCTTGTAATTCATAAAGTTATCAAAATTTTGTTCAAAAACACTTTTTCAAATGTCAAAAATAAAAAATCCTAAATTTTTTAAAAGAATTTTAACTTTGTTCTTTGTATTATTAATTATGTTAATTTAGTAAAATGTTTTCGTTGTCAAATTCGTCTTCAAGTTTGTGCACAGTTGTTATTTTTTTTTTAAATACTGATCTTTTCAAACTAAGAAGAAAATCGTTCATTTTCAAAAAAAAAAAAAAAAAAAAAAAAAAAAATAAATCATACACAAACAAATTTGTATTATGAAAAATACATCACAAAAAACTAACAATTATAAATGAATAGCAAATTTCACAAAAATTTCTTAGAGTCTGTTTCTCTGAATGCGAAAGAATATTTCATTCGTACGTTTATATTAAAAACAAAAATTAGCTTTTGGTTTCCATATTCATGTTCGAATGGGATTTGCTTTCGCGTTTAGAGGAACAAATGCTTAAATCAGAAATTACAAAAAAGTAGCTAAAACAGAAAATTTTACTAAGATATTGTTTTTTCTTATTAAAATCAAATTAATAAAAAATATTTATAAGCATTTATGTACTACAACATAACTATGTACATACATGCATATGTGTGTAAATGAAATTCCAATTTTTGTTTTTATATTTAAAACTTGACTTTGGTTGGGTCTAAAAGCTTTTTTTCTCTCTTAGCAGTTTTTTTATGGCCCATTGTTTTTGTACAACTTCATTTTTTTCGCAAATAATGTTGTACATATTTATAACTTTAACATTTTTCGTTTGAACGTTTTCAGCATTTTAAGCGAAGCTTAAGTTAAGTTGAGTCTTTACTTGGTTTTCCAGCTGTGTTTTGGTTTTGAAAATAAAATTAAATTTTATTTATTCACCGTCATAAAATTTGCACACAAAAATTATCTAGAAAACGTGAATAGTTTTAAATAGATGAGTTTGAAAAGGGATGGATAAACAATAATAAAAAAAACATAATTATGCAAAAATAAATAATAACAATAATAATTTTGCAAACCACGTTTTTTTGACACGAAAATAAAGTTGGAATTTTATGTAGACAATAGTTTTCTGATAGATGCAACTTTTTTAAACTTGCAACTTTAAGAGCAGTGAAATGTGCAATCACTTTTCGAACAATTCTGTTTGCCTAGAATCAAATCGTTTTTCTTTTGCATATTGAAATTGTATATTTCAAACTCGCAAGAAAAATTAAAAAAATTGCAATTTCGCTCAGCAAATAACATTTCATAAAATCAAACTTTTTAATCTAGTTAAAAATAAAACTTCAAAAATTATATTCGTAGCTTCGGATGAACTTACTTTCAAGCTTTTAACCTTAAAAAAATATCTAGTATTCATACAAAGTTTGAACACTATGAAAATATAACCGCCAAGACGATTATACATATATTTAAAGTATTTTACATTCTTTTTTTTTGTCTTTACTGTAAAAGAAATAAGTCGACACTTGAGAAAACCGACTGAATTGTAACGCTGTTTTTGTTTATACATTGATTTCAAATTATCTATTTATGTCATCGGTTTTCTTAAAACCGATCGTTCTTTGATTAATGTTACGAATGAAGAACTAACTTCACTTGCTCTAAAACTCTCGGGCACATCAGTTCATGGTAGAATAATACAGGTAGTGTCGAAGCTACAACACCGCTTTATATTGTTTTTAGGTTCGAAGCTGTCAAAAAGCACAAAAGAAAAATGGCAAAAAAATTTATATTCACATGTGTGTTTGATTGCATTTTCTGCTCTATAAAGAATTTTATTTCTTTTCCTTTTCTTATTTGCCTTTGAAACATATGTTCAAGTGTGTTTTTAGTAGTGTGGGTGTGTTAGTAAGACATAAACAAATTTTGACAGATGCGAACCCAAAAAAAGTCCGTTAACGTTTCGACACTACCTGTATTATTCTACCAGACATCCTTTGGTATTTTAAATTTAAATTGAAAATAAATACACTTTGAATTAAACCCAGTGCCTACACTTTATTTAAAGAGCAACCTCCTAACCGTATAACCAAACATACTCGATTATAATTGCCTTCTGAGCAATTTTAACATCTCTACCATAGATTCCCAGCAGTTAATCTACCATCCCCTTTCCCCTTGTTTAATCATCTCTACAAGAGACTTAATATTAGTTTGTCAACACCCACACAAACAAGTACAAATAGCAAAAAATAAAAGTAAAGTGCGATAAGAATTTTGCGAATAACTTGTTTAATTTAACTTCTTGAGAAACGAAAGATCTTCCAGTTAAGAAATTCAACATTGAAAAACCTTTTATTTTAAGCTTTAGTAGTTCCTATTTAATTCCAATTAATTTTTGAGCAAGCTTTTTTTGTTTTTAAATTTCCCATGGTTTTTTAAATTGTCGTTAGTCTCTAAACGTTTCAATGTTATTGATTTTGAATTAATTATTCTTTGGTTTACAGACAGAACGACAATATACGAGTATTTATTTCTTATTCAATATTCAATTATTATCCTTTAAATGTAATTTCTTACATGAAACTTTATAATAGTGATTATATAGTGAACAAGTTGAACACCTTAAACAAAGTGTATATAATCTATTGAAATGTGGATAATCACTACATATATTGTTGATTGGAAAATAAAAAAAATCTATAAAAATAAACGTTTAATATCCCGATAATCTTTCGCTCGAAAACGTTTTCTATAAATTTTTAATCAATTTTCAGATATTCCCTTGAACTTTTGTATAAATAATTAAAAATCGATTTATTCATTTACAATATTCAAAGCGTTTATTTATGGATTTCTTTCTCACCCAATTTGGGTATTAAACGTGACCGTCGTGAATTCATAAAATGGTCACGTACAAATTTTTTTTTAGTTGCTGTTTAATCAAAACATATAATAATTATTTTTATGCGAATAGAAAAATTCAACAAATTAGTGTTAATGTTTCACAACAGCTTGAAAATATTAAATAGTTATTAAGTTTCAATATAAATACATAACAATTGTGCAATTATGTAAAATTTTTGATTTTCAAGTTCTTGCGATTCTTAGCATTTTGCGTTTATATTATAAACACTAATTGGCATCTCTGCTCTTTGATGTGAACCTTTTAGCAAGGCTGCCAGACGTTAAAGCTACTCTACTTCGCTTAATTCCTTTATGAGTTTCTTCGATTAGTTGAGGAATTAATTTAATTGTTTAATTTTTCTTGTTTTAAGATAACAGATAAAGCAACAGCACATACATTTATATAAATTACATTATTTAAAGCATTTAAATAGTCAACCATAAAGATAATATAGAATTGATTAAATATGTGCAGTAATAAAATGGTTGTTAATGTTTATATATAAAAAAGGTACAAAAGAATTCATTGTAAAGCTTTGAATATAATTTCAAGGTTGATTTTTATAGAAGCAAAAAAACTTACTTTTTATTACTTGACTGCAAAAATATACAATAAAATGAAAAATGCTAATCTTAATTAAAAATCATGACAACGTTGACACAAAAAATTTTAATTTCTATTAAATCTTAAAACTTATAAAAAGCAAACAATAGAAAGTGAATGCAGTTTTGTTAATGCATTTTATTTCAGCTATTAGACAGATGAATTATGAAAGAGAAAGAGTCAGTCATTATTAGATTAATAATGAGAAGAGGTAGCAAAAATAAGATTATTATTTCTATATGTTTTATATGGCAAAAGAAGCTCTGGCTGCATTTGAAAAACTTTGATGGTTTTCTAGCCATCATGACATCATACAAAGAAAATTTAGTGCATCTGCTTTGGTGAATATCGGTGCACTGATGCATTTTCTACATGCAGAGAAAATATAAGGTTGAACGTGTTTAGGACAACAACATTATAGCTGTGGCAAACAGCGTATGGTTGGTTGTATTATTATCATAACTATAGTTGTGATAAGCAAATACTTGTTTGCATATTATCACTTAATAATTACCATTTATAACAGCTTTCACATGGTTGGACTACAATCATATTTTTTATTAATATTAAAAAACGATTTTGTGTGTTTGTAATCAAATTATGACTAAAAACTATACAACTAAGTACACTAAAACTAGTTTATAGCAAATTCGGTTATATCGAATCCTTGGTTGTAACGAACCAACTTCAAAGTTTCGACATTTTCGTACAAAAATCCTATTTTTAAGGTAGCACGAAGTAACTTTCATACGTTTTTCCCCTTTTATAACAAACGTATAAAAATATGTGCACAATGGCAACATAAATTTTCAGCACACATCTTTATTCAGCTGATACATATATATGAAATCCATTGTCCGGGCTTAATTAAGAAAACCAAAATTTGTATACATACTTGATTTCTCATTTGGTTAATATTAAAAATTGTATAATTACTTCAGGTTTGTTTAACCAGAGTCGAGTTTCTGCAAGACTAAAACTGTTTAAAATGGACGCTCAGAAGTTTTATGGTATGGACCATTATATTTGACCAATATTTGAAGCCATATTAAGATATAACAATATTACGTTTATATTTAATTATAAAATTATTATATGGAAATATATTAACTATATATAAATAGGCAAAGATAAATTTTTAGATCCCTTTTCTCCTCGGTTTGCCAGCCGATTTTTTCATTTTTTTACCAAATGGCAAACATTATTGAGCTTTAGTGACCCGACTATATATTATTTAAATCGATTCGGTATTAAAGGATTAAAAGGCTCATAAAGTTCACACCACTACAAATGCTAAAAATACACACGTACGCGCATTCACTTATGTAAGTATTGGTTCAAATAAAAACATAAGCAAAGCAATAAGAGTGTTTACATACATATATGTACATATATGTATATGAGTAATAAGATTTTTTATAAATGTGCGTGTTTGTAAAAAAGGTATACGTTTAAACTGGCGGTCGATTTTCGACCACTAGGCGTACTCTAGTTATTATTGCCTTAAACAATAATATGATACATATAGCGGCATTGGTTTGATAATAAAAAAATTTGACTTTAATCAGATAATTCGAACACAATTATATGATTCAAGCAAGCAATTATGTCGCTTTTAGGTTGTCTTAGCCATAATTTTCCTTTGCGTGCACCTAGAAAAAAATATCGAAAAATGTTGTTCGCAAAGAAAAATTTGTCTTCAAATTCTGTTTTAAGTCTTCAAACATAACAAAGCTCAATATTCAACTTTATTAAGTACCCTTAAAATTATTGTAGTAAGTAGAATTTGAAGACAAACCTTTCTGTGGAATATTTTAAACCTTCGTCTTTTCCATGAATAGTTCTTTTTTGTCCCTTTTTAAATAAGGACAACAAATATCCTTAACATGAATATAGCGGGTTTCAAATATTCAATATTTTTCATTTAAATATAAGTCTCGAAAAGCTCAAAAAGCAACTTGAATGCCTGAAACAAGAAGTCAAAACCTAAAATGTGTTTAAGGGTTAATATTATACTGATTCCGACATTTTGAATTTTGACTTATTTCCGGCGCACGGTGGCTGAAAATCGTTTTTCATTGTCTTTTTTTTTGTCACCGATTTTTAAAATTTTTACGCCCTTTTGCAGCTAATATATCCAGATTAAGGTAGCCAAAAAATTAGGTTAAACTATTGATAATTGTGAGCGTGGCATGCTGTCAAACTCAACGGTTTTTTTTTAATTTCAGAAAAAGGTGTTTTTCTTTTGTTTTTTATAAAAAATAAATGGTTACTACTCGCAAGCTATCATCGATAATGGCCTGCGGTCTTTTTTATAATGTTGGTAGGATTATAGTCTTTAGTTTTTGTAAGTGGTCAGAGCTCTAGCGTTTAATATTAAGGGCGTTACGGAATATTTATGAAACTACTATATTTTTCTCAAATTTAAACTTTAGTGGAATAGAACTTCTAGGGAACAAAAGTGAACAAGAAATGTATACCACCCGGAGAAGGGTGAAAGTGTCCTCTTTATCGCTATATATACTTTTGCACCCGTGACGAGCCGTGTGTAGAACACTTTTTTCATTTTAATGAAATTACTCCAAAGTACTCGTATACAATGGTGTATATAATTTTCACATTTTTGCCTAAAAGTTTATGTTTTTTACTTTAGACTACGTAAAACTAAAAAAATTAAATGTAGAATATTGGAGATTTCATTATCCCAACTTTGTATTCTTAATATAAATATATAAATCTGGTAACTCTAACAATGTAACCATACAATGAAGAAATAGAATTGAAGAATAAAAGACACTTGTCAAATTGAAGTACAACGAAGCACACGTGTTCATATTTTATTGGTTAAATACATTACATAATTTGGCGACGAGGATAATGTAAAATAAATTTATATCACAATGAATACTTCACCAGCAATAACAAGTCCAGCACCTACCATGCAAATCTTCCAAACATCGAATGTGCCAGAATTTACTCCAAGCGTCGAATCATGGCATGTATGGAAAGAGAGATTAGAAATTCATTTCTGCGAAATTAATTGTAAAGAAGACAATATCAAAAAGGCCATTTTGTTAAAGTCGGTTGGTGCTGTTCCGTATACTATCCTGCATAGTCTTTGTAGTCCAGAATCACCAGCGAGTAAAACATATAAAGATTTGTGCAGTATTCTAAGTGTACACTACACTCCTCCAACAATTGTCTTCAGAGAAAGGAAACAATTTCATTTGTCTGCCAAAACTGAAGCAGAAACCGTTGCTGAATGGTTTGCAAGAGTGAAACAACTTGCTCTCAATTGCAAGTATGGTGAAAACCTTGATGCGTTCGTCCTGAACCAATTTATAATGGGTCTTCCTGACTCAGTTTTTGAAAAGATATGTGAAGAAGACGAAAGACTAGACCTTCAAACTGCTCTCAAAAAGGCAATGATAATTGAGACAAGAATATCTTCAAAGGCAAATGATGTGGAAACCGTTAACTATGTCAATCGTAATAAAAACAGGCCTAAGCCCAACGGGAGTAGAAACGGTGAAAAGAAAAGAGGCAATAATTGTACACATTGTGGATGGAAAACACACGAATCCAACAATTGCAAGTTCAAAAATAGCCGATGTCATTCTTGTGGTATAACCGGGCACTTGTCAGCTGTTTGTCGCAACAAAAAAACCAGCAACATAAACTATGTGTCCAACAATTCAGATTCAGAAGACCAAACTGAGTATATATTTCAGTCTTCTATTTTTAGTGTAAAAGGAAGTTTATCTGATTTATATTATGTTACAGTTACTATTGATGGATTTAAAACAGAAGCTGCTTGTGATACGGGAGCTCCCTGCATCTTAATTCCGATTTCATTCTATAAAGAGAAAAACATTTTTAATTTGTTAAGACCGTGTAAGATCCCTTACGTAGATTACAGTGGAAAGCAAATATGTGTGCTTGGTGAGTATGATGCTGCAATCCAATATCGTGGTGTTACTAAAAAAATACCTGTTGTTGTTTCTAAATCAAGTAACCCCCTTTTACTAGGTCGCTCATTCTTGAAAGCATTTAACTTTAATTTAGCCCAAGTAAATTTTGTAAAAGACTATAGTACATTTTCTGTCAAAGTTGATGAATTAAAAAGAGATTTTGTTGAAGTTTTTGAAGAAAGTCTCGGCACATACAATGGAGCAAAAATTTCTCTTAAGCTTAATGTATCTGCTAAGCCTGTGTTTTTCAAACCACGGCCAATACCATTCGCGTGGAAGTCAAAAGTTGAGAACCAGCTAAACAATTTGGTAAAACTAGGTGTTATTGAACAAGTAGATAATTCGGAGTGGGCTACGCCATTAGTGCCAATTTTAAAGCCAAATGGGGATATACGAATTTGTGCCGACTACAAGGTGACAATAAATAAATATTTGGAAGACTTTAAATATCCATTACCACGAATTGATGAAATATTCTCATCATTACAGTGTGGTAAATTATTTACCAAACTGGATCTGTCTAATGCGTATAACCAGTTGGTATTAGATGACGAATCGCAACTTTTGTGTACCTGGAGTACACATGTAGGTATCTTTAAGGTCAAACGGCTGCCATTCGGTATAAAAACCGCTGCAGCAATATTTCAAAAAGCCATGGAAAGTATTTTACAGGGCATACCCAACGTTGTCGTTTATCAAGACGACATAACAGTCACAGGCGAAAATACGCAACAACACTTAAATACGTTGAGAACGGTTTTAGACAGATTAAAGTCCTCTGGCTTAAAACTGAACTTAAGCAAATGTGCTTTCTTTCAAGAAAAAATTTCATACTTAGGATTCACCATAAGTAGAGATGGTCTTAGTAAAAATTCGGACAGAATTGAAAGTGTTCTGTCTGCCCCTATACCACAAAACGTTTCAGAAGTAAGAGCCTTCATAGGAATGGTAAATTATTATTCCAAATTTGTAAATAATTTTGCTCAACTTTTATCACCTTTATACCATCTCTTACAAAAAGAAGTCCCATTTAAATGGACAAATCAATGTCAAAGGTCTTATGAACAAGTAAAAAGGGAAATAACTTCTGATAAAACCCTTGTGCATTTCAATGCCGATTTACCAATCATTCTTTCAACTGATGCTAGCAGTCATGCAGTCGCTGGTGTGCTATCCCATGAGTTTTCAGACGGTATTAAACCCATTGCATTTGTTTCAAGATCTTTGAGCAAAAGTGAAAGAAATTACAGCACGGTGGAAAAAGAAGCCTTGGCGATAATATTTTGTGTCACAAAGTTAAAACAATATTTACTTGGCAATAAATTTTTATTACAAACCGATCACAAGCCATTGATAGCATTATTCGGGGAAAAGAAAGGATTACCGATTATGGCTTCCGCAAGAATGCAAAGATGGGCCCTAACGTTATCGGGATTTAACTACACAGTAAAATATATAAAGGGAAGTACAAACATGGCTGACGGTTTATCTCGAATACCACAGGTGAATAAGGGAAGAATTACTAAGGAATGTAATTATATCAATTTAATAGAATGTGAAAATGCATTAAGCTTGAGTTTTATGGACATTGCGCGAGAAACTAGAAGGGACAAAGTTTTATCCAAGATAAGTAGTGCAATTTTAAATGGATCAGTATCACATTTAGATACCGATGACTGTATCCCATTTCGTAATCGAGACAATGAATTGTCGGTGGAATATAATTGCATATTATGGGGCCATAGAGTAGTTGTACCAACAAAGTTGAGACCAACGATTTTAAAAGAGTTACACAAGTCTCACATGGGAATGGTGAAGACGAAGGCTTTAGCTAGATCATATGTATGGTGGCCAAAAATAGATAAGGATATTGAGGAGTTAATAAGGAACTGTGTACCTTGTCAGGAACTGCTATGCAGTCCTGAAAAAAGTTCACTTATTCCTTGGAATCCCACGAGCGCTCCATGGAGTCGAATACATTTAGATTATGCTGGACCCATCAGAAATTATTATTTTTTTATTATAACTGACTCCTTTTCAAAGTGGGCTGAAGTATTTAAGACAAAGGATATGACTAGTAATTTTACAATTAACAAGCTTAGGGAAACATTTTGTCGTTATGGGCTCGTGGATATAACAGTCACTGACAATGGACGGCAATTTTCTTCCGAAAAGTTTAGGCTATTCTTGAAAGCAAATGGTATAAAACATATTTTTACATCTCCTGGCCATCCCGCAACTAATGGCCAGGCTGAAATTTTTGTGAAGGCTTTTAAAAAGTCGATTTACGCTAACCTGAAATACGATAATAATATAGACACTATAATTAATAGATTCCTAATTGATTATCGCAACACTGATCACTGTAGTACTGGTCAGCCACCCGCCAAATTGTTCTTTGGTCGAATGTTGAAAACGCGGTTTAGTAGGCTAAAGCCTCCTTTGACAAGAGACGTTATTATACAATCTCAAACAAAAAATATTTCTGATTACAAAGGGAAAAGAAATGTTGAGTTTTCAAAAGGGCAACAAGTTCTTATTCGAGATTATAAAAATGTTAATAATCCAAGTTGGCAAAAAGCTATTATAAAACAACAATTGGGACCACGTTCATATTGCTGCATCATCTCACACAATAACCGCGAAATCAAACGCCACACAGATCAAATAAGAAACATAGAACCACAACAAGATACAAATGTACAAGTTGAAAATAACGAAATTTCCATTTCAGAGTCACAAATAGCGTCACCCAACATTGAAGTCAATAGTAACACAGAATCACAAAATTCGCAGAGAGTATTAAGACCTAGAGAAGATGGTAGAGTAGCTAAAAAAACATAAGCTTAACTTGTATAACATGGACATTAATTTTATTATAAATGTATTTATTTTCTCTTAAGGTAAAAGAAATTTAAATGTCATTAATTATAAAAACTTAATTTTTTTTATTAAGCTAAGGAAGGGACGTGTAGAATATTGGAGATTTCATTATCCCAACTTTGTATTCTTAATATAAATATATAAATCTGGTAACTCTAACAATGTAACCATACAATGAAGAAATAGAATTGAAGAATAAAAGACACTTGTCAAATTGAAGTACAACGAAGCACACGTGTTCATATTTTATTGGTTAAATACATTACAATAAATATAATACCTGCGAAAGGGTTTAATGGCTTTGTTTTGATCAGCCAAAAATTGGTAATAAAATTATCACAAATTATCACAAAATTCTACAGTAAACATATGATCTCTTTCTAAATTTACCTGTTATCAAATGTTAGGGTCAACCAAAGTCATAAGCAATTTTATAACAATAATCGGGACATTAAACCACTAAAGAAAAAAAGCAACCCAACAACAACAACAAATATTGGCGAGATACTAATCAGTTTTACCTGATATTAAGGTCTGGACAACATGTGCAGTTTTGTTCAATTTAAGCACTACCTGCTATGAAATTAAAGATCAATGTGTGAATAACATGTATCTAAAAATGTATAAAACTACGGATTCGATAAGGGATTACTCAGTAATAAGTTAATCCTCTAAGTGTACGGATAAAACATAACAGACGCAAATAAAAATATTCAGAAAAATATGAAGAGCTTCAGTTATAAAGAACTGGCGGAAGAGTATTTTAGAAACAAAAACCAGGAAGATGTTCTTAGTTACGTTAAAATTAAACTTAAATTCGTGTAGCACCGAAATGCAAGAGCAATTATATAATTTCGTCAAAGCACTAAAAAAACGCTACAAAGAAGTTCGCTACAGTAAACAAAACTTTTATATAAAAAGTGCAAACTGGTTAGAGGACCAACAGCGATAGATCTAAGAGGCGGAAACTTAAAGATATCAATACAAATATAAAAGAATCTTTCCTACATCAATTACGATCACAGAACCAATTAACAAAAGTGGATATCATTGAAAAAGTTGTTAAAGCTAGTCCAGTGAGAACAAAACGGATTCTTAAAAATATACCAACTCCGAGTGATGCAATACAGTACACAAAAGAGGAGGCATTAGCATTATTTCTGGATTTGAAATTAACAAAACAGCAATATATTAAGCTCAGACTGCGTGCGATTGAAAAAGGCTCAAATATGTATCCAGCATATCATTACATAACCGCTGCTAAAATGGACTGTTTGCCATCAAAGGACACTATTAAAATCACACCAATTTCGGCAGAGGTACAACTACAATCTCTACTTGATCACACAGCCGAACGCTTGCTACAATCAATAACAGGAAATGAGTTAAAGAAATACGGAAACACAAAGTTAATTCTTTTTTGTAAATGGGGATGTGATGGTTCTTCGGGACAAAAACAATACAAACAAGTTGTATGTGAAAATATTTCGGACTCGGATATGTTCATGGTATCATTTGTACCATTGCGATTGAAAAAGATTTTGGAAGATTCAGAGCCTTCGACTAGTATAACGCAAACAATGGATATTTGGAAAAATGAGACACCATCTTCTACGAAATACTGCAGGCCAATCAAATGTGAATTCAAAAAAGAAACTCATGATGCCATTAACAAAGAAGTTAGTGATATTAAGGCCCAAATTGCAACACTACATCCATTACAATTACAGTTAGATGGCCAGCAAATTGAAGTAAGCTACCAATTGTAGTGTACCACACAAGTCTACAATGCTTGCACAATGAATACAACGAAACAATAAATAAAGTATCAATAATATTTCTTTTGTTGTATGCATGGTGCAATGCTAAATTGCTTGTGAGGAACTATTTGAGTGACACATTTCTGTTTGAGTGCAATTGTAAATACAAAGTACAATGATTGGTCAAATAGAAATGTGAATATGAAACTTCATAGTATTGAAAGAGAAAGAAGAAATAATTGTATGTTATAATAAGTTAGAAAGGTTAAGATTAATTTTCAAAACTAGTATATAAGCTTAAACAAATTATAATAAAACCAGACTTTAATTTAAAACATAAACTGGCTACATCAGCCTTGTCTTATTTTGAAGTTTCAAGAATCTTTTGGCAGTTCTTTTGAACGCCTATCTCTTAAGCTGGTATCCCTAACAGCTGTATAAAATAAACAAGGGACTATAGGGAACAAAATACCATACCCATAACATTACATGGCGATCCTGCAAAACTGCGGACCATAATAACATTTAAAATCAGTAGATCCTGCAAAACTGCGGACCATAATAACACTTAAAATCAGTAGATCCTGCCAATATCGGACCATTAAAAAGTAGAAAATTTTTTTCAAACCCTACCAAGGATAAGAATAGATTTTTTTTCAACAAATGTCAGAAGAGGAAATCAACGAAATAATATCCCGCTGGGAAAAGTACTCGCAAGAAAATAATTCGGAAGAATATGTGCCCGACAGGACAACAGAAGGAGACACATCATCAATCCCACAATATATCCCAACAACAAATTTTAAAGATTTTTAACATGCAATATATATATAGTTTTATAAATAAATATACTTAGATACAAATGCAACAAAAATAGAAAACAAAATGGGTAAACCACAAAGCAAAGTGGAAATCCAGGAAAATATAATAAATAATGGAAATGCAGATAATAATAAAAATACATTACCAGAATATGTAATAACACTAATTATAGTAGCAATTATATTATACGTAGCATATAGGATTAACCAATATTTTAAGAGATATGTAATTAAACACAGGGACAGTAATAATAATACAATAACTAATGTATAAAACAAAAATTCTATGTTGAAACCAAATAAATTAAATGGAAGAGAATACTGCAAAATTAAGAGATTTATGGAAAAATTTAAAGAAAAGTCCAAGAAGGACATACACGGAAAAAACCTTACAAAATAAGTTAGAATACATTGAAGAAATAAGAAAACAGTTTCAATCATCAGAAAGTGAAGAAAAAGATAAAGAAAAAGCCATAGCATTAAGGATAGAATTTAACAATATATTCAAAACAATTAAAGAATATTTACTAAACAGCTCTAAGGAGGTAGAAGATAAAATTAATATCACAATGGCAGCATTTAGCTTAGAGACAGCTTCAAAGGCTTTACCATTGTTTACTGGTAACTTCACAGAACTTGAAAGTTTCCTAGTAACAGCAGAACTAATAAATAAAACCCTTTCAGATACAGCAAAAATAGATTTTCTTCAATACATTTATCATGCTAAACTAACATCTAGCGTTAGAACAGCTATAGGAAATTATACCAAACCAGAAAGTTTTGAAGTATTAAAAAATTTGTTAGAACAGAGATACAGAAATAATAAAACTATACCAGAATTACAAAACAAATTGAACACATTGTTCCAAGGAAAAATGTCAATTAACTCGTTTAAGGAAAAAGTACTATATATAATAGATAATCTGAACAAATTAGGAATAGAAGAATTAGGAAATTCTGCGTCAGAAGCAGAAAAGAATGTAATAATTAAATTAAACAACAAATTAGCGCTAGATACATTTAAAAAAGGGTTGAATGAAAACTTTAAATCTACCATATATGCTGCTCGACCAAACAACTTGCAAGAAGCATCTGACCTTGCATTAGAAATAGAGAATGAACAAAAAGTAACAAATAATTCAATTTTACATCTTAGAAAAGAACTACCACGGTATCAACAAAGAAATCACAACACACTCAATACTAACAGAAATAACTTCAATCAAAATTTGAACAGAAACAACAACTATAACAACAATAATAACTTTAACAGAAACAACAATTATAACAATAGTAATAACTTCAACAGCAACTACAATAACAACAATAACATTAGAAATAATAGAAACAACAACTACAATAACAACACAAATAATAACTACAATAGGAACAACAATTTCCGACCAAACAATTATAACGCAAATAGCTATAGAAATAACGCTAATAATAGGAACCGAAACAATAACACTAGGCACATACACACAATTCAAGATTCGGGAAACGCAATAGGCTCGGAATATATGGATATTCCGGACAGCCGAATCTAAGAATATGCAAAATTTCTGATAACAATACGAATTTCATTACCACAACTTACAAAAATAAAAAATTAACATTTCTTGTCGACACAGGAGCCGACATATCACTTTGTCGCATGCAAAAAGAATTCAAAGGCGAACCATTTAATCCAGAAGAGAAATGCAAACTTACCGGAATCACGAAGGAAGAAATATACCCTTTAGGCACAATAGATCTTGAACTCTCCTTACCAGATAAAAAATGTAAACATTCTTTTCAACTAGTAAATTCAGATTTTCCTATTGAAACAGATGGCATAATTGGTAGAGATTTTCTGCAAAAATATCTTTGTAAAATTGATTACGAGACATTTACAATTTCTTTATTTATAAATGATTCTACCATAATTCTGCCCATGCAATCAAAACCAATTTCTTCACTACAAATAATAATTCCACCCAGAACAGAAATTATACAAGCCATAAAATTAAAGCTAAAAGAAGATTGTGTCATATTTAACAAACAATTACAAGAGGGAATATTTTTAAGTAATTCGATAGCACCAAAAAGCGGCATGACACACATAAAAATTTTAAACACAACGAACGAAACAGTGACAATAAAAGGCATTCAACTCCAGACTGACCCACTTAAGAATTATGAGATATTAAGTTACAATAATGTGAGCACTAAAAAACGTTTTAAAAAAATAGTGAATGAACTGCAATTAGACCATCATGACGAAGTTGCAAAATCACAATTAATAGGAATATTTAAACAATATCAAAATGTTTTTCATTTAGAAGACGAAAAATTAACCGTCAACAATTTTTACAAACAAACAATCACGACCTCAGACAACACACCAGTTTACATAAAAAACTACAGATTACCACACTCACATACCGACATAATAAATAAACAAGTAGAAAAGATGCTTAATGACGATATAATAGAAGCATCAATTAGCCCATATAATGCTCCACTCCTTTTGGTACCAAAGAAAAATATAGAAGACAAAAAGAAATGGAGACTTGTTGTAGATTTTAGAAAGCTTAATGATAAAATTGTCAATGACAAATTTCCTCTAACTAGATTAGAAGACATTTTAGACAAATTAGGTAGAGCAAAATGGTTTTCTACACTCGATATGACCAGTTCCTTTCACCAGATTGAATTAAATAAAGAATCCAGACCACTAACTGCTTTTTCTACACCACAAGGCCATTTTCAATTTAAAAGACTTCCATTCGGACTAAAAATTTCTTCAAATAGTTTCCAAAGAATGCTTACAATAGCACTCTCCGGATTAGAATCTGAAGCATTTCTTTACGTAGACGACATAATTGTATATGGATGTAGTTTAAGCCACCATAATCAAAATTTAATAAAAGTACTAGACAGACTACAAAAATACAATCTAAAACTAAATCCAAAGAAATGTTGTTTTTTAAGACCAGAAGTAGTTTATTTAGGACATTTAATAACAAAAGACGGTGTGAAAACAGACCCATCCAAATACGATATTATAAAAAACTATCCAATACCGAAGAACGCGGACGAAGTAAGACGATTCATTGCATTCTGCAACTACTACAGAAAATTCATACCAAACTTTGCAG
The DNA here is from genome assembly GCA_956483585.1 of Gymnocheta viridis. Taxonomy (NCBI): domain Eukaryota; kingdom Metazoa; phylum Arthropoda; class Insecta; order Diptera; family Tachinidae; genus Gymnocheta; species Gymnocheta viridis. Next base: position 44,230,281 of record OY101440.1, on the reverse strand, counting down.
ACACCGCCAAAAATTTGAACGCACTATTAAAGAAATCAGCAAAATTTATATGGACGGAACAATGCCAACATGCTTTTGAGGAATTAAAAGACAAATTAATGAAACCCCCAGTATTGCAATATCCAGATTTTGAAAAACCATTTATTTTAACAACTGACGCATCAAACTACGCGTTAGGAGCAGTCTTATCTCAAGGCGAAATAGGTCAAGATTTACCAATTTCATACGCTAGTAAATCATTGCAAAAACATGATATTAACAAACCGGTAATTGAAAAAGAACTTTTAGCAATTCATTGGAGCATAAATTTCTTTAAACCTTACTTATATGGCAGAAAATTCATTGTAGTTACAGACCACAGACCATTAATTTCACTATTTTCACTTAAAAATCCTTCATCAAAAATGACAAGAATAAGACTAGATTTAAGTGATTATGATTTCACAATTGTTTATAAAAAAGGAAAAATGAATACAAATGCTGATGCACTTTCTAGAATAGAACTAGATTCAGACATATTAAAACAAATGATACCACAAGAAAATGACGAAAAAGAAAAAAGAGTATTAATAACGACAAGGGCTATGCAGAATAAGTTGAATAATGCAAATAAGAATGAGGCAAATAAAATAATAAATAATGAGAAAAATTACATAGAAAATAATACACGTGTAAAAGAGAACAAAATGGAAAAATGCAATTCTCAGAAGTCTGATCAACTTCAAATATGGGAATGTATATCCATTAATGATATCAAAAATATGAGAAAATTGCAATTTTATAAATTTGAAAACATAGAAGAAAAAGATATAATTATTGAAGATAATATTGTGCACATTGGACATAATGATAATTCATCGAAACCAGTTTCGACCATGAAGAAGTTATGTGCCAAAAATAAGATTAATAAGAATGATATGAATAAAGTATGTAACGATAATTCTCCGAAACTAGATTCGATTATGAAGAAATTACATACAGAAGATATGAATAATGATAATATGCATGCAAGATTCAGCGATAACTCAGCGAAACTAGATTCGATACTGAGAAAACTGATATCAAAAATGAGTAAAGAAAATATAAAAGAATTAGCGCTAGCAAATAACGATAAAATATTTAAAGTATATACGAAAGAAGAATTAAAAGAAGCATATGCAAAGATAAGAATAAATAACAAAAGCCCTCAACTTAAGATATTAATATACAATGCCCCGAAAAGAATAACAGATGACATTTTAAAATACAAACTAATTGACCAATTCCACAATACCACCCACGCAGGACACTTAGGAATACGAAAAACCGTCATTAAATTAAAACAGAGATATATTTGGAAAAACATGAACAAGATGGTAAAACAATTTGTATCTTACTGTGATAGCTGTAACAAAAATAAACAAACAAAACACATAAAAGAACCACTTACAATAACAAACACACCAAACAACAGTTTTGAAGTGATTTCAATTGACACCGTTGGTCCTCTTCGTATTTCAAACGACTATCGCTACATTCTAACAATGCAATGCGAACTGACAAAATTTGTCGTTGCACACCCAATACCGACAAAAGATGCACTTGTAATAGCAAAAACATTGGTTGAACAATTTATTTTGAAATATGGTCAATTTAAGGTACTTAAATCCGACAGAGGTACAGAATTTACAAATGAACTTATGAAAAACATATGTTCACTATTACAAATCAAGCAAATATTTTCAACACCATACCACCATGAAACATTAGGTTCAATAGAAAGAAACCATAGGGTTCTTAATGAGTTCTTGTTGACAACTGCAAATGATTATGAATGGGATAAATGGATTCCATATTTCAGTTTTGCCTACAATACGGCACCACATATAGATACGGGATACTCGCCTTTCGAATTAGTTTATGGGAAATTACCAAGCCTACCATCTGATATAATAAATAATAAAATAAAAACATATAATTATGACGACTATGTACAAGAGCTACGAGTCACACTACAATTTGCGTTAAATAAGGCAAAGGAATTATTAGTAAAATCAAAAGAAAAAAGAACAATTAACTATAAAAATAAAAATGAACTTAATCTTAACGTAGGAGATTTAGTATTAGTTAAAATAGAAGATAGGAAAAAGAACCAAAGTCCATATAAAGGACCATTTAAAATAATAAGTAGAGATGGTGTAAACACCACGATAGATTACAAAGGAATAAAGAAAACTTACCATAACAACAATTTAAAACCATTTAAAACATTATAGAATAAAAATCCTAATATATGTAACTGCCAATATATGTACGTAAAAATAAGACATAAACGTGTATATAAATATACAAATTAATTATATATATAAGTAAATTATAAGAAATATTGTAACAGTACTATGAAGTTGATTAGAAAAATTCCTCCCTAATTTTTCTCTTAAGGGTGAGGGTGTAGTGTACCACACAAGTCTACAATGCTTGCACAATGAATACAACGAAACAATAAATAAAGTATCAATAATATTTCTTTTGTTGTATGCATGGTGCAATGCTAAATTGCTTGTGAGGAACTATTTGAGTGACACATTTCTGTTTGAGTGCAATTGTAAATACAAAGTACAATGATTGGTCAAATAGAAATGTGAATATGAAACTTCATAGTATTGAAAGAGAAAGAAGAAATAATTGTATGTTATAATAAGTTAGAAAGGTTAAGATTAATTTTCAAAACTAGTATATAAGCTTAAACAAATTATAATAAAACCAGACTTTAATTTAAAACATAAACTGGCTACATCAGCCTTGTCTTATTTTGAAGTTTCAAGAATCTTTTGGCAGTTCTTTTGAACGCCTATCTCTTAAGCTGGTATCCCTAACAGCTGTATAAAATAAACAAGGGACTATAGGGAACAAAATACCATACCCATAACATTACACAATTAGTGCTAACAATGATAGATGGAAAAGTAGGTCAGGCTTTGACTAACACGAAGGCTGCATCCAGCTGCATTATATGCCAAGCAACATCAACCCAATTAAACCAAATCCCGACAAAATCATTAGATAATACCCATGCATATGAATTTGGATTATCACCACTACATGCAAGAATACGACTTATGGAACACATACTAAAAATCAGTTATGATTTGGATTTCGGGTCTTCAGCAAAAAATAATAAATTTCTCTGTAGTAATAGCAATATTTTTAGATAATATTATTAAAGTTTGTTTTTTAAGTGTAACTATTCTTTGAGTGTAAACAAATTTGCAAATTTGTCAGCAAAAAATTTTTAATTTTTCTGTAATAGCAAAATCTCCAGTTGATTTTACTATTTTTTTCAATGTAAAATTTTTTTTAAGTTTAACATTAAAAAATTCCATTATTACAAAAAATATTTATAATTATTAATAATTTCCAAATATTAAATTTTTTAATAAATAAAAAAATAATAAACCCATATTTCACTCTAAAAGTTAAAAAAATTCAAAAGTTCAACTTTGACCTAGAATTCCTTAAAAAGTCCTCAATCAATTTTAATGTAATTTAAACTGAGTCAAGCTGAACTAAATATCTATCCAATAAAATAAAAGTTACAGAATTTTGGCCAATGAAAAACGATTTTCAGCCACTGTGCGGCGTTTCACTTGAATTTTGATGTCTCATAGAGGAATTTTGTATTTTTTTATATTCCAGCTCGCTACATTGCTGATCAAGGGGAGTTTTGTCTATTTTTCAAGAAAGGGTTAACAAAGGCCTATACGGCAAAGAGTTAGACCATCGTAGTGCTTTATATTACAGAAAAACTATCGATAATATTAGTCTCTATAGACGAAATAGGGCAATAATAATTTTGTAGTTTTATAAACTATATAAATAGTTTAGTCTATTTTTGTATTCTAGTTTTTAATATAAATGCCCTTTCATTTCTCATTTCAATCATATATATTGCTCTTGTCGGTCAAGGTTAAAAACCACATTACTGTCATTGTACTAGCCCATATTACATGAAATTGATTAATGTATGTATTGAATAAAAAAAAATTAAAGGATAAAGCATACAATAATATAAAAGGAAATAGGAAAACAGGATATGATATTAAATAAATACCAAAAGTTCTATGAGAGAGCATCCAAAATTGGTATTGATTTCAAGATTTAATGCAATTTAAAATTTTTGCTGCTAAACATACATATGTATTGTATGTGTGTTATACAAATACATAGTAAATTTTAGATGTAATTTGAATTGTAGGTGAGGTATCTATTTGTTTTCCAAAAATTCTCAAGGATTGTCAAATAACAATAAAATAATTCCAACGGCAGCAGTTAGAAACTTTTGTAAAGTTTTTTTTTTCAGAAATACTCATATGTACTTAACGCAAATAAAATCAATACATAATTTCTTAAACTGAAATTGACAGTATCAACAGATAAAATTAAATAAAAAAAGCAAAAATTTAAAGCGGAAGTTATAAATTTATTTTAAAGACACTTTTTACAAAAAAAAACCTTTTTTCCCATCAGATAATTTAATGATATGTAAATTTTTTTTTCATTAAGAAGTAAATATTTAAAAGTTAATACATAAAAAAAACATGACTGCCTTTTCTTGCATAAAGTTTAACCTTTTGTGATCTTAAATGGCGCGTAAATTCCCCAACAAAGCAATGACGCACAACATATTTGTACAGATGACATGTTGTCGTTGATGTTTAATGCTTTTTTTCTTGAGAAAAAAAATTAAAGCACTCATGAAAGTCTACATGTTAATCGAAGTTACATATTTGTCTAACACAAGTACTTTTTTGGCACTTAAAGTTAAATCAAACAAACCTCTTGTGACTGATTCGGTTCAGAAAATTACCAGTTAAACCCACTTTTTTGTTTGAAGAAATGTGTGAACAAAAAGGAGACTGTTTTCTTAAAACTTTTTATTTGATAATCTTCACAAAGAAATGCAGCCCAATTATGAATAAAAATTCACCGGAAGATTTTAGCCTTTTCCCAAAAAGGAGCTGTTCACAAATATGTACGATTATGTTCACATATTAATTGTTCGCATATTATATGTGAACAGTCCCTTTTTGGAAAAGGGAGAAATCTCCTTGGGAATTTTTTATTCATAATTGGGCCGATGGTAAATGGTTGATTTGGACAGGGTGTCCTTAATATGATATAATATACTCGTACTCGTATATACATAAGTATTTATAATCAATAATTTCGATTATCTAATTGGTTAATTAGAAGTAAACATTTGCGTTCGAGAAGTTAAATAAAAAAAAAATTAAAAAATTGCGTGACTCAAAATGTAAATTAAAAAAATATCAAATATTAAAAACACATTTCGTTAAAATCAATTGACACGTACTCGTATGTATGAGTATTTGAGTCGCAACATATGTTGAGTTATTTTAAAAGATTTTTCTTAAACAAACAAAAACTAACTTCAAAGTGAAAAATAATATTTAAAAAAATACATTAAAATGGCTGTCTCAGACAGAAGTAAAACGCAGAAAAAAAAATATAAATACAAAACAATTTTCTTCATTAAATAAAAAATGCCATAAATATTTCTATGCAAAATAAAAAAGAAACATAATTAAATTATCAATTCCTGTATCATAAGCCCGACCACCCTACCGCCCTTTGGACAACCCATAAATCTCATTAAACAAAAGACACACATACCCGTGCACCTTTTTATCAGGCAATATCTTCCTTTATTGCAAATACCTCCAACTAACTTTAAAACTATTATGGAAAGATAATAATAATGACTTTCAGAAGAAAGAAGCAACAAGGAAATCCATCAAGTTAAATGCAATTTACACTAAACAAATAATTTATTGAAAGAGAATTGCAAAACAAAAACCTCATTTATCATACAATTTTATGGACACTCATGATGGCATAAAGAAATAAATAAAATGAACAATGTAAAGTTGTAATAAAGGCTGATAATGAAAAAATATAGTAGATTAATAATTGCACAATCTAAAAAACATAGAAAATATTACAAAAATCGGTTTTAAGTTCCAGATGTGCAAAAAAAAAGCTTAAAACAGAGACAAGAGCGAAATTTGGAAATTCGAAAAACTAGAAATGCCCGAATTCAACCAAAACTCTTTATATCAAAAAATATTAAAATCTCATCAAATTAATATTTTTTTGTATTCACATGTGAAGGTGAAGAGTGCAAACAGCTCTTTCGCTTGTCAAATATAGTAAAAAAAAGAAATAAAATAACTGCAATTTCATAAAATTTACATCATAAAAAGAGCGCAGAGATATAAAAAATAAAAATGCACACTGTGAGACTTTTTACTTCGTTTCTGGCAAAATACAATTATTGCCACCTTTACATTTTAATTAAATTGTTGTTTAAAAAAAAGGCTTATAAAAATTAATATATACACACATTTTTTTTGCAATCTGCTTTAATTGATTTGTAATCATCAGCATTAACGTTTCACGTGATGAAACTTGTTTGTTTCTTTGTGCTGATTCCAGAATTTTTATATAAAAAATAAAAACAATATATCGTAAGCAATAATTAATCTTTTGCACTGTAGCTGAGTGTAAATTTATTTATTGCAATATTTTATGATTCAACAGGGTTATAAATTGCTGTTACATATGTACTGTACACAAGCAAATAGATAAGACTAATAGGCAGCTTTCACGCGCCCAGCGAAAACTAATAGCAAAATGCTAAAGGTCACTGCAAAACTTGACCTGCAGATAATTTTAGTTAATAATTTATTTATTATTAATTGAATGCTAATCAACAGAAATTTAATTAGCCAATAAAAGTTTTTAAGTTAAAGATTTTAAATAAATTACGGGTATAGAATTTGATATCCTGCATGTAAAAAGTAAATTAACTGAGTGCGTTCCTGATTCCCGCGCATAGGGTTCCGCATTTGTTTGGGTACGGACACTCTCTTGCACTTAGGCTCGTCAACAGCCACCAAACAAGGATAGAAAAAAGCAAATCGGTTAACAAACAGATGAGAAAATGTTTCTGAACTGTGTTAAGGTAGAAAGGATCACACGATTGCCGAAAATACTCCAATCAGGCCCAATTTTTATTGTGCTGAATTGGTGCACAACTACTCGCTAAGTGTATAATTTGTAAACTTATTTAATAGGAAACTAATATCATGTTATGTAAATTAAATGTACTTCAAAAATAGCATATCTAAGTTTTATTTTCACTATGTTTTGCTATAAAGGCCAAAGTAATATTTATATACATATGTACATATATTTTAAAAATTTCTAGTGTCTACGAGACAGAAACCTGTTTCTTTTTTACACGTTGTGTACGTACGGAATCCTAAAAACTCTTGAACACAACTGTACTATTTTACTGTTCTGCCGTGTAAAGCAGGGTACTCTGTTCATCATTTCGTGCGAACTGCTGTCAAAAGTCCATATAAAAAAAATTCATGCGAAATAATTGCAAAAAAAAATGGCCGAAGTTGTACTCTGTTCAAATTGTGAAAACATACGAAATGTTTCTGGCAGCATGATTTTTTCAAATACAACATGTTTCTGGCAACATATTTTCCAACTGCGAAATAATGTAAGCACCACTTATTTCGTGCGGAATTGCAAACAACAGATGCTCAGCTTTTAATTAGCATTGAATTTGTTGCGCACAATTAACTAAAATAAAGGAAAATAGTGTGAAAATAACATAAAATGAAGGTATGGGATTGAATGAGAACGTGTGTCTTCAAAGCAGCACAAGCTCTTAAAATTATTTTGTTCTCCATTTGTTTTCACACATGGTTTTTGTTTACATAAGAAAAACAATGTTGCTTACTTCAAGGCAATAAAAACGATAAATTTATTCTAAATCGTAGTGTTGTCACCACTGGCTAATTGTCAAAATTTAGCTTAAAGCTAAGTACTCTGTTCAAATTTGCGAAAAATGTTGAGCAACATTGATTTCGTTTGAAAATTTTTACAATTAGCCAGTGGTGACAACACTACGATTTAGAAGAAATTTAACGTTTTTATTGCCTTTAAGTAAGCAACATTGTTTTTGTTATGTAAACAAAAACCATGTGTGAAAACAAATGGAGAACAAAATAATTTTAAGAGCTTGTGCTGCAACGTATCAATTAATGTAAATTGCAGCTGCTGCGGAGGAGCTCTTTGAAGACACACGTTCTCATTCAATCCCATACCTTCATTTTATGTTATTTTCACACTATTTTCCATTATTTTAGTTATTTGTGCGCAACAAATTCAATGCTAAGTAAAATCTGATCATCTGTTGTTTGCAATTCCGCACGAAATAAGTGGTGCTTACATTATTTCGCAGTTGGAAAATATGTTCCTAGAAACATGTTGTGGTTGAAAAAATAATGCTGCCATAAACATTTCGTATGTTTTTGCAAGATGAACAGAGTACAACTTCGGCCATCTTATTTTGCAATTATTTCGCATGAATTTTTTTATATGGACTTTTGACAGCAGTATTAGAACGAAATGATGAACAGAGTACCCTGCTTAAGTTGAAAATAATTGATGTTAATTTTTCTCTTATATCTTTGAAAAATAATAATCACTTTCGATTAGAACCACTAACAATAAATTTAGTTCGAAAAATAATCAAATTAAATAGACTCTAGAGGATATTTGCCTTTGACTTAAATTGTTAATTTTTTAAATAAATTTTTTAATAGCAATTATTATACCTGAAAAATCACATTTGAGAAAATACAATTTCTTAAAATAAAAAATTCGATTTAAAAAAAGTACCGGTTTAAAAAGATCATCTTAAAATAATTTTCTTACTTTTTAAAGAAAGTTAATTAAAAAACTACCATCTGAAAACAAGCAACTTTGAAAAGTACCTTTTTAAAATAAGTCACGGTTCACACACTTCAATTTAATGTTCACACAGAGAAATATCTTTCAACTAATTTTCATATATATTATCATAGCGAAGCAAAGAAATGGCACAACAAAACGTGCTTCACGAGTACAAGCAGCTCCGTAGCAAATGCCATTCTTCCTTCCCCTCTCTCTTCATAAAAGTCAAAAGTTGTAGTGTGTGAACCGACACTAACTAACTTTTTAAAAAATAGTACCACTTTGAAAAAATTACCTTTTTTAAAAAAAGAACATTTAAAAAAAGAACATTTAAAAAATAACCTTTCAAAAACAAGTAATTTTTTAAAACGTAAATTTCAAAACGAATAGTATATAAAAAAAGCAAATTTGAAAAAATACCGTTTAAAAAAAATACATTTTTGAAAAAGTACCTTTTAAAAATACTTTTTATATAAAAGTACTATTCCAAAAGACACTTTCACAAACATATTCTCAAGAGTGGCTTTTAAAAACGTATTTTTTAAAGTACTTTTAAAAGAATTTAATTTTTTTCTTCCCCTTATATCAGATAACTGTTGTGAAATTATTCGTCATACGAATGAAAAAGCGATTTAGTATTAATATAATTAAAAAGAGCAAATATTAATTAACCGGTTAACCGAATAAGCCAACACTCTGATATTAGCAACGGATTTATTTTCCCGATTTCTTTTTTTTTGGCATGTGGCCAGCTGATGTAACTTTTTGTTTACTTACTAATTTTGCATGAGATATTATTTGAGCAAAAACACTTACCTGTAAATAAAAGAAACAAATAGAAAACGTTAGAAATATTGAATAATAAATAAATAAGTTTATGTATTTAAGACAATTTAAATTAAAATATGATGTCATTATAAAGCAACAGAATAACATAAAATACGTAAGATAAAAAAAAATTCCGAGTCATAGAAAAGAAATTGAACGCTCTTCCACAAAAAGTTTTAACTTCAAACAGATGTTGTTTTTCGCTTCCTCTTCCATTTTTTGCTTCCAAGACATGACTTAACAAAAAGAAATACCTTTTTTTTAAGCAACAAACAGAAATCTAAGTAATAAATTAAATAATGAAAAAGTGAAAATGTTTATTTATAACATCTGTGTTAATTTGCAAAAGCACAAACCAAAATAATTTTGTCGAAATAAACATATAAAAAAAATCTGTCTGTTCTTCCATTATTATTATGTTTATATTGTCGGTAAAGTGTCTTAATGAGTTAAAGAAAAACAAAATAACAAATACTCATGAAACACTTTATGATTTTTAACAAGACGTTTTATTTAAAAATTTTTCGCGTTAAGAAAAACAAAATACAAAAAAAAGTATTTTGTTAGCACAGCACACGTCATTAAATTTGAATGTTTTTCAAATTTATTTTTAAAAATATTCCTTTCTTTGCTCATTTTCTTTTATTTCTATGAAAAATGTTCATGGTCAAAAAATTTGTTTTTTGCTTGTTATTTTTTCCAATAATAAAGTTAATGGAAAGGAATTTGCGTTTCAATTATAATTTACATTCTGTTTGTTTTTGACTTAATGGCCCCACATAAATTTTTTTTTAATAATTAAACACAAATAAATAAATAAATATTTAAAAAATGGTGAAAAAGAGGCCATTTTGAGAATATATTTTATATCATATTTTTAAACCTTTCTTTAAAAACAATATTGTTTCTAAACGAATTTTCTCTTCAACTAAAAATATTGACTGACGTTTAGTTACATGAAAAAAATTTATATAAGAAAAAAATTTGCACAAATGCCGTTTTCTCTCTCAATAAAATTTTTTTTATTAAAAATACAAAAACAGTAAAAGTAGATGGCAAAAATTATGTGGCTAATAAAATAATCACCGGGGATATTTATTTAACATTTAACAGTTGGCACCAACTGTTTAATGGAGTAATAAGAGTACCACACAATAACGGCCCTATCTCATACACGATTATTAAAGTTAACGTATGTATTAAAACAGGGGTTCCCATACAAAAATTCTACTATATCTTTATTAATCGTTTATGAATGAAATGCATGCATATAAACAGGCTCAACCCACAACAATTGAATACTTTTTGAGATTAAATTTTGCAAAAATATATTTACTAAAAACCAATTAAAGCTGAATTTATTTAATAAAAAAGCAACTGATTTAATAAAAAAAATCCATTCAAAATTTCATTACTAAACATTTTATAGAAAATTTCAGTTACAAAGCAAGACATTTAACGCCGTGTTATAACTCAATTATAATATTTTTGTTAAGCGAAGAGTCATTTACAGAAAATTATAAACAGTGAAAATAATCTAGGCAACTTTTTGTCACAAAATCTACGAAAATCACTTGACGATGAAATAATTTTGCGAAAGTAGCGAACGAAAACATAAAAATTTTATGTATGTTCTATGTATGACTGACGCATGCATTTTTTCGAGTGTACCGTTCTAAGATTCTAACGCTCGCTCATATTAAAATAACATTTAATATTAAATTACAATCAAGATACTTTTATACAACTACAAATAACCGCAAGAGTCAACGAATTGAAAGAAATTTATAAATAATTAATATATTAACAAATACAAACGAAAAAATACACAAAGATTTTTTTGCAAAACGATAGATAATGCAATCTAGCATTCTGTGTGAACAAGTTACACGAGCAAATTAAATCATCTAACGATTACTTAAAGTTGTAAATTAAAAAAAAATATATATTAATATTAATAAAATAAAATTTCAATTATTGCAACACTCATATCATAAAATATTGTTACATTTACAAAATGTTTTTGCAATTTGATATCGTCGTTATCTATTTATGGCCACTAAATGTCTATTAAATAAATTTGAACCAACACAAATATACACACGTACGAGTATCAACATTTTCATAAACTTTTTCTTTCTTAATTGTTTACCTGTGATGTGTTAATAAATTGTATTTAATTAAATTAATTGCTTACGATAATGCATAGTTTCCTGTTTATGAACTTAATTTCACAAAAAATATATTTTTCTTTTGTAATTAGTTGTATGAATTGAATATGAAATGTAGACTGGTAACAACAAAGTACCAAAAACAAAAAAAAACATACGGCATCTCTATTTACATAAAAATATCCCTTTAGGGGCTGTTCACATATTAGTTAATGCTTTAGTAGCCGGTTTTAAACTTCTCCTTCTTCGCAACGCATTTAGAAAAAAATTCAGTATAAATTATACATAAATTCCCAGCGAAAGTGCGATACATAATAGGTGAAAAGCCCCTCAATACATTATATATGGAAATTGACTGATAACAAGTGTTTCTTCTGGTTGTTAAATTGTTGAAAAAATAAACTTACTCTTCGGTACTGAACATTCTTACTATATGATGCTGTAAACAGTGTGAAGTTAAATCTGCTGAGGGTGATGAGGCTGGCGATTGTGGCGGGGTTTGATACGGATGCATGGGCTCGTCATCATCAAAAAAACCCGAAGAATTACCAGAAGACGTGCGAGGGTATTTTATCATATTCCGTCTTTCGTTGTGTTGAATTTGAGGTTGAAGAAGTTTTTATAGTAATTTTTTTATTTTAAAGACATTAACTTCTTTTACACTTTCGAAATATTTTATAAACTCTTTTTACAATTTATTTTTTGTTTGTTTTTATTATTAACTTCTTCAGTTCTTTTTTTAATTTTACAAATTTACCATTTGGAATACAACAATAACGTTGTATTCAGAATCTTCTCAGAGAGAATTAAATAATAGTGTAGACTTGAATTTTTTTACATACTTGATTAAATACGGAGGGTTAATTTTTGTTTGCTATAATTTGCATTTTATTATTAAATTCGGTTTTTGTACTTGACCGATGTTTTGCAGTTATTAAATAAATTATAGATGTTTAAATTTGAAAGTCTAAATTTTATAACAGTTACACCATAATATAACAATTTTTGTTCGTAAAACTTGTCAACTTTTTAATTTATTTCATTTGATTTTTTATTTGTATATAGAATTTAAAACATTTAATGTGCGTATGTGTTTTCTTTTCCAATAAATTTTTGCTTCGTTCGAAATTTTGATTCAACAATTTTTCTTTTAAATTTTCAAATGGTGGGTGGGTAGAATTTTTATTTTTAATATTTCTTCAGTATTTGGTAGATTTTTTTTAGATGGTGTAGGTTTATACTTATTAAAAAAACATACCTACAAATTTAGAATTCTTAATTTTTTAGTTATGTTTTAACACAAGCCAAAGCTTTATAAGATTTTTTATTGTTATTTATTTAAAATCAATAATATAAAATTCTATTATTTTTTCTGCGTAAATTATTTTCTTTAAAAGAAAACATCATTTACAAAATAACAAAAATTAAGTTCTAAATGATATACATAAACATAATAACTCTGATATTTAGTTATATATTTCATTTAGAACTTATGTTGAGTTATACAGAAATTTTACGTGAGATATATTTTTAATACAAACTAATAACCGGTTTTCCGGGATATTTTAATACTAATTAAACACATTTCAAGTTTTGAATGATAAATGACGTTTAAGTTTAGTTTGAAATTTTGTTATCCTAAAAGTAACAGCGGTGTTTTACATAAGTGTTCAACATATCTTATACCTTGAACGTACAGATTACAAGGACATTGTGTAAGATTGGGGGATTTTAATTCCCCTTAAAATGTATGCGAAATGTAAACTTTCAAAACACCGGGTCGTAATATCGACAATAAAAATATCGCCAATACCTATATACATATAGCCAAGCTCGTGGTTTCGTTAATATAAAAGAAAATTCACGAAAATTTCACTAAAGCTAGCATTTTAATAGAAACATATTCTTATTGTTTGGTTTACTTTTCATAAGAAGTAATTATTGAGACGTGACTCTTGATTCATAAATTTAGAAGAGATTTTAAAAACCTGGTTTTTAGTACAAACAAACGGTTTTTAGTGGAAATAACCGAAAGGAGGTTTTTAAAAATCATGGATTTTCGGAGCGCGGTTGTTAGGCATGACGAATGTTTGATTGCTCTACATATTTATTATATTTTAAAATGTTTTTGTCGTTACAAAAGTAGGTCAAGCTGAACTTTATTACACTATCTCCTCTTAATTACCTCCTCAAAAGTTCCAATATTTTTAGTTAACAATGCAGGAAGATCATTTTATATTTAATTACCACATAGAGACAATTTGCATATAAATATCTATATATTTTTCAGAGGTTCAACGCTTTTTAATGGCATTTCATATAAAAACCAGATAGAAAGTTGCTTCAATTACTTTGTTTAATTAATTTTTTATTTTAATTGGCAGCACTGTCTTTTATAGCAAATCATTTTCCAACTAATTTTTTTTCATATACGAATATTTACTATTTTATTTTAATGTAGCCAGATTATTTTTTGCAATGCCAATGTATCACATTTTTCTGTCGTGGAAATTACAATTTCAAATATTATGAAAACCGTCGAATTATATTATTTTTTTTAAATATGTTTTAATATTCCAAAATTGTAAAAAAAAGTAAATTATATTAAACGATTTAATACAACACGTTCCACATTTATCTAAACTTAGAGCAATTATTCTGCTCACTGGAATTTCGAATCATTTATTTATTCTCTTTTAAAATGAATTTTGATTGAGTTATTTGTTCACACTTCTTTAATGAATATTTAGATTTTTATAACATTTTTAACCTTAATAATTATTGTAATATAAATTTTTTTTTCAATATGAATTTGAACTTTGTATCGATCGGTTTATTTTTAAATTTACAAATTTTAGAATGTACGAACACGCTGTATTTTTTCTTTTTTTAATATAAAAAATTACATTAAATATTTCAAAACACGTTTGTTGCTTTAACAACTTTCCAATACACACTAAAACATCTGTAGAATATTTTTTTTAATTTGTTTTTTTTTTAATTCTCGAATACAATTTGTTCTCAAACAGTTGAAAAAAATCACTTCGGAAAAAATAAAAAAATGCGGCACTTGCATTGCCTGTAAAATGTATCTAAATACACTTATTTTGCAAGTTAATAAGCAGTCGAATTAACACAAAATCAAATGGGAATAAAATATGCAAAATAAATTGTGCAAAATATAGAATTTTGCATGAAAAAATAAATTTATTTTTCTTTGTAAAAGCCAGCGGAAGTTGTTGTGCTTTTATAAGAAATAGTAGTGTAAATCTGTTCGTGCACAGCTACAATAGATTTAAATTTTTGTTTAATATACTATATAAAATACACAACACGTACATACATATGCATACATATACTTGTATATGTAAACATCAATATACATATGCAGTATGTGTCTATATAAAAACCAAAAATAAATCTTAAAGTTCACTGGGTTAAACACATGCTGCTGTTGCTCGTTGCTGGGTTAGTTTAATTAATTCGTTAAAATACATCTGTGTCTTGTGAGTACGTAAAAAATATAAAATACTTAATTCGTACGAAGTTTTACGTGATTTGTGTTATCGATAAAATATATAAATACAACACGTCTTATAAGCAAATTGTTTTTCATCTTTTAATTTATCAACCGCATTTTTGTTACTAATGCTCAGCTGTTTTCTTGCTTGGTTGGAGATTTTAATTTTGTTCAACTGTTAGAAAAAAAAAATAAATTAAAACGTTTGCCAAAAATCGAAAAGCTATTTATTTTCTTATATTTTTAGAAATTGCCGAGAA
The DNA here is from genome assembly GCA_956483585.1 of Gymnocheta viridis. Classification (NCBI taxonomy): domain Eukaryota; kingdom Metazoa; phylum Arthropoda; class Insecta; order Diptera; family Tachinidae; genus Gymnocheta; species Gymnocheta viridis. The sequence goes on along the minus strand of OY101440.1, from coordinate 44,214,688 downwards.
GTGTACAGCCACCCACATACAGAATGCTCTGGTTGGAAGTAAATAAAAAACGAGAACAACAAAATACATGATGGATGAATGATGATAAGTCATCAATGATATCGGTAGACCAACACAAAATTCACATTTGTCTAAATATAGTATTTTAAATAAGAAATAATAATATAAAAAAAAAACGCGCTACCGTTTATGGAATTCTTATAAATTCTTAATGGAATTATTAAATTATGTAATAATTATTTTTTTTTAATTTGAATTAAGGCAAAATATGAAACTATCATAATAAAATTTTAAGCGACTTTTCTCGCTCGAAATTAGCTGGTAGCTCTGATTAACTCTTAATTACAGTGCTGCCAACTGTGGCTAAGTTTTTATTTAAAAACATCCTTTTTTGTTTAAAAGGGATATTATTTTGTCAGAAAAATGTGTAAAGAGTTATCATAGCAGCTCTATTCATTCACCTTTTTTAAGTCTCTTACAAAGCTGACTTAATTAATTTAAAAAATTTGAAACCCTACAATGTATGCCTAAATAAAAAATATTTCTACGTGCATAGTTAGTTGTACATATTAAGTATATTTCTCAAATAAAATATGTAGTATATCCTTTGAAGGTGTTAAAGAATAAAACATGTTTTGATTGGCGGTTTTGTGGCGAAAGACGGGAGATTTTAAAAAATCGTACTAAGACGGCAATGAAAACTTATGTACTTAACTCTGAATTCGTTACTTTTTACATTAAAAACTCTTTTTATATCCAACATATGAATGTCTTAATGGCTCAAAGTTATTAAAACAAAATTAACTGCCTGACATACTTATCCCTCCTACTTATCACAAAAAATAATAAACATATGTACATACAAATTTCATTTAATTTTTATTTAGCACGATTTACCATTTGATTACCACTTTACAGTTTATGTAAATAAATTCGTAAAAAAACGACAGAAAACAATATCAAACAATTAATTTCGTGGTGATATTTTTCACCTAAGAAATTTTTATTAAATAAAGAAAAATGTAAATGTAAACGTAATGCCAGATGCCAAATTACCGCTTTATGTAGTAGGTACTGTCAAATAGGATCACACGTCGAAAGTTGGTTATGCCAATCCAATCGACAATTAAAAATCATGTTGACTTTATTGTAAAAATAATCATTTTAAGGATATTTTTTTAAATAATTTTTCTGTGTTTTATTTGGATTTAATATTTTCCTCCCCTAAAAAATAACACGATATATAAAATAACTACTAGACAAGTTGTATAGAGACTAGATATAAGCCCTAAATCAAGAGTAAAAAATCGTTACAGAAAAACCCTGGAAAAGAAAAATTTTCTAAAATGCTGGTCAATTTAACAAATGGTTTTGTAATTTAATTTAGGGTTTGAGAGTTTAATTTTTCGTAAGCGTGAGTTTTCAAGCAAATTTTTTTTTACACTCAATAATTAAAAACGAAAAAGTAAAAAGTAAATCACGATCCCATCTCTAATAGACACGATAAAACAGTAACAAATTTATTTAACCCTTAAGCGAACACCAGGTCCTGGCCAGGCATTTTTGAGAATTTTTTTTATTTTTTACATAGATAGCACAGACAGAGCCTACTGATTTTTTATGAATTCCTCAATAAAGGTGTTTTGTGTAAAAAAAAATTTAAAAAGTTTTAATTTTTTATCTGTGGGCGTGGCAATCAGTCTTACAAAATTTTTATTCACGTTTGAACCACCAGGGCCCAGCCAGGCCCTATACCATTATGTATAAAAAACATTGCATAAAATCAAAACAAAATGTATAAAAAACACACTAAACACAAAAGAAGTCTTTGCTTGCGTTGACAACAAAATGTTTCTTCTGTGAGTGATAGCAAAAGCAAATTATATATACGGATAAAAATCAAGTTTGGACAGCAATGACTATGGAAGAACTAGAAGGATTCGTAGGAATACTGATTTGTGCTGGAGCGACCCATAACATCACACAGGTAATATACCTTTATTTCGCGCAACAATGTCCTTGAAGAGATATCTTACGGCATATACGATTTGATGATAGCCGTACTAGGTCATTTCGATCTCAGGCTGACAAAGCAGCACCAATAAGAGATATTTGGAACTTGCTAAACGTAAACCTTGAAAATAATTATAAGCCGTACGAAAATATTACAGTTGATGAGCAGCTTTTTCCGTTCAGAGGGAGAACGAAGTTTACACAGTATATTCCCTCGAAACCTGCTAAATATGGCATCAAAATATGGTGGGCATGTGACGCAAAAACTCATTTCCCATTAGAAGGTAATATATATACTGGCAGAGAGCAGGGCCAAATTCGAGCAGAAAAACAGGGGGAAAATGAGCTTATGCGCCTTGCAATGCGCTACAAAGGTTCGGGGAGAACAATTGTTGCTGATAATTTTTTTACGACTCTTGATTTATGCAAGCAACTAATGGCTATTGGTCTTGGTTTTGTTGGCACCCTCAGAAGCAACAAGCGATGTATTCCACTAGAAATGAAAAAAACATCCAAAACGGGAAGTATTGTCTAGTGAATTTGGGTTCCATGACAATATTGCGATATGCTCTTATGTTCCAAAGAAAAATAAGGCCGTTATATTATTATCAACAGTTCACTATGATACATCTGTTGCAGGCATAAAGAAAAAACCGGAGGCAATCATGCACTACAATAAAACCAAAACAGGTGTAGACGTTATGGACCAAATGCTTGGCAAATACACAACCAAACGAAGAACAAATCGATGGACATTGTCACTTTTTTACAATATGATTGACGTAATGGGTTTAGCTTCATACATAATATATGATGAAAATATGTCTGCGAAGAAGAAAGAAGGTGCCAGAAGAAAATTTTTGTCTCGAATTTCGGAACAGCTTACCCTTGCGTTCAACAACGAAGTAGGGACAAAAAAGTTACGGCAAATTTCGGTAGCAGATCAGCAATAGAAGCATTTTTAAATAAAACCATTCAGGTAATGAGAACCAAAACAAGTTATTTAGAATACATAAAAATCTTTCATCTCTTACAGGAACCTAAAGATATTTTGCGTCAAGAAAGCGGCCCTGAGGTGTTGAAAAACAAATCAAAATGCGCTATTTGTAAAGATATAGACAACGTAAAACGTAACACTAGATTCTTCTGCAAATTTTGTAAAAATCCTGTTTGCCTTCAGCATTCCAAATGGTATTATACATGCTTTAAATGTAACCAAGACTGTATTTGATTTTATAAATATGTCCCCCGAATCGACTGAATTTGGTTATTTGTTTCTTGTTTACCTTTGTTTTTTTTTAATTGTGATATTTTTTGAGTATGAATAAAGAATTATAGTTTATTTCAAAAAACCTACATGTATATTTTATTAACTTGCATGCAGTAGCAATTAAAGTCCATACAAAATATAAGAAGTCCCAGCCAGGCCCTGGGGTTCGTTTATGTAAAATCATTTTGGTGTTTGCTTAAGGGTTAACCATCCATTCAACAAGATGTTTTTGTTGTTTTCAACCACTGTCAAGGTGTATACAAGGTTAGCTAAATATTAAAGGGTACAACAAAAAAATATCTTTTCACATTTTGCTCCCACACGAAAAGCTAGCACTTCGAACTTCTACATGTTTTTGATGAAAAAACAAATTAAGCAAAATAAATTAAAAAAAAACAAGAATTTGGTTTGTTTTCTTTTTTGAAAGTTCAAAAAACTTTAAAATGGCGTAAACAAAAATGGTAAATTTTTTCCCCTTATTAGAAATGATCCATTCTATCACTTGAGGCCCTATGCTCCTTACAGGAACTACATAAAGAAATTAATAATAAATAATCACTTGTAAATTAACTTTTTTGTTACAAATTCCATTTAATTTTTCCTTTCTTTACAACGAGTATACAATACACATACATATATTTTTTATTTAAATACGTTATTTTATTTTGAATTTATAAAAACACACTTCTCCAAAGTATAAACTAACGCCGGCGACAATTTTTTGTTTACTAAACCAAACGTTGTCGAACGTGTTAGAAGAGCGCGTACAGCGCCATAAAAAATCAAATAACAACACTAATATTAATACACAAACACACATATGTAAATATAAAAATTCGATAATAAAAACAACAAAAACAGCTATAGAAAAAACGCAGCTCTGTAGAGACAATTATTGTTTAATATTTTTGGCAGGCGAAAATAAAATAAAATATTACAAAATTGTATTTGTGTTGACTCTTCAGAAAACAAATAATTTACAAAAATCAAGCACAAATCGCGCCTCTTAAACAAATTAATAGGTCTATTAAACATAAAATGCATATGTGTGATTTCCATAATCCATACCATCGACTAGTCTAGAAAATTTGTATCAGTGCTTCTCACATAAACTTTCTAACCGAGTTGGCCGTGTGTATTAAGGAAACCGCATTTTCATTTGCCGTTTTATTTCTGTGTGAGAGAAGCGATTAAATGGTTGCCATATAATTTTGATAAGGCAAACATCGTTGAATGTCTTTTTAATAAATTGAAATTTTAACCCGAATGAAATGAGCCTTATAAATAATAATTTTAATCAAATTATATTTTCACAGTAAACAAGTTATTAGTGAGTTCAATGCAGAGGTCCCCAAGCTATTGAAACATGCAGAAAGTTGGACGGGCTTTTAAATATATTCTCTTTTTTTTTTATTTAAAATAGTTTTTTGGGCTTCAATAGACTTTTGTAGTCGTATCTTGTTCGCTTTTAAAGCCGAAAGTATACTGTTAAATCTTAAAAAAGTTTATTTTAACGAACGCTTTTTTATTTTCCGCAAACTACAAAGAAGTCAAAATGTTTGAGATTTATAGTGAAGACGATTCCAGTGGCCTAATTTTTATGACTTTGAAAAAATTACACAAGAGATAAGTAATACAACAGATTCGTATTAACCTTAAACTATCGGTTTTAAGTAATTTGAAATGAAAATAGTTCAAGTGATATGTACAGTGGTTGACAATATAATGGAAACGATTTTTAGTTTTCAAAAACAATACTTTTTACAAGATATATACATACATATATAAATAAGTTTACTACGTTTCCTTTCCCATGGTAGTAGCTTTGAGTATTTTCAAGCATTTATGTTTAATAAAAATTATTTATAATGGAGTGGTTATTATTTTATTATTTGCAATACAATAGATATTTTTATACTTCTGGACGAAAGATGATTGAGACAAATAGAACAAAGGAAAATAAAAAAATGCTATATGTATGATATTTAATATTTTTTTCAATATTTCTTTATTTGAAAATTTATTTTTTAAGTTTCTTTTACGCACAATAAGTTTGTTAATTAGTGTGTTAAAATGGCTTGAACCACGAGTTGCGATGATTTAAAAATACAAATAATTTATAATTTTATAAGTCGGGATTGAAGAAAAATAAATATATGAAATAAATATTCAATTAGCATTTCCAGAAATTATGAAAATTTCCTGAGACAGGAAGTTACTATAAAAACTTAAAATTGATAATGAAAAACTCGTAAAACTACTTCAAGAAAAGATAATTTACCAGCAAGATAGAAAATTACCGAAAATGACATTCCGGGATGTCATCAATAATCTTTTATCAGTAATTATAATAACAGGGAATCGAGAAATATCCTCTAAAAAAGCTTTTTATGTAATAAAATTAATATATAACTTTTGTGCGAACAAGGAATAGTTAATCGCCAGTGTTCGTTCTCAGTTTTATTGACAGACTAGTGAGGGCAAATGTCTTCATATGTCCTATAAATTTTAGATATTATATTATATTTTATTCTTATAGAAAAGGCAAACGCCTTGACGTTCTCTGGTGTGTATTCTTCAAAAGATTTTAATCAGGTAGAGAAAAATGCTATTTATTAAATCAGCCTTAAAACTAGTCAAATCATACAATTCATCTAGAACATACAATATCCCACAAAATGCTGAATCATTAAAAGGGACAACCCATTTTTGCTTAAAATGAAACTCAAGTTTCCATTATTTTGCCAATATAACATAAATTGATATTTTTAAGTTTATTTTCTACATTCGAGAGCTTCGTTATAATAATATCGTAATTTTCTATTAATATATGTAAAGAAAATTAAAAATTGATGAAATACTAAACAATTTGCAAATTCCATGTGAACTATTTTGGATTTTCGACCTTTAAGTACGAATAAATTTAAATTTAGAAACATTTCCATTGCATTTTCGCCCACTGTATAGAAAAGCTCAACAAACCATTCAAATAACAAGAATTTTGTAGTGTGTGCTTTTTGAGATTCTTATCAAAATTATATTTTGAAAAGCAACTTAATAATAGAATAAAAGTTCGTTATCAAATTTGTAGTAATCCTATCATTTAAATCTAATCAAACTTATTTATGAGTTATTTGTTTTATTTGAATTATACATACATACGTACATATGTATATAAAATTGCTATTATAATTTAATTGTATTTTTAAGATCACCAGACATTCAAATTATTTTCCTAAGCAAAAAAAATGAGTTTAACAAAATAAGCATCTGCAATGAATGAAGCATTATTTTCGTTAAAAATACTCCTTATTTCTTTGTTATTTAGAGACAGAGAGAGAGAGAAAAGTATTTACGATTTAAAAAAAAGGTGTTATTTATTTACTTTGGACATATTATGAGTCAAGTTAATTAAATATGTACATTAATACACAGAGGTATTTAATTAATAGATATTAACAGCTTAATAAAACTAAAACAAACATAAGAAGTTCAAAGAGTAATTCAAGCACTTAATGGCATGTTTTAGACAATTATCAACATAGAGGCCCAGTTTTAGTACTTATTTCGCAGGTCCCCAAACTTTTTCACCCAGTATCTCGAGCACACGCCATACTGGCTTGCCGGACTTGCTTGAATTCATATTGTTACACATAAACAAACAAAACAATTTATTTGATTTGATTTATGTGTCGGCTTCACAGTTTCATCAGATCTTCTGTACGTTTGCAAATTTACAAATTTATCAATATGTAACGAGTGATCTAAATACATCTTTTTAAATCATCTTATTTTGATACTGAAAGTTTTTCGAAATATTCAGTAGCAGTCAGTAGCATACCTTCGCAGAACAAATGAGTCGCTTTACGCTTGAACAACGTTGGGAAATATTGCAAACTTATTTCCAAAATGAGTGGGTACTGCCTTGACCAATATGTGCGCGACTGCTGAACGCAAGTTCGTGAGACTGGCTTGCTAGTGGACAACACTCATGGACCCCGTCGTCTAACGTTACATGAAACACAGCTCTTCCAAAAGTTAATCATGTTATCGGACGTCTTGGAGCGTCGATTAGCCCCTTCGAACCTGTGATTTGAACCCTTTAAAATTGTTCTTGTGGGTGTTAAAAACCGATGCTAAGCGAATAATCCAGAAACGATCCACCCCTTACGCCTAATAAATCGTCAGAATCATTAACGATTTAGAATCAGAAAGCGTAAACTCTCTTGAAAAATTGGACAGACAGGATAAACTACTGCCAAGTCAGCTGTAAATGAAATTATGTTCTATAAATGTATAATGGGAATATTTGTTATAGTCATAATATTTGCAAGAAGAAATTCACTTTAGTTCATTTTATTTAATTTTTTTAAAATATACTTGTACTTGGACTACCCTGTATGTTGAAAAATTTTAAAACTGAAATTAAGCAAAAAATTTAACTATAAAGTAATGAATTACAAGGCTAATAAATATTTTAGTTCTTCCCCATTGACATACTAAACTTAAAGTACTTCAGGCGATGGCCGACGCAATTATAATTAATAGGACATTAAACATTTGCTTACATACGATAAAATACAAAAGTAATTCCGCAAATCCAAATCAGAGAAAAATCTCTGCATCATTGTTGTTCTCTCTTCTTTCAACACATATGCATGTTTTGTTTATTTTGCAACTTGAAGCATTTTTCAACACGCCTGCACAATAAGCGTGTTTTTGTTAGTAACAACTTTAAATGCTTATAGCTCCCATAATACTGAACCGATCGTAAAAAAATATACATTGTGCACATCTGCAAGCCAATACCTTTAAAATGATGTAATCTAATCGGCTGTATGCGAACATAAACTGCATTAAAAAAATGGTCTCAGCGGAAATAATTCGAGTCGAATGAGGAGATTATCTCTGCAATATGATGTCAATTTAAGGACTTTTTGAAATCTTACTCTACAGTTAAAAAAAAACTTGGAGAATCGCTAACTGAAGTATACAGAGTTAACGGCGACCATGCTGAAAAAAAATATAATAAAAACAAATTCCTTTCCTGTGTTTTTACAATGACTTAGTGAGTCCCCTCGTACACGTAAAAAAATATGACAAAACAAAGTACTTTATAATAAATACTTATTTACATTTTGCCATTTTCTAGTTTTCACCACTTGTAAAATTCCAGCATTTTCTAATTAAAATATAAATTAAAATATAATTAAGCTGTTATAGCCGGTTATTAAAAGTGTGAGGATTATTTGTTTGCTTCTCATATTCAAATGTTAATTAGTAAATATTATTATTTTTTCTTTTTTATGAAAACAAGAAATGTAATATAAAACAAATGAATATATCAAATAATAAATTTAATAAGTGACATTATTATTCTAACGACTATTACTAAATATTATGGACAACAAACAATATGAATGGAAAAGTCAATATTTAAGAAAATAAAATATCTAATCAATTACTATTATTTTTAACAACTAAAGTTATATCATATATAACAGAATAAAAAAATACTTTCTGTATCTAGAAATTGAATAAAATGTAAGCGATAATAAATGGAAAAATGCAACATGTGGCAAAACGAAAACGTACACGCTGAAACGGAATGCGAAGTAACTTTCGACGGATATATGTACGTTGGGAAACCAGCGATCCCAAACAGACATTATGAATGCAATAAATGGCTTTGAGTATTTGAAAAAAAGGATCAATTAATAGGCTGCTGGAGAGATGGGAAGAATCAGTGACCGACCGGCAATAAACAGTTCCTTGAAACTGAAACTTATTATTTTCTTACAATTAAAATAATGCAAAATGGCAGAAGTAAAGTTTGTACGTTGTACATTATAAAATCTAGAGAAAAAAAACACTCACAGACATATTTCATTCGTAATTATTTCCCGTAAATTTTCAGATTACGTTAAATTCCATTTAGTGGCATTTTAGCATACGAAAACACATCATTTTATGATCGGTAACAATTTAGTGTTATGCCAGGAACACAACTGGGACGCACGACGAATTTTTGGCCGCGAATATGCGTTGCCAGAAACTAAAATACATTTGTGTATATGAAAATACACACAATCATAGCGTCAGCGAAAATTTGCCATACGCAGCATACTCTGCGATAGATTTATTTTTATTTCTTTCGCCGGCGAACGATAAACAAATCAGTGACCATGTTGGTTTTTAGTTTTCATGTGTTTGGGGAAATAGAATTACTGTTTAATTCAATAATTGTTGTATTTTATAGCATTCACAATAAATATACAAAATGGATAACTACAAAAATAGTTTTTAGCTGTGCTTTTGTCAATGTTTAGTTTTGTATTATTTTTTAATATGATTCAGCACAAACACTAAACAACTTTATCAATTATAACAGCTGTTATTTTTTCGTCGTTATTGTATAGCAAATTTTCAACGCGTTGGGCGAAATTCGTCGTTCGTCTCAGTTGTGTTCCTAGCATTAAACAGACAGACATCTTATGATTTTGATACATTGTTGCTTGTTGCATGTTGTGGTTCGCAATAATATATACATACATGCATACATAACGCCTTTCTCGTAAAGTAAAAACTAATTTTAAAATAGATTTTCTGAAATGATAATTTCTTGCAATAATTTTGTCGCAAATGTATGTATTTTTTGTTGAAACTTATAAATTTTCGCCCTGCTTATTGGCGGTATGAATGTTCATCTTTTGACTGTGTGATGTTGCTTTTTTTTTGTTGAGTGTAAATGTTGATGTAAATTGGTGAATGTATATTTCTGTCAGTTTTAATTGGTGCAGCTTAATAATATTTATGATCTACGAATTGTAGCATTAAATGCTCTTGTTAAAAGTAGCAAACAAGTGAAAGAAAAAAACAAAAAACACCGAAACTGAAAAAATATAATTAATATGAAATGTTTCCAATGAATCGAGAAAGTACAAAATAGATTACATGAAATATATACCATATCTAATATATGAGACGAGAGATTTATTTTGTAAATTAAATAATTGCCAACTTTAAAGGTTAAAGCAATAAATGCAATAACATTGTTGCTACAAAAATATATTTGTAAGAATCTTTTATGTATAAAATTAATAGGCAAACACGTTTTTAGATCCCTTTTACGTTCATATTATGCATCAACCGATTTTGACAAAACTTATATAATTTTGAAGATATTTATTCACAAAAGTGCACAATCTATATTTTTTTTGAAATCGGTTCACGATTTTGTGACCTATAAGCGTTTAAAGTTGCTAATAATCCATCCACACTTATTGCCCATGCTAGAAAAGTAAATTTTAAAGAACGAAAAAGTTATTTAAAATTAATTTGATAAAAAAAGTTAGTGATTTCTGAAGCTCTAATCTTGTGATTCTGTAAATCTTTGTCGACGTCACATCAAATTAAACCCAAAAAATTATCTCACTCCTCTTCGCTGGCAGCAATTACTACTATTGCAATTACTCTAAGGTCCAGAAAATGGCGAGAAATTGTTAAAAGTCGTCAACTGCGACTAAATTTAATTAATGCTTAATTTGTTTGTTTTCATAAAATAGTTAAAGGAGGATTAATTTATTTCATTCAAATAATAATTTTTGAGACAAGCATTCAAGATGTGTAACAATTGGGAATATACAAGCATTAAAGGTTCACAAGGGCGTTCTTAAACGTTGTATTGATTGTATGTGTTACATTTTTACACAAGATATAAACTTGCTGCTGACATTCTCTATGAAAAATGTTATATGACCAAATATCAACAACAAATTTAACAGACCTCAACTCACCCTTCATATACATTTCTTATAATTTTAAAAATATTTAACGTAAGCTACTTATGCCCATATTTCTGTGATATATATTTGGCTATGCTGTCACCTATCTGCCATTTTGAACTTAAGTCGCCCATGAATTTGTTAACTAATGATAATACTTTAGCCAATAACATTTATATGGAATTTTAATGTTTATTAGTTAATTGAAAAGGGTTAATTTGGTAATAAATCACTTTACCCCAGGGAGTAGTTTTGCTAAACTTGATGTGGCTACCCTAATTCTACATCAAGTTCATACTAAATCTGGTAACATCTTCTATGCAATATATTCATAATTTTGACATCTGATTCACACCATTTCATCCATTTAAATAAATAATCAGGGTTATTCTAAAATACGCGTTCACCACAAAAACGCGTTAAAATGACACTTCAGTATTCCATTAAACGCGCAAGTGACTATCGATATTTTTTTGTTATCAAGTCATTGTGATTGACGTCTTTCGACATATTCTAAAAAACGCGTTGAATGAATAATTCATACATTTTCTTTCGACACCATTTTTGGCGCGTTTACTGCAAATTGTTTGTATAAAAAATGTAAGTAATCATAAAATTTAAATATTAATAAAACATTAATATAAATAAATCTTTAAATATTTTGCAGGTCGAAAAAGCAAACAACACCAGAACAATTTAAGGCAATGGTGGAATTTATGCTCCAACATCCTGATATTGGAAGAGGAGTTACGGAGCTACGAGCTGAGAGCAAAATTGTCTTTGGGATAAAATATCCCAAAAATTAAATTCTATGGGCCAATTTATCCACTGGTTTCAAAGTTCCGAGACGATGTGCGCCCATTTTTCCTTCTATTTCGTTCAGAATATATTTAAAAGCATCCTTATTTATTCTGAAGTTTTTCGCAAAACTATGTATATGGAAGCAAGAATTGTTATGTAAAAGTACAAGTATGCCGATATTTATTGTATGTTATTACTTACATTTTATCATCCATCTCAAATATATCCATTCTATTGTACCTAAGTGTTTTTAAAACTCTCCGAAGATTATTTTCATTAGATTCATTAATAAATTTTTTAAAATTTTTTTGCAAGTGATTACAAAAACTCGATTATTGGATCGATATATCCTCGCGCGTATTTTAGAATCTATCGCCGTCGAGCCGTCGAAAGTGAACATTCGACGGCAACGAAGTGAAGCGCGTATTTTAGAATAACCCTGAATGTGTTTGTTTTTTTTGCTTTGCTGAGAAACTCGATAAACTTAATAATTTTTTGTTTTAATAAAAATAAATTAAAATCACTCACTCGTTAAATGAAATATGTTAGCTTGTCTTACATAAAATCAATATATTATTAACATACCTGAAACGATACAAAGAAGAAAACCAAATAAATTTATAATCAATTTAAGAAAAATTTCATTTAAAAAAATTAATTAAAGGATTTATGCTTAATCTAAATAAATATCAAAAAAAAAATATATAAATATAAGTAATGAAATTCATAAACAAATAGTAGGTGAATTGCATCTTTTCAAAAAAAAATCGTCAACCTTGCAGAAATACCGAAATCAAAATAATTATTAGTTTTCGAACTTTAATTAATTAATTAGCGTAATCAAATTGTTACATAGAAGCAAAATACGTCATTAACATGGCAACAAAATAAATTTCGAAAAGTGTATTTTTTTAGAATATATTTGTAAATAATGATGACTTTTTCGAAATTTCGTTTCACTTAGGAAAACACCATCATATCATTTCATTTTGTGTTTTTTGGCAAGCAATCAATTATTTTTTATTTTTAAACATAAATCTTCAATTCGCTTTACGCTTTTAATACGAGTAGTTCAAGAAAAATCTAAATAGAAAAAAAGTTTAAATAACAAATATCTATCTGAAAGATTAACACGGATAAAGAACGAAACATATATCTTCCGATTTTTATTCATGAATTCAATTTAATAAGATGATGAAGAAAAGTATAAGAAAAAATATTTGTAGTCATGTACATACATATATTAGGCATATAACTTTTTTTATTAAAAATTTGACAGGCACTACGCTATGGGGAATATTGCACTGATTATAAAAACCGATGTCTTAGGCCAGTTTAAAAACAAAACGGTTATATGAATCGAAGGTATTAAAGTGTTTTGGTGCTTTTTTAAAAGCTACTATTTTTTTTAATACTGTTTTATTTTTCAAGAAGTAGGGAGGAAGAAGACACTTTTTTAAGGAACTTTTTAAAGAACTACATTTTTTGTCAGACACTTTTTTTGAAAGATAGCTTACAAGGTTATTATTTTACAAGGGGCTCCTTTTACAAGGACTTTATAACAGGCACTTTTTTAAAAGATACCATTTGCTTATTGTCCTCTTTGAAGAGATACTCTTTTTAAGGCAACTTTTTTGAGTTATTTTTGTTAAAATGTCCTTTTTTCAAGGAATTTTTTAAAAGGTAATTCTTGTCAAATGTTCTTTTTGAAAAGGTACTCTTTTTAAAAGTTATTTCTTATTAAGATGTCTTTATTTACGATGTACTTTTAATACGTAAACCTACTTTTTTACGGATTACTTTCTTAAAGTGTAATTTTTTTAAATGTACTTTTTTGAAATTGTTTTTAAACGTTTTTATAAGGTACTTTTAATATAGTACTATTTTAAAAGATACTTTTTTAAAGGTACTTAAAAAAAAGATTTTTTTAAAAATACATAATTTTTCAAAATGGTAGTTTTTTAATATGTAATTTTTTAACAGCTAAAATTTTTTTAAAGGTACTTCTTTACAGTACTTTTTGTAAAATATTCTTAGATGTAAGGGTACTCTTCTAAAAGGTACTACTTTTATATGCTACTTTTTGTGAAATGGATTTTTTAATAGCAACGTGTTTATAGGGAATTTTTTTGGTATGCAGTTTTTTACATGATAGTTTTAAAATTTACTTTTTTAAGGGACCCTATTTTAAAATTCACTTTTTGGAGAAAAGAAAATAGTATCCTACACGCTGTTTCAAAATGTACTTCGTTAAAGGGTATTTTTTAAAAATGTTCTTTCTTAACGGATACGCTTTTATAATGTCCTTTTTAAAGGCATACGTTTTGAAAGCTACTTTTTGAAAAAGGTACTATTTTAAAAATAATCTTTTAAAAATATAATTTCTCACAAGGGATTTTTTTAAAGCTACTTAGCTAAAGGGTACTTCAGGATATATATTTTTCCCCTAGTTCCCTTTGCTAGTTTGTTTCCTTTCCAATTATCTGGCAGCATTATGTACCGTACAGGTCATCCCTGGCCATATTTGAATGTCATACCATGAAAACAAACTAAATCAATTTCGCCACCGGGTCTTATAAAAATAAAAATGCATCAACCGCGTTCCTTCACTCACATTAGTTTGTGTGGAGGCAGAACCATTATTCGCGATAGTAGATGAAAAGGTGCATGTAATAAAATTGGCAGCCACTTGAAAAGGAAATATGCAATGTGTTGTGGGAACGACAACAAATGAAAATCAGTTGGTCTAAACCATTTCAAATTGTTTGCAGGTGTGCTGCGCAAGTGATGATATTTTAATTTTCAATTGATAATATAAATAATATAGAAATAATTTTTCTTGTTTGTCTGCCAGAGCTGTTGACAACTGTGTACTAGAAATAAAAACGAATTTTAAATAACTATTACGAAAAATTAAGTAAATATGTAGATGGGTCTACTCGTATCTTAGTCAAATAATATAATATTTTAATTATTGTGTTTATTTTTGCAAACATTTTCTGTACAACCTTCAACTAAATGACATTAATTAAACAAGAAATAGTTTGGTTGTACTATTGAAAATTTCACTGAAAGTGATAAATTTCAGAGGTCGAACAAGAAATTTTCTGTTAAAAATACATAATTTCGCAAATTTAAGTTTCATCATAGTCCGCATCATCAGCAAAAATAGAATACATAAAAAATATATATATAAGATGTACAAAAGTTTAATTGGTTTATTGCAAGAAAATGTCATGTGAAAGAAATTAAATCTTTTATTTATGCTCCATTTAAAAAACAAGCAATATACGTATTCTTCTTTACAATTTACTTTCGTCTTTCTCGGTTCTTGAAAACCAGACAAATTTTTAATTACATTTCTTTATTAATATGTCGAATTCAGTTGAAATTATTGAAATAAAGAGGAAACGATTACTAAAAACAAAGAAAATTAAAGTGTTTATTGATTGCAATTGAAATGTTACGATTAAAATTTATATTTTTTAAGTATTTCCTAAGAATTATGATATTTTCTTAAAGATTTTCCTTTAAACTTATTGCAGATTTTTCTTATTTGTTTTCTCAAAGCGGTTGATTAATCAAAAAGTACGATAATGTCTACTTATGCATATTTATTTAAAAAAAAGCAAAATCAACAAAACCTAAAACTGCACTTTGTTGCGCTCATTCCGTTCTTACACTGTTGCTGAAGAAAACAAAACCAGATATTTCTTTACAAAATAAAAAAATGGTTATTTATGTATTTATATGCGCAAGCGTTATGTCAGAGGTCTGGCAGACTCTCATAGTTTTCGTCTCATATTCTTAAATAATATTATTGTATTTTTCTGCGATTTTCAGGATTATACGAAAAAATTGATGACTGATATATTTATTTGACGAGCCATTTTTAATTTAAATTCTCAAATCGGAGGCAGTTACTTTTTTCTTTTAGTTATTTTACTCAAGGAAATTTATCCTGAAAACATTTTGATTATCCAGTTATTGTGTTTTAATAAAAGTATTTTCGAAATAAAAGAAAAAATAAAAACATTTAGAAGAAAATAAAAAAATAACCGCCCCCGGGTGGGCTCGAACCACCAACCTTTCGGTTAACAGCCGAACGCGCTAGCCAATTGCGCCACGGAGGCACTTAAAATCTTTAAGTCTAAGCAGAAGTTGTAAACACAACCACTACAATCAATCATCCCTGTTTGTTACACACAAAAAGCACTAGTGGTGAATTTAACACCCAAACACAACACATTCTTAAAACAAACAATAAAATGTATAAATAAAGAATAGCAGAAACAACGTTGCCATTCCTCACTCTCAGAAACTTAGATGGGATTTTTTTTAGAATTTGGTTTTTTCTATACTACAGTCTACAAGAAATTATTTCAAGAATTAAACATAAATTTTTAAGCATTTTTTTAATATTTTCTTCAAGGTATTTATTATACATACTTTTTTTTTTGTATTTTTATAAAACTTTTTGTAAGTAACTAAAGTCTTAATTGTCTTTCCGGGCCGGTGGTATGTATGACTATACTATAACTATACCTAAATATTTTTTATTAATTATGTGAGCATTGGTATGGTATAAATAAATACCGCTTCAATATCTTATTTTGAAGCTTGAATTTTATTTAAAAAAATTATTGCATGTGCGAATATAAATAGACATGGGATTTACTTCAGCACAAAACCTGATTGGAAGAAGTGTTTTCCATGTTTTTTCTAAAATATTTTTATTAAAAAGAAACTGTGTGTGTATTCTGACTGCTTTAAATTTTATTTGATAGTATCAATTAATAAACGTCTTTTGCAAAAAGTGTATGAAATAAGAAAATTATATCATGTTATTGCCCAGAATCCTACAAGGATGAGATTTACATATGTACATATATATATTTTTGAATAAAATTCGATTATACATAAATGAAAGCAAATTGAAATTTTTTTAATTTGCATCGATTTCTTGTAATGCCCCGGAAAGAGTTAAAAGAAAATCTGTTGCACGAGCTATTTCTATGATGTTGGAATAGTCAACCGTGTTAAGACACTGGGCTGCCATTTTTCACGTTGATTCTTTTAATTCTGATAGCGCTAGGCCAGCATGTTTGATACAGTCTATAATAGAAATTTTTCCACATTTTTGGATCGCGTTAAATCAAATCAAATCGCGTAAAAACAGAATGAAATATTTGTTTGGAATCGTGTTAAATTAAGTTCGCGTAAAAAAGGTCGCGTATGAACAGAATTGGATGTACTCAATAAATTTTTATTTTGTGCCATTACATGAAGCAATAAAATTTCGTGGAAGCACGAAGTGAAAATAAACAAAAATTCAACTCATTTTAACTGCTACAGTGGTATAAAAGCAATAAAGTGGCAACATTGTCAAACATTTACATAAAACTAATTACGTTACGCAGTATGTGAACACCCTCTAGTGAAATTTAAAAATTAGGCAGCCTTGCTTTTTCTACATAAATTCGCAGAACATCGCACGTTATAGCTGATTTATGTTCCATTAAAGCCCAATTTAAAGAAAATTAAAAATAATTCGTTTAGAAGTCTTGCAAACGATAAAAGGATGTTAATTAATTGCTGCGCTTCAAACATACTTTGGAGAGTTAGCACTTTCATAGTTTTAAGTTGGGATAATAAATAAAAAATGTGTATATTGTGAAACATCATTGCTATCGCAGAGACATACCTGGAGCACAGAAAAGCTAGAGCAGCGCGATTAGGAGAACATAGTTTAATCGGGGATTGGAATAGTTAAGGATTTTTACTGAATCTGAATATGTATGTAGGTAAAACTGAGAATTTTTAATACAATTGCCCCGTTTATCAAAGAAACACCGTAGTAAAGATCTAAATGAGTCAGGACAAGATACAACAGCAGCATAAATGAGGCAGACGCTGAGTGATAGAATATAATAACAAAACATGGAAATACCAATGAATGTCAACACTTAATAGGCAAATTTGTTCTAATTTATAAAGAAATTAACTAAAAATGTTTTTTGTTTGCTGTTGAACGATACAAATTTCACAAGAAGAAGTTTAAACAATAGTTTTAACAAAAAAAAAAAAAAAATAAATAAAAAATTAACTAGAACCATAATTCTTCATAAGTAAATTATTAACTAAACAAATAAATAATAGTTTATTTAGCAATTAAATTCCAATGCAAAGTACTCGTACTATAATCATTTCACAACACTTTTTAAATAAGTTGATAAAAAAGAAAACAAGTTGAATTTCAAAACAGTTATTATCGGCCGCTATCAAATTAAATACAGGTGATAATGGACTAAATTGTAGCAGGAGTGCAGAAATTGTGAAAAGATCAGAGTTGTTGTGTCTATTAGGATGATAAGAATATATTGTTGAAATTAGAAATTAAATAAAAATGATAACAGTGAAAATAAATTGCCAAGTGTTTTCAAATTTAAAAATATGTATAAATAATGCCGCAAAAGGAGAAGTTTGCATTTGTAAGGGGTGAGAGATAAGTAGGCTACTAAACAAATACTTATTAAAGGTTATCACAATGATAACGTTTTCAAACAATTGCCTTAAGCCGAACAAAATAGCATACGAGTGGACTTTATATGCATAACAAAAATGACTGAAATCTATAACGCATTGACGTCACAGTAGTGACAAAATACATTGTGCGAACAAATATATTGTGAATTTTGCTGTTCTCTAAAATCATAAAAAGACAAACAAAAAAAGAAGCAAATCTCGAGAGCTTTCTTTAGTCAAGTCCAGGTATGCAAAATAGAATATTGTTATCTAGGGGTAATTTTACTTACCCTATGAAATCTTTGATAAAACAATAAACTTTAAACAAACAACGATCATTATTGAGTAGAACGTCGGGTTTCAAAACGGGCAAATAACAGTTGCATTGGTGTTGATGTTGCTGTTGGTTAAGCTGTTGCAGTTGTTGTTGTTGTTGTTCTTGTGGTGGTGGTGTAGTTGTTGTTGGGTGCTGTTGCTCATGTTGCAAATGATGGAAATGATGCTGTTGTTGTTCAATATGTGAATGGTGACTGGTATTGGGTAATTGTGTTGTTGCGAACAACGTTTGTTGTTGATGATTATGATGATGATGATGATGTTGTTGTTGTTTATGATGATGATGATCTAAGCCCGTTGTCGAAGGGGCTGCCATTGGTAATTTATAAAATTGTTGTTGCACAGCAATAGTAATATACAAATCAGCACAGACATTTATTCACATATATTTTATCTTTCTTTTTATTAGAAAATTTTCTACAAATATTTTCTTATTGTCACATTTGTTGTTATCAAAAACTTGTCGTTGTAGTTGATTCTATTGTAGCGTTATGGTAAATAAATCCGGTGTTGGCAGGAACAACTTTAAAATCTTTTTGTTATGTCTTATGTTTTAGCAACATTTTTGCTTAGAAAGTTTGTTTTAAGTTCTTTCTTTTAACAAAATATTTTTGAGTTGTTCATTTGTTTTATGTATAAATCCGTAATTGTTGAAACACAATTGAAATATTCAAGATTTTTCATAATTATGAGATTTTATACAAATTGAAATCAATCCAAGAAATTGCATAAAGTTCAAACAAAAATTTAATTTTTTTTTTAATTTTTTTAGGAGAATGAATGGAAAATATTACAATTTTATATAAATTGAAATCATAAGCTATAGATAAAGCTTAAATCAATTTAATATGCTCTTAAATGAGACTTATTATTTGCCTTTAGCGGTGTGTAGTGTGAAATGCATTAACAAATTATAATATTTGAGATAACGTGTGCTCAAATAATTGTTAACTATGAGTAAGATTTTGAAAAAATTATAACTTATAATTGTAAGAAATTCTCTTTATTTGAAACTTTACACGGAGAAGTATCGTCTTATTTATTTTCAAATTAAATGATTTTACATTTAAACGATATAAAAAAAATAATCAGATATGTAACTTCAAAACAAGCTTGCTTCCCAAATTGTGCAAAAGTACAATATTTACAAAACGGAATGGAATGCTTCAACTTTCGCGAATCCGTACTTCGGACAAAATCTTTAATACTTAAGGGAACAGAACAATGTTTAGTCTTTGATTGATACAATATTTTTGCTCTACTGTGTTACCAATTTTATCTCTCCGATGAATTTCATTTCAAGACAGAAATGTGGTGGATTTGTATTATTTCTAATAGTGCTGAAAATATGCACAACTTTTATATACTCAATACTCTTCCTTTCTATATTCAATGCTACTCTATACTCCTAAAGGATACTTAATCGATTTGTTGTAATGCAAAGTTGTTCTTCTACACAGAGTTGCATTTTTGACTTTTAAACTTTCCATTCGATCTAGCTATAAAAATAAAACACTGAATAATTGATAGAGCGATGCATGGTAGAATAATACAGGTAGTAGCGTAGCTACAATAAACCAACAATAGCAAAAACAACACTGCTTTTTATTGTTGTTTAGATTCGAAGCTGTCAAAAAGCATAAAAGAAATGTGGCAAAAAATTATATTTTCACAAGTGTGTTTGGTTGCATTTTTTGCTCTATAAAGAATTTTGTTTCTTTTCCTTTTCTTATTTGCATTTGTAAACAAATATTCAAGTGTGCTTTTTTAGTAGTGTGGATGTGTGTTGGTAAAACATAAACAAATTTTGACAGATGCGAACCCAAAAAAAAGTTCGTTAACTCTTCGCTACTACCTGTATGATTCTACCATGCACCCACGTGAATATTCTTGTTTGAAAAATGCAATTAAGCGTTAGATGTCGGAGTTAAGCAAAAATTTACGTTCGGTTGGTTGATGATCTTTGTGGAGAAACATTTTCGCCGAACACCGAATTTTGCATAAATTGTTTGTACATGTTTGTACTTCATCAACCATACGCAAAAATATAACGCTGTAAAATATTTCAGTATAAAATGCACAACGCTGTCAAATTAAATTTTGGTTGTATTAAATTTCCATCTGCAAAAATCATAATTGTTTCCATTAAAAAAAATCGATTTTGAGTTCAGGTTTGTTTTAAAATTTCAGACAAAAATCTTAAGAGAGAGTTCCTAAGAAAATCGTAGAAAAAACTTAAAATAGGCTGCTTTCTCCATCACATTTTAAACAGCACACTTTTATACCTTTATGTTTATGCCACCCTGTAATATTAAATTCACACAATGAATGAAGCTGACAATTAAAAACCATATATATATATATATATATATATATATATGCAACAAATCCAAGCAGCCAACCAACCGACCACAATGTTGGTTTAAAGTTAACAAATGCTGACAAGTATGACAGAACTGTTGTCGGTCTGTCATACTCCGAGTTGTTTTAAACTTTTTATAAACAGCTTATAAAGTGGGAGAGAATACATACGTATGCATGTGCACTAGTGAAACAGATTTATAACAAATGTTTGTTTATATTGTTTTATATTAGAACTTTACAAGGAAGTCATCGATCTAATTGAGCTTACTCTTTTTCTTTTTTTTTTAATTTTATGTAAAATATACTTTACTTTGTGGAAGAGATACAAATTATTTTTCCCATACCGACAGCCCTATTTCTGATACATACATTTGTGTGTAAAATAATATTAAGACATTTATTGCAACATAGTTATATCTCAAAAAAACGCGTTCTTGAGAAAACGAGTTTAAAGTTTCTTCCCTCAAGAGGTAAACTAAGATATTTACATGAATTTTTCACAGAAGATGAAGAACGATACGATGAATAATTCTTCATTTTAAATCAACAATCACGTTTTTTGAGATATGACTTTTTTGAAATAAAGGAGAGATATGTGTAAAATATTAATCATTATGATCATGATAATGATCTTCTTTATCATTTGATATGATAAAAAGGGAATACATACATAAACCAACATTTATATTTACATTTTTATTTTGTTAAGACACATAATTATACGATGGTTGTCCTAGTATTTGCTATAATGTGACTTAAATAAGAGATTATTAAACTCAAAAGTGAATTCAGAGAAAGGAAGGCATGAAAAGCAACGTCATGGTTTGTTTGTTGGTGTTTTTGTTAGAGCATACTTTGGGTTTTTAATTCTCCTTTACTTCGGGATATTTTGATACATAAATTTAAGAAAGTTATAGATTTCCTATAAACATGGAGAAATATTCCTGGTGATGGATGCAAAGTAGAAAATTAAGAGAGAAAAAAGCAATAAGAATAAAAACAATTGATACGCGGTTCATTCCAGTAGCGACAGGGAATGTAATTTATGGTCTGCTTGCTACTGTAGTCGCCTTAAATGCTTCGTTAGAAAGCTGAGCCCGGATTTTAAAGGGGTTTATCGGTGGAGTCTACATTGAGAAATTCGAAGCAAGAAAGTTTTTCAGATTTCCGCATGAGTATAGTATCGACTGGTTATAGTGTGAATAATGAGAAGTCACAGCGCAAGGGACTTGGCCACCTACACTGAGCTGGTGGTGGTAAACAGACCGCAAACTATGAATATTGCAGATAAACAGGCCTTGAGGAAAGCAACGCGATATGTAATATATATAGACTTCGATTTATATTCGCAGTGTTTCACTGTATTTCAGTTTTAGCTTTCTCCTAACATAATACGAACACTTCATTGGGATTTTTACAAACAAATTATGTATGTTGCCGGAGTTTAGTTGGGCACATCCTCGTAACAATAATTTTTGGCCGCAAACAAAGCGTAAAGGGCGTTCGCTGCTAGTTCGTTGTGTTTAAGAAAAAAATGATTTCCTAAGGTTTCTTTCCCAGTTAATCTTTTTACTTGTCTTTTGTAAAAGATCTAAAGAGTTTTGAGGAAAACGGTTTTACGTGTTATTTCGAATGCGTAGATTAAATTACCAACAAACGCCAACAAAGTATTAAAGTAAAATAATTTTTGCTTCGTGATGCAAGGAAAATTATGGGAAATGCATGATAAATAATATGCTTTCAAAGTTCGCTCACCGTGATCACGATGATTTGCAGAAATTAAACATTAACATTTTTAGTAATTATTATTATTTTTTTATTATCAAAGATATAAAAATAATCTTTGGAAGGTTTTTATAAAGCGGCTATTGATTTATTAGCGGATGCTGCAAAGAGCATTATATAAACTGACTTCAAATAAAAATTTCAAATGATTGAAGTATTATAAAAATAATCGCTTGACACATGCAAATAAATAGATTAAGTAGAGTTACAGAGTCTGTAAAAAATTACTTCACTTATGTTCTTTCTATGATCTTCGTTCAGTTCAGTGCTTAATCATTTCCAAGGTTGAATAAAATCAATTAGTTGCCCATCTGATATCCCTGGCAGTACCGGTCTTTAAAATTAAATACATAGAGTAGGGTATTCAACCACGTCTTGCACACATTCATTTTTAAATAATAAATATTTTACATACAAGGTGTTATTTCCAAACCAAAGTTTATGAATTTTTTTCTTTTCACATCTTGAAATCTTTTTATCCTTCCAAAAACGAAACCTTGAAAATCATGCGAAAAAAAGTAAATAATTGACATAAACTTGAAAAACATTTTTCTATTATTTTGCTTGAAAGAATAAATATTATATTTGTTGTAACATTAAATTGTTCGCCCTTTTGTAAGAAAATCAAGACATTTTGTTAGCAACACTTTATACAATTGCATATTTTTTCCTTTTCTTATGAATTTGTTCTTTCTTATTTTTATTTATAATTACAGAAAGAAAACGCAGAAGTAATTAAAAGGACTTTAATGTTGAACAGAAAACGACGACTTTAAAAAAAAAACTTTACAATAAATAGAACGACACTTGGTATGTATGCAACATTTTGAGGCAGTTTCCATAAAAATAAAATGCCCAAAGTAACAAATTAAAATTGCTAAGTGGTTTGGAAAGGGCATCATCAGCATGAATATTTATTAAATAAATTTTGCATAAATTATTTTCCATTTGAATTGTTTAAAGAAAATAAAATTATAATAAAAGTAGCATTAATAATAGGCCAGCAAAAGCTTGGTAATATCTTCTATTCAGAAAAGGTTTTCCACACAAATAGCAAAGGCGTGCGCTTATCATACAGAAGGTCGACTGTTCAAGACCTTTCGAAAGCAGGTGATTTTTTAAATTTTGTGCGTGTTCCCCAAAACAAATTTTTAGTGCGTAATAAAATAAACCAGTAAGTAAAACACATGACCTCAAGCGCATTTAATGCAAAAGCACCAGTTCAATACAGACATCAGACATATTTTGTTTTTATTGTGTTTTGTGTATTCCAAGACTTCTGAGTGTTGAGATTTTTAAGTCGTTATTTGTAATGAGAATGAGAGGTAAGTACTTGCCTCCCCTTTTACACACATAAAGTTTACTTTGCAAAGTTTCGAGTTTGACGGTAAGGGGGGAAAGAAGAATGGGGGTGTGAACACACTTTGATTTACTCGCTAAAGTTGCTTTCCTCTTCTTCGTTTGCCGTTTACACATAACTACCTGTATTTGTTTGCATGTTCATCTAACAAAAGAACATAAAATTTGTCAAAGTAAACTTTGCGTCTGCAGCAGTGAAAGAAAATTTAAAGGTAAATTGAAAAGACTTTGACAAAGTAAACATTCCATAAGGCAAAGCGATCTAATGAGTTGGACCGCCGAAAAAGTGAAAAGTATGTATTTTATATTTTATTTTAACTCATTACCTTGTCTTGCAAAGTTTTTGCTGGGTATGTATCTGAGACAATACGATTCATAATATCTATCAGAATCCAGAACAAGTAACCTTCACTCTTTGATACAAATCGAACACGTAACACCAAGCTTGATAGACAGACTAGCATTGTACTTTACTGTTCTCTTCAAATAAACTATTTACCAAGATATCTATCTTCTTTTATCATCTAAGACACTAAATTGTAATCTTTCTTACGACTATTTGAAGTATCTATTTGACATACATTTGATGGAAGAAGTAGTTAACTATTTATTGCGTTATCAGCAGCACTGTGCATCACAGCACGTAAGACCTAATTGTTTCGCACAACATGAACACAGTTGAAACATGATGAACATGAAGTGTTAAAAATATGCAAACACTACTGACAAAATATTTATAGTTCCTACTTATGTAGTACAAAAATATAAAATAGAAAATAAAATAAGACGAAAAAATAACTTTTGCTTTTGCACAAACAACTGGCAACAGAAATCATGATGAACATCATCCATTGTTGGCAACATTTTCGACGCACATGCTTTCTATAAAACCACACATCATCATCAACAACAGCAATAACGCCAGTTATAATAAAATATTTTTGTATAAGAATAACAAGTAAAATTACTTACAAACATACGATACATTCACAATAGAGCCCTGCAGCAGATGTCTTGAAGGCATGTTTAGGATATTTGTATTATTTCGATTGTTTACGCAACTGTAATGTTGCAACAAACATATTTAGATAATACTGCGGCTGAAGCGTTTGCAGCAATACAAATGACTTAAGCATCAATATATATCTGGAGCAGGGCTTTAAATTTACAATAGAGAAAACAATTTAAGATGCTATTGTAGTTATTTTTTAGTGCTGTTGCTTCATTCTTTTTTAATTTTATATGTATGCAAACGTGTAAGAAGAGCATGCAAGTACATCCATGCATAGACATGCATCTGTGTGTTTGTGTATATTATATATTATATTTTCCAGGTCAAGGTTGGTTGAGAAGAGAATGTTCGTGTTTGTTTGTAAGAGTAAAAAAAAGTTGCAATGAAAAAACAAACTACTATTCTTTTTTTATTTTTATTATATTTATGTGTTAATTTATTCCATATTCTGCCATAAAATTGTTGCTACAAAGACAACGAAGACATTCCCATTACACGACTATAAAAGTTCCCAGCATGAAGAAAATGTTTTATCACAAAACTTCATTTCCTCAAGTGCGTTCAGAACGTGCCCCACTTAACATTCCTGCATCTTTGTCTTTAACATAGTGTTACATCATATATTTTTTTTGTCTTCATGTATAGAATTTTGCCATAAATTTGAAGGACGGAATTTCCATGTATTATTTTTTTTTTAATTTCTAAAGCTTGCCATACAACATCATTGAATGTTTAATGTTTTGCCTTACACTAATCAATAAAGTTGTTTAAAACTTTTGAATATGCGTAAATTTTCTTACATTATAATAGAAAGCTGTAAGAACTTGTTCGTAAAGTACTTTAAATTATATGCTATAATTTTTTACAGAAACTTTTTGTTTTATTGTTTCAAATGGAAAATTTGTTTTGTTTGTTTTTATATTATTAATTCTGATTCTTGGAGTAAAATAAACTTAATAACTTAATAGAAGTAATCATTGATATAGGATTATTAATAGGCAAACACATTTTTTGAGATCCCTTTTAGAGCCGTAATACTGAATCGATTTCGGAAATATTTTTATGATTTTAAACGGGCACAATCTAAATTTTATTTAAATCGGTTCGATATTTAGGGAGCTAAAAGCGTTCAAAATTGCTACTAACCCATGTACACTTATTACACATGCTTGTATAAGCTTCAATTTGAAAAATAAACAAATTGTGTTTGTCCAATTTGCTTTTTCATAGAAATGAGACAGAGTATTTTATCGTATACATTTATGTGAATGTTTAATATTGGATACACTAGTTTATAATAAATAAACTAAGAATGTGTTTAATATAAATATAACCAACCAATTAATCAAAGTTGTAAAAAGAATTGCTTTTCTTATTTGCACAATAAAAATTAAACGTCTTGATTTTCTCTTATAAATTGTACCTACTTAGATGGACCTCATACCTTTTTAGTTTTTCATTCGAGTACATATCGCTCATTTACTCAAACAACGTCAAAACCAAAAAAAACATCGTTCTTCAGAAAACCCGCAAGCCAATGGAGAAATAAAAGTAGTATTCTCTTGGGTAAAGATATTTGTATGATTTTGATGAATGAATGCGTAGAATAATTCTGCATGTTTATCTCAAAATTAACGTTTTTCGAGTTAGGACGTTGTTTGAATAAATGAACGATATGCGTATACATTCGAATAATAGTAACAATCAGGGAAACCGTAAATATGCAGTTGTATGTTTTTTCTTATGCCGCCTATGGATGCGGATATATTTATGCATTTAAAAATTTTTTTTAGGAATTTTGGCATAGATTTGTTAGTGCATATTTTTGCATATTTTACTCTTTACAGCATGTCTGCATATCTCACGATTGTGACACTTCCCATTTTTCTAATCAACAAAAAAAAACTGTAATGTCTCGCAAAATTCAATTTTTTTTAAATTGTATCATTTAGATAATCAGGGTTGTCACAGAATCGAATATAGTCAGAATTGGATTTAAAGACGACAAAAAATACTTTTGTGTGATGAATTTCAATGTTATCGGTTTTATGTTCAAAACAGATAGTAATACCTATATGTAACATAAAACCGATAACATTGAAATTCATCACGTAAAAGGTTTTTTTGTCTTTTCAAATCCAAGTCCGATCACATTGGATTCTGTGACAAGCCTAAATATTTTCCTATACTCATTATTTTGTTTTATTATTTTTTGTTTAAGACAAAACAGCTCATACTTTTGGCCATTTCAAGTGATTTTATATCTTAGGACGTGATCATGGCAATCAATTTGGGTATTTATTTTAAAGTAAAGGCAAATCGCCTGAAATTTTTTTGTCAGATAACGCTACAAATTTTGCAGAGTTATCAGCCTGAGCTTATCGCTAATTTTTGATTTTTCATAGCTGAAAATTCAGTAAATATTGTTATTCTTCTTTTTTTTCTTATATAACAACAAATTAATGCAAAAACAACAATTTTGATATTTTTCATAGTTTAGAATTGTTCAATTTGTAATTTCTTTCATATAATCGTCAAAGTTTTAATTAAAAATTCTGAAATTCTCAGCAAAACCTCGACCAATTTCGTAGTCCTTTGCAGACGCAATATAGAAAAAGTTCGGTATTAAAAAAATCTAGATTTAGAAACAAACCCTTTTAGCTGGTAACGCTTTAAATACGCTGAAAAACATACTTTTTAACCCTTTTTTGAACACTAGAGGCGATGCAATTCAAACTGCAGATCATTATAATTGCAAACGTACAATATTTTTATTAAACATTTTTAATAAGCATTGCGACATTTGCTCTCTACAAAGCTACTAGATTAAGGAATTTCCAAAAGATAAATATCTTTAATTAAGCTTAAGCCATCATAATTAAGATTTTCAGTCAAAGACACACCTCAAAAAAGTAGAAAAAAAACACTACAAATTCATTGCGCGCTGTGAAGCTTTTGCTTTGCTATAAGCCGAAAAAAAACGAAAACTAAAACTTAAAATCTATTAACAATTTTATCATGAATCTATAATGACGTCTATTGGCCATTACATGTCATAAAAATTACAATAACGAAAAGAAAAAGTTACATTTCATTATGGCAGTAGATGGGGGAAACTTAAGCAGCAACTACACAACACCAACAGCAACAATAACAACAACAACAGCGATTAAATAGCATCATGATGAATGTAGGAATGTGTAAAACAAGTAAATTATACGCAAAACAAAACAAATAAAATTATAATAGAAAAATGCACAAAAGATTTCAAAAAGTTTGCTAGAGTATAGAAGAGATACTAATATTTAAGCGCATGAAAATAATAAAGGAAATTAGATACAAAGATTCTAGAAAGAAAGAAAAAAAAGAAACTCACAGTAACTTTAGTTAACATATTAAATTTTAAAGCTTTTGTGTTAAGGGAGTGGAGCAATAAAAATATATACATATGTATGTAAATAAATTTTCCAAGAAAAATTATATTTTTATAAATCTCATGGGCAAAAATAATAAACAGCAATAATTTCCAAAGTCAACAAAATCTAAATAATGATTATAGTTGCCATAAGCAGGATGATTTGGTTTGCTGCTGAGCTCATACAATCATAGATAATCTTTAAAGATTTATTACTTTAAGCATTTATTGTAAAGATATACTCGTACAGAGATAAATAAAGATATGGATAGAAAAAAAGAAACAAACAAGTTAGACAAGTAATTGTTCCAAGTTAAAGCAGCTAAAAATAAAAAAAGCAGAAATGTAAGACAAAAGGTCACTGGGTAATAAGGACATCATATAATGTAAATAAGAAACCAACAATATTACCACTATTTTTGTGATGTATCCATTCATATAAACATACATATAACAACTGGTCTAATTCATACATAAACTTGTTGACTTCCCCCGTACATATTGTACATATCGTTATTGCAGCGTTTTTTTCCATATTTCAATAAATTCAAGGATCCCTTATCGAAATAGGTTAAAAACTCGAATTTGAAAAAAATATACTAAGGGCCTTTCCATATTTAGGTAACGATATATACAGTATTTACGGGGGAAGTCAACAAGTTTATGAATTAGACCAGTTGTTAACATTTTTCAAGGTTGTGGGTTCGATTCCCATCTAAGACCCTGTGGTCTGCTTCGCTAAAACTAGTCTGTCAAGGTCTTTTTAATAATATTTCGTTACCATTTAATAAATAAATAAAATAAAACTTAATACTTGCTTGACCTTTTATAAGTTGTGACAAATTGTTTAGTAAATATTTATTCATACACGAATATTTTGTACTTGTCCTACGGTTTGTCCCTTTCTAAATTGCTTTTACTTAAAGTTTAATTTTTCATAAAAAAAAACAAACAATAATAGTTAAACAATTTATTGAGAAGGCGTGGGAACAAAGACATATTGGCCAAAGACTTTTTTGTTGCTTCATTATTCTTTTTAATGTCAGATGGTTGCAATGCATATTCTTTTTAAATTAGTGGGGCTCAAAGCGGACGGTCACTGGCCTCTAGCGTTATTTAAAGAGTTGTTAAAAAGTTAGTGGGTGTTGCAGCAACAATTGTTGATGGCTTCTTGTTTTGTTTTTTTTTTGTTCTTCTTGTTTTATATTTTTATATTAAATCAAGTTTAAATTTGATAAAATTTTAAATATGGAACGAAAAAAACTCATTATATTATCTGGAAATTTAAATTTGTAACGCATACAAGCATGCACATAAACCCTTCAGGGTTCTGTGAAGTAACTATGAGCAAATTTGAAAAAACCTTGAAAGGATTAAATGATCTTATATTAAAATATTTAAGGAAATAATGTTCGACTTTTATTGTAAGAAATTCTCAATACGATACCTGTACAATTAATAGGCGAGCCCATTTTTTGTAATACAGTTTATGCTTAAATTCGATTTTAACAGTACAACACCAAAAAAATTACGGGGTTTGACAATAGTAAAATTTTATGGCCAACATTTTTGTAGAATATTTCTAGTCGGCCTTCCCCCTTTTTAAAGAGTGCTTTACCGATTTATTAGAATAGAGCCAATAATTACCGTTATGTGGGGGAGTTAGAGAATTAATATGTGCCACAAAAATATTTGCCTTAATATTTTCTAAAAAATTGTTGAACATACCACACACCTCAGATGCAAAGAACACATAGTTTCATATACCGAACCTATACTGCACGAACACGCCAAACACATCTAAAATAAATTCCGATGTTTCAAAACGAATATTTTTTCTGGTCGCCTCTGCCAGAACTCATTGTCCGAGCCCCGTAATTTTGGAAAAACTTCGAAAATGTTGTAAATTGTACTTAAGGCACTTTAAAAGACAATTTTTTGTAATACAGTTTACGTTCAAATACAGCCGATTAGATTACATCATTGTAAAGGTATTTGCTTGCAGATGTGCACCATCTATATCTTATTAAGATCGGTTCAGTATTTTGGGAGCTACAGGCATTTAAAATTGCTACCAATACTCGTACATGCAATCTTATTATGCTCGCATGTAATAGCTTCAGTTTATAAAATAAAGAACGTATGCAAAGAAATGAGAACCACAACGAGAGATAAAGAGAGAACTTTTTCCACACCTTGGACTTGTGGAATTTCGGGAAAGACGTAGTAAACTAACAGAGACTTCATTAAATTCAAGTTGTTTATATTTAATGCTTTTTGTTTCTGTATTTTATCGTATGCATAAATATTTAGGCCGTATTCCTAAAAAATAAAAATGAAATATGATTTAAGACAAATTTTCTTTAAATTATATTTCAAATAAAAATTACTTTTTTATGAACGTCAATTAATATTTTATTAATTTTATCGGCCATTAGGAAGGTTAGGAAAAATTAAAAGACAAAGCATAAACATTTGGCTATTTTTCGGGGCAAGCAATGGATCCCATTCCTGATACTAAACGTATAATGTCCGGAATAAGGTACAGATCCATTTCAAATAATTTTATAGACCCATAAGCACAGAAGAAGTCTGCCGTCCCTAGTTTGAAGATTTCAGTGTGCAATCTAATGAGATACGTGTTTTAAAGTGACTTGCCCACTCTCCAGAGAAGTTACTATCTAATACGAGGCGAAAGCAGTATCAGTGGAAAAATAGTTCGATTTCGTATCATGTTGTTTTCGCATCACAATAGAGATCTCAATCCCGCACAAAATCAATGGAAAATTATAGATGGCAAAATAAGAAACGCCAAATTACACCAATGAAGATTTTCAAGATGCAGTTATAAGAAGGAGAAAAGGAACGGCAGTTTAATTGGATGCGACAATTTAATTGGATCAATTCAACGTCGATGTATTGCGGCGATCAAAGCGAAGCAAAGTACATACCACAAAATATTCAATCAATAAAAGCGAAAAATATTTTTTAATGAAACGAAAATTAATATTTAGAAGTTTGTTGTCAACTTTCCCCATTTTATTTAATGTGATTATTTTTCGAACAATTTTGATGTCAGTGGTTTTTTTAATGCAGTGATTATTATTTTGGATAAAGTTCGTAACATTTTTTAGTCAGAAAGAATTAGACATGAGACAATATTCCAAAGTAACAATGGAAAATTTTAACACTCATTAATTTCAACTTACACGGTAGAACATTTATTTAGGGGATTCAAACGGAGTCCAATTAAGTCATATTGTCATAGTGTCTTAACATTTTACAATAGTTAAAAAAAAATTTGTAGTGCTTCAAACAAAAATGTCATAAAATAATAAGACTTTTCCAACTATTTTTATTGTTATGATAATACAAACAGTAGAAATATGAGAGAAGTACTAGAGAAATTACATACAGTATGAGAGAAATTACATAGTGTTTGTTCTTCCTCCTCTCATAATAACACAATAAATTATGACGGGTTGTTCACAGCAGTCATATGTATTTTTTTTTGTATTATTTCAAACCATATGATTTTATGATGGTAGAATCCCCCAAGTTATTTATGTTCTAGTTTTTTATTAATAGATTTATGTAAACAAAATAACGAATTAATGAAACATTTTTCAAATTGGGTAATAATCAGTTGGAATTTTCTACCTTTAAGAACGAATAAAAGAATATTTCGAAATGTTTCCATTATATTGTCGCCCACTGTCTGTAACATTTCGATCACTCATTTAATAAACTATGAACTTTGTTCTACATAAGATTTAAAAATGTTTTATTAAATCGTTTTTTTATCTACAAATATGTACATATGTATGTGTGTATCTAACAATAAATTGATCCAAAAAATAAAAATAAAGCTATTTCCCATTCATTCCTAATGTGTGATTTTTTAAAATCAAAATATAATGCAACAGATTAGAATTGTCAAATATAGAATTGTTTAAAAAATTATATGTACAACTTTGCTTTCGCCTTGTTTCTTCTAACGACTCTAGTGATCGAAAAAAATCGGTCGTGATGAAGTTTTGAGCTTTTGTGCTTAAAAAAGTAATAAAAATTAATGGATTTGTTTGCAGGAATTTAAAATAGTTGTACAATTATTATTACTAGTGTATCCAGCGGTTGACTCAATCGACCGCATTCTAGAAATTAATATTAAACATTTAGGATAAAATACAAAAACAAAAAACCTTCTAAATAAACATCTTAAAACTCTGTCTCATCTATGCAAAAGCAAATTGGACAAACACACATGCACAATTTGTTTATTTTTAAACTTGAAGCTGATACATGCATGTGTAATAATTGTGCATGTGTTAATAGCAACTTTAAAGGATAATAGCTCCCTAAATATCGAACCGATTTAAATAAAAATAAGCTTGTGCACATCTAATAACTACAATAGCATCTAAAAATATATAAATCTTTCCAAAATCGGTTTAGTATTACGGCCGTTAAAGCGATCTAAAAAACGTGTTTGCCAATTAATAATATAGTTTTTTTTTGTTTTTAAGAAACACGAACCGCTTAAGCCAGCCTCAGGTGGGTTGGGATTGTGAGATATTTTATTATGCCTGCGACAATGTCGGTCGATACTTTTTCGGTTGCAAGCAATATATTAATTGAACGAGTGTGAGAGTTAAACGTGCTAATAGTCTGTAGTTCCTTCCCCACCGTCCGTGTAACTCTTATCTAATCACCTGACGTTGGGATAAGCGTTTTTGTATTAACTGCAGTATCGCCTACGATCAGACTATCAAATTGATAAGTTCATGGTATACGGAGGCACCCAAGAAAATAATCAAGTTGTAAAATTTGCGGCAATCCAACTATAAATTGTTGGCCTAAATACAAGCCCAAGCAGAATGGATCGTGATTGAACACTTGACATCAAACACAACAATATATGAAAATATATCAGGTTTTGTACATTCGGTGTCTTCTAAACATGTATTGAGTATTTGAACTGTTTATTTTAAACGCATGTATGTACATATGTGGTAAGTCAGTGCTCGCTGCCTCAAGTGATATCGTCATGTTAAAGTAATAAGTTAAAATGCCTCAGAAGCTTTGGCGAAAAGTAAATATGTTTGTGCTTCAAATTAGATTTAACTGGGAAGCTATTAACTATTTGAAAAAAATAAATTTTTTAGCAACTTTGATTGCTGAAAAAGTCTCTGGTGTAGGACGTATAAAGGATATCAACAAATAAATCTCTGAAGACGAATTACATTCAACCATTCTTTTTAACACAGGGTTGTAGTTTGGGATATTCAAATCGAGCCTATTGGCCTGTCATAAACCGAAAGCTTGGTTAATGTTCACTTACAGTAGCCTTGACACGAAAGGCTGGTGGAAGAGTTGAGTCTCAGCTAGTATTTTCTGCTCACAATGAATCGCTTCTTAAATAGGTAAAAAGTTTTTTTAATGAGTAAAATCAGTATTCGTTTATCATTTGTTTCAACGAGGTGTACGCAGGACCTAGAAACTCTGATAATCGAATCGATTCTTGAAACTCTCTCATGCTGCAATATTTTGAAAATAGATTTCTTATGTTGCTCAAAAGGTGAGAAAAGACAGTGGGTATTTTTCAATTGCTTCGATCAATGGTTCACGGCATGGTTGGCTATTATCAATTCCAACTGTAAAAAACTAATCGACCGCTTCAATAGTGTTTCTGAACGGCCTGCCTGCTAGACGGAAGGTAGGCATCAGATGTCAGCGAGGCCAGCTTAAAAATGCGTAGAGTCAAAATTTAATTCGAATTTCGAGAATAGAAATGGCGAAAGCAAAGTTGTACAGTTGGAAAAATAAAAATAAATAAATGAATTTTTTTCTAAATAAATGTTTACCTTTTTATAAAAATACTTTCATTATTAAAAGCAATTTCAAAATTATTTTTATTTTCCATAAATATTGCTTTTTTCTTTTTAACTGAAACTGAGAATTAGAAACAATTGGCGTGTTTTTAATTTGTAATTTTAATAATTTTTAAAAGCTTTTAAACGGCGGGAAAAATAATTGAATGGAAATAAAATCGTCGTTAATGTATTATTATTCTTGTTATTATTTTAAGCAATTACGAAAATTATATTTAGAATACGCACACACCCACACTGGCTGATTTAAGATTTGAGACGACGATTTTCTTTTTATTTGAGGTTAAAAAAGTTGAGACTGGTAAACTATTTCTGTGTTGATGGGGGTGGTGGAGAGGAACGAGTTGTTGGTATACTTAGGAAAATGAATTTGTTTTACTTTATTATCTATGTATCAAAACTAAAATTAAGATATAAATTTTAAACTTCTTTTTCTTTTTTGGTGTTTTTACATTTATTTATTTTTTCAGCAAGAGCACTTTTTATTTTCTTTAAATTTCTTTTATCCAGGCGATTTTTTATGCTATTCTTTGTTGATTTTTTTTCTTTGTACTTTTTTTTTACAAAAACTATGTATATTTTAAATTACTACTTTTGTTTCCTTTTATTTTAATAATTATTTCTACAAGACACAGAAAGATTTTCCTTTAGCTTCCGCGTTTTTTATGTATTTTTTTCTCGTTTTCTTGTGTTTAGACCATTGAATATTGCTTCGTAAGTTGTCGTTTTTCCTTAAATTGGCTTCGTGGTAGAATAACAAAAAAATTTCTTTTTTCTTAAATTTTGAATAAAAACTTTTTGTGGTAGGTTTCCTTTTTTAACGATTGAACGCGTTTTTTTTTCTGATAAAAAAATTATATTTTACAATTTTCTTAGATGGCAATTTTTTTTAGATTTTTTATAAAAATTTACAATATTTTATTTAGCTTTTGTGTGTGTATTATTATTTTCTTTCTTTTATTTTATATAAATTTATGCTAGATTCTTTTCCTTTGGTGGTTATATTAAGAAGCCAAAGTGTATATTAACGTCTCGCAAACTGAGGGTAGCTTTTTCTGGTGTATGTTGGTTGTATACAACAAAATGTTTTTTCTATTTTTTGTTGTTTCTTTTTTTTTTTTTTGTTAAGGTTGAGTGGCGAATGTATGAAATATTTTGCTGTTTGTTGCTGTTGGCTGTTTTATAGAGTGTAGGGTTTTGCAGCGGGCATGAAATGAAAAATACTGTTCATGTATAAAACAGTGGTGCCAACTTGGTGCTTTTCAGAAGCGAAAATGTTAGAACTTTATAGATTTCGATAGAACTCGGTCAGTAGCTCGTTCTAGACAAAAACCTATGATCAATCATATAATTTTAATGGATTTGATCAAAGGTTTGTGTCTAAAACGAGCTACTGAGCGTGTTCGATCCAAGTTTAGAACAGACATTTTTCTATTTCTTTATGATTAATATATATACATATTTCCATGATTCAAACAGCTTGAAAGAACAAAACCGCAAATAAATTGCAACTTGGTTTCAAATTACTGTAGAACAGACGAAGGACGGTAAAATTATGAGAATAATCTCCATTTTCAGAACTTAAGCAATTTACTTATTTGCCGGAATCTCTAAAACATGTAATAACGAAGATTTAAAAAAGAATTTTATTAATATTTACATTACACTCAGCTGATGCCAACACAAAAAAACATATTTTAAAGATATTTTAACGAAGCTTAATAAAAATAAAATAAATAAAAATAAAACATATGTACTCGTATATAACTACAATAAAAAAAT
This sequence comes from Gymnocheta viridis, assembly GCA_956483585.1. Taxonomy (NCBI): domain Eukaryota; kingdom Metazoa; phylum Arthropoda; class Insecta; order Diptera; family Tachinidae; genus Gymnocheta; species Gymnocheta viridis. The sequence goes on along the minus strand of OY101440.1, from coordinate 44,178,351 downwards.
AAAATAAAGGGACGAGAGATGTCTTGAGGACGGTAAAATATCGAATTTTTTATTCCGGTATGTGATGGAAATCTATCGATTTCAAATCGCTGGATTTTAAAACTCAAATTCTTCTAAAATCAAATCAACTGATGCTTGTTTATTGTTTTCAACGTTTAGAATTTATTATTATAACTTAAAAACTCATTCCGCACGTATTTGGACATGAGTGATTTTGCGAAATCGAGTGATTTGAAATCGATCGATAGCAGCATTGAGGGAGAAAAAAGATCTGCATTAAATGCAAGATAAACTTACAGAATCATTGGTTGTTAAGCAGCAAATTGTGTCTGCATGTTTAACAAGCTCGACAATAATTGAGAAGCGATTAGGTGCCGATAATATCTACTAAAATTCCTATTACGTTGCTGAGTGAAAATTAAAAAAAAAAACTTATGGTTTATTTGAGTGTTCAATCACCTTAGCTGTTTCATTCAAGCCACCAACGCAGCTTCGGAGTCCACCTGACCCAATTATGAATGCGCAAGGGTTCTAACACTACAGCGGACCTCCTACGACAACGACTTACTGCACTTGATAGCAGATTAAATCTTTCATACAACGAATTCTGGAGTAAGTTTGGGAAAATAAAATTATTTATAGTTATTATTTATTATGTAGCAACTTTCGCACCTCTTCAACATATCCGTTTTAGACATTACAAAGGGTGTGCAACCTCAGTCAGTTTACAGCAACTACGGGTATCTGCCTGTGCAGTTGCAAATTACATTTATTATTTTTCAGTTAACATCACTGTTCTAAAGTTGTTAATGGGGATTTTTTCACTAGCTGCTTTTGTTCTGGCAATTGTGCAGCTTTATTCTGTAGTTGTTGTTGTTTTCGTTATTGTTTGCGAGCCATGATGTCTACGTATGTACATCTTAATATCTGGGGTCTCTCTACAGATAATAAAAACAATAAAAAAATAAAAACAGAATTTGCAAAGGGTGATGTCAACTTAGTGCTTTTGACACTATTTCTAGAACCCCAAACTGAGAAATAATATCTAAACATATACTGAAAATGTAAGAGAAGAACTAAATTATTTCTTTGCTATTCCTAGAATGGCCATGCTTGAACTGTATAACCCCATAATTTCGAGTCCCTTTCAAAAAGTTTAGAAAATTTTTACACATTTTTGATCTTGATAATATACTTCAGAGATTTATTTCTTAACTTTGATATGCTTTTCATCCCCAAAAGAAGTTGTCATCACTGTATGTTAATGCAAACATTGTTTCTAGCCTAGACTCTTTTTTTCATACACTCTCGCTCTCTATCTCTCTCTCCGTGTTTTTATAGTTCTTTTATATGAAAAAATTCTGTTTTAGAAATTTAAATGTGGAGGGGAAGGAATGTTTTCATGATACATTCATGTTCGTATGATAAGTATAAAACAGCCTTCTACATGTGGCAACAAAAGTTTGTATTTGATTAAATGAAAATAAAGCTGCAAGAGAGTGGAAAAAATTCAAAGAGAACCAAATGGGTGGGTGGTGTATTGGGTGTTGAAGGCGAAAAGAGAACACAAAAAACAACAATCCACGATGTTGAAATTTTTGAATTAAGAAAAACAAAAATGAAATTAATAATTAAAAAAGTAATTAATCAGTTAATTGATGCCAGTTGCAATAACAAAAGATGCAAAAAGTTTTAGTTAACAGTAAAATATAAAAAGTGTAGAGAGAGGGAGGTAGCATTCATTATTCTCTCTCATAAAAGAACAGAGTTGCTTTTCTTACAACTCAAAATCTATAGTTTTGAAAAATTAAACAGATTTCAATTAACAATTTAAAGATTCTTAGAAAATTTATAGAAAAAACTAAATAATTATTTGTTTATTTATGGACTGGCAAAAGTGGCAATTTATTGAATTTATAGTGCAAATATTTTTGTCTGTTCTTATTTAAGTTTTCTTAAGTTTTTTTGTTAAAAATATCTCTTTAAAATTTCTTATAAATTTTACGAAACGAATAAACAATAAAATGAGGCCATTAAATAAATTATAATTAATGATTTGTGCATCAATTATAGCTACAATTGAATAACAAAATAGAACTTAAAATTGTTTGAAAAATTGCAGCGTAGTATTTTCGTGCAATACGAAATTGCTTTTTCGATAAGTTTGAACAGTGGTGAAAATAACAAGCTGAACAAAAATGCTGCTTTAATCGGGCGTTTCTAAAAATTTAAAATATCAACAGAGAAGAGGCTGAACATTCAAAATAAAATATAGAGATTGTTCAAAAAGTTCCATATTTAATATGTTTGGGATTTTACAAATTCTACGGAATTAAGAGAACAGTCCAAATATATGGTGTTGGACTCTAAAGCGTATACTTTATATATCAATTTCCCGCTTGAATTTGGTTCACACTTTACACCTCCTTGTGCATTTAAATTGTTTGAGAATTTTTTTTCTTTGTCATAACCAAAACAATTACTTGATTAACTCATATTTTAAGATATTTTCCAGCCAGCCGAATATTTAAGGTAATAACTCAAGACAGTGATAATAAGCAAAATTATAAGTTAAACTTGCACACTAATAACTATTTTTTACAATCGGTATAAAATACAAAAAGTACACATATTTTATAACAGCCCTGCATTATTCTTAAAATATTTATTTTGCATACTCCCTCCCTCTCTTCGGCGATAATCATACCAATGCATTAAAACAAAAAAACCTAAAACTCGAGACGCTGAAATAGGACATGCGCTTTAGTAAAAAAAGGAAATAAAATGTCTGCAAATGTACTCATCCAAACACACATAGAAACACCAGCACATATGATCATTAAAATAGGTAAACTTGTTACTGCATTACAGTTTCATAAGCACTTTATAAAAATTAATAAATTATGTTCAATGTTTACTTTGATTAAATTGTCAAAACTGCTTTCTTTACAAAAAAAAGCCTTGTTTTGTATTTTGCTTATAGTTACGAGTACTTACAAGAAAAAGCACAAAAACTTTGCCATTATGTTCTCAAGTGCTGCAAATATTAGGATGGAACTTATTCGATGTCATTTCATGTTTGTTATAAAATTGCAACATAAAATGAATTTTGATTAATTAAAAAACTGACAGTAGATGGATCGGGCGTAGATAAAGAGTGGATAATTGTCCAAAAGCTTCGTGATCAGCAAAATTCCTAGAGGTTTGTAACACAAGCATGCTTTGTTTATTTTTCAGCTTGAAGCCGATACTCGTATATCCATGTGCAATAACTGTGCCTATATTAGTAGCCACTTTAAATGCTTATAGCTTCCAAGGCACTGAACCGATTTTAACAAAATAGAGATTGTGCACATTTGTGAATAAATATCTTCTAAATGATATAAGTTTTGTCAAAATCGCCTGAGCGTAAAAGGTATCTATTTGTGCCTATTAATTATATAGATATTTTTTAATAAGTCATGTTGTATTATGTTGAGAAGGAAAAGCCATGAAATGGTTTCAGCAAGATAACGATCCCAAACATTCAAGTTGGTAAATGATTATTTTCGAGAAAATAAAATAAGATCTATGAAGTGACCAAGTCAATCACCCGACCTCCGCCCCATAGAAAATCTTTGCTGAGATTAAAAGGGAGACTGGGAACACTAACTATTCAGAACAGGACAGATTTGTGGCAAAAAGTTCAGGGAATATAGTATGACAATCCTGTCATAGAATTCCTTCATCTATCCCGAACAGAATATAAAGTTATTAAAAATAATGCTGGACATAGTGGCTACTGATGCAGTAATTCTTTTGTTAATAGTTTCCGAACGAAAAATTCTTAAAATTTCGCAGTAACTATTTTATTGGCATAGTGAATTTCGCATTTTTGTTTCGATTTGTTAACTTTCAACTGTTATTTGTGTTTATTTTGACACCTCTTGCAGTAAAAGAAAATCAGAAATTATCTTTTGCTAACATCTAATCGAAAAACGTGCGTTTTTGACAATTATGCAGATGGTACCTATTTGATTTGCCACAGGTGTACATTGTCCATTCACTCATACATGTTAAAGATACTTAAACTAAATATTCAATTGTACAGATAAACAAAAAAATATTTATTAAAATATTTATACGAATTTTGCAGACACACTTACGCATTGATACACTTACACACACGCACTAAAATAAACAACACCAACAAAAGAAAAATCATTTAACAGCGAATTGTATGATGATTTAGTTTATTTATTTAAAGGAAATGAACTATTTATGAAACAAAAACACTCTTCTAAGACTACTCTGCTATATCTATAGACAACGAAAATAGGACAACAAGGAACAATAAGTGAGCAAAGGAAAATAGCAGCACGCAATGATGACAAAAATGCTGGTATAAAAAATTCATTTATGCAATATATTTCAGAATTGTCAATAAAACTTCATGCAGATTTAAGTTTATAAATTCAACATTTGAATTCTTTTTGAACTTCGAGCTTAAAAAAAAAAGATATCCGGCTGATTTTCGAAATACAAGCTGTCATAAGATCTTGACGTTTTCAGCTCATGGGATATATTCCGGCTATTTTTACGGTGATGTCCGTATCCATTTATGTGTGTGAGTGTGCACTTAAGCGTCTCATACTAAGAATGGCTAAGCCGGTCAGAACCAAATTCGCGACATTCTAAAACACAACAAACACTGACCGCACTTAGATCTTAATTGATTTTAAGAATTTTCGAAAAAAAAATTTGTTTCCAAAATCTAGTCAGCTTAAAATAAAATAAGAAACAACTTCGACTGTCACAAATTCATTTAAAAGTGATTTATCCATTTGAGAGATATCGCTTACAATAAATAAAAAACAAAACCTTTAATTCAATAACTCAAAAGTCCTTGCCGAAATGGATTTTCAGGTTTTATTTTCTTTTTTGGACTTGAAAATTTAATCTTAATCTGTTAAATATTTCGAGAGATATTCTGTTCACAAAGGAAGTATTTCATTATGTTTTTGATCTCAAAAAGCTGGTGTGATAAAAAATTTATAATTTTTTTTTACCGTTTTGGCGTTGAACTTAACGAAAAATTCGAGGGACCTGAATGGTAAAACGTTTGCCATATTTTTTAAAAACGTAATGTTTTGATAGATTTTTAATATGTAATATAAATATGTAGTAGTAGCATTTGTATTTATACAGGCATATACATACACATATGTCATATATTCAAATGTCCTAAATACAAAAAAAATTATCAATGTCAAAATTTATCGTTATTTTTTTCTGTTTTCATTTGTGTTTTACATGTTAAAGCGGACTTTACATTTAAATATTTGACATCCATTTTGTTTTTTATAAAAAAAATCTAAACAGCAAACAGTCAAGTCAGTCAACTAACAATAATTAGAAAATATCTAAAATAAAAACGTGTACATTTGAAGGCTTTGGGGACGGCCAATGTATTGCTCAGATGGCTATTTACAAACCTAAAACTCTTTAGCAGTTCTAGAAGCATCCATACCAGCAGGTGGTGGTTATAACTGGTCAGGCCCAGAAAGAGGCGAATGCTTTATGCATAGAATATCAAGTCATAATGATGAAACAGAACTGCGTTGTAACATAAGTTTCCATACATACTGACATTTTAAGTACATCTGGAGTAGCTGTCTTAAAATATAATTAATTTTATTTCAAGAACGTATTTTGTTGAGCTTCTCGTTTGAAACTTTTTCACATTTTCATTTTACTTCATCGTTTTTATTTTGAACTTTGTTCATCTCTGGCGACGTTTCAGACGAGTTCTTTTTTATCAACTACATTTGCTCGCGTCAGTGAGGTTAACTGCCAGGCCCACGATGTCACTCGTATTCGTACAAAACAAAATTTTAGAATTTGTTTTGCTTTAAATGTAATTGCACGAAAGAACGAATACGTGTGACATCGCGGGCCTGGCAGTAACTTTTATTTTAGTAGCAACTTTAAACGCTTGTAGCTCCCAAAATACTGAACCTATTTTAACAAAATATAGATTGTGCACATTTGTGAATAAATATCTTCAAAAAGATGATAAGTTTTGTCAAAATCGTGTGTATAATATAATCGTAAAAGGGATCTAAAATATGTGTTTGCCTATTAATCATATGGAAGATATTTTTGTAAATTAAAAAATAATAAACAATAACAAGCTTTTTAGCAAGTCAGACACTTTACTGTTTGGTACATTTTGCACACATTTAAAAAATTAATGCCCTCAACTGCATCGTTCACATGCAAAAGTTCGGGGACAGAATCATACAAAATAATCAGTTTTTCAATTATTATTTTGTTTCTTTCAAAAGAATTTTTACGCAAATTTTTTATTCACAATTTCGATGTTCTTCTTTTTATTATCTTTTGCTTTTAAAAACAGCTGATCCCTTTCACAGAACAAGTAATTAAAAAAATATATTTTCTATAGAAAAGAAAGGCAACGAAAAGAAAAAACTAATGGGGCCTTTAGTTGTGTAAAGAACAGAGTCAGTGTTAATTTTAAGCTTTCAGTGTTTATCTTTAGTGAAGACACTTAAATAACTCGTAAATATTCTTATTGGCGAGTAAATAAACAGTGGTGCAAATTAATAAAAATTTGGTATTGATTTATTTTATTTTTAAGCCATTAAAAGCACCTACAGAAAACGTTTAAAGAGGTTAAACAAAACAATTCTAAAAGAAAAATTTTCTGAATCTAATTCTGCCTTTTTTTAGCCGAAATCAATAATGCCGTTTTCTTTTCTAAAAAAAATTTAACATTTCTTTGACTTTTTATTAAAAAAATTCAATTCGAAGTTTTCTTTAGGCAAAAATGTTGACTTCTAAGTGATGATACAATAATTTCTAATAAAATCACTATTTCAAAAAATCTGTGTATTGCAAATTTTCAATAAAAAGGGTAAAAAGTGTTGCAGTTTTTTCTAGAAAAGAAAACGCCATAAGAGTTTATAAATAACACTGGTCTGCAACAAAATCCTCCTTCATAAAATTATGTCATAAATTTGAAGATTTTGATGCTCTGTATATGTTTCCTATGGCCAATTTTTTCTATCACGTCTAGATTTTTCGATATGATTTTTTCCAAAATATCATATATTTAGGTTTTTCAAAAGCCGTTTTACGCGTTATAACATACGAAATAGGATTTTGGTAGTCGTAAGAGAAAGGATGAGAGTGCCGAAAGTGCTTTCTATGGTAGTAGATACGCGCCTGCGCAGTCTACACTGTCACTTTACAACAGTTAGTTGAAAACTTGTCTTTTAATTGTTTACCTTCTATGTCAAATACTTTAGTAAGTTTTGTACTAAATTCATATTATACATATATTTTAAGTATTTTATGTGTAGGTTATCCATTTTTTTATAAAAAATTTTTTAAATTAATTCTATTTAATTTTAGGTTATAAAATGCCGCGCAATTGTAAAAATTCTACAGACTGTTTTTGCTACAATTATGGTGAGTTTACTCTAAAAACACAGCGAAATGCAATAACAGATGTTGTTAAAAAAGCTTCAGCTTTATTTTGGATTCTCTATCGGTGAGAGGGATAAAAGTTTTTTCCCAAAAATTTGCTGTAAAAGTTGTTCAAGAATGTTGAGAGGTTGGCTTGAAGAAAGTCACAAATCCATGCCGTTTACGATGCCAATGCTTTGGAGTGAACCTCAGAATCATACTGATATTTCTATAACTTGTAAATGGAAAATTTGCATTTTTCGTTGTAAAACTTAGAACTTTTTTCATTTTTTTGTAATTTTTGTTACTAAAATAACATCGGTTTTTAATTAAATTGACATTGTATTTAAAATCTATGTGCTGTATTTATTTGCATGTTAAATTCCTTGTTTAGAGCACCAAATATGATCTAATCATTCATGAAAACAATGAGTAGAAAAAAATTTTTTTCTTTGTATGACCAGAACACTCGTTTTGCTGAAGACAAGACATTTATTAAAACCAAAAATCAATTTTAAACCAAATGTTTATAATAAATTTGAATTAAATTATCGTGCTTCAGTTAACATCATTGTTGGGCATCTTACATATCAACATTACAATTCTCTCAAAGATAAACGCTTCGTGAGAACATTAAAATACGAGTATAATGATGAACTGCTTGTATTAACGGATTAAAAGCAACTGTAACAATAAATAATAATAAAGATTTTCTAATAAGGATGTATATTTTTGAATTTAGGTGCGTACTTAGTTTTCACATTAAAAGGCGGTATGAGTTAAAGTTAGTGCTACTGTAAAAATATAACAGCAGCGGTAGGAGTTCAGAGCGGCACACTGTGAAACATTTACGTGATAGCGGTACAATATCTAAAGCTTTTGATGGAATTGAACAGTTTTAAATAAAAACGACTTTTGATTCAGACTAATAAAAGGGATACAAATGTATCATTTCGAGAGCAAATGAGGCGCATCGAATATGCAGGAGTCATGCAACTTCCTTGGCAATATACAGCACTAATTGATACTTATATTAGATCCCCCAATAGCACTGTGCATTACAACAGAATTTCGTTGAATATTGAATATTCATAAAAACTTCTCTCTCCGATAGGCAAGTCCCCTGAATGTTGATTCAAAAATTGAAAAAAAAACAACTCAAAGTTCATTCAAAATTGGCGCTTTTTCATATAAGGACAACTTCCCACCACCCATCGCATCATTACCCAGTCTATTGAATTCTCTTTCTAACAAGAAAGAAGAAAAAAAACACATGCAAACCTGCATAGCAGATTTATCGTGCATAAAAATGAATCAAAAACTTTCAAGGACTCATTTCAAAGGAATGTCAATGACTTATTTATACATATTTGTAATATGAAACGGCATGTGGTATTTGTATTTGTCATTGTCCAATTAATTACTACAATTATTATTACAGATGAAAGTGCATGTTGAAAAACATCATTTTCATATCAATTGCACAGCACTTTAGGTTTTCTTTGTTTTAAAGTAAAAACTAAGTGATGTAATAGATGGACGCAGGACAATTGCAGGAAACTGATAGCACTTCCTTAAAGTCTAGTCAAATAAAACTTGTTACTTATTATAAAAGTATGGAAAAATCCAAAGAAATTTTTAATTGTTCTGGCTTAAGTTCGTTTAGTTTAATTATTTTTAATAAAATACCTTTAATTGGAAGGATTTTGAATTTCCAATAAAAAAATTAACATTAACAAATAAAATTTTTCATTTTTTTAAAATAAATTTGAACGTTTTTAATATAGAAAAATTATTAACTAATTTAAGGTTTAAAATAATTTTGACACTTACCGTTTCGACAAAGACATATTAAATAAACTATAAAGGACATACCTGGAAAAAAGAGATAGAGAAAACAAATCAGTTAAAGGTTTTTTCAGAAAATTAATGAAAATTTTTTTCTAATTAAAGATGATGAGCATTAAATAATAACTTTTACGTAAAAACAAACTATTTTTTTGAGCAGCATAAAGAAGTTCAGAGTTGAAAATATCGATACTAGTTTGATCAGAAACACCAATTTACGATCACTAATATCAATTTTATGTCTTCTATTTTGTAAATAACAAGTTCTAACGCTTTTGCTAAGCTAAATCATAAGCTGAAGACGTTATATCGAATATAAAACGAAACAGACATTGATCACTAGTTTTGAGCATCGCTTTCGAAGCAGTGGGGGCCAAAGTTTTAATTAACCCCTAAAGAACCCCAAAAGGTGACAGAGATTATTACAATTTGACCGGAATGTAAAAAGTTTTCTATTTACTTTATACGCAAAAATATTTGACGAAAAAAAGTTAGCACTAAAGTTTGTGTATTTTATTGCTGACCCTACTTTTAGAGTTCTGTACCACTGTGCACTGAAGTACACAGTTCACAGCACCTAAAACTCGTTTCAATTATTGTTGGAATTAACTCAAACTAATCGCATTGAAAAAATATATTAATATTAATTAAACACGTATTTAATTCTCAATTGCTGAGTCTTAATTAAATTCAGTTTCACAAACAAACAAAAAATAATAATAATAAAAAAAATTAAAAACTAGAACAACTTGTGTAATTTTCCATTGGAATAGAAAAAAAGAGCTAAAGTACAGATATGATAACAACTATGTAAATTGAATTATTCATTAAACATTGTAAAAATTGTTTTCGTAAACACCTTTGGCTTAAAATTATTTTCGATTAAACAACTTGAATTGATTAAATTGTGTTTAAGTGTGATGCCAGCTATTCAGCGGCTGAGTGCTTGCAGTCAGTCAGTTGTCACTGTTAATTGCTGTGATTTTATTGTTTCAAGACATAAGAATAAAATTTAAAATTCAAATTAGACTCATATGAAATTTATTTTAAGTATAGAAACTACAATAAAAAATTAAGTAAAAAATTCAAATAGGAAAAAATTACAATAAGCGAAAAACCAAAAATTAAAAAGATCACTTTAGAAAGATAAAAATCTATTAAAATTTAATTAAACTTAGCACTAAAAAATTTAGTTCTACTCATGTATGAGTTGTATGTATGTTATCCAATCTCAAGTATGAATTGTATGTTGTATAAAGTTTTATGTAATTTTCACTTTTTTATTTTTTATTTGGAATAAGTCGTACTGTTATTAAATTTACTTTGAAGATTACCAAGAATACTTTGGGCGAACTCGTTTAAAAGCTCGTTTTAGAGATAACCCTTTGTTCAATCACATTTAAATTGCTTGGGATTGATTAGAGGTTTGTGTCGTAAGCCAGCACTTGAAGGGTTCGTGCTCAGCACACAACCAAATCCTGCAATAAGTTGTGAATTTTGTTATCGTTCAGTCGCTCCTTTAGACAAAAACCTTTCATCAAACCCATTTAAATCACATTTTTGTTTGGGAATTTTTATTGCGACAATAACAAAAAGAAAATCAAAGCGGTTTTTGTTCTCAATATAAATTTCTAACCAAAAATTTTTATTTAATTTAAAAAAATAGGCAGTTAGAGTTGTGTCGAACTTGTTTTAGACAAACCTTTATTCAAACCTATTTAAGTTGCATGGGATCGAACAAAGGTTTGTGTATATGAATATTGGTTGTTTTGTTATTAGCCAACAAGCTAAAAGTATTACAAACGAATTAATAAAGATATAATAGTATTTAAATACTTGCTATAGGGTACACAACTAAAGGGAATCAAAGGAAAACAAATCAAAAGAGAACATCACAAGCTTGATAACACGCAAATCAGATAAATATTCGTTGTACCACTACATTTTTATGATTTAAGCTTAATGGGAACTAATTTATATGTGTGTACTCATGACTGTCTGTATCGGGCCTGCGGCAACAGAGAAGAAGAGAGTCAAACAAAATATGAGTCAAAACCAACCGCAACAAACACTCCAACTCATGAGTGTGTCATATAGTGAGTGAAAATTAAGTGAGCTTTTTATTTTGTTTGTAATCAAACAAAATTGGTCACGCGAACCGAAACGAAAACAAAGCAATACAAAACAAAAACAAGCAACAACTCTGAGGAGACTCAAATACGGAGCGGACAAAGACGAATGGCGTAATGGAAACAGAAACTAAAAGAAAATAAACAAAAACAAGTTAACAAAAGTAAAAAACACACGGTATTCATCAGTCTTGCACTAGACGGCGTAATAAAAGCGGGTTAAAAAATTTTACTGAGAGGAAAAAGTTATTTAAAAAAAGCAGTGTAAATTTACAAAAGACAAATATTTTCAATCAATATTTAAAAACTTAAAAATTAAGAAGAAAAACTTTTTAATATAAAATTTCGTTTTCTTGTAACAACAAAGAAAACAAAAAAAGTGATTATAAATGATTTTCAACAAAGTATCTGACATTTGTTATACCGACATCTACACGTGGTCTGTCGAACAAAGAGAATTTTCAGCAACAAGTTGTGTGTGACCTTTAAATTGGAAGCGTAGCGTTCAAGTTTGTTGACAACTAGCAAATGTTTACAGATAAATCATATATATTATTAATGGCCTTTTAACAAACCAAACACAACACATCTTTATTATTTATTTGGAAATCTCCTTTAAACGACCTAACTAACTGTGCAGTTGGTTGTGTGCCACAAATTCATTCATTCGTACATTGGCGTTTCAACAAAAGGCAAGGAGAGGAGAAAAGCTTGTTAAAAATAAAAATAAAAAAAATAAAAAAACATTTTCAACCATGACAGAGGTAGCCTGCCTAATGTTCATTTGCCCTTGGCTGGTATTAGTTTTAATCATAATTTATGCCATGACTGTTTTGTAGAATAAAATTAAATTACGTACGACATGGCTAAAATATACAAAAATAACACGTTTCATCGAAAACTGGCTTTGGAATTCTAATTTTTTTCAAACTTAATTGTACAAGCTTAACTTAAGCAACATGTTGTAACACAAATCGTACCTGAAAACAACAATGCAAAACAAAAACAGCAACATTAGTGATATAAAAACAAGTTTATACCAAAACAATATGCAAGAGCCAACAGCAACATATCATACACGAAATAAGTATAAATCAACAGAATAGATGGTTTAAAAATTCCTAAATCCAAAGAAGATTCTAAGGTTTAAGTAATTTGTTTATAAACTGGTACCTGAATTAAAATCAAATAAAAAAAATTAAGCAACATCAGCAGCAATACGATGGTATACAAATTACAAATGCAAGCATAACATTTTTATTAACTGAAAACTTCAATGAATTTTTGATTAAAAACCCCGCCTTGTTTTATTAAAAACAATGTAGCAAAACATATTGACTTCCAGCTAATTGGGTAAAGAATATGATTAGAAAAACTTCAAAAAGTGTTGCAAAAAATGCTATGTATTGCGCAAATTATTAATTCAACTTAGCAGAAAATGAAGCCAAAGATCAACGTATAACTTAATGTAACATTAAGGCGCTCCTTATTACTCTATGCAGATATTCAGAAATACTTTATACCTATTTAAAAATACATTGAAGCATTCAACATACATCACAGATACCATACGGTTGAGAGATAAGAAAAATGCTAACAAAGATGATCAAAGCTGGCCAACAATGATGAAAAACATTTCTGCTAAACACACGCTGTATGTATGCATGTACATAGAAGGATCAATCGTTCTGCAGCAGGGTTAAAAAAGCAAAAAAAACATGGTAGTCAATATATATAACTGCATTAATTAGTTAAAAAAAATCAGTAAACAATAATATTTAAACGAGTTCTATTTACATAATCATGAAGATTCATCACATGATCAACACCATAAAAAAAATTTCCAGAAATGTTTTTCCTTCAATGTTAATCCTTGAAATAAATATTAACTAAAATTGAATGGACAAATAGAAGAAAAAAATTTATTTTCCCAAAATATGTGTTTTTAATTTTAAACTCATATGTATGTACATATATGTATTCTGAAGTAAAATTTTCAACAATTTGTTGTTTGTATGTTGTAAAGTATGTAAAATTTGGATATTTAAGTACACTCTTATTTAAAAAAATTTGCTACTACTTTTAGCAAAATTTTCAAAAACTTGCCATTTTTACTAATTTTTTTTTTAAATTTATTACTTAAGAATTTTTAAAAAATTTGCGGTATATTTGAAAAACTTTGTTATTTGTAGTAATTTTTGTAATAAAAATATTGTTATTTGTATTAAATTTTTAAAAAATTTATTATTTATGGCAATATTTTAAAACTTTTGTTATTAAAAGTAAATTTGTAATAAATTTGCTTCTTATAGTAACTTTTTCGGAAAAAAAATTAATTTTGAATGAATTTTTTAAAAATGTATATTTAAAAACAATTTGCTATTAATAGTAATATTTTAATTATTTGATGTTTATAGTTTATTAAAAAAATTCTATTTACAGTAACTTTTTTCTAAAATGTGCTTTCTATAGTAGCTTTTTTTATATTTTAGCATCTTGCAGTAAATTTTTCCTAAAGTTACTATTTATAGTAAATTAAAAAAAAAATTCTTTTAATTTCTTTTAAAAATTAAATTGATGTGAAGTATATTTTTTATATTTATGATGAAAGTTAAAACAAATTCACTTTTTTAACTAAAGTTTAAAAAAAATTGCTATTTACAATAGTTTTTTAGAAATTTTGCTTTTTATGGTAAATTTTAATTATTTAATTTAAAAAAATCTGTCAACAATAATTTGATATTTATAGTAAATTTTGTGAAAATTTACTTTTTATAGTTAATTTGTTAACTTTGCTACTTGTAGTACATTTTTATAAAATTTTCTACTTTTCAAAATTGCTGTGTATAGAATTTTTTTTTAAATTGCTAATTATAGTAAATTTGTTATAATTAGCAATTTATATTAAAGTTTTTGAAATATACATATATGTATGTATATCGTTAGCTGAAATGTAAGACCCGGTTTACGTATAAGCAAAAAAATGTAAATCACAGTTTTTATGATTTATAGTGTTTTATGTCACAATAATAGTACACAGTAAATAATAAAACCCCGATCTCGTATTTTTTGTGAGTTACGTGGTTTTGCATTTCAGCTAACGATATGTTATATGTAAATTAAATTTTCTATTTTACTTTTGCTGCGGTTTTTGTAAGGTGGATTTTTTAATTAAAATGAAGTAAAATCAAGAACATTTTAGTGACGTATATTCTTTTTTTTTATACAAATAAGTTTAAATTATTAAATAAGTTTATGGAATATTATATATTCTTAATAATGTTAAAAAGATTCCTTCCTTTGTGTTAAAATAAACAAACAATATTTTTTTCATAAAAATTGTGATTTTTTATATTAATAAGAAACAGTGTAAATGCAAATTTCAATAAAATTATTATCAAACATATAAATAGTATATAAAGAATCTTTTCATAAAAAAAACCTCAATAAATCGTGAGGGTCAGCCTGTGATTCAGAAATACAATATAATTCTGTCTACAGTTTTTCTTTTGGAAAATCACGCACTTGAATACAGTATTGAAAAAAAGAAAATAACAATTATTTTATTGCGTTTCAATTGAAAATTCTTTCTGCTTTATAAGAATGCAAAACAATAAGTTCTTTAGCGAAAGTATCGGTGGTTTCAATCTTTTTATGGAGGATTTTTGAGGATTCAAATCGAATATTTGTTTGCAATATTTAAGCTAAAATATAACAAAATAAGTGGATTTTTATTATTTCTTTCGATATTTTGTTTATGACATCACTTTCACCGTACGAGTATATTATTTTAATATAAACAAATTTAGTATCGTTTTCTTTTATGCAAAAAATTAACTTTCATTCTATAGCAATTGTTAAATGAATTCGATGAGTAAGATAATAAATAAATAGGTGCGAGCGTTAATGAATATTTGAATGACTAAATTAGCGTATTAAAACCAAACAATGTGGTGTCTATGTGTACATTAAAATGTATCTGGAATAATTATTTTTTTTTTCTGTTTGTCTGGCGTATATCTTGTATCTTTGCGAATGCGAATTTTTATAATCATTTCTTTTATTTTGCTTTCTTTAATTTTTTTTTATTTTTTTGTTTTCATAAACAGGAAGTAAGTAGAATTTCGAATAACAAAAAATAACAGATTTTTGCTTATACGAATATTATAAACGCTTCACCACTTTTGACCATTATATTATTACGTAATCTAATAAAATTCAATTAAATGCTAAAACTAAATTGATTTTATCACGTCATCTTCTAATATTTATTGTTAATCAGCAAAATTTTGTGAGAAACATGGAAAAGAAATATTTATTACAGCTAACTATAACATTACTATCAAAATTTCATATATAGAAAACTGTGGGAAACTAAAACTATCGAGTTTTTGAAAATTAGTTATTTATAACAAAGGTCTGAAAAAATTTTATATTTCGTCAAGTCGATGTATAACATTTTTTTTTTAAATTTGCTATTTAAAGTATATTTTTCGAAATTTTATGTTTTTATAATTTTTTTTTTTTTGGCTTTTCAACAGTGTTGGCAAAAACCCGGGGTTTTTAATAAAAACCCACCAAGTGGATTTTTGGTTGGGTTTTATAGGGTTTAAATTAAACTATGTATACTTAGTCTATAGATTTATTATATTTTTTCATTGAGATACACTTTTGCATAAGTTTGGACATTTAGTCAAAAATAGGGGACTATTCCAGTTGTCCAGTACCAAAAAATTTGGGCTTGTCTACCCGTTGTCGAAAACAACTGACTACTATTGAAAGGCTCATGTTAGAGAACAGACATAGACTGTTTTCGAGAGCGAGTAGACAAGCCCCAATTTGTTGGTATTGTATTGACGTGTTGACAAGTGGAATAAGGGTGAATATAAATATTTAAAATTGTTTTAATTTGGAACGATTTTCGTCGGATGAAAATATACATCACTCAATAAAAAATTATATAGAGACAGAAAGAAAACCAACGATTTCTATAAATTACAACAAGCGTCAAAAAATCGTTGATCGAACAATCGTATAAACCATTTCCGTAACGAATGTGAAAAGTTTTCCGTACAATTACACATTTAGCAGTTAATAATTTTTGATGTCATTTTATGCAATCGATCTAAACAGCTGAATGCACTAATTCAGATACAAAATATTATTCAGCTCTGTTGTCAAACTCCCAAGTGTGTATATTTATCTTTAATGTTTTTCTTGTTAATAAAAAGTGAAAATTGTATACTATCTTGTCCTAGTAAATTTGTATATTTCATTTAAAAGCCCCCAACTGAGTGGAGTGTTTTTTAAATAAAATACCCAATAAAATCCAGCCAACACTGCTTTTCAAATAGATTCTTCAGTACTTTGCAACATTGTAAGAAATTCGTTATTAAAATCATATTTTCCAAACATTCCAAATTAAAATAAAATTTTCAAACATTTCCTAATTATATCAGTTTTTTAAAAACTTGAAATTTGTTATATTTAATCAACATTTGCTATTATTTGTTTTTCATAAAGTTGGATTTTTTAATTATCATTTAATACGAAATTCTATTAATTTTGGGAAAAAGTGCGATTAAAAATTTAAAATACTAAAGCTTTAGCAATTCCCATAAAAAGCACCAGTTATTAACTTGACAGCAACCGGTCACAAAAATATTGTATGGCATCATTCCATACTAAATGTATAGCTGTTGTTGTTTTTACATTTTCTACAACCCTCTTACAACTACAATTAGAGTTGAAAAAAGTGAGCCTATGTAGTAATGGTAAAGTAAGAAAAAAACAATTTGTAGATTTATCGAGTTCTTATTAAAACTTTGCTACTGTTTAAACTTTTCTTTTGTTTTAATGAAGGTATAATATAATATCTTCAGTTGTTCTAGGAAGTATTTAGATAAAGTCCCCTAATGATCTGCATTAGCAACTTGGTTTTAATAAAACTATTAATATTTTACTAAATATGTAAAATATTAATTTTGGGAAAACATTTTTGCTATTTAATATGAATTTTTGGAACATTAGATTTTTTTGTTAAATTTTTTAAAAACCTGCTATTTGCAGTAAATTTTTCAACATTTGCTATTCAATATATATTTTTATTGAAATTGCTATTATAGAAGATATTATTTTCAAATTTACTTCCTTAAGCACCTTTTTTGAATGGTTTCCGATATTTCGAAATTGCTGCTGAACTTTGGGAAAACTTTTTGATTTTATAATAAAATCAATAAAAAATTTACTAATTATGTTAATTTCATTCTAGACAATCTGCTTTTTAAAAAACTTAGATATTTGTATAATTTTTTAATTTTGCTATTTTAGTTTATTTGCTGTTTAGGGAAGGAAGAGTTTGAAAATTCGTTACGGAATTTGTAATTTATAATAAAATTTTGTGTCTGGTAGTAATTAAGAAAATAAATAATTGTAATAAATTTCTCGAAAATTTTCCTTTTCAGATAATTTTTGGAAATATTGCTACTAAAATTAAACTAAACTTAGAACAACTATTTTCGAAAAATATAACGAATTCTTTTTTTTTTTTTTTTTGCTATTTTAGTCTATTTTTAAAAACCTACTTTTCATAGTAAAATATTCAAAGCCAAATGCTATTGAATATATATTAGCTATTTGTAGTAAATATGACATGAAATTGCTATTATGTATAGTAAATTTTTTACAGACCGAAACCGAATTTAGTTAGATTTTTCGGGCAAACCCGAACTCCTAGCCAAGCTTTTGTTGTGTATTGAATAAAAAATATTTTAATTTTTTGCGATTTATTTATTTAATAAAAAATAATTAAAATACATAAAAATCTTTTATGGTGACAGCTTTGTATTTTAAACTTTTAAATTTTTGGTTATCTTTGATGATATACAAGTACAAACAAATTGTTTGTACATAATTTATACAAAGTTCGGCGTCCGCCAAAGATATTACCGAACGCCGCACATCAACCGAACATAGCTTTTGGATAAACTCCGACAGCGAGCCCGAACGTTCGATTGGACTCAAAAACTTTTTGGAAAACTTCTTTTAAATAAGATTTGCTATTTTAAGTCATTTTCTTGACAATCAGCTTATTATAATCAGGTTATAGTAAAGTTCTTGAAAAAATGCTATTTAAAATTTGAAATAAATTTTTCGCTTGTTTAAAATTTACTAGTGTATTCAGCGGTCGACTCAATCGACCGAATTCTAGAAATTAATTTTAAACATTTACATAAATACATACGATAAAATACAAAAACAAAAACCACTCTAAATAAACAACTTAAAACTCTGTCTCATTTCTATGCAAAAGCAAATTGGACAAACACAAAGATTGTGCACATCTATGCAAAAACCCGTTTAAAAACATATACATCTCTCCAAAATCGGTTCAGTATTGCAACCGTAAAAGGGATCTAAAAAACATGTTTAATAGAGATAGATAGATAGTAGTTTTCTTTTTTAATTTTAAGTTAATTTATTTAAAAGCATATCTTATATTTATACCATAAATTTCAAAATTTTGTTTTAGCTGCTAAAAATCTTTTTCTCAGAAACTTGCTATTTTTTAGAAAATTAAATAAAAATTTGCTACTGTTTTAAATAACTTGCTATTGTGTAAAATGTTTTTAAAATTTGCTACTTCTTGCAACTCTTTCGATTACATTCGAAAACTGGCAATTTTAATTGAACTTGCCAAAGGCATTATTTAGAAAACATTTTTCAAACATTTGCTATTGAGACTAACATTTTTAAATACTTGCTTGCTATTATAGCATATTTTACAATGTTGTGCTATTTTTGTTAAACTTTCGAAATTTGACTAATTTATGTATATATTTTTTTTTAAACAACTCTTTCAAAAATATGCTTCTTAAATAGTTTTCCAGCATTTGCTACTTTTAATAACTTAAAAAAGTGGAATTTATGAGGCTCAATGTAGAAATATAAATGTATCAACTTCTATTTTAAAACTATTGTGTCTTTAAAAAAATAGTGAAGTGTCTTAGAAATCCCATTAAATCCAATTTGTGTTATTAAAAGTTCATGGACCTGAATATAATAATTTTTATATTTCTTTCTTGTTATAAATAGAAAAATAGAACTTGGTGACCCAGTAAACTGTACGTGTGGTACCATGCAACATACGCTGATTTGCAGCCCCCTCACATTGTATTGCAAAAGGAACTATGAATGTATATTTTTTCCGCCACAAGCCAAATAATGTTCAGTACAAAAGTTACCTAAGCGTGTAACTTGAGTTGCCTTTTTTTTAATGCGAAAAAATAACAAGATAGATTTCCTACAAAAAGAACGGCAGACATGGGATAAAAGGGCTTAAACATTCAACTGAACTCTCATATCCACATGCAAGCACAAATGTCGTATGTTTGTTCTAGTGTACGCAAACAGGAAATGCAACAACATTTTTATGTTAACAACATCGACGAGGACGACAGTAGGAAGATTATAAAAACTCGTTTTTTTCTGCTTTTTTAGGTTATCATTTTAAATTAAGTCTGAACAAAGCAACACACACACACAAATAAATTGTATTTTTAGGTGACTTTTGTTGTTACAAATTAGTTGTTTGCTTTTAGGCGTTTAAGGAAGAATTTGAGGAAATGAGAATTTGTGCAATTTAAAAACCGGAAATGGTGTAAAAGGGTCTGTAAATTGTTACATATTTGCTTGGTTGCACATGTTGTGTTTACTGTTGGTTTAACCTAGATGTGAAGTTTAAAGATAACTAATAACAAATAAATACAAAAAATAAATCAATAAATAAACCGAATGGAATGTCATTGGCTTTATGTTTAATTCTATATATATTGTCTTAAACAATAGATTATTGATAAACAAAATTTTCAACATCGTCTGCAAGTATTTTGAAATAAAACAAAATTGATTTATATTTTTATTTTCAATTTAACCTTCAGTTTTTTAATTATTCATTTTTTCTTATTTTTATATTAATTTTTTATTTTGTTGGAAGTCTGGTTTCTTTTGTTGCTTCTCATGTTCATGATTTTTTCTTTTCATGAATTACCTAAATTACATGACATCTTTAAACATTTTGTTCAAGATTTTTTTTCCTCTATTTAACACATATTTTTTTCACTAAAAATTTGTAATAGGAAGTTTCTAGTTTAATGTTTCAAAAAACTAGTTTTCATTTGAAGTTTAAAATTTTTTTCTTAATGCCTCAAAACTAAAATGCATGGTCAAAATGTGGAATTTTAAGTAAATTATATTTTTAACAAAAAAAAAATAATAAAAAAAATTTTAAATTGTATATTTTCATTGCGACTTTCACTTTAAATAGTTTTATGTTTAAATTTTTATATAATACATGATGCTTTCTTTAGTTTAATAACTATTTGTAAAGCTATGATTTCTGGAACATTAAAATGAAGCAAAACTCTCTGCGGTAATTATGGGAAAATAATTTAGAGAAGTTTTTTCTTAGAAAAATCTTGTATTTTGTATATTACAATATATATTTATAAATACAAGGTTTATTTATTTTCCTTTTAAGAGAATAATACTATCCTAATTACAATAGCTATGAAGTAGTTACATTAACCTGAGTAACTAATTCAAATAAAATGTACATTAATGCAACGAAACAAAGCATGATTCCCTAAATATTTCACATATTTAGCATATTGTGAATTCGAGGAAAATCTATCCAGAAATATATCCAGAGACACAGATCCGCTTGTTTACTGACGCGATGACATCTTATACCCGAAATTGAAGAAAATGCCGCAGAAGTACTTAAGTTTAGATATGAATTATGTCATATATTAGACTATTTTCCATGCAGGTCTCACTTAAACAATGCGCCAGGTTAAATTGGGAAATTTTTATTGCAGAACATTTGTATTTCTTTACACAAGTAGAAAAAAACCGAATTTGAAGAGTACATGCATAAGTGTACTCCTCTCCCTCCCTTCTGGACGACAAAGTAAGAATTGCAGCGACAAAAGTTGTACATTGCAAACGGGAATAGATTTGCGAAATCGTTTTACTGTGGAAAATTTGAGAATGCTTTATTTTTTTTAAGCAACAATATTATTAATATTAATTACTCTAGTTATGTTTTGTTAATTAATTTTACCTTGAATTCAAAATCAATACTCGTATCGGCAAAAACGAGTATCGGTACAATTTTTGCATTAGAATAACTAAACGCTAAATTAAATTAGACTGTTTGTTATTGAATACATGATATTTTTATGTATATAGATAAGAAACATACGTATATCATTTCGGTACATACACCGGGTGTCCCCAATAAGCCTCTCGCTCGTCTCGCTTATTTATTTTTATTTTTAAATTTGGTTTGAATGCTCTCATTGTTTTGTCTATCTGCTGTTTGCTTTGAAGTCGGTATTTTAATCAAGTTTATTTTTTTTTGCAAATAGTCTTTCATTAGTTAAAAGTTGAAATTTGTATTTCTCGCATCATAATCTTTCTAGGAAAAATTAATATTATTTTTTAATCATTGTTTGTGGAAGTCTATCAAAATCTATGTATATAAATAAAACCAACTAATAATTTATTTCCAAAGTTTCTTTCATTACACTTTTATTGCGATTTTTTTAAAATTAATTATTTCATATTTATTTTTATTGAAATATTTCCGCCATCAATCAATGTCAATAAATAATTATGGCTTTTGCATGAGTTTGACTGGTCATGAAATATTTTATCATTAGAAAACGCTAAAAACTATTCATTAAAACTTTATTGTAATTTTAAAAAGAATATCTCTTTTATAGAAAAAAAAACATGTCAAGCACTAAGTAGAGATTTTGGTAAGAGAAATATACTGGTCTCTTGTATATACTGGAACTATATTTTTTTCTTATAAAAAAAACTTCTGATACAAAAAATTCACATGCCTTAAGGCGTCATTTAAAGACTTGTTTAACACACTAAACTAATCAAGCAAATAGTTTTTTGCCGCTCCTAAAAGTATGCCCAACAATTGATTTAATGACTTCATTCACTGTCCTAGTCGCGTGGGGTACATAAGGACGCCTTGGTGTACCTGATGATTGCTTACAGTAGAATATCACAAAATCGAAACGTCCATTTCAATGTATTGGACGCTCTGCAATTAGAACCAAAGTTCTAATTTTTTTATTTTCATTTTTACTAGAAAATATTTTTTTCTATGATTTTGAACGAAGTAGGCGAAAAACCAAACGCTCTAAAATTAGAACAGAGGATTCTAATTTCTGGATTTTTTTTTTGTATTTTGACTACAAATTATTATTTTTTCGCTCGCTAAAGTAAAAATCAAAAGGAGAATCACCGAATTATTCGTGTACAAATTTGTGTCAGTTGATGACTGAAGGTCAAATTGGAGTGTTCATATGTGTGAAGGCATCAATAATGTTATAAAATGGTGCAAAACTAGTGATATATTTTCCAGTAAGCTCATGTCTAACCTTTTTGACTAATGTAACGATATCGTTGTATCAAGTTTAAATAAGTAAAAAAAAAACCAAACAAATTACTAACTTTATGATAAAAAACTAATTAAAAAAGTATTAATTAAAAAACTGTTTTGTCTTAAAATAAAGCTTACATAACAAGTTTTATAATAATTTCAGAAATACGAACTTTTCAGAAATTCGAACTGCCCGGTGCACAAAGTAGTTCTAATTTGTGAGATTCTACTGTATTACGGATTGAGCCAATTCAAAACAGTTTTCTTTACATTTTACTTTGCATTTGCCCTGAATAATAAGCAATCAATGTTTTTTCCAAACTAGACATCATGTCGCCGCGATACCTCAACATTTCATTTGAAGGGTTTTTACTCTAAAACATCTCTCTCAACGTATTTTTGTTTATGTCGTTTTGTTTATCATTTAAATTTTGTTTTCTATTTATTTTATTTTTAATTCATGTGTCATCAGTATTTAATTCTGCGTTTTAAGTATTTTTTATTGTTTTGTTCCTTGTTTTTCTATCTTTATTTTTTATTTTTTGCTTAAGGTGAGTTACCTTTAATATATCTTTATTGACGAAACAAGAATTACAAGCTCACGTTGAACAGAAATATCAATGATACAGAAATATTACCTTCTAACCACAATGTTGTTCACAGTCAGCACAGACAATCAGTCAGTCATAAATACTTAAAAAGCAGACAATTGAAAGAGTTAAAACTAAATATGAGGAAAGTTCATGGCAGCGATTAAATATGTGCGCGATCGGTTCTCAATACTTTGATGTGTAGGAACAATACAAAGCAGGTCTGATTCAGATTCTAAGACTGTATGATGAGCAGCTTTAATGTCTAACTAGATGCCGAATCTGTTACCACAGGAATCAGTACAACAGTATTTGTTCTGCTGAAAATTGGGAGCATGAGATGTAGCGGATCGATCTACAGACTCACGGGAATCCACGTAGGTGTTCTCATGAAATCCGGGAATTTTTTACCGATACCCGCCAACTATTTGTATTTGAGAATTATATTTACTTCAAAGATGAGTTTATCTGAGATGTATTCCAAAATTTTATCGAAATTGAAATAAACAATTCTGGGAAAAAACCCCGAATTCACTATAAAGAGTCAATCGAACAGATTACAAAATGGATGCAATCATGGGTGCGAGTTACAATTTCTAGTTTATATTCCAAGCATTCCATTTTTCAAATAAAAAAAATTTAAAAATCAGATTGGCCGAGCTGTGCGATAATCAATGTTTCGGGCGGCCACTTCATCTTCATCTGATTTCCACTTTAATTTCTATGCAAGGAAGTACTTAACAAAATGTTTTCCTAAATCGGTCTAAAAATGGAGGAGTTATGCGATTTTCTCAAAAAAAGTTATGGGATGTAACTGCAAGGAAACTCTTTCAAACAAAAAAATAATTTTGAAAATCGGTTCGGAAATGACAAGTGTTCTTTCTGTGTGTACTGTGGAAAAGACGTCTTAGTTAAAAATTATCACTTGATCAAAAATGCTTTAATTAATGAAATAATGATTTACAAAAATGTCTTTGAATTAAAAAAATTTACAACCTCTTGGAAATCAAAATGAAAGAATTTAATTCTTTCAAGTAACTGCTGCTGTTGTGGCTTTTATGGGTTCATTTGCTTTCGGTTTATGTTTATCTATTTTTTTTTAACGTTTCATATCGTATCAAGTGGCAAAAAAAAAACAAACAACAAGAATAAACTGTTTCTAGGAGACATAAAAAATTCGTTGTGCTACAAATCATCTAAAATAGAATGCTCGCGTAATTCCAGTGTACGTGGGTTCGTGTTAGAACGTATAAACACAACAATGTATCACAGAGTAACTATAGAAACCTTATAACAACAAAAAGTAGCAGCTAATTTTTCTCTTAGTACAGCAAAGCAGGGCACTACAATTCTTAAAGAAAAATAAAAATTAAAAAAAAACGACAAATGCCACTCATCAAAAAAAAAACCGTAAACTGAAAAGAAAACTTGTGACCCAATGAAATTCGTTTCTAAGGTTTTCTTTCATTTTACTACTTTGTCGAATTTTCATGGTATTTTAATCATAATTTCTTGGAATTTTGTCACTAAACGAAAAAAAAATAAAACCTTTTTAAGCGTAAATTGCTTTAATCGTTAATTAAGCAAAAATTGGTATTTATATTGCTTCCAAAAACAGTGAAATATACAAAAGTGAGCAAAATATTTACAACTGACATAAACTGTGTAAGAGCTGGTTTCGACTCTTAAATTTGATTATTTACAATAAACTTACATTTAGGCACTGTTCACGTATTACGCAACGCCATTGTAATACGAAAAACTGCCCGCGTTCACGAAACACAGCGCTAACGATGCCGATCACAACAATCATGATAATAAAACTTAATCAGATTACAAAATATAAGAAAAAACGAATACGAGGGCTATTTGATACTTCCGCGTATTTTTATATTTCCAAAGCACTAATCTTAAATCCAACACTGGTCCTTTTAAATGTTATCTATTACTAGACTATTGTTGAATTTTGACGATGAATAAATTCTTGTTGTTCGAGAAACACAGGACACTGCGACTGAAGATCTATTGCATCCCTTGCCAGGTGCTAGAGAACCTCAACTAGACCTGTTGACAGTTCCCAATCCTCCATCTAATTGGGTATATCTTCTGTTTTCTCAGTCTGCAATGGCCTGTGAGGAAGTCTGTGAGCATTCTCAAATTGTTTTTACTTAGGGACATGAGAGCTGAGAAACGGGTTTGGTAACACGTTCCAATCATTAGTTTTGCATGCCAGGAATATTGTACCAGTGATGTTCCCTGGTGCTTCTAGTCACCATTGATATATCTTCCCAGATTTTATTTAATCCAAACCCACCAACGGTTCTGGTTCGACCATGGGCTTACTAGCCCCTTACCTGGCCATTTTGTCTGCGTTTTCGTTTCGTGCCACCCCGGCGTGCCCAGGAACCCAGCAGAGTGTGACCTTACTCGTCCTGCTTAACTGATTAATCTTGCTGCGACATTCCCAAGCCACCTTAGAGGTAAACTCGTATGAGCTGAGTGCCTTGATAGCAGCCTGGCTATCCGAGAAGATTGCTATTTCACATCCTCGGTAGCCCCCGTCAAGATTAAATTGTGCACATCTTTCAATGACATAAATCTCCGATTGAAAAATGGTAGATTTCCCCAAGGACTCGTAGTAGTTAATCGTCGGTCCTACAACTCCCACGCCAGAGCCTATCCGCGTTCTGGAGTCATCAGTGTACCACCTGATAGTGCTCGTTCCAAAGGAATATCGAGGTGACAATTCCCCGATAATTTTGGAGGAAGCTGCGTCTATTAGTTTGCTTTTGACAGCCATTGAAAATACACAACCTCGTTAATTTTAACGAAAATGGAAAAAAGTGAATTTTGTGTGCAGATTAAAAATAATTTTTTACGAAAAATTCCGTAATATAAACCAAATACTATGGGGGCTCTGCACCATCAATTTCAATGGTTGAAAACTGGTTTACTGCGTTTCGTTGGTTGCGATCGTACCAGCACAAATGACGGCAAACGTTCAGCTCGCTCAAAATAGCTTGTCACGCCAGAAAGAGTCGATAAAATCCATGAAATGGTACTGGACGATCGAAGAATGAAAGTGCATGAGCTGTCTGAGGCTGTAGGCATCTCAACCTAGCGAGTACATCACATTTTGCATGAATATTTGGATATGAAAAGCCATCCGCGCGATGGGTGCCGGGAATGCAACCATACGACTGTTTTAAAGGAGTGTTTGGCGAAGTTCAAGCACAGACAGAACGAGTTTTTGCGCCGTTTTGTAACTGTGGACGAAACATGGAAACTTCCATCATAGTCTCCTGATTCAACACCTTCTTTTCAAATGTGAAAAAATGTCTGGGTGCTAAGAAATTTGGATCGAACGAAGATCTTGTCATCGACACAAACTCCCTCTTTAAGGGTGCTGATAAATCTTATTTTATTATTTTTTGTAGGGAATAATAAAAAATAGAAAGACGCTGAACTAAATGTATCGAGCTTAAAGGAGACTATGTTGACAAATAAAACGCTTTTTTGCGGAAAAAAAATTTTATTTTATGCAAAAAGTCACGGAATTATCAAACTGCCTTCGTAATTCAGAAAATCAAACTATTGGCCACACTGTTGGAGTACCCATTCTATAAACTACTGGGTATCAAAGTCCAATACATCGGATATTAAAAATCATTTAGAGTCTACAACTCTTGCATGTACAAAACGACTACAAATGTTAGTTTTTAATATAAAAAGTTTACAAGACAAAAAAAATTCACTTTTTAAACTTTGGTGGCTCAAAAATAGTTGACTTTGAATTTCGAAATTACTGTTTCTCAGCTGAACTTTAAAATTAATTTTTTCGCAAATGTTTTCGGCAAATATCGTAGCAAAAATCTGGGGAAGGGCTAAAAATTTGTTCATATTTATTAATAAGATTTAATATGTTTCCATATTTTTTAATTGGTTTGTTTTCTATCTCAAAGCAATGACTGCATTTTTGTTGTACTTCTCAACATTGAAATTTATATTTTTCTATCTAGTTATTATTTGCTTGTAATTATTATTTAATATGTTTCTCTACACAACAATTTATTTCCCATTATTAAAATGGTTTAAAGCGCTTTTTTGTAAATACAACTGGTATTCTCATGAAATTGTTTACAATGAATTCTTATTTCGAAGAATTAGAAATATTTATATTTTTTCCATTTCTTTCTGGCTGCAGTTTTTTTTTATTATTACGAACAGTTTTATTGCAAGACGTGTTGCAATATTTGAATTTCTGTTATAATGGTTTTCAGTAAAAACTACCTAGATATAAAGTGGAAGCTCTACTAAAGGGCAGCTCCCATAGACGAAAGAATTTCATAATGCCAAGCTTTTGTTTTTATGTGGAGAAACGATCATGGATACGGCACAATGAGTACTTTGTTGACGGCCACTAAATCAGCTTGATTTGATTAAAGTACGCCTTTTCAATGGAATTCGAGGATATTCTGGAGTTTTTTTTTAATTGTAAGGTTTTTTAATTCTATTTAATTTAGTTTTGTCACCACACAACACAAAAAGCTCAATAAAAAAGAAGCAAAAAACAGATATTCAACGCACGTTAAAAGTTGCCAAACTTGAGTACTTTGCGTTGAGGGAGACGTACGGAATGTGACAAAGCTCATAAAAAAACCTGTATTTCAACTTAGTTGTCAGTTGAAAAAAGCAACGTATAACGTACGATGGATCGATCCTATGTGCCTCGGCATTTAGCCGCAAACGGAAACTTTCACTGTATACATAATAATAAGATAATTTCGAATGTTAAAATTTATAGTTTATAAAAAACTTTTGTTTGTTGAGGGTTTTTAGCTAGTCTATATACATGCATTTCATTGGTGCTAAAGCCAAATCATCAGTAGACCTTAAACCTAATTTTTAAATGTTTCAAACCTCTTTACTTATACAAAAACTCTTAAAAACTCAATGAGAGTTATAAAAATTACAATAGTATAAGCATAGTAGGCTTTGAAACTTATTCAAAAATCCCAACAAACAAATTATTATATTCGATATGAATCTATTTTATTTTCTTTACAACCTTTATTTATTGATTTGGCTTTAGCACCAATGAAATGCATGTATATAGACTAGCTAAAAACCCTCAACAAACAAGTTTTTTAAATCTTTGAAAAAAGATATCGAGGCAATCTCGATTAATATAAATTTAATTTATAGTTTATTTCAGATTTTTTTTTAATTTATTGACAAAAAGTGTATTTTGCCATTTTCTTTCTTCTCTTGTGTCAGGAGAAATCTTAATTCACTGTGCTGGAAAATACACAAAATTTATATTTTTTAATGCCGAATAATCACATGATGAGCTGTGCCCAGCACCAATACAAGCTATACGCAAAGTTCACATGGTTACAAACAAAGTGACTCTTGACTCAAGGATGCCGGCACTTGTCTAATTAAAAAGTTACAATAATTTAAACGAGAGCCATGTTCGTTTTCGACTTGCGTTTTTAACAAAGTCTCAAAATTTATTATTCTTTAAGTAGAATTGTCAAACCGGTTTTATAATTATTCGATATTTTCAAAATTTC
The DNA here is from genome assembly GCA_956483585.1 of Gymnocheta viridis. Classification (NCBI taxonomy): domain Eukaryota; kingdom Metazoa; phylum Arthropoda; class Insecta; order Diptera; family Tachinidae; genus Gymnocheta; species Gymnocheta viridis. The sequence continues at coordinate 44,149,274 of OY101440.1, read as the reverse complement.
CGATTTATTTAAACTTGCTTTTATAAAAGGACGGTTTTCAAGTTACTGGACAAAGCGAAGTTTTTGTCTCGCATTATTCTAGAAAACCGAATATTGTTGTCCAAAAAATACATAAATCAGGGAATATTTTTAAAATTCAATTTCTTCTGAAATAAATACTTTTTCTTTTTTAAAATTCTATATACTGTTATATAAAACGTTATTATATAACATGAAAACTTAAGTAAATAACTAAAACTGTGTAAATTTTAATAAATTAAAAAAAAACTAAAAAATTTCTTAATCAGACAATAAACGACCAGGTTTGTTATCATTTCATGTTGAATGTCATTAAGGCAATTTAATAAGAAAATGCATCAGCGAATTCAAGTCAATTTGCTCTCTCCTTGTTTGATAATCCATACAAAGTTATTGTGTATTTTTTGTATATGGTGCATGACAATCATAGAAAAGACGATGAATTTGATCAGCTGAGCTTTTGAATGTGTTTGGTATAAATAACACATATTTAAGGGTCCAACGTACTCGGAATTGGATTTGAAAAGACGACAAAAAATAAACTTAAAACCGATAACATTGAAACTCATTGCACAAAAGTATTTTTTCGTCGTCTTTTCATAACAAAATCCGACTAGAACCCTGATTGATACACAACCTTTCCATTGCTTTGAAATTACATATGTTATAATTAATTTTGAAAGGACAGAAGTGTACCAGTTTAAAAAAAAAAGTCGAATGATAACTCTATCTTCAAGTCTTAAATAGACAGACGGCTTTTCCACAGTCAAAGTTTACTTTGCAAAGTTTAATTTAGCTGGGACACAGACAGAATAAGAAAATATTCTTCTCTCTGCCTTTCTCTCAGTTGAACTAAAACTTTACAAAGTAAACTTTGAATGCAATGTTGCTCTGCGAGTATTATCACATGAACATAAAAAATGCTGCTCTGGGAGTATTATCATATGGACATAACTTGCACTTCTAGGACGGCTTTTCCACAGTCAAAGTTTACTTTGCAAAGTTTAATTCACGTGGGAGAAAGACAGAATAAGAAAATATTCGTCTGTCTTTTTCCCAGCTGAATTAAAACTTCGCAAAGTAAACTTTGGCTGTGGAAAAGCCGTCTATTACGCGAATGAGCTGGGCTGGACTGGCTACTTAAAGCATTCTACAAATTAAAGTGCTAAGTTTATAAGATTTAAACGGACACATTTCATTTAATCAACGAACGATCCCAGGTCTACGATGTGTTAACCCAGCATCTACCAGAAACGTGCCATCATGGATAACTGCTTAGTATTTATTAACATCATTTTTTTTTTCTAAATTAATTTTATACTGCTTCGTTTTTTTAATTTGCTTTAAACTGCTGACAATGGTAAATAATGATTTCTAGTGAAATTTAAAAATACAGTTTTTTCCCTTGACCAGCAGACTGTATGTCGCCATTAAAAATTCTTCATAAAAATTTGTTCATTAAAGCGTTCATAATGTTTATTAAAGAGCGCTTTTGTAATTGAGTCTTAGAAAAACAAATATTGTATCTGTACTTTTTACAAACAAAAATTATTTCACAATTAATGCTGTTTTTAAATGACTCATAAAAAAAAATCAAATGTATGCGAAACTCTAGGAAATGAATTGTAAAAAGAATTATTAAATGTTAAGGATGGACTTGACATGAGTTGAACGAGTAAATTGATAGCCATTGGAAAAATATGTGTGTATTAGAAAGACACACACAGTCAAGTAATTTTGTAATTAAAATGAAATATAACGTCTAGTTATTGGGAGACAATTCAGTAATTGTTTTGTATTTTGTAAATGTTTCTTTTGATTATTTCAAAGTGAGCAGCAATAAGTGCCATACGAGAGAACACCTGCTTCAAGATTATTAATGAAGTAACAATTAATTCTGAATAGCTTGAAATAATGATGCAGATAAAATGATAGAAAAATTGTTTATAGAAATTAATATCTTAAAGATTAAGCCAAGGAAATTGTCAATAATTGTTTATATGTATATTTTTTCCAATGAAGGAATTTTAAACGTTAAATGTGGAATTTTCTTTTATGAAGATAATTTTTCGAAAATATATGTATTTTACAAAATTCATCGCATTTGACATTTTTGGAATTGAAGTTTGTATTAAAAATTTGTGTATAAATACAGAAGAGTTATTAACATTTTTTCTCTTCTACTCACGGAACCGGAAAATGAGCGGTTATGGTAAAGAAGGATGCATTTGTTGAAGTTAATGTGTTTTGTGTTTCGTCTAACGATGATTTGAATTTCTATTATTCATCTTAATTATTTTTTTAATTTATATTTATTGTGCTGTTTCTAGAAACCAAGCAATCGAATTGTGTGAACAATTTGTATGAAAACCACTCAGTTATTCGAGTGGTTTCCATACATATTTTCTACTCAAGTCGATTGCTTGGATTCTATGAACAGCACATTATTGTGCTAGAACTTACTTGCTCTCAAGTTTTTTTTATATTTTTCATTAATTGCATATTTGAACATACCTGTAATATATAAAAAATAAAAAAATATATATTTAAATATTATTTCCAAATAACCAAAATTAAAATCTTAATAACATACATTAAAGATAACTATAAAAAAATAACACAAATTGGCAAAAACAGATATTAGAAAAACATGGTTTAATTTAAACTATTGCTAATAATTAGCTTTAGCATTCAATTTGTAAATATCTTATAAAAACCCCTTAAAACATTAATGCATTAGGTTAAAACGAATTTTGTTGAGCCCTACACCAATTTTTTTATTAAAAAAAAATAAGTTTAATATATATCATTTTTGCAGAATGTTGTTAAGTATGATCAAATGCTGAAAATATTTAATGAGTGAGTGTGCAGCAGATGTGCTCAAATTTGTATACATGCACATGAGTCAGTAGTAAGTAAGCAAGCACTCCTACAAATTCGCTCAAGCGCATGTTCGCAGTTTCTATGTTTGATTACTTTCGCTCATAACTGAATCGCAGAATAAAAATTGGTTTCTTTTTTATATATTTTGATGATTAACCAAAACAGGTAAAGTAAATTGGACTAATTCTGAGTAGAGATAAGATCGTGAGTGAATTTTTATTCACGCTCACTATAAAAAAATTGATCAAACACGAGCTTATATTTTCGGCTCACTTTCATGCACGGTCATGTGAGTGCAAAAAATTTAGTCAGAATCACAAAAACTCACGCTCACGAAAATAAGATATAAAATAAAAAAAATTAAATGAAAAACATTACAATAATGCAAAAACAAAAAAATCAGGCAACAATCATTCCAAAAATCCACTACTTATGCACACGGTAAATTTTTTAATGCTGACATTCATGCACGCATACGTGATTGAAACAAAAAATAAATACGTTCACGCTTGCGCGGTGCCCATCTTTACTTCTGAGGTAAACTGCGCACAATAAAAAAAACATAAGCAAATAAATGATTTTTATTGTCCCCTGCAGTCTAATCGATTTGAACTCAAGCCCAAATAGAATTGTTCATTGAAATATCCAGTCAGTTCGAATAACAATAAAAATTACTGATCAAGCGATAAAACAGAATACAACTGTATTGTCGACCGAAAATTACTCTGAGACCAACAAAGCCCAATAAAAAATTTTTCATTGAAATATCAATTCAGTTCGACTAGAAATAAAAATTATTGACCAAGCGATGAAGCAGAACACAAGTGTAACGTCGACCGAAGATCAATTTGAGAGCAACAAAGCCCATAATAAAAACCACGAAAGTAACACGACAAATTTTCTCATTAAATTTATTGATTTCTTTACTTTATTTTTATTTGTCGTTACTGAAAACAGTTTTATTAAAAAAATTTCTTGTGAGTATAAGAGCCTCAAAATAAAACCACAAGGTAATACACATTCTGCAAATAAAATAAAAGCAGCTATTCTGTACAATGTCAGTTTGTTTTTCTTATATCGATTATTTAAAACCAAATTTAAGTAAAATATGTCAAGATCATCTTAATATTATGCTCTAGCGATTTGAACACCCATTTTCAAGCCAAATTAACAGATATTATCGTTATGCATTCATAAAAGTCCTAAGATACATTGAAAAAATTTTATAGGACAAGCAAATAACTATTCATAAAATTTAAGCAACATTTTCCAACGTTTTTTCAGTTTAAGCTTATTTCTTATTAAGGAATTAGAACTCGTACAATTTTAATATATAAAGTTTTCCAAAAAGATGTATTTTGATATGGTGGACCGTAATCAATCAAGAAATCGTTTTTGAATTTTTTGTAACTCAAAGCATACTCCTATGATATTATCAATCTTCTGCTAATAATATAAAATATAAACCTCTTGAAATTGTCTCGATCGCCTTTCGACAATCAGATTTTGCATCAGAACTTAACATACATTATTTAAAGTACAGAAACTTCATGGAAACAAAAAAAAATAATAAATAAAAAATGAATACTCTATTGTAAAAAAATAAATAAATTACTAAGTCATTCGAATTTTCTGCTGATTTGAACTTTTAAAAAATGCCGCTTAAATAATTGTTACTCACAAATAAACGTTGAAAAAAAATCACATAAAATTTTATGTGAAAAATAATGAAACGAACAAATGCAATAATGTACATACAATTGATTCAAACCATTATTGCATTTTAAGCAAAAACCTTGAATGCAACATCATAAAAGAAAAAAAAAAAGAGACTGAATGGTGATCAGTCAGTGATCAGTTGAAAATACTACTTTAACAAAAACCATGTCATACAGTTAACAACTGTTAAAACCAAATCCAAAATAATGTTATTGCACCTATCATAGTCAACAAATTTATAAAAACTTCAAATTTATTCTTTAGATATCTCCTTTCTATCGCTCCTTTCCACTCCCCTTTGCGGTATTAAAAACAAAAAAAAAAGTCATGTTGCATGATCAAAAGAAAAAAAAAACTAGTTTGAACTGGAAGTCGAATGGCCAAAAAATCGCCAAAAATGTTTTTTAGAATTAATAAAAAAATATAATAAAACTAAATTTAAAATATACAGAAATACATGCAACTCTTTAATTACCAAAAAAAAGGCAGCATATTATCATAAAAATTAAAATACAATAAAAATTCATTTAAAATGGAAGTGAAAAAAGAGACAAACTTTATTTTTAGACACACAATCTGATTTAAAAATAAAAAAGGAAAGTATATGTGATAAGTTAATGGACGTTGGTTGGATGCAGATAAAATCAATTTGCAGTTTGAAATTATTGACCCAACCAAATTAATACTGGGCCAGTTCGGAATTGCATTGATGCGCGGCCACAATGAAGTTAAATGTTTCTAAATCCGTGAAGCAGATGGTGCACAAAGAAATGTTAAATAGGTACGCAATCAAAATAAAAGTCACACAATAAAATATCATTTGACGTTCGTCCGCCTTGTAAAAAAGCTTTGCTTTTCTGATGCAGCGCATCGATGAGTTTCCGAACAGGTTAATCCAGTGTTTAGAACAGTTTTAACATTTGCAAACATTAACGTTAAAAAAGGAATAGGTATTTAGTAGATCTATTATTGGAGATATAAGTAGACCCAGGTTTGAAACTTTTCAAGAATATATTATAAACTCGACTTGATTTGCCAAAAGTACCAACACAAAAAAGCTTTTTAAAAAAGAATATTCAAATAAAAAATATGCTACAAAATCACGTTTATGAATGTAACGAACAAAACAAATTGTTTAGTTCAATTAGTTCAACAAAATAACAAATAACACACAATTAATTAAATTAAAATTATAAACATGTGTTTTTTGTTAATAATATAAAATAAAAAAAAGAGTTGTTTTCCATTCCTAACAAAATAAAATTAGGCTTTAAACTTTTATTATAACTTCAAGAAGTACAAAATAACAAGAGGCGATAAATAAAAAGCTTAAGAAACAGCAAAACAACAGCAACGAAATGAAATAAAATTAATAATGAAAAAAAATGTTGCTTGAAAATAAAAATGACATCACCGTCATGTCAGCCAACATGAACAACTTACAAAACCGAACACAAATTCAACATTGATTTGTAAGTATGCGAGGTTGTTTGAGTATGTTTCGTGAGTAATTTTTGATAAAAGAGCAAAAAAATTTTTTTGCGAATCTAACAACAACTACTTGTATTAGTTTTAAATAACTTATCATCATACTCTTTGTTTACCTTTAAAAAAGCTCTTAATCAAAAACTACTTGAGGGGTTTTTTATTTTTTCTTTATCATAAAAAGCTTTTGCCCCAGTAACTTGATTTGAGTGGGAACTTCATACATATGCATGCATATAGCCGGCAACCAAATTTTGCGGAATTCGGAAAGAAAGTGTACCAAAAATCACATGATTCATGATTGATATACATTTTGTCTAAAGAAATTAGGAGAGTTTTTTGTTGTGAGATCAAAGAGAGAATTCTATACGAATTCTGAAAGTATTTCCTATGGGAATTTGGAAAAGTGGAATGGAGTTTTCGACAAATCTGAAAAGATTGACCGATCATTAGAAAATAATCCGGCTTTTGTGATACTTTTTGTGATCCTGTCGTGTTAATCTCGGAGAAAACTCTGACATAAAATGTGACATTTTTCAGAATTTCTTGTGAAATTCACTTTAATAATTTTTTATAGCAGCGTATCCTTTCAGCTTATTTTTACATTGAAACTAAAGATGGGATTGTGAATACCTTTTTTTCCCACGCTCTAGCACGCTCACGAAAAAAATTTTACTCATACACGGTCTTATATTTTTGGCTCACGTTCATGCACGCTCGCGTGAGGGGTAAACAAGTTAGTCACAATCTTGTATACTCACGATCACGATAAACTCACAAAAAAAAACTAAAATAATTAAGAAAATTAAATGAAAAAAATTACAATAAAGCAATAAAAATAAGGCAACAATCACGATAAAAATCATATCATGCACGTTCACTCTCGGTAAATTTTTTTATGCTCACGTTATTGAAAGAAAAAACTAATCCCTAACATGCGTGATCACGTATGATTCACGCCAATCACGTGAGCGTTGCCCATACCTAATTCATATTAAGCTTGTGACTTTTTACCTTGACTTTTTTTAGAGTTTATGAATGGATGAAAGGGGTAAAAACGCCGGGGGTGAAAAGTCATCGTATAAATCACGGTTTAAAAGACATTTCTTCCATACGTAGAATATTTCTCTATAAAAATAATTTTGCTATTAAAAGTGAACGATGTTTTCAAGATCGTGCCAGGTTGAAAATTTATTTCAGATCAGAATGACATATGACAATTGCTTTATTGAAATACCCTTTACATACTATTTTTTGCCCTTTGAAGTACATACATACATATGTATGTACAGCGTATGTACACTAGGGTGGGCCGATTTGTAAGGACAAAAAATTTTCGATTTTTTTATAGCTTTTGATACGAGAAAAAAACTTCTACTATGACATATCAAAAAAATCATTTTCGAGCGCCCAAATTCAAATTTAAAATTTTCATTAATAAATAATTTAATTTCATCAAAAATAATTCAATAATAATTCAAAAATAAATTTCACCTTATAGAGGTAACATTTAAAAAAAAAATTAAATAAGCCGGTTTTTTTTATATTACCTACCATTAAAAAAACTTAAAAATAAAATCGAAATTAGGGCGCCTCGAAAATGATTTTTTTTATATGTCGTAGTGGAAGTTTTTTTCCTCATGCCCACCCTAATGTACATAAGCACATACATACATGCATATTTTTCTTTTCTTTTAACCTTGAACTGTTGTATAAAAAATATGCAATTTGATTGCCAAAATAAATCTTTTTTTTCTGAGACGTTACTACGAAATTAAGCAAAATAAAATTCAGCTTTTGTATGATTTCTCTTTCTTATTCTTCTTTACTTTGTTATACAAAAATGTATGTAAATGCTTTTGGAGCTTGATATTCATTATTAAACATCATTCAGTGACTTAAGATGGCTGCCAAACTGTCACTAATCTTAAAAACTAAATTTCATTAAATAATTCGTTCAGAATATTTTGTTTAAATTCCAAATTTACCGCAAAAGTCCAACTAATAAGGCCCCACTTTTTTTATCTTCCACTAATTTCTCTATTGGTGGGTTATTTATTTTCCTGCTCTTTTCTAACTATTATTTTATGACTAACTTAGGTGTCACAATGGACCATATTGGTCTCTGGGTGAGGGCGTGTGAAGTTGACTTTGCACAAGCCGTTCTATCTAACCTAACCTAAGGCTCCACTTATAGCTTTTTAATTATACTTCCCATTAACGCATACTGGGGACGATCGCAAAAATAATGCTGATAACTTTGTATCTTCTAAAATGCTGTAGCGATTACAGTATACAAAAGTAATAGATGGGGTCATAAGCTTTCAGAAGATTGTCTCCTATATTAAAGTCATCGTGGTCAATCATATCGACATATTTATATTTTGCTAGTTTTTGGATTTGGGAAAAAAGTTTTCCGTATTTATGGATTCAGCTTAAGCTTTTGGAAAAGGGAAAATTTTATACATATGAAACGTAAAATTTTTTCATTTTCACTAGCAAAGCAAATATATGGACATACATACATACATATGTACTTTGTAAATGCGGAATCTTTTATTAGTTTTGCAAGGGAGAAATAGCCAAGTTTATCCCCCTAACTCTTTGGAACCACTCCAGCATATTATTTATGAATTTGAATTGGATTTGACTTTAAAAAAAACTGTCGCATAAGACGTCGTAATAATTTTTGAAATTTGAATAGATTTTTTATTACTTTAATAAACAAAAAATAAAAATATGAAGTTGAAATAAATTTATTTATTATAACTTTTATGCAATTAAATAAAACGCTTCTTCCATTGCCCACATTTTTATATTCAATCAATTTTAATAAACATACTCGTTTGTCATTGTTGAAAAGATTTAATACGTACATACATACATACATACATACATATGTATGTATCCCTCCATTCTGATCTATCGACATTAAATATTTCATTTTAAATCAGAGAGGCAGAAATTGTCGCTTGCATCAATCGTGGTCCTATTAAAAAAATATATATAGCCTATGTGTCCTTCTAGACTCAAATCTATCGGTCTACCAAAATTCATCAAAATCCATTGAGCGGTTATCACGTGATAGTGGATCAAACATATGTACTTACAAACGTTCTCATTTATAATAATAGTAGTAAAAACAAGAAAGATGTAAAATTACACTATCAGAACGGACATTAGAAACTAATATACTACATACATATGTATGTATGTACATACATACATACATAAATGTACATTGGTCATATACATATGTATGTACATACATATGTATATGTTCATACATGAACACATGTTTTAAAAATTACGGCAAATAGCTAAATGTTGACAATTATAATTTTAAATGACCGACGAGTTAATTATGTCACAAACATATTACACGGTTTATTTATTTATATTTTTCGCGAAAGATTTGGTACGCAAAAGCTATCGGAAAATTGGGAGCTCCGTCCCGTTTACTGGTGTGAGTTACGAGGGGAACTATTTATATTTCGGGAGCTGGCAAATAGCTAAAATCTGGCAACACCATAATAGAGTTTGATATTTTTTACCATAAACGTACTCAAACGTTTTGATGTACAAAAGTGCTATTTGTTTTGATAACAGTGAGTTCAGAAAATCTACATACATATTTGACAACAAAAAAAAATGGAAATTTCAAGAGAAGGTTTTCGTGGACTATCACGACGTGGACGTGGATTACCTCAAGAAAAATGTGTCGATGACTCAGTTCTTTGTATGGCGCTGGTATGAAATCAATGTGAGTTCAATCGTGGTCGTAGCTCCGTCGCCGACGAATTCCGCGAAGGTCGTCCAAAACCGGTTACTGTGCCACAAAACATCGATGGAAGTCGTGAACTGATAATGCAAGATCGTAGTGTGACATATTGTGAGATAGAGGCATCCTTGCACATTAGCTACACTTCAATACATTCGATTTTGCATGAACACTGAGTTGTAGAAAAAATTTATTCTCGTTGGATACCCCATAATTTATCAATCGCTCAAAAAAAGCCCGCGTCAAGTAGTGTAAGGAAATTATTAAAAAGTTCAACCGTGATGCTTCAAAAGACGTGTGTAAAATCGTGTCAGGTGACGAATCATGGATATATGTACATACATATGTATGTATGTACATATGTATATGCTCATGAGCTGGAAACAAAACAGCAATCGACCGTGTGGGTATTCCGAGACGAGCTAAGTCCAACAAAAAATTGTTCGTAGAAGAAGTATTCTTCATCATGACAATGCGAGCTCTCACACACCTCGTCAAACAAGTTAATTTTTGAGCAGTCAAATCATCGAATTGATGACTCATCCTCCATACAGTCCTGGGGGCAAATTACGGCATTCGATATCGAATGCCGTAATTCGCCCCTTAACTTGGCACCTAATGACTTCTTCTTGAACCCGAATATCAAAGGTAAACTGCGTAGTCAACGATTTACGAGCGCCGAAGAAGCTGTTGAAGCGTTCAAAACCCATGTTTTTGAAGGTGTCTCAAGAGGAATGGAAAAACTGCTACGACAAATGGTTTGAGCGAATGCAAAAGTATATTGATCATAAAGAGAAGTATGTATTTCGAAAAACAATAAAACCATTTTCATTTAAGTGTTTGTTACTATTTGCTAATCCCGAAATATAAGTAGTAGCCCTCGTATTTAGTGGCACGCTTAAAGATTTTTCTTAGCGATGATAATAAATTTCTTAGCAGATACATACATACATATGTATGTATGTACATGACTTATGTTCGAATGTATTATGCTATTCAATTCTTCATTTATTGTATTTTTAACTTCGCATTAAACTTATTTGCGTATTTACTTTCCAAAACATTTTTGCTTGTACATACATATGTATGTACATATAAAGTGCCGGTATAAGAATAAAAAAAGCAACGCTCTACGTTTTATGCTTTAAAAGAAATTGCGCATAAAATTGTACCCGGCAAAACTTATGCATGTCTTTCTCTGGAATAAGAGAAGTGATGTCATGTTTGTACATAAAAAATTTTATTTTGAGCTTTTTTCTTTGTTTACGTTTTTTTACTTTTTGGGTTTCATGTACATTTATGAAGAGGCTCCAAACATTTGCAGCAAAACAAAGGGTATCTTCTTTCAACACACTTGGCTATTTTTATTATTAAGAACGCAAAAACAAGTTCCTTGTTTCCTCTCACAAACACAACTAAAACTTTGAGTTATAATTATAGTATTTTGAAGGAGTGTGATTTTAATGAATTTTACGTTTTAACTTTTTTAATATTTTTTTTAAAGCTATTTGAAAGAAAACCACCAATTCCCACCTCTGCAGCTTCAAAACTCCATGCAAACGTTGTATGTATGTATGTAAATATTATGAGGTTTATTCATAAACGATTTAGTATTAAGTTAAAATGTGCATTAAAACCAGTTTTCTCTTGAAAAAATCATACAATGAACCTACAATTTTATTAATCGTTTATAAATAATGTCATACATACATACATATGTACATATGTAAGTATGTGTGTATGTACATACATATGTATGTCATACATAAAAAAAAAGAAATAGGACATAATTATGCAATATGTTCTGTCATGTTTTTTTATGTCTTATTTTGGCTCTATATTATGGTTAATAATGTCATCATTGACAGCCATGTTGTTTTTTGTGCAGTTTAATTATACCAAAAAACAAGGATTGTAAACAAACTTACATCGCAAATTCAAAAAAGTATTTCCTCTACAACTCATAAACTTTTTGTGTACATACATACATACATACATATGTACATACATATGTATGTATATTTAATTCATCTCCCTCCTATAATATATTTCCACTACGACCAGTGTTGCCATAATAAAAACTGCAAATTATCCATTTTAAATGAAATTGCAGATGCTTTTATTTTTATATTGGAGTCATTTAATTTAAGTAGGTACGGTTTCCACAATCCCAACCGTGATTTCCAAATCAAATTCATCGAGTTCTAAAAAACATTGGCGCATATTCAGATATTACCACCAAGTGTTTTTTTAAGTACCCATTTAAGTTATTCACAGTTGGTTACTTTCAACACGAAAAGTTTGCAGTTAGTTATGGGTGAAAGTGCAACTAAATGATAACTAACTAAAACATTAACACGGCTGATTGATTTCATTTCATAATTTATTTGAAAAGTAAACATTTTTGAAGTGGTGCCCTCTAAAATCCCCAAAAAAAATACTCTTTCCATTCTCTAAATAATAAAATTACCTTATTATATTTGCTACTTGGTTCCATTTCGACTGCGTACAAAAAAACATTCGTACAAAAGAAAAGTACACTAGAGATATGTTTTGATCAAAGAGAGTTCTACTGAATACCTTTACTTTTACAGCCCCTTATACAAACTATGAACAAAAACTGACTTTTTTAGGATTTGTATGAATGTTTTAAAGAATAAAAATTGTTTTTTTTTTGGAGTAATTAACGTTTAAAATATTATCGACAATGCAGGGTTGCAATTCTTACATCAGCTGAAAGTAGTTGCTGCACTAGTTGTGAATTGTGAATAAGATCTATAACTATTTTTTATTTTCTGTTTTATTAGTTTCGTTCTCGGTTGATTTCTGAATATGCGCCATTTTTTAACCAAGCAATTTCAGTGGAAAAGTATGAACATTTTTGGGATCAATTCACATTCACGAAGACATCGCCAAAAAAATATTTAATTTGGCAACACTGAGTACGACACACTGTGTCTGCGGCCGGGAGAAATGCGTTTTAAAAAGCGAGAGTATTATTTACAAGTTGAGGATAAAAGCTTTTTCGGCAACAATTAAATGTGGCGCAATAGCTTTCACTGTTTGTGTAGGTACTTATGTATGTATGCATATGTGTATGTAAATTTGTCCTCTACTAATTTTGTTCCCGATAATATTAACTACAAGTTGCGGTTAATGCGGAATTTTTGGTTTGGAAAATGCGTTTTCGTTTTTTCGGCAAATACATACACACATACATCCATATGTATGTATGTACTTATAAGTATACTTACGTATGTATGTACCGCACCGCTAAAAAGCTAACAAAAAAGCTTTTTTATTTCTAATGCGTATTTAAAGGATATTTAAATGTTTAGAAACCTTATTTCTATTCCCCTACAAATAGTGTGACCAAATAATTTAAGTTATTGTTTAAAAAATATTAAAACGTAATACATGTTTGGGGAATTCCAATGGTACGAGTAGTCATAAATTAATATTTTTTAAAATAATAACACGAAAATACATATATGACTGCTTGTGAACAAACTGTCATAAAACAGTGTACTATTTGAGACTGAAGAAAATAATAAATGAAAACAAATATGTACATATGTATGTACATACATACATATGTATGTCAGCGTCCTATTATAAAACTAATATACTTATGTACATACATACATACATAATTACATATAATTGGGGAATATATGTATGTAAATGGTAGTCATAAAATCATACGTTTTTAAATAATAATTTCTCTCACACTTCTAAGGTTTGGATATGACAATCCAATAAACATACTGGGAAAAGTGTTATTATTTTATAACTTTTTTGTTTGAAGCAGAACGACATTTTTTCAAACTACTGTAAAATATTAAGACATTATGATAACATGACTTAATAGGACACCGTTTGAATCCCCCAAATATTTAATCTGACAATCCAAAATCATGTAGAACTAGTTACAACGGGTTCCATATGATTTCAAAAATTGTTAGCAAATTTTCGAATCTTTTACAATTTTTATTATGTTTTCTTCAAAATTAGTATTTTTTTAATTTTGATATTTTTTGATAATTTGTTTTCTAATTTTTTCCTATTTTAGCAAAGATTAAAAATTTTTTTTCTTAAATTTTTGTTTTTATTTTTTAATAATGACTTTTTCCGTGATATGATCCTTTTTACTATTTTCCCAATTTTCAACACTTTCACTTTAGCACTCCCAAGTTTTTATCCTTTTTATACTTTTTACTTTGTTCAATTTCCAACTGTTTCCATCAGTTTAAAAGATTTTGAAGCAATATTCTGTAGGCTTGTTTTCAATGTCACAAATTTTCGCAAATTTTTGCAATTTTCACGATAGAAGTGATTTATATCAAGTTTTTGGTCTTGTTATATGTATATATAATATAATAGATTTTTTTTAAATAGATTTTTGACAATACAATTTATTCGATATTAGCATTTTTTTTGTTGTGAATTTTCGTAATTTTCGCGATTTTCCGAGTGTTATAGTGTCAACGATTTTTAATACTTTCAATATTTTTGCGATCGAACTGATTTTTTTTGCAGTTTATTTATCTTCTTAATGCCTTATTCACAAACGATTAATAAAGTTAATGTGTGCATTAAAACCGGTTTTCCCATATAAAAATCCAACATTAAACCTACTATAACTTTATTAATCGTTTGTGAATAAGGCCATTAAAGTAATCGTGATTTTTAATCAAAATTTCAGATTTTGTGAATTTTCATTGTTATCGCGATTTTTTCAAGGTTTTGGCTTTCCTTACACTTTCAGTACTTTTTACTATTAATTTGAGACTTTTTTCCAATTTTTGCCAATTTTCGCGAGTTTTCGTCATTTTTACGGTTGACGTGTTTTGCAATCCTTTTTGCTGTTTATCTCTGTGAATTTTCCGAGTTTAAACCTTTTTTATAGTTTTAGACATTTTAAACTGGTTTTTAAGACTTCTTTAGTCATTTTTGGGAATTGTTTACCTTCTTTTTTTTGCAGTTTTCATAACGCTCACGTGAACCAAGAATGTTTTAAAGACCTTGTTCCGCACTTCATTTTGTCCACACACTGGCTTTCGAATATGCCAGTTGCAAGTCCGATGGATTATTCCATCTGCACCATTTTGGCGGGAGTGGGTCAAAATAGCGCAAAATCATGATAAGATAAGTGCAGCATGCCATAGACAAGGCAAAAGATGGCCAACATCGAGCTAAACTGAATGGACTCTGAAATTTTGATTATTTCCACACATTTTGTAATTTGAATCAATAAAAAATAATTTCATCCAAAAAAATTACGGGCATTTGAATAGGTAACACTTCAATCGCCCGCCTAACCCTGTATTGTTTACACGCAACTAACAAAAAAAAGATTTCTTTATTCATTATTGTGTTTTGTGTATGATGTAAATGGTTTTGCATTTCAGCTAAAAATATAAAAAGGGTGTTTCATTTGGAGTTACTTTTGACGACATTTTCTGAAAATAAGTGCTTTTTGGAATTTGCTAAAATTTAGTTTTTTTTTAATTTATAATTGCAATTTTTTATTTTGTGATTTATTTGAAGTCGGTTTGGTTTTTATAAAAAAGCAAATATTATTTTAGTTTCTTGTTTTCTCTAAAAGCACATTTAAAAAGAGAAGTGATTTGTAAATTTATTGAACGTCCCCTACGTTCTGCTCACCAAGTGATATCAATCAATGTTATAATTATTTAATTCATGTGGTATACAGAGCTGGGAATCATAATTGTAATTATACCCACCTTTTGCTTAGTTTTAAATGAAAATAATTATTTATTTATGTAGATATTTACAAAAGTGAACGAATTAATTACAAATTAATATTTAAAAAAAACCCCATTCAAAATATCATGCCTTGCTAACACACACCATGATGACCATAAAATCAGTGATGAATGAAAATTATGAAAATGCTTTAAAATATCAAGTTTAATGAAACTCAGCAAATCCAGATTAATATTCAAATCAATTCAAAATAGTTACAAAAAAAAAAATACCAAATACCAGTAAATTTATTTTTATGTTTTATCTTATTTCAAAAAAATGTGCCAGTTGAAAAGAATAAGTTATTTTTATGAGGTCATGCTTTTTAATGCTGCTACAAAGAAAATGTTTAAACCAATTGAGAATTATATGAACTAAAACTGAGATGAGAATTTAGAAAGAAGAAGGAGAAGAAGAAGAAGACAAACAAACATCTAGTTCCCAATAATGATATGATTTAACAATTACAATTTAGATCAATTAGAAAGAGACTAAATATTAAGAACACAGACAATGAACGAATTATTTATTTATTAATTAAACGAGTTAGAGAAGAAACAAACGAATGCTTTATAATACAAGACGAACTCAAATGTTTAATAGACACACACACGATGACAGACGATGCACTGTGTGGTGTTCGGTTATTATTATTATATTATTATTATTTTTTTGAATATAATACAAGAACAATGTTCGTATTTGTTCCATTTTCTTTTATTTGTATTATTATTTGAGGTCGCTCAACTACTGACCTGTTAGAAAGTGATGAGGTGGGCGAAGTGGCAAATATTATAGCTCCCGGAGCACTTTCAATCGAGCCTGTGGAGAGTCTTTGAGTTGGTTTTATTGGACTCGTTAATTGGCTGCCACTACTGGGCTGTGAATGTCTTTGTTGAGGAAGTGGTGGTTGACGTGGCAATTGTTGCTTTTGTGGTTGTTGCTGTTGTTGTTGCTGCTGCTGCTGTTGTCCTTGGGGCAAAGGCAAATGATGTATATTGGCACCAAATGAAGGATCATAGCTATATGATACTTTTTGTGGCGCTGTTCTGCTTTGTATGGTTTCCGGCGAAACACTGTAAAACGGCGAATAAGGATACACCCCACTTGTGGGACTGGCACTAAAGGCCATTTGGTGACGCTGATGACCTGCTGTTGGCGAAGCAGTTCGTTTAGGACTTTTTTGTCCGCTTTTCTGGTTTTTGGTTGTAGTAATTTTCGGTTTATGAACAGGACTATTGCCGGCACTTATGGCTATGGGCTGTGATCTCTGTTGCATTGCCGGATATAATAAGGGTGAAAATTGATCAGCAGATTCTTCCAAATCTTCTTCATTTTCATTTAGCAGGTCATCGAAATCATTGTCGTCTTCACCTTCACGCTTTGCGCTAATACTAACACCCGGACTTACAGAAGTTGTAAGAAATTCTGCTGGTAATTTATAACGTTCATTGCCTAAAGCCAAATTCGTATAAATATTAGAGTCCGACTGTCCCAAGTGTTGCATTAGCGGCGGATTGTTATTATTAATGAACCTGGAAACGTGGCCAGTGGGCCACATACTTTCATCGACACAAAACGATGAACGACCCGATGATGTTTTATTATAAAAATATATATTTTGCTCATTATTGCCACCCATTGAGGAGGGCATCAGCAATAATTGTGGTAGTTCCGAGCCCGCTCCTGAACTAACCAACATTTGTTGTTGGTCAAATGCTGTGAGATAAGGCGTGCTAAAGGCTCTTCGACGATTATTATTCGGGTTAGTAGTTTGATTATTTGTGCTCATTGCCTGGGTGAGACTGGAAACATTTCTGGTTTGTTGTGGCATAATTTACAAAGCATTCGAACGAAATTTTGTTTTGCAAAATAATTTTGATTTGTGCCAAAAAGTCGTTTCAAAAATCAAAATATAATTTTTAAATATTTGTTTTGAGAAGTTGTGAAAAAATCAAAAGAGAAGAGAAGAAAAAAAATAAAAAATTAAAAATTTTATCCTATTTTTTAAGATATAAAACTTAAAATTTATATATTTTTTTAGATCTAAAGTTAGATTTGTTTTGAACGTGCTGCAGTGAAAAGAAAATTTACATTTTTACAAATATTTTGTTAGTTGCAGTTAAAAGGGAAATATTTATTTGTTATTATTTTTTTTTTGTTAAAAGTTAAAGAAAAACTACTTCAGTTTGCGCCAAAAATTTACAAAATAATAGTTGAGAATTTTTTTTAAAGAAAAAAAAAAAGGTGTACATCGAGGAAAAGGAAGAAGGAATATTATTATTTTAAGAAAAATATTGAAAATTATCCTGTGATTTCCGAAATTCATTCTAAGTTCAAAATTCCTGAAACATTTTTAGTCTAGGAATATGCAAAGTGTTTTAACTTTAATAAGTATTTTATCTATAAGAATATATAAAAATGTAATTTTCAAAAGATGATTTTTAAAAGATAATCTTTTTGAAAGCATTTCTTAAAAGGTACTTTTTAAAATTTATTTTTTTTTATTTTAAAAATAATCTTTTAAAAGGTATTTCTTAACGTACTTTTTTTAAAGGTACCAAGCATTTTAAAAAGGAACTTTTTCAAATTGAACTTTTTTTAAACATAATTTCTTTAGTTGACATATTTAAAAAATTACTTTCCCAAAAGTGTACTTCCTCAATGTGTACTTTCTTAAAAGGTACTGTGTGTGTCTTTATGTATTTTATAAATTTTTTGTATGACCTTCTTTTTAATGTTAAAAAGAAACACTTAAGGCAGAATTGGTTTGTACGTTCTGTTCTGTTACGGATCAGCTGTTTCTATTCAATTGAAAAACTGTTGCGGACTATCCTGTAGAAAATAGAATACAACGTTAAGTGACAGCCAAGTGTTTGTATGTTTAGTTTTGTTGTGGTGTGAAATAAAACAAATTTTGTATTAAAAGTTAGAAAATTTCATTTTAATTAAAATTTTTAAAGATTTATATATTTTCGTCAAATAAAAAACGTTTTTAAAACATTTACAAAATTCATTCCTATAATCACATTGTCCACATCCAAAAGTTCAGACACAGAACAAGTAAGAGCATGTTTACATTAGGGGTGATGTCCCTACGACACGTCGCTTGCTACTCGAATTTGATGGAGAAAAGTATAGAGAAGCTTGCGGGGTAACAAAAGTCTCACGTAATGGGATCTGAAGCAATAATCTTGCCTCTTCTCGTTTGCATACTTTTTTCGCTCGTATTTTTGCTTTGTTATGTATGAGGTAGTGTTGCCAGTGAGACCAATTTTTTGACTTGTATTCTTCAATAATTTATTTCTTGGTTAAATTAGACATTTTGCTTTATAAAATATTGCCAGTATTGCAATAAGCATATTAATTTTATATTTCACAAACTAAGAAGTTGTTCCTTTATGGCAACACTGCTACGAATGAATAAGAATAAGAAGAATTTATCAATATATTTATAGAAAAAAATCTTCAAAAGAAAACTTAAGCGTTGTCGCAGCGACATCACCCTCAATGTAAATTGGCTCTTAGAGCTCTTATATGGCATTTACACCAGACCAAATCTATCTTGTTGATTTTGAATAGATTTCCATTACAAAACAAAATCTACTTCGTCACAAGATTTTGATAAAATCTACTCAAAATCTCATAGTACTTAGTGATGCAACTATGGTTTATGCTCAATTGTACTGAAAAATACTACGCTGTTCAATAAAAATTCTTTGAAGGGTGTACTCGCCAGGTGTTTCGCATTTGAATAATTTGTGTATGGAGTTCGATATTTGAAAATGAAAATTCCAATCAAATGTTTCTTGGCATGGATACAAAATCTTGAAAAATCCCGGTGTAAACGGTATTGCTTTTGATAGAGATTTCAATTGAAATCTACTAGATTTTGGTTTGGAGTAAATGATATATTAGAGAAATGAACAGCAACGAAAAGTAAAAACTAATGAGGCCTTTACCTCTTTCTTTAATATGATTATATTTCGAACTAAGTTGTTTGTTACTAGTTGTAATCTAAAGTGATTATTATTTGGCTAAAGTTCGCAACGTTTTTTTAGTCAGAAAGGATTGAGTATGAGACAATATTCCACAGAAATATGGTAGAAATTAAAATCAACTAATTTCATCTTATATAGCAGAACAGAAACAAAGTTTTTTTTTATCTTTTAATTTTTTTCTAGAGGAGCTTGTCAAAAGTCTCCTTGTTTTCAAGGTTCCTTTTTGATAAAAGTACTTATTTCAAAAAGTTTTTCACAGGAAATTTTTATAGGTATACGTTGTCAAAAGAGTTTCTTGAAAACGCACATTTTTTCCTCAACATTTTTTTTAATTTTTGAGTTTTTAACTTCAAAAAGATCACCTTATTGAAAGGAATTCTTATGTGAGTGACAAAAATAAAACACCTTCAAGAGAGTGAGATGGGCAACTGGGTGCCCATAAAAATGTGAGTTATAAAATCTTCCTGCATATATAAATTACCCTTTAACCAAGGTAAATTTTATTAAAAACTCAATCAAAATGTTGGTGTTCTCAAGAAGTTTTAGCTTTCTAAAACAATAACTTTTGTAACTAAAACATTTAAAAGGGTTAAAGGTATTTTATTTTTCAAGCAAAATAAAACTAATTTAATATACTTATCAGAATACAACACCAGAAATGACATTAATCATTCTGCTTAAGTTAAATGGACTCATTAAAATGTCTACGTCTACGTATAATATTTAGACAAATTAAAGGCGGAATAAAAACTCAACTCCACGGGTATTGAAAAAAAAACAACAAGAAAAAGAAAATAACAACTCATGAAGAGGTTAAAGGATATACATCCATACATATGTAAAGCATAGCCACGCACACACAAAAACCTTAATTAGAAACAAATTCAAATACAATTATTCATTGTGTCATTGTGCCTCATGATACTTAAAACAAGTGTTTAAAAAAAGGTAACTAAATAATAATGGAAAAGTAATACAACCGAAGCAAGCCAATCCAACCAACATGAATTTGATACAACTACACCTAAACCAATTAACCTTGAAAAAAGGACATGAAGTAAGAATATATACAACAACTTAGGTTAGTCACCATGGCCTCCAACAAGGATTACTAAAGGAAATAAAATAAATTTGTTTTGGCTTAATTTTATGCCAGTTTAATAAAACGCAATTTCTATTTTTATCACATTGTGTCGCTACTTAAAAATAAAATTACTTTAACTTATGCAACTTTAGTTGGCATTTTGCTGAGGTTTTATTAGTTTCTTTTTGCTGCCTTTATGGTCCAATTATTGCAAAAATAAACTGCTGCTGCATAAACAACCAGCTAAAAGTCATTTATTTATTCATTCATTCGTATCCCAGTCCCGATTCATTTGTTATCTGTAGGCCACAACAGATATACTACGAGTACATACATACATATTTGTGTAGTTGTTGCAACATGTACAGTAAATTAAAGTAGCAGCTGACATTTTTCTAAATAGTAAATAAATATACAATGACACTAAGACAGAGCTGCCAGGGAATCTTGGCCGCTATCCTATTCCAGACAAACTACAAACAATCCTCTTCAAAACTAGCCGCCCTGCAATAAAATACTCAAAAAAAGAACTTATTTTTAAAGGGTACCTTTTTTTGAGCAACTTCTTTTAAAAGATACTTTTTCTGAAAGGTACTCTTTAAATATGAACTCTTTTCTAAGATGCTTTTTTAAATCGATATTAAAAAAAATTATTTTTTAGGCAATTTTAAAAGCGTACGTTTTCCAAAATGTACTTTTTTTAAATGTATTTTTTTAAATGTACTTTTTTCAAAGGTACTTTTTGAGAAAGTATTGTTTTTGTTCTTCCTTTGGACAATTTTAAAAACGTACGTTTTCTAAAAGGTATTTTTTTCATAAAATACAATTTTCATAAAAACCTTTTTTCAACAGATACATTTAAAAAAACCTTTTTTCAAAAGATACTTGTTTCAAAAGATACTTGTTTCAAAAGGTACTTTTTTAAAATGTACTTATTTTAAAATGTACTCAAAGGTACAGTATCAAAGATACTTTTTTCAAAGATACTTTTTGCAAAGGTATTGTTTTTGTTCTTTTTTTTTGACAACTTTTAAAAACGTACGTTTTCTAAAAGGTACTTTTTCATGAAATACAATTTTCATAAAAACCTTTTTTCAACAGCTACATTTAAAAAAAACCTTTTTTCAAAAGATACTTGTTTCAAAAGATACTTGTTTCAAAAGGTACTTTTTTCAAAAGGTATTTTTTTAAAATGTACTTATTTTAAAATGTACTCAAAGGTACAGTATCAAAGATACTTTTTTCAAAGATACTTTTTGCAAAGGTATTGTTTTTGTTCTTTTTTTTTGACAACTTTTAAAAACGTACGTTTTCTAAAAGGTACATTTTCATGAAATACAATTTTCATAAAAACCTTTTTTCAACAGCTACATTTAAAAAAAAACTTTTTTCAAAAGATACTTGTTTCAAAAGATACTTGTTTCAAAAGGTACTTTTTTCAAAAGGTATTTTTTTTAAATGTACTTATTTTAAAATGTACTCAAAGGTACAGTATCAAAGATACTTTTTTCAAAGATACTTTTTGCAAAGGTATTGTTTTTGTTCTTTTTTTTTACAACTTTTAAAAACGTACGTTTTCTAAAAGGTACTTTTTTCAAAAAATACAATTTTCATAAAAACCTTTTTTCAAAAAAATATTTTTTCAAAAGATACTTTTTTCAAGAGGTACTTCTTTCAAAAAGTAGTTTTTTAAAAGGTACATGTTTCAAAAAGTACTTTTTTCACAATGTACTTTTTTCAAAATGTACTTTATTCAAAATGTAATTTTTTCAAAGGTTCTTTTTGCAAAGGTAATGTTTTGTTGACAATATTGAAAAGGTACGTTTTCCAAAAGGTACTTTTTCATAATATACAATTTTCATAGAAACCTGTTTTCAAAAGTAATTTTTTCAGAGAATATTTTTTTAAAAGGTACTTTTATCAAAAAGTACTTTTGTCAAAAGATACTTTTTCAAAAGGTATTTGTTTCAATAGGAACTTTTTTCAAAAGTTACTTTTTTTAAAGATACTTTTGCATTTGTTGCAAAAAGAATTTTTTTTAAATGTACTTTTATCAAAAGGTACTTCTTTCAAAGTTTTATGTTTTCAATTGTATTTTTTGTAAAACGTCATTTGTTTAAAAGGTATTCAAAGGATACTTTTCTTAAAATGGAATTTTTCTAAAAAGTAATTTTTTTAAATATACTTTTTCTAATAGATGCTTTTTGTAAAAGGTATATTTCCTAAAAGGTACATTTTCTAAAAGGTACTTTTTTCACCAGATACGTTTCTTAACACACTTTTGAGGAAGGTATTTTTGAAAAAACTTATTTTTAGAGGTTCTTTGTCAAAATGTCCGCTTTGAAAAGGATTTTTCAAAGAATGATTTTCAAAAACAGTTTTTTTAACGCATTATTTTAAATAGGTGCGTTTAAAAGTTAAATTAATCGGGTTAAGTGATATCATTTAAGGTCTACTGATCACTTGGAATAAGCACCAATGAAATGCATGTATATAGACTATATCAACCCACAAAAAATAATACTTTATGAAATTAAATTGGCAGAATGGCCTCGAGTAATAGATTTACTAAATACTTTAGAATAAAAATATGAAAATTTCTCTTTATCTAGTTTTAAAGCGAAATTTGTGGCACGCTACTGAAGTTTAAAAGCGAAAATCTGAAGCACAAATTCAACTTTAATGTACATATATTGTTTGTTATTAAACAATACCATTTAGTAAGCGGATGGATTCAAGACTGGTCTTCTTCATTAGCCACATACTGGCAAAAATACGTAAACAAACGGAATATAAAAAAAATAAATAAAATTATTATTCTATTACTACTTTCATGGAAATTGCAAAATGTAACATTTGCTATAATGCAAACGTGGCTATTCGACAAGGAAGAGTTTTGCTAACAAGGAGAGGTGTTTTGGTAGGACATTTGCAATAATTTTTTTTCTTGTTTTTTTTTGTTTATGAAAGTGTTTATTAAAGAAATACAAAGTTTAAGAAAATATTAAGCAAGTCTCGGAAAGTATTGAAGTTTAGCCTTAACTCAAGTGTCAGCATGAAAGCTATAATTGCAGGGATTTTTGTAATGCGAAAAAATGGTGGTAAATAGTTACAAGAGGAACGAAGAATATACATATATACATATTTTTTTGCTGGGTTAATGGGTTTTTAGATAATCTGATCCATTTTTCTACTAAAGATATTGCTGCTGGTATATGCCCTACATATATAATTCATCATTTTGCTTTATTAATTCTAGCATCTCCTTCGATGACACAAATTCTTTGCCATAAAATTTTAATACTTCAATTAGTCTTTCTTATTACCATTAAAAGGGGAAAATTTCATTTACTCGGAATTTTTCTTTGCGATGTAGTAAAATGTTGGCAGTTTTTTCACGATGAAGACGAATATTTAATTCTTTTTAATACTTTTTAATAGTTTGAGTTGATTTTTCTATCAATTTAAAGCAAAATTAAATATTGTACACCTTCTTTCTGCACGCGTGTGCGCCTCTGTTATGAATCTAGTAAAACTTTTCATAGAAATTCGTCAGTAATGCGTGTGTCAACAGATATCAAGTGCCACAGCGCCACAAGTCTGTATATTGTGTTTAAATAAAATCATTAATTTTCATCTCTTTACCGCTTGTAGCTTCCATAATTATTAAGTTGGCAACTGCAACAAGCCAGCCAGCAGCAAACGATAGATAATGAATCCAATAAAATTGGATAATCAACAACAAAGAAAACACGCACTAAAAACAATTAACTTTTACAGTCGGCGAGCGAATGGACCAAATGGACAATTCTAACATCAAACGAATAGAGCAATTAATTTATTTAAGTCTTTATTTGTTATGTTTTTACAGCAATTAAGATATTTTAAAATAGTATATTTTAATTGATTTGAATTTAATAGACAAAATGGAATGGATTAATTTTATATATGGAAGATATTTTTCAAATACTAACGAGAGGCAAACAGATTTACAATATTAAGGAAAAGTATATGGAAAAATAAATTGAAGTACAGAAGAACATTAAAGCTTCTTAAAATTGCTGTCGCTTGCTCGCTTTTTAATTTGGAATACAACTTTTGACACTTTCTTTAGGATTTCAAGTAAAAATTCGTGTTCCATTAACATTGATTTTCGTGCACTTGATCACTACGTGGTAGTCATAGTGCGAACAAACCTTGTTTGCGTAGGATACTTAGAAGTAGTGTTGTAAAAAGCGGCTACTTTTGACTACTCAATACTTTTTCAATTGAGTACTCGTTACTACTCAATACTTTTAAAATTATAAGTATTTAAAATTCGATTTTATTATTACACGTACTCCATAATAATTCATGGATTAAATAATCCATTAAAAATATATAACTAAACGGCCCGGCTTATTAGTTGTTGGAAATGATTTAAATGTGCTTAACTTTCCTCAAAACCGAGTTGTATTAATTAAAAATATTTTGAAGTAAAATTTTCGTATTTACATATGGAAATGCATCTCTGAAAGAATTCAGTAGTCAGTTTTGGGTATTAAGTAGCGGGAAGTATATAAGGTATTGAGTAATCGGTACTCAAATACTAAATACTTTTAAAATACTACTTAGAATATATTGCTGATGTTGACTGTTATTAGTTCACATTATCGCGAGCTTACTGTATGTTCAAGCGAGGCTGTGTGTGGAAAGCAATTATCTATGAAAAGTGGAAAAATAATTTTGATATCTTTAATATAATGATATTCCAAATTGATAACGATGTCGTCATAAGGACCCAGTACTTTTATTATAAAAATCTAAAAAAAAAATTGCAACATCATTGTTTTGTTGTTGTAACCATAAATATAAAATTTAAAAATAGTCTGTCAACTTTTCAGCAATCTATCAAAATTAACAAACAGACACTCACACAACTTTCCACATACTCTGCACAAGTAGGGAACCTACAACAGATGGAGGCGAATTACATTGGAAAATTTTTAACAATGTCGTCTCGTCCGTCCGTGTGGTTGTTACATGCCAATTTTTACGACTTCCGCAACAATTTTTCTTTATTTTTTCCACATTTTTTTTGTCTTTAAAATAAAGATTTATTTTTGTGTATTTTTTTAAACTTTTTTCCCAAATATTTTTTTAAAGTAAGTTTATGTGTTTGTAAAACAATTGACTACCAATTGGCATTGTAATTTCGTCTCCAAACTAGCGCTGGAGGTTTTTGGCGCAGACACACACACATACATACATAAATGCTCAATCTCTCGATTAAAGTGGATTTGTGTTGGCCGATCAAATAACATTTAGTTGTAAAATTTGGTAAACAACAATTTTTTTTAGTTTGTCAATGTTTTGTCTTTTAGTTAAAATAGCAAATGTTGTTATGTTGTCGTTTGCCACTTAAATAATTGTAAATTGCTGCCAAATAACACCGAACGTAACAACGATTGTTATTATTATGGAAAACCAAAATTTTAACAACGACAAGAAAAACTTTACATTGTAACAGTTTTTATTGGGGAGAAAATCAAAACAGTTTTCATTCAGAGTGTCAATCAAAATGAAAAATATTTTTTAAAAGAATTATCTTTTAAAAATCATCTTTAAAAAGGTTATTGTTTTTCAAAAATAGAGCACTTTAAAATAAAGTATATATTTTTCTGAAAAAGCACATTTTAAAATAAAGTATTTTTTAAAAACAGAAACTTTGAGAAAACGCCACCTTTTAAAACCAGGACATTTTTTTAAATAAATACCTTTTAAAAAATAACCTTTTTAAAAAGAGTACCTTTTAAAACAAAGAGAATTTATTAAAAAAATACCTTTTAAAAAATTAATTAAAATAGGTGGCTTTCAAAAAGGAACTTTTCAACAGAAAATAGCCTTTAATAAAACACATACAAAATACGTTTTAAAAAATAAATATCTTCTTAAACGAGCAAATTTTCAAGAAAGTCCATTAAGCAAATTTAAAAAGTACTTTAGAAAATAATTAGTTTTTAAAAAAAATATATTTTTTCATAAAGGTACCATTTAAAAAATTTAATACAGTACAACCTCTCTAATCCGGACACTCGCTAATTCGGACTATCCAGTAATCCGGACATTTAAATTTTTCAAACAGTTTAGAAATTGTTCCTCTATAGTCTGGACAAGTGTTCTTTTTTCTTAGTAAAATTTGCGTGGCGAACTGTTTTCAAAGGCTATTTTATGGGCTGAACAAACCAAAGCGACAAATAAGGATATTTTATTTTTAAAAGAATTTAAAAATAGAGCTGACAAATTACATAAAAATTCTTATTTTTCAAAATGAATATTTTTAGTCACTTTTAGAATGTTTCTTTATGTTTTTTGTAAATAAATTATATTACACAAATGAATTTTTATTTTGCTTTTCGGTAATAAAAATAAATTATATATTATATATAAATATGTACATTTATGTATTACGTTAAAAATTTTATTTTAACTGTAGTCCGGACGATCCACTAATCCGGACAGTAGCTGAAACTATACCTTTTCGGATTATGGAGGTTGTACTGTATCTTTTAAACGAGTATCTTGAAAAAAGTCCATTTTATATATTTATCTTTTTGAGAAATAACTTTTAAAAAATACTTTTCAAAAGAAGTACTTTTTGTTAAAAATATTTTTTCATTAAAAGTACCGTTTCAAAAAAAAATTCATGAAAAAAAAAAGTTTCAAAAAGTGCCTTTTAAAAAATGTTCCTTTCAAAAGAGTACCTATTAAAAAATCTTTTAAAATTAGTAGTTTTAAATATATCTTTTAAAAGATTACCTTCTAAAAAGCACTCTTTAAAAAAGCACGTTTTACAAAAGAATATTTTAAAGAACTTCTCGTACCGTTTATAAAAAGTAAATTTACAATAATTACTTTTCTATTAGAGTACGTTTAAAAAAAACTTGCTAAAAAGTACCTTTTAAATATCTTTTTAGACAATTAACATTTTAAAAAGGTAACTTTATCAAAGACTTTATAAAAAAAAAACACAAATTTTAAATCAAGTATATTTAAAAAAGTAAATTGAAAAAAGTGTCTTTAAAAAGTGTACTTTACAGAGAAATTCCTTTTACAAAAAAATGTTTATAAAATACATCTTTTAGAATAACCCTGCAGGCACACGCTCAACATTTTCTTTCAAGTTTGTCACACGTACTGCTTATCAAAATTCAATTAAATTAATAGATGTGACGTAAGCTGCACGCAATTTTAAAGCAATTTCATTTTTCTAGATGTCATCGTCAAGAAAATAGCTTTAAATGGTTGCTCTATAGATCGCACAACATTATTACACTTATTAATTATATTCACAAAAATATTTGATTATTTGAATTTAATTTGTAATTTTGAATTGCGGCAGAATATTTGTAAAAAAAAACAAACCAAAAAATTTTTTCTTGACAGTAAATTGAAATACTCGATGGAAAGAGAATTTCAAAAGCAAGTTCGTATCAAGTTTTAAAAGTATGAATGTATTAGTAAAACAGTGTGAGTATATTGAAACTTGACAGACAAAACTTGATCGTGTAACACCTAAGTAACCTAGCGTTTACACATGTAAGTGCAAGTTCGAAAAACTCAATTTGCTTGTAAGTAAATTTTTGACACTTACCGCAAGTAAAATGACAAGTGAAAAAATAGTGCTACCGAGTATGAGTTTTGTATCAATTTACTAGTAGTTTGTAAAAATAAGTAATGTTTATACCTGATTTGTTGTGTATTTATAAAAAATAAATATTAAAAAAGAGCACAACTATATAACAACGCATCTTAATGGTATATTGAAATATAAATTTTATGCATTTTAGAAAAAAAATTTTAATCAAAATGTTCTTTTCAGTAATTTTATAATATCGACAACACGGGAATACTGGATTCACATATTAGTAAAGCTATTTTCATAAGATGTTTACGTTTCGAGAACATTTTGAAAATGAACTTACAGCTGACTGTGTAAACACTCAATGAACTTGCAAGACTTTCGGCTATAATTTCGACATTTTCGCTGATAATACTATACAGTACTTGCAAGTAATTACTTACATGTGTAAATGCAGGGTAAGACACATTAAAACAACATATTAAGCAAGCTATTTTTAAAAAAAGCAACTCTGAAATAAAGTTACATTTAAAAATTACCCTTACAAAAGGATTACATAAAAATAAATTATGTTTAAAAAAGATCTTCTTAAAAATTTACTTAAAAAAAGTATCGTTTAAAAAAGTATCTTTAAAAAATAATCTTTTAAAAAAGTACGTTTTGAATTAATGTACTTCTGGAATGAACACCTTTAAAAAAAGTACTTAAAAAAACATCTCTTAAAATTGTGCCCTAGAAAATGGACTTTTTAAAGCACGTTACAAAAGTGCCTTTCAACATTAGTGCAATTTATAAAAAGCAGCATTATTAGAAACTTTTGAAAAAATGCCGCTTTGGAAGATTTAGTCCTCTGCAAAAACTAAAATGTCAAAAAAAAAGGATAATATTTTAAAGAGACATTTACTAAACTAACGTAACATAGTTTAGGAAGGGTATTGTCGATGGCCCTCCCAATCGGAAAACTACAGAAATCAATTGTGAAGAAAGCGAATGTAAACACTTGTCGAAAAAAATAAATAGCGCTCAGACGATTCGTTAAAGTTGAACTTTCGCTTTTTTCGATGCCACATTATTTTCATGCATTTTCACCAATATCAACCAACAACAATAACAATAAAAAAAAACAAGAAAATAGTAAACAATAATTGTAAATAAAACTTCAGGAAATGAATACTTTTTTCTGTTTTTTAATAAATTTTATTCCCAATAAAAAAAAAACTAAAAAAAATATAGTTTTTTGTTTGTTTTATTATTTAAAAGGGTATACAAAACGAAATGATCGCAAATTTAAGTGAATGGAGGCTGCAATTACAAAGTTACTTACTACATTTCAGTATGTATGTATGTGTATGCAACAAACTGTTGAAGCGTCAGCAACATTTTAAGCTGCAAACAATCTTTATTCAGATTGTCGGTTTTTGTTGAGAGAAAAATGAGAAATAATATTTAAAAAAAACCAAGAAGACTATCATCATATTCATCATTTTTATTTATATTTTTTTCTAGCCGGGTTGTTTCTTTCACATTTTTATTTGTGGCGAAAAATTTTCTGGCGAATGCCTAACTGACACACAGCCCAATAAACAGCAGCCTCCAAACAGACACACTCATACGAGTATGTATGCTGGAGAAGTGGCGCAGCAGCCAACCGGTTGGTTGCTAACATTTGTACAACAACAGCAGAAGCTGTTTTGTTCGTTTGTTTTTGCCAGTAGTTTCAACAACAAACAACAACAATTGTAATGCTCATTATCATACAACATTGTTTATTTATACATCAATGCCTAAGATTTTACACTATTTTCCTTATTTCTTTCTTTTTGCAGCGTTTTGCTTGCAAATGACTGCAGAAAACTGATTAACATCTGAGATTTTTTTGTTTCGCTTCCAATTGCATACAAAATTTTGCCAAAATATTCATTTGATTTTCTTTTCACAGCAGTCATTTTACATATTTGAGATGTTATAAATTAGAACAATTTTAATTTTTGAATATTAACAACCCGTGCTATTGAAACAAGTTATTTGTGTTTGGTTTTTATTTTAAAGAAAATTTTTATGGAACGACCTCACAGAACAAAAATATTTATGAAAAACAAAAATGAATCGGCGTTTTAATTAAAAAAAATAGAAAGAAGCTGAACTAAATGTATCGAGCTTAAAGAATACTATGTTGAGAAATAAAACGATTTTTTTGCGGAAATAATATTATTTTATCTAGAAAGTCACGGAATTATCAAACTGCCCTCGTAGCACTACTTCTGAATAAAACTTTTCTTAGTATTGTTGGATAACGATACGTCTTTGAAAATTGATTACTGGCTTTTTTATAAATTTTTGCTAAGAGGGATATGCAATAATATATACAAATAATTTTAGGTCTTGATTGTCCTTTTTTCAGGAGACACCAATATTGATCATTTAGGATGGAAAATAGTACATAATAATACATATGAGATGGTGTAGCGACCTCGAAGTCAGTACTGATCCGTTCTGCTAGTCTGATGAATAAATTGTTTCAAATAAAAAGTTTATCCAAAAATAATTTCTTAAATTAAGAAGATATGGATAAACTCAGATTTGAACTCAAGCCATACAAATTTCATTTCAAAACAGTGCATATTTAAATTTTCCTAATTTATTCCTTTTAAATTTTAAAGTCCTTTAACAATGAAACCGGAGCAAGAAATCAAAATCTCTATATTATAAATAATTAAAAATACGCATAGGATTTGATCAATAGATATTTTGATCGTTTTGGATCTTTTTGTCCACCCCAGAATCCGTGCCTGCCAGTTAATAAGTTCAATTGATTCACAAAAATCCTGCCTCACATCGAAGCTAAAAGTGTTTCTTAGTGATGATAAGTACAGATAGTAGTTTATGAATATTCATGTTTGTATTCAGAGTACATTTTTTTTAATACTATATTTTTTTTAATTTCAATTGAAAAAAGGTTTTATTTCCTGAAGAAGCCAATCAATGATATCGGCGAAATATCGATTTCAAAAATAAATGATATACGTTTTTTTATATAAACTGACTTAAAGCTTGAATAATCACTTAAATAATTATTAAAAAAAAGGTCGAAAAATAAGAGAATATTATCAAATATTTACCAACAATATTTACACATATGTATGATGGTAAATAATAAATGTGAAAACTTTATTTACTCTGCTAAACTAAATACTTCATAGCAATTAGTTATACTTTAGTATTCTAAATTTATTCTTAAAAGGCTGAACTAGCCCAAACCTGGACAGCTATTATTTTGAATACATTCGTCAACTCAGTAAATGTGCAAACAACCAAAACAAATTTTTAACTGCAGCAATAGTCGTCGGCAGACTGACTGGTTGCACGAATTTACTGCATTCACGAATTAAACCTCTTTATTAAATTTCTTTAAAAAGAAAGCGTCCCGATTTTGGCTTTTTCAATCAAAGCAAATCTTTAAAATGCATGAAAAAGAAATGAATCTAACAAATATTTCATATTCAATGATTTTTACATGAAAATATTTACAAAAGAAAGTGGGCAGTTTCTTTTATGTTTATTCACAATTCTATAATGTCAAATAAATAAGAATGATTGTTTTAATAATGTAACTAGAGAACTATATAAAACAAAATCAACTTACAATATACATTAAAAAAATGTGTTGATGAAAACACCTAGAACAATTATTTCGTCTTACCTGAAAAGAAAGTAACACAAAAATATATACATTAATAAATAAATAAACATGTAAAATAAAATTTATTTCAGAAACATAAAAAAAAACAGCAGCGACATCTACTGGTTACATTTTCACTGTAAAAGGGTTTAAGTTAAATTTAGCCCAGCAACAAACCAATTTTTGCAGCTGGTACAATATCTAGCAGTGTCACAAACCAATCAAAGGTATTGTGGCTATGGTGAGTTACTAGCAAAAGCACAAGCCAACTCAATGTTGAATATACAAACAGGTACTACTCTATTGCAAACGGTGGTGTGTTGTGCTAAATGAATACCAGTTGCTCTCAAACTTCATCTTCCTAAAGGTTTTAATTTCTCAATGATTTCCAAACCAATTATACTATAATACATACTTTTATATCCTTAAGTTTCTATTTATGTTAACGGATATTATAACTAATCTAAACAAAAGAAACTGTACAATTCCCTACAATGACATAAAAATGAAAACGAAATTTTTTACTTATCATTTTTTTACTGCCAATCCCTTGATGTCACACGTATTCTTTCTTTCGTACAATACCATTTAAAACAAAAACAAATTCTAAAATTTTTCCTTTTCGTCGGATCACCTGTTTTAAACGTTCACGATCAATTTTTCGGCCATTATTCCTGCAGGACTTTGGTTACGATTGGAGCAGAAATTTTAGGATTCTTTCTTACTTCTTAAACAATTCGTCGCTCATCTGATTCCGTAAACTTTTCGCGGCCGTCCACTTCTGGATTTCTTTATCACAGTATTTTCAGATTTATATTTTTTTTATGATGTAATGAACAGCAGTTCTTGATTTTTGAACAATTTCTGTTATTCTATTATCAGTTTGTCGTGATTTACAATTTGAATTATTAAATTTCTTACATAGCTTGAAGTTTATTGCCCTTTACGACCCATCTTCGCGATAACTTGCACAGAAATTAGGAAATTATGAGGTAAATCACAGCTTGCATCCCACCGGTATTTTTAGCAACAATAACAGCGAAAACTCGACAACTGCAATACGGCAAAATATTTTTGACTTACCTCAGGTTAAAGAGGGTCATGGTAAAAAAGACTTTTGTTGCCTCGGTCGGTCTGTTTTGTGACAACGATATTTTGGTAGTCAAGCGGGGAAATTCGGACAATAGTATGTGCAACAAAGTAATCACGAGTAATCATCACCACATTTCGAAAATAATTTCTAATTGTAGTTAAACAATTTTACATAATTTTTTATATTAAAATTTTTATTTACGATTCAACTTTCGCTTCACACACTACAGAAACCAGACATAAATTTTATTTTAAGTCTTAACCTATCGATCGGACTATTTCCAAAACAATTAATACCCATTCAATAACCGAATAACAAACTGATTATTTGACAAATTAAATCACTATTAAGTTTCCTTCAAAATTAAACGCCAAAATAAAATCTATTTTCAAAATTTTCTACATTCTTGACAACTCAAAATGTGTCACACACAACACAACTGATGACCCACCCAAAAAAATGCAAACACCTGTTTCTAATTTAAAACAACAAATAAAATCGTTTTTAACGATCATCGTCACATCATGTGCACAGCGACGTTTTAATGTTTAAATCTGGTATCTTCTCACGATCGCCACGCCGCGTGCCATCATTGCAATCGAACAACAAATGCCACAAAAATAAATAAAAATAAAAAAGTACATATGTATGTATGTATGCACATATTTTTTTAAAAAACGCAATTTAGGAAAATTAAAATGAGCCACAATTTGAAAGCAACAACAGATAAAACAAACAACAACAAAACACAATAGAATCAAAGACAATTACAACAAAATCGACAAAAGCAAATGCAGACGCAACTAAGTACATATGTGTGTATGTATGTACGTATAATTAACTAATAACCCACAACATGATGATCAAATACATACATACATACATACTTACATACATGAATGCAAATAAAGAGCAAAATCAATTCAAAATATTAAGAGAAATAGTGGAAGCCATTATTAATTACCAAGAGCTACAAGAAAAAAATATTAATTAGAAAATTGCTAGATGAAAAAGAACTTAGGGCAAAATACGGCATTCGATATCGACGAAAGTACCATACAAATTCAAAAATTTTTTTATGGGATTTGGTTCGATATCGAATGCCATAATTTGCCCCCTGAATTTTCTAATTTTTAAGCAAATTTTCGTTAAATTTTTTTTAATTTTCGATACAAATTTATCTCTACAATTTTTTATTAAAAATGTTTATTATTCGTCTTGTTGTTAATTTTTCGGTAGGATTTGATTTTTAGGCGAATCATGAATTCCTTAATTGTGATTTCTAAATTTTAATCGGAAAATCAATAACATTTTAACGCAATCTTCGATTTATATCGAGTGCCACAACTGGGCATCACTGTTAGCTAACAGTACACAATTTAATAATCCAGCTGATTTTTTTAAGCGTTGAATTTTTTAATGGCCGAAAATTGTTAAGTTGTCAAATCAATGATGGAATCAGTGTGTGGAAATAAGTGATGAAAAATTAAAAATTAAAAAAAAATTAATAAAAAAAATTTTTCTTCGGTACAAAAAATATTTTATTTAGAACTTTTTTGACCCATTTACTCCTCCGGTTCATTTAGTACTTTAAAGCTAAATTGACTTCTACGTGTCCAACAATCGCTTTCCAGTACATCTCAAAATATACTACATAAAGAGTACAACGTCTTAGGCTTGTCCTTAGACAAAATGAAAAAAGGGCCAACGGGAAAATGAAATAACAACTAAATTGCAAAATGAAATAATTTGTAAATTGAATGATTCCTAATACAACAATTCCAAAAGAAATTAATTATCTCCCAATGAAAGAAGTTCTAACAAGAGTGAAACAATTCCTTATAGAGAAAGTTTCAACAGTAATGAAATAAGAACAAAAGAATTGTATGAACCGCAATTTTGGGACAAATGAAATAACTCCCAAAGAAAGTCCCAAGCAAAAAGTAATTAACTGCCAATTACAATATTTGCCCAATTTAAAAAGCCTCACAAAAAGTATGTATATAACTCCCCATAACAGATATGAAAATGTGATAACTCCCAACTACATTTCTTTGGGTGTTATATCATTTTAACGTAACTTCTGAAAAATAGGATTCTCCATAAATAATAGTTCAATTTTTTATACTATTAAATAATAAATCTTTGGATTAATTAATTACGATACTCTAAGGACGACCTAATTTAACGGGTGGTTCAAGTACAAGCCTCTTTTTAATTGATATGTTACTTCAGCACTTATAGGTTTTTTCTCACCCAAAATATTTACTATCGGTCAGTATCACAAACACGAAGACCAAAATTAGTCGCTTTACGCATGAACAACGTTCTGAAATATTTTAAACTTAATAGCGCACAAACAACAAAGTTTTACGTATTTTAAATTTACTTTAAATGTATTTTTAGTTTGAGAAACAATACAATTTAGGAAAATAGGTCGGCACCAAACATTTACTCTCAACTGAACGTCAATTTGATTTCAACCTTTACCTTGGTGTGAAAAGGTTTGGTATCAGATAAAACCATCGTTTCGACAATATAAAATAAACGCAAGAACAAATACAATTCACTATGTTTTTAGTTAATAAAGAAAAAAATTACAAAGATTTCAATTTAGTACTGCGGGGTAAAAAATTACTATTTAAAATATTTTTTTGTACCGAAGAAAAATTTAATTTTCCATCACTAACATATAGAATAAAATTTTCTTCAACTGTTTTTGACATTTCTGCGATTTTATACACAAACAAAATGCCTCTTGTTTTTTTATTGTTTTATTGTTGCAATTGTAAACAGACCTGTATTATTAGATCATGCACAGTATGTACTACGTGCTCTCAATTGTAATTAATGGGTTTGACCGAAAAGAGAACGAATAATTATAAACAAAAACAAACTAAACAAAAAGTTTGCAAAATTTAAACAAAACAAAATAAAAAGATCTTAATAAACAATATAGAAAACAAACTATTTGCGCACTATTTTTAAAACGACTTTTTCAGAAGTAAATTGCAAAAACTAGAAAATAAAAATGAAAACAAAACAAAAATACACAAAAACAAAGACTTGTTCTGACTGAGATAAAAGTTATTGATGATTGGGATTTTAAATAGCAATTAAATGGTTTGAAGTAATTTTACAACGCCAAAAAAATACAACAATCAATATAACAAAAATGACGAATTATTTACGAAAAGCAAGACAAACGAAAAAAAATCAAAATTTAATTTTTTTATGAAAAGATAACGAGTAGCAAAACAAATACATACATACATACGTACATATGTATGTATGTATGTATGTACATATGTAGCTGATATACATATGTACATAGATACTTACATACATACATACATACATACATACATACATACATACATATGTATTTATAATTTACTTTATAAGTGACCTTACGTTTTTGCTATTATGTGTGTATTTTGTTTTAAATAAAAACTGATTGGTAAAAAACCTTTTGTCTTTTATTTGGTTCTAGTTTTATCAACCTCTTGTCTTTTTCTTCCGAATTTGATTTTCAATATTAACACTCTTCAAAAGAAATAGCCACCTAGCAAGATATAATATAATAACACCATGCAACAACAACAACAATGTGATCGGTTAAGCACTTTACTTTTCTGATATTTTAACTTCCTTCCGGGGAAATAAGTTTTCTTTTGATTTTTTTAAGCCAACATTTTTAATTTATCATAATATTTTTCCGCTATGATTTCATGAATGAATCAAAATTTATTATTTAGCAGACTAAAAACCAATGTGGACACATTTGAATAATTATTTTAAGTTAAATATTTTTTAGATTACAACTATTTGTGAGCGTGGTCTACCATGAATATCTATCTATCTATTCATTATAAAATGACAATACAAATTAACCACAAAGCAACTTTCAGGTGTCAAATCGTTTGTCAAACAAAGCACTGTTGCCAACTCAGAGTTCTATTGAGCTTAAAAAATTCCCTTTATGTTTTAAGTATGAGCTTAAGTCATGAAATATTTAATTCAAAGTTAAACACAACAACAACACAAAAAATATATTTGTCGCATTTAGCAAACAGAAATGAATTTAAGATTTTCCAAAAAAATTTAAATAACAATGTAGGAATTTGTAAAATTTAAAAAATAATTCCGAAAAAAACCTCTAAAGAACAACTCTTTTGTTGTCACTCATCAGTACCACATAGAAGTAGTAGCTGAGTACCCATTTCTCAATTGAATTAGGATTGTTTTCTGTGAAGAATTTTGATCACTAATATTCATTAGTAATTATCATTTCATTATTTTAATTTTATTTTGTCATTTATCACCATTTTATTTAGTAAAATCGATCCTAAAAAATCGAAAGTATCTGCCTGTTCGCCGACATTGAAAGAAAAATTTTTTTTCGATATCTTTCATATGAGCAAATATAATTCAAAATTTGGAGTGTATGTAGTGGAGAATAAAATAAAGGGGTTTTCAACAAGAACTTTGTTTTTCAACTGTGGCAACACAAACA
The DNA here is from genome assembly GCA_956483585.1 of Gymnocheta viridis. Classification (NCBI taxonomy): domain Eukaryota; kingdom Metazoa; phylum Arthropoda; class Insecta; order Diptera; family Tachinidae; genus Gymnocheta; species Gymnocheta viridis. The sequence continues at coordinate 44,111,625 of OY101440.1, read as the reverse complement.
AAATTATAGTTTTGACATTTAGTTTTTTAGATGCATTGGCAATTGTTATAATGAATTCAATTTCGCTCGAAAATCGCATTAAAATAATTAAAATCCACTATGAAAGTGGTGGTTCTGTTAAAGTTACATTTCGTAAAATTCGTGATATTTTCGGACAACAGAATCTTCCTTCTGAGACCGCTATTAAGAATGTGGTCGTTAAATTTGAGTCGACAGGCTCGATACAAAATGTGCCAACACCAACGCGTGTTCAACCGAGTCGTTCAACTAAAAACATCGCAGCCGTGAGCCACAGTGTTGAAGATAGAAGTCTGTCTGTTCCTCGACTTTCTCAATAATTGGGTTTATCCAAAACCACTACATGGCGAATTTTGCGTATAGATTTGGCTTTGAAGCCTTACAAGGTTCAACTGGTGCAGGAGTTGAAGCCGCTCAATTCATTCAGGAACAACCCGCTTGTTTTTCTGAAAAAATCATTTTTTCAGACGAGGCCCATTTTCACTTGTCAGGGTACGTGAACAAGCAAAATTGCCGCATTTGGGCTTCTGAGAATCCTAGAGCGAAGCCATTTTGGCTTGTCTGCAGAAACACCCAGGGTCCAGGCAGGAATTGAACCGGCGACCCCCAGACTAATAGTCTAGTACGCTATCTAATAATCTACGGGGGCTTCCGGTCCACATGTCACACAGCCAACGAAACGATCAATTTATTGCAAACCAAATTTTCCGATCGCATAATTTCACAAAAATTAGCTGTTAACTGGCCAGCCAGATCGTGTGATTTAACACCACTGGATTATTTTTTGTGAGGATATGTTAAGAACAGAGTCTATACGGAGCCAATCGAATCGATTGCAGCCTTAAAACTCAAAATCCGTGATGTGATTAATGAAATAGAGCCGCCACTTTGCCCAAAAAGTGATTAAAAACTTTGATGAAAGAATCGACATCTGCCAGCGTGGTCGTGGTGGACATTTTCCAGATAATTGCCGAACTTTTCTCTTTGTAATACAATAAAAATTTCAATCATCTTCATCTACATAAATTTGTTGTTTTATTTTGTTTTAAAAAACAAAGTTCCTGTTGAAAAACCTGTTACAAGAATAGAATATTGTGCCTAAGGGATCTTGAAAATTTCTTAGTTTCATTTCGTTGTCCAGTGTAATAGAAACAAAACAGCAAAAATTAGGTATAAAAATCACTAACTGGCGCCAAAAAGTCACTTGAATCACATTTAGCTTTTATCACAAATACATCTTAATTCACAATAGAAGACAACAACAACAATAATAACCAGAAGCATTACAAATCACAAATGTTAATAGAAAAATAAAATTGTATAAAACATGTGAAAATTACAATAGAATTTTAAGAAGACAAAAAAAAACAGACTAGACAACTGAGGCGCAACAATATTTTGTTTTAATATTTAATATTTTGAATGTTTTATTGCTTCAGACGATCATTAAAAGCATGAGCAAAACGCAAATTTAAATATCTAAGTATTAAAAAAAAAGAAAACAAATGAGAATAAAAAGAAAGAGATAAAATGGGCGAATAAAAAAATGCATGCATTAGAAATTAACGGAAATGCCAGAAATCAACGTAAAACGTCAAAGTTTGCTAACGCAGAATATTTATGTACATACATATGTACATACACACATACATACATATGTGCACAGTATTAGAAAGCGAACGATTTAAAGAAATTTTATAGGGAAATGTTCTTTAAAAATTATCGAGAACCTCATTTTTATAAATAATATTATCGCGATAGTGAAAATTTTTCAAATATCAATTATTTCTACAGCGTTGCTAATATTAATTAAAAAAATTTACAACTTGTAAACATGTAAGTATCCTGTACATCTAATAAGTAAACATTGGGCGCGATTGAGTTTGACAAAAATATACTAAATTGTTTAAGCAAAGTTTCACGAGAACCACTTAAGTAGAAAAGAATATGTATTTTTGATGGCGTGAAAATAATAGGTATTTATGTCTATACCTAATGTACTGCCCCGGAAACTCAATATCTGTGCAAAGTTTCTTAAGTTAAACCCGTATTTATTTTAAGTGGGCGTTAACTTTTCATGATTCTGTATTGTCACCGGGAATCCAATATGCAGGTATTGTTTTGTATTTGTTAATATAAATATGGATCTTATGTATACAAACCCACAGGCAAAAAAAACTGTGAAACGATATAATAGCTTTTGTTAAAAGCAATTCTCAGGCAAGATCCACGCATTGAACCGGTAGCAGAGGGGATTCTGAAACATTAATTAGTCACTCTGGTTAAGAAACGTTTCATGAATTATGTTAATTTTTATAGTTTCAACTAACTCGTAAATGGAGATTCATTTGTATACAATAATATTAGATTTGCTAGGAAAGAAAAGAGATTATCGGACCGCTCTTCCTCGCAAATGCAGCTTATCATGCATAAAGAATTTAAAATGTTCACTGGCCTGACGAAACCATCCTTTTTTAATGTTTCTCCCTTTTACAATCCTTCTGCAGACGAAACAACTCAATTACAGCATTTTTTTATTTTCTAGCAAACACAAACTGTGCAGCCTTTTTGGCTTGTGTGCAAAAAAACCCGGCATTTGGCTGAAATTGAACGTGCAACCATCATACTGATAGTCTGGCACAGTCACTCTGTCACGGACCAATCTAATCGTATAATTCCTCCTTTTGAGTTATTAAACACCCAGATGGAACGATTTAGTACAATCGTTGGATCTTCTTTAAAAGATTTTTTTCAACAAGCTCACGCCCTAAAGTAGTAGTCACCCATCTAATTCTCAAGTAGGAGTTTGAAAATGCAGATGAGCACTGCTATTTCTATCGCTTGTGAAGAACGATCAGGAAACACTGTACTTGTGTGTGGTGGAAGTTGATCGGTTCGGTACGATCGTTGCAAGTTGAGCATCAGGCAAGAGTTGCCTCGGCGATTTGGCATATATGTATGTATGTTTTTAAACAAACAATTTCTTGAAAGTAAGAAATCAAATGTTAGTTACATCTTTCAGAACGTTTTAATTAAGCAAAGCAAAAACAAAAACATTTCATAGAATTTTTTACTGAAATAAACTTTGTACCCAAACTCTTATACACACATACAATTTCCAAATACTCCGTACAGTTTTGTTATCTTTAAAAATTCCCATTATGAAGAAAAAAGGTTGCGGAAAAGTGTAAGCAAGATCATTCAAAAAGTAAATAAGAAAAACGAAAATAGAAACATTCATTGAAAACAATACATTATAATTAGCTGAGAGCTGATTATAACTTTTATAAATAGAATTTTATGATCTTTGTATAAAGCAGCGAGGAGCCTTTGTTACAGATAGTTAATTGCCCAGAGGCTAAATGATATATGTACTCGTACATAAGTATATATTTTTTAATGTTATAACACACATTATTTTTTCTAATGTTTAACTGCTGTTTAAATGATTCATATAAAAATAATCAGCATCTTTTTACTTTATTTGTGAAGATGAGTCAATTGATGCAATTTAATAAACTGATTTAATGCGAATGAATAAAGAAGCAAAGCGAATCATCAATTATTTTATAATGTTTGAGTAAGTGATATCAGCTCTTGTAGGCTAAAGGCGGAAAATTTCCAGATCAGATTACAGTATGAAGGACGAATTAAAAATGTGAAAAAATGTATTTCATTTATTATTTTTCCTAAAACGGAAAAGATTTTTTTTTCAAATTGTTTTGCGCGGGTTTTGGTCGTGATCGTGAGTATTTTTTCAATTCTTGCATGATCATAAAACAATAGTTATTCACGCGGCTGACCGAGCTTTTTGTTTACTTATGTAAACTAGAGTAACGCACCTCTGAAATCAAAAATAAAATTAAAATGAAGAAACAAACATACCGAACAGCAGAAAGACAACACTGTTCATGTTGCATCAGAGATGAACTAATTAATATCAACTCTACATCACGGAGTTGCGAACAGCAACCAAATTCACAGACTTTAGCCAACTATTGATGGCGGTCTAACCAATGGTATTTATACATATAAAACGTCATTAGATAAAAAAAACCGTCATTAGTTGCAGAACTATTGTACAGCTGTGAAATATAAAATAAAAGAAATGGAACTTTCTGGAAACTTTTAGAAACACTGACAAGTATGCGTTCATTAGTATGCAAAAGTTGCCCAATAATGGCATCACGCAATATAATAAGTATTCAGACATTTTTTGTTTAATAATGTTTATAAAGCAAACCGATCTATAACTTGAAGGATGGATCTAATTTACATACCAGTGTTGTACTTTAGGACTTTCACCATAGATTTTGGGGACTTTTATATTATTTGGGAGCAACATATTCTTAGGGGGCAACAATTTATATTTGGGTGTCTGTACAATATCTACATAAATATTACCATATTTTGCAACTGATCAGCATATTTTTCAAAAACTTCAAAAAATTGTTGTGGTGAAGAAAAAATTGATCTGGCTGCACTGGTATATCCATACATATCGCACTTTTTTAACAATAGTGTATTAACTCTAAATTATTACATTTTCACTTTTGACAGATATTTATGTATGTATGTATGTTGTATCTACACTTTGATAACAAAATGGAAGATTTAAAAATTATATTTCATTTATCTTCAATGTAAAATTCAAAAGTATTTTTCTTCTATTGAACATTTTAAAATTTTTATTTAATACAGTATTGTTACAGAAGTGCTATGTATATGTACATATGGATATGCATAATGAAAACGAACAATTAAAAATGCTTTGAAATTTTCTGTTGCGGTTTGAAAAATGTTTAACTAAAATATTCCATATGGAAACTTGAGGTCATTGACTTTAGAAACATCCTAAGTAATATTTTTGTGCCTGCCAAAATTAAATTTGAATTTTTCAATTTTTAATTTTTCAACATACAAATGCACATGCATATTTATGCAGGTACATCAAACAAAGCATGCATGCAACAATCAAAACTGCTGTTAAAATTCTTTGAATGTTTAAATTTTTGTAAAGCATTTAATTTCCAAAATAAATATGTACATATGAATGTATGTATGTATATATGCATGTATGTATGTACATATGGAAGGGTTAGGGCTGAAATGAACCAAGTCATAAAATATTAAAATTTTCAAAACCTGAGAGAAATTGTCCGCAAAGTTTAACTCTATTTAGTTCTGTAACGGACTAAGTAAAAAGAGTGTTTTGTTCCTAAGGTAACGGTAAAAAATCCAAGTCAACGGCTCTCATTTTATATTTTTTTAATGGCAGTTCATTTACTGAAACTCAAAATATCTTCGAATTGTCTTATTGTGACTTGGTTCACTTCAGCTCTGAGCCCTCCATTTGGAAGCAAAGGAAACTAGACAATTAAAACTGTTCTAAATTCCACAAAAAAAATAATATTTATATTTTGTTGTTATCTTAATTGTTATAAAAATACCAACAACAACAAAATTCCAACAAAATTAATTTTTTTTTTCTTCAAATAATTAATAAATTTGTTTCAGTTGTGTAAAAAAAAAGAGTGTAGAAATAACCACATGATTATATGATGGCATGCAGGCAATCATGCAAGAACGAAGATTCTTGGTTGTTAAAAGTAACCAAACAAACTCACAATTACAATCAACCATCAGATAAAGTACGAGTGAGTGGATTCGACAAAAATGCGACTGCCCAACACTATAGGAAAGTATTTGTTGTTGTTCCTAAAATATGGTGGATCATTTACACATTTAGCAACAAGGACAGGGACAAAGTTATATGCAGACAAAGAGAACATTCCAAGGCGTCAAGTCAACAACTCACAGTATAGTCAATTTGTCAAAAGTACGAATTATTGGAAAACGGGTTTTTTAAAATTTCCGAACTTTTTGGAATGAATTTCCGTCATCCCACGTCAAATTTGGTTGATAAACAGACCGGTTTCGGCTATGTGCCATCTTCAGTGTTCTCCTGAGTTACTGAGAGAACACTGAAGATGGCACATAGCCGAAACCGGTCTGTTTATCAACCAAATTTGACGTGGGATGACGGAAATTCATTCCAAATTGCATCAAACCCCGTCGGAAGAAAAACACAACACTTTCCGAACTTTTATTTAAAGACGGTTTCGAATTATTCGACAAATGCTTTTTTTGTTGTCTCTCTGATTATCAAACACCATACATAAAAAATTATTGTGTATTTTTTTGTATATGGCATTTGACAATCAGAGACCACGCCGAATTTTATCAGCTAAGCTCCTGCATGTAGTTGATGTACATAAAATATATTAATACACATCCTTTCTAGAGTTGGGCAAAATCGTTCCTTTTGTGGAATCGCTTCGACCGATCCGAAAGATAAAAGGAACTAGGTAGTTCCTTTCTTTCATCGTTCTTTTTTTACTTTGAGCAGTGTGAAACGAGAAACGAGTGAAATTCTGTTGCTCCTAAAAACATCAACAAACATTGTTATTGTTTGTTTTCATTTTCTGGCTATACCAAAACAGTTCTATAAGTGCTTTCGTAAAATATTTGTATTTAAAAAAATAATAGCTGTTATAAAATAAATGGTAATGGCCTTATTCACAAACGATTAATAAAGTTAATGTGTTTCCCACGTAAAAATCCAACACTAATCGTTTGTGAATTAGGCCATATAATATTATCCATTAAGTCGGCAGCACTGATCTCTACACAAGAACTCAACCTTGTTCTAAGTGTACAGAGTATGTAAACGAAATAATTGTAAGTCTGCGTTTAGACATGTCGTATCTTATTGACACGATTCTTACTTTTTCTTCTTTGAACTTTCACTGTTGTCATGTCATGTTGACGACATTTACTTGCAAATACCTTCAGGCTTAAAATTACGAATGAGAAAACAAAACGTAATGACAGTACATGCATCTGAGTACTCGTTTCTTTTCCCCTCGTCTGTCTCGCCTATAAAGTAGCAATCATATCAATAGAACATGACGTGTGTAAACGCAGACTAACAAACAGTATGGATGAGTCAACGATTTGCTCGCACATCCGTCAAGCATCATACATAAAAAATAATATAAAATTGGTGTTGACTTTTCATACTGATTTTGACATTTATGGGAACAAGTTAATGATTCTTCAAGACGGTTTGCAATTGCGGAACGAGGAACGATAAAAAAGGATCGTTTTGGATCGGTCCGCATCGTTCCAATTAAGGAATCGTTCAATGAAACTAGGTCGTTCCGTAATGACACAACTCTAATGCTTGCCTTTGATTTAAAATTCTGTGTAATTTGTATGTTAAATAAAATGTGGAATATCTGAATTCCAATTATTTTATGAAACTACCTTTTTAAATTTTTTATTTGTATTAATAAAAAAATGTATGGCTTAATTCTTAAACTAACACAATACTAAAAACCGGTTATTCAAACAGAAAACCGGGTTTTTAAAATAACGCCTTTTCGAATAATTCGAAACCCGAATTTTCAATATGTCGAATATTTGAGTTAATACTCACTCGTATTACGACTTCTGAACTATATAAATTAATAGACAACGAAATAGTACCAGACCCAAGACTATGTCAGTCGTCTCGTCAGTTTAAAACGGCCCATACAATATACAATAATATTGCGTTACTTATTGTTCACATTATCGTAATTTTGATCTATACTATTCAATAAGTCTTTTGATCTACCTTCTAATATGTGGATGTCATATTGACGATAATATTGTACAATATGAAAAATCGCACAATTATATTGCAAGTGCATGGTGTCGCACACCATTTCTATTCACAGCTGTTTGCCAATTTTGCTCTGTACGACCCACTGTGCAATATTCAATTTTAAAATTCGCTTTTTTTTCGCACGACTGGCCAATTGTTTGCCATCATGTCTCTTGTGCCGCTGGTTTATGGCTTCAAAATAATACTCGTACACGATCGTCAGTACTTTATTACATTGTTGTTGCTTTTATTTACTTAACATGAACAACATTTTTGATAATTAGTCATCGAAATGTCTAGAGTAGTAAAGTCATATAAAAATAATAATAATAATAATCATTGTTAAAATTATTTATTGAGCTTTAAGCCTGTGTTTGGAAAAACTGAAATAAAAAGTTTTTTTTAACGCCTTTTTTAATACGCTTCACTACAGATAGAAAAGTAATATAAGTTGGTCATTTCGTTTGTGTGTAACATGCTTTAGAAGAACCACTTAGGAAAAAATTAGGAAACATAATGTAAATTACACAGGGTGGGCCAACATCGACTGACAAATAACATATTGGCGGTATTCAAAAAAGCTACGATATTTTGCATTTGCCTTTTCGCAAGAGCATTTGCACCAAACACTGAATACCGCCATTGATTTTTACAATTTTTTACTTTATTTTGTTTGCAGGTAATAAACAATTTAATAAAATTTTATATCATCATACTCAACGCAAGAACTTGTAAAAAAGGTTAAATTTTATTATGTTATCGGACGATCAAGTGTTGCCAGGAGCTCTAGGAAAAATAGGCTAAATAGGCTTTTTAAAAAGGCCAGAAAAAGCTAAATCACCCCAAAAAAAGGCCAAAAAAATTTTTGTTCATAATTTAACGTTTTATTTATTATTAATAAAAAATTCATAAAACACAATAAAATTTATTTTAAAAAAATGCACTTTCGCGGTTACAGTTCGCAAAACTAAAATATTTTTGCGCCGTCGTGAAGGAGCTTCTTTAAATCTTTAGAATTTTTTATTTTGGGCTACGTAAAAGATATTTTTTATGCCAATGGCCCACAATCGATTCAGGACCTCAAAGATGGATTCGTGAAGTTATGGAAGACAATCAGCAGCTAATGAGCAAATTGATATTGGAAAATTTCATGGAAACAACATGGACCTACAGGCGTAGCCATGGCTACTATTGTTTTCCATTATGAATGGGATACCTTCCTCTGCACAATTAAATAAACATCCGATGATTTCGTTTAAAAATACTCTTTTTTATTTTACATATCGAAATGAAACCTTTTGTTGGAAGTCCTTATAGATAACAAAATATTATGTAGATTAACCAAATCAAGAAATGAGTTTTTTTGCAGGGCATTTAGAAATTGTCATACCTCCTCCCAGAACTCAACTGTTGACTCAACATTTGTGCATTTCTACTTTAAAAGCTTTCGCCATTGGATATCAATCAATGTAATTTTGTCTTCAATGTACTTAGGTTTGCATATTGGATTAATTTTTTAATGTTTCAAGATGATTTTATGGGTTTATTAGAAAACAAAAATTTATCCTTTTTGAGGATAAATTTAAAATAAAAAGGCTAAAACAAGACACGATTAATTTCAAGGCTAAAATACAAGAAAAAAAGGCTAAATTTAGCCCTGAAAATGCTAAGCATTACTGGCATTACTGATTGTTACAACACAAAGAAAATACCGCCAACATTTTAATACTGCAACAGCTCCTAGTGCAAATATGATAAGAAATTTATACCCTTTGAGATGCACGGAGTTAAACAAATCGATTTCAAGTCCTGAAATTTATTAAAAAAAAACTTAAATAATAAAAAAAATTACATCTGTCGCGAAAGCGGCAACAATTTGCGAATAATTTAAAGAAACAAAAATTTATTGAAATTTGGCAAGACTGTTGTTGTACTGTAAATCTTGAGAATCCGCAAAAAATTGCAAAAATGAGCGAAAAGTTGCAATATTGCAACACAACCTAAAATTTCTTAAAAGTCTATAAAACTGTACAGATTGCAAAATATGTTTGAAAAAAACGCTAAAATGATAAAAATCGCAAAACCTGCCAACTTGGGAAAATTTGCCACAATCGAAATTATATTAAAAGCTTATAAAACCGCAAAATTTCAAAACACGCATTAAAATTGGAAAGCTCCAAAAATTTAGTATCAATTGGTTAAGAAGGCTTGAAAAGAAAGCAGCTCTAGAGGCGAAAAATGGCTTTAAAGCAATATCTATCAAAAACTCACCTAAAAAGGTGGATTACAAGATGAAATATTAAAAAGGAGGTAATTTCCAATGTTGCATATTGTTAGCTTAATATTGAAAGGCTCTAACTATTTTTTTCGAAATTTATTGATATATGCAAAAAAACAAGTCGGCCTTTCTATATTAAGGCAACGATATGTACATATATAAAGAACTTACTAAGCGTGCACAGGAAAATCTCAATCACTTGTTTTTTATATTTTATATCAGATGAAGGACATATAAGATTCGACTTGACCGAATATATTATCCCACTAACTTAACTGCATTTAAATTTGATTTCTTGCGCTCTTTATTCAGCAAATAATCTTCTTTCTTGAACGCCTCTTTGGCTCAATGACTCCAGCTAGACGATTTTCCATACAATTTTTATTTCTTGAATTGCATTTAGTATTTTAAGCATGTCTTGCTTGCTTGGCGTATAAAGTATTACTTTTTTTATTTTTGTAATTTATTTTCTTTTTGTGATTACCAAGTTTGTATTTTTCTTTTCTAAATTTAGAAATATGTATATGTATATAAATTATTTTTTTTTTAAATATGTATGCATGTATTTTTCTCTCTTGATTTTCATTGCAAAAAGAGAAAATAAAAGTACGTTTTAAAAGTTAAATTTAGTATGCTGTACATGGGTGTAGCATTTAAGCCATATACGGCGTTTTAATGGATTTTAAAGCAGATTTTTACTTTGGTTTTCTGTTTTGTCTCCAGATCTCAATAAAAATCCTGGTTTAACAACAGTCATAAATTTAATTATTTCCTTTTAATTTTCAAAATAAATTGCTCTTTTTTTTAAGTTAATATTACTTACGTTATTGTCGTAAATTATAAGATTTATTAAGAAAATGTGACGTACCTGCAATGAAAAAATATATAAAAGAAATTTTTAATTTATTCGGCGATTTATAAGGTAAAGTAGTAATTAAAAATATTAATAAAGTTATAAATAAAAAGGTTAGTTGTCAAATATATTACCAAAGCAAAGAGAGCAAAGTATTAAATTAAAAACTGATATTCAAATAAATTTATAACTTGACATTGACAACAGCAAGCTGTTCGAAGCTCGGAGAAATTACTAGCCTAAGAATATGACCTTTTGACATCCAATTTAATTTTTAACAAAAATTGTTTAAGTCGCCTTGGTCCGTTTATGTACAACCTGGCTTGTAATAGTCAATTACACTTGTCTTGGTTGCGGAAACAGAGCGGAGGTAATGATTGCAGTTAATAAGGTATTTAAAATCAATTGGGTCTCTTTTTTAATAGGTTAATCGCTCGATATCGGTTAATATGCTCAAATACTAGATAATTTGGTGAAACGCTTAACCGACCCATGAATAAATCGTTAATCTGAAATACCAAATTTCAAATAAAACGAACCGTTAATCGGTTAGTAATTAATCGGTTAACCGATTAAGGATTAAAAGATTGAATACTCTATTGGTTAGTAAACTGTAATTAGAAACTATAATAAATGTGGTGAGTTTATGATACCTGGGATTGCAAACTCTAAGATTGCAATTCTAGCTAACAGCGTCTGTCCTTGACACCAGCCAACACCGAGATCCGGTCAAGTACACTCCAAAAATAAAATTGAGTATTTAACACTAAAGCACGGATTTTCTTAAATCAAATCGATAATCCTCATTCAGGAAATTCTTACACTCAAAAGAAAAATCAATCTATCCGTACTTAAATCAATCCCAAGCGATGTTAAAAGTACGTTAATTCCAGATTTACTAAAATCAAGTACAGAAAGATTGATTTAAGTACGCACGGATTTAAAGGCTCAATTCAATTTAAGAATTTTTTAGTTGTTTCAAGATTTTTCTCGTGATTAAAGAATTTATAGCTAATATGGTAAGCGGAATTTTAAGCCCAAAAGGTCAAGGTATAACACCCGCATTCTTTCAGAAAGGCAGGAAGGATTTGCGAAAGCTGAAAACGGTAGAGAATAAACTATGAGACGGTCTTCTGTATAGAATAACTAGATATTTCTGATTGAAAAAAAAAACCATACGACGAGATATTTAACGGTCTTATCCCATTGAACATACACATTTAAAAACTTCTTCATGTTCATATTCAAATATAGAACCAGTTAGTTGCAGATGAAAAACAAATAAATTAATAAAATATATCTGTATAAGCATTCGTCAATGACACCTGCTAAAAATCGGTCCCACTTTTAAGCGATTGTCATGTGAATTTCTAATAAAAATGTAAAACAAAGAAGATTAGCGAATCAATTTGAAAGAGTTCATAGATATAAAAACTAATTAATCAACATACCAAAGCCAATTAAGACTTTATGAATTAAATAACTTTTGTCGCTTTAAATTTAATTAATTGCCTTTCAAGTGTGTAAAACCAACCACTCGACAAGTTTTGTTTGTGAAAAGTAACACACACGTTCTAATTGCTTAAATAAAACAATACAGTTGAAAAATTAACAATTCTTTGCTTTAATTAAAATTAAATAAAATTCACAAAAAAACATCAAGAACTTTGTGGAAAATTCAAGAGTTTTATTCTAATTATGGACTTAATACGCTCAGTATGGCATGTTGCAAAAATAAAAATATAAAAATGCTTAAAAATAAGAAATAAACAAATTCTCATTTCATGTCTTAATAAAGATCACACAGAGGTGACGTGACATGTTTTTATACTGCAGAAAATTTTAATGTTGTGTGACAAAAAAAATGGTTTTTAATTTTCAAAATACAACAATGTTGTTTACATGCAATTTCTTGTTGCATTCAACAAAAGCAGGAAATAATGTAAAAATTATCGATACATATGTAAGTGTTGCTCACATGATCCAGACGTCAGACGACTTTCAGCACCACATTTTTATAGAAATCACTCAAAAATATTAGAATTTCAAAAAATTTTCTACTCAAGTCGAATGTCTGATTTACTATAGATTTTTTTAAAACTATTTTTTTTTACTTTTAATACAAGTGATTTCTTTAGGCAGAAGCCGAATTCGTCAACATTCGTCATTCCCAAACACGAATTTGAAACAGAATTTGAATTTGTGCAATTGTAAAATAAAAATTTTATAGCATCGAAAGACAATGTCGTTCTGGTTAAATGCTAGAATAGGCCACCACTTGGCCGTTGTCATGACTCCACTTTTTTTTTGTAAAAGAAGCAACAACTCAGGCATTTAATGCCTGCCACCCATTTTGATGTTTTCCTTCTTTTGGAACGGGATACGAGTAGCTTAGAAAGGACCATTTTATTAATTGCTTTTCTTTGCCGATGATATCGCTACAATACCGACGAAGGAGGACGCTTTGATGTACATTAGCTTACACCAGTGCGCAATGCCTTCGTCACTTAATCAGTCTAACAACAACAAATACAATGGCAGGGCAAGCTAATGCACATTTGGAAAAGGCTGGATATTATGATTTGCCTTAAACTGGGCTCGAGCACACGTCCTCGGTCACCATGGGCTTTGCAGTCAACGCCCCAGCTACTTCAGAACAGCAGATGACAAGTAAAAACCACGCTTTTCCTAAAAATGGAATGATATACGCTTCAACAATGCATTCAAATCATTAAAATACCAAAATGGAGAAAATTTCGCGATCACAGTTCTAACACTAAATATTTTAGGGACGTCGTGAAGCACATTCTCGGCCTGCAATTGTGAAACTGGCGGAATAATTTGAGCATTTGGAACAAGTTAGTGATGTGAAGAATCGAACTCGTACACTACGTTCAAGAACAACTAATATTATTGCTGTTGCAAATAGGGTAGAGGAAACTCCAGGTTTGCTCATTTCTCGTCGATATTTGAATTGAACGACGATTAATGATTTCTTAAGGCCGAAACTGGAATATATTTTCAACCATATGACGCTACGTGCCAAAAAAGTAACGATAACATCGCTCATTTGCGTAAACAGTTTCCTGACCGTGTGATTTCTCGCAGTCATGATCAAAATTTGGCAACGAGATCTTGTGATTTAACACCTTAAAAATTTTTCTTTTGGAGGTACGTGAAAGATAAGGCCAATGCCAATGCCCCACAATCGATTCAAGACCTCAAAGGTAAAGTTTGTGAAGTTATCGAATTAGTGATGGAAAAGAATATGGTCCTGCAAGCGTAGCCGTGGCGGCTATTTGACTGATATTGCTTTCCATTATTAATGACATACACATACACCTCTTTATGTTTTTTATATATCGAAATGAAACCTCTTGTTGGAAGACCCTATAATGCGCATACGTATGTATGTGCATATTACAAATTGGCGTGAATCATGCAAGATCACGCATGATCACGAATAATCGTGATTAATTATTCCTTTCAATCTTTAAACGTGCATGAAGATGAGTATAAAGAATATCGATGTGAGTGAGTGTGCATGAGCAGAATGCATGAGTGATTGTTTCACGATTGAAATGTTCTGAAATGTAGTTTGAAATCGTTGAAAAGCAATACAAAAGTGACAAAACTTAAATGAAAATTTATAATTTTTGCTAAAGTTCGTAACATTTTTGTAGAAAGAATTCGATATGAGAAAATTTTCAAAAGGTACAAGGGATAAATTAACATTCAACTTACACGGCAGAAAACAAGCAGTGTTGTTTTTCGGGAGCCGCTACACTCCCATCAACAGTGTTCATGACTATTTCCTTGTATCTGTTCTGTTCTGCCGTGCAAGTTGAAATTAATTGATTGATAATTTATGCCTTGTAACTTTGAAATATTGTCTCATATCCAATTCTTTCTACAAAAATGTTACGAACTTCAACCAAAATAAAAATCACTGGATTAAAAAAATTAATAACAACCAATTAAGTTCGAATAATAATCAAATTAAATATTAAATGAAAATTGTTTATTATGGTCTGCATGTTTTCAAAAATCATTAAAAATGTCAAAATGTAAAAATGATTTAGTTTAATTGACATGCGATTTTAAAATAATGCTGAAATTTCTAGACTACTAAGAATACCGATATAAATAGCTGCAAGGATAAAAAAATGGAAAAACGTGGATTTATTTAAACAAATTTTGTAATGGGATCAACAATGAATAATGATAATTGTGTGGCAGACAGATTGCTCGTGTGGATTGCTCGATAGCTGGCAAGAGCCTGTGTGTTTCTGCAGACAAGGTAAAAAGGATTCGCAGTTTGTGCATGTAGATAGTTATCACTAGAAGAAAGCATTATCTTAAGCATCTGACACTGTTTCTTTTTGAAGTAGGCAAAGAACTCATCCTATTTGTCTTCCTTTTGCCGGCAGAAAACCAGCTCACCGGCTCATATGTACATAATAAGAAGAGAGGTGTAAGAAAAAGAAAAGTAGCAAAGAGTTTGATGAGTGTTCGTGTTTAAATGATTAACACACACACACACACACTTTTTTAAAGTTAAAATGACGTATGATGACAGTAATAATATGACGATGATGTGGTGACGTTGTTGTACCTAAAGAAGTGTTAGAAGATGTTTTTGTACATTTGAATATGACAGGCAAAAAGCCGGTATGTGTGGATTTCTTTCTCCATTTTCTAATTTAAAAGGTGATAAATGATTTCGAATATAAAAACCGCGGTGGCATTTCTTGTTTATTTCACTTTGACGGTTGAGTGTTTCTATTTTCTTTTAATTTTGTATAATTGTTGCTTCATGAGAAATTTCTCCAACCTGTAACGAAGCAACATTGTTGAATGCCGTATCTACATATTTTGTCGAAATTAAGTGAGTTCAGTGGTCGTCGGTAGTCATCGTCGTGTCTTTAGGAATTATAAAGTTGGAAAAATTTTTATGTATGTATGGATGTATATTTACAAAATAAATATATACATATAAAAAACCTCAAGCAACATTAGTCGCTTTTTTGCACCTAATCAGTATTAAAGTGAGCATATAAATACATACTAAATGAAGAAAAAAAAACGCCATAATAAAAAATCATGAACAAACATTCACTCACTCTCATTCGTTGAGCTTTTATTATTATTTTTATTTCTTGTTGTTGCTTTCTGCCTGTCATTCTTCAACACATACATTGTATATAGTAAATTCATGCATGCCGACCGGACAGACGAGGGAATACTTCACTTTACTTTCGAGTAAAAGAAAAGGCTAATGAACCCATGACAATAAGGAAAGCAATCAAAAACAAACAAAAATACATTTATAAATACAACAAATATACTTGACAAAATTGACATTACATTAAATAAATAATTTCTAAAGAAAAAAAACCAAGTTATCAAACATGTGGTCTTTGAATGAAGAACTTATTAACCACGATCATAAAGAAAAGAAAACAGACGACAATTTCCGACTGCGAGTCATTAATGAAAATTAAGAATGAGTGAGAACAATTAAATGAAAAACTAAAGTCGTGAGATCGAGACAAATAGGTATTAAAGTTTATAAAATGAATAATTAAAATGAATTTCCTGGGAAATTCCTAAATAAATTCATGCGGAAGTAACTGAAATTTAGTTTCCAGTTAATAAATATGCACAGATACAAGTAGGAAAAGCGCACAGTGATTCGTTTCCATACAACGAGTTGGCAAAATTAAATTAGACGGTATCCTCAACTTTGGTAAACAATTTTAAATTTATTAAAAAAACATACATAATGCAGCAACGATTTGCATAGTTCCCATATATTCTGATATTAAAAAGTGAAATATTTTGTAGGAATTTTGAATGAACATCCTGAAACTTCAGCATAGTTCTTGGTACAACCTTGAAAATTTATCCAAGGATTTGTTTCTTTAATCCATGCTTTTGTTTTTATAAAATCTCTATAATTTAGCCAAGATTGCTGCAGAAGCACAAAGTTTTTGAAAATACATATCAAGATTTTTATATAAAGAGAAATACCGCATCAAGTTATTATAACTCATACGCACCGTTAGCGGATTATAACTAGTGTGCGAGTGTGCGAACAAAAGCACTTTTCCAGATCGAAGCCAAACGAACACCCAACGCGAAACCGAACTTCTTTTTATTAAAAGGAAACATGTTTAATTTTAATGATTTTTTAATTTAATAAAACCAAAATTAACACACATAAAAAATCATTTATTTTGACAACACTGTACATTAATATTTTTCATCAAAGCTTGGTGTTTGCCGAAAATATTTCCGAACGCCTCAAACTTTATTCCCAAAATTCGATTTATAAGACCACAAAAAAAAATCACAAAAATTGTTCATACTTTAACTTGTCTGTTTCAAATATTTCTAGTTTTATTTTAAATTTATGAATTATTTTAAAAAATATACATTTATATAACAAAAATATAAAAAAATTAAATTATAATTGAAAAGGATAAAGAAAAAGTAGTAGGCTGAAGTAGTTCGAGCGTTGAATATAAAAGCTAGTGATAATTGAGAACTTGGGTACGAGCCCAGTTTGAGTGAGGTAAGTCATAACATCCAGCAATTTTCAAATATTTATTAGTGTGCCATTGAATTTGCGGTTCTTGAACTGCTTAAGTGGCGAAGGCATAGCGCACTGGTGACTGAACAATATCGGAAGCAATTTATACTGGCAAAAGCTAATGTACACCACAGTGCCCTCTTTCGTCGGTATTGTAGCAAAATCATCGGCGAAGTAAAATAATGGTGCCTATTCCAAAAAACGCGCCGATGACGTGAAATTTAACATAGAAAACACTAACAAATAGTGAAGGCTTGCCATTGTTTGCTGTTATTTCTCATACAAAATGTACCGTTTATTGAAGAGAAACTAACGCGTCTCAGTACTCGCGTTGGTTTTATTTGTAAAATTTACAGAAAACAAGAACAAATCTTCACTTTTTGTTGGTATTTTTCATGTAAAGTTTCACTTTTCGACGCGTTTTTTGGAATAACCATGAATAAATAAGACTGCTTAACAAGATTAACAAAAATTAATCCGCCTACTCAACACCAAAGACGCAGAAAAACTGCTATAAAAATTTAACAAAAAGCGCAATTGCAGAGTTGTAAACGAATTAATTAAGCTTTCTCACTTTTACCATCTGTCTAAAAAAAAATATGTTATCCCCAGATCCCCAACTAGAAATTTCTATCCCCGAAACTCAAAAAATCCCCCAAACCGGCAACGCTGCGTTTCAAAAACGGGATTTAGAGGAAATTATTTAAAAAATGGTGTTTTTACAGTGTTGTGAAAATACGGGTCTGTTTTTTTTAATTTATCATTAACTTAAATGCGTCTTGGTAATAAGGAGATAAACCACAAAAGAATTCTATAATATTTTTTCTGCACGTCGTTACAAAGACATTAAGTATTCAATTATCGTTTCATGTTTTGCCTTTATCAGCATATTTTGTATATTTTAGTTTTAGGAGCATATTTAATTTATT
The DNA here is from genome assembly GCA_956483585.1 of Gymnocheta viridis. NCBI lineage: Eukaryota > Metazoa > Arthropoda > Insecta > Diptera > Tachinidae > Gymnocheta > Gymnocheta viridis. Next base: position 44,093,241 of record OY101440.1, on the reverse strand, counting down.
ATTCTTTTTTTTATCTTGTTTTTAATATTCTTGATATTTTGTGTTATATTTATTTTTTTGTGGTACATAAGGTCAGTAAAACTGTTGTCACTTTAAGTAAAAAAAATCGCAATAAATAATAAAATGTTTTAAATGTGTTATCTAACAAAACTCGAAAACGATTTGGCAAAATCGAAATTTCTCTAAAACTCAAACTGGCGTGAAAACATTACATAAATTCGGAAAGTATCCGAAATTGTGAAAACTATAATATACATACGTGCGTATATAAAAAACTCTAAAATTATAAAGAAAGAAAAAATTCTGAAAGATTGTAAAAATAAATAGGAAGGGATCAGTGCTAGACCACCAATCTGAGGGTCACTGGTTCGGTTCCTGTTAAGACCCCTGATGTTTGTAAAAAAGCCAAAATAGGCAAAATTGTAAAAAACACGCAAAATATCTTAAATATAAAACTTAATTTAATATGAAAACCATATGGAAAAAATACTCAAAATCAAGAGAAAACAAAAACACCTGGAAATATTAAAATTCAATATCTCATTAAAAATATGTTTTAAAAAACTTTTTCCATAGTCAATTCATTGATCGATTTTATATTAACTACATACTTCATACCTTGATCAAGATTATATTTAATTAAGTTTCTTACTATTTGTTTTTGCAATAAAACTTTGAAATTAATAACAACGAAACACTATTTTTAGAGCATATTTTGAAGATATATTTTGAAATTTTTAGAGCATTTTTAATGAGCATAAAATACTACATATTTTTAGAGCATATTTTTGCTTGCCCTGATGCTAAGGTAATACATAGGTATAATTAATGTAAACTCCAAAATATTTTGCAGTAAAAAAATAATGTTTCGAGCACATTTTCAGTAACTTAAACATATTTTTTCACTCTGGCTGTAGGGTATTTTCTCTTTTTCTGCTCGAAAGTATTTTTTACTTTTGTTTTTATTATTACTTGTCTGCCTGTGTATGGTAACCAGCAACAACGAGATCAAAAACCACAACTTCAAGAATGACTGTCTTTTAATCGTTTCGCTGTGCTCAATCTTCTTCTGTGTGTTCCTGCATTTAATAGCCGGGATAGGAATTTGTGTATTTTTAAAGCTCAGTTCTCCATTTAAAGTACGTTTTTTTGTCGATTACAAATTTAGTACGTTATTTGTTTTTATTAAAATTTCAAAAGTTGAATCAACTGTCTTTAAAATACTATAAGCGACTGATGATCATTTGTTATTGCATTCCTTTTATTATATGTATGTGAGTAAATATATTATGATTTTATTTTTGCTCTTCTTTTGTTATCTTTCACTACACATTACGATGGTTATTATGTTTATGCTTTTATTTTTCTGTTAATTTAAAATAAATATTTAAAAATATAGATAAAAATAAATCTAAATATTACAATCTATCTATAAAAATAAAATAAGCACTTTAAAGATAAAGAAAAAAAATTATAAATATTGTTCTCTTGATTGAGCATTTACTTATTAACAGGCACACCGGAAATATGCACTAAAGAGTGTTTTAAAAGCTTTAAAAGTTTTTAAAAAAAAAGTAAAACTATGATATAACAATTAAAAAAAAAATTAGTCCTTAAAAAGAAACAAAATTGGCTTATTTGAAACAACACATATTTTTTATTCAAAAGTCCCATAATATTTCCATTTTATATACGATAAAAATAGATCCATGAATAGAACGAGAAACAAAACAACTGAATAAAAAAACAAAAATTTCTCTTAAAATTTTAAGGAGATCTCGATATCAGAACCAAAAATTTTGGATAAAATAAGACAAGCTTTTTGTTGGTAATTGTTATTGTAATAAACAACAAAATATTAACTTAGATTTTCAATCAAAAAGCAATGTCCGTCTATTACATATGTATTTAATAGCGACATAATTAAAATATAATAATCCCTTAACAAAATATTTTAAAATTTCTTTGTAGAAACGAGATGTAGATTGCGAAAATACAGCAACATCAAAGCCATCTGTTGAGCGAAAATTAAAACATTTTTTTTTGCTTCAATTGCGAAAAATTTGCTAGCATATCAACAAAAAAAAAATTCCATACAGCATTAAAATATGCTCTAAAAGAGTCGAATATGCTCTATAAGCTCGAGTGGTGTAAGGGTAAAATATGCAGAATATACGTTAACAAATCGATGCCAAAGTTTATGAAAATTTCTGAAATGGATAAATAAATATTTTATCAGCTATTTTATAACATAACTCAGACAAGAAAAACGTGCAATTGCATATTTACGGGTTTCCTGCTTATTAAATAATAGCTAGTCGTTGTCATAATTCGAATATTTATAACAGGAACACTCACTTTCAGTCACCCAGGGAAAAACAAATTTCAGGCATGGTTACGACAACTATATTATTATGTTCTCTACAGCAATTTATAAATGTTGTAAAAATATTCTAAGCATCACTTCTCTAAGAATAAAATAAATTTCTTAATTTAACGAATGAGCCATTTGCAGGAATTTAATTAAGAATCCGGTCTGCTCAAAATGGCTCTAAAAGAATATTTACTTAGATCGTGTAAGAAGAGCGTAAATACGCAACTTTTTACAACTTATAATAGTCATTGCGTGCAATATTTTCCCTATTGGCATTCAAATTTCGATGAAATTTCTTTTTATTTAATTTTTCCTAGTTCTATTCATTTCAGTTAATTTAATCAATATTTATATGAAGCTTTTGTTTCTTTTATATATGTATATACATATATAAATAATTTTTTGGTTTCTTTCAAGGTCATGCGGAAAAGAAGCAAAAACTATTTATAGTAAGTAGTACACCTAATTCTGTTTTTACGCGATATATATGTTCCACGAAAACTCGTGTTAAACAAATCGTGTAAAAATAGATAGACTATACACAAAAAATGCCGAAATTGCTTTCACGAATATATTAAATATCAGGTGAAATAAAATAATGTGTGTGAAGATAAATTTCGAAATTTATAACCCTAGACACAAACCATTCGCATTAACAGGGCTATGTTACAATGTTAACATAGCGCTGTTAGGCATAGAAAAACTGAGGGTATCTATTCCAAATGGAATCATGACTACATTTTTTGACCAAATGGACAAAAAAATAGAAGGTACAAGCAGCTAATTCTATTGTTTTTATAAAACAACAAACATTAAACACAAACATGTATCGAAACTATACTTTCTGACACACACAAAAACTATTATATTCTTTAAAGGAAGAATCTGAATTCCCAGCTACTGGACATACCTGGGCAAGAAAAAATTAATGGATTTTATAGATTTTATGCTCCCCTAAGACACCCAATTGTCAGAAATCTTAACAGTTGGATTTTTAAAGAAAAATTTGGATTTTAGTGAATTTTCAAATTTGGAATTTCTCTATTAATTTTTTCTCGCCCAGGTATGTCCAGTAGCTGGGAATTCAGATTCTTCCTTTAAAGAATATAATATTTTTTGTGTGTGTCAGAAAGTATAGTTTCGATACATGTTTGTGTTTAATGTTAGTTGTTTTATAAAAACAATAGAATTAGCTGCTTGTACCTTCTATTTTTTTGTCCATTTGGTCAAAAAATGTAGTCATTATTCCATTTGGAATAGATACCCTCAGTTTTTCTATGCTTAACAGCGCTAGGTTAACATTGTAACATAGCTCTGTTAATGCGAATGGTTTGTGTCTAGGGTTGTAAATTTCGAAATTTATCTTCACACACATTGATGTTGGAACACTGAACCGTGTTAGAAGGCTCTGCGCAGCTGTTTTCAACACCATCTGGACAAACTCACAGAGCCAAACTGCTCTCCAACATGCGTTTAACGTTGCTATCGCTATCCCAGCATGTTTTATACGGTCCATAGCAGGAAATTTCTTCTACGCATTTTCCACATCTTTAGACCGCGTTAAATCAAATCAACTCACGTAAAAACAGAATGAAATATTTATTTGGAGTCGCCTTGAATCACACTCGCGTAAAAATAGAATTGAGTGTATTCCATATTTTGTAACAAGTTACCGTTATACCTTGTTTTCGTTTCCATGTAGTTTTTGTTGTTGTTAAGAACAACAAATGTAAACAATGCCTCCATTGTTATTGTTTATATTTATGGCAACAGTCGAAAATTTGTAAAAAAAAAAAATCATAGAAAGTTAAAAAATTTGTTTATTGCATGTTTAATTATTTATTTTTAGAAAAAAACAAATGAGTTTAACATTTTTGTTGTTGTAGCAACATGTAAGTCATAAGTACGTAGCAAGTTTTCGCAGACAGAAACGTTTAATCGATTAATGCTTGTAAGGAGATTACAGCAAATCGTCGGCTCTTTATTGGTTTAGCGCAAATGCCAAAAAGTCGGAATGTAGAAAATCGTTTGGATTTCAGCTTTTTTAGGTATAATATAAAAATAAATAAAATAAAACACTCATCTCTATCTAGATACACTAAAATCAAATTTACATTTAGATTGCATACGCTTAGATCGACCACTGGCCATTCATTATTAATTAAATGGCAAAAGCTCTATTTTACTTTAAATGCGTTGATGATTTGTATGTTAAATAATTATAATATTTATAAAATTCCAATTTAAACCTTTGCTGTCACTATCACCTGAAATCTAATGTCATCATAAGACACACGCACGTTGTTTGTTTGGCGCCTAGACGACAACAACAAATTGGATTGTTTCACAATTTTTTCCTTTTGTCTCTATTTTTCTATGATTTAATTTTTGTTGTTTTATTTAGAACACTGAATTTATTGTAGCGTAAATTTGCAACAAATAAAAACGATAAAAAAAATTACGCCTTTTTGATCTAAAACAACCTTGATTTTTTTTCGTATTTTCGCTAGAAGAGGATTATGTATGAACATGCGTATGTTTGTTGTCTAATGGGTTTGTAAAACTAAAATGCTTTAAAGTAAAAAAACATAGGAAGTGAAAATTTTATTTGATGTTAAAACAAATTTGTTTTCAATAATTCACAAGAGAACTTGCAAGACTTTGTAATTAAGTGGGAATGGAATCAATTTCTTTGAATTAAGTGGTGACAAGTGTTGTCACTTTGTTAATACATACTAATACATATTTATTCGTATGTACATATATACAGCGTGGCAAATAATAATAGAGGTGACTGAAAATCGAACCGATGAAAACATTACATAGACCTCTTTAGTCTTACTGTTGACAAAGTAAACAGAGTTAACATAAATGCGAGGGAGGCAAACTATAACGATACTATTATTCTTTCAAAGATTTTGAGATTGGGATTTTTACCATAGTGGAAAAAAATTATTGTTAATCATTGTGCTTTTAGCAAGCACAACTCAAGCTCAAGACCGTCCGGACAAATTTAACTCCTTCAATTGCAGTTTTAAATGTTTAGAAAACTATTTTTTGTTTGAGTAATAAGCACAACAGCAGGATTAATAATAAATTAATTAAATAATGTTCAGTTTACATACCGCGTAGTCCAAATATAATTATATTTTTAAATCATATTTGATTTTGGCACTGATTTTTCCTACCCAAATATGAAATGTTTATTATCAGTTAGTATCATACCTCTTCGGAACAAAATGAGTTGATTTGCGTTTAAATAACTTTGAGATCGTCGTTGTCGAGAAGCAAATGCATCCACAGAGACTGACAGTTTGGTGTGAATTTTGGAGCGGTGGTATGTCGGTCAACGGTTAGTGCTACACAGCCATATTAATGAAGATATGAATATGGATGGTCTTTAGTTTCATCAGCAGGATGCTGCATCATGTCACACAGATCAACAAACAATCGATTTTTTGTGCACTAGTGTTATCAGCTGTCTTGGCGATGTCAATTGACCGCCTTGGAGTGGCGATTTGGCATCTTTAGACTTTTGCTTGTGAAGTGCCGTTAAAGATAGATGCTATGCGAAAATCCCGAAACGATTCACACTATTAAAGCTAATCGTTGGTGGATTACAGCAAGAAACCACCAAAAAAGACTTGTAAAATTTAACTGACAGGATAAGCTACTTTGAAGCCAGCCGCTGCATTTACGTGAATGAAATCGTGTTTCATAAATAATGGGAATATTGTTATTTTCAATGAAGCCACAACATACCAAAAGAAATTAAGCCTAATTCGTTTTATTTAATTTTCCTGAAGGCATTTGCATTCGCACTACCTGTTACATACATGTCGAACATATTCAGCGAGTGTATTAACTCGAAATTTTCCTTTTTTCACTTTTTAAAAAAAAATCGATATGTAATATTCACATCTATCCGTAGTGAAAATTTCACGTTGGTTTTGAAATTTCGATTTAATACAGTATTGTTAAACAAGTACGATGTGTTTGTATATTGTTGCCCGTATGTATTTTGTCAACAATGTAATTTCGCCATTATTAACAAGGCAAAATAAGTTTATTGTTTGCATTGCGTTGCATTGTTTAAACACCGCATGACATCACAACAAACACAATGTCATGCGTTTGAAATGTGGATGTGTAAAATCCAACGAATTCAAAAATAAATGCTCGATAAAACTTTGTCAAAGGCTTTCGCTATATACAAATAAATCCCTAGAAAGTTTTTTTGATTTTTATGACTTTTCTTTAGGAGTTATGCCATCCACGAGAACTAAAAAAACTTCTTTCTTTTTTTTAATTTTAAAAGCATTAATTCCGGACTACTACTGGAAAATTAAAAATTTTTATATGAGCTTTCGAACAAGTGAACGTGATGTTGGGCGGCTTTGTAACATATCGCATTTAAATTTAAATTTTCAATGGAAGAAAAATAGGCCGACTTCATAAACGCATAAACTGCGAATGCGATGCAAAACATGTCTGCAACATGGATGCAACTATGCTTTGCAGATAATTGTTTTGCATATAAACGGCATTCAGGAACGCTGCTGGGCAACTCATACATAAAGCAAGTGTTATAAATATAGTATGTTATTAAATCGAAAGGAATTTTATGCAAATATGGGCGTAACAAATTTATCACATATCATGTTATAATAAATGGAAATGAATATAAAACAAATTTGTAAACATGATTTGGAACAAAAAGGTTATTTCTTTCGCTAGGAGGTATCCCTGCTACCATCCTTTGAAAATTAAAAGAAATTATATAGATATTTTTTAGTTTCGGATATTTGGGTGGGTCGCAAAAAATTTACAAAAATGAGGTTTCTATTATTATGTAAAGAAAGTCATTTACAAAATTTTAACAAAAAAAGCTTTGATTTTAAAACATCAGTCCCAATTTGACATTCAGGCCGCGTGTTTGCTGGGATATGGCAATAATATTTTTGACAACTTATTTACGCCCGACCCCTTTCCCTTTTAACAGGGAACTCATTTAAAATCATTAATGCTATAAAATTTTATTTGACATGGATGATACACGCGTTTATGACAGCCTGGCATTTTTTGTGTCGTAATTTGTTTAAAAATAGTTCATCTTTATGTAATTAAAAATATATATTTTATTTGATTTCTTGTTAAGGTTGTGTTGTATTGTTTATAAAGATTAATAAAAAACAATACACACGCAACTATTTTTAGGAAAAGTACACTTATAAACACATATTTATGAATTTAGGACTTTAACAGTCTAACCAGAATGTGAATAATATTAAATATAAATCTACACATATGTACAATGTACATTGTACATATTAAAAAAAACTGCGGTAGAATAAAAAATTATAAAACACAAAATATTGAAGCGGGTGGGCTATCCGATAATATTTTTATTACTTAGAACTTCTTAGGCAAAAACCATAAAATTTTAAAAAGTAAAAAAGGCAAAAATTTGATATTAAAAATAAAAAAAATGTTAATTGAAATTTATAAACATGAATCTACTGTGATCTTTTGTAGCAAATTCTTGGCTACAATGCTAAACTGATGTTTAAGTACTCGTAGCTGATTTTGATAAACTGTAAATGCCCCAACATAAAAATTTCTTAACGATCTCAGTAATACGTGTATGCTACATACATCTGTATATACAAATGTACGTTTATAAACTTACCGCTTGATTAAAGCTTATTTATTTTGTAATCAAACACTATTTCGACACAAAAAGGTTTAACAAAACAACGAAATTATTGAGTTTTATAAGAATATTATGTGAACCTGTTTCCCATGTCTGTAAGATATAACATTATATGCCGAAAAGCGAAAATTAATCCAGACCATTATTATTATAGTCATGGATGAAAAGAAATCTAAATAGTGTTATTTTTAGTGAAACATCAATAAATTTAACACGTAGTTGTCAAGGAAGTGATTCAAAGAGCTTAACGGTATACGATTAAAAGGTTGTCTGTCAGTATAAAAAAATAATGCTGAAAAACAACATTTTTAGAATAGTAAATGCACTGCTTGTAGTTGGTATACAATAAAAATTCTATGCATGGGGAACAATTTTCGAAATTTTTTGCTGGGAACTATGTACATAATATAAATTTAAATATCCAAAAGATAATAAAGAAATAATTGTAATACTGTGTTCAGACATACACAATTAAGGACTTAATTGAGCTTAATTTAGCATACAATGAGTCAATTAATGAATTCACAATTACTAGTTAATTGCATCACTAATTAAGTTAAATTCGAAATGCAGTGAGAGGAAACAATTCCATACAATACAAATCAGATCATTCAGGTAGTATCACTAGAACACCAGACTAACTTCTGTACATTGTAATTGCGTGAAATTTTTCTTTTGTATACGTATTCCGTGTTTGAGATTTTCTTCAAGATTCATCTGTGCTGATTGTGCCAACCGAATTTTAATTTATTTTGACTGCTAATAAAGTAAATTTTGTATTGTTGTAGAACCGCTATCACCTGGTGGAGCTGCCTTGTGTCAAATGCTAATTGAGTAAGCTAAATTGACATGTAAGAACACTACATTTAATTGCTCAATTACAAATATATAAACTCAATTAAGAATGCATATCTGAACATACTATAACAATGTTATGTGTTTGAAATCGATCAAAATTATATTAATTGAACTTGGTGGTTATAAGCAGAATTGTCTTATTCAAAGATCAATCAGAAAATATAAATTTGCTCGAAGATTGAGGATATTTAAAACACAAATAGGACGCTGGAGACTGCTTTCAAATCGATGCAAATGTTCACCTCGAGAATATTCAAAAATGCTTAAAGAATGCAAAATTCTGTTTCAGTAGTGTGCTTGTTGGGATTATAATATGTGGTAGTATTCCAGTGAACTGCGCTGCATTTACGAAATACATTTTTATCAAGAAAAATGTGTTAAGTGGCATAAAGAGTTAGAAAAGAGTTTGCCATATTTTCCCGTTTGGGTTCTTAAAAAAAAACTTTGTTTTTGTTTAAACTTTTAAAATCGAAAAATAGATTAAAAAAACTTTTTACATAAAATCAATTTAAAGGTTCAAACTATCAAATCATAAATTTACATATTATTTTTTATAAAAAGCATTTCATTTTTATTTTTGATAAATTCAAATTATTTTTATTAATAAAGTAATATGGAATATTTTAGTCAACAGCAGAACGGACCAGTGCTGAATTCGAGGTCGCAACACCATCTCATCAACGTTCTTTTTTCAATCATTAATATCCACTGTAGCAAGTATTGAAATTCTTACTTTTATTTGACTCTTCCACATTCTTTGGAACGGACAACTTGTCCCAATTTAACTTTTTTTTCATAAAACTTTAGTTCTTGCGATATAATTGTTTGTTGTACAGCAAACTAAAGTTTTTTTTCTGGCCATTTTCCATCTACGAGTACATATGTACATAAGTACATAAAAAATATAATTTGTATGTGTATTTTTGGGGGTAAATTTTATCCACCCACATTTTAATTGTTGAGTCGAGTCCACCCAAAAATGGTGCAGTGCTTTATTAACTCTTTTATGCACTTCGAAATCAATATGATCGTATCTTGCAGCCCACTTTTTTTTACCATCTTCCTCAATCTCGTTTTGCAATAGCAAAAAAAGGAAGGCATTTTGTAATATATGTATGTACATACATATATTAGTTTGTGGTATGCATGAATGCTTCTTTGTACCCCGTACTCTCTTGTTGTAATGGCGTGCGTAAAATAACAACGAGAACAACACTGTTGAAAGCAACGAAATAAGGAAGAAAATAAAAATGAAAAATACCCAACATTGCCAACATTACATGACCGACCCCCGCCGAGGGAAAGGGTTGTGTAACAGATAAAATTCATACATATGTACATATATACATACAAACATAAAGCAACTTTACCAACAGCAATAACGAAATATGCCTACACAATTTTCAGGCTGCAAACACTGTAAGTTAACGAGAGCAATAAAGACAGAAACAACGGCACCGATGTGAACAGTGCTTCGAAACATCCAAGAAAACATTAAAAAAAACAGTCAAGAGCGAGTCCGAATCGCACATGAACCGTTCCATATTTGTTTTGGCACACGCTGTATATATTAATTTATATTTTTGTTGTTTGAATTTGTTTTCGTAGCGGTCATAGTGATACCCATCTTATGCGGTAAACAAAATAGAAATTCGTGATAAGCAGACAGACATCGTTGCGAAATAATTTTAATGACAAGCACAAGCCTAAAAATTATTAATTTATATACACATATCAAATCAGATAAATATATTTTAATGGGTGTCCCAAAATTAACACAAGATTTAAATTTTTCGTTATTTGTTCATTAATGTGTTAGGCTTTGCAAAAATGAAGCGATACAAGGCATAACAACGTGCTTTCATTTTATTGAAAATCTCAAAAATTATGGAAAAACTAAAAACTTTACTTCTATTTAATTCAAATCTTGCATTAATTTTCGGACATCCTCTACTATGTTTCCAGTGACTTGAAATCAGCTAGATTTAAAAAAATTACTTCGAAGTGCTTCCACTGCCTCTTAAGTGATTTGGTGTTGGAACTTTCGTAGTCAAATTTATGAAATTAGTTCTTAAGGTGTGCGCAGACAGCAGTTATGATTGATTTTTTTTCATATATATGTAGTTTGTGATTTCAAATTAATTAAATAATCCTTGTTAACAAAATGGTTAATGTTTTACTGAATAAGTAAAATATTAATTTTGGGAAAAAGTGCGAATAAAAAGAAAAATCTTATCGTTTAGAAAAATTTCTAAAAATGGCTAAGTCGTAATATGACATACCTATTTATTATCGTATTATTATTTGGCTTTCACACTATCACACTTGCTTGTATTACTAGAGCTTTTTGGCAAGTCTTAATACAAAGTATTATAGTGCAAAAGGGCCTTTACTGATATTTTTTTCGAAGTTTTCAATCACAATTGATGGATGAAGCAGGGATGGACTTTGTATGTAATTTTAATAAGTAACACAGGGTTGCATAGACAAAACGAATTCGAAAATAATATTTTCGACACGGTTTAATAAAACAAATCAAATCCTTGCGGTGATTTAGCCGAATGGAAAATGTATGGTACATAATAATAATAGAGGTTTGACTCTCTTTAAAGTCACCTTGCGACATACTAGAGAGATAATTTTTAGAAAACTGCTGTTTTTTTCTTCTCCGAAATTCCTTTTATGGTCGGGGCAACATAGAACAAAATGTGTAAAACTTTCCGTGATGTGTTTTTTTGTATTGAAAATATTTTTGTAGGTACCTATTTTATTAATGAATTTTTAAAAACTTGCATTATTGACAAGCATAGTAGGTATACAAATCAACGCAGAGCTTATTTGAATTTATTTTTATTTTCAAAAAATACGGTGGCTAAACGTTACATTTTTCTGTGAAAATTTTACAAAACTATAATTTATTTTTTATCCTTCGTAATGCGGGTACAAAGCACTGTGCGATGACGACACTAGATACCATTGTAATGGCTACAGAAAAAGTTAAATAAATAAATGGGCACACAAACACACACACACACTCTTGACGAAATCAAAATAAAACAATAAAAATAAATGTAAAGATCCCTTCCCCTGACGTCTTAGTGTCTGACAACGTTTAGTATTTCTATCATCACTAAATTGTTATTCATTAAAAATAAGATAAACTCTCTTTAACATCAGCAAAACATTATTTTTCTTTGTTAAGAGAACTTTTTACTCTTATTTAAACCAAATATTTTATTGTAATAATGATCTGCCTGCCGGTCTCAATTTTTAAATTCATTTTTGTTGTCGTTTTTTTTTGTTTTAATTTTTGTTGACGTTTCATAACACGCGCTAGTGTCTAGTTGCCTTTCCTAAAAACAACAACAACAACAACAACAACAACAACAACAACAACAACAACAAGAATAATAGAAATAGGGTTTTCTGGCTTACATTCTGTCTGGCCTTTGAGACAATTTAGCTGGCTGAATGTCTGTCTGTCTTTTAGCTGGTTCAAGAGACCGCCTAAACGACCTAATGGATTGAAATACGAGTATGTACACATGCATTCGTTTTCAAAGCAATACAGCACCTTTGTCTTCGACTCGTTTACTTGTTCGTGCACTCGAGTCAAATTGTTTTCTTTTTGTTGTTGTGGTCACCATCCGAATGTACATACACATTTATCCATGTGTATTGTTTTATATCTGGTATGGAAAATATAGATTTTAAATTGCTACAATTTATTCGGTTTTACGAGCAAAAGAGTCTATTCGAGTCAATGAGTCTTTTTTTAACAAACACAGCCGGCAAAGACCTTTTGCATTGTCTGCCAAAACACCCAGTCAAGAATCGAACTTGCGACCTTTATATCAAGAGTGTACTATATCATTTACTAGTCCACGGGTGGTTGCAAAAACTTTTAGAAAAATCAGTTCTTTTATTGTTCTTGAACTGACAACGACTCTCCAACTTTTTTAAATTCCTCCGCAAAGTAAGATTTTACAAGGTCCTTAATAAAGGGTGGTTAAATTGTAAGGGCCGATGTTGAATGTGAACCACACCTAAACGCCAAGTTTTTTTCCGAATTTTATTTGACATTTCTCTATTTCAGACTTACTCAATTTGAACCATGGAGAGATACACAATCCAAGAACGTGTTAAAGTTATCCAGACTTATTATGAAAATGGGCGTTCAAATCAAAATGCATATCGTGCACTTCGTAATTTTTTTGGTCAATTTAATCGTCCAAATGTGCGTACAATCGCAAAAATCGTGGAAAAATTCGAGCAAACCGGGTCTGTAGAAGATGTGAGAACACCAGTGCATGCTCGTACAGCTCGTACTGCAGAAAGGCCGGTCAGGCAGTTACTGTGAATGGTGTTCGCTATCGTGAGATGATAACGAACTTTTTATGGCCCGAATTGGAAGATATGGATGTGGACGATATGTGGTTTCATCAAGACGCTGCCACTTGCCACACAGCTAACGAAACAATGGCTCTTTTGCGCAACAAATTCAATGGCCGTGTTATCTCACGTAATGGCGATGTCAATTGGCCGCCAAGATCATGTGATTTGACACCGTTGGACTTTTTTCTTTGGGGTTATTTGAAAGAAAAGGTGTACGTCGATAAGCCAGCAACAATTCAAGACCTAAAGGATCAGATAATTCGGCACATTAACGGCATAGAACCTCAATTATGCCTCAGCGTCATCGAAAATTTGGACCATCGGATGGAGGTGTGCCGCCGAGGTCGCGGCGCCCATTTGGCCGATATTTTGTTCCTTACATAATTGAGTAATACCAATACATCATAATAAAATAAAATTACAATAATTTCCTAAATAGTTTGTGTTTTATTCGAAATTAACATCGGCCCTTGAAATTTAACCACCCTTTATATACTGCTTTCTAGTGAAGAGATTACCTCTTTATCCTATTCGATTTTGCCCTAAAGAAATTGTGCACCCGACCATTATCTTGATGGAAGATAATATTGTTATTTTCTTAATTGGCACCCCTTTTCTTAATTGTATCAATAGTGATGAAAAAAAATATTCTCTACTGAATTTTTTTCTTTTAGAAATAGCCAAATGTACATACATATGTATATAATGCTATACATAAAAAATTTTTAGTCATCTTTTGGTTTTTGCTTTCATCTGTTCGAATTCATCTGGTAAAATACTTTCCTGACGAAATAGTTCTAAGGCACCTACTAAATTAATGCGTTGATTGCAAGTAATAGGTATGTATGATTTTTAGATAAGCAATAATAAAGTTAAAATTAAATAAAAAATTTATCTGTACATGTTGGCGTCGTGACGCCACTCCTCTTGATTGCATTGCGGTGACGCGTGTCGCGGCCGGAGAGATGTTTTTCATGTCGGCGTCAGCTTTTCGCCCGGCTCGGTGATAATATATAAAAAGGAAAATAGATATTGTGAAATCGTTGAGCGACTAACATCACTTGCAAAGAAAATTTTAAAGAATGGTATATAACGTCAGATTTTTCTGGTTCAACTGCGCAGGAAGATAGTGAAGGGAGGATACATATGTAGGGCTGTAGCTTGTAAGCCGCAATAGGAAAGCACTTGAAATTCTCAGAGGGTTTGTAACTTTGGCCCGATAGCAGCAAATATAAAAAATTTAGCTAGGCTAAAAATGAGAGGGTGCATAGGTAGATAAGAACTGGTATTTTTGACATAGAACTGTATTTTATGATTATGGAAAGAAGACAGGAGAAGTAAGTAAATCTGGGTATATAGGTTAAACAATGCAATAGTACTGAACATCCCATCCCTGGCACATCCGTACATGTGTTTGGATGGGTTCGTGTTCTTTCTAGCTATTGTGAATTTTCTTGTTTTTTTCTATAAATAGCCACAAAATATTTTTGTTGATTTTAATAAGTCTCCCCACATTTGTTGTTTTTAATTTTTTTGTTATTATAAATAATAAAAGTATCGTTCATAGCAAAAGCATAATAATGAAAGAGCGAAATACACAATATTAGAGTAATAGAGAAGAGATCAAACTATCCAAGAGTTGCCAGATCGGAAGGGGTCCCGTTCGATCACAAGATATTGCTGAGCAATAGGAGAAAAGTGCTTAAGTCAAATTTAGTCGTTTTGTAGCATTTTCAAACTTTCAAAAGGATTTTCTACAAGAAAAAGAAAAATTCATATGTATATACATTTAAAACCCTTCATTTTGGAAAAGTAAATTTTTAATAAATTATAAATTCCGCTTTAAGAATATTGTTTTGAAAAGTATGTAAAACTAAATGTATATTAACATGTTGAGTGCCATGTGCACCGCTGGAGGTACACACTTAATTTTGATTAGAGTTCCATGTGTACCGACGGCGATGAATCCTTACTTTGAGTTCGCTGCAATATATGTATTTTCTGCGACTCCCAGCGGTACACTGGCACCTGAATAAAATTATATTATCTGTGTATAACGGTATATACATACATACGTAGGTATATATATACAAAACCGCTTTCCCACATTAAATTTTGATCCCAATAATATTAATTTACACTTTTTATTATATATTGGTACCTCACAAAAACATTTTTATTTTGTATGGCGGCACTCAATCTGTTGAAAAAATCTTTAAAACAAACTTTTAATTGATCAAAAAGTTTTTTTGTAAAATTATCTAAAAGAAGCTAAATAAATATGTACTTAATCTTATCTTTATCCAAGATCTAATGATCATGTTGATTTCGTGTTTTATAAAATTCTATGACTGAGTTGTTGTTGTGTATGTTTGGAATATTAATGAAATTTTTGTGTTTTTCTCTGCAACCATGTGGGCAAATTTACCACTTGATTGAATGCACCCTAAGGCAGGTCGCAGCTGATATTCAATGCACTCGTCCAGCTTGAACACTCGTAAGGATAAACAAGAGCATTTGTGAAAACCGTTAAATCAAAACTCAACCACTTCTAACAACCACATCGAAAAGCGTATTTTTAAATTAACCTTCTTTCTATTCATAATTATTAACTTTCCGTTTTTATGAATATTTTAATTTTAATGCCAGTTTTATTTTCCATTTTTGTTTTCTTTAATAAAAGAACTATTAATCCGATTTATCTCACCACACACGCAAAATAATGAAAAAACAAAATGTGTATTTAATTAAATACTTTTGACAAGGTGTTAAAATTTGTTTAAATATTTCGACTATTTATCATAATGGAATTAAAAAACTTTTGGATTTTTTTTGCACATTTTCTTTGCAAATTGTTGGTGTAACCAAGAGCCTCCTGCTCTTAGCAACACAAAATACAGGTGGTGATGGTGTACTCGAGTCCAGGCATACGATTGCATTTTTTGATAAAATTTCAGTGATTCACAAACTTGTTTGGAATGGAAGAAGAGATAAATCTAGTTTAAGAGAGAAAGTATGTACTTTTTATTCTCTTTCTTTTTTCTTTTTCTTTTGCTATGGTTTATTATGTTTCCTTCTCTTTATTGATTTCCTGGAATACGTCTCAATGAAAAATTAATTTAATAAAATACAATCTTATAGGGTAGACAGACGGCAGAGTTAATTTGCATTAAAAACTTATTAATGTGAATTTAAATTTTACCCTGACAGACGATAGTTTTTAAATTTAGTAATTAAAAAATATTTTTTTTTGGAATTTACATCGCGATCAAATGGATAGAAGGTGGAAAGTACGATTAGCAGCTATGCTGTTGGTGCAAAATCACTATTCAGTCGTTTTAAAGAAAGCTAAAATAATTTTTGCTGACTTTGTATCCATTTTAATTTCAAAATAAAAACTATTGTCTGTCAGGGTAAAATTTAAATTCACATTAATAAGTTTTTAATGCAAATTACGGCAGAGTCTGTCTACCCTATTATTTAAACAAATATTTTGAATGAAATGAGTCAATAGATTGTGAAGTGATTATACTAATATTAATATGCGAATTAGACAGGGTCTCACAGCTCGAAATTTTAAATGTGAAGAGAATAAAACAGCCAGCTGACAGTCAATTCGAAAGTATATTTAATAATAAAGTTGCATCCGATTTGAGCCTAATACGAGAGCAAATCAATAAGTCCTTGACTTTTTGAATATTTGTTGTAGATAATTAAAATTACATTGAAACCATTTATATTTAATTAAAAAAGAGCACGTTGTGAATGAGGGGTTAAAAAACAAGATCTAGCAATCAAAAACCGATACTTACGGTACGGTCAATGAATTTAGTGATGAATTGTTATTGCTGTTGTTGTTGTCATTCTTATTTATTCCAATTTTTTTTTGTGATAAATGTCAAAGCATGTTTTTGTTTATTTTATTCTTTCATCGTCAGTGTTGACTGCTAAATGCTAAATAGGTAAAAAAAATTATGCTAAAATGTTCCGCAGGAGAAAAGTTTAATATAAAATTAAATTTAGCTAAGGAATCTCTCGTATTTAATTTATTTCTCACGATGTTTTCTTTATGTATTCTTTAAGAATTCAACTATTTATGATATGAATTTATCAAGTCTCGAGTCTAGATAATATTAAAATTGACATTGCATTTGTTGTTGCCAACTTTTATTATTCCATAATATTACGTCAAGTTGACAATCAAATACTAAAGGCCATGTCACATAAGACTTTTGCTTCGCTTTGCGTTACGATTAAGCTTTGACGTTTAAGTTGAAATTTACATACTTATACGAAACATGTCACATAACTACTTTTAACGCAACGCGAAGCATAAAGTTAGGCAACTCTCAACTTTTTGTGCGCTTTGACAAATAGCTGTTTCAGTTTTCTATATTTTTTGTAATAATAATAACTAATAATTCCAATAAATCGTCCAAACACATTTTAAAATAATTAAATTTATGTAAAAAAGACTAACCACTTTCATAGGTAAACAAATAAATAAAGCGCGAGTATTGCCAAAGTTTTTATTGTGACATACATTTTTTGCTTGGCGCTTTTGCGTCAAAGTCAGAAATGTCACGCAAAGCGACAAAGTCTTATGTGACACGGCTTAAACTTACAAATTATATATGAAAGCTAACATTTTAATGTCATTCGTTTAGATGGGTTTTTCCCCTATACAGATAAAAATAATAAATTATATATAATGAATGAATATCCTGTACATGGTGGGTCTGGTGTTGGCTACCAAATAAAAAGAAAAATTTAAGACAACTAAAAAAAATTGCAAGGAAACGCGAAGAGCATTAAAGGGCAAGACAACACATCCAATCAATGGTGACGTAAACTTCGTTGAAGTAACCCAACAAACCCAAGATAAAACGTTTGAATTATGTTAGTTTTATCATTTGATATAAAACATTATTCTCGATTTTTGAGGTTAAGACTTGTTTGTGTTCAAATTCATATTCATTTAAGAAATGTTGGACGAATGACACCTACAGAATTTGTTATTAATGCGATTTTTCTGCTTTTGTCAACTTAACATTTTACGAATTGTATGAAGGAAAAAAAGAAAAAAAAAGGAATAAAGAATAGGAAAACTATTAAGAAAAATATTTGTTTAGTTATAAATATTTATTGAAGATTCTTCAATATTTCTAAAATTAAAAATAAATTTAAAGTAACAATTTTTTAAAGCGCGTCACAAATATTTCATAAATATATGAGAGACTATTAAAAATATCATGCATCAGGTCGCGCTTGGGGTATCGGAATTAAGTTAATTGAAAGTTTTGCAATTTAAATGTACGAAAAGTTGAAACTACAATGAAATAAATGATATCCACATTTACTTACAATACGGATTTGCAAAACATCACATTCAAATTATTTTCAAACGTTTATATCTTGACAATCATGAGTGTTTGCTGGGAACAAACAACTTTGATTTTCATATGCGTATGTGCATACTCGTAAATTTGACAACATGCCATGAATGACAACTGAACAAGAAAACCAGAAAATATTAACCATGAAGTCTTGTCAAATGATGCAACAATGTTTGAACGTAATAATCAATAGAGAAGAAAAGTAAATCAAATTTTTTTCGAAAAGTTTAAGGACTTTAAGAGTGTCATGGAAAGTAGAAAATGGTGGTGCAACATTAAATATAATTGAATCAATGTAATTGGTGGCAACAATGTACTCGTCTAAAAATGTTCGTCAACATTGGTTACTATGTTAGTTGATTTAACCCAATAAGCAATTTCGCGTGAAGTCAATTGGAAAACTCAAGTTTCAAGGATTGATATAATCTATACCATTTGCATTATGCTTTATTTCTGCAGCTAGCTCCAGTAAAAATAGGGAACTTGAATTTAAAGTAGAATTATTAGCATGTAGTCAAAAATATAGCATCATATAATATATATTATTAAACGGAAAACACGTTTTTTAGGTCCCTTTGACGGCCGTAATACTGAACCGATTTTGGAAAGATTTATATGTTTTTAAGAGGTTTTTACATAGATGTGCACAATCTTAATTTTATTTAAATCGATTCGATTTTTAGGGAGCTATAAGCGTGTAAAGTTGCTACTAACACATGCGTTTATTAGCTTCAACTTGAAAAATGAACAAAGTGTGTATGTGTGTTTGTCCAATTTGCTTTTGCATAGAAATGAGACAGGGTTTCAAGTGGTTTATTTAGAATGTTTTTGTATTTCCATATAAATAGGTTTGTATGGGGAGAAGCAATACTCTCGCTTACAAAATTGCTTGCAAAAGGCATGATGTTTATATGGAGAATTCCCACTTGGAAGCACTGCAATTTAATGAATAATTTTTTGTTTGTTACTGACTTGAAAAGTCTTTGCAATACAAAGTGCCTCTAAGCACTAAAATCTAAAATTTTTAACTACATACATATCTTTATTTTATTTTAATTCAAGCCTAGATAAACATTTTACTACACTAGATATGTATAGAGTTGTTCAGGTACATTTTCCTTAATAAATAAACTTTTTAATATTATTTAAATGTTTGCAATTAGTCATAGAAAGTTGAAAATAAAAATTGCAAAGATAAAAAAATAGTAATACAAAACACATTTATATATTTAAGAATAAGGTCAATGCCATATTTCACCTTAAAATGAAATTTTGGCCCAAATATCACAACAACTGGGTTAAAATTTCTTTTCATGTTTATTTATTTCAAAAAATACTTATCGAATATTAAAGCTAAAATGAAAACAAAAACATTGATGGCTGCTGACATTTATTTTTAAAAAAATAATATTAAACAACCATTAATTAAACCAAGAAACAGAACACTATCGTGTCGTACATTTCCATAAAATTGGACACGTGAAATATGTACGACGACCGTAACATTCGTGATAGAATCTATTTAATATTGAAGACTTTTGTTTAAATATATTTTCATAAACAATTATTTTTTTTAAGGTTTTGGAGTTACACAGTCGTCGTTTTAACGGCGTTGCTGTTCATTTATTATATCAGTAATAAAAAAAATACATTTATCAAACATTACGAGTTCAGTTCCAGAACAAAGTTATTAACTGTCTTCTTATTGTCACCACAGGGAATAAGAGGTTTTGAAATACGATTCCAATTCCGAAACTGTATATATTTATAGAATTGTATTGTTAAAGTTAAACCAACGACGAAAATTGTTTATTCTGTTAATAAAATTCAAATTCTCAATCAATAAAAAATTTAAAATTTTTTTTTTACAAAATTATATTTATTCATTACCTGAGGTATTGACTCAATTACGAAATTAATTGAAACCTTTTTCTACTATTGATAAATTGTTCGTTGCAAATTTTTAAAGCATAATTTTTTTTAATTTTTGGCAAAATGGTTATAATTGCCAGATTGGATAATTCCAGGTACAAGCCTCGTATTTTTAACATTTCCACACATATTTACATATTTTCAGTATCATTTCCATGTAATGAATAATCTTTATTGAATTTATTTTTGAAACGTAATTTAAAATATTAGATTTTTGTTTTATTTAGATCGGTGACTTTTTATTTTAAGTAGCTAACACACGACGCGGCGTATTGTCTTATTTGAATAGACAAGCGCCACACTTTTTGGGCCGATTTACTTTCTCTACGCTGCGTGTTTAGTTTAGTTTTTTTTTGGTTTTTGTTTTTGCTTTTACATATTGAGTAAACATATGATAATGAGCAACAACAACATTTAATGAAAAAATTCAATTGACTATAATAGATAAGAGTACAATTGAATGCTTGAGCGCAGTAACAAACGTACAAGTACTCGTATGTGCCCGTAAATATGTAAATATGAATACTTGTTTTGTATGTTAGATCGGCTCCAACCAATCTTGTTATCCCCTTGAAATTATATATCGGTATGCTTTATTATATTTATGTAGTTTGTTTTTGCATATTTATCCAAAAAATCTAATAAAACATAGTAGATCATTTGAAAGGTCTTTCCAAGCCGCAACCAAATGGAGCATATATCTTGTCCTGCTGATAATACATATTATTGCCCAAGTATTATTCACCAATGGACGCGGCTTCAATTATGTGATATGTTTCATGTTGCCTTGAAAATACGAGAAAGTACAAACACAAAAAATTTAAAAATATACACCATTTCCAGACAAGGACCTTTTTAAGTCAGTGCAAAATATTAAAACAAACCCATTGGAATAATTTGACAGGTGTACCACAAGGTGAGTGAGTGAGTCGTTCTAATGTACATACATTGTAGGTTTTTTGTATGTATGTATGGTTGAGTGTTTGTGTGTCTAATGAGTCTGTGAGTTTGCAAAAACAATTAATATTTTAATGCAAGGTCAGCATTTATTTGATGCCAAAACTTTTTTTGTTTATTAATTTTTTTATTTAAACAAAAATATTTTTATTCGTAAAATATAAAAAATTATAAAAAAAATACAATAAGAAAATATTAAAAATTGTCTAAACAACAACGGTTTCAAATTGCGGAAAACGCCAACAGTAATAAAAACTAGTGTATTGCTCCAATTAAGTGAATTTTAGATCACTTCAGTTTGTCCGAAAGTCTAAAGTGTGGTTTCCATAATATGAACCGCACACAGACACTGACTTGTACCGAAGAAAAGCACTCAGTTTAATTATGTGACTTTTTATAGAATTTTTTTCCATTCTAGTCGACTGTGAAAGATTCTGGTAACCAACGTTAAGATAAAACTCTAGTTCAGGGGTTCTCACGGATTTGTGGAACCCTTAAGAACTTCTTTTTTGGACTTTGATTTTTTAATACATAACAGCGAAAAAAATTGAAAGTAACTTAAAGGAATTACTTTTTCAATACTTCCAAAGACTTCTCAGGAAGTTATTATTATTAATATTCATTAAAAAATTATTTTACTTCTACAAAATCGGAATCAATTTAATTTATTTTTCATTAAAAGTAAAACCACAATGGCAACGCTGATCATAACAATAACAGACCAATCAAAATTAGCGCGTCAAGCGTAGCGTTATTCAGCGCGCATTTTTTACGCTGAAATGACGTACTTAAATAAGAGCGTCTACGCTGTGTAATAAACAGTAACATTAACTTATCTTATTTAATAGAACCCACAAAATATAAATAAAATATTGAGATTAAACCGCTAGATTGCACCCAACTTCACTACTCAGCGCGTTGTCAAAATAGGATTTTCCAACTGCAAGGCTACCGATTTGCTTCATACATTTTTTATGAGCATGAGATTTGTTTCTGAGACATAGACAACGCTTGATGCGCTGCCTTAGTTTTGGCTGTAAAAAATTCGTTGTTTATGTTTTAAATTACAACCACAACTGCAGACTCGACCATTGGCCGTCACTGAACATCTTTTCTGGAACATTTGACAACTTCATTAAAATTTGATGCTTGAAAAAAAGAGGAAAAGTAGCAAAAAAATATAAAAAAAGGGACGAAGGTAATAGGTTTAAAAAAGCTCGTTAAGAAGGTCGCATATTGTAAGCTTAGTCAACGAACGGTGACGTAGGTTCGCGCAACGATGGCAGCATTTGAAGAAAACATGAACATGACCAGTCTACAGTCTAGCAACATAATGTTCATACCTAGTTAATGCTAATGGAGCCGTATAGTAACGTGTAAACTCCAAAACGGTGATATCGTCGCGATTCTTCTTAAAACACGAAAGCGTAAACACGAAATAGTAACAATTGCCACCATAAAAACCAAAAATTAAATTTCGAAAAAATTACGCTTAAGTGTTTTAAGAAAGGAAAAAAAAACGCGACGATATATAATTAAAAAGTATTTAAAAAAATTAGCTCCTCCGAAAATATACTAAATTCATAAGTTTGGTAATTAATAAAAATTTATTGCACCGCTTGGCAACAAATTGTTTCGTCAAAATTATATTTATACAAACAATTGACAGTGCTACCGCAGATTTCTGCAAAATTTTGCAATATTTTTTGCTGCAGTTTGCAGACACGTTGAATAAATTTATTGCATTCCCAAATCTGCCTATATGTTCAGTAGTTACAACTGCTTAAAAAATGCAATTTTTCTCTTCTAAAATTATGTCAAAATTATAAAAAATATGTTTCGTGAGTAACTGCTACTGTGTCAAATGTTTACCCCTAAATAACTATAAAAAGACGCGCATGCATATAAAAATAGGGAGTGTTCCATTCGCACTTATATAAATGAGCAAATCTTCAGTCAAGTCTAAAAATAAAAGTGTTGCCAAGTGCCAACTTCGTATACGAGTGAATGCAAAAGTACATAATTTTTTTTCCTACGACTGCATACTTGTGCCACATCGTGTTGGTCTGATCACCTAAAACTATTTTCTCTTCGTGCATTAAGTATGTGAGATCCATTAAATTCTTAATATCCAACACTAAATACCACGGCTACTGGCAAAGAAAGAAGGGGAGCCTAGACGGCAAACAACACTTCCTCACATAACAACTTTCTACTTACAAAAGGGGGACGAACATTTAGTTTAGCAGTGCTTTTTTTTCTTATTCTATGAAATTTTCTTGTGCAGTAAAACTTCAAGTAAATTTTTCTTGAGTTTTTAGAAAATAGCGCAAAAACAAAAAAATTTTTCTTACGAAATTTGCAGCACATTCTTCAACAATTTTAATCTTAAGCAGACTTTAGATGAGGAGAACGATAGATAACGCACTGACTAGCAGTACTATTGGCGGTTTTTACTCTGCGGTTGTAAAGTTGGATAAAGTTGGAATGATGACTTCAACTATTAACAAACAAAAAAAGTCTTGCGAAAAAATTTAATTGAGTTTTATTTTTTGGTTAAAGAAAAAAGTTCTATGTTTATACTTTTTATGGTTGTTGAAGCAAATGATTTGATCGGTATAATATGTTAATGTGTATGTGTAGTCTGCAATTCATCATGCTGCATGCCCTATAAACGATTTTTTTTCGGCTCAAACAGACAGACTGACTGACTGACTGAATACTTTTGATGATGTTGTTGCCGCTGCATGTGCTTTATTTGCTGTTGTCGTACATAAAAAAAATCCATCAAAGCTAAATGGATCGAATAAAAGAATGTCTTGTAATTGAGATATTGTTTAAAGGAATCAATTCTTTTGAACAGAAAATAAAAATGGAATACATCATGACTTCTAGAAGTTAAGTTACGTTGACGGATGGATATTACAGTATTTTCAAAGGTTTGCTTCGCGAAAAAAAAATTTAATTTCAGAGATAAATTCATTGATGATAAAAATGAAAGGTACAAGGGATATTTGAACACTCTGTGCATTTTTTAATCAAAAATTTTTGCGACAAACTCCACTTTTTTTCTCAACTAGTGTCCGTTCTTTTAGCTTGGTATACATATTAAGTTTATCGTTTTACAAATTGTTTTATTCCTAAGCGCAAGGTAATCAAATTAATTTTTAATCAACTAGGAAAGAAGAACTGTAAAAATTATGATGGGAAATCAAAGAAAAAAAGCTTGGCTTCATTGATTCAGAGCGATTAGAGGAATTTAACTTTTCGGAAATTAATTAGGAACAGTTATATAATCGATCGGATTACAGAAGGAGTTGTTAGTTTTAATCTGTCACTTTTGCGAAGAAACTTTTTAGATTTCACTCTTATTTCGATCTAGAGGGAAATAAATTTTCAAAAATTCATTCAGAAAAATCAAAAACAGCATCACGGTATCGCAGCAAATACTGACAATTAAAAATATTCAATGCAATTCATAAAATACGCAATTAGGAATAGAACTTTTCGTCCCGTATATTTGGACTTTTGTAACTTTTTTGTCACTCCTTAATTCCTTTTAGTCATGTAATCACAAGTGTTTAACAAGTCTACCAAGGCATGGACTTTGGAATGCGTGTGTTATAAAATGTCTGTATAATGATTTTACACAAAGAAAGAAAAAATGACTCTCTTGCAATCTCGTGTCATAATGATGAGCAATGACAGTTGTTTTTGCCTTTGATCTTTAAAACGAATTACCAATGAGAAACGGAAAAAAGAGATTTTCTGGTTTTTCTACAATATTTAAATGGTTTTTAATATTTTTCTCACTTATCGCACAATATAGTGAATCTGTATCTATTGGCTTAAGATTGAATACAGGCGATTAGTTTTGTTACAATGTTGCAGCAACGACAGCTGATAGAAGCATAATGGCAACGGAAATGAAGCGTAATGGAAACGAATAACAGAAAGTATTAACAAACATTTTACATGCTTCTACACATACATACAAATGTTAGTGTACGAGCAACATACTCGTATACGAGTGAACATTGATTAAGTATTTATAAATTTCATTAAACAGATAATCCAAAAGAAAAAAATTAAGAAAGAAAATGTTTATCCCAAGTTGCAGCAATGTTTTCTGTAATTATTTATTCGAAGTATGAGAAGGCGTTTAGGAAAATTTCTTGTAATTGCAATTTAATTCGAAAGTTTGGCTTAAGGACAATACGAGTACACACTATTTATTGTGTGGGTATGATTTGACTAAATTACAAGGCCGATGTGGGTGTTAGTAACTTTATAATTACATATTGTTTTATTTCCATGCACTGAAAGATTTTCTTCACTTTGATTCTGTTTTATTCGTTTTCATTGATAAACTAAAGACTGACAGTTGATATCGTATCTTGTGCAATTTATTTCTACAACTATGACACGACTTAAGCCGTCCAGGATCTGATAAAAGGTGTGCTTTCTTTGAAAGAAAAATCAACGCAGCTTCTATTCAAAGTGATCTCAAGCATGAATAAAATACGGAAAACTCTTCTTTCTAAAACTCCTATGCTTAATTCACAACTTATTATAATATTTGCATAAAAACATATTTATATAGAAATTACCAATAATATTTTTACAACTTACAACACACAATAGGTTGTGCATTGAGCAATAATTTTGTTTTTGTTTAATGAAATAGAACCCCTGTTTTGAACACTTCCTCATCAGTCTTTATGTGTCGTCTCAATTAAAAAAAGAAATCCTTAAATTCAAAACTTAATAATATATTTGTTGGCAAATAGCGATTATCTCAAATATCTTTAATGACCTTTTTAAAGTAATAAAATCTAAACAAAGAACCCCTTATCATTATACCACAGTCAGTTTTCTTCAATCAATCTTTATGAGTTTTCAAGAAAACAATCCCCTTCAGACACAGATAACAAATTGTATTATTCCTGCATTAATTCCATTAATAATTACAAAATTAATCAATGAAGTTGTTGCAAAAGTTCATACAATGAAAAAAAAGGAATAATTACTAAATACTGATAATCTTTAGCAACTATGTACTCTTGCCACACACTAAAGCGCTACAAGCCTGAAAGTATTTGCATAACGAAAAGAACGCTACAACAAAACAACAAGATTTTAATTAATAATAAAATAAAAATATTATTAAATTAAGTCTTAGGGATGATAGATAGAAGTCAAACTATACAAAGAGTTGATAAAAAGTGAAGCAGTCGCACAAATCTAAGCGAATAACTAAACTCAAGCAAAAAAAAAGTAGGAAAATACGGTAGACTGCGGAACAATCTTATCGTGTCAAACTAATCGATGAGAGATGGGTGTGTTTCTAGTAAACTACAAGAAAATAATACAAATGGCTAACTGACTGTACGGTTAAAAGGCAGACTAACTGACTGTGTGATAGAAAAAAATATATAAAACTCACTAACATGTATAAAGTCTCAAAGTACCAAACACCCGGTCAATGGCCATTGGCCATTGGCCGCATTTTCAATGAATATACATATTTTAGTTATCAATGAATAAAATGACTGCTTATGGAATTCAAAACTAAACTCATAAGTGTCTGTGTAACAGGCCTAAACATCATCATAATCATCTTCATCAGCAGCTTTATAAGCACACACAAACGAATGTATGCAGGAACTAATGAACGAGCCATCCAAATCATATTGAACTGATGAGCCAAATAACCTACCTGTTCGAATATTAAGACCAACAATTTGTAAAAAGAAATAAATGCAACCACAACATAAAAACAACCAATTTTTTTATTCCCAGCCACTCACTCGAGAAAAAAATTTTGTGTGTGTGTGTATATGTAAACTAAAAAGTTACATGTAATAAAACTAACAAGGCAGACTTAAAAGTAATTAAAAATATTAGAAATAATTCGATTTTATTTTAAAGATTTTATTGGCGATCAACTACTCTACAACACATAATTCTGCTAGGTTTTTTTGTTTTTGTCCTCAATACGCGTTGGCAAACTTATATTAAAAACAGATTCCTCATCAGTAATTACTGCATCATTTATACAACATAAATTACGAATTTGTTAAGAACGACCATCTTCAAACGCTATCATAAAGTTACAAGCCCGAATCTTCCGCTATTGTGGACAAGAATATCCCTTTCCTGCCGCTCACCCCTTATGGGCAGAAAAACATACTTATCGAAAAGTAACAATAAAAATTCCCAGCAAAAACTTTTGATGTAAACTAATGAATTCAAACACTAATAACTGAAGTATGTACATACATACATGTCACTACTTCCACTTTGACAATTTAAGTCATTAATTTAACATAGTAGCCCAATTTAAAATGTTGTGCATTTGAGATTGCAAATTTATGCAATCTATTATGAACGCTGTTTTCTAAAAACATGTTGCAAAACATGAAATTCCTCTCTTCATTTTTTACTCCGCTCAATCTTCTTTGAATTCTCTCAATTGGTTGTTGCAAAATATAGTGTAAATATAAACTACAGGCTTTTGTGTTGTTTATTTATACAAGAGTAGCAAGTGCATATCTTTGTATTTTGTTAGTGAAGAGTAAAAAATGTGCTACACTACTTTGCAAATGCTACGATGCAAGACCATTTGCACAACGTTGTGAATTGGGCGAATAAAACTTAAATATCTGCTTGAAGTATTTATTGCACTCCTGCTATTGAAATTGTTGTTGTATTTGACGTAGAGATGGGATCGTGCGTATCTTTTCACTTACGCTCACGATAAAAAAATTTCACTCATGCACAACCTTATATTTTTGGCTTACGTTCATGCACGCTTACGTGAGTGAAAAAAAAAATTAGTCACAATCACAAAAACTGACGCTCACGAAAAAAAAACTATGAAATAATTTTAAAAAATTTCAAAAATTATATGAAAACAATTACAATAAAGCGAAAAATCATACTAAAAATCAACTCATGCACGATCACTCACGGTAAATTTGATTGAAACAAAAATCTAACCACGATCATGTGTGATCACGCATGATTCACGCTACTCACGTGAGCGGTTCCCATCTACAGTCCGATATCAAGAGTTTTAGTCGCAGATCTATTGTGCAACTATTTTCTTACGCACAAAAAACTTATATTTAACGAACACACACAATTCGAAAAAAAATCCACTTTGCTTCGGCAAGCGTTGAACCGTTTATCTAATGTATGAAAGAGCACGCTCTATTGTATGACTATATACTGTAAAGTAATAAAGACGGTATGTAGTTTGTGCTGAAAAGTAATTTGTTTTTCATGGAAGTCATTACTGAAAGTTTTAACTGGCTATTTATCGAAAATTTACAGCCATTTTGTAGCATCAATTTTGTCATTGAGTCAATCATTTGTGTGATCAAAAATAATATTAAAATTTTTCTAATACCACCGGCATAAAATAGAATTCAACTTTAGTGTTTCTGATACTCTTTTGGAGTTGACCTCCTACAAAAGCGGGTGAAAGAAAGTGCTGACCGAAATATTAAAATATTGTTTGTGTCGGTGTTTAATGAGAACAGAAAAGCTGTCATGATACGTGCACATTAATGGTATCACAATGGCCTGCTCTTTTCCAAAACTTGCAAAGTAGACAATTCAATGCTAAGGAACAGTATTCCTTTTGTCAGCCTTCCTTTCCTCCAAGACGTCAGCAGATCATGTGCAGTAATAATTTATTAAACTTGTTTAAAAGTATTTCTCAACTCTGCCAACTACTTTTTCTGCAATGTCAACTTAAAATTAAGATCGGTTTTTTGAATTCGTTTCAATGTTTTCGATTTAGATTTGCCCATTCCAGAAACGCTGAGATCAAACGAGACAGATTCAGTGAATTATATGACGAGACACTACAGCATTAAGAATGTAAAAATAGATCGTATGGACTTATAACGTTGGTATATTAAGTAATTCTCATTTATATATTGACAGTTTTGATATAAACATTCCGAGATTGCAAACATTTTTTCAAACATTCCGTTCAATATCTACTGATGGATGATCTGGCATAAATACCAATGAAATAGACTAGTTTTTAAATCCCACAAAATATAACAACTTTATGAAAATTAATGGGGAGAATTTTTCGAATAATTTAATTTATTTCATAAACTTTTTATTACGCTTCGTATTTATTACGTATCTTTTTAAATTTGTATCTTTTATTTTGTTAAACTAAAACAACTTCTACAACCAAGAGCAACACTTTCCTTTCGAAACACTTTTTGTATCGACCTCGTATCTTTAGCTTCATACGTTAAATGAATCAACCGACAAAATGCAAATACAACTTCATAAATCCTCCTCAATCAAGGTGGGATTTATAAAAAGTTATGACCATGATAAATATTCTATATTGACTTATTTTTTTATTTTCTTTTTTGTTTAAAACGTGTAACTGCAACAAGAAAATTTAATTTAAATATGTTTGTTGCTTGCTGGCTGCGTACGACATGTGAAAGATTGTCTACAGTAGAAAGGAGGGGTTTTTATTTGTTGTATTTTTATTTCGTAAGGATGTGCTCGTTATTTATGATGTTTTACTTTTTGTTTCATTTTGAAATTTATAACGAAAAGCAGGGTGTGGGTGTCATTTGTTGTTTGAATGCAGATAATAATCTTGTCTAACCTAAAGGATATTAATACATTTGTAATTAGGTGTTTTTATATGTGTATGTATATGCATATTAAGTTATTTCTTTGTAATAGGGAATAATACAAATTTTATAATTACACCAAAATTTCGTTCTAACAAAAAATGCATTACAAAAAAAAAAACGTCAATACAAATAAAGTTTTTTTTTAATTATATGATTGGATTTCGGTAAAGTGCAAATAGACAATACAAGCCTTTCAAGGCATATCATGTCGTACTATCCCAGGCCGCAGAGTTGAGCGGTTTCGCTAGTGCAAAAACAGCTTAGGACATACCCAAGAGGTACAGCCCGAGCCTAGCCGATATTATCTGTACTTACCGCATTAATGTCACCATCTCTAATTCTTTTAAAGGCCTTTTTCTTAAAAATAGCTCGCTTTTGGGTTGGTTTCTTGTTCTTTATAAGTTTGGTGACATTTTTAATCTCTTGCATATATTATTATGACAAGTTATTCATCTAAAATTTATTGCAGTATCAAAAGTCAATGGAAAAGAACAAATAAAATCGAAAAAATAACTAACAATAAAAGCTAAAACATAAATTTGCCATATGTTAAACAAAACCAATGGAAATGACGGGTTTTCTCATTAGGGGAGTAACCATTTCTCACACACTTAAAATGAAATTTTTTTAGGTTAAAAAAAACGTTTCATATAAAAGTTTTTAGTAGAAAATAAAACTAACAACGTTATTAGTACGAAGGGGACCATTCATGTAGTCAGAAAAAAATCTATTTTCTAAATTTCTTTATTTGTGATCAGAAGTACATAGCTATTTATAAAAAAAATCGACATATTGGAGTCATTGATTACATACGAATAAGATTTCAAAGAATTTGTATTTTTTTATAAAAAAAAGTAATATACAAGAAATATAAATTCCATTTGAAACCACCTTAATTGTATTTAATGTGTATTGAATGAGATATTTTGAATGGAATACTTTTAATGCATCTTTACAAATCATGTTATTAAATATTCATATGAAATACATAATGGCAAATTAAACAAAATTGACAATTGCTTTCTCATTTCTTTGAACAATGCAATTGCGTGTGTGGGTGGGACTATATGAAAATGGGTGCGGGGGTAAAGTTTTCAGCGCAGTGAACTGTTGTCTGAATGCTTCATAAAACAATAATAATTTTATACATTTTAGTTTATTTTTGTTAGAAAAATACATGTTCTGCAAATCGATTGGTATCAAATCGAATGATTTGTAACAACATGTTTGTAAACCTGAAATGGAATTATTCCTGTTCTTTTTATTCTGGTTTATGTTTTTGGCGAATTGAATTCTAAACAATTTTCTTTAATCTTTCGAATTGCAAATACTCGATCTACAGAAAAAAATATGTAATAATAAAAAAGGTCAAACTTTTTGAACCTCATTGACCGATTCATTGAAAAAAATTTTAAAAAGTAGTAAATAAATTAAATTCGTCATTGACTTTGAAAAATAAAATTAAAACCAAAACAAGCGAGAGAAAAAGCAACACAAATAAACAACAAAATTCAATGGTGAATTAAATTAAAAATAAAATAAAATCGCAATTAAATTGATTAAAAACGGCAGCAGCTACAACAGATTCAAGCAGCATTCCCAGTTTAGGGGATTTGTTCGCAAATCGGAGATTTTGGGGATCAGTGGATTTTTAGGGAATAAGAGAATTTCTAGAAAAGTTGTTTTTCTTTACCCTTATTGATTTTTATAAAATAATTTTTGTAATATATTTTTGATCATTATTAAAACAGAAGTACACTGACAAAAAATTATGTACGAAATATTATATTACTTCGCACCACGAAATTCTTCTTCGTATAAGGTACGAAATTTTTGTGTATTTTTTTTAGCTGTCCCAGTTGGAGAGTAAGAAAGTTTGTACATACTTATGCATTGTTGTATGCAATTTTTCCGAGTGCTGCGAAAATTTTATAATTTTAAAAATAAAACTACAGAAATATTTGACACAAACTACGATTACAGCAATTCTAAGCTGGAAATAATCAAATTATTTTCGTCTGAATTTGTTACGAATATTATAAATAAATGGAATTTTCGGGGATTACAATTAGAAAATTGGAGATACATCTTCAAAAGAACTGGGAACCCAGAATTCAAGTCGTGCGATTTCAAATGGCGGTAATGTCAACAGACATATCTGGCCGAACGCCTTAAATGAATGAATGACAACAGTTAAGCGGCTCAATGACATAGAAAAAAAGGAAACGAAAAACGACAGACAACTTGTAATGAAACAAATGAAAAGGTTTGAAAAAATTTATTTAAAAATAAAATGAATCATTTTAATGGAAATACATATAAGTAAAACATTTTATTATTAATAAGTTGATGGTTAAATAATAATAATAAGAAGTTGGTTGAGTTAAAAATAGGTTTTTCTCTTTTTGGTTAAAACGAAATAAAAATGGCTGAAACAGATCGCAAGCACGAAGGCGGTACCAGAATTATTAAATCTTTTTTTTAGAGAAAACACAATAATTTGAGATAAAAATTAATAATATAAGTTTAAGCTTAATTAATTGTGCAATCAGCAGTTTAAAAGTTAATTATTTATAATCATTTACTCTGTGAAAGTTGTCAATCTTCTTCTTGGTCTACCCTCGCATTTCTTGCTTAACGCCACATACTTCTTTTGTACAGTTGCTAGTTGTTCACTGTTAGTCAGTTAATATTGCACATGCGAATTTTTTTGAAACTTGTGTTTAAAATTAAAAAAAAAATATGTCGAAAAAAATTGCGCGTGTTGGTACTTAAAAAAAACACAGCACACCAGCAAACAGTTGTGTGTTAGAAAATCAAACATGCCTTGATTTTTTTTTTCTTTTTTTCGAGTTTTGCAAACTTTGAAATATTTAGTTATGATCCATACTGAATGTTGGTTGTTGTTTTATCTATTCATTGTTCCCTTTAGTTTCATTTTGAATTATTGTTAAATTGGTATGCGAGAAAAGAGCAGCATTAGTTGAAGTTTGTGGTTTTTAGAAGACCAAAGAGGGGGCGAAGGAAAGTAAAAGACTGAAGCAGCAAACATTAGGGAAGTTTACGTGTTATAAGGAAATTAAAATGCAACTCTAAATGGAGGGCTCAGAGCTGAAATGAACCAAGTCACAAAAAGCAAATCGAAAATATTTTCAGTTTCAGTAAATAAACTGTCTTTAAAAAAATATAAAATGAGAGCCGTTGAGTCGGGGTTTTTACCGTTAAGCTAAGTACTCTGTATGAATTTGCGAAAAATGTTGAGCAACATTGATTATTTCGTTTGAAAATTTTGACAATTAGCCAGTGGTGACAACACTACGATTTAGAAGAAATTTATCGTTTTTATTGCCTTGAAGTAAGCAACATTGTTTTTCTTATGTAAACAAAAACCATGTGTGAAAACAAATGGAGAACAAAATAATTTTAAGAGCTTGTGCTGCTTTGAAGACACACGTTCTCATTCAATCCCATAACTTCATTTTATGTTATTTTCACACTATTTTCCTTTATTTTAGTTAATTGTGCGCAACAAATTCAATGCTAATTAAAAGCTGAGCATCTGTTGTTTGCAATTCCGCACGAAATAAGTGGTGCTTACATTATTTCGCAGTTGGAAAATATGTTGCCAGAAACATGTTGTATTTGAAAAAATCATGCTGCCAGAAACATTTCGTATGTTTTCACAATTTGAACAGAGTACAACTTCGGCCATTTTTTTTTGCAATTATTTCGCATGAATTTTTTTTATATGGACTTTTGACAGCAGTTCGCACGAAATGATGAACAGAGTACTTAGCTTTACCTTAGGAACGAAACACTTTTCTACTTAGTCCGTTACAGAGAATTTCGCACTAGTTTTGAAAATTTTCATATTTTATGACTTGGTTCACTTCAGCTCTGAGCCCTCCAAATGAAACATATCGAACCCTCATTGCCAAATTATCGTAAGCAAAAAATTTTAAGTTTTTCCAGCAGGGTTTTTTCATTAATTCTAAACATGGTTTCGATTCATAATAAACTATCGCTTACGATAGTCAGAAGCTATAACTGACATTTGAAAACTTTTAAACTATCGGTAGATGCATAAAGTTTAAATTTCAAGAAAAAAACGAGTTTAAAAAAATCATTTACGATAATTTGACGCGTAAAAAAAACGTTTCCTTTTAAATTCCGACAAACTCTGTACAAAAGGAAGTATTAAACCGAAACTGGCAGAATTTGTTATAAAAATGAGTATAGAGGGAGTACTGTTCGTGAAGATTCGCTTTGAACTTTTCTTTATTGTTGAAGTGGCAGGTTATATCTCTACAAGTAGTTTTTGGCATATCGAAAAGCACGCGCTAAAACGAATTTGCCCAATAAAACTTAATGTGATTCATTGGCCGGCCAGTCGATCCCAACCGATTTTCCTGATTTCATTGTAACGCATTTAATTTTTCAGGCAATTATTTTAATAAAATATGGATAATATATGGTGTTTTATTATTTGTGTAAAATATACGTCAGATAATGAAGTGGTAGAAGAAAACTTTATTCTTTTACAAATCTGCTATGCCGTATTTGGAGATTTCTAAAGCAGTGTTGTAGTATTGTAAAAGTATTGAGTATTCAAGTACCGAGTACTCAATACCGTATATACATATATGCCACTACTCAATACCCAAAACTAACTACTCAATACCTTCAGAGATGCATTTCCATATGTTTTAAATTAATACAACTCGGTTTTGAGGAAAGTTGAGCGCATTTAAATCATTTCCAACAATTAATAAGCCTGGTCGTTTAGTTAGATATTTTTAATGGATTGAAAAATTTGCTAATCCATGAATTATAATGGAGTACTTGTAATAATAAAATCGAATTTTAACCCATTAATTACTTATATTTTTAAAAGTATTGAGTAGTATCGAATACTCAATTAAAGAAGTATTGATTAGCATTGAGTAGTCAAAAGTAGCCACTTTTTACAACACTGCAGTGTTGCAGCGCCTTTGGTATCAATTTGTGAATTAATTAAATTAATTCTTTGGCTTCGCGAACAATATAGATGAAGTTGGGCGCTGTACATGCATTTCTATAAACAATAATACATATTAGTAAATATATAATATTTTATAGATAATTGTCTTGGGTGGGATGTGAACTGGGGCTCTTTCCTTTTAATTTAACATTTTTTCAATTAGCATATCAATTGAAACGTATCAGATTGTTTTTCTACAATAATCTGTGAACTTCCCTTATAAAATGTTTGTTTATAGCCGAAAAAATAATAGAAAATAAGCAAATGTTTGCAAAAGAAATAAAACAAAATCAACATGATAAAAGTAAAAAAAAAAACATGGAATCATTTGAATGATTCATATAAAAAAAATACAAAAAATACAAATCAGCTAGTTTCATGAGCTAATGGAAATTCATACTTCTTTCAAATAAAATACAATTGAAACTTTCTTCGATCTAAAAATGAAAAATTAAGCAAAAAAAAATGAAAACTAAAATACAAGCAAATTAACATCAGTGATCTCCAGATACAAACATACCGCTAAAAAATATGTTTAATGGTGTTGTTTGTTTTTACCGGCTGTTTGTGGAAATTGTAACGCCTTTTGTAAGCAGTTAAAGAGACAGACACCAAGCAAAACAAACAAAAAACAATGAAAAAGTAGGTGTTGATGAATCATAAAGCGGCCTGACAAGCCACTCAACCAGCATACACAGACATTGTGAAAATTCATTTTTTTTTCTAAATTGGCAACACAAATACTGTTGTTGATTTTGACTGGTTTTTCTTTTCAGCCATAAGTTTTAGATGAAAAAACAAACAAACCAAATACCGACAAAACAAAATTAATAATAATGAAAACCATTTACAATTATTACCATTCAAATAATGCACCACAAAGACACAATGACACATTCATACGAACCAGCTGAAATAAAATTGCCATCACTTCAGCACAGCACAGCCGGCAAGCAGGCAGACAATCCAAAGTTAAACGATGTGACTAACTAACAACCTCTAGCGACACAGAAGGCTAACTAAACCACAAGCAGCAAGTTGTGTATAAAAACAATTTTGCAAGTAAATATTTGCACGCAAAATTTTATTTATAGATACTTTGGCATTAAAAATCAAAAATAGTTAAAAATATACTATTGACATTTCAGACCGATCTCTATAGAAACAGTTTTGACTTATTGAATAACTGGAAAATTAACCGAACTCCGACACCCAACCCGAAGGTTCGATCGGACTCTATTGAAATCTAACAACTATTTGCATCTGATGTTAAAGCGGGCATGCAAAATAATTAATCACATCAAGCTGCTTTCTTATAATTTTATATGAGAACTTGTTCATTAATATTTTGGACTGCTTGGGTTCTCACATCCACCTGGATTGAAGGTTTTAACATATAAGCATTTCGCAGGGAAGTATCGTGTCGCCCAGTGCGGTCTTACCTTTAATCTGCTAAAAAAATACTATTGTTTTTGTTATTGCAATAGCGCGTATGCATGCACTCACGATATAATACTGCCTAGTTTATAGATAAATACTGCTTTTTTATTTTGACTTCATCACTTTCGTGTTTCAAAAACTTCATGAATCGAACACTTACAGCAGCTTTTGAGATATCACCAGTATCAGCATGGATGCCATTATTAATGGGCAGTTGGTGGGCGCAAGATCCTTGATTTGACTAACGCTTCATTCATCAGTCAACTTTTAAGATCGTAGAGGAAGGTGTGCATCTTAAAAGCTTTTCAATTTTTTTTTTACCGAAATAAACCGGTAGTTTATGTAACTTCCCTAATAATTACGCGTCATAATATTGATTTTACAAGTGAGAGAGAAGGTTAAATCTTTCGCGAAGGCCTATTTCATCTATTTTATCACTTTTTAGGTAGTTCTGGTCGTAGCTAATTATTTACTTATACAAACCACTAGAGTCCGACCGAACCCGAACTACGGCAGATTTTTTTGAGCGAACAGCTGCCTTGGTGAGATACCACCAACCGAAATGCTGGAAAAAGTATGCCAAAATTTAAGCTCACGGATGGACCACCCACCTACGGCGTACGCGCGTTCAACATTTACATACATGAAATGATCTTCATATAGTAAATGGCAGGAATTCATTTATCACCCCATACATAAATTTCATATATTTCATTCACTTTTGCAAATTTGTTTATTTTTTAGTTTTTAAAACTCAGATGGTTAAGACTAAATATTATTTACCCTTTGCAGCGCATATGTTTGGTTTTATAGGTTTAGGGTCGGGGTCTTCGAAAAAACGTTGTTATGGTCTGCCATGTAGAATGGAATTCATTAAATTTCCTTTTTTGAATAATATGAATATTTGAACAAGTTTTTTCTATCAACAACAATTCAGGAGTAAATTTTATATGCTTATACATTGTTACTACTAGCGATTTATATGACAGTTAAAATTTAAATGACAGTGAAAATTTACATGCATATGCATGTACTCTGTAATTGTGATTATATTATTGTTTATTCCCTGTCGGAAAATGTGTAGCTGACTACAAAAATAGCCAACTTTAAGTTAACTTTTGTGGACTAATTTTAAGCTATCTAGTAAGCAATGCAAGATTTGTTTGTTGTGTTGTTGGAATAAATTTCAAAGTTTATACTTTTGCAATTGTCATTCGTTTTTTAAACGTTTTTTATGATATAAGAGGTTTGAAAATTTTCAAGAATATGGTTAAACCTAAACAAAACTTACTTATAGCCAACGCAAAAGCAGTTCGGTTACAGCTAGCTACAAAAGCTTAACTGAAAGTTAACGTTTAGGAAGTTAACTTTAAGTTAGTTGGAAAGTAATGCAGAGTCGTACAATTGAGTACTTCCTAGGACATCGCAATGTTAAAAATGTTAGTTGTTTCCATTGAAAAGGAATCCAAGTGTTGTCAGTCAGCACTAATTGCTAAATAGTTAGCTTAAAGTTAATTTAAAGTTAAATCAGTTTCCGACAGGGTTATTACTAGAACACATCCTTGTACAATATATAAGTGCATATTTAAATAGCTTCATCTGCAAATGAATCAAATTAAATATTTGCACATTTAAATGAAAAAAAAATCTATTTCATTGTTTGCCATCATCGTCAGTCAGTACGCTTCAATTAGGCAGCTCCACCCAACCACCACCATACACTTCAAAAGAAAAGTGCGCAGTTAAGATATAAAATTAAAAATTACTCGTATATTAAATTATTGTTGCTCTTGAATAACTCGTTTTTCGTTGCTTTCTGCAATGAATGAACTGATTTTGTTTAATTAGATTTAAAAACACATAAAAAATTTTGTGATAACGAGCAAATTCTTCAATTCGATGCCCTCCCTTCAAGGCAACATTTTTGTTTGTAAAATGCAAATTTAAATAAAAATATTTTTAGTGTAGAAACTTACCTTTCAGTCTCTGTTTCCGTATTTTGTTGTTGTAATTGCTGTTGCGTGGTTTGTAGTTGTGATGATGAGGATGGCTGCTGCGGCTGTTGTTGTTGTTGCGGTGGTTGTATTTGCTGTTGCTGCTGTTGACTTTGTAAAATTGTTTGATTATCAATATTAGTAGTCGTGTTATTGTTGTTGTTGTTGCTGTTGTTGTTATTGTGGCTGGCAACATTTGTTGCTGTTAATGGAGCATTAGAAGAAGTTATTGGTATCATTGTAGCTGTCGATATGGGATTTAAATTAACAGTACTATTGCTATTATTGGCACTAACACTTGTTGGAGGAGCACTATCGATAGGTAATTGTGGTTGTTGTTTTTGCTGCTGCTCTTGCTGCTGATATTGAGACGGAGCACTACCAGTAGCAGGTTGCATTATAATATTGGTGGAACCAGGCATGCTATTACTTGTAGACGATTGTTGCTGCTGCTGTTGCAATGTAGCCAGTAGAGCGCTATTGTCCAACATTGTTGCTGGAGCACTTTGCTGGTGCTGTAGTTGATGTTGCTGCTGCTGTTGTTGTTGTATGTCATAGCTACTCATTTGAGTAAGAATGGGCATAGTTTGCCCTGGAGCTAAGGGATGTTGCTGTTGCTGCAACTGCTGGAATTGTAGTGGAAGTTGCTGTTGCCCGGCTTGGGCATGCTGCGGCTGTTGTTGCTGCATATTGTTTACAGCAGCAGCACTTTGCATGTTAGTCACTCCATCGGTTTGTGACGTTTGCTGCTGCAACTGAGTTGGCGCTGGTTGCTGTGGAGGAGCCTGCTGCATTTGTTGTTGCTGTGGAATCTGTTGTTGTGTAGTCAGCTGCTGTTGTGGTTGTTGCTGCTGCATGGGTTGTCCGGCTTCTTGCATCTGTGGCGATTGTTGAGGTGGTGTTTGCTGTGGTGTTCCTTGGAAGCTAGCGGTCACAAAGCTTGGTGGCACTTGAATCTGCTGAGGAGCTGGTGACATAGGCTGTTGTGCTGTTTCCACATTGTATCCCAAACTCTGTGTCTGCTGTTGCGGCTCAACCATAATTTGCTGGGTCACATTATTGTTATCCGTGGCAATAGAAATATTGCCATTTTGTATGTTAATGTTTCCTGGCAACGTAGCAGCATGTTGCTGTTGTTGTTGCTGCTGTTGGATAGCTACCTGTTGCGTTTGTTGCATAGGCACCTGTTGTTGCTGTTGCATGGCTTCGAAATTGACGGGTTGCGATTGTCCAGGCATATAGACGCCACCAGCAGCGGCTGCTGCCTTTTCCGAGGCAGCTATGGCTTCTTCTTGTTTCTTTAATTCTTCCAAAGATTTTTTGAGCTTTTGAGCTGCAACCGTAGCATAATCCATGGGCACAACATCCGGCTGAGCTTGCGAGGTCATTGCCATTTGGGGTTTTGCATTGGCATTAACCTCCTGTGGAGGTGTTTGATACTGTGGCTCTTGTTGCGTAGTTTGGGCTTGCTGATCCATGCCTTCTGTAGACTCTACAAACTGCTGAATACCGTGCATAACTGTAGCCGGAGCCGTGGAAGTTCCGCCACCACCTACGTTACCAGTCGTATCAGGGAAATTCCAATTGCCATCAGCAGTTGGTGCGGAAGAGGGTTCTATATTATTTTCCATAGCAGCTGCTGCGACTGGTCCCAATATCATACTCTGCGTGGTTTTCGGAGCATGTTCAGCATTATCCACGCCTGCTCCGGCCTCAGTCTTTTCATTGTTATTGCCAGCACCGCCACTACTGCCGTCTTCTTTGCCTGACACACTAGTATGATCCAGATAGTCCATACAAACCCAACGGCCTCTACGAAAGGGTTCAGTGGATTCGATTTTAACCACCTTGAAACGTTCACTACGATGCTGGGCGGAGTCTTTTAGATCCTCTTTCTTGATACCACTGCCGCTGGGCACTACATTTATGAAGTTTTCCCCAACATTGACCTGCACATTGGAGATATCCTGAGCTCCCAAAGTGGCCACAACTAGGCCATACTGTGAACTGGTGGGTATGACCGGAGCTGTACTACTTAATGCGTCATCTTGATGATAGTAGATCTCCTCCTTCGAGAAGGTGTCCTCCGACATGGAAGGTGTTTCATTTTCCAAATCCGTGATACGACTATTGTCATCGGTATGAGATTCGTCGAGGTCATCAGCCGATTCTTCTTCCCCATTGTCACTGACAGCCACCGGAGCCTTAGGATGACCCACAGTTACGGAAGTTATTTGAAATGATGAAGTAGTCTTTGGTTTACGTACGCCACCACCGGCGACATGTCCATGACCGTGGCCTTGAATATGACCATGACTGTGATGACTACGAGAAGCATGAGAGCTGCCAGCCGTAGCTGAAGCAATGCTATTGTTGTTGTTGGGCGAAGTAGCTTTTGACGAAGCTGTTGACGACTTGGACGTGGTAGATTTGCTATGACTGGCATAGGTGCTAGTCGATTTGGGTGCAACCGAAGCTGAACTTGAGCTGTTATTAGTCAAATTTGAGTGAATACTACTATTGCTGGTAGCATTCGATAAGGCATCGCCGCCACCAACACCACCACCGGCAGCTACAGTACCACCGCTACTGGGCGGCATGGCGTTCAGACGGAGACTTTCACTTGTAGTACGATGTATGGCTACTGAATTACTGTTATTGCCGGTCGAAGGGGATGAGTTATTCTGATGGTGATGGTGGTGATGATGATTCGTCATACTGTTGTGTTGATGATGGTGATGATGTTGCTGCTGCTGTTGTTGTTGTTGCAAGTGATGTTTTTCCGTATTAGTAGTAGTCTTTTCGCCATTACCTGTGCTACCGGTCAACGAGTTCATTTTAGTAAGAGCAGGTTTTTTAATGGACGTAGTACTAGTGGATCTAACGGACACAGTAGTTGTCTGTATTGTATTACGTCTAATAGTCTTTATTTTGGTGGTCACTTGGCGATCAATCATGCTGCGTGTCTGCTGTTGTTGTGCCTGTTGCTGGGCTTGATTGATTTGTTGCTGTTGATGATGATTGGCAATAACTATGGTTTGAGGTTCGTCGGGCGACGATGCAGAATTGTTTTCGTTGGGTGGTGTTGTAGGTGATGCTAGAGCCGACGAAAGTTCTTCTGAGTTTTGCGTGGATAATGTTTGTGAATTATCGTTGTGAGAGTGCTGTTGTTGCTGTTGCTGCTGTTGCTGATTGTGATGGGGATGCGTTTGATGTTGTGCTGACTGTTGACCGGAATCTTCTGCGGCTGTTTGATTCTCGGCCATAATCGGATTTTTTAGCGTGCGCAACGTTTTCAGCAGCAAATCCAGGGTTGTTGCTTTTATATTCAGCTTTAACCCGGAACGTTAATTTTAGCAAGAAAATAATAAAAATCAAGATGACGTATTTGAAAAAAATATTTTTATTTTAGAGAAGGACAGAGGATCCTTTTTTTTTTTAAATAAAATCAACACTACTATAAAATTATGGGTTTTTTTATTTAAAAGAACACTTCAATGTTCTAAGTTTCAAATGATAATATTATTGAGAGATTTGCTAACAGTTTTATTAGCGGATGGATAGACTTAGTTGTTCCAACTGTGTGTATGATCAATCTCTTGTTTTCTCGCTATTTGAATTTCCAAGCAGTTGTAGAGTGGACGAGGTTAAACAAACACACGAAATAAGTCAGAAATAAATTAGATTTAATTGAATTTGATCAACACACTAAAGAACATGTAGTCTTTTTATGTTGTTGTTGTTGTTGTTGTGATTATTACTACTATTATTCACTCAAAATAAAACCATCATGATCATAAAGTTACAATGCACACAATTAACTTAAACGACAACGACGGCGACGACTGCGATAGCGAGAACGAAGGCGACGGCGACCGCGACAGTAACGAATAGAATGGTAAGGATGACGCTAATAAGTTAGTTATCTGAACTGTTTCTGCTTTGCGAGACAGTAGCAGTCTAAACAGAAACCTAAGCGTAAACGTTTTTAGATTATGTTCAACGCTTAGAAACGCGACTTTACGACAAATGGTATAACGTTTAACTACGCGACAATACTGCTGATACATATTGTGTTTAACGCGTCTTGAGGGCAACGTTTATAAACGATGGCATAGCCAAAACGTAATATACACGACTGCATTACCGTAAATGATTGTTCGTTACGAAAGTGCAATGAATAAAAAAAATAAATAAAAACAATTATGAATTTTATATAACGTCGTTATTTTTTTTCAATTTAACTTTATATGTACGACGATTTGGGTGTCTCAATCCAACTCTCTTTTACAGTTCATTTGGGAGAGTATAATAGAAAATGGGGAGGTTTGTTGTTTTGGGGTGGTGAGTTTGATGATGGTGGAAATTTTATCTATTTGCAATTGATGTTGTTGTTGTTGTTAAACTGATGCTGTGTATTTGTTGTTGGTTCGTCGTTGTAGATGTTGTGATGAATTTGCTCGCTGTTGGTTTGGTTGGAGATGTCTGTTGAATTTTTGCTTACTTTTCCTTCAATAGTAATGACGATAATGGTGACACCATAATATTTTTTTTCCTAATTTAATATGTATTATTATGTATTTAAACTACGTTTTAACCTTTATCAAAGCCACATTTTTATTATTTGAATTTATTTATTTGTGGGTGTTGAGATTTTGGGGGGTGTAATATGAATTTAATTCTCTTTATTAGATTTTTGTTTTGTTCTTTATAATTTTGATTTTCCTTTTTGTTAATTTAAATAACTTTCGTTATGATGAATTTATTATAATTTCTGTGATTGTTATTGTTGTTGTCAGTTTAATGATTCAAATTTCTTTCATTTACTTATGCAGAAAAAAACTTGATTACAAAAATTAAAGTTGTAATAATATAGCGAGGAAGGGAAATATGTATGTATATTTTTTAATAACATTAAAAACTAAACAAGTAACTTTTTTTTAATTATTCAAAATAAACACTAAAAATATTTAAAATTTAACCAAATTGTAACACACTTTAGTTTTTATTTGTTGTAAAGAAATATTAAAAAAAAATTTACACTCTAGATGATTAAATTAAATTATTTTTAATGCATATAAAAAAATTCACTAGATAATGTTTTATTTTTCAATTGGTTTGATTATATTTAGCGAAAAAAAGTCAAAAAAGATTCCGTTTAATTTTTGCGTTAAGTTGAAACTGCAAAGAAACAGAGAAGAAAAATAAAATTAATAACTTAAATATTTATTTATATATTTAAAGAATTTGCCAAAATTCAAACCCGATTAAAGAGCATTTGACGCAAATATTTCGATTTATGTTTGAACGTTCTACAATTTTGAGACTGTGTTTGTGTGTCATTGAAAAAATTTACTTGGTTAAATTTTTATTTATTTTTTATTCAACAGGTTGCTTGTTTGTTTCTCATTGTTTCAATATTTATTTTTGTTCTTTTTATATATTTGAGCAAATATTTTAACAATATCACTTTTAGTTAAATCAATAAATTTATCAATGTTGAATGAAGATCAATTATTTGTTTCACAAGTTGCCATTTAAGTTAATTTTAACCGAAATATTTATTAGCACAGTAGCATCAATCATTAAGCACTTATGCTACACAATTTCTATTGAAGCTACAATAAATTATAATCGAAAAATAAATAAAAATATAGTTATGGTTAAATGAAAACAACGAAACCGCAAACATGCAATTGCATTTCATTTCCTATGCGACACCGCCGCTCGGTTGATTAACGTGATTCACGCACAATCATGTAATTTGCTGCCTGAGCATGACTTGTGAAAGAGAGCGCCG
Source organism: Gymnocheta viridis (assembly GCA_956483585.1). Classification (NCBI taxonomy): domain Eukaryota; kingdom Metazoa; phylum Arthropoda; class Insecta; order Diptera; family Tachinidae; genus Gymnocheta; species Gymnocheta viridis. The sequence goes on along the minus strand of OY101440.1, from coordinate 44,048,678 downwards.
CAAGTGAACGCGATTGAGTGGAATATAGAACCCATATAGACCTTTTAGTAGTGACAGTTACAACCAGTCGGCGCAAATAGTAACACCTAGCGCGTGGTCAAACGACTTAATGAAAAAAAAATAATCAATTTCAATTTGTTTTTAATTAAACTATTAATATTTTACTAAATATGTAAAAAATTAATTTTGGGTAAAAGTGCGATTAAAAATTTTAAATACTAAAATTATAGCGATTCCCATAAAAAAAATTTTTTGCTTCTTATTTTTATAAAATGAAAAGAAAATTTTGTATCAGAACTTATATTGAAAACAATAATAAAATAGAAAAGCTTGTTTTTCTTTTCCAAATAAATTCTCACACAAAGCTTTGTTTTCATTTTTTATAAACCGGCGCACAGTGGCTGAAAATCGTTTTTCATTGGCCAAAACTCTGTAACTTTTGAACCGATCAAAATATTGAAGTAATTTTTTTTTATTGGATAGATATTTAGTTCAGCTTGACTCAGTTTAAATTTTATTAAAATTGATTGAGGACTTTTTAAGGAATTCTAGGTCAAAGTTGAACTTTTGAATTTTTTTTAACTTTTAGAGTGAAATATGGAATTATTATTTTTTTATTTATTAAAAAATTTGAATATTTGGAAATTAATAATAATTATAAATAATTTTTGTAATAATGGAATTTTTTTTATGTTACACTTAAAAAAATTGTACACTGAAAAAAATAGTAAAATCAACTGGAGATTTTGCTATTACTGAAAAATTTAAAATTTTTTGCTGACAAATTTGCAAATTTGTTTACACTCAAAGAATAGTTACACTTAAAAAAAACGTTAATAATATTATCTAAAAATATTGCTATTACTACAGAAAAATTTATTATTTTTTGCTGTCAAATTTGATAATTTTAAAAACATTTTAAAATAAAAACTGCAATAAATTTTAATAGCATTTGTAACAATGGTAGGTTCGTTTATTATTATTTTTTACTAATACTATGTTTTTCGTACTTAAATAACAATGAAAGGCAATTATAATTATTATTCATTTGACTCAAATATTGATTGCAAATATTCCATATTTTGTTCTGTGCTATCTCTGTTCTTTAGTAGTTTTTTGGCTTCTTCATCTAAATCCCGATGTTCCACTTTCCATTGATTTCGAATACTGGAGATAAACGGATCTGACGTTGCCAATAATATATTAAATAGATCTTCATTTGTTGAATTTCTTGAAATTTTTCTAGTATTGTGCTCTCTATAAAATCTGTAATCCTTGTTCCTTTTTTCCTGAGCCTCCTCTGATAGATCTCCAAGTGGCACCAAATGATATTTAATGACATCTTCTCCATGATAAAGGATTTTGTGAACTGTTGCAGACATATTTCTCCATGGGTAGTTGGTTGTATATATTTTTGCAGTTTCCTTAGCATAATCTCCAAATTTTCTAGAGTCAATTTCTTCATTGCACGCAAGTACTTCTAGGATTATTTTAAATCTGAAAATGAGGTTTAAATCCACTCCTGTTATTTCAGATGCTGTTTCTGGATCTGAAAAGAATCTTCTTGCGGTATTGCCATCATTTGTATTGCCTGACCCTTGTTTTGGCTGATCTATAATCAATCCTAATTTGCGATATTCATCTTGAACATGTTTCTTTTTTGAACTTCTTAACTCTTTGTTGGTTTCGTTGTTTCTTATTGATCCTGAAGACCCGAAATCCAAATCATAATTGATTTTTAGTATGTGTTCCACGAATTTAAGTTTAATTTTATTTTAACGTAGCTAAGAACATCTTCCTGGTTTTTGTTTCTAAAATACTCTTCGGCCAGTTCTTTATAACTGAAGCTCTCCATATTTTTCTGAATATTTTTATTTGCGTCTGTTATGTTTTATCCGTACACTTAGAGGATTAACTGAGTAATCCCTTATCGAATCCGTAGTTTTATACATTTTTAGATACATGTTATTCACACATTGATCTTTAATTTCATAGCAGGTAGTGCTTAAATTGCACAAAACTGCACATGTTGTCCAGACCTTAATATCAGGTAAAACTGATTAGTATCTCGCCAATATTTGTTGTTGTTGTTGGGTTATTTTTTTTTCTTTAGTGCTTTAATGTCGCGATTATTGTTATAAAATTGCTTATGACTTTGGTTGACCCTAACATTTGATAACAGGTAAATTTAGTAACAGATCATATGTTTACTGTAGAATTTTGTGATAATTTGTGATAATTTTATTACCAATTTTTGGCTGATCAAAACAAAGCCATTAAACCCTTTCGCAGGTATTATATTTAATTTTTTTAGTTTTACGTAGTCTAAAGTAAAAAACATAAACTTTTAGGCAAAAAAGTGAAAATTATATACACCATTGTATACGAGTACTTTGGAGTAATTTCATTAAAATGAAAAAAGTGTTCTACAGGCGGCTCGTGGCGGGTGCAAAAGTATATATAGCGTTAAAGAGGACACTTTCACCTTTCTCCGGGTGGTATACATTTCTTGTTCCCTTTTGTTCCCTAGAAGTTCTATTCCACTAAAGTTTAAATTTGAGAAAAATATAGTAGTTTCATAAATATTCCGTAACGCCCTTAATATTAAACGCTAGAGCTCTGACCACTTACAAAAACTAAAGACTATAATCCTACCAACATTATAAAAAAGACCGCAGGCCATTATCGATGATAACTTGCGAGTAGTAACCATTTATTTTTTATAAAAAACAAAAGAAAAACACCTTTTTCTGAAATTAAAAAAACCGTTGAGTTTGACAGCATGCCACGCTCACAATTATCAATAGTTTAACCTAATTTTTTGGCTACCTTAATCTGGATATATTAGCTGCAAAAGGGCGTAAAAATTTTAAAAATCGGTGACAAAAAAAAATTTGAGTTTTGGCCAATGAAAAACGATTTTCAGCCACAGTGCGGCGGCGGGTTGGGCAAAATAATTCTTTTTAACCCTGTGACCTTCAAGATGTTACAACGGGAACGTGAAACATTGACGACCTTCAAGTAGAGATGATCGCACATGATTGGAATTAAAAACGAGATCGTTATTTAATTATGAAAGTAGTGGGGTTTTGGTTCACAAGAGGGAATGTGATTAGCGAGTGATTATGATTTGCTTTCACTTACGTGGGCTGTAGCCCAAAATCATTATGAGTAATCCAGTAGATTAAAAATATATACTTTTTTTTCCCCAATCGGAGTACATTAAAGTCAACTCCAAGATTTTAATACTTGAAATAGTATTGGAAAATTATTCTCAACTTATTTTTTATTGCCAAAATTTTTGGATTAATTCAAAATGTATTATTCATAACGCATAAAGATCAGTTGTGACAAGAGTTGATCAAGTTAAATTAGTTAGGCAGATCGTTTAAAAAAAACATAGTTACGGCTGTAATTAAAAAAAATCCTCCAAGATTGAAAAAGTTTTGTTTGCGATCGCAATTTAGTTTTTTCGTTTTGCCAAATCTTATCAGTTTCAAGCATATTTACTCGTATAATTTTCTGTCAGTTATTGCAAATAACATATTCGGAAGAAGCTTTCATTCAATTCAATTCACAGAAATATAAAATTAGAAAATTAAATGTCTAGGTACACAAAAAATGTTATCCATTATTATCGAAACAGATCAGCTGAAGGTACTTGTAAATTTAAACAAATATTTTTCGTCTTTTTATGACGTGCAAAAGTTTGTTGTAAAAAAACGAATTAAGCTAAAATGATTTACTGAACTTAATAAATATGTGTCTAACACTTCTTAAATTTTAAAATCAGTAACGAATTCTTTAAACACAAATAATTTGTCTACTGAAAGCGGAAGACCTGCAAAGAATTTTGTAAAACCAGACAATAGATTTTAATAAATAAAAAAATGTTTTTGTTGTTTTTTAGTGGTTTTTAGTGTACATAAACTGAAACGTTTACTGAATCAATTAAAAATATCTATTAGAATTTAAAGCGAATATCAAAAAAAGTTGATGTCTAACAATTATTTTTTTCCGAAAAAAGAAAAAAATTATTCCACCATCGAATTAATGTTTATTTGAAATGTCATATTAGCTCTATTCACAATCTTGTGCATTTGATTCCTGCTGAATTTGTCCAATTGTGAACATTTTCCATCAATTGCGACCGCGACATTCACTTGGTAAAAAAGATTAATTGTTTCCCATCAGAGATAATTTTATATTTTTGTTCTATTCCTTATTGGTCCATTTATTTTGTATTTTGTTCTTTTTTTTTTTGTCTTTTTTTAAGGCAAGGTTTCAGTCAGAGAAACAAACCGAGAAAAAATTATAGGCGGAGGCTGGGTAGTTTTAAGTTCGTTTGTTAAAAGTAGCAAAGGGGTGTACCAAAAATGGTATGTAAAATTTTCACAAATTTTCAGCCCAGTTGTGAACAAAATCTATTCGAAGACTTGACAATTAAGAGTTCCATACGAGTGAATATAAGCTAGAGGTTTTAAGTGCTGCATATTGAAAAAAAAACGAAAAGAGCGTGCAAGTGCATCTTTAAATATTTTGTCACTGCAGACTAAAAACTTACTCTACCATTTTGCAAATGCTATGATGCAAGATCACTTGCACAAGATTGTGAGTAGGGGTATTATATGCATAGCGAATTAATTATACCTATAGTTATTTTGAAGCAAAAATTCCTCTGGATACGTATCAACACGATATTGAAAAAAATGTGGATTAATTGTAAAAGAAAATTTTATTTCTTCAGTTCGCGAGATGATGTTGCATTTATCAGTGAATATACGAACGAGGCTATGTAAGAGAAATAATAATTTCTTTCTCATCATATTGTAAGTTTTGGTTGGATTGCTTAAATATTTGAAGAAATAATTCATTTGCGAAACTGTCCTAATTTTGTTTGTTGTATCAATCATTATTGTTACTCATTTCGCGTTTGTTAACGTCATTGTGGTCACGTAACCATTTGAGTTGAAAGAGGGTTGAATTTATGTTGCTGCTTTCGTTGGAGTTACGTTAAAACGCATACAGTCACGTGCAATGCGTTTTGCCAAAAATTCATGTTAATTACATTAAAAAAATTATTTTAATTGAATTTTTTTAATAAATAAAGCGCAACATTGTTAAACAATTTTTAGAGGAAACGTTAAGCAAACATTTGAGCATTAATTAAAAGGTGAGTAATACTACCCGGCTGTCATTTGCGTTGCCGGTTAATGAAGTATTGAATAAAATACTCAATAGAAATCTAAAGTAGTAAGAATTTAAGAAGAACTTATTGTAAAGTTTGTATGTGTTTCGCATTATTTTAAAATGAAATAAAATGACGGCTACTTTGAAATTTTTTTAGCATAATATCATTCAGAATGTAAATACTGCTGGTTTGCTGCAAGGATGTCATAACTCAAAAAATCTAGTTTTTCAGAAAACTAGTTTAAGTTTTAAATTTATTCACAACTTAATGGGAAAATAAAAATTTATTCTTCTCTCAAAAGGTGAGTACACAATATTATTTGAATGAAATTTTTACACAATATCAAGAATATATAAAAAAAATCATTAGCATAACTCTAAATGGATGGGAATGCACTTCAAATGCGTTGCCAGTCCGGCAACTTAAAATTTTAAATAAATAAATAGCAAATGAAATTAAAATGTTGCCATCCGCAATATCATTTTCAACAGGTGCCAAACATATTGAGATTCTGTTGAGCTTCGACCCCTAAGCTTCTAAGCGAACAATGATACACGCAGGTGCAAATTAACGGGAGCTTTCGAAATAATTATTATTAATATAATTTACTTATTTATTTATTTAGTGGTAATTAAATGCTTTATAAAATTCAGTTTCTTTTTCGTATATTAAACATTTGTTGAATTCACAATATTTTATAAAGTAAAACTATGAAACTTGTAAACAGGCAATTGAAAGCTCACGCTGGTATGCACTACAACCTTAAACTATGCAAAGATAAAGTCGAAAAGTGATCTAATAGATTTCGATTGGAAATAAATTAAACTTAGAGATACTTTAGACCGACTAATATCCATGATATACAACTCGTGTTGGGCAGATTCCTTAACATTAATGATCTTTTTTTCTTGATCACACATTTCCAATGGTATATGGGGATGACTGACAAGTTTATATGTAAATAAATAAGAAAACGTAAGAATGCGGCGACAGTTATTTTGATTATTTTAACTTTTTTTTGTCAAAGTTACAATTTCGTTAAAAAAATCCAAAACATCATGATCGTTCGTCGGTTCCCATGAATAGAGTATTTTTACTTGCCAGTTTTCGTGTATGCCATGGATATCTGTGGTTCTAAGCTACCCTTTACTTGAATACTATTGTTTAGATTTTCATAAAAACTTCAGTTATTATAAATTATATTTCTTTTTTTTAGATTTTTACATACGACATTTGAAAAACATAGGAAGAGCTGTATGTGTTGTACTAATATTTTTAATAGATCAACCAAGGCGTATTAACCCGATGTCAGCACTACGGCTGATGATTTCTTTATCTTACTTATGTTTTGTACACTGAATGTCAAAAGGGTGCCTTTATTTTTTTCCTTATTTGTTTTCTGTAGAAGAACAGATATAAAAAATGCCTGTTGTTCTTGCATTGTTGTAATTGTTTTACTAATAATTTCACCTGTTTAATGCGCCTTGTTATCAACAGCATTTTAAAACTGCTATAAAATCTTTTGACATATTCGTACATCTCCCACAACAGGCTTGTGAATTGAGCAATATATGTCTATGAATTATTTGAACATTTTACAATTTCCCTTCTAAACGTATCGTTTCTCTAATTTTTAATGCGTATTGTTAGTTGATAATAAATGTTAAAGCATTTGTAAAAAAGTGATCTCTGCTTGCTGCTGTTGGAAGTCCGGAAATCATCTCTCCTATATACATCTATTGATCATACAGGTATTGTGGCACATATCCCAACGTCATCTTCTGGATAAATATTACAGTACAGTAGTTTTCCGATTTAACGAACATTCGATCTAATAAACATCGCATTTAACGAAAACTAAAATTTTTATTTCTACTAAGTACCTTATATTACGAATAAAAATTTTATTTTATACTCGGTTTAACGAACAAATGTAAAACAAAATGAAAATGAGGAAGATCTTCATGAAACTGAAATTATAAATACCAAAATAAATCATGAAGATGTCATTAAGCACTTCGAAATTTGTATTAAATGGACTCAGCATAACAATGTCAGTAACACAATTTTAATGATTTTGAGAGAGCTTCAAGAATGTGCCATTAAAAAAAGATATCTATTCCAATCAGCAGAGCGTGTTTATTAAATTTTTTAAATAAATTATTCTTGTATTACGATGTTTTTATGAACATTTCCATTCCTTGTACATATTTTTAAAGAAATATTTATTTTAAATTTTAATAAAATATTAAAAAAAGCAGTATACATATTTATAGGTATGAATAAAATTGGCGACGCTATTATTTTTTAATTTGGTACTGGATATAACGAACTATTCGCTTTAAAGAACAGGCCTGACAACCATTAGGTTCGTTATATTGGAAAACTACTGTATTTAAATAATTAAAATCTTTGAGGGTTCTTGAGACATTTAAAACAGTTTAGCCTATAATATATGGGCGTATAACGATTACATCTCAATATAAAGCACATCGCCTTATTTAAAAGTATTTGAAGACTTATTTTTTGTTGGTGCGTGCAGCATGTTCTGTGGAACATAAAAGTTCAAATCACAAGATTTCCAAAAATTAATAATAGACAATCGCACGAATTATGGCATTCGAGAATCGAATAACATCGTATACTGAAAAAAAAATTACAAAAAACCAATAATAAGTCACACTTTTTTGAAAGCAAGTGATTTGAGGTTTTGTGATTAACAGAACAGACCCGATTGGTTGGAATTTCGCTTAGTTTTTTATATTGGAATTGGATACTCGTAAGTAGGCTATAAATGCTCCATTTAACTGCTTTAGAGTATTTTTTATTTTTCCCTAAAATTTTCTTAATTTATATTCTTAATCTCCGCGGTGTTGCAACAAAATAATATGAAATTGTATAATAATAACTATTTATTTGATATCATTTTATTCTCATTAATTCTACATTAATTCGAGACACTTTCTTATACCTATTAAGAATAAACTTCGCCACTTTCATTTATTTATATTGTAAATGTGGGGTTTGATAAAAACCCCAAAATATTTCTTTCAAAATAAAATTAAAACAAAACAAAAAAAAATACATATGTAATATGTGTATGTATTTATCAACAAAAAAAAAAGAAAAGTGGAGAAGAATTACGGCAGGCGTGTCACCATCATCAACAGTGCCTTCAAAATTCGAAGTGCAATAAATGAATAAAAATTGGGTTTGACGTCAGGTTTCAACCAGTTTAATCGTTTGCTGCTACAAATATTTTTACAGTCGAAAAAAGTGCTATTGTGACAGACAAACCTTTTTTACTTTTTGCACCACCAATGAATGATTCATTTCCGAATAAAACTTTTTAATTTTAAATTAATTTTTTCTCGGTTCATTTGTTATTATTTCTAAGAACTTTTCTGTTTTATTCTGTAGTGCTTTTCTTCCGGAATTTACTTTTTTCTTTCTTTCTTTGATATCAACTCCTGATAGCAATTGAATTTTTAAATAGTTGTTTTTTTAATTTCCTTTATATACATACATACAAACATGCAATCTACATATAAAAAACAATATATAGAAAGCACTAGCAAATTATAATTTTTTAAAAATATATAAAAACTTTCTGGCCCAAAGTGCACAAATGGAGTAGTGACATCGAATTATAGAAATTCTATTGATAATTACTAATAGTGACTGCTGCTTCAGGAGGTATCAATTAATCCAATTAGCCACTTTGTCCAAGTCCATCACATTGTATGTAAGATTTTTTTGTTAGTTATCAGTTGAGATAAGTTATGACATACTTCTCTGACAGTTTAAGGTTTTTGTGGATCAAAAATGCTGCAGGAGACTCTATTTTACTTAATGCTTTTATTACTTGTTTTTATTATAATCAATCACATTAGAATAGACATAGTACATATCTATATCGAATTGTAATACTTAGGCTATTAATTAAGTTATTATTATTGGTACAACAATAACAATACAAGAAAGAACATGGATTTTTTATATTGTTTCTGTCAAAAAATATCTACAGCAAACAGATACAGAAATATATAACTCAGTGGTTACGCGATCAAGTTTTGACTATTAAGTTTCAATACACTCACACTTTTTTACTAATGCAAACTTGATTTTGAAATTATTTTTCCATCGAGTGTTTCAATTTACCGTCAAGAAAATATTTTTTTAGTTGGTTCTTACAAATATTCTGCCGCTGTTTTCATGGCGATTACATCTATAAAAAAAAATTGCTTTAAAATTGCGTGCAGCCTATCAATTAAAATGAATTTTGATAAGCAGTACGTGTGAAAAACTTGAAGAAAAATTTGAGCATGTGGCTGCAGGGTTAAGACACCCTTTTCGACAATAAAAATATATTGACTTTAGACGTCACTTTGCTAATAACTTCTTCTGTCTTAATAAATATTATTTTAATTTATATTCCTGGCATTGTTCTTTTAAATGAACAAGTCTTCTTTGCAAAAGTCAAAGAGTAGTCATTCTTATGAAGATCCACAATTTATGTACATCAAATAAAATATTACTCACGAATTCAATTGTTTTATCCATAAGTCTTTTGTGTATAATTTGTAGAATTTTATATATTTTTTCGCTTATTACGTGACCGACCCCCACGATACATACATATGTATATTCAGATATACTTTACTCAGTATGCATATATCGATGCCGATCGATATTGTTTAAAAAGGTAGGTATGTACATATGTATGTATATCGAGTCGAAAATCATATTTTTTTTTACTTGGCCTCTCTAACAATAAGATACTAATGGCGTTTTCTTTCCTACAAAAGAGTGCAACATTTCTTGCCTTTTTTATTGAATATTTGCAATATAATGATTTTTTGAAATAGTGACTTTATTAGAAATTATTCTATCATCACTTACGAGGCAAAATTTTGGTCTTAAGAAAACTTTGAATATAAATTTTTTTATAAAAAGTAAAAGAAATGTTAAATTTTTTTTTAAAGAAAACGGCATAGCGAACATCTTCGCATGTTGGTTTTTCTGTGTTTGATGCCCTCTTGGTCGAACTAGACAAAATTGGTATTGACGTTTCGCCAAAAGGAAATTACTACCTATGAAGATTATTCAAATCACGAGCTTCAGTTCGTCTTTTGACAGCTACGTGCAAATAATTAGGGACACCTGGTGGATATGACAATAATTTCCATAATTGCGTTAGGATACGTTTTCTATACCTACAATACCAAACTCTTAAAACTTCATTAGTTTCGGCATAGGTACCGATTTTCAAAGTTTCTGGGTTTTAATATGTACGTTTTTATTTAGCTATATTAAATTTGTTAGTAACTATCTGTTAAAGGATCTCAATTGGGTTAAGATGTGGGCAGAACGATTCTAGCAATGAAATATCTACATATTTAATATACAAACTCATGGTCCATTACAACAAGTTATGTACATAGTAAGCTCTTTCTACGTATAATGTGGGTCCTTGCGTCAAAAGTTGTTTTTGGTTTCAAATAATTTTTGACATAAAAACCAATAATAGCAGCAATATTAACAGAATAGATACAAACCGTCTGCAAATATCTACATACTTATGTACCTACATATATTATATACCTATAATAATATAATATGTACATTTAAAAAAAATCATGGATTTTTAACAATTTAAGCAAACAGGACATTTATTTACTCATCAGTGGTAGACTGGTGGGGGTCTTGTTTGATTTACCATAAAAGATTAATCGATAAATCCACTAAAGATACCTATTTGAAATCAACGCAAATTACAACAAAAGGAAATTCCAATGTACCCACATACATATAATGTTAAATATACTTAGATATATTTGCAGGAATTCACAGTGGATCTTTAAAGGAAATTCGACTGTAAAAATGTATTTGGCAGAGAACATGTTCTTGATAATAATAAGAATGTTTCATCTTAAAAATTATCAATTTTTCGGTCCATAAATAAAAAATTTGCACTTTATTTTTACATTTTATTTCCCCTGCATAAAAATTTATGCAATTTAAAAAAATAAGTAAAAAAGATACAAGCAGCAATAACATGAAAAATAAAGGAAAATAAAGGAAAAAAGAGAGAAAAACGAGATGCTAACGCAAAATAAAGAAAAATGCACCAAAAAGGAAAATGAAGGGAAAGTAAAACAACAGGAACGACGACAAAGAGTGAATCAACACTTTTGGTTTAATAAAGTTATCTTTAAATTTAAAAATGAAACCGTGATTAATATGTAGCCACATTTAGCATCTAAACTTAGTTGTCAAAAGGGATTTTATATAGGAAAATATTTAAGATAACATGGAAATTTTATAATTGCTTTTTAATACACCTTTTTCTATATTTTGTTAAAATTAAACGAATTTATTTTTCCTTTAATTATGTACTTATTTTTTACTAAAATTATCAACATTTTAGTAAATAAAACCTAAATAGACTTTTCGGCAATAGGTATAAGAAAAAAAAGAATGACATTTCAGGCAGAGCAGTAACCGCTTCAAGTGAAAACAACAACTACAAATGATTGGTAAAATAAAGAGAGTCACGAGAAAGACAAAGAATTAAGGCGAATTCGCAATTTAAATTTCTAAAAACTGCCGACTTTATGCAAAATAAATGTTTACAGATTTATTTAATTCATTTTATTAAATTTGTATACATACATAAAATAACAAAGCAATTCCCATAACTCAATTTTGAAATATATTATTATAGACTCCATTTCTTTACGTGAATCAAAGTCCATTTGATGAAAAATTTTATTTTTTACAGCTGGTTTGTTGATGAATAAAAAAAGTATGAGAGGGAGAAAACTATACTATCTTCTCAGAAAAACGAAGTTATTTCTTAAAAGCAATGTTGTCAATGATGAGTTTTATCATAGAATCGTTTACAATATGCGGACCTTAAATACAACAAAATTTATGAAAACAAAATCAAAAGACTACCAGAAATAAAAAAAATTGATAACAGGAATGAAATACGTGAATATATCCAAGGTGGTCCAAAAGCATATATCTCTTCATAAATTGAATAAAATTAACCTAACTTAATTTAATTTTTTACATTATTTTACTATAATATGACAAATATTCGCATTATTATTCTATCAATCAAAATTTCCAAGACTTGGTTAAGGGTTTCCGGTTCTAACTCACCTTTGCCTCGAACGATATAAGCCTTAAGGGTGTGGATCGTTTCTGTATTATTTGCAAAGGGTCGGTCTTCACAAGAGTGTCTCAAGAGCTAAAATCACAGCTCCATATTTTCGAAAAATAAATAAATAATAAATTTAATAAGGTTTAAGGTCTACTTATAACATGGCATTACCACCAGATAACGTATATAGACTAAAGCGCAATAACAACTGTGAGCGCACTGGGCTAAATAAAATGTTTCGCCCTTGTATACATAGTTTTATAAAAATTTCATTATATTTTTTTAAACGTTCTGTAATTAATAACTTAAATATTTATTTATACAAAAGAAAATTATTTAAAACGTTTTATAAAAATGTGTATATTAAGTATTTAATAACTTTACTATAACTAAATTAAATAATGTTTGTTTAACTCTTATATTTCAAAAACAAATAAAATTTGTTCGACCTTTAATTTTGCAAAATATTTTCTTTTTATAATTTGATAAAATAAGAGCTTTTAAAAACTCATTTTTTCTTTACGAAAATATTCTCCAATTATATAAAATAGAGTATGCTTAGTGGTCGAAATTCGACCACCAGTTTTAGTTGCATTCGTTTAAAGAGAAAAAACTACCTAATTACCTAATCCTTTCCCCATGGAAAAAACAAACGAAATAAAATTGCATACAATCACACACATTTATAAAAATCTTGTTACTCATATACATATGTATGTATACAGGTTCTCTTAAATACTCTAATTGCTTTGCTTAAGTAATATATAATCGGGTAACTAAAACTCAACAATGTTTATCATTTGGTAAGATGGAATAAAGTCGGTTGGCAAACATAGGAGAAAAAGGGATCTAAAAATTTGTCTTAGACTATTTATGTATAGATATTTCACAAAGTTTCACAGAATGAAATGACCACCGTTTCGGGGATATTCCAGGTTATGTTTTCCTTTTTTAACATAGTTGTTAAAACATATTTTATGAAAACTATTTTTTAACATCTGTGATGACATTAAAAAGTACACAAAACCCCTGTAATTATGAGATAATATACTTTCCTCAAACTTAAAATGTAAAATGAAAAAAGTTTGCGACTGACTCCGCAAAAAAACAATAAAAATTGTACCATTTTGGTTTTTCGGCGCAATCGGATCGTTGGCGGCCCTGAGCTGCAACCCAATTAGCCCTATGGTTAATGGAGGCTTGTATATGAACTAGCTAAGAAACCCACAACCAACAAAACTTTTCGAGTTCTTTGAAAAAAATATCGTGACCTGTCTCGAATAAATTTAATAATTTACTAGATAGGGATATGTAAGTAAATAGGATTTGTGTCTCTAAATCCAAAAATAAGAATTCATTCCCAGATTAATAGTGAAAACAAAAGTAAACAATAAATGTATCATTGTTTTCAAAATAATTTCCAATTCAATTTGCTTCGCTAGATGAGCAGAAAATGTGAACACTAAACACTTAAATAAATCTTCTACAAATATTGAAGATTGCTGATATACATTTCGTGTAACATAAATATTAAATTTTATAAGATTACTTATCTATTAATTTTTTATGAAATTACTAATACTGAACTAAAGAAAAATTTATTAAAAATACCGGTCATATGGGAAAATATCCTATTAATCCTACAAGGAAAATGTATGTTTTAAAATAGCGTTAAAACACTTGGCGCTTTTCCAAATAATCCATAATTAGCAACTCTGATGAAATCGCCGTTTGTTAAATTTTACTTTTTGTTTACAAACGTTGATTATATTTTTTTGCTAAACATATTTTTTCAATTTCGAAATATAAATATGAATATTTTTAATAATTTAATTAGATTTCTATACAAATTTTCAAATTTAAGAAATGACACACACACACTCAAATGCAGTTCGTATTTATTTTTAATACAAGAATTTTGGACTTCTTTTTGGGTAAAGGTTTTCATATTTTATATTGCACTCTCTCTTTCTCTATCGCACACACGCACTCGTTTTTTGGTTTCGTTTTTTCATTCTCTTTTATTGCTATTTTGTCCACATTTTTCCGCAACACATTTTTTCTTCTTTTCGTTTTTTTAAAGAATTGATTTTTTTATTAAACAATTTCTAAAACTTTTTCTTTTCATTAGGTTGATTAGTATTATTTCTTCAAACAAACTGTTATTGGTGAAATCATTTGCTTATTATCAAGATAAATAGGTGTAGAATACGTTTATTTAGTTTAATTTTTCACCTTGAATTTTATTAACAAACAACACTATCGCGTTTTTTCTACTAGTTTTAGGTCTTTATGCCTCTTCGCCGTTTTTCAAACTGGCAAATTTTTTTGCAGGCCCGAGCGAATTCGCAAATCAAAGAAGATTTTAAAGAAAAACGAACACCAAGAGAAAAGTCGCATATAACAGAAACGAAGAAGTTGAAAAAGAAAGCGTTGAGAGACCACTGAATAAATAAAACAGGAAAACGAATAACATATAAAAGAGTATGTTGTTGAACCGAAGAGAATACTATTAAATAAAAAACAAAACGTAATGGTAGAAAATTCCGCGACTAGAAAAAAATACTCGTTTTTAGTGGATTTATTCATTGTGGTCCTCGTTTTTTTTCTTGGTATGTAGTAGGTAGTACATTTTAGTATTAATACATTTAATAATAAAACTTTCCTGAAAACATCAAAGTTTTGTTTTATGAATATTAAACAGTGAGTTTGTAAAAGCGAAAACAATTTCTGCTGTTTTGAAATAATTAATAATTTGTTTCACTCTCTTTTACTTAACACACTCAGAAACTTGCTCTTTAAAAATTAAACAATTTAAGAGTTCATATATGGAAGTTTTATTACTATACCATATTAATATTAACTACAATTACTTAAAGAATTTTGTTAGGTTTTCAACTGATACACCACGAAACCAGAATTACAATTATTTTCGTTTTAGTTCAATTGATTTTTATCGTATGGTGCTCGTTACAGTGTAATACATTGCTTTTTCTTGTATATTCTTCCCCGTCAAATCTGCTCAATATTTTCCATATCCATACACACACAATCTATATCTAAAATTTACTCTTTTAATATTATTCACTTTTTCTGTGTCATTTTTTCCTATACCTTCTTTTTATAACTATTTCAATTGAATTCTTTGTAGTTTTTCAATATTTAAACAGTTTGAACACTCAAAATATTTTTGTATTTCGTTATTAACACGCGCGTTTCAGTAGTTTTTCTATCTGTCTTTAAATAAACTGCTTTTGAACGAGCAAAAACTAGTCGTCTTGTTACAAAATCTTTATTTTCTTTGTTTGTATTTTCTCTTAATTTCGTGTTCTATCTGAATTTAAGAACAGTGATGTATTTGAGTGTATGTAAAATGCAGAGTTACTTTGAGTTTGTATTATATTACACAGAGCGAAAAAGTACATTTAATTGAAAAGCATATGTAGTTATTAGTTATGTTTTTCACTCTTCCAGCCTAGCCACTATGCAATTCCACAAGTTATCGTTTTGATTTTTGAAATAAAGTGAGTTTTTGGAAAATTTTTTATTGTAATTAATTTTCTTTCAGAATACGAGCGGTAAATTCGTACAGCCAGCAACCTATTAATTAAATTTTGCCGTCATTGCAGAAAAATGAGCAGCTCTTTGAGTTCTTTGCATAAAAAAAATGATTTTTGAATACTAAACTTTCAATACTGCATAGTTATTGAATTTGTTCTACTTTTGACATAATTTATATCTTCAAGAATCTTAAGCTGGATTTACCCACACAACTTTTATCAGGAAATTTTTTTTAAATGTCTCTCTTCTTCAAACAACATATGAAAAAATGTTGTCCCGACAAACATTTTATGGGTGAATCCAGCTTTTCACTTTTTTGAAGCAGTTTTCGAAAAGCTGGGCAATTTCTCCCCCCAGTAATTTCTATCATTATTTCGTAAATTTTTTTTAGAAAAATTGTTTTAGAACATTTGCGTTGTAAGCAAAGACATATGTTAAAATTCTGCAACTACAAGTTACAGTTAATCTTTTTCCTAACATAATTTTTGGCCATTAGCAAGTTCATAATAAACAAATTTACAACCAGTTAATGCCATTAGACATTGTCTACAATAGGAAACTTTAAGTTTGTGTAAGAATGATGAAACAGATACTTTTACTATTTGTACTCCTCTCTCGCTCTTTCTCAAAGGCTCTGCAATAAAAGTTAGAATAGTGGACAGCGACTTACATAAATACAAAATTGCATCGCTTATGTCAAAGGCGAGGAATTTATGGCACGTTTTGAAACGTAGAAAGAAAGCCAATGTTTTTCGTATTAAGAACAACGTTCTAAGTTTTTAAAATTCTGTTTTTTTCCTTTTAAAGAAGGGCTTAATTGCGCAAAACATTACACAATAATGGAAATATAATATAAAAACAAAATGTAAAATATATTGTTATTGTTATTAATAAAAATTGATATACCATATAATGTTGATTCGTTATGACTGCAGTCAAAAGCACCAATATATAAAGGCTTTGAAAAGCAAACCATTTTTTATATTTTATATTTGTTTTCTATTTAAATTAGCTCTTTTTAATTATATACTAAACTATTTAAATGATTTGTGCTACTCTTCTACGCAAAAAAATCCTTAGCTCACTTTCCATTCGGGATCACGTTTTTTTTTCTTAGAAAATATTTCATTAGGATATCACTCTTATTTTAAAAATTTTTGAAATCTACATTGGCAATGAACTGCAAAGATATATTAATAAAAATATTCATTACTTCTAAAATCAACGAATTTCTAGAGAATGAATACAAGTTCGGATATTTTTTTGACTTATCTGCACAAAAAATCGTACAAAGTTGATTGTGCAGCAAATTCAAAATTACTGTAACACTTAAAATATTTTCGTATGAATATTTCTTTAAGTGTAGAATACTGCCTTATTAACTCCACGTTTTACATTTGCTGCATTAGCATGCAGTGGTGTATTTTAAAGTAAATTTTTAATATATATGAAAGTTAGTTGCTACGTGAGGTTGTGAAACTAAATATGGTGGCGTTGATTTGCGTCTACTCAACGGGTGGTGTCGCTAGACTGTGATAGTATGTTGTTAAGTTTTACAGAATAGGTACACTGAGAGAATAAAAAATATGAAAACGTATATATATATATAATTATATGTACTTATCGTGATAATAAAAAAATGAATAATAATAAAGAAAATAAAATAAAAAAATGCGTAATATATTTTCCAAGAGCAATTTATATTTTCCTAATTGTGCTTAATGCACAACATTTGACAATATTCCATATTTACACTACACAACTTTGTGGCATGTAAATTTCGATTTCAAGTATACAGCTTTATTGCATGCAATTTTCATTTTAAATAAGAAATGCTTCCTGCATCTATACAAAATTTAAACATGTCTATTTAAACATTTTCACGTAAAAAGAAAAGTACATGCAACAAAGTTGCACAAACAGTAAATATGGAAATAGTAATTTATAATGATTTCACTTTAGTTCCATTATTAGTTAAACTAAAATTTTCCATTCTTTTCTTTTGAAATATTATATTATTTAAAATGAAATATTATATTATTTAAAATGAAATATTTATAACAATAATTATTTAATTTTAATCTTCAGCAAACTTGTACATATTTACATACGTAGTACTAAAGGGACTTCAAGATATTCTGTTAGTAGTGGAAACAAATTTATGATGACTGCTGCTGCTGTCTGTCTGTCTTCCATATGTTTTTGCAATCTTTATCATGATGCGTAGTAATGCATCTGAATAATTACTTTGTGTCTCAAACTGTTGGAGACAAAAAAAGATAAGAAATTTATTTTTGTACCTTTTCGTATACTTGATTAGATTGAAGTTGTGGAATAAAGAAGATAAATTTTATAAATAAAAACGTATTTATTAATAATTTAAAACAAAATATGCAAACAAAAAATATATATGTACATACATATGTATGTATGTATGTACATATGTATTTTTCTTATCAATATGATTATGAAGTTTCATTCAGTTTGTTATGCCCTTCATTACAGGTGGAGAGGTTATTTACACATCTACATACATACAAGTAGGTAGCTGTTTCAAAATGAATTGAAATAGAGTAGTAGTAACCTTGATTTATTTTGGTATATTATGGCTTTATTAGAAATAAAAAATATTTTTATTATTTACGGAACGCTATGATGTGACTGCCGGGGCTGGTTTTGCAGTGTTTGATCCTGGCAGGTAGTCAAATTTTCCAAGATGTTGTTAATGGTTTCTGATTCAATCTCACGAATGGCTTGACGTTATTTGTCTTAAGGGGGTGGATCGTTTCCGAAAGAAGACTATCTTTTTCCCTACATCTGAAAAACTACTTTATTAAGAAAAATTTATATTATTAACAGGCAAATACGTTTTTTTAAGATCCCTTTTAAGGCCGTAATACTGAACATATTTTGGAAAGATTTATATGTTTTTAAACGAGTTTTTACATAGATGTGCACAATCTAAATTTTATTTAAATCGGTTTGATATTTAGGCAGGTATAAGCGTTTATAGTTAGTTGCTACTAACACATGCACACTTATTACACATGCATGTATTAGCTTCAACTTTAAAAATAAATAAAGTGTGCATGTGTGTTTGTTCAATTTTTTCTTTTGCATAGAAATGAGACAGAGTTTTAAGTTTTTTATTTATAATGTTTTTTGTTTTTGATTTTATCGTATGTACTCGTATTTATGAGAACTAGAGTACGCCTACTGGTCGAAATTCGACCGCTAGTTTAAACGTATACCTATCTTAGTTGCGTTCATTTCAACAGAAAAAAACTACCTTATTACTTATTCCCTTCCCCATGGAAAAAACAATAAACCAAATAATATTGCATACAAACACCCACATTTATAAAAAAAATCTCATTACTCATCGCTTCCCTGCAGATAATATTGGACTACGTGGTCCATTAAAGCTGAAACGGAGTAGTTACAAGGTGGTCCGATGTAATGCAGTCATGGAGTATGTCATTTTCAAAGAAGAACTTATTCCTGTACGACAATTGTTCGTGCTTTCACGAACTTACTCGTGCCTGACGAACTTCTTGTGAGTGGTCCATTTTTAATGACATGGAGTAGTTTTTGGGTTAGTCCGATGTAATGCAAACTCGGACCATATGGTCCAGCCCTAAGACATCGCAATGTCAAATAAACCATGTTTTCTTCATACATTTGGGTTACTTTTGGACTAGTCCTATTCCTTTACGGAGTATACTTTATATGCGTGTTTGGACTATTCGCGTTATCTGCAGGGTTTGCTTGAACTAATACTTACATATGTAAGTGAATGAGTGTAAGTGCGTATTTTTATGATTTGTAGTGGTTTCAACTCTAGGAGCCTTTTATTCCTTTAATACTGAACCGATTTAAACAATATATAATCGGGTCACTAAGTCTCAACAATGTTTACCATTTGGTAAAAGAATAAATAAAATCGGTTAGCAAACAAAGGAGAAAAAGTGAACTAAAAATTTGTCTTTGCTTATTTATATATACATACATAGATGTTTAATATTAATTTCTAGAATGCGATCGATTGAGTCGACCGCTGGATAAAATTGGGCCTCATGAAGACTTGAGACTTGTCATACTTTTTGTTTAATCCCTAAACATGTTGTTGATATTGTTGCCTTTATTTTTATTCTTGTTTTAATTTTTATTTTTTTATAAGTATTTAGATAAATTATCTATCTGTCTGCTACATTTCGGGCTGTTGTGCCTCTGTTCATCAACATCTTCATTAACATTTCCATCACAGATGCTGATGATGATTGATGGCTTCCAGAAGCTAATTCGATAACCTGCCAATGTTATAGTAGTTAAGATAAAAAGTTAGATATCTGTGGTTGATATTTCTTGCACGACAAAGTATTTGTTATTAATTAAGTTTTATGTTAAAGTTTAAGCGAAAGTGTCATATCAAAACAGTGGAAAAATATTTGATATTGAATTCAGCAACAGTGTGATTTTTTTTACTTGCAGCTTGAAAGGCAACTTGAAAAACACTAATTCCAACCACAACGGGTAGACAGACAGACGGTGTCTTGCTCCAGAATATGAAGGGCCTGATTCGGAGAGAAGAAATTTATATTTATATTTTTCATAAAATTTTTATCAAAAATTGTACAAGAACTCGTGTTTTCCATAACAATTGCGAAAAAGGTTCATGTTCGTTATATTCTTATAAAAAGTTCTCAAAATCGCATTAAGAAATATTAAACGTTTCTTGTGTTGTAGGAGCTTTGTTAAAAAATCTGGAATTCTATGCATTCTGGGATAAAAAAGTGAAACCTGTCGTCCCCACATTAGAGTTGGGTCCAACTCGTTCAGTCGCTCGTTTTAGACAAAAACCTTTGATCAAACCCATTTAAATTATATGGGTTCGATGAAAGGTTTTTGTCTAAAATGAACGACTGAACGAGTTGGACCCATGTCTACCCCACATCTGGCTCCAACCATACAAAATTTCATTGAAATCGGTTGGCAGACTTCGGAGATTAGCGTTTACGATTTCAGAGCCACGTGATTTTTATGTCTTACAAAATAAATAGATAAAAACAATTAAGCAAATTTCATTTGAAATACTTTTGAGTGAGTCAATTCTTAAAAAAATAAGAATAAATAATAATACATATTTATTATTAACGAGTAAATAAGAATATTTTAATTTTTATACGCAGTAAATTTATATAAATTTTGAAATATTATGCCAAATTGTTTGTTAATTGAAAAACGATTAATTATCGCCTAATTTACAGCGAAAACTATTCTGTAATGTTCATTTGTGTACCTACCTTATCCATTCGTTATCAATTTCTAATCCTAGAGGTGTGTTTTCATTTTACACATTGCGCTTTTTACCATCTGCGCGAAAAGGGTTTTGCTAGTTGGCGTTTGTCCGTCGATGAAAACGTTTTGGACTGAGTGATTTGTTGGAAATTATAGAAAAGTTTTTGTGTTTTTTTTCCTTTATTTTAGTTTTGAAAAGCAATGTATGAAAGTTTTAACACGAATTTCAATAGTTCTTTAACATTTTGCTGTGGCAGCGAAGTTGATTTCGAGTTTTTAAGCGATTTTGACGGTGGTTGATGAACAAAATTTGTAAGTAATTCAAGTATCGAATAAATTAAAAATATATATAAAAAGTTATTGAAAAAATAAAATTAATTAGGTACCAAGGATTCCATTACAATTACAAGAAAGCAATTTGTTGGTATAAAATAATATAAAAGTAGTCAAAATCTGTGTGGCTGTGTGATGACGCATACATTAATAATGAAACAAAAACATTAAATCACAAAAAAAAACCAAACGTAGGTGAAAATCGAAATCTTTTCGACAAATTTTTAATAGATATATTTCGACTAAAAATCCTTAAATTAAGATATAATTTGACAAGACAGATCAAGCAGGTAGTAGCATTAGAGCAGCTGGCTAAAACCTGAGTGCGTGGCAATTGCGTGAAATTTTGTTTTGGTTGATGAAGTAGTCATAACATCATGAGAGTTCCCGTTCGAATAAAAATTATTCGAATAAATCAAAAATTTTTTTTTTAAATTTTTGTTGAAACGAACAAATATTTTTCAATTTACAATGAAGAATTATTCGAATAAGTTTTGTCGAATAATCGAATATTCGAATAATTTTCTTAAAAAACTAGTTTAGATCTCAGCTCTTTTAATAGTTAAGTAATCAATTTATAGCAGATTATAAGTACAGTCCAACCACCCTAATCCGGACACTCGCTAATTCGAACTATCCAGTAATCCGGACATTTACATTTTTCGGACAGTTTAGGAATTTTTCCTCTATAGTCCGGACAAGGGTTGTTTTTTCTCAGCAACATTTTTTGTTATTTTACCGCTAGACAAAATAAGTTGCTGTGTGTTAGCGAGAGAATTAAATTAAATTGAAGTTGTGTGGCGAACGGTTTTCAAAAGCTACTTTAGAGGCTGAACAAACCAAAGCGACAGATAAGGATATTTTATTGTAAAAAGAATTTAGAAACAAAGTCGACAAATTAAATGAAGATATGAGCATTCAAATAAAAATAAATTCTTTTTTTCAAAATTCATATTTTTGGTCACTTTTAGTATTATTCTTTATGTTTTCTGTAAATTAATTATATGAGGAGCCGCAGAACAAAAGGGTGCTTTTTCGCATTTCTCGAAAAATTTGTTTTTTGGTATTTTTATTATATTTTTTTTGAAATCTTGTAGAAACAATCAAATTATTATTATTATTATAATTTTTTTTATAAAGTAAATGGGTTCTAAAAAATTGATGCTTAACAAAATGTGTTTTTTTGTTTATTTTTTAACAAAAGGTTCTTTGTTTTGTTTTTTTACTTTTTTTCTTAACAAAAGGTGCTTTTTTGCTTTCTTTTTTGCAAAATGTGCAAAAATGGAATTATAACAAACATCCTTAACATTTAATGGGGTGACTTATGACAGTTAGATGCATCTGTAAATAAGTAAGAAAGTGGTTAGCATTTCCAGGTTGTTGAAGTTTTTTAAAGGAGCGAAAAAAATAAATCTCGATTTCCCAAAAATCGAAAAAGCACCTTTTGTTCTGCGGCTCCTCATATACAAATGAATTCTAATGTGTACTGATTTTTCTTTTCGGTAATAAATATACATTATATATACATATGTATTGCACTTAAAATTTTATTTTAACTGTAATCCGGACAATCCACTAATCCGGACAGTGGCTAAAACTATATCTGTCCGGATTATGGAGGTTGTACTGTACTTGAGTAAGACTGTCTGTGTATGTTTGCTAAATACATCCTTTCTTCCTTTTTAAAATGTACTACAAAAAGCGAAACTTTTTTACTTATTTTCTTAGGTTATTCGAATAAAATTTTGCATTCTTGGTTTGTTCAATTTATTCGAATAAAACTTTTTTTATTAGCATTAAAATACTTTATACTTTCTAAAAGTTGTTCATTTTTTTGTGAGTTTCCATTAAAAGTTATAAAATTTATACATTTTTTTCTAAAAACCTTATTGTCTCTTTCGTTTTTTATATTATTTGGTAGCGAGTTAAAAAATTTTAAACTCCTTGTAGAACAAAAATCTCTGCATTTGTAATGAAATAACTCTTTGAATTCGAAAATCTTCGTCATTTCTTAGTCCATATGGTTGGCTTCCTCCAACATATTTTGTTGTTTGCTTTCAAGAATATTTAGAACTGGGAAAAAATCAGTTGAATTACAAAAAGGGGACGCACTACAGAAAAATAGAAAATTTGTCAAAAGCGGGGAAAAAATCCCGAAAATTTTAAAGGAAGGAATATTTTTTTAGAGCAAAATGACACTTTCTTTATGAACCCTAAAATCTGTTTTTTTTGCTTAACATATTAATTAATCATGCTTACTAAAGTGAAGACTGTACCGAATTCCGCATAGCCGGGCCACTTTCGGCCTTATATTTTTACAATTTCTTTTTTACCTTTTTTACATCAAGGGCCACCAATTGCATAATAATAAAAGATTTAAATGCGATAACATGTTATCTCGTAAATAATAATTATTTCTTGTTAAAGGCCAAGCAAATATTGAAGTTATTTTTTGAGAAAGGGGGGAAAAAACGAGGTGTGCTCCAATAATATTTCAACTTAATGCTAGGAACACATGTGAGACGAACAACGAATTTTTGGACGACAAAATTAAAATACATTTTGTGTATATGAAAATACACACAATCATGGCGACGGCGAAACTCGTCATACACGGCGAACCTTGCAATAGATTTATTTCTATTTTTTACGACGGCGAACGACGAACAAATCAGAATGATGTGACCATGAACCAATAATAAGATATAGTATGCATGGTCAGCTGATTATATTTTGCTAATTTACAATTCATACCATTTTCATCATGAAGTTGTCAAAATTTGTTTACATTTTTATGGCGGCATTGTTGTTTTTTATTTGTTTACCTTTTAAACAAGCATTGGTTTTGTACGTGATCAGTTTTGTGCGTGCTGTTTTTGACAAACTCATGATGGTGGGTTTTTTATTGTTGTGTTTGTTGTAGAGTTGCATAGACCCTATTATTATTGGATCATGCATGTGACCATTTTCGTTTTTAGTTTTTAGGTGTTTTGATAAATAAAGTTTCTTATTAATCTAATAATTGTTTTATCGTTATTTTATTATTTTCTTATTAAAATTTTCAATAATTTCTTATAGGTACTTATATATTTGTGCTTGTTTTAAGAGTACCACTACCTTCTATATGGACCGCAAATACTTTCAAAGTAGTCCACACTTCCTTGTCTTGCTCATTTGTAGCGTCCAAAAAATTCTAGGGGTTCTGTTAACTTATTTTATTTAATTTTTGCTTACAATAATTTTTGACAAGGGCTTAGACTTTACACAAAACAAAAATTCCTCTTTTTCTTGTATTGTTGTAGTTGTAGCCCTAATAATGCCATCGCCGAATTTCACCGACGAATTCGTCGTGTTGCGCGAATTTCGTCGTTCGTCTCAGTTGTGTTCTCTGCATTATATGTACATATATATATCGGTCATTGTGACAAGGGCTTTGAGTTGTTGTAGTAAGTCAGAGCAGATTCTTTGATGTTAATCGCAGCCACTGCACTCACAGCCTTCTCAGAGTGATGGATAGTCAAACGAATAAACAATTAACTGAAATCGAGCAAACACGAGATACGTGGAATTATGTGCGTCGTCCTTACGGGGAAGTTAAGACTAGAAGCCTACAACCGAAATGCCACGGACAGTCCTCGTATTTCTTTGCTTTCATATTGTGCTGTTGGATTGATAAGATTTATCACAGCCTCATTTAGCACTCTTAAATACTTTGGTTTGTTTGCTTGTTAGCCCTGAACATTTTCTTTTTCTTTTTTTTGGGCTGACAAGCTAATGGGAGTTACACGCCACTAAAAGTTATATATCATTATTTCACTGTTAAATAACAAACAGAAGTACAATTTGTATATTATCACTCAGAAATATAAAAAACTCAGATAAAAAACTCCTCCTGTAAGATCGTATTAAATTAAGAAAAAAAAAAAACGAACTACCTGACGTATGATAAATTTTCTGCTATTTTTATATTTAACTGTGAAGAGAAGAGAAATAGATCAGAGTAGTATTTAAATAATATTTAAATGTATGTGCATACACCAAACTCTGTTCTTACGCGGCAGATATCTGCCCCGAAAACTCTTGTAAAAAAAATCATATAATAACACATGGAGTATCCATATAAAATACGGGATTTGTTTTCACGAACATATTAAATATCAGGTAAAATAAGATAAATATGTAATTAAAATTCATGTTGTTTCATATGCAGATTTTATAAAAAAAACAACAATAGAAAAAACTTTTCATTTAAAAAAATATATCTTAAAAATCATAAAATTTAAAAACATATAAAAGGTAATTTTTAATCAGCTTCATTTTCTGATACAGTAGAATCTCACATACTCCAACCGTCACAAATTCGAATCGTCACAAATTCGAACCGTCACAAATTCGAACCGTCACAAATTCGAGCCGTCCAAAAGTAAGAACTGCCCGGTGCACAAAATGGTTTTAATTTATGAGATTCTAGTCTAACCGCATTCGGGCGCGAGAGGCTTCAGATATTTTAGTCACAAATTCCGCTATCAATCGTTGACGCCCAGTTTTGATAAGATTGTTATTTAATTCACGATAATTACCCATTAATAACTTCGCGGATCTCTCCTCATTATTATCATGCCTGCGAAAAAGATCGCCCAACTTAGCTGCTATTTGGATGCATTTTAAAAATATGGATGCAGTGAGGGGAGGAAGGAATCTCTTCATCATCATGCTTAATAATTATTTGGTATCGGGTGGTGACTTAAGCGCAAAACCATAGATCAGCAGATGATAAATCATCAGAGCCTTCTTGTCCAATACCATGACCTAGTGCATGGCTAAATTTGCAGAGCCAAACTGCTCTCCAACATGCTTTTAACATTGATTTTAGTGCTGGCAAATTCGGCTACTTTTCATTACTCAATAATATTCAATACTTTTCATTTCGGTACTCAATACTACTCGAGACTTTTACCGGATTTTTTGAATTTGTAACGCATAGTTTTTATCTGCAAATTGAAGTAGTTTCTTCAAAAATTAAAAATAGATCTCCAACTATTATTGGTTTGGCATGTCTTCTATTATTAAATAAAAAATAAATGCAAAGCTAACTTTTAACTTAATGTTAACAAAAACTTAAGAAATAATATAATTGTTCTCAAAAAAAAAATATTTAGTTTTGATTCGATTAAAGAATATTACACCTAGTTGTCTTTTTATACAGTGATGTATTTTTATGCACTATTTTAGCCACTCAACTTGCTTAAAAATACAACTCTTAAAGTATTTAGTAACTAATTTTGAGTATTGAGTAATCAAAAAAAAGGAAATACTCGGTACTCGGTACCAATTACTCAATACTTTGCCAGCACTACTTTTAACGTTGATTCTTTTAATTCTGATAGCGCTATGCCAGTACGTTTAATACAGTCCACAATAGAAAATTTCTTCCAGGAATTTTCCGCATTTTCGGATCGCGTTAAATATTTGTTGGAAATCGCACTGAATCAAATTCGCGTAGAACCAGAATTACGTGTGCTGACATTCTAATAAAATCACTTGAAATAGAATATATAATAGTTATGACAACAATAACAATTGTAAGAAATAGTAAAGAATAATAGTAGTGAAACAAAACACATGCACACAGGGAGGGATACAATATATTTGAATGTGCGACAGTGGGAGTGATAGATAGTAGTGGTTGCTGAAGGTGTACTAAATACGAGTACATAGATAAAAAATAAATATGGTTTACTTGCTGTTGTTACTGTTACTTAAGTGTGTATGTGTACGTATGTATGCATGTATGTGTAATTGCTTGAGTATTTGTACGAGTACATAGATACGAGGGCAGTAGCAGAGTTAAATAATATTGCATAGAGATTTTTTGCGCCAATTCTAGAGTTGTGCTTTTCAGCTGTTTTGAGTGAGCGCTCTTTTCAGCTCAGCTCATTTTACTGGACTAGGACACTCTTTTAGTTCAGTTACTTCAATAGTTCAGTTGCTCATTCTACGAAGATAAAAGAAGTGAGCTATACAAAATCAGTATTTTTTTTTTGACATTTGTAAAGAAAAGCGATAAAAGATGTTATGTACGAATAACGGCAACAAGTAAACAAAAGTATTAACAAATTGTCTCGGTGAAAGTTTTTTAATTAGTATACAACTGCACATATTGTTTTATGTAAAAAAATTAACTAAAACAATTAAAATGAGTTTATGTGATATTCATATATGATAATATGATAATAAGGCTAACAACGGACTTCTCTATCAATGCTTGCCTCCTAGAACTGTCAAAGAATACAAATATATGGAATACATCAGGCATTATATTACAAAGTGTAATATATCTGTAGTGGGAGTGAGAGAAAAAGAAAATATGATATTTAAAGAAATATGAAAAAAATGAATGTAAAGGAAGTATGAACTAAGGAGCTGAAAGATCTCACTGCTATGAGCAGCTCACTTCGTTCACTTGTGTGAGTAGTACAATTGAACTAGTTCTTTTGTGAACTATCCTGTTCCAATTGCAACAGTTGGTGTTATCAAATGATGAAAACGGCAAAAATGTAAAATAACAAATCGGTTCAAAAATGGGGGTCCTGTGAGCGAACAAAAAAATATATATTGAAACTAATTGATAACCTTCAGCTTTCCAACTGTTAGATAATGCAAATATATTTCAAAGAAAAATTGCTGGTCAAGTGATTCTGAGACCACTCTCGTATATGAGTATAATGAGAGTATAACGGCATTTACACACAGATTAAGACCAGTGACAAGATGAATATATGATTGTGATTATTTATTTATATATATTTTTATTTCGTTGTCATATTCAAAACTTTAGGATAAATGATTAAATAATTTTAGTCTTTGTTCAGACTACGGAGCGAGCAAAAGTTGAATTTAAAAACGACTCAACAAATCGGCGAAAAAGTAGACGTTCAAAAATTTCAATTGAAAAGAAAATAAAAAACTTCTTGTGCAAAATGCTTTCAAATCTAATTACATTAATAAAAAATCACACAGGTGTGACATCTTTCATTTAAATATATGTATGTAGTATATAAAATTTAATATGTTGCAATAAAATTGAAAAGAAAATGAACAATTTTAAAAATGCAAAAAATAAAAAATTCGTAAATTTCTAAATTAAAAGAAATACGGTGAATTTTTAAATAGCTTTTTAACAAAAGTAATGCTTCCATACTACTGCATTCCCGGGAATTGAAAATAAATCTTTTGCATTAATTAAGCCATTGTGCTCAAACATAGAAACGAACTTCAAATAATACAAATAAAAACCCCTGGCTCATATGATTTCGTATTAGTATTTATAAAAAGTGATGTAAATTCTTTAATTCCTTTTTTTTAATCTAAAAGCTTAGAACTTAGAGCTTTGTAATACACTAGAAATATGTATAGCAAAAAATATTTATGTATATGTTTGTATGTACATATGTAGGTGTGCTGAAATTATCATTTAAATCAAATTGAATTAAATCCTAAAAAAAATAACAGACATTTAATTTCAAGTGTGATTTTGTGATTTCAGAATTCTAAAGAAAACAAAAATTTTCAAATTCTACTCAACTCGAAAGTGTCTAAACTTTAACGTCGTCGCCGCCTCCGTCTCCGCCTCCGCCTGACCACTCCTGCTCTGTATGCTGTGATCTATTGTTAAACGAGTATTCAAATTAAATTACAATTAATTTTCATTTATGTGTCAGACCCAACAATCGCCGTAGATGTGTATTTTGTGTACTAAAAAAAATAAAAATCCACAAATAAAATTAAAAAAAAAACGAATTCAGAATATTTTTTTTTTATAAAAATTTTATTTAATTTACAAAAAAAAATATCAAATAATTGAAAATTTATTGATACCTAAGCATTGATTCAAACTTGTTGAAGAAGAAGAAGAAGAAGAAGAAGAAAAAAACTCTGTGATAATAAATTAAAATCTTCGGCAGAATGGGTGGAGAAGAAGTGGGCACGGAAACGGTGTATATACCGCAACCCTCAAAATACGATGAATTTTGTATACGTCGCGGCATAAATCCAAATTTGATTATGTTGAAAATAACACTGTTTGTTATGTATGGAGGTGAGTGCTTTAATAAAAACAGAAATGTATTGAACATTTTTAGTTGGGCTCGAGTTCGTATTCTTCCGATTTCATGGGAGAATGCAAATTCGAAGGAAACTGTTTATAGAATTTATCAAGACATTTCAACTATAAATAAATTAGTGATTAATTGGACTGCCCCAGAAACTAGTAGATAGTGTCTGGGGGTTACAGGTTCGATTGCTGGCAATATCCAGGATGCTTCTGTAGACAAGCCTAGAAGGCTTAAGCAGCTTGTGTTTGATCTTTTTGGTACATTTTAATCGTATATTTATGACCTCATTTTGTAAAATGAAACGTTTCTCTAGTGTTTCAAAAATTGTATCAGAAATACTCAGACATTCTTTTAAGTTTGAGTTCCATCCATAGAATTTTTAAAAGATTCATTTTACAAAATTAGGCCATTATCAAAAACTGAAACCGACGGTAAAAATTTTTTAAGAAAACAGTATTCTATGGAAAACTTAATTATTGAAAAAGTCATGCCCAAATTGTCTATGAATATTTTATGATGTTGTAAAGTTTTGCTCAGAAATCTAACAAAATAAAAAGAAATTGAACACATATTTTGAACGATCCCGTCATATTTTTAAGAAAATTAAAAAAAATACTTTTCTTACAAAAATATTTTTTTTTTAAATATTCTTAGATGACATTTAGAAGCTGAGTTTGTAGACAAGACTTTTTAATTTCCCTTTCGGAGATACTACTGAAAATCGAAATAATCTGAGCTTTTCATTCATGTGATAAAATACAAATTCTATCACAATCGTATAAAAACGTGTATAAATACAAAAAATCAATTTCGAATTAAAAGCTGTCAAAACTGAATACGAAAAATGCAAATCGAGACCTTTTTTAACCAAGTTTGCCTCTTTAGTAGGGGAGTCTCCACCCCGTTAACCCGCAAACTAAAAACTCTGGACTAGAAAAAAAGTGAAAACCTCAAGTTTTAAATGCCGTTTTACTTAAACTTTTTAGTAAACATAAATTTTTGTTTACGAAAACTGTTCAGTTATAAAATATAAAAATTCAAATTATTTATAAAAACTTTTTCGATAACAAAACATAAAAAATTAAATAAATATAATGATTAGTTCTTCAATATTTCGTTAATGTTAATCGACAATTTTAAAAGTGTTTTGTGTATTCATTCAATGACTTCTAAATATTGACATTTTTAATTCATTATTTGTAAGCGAAGGTGGTGTGCACTTGTCTCTAATGACATCGCCATGTTAAAGTAATGACTTGTAATAGTAGTGAAAAGAATGCACTTCGTATGTTTTTAATAGTTTAACTCATTAGTTTGCCATCAAAGTGTTTTTGCTGGAGTAAATTTAGAAAAGGAAGCCAGAAATAAAAAAGAAATCTTAGAAACCGTTCAACTTATTTCAATTAGCATTTGCGATTGTATGTCGGTGATGGAAAATTAAATTTTTGTTCGGTATCAAAAAAAGTACGCCTTTTTATCCCAGAGTATTAAATCGTTTTTTGTTTTTATTTTCGTTTTTACTGAAAGAATCAACACTTTATTCGCAATACTTTTCAAACCAAGATATAGATTTAAGAATAAAATTTCCAGAATATTTCACAACAGCAACAATATTAGGGTAGTACTCGTACGTGATAGAATTAACACTGTCACCGAACGATTTAAATTTTTAAGTGGTTTGTCTGAAAACCCGCTTATATCTAACTTATATGAATGAATGAATGTCCGTATACATGGATACAAATAACCCTTGATTGTTTGTACGCATGCGTGGGGATTTAGTTCATCACTTGCTTTTATATTATTAAACTGAATGTGTTTACTAAAATATTTATATATAAATATATATAATAGACAAATACTTTGATCTCCAAAATACATAAATCAGAGGTTTTTTTGACAATACAATTTCCTCTGAAATTAATACTTTTTCTTTTTCAAATTCTATATTTTTGGTTATATAAAAAATTATTTTTTAAGGTGAAAAGTTAAATAAATAACTAAAACTCTGTAAATTGTGTGATAACAGTAGTTTAAGATATTAATTTTAATAAATAAAATAAAAAAAACAATAAAAATTTGATTCTTATTAGAATCTTAATAAAAAATCTAAGTTAAGAAAAAATATTTTAAAATTTGTATCTTCATAACGCTAACAAAACTTCATTTTAAACATGTCAACGGAAAACAATCTATTTTCTTAATATTTTTCATACAAATTGTGGAATTAGGACCGTAATTTCCTCAAACTAAAAATAAATTGCAAGTAATAATTTCTAACTCAAATCAAACATATTTTCTTTAGTTTATTCATAATTTTTATATGATGCAAGGATCGTCGATATAATAAAATCACATAAATTGTTTTAAAGAAAAATAGTCGCTTTTAAGTGTAAAGTTATAACTATAATTAATTATAATTATAATTATTGATGGTAAAATTTTAATATTGATCGTGGTGAAGTTTTGTTTACTTTAAAAACTATTAATAATATCTACCACAATACAAATAAGTCTCGTATCCTTTTTCGAGCCAGCTAAACAGTGGAAACACGCATGAACACTGATGATGGGAGTGTAGTGGCTTCCGAAAACCACGTTGTTTCTGTTCTGCCATATAAGTGGAAATTAATTGGTATTAATTTTTCACTTGTTCCCTTGGAATATTCTTTCTCATTAAAAAACATTACGAACTTTATCCAAATAATAATCACTGTGGATTACAACCACTAACAACCAATTTAGTTCGAAAAACAATCACATTAAATTAAAGTTTTGCAGTTTAATCAGGATATTATTATCCTATCAAGAGATAAGCATATGATTACATAAACATTTTCAACAATAAGAAGATCAGAGCTGCTTGTATTCTATGTAAACCCCTTAAGAATTTATGAAAAATTAAAAAAAGAACAGAATTATATTTTGTCATTTGTTTAGTCATTTTTCCAAGAAACTTATTCTAACAAATGCCCATTTTTGAAGACACTCGTAAAATGTGTAAAATTCATTACTTAGTGTGTAAATTAAATGATTCAATTTTATTATTTAATATCAACAATTTAGTTAATTAATTATGCAACTGCTCGTTTGCTCAAATCTGAAAATAATTGTTATTATTTTGAAATAAACAAAAGAAAATCTTAAATCTTATTATCATCATTTTATTTTTCTTCTACTGCTGATGAGTGTTTTTTTTTTGTATATATTTTTTTTAATTGCCATTGACCGTCAAGACTGTTTGTCGGCAGAATATAGTAGAAGTTTATTTCTTTTAATGTCATTTCCTTTTATTTGTTGTTCTTGTACTGAAAATATATGTAACTAGGTTGAAATTTACCCTCCAACAAGCATCAGAGATACAAATACTAGTTTAATATATAAATTTAAATAGCTGAAACTAGAAGATATTTATTTAGTTACAAACTACTCGTACTAAACACAGTTGCGCTTCTTGATGTAGTTAAATTGTATTTGTTTGAGTAAAACTAAAAAGAAAACTGAAAAACTACAATACTAAACTTAAGACAAATGACGGTCATTCTGGTTTAGTGATATAAATATTTAGTATAGTTTAATTTAATAGTTGTTTATTTGTGCTCATAAGCATTTGCTGGAATTAAATCTCTTACTGTTGTCATATGTGTGAAGCAGAATTTCTGGTGATTATCAGTTAATGCAATTTAAATGGGACATACCCTTCATTTTGTTGATGTTTTTATTTTTGGAAAGAAAGTTTATTTGAGTTTCGTTTTATTGCGGTTATTAAGTATATGTTGACTCTCAGGGGGCTGCAAGCTGTTTTTTGTGGAACTTCAATATTATATATAAATATAAATATTTATAAATATAAATATAATGTATGAGAACAAATAGAAGTTCTCAAATCATATTCTAATAGCAATTATTTTATATTGTCTTACGTTAAAACAAATAAAAACTGCTATAAAAAAGTTTAAAAAGTCATATCTTGAGCCTGTGGCGCAGCTCCTAAGAATTAAGTATTTTTGAAAAAAGGGCATTTTATAAATTTTATTATTTTATTTACTATCAATTATTATTAATTAGAACTAAAAACATTTTTAATTAAACTACAAAAAAATATTTGTTCAATTCACAAGCTCAATCGTATGGCTGGCTTATCGTATAAAAAAAATCCGATATATGTTTATGCTTGTGAACTGACACATTTGTTGTATCGTCCTTTTGTTGTATTTGAAACGTCAATTCAATGTAGTCAATTCATTGTGAGTAAATAATTTCTGTTGATACCATGAAATTAAACCTGATGTGCGAATTCTAATTTTACGCGAAATACAAACTATTTTGATTAAAATAGTTTGAAAATTAAATTGAAATGAATCAAGTATATATTTATCATTAAGAAGAATGGGTTTGCTTATCACATATTTAAAAGATTTTTACAAATTAATCTAACAAATAGAATTTTTCCATAACTGGCCTCAATACAACCATTTTGTATAAAATATATAAAATTCAAACGTATAATCATGGTAGAATAACACAGGTAGTAGCGAAGAAGAGTTAACGGATTTTTTTTTTTGGGTTCACAGCTGTCAAAATTTTATTATGTACTAAAAAAGCACACCTTAACATTTCTTTCAAATGCAAATAGGAAAAGGAAAAGAAACAAAATTCTTTATAGAACAGAAAATGCAAACAAACACACATGTGAATATACAATTTTTTGCCATTTTTCTGTTGTGCTTTTTGACAGCTTCGAACCTAAAAGCAGTGTTGTTGTAGCTTCGACACTACCTGAATTATTCTACCATGCGCATAATTATAACACACTTTTGTATGAAAATTACTAACAACAAAAATACATTACTGTACACAACACATACGACGTTAATACGAGCTTGTGAATTGAACATTTGATTCTTATACAACATAAAACAATAAAATCACGATATTATTTTAGTTATTTCTTTCTCTCGTCTTGATTCAAGTTTCAAGTCTCTATTAAACGTTCTCTTAATTTTTAATCGCGTAGAGTCATGAATGCTTCTAACAATATTTTCATGATTCATTCCACCGCCTGAAAATCACATGGTAGCTGGGCTAAAATTAGATTGTCACTTTCTTGACACTCAACTACCGCATTTATTTCTTCAGTAGTGAATTTCCGAAGAATTGGTATATCGAACAACATTTGATTCCAATTTATAACTTCAAAGTAGTAGTTACTTGCGCCAAAATTGATAGTCGGGACCTCAAACACGCAAAGTTGCTTTCCAGTATGAAGTGAGCTTCGTGGTTCTTGAATTCGACTGGGTGTCGGTTCTCTCACTGTTTTATTTTCATCCAACAACATCGACAGAAACAAGTTTTCTGGGTGAGCAAAATAGGCGTTGAATTACGGGATCTATTACCAGCTTTAACTCTGCAGGAAGATATCGTGAGTTTGTTACCAATTTCCAAAAAATTTTAGAAGCATGTTTGCCAGTTGGATTTGTTTTTATTGCAAATCATACTGGAGCATAAACTTTTACACAATACTCTGCTAATATTTTTAGCTGAGTTGTCTGGTTTGATGTAGAAATATATAAATGTAAAATTATATTTGCTTTTGTTAGCCACCGAGCATGAGATATTTTTCCTGGAGACCTGTTAGCTAAGCCATCGTGGCAGTGTCCACTTATAACAGATATACGAGTAGTTATTTCATACAAATATTTTTGATTTGTACTTCAGCTCTTATTAAATTGTATTTCCGGAAGCTGCCCTTAAATTTTCTCGTACTTTACTATGGGTAGTTTCTGGGGACTTAAAAGTCATTAGGAAACAGTAATATCCTTTCTGCAATACAATGCTATGTTGTTATGTAGAAAAGGAAAGTGGTCATTATATTAAAAATTTAACATGATTGAAGATCAAAGCGCGGGCTTTTAAACTAAAAATATATTAAAAATATTTTACAGGGATCTAATGCAGACAAAAATACAACATACGTGTATTTACGCTATTAAAAGTCGATACGAGAAATTTTATTTTTTGTACCCACCCTTAATAAATATGTAATATGAAACTTTGGTATAGAACTCGATTTACATAGAATTTAAAGTTAGAGGAGTTTTCTACTGCTGTACATCGCATGAACATTTCGAACGGACTTTTAAAGTCCAGATAAAGCTGGTGCTAGTGCTGATGCTCCAGTGGCAGTACAAAATGTCAAGTACAGATCCATAATGAAATGGTTTCGAAGTCAGTAATAAACTAAAGATTCCTACAGAATATCGTGTAGTGCCGCAAGTACTTTGTCTGTCTCTATTTCTGTCGAAACGAATTCAAGGTCAAAAATACATCTGACAGAGCTTAAGGAAATTTTATCTTATAACAAACTTATCAGTCGGATTAGACAAATTAGTTTTCAATATTTTCCTTGAAATTTTCTCACTTTCTTGACTCAGCTTTGTTAAATACGTCCGTTAATTTGATTTTGTATTAAATAAATTATTTTAAATCACAAGAACATATAATAATTGTTGACTTGACAGGTTCGATTTTCATCACAATCCATCAGAGAATGAATAATTTTGTTAATGTGACAATATGATAATGGCAAAGACCGAATAATTAGGGAAACTTTACTTAGTGTACAATATTCGTTCATAGCTAAAATATGTTGATGGTAGAAGCAATTACCAAGAAGTTTGTTCTTAAGGACTGTGTTGGCCAATTGGATGACTCGGGTGCTGATGACGTGTATTGAGGTACTAAAAACGAGCTCATGTTCCCCCCACAAGTAGTCAAATTCAAATACTTTTTTATTCCCTAATGGGAATCGAACCTTAAGTCCACCAATTATATGTTCATTTATGAATACAGTTCGACTGAGACTTATTATTAATAATTAAAATATTTTATTCAGAAAGCAATTTCTTGAACACTTAGAGGGCTTAAAGAAAAAATTATGACAAATGAAAATAATTATTCCAACAACAAAAGCAGAATAGAATAATATGCTGTTTTCGGAGGTCACTATACCAACTCAGCCTTAACGTAAACATTAGTAGTTTACAGCAATTACTACAGAAAACAGGAATATGAATGAATATTCTAGTCATTATATACATATATCGACCCATTAGCGCCAAATTATCGTAAGCAACAGTTTTTCAAAATATGTTTTATTGATGAAATTAAAAACGCACGGTCCTAACGAAAGTTTAAAATGATCAAAGTGTAAAGTTTTCAATGATAACTTTTAAAATACAAACTGTAAGATAACAACGTAAGCGATAGTAAATTTGCGATTAATGAGTAGATATATTCAAATATATGTAGTTAACAAAATTTATAATTTTGGAGCTTACGATAATTTGGCATTAAGGGGTCAATAAACAACATTTTTTTTTTTTTTCACTTGGAACATTTTTTTAGAGACTTCCAACTCAATACAGTTTTATTTAAGCATTTGAAAAACATTTTCTCTTCTCTCTTTTGGGGTACTTTCCCCAAAAATTTTGCGTTTATATCTTATTACTACATCTAGCATTGAAAAAGTGAATAATATCTAATTCATCACATCTTTACAATGGATTTTATGAATTTTTTTGTTTGTTTTATGGCGTTTTGTCTTGTGACACTTGCAATCTTTTTTAATCAAAACAATACTACATCACAAATTTGTATTTTATAGGAAAATTGGAGTCTTTTTTTCCATGTGAAATTGTTTAAGTTTTACACGCAAAGAAATTAAGTCGTGATTTTTTTAATAAAAGTAGCTTTTGCTATGAACACAGAAATATGGGAAGTTAATTAGGAATTTATTTGTTTGGAATTGTTGGTTCATATGATGAAACACAACTCCGTCGTAACATAATTTTTCATACAAATTGACATTTTTAATATGTCTTGGTTTGCACCTTTAAAATAAAATTTATTTTATTTCGAGATCGCAATTACTTGTGATTTTCTTTTGAGACTCTCACTCTCACAAAGAAGCTGCTGAATTTTCATAAAATTTCATTGTTTTTTTACTGCCTGTTCGTCGATCTGGAAAGGAAAATTCTTTCGTACAATTTCATTTGAAGGCAAAACAATATCCAGAAATTTTGATTTTTATTGTACAAAAGAAAATTTTCATTAGATAAAAGAAAAAAGCAATAATTAAGTAGATTTGTGAGAAATTTCTTTTCCACAGAGTGATATTCGGACGACTTTATAGACGTTTTTTGTGGCATCATTAATTTGTTGAAATTGGTATCATTTGAAATCTACCAAAGCCTATTTGCTATTGTATTCAATTGATCGGGTTTCGGTCTTAAACGGCTAATCGTTCAATTGATTAATCGAGATTTTGCTAATAATCATTAATAAATTTAGATTAATCGATTAATTAATTAATGAAAACTTTACACAGAAAATTGTGCGAAATTTCAAAATGCCAAAGAGATGGGGTCATATGATAATGGTGGAGGGGTTGTTCTGAAAACAACCAAAAATCTGCCACTAGAATTTTTATATCAAATTACACCTAAAACTGTCCAAAAACTTAATCTTTCAATTTAGAAAACACTTTTAATAATTTTGGTCAGCTTTTTGGCTCAAATATTACTCTTTTTTTTGCGAATATCATGAGAACGCGCTACGTATGAGCTTTGTATTTGCACTTCATTTTTCAGAACCAAATTTAATAAATTTTGGTATTAATGGGAAGTATTAATCCAAATTTATCGCTCAAATCATTTAAAAATTTTATTATTTTTAACAAAAAAGATACATGACAGTAACAAGTGTCCTTGGTCCAATTAAAGAGAAAATTATTATTTAAATTTGTAAGCTTACGCAAAGAATTGTGACAATTCTAATTTTGTAAAATGAAACGTTTTTCAAAGTGTGAAATTTGTATGGGGAAAAAACTTAATTAAACATTTTTTTTCGGCATTTTTCATACAAATTTGAAATGCTTAGAAACTTTTCATTCTACAAAATGAGGGCAAATGTTTAAAATTCTTTGAACAACATTTGTAGAAAATATCTCAGCTTCGAATTTCAAGTCACATGTTACGAACGCGAATCCTTGCTCTGATACTTATATATTGTATTTGCTAAGTTCATTTAAAAGTGTCTAGTAAATCTCAAAAGACTAGAATAGATCTCTTAATTTTTACTATAACATTTGCTTTTACTTACGGAAACTTCATGCAGAGCTGTGTAAAGTTTCTGTGATCACTTAGTTCCATTAAAAAAAATTCAAAAATTATCATAAGCAGCAA
The DNA here is from genome assembly GCA_956483585.1 of Gymnocheta viridis. NCBI lineage: Eukaryota > Metazoa > Arthropoda > Insecta > Diptera > Tachinidae > Gymnocheta > Gymnocheta viridis. The sequence goes on along the minus strand of OY101440.1, from coordinate 44,009,765 downwards.
TGAAGCTTCTCTCCGGTGTTTGTGCTAAGAACACTATTTCTTCAAGTGTATTGTAGTTACAGCATGAGTATAAGTTTTCTATTAATCTACCCACTACTGTGTGGCTAAAATATTGTATCTTATATTATCTCAGCATAAGCGAGTAGTAGCTACCGATGCTCAGAATGTCCAGTGAAATTGACAGTGACTTTGGATTTGTATTTGTATTCTTTATTAAAGTACAAATGTGAAACATAATACATGAATGTTTTTCTTCTAATTTGAAGGCACGTATTTAGGTTTGTCAGTGAAAATACTTGGTGTCAATGCCGGTATGTATGAACATATTTAAACTAAGTTGGCTGACCGTTCCCTGCTAAGGAAAACATTTTGTTTAAAATTTTGTTGCTAGGTGCTACTCAACTGCTAAATTAACTCGTGCGTTACATTTCAACCACATGTAATTAATTTTTATTACTTTTCAGACAAATCATTTTACAATTTTGCTAAAAACTCTATTAGCCACCAAATAAAAAAACCGATAATTAATTTATAAATAACACAGTGAGACAAAAAAAAACCTGGGATGTGATATTATTTTTCTAGTAGCTACTGTCGAGTAGATCAGGATTCTGTATTTGAAATTTCCGGGACACCGGATTTACGGTTAAAAAACCGGTTTTTGTACCTTTGCGCACTTATAAGCCTGATAATGATCTGATTTTCAATTTCTTATTAGATTTGGAAAGAAGAAACTGAGATCTTTCGAATGACATATAACTTATCTAAGAAAATTTGAGAAATTTGGGTGTTATTGTGGAGCAAACACAAATTTTGTAGATTTTTCAAAAATTTTTCAACTTTGGTGACGTTTTTATACATTATTTTATTAAGAAACTATAATACTGTTGAATTTATTCAAAAAGTACGTTTATTTACGATTACAACGCATATTTGGGTTTAAAAATAGATAAGTTATTGACTGAGTTATTTAACTTTTCATGAAAATAAACTTTTAAACATTTTATACAAATTTTATTAATCCATTAAGACAGTGTGACAAAAAAAAACCTGGGATGTGATATTATTTTTCTAGTAGTAGTAGTAGTAAATCGGTTAATATGATTTCAACTAAGGTACAGACCTATAAGTGCATAGAGGTACGAAAACCCGGTTTTTTTACCCGAAACTCCAGATTTTGGGGGTGTCCCGGAAATTTCAAATACAGAATCTTGATCTACTCGACAGCAGCTACTAGAAAAATAATATCACATTCCAGGTTTTTTTTCTTTGTCACACTGTCTTAATGGATTAATAAAATTTGTATAAAATGTTTAAAAGTTTATTTTCATATTCTTTCCAAATCTAGTAAGAAATTGAAAAAATCAGATCATTATCAACAAAATTACAGGCTTATAAGTGCGCAAAGGTACAAAAACCGGTTTTTTAACCGTAAATCCGGATTTTGGAGGTGTCCGGCATATTTCACTATTGGAATCTAGTTTTACTCGACAAGCCCTACAAGAAAAATAATATTCGGTCCCAGGTTTTTCTACTTCATTCAATTTTGTAACACTGTGTAATGTTAGTTTATTTTTTTTTATTTAGCAATTTTTTGTTTTGTTAGGAATGCTTTTTTAAGGATATATAAATGGTGTCCCAAAATTAACGCAAGATTTGAATTTGTCGTCATTTTTGAAATAAAGTGTTGGCAAACCAAAAAAAAATAGAAACAATTCGATAGTAAAAGCTGGTCAAGCTGACAGTTTAGGGTTAGTAAAAATGGAGCGCTAAACGATAGAAAAACGTGTCTTCATTATTGAAAAATATTTCAAAAATAATGAAAGTTTTGCAACCGCAGTTCGAAAATTTCATATAAAATATGGTCGGAATAGTTTCTAAAATTCGTCAACTGTGAAGAGATTAATTAAAAATTTCAGGGACGCTGAATCCGTTGGAGACGACGAACACACTGGTCATTCAAAAACAAGCCAATATCATTGGATAATTATTGGAACATACTATTTTGAAAATGGGGCTGGTGAAGCAGTAACTGTTACTGATGATCGATAGCACGACATGATAACTCAATTCTTTCTGCCGATATTGGATGATATTGTTGTGGTCAATAGGCGGTTTCAACAAGACGGTGCCACATGCCATACAGCTCATGAAATAATTCAATTACTGCATGAGACATTTCCAGGTCGTGTACTCTGTGGGCTCTGTAGATCGTGATTTCTTTTTATGGGGTTATTTGAAATCACAGGTCTATGTCAACAAGCCCACAACTACCCGTGAATTAAAGGAGATTCAACGCTGCATCAACGTCATTCAGCCACATTTACGATGGGAAATGGTCATGGAAAATTACAGCAAAGGAGTGACTATGTGCATGCAAAGCCGTGGAGGACATTTTCTCGATGTGTTATGCCATAAATAATTTTATCCTATGTTTTTTATGATTCAATAGAAAAATAAAGATTAAAAGACTAAAAACTGTGTTTTCTATTTAATTAAAATCTTGCGTTAATTTCAGGACACTCTTAAATTGCGCTGCTTGGAAGAAAATAAAACGTATTGCCTTTGATATGCATCTCGATCTTTGATTCGATCGTTTCATATTTATAGAAATTACAAGTTTCGAAAAATATTTATTTATTGGAAATATTTCATGCCATGAAGACTTGTTTTAAAGATCACATTTCTTACAAATGTCATGGAAAATATAGAACACAATTCCTTTTCTTAAAACTGAAAAAAAGTTCATAAAATTTTTATTAAAATAATTTGGCATTCTTGACAAAAAACGTGATGAATTGACGTAGAAACATATTATTGTTCACAATGATTTGCAACAATTAGATATGAGAATCGTTTTTATCACGAAAGTAGTTAAAAGAAAATGTGTTTACCTTTTTTTTATGATATTTACACTTAATTTTTACGTTTAAAATACAGAAGCCATCAAAAATAGTTTTACTAGCACACAATCTACTGAAGTATAAAAATAAATTTAAATAAACAAACACATTTAAGTTGAACCAAATATCTAAATCGGCTGATTCTTTGGAGGTGGAGAGCTTTAAATCGAAATGAAGCAAAAAAGTGGTTTTATTATCCCAGGCAAATGTGCTTCATTTTGTGCGTGTAGTTTTCTAAAAATCTTAAAAAATTTAATTAAAATTTTTAACCATCATCTACTTAATATTTGCTTTCCTATCCCAATTTTATGTTAAGCAAAATATTTCCATTTAACAATTTCTCTATTTTAAATGGTATTGTAAATCATGAGAGAAAAAAAAATGCTGAATGTGTAATCAACAAAACCTAACAAAATTTCATTTTAGTTTAGTTGTAATAAATAATCGTAGGAAGATATAAAAAACATGCTATAAATTCTGTGGGAATTGCGTCACTTGTTTATGTCGCTTTCATCTCCATCACGGTGTACTTTCAGTCCTTTCGACCTCTTTCAACACCTCCCTTCAAACCTCTAACGTAATGATTTTTATTTATTTCTTTTCAACTTATTTGTATTTTTTCTTATCACTCTGGGTGCCTTTAAATATTTTTTTAAATATTTTATTTGCTTTTATTTTTCTAGACTATCAAAGAAAAAAATACATTAATGGAATTCACAAAGGTGTATAAAGTGTTAAAAGGGTTGCAAGTGCTAAATTTCGAAAACTGCTTTTGTTACTTTTTTTTATAATTTTTGACATGGACATTAGCGACAACTATTTTATTAGTTAAAAAAAACTTAGCCCACAACTTAGCCATACAACGTTTAGTACATCTCATGAATTCCCTTAAAGTGAAGCTTAAATTTATTTGAATTTTGTATTTTTTTCCTTTTTTCTCGCTTGTATTTTATGTTCTCACAAATAAAATAATATTATTATTTATTCAGCTATAAATGCAGTTTTTGGTTAAAAAATGCAACAGAGAAATAAATAAAAAGATTTTTCATTTTTATAATGGAAATATCATTGAGAGTTAAAATGCAAAACTTGTTTGTGTGAGGAATTGACAGGAGTGACTGGGATAAATTGAGTCAAGACGAATTTTTTAAGTCCTTCATTTCTCTATATTTAAATAAATATAAAATTAGTTTTTAATCTGAATTTTCGATTTATTTTTTCAAAATTTTTTTTTATTTATTTTATTAATTTAAAAATTAGTCAATGGATATAATGCATACAGACTTATAACAAGATACTAAAATTATATTAAATTACAAGAATTATAAAAAAAATTTTTAAGTTATGAATTAAGACAAACAATGATTTTATGCTTTAAATTATTAGAATTCAAAGGAAAATCAACAAGTTCAGACAAATAATTATGTTGACGACAAATATTTTTTTTTAAATTAAATTTCAACCATTCGTATTTTTTTAATGACTTTTCGAGTTTTTAGTGAATTTAGAGCTCTTAGGGATCATCTTTTTTATTGGTTTGTTAAATTTCGCTGTTTTAATAAATTTTAAAATTTTTTAGAGATTTTTTGGTTTCATGGTAAATTTTAGATTTATTTTTATTTCTTGTTTTCTTTATTAGGTAATTTTTAATTTTCGTTTTGAAATAACTTTTTCTAAATTACTTTTTAGCGAATTAAAATTTTTTAATGAAAATATTTTTATATTTTGGTGAACTAAAATTATTTTATAATTTTCAAGTATTTGCAATTGTTATTATTTATTAGTGAAATATCAATTTGTTGTTGAAATGAAAATTTTATTTTGAAATTTTATCTCTGTTTGTCAAATGCAAATTGTTGTGACAATACAGTGGACTCCCAGTAGTATGAACACTCTTTGTAATCGCTCTCTATCAAATAGTAGGAACGTCAACAGATCGACATATTTGCTATTCGGCAGTACAAACAACGGGGTTTTTCGAAGAATTTTAATTTTTTTTAATGCGAATGAAGTTTTTGTTTTGGTTTTAGGTTTTATTTTGTCTGCGGTAAACAATCCGTTTATCCCTTCTTGTAAATATTTGTGGTGATAACAAGTGTCGTTCTAAAACAGATGAAAAAATGTTTTGCATGATAATTTAATAAATTGTAACGTAACGCACCGTAATTTAAACTAACAATTTGTAGTATAAAAACAGAACCCGCAATTCAAAAAAATATATATATGTAATTATGTATTAAATTTATTATTCGAGACAGGTCTCGATATCTTAAAAAAAATTATATTGATCACTTTATTGAAAGTGATAATTGGCTCACAAAGGTAGAAACTTGCAATAAATTAGAATTGTTGAAAAAATCTTTTTCAAAGAGGAATTATTGCATAATAATACGAATTTTCCCTTATTACAAACAAACATGCCTAACAATATATAATTCGTAATACTGGAGGTCCACTGTACGTATATTTGTAAATTTGTGCACTTATTTTAAACTCGAATTTTTAATGAAAAGGATAATTAAACGGTCAATTTATATAAAAAACTTTCAGCTTTGGGATTTCTGTTAAAATTGGGATTTAAAAAAATTTTGCTATTCACTTAAAAATTTTTGGACAACTTAAATTTTTTTTATTTCGAAATCAACTTTTCTTATTGAAATTTAAATAATGTTTAAAATTTTGATTTGAGATAAAATTTTAATTTTAATTTTTTTATTTTTTGTGATATTTTTTTGTGATACGCAGGGCAACCAAAATTATGATATATAAACTTTTTTTTGTACGTCGCACATACAGCAAATGTGTCCGTTTTACGCGTTTCCACATTTTTAGAAGTTTTTGGCATCGATTTGTTGGAGCATATTTTTGCTTATTTTTTTAAAGCGCATTTTTTTTGCATATATTAGTCTTAACATCTTATTTTCTAGTTGTTGTATTGTTTTAGGTTATTATTATCAAGGAGCATATTTCAAAATTCTATTTGCATTTATTATGCACATGAAACACGAATAAAGAAAACTAAAAATTATAATAATAACAAGTCCACGAAAATGTTGTCTTCCAGTGTTGTTGCACTTTTTATATAAGATTTCTCCACTAAATGCATTTCAACCTGAATCATCTCCCTTATCTACATATTAGAGTCCTAAGTACTCGCACTTTGTGCAATTGAAATTGCAAACGAAACATCAAACTTATAAATACCCGCTACACTCGTGCTGAAGAATAAAAAGAAAAGAAATGGTGTGATGTATAATCAATGAATTTATGTTTAAAGGGTCATTAGTTATGAACTAAATAAATAATTAAAGTGCTGGTGTTTTTTCTTCATGTTGTATACAGATAAAATAAAATATTATTTAACTCATGTGAAGAGATGTCAAATAAAGTTGAAAAGCTATGATTAATCTGCCCTTCAATTTTGAAATATTTTGTTCAGGCATTCGAACTGCAAGTCAGTCGCCAACAATCCAACACATGACGTATTACCCCTTAAACTTCTTTTTAGTGTGCCAGTCTATCCGTCTGGGGATTACTAAAAATTAATTACGAACTAGAACACAGAGCAGTAGTCAACTGCAACGCTCAAGCGACAAGCGTTCAATTGCTAATTTTAGTATATGTATTATCATTTATTTTGCGATCGGCCCCACTGTGCAAAGGGGTATTTATTAATTTATAATTTTTTTTATCTTTATATGTGTATTTTTCTTTGAGTTGTTATTAATTTCGCTATTCAGTTTAATGATTTTACATGTTGTTGTATTTGTTGTGGTTTTACATTAAACAACAACTGATGCAGATAATTAACAATAAAATATGATGAGCACGATGATGATGATGCTGATGCTGATGATGATAAATGAAACAATATTTAGTTTACGCTACAAAGAGCACAACACTTACACATGCATTTGTTTAATCAAACAAACGGAAACGGATATAAAAACATGTATAAAGAAAATTTTGTTATTATTAATATTAAAATTACTGCATTTATAAAATTTAATAAATAATATGTGTTTGCGTGTGTGTGTGTGTATGCACGTGCATGCTCATGAGCATGTGTACGAAATTAAATATGTACAATTGTTGTGAACCTATTAAATTTTTCTACAAACATTTTCATACGACCTTTGTGCACTTGTGAGTGTGTGTGTATTTGCATTTGTGTATATTTGTGTGCGTGCATGCATCCAATTGCTTAAGTTTGAGTGAATGCATAATTGTTAATTAATTTATTTACATTATTGCACTTGTTGTAGTCTATAATTGATAACGAATTTATGTTTGAGCGCTCGCATAGTGATGGATCCAGCTGATGATTAATTACTCGATTTAATGCAATAGATTTACTATTTTATAATAAGAAGCAGGAGAAATGCTTTAATAAAGAGCTTTGCAGCGAGTTTATAGATAGCATAAGTGATAAATAGCTGGCCTATAGATTTCAAGAGAAATTCATCATCAAATAAATAATTTAAATGAATGCAATAATTCTATTTGCAACTGCTTTAAATTTGCCATAAATGTTTACTTAAGAAGATGATGAAAATTATTTTGATCACAAATATATTAATATGAGATCGTTTTGGGGTTTTGCACGGCGCCCTTAATTGAGGTCGCATATGTCTTTAAATTATCTTCTTTCACCGCCACATAGTTTCTTCTCAGCATAAGAAAGAAATCTGCGACTTAAAAATAGTCTTCCTTACAATTTTTAAATCTAAGATTCATTTTATATTTTATTCAAAACTACAATGAATTATAAATCAATAAATTGATGTAAAAAGAGTTTCAGATTTTTTCATCAACATTAACAAAATACACGCATTTACCATTTACGGCATAAAATCTTAAACGATTCGACACTACGATCAAGTAAAAATCGAAGTAATATACAATAACAACCAGCTTTATGTGTAACCATGGCAGTGATGCCAGCAGAAATTTAACAAAATCCCTACATGTCTCGAAAAAATTCCCCTTTTTTTTCTACACACTAAAAAAAGGTTTTTTTCTCTACTCTAAAAAGTCATCGATTTTAGGAAAAAATAACATATTATTTGGGTTTTTTAAATTTTGTACATTTATATCGCCATAAATAAGAACTAATAATGCAAAATAACATAAATTTGTCATTTTAAAAACCTCCAATATCTATCTGCCTTTCTGCTATCATATATCAATCGAAAGTACTAATTACAATGTGGAGATCTTAGAAGGTAATACAAATCATAATTCTGAATTCTTAATAAAATTTCATCCAAGTTAAAAAAATGTGATGCGGAATGAAAAAAATTAAAGTTTTTTTTTTTGTTTCTAAAAGCGCATTTGAATATTTAAAATAGCTTAATACTCTTAAAAATCTTAATTTATATATTTAACCAAAAAAATAAATCCAAAATTATAAAATTAGCTTTTATTTTTCATGCAAATTCTATTCCCAAGAAAATCGGACATTTCTTTGCCTTTCGTTGTTTCTATATATTATTTACCAAAAGAGGTTCTCTGTCTGTATGAAATATCTCGCGTAATACGTTAACAAAATTTATTTTATATATTTTATGTGCCACTTTTGTGGGGCGTTTTACGCAATTACACCGCAACATAAAAGGAAGAAAAACAAATTGAATTTTTCAAATGAATTCCGTACAAAAAGGGAAAATTTCCTACTCTTGACATCACTGATCCATAGTATAAAAAATAAATAAATTTCGCAGCAAAACCTTGGTAATGACTTCTATTAAGAACAAAACACTTTTCCAAACTAAACAAACTACATACCATCTGCATTACTTTACAGTAGTTATTTGACTACTTACTGGTCAATTATTCTCTGAGGGGCGCAGTAATGTAACGTGCGCTTATCATCCCAATGGTTGGTTGTTCAACTCCCGTCGGATGCCTGTATTTTTTTAAATTGTGTGTGTGTGTGTGTTCGTTTTTAGCGCGTAATAAAATAGTTTCAGAATAGACCAGTGAGTAATGCCCTTGACATCAAATACAAAAATTCATTGCAAATCACGAGACAGCATACATTTCATTAAATTTTGAAAGTGTTTCGTCAATTCAATGACTTTTAAATATTGACTTTTTTAATTCATTATTTGTAAGCGAAGGTGGTAAGTAATTGCCTCCAGTGACGTCGTCATGTTAAACTAATGACTTAAAATCCCAAAGTACAAGTAGCAAAAAGTATTTACTTCATGTTCTGAGTAGCATTTTAACTCATTAAAAAAGGAATATGAAAAAGCTGATTAATTCTGACAAAACTAAAGCAGAGCGTAGAAGCATACTGTTTTTGAAGGTCGCAGCACTCTCTTATCAGCGTTTATGTGCTTATTTTCATTGTGTTTTCCAATGTCCGCAGTTAGCAATAAATACCAGCTATTTAACCGAATTATTAAATGCAAAATAATGCGAGAATTTCATTTGATATTTGAATTAATATTAACAGCCGTATTCATAAATAGGTTTTAATGTACACATTAACTTTAACAATCTTTTATGAATATGTGCGTAATTATTTTATATAAGTACTTATGTAAAATACAGAGCCCTGGCCCACGATGTCAAACGCATTCTATCATTCACACAATTACTATTAGAATAAAAACAAAATTTTTTAATTTATTTTTATTCTAAATATAATTGTTCAAAAGAAAGAATTCATTGGACATCGTAACTTTAGCTTTAAAAAGCGTTTTAAAAAATTTTAAAGAAAACCGAAATTTTAAATTCATGTTAAATAATTTTTTATTCTTCCTAAACCCTTTTTTAATTTTTTTAAATATGAGTTATTCTGCGAAGGATAAATAAATAAGTATGCAGCACAGATTTACGTTTGAATCATGTCCTTGCTTTCAGAACATCCAGAACAAGTATTTAATTACGTAAAATAAACAGCAACGCACAAGTGTATGGTAATAATACTTAAGGGCTCAAACAAACTACAACAGCCACCCATCGCTATATGTTGTTGTTGTTGTTGTTGTTGTTATTGTAGAGATGTCAACTTTGCTGGTTTGGTTTATTTAAATGAGTATTTAAAAAATCATTATAAATTATAAATAGGGGAATAATTTTATTACAATACTTCACTCATTTATTTAAATATGTATTGTTTTCTTTTATAATTAAAACTAAAAGTAAAAATACTTAGAGCAATTTTTAATGAAAAAATATTACACAAATACACATGCATGCAAATGAGTTAAATTTCTGGTTGAATTTGGAGGGAAAAAGGATCAAATATAATTAAATAACAAGGTCATGTAGAGAAAAAAAAAAGAAGATGAGCTGGGGAACACAAAAAAATTAAGTTAAGTATGTATTGGGTTATGCTAAATATCAAACACCCTACCTTTAGTATAAACAGGGAAACTGCAATAATGCAATTACATATTTTTACTAGTGCAACATATGGTAGCGCAGATGAAATATTTATCATTCAAGAAATTTTCATCAAATTTGACATCTATTTGTTAAATAATTTAATGCACTTTATAGCATTTTTTACGTAATTCAGACTTAAGTGCATATTTAAAGATGTTTGTTTAATTTATGTAGCATCTTCGACCCTTTAAGAGCCTATTTTGTTACTTTACTGACCAAAAAATCAGTTTCAGTAGTAAATTCATGATTAATGAAATTCGTACTTCATCTAAAGTTACTATAATTAGGCTAAAATTTTTAATAATTTTTCAACAGAAAATATAATTTTTTCAAAATTCAGATTTACTCTAAATTTCATTTTTCTCCTTCGTAAGGGAATCTCCAAGCTCGATTACCCTCAATAAACAAATCATTATCCGAAAAATCCTTTATTGTGCTTCTTGTATTAAAATGTTCTCATATCTTAACAAGACACAAAATTAAAATTTATCTCTTAGTTATTTTCCTGTATTGGGATCTTCTTTCACTTATTTTTAATTTTATTTATTTTTAAAAATTTCATTATAAGTTCCCTGTGTTTATTTACAAAAGCCTACCTGTTTTGTATTACTATGCAGAAAAAATAAATCATAAGTATATAAAACAAAACTTTTTAATATAAAGAGTTTGCGTCCATCGGTAGCAAAGTATTATGGTGAAAAAAATGCTTGTGGGGGAAAAAATTCATGTTCCTGCTGTGCCAAATGGTGTATTTTTTGACATTATCAAATTTTGACGTTTGTGAAAAAATCGATTTAGCAGAGGAAGAAGTGATGAAGAAAGTGATGCCAACAATTTTTTCGAATAAAATTTGTATAAACATGAAATTAATTTCTCTTCTGTAGAGAAAAATTGTATAGTGTGATGTACAATTACAATCGCAAATTATAATAACACATACATTTCTTAGTCTAAATTTATTTAAGAGCAGTAAAAAGTCAATGTACTGGGCGATACCATTCTTCTAATTTGCTGCTTGTCAAAAATTTCTGTCCTGTCGTAAATTCAACTAGCTCCCTGGACAAGTGAAATTTTATTCACCTCAGCAGTATCAAACTTTTACATACCAGATTACTTTACAAAAGGTATCTTTTTAAAAAAGTACCTTGTTACAAAAAGTACATTTTAGAGAATAGCACATTTTTCCAAAAAGTACCTTGTTAGAAAAAGAACTTTTTTTTACAAAAAAAAAGTTTTTTCAAAAAGTTCCTTTTTAGAAAAAGTAACTTTTTAGAAAAAGTACCTTTTTACTAAAATACGTTTTTTCAAAAAATACCTTTTTGAAAAAGGTACCTTTTTACAAGATGTTGTTTTTTACAAAAAGTACCTTTTTACAACAAGTCCGTTGTTGCAAAAAGTAGCTTACACAAAAAGCAATTTTTTTCAACAAAAAAAGTTTAAAGTTTAAATTTAAAGTTTATAGAACAATATAAACAGATCTTTTTTAACAAAAGCTACCTCCCAGTGCCGCGACGGATTAGTGGAAAGTGTGATAGTTTATCATGATTGTGGTTTCGAATCCCACCTAAGACCTTTTTGTCTGCTTCACTGCAGTAATTGAAAGTTTAATTTAAAATTGTATCATAATATAATTTGCTATTTTATAAGTAATATTGAATAAATAAATAAATAATGCAAAAGCTTGTTTTTCTTTTCCATTTTAGCCACTTCTTCGTTGCTGCCTTATTTGACCATACACATGCAGTCGATTGGCTTAACGGTTGAAGAAATTGCCATCATTTATTTGGCTCTGCCATTTACAACATTTTTAAGTCCACCCATTACAGGTAAGAAAATGCTATAAATATTGAAATAATTTACAACAGACTTTTAATTTGCTTTAATTTAATGTTCTGTTCGAATTGAGTGAATAATTTGTATGAAAACCACTCAGTTATTCGAGTGATTTCCATGCATTTTTTCTACTCAAGTCGATTGCTTGGATTCTATAAACGGCACATAAATGAAAATGTGCCAACCGTTTGAAATCAATTTGTTAAAAATAAAAAGATTAAGAAGAGATAGTTATTCTGATTAAATAATGCCTACTGAGATGGTCTAAAGCGAAGATCAGGCGGCACAAATTCATGACGAATCAGTCATAACCACAATATAAGATAAGAAAATATTCTTTGAGATATCTTAAATATAAATCTAGTATAGCTACATTTTTATATTGTTTAACTTCTTTTTATATTTTTATTAAATACATACTCGTACATAACTAAATATGTATGTATATTTTATATTAAATATTCCATGAAAGTTTTCCAAGAACAGTGGTTACGCTTCCATCGACAAATATTTGTCACGTCTGACTCTACCTTTAGATTTATTAATTTATAATTGTTTAAAATATCCGACCAGTATACAGCAATGATATGACTTTAAAAATCCCTTTCTTCAAGTACAGATTTTGAAAATGACAGCCGTAATAAATATTTAAAATTCATTTGAAAAAAAAAACATTTAAATGGAATAGCAAATTCGTTATACAAAATTAAACACCTTGTTAAACGTAAACTCGCAATCTCGTCATAATTTGTAATTTTTTATTTTTACGCTGCAATGAATAATAAATCAAACAGAAATCATGTTTTATTCTCCTCCCACTTAAAGTAAGTTCTATTGTGTCTGTCCACTTCGTTAGCTTTATTTTTCTAATCTTATCTGCACTCTAAATGTGATTACTTACTGGTATTACGATGAGTACAAAAATATGTATGTAAGAGCACAAAATGTTTTTTATGATATGTGTGCCTTGTGTAAAATTATTTTTATTTCACATCTGTCATACTCCGTGTTTACATGTCAGTTAATATTTTGTTTTTTTTTTACATAAAATATTTACGAAGATGCTATATTTCTGTTCATTTCTTTTATATTTTCAATGCGTAGAACATTTTAAATTATTTAGTTTTCTTACAAATCTGGCGCCTTCTGCCAGTGATTCCATCAATCTTATGTGTTAATTGATGTTAAGCGGGACTAGTTTTAGAAAATAAAATTTACAACTTCAGATATGGCATAAGCAGCTCCAAAATAGTATTTTTTTTAATAAAAAATACTTCTTTTTTAAATAATTACTTTTATGAAAAAGGTGCTTACGTTGCATCCATCGACGTTATAATTTCATTAAAATTGCTTAAATAGTCTCAGAGAGGCAAAAATTGTCTTAGTGGTCCTATTTTTTAAAAGTTATGTAGCCTATCTATTGAGTGGTTATCACGTGATAGTTAGTGGTTCATACATCCAAACCAATTTTTCTCATTTGTAATAACTAGTCTATCCAGCGGCCGGCTCAATCCACCGCATTCTAGAAATTAATATTAAACATTTACACACATAAATACATACGATAAAATACAAAAACAAAAAACATTCTAAATAAACCACTTAAAGCTCTCTCACAATTCTATGCAAAAGCAAATTGAACAAACACACATGCACGCTTTGTTTACTTTTCAAGTTGAAGCTGATGCATGCATGTGTAATAAGCGTGTATGTGTTAGTAGCAACTTTAAATGCTTATACCTGCCTAAATAACGAACCAATTGAAATAAAATTGAGATTGTGCACATCTATGTGAAACCCCTTTTAAAACATATAAAACTTTCCAAAAAGGTTCAGGATTACGATCGTAAAAGGGATCTAAAAAACGTGTTTGCCTATTAATAATATACATAAAAATTATTTTTATTATTATTAAAAATGTACAGTTTATTGAGAAGGTACTTTTTATTAGGACTGTAATTATTGTTCAAAAGGTACTTTTTGAGAAAGCTAAGCTTTATTAAGCAGTAAATGATATTAAAAAGCTAGTTTTTGTTAAAATGGTCTTATTATTAAAAAAATCGTTTTTACAAAAAATATATAATAAAAAGTATCTATTTGAAAAAAGTACCTCTTTAATTAAAAGTAAGGGTATAAAAGGTACTTTTTTTTACAAATAGTACTTCTAAATAAAAAATTATTTTATAACATGAAGATCTTTTTTTAATAAAAAGTTATTTTCTAATATAAAGTTGTTTTTTAATGAAAAGTTTTTTTAATAAAAAGTTTTTTTAATAAACAGTTTTTTTTTTCAACAAAAAGATATTTTTTTAATAATTTTTTTTTAATAATAAGTTCTTTTTTAATTAAAAGAACATTTTTAATAAAAAGGTTTTTTGAGTAAATAGTTCTTTTTTTAATAAGAAGTACTTCTTTAGCAAAAAGTAAATTTTTAATAAAAATTTCTATCAAGAAGTACTTTTTTAATAAAAAGAATCTTATGAAATGCATTTTTAGTAAAGGTATTTTTTAACAAAAAGTGCGTTGGCAAACGGTACTTACTTATAAAGCCACTTTTTATTGTAAGTAAGTCAGTAAGTAAGTACTTTTTCTTGAACTAATAAAAAACTCGGTTTCTGTTACAACAAATTACTATAAAATTGCAATCATCTGCTTTCTCTAGCTATCAACTGTTGTCCATATTTAGACTAACAAACTGTCAAACTGATCTGCAGACTTGCAAACTTAAAATTTTAATTAACACACTTAATATTTATTAAAGCACCCATTCAGTTTATGTAATTAGTTTACCTCTATGATCAATAGCAATTGAAAACAAGCAAAGTGCTTAATGTATTTTCTAAGGTAAAGTTAATTAAGATTTGATTTCAATGAAAATTTGCCACTCAGTATATAAACTAAACATGTTTAAAAGGCTTGTCTAATGTTATTACTCTTATGCACTAATTCCATTTAAAGGCATGTCCTTTTCTATGCAATGACTTATTTATAGGAACTTATACGAGACAAACTGAATAAAGGAGAATTATTGATTTTATTGGAAGCTTCTAACATTTTAAAATATATTACACATTGCAAATTGCAGCGGCAATTTAAAAAGCTACACTTATGAGAGTTTGAGTAAGTTAAATGCTTCAGGCATTCTCAGCATTATTTTAAAGCCTACGATAGGTGTTTGACAAATATTAATTGATACTGAAAGTTTTAAAGTGCACGAAAATTAGTTCAGCTTTTGTGTTGCTTATTGAGATAATCTTTTTTTTCATTTTGAAATGAATGTGAATGTATATTTTGGCCCAATTTAATAAAATAATTTTAGAGCCTTTATTGCCTTAGAACCTAATTATATGCAAGTGTTAATTGCATTTCAAATACAACATTGAATAAGTAAGATTATATAATAAATAATAGTTACAGTTCCCTAGAGGGAAAGGAATCTGTCACAAGACACGACACGTGACTTGTTCCCAGGGACTAGCAACCAGTTCGAGTTCCGGAACTTTATATGAGATGACCGGTACAACTGTTACATGACTTTGTGATTGGAGGGTGTCAATTGACATAATTAAGAAACTCCATGACAGTTTTTAGACCTAACCTTTATGTAATTGTGGTACTCTTCGTACCAGGCCCAGTAATGGTTTCTTAAAAACTGCTAATAGATCTATCCTAGAGTAATCTATCCAAGTCTAGTCCTCAGTGAACACGCCACAGAATACTTCCTTAAGGCCTGGTATAAAATCTAGTCCTTCAATAACCTTTCACCGAACAAGTCTAAAAGTTTCACAATAATAAATCTATATGTAAAAAATTTATTTGAAAAATAAAAATTTTATAATATTTTTTATTATTGTATGGGGTGCGATGGTAAATGCAATAAATTTGTGCAACCGGTCTGCAAAATATTGCAGCAGTAAATAAAATGCTGCCGTAGTTGTACTCATATGTAGCAGCACGGCCAATAATTTGCGTTAGAAGATTTTTGACAAAAAAAGCTATTGCGAAGTGATGGTTTCCGAAAGCTAAGCTTCAATTACTGCATTTAAGAATGTACCCTATATCGCTAGTATTAGCTTTTCTGTCGGTATAAATTCGGTTTAGATTAAGATAAATTTTTGAAATTTTTTTTGGTCTAATCACCAAATGCATTATTGTTTTAATCAAATAATATCTTAATTAATGTAATCTATGACCATAAATAAGAGAAAAAATATAAAAAGATACTTAAAAGTTTTTGCTCCCGAAAAACTTAAAAAATAAAATGTAAATCTTCCGATGTTGCGCAGAATGAAGGAATTTTGTAAGCACTTTTGTTCTATTTTTGCGATACGTTCTCTTTTCACCAGTCACGATGAAGGAACTTTTAGTACCATTCCCATTTTCACTAGTTAGAGGACAATTGGTACTACATTTCCCATAGGGTACTTTATGTTATTTAAAAGTGCCTTATAATCAGTATTGCCAGCAGTACATAGGCAAAATATTGAACAAAAAAGTTGTTAAAAAATGTCTAAACAACATTGAGTGCAAAAGCCATGAGCATTAAATAAAATAAAAATAATAACTTCTGCTATATTTTTTTTAGAATTAATTGCAAATTAAATAATTTAATTTTTATTTCTTTGTTAAAACCGAGTAAAGTATTAAATAAATAATAATAATAAGTAAATATATAGTTTGTTCCTTAAATTAGGCTTAACAAAAATAGTTTGGCAGGAAACTTATTATACTTTAGCATCTGACCATGTTAAAGAGAAAAGTAAAATTAGAAATATCTTTAAACAACCTTTTTCCAGCAGCATCTCTGTACTGATAACTTAAAAACTTAAAAGTATTATCTGTAATTACGGCATACGATATCGAACGAAATCCCATAAAAATTTTTTGGAATTAGTATGGAAATTTTGTACGATATCGAATGCCGTAATTTGCCCACTGCTCTTGTATTTTTCGTGCTTCTTTGATATCAACATTAATGTGCTGTTCATGGCATTCGAATTGACTGAAAAATTGCTCAGTTATTCGAGTGGTTTCCATACATATTTTCTACTCAAGTCGATTGCTTGGATTCCATGAACTGCACATAAATACATTAAAATTCTAAACTCTAAACAAAAACATTTGAAATTGCTTGGAATCTTATTTCGGGTTTTTAAATTTGTATAAGAAAGTTCTTATATGGCGGAAAATAGCCAAATAAAAAGGACAAAAAACTAATAATGGCTAAATTAAATTTTCTTCTGCCTAAAAGGAACGAAAAATTTGCTAGATCTAATCAGAAAAACGCTAAGCTGGCAACACTGCTTATATTATTAAAATTTAGTTCATATTATGTTGTATTTGCATATTATTAAGCTTACAAGCTATAAATTGTTTCTAAAAAGTACCGTTTATAAAAAGTACCTTTTGTACAAAGACCTTTCCATAAAAAGCACTTTACGTAGAAATAACTTTAAAAAAGGACCTTTTACATTAAGTATATTCCACAAAAAAAAACCTTTTATGAAAAGTATCTCTTATGTACCCCGTTTGGAAAGTAACTTTTATATGTAAGTAGTGCCTCTTATAAAAAGTACTTTTTTAAAAGTAAAGTACTTTAAAAAAGAGCCTATTTTATATTAAGTACTTACAAATTTCCTTTGATTAAAAATTTTCCGTTGCATAAAGAAATATAATATACTTGGTTAATAATCTTTTATTTGTATTATACAAATTTCATAAAAAGAAATGTTAAACATATTTAAATATTAATGGGTATTTGATTCCCCTTATGTGTGTGTGTGTACGTGTGTATGCGTGTGTGTATTTGTAGCTTTAACTCTGACAATTCACTTCAATGCATACAAATTTCTTAAGCTGTAAATATATTGAATTAAAATTTAGCATATTAATTTTTTCAATAAAATTCCAGGTTTTCTTGTTGACAAGTTTGGTAAATACAAACCAGTTGTGGTTATGAGTCTTCTATTGAATGCAATCTTCCATCATTCATTGCTGTTTATACCGCAACAGGAAATACCGGGTGTTGTGCCATCAGCATTTGTAATGCGTCATCCTGATAGCGGTGATATTGAGGTAAGAGTTAAAACACCTTTTTAAAATGTTATCCCTTTTACAATTTTAATTGAAAAGTTTTACATATTGATGACGGTGCTGCATGAAGCTGGAAATATATTCATGACAATTGAAGTAGAGCTTACCTTTGTATGTGTATATATGTGTGTGTGTGTGTCATAAAATATTTCTACCGAATAATGGTCGGAATGTAGCAAGATGTTGTTGTTATTCATTTAGCTTAGTTTAACAATATTGAATAATTATCCTCTAACTAGGACATGTATATTTCTAATGTTGTTTGTGTAGAGTTGTCAGTGGATTTTATCTTGTTGTGTGCTAATGGAATCGTAATAGAAAAATCTATTAAAGAAACATTTTTAATTATTTCCCATTTTAGAAAAATATCCTTTGATAAATGTGAATCTATGAACAAGTACATTTTATAGTAGCAAGTTTCTGAAAATGAACCTATTAAAAAGTAGTTATCTCTGAAAAATAGCTTTATTAAATAGTTTTTTTTTTAATATTTTTATTTTAAAGTACATTTATACAAGCAAACAAAGAACATCATTGCAGCAGCATACCTACTCTGATTGAATTATACGGTTAAAATGGAATTATGTTATTATCAAACACATGTGGTTGTATGAATCATATTGTTTCTAGTAATATGAGTTAAGAATTGTTCGACCTCTCATCTCATAAATTATAAAACGTAAACAAAAACACGACATATTCACGTAAATAATAATATTTTGTAATATAACAATAATATTGTAATTAAATACAAACATAATATGGTAATGAACGATTATAATGTGAATCAAAGTTGTGGCCAAATATCAAAACGTGGACCAAATCATAAAATTCTCAAAGAGCCAGTTTACCAAATTTTAGGCTTGCAGAATTCCTTTTTAAATATAACCTTTTAAAAAAGAACTTTTAAAAAATCTTTTAAAAAAGAACCCTTTACAAAAGTTCTTCTTAAAAAAGTATCACAAAAAAATACCTGATGGAAAAGAATCTTTTAAAAAAATATTTTTTAAAAAATAGCCTGTTAAAAACGAAACTTAAAAAATAATCGTTTATAAGAGAACCTTTTAAAAAAATTACCCTTTAAAAAAGAATCTTTCAAAATAAAATCCTTTTGAACAGCGACTTTTCAAAAAATCTTAGAAAAAACTTAAAAAATACTTTTTGAAAAAGTAGCGCTCACAAAGTTAGGTCCACGGAAAAGGACCTTTTAAAAAAGAACATTAAAAAAATAACCCTTTAAAAAATAACCTTTAAAAAAATAAGCTTTTTAAAAAAGGAAATTTTATAAAGTAGCTTTAAAAAACACATGTTGCAAAAGAACCTTTTACAAAAGTGCCTTTCAAATAAGTAAGTTCCTTTCAAAAAGTACTCCTACATTCTGAAAAAGTACATTTTTGAAAAGTTTTTTTTTAATATATTTGAAAGTATAACATTTTGAAAGTTCCTTTCAAAATAAAAACATACTTTTTAAAAATGTAATTTTTTTCTTCAAAAATTCCTTTTAAAAGGTCAATTAAAAAAAAAATTCATATAAAAAAATAAATTTTTAATAATATACGTTCGCAGACGTTTTTGCAAGTGTACACTTTAAAAGTATTATTAAATTTCATGTCATGTTTCATATCCAACACCCTTTGAAATAAATTTGATTTAATTTAAAAATACACAGTCCCAGAGAAATTATACTAACAAGAACCCTTGAATGTATGCATAATTTTGTAATTAATATTATATAAATATTGGAAGATAAGTACATGCATTTCCCATCTTAATTAAAATAATATATGAGTGCACACTTGAAATTGCTTTTACATTATTAGTTGCGGTTTACACATCACTGCCTTACAAGTGTGTGAAACTTTATTGATTTTAGAAATTAATACTAATATTTGCAACAAGTTCATCATGCTTCGGTGTATTTTACTTGATATTAATTAAGACCAGGTGAAAGCAGCAACTTTGCAAAATTTCAATAGAGAAATCTTGCACTTTTACAAACATCAATGGAATTGGCTTTAATACAGGTAATATTTTGTAGTGCAACACTTTATGAGCGGTGTTGCCAGAAGCTGGAGGAAAACGAGACTAAATCGGCTTTAAAAAGGCCAGACAAAGTTAAATCACCTAACAATAAAAGCTAGAAAAAGGCTAAAAAGATTTTAAATTCAATGCACTTCAAGTACTTAAACAAAAAAAAAACGAATAAAAGTCTACATATTTTTTAATTCATATTAGTCAATACATAACATAGATATCACGTATTTCTATTGACTTCAATTCTGAATTGAATCAAAAGTATAACACGATATTTGTATTTAGGCATGATATAATAATTATTGCATCATTATTTAAATATATTCAAGTATTATATCTATTTTAAGCAAACAAAAAAATACATACTATATATTTAATATATTACATATGTACATACTTTTATGTGCATTTATTATTTAGGCATATAACAGCCATTATAATTTCCCCATCGCCATTAGAATTGGAACCATCATTTGCATAAATATCACGAGTCTACTAATTTTATTAAAACAGTGGAAATTACTTAATCATGGTAACATTTCTGTAACCTTTTGAAAACACATTTTAATTATAGTACGATTTCTTTCTATAGTTTTAATTATTTCCATGGTACTGAAGAGTTTTACAACCTCAGCATTACTGAAGTGTAATACTACGGGGTTGTCCAATAAGACGTGTCATTCTCAATAGCCCGCCATTTTAACGGTTGTCATAACTCAACCTGTAACTATATTGAAATTATTAAAATTCACTAAGAATATGGTGAAAATTTCGCGATTATAGTTTGCAAAACAAAAGCATTTTTGCGCCGTCGTGGAGCACCTTTTGAGCAATTGGGAAACTGGTGGAAAAATTTGAGCACGTGAGACAAATCATTGATGAGCAAAATTAAACTAGTGTACGTCACTCAACTGAAAATATTGCTGTTGTACTCCATAGTGTTGGAAAATCCCACATTTGTTCATTTCTCATCGATCTTTCCAATCGGGCATTGCACCAACAACACGTGAAAAGTATCCTGACCGTGTGAGTTCTCGAAGAAGCATTCATTTTGAATGCGATACTCTCCTCTTTACAATTAAACAAATCATGGGATTTACGCTTAAAATACTATTTATTACATATCAAAATGATGAATCAAATCAAGAAATGATTTGTTTTGCAGCGCATTGGTAAACTGTCACACCTCCACCCAGAACTCAACTGATCACTCAACCTTTATCCATTTCTAATTAAAAAGCATTCGCCATTGGATTTTAATTAACGAAATTCTGTCTTCAGTGTACTTACGATTGTAGATTGGATTAATTTTTTAATGTTTCAGGATGATTTCATGGGTTCAGTAGAAAAAACTTTGAGGCAAAATTTAAAATAAAAAAGGATAAAAAAAGCCAAGAAGCTAAAAAGTAAATTTCGAGGCTAACAGACAAGAAAAAAGCTTCGAAAATGCTAAGCTGGCATCACTGTTTATGAACTTAATAATATTTCCGCCACGAGGAAAAGTAAAAGCTTTTAAATTTATATTCCCCTGCTCGTTTCATATATTTTAAGGGGGTAGGAGAACGCCTGGATAATTAATGTAAATTAATTTTTATTTATTATTCAATATAGTTTATGTCACAAAGCAATGTTTGCTTGTATTATTATAAATATTTTATAGTTAACTTGTGCAGTGACTATAAATGTGTAAAAAATCTGGAAATACTTAATAATTCCAATAATATGTTACATGTTGAAATACTTAGAGTAGAATAATCTCCTTTCCTTAAATTATTTTTGCATGTTTTACTTAATGAAGCCAGTGCATACAATTTTATGTTTCAAGCTTAGAGCAGACTAGGCAAATATATTTTGTAACAAGCATAGCCATGAAATACTAATATAATTCCTTTTGCCAATTTAGCAAAAATATTATATTATTTAACTTTAGTTATCTTATAAGCATTATATTAGTTTAAGTCTAACAATTTTTCAAAAAACAGGGCTAACGCTTATTTTGGCAAATATTTACCAAAACGGAACTAGTATTTAAACATTTACTAACATAATATTGTATTGTATTGTATAAAATCAGGAATGCATAATTCGGTATAATTAAATTAAAATTCGCTTTGGATAAAGTGTAACAATTTCACAAAAATGTAATTAATTTTAAAAATTATTTTTACCTTTTTTCTCTATCTGGCTGTATTAAGGAAACATTTGTGGATTCTAATTAAATAATCATTTAATGTAATGAAATGTATTTACTGATTCGCTAAACAATTCATCAGCATTTTGCTATATTACTTGCAGCATTGCGAGGAAGTCCTTGTAAAAATAAATTTTATGCACCCTTTACCTTCTTTGGTTCTCAAAGTAGATCTTGCTTTTGCTATTTTAGGCACAGCTGTTGGCTATTCTGCCGTATTTGAAAATAAGATCGTACAAAGCATATTCTGCTTTTTAAATTTTGATTCCAATAAATTCTATTCATGTTCTTTTATATATCAATTAAATAATTAATTATTGAAAATATTATCTCGAAAATATGGACATCTTTTAAGCTTCTCAAATATACCAATTATATTTTCAAAACTTGTATTTCAGCTTTCTCTTATTTCAATTTACTGCCTTTTACTTAAGCACGACAGTATTTTGAGATGGCCTTAACAACATTTTTGTTGTATAAATTAATTATTTCATTATAAATTTAAATACCATTTTGTTCGGCTGTTAAAATTAGAATTAGGAAATTTTAATCGAATGTTAATCAGTAACACTAAATCCCTGCTTATTTTGTTACATTCCTAAATTTTATTTCTCCAGTAATTTATACCCACAGGGTTTCTAAGATCATCAGGATGATGAGGCTTTAGCGTGCAAATAATGTTATTTATATGTATAAACATTCTTGACAGGATTTGCTTCAAGTAACATACGAGTAATTAAAGTATTTCATATAATTCACTAATGCAAACTTTTTATGTTATTAGATGTTATTATACATGAAATAAACCCATTGAGGCTGAATGGGTAACAAGTGAACGAACATAGAGCTGTTTCAAGCCTTTAATGCATTAAGTTTGTTTTAGCAACAAAAGTAATTTTTATGCTAAGTAATGTTTAGAAAATTATATCGAAATTCTGAGTGGGAATTTTTTCATTCATTATTGTTATCAAGTTTCACTCATAATTTGGTTTAATTTTCTAAAAACAGGCAATTAGGTAAATCAAGTAGATATTAAAAAAACGGATGTTTGTGTTATCATGATTTTATTTTTTGTTTATTATTAAACTTTCGTTGAAAAACCAAAATTTATTATTAAATAAATTTGTTCTACCTGATAAAAACAATTAATGAAGATTTTTCCATATCGTTTCAGTAAAAACTTATTTGGGAAATTCATGAGCTAAAATGTTAGCAAACATTTAAAGTCATCCAGAGCACATTTGTGCAACATTGTATCTTATCTTACGATAACTGAACAGAATGACTGACTCATTCTATTTATAAATATATTATATTTTAAAAGTTTGCTATAAAGAAAATTTATGTAACGTCTTTTATAAAAGAAAAAAAATAACACTTGACAATTCCTTTATGTGTCTTATAATTTTACAATATTATAATAATTTTTATTCGCATTAACAATATCGCTGGTTTTTTTTTTATATTTGTTGATGAACACAAAAAAGTTCCATTGTGCATTTAGAGCTTAAGTTACATGGCCATACAACTCAATGGATTTATTTTTGGAAAGCCATGCTTTTCTTTTTTACCAGCAACAATCAAATATCATAATATGATCTCTTTATACATTTTCGCGCAGATAATTTTTCTGTGTGTCTTTTTCTTTGTATCAAGCACTTAGTCACACTGATTACAGAATGATTTAAGTGAGAAGCTAAAAACCACACATTAAAAATAAAAAAGGATGACAAAGTTTGAAAACAAAAATTAACACAAAATTTACAGCAAAATACTTGTAAGTTTGAGAAGTGATAAATTACCAAAATTAGAGCTTATTGCAACTTTAATCTTTTATTAAAATTTTTGTGGTGTTTATTTACATCGAAAAAGAAAAACAAACTTTCTTTGAATAGCAGTAGCAGTAGTAGTAGCAGTAGATTTGTGTTTTAAGAGAAAAAAATCTATAAAAACAATATTTTCATATGAAAAGACTTTAACTGCAAAAATAAAGTACGAATTTTCCAATGTATGATTATTAAATTTTCTGGTTTTAGATGTCTGTAGACATTTTATTTTTGGTAGCTAAGCACATCATTAATGCCATTTTTTTGCGTCTTAATACAGAGATAATGTCACGACAGTGAAGCCTATTTCTTTTGCCTGTTTAAGTGAAACGAAACTAATAAAATAAATTTTATTAAATAACTACTGTAAGGGCTATAAAAATAAGTTCAGTATTAAAGCCATTAAAAATATTACATACCAGAGAGAAAACAATGTCCTGAAGCCAATTTATCAAAATAACAAGTTATAAATCTACAAGTAAAATAGCTACGAAAAAATAAAAAAAATTCTAAAATTGATCTGCGGAAAAAAACTTGTAAACTGAAAACATTATACAATAAACAAGAACATTTTTACAACGAATACTCAGCTAACAAAAAAGAAAATTGGAAAAGTGACATTGATGAGAACAAAACTCGAGCAGTGATGTAAAATAAAAGTTGTAGGGTTTTTGATTGGAGAAATAAAGGAAAACTTTCGAAATAAAATCAAAGGCAAAATGTTTAAGTATGCATACATTTTCCACAAACAAACAGAGTTACAAAATAACCTCTTCTCACTGTTATAATTATAACAAATATAAACATTAAGCAGCTTACGCGCACTTAATTAATTGCCTTTAATGCTGCAGTTGAATAAAGAACATTAATTAAAATTTGCTAATATTAAATAAAATTTTCAATTTCCCCGCCAAATATACGCAAACTTAAGATCCCTTATAAAAACTTACAGACTCATACGCGATTAAAATTTTACACACACACACAGCCACACACGCACACTCATACAGCTATAGCCACTCATTTCTACAAATATTTATATGAATAGATTATAATGAATGAACCACATGGTGTATGGTTTTCAATGTTCAAAAATAGTAAAAAAGAAAAACAAAATAGAAATCATCAACATGAGAAATAAAAGCCATGCACACATACACATATAAAAATACACAAACACAAATACATACATACTAAGCCACACAATGAAAATATAAACAAACTGCCACACTTTAAAAACGGGCACAGGAACTAAAAAACAAAATGGAATTTTAAACAAACACACATAATACGCACATACACTCACGCATATATTTTTTCCACTTCAATATAAAACAGTCATAGAATGCAAGACAAAAAATATAAATAAAGGATAGACTATAAAAACAAATCTTTTGTAAAGAGAGTCATACAATGCGTTCAAATTTCATTTGCTGTACTCGAAAATGCACACCCACACATATGAACGCACTTAAATGTACACATGATGTTAACGGCAAACAGTGGCTTTTACGGGAGAACTTTTAACAATTTTAAGATATTTTGTTAAAAGAAAAACATATTTTTTTTTCAATTCACTGAACGGTACTTTTTGAAAGGAAAGATTTAAATTTAGTGTCGCAAATCATTTAATGAAGTAAGTAGTTACTCTTCTAAGAAGGTTTATTTTTATTGTGCAGAAGACATTTTTTAAGCAAAGAATTTTGAAAAAACTGAGATTTTTTAAACAATACAATTTTTAAAAAAAGTTGTTGAAATAGCTGTTGTAAATAAAATGGATATTTAACCGACTTCAAGAGAAAAAGTAAATGATAATTTTATTCTACCTATTTTAAGGACCTCGAATAATCCTATTTTTGCGCACCAAACATTTACTCTCAACTGAACGTCAACTTGATTTCAAACTTTAATCTCATACGTTTATCTTGGTGTGAAAAGATATTAAGAATAACGTTTGGTATCCGGTAATTTATAAAAAAAAAATTACAAAAATTTCAATGAAGTACTTTGGGGGTCAAAAAAGTACTATTTAAAATAACATAAAAATAACAAATAAAATATAATTTTGTTCAACTGATTTTATTATTTTATTTTTTAAATATTTTTTGTGTTAATAATTTTTTTATAAATTAAAAATATTTTATAAAACCAACCCACTGTACTCTTCTTTGAGTATATTGGTGAAGCGTTAAAATCTTATGATCTTCTAAAAAAAACTTTATTTTAAATGTTTTTTGCTAAAAGCATATTAAACAAATACCACCATCCAGTTAGTACAAAGAGACTCAACTACATGTATGAAATTTAACATACAAACTCACAAATCGTATCCACTGATGATGGGATAACAGTAAAATATAGTAAGATTCCTGTACAGGAGACGTACAAAATTAAACGAATGGATATTGTATGTGTGTAATACTGAAATATATGTAAGTATATTTGTATCAGTATTCTAAAATTTCTCTGCCGTATACGCGCAATAATGGCTAAACAAATAAACAAACAGCAGAATGAACTATAAGTTTAACTCACATACACCAAAAAAAAATTGTATCTTTATACTATCTTACAAAATTTCATATCTGTATTAAAGCAAATATGTATGCATGTATGTATGCATGCATACGAGAGTGTATATCCTTTGCGAGCAGACATATAGCATCAGGAGACTGACATTCATGCTCAGAAACCTACACAAAAACAGTTATTTGTACAAATCTAATGCTTGTGGCGCCATTATAACCGTTAAACAAGAAATGTACACCATTTGCATAAATTGAGGCAGATGTATGTATGTATTGTAGGGTGTGTGTGTGTGTGAGCAGCAGGTTGATCTGAAAAGCTTTTTGAGAGCCTGGAATTTAAATTAGCTTCTTTTAAATATGAACATGTTGCATGATAACATAGTTTCTTATTTTCTAGTTAAATACATTAACTCAGTTTCTTCTTTGGCTCATAAAACTAATTTACAATTGAAACATGATGGATTTATTTAGAAAAAACAAGCGATTAACAAAACACCTTTCGCTTGCAGGATGGTAGAAATCAAAAGTAAAAATTTATTAAGCAGATTTCAAGCAAAAGAGTCTCACATTTTCTCCTTTGGTTCGTTAATTAAAAGTTCTTCCAAGATTGCCCTACTATATCGGGATTATAGATGAGTTGATATTTTTCGTTCTGCCTTAAAGCACCTATTGGTGTTTCCATGTTATCGCTTTTACTCGCTGCAATACTACACGAGATGTGACATTTTAGCGCCAAATGCACAGTTTTTTTTCAGTGCCATATTAATTCTTGGGATTTTTGTTGTTTTTTCTTCCCATTTTGCGCTTTTTAACCCTGTTTATGTATGTGTTTGTTTTGAATACTTTAAAATTGAAACGAGGATAATAGGAAAATGCAAGCATGTACGAACAAAAAGATTGTAATTCATTTTTGTTTTTAGGATATTGGCAAAATATCCTAAAAAATTTTAAAAAATATTTTTGCATATTTTTAGCACAAAATAATGATTGTCTGTGGTCAGGTTTGGTAACTGGTATATCGTTTCCGTTTCTTTTAGCATACAATCAAGTTTGTTTGTCAAGGCCAATTAATTCTTCAAAAGCTTGTTTAACCTCGATAAAAGAAGAATAAGAGAAAATAAGTTAAAATTTGTATTTTTTTTACGTAAATTGAGGATACGAATACGAAAAGGTATTTTTAAAATCAAAATTTGTATTTGAGAAATTTTTATTTGCGTTGTTAAATACAATGAATCGTTTAATAGTATTTACTTATGTCTAAAAACTGTATAAAGGATTTAGCAATATAAAACTTGATGCTTTTAAAGCAAAAGGTTTTTTTAATCTTCTTTAGCACATATAATACCCACTAGATATCACTGAGTTTACGGAATTTCCGAATAGTTTCAGTATGTTATTTAAAAAAAAACTATTTTAGCAATCCGACTTAATGAACTCGAGGACTTAAATTCTTAAAATAAAAACATTTGATAAATTTTATTATTATCGGACAATATTTAACTATTTTATAGAAACTTTGACAAAAAGGATATGAGCAAGTAAATTGATTCCTTGAAGAAATTAAGTAAAATTTGTTACAAAACTAAAGAGCATGATTCTAGAAACAATTCCAAATGTTTCATGTATCATGTGATCCTAAAATTTTAGCTTTAATTTAATTTTTTAAATAAAGGACGTATGGGAAAAATATATATCCCTTCACCGATTGAAGTAACTTTTACCACAGAAGTTGAAAAAATATTTTCAGAAGCAACATTTATCCCAGAATTTGAAAAAATAACTTTAAAAGTAATAACAAATTCTTAATGTATTCTAAAATTATTATTTTTAATAAGAAAATATATCCTTTCTCTGATTGCAATAAAATATTCCATTTTCTAATCATAATTACAGTTAAAATTAACATTTTACAATAAAGAATGTCTAGGAAATAGAAAAATGTCCGATTGAAATATAATTTTCACCAAAGCTTGGCGGCTTAACTAAAAAATAGTTACAAATTCTTATAGTATTCTGATAATATTTGAAGCTTGAAGAGACCTCTAAAAATAAAGTATGTGCTAATGGGAGGTAAAGGATATAAGCGTTCACGTATTCAAATAAAATTTAACGCAGAGTTTTGAAAATACATAGTAATTAAATTTCGCTGCACTTTAATCCTAATTGTAGCTAATATGTGATATTGGAAATAAAGGATATATGGGAGGTCAGCATGTCCTGGCACCAAATCAAATTATATTTGCTACATAGTCTAGTGGCGTGATTTTGGAAATATATATCAGTTTTGGTTGCATTCGAATTAGAATTGTGTTTTAAATTAAATTTTTTAAATAAAGGATATACCGAGAATAAGAATTTCTTCGCACCGATTGAAAATAATTTTACAACAGAGCTCGAGAGCATAATTTTGGAAATATTAAAATTTTGTGTGGCATTTTCATCATAATTGTCGTTAAAATTTAACTGCCGTATTGATAAAAAATAATTTGGGTTTGAAATGCATTTTAAATAAAATTTGTATGAAAAACTTGTCTTAAAATACATTTAAAAAAAATTATTTTTTATGAATACGGCCCTAATTTCTTAAATACAAAATAAATTAGGAGTATCATTTCACCAATAATATTTATCATAGATATTCAAAGCAAGTTTTAAAAAATAGATAAATAGTTATTAAACTTCATTACACTATAATCGTAATTGTAGCTAAAATCTCTTAAAAAACAAAACCTTTTGAAATTCTTTAAAATAAGATATCGAGACCTGTCTTGAATAATAAATTAAAAAAATATTTGAAAATAAAGGATATATGGGAGATAAACAAGTCCTGCAGCAAATTAAAATACAATTTATTAGAGAGTATAACAGCATAATTTTGCAAATATTAAACAAATTACGCAGCATTCTAAATGTAATTGTAGTTTGAATTAAAGTTTAAAAACCAGTGTTGTTGGTATAAAACACTATTGCAACAAATTTTGTATGTCTACGATACATAAGCGTGTGCTTTTAGAAGTATCGCAAAAAGCGTAGGGAACTAAAAACATCGTGTTTGTACTTAAATGGTTTTGAACCCATAAGTCGGCTGAGGCCATAACTAAACTAATTATGCCGGTGACTATTAAGCCTTTATTAAAAAATGTACAATCATATATATATAACGGGTTTTAACTAAAGAATCTACCTCTGCTTCACTTTAAATGTGAGCATTTTTTACCATAGAAAAACCAAGCAACACTTCCAACTGAAAAAACTTTAAACCTTTCTAAAGAAAGCACTAATTACTAAACAACAATATCAGCACTAATTTGCTTAAAAAAACACCGATTATCATCATTAAACTACATACGAGTATGATTGCGAACATACACGGACGACATTATCATCATCAACAGAAGCAATTTACATCATGACACTGCAATTAACAACTCGTGCCAAATGACAACAGCAGCAGCAACGGCAACGGCAAAAAGCGGCAAGAACAAAACAGAAATGGACACTCAAGTAAAAAAAAAGGAAAAACAAAATTAAAACATGTAAAGCAAACATCAAATCCAGAATAGAATGAATACAAAGAGAATGCACAAATCTTTCCTAACATCTTTTAGCTCATTTTGTTGTTGGTTTTTTGCTTTAAAAATGTCAACGACTTTATGATTGTTAGCAAATAATATTTAAGATATACTCGTACTAAGTATGTGAATAAACATACTTGTATAACAGTTTAAGGAAATAACTTTTAGTGGCAGTCATTAAAAAAGTCTGAATGACAGTTTAAGATCAACAGAACATAAACTTAAGGTCTGTATTTATTATTTATTACACAGACCGATATTCTAATCCAATCTAAATTTATTTTGTTGAGCCAGGCTTTAGTTTGTTTATTAGAGGAATTTTTTAACATGTAATAGTTTTTAAGGAACAAATGTAAGAAAATGTTGGAGTAGCATGGATTTTTTACGAGTTTTCGATTTTTTTTCATGATACTATGAGTCTCAAAAATCATCCATTTCATCCATAAAATTTTCAGAAAATGTTCGTTTTTTTCTTAGCAACTTCAATTGTTTTGCGAGTTATAGACTTTTTAGTCTAACTAACTGCCTGTTCTTCGATATCCAAAAAAAAGTATTCTTTCGAATTATTATACATTTGAAACAAAAAAAACTTTTAAAATATTGTTTTTGTTTTACATATATGTAATTATACGAAAAAAAATTTTCTTTCGATATCGGCGAACAGGCAGTAAATATTTCATAAAGCAATTTTAGCGCATTCTCGAATATATAGGACATATACAATTTTCAGAGATCTTTCGATTTATTCGGAGTAACTTAGTTTTTCAAGAGGTCTCTATTTTTGATAAGTTTTTGATTTTATTAGCAAAATTAAGTTTTTTTGATGAACTTAACGAATTTTCGTTGTAATTTTGAATAAGTTCTTTTTTAAGACACACAATCTGCGATACTTTTCAGGCTTGTCTGCAGAAACATCCAGGGTCTAGGCAGGAATCGAACCTGCGTCCAACAGACTGACAGTCTAGTACCCTATCCACTAGTCTAAGGGGATCCCCAAATTTTCAGAGAAATTTCAGAAATTATGGGTTGCAGATGGTCTTAAGACACTTATGCTATTTTAGGAATTTTCGGAGACTTTTCGATATGTTCGGAGTGGCTCCGAATTTCGCGAGTTTCTATTGAAATCTATATGTTTCTGGTATATTAAGGAATCCTTAAATGCGGTAGTCTCTATTTTCGGGGAGTTTTAAATTTGGAATTAAATCTTTCTGGTGAACTTAAATAATTTTTGGTGCTTTTTCGAATATACATCACATGTCGAATTTTCGGGAAATTTCCTTTTTGTTCGGAGTAGCTTCGGTTTTTACGAGTTTTCAATTATCTTTGCAAAATTATGGATTTTAGGTAAACTTAAAGGCACTTACGGTGCTCTTGAATTTTTAATTTATTCGGAGTAACTTTTATATTAGCGAATTTTAAGTTTTTTTTTTTCGAGAAACTATGTGTTTTTGATGGATCGGTGACACTTTTGATATATTTTGGAGTATGTGTTGCATTTCGATTTTTTCGGAGTAGTCTCTATTTGTTGCTAGTTTTCGATTACTTTAGTAAAATAAAGTCTTTTTTGCTGAATTTAACATATTTTTGGCGTATTTTCGAATGTGTGTTACATTTTGCACAATTCCGAAATTTCGTAAACTTTTCGGAGTAAAATAGGCTTTGTGGCAAGGTTTTGGTGCACATTTTGGCGTATAACAATTTAAATTCAAATACATTTTTAATATCTGATTGGCTTTGTGATCAATGAATTAAGATTTCTTCAAGTGTTTTAGTATATTTATGTTATTTGTTAGTCCATGACGAGAGTATGAGGGTCTTTTCTCATAGAAAATCTTATAAAAAAATTTTTCAATTAACAAAATTGTTATTTATACTCGTATGTAAATATATACATTTTTTATTTATCTCTCTCATATGAAACTATTTTTAAATTATCTTTAAACTACTCTAAATTACTTGTCACAAATTTGTTGCGGCAAATGTTTTCCAAAAGTAAATAAAAATTATTTACACTTTTACAAACTTAATATATATGAAATTGCAAATTTATATATCGTTTGATATTTTTTACGTATAAATTTTAATAAAACTTCGTAAAAGATAAATTATTTATTGCTTTAAAAATATATGGTTTTATAAAGACATACACAACGCAACTATTCGTAACACAAGGATGCAAAA
The DNA here is from genome assembly GCA_956483585.1 of Gymnocheta viridis. Classification (NCBI taxonomy): domain Eukaryota; kingdom Metazoa; phylum Arthropoda; class Insecta; order Diptera; family Tachinidae; genus Gymnocheta; species Gymnocheta viridis. Next base: position 43,977,203 of record OY101440.1, on the reverse strand, counting down.
GGAAAGGAACGGGTTGAAAACGAATGTATAGAGAAAAAATCAGAAACAATATAGATATTTTTACAATCAAACGCCTTTCTTGTTAGCAAAAAAAATATAATAAAATGAATAAATCGAAACTACATATGACTACGACCCAGTAAACAATTGGCCAAGAAGAATACCTCAATATTTTTGATAAGAATGAATGCTTAAAAGTTGCTTGAGAATCTCTAAAACTGATGTTAATAATAAGCAAATAAACGTTTAAGATAGGCTAGCATTTCCATAGAAATTTTTACTTTTCTACTTTTTGTTACGTACGTTATCCTTTTGAATTGCTAAAGCATATATTTTAAAACTTTTAGATTTTTTAAACATTTTACACAAACATACATAAGAAGTCGTAAAAAAGCAAGGTTTCGGTGGTTTTAATATTTTTAAAGACGGTAAAGTACGTGATAAAAATGGGAAATTTCTTTGAAAATGCTTATATGTGATTAAAGTTAGGAGAAAACTGCTGAAGTAGGAAAAGTTTTACCAATTGGTTTACAATTATTGAAGATGTAAGTGAAGGAGAAACAAATAAAAATAATTATGCAAATATCCAAATATTTTTAAAAAGTCTAAATATTATATAAAAATCACTTAAAGTCTAAGAATCCCTCCCATAAAATAACATTTAGCAAAGTTTAATTAAATTATGGAAAAAACCTTTGAAAACTAGAAACAAGTTCAAAATAGCCTAATGAAATAGAAAACTTAAAAAATAAGCCGATCTCCAGAAAACAATTATTTCATGGCAAATAAAAAAATAATAAAATATTTGAAGACATTGAAAAATTGGAAAAAAATTCTTCTTCCAATACCAGGTTTCGTTTTGATGAGTAAAATAAAACAAGTATTTTTAAGCCAAATTATCGAATGTTTAGTTAATCGTAAAGAGGAGGGTATGTTATTAATAATGAAAAATAATATCAGCCAATTGGACGTCACAGCTACGCTTACAGGACAGTATCCTTTTCATGAAATTTTCTAACACCGATTCGCATATTGCGGCTGTATATCCTTCATAGCTTTACGAACATTCTCATTGAGGTCTTGAATGTGGAATGCCAAGTTCCAAAGATCGAGAACGAGAAGTAGACAAACCTGGATTTTCCTCAACTACATGACGTGCAACACCAATATTCACATCACTAACATGTCCCAAAAAAATCAAATATTTCCCGCAGTTTCGCAATTGCTGGACGTGAAGATGCTTCACGACAACACAAAACTGCTTTACTTTTGCGAATTGTGACCGCAAAATTTTCAAAGTTTTTTTTAGTAAATTTCAATAATATCAAAGCTTTTTTGAAGCGTTTATGGTTTCATTTTTATTACTGACTTTGTGTCTAGTCTAGTAGTTACAGATGGAGTCATGGAAATCGTTAAAATGCTGGGCTATTCAAAATGAAACATCTCATTGGAGCACTCTGTATATAAAATTTAAAAATTTAATAAATAATTCCCTTTAAGAAGTAAAAAATCGAAAATTAAAAATAAAGAAGAACTAGTAAAAGAAAAAAAATTAAAAATTTATTTTAAAATGAATATTTAAAAAATTTCCGGAAATCTAAAAGGTCTATAAAACTGTTCAAAAGGGCCTTGAACAATAAAAGACTACGTTTCAAAAATATTAGAATAGTATTTTTCAAAGCAAATTTTTTTTGTCACAATACCATTGAGAAATGGCTGATACATTAGTTAAATAGCTTTATTGTGCTCAAGTATGCAGAGTGGAACTGAATATAACGGACTCTCTTACTTATTTTTATATTAAAATTATTTGTTGGGTAAAACTATACAAATGCATATAGATATTTATTGCTCATACGTTTTCATAATGAAATCCTTGTTGTATAGCATGAACTTGTGTAAGTGTAAGAAATATGAACAATAGGATTGCCCGTTTCGTTTTTGTCTATAATAAATTGAAGTATTTCTAGTTTTAATCTCCAGTAATTGACATTAGGCTAAAGCTCGTAACGCTTTCATTCAGAAAGAACTGAACATGAGACAACGTTGCAGGGAGCAACGGAAAAGTTTAGTTTAATAAATAAAATTCAAACACCAAAATAAGATTGACGAAATATAAATCAAATGAAATGAGCATATTTTTTCGGATACTCGAGAGACAACCACACTTTATCAAATACTGAAAATAAAAATCCGCAACTTTGACTGCTTTCCTCTATTTTCTTATAAAAAATTTAATAGAAATATTGGCTAACTAGCGCTTCAATAAAAATTCTATGAATTAAAATATGAACAAAATTACTTAAGCTAAAAACAAATAACATTTTTGATGTCATCCTAATAAAAATGCAATAACTCTTGCATTTCTCATAAAATCTCATCCTTAAGTTGAAGTTCTTTAAAAACTTGTACAATAACTCTTTATAATAAAACAATAAATAGGGAGAGAAAGAAAATATATTGAGGATATAATATGAAAACATATGTAGTTTGTATAAAATTTTTCCAAAAGGGCAATACACTGAAAAGAAAACAAATATTTTTTCATAAATCTTAAGATTTTAATTGCACAGAAACACATGCAATATAAGTACGTATCCTCTATAAATCTAGTTGAATGTAAGAATATACTGTAATTAATATCGACATCTTTATAAAGCTGTACCACCCTAATAACCTTACAACATTATTTGCTACTCCTTTATTTGTATGAGCGTATATTTCACTTCAGCACTTTGCCATCAGAGTAACTAGAAATAAAAATCCAAAAATGTATAAAACAAACAAAAGAAAATAAGAGTGGAAATACCACTTAAGATAAGTATGGAAAGCAATGAAAGTGACAGATTTTGTTATCTTGCCATCTATGAAATATTGACTATACAATATTCCACCAACGTACAAACTTACCAAAACAAATATGTACGAGTATTCCATACGTGTTCTAAAGTGTATGTTTTTTTTTAAGTGAACGAAAAAAAATATGAAACTAAATGAACTCTAAATATGCAGATAAAATGTACGATAAGAGTAGTTTGTTCTTGTACTGGTTGTGCAATTGTACTCTTATTACTAAAGGGATTTTCCTATAAAAACCACTATGTCCCTAATAAAAAAATCAAATATATGTGCTTGAACACACAGATATTTGCGTGTTTTATGTGGGTACATATTTACTATATGCCGCAATGGAGTAGGTTCAGATACAGATAAGTACTTTTCGAATAGAATAATTTGCGCACTAGAAATATTTGGAATTTCTCAAGCTCTTTTTAGATGCTAAATTGTGTTGGATATTTTTTAGAGCACAAACTTCAGCGATACTTTTAAAAATTCATAAAATATGTGCTTTCGTTGTTAAAAACCTCCTTTTTTAAAAGTATTTTTTAAAAAATTCTTTGTTTAAAGCATGTTTTAAAAAGTAGTTTTCAACAAATAATCTTCTAAGAAAGAATCTTTTAAAAAAATTTCTTTTGAATTTTAAAATTTTTTGACATTTTAAAAGAGTACATTAAAAAAATACTTTTGGAAAGTACTTTTTAAAATGCTTTAAAGTAGATGTTAAATAAAGTACTCTTTAAAAAAAGTAACTTTAAAAAAAACGTCTTATAAAAATTTACTTTTAAAAAATGTACCTAAAAAAGAACTTAAAAAATTATATCTCAAAAGACGTAACTTTTGAAAATAGTTTATTTTTTAAAAGTACGTTTAAAAATTATCTTTGAAGAAAGTGCCTTTTCGAAAAGTGCTTTTTAAGAAAAGTATGTTTTAAAACTTAATTTTTATTGAAAAGTACCTTTATGAAAAAATGCATTTGAAAACAAAAACATTTAAAATAGTACCTTTTTAAAAAAGTTTCTTAAATTTTTTAAAGTTTCTAAGCAAGTACATTATTAAAACAAAATTGCATTTAAAAAAAAACTGTTGAAAAAAGTATCCTTAAACTATTTTTTTTTCAAAAAATACCTTTTAAAACAGCACGATTAACAAGAAACTGTTAATAAATTACAGATTTGATAAAATTTTTGGAAAACGGGCTCTTTGAAAAGTACATAAAAAATTAAAAAAGTACTCAGCTTAAAAGCACCTTTTTATAATAGTATCCGTAAAAGAACAATAAAAAAAAACAATCTTTGAAAATTGTGGTTTAAAAAGTACCTTTTGCAAAAGCGCCTTTTGAAATGTACTTGTTAATAAATTACATACTCGTATTAGAAAATAAAAATAATAAAAAAAAAATATATAAGCCAACCTTTTTAATATTTGACTTTATTTTATTGTACGATGCAATAAAGCAGAAGAAGAACAGTAAAATTGGCCACGGTCTTTCCTTTTTTTCTTTTGCTTTAATATGTTTTGACCTTAAATAGTTTTACATCCTTTTGTGAACGTGAAATATCGTAAGACTTTTTGTTTACTCCATAAATAACTTAAAATATTTTTATGTAGGTGTACATTAGGGGGAGACAACAATCTATTTGGACACCGCAGTAGGGGCCAGTTCAACAAATTAAGTAACTTATTATCGAGACGTAGCTGTAGGAAATTAATTTTTTTAATTAAAAATATTTCAATTAAAGAAATTTACGATTCTATAAAAAGAGGAAATTTTGAAACAAAACATTTCATTAATCATATTTAAAATATATTATCTTATATCTTAAAATAATTTCGAATTATATTCTTTAAACGAACGTCAACCACCTGAGTATTTTTTTTATTTTAATACTCAGATAAAGTAATTAATTCCCAAGGACCTCCACTCAAATAAAGTATGTTTTTACTTTTACATATAATAGGTGTGTTCCAGATGGATAACAAAGTCGCACAAACACGTACAAAAAGCGTTCCAGATGTCTAAAATTGTGCAAGTTAGAGTGCTCATGACAGAGTAATTTCATTTTATTTCCTGTACAAAGTCACACCAACTTATGCCTTGGGTAAGTTTGTGCAAGAATAAAATTATCAGCTGTCTTTTGCTTACATAAATTTTGAAAAAAAACTATACATTGCAAAAGAATTATTTTAAAACTTTAAAATGGAAAATATTTCCAACATATTTGAAAATGTAAGCAGCTGCGTGGTTAATTTTCGTTTTATTGTTTTTATTTACTTTGATTTTCCAGTGATTTCGTTCGCACTAAGAATAGATTGCCTTGCAACATTTGAGCCCATAAATTCGCAAGTTTAAATTAAATATAATAAGTTAGCACTATTGAAATATTTTGGCTTGAAATTGTAGTTTTTCACGTTCCAGATGTTTTGGGACTTTTTAGGATTTGACAGAGTAAATGTTGACTTTACTCTCATGAGTACAAACTTGCCCAAAGTTATCTGGAACACACCTACTATTTTTCCTCTATTTGAAAATGCATATAAAGCGATTTTTACACAGAAAAAAGTAGAAGTGTAAGTTTAAGAACGATTTCCAAAATATTTGTAAATTAAATAGAGGAATTAAATTTAAAAAAATCAAAATTGATACGAGAAAATTTTAAAACTTGTTAATAAAAACAACTTACAACTTAACTTTTTATTTAAAGGAAGTAGAAATAAAATTCGTGCCTTACAGTCTGTATAGCACTGTGTAGGTTTCAGTTTCAATGCTCAGAATTTTCAGTTTACTTTATATTATTTATTAAAAAAATTTTTAGTTTGAATAAAAAGTGTTCGGGGAAAAAGACATATTACATTCATGCTATTGATTTGAAAATTCATTAAATATACTAAATATTTTTTGGCTCTGTGTATTCATACCAGAACAGAAGATACTTGTGTGCATTTTTCTGAAACATTTAATACGTTTTTTATTATTAGTTTTCTCTATTACGACGGACGTCCTTCTTGATATCTAAAGAACAAGCATTGCTATCTATAAATTTTGCTCCTTTTTTTGTGTGGATGTTCTTTAGTTTTTAGTTAATCATGGGTTGCAGTTTCAATATTCTTTGCTTGCAAACACTAAATGGCCTTAAATTTATTTCTGGCCAACTCTTGCCTTTTTCCCTTTTCTCCTTTTCCATTGTTTGTGCAAGTAATTTTAGTTTTTAATGTTCTTTTGGTTTTATTGTGTGTGTTTCCACTAAATGAGTGTGTAGTTTGTGTTCGAGTTTAATGTAGTGGTGATGTTAAAATTAATTTATTGAACTGAAGTAGAAATAACATTGTTATAGAGATGTTTACAATATCATTTTGAAGTTTTTAAGTAAATTTACTTAGAATTACGAGTAAGATGCTGTAAACAGATAAAATGATTTAAAAGTACACAATTAGATTTTATATTTTAAATTGTCTTTCAAATAACCAATAATTTTGATATGAACATAAACATAAGACTCTGAAACTATTGAAAATTAAGTTTCTTATATGAGTGTCTCTGTTAGAACCTAATGTTGCATGCTTACGCACAGATGTGTGACCGACATTAAGGGAGCAGAAGCTTAACATAATTTTGGCATAGAACTGCAGTGCGATGTTCAATGGACAAACTAGATTTTTCAAGTTTAAAAAGAAGCACTCCAGTGCCTCGGTTTTTAAGACGTAAGAGTTAATTCACGCCATTTGATCAATTTATATCCGAATGACAGTGTCATGTTTGGGCGGGTGTTTCAAACCCAGCTTTGAAGTTACTTGTTCACGTGTGGGAGTGGACGCTGGCAGGATCGACATAATGTTCGGTTGTTTCCTCGTTTTATCGTTACTGCAGTGGAATGTTCTTTAAGGAAACCAAGGAACCTGTTCCGAATATGCAAAATTTTTTTACGTAGCAGATGTTTTTCATTAATAAGTCATCTATTTGTGTTTGATTGGGCAGGGAGTTACACTATTCATGACAGACAGAATTCGGTTTTTAGTTGCAGAGTTTGTGTTTATGGAATAAACTCAATGCAATTATTTTTCGTGTTACTTTTAACATCAGAGAAATCAAATCGAATGCCCAGAAACACTACTCCTTTTATCACCTTTCCACTCAGAAATTTTCCTAGCGCCAACACAACGTACTGCATATACAGCCACCATCCCTTGAGTACTGGTCTTATAAGTCCTATAAAAAATAAAAATTTTTTAAACGTACATTTTGTTAAGAGGAACTTTTTGGAAAGGAATAATCCTTTAAGATTTTTCCCTGAGAGATGCGTTGTTCAAACAAATTTTGAAAGTATGAATCCCAAATGCATATTAAACTTTCATTTCCAACGCTCACACCATAAACAGTTACCCTCGTATAACTCAGTTTAAAGTCATAGCTTGTAAAAATATTGTTGGTATCATAATTTTTATAAATATTATGTTCAATTTACAACATTTACTTGCTAACTGACATTAAAACTTAATCGACAACTTTTAGAAAGTTTTATTGGTAAACAGTAAATTAATGGCACTAAATAGAAAAACTAATAAATTCTTCTACCTTAATTACATTTTTTCCCCATTTGTCTTTGCTACAACGTTTTATTTCTTATAATCATAAATGTAGAATTTCTCATAATCCAACTTGAACTTAATAAAAAGGAATAAAACTTTAGTAGAGTAAATATGACAACAATAGTTTTGAGTTACGCTACGAGTATTTTGTGAAAAGATGCATTTTGATTAAAAAAATTTCATATCATTTTAATTAAAGAAATACCATAACGGAAATACATATGTAACATGAAATGCAGAAAAAATATCGCTAAGCATGGTTGCGACAACATTATTATGGTTGTTGCTTTTTAATATCTTAAACATAACTTTAGTTGTTTATATTTTAGCGTTCAATAATTATAGCTGGAAAATGATTGGACTAACGTCAAAGTTATATCAATATACAAGAATAATCTGGTTTGTTGTAATCAAATTATTACTTGAAACCAGAGTACCAAATAATCAATAATATTCATGAATATGAATTATTAATTTTTATTGTGTTCCGTTCTACGAATACTTGTGTTTAAAGACACAAAAAATAGTTTTCTTTATTCGTTCTTCTACAGCCAATAACGTGTTTGTATATTATTCAAAAATTAATATCAACATCAAGCTTTATTTTGAAGTAGCATTCGAAAATGAACAGCAAAAAAATTTTTAATCTGAATGTTGATGTACATGCGTATACTCGTTACGAATACTGACTTTATACTCCTGTGAATGAATATTCATGTTGAATATACGCAGCTTAAAAAGCATGAACATCTATGTATGTACATTAAACATCTGCATGAAACTAAATAGTGATGTTCATGAAACCTTCATCATTATTTTTTATTCATTCGTTTCTATTGATTACAGATAAATAACTACGAAAAGAGAACAATCAACACTAGATAGTTAAGAGACAAGTGCAATGAAGTTTGTTTGCTCACTTATACAAGATCCTACTAGCATTTACAAATGTGAAACAGAACAAGATAATAATAATAATTTATATTGCAAAGCATTGATTGTGGGGTCAGCTAGTCTCATATGTATTAACAAATGAAAATATTGTAATAAAAAAGAACTAACATGAAGTAATCATAAAATTTGAGTTAAGATTTTTATTAGTTGTAATAAAAATCAAAACAAAACCTTTCTGAAAATCTATTAAATCATTTTTAGAAATCTTTCGTTCTACACAACAAAATTTGTTAATAAAATATGAGTGAAAATCAATAAATAAATAAACTATTACTGTAGTTTTGGTTGCTGTGCAGCATATAAATTTCTCTCTACTCAACTGCAAATCTTTAATTGCATGCTTTTGGCTTTTCATACATAAAAAGAAAATCAAAAAAAGTTTTGCCGCAGTAGCTCTTCATATTTCTCTCTACATTGTTTTAACTATGACATTACAAAGCCATTTTAGTTTAATTATTATAACAAGGTCCTTAAACATTTTCCTCTATTATACTTTTAGGTTTGGTGGTCACCCTGCCCAAGTCGTGAATGCCCTGAAGAGCCTGAACTGGAATTGGCTGTAAATCAATGTGTTGATTACTGTTTATTGCAAGAAGCAACAACGGCCTCAACTTTATTTAGTCCATCAACAGAGTATTATGCGGCAGCCGATAAAACAACACAAAAAATATCTACATCATCATCAACAACTGCGATGTCTTCTCTGGGGAGAGCGGCAGTATCATTGTCATCAGTACAAACACCATCGAGTACAATACCACCGTTGGCTGTGCCGCCCGTTGGCGCAGCCACACAAATACCAACAACCAGAAGTATATTCCAAGATGTACTTAATATGTCAGCGACAATGTTTCCGGCAGTAGTGACATCTTTATCCTCAATGTCTATGTTAGAACAGCAAGATTGGAATCGTAAGTATTTGTTGTTTGTTTGTGTTTTCGTGTTACCCAGAGTGCAAAATTGTTCAGCTAAGTAGTGAGTTTTTTTGAGTTTGCTTGAGGTTATTTTCTTTATGTGCTTGCACTTTAGTTTATTTTCTTCCAACTGTCAAATAGTACCGAGTTATTATTAAAGTTATCATTGTAATACTCGTTATAGCAATGACATAAAATTGGCAGTGATTTGTTTTGTTTGTTTGTTCCCTTTTCTACTGAATGTTGCAATTAGGGTGAGCCGAAGGTAATACAAAATTACAGGTACCTCTTATAAAAATCTCTGAAGTATATTTTCATACAATATCTAAGTGGGCATCATTCAAAAAGGTAAATACATAAATTATAGTTCAGCAAATTTTAAACATTTGAAAAATAACTATTTAGAAAGTTCCTCTAAAAAGCTAGACCTTCAATTAAATGAATCTTAAAATCAATTATTGAAGCAGTGCCCAACTTTCTGTTTATAATGTTGTAATCTGCTGGTAATTTAAGTGTGTGTGCAAAGTTTTAAAGGAATCGGTTAAGCGCCGGATGTAAGACATTTCATTTTCAATAGCCTGCTATTTCTACAGTTGTCACTACTCAACCAGTAACTAAATACATACTTCAATTATATCGAAGATAACATAAGAAATCGCAAGAGTACTGGCATTGTTTTTCTCGATATAGAAAAAGCTTTTGATACCATCTGGCACAATGGGATGTTATACAAACTCAATGCATTAGGTTTCCCTTTATATTTACAAAAAATTATACAAAGTTTCCTAAAGAACCGTACATTTGTTGTGTGTGTTGACGGGGACTTTTCAACAGAAAGAACAATCCCAGCGGGATTGCCACAAGGGTCAGTACTATCACCTACACTGTACTCATTGTATACACCTGATGTTGAGGTGCACAGAAATCAGGAAGCAGCATTTTATGCTGATGACAGTGCTTTTATATGCAGTGGAAAACTTTCAAATGCAATAATCAAGAGAATGCAAGAGAGCCTTACCACAAGCCAAAAATATTTTAATAAGTGGAAAATAAAAGTAAATGATAATAAAAAACAGGCTATTATATTCCCATATAATAAATCACCAAAACGTATTCCTACTAAAATTTTGTACTGTCGGGGAAACGTTATTCCCATCAAAGATGATATTAAATATCTAGGTATCACTTTAGATAAAAAACTCAAATTTAAACAACATGTGAATTACATTTGTGATAAAGCTTTAAAGTGTGGACGTGCTCTATACCCCATACTTAATAGGAGGTCTAAGCTCAACCTCAAAAATAAGCTATTGTTGTACAATATGTGCATTAGGCCGATACTGACTTACAGTCCAGCATGGTTTCACAAAACTGCTAAGACCCATACAAAAAAGCTTCAGATTATCCAGAACAAAAATTTAAAAATAATTCATAATCTTCTCCCTAGATTCCCCACTGACTTACTGCACAATAGATTTAAACATAAAAAGTTAAACGCGTTTGCCAATGATCTGACGCTGTCATTTAATGAAAAATGCAGATTGTCTAATTTTGAAACAATAAGAAATTTACTAAACAGTAGCTGAGATTCTTTTGTTAAAAAGAATCTTACTAGCGATTGTTTTACCAAATTTCATTATAACATTTTCAAAGTTTAAAAGAGGTTTTTGTGACAAATTTTCCTCAAGACAGTATTATTAATAGTTTCCTTATTCAATTATAAGATTTAATTGTTGTAGTACGTAAGTAAAATCTCATAACATTGTACCTTATTTAGTTTATAAGATTCGTGAATAAAAGACTTTAATAATAATAAAATAAAAATAAAAATAAAAAAAAAATACATACTTCACAGAGGGCAAGTGAAAACTATGCCATTAACAAGACTGGTGGAAAAATTCTAGCTGTTGAGAAAAGTTAGTGATGTAAAGTATGGAACGCGTGCACGTTGCTCAAGAACTATCGGGAATATTGCTGTTGTAGGCCATGGTGTTGAGGGAAACATAGGTTTGTTCATTTCTCGTTCTTGATCTTTGGAATTTGGCATTCCACAAACGCTATTACATCGTGTTTTGCATAAGACTTAATGTGGCTGACAATTATTTTTAACAAGACGGCGCTACGTGCCATACAAGTAACGATACCATCGTTTTTTTTTGCGTGAAAAGTTTCCTGAGCGTGTGATGTCTCCAAGAGGCGATCACCGAGATCTTATGATTGAACACCTTTAAGTTTTACCTTTGGGGCTACGTGGTTGCGAATGGCACACGTGGTTGTCAAAACCTCAGAAATGAAAATCGTGAAGCTATCGCGGTTATACAGCCGCAAAATTTGCCAATTGGTGATGGAAAATTTCATGAAAAGAATATAGTCCTGCAAGCGTAGCTGTGGTGGTTTTTCGATTAATATTATTTCACATTATTAATGGCATATCTTTCTACTTGCAATTATATAAAAATCTGACGATTTCGCTTGAAAATACGATTTTTCTTATATTTAAAAATGAAACTGCCTGTTGGAAGACCCTAGAAGTAAGTAAAAAAAATTTATTTTGGTTGAGCTGAACTCACCTTTATCCTTGTTTTTATTATTTTAATTTATATATATATATATTTTTTATAAAAATATTTTTTGATTCAAGCGTACGTATGAGTGATATTTAATTCATACTCATGTCTGAATTTTAATTTTAAACATGCATGTAAGCGGTTTTGGACTCAGGCATGAATACAAAATTGTTTTCAGCTTGATGATTGTTAGGAAAAATTTGAGAAATTTCATATTTAATTCCCCTTTTTTTAAGAATGCCCTAAATATCTTTCATGATTGCCCTTACTCTTAGTTTTGTATTTTCCCCATCGAGTATCCTTCATAAGTGGCTGTGTGTGTATGTGTGTCTGTATGCGATTCGGTTTGATTATGATTTTATTGCCATTAATTGAGTGGCTCCATTGAAGGCATCTGAGAGTGCCTGTATGTTTAGCTGGCTGTTTTTGTTATAATGTCAAAATGTCATTGAGACTGTGTTATAAATATAGATTGCTAAATTAATGAAACATCAAAATTTGATTGCTACAATATGATTTTAAGAACAATATGCTGCAGAGCGCACAATTGTCTGCACTGATTGTATTGACTTGTTTGAGCTGGAATGAATTAGGAGGATGTTGAACTTAACAGTTTGTTTATATTTCTAGGAATTTTGCCTGCATTTAAAAGCAAAATTTGAAAAACACGTGATGAATGATACTTTTTTATGTTGTTAATTCAACACAATATAAATTAATATACGGATTAAATTTATCTTATTCTTTAGCCGCTTAAATCAGTCAAGCAATTGTTTAATCTCAATTATAGCACAGCAATTTCATTCAAAATCAAATATTGACTCAGTGATATTTTAAGTAAACTCTTTTATCAATGGAAGTCCAAAAGAAATTTTTTAATATACACAATGAGTATTCAAAATTTGCAGTGCCATGATATTTAAATTATGAAAGTGTGTAAAAAAAGTTAGCAAATATTTTCCAAAAGTCTTTATTTGATTTTCGGCCAATAGCTTTTTTTCAGAGATGTGGAGTGTTACAATTTATTTTACGTAGTTAAATAAGTTCAGCTACTTTTTTATATTATTATTAGTTTCAATTTTCAATTTTCAAAATTAATCAATCTGCAAACGTCAGTACACTGAAGACAGAATTTCGTTAATTAAAATCCAATGGCGAAAGCTTTTTAGTTAGAAATGGATCAAGGTTGAGTCATCAGTTGAGTTCTGGGTGGAGGTGTGACAGTTTAACAATGCGCTGCAAAACAAATCATTTCTTGATTTAAGTCATCTAGTATTTGGCTATATATACAGGGTCTTTCAATAAGAGGTTTCATTTTGATATGTAATAAATAGTATTTTTAAGCGAAAATCCCATGATTTGTTTAACTGTAAAGAGGAGAGTATCGCATTCATAATGAATGCCTCTTCGAGAACTCACACGGTCAGGATACTTCTCACGAGTCGTTGGTGCAATGCCCGATTGGAAAGATCGATGAGAAATGAACAAATGTGGGATTTTCCAACACTATGGAGTACAACAGCAATATTTTCAGTTGAGTGACGTGCACGAGTTTAATTTTGCTCATCAATGATTTGTCTCACGTGCTCAAATTTTTCCACCAGTTTCCCAATTGTTCAGAAGGTGCTCCACGACGACGCAAAAATGCTTTAGTTTTGCAAACTGTAATCGCGAAATTTTCACCATATTCTTAGTGAATTTTAATAATCTCTATTTAGTTACAGTTTGAGTGAGTCATGATAACCGTTAAAATGGCGGGCTATTGAGAATGAAACGTCTTATTGGACAACCCCGTAGTATTACATTTCAGTAATGCTGGGGTTGTAAAACTCTTTAGTACCATGGAAATAATTAAAACTATAGAAAGAAATCGTACTATAATTAAAATGTTCTTTCAAAAGGTTACAGAAATGTTACCATGATTTAGTAATTTCCACTGTTTTAATAAAATTAGTAGACTCGTGATATTTATGCAAATGATGGTTGCAATTGTACTGGCGATGGGGAAATTATAATGGCTGTTATATGCCTAAATAATAAATGCACATAAAAGTATGTACATATGTAATATATTAAATATATAGTATGTATTTTTTTGTTTGCTTAAAATAGATATAATACTTGAATATATTTAAATAATGATGCAATAATTATTATATCATACCTAAATACAAATATCGTGTTATACTTTTGATTCAATTCAGAATTGAAGTCAATAGAAATACGTGATATCTATGTTATGTATTGACTAATATGAATTAAAAAATATGTAGACTTTTATTCGTTTTTTTTTGTTTAAGGAGTTGAAGTGCATTGCATTTAAGAACTTTTTAGCATTTTTCTAGCTTTTATTTTTGGGTGATTTAGGATTTTTTGACCTGTTTAAAAAGATGAGTTAGTCTATTTTTTCTCCAGCTCCTGGCAACATTGATTACAAGATTCAAGTCTTTTTTAATATGCGCACAATTTTGGCAGAAAATCAAACGGTGTAGCTCAAGATCCGATTTCATTTCCTTCAATAAATTGGTATTGTGTTATATATTCCATAAATCTAAAATGTGGTAGGAGCGAGGTTCTTTAAGGTTTCAACTACATTTTACATTCACAATAAAGGAAAATCAATAATATATGTTTTCTTCCATTCAACTCATAGAATCATCTCTTATGGACAACGTCACTGGATCGACTGCCTACAGTTGGGTACATTCAAATGCCAGTGATTCCACATTCTTTATGCTACAAATGCATCCGGACTTAGCCGATCCCATCGAACAATTGGGCATGGAAATTGAGCAAGATGATAATGAAACGGTTACAGATTTTAAGCAACGTTTCGGTGAAAAACGTCTCTGGCAAATGCAAATCAATGTCACCGATTTAGAAGAATTAGATTTACGTTGTGGTGGCATTGCTAGACGACATAATATGTCACGTGTGTCAAATGAAACGGTGAGATGTATGGTACAACGTTGTACATTCACACTGAATGCTCCAGAAATTTGTCCACCTGATTACAAGGAAACGGATGATACAATATTTTGGATTTACTTTATGTTAAGGTAAGTTGAATGCAAACAAATGACTTTTATTCACTTGTAATTCAGAGATACTGGCTGGCTGACTGGCTGACTCTGTGTGTGTGTGTTTTTTCCAATTCAAACCGTGACCGGAACGATAAGTAGACATTGTGCCCATTAGTTTTGTTATTTGAATGTTAGTTTTTAAATGTTGTGAAAGAGAGAGAGAGAGAGTGAAAGAGGCAGAACAATAAAGTGTAGTATGTAGGACATATTCGAGTTATTTAGTGTGTTAGTGTGTGTTAGTGTTACAAAAGTACTGGTGGACATATTGGGCTTTTCGTATTAGTGTATCATGTCGAAGTTTGACTTGGTATTAGTAAGAGTATGGCAGTGTACACTATGTGTGTAAATTGAACGTCTAATGTCCACTCTGACATTTGATGTGACTTTAATGCATTTTCTATTCTTTTTGCTGCTGCCTTTCTAATCATGAGATATTTTGCATTTCAATCGGTCATTGATTTTGCATTTTGCGCTTTTGTATGCATTTGTAGTAGTTTTATTTTTTGAAATGTTTCATTTGTCTTCAAACGTCCTACATTTCGTTAAGTCCTTTTTTTGCTTAAGAGCTCAAAGATCTTTAAAATAATATGAAAATATTAAGGATAATGTTGCAGATTTTTCCTTAAAATTTTAGATTTAATTTATTAAGATTTTTATTAATCCGATCATGGTTGGTTTTGTGTGGACTTAAAAAGGAATTTGCATGTGCTTATAATTTATAGTTTTATTTCTTGTAAGGCAGTAAATAAAAGAGATTACCAAATGTTCTTTTCGATTACTCTGAAATTGCCTGCAGAAAGGTTGGATATTTTTATTTTTCCTAATTTTGATTGAAGTATTTATTATATGTACATAAATTTTATTTTTCCATAGAAATTTTATTAATTCTAATGGTTAAGCAATACTAACTTCAAAAGGGAAGTTCATAACAGGTCAGGTTTCTTTAATTAATATTGAATATCAATTGAGAATATATCGCTTATGTAGCTTGAGAATATAGCAAAAACAAAATCAATACAACTTTAAATAATTTAATAGAAAAGGGATTTAAGAACTTCTGTTTTAGATTGAGCCAACGAATCCGAAGTCTAATAAACTTTTGAATCAAAAAGCGAAAAAATCCTATCAACCTGAAGAATTGTTACCTCTCTGTCGACTTAATTTAAATCTTGATGGTGATTTGAAAAGAAAAGGATATATTATTTCAAACAACAAAATCTTATTGATTTTATTGCTGCCCTTTTGACAGTCACCAAAAATGTATCATTAGAAAAATCAAAAAGAAATTGTTGACACCTTCACATTACAAGATTAATTAATTAGCTTTTTGTTAAAAAATAATATATAATTTCTTTTGTAATACATGTTAAGAATTCAATATTTAGAATTAAATAATTATAACTAATTGAAGTGTCATCACAATTAATAAAACAAGACAAAGAGAGGGAAGGAAAAATGAAATAAAAAGGCACTTTATATTAGATGCATGAAGTTGACATTTAAACTTGAATCAAAACCCAACAGTTTGACATTAGAAGGACAATTGTTGAAATTATTTAGGATTTTGGCAGGACTAAATGTACGTATGTACTTTTCTATGGTAACGTTAACATTGAAGAAGATGTAGATAGGAATGACAACTTTCATGATGATGATAATAATAATAATGATGATAATGTTGTCTTGCTAAAAACGATACTAAAGATTTGGGAATGACATAAACACTAGACATTTAAATTAAAAAAAAAATAAAAAAATACTAAAGAGTGATGATGATGATGACATTGATGAGACTTGTGGTGAAAATTATTTCTTTCATAACTTTAGGTCTCCTCAGCTTAAACAAAAATACACAATGACTGACACACATAATGACATCATTATAAAACAGAAAGCTTTAAAGGGATTTTTCGAAACAAAATGTACTTGATTAATCATTATAAATGAATTTTTCTTACGAAAAAAAAAAACTAAATGATGAGTTTTGCATATTTTGCTAATTTCGTTTCCTATTTAAATTGATTTACATAGATTCCTCGCCACTACTATGTTGTCGGCTGGTGTTACAATCATGGATCCCATAGCACTCACAATGATTGAAAAGTATGGTGGTGATTTTGGACGTGAACGTCTTTTCTCCAGCATTGGCATGGCCATCTTTTCGCCCATTACTGGCATAATGATTGATTATTTTTCACGAGGCCTTGGCTATACCGATTATTCAGCCGCCTTCTATACTTACGACATTTTGTTAACTATTTCGACTGTGTCAGTGCTGATGATGCCGTTAGGCGAAAAGCTGCCGGCCGATAATGTTTTCAGGGACTTATGGAATTTATTGAAAATGCCGCATGTAATTACATTTATTTTCTTCTTGTTCATTTTGGGCAACTTTTGGGGTTTCATTGAAAGCTTTTTGTTTCTTTATTTGAAAGAATTAGGAGCACCAAATTATTTATTGGGTAAGTAAAATAGAGCAAAATATATCCTCAAAAAAAGTTAATGGAAGCAAGTATGTATGTATTTACAAATTGCTTTTGGCGATTTGGGAATACGATAAAAAGCTGTAAGTTACAGTGGCACAATTTGAGGAGAAATAATATTTATTCGCTAATAAACTGTTGAAGTAAAATGTTTTACTAAAAAATTTAGTTAAATTTTTTACATGCAATACGAGGTAAAACTAATTAATTTTTTATAGCAAATTTTCTATATTCTTGCTTTTTTAATTATTTTGTTTTAAAATATGTTTTTTTTTATTTGTTTTTAAATTTTAAAATTTTTCAAATGAAGATTTTCTGTACAATTTTGATTAAAATTCTACCGGCGGTTTTGTTTTAAATTTTTGCAAAGTTAAATATTTGAACAAAATCTTATGAATCAAAATTATGTGGAAAAAATTTGCAAAAAAGTTGTTCAAATAAATATTTTATGCATAAAATTGTTTGAATGAAAATTGTTTACATACAAATTATTCAAACTAAAATAGATTAACTGTCCGTTTTTATAAAATGAAAACAAAATTGTGAGTGAGAATTTATATTGAAAACAAAAACAATTTTTCGTATTGTATTGTTGTTTTTAATATTAATTCTCACTCACAATTTTGTTTTAATTTTATAAAAACAGGCAGTAAAATTATAAAAAAAAAATAATCGAATTACAATGACCACGTTGAAACTTTTCTAGGAGAATATATCCAAAAATCAATTTAATCGAATAATATTTTTTAAGTTAAAGATATTCGAAGAAATATGTTCGAGTAAAATTATTCGAGTCAAATTTATTCAAACCAAAAAATAAAAAAAATTCAAAAGGTTTTGTTTGAAATTTTGAAGTTCTTTGAAAAAAGATATCGAGACTTGTCTCGAATAATAAATTTAATAATAAAAAAATAACAAAAAATCTAAAAGACTAATTAAATAAAATTTATACACATGTAACTTTGTTCGAAAATTGTTCAAATAAAAAAATTCAAAGTGAAATTTTGGGAATTAAAAAAAAATTGGAACAAAAATGATGTAAATATAAATTATTCGTATTGAAATTGTTAGAATGGAATTATTTATATATAAACTATTCGAATTAAATTAGCCGTATAAAAATTATTCGTCTAAAGTTATTCGAAATATATTTTTTCGAAACAAAAATATGAGATTAAAATTATTCAACTAAAATTGTTTAAATAACAATGAGTCAAATTGCAGTGATCGTGTTAAAACTATTTTAAAAATTATTATTCGAACAAAATTTTTAAAGTTAAAGATATTCAAAGAAATATACTCGGGAAAAATTATTCCAAACAATATTATGAAAAAAAATCAGATAAAATCATTCAGATAAAATTTATGTGAATAAAACTATATTAAACAAAAATTATTCGATTAAAATTAGTTGTATAAAAATTTTTCGAATAAAAGAACTCGAAATAAAACGAAGGAAATCTTAATTATCAAAAGGAAACAAACAAGAAACAAAAATTATTTAAACGCAAAATCTTCGTATTAAAAATGTTAGAATGAAATTATTTATATAAAAATTATTCGAATTAAATTAGTCGTGTAAAAAGTAGTACTCGTAGTACAAAAATATTCGAAAAAAGCATTCAAAGCAAAATAATTTGAGTAAAATTTATTCGACTTAAATTCTTCGACTAAAATTATTCGCTTAAAAATTTTTCGCAAAAAAATAAATTGTTATAAAATCCTTAAAATCATAATATTCGAGTGCAATTTATTAATTAAAAACTATTTTCAATTAAATTATTCGCATAACAACTATGTGAATAAAATTATTCGAAATGAAATTATTCGAATAAAACTATTCATTAAAAATTAGCCGCATCAAAATTGTCAGAAAATATTTTTCAAAAAAAAAAATCACTCGATTAAAGCATTTTTTTCGTGTTCTTTTTAAGCTGAAATTTTCTTTTTGTGCCACTGTATGTACATGTTTCTATGAGGGCATGCATAAGCAAGTTTTAAGTAACATGCCAAGTTTTATCAGCGTTATGGTTTGTTTTACTTATTTAATTTCATGGTTTATTTTCCAATTTCTTCATCTTAAAGGAATAACGATTACTGTGGGCACTGTAAGCAGTATACCGTTTCTATATGGAGCTGAAAAAATTACCAGAATATTTGGTCATGTTAATTTGATTATTATTGCTTTCTTTTCGCATGCTGGCCGTTTGGTGGGCTATTCATTTATTGAGTAAGTATGAGTTTCTATATGTTTGTATATCTTCAACACATGCATAAACATAAGATAAAGCACATGTGTAGCAAGTCAATATTTTGTAAATTCTTATCACACATACATAAATTAATCACCCTCACCTTTTACAAAAGCTTGCGAAATAAAATGTTAATGTCTGTACTCGTAAATGTAAGCAGCTTAGTAGCTGTTTCTGAGCATGTTTTACTTTATAAGTTTTTCTTGTTGTTTACTGTCTTCTACAGTTTTCTAGTAATTGTATGTGATTTGTTTGAATTTCTTATTTTGTGTTCTTTTTACCTCTACGATCGATTTATTGTTGATTTTTTCTTGTTTGTTTTAATTTAAATTTTGCTTTATTTTTTGTTGACTTTATTTAGAAATGCTTGGTGGTGTTTTCCGTTTGAAGCAATGGAAGCCTTATCCTGCCACTTGATGTGGGTGGCAGCAGCCACTTATTGTTCAATTTTGGCACCCAAAAGTCTTTTGGCTACTTTGATAGGTGTTCTGGGTATGGCCCACTTTAGTTTGGGTAAGTGCAATTATTCAACTACAAAAACAACAATGAAAACAACAACGACAATGAAATTTGAATTTCATTTGAATTTTTTCTTGTTTGTTTGTTTATTACGAGATACTTTCGCATTTTCCATATTCCTGGCATCTTTCTTCTTATACATTTGCATGCATGTGTGAATGCAAACGATTTTATTCATTGGAGTCCGAATCGTATGCAATAAATGTTTTCAGTAAATTTTTCCATTTAGTGATGTAAGAAAGTGTTGTTGTTTGTTTGTTATTCGCTTTCACTTCAGCTGCTTCGGTTGGTGATCATTTAAATGAAAACTTTGAAGATTTTTGTTTAAAGAAATAATATTCGATTTCAATTAGAAAAGAATTTGTTTATCAAGTCTTAAGCGACAGATAGGTAAACATAATTAAACAATAGTAATTTTTTTGCACTTTTTAATGTTTTTACTTAATATTTTTTATATTCAATTGTATTAAAAAAAATATTCAATATAACTATGCTTACAGGTCGTGGCAGTGGGTCCTTTAGTGGTGGTTTACTTATTGGCCAATTTGGCACAAGAGATGCCTTCCGTTACATGGGCCTTTTAGCCGTAGTAGGAGGTATTGCTTATGGCATTTTGCACTTAGTTTGGTTACGTAAATTTGATCACAACATGGACGACATGGATGAGGAGATTGAGGCGGTGGAGACAGGAGAAACGGAAAAACTAACAGAACCTTCAACCAAAGAACAAGGCACCTCAATGTCATTGGAGCGTTTGTCATTGATGATAAAATACAATCAAATTGGCAGCTTATCATCGCTGCCCAGAGGTTCACGAGTGAGTTTCCAAGGCCAGACATAAGAAATATATAAAAACTTCTCTTCTCTTTGTTGAGGATAATTAATGCTCATGTGATGTGTATTCTTTATGATATTTTTTCTTGTATACAGGGTGACATACACGACCATTTATCAATACGCCGCAGTAGTTATAATGTAGAATCACTGCGTTCGCCCAAGCATGGTATTGGCAGTGCCTCAAAGGTGGATATTTTACGTTCAGCATTGGAGATAAATCACAAATCCTCAAATAATTCGGTGCTAAGTAAAACCGACAACCGTACATCAAATCAATCATTGGGTAGAAATCGTGCCGATAGTGCACCCAAACTCAATCATACAACCTTGAAAAATATTTCACAACCAGCCCTGGAGGCTGTTGTATTAGAGGTGAGTTTGTGTTCTTTTATTAAACTTGTTTGTTATGTTTTTCCTACTTTTATCTATTTAGGTGTAAAATTTAGATTTTGTATTTTGCTTTTGGCTTCTTAATGTATAACAATAATGAAGTAAATGAAGAAATAGAACAGACTAACGTAAAAAAAACTTTGCAGGCACTTTAAAATGGTAGAACGCTCTTCACACTATTTCCACAAGCAGCAAAGGAAAAAATGTAAAAAATATTTCTGTACAAAATAGTTATGGTGTCAACCACTTTTTACATTAAATAAACATTTTCATATTTTTTCAATAAAAATATACGATATCTTCTTCTCAAAAACTTTGAAAGAAGATATCGAGGCAAAAAATTAAGAAATATTTTCTTGATTCCTTCAAAAGTTCTTTTTCTTAAAATTTTTGTTACGAAATAATACTTATAACACTAAAATGTATGATGAACAAAATTCTAACAAAATTCTCCTTAAAAAAAACTCGCAAGCCACATATTTCGAAAAAGTACCTTTAAAAAATAGTTTTTAGCATAAACAATTTTTTTAAAATTGGCATATTTTCACAAAAATAAATTTCTCTGAAAGTGTATTTTCTTCTTAAAATTTATATTTTTCCCAAAAGTATTTGCTTAAAAATTATTTTCTAAGGTATTTGTATGAAAACTGTTTCACAAAAATTATTATCATAAAATGTGTATTTAGAAAAAGTTAACTTTTTACAAAAAGTCTGTAATGAAAAGCTTTGTTTTTACAATAATTAATTAGAACAATTAATTTTTTCAAAAGTTCTTCTCCACAAAGTTGTTTAATGGTAAATTTTTTTCTAAAAAGTCATACATATTTTAACAAAAATTCATTTATTTTAATTGCATATTTTCTCTTCCCTCTTCTTCAAAAGTACTTTTTCACAAAAAAACCTTATTTGTATTAAAGAAGCTCTTTATCACAAATACAAGGTGGCGCAAAAGTAATCCTGCTATCAGAAAATGCTATAAATTTTGCGATTGGCCCCTAATATCAGTTCTATTTTGACATTTGTGTAGTAAACACATGCGAAACACACGTTAATAAACAATGTTACGCTACACTGCTCCAGAACGCGGAATATTGGTGATTATTTATTTGACCAATAATCGGTCGATGACTTTGGCACAACGTGAATTTCGTCGCAGATTTCCTGGCCGTCCAACGCCTACTGGTGAAACACTGCGACGTTTAGCTGCTCGCCTCGAAGAGACTGACACAACACGAGATGCTGCCAGGCGTGGCAGACCCCGGAGTAGCCGTTCTGCAGAGAATATTGCTTCTGTAGCCGAGGATGTCATGGAAGCGCCGTCGACATCGACCACGCAAATGGGTATCAGTCGACGGTCTTTACAGCGAATTTTGGAACAAGATTTGAAGATGTTTCCGTACAAAGTCCAGACGGTGCATCAGCTGTTAGCTGCTGACCGCCAACCGCGTCTAACATACGCTCAAGCCATCCTTAATCACCACCAACAGGAAGATGATTTTTCATCAAAAATAATCATGAGTGATGAGGCCCATTTCCATCTTAGCGGGTACGTAAATAAGCAAAATTTACGCTTCTGGGGCACTGAAAATCCGCGTGTAACCCACGAAGAGCCATTACACCCGCTCAAAGTCACTGTATGGTGTGCTGTTTTCGCTGGAAAAGTCATCGCACCTTTTTTCTTCGAAGACGTCGCGGGCCAAACGGTTACTGTGAATGGTGAGCGCTACAGAGCAATGATGAACGAGTTCTTTTTGCCGCAAATTGATGAATTGGGATTGGAAAACATGTGGTTCCAACAGGACGGTGCAACGGCACACACTGCACGTGCCACAACCGATATGCTGAAGGATGCATTTCCCGGGCGCCTAATCTCCCATTTTGGCGATTTGCACTGGCCAGCAAGATCGCCTGATTTGACCACTGCAGACTTCTTTTTGTGAGGCTTTTTGAAGTCGCGGGTTTATGTCAACAAGCCTCAGACTCTTGCAGCTCCGGAAGTTTTGGCCAAAGTGATGGAAAATGCCATAAAAAGGGCTCAAAGGACAATCAACTGTGGCGGCGGCCATTTACATGACATCATATTTTCGACTTGATGTAAAAAAAATTAAAAGACCAAATAAAAATAATCCACAAGAAGAATCAAAGTTTTTCATTTTTTTTTTAAATTACAGCCAAAAAACATCGGAAGGTTATTTTTGCGCCACCTTGTAGTTTCGTATCGTGAATGTTTCATTTATAAAAAAAAAGAAACTCATTCCATAAAAAGGTATCATGTTGAAAAAAGTCCTTATTTGAAAAAATGCCTCAAATTTTTCTCACCAAAAAGTTCATTTTCCACTAAAAAGTTACTAATTAATGTTTGTAAGTAATTAGTCGAAATTATATATTTATATTATATACATGTATATTGAAACGAATAGTTTGGCTTAAGTTCAAATCCGAGTTTACCCATTTAGTTTTTCTAAATTTCATTTTTATTAGAAAATTTTAGAAAGTTACTTTTACAAAAAGTAATTATTTCACAAAAATTTTCTTCCACAAAATGTTCCTTTTTTCACAAAGTTCTTTGAACATAAAAAGCTAATGTTTCGCCAAGAATTGAAATACGAAAATCTATTCTATTTTTTTTTTAATTTTTTTCAAAAAAATTCTTTTTTCGCAAAAAGTTTCTTATTTTTACATGATTAAAAAAACCCTTTGTCTTGAAAAACATCGCTTTTCACAAAAATGTCGCTTGTGTAGTAAAAAGTATATTGTTTTTAAGAAAAATCTCTTTGTTTTTGCTAAAAATCCTGTAGAACAAAAAACTCTTTTTCCACAAAACATAATTTTTAACAAATAAATTTTTCTAAAAAGTTATTTTTTTACTTAAAAGCCCTATTTGCACTAAAAAGTCCCTTTTTCACCATAAATTTCAAAGTTTCACTAAAAAGTAAATTTTATACTAGAAACTTAATGAATTTTTGCTTGCTTAATGAAGTTTTGAGCAATTGCAATAGTTTTTCTTCTTCAAAGTTGTTTTTACAGAAATTCATTTATGTTTTATTTTGCATAATATTTTTTTTTCAATTGTCTCCAATTATATCGGAAATGGTGTTAAATTACAAGTTCCAATTTTCATATTTTAGAGGATGTGGAAAAAATGTTGATGGGTGTAACGAACGGAATTCTTTTTCCTCTACATTTAACTTTTTAAGGCTGACTTACAATTTACATATTTGCTGTGATTTTGCTTTGCCAAGTCTAATGACTTCGCTTGTTTCTCGTGCACGACTTTGAATACTTGTGTATGAAATACACATTTTCCATCTTTCCCATTTTTTTGTGTTGGGATTAAAGCCATTCCTTACGGCATTTTGGCCACCGAATCCATGTTAAGAGAAATTCCAAGCATATTTTCTAGTACAAGTACATTTTGATTTTCTCGTAAAAAGTCGTCAGTCGTTCATACCTTTCCCATTCATATCCTTTGGCCGTATTTTACTTTTTACATAAAAGTGTAACGGTTGGTTACATTCCTTTTAGTACTTCAATGTTTCTAATGTAACACTAGAGGCAGAGATAGTACGATTTCATCCAAACAAACAGAATTGTAATGAAAAGTATTTTGTTGCGCTTATTTTCCAATTTTGTTTTACATTTCTGTTCAGCTTCATGTTTTGCAGGAGTAAAACGTGCAGGTATGCAAAAATAAAAGGATAAATAAATATTCTAGAAAACGTGGCACAAAAAATAGAACCGGTATTTGTTAAAGACACAGCGATGTTGACCTTAAGGTCTTGATGATGATGCTGATGATAATGTTTGTCTGTTTGTTGTCGTTGCATTATTTATTAGCATTTTGTTTGTGCAACTTTGTAAACAGGATTTTAGCACTGTCGTTATTGTTGTGGAAAGGTGTTCTTTAAGTCACGGCTTGTAAAGAATTAACTAAACTTTATTGGTTGTAACACTTTTTTTGGCTTGATAAAAAAGTTATTTATAAGATGATAGTTGAAATATATTTTCAAATAATGCAAGTTTTGCATAAAAGTTGGTGCCTGGAAAACTCTGCTGCTACAGAAACGAGTTAAAGGCGTTTGTTTTAGGAAATTATTACAAATAAACTATGTAAACCCTTGTAATGCATACAGAGTTTAGTTTTTTATTGCTATTCAAGAAGATAATCTTTCGCATCTGTATGGTATTAATTTGTTTTCTTTTTATATTTTCTTTTTAATCGAATGCAAAAAAATAAGGCTCTTTTTCAATTCAAGCTGTTATGCTCTAATTTTTAAATGTAAAAAAGCATTTTGAAAAAAATAGAAAAACACCTTTCAATTCCAATTAAACATCTCTACGAGTAAAGCAAATTGTTGTTTGTCCATTTTAGTTCTACATACCCACGAATGCTCTCTCCAGGACACTACATTTTTATTCATCTGTTTTATCAAGAACGGATGTTGTGTTTTGTATTTGTACGTGTATTCGCAGCAGAAGTTCGGCAACGTTTCAACCTTTTCAAATTGTTATTTGTTACGCGTTTGATTTTTGCTCTTTTCTTTCTTTTTTTTCACTCCAGTTTGATTCGTTTGTTTGTTAAGATTTTATTTGATTGTTCGATTGTTGTTCGTCTGTTTTTCCTACATGTTGTTGATACTTTTATTTGATTTACTTTTTTTCTTTTTGTTCCTGTGGATAAGATTATTTGCAATTCGTGAAGCGTTTCATTGCAAAAATGGTGTTGAAAAAGTATTCTGCTAGAAAGTTGAAGCATGATGAAGCATGTTCATCAATAGAGATTGGCAGAAAACAAATGTATTCGTTGGATTTGATTGTGAAAGAATTTAAGTGGAAGATAGTTAAATGTTGCTATTGATATTTTATGATTCTTCGTTTGTTTTCTGTGTATTAAATGTTGTTCTTATTTGTTTTTGGGCAACAACATTTTTGTCCATCTTAAATTAACTTTTCTAATTTTTTCCGATGAAATCTATTGCAAATTGAAAAACTTTTGTAACCTGGCGAGGTTTCGTGTGAAATAGTAGACATTATTTTAAGAACGTATTTATATTTCGAAATATATAAATCCTGAAATATTTTCTACATACCAGCTTTGTCAGTTTTATCAGTTCGTAAAACTACCCGCTGCTAAGGCTGGATGCCACCAAATAGAATAAGGGAAGAGCAAACTTAAGCTTGTTTCATGCGAAATGGTCGAGTAGAGATGTGCCTAAGTTTTAACGTTGGTAGAAAGTTTTGGCCGTCACGCGACCGTGTTCTTAACATGGAGCGAGGAAAGGCCACACAGCCCCCTGGGCTTTGAAAAGCACCTGCGTGACTTGCAAAGTCCACACAGGTGGCAATTTTACCATTGGGCACAACATCTTGCTTAGGTGTTCAAGCTGTCTAACCTCTAATCAGTGGAAATTTTTGTAGGGGATCCGCCAGCAAAGAAAAAAACTAGACAGCCAGAAGGCTACACATAAGTTAACCAACGATTCAACTCAGCCTTTCTATCTGATTTGCACCGATACACCGGGCGTAATTTTTGTCCATCACATAGCTTCATTCTAGTTAATACAAGTTTGCAGCAGGCATCAAAAATTAACCCCAAACGGGCCAGAACCAAGTCCACCGGCAGACGGTGCACTGAAAGAAGATACGACGAGCATTAACTTTCAAAGCTGTATAGAAAATAATCTTCGGAGCTACCAGATCCCTTGTTACCAGTTGGTAGGTAACCAGTCCGTCCTCGAAATTCCTTCCCTAAGGACGATCCCTGCTGACGTAGAGCTTTTCCGAAGAAAATTCCTTTTTACATCTTAGAACCGGTAAGAATTCCAGGTGCCGCTACACATGTAACCTAACTAACATAGACCTTAAGATCTATTTCCATAAGTTCAGCGTATTAGTGCGTCCATTCTCCTGATACCAGAGATAGGATAGTCCCCAATACGCTTCTAGGCATGTGATCAAAGGTTATGCCAGGAAAGATTAACGTTGATCAATATGCAGCTCTATCACCAAGATTTTTTTAAGCAGTGTGTTTTAGCTATCCCGAAGGATGCTACCAGTTGGCACCACGAGGAGGTAAGACAAAATTACATGTCGTGCGACTGATTACCAAGCGGATGCCAACGCACACCCGCCCTTTCCAGCTCATCAACTTAACAACCATTGGCTGAGTTCATAGCGTTCCAATAAGACGTTTTATTTCCATAACAGGTTATTTGAATAGTTGTCATGAGTCAACCTGAAACTAACAGATGACGCCATTGATAAAAATTAAGCCGCATATGATTCAACAACGCTTTGAAATGATTAAAGTTCACTATAAAAATCGTGAAATTTTTGCGGTTAAAATTCGCAAAACTAAAGCTTTTTTGGGTGGTCGTGAAGCACCTTCTCGGCCAGCACTTATGAAAGTGGTGGAAAAATTTTAGCTGTTGGGACAAGTTGTGAAGAAACGAACTCGTGCACGTCACCCAAAAACAACTGAGAATATTGCTTTGTTCATTTCTCGTCTTTTCTCTTAAGGCTTTTAATGATTATTTAATACCAAAACGGACGCCTACCATCGCTCTTTTGCGCAAAAAGTTTTCTGACCGTGTGATTCTGGAATACTCGATCACAATTGGCCGCCGAGATCGTGTAATTCAACACTTTTAAACTCTCTTGTTGGGGGCTATGTGAACGATGAGGACTATGTAAAAGGCCCACAATTAATTCAAGGGCTCAAAGATGGAATTCGTGAAGCCATGGACAGCATACATCCGCAAATGTGGGAATTGTCGATGGAAAATTTCATGAGAAGAATATGGTTCTGGAAGCGTAGCCTTGGTAGCCATTTGGCTGAAATCGTTTTCCATTATCAATGGCATACATTTCTGTTTACAATTATATAAATATCCGAGAAAATACTCGGATTTTTTAACTATCAAAATGAAATCTCATGTTGAAAGAGCCTCTTACAGTTTAGAAGTTTCAGATTTAAAAACTAATTTTATTTATTTCATGCCACGCAGGGTCGGATCCAGATAAAGCTTTTTGAGAGTTCTTTGGAGGAGGGTAAATTTTAGATGAAACCAAATATTTTGCAACGCGCTACAAGTAACAGATCGTTGTAGAGGGGAAGTAGACATTTTCGCTTTCCCTTGGTCCGCGCCTGACGCTTCGGAATTTTTGTAGCATCACATTAAATACAATAATTTTTTTTAGTACGTATGCAGAACGCACTTGAACTCGCTGAGTAACATTTTTTAAGAAACAGAAAATTATTTTAATTTGAAACATTTTTCACATTTTCCTTTTTCCTTAAAGAATTTTTCTTATTATTTAAATAAAATATTTTTGTAAGAACGCATATATCTTTAGGTTTTATTTATGTATGCGATAAATTTGCCACATAAAGTTTTATTTATTGCCTGAAGTTAAACATCTATCTTATAAGTACGTTTTCTTTTCTCTTATTTGTATGTCATTAACAATTTAAATACGAGTTCAAGAAACCACAATAAAAATAATGTTTTTAATTGTTTTTCTCTCCGTATCATGTGTCAGTGAAATTTCGTAAATAATTTATCCTTTAACTGCTTAAACATAAAATCTTATTTTCAGTTTCTTCTTGCTCAATGCACTCATTAATTCCATACTCAAAAAGTGAACGAAACGGAATTATTTCGAAAAAAAGAAAAATTAAAAAAAGAGAACTCAATTTCTTTCACCCCATTTCATTTTTAAGGCCAATATTTAATATTTTTCTTTCCACCGCCAGTCTTGTATGCCCTTTGATGCAGACAGAGGGATCAGCTTATATGTATGTTTACAAGGATATTTCAACACACTCTCACACATTTAAAAACAAAACACATACTCGTACAAACGGTATGTTCATACATTTTTTATGAATAATTGGCAAAGTTTTATGCACAGAAAACACAAATAAAAAAAATGGGAGAAAATATAAAAATACAAATTGAGATGAGAAGTAGAAATGTATGTAAGTATGAGTGTATGAATAAATGTATGGACGAGCCAGAGGAGTTCATGTTTTTAAGGAGTTTTCTTGGTTTGATGAGAAGAAAAATATGAAAAATCATAGCACTGAAAAATAGTAAAAATGCAAGCAATTTGCACATGTTGAGGCAGCGTGAATATGTATGAAGTTATGAGATTGTTTGTATGCATATTTCTTTTGTTGACGGGTTTGTTGAAATGTCTACCGAAAAGTTTAAATAAGTAGAAGAAAACTGTGAAAAACGCATTTGTTTGCTACAGAGCAATCAAACAATGAGGAGAAACGGTATTTGAAAAATACAGTAGACGGTTGCATATTTGAACTCTGAGCTCATTGAATTTCCAGAAATTAGAATCGGTAAATCTGCGGCACCATGAACCATGTGAAATAAGAATCTGAAATTAAATTTTGCCAGCTTGTTCTAGAAACAAGACAAATTTATGGTGTATAAAATATACACAAATTATTAATATATGAAAGCAGGGACCGAAAATAATAGTTATTCTTGAATTTTTAAAGGAGAAAAAGTAATAATAAGGAAACATCGCAGAGATAATTTGTTTAATTTCCACAATATTTTCAGGAAATCATATGCTTTTTAAATATTTGATTTTTATTTTTCTTGTCAGAAATATTTCTCAGATTCTGATTTTAATTTTTTTTGTCAGAAATATTTCTCAGATTCTGATTTTAATTTTTTTTGTCAGAAATATTTGTTAGATTCTGATTTTTTTGATATCAAATGTTAAAGTCATCATATTTTAAAAATTTGAATTTATGTTTGCTGGGTAAAGATTAAATAATAAATAAAAGTTGATCCCAAGGCGTATTTAACCAGGTGACAGCATTACAGTAGCTGACTATTCGTTGCGAATGTCAAAATACACACAAAATATTTATGTCCTTTTTTAATTTTTTTCTTTTTACTTTTTCTGTTTTCTTTGTTTTATGGGTTAGGTTTTTGACATACGCAATGAAACTACACAAACAAAAATGCCTGTTGTTCTTGTATTGTTGTAATTGTTTTCCTAATGCTGTCACCTATTTAAATACGTCTTGGTTGATTCCAAAATATTTAAATAAAAGTCAAATAAAAATCAGAATATGACAAATATTTCTGACAAAAAAAAAAAATCGGAATCTGACAAATATTTCTGACAAATATAAAATAAAAATAGAAATCTGACAAATATTTCTGACAAAAAATAAAATTAAAATCGTAATAATAATTATATTTTGATTTTTATTATAAATGTCATAATTGTTACGGTAAAATTGAAAAATCATTATGTACGGCTTATTTCCAAGAATAAATTTCTTCAAACTGTCTCTGTGTCGTTGTTTATCGTGTGATATTGAAGAAACGTCTTATAAAA
Organism: Gymnocheta viridis; assembly: GCA_956483585.1. NCBI lineage: Eukaryota > Metazoa > Arthropoda > Insecta > Diptera > Tachinidae > Gymnocheta > Gymnocheta viridis. The sequence goes on along the minus strand of OY101440.1, from coordinate 43,946,404 downwards.
TTAGGCACCACCGAAAGCTCTTTTCAATCACGGAATTTTTTAAAGAAATCATAAATTTTACTTCGGAATTGTTGAAGTTAACGTGAAGCTAGAGGGAGAACTGCTACCTTGTTTGCCCCGATTTTTCCTTTACACGCTTCATAAACTAATTTGCTTTCAAAACTTGTAAAAATTGCTAAATGTGTTTTTATTACTAAACGCCCCAGGTTGTTTTAAGGCAATATTTAATGTTTTTTTAACTGAAAGGTAAATTACATATTGTACGGGCTTACCATTCTTTTTTTAAGTCAGATGTCCGAAAATAAGCTAAAAAAATCATTGGCATAATATTTTTCCATTTTTTCTTAAGCTGGACATTAGAGGGTTAAGCCACTGTGAGATGGCTGATAACGCAGTTTTTCGATCATTTTAGGCCAAATTCGATAATGACTAATAATAAATTTGTAATATTATCCAATGTCATTTAAGCCAAGAGCCAGGGACTCATGATTATCCACGGAGGTATGGTACTGATAGTTTTTTTTTATATATCGAATCTATCGGTGTCAAAATGATACAAACTACTTGTATATGAGCTTTCTGTTTAATAAATTAAATATTTCTTTTATCTTTTGTTTTTGTTTTTTATTATTTTTATCATGAAAACAAGGAGAATGGAAAAATACACAGAAAGTTGTCATCAATTGCTAGCACAGTTTGCTGGACAGATAAAGCCACCTGTTTACAAATTCGTCTGGCTAGAAACCAATTTTGTTTCTTAAGCTTTGTCATAATAAATTGATTTGAAATTTAAAAATTTTTTGCAACCTTCGTTAAACACTGTGCAGTCTCGTTCCTTGCAAAAAAATAAAAAAAAAAATAAAACTTAAAACGTTGCCTACTTGAACTACAAATCATACATGAAGTATGTTTGCTTGGATTTAAACGAGAAAATATATGAAAATGCTGAAAAAACAACTGTTAAATAAACTGGGCAATAAATGTTTTAACAGAAAACATAAATGGAAATAACAAAACAGTAATAATAAAAAATATATATGTACACATATACATAAATAAATAAATAAAATTGTTAGTGCCACATAACGTTGCATATGCAGCAATTGATGGCAGCTGCTATGAAAAGTGAAATTGTAAAAAAAAATTGTTTTTGCTTATATTCTTATTATTTTGCTTGTTTTAAATTTATACATATTTTTTTCTTTAATTTCATACATTCATACGTACTTTAGTGTTCTGATGAATTTTTAATAAAATTTTTATTTTCTATCTATTTACAAAATCCAAAATGAAAAAAAATTGAAATCGATAACGAATTCGTAATGAAATATACAGGGTGTAGAGTCAACTTTTTTCCCCAGCCGTTTGAAAAAATATCCAAGTGGTTTATTAACTGCAATACCGGCAGTGGATTTGTCTGTCATACCGAGCTCTATGCTAATGGTAATGTATGGCATGCTTTTTCTCTCTTTCTCTCCATGATATTAAAAACACACACATACACTCATATGCATACTTTCCGTTAAAATACTCGCTTGCTGGTTTTCAACCCCCTGAAATAGAAAGTCAAGTTGAACTATTTATCTATTTATTAATCAACAGGCAAGCAGCTCTGCATGCTAACGATGTTGTGCTGTCTTAAGTAACCCCAAAATAAATAAATAAATAAAAATATATTTATATAATAAGAATAAGATCTTGAAAAAAAGTTTTAAAAAAACTACACATCATGAAATTATAAGTTCATTTTGCAAAGAAAGAAAAGTTGCTTTCCAGCAATTATCTAGAGGAATGACAAACTGGATGCACGATTCGTTATGTGTATATGGTTGAATGAAGAGTTTGCTGGGTTTGTGAAAATGGCTGTGTGTAGTTTAAACAAATTTGTATGAGTGTGTGTGTATGTGTATGCTGTATTCACTCATATATTTGTAAGAAATTTGCATGCATATGCAACTGCATGATTGCAAAAAAAAGTAGCTACTGCCATTAATCAATTGAGAACCGCTTAGTAAATATAGCATAGATACGTAATAGCACTTTAAGTAAATTTTTGGCTTTTTGGAATTGTAAATAATTTTTAGTAAAAAGTAAAATAAACTCGTCTATAAAAAAATATGTATATATCACGAATTTTATATGATACATAAAAGGAGCGGATCCCGATTAAGATTTTCGGAAGCTTTTGAGAGGAAAATTGTAGTACGTTCCAGATTAGACGGGCGAACATTTGAAAAAAAAACATATGGAATTCTCTTTTGTTTTTTCATTCGTGTTCACACGGTCGAACATGTTGTCGGCAATATTCCATTATTATTTTCATATTTGTTTTCCTCCCAAATGTTTCCCTGTCCTAATGCAGACTAAGAAACCAAACGTTTTTAAAACAATGTCATAGAAATCACTTAATATTTTGATCCTTTTAATACGTTTATTTCTTTCTGCCTGGATCCATGCCTGAAACATTTGTACGTGGTGGTTAAAATTGAAGTATATTTTAGAAGATTACATAAAATTAGATATACATATTTATTTTTTATTTTTGGAATATTATGGAATTATAGAACGTAAAAAATATTAGAATTACTTATGAAACAGGATTTCATTGAAGTGACTGTGGCGGCTGGCTTCGTAGTGATTTATACTGTTCATCCAGTAATATGTTTGCAACGTGTAAAGTGACTCACTCATTTTTTTCCGCGGAGATATGATACTGACTGATATTCATTATTCCGAGCAGAAAAAATATGTCAGTGTCAAAAAAAAAATTTGTGAAAATGATACTTTTATTTGGATCACCCGTATGTATAATGTATATAGGTTTATTCTCCCGTTTAAAAATATAAGTCTCATTTAAAAATTTTGAAAGGTCATTATTTTTCTATATAAATAAATGGGGTTCTTACAAGCAACTGAAAACTTTTTCGTTCCCTTAAATATCTTTTCTATAAATCAATGCGACGGAAGGTCATCAAGACAGAGCAACACGAACAACAGCATTCTGATTTTATGAAATTCTGTCAGATAATATATTTTTATTTTCTCTCCTTAAAAAATCGCTCTCAGATATTTTCAAATTGGCGGAAGACATTCTTCGGTTCTTATTGCGGGGTAACCAGTCAATGGCTGCTTTGGCTATGTCAACCAATGCATCGTAATCCCATTTCAAAGTCATTTACGATTGAGTTATTTCACTCAGGCTAGTCTTTGATTTGTAAGTTTTAACAATAATGATTAGTTGCATATTTCTTTCTTTCTTTAACAATCCTCAAAATTTATGTAGAAAATCAAACAATCTTCAAGGGGTTAATTATATTCTTTGCATTTCAGTGCAACTTTGCTTGAATTCCTACAAACAGTTTACCAGTTCTGTGTGACATTTATTATTCGAGTTTGGTTTAACTCAACTTTATATATTCTTTTCATTATTCGACTAAATGAATGACAATCTTTAGTAAAATTTCACTTAATAAAAGTTTAGTTAAGCGAAATGCTTCACTAATCGATTTATAAATATATTAATCGATTTTTCAGCTTGTTAAGAAGTTTATTTATTCATTTGAGAAAAAGTAAAAATATTTATTTCGCCAAATAAGCAATTAATTATAATATAACGTTGATATATTAACCATTCTGCTTTTCTGCCGTACAAAATATATTTGCATTTTTACAGCAGATTTGTTGTTCGAAGAACTGTTTAAAAACAATTACTTTTATTATTAGTTCTTCTTCAAATACTTCATCGGGTAATCGATTATTCAGCACATATTATTCACACATTTCTTTTTAATACTAAATGAAGCATTTTTTATAAAACAAACATTTTTTTTGGCTTTTTATCACCGCATATGATTACACCGTTCAACAAAATTTAAAAAATAAATCGTTACACTTGAGTAAGATAATATTTGTATGAAGCAATGAACCAATCAAGGTAATACTGAACCGATTTTGAATCAGCTTCAACTTTAAAAATAAAAAAGTGTGCATCTGTGTTTGTCCAATTTGCTTTTGCTTAGAAATGAGACCGAGTTTTAAGTTGTTTATTTAGAATGTTTTTTGTTTTTGTATTTTATCGCATGTAAATGTCTAATACTAATTTGTAGAATGCGGTCGATTGAGTCGACCGATAAATACACTAGTAGATTTTACCAAAGCAGAAAAGAATTTAAAGAATTTATTTTAAACACAAACTGCAAAGCTACTTCGGCGTGTCTGTAGAAACAACCAGGGTCTAGGCTGGAGTCGAACCTGTGACCGCCGGACTAATAGTCTAGTACGCTATCCACTAGTCTACGGGGCTCGCAAATAAACATTTCCCAATAAACGGAAGAGCGCTAAAATAAAAAACCAAAGAAATACAACAAATAATTTAAAATGGTGTCTTACACGCAAGTAGTGAAGAGAGAAGTCATCAAACATATATGATTTCGTAAATCCGTTTAAAATAAAACTACAAAATATTGTAGAGAATCAAAATCTAACTTTCGATGCTTTTTTCACTTCGAACGAAACTGGTCTCTATTGGAAAATGTTACCAGACAAAGCATTCATGCATTCTGATGAAACCACGGCTCCTGTTTAAAATAACATTTTTATATTTTTTGTTTTTCGAGTTTAATATTAAAATCAAAGATATTACTTCTATAGAATGCATCAAAATGTTATTTGTTAACGAAACTTTTAACTTGTTGAATAATTTTTTAGTAAGTGTATGGAATTTTTATTCAATTTTTAACTTGTTTTTAGTCGATTTTCCTTTATTAACATTTTGCAAAGCAATTGCTTAAAAATATGGAAAAGTAACTATAAAGAAATGATTTTTAGAGTAAAAACTCATATTAACTCTTTGTTGCTTTTTATTCATTCATTAATTAATCATCTGTAAGCTTAATTCATTCATAAAAAAATACGATGTCATTAATAATTTTGATCTTGAATAACACGAAATTGACAAAAAAAAATTTTTTAAACTCTATGGAATATTTAAATGTTCTATCCTGGTAGGATCAAAAAATAAAAATGGTTTTTGTAAATTAAATTTAAATAAAAAAAAATGATTTTGTGTGGAAAATTTAAAATTAAAAGTCAAACAAAGAAGTTTTACAAAAAAATCAACATGGTTTTTATAAAACTTTGGAAAAAAATAAGATGTTGCATCCAGGAGGTATAGAAAACAAAAATAATTTTGTTAATTGAATTTAAATAAAAAGAATTTCGTAAATTAAAGTTTGTATTTTAAAGTGTTTGCATATCGTCGACCCGAAGTTATCTTCACGTATATTACAATATCAAAAAACATGAGACACGACCGCCTCTCCTACAAACTCAAGACTTTAGAAGTCAAACCTGACGTGTATGAACCGGGTCTAGGATCCTGAACTTGTGCTCTGGATGTAATACGAATAATGTGACGGAAAATATGTGATGGAAAATTAAAAATTAGAAGTAAACACAAAAGTTTAGAAAAAGAACTTACAATTGTTTTTACAAAGCTCTGTATAAATAAATTAAATAAAATAAAAATACAAAAAATATAAAAAGAACTAGACAAGGAACATTTTTATATAATAAAAATGTTGCACAGGCTCCCAGTTTTAAGCAAACGGCCCACTTCGGTCCAGAAAATGTATCATTTTCGTGTTAAGAAAATAGGATGTATAATGAAAAAATCTTTAAAATAAATTCGCGATATAAAGAATTTTTCGATATTTTTACTTAATTTGCATTTATATATTTGGATCTTGGTCCAAGAAGAAAACACTTTCTTTATAGAAAAAATTTAGAAGTTTTTTAACACTTTGGCATAATTTTCATTTGTTTAATAAAATTAGAAAAACTAAATTTCAGGGTGTGCTCCTCAATACTCAGATCTGCAATAAAAGTTTTTCTAAAAAGTTGTTGTTCAAGATTTCACAATATTTAATATTTTAGCGTATATTCCAAATACGAAATATTTAAAAGTTTTAATACAAATATTTATTTTATATTATTTGAAAATTATTTAATATATTTTATAAAAAGAAGAAATGGTATTGATTCTTGATCGATAGACAACGTAATTATTAATGATAAAATGTTTGACAAAAAATATATTAGTAATTTCAACGAAAATATAATTGCTAATATTTTCAAACATACATACATAAATGTATTAAAAGATAACAGTAACAAAGTATAATAGTAAGGGATAATGCTTGCACATATAACTTTAGGAGGACATTCCAAAAATTAAATTGAATATACTGGGACGTTCACAATCGTTTAATATCAACATTAACCATTTAGGATAAGAAATATTATCTTTATTTTTTTTTAATTTTGTCCTTGAGAATATTGAAAGTCCTTTAAAACAGAAACCACAACTCTAAATAAGAAAATTAAAAAATTAGTTTTAATTTGTATAGTAAATAGTTTAAGCTTTATATCATCCACTTCAAGTATTACACGTGCTGTCGGGCAGTGTTATAATACAAATGAAAACTCTATTATGGATGCACTTAAAATTTAGTGATATTAAAAGCGATGCCAGATATTAAGGCATTTTAAGAAAATATAAAAATGTTGCTTCAGTTATTAGAAGTTATTGGCAACGAGCTTATTTTTAGTTGAAAAATTAATTCTGAAATCATTAGCAAGCCATAGAAGTTACATGATGATCCTATACGAATGAAGCTAATGTTAAAGCAATTTAAACAATTAAAAGTAAATCATTTTAACTTCAGGTTAATGTCATAACAAGAGGTTCTATACGATAGAACGTAAACTGGAGCATAAGGAAGAGTTAGTTCAACATCTTTCAAGCAGCTGCCCACCTGTCCAAGATCCGGGCATTAATTTTCTCAAACTCTAGATCGTTTTAAGAGATTGAAACAACAGTGTCTAAAACATTTTAACCAAGATTTTTGTTCTTAAGACCTAAAATATTTATTATCCAAAATTCTGTTGAGAATTCTCTTAACATGCGTCTTGAATGTTTCTACAAACATTTTCTTAAATTTTTTAAAATCCCGTGAGCTTTTCACTAAAATTTTATACAGAAGATTTTAACTATTTAACTGGCAGCTCTGGCATGTGTGTGTGTGTGCATTTGAATACTCAAAAGATTTCTATCTAAACTAACACATACACAAATTTACATACACTCACCTAAATGCATAATACTCGTATGTAGAATATTTAAACACAAACACAAATGCAAATGCACTTGACTTCTTAGTGCATAAATAGTTTAACATTCATTTCATGTCAAATACTTTAATATTTCGTTTTATTTTAACATTCTCTAAAGAATATTTTTCATTTGAGTTAAATGAAACTGCTGTCAATAGAATAGAGTATTTCTTTTGCAAGTAAAGTTAGTATGCATTAACATATGCAGGTGGCTGCCTGTTGTATGCATTAATATTTCAAGGTACTTACAGAAAATGATTAAAATTTTATCAGTAATTCTAATATAAGTTGAAATTCATGCTCAATTTAGTTATGAAAATAAAGAGGCAACAGAAATTTAAGGTCAATTAGTAATATCTATTTTAGCTTAAATGATGAAACAGAATATGACTGTGACTTCAAGCGATTTTCAATGTGGTAGAAACAAAGCGAAAGCGACAAATGTTTAATTAGTTTTACTAAATTATGGGAATTTCTATTTATTTATAATTTTCTCTAAACGGATCATAGAGTTTTGCGTAAACAATAATGAAACTTTATATGGTGACTTTTTGTATTTCAAAATAAAGGCATTAGAAAGAATAGGTTCACGAAAGAAAATGGATTATATTTCAAAAATGCTACCCAAGACGTATTTAAAATGCCAACTTGTTTGGAAAATTACGTTACGACGGACTAGTGTTTTGTCATTAAAACGACACAATAAAATAAATTGGAAGTCATTCTTAAGGAATAGCAGTTTCATTGCTTCCATAGAATTAATAAGAATATCCTTTTGTGATCTCAAGAACATAATTAGCTAAGAAAACGAGAATCAAATTCATTTTGCTATTACAAAACTACGCAAAATTCAGTTTTAGTAGTTGTAAGCAGATAAGAGAATAGTTATCATAATAAGACAACCTTTTGGAATGAGAAGTCCATGTAAAAATATTGAGAGTTCATCCAGGTTTGCACATATTCCGCCTTGAAAACTCTGCATTTTCTTGACTTTTTTGAAGCAAATCAATTTATTGAGTAGTTTTACAACAGCAGTTTCAAGAAAAAACCAGTTCCTAGTAGTCACATACACAATTTTGAAAAATATTTTATTGAATGCAAATTGTATCATGTTCGTTCCTGTCTTTTCGAAAAATATGTATATTTGTTCCGTTTTTTTTTACCTTTTGAGCTGCAGCTTAAATAACAACATATTTTTGTGTTCTTTGTTTGTTTGTTTGTTGTTTTGCAGTACGGCTTAACAAATAGTTTTTTGAAGAAAAAAAATAAATAAAAAATAAACGTTTTTAAACGATTTATTGCTGTTGTCAGAATACAATTCATTGGGGATTTTTGGCATTTGAAACGTGGTATTTGCCAGATTTTAATAAAACATACCACCCTCAATTACTCGTATATCGGAAAAAGAATATTTCATCAGTCAAAATGAAGCAAAGCAAAGAAAATTTAGTTTTAGAATAAAACCTTTTGCAAATTCAGATAATATTGTTATAGTGATCATATTTCTAAAACCATATAAAATGTGCAAATATATGAAAATTTGTTTATGAAAAATCACAAATATTCGCAGATATTTGTTTGGAAAATAATCCTTACAGAATACAGCTTAGTGTTTTAGGTTTTGCAACGTCAGCAATTTAAGATTTTATTTCAATAAAAAATTCATAAAGTAATAAAATCAGAACAGGCGGATTGAAACAACGTTTTTTTTTGCTTTTAATTGAAGTGAAAGGTTTAGTAATAAGCACGAACAATGTTGAAGTGGAGTATAAGGCTCCTTGTCATGTATTATTTTTTACCTTAAAGGCCTATGTTTGCAATCGTTTGGGAAATATGAGCCTTCCACGGGCAAAAAATTTGATTAAAATAAATGAGCTTATATGTTTTTGGATAAAATATTTGTGGAAGGTTATTAATTAAGCTGGAGATTTAGGATTGAATTTGAAAAAATCAAAGTTTGCCCAATTTTGTTTTGCATAGAAATGAGACAGAGTTTTAAGTTGTTTATTGAGAATGTTTTTGTTTTCGTATTTTATCGTATGTAAAATGTTCAATATTAATTTCTAGAATGCGGTCGATTGAGTCGACTGCTGGATGCACTAGTTGTTATTATAATTTAACGATCGCTACACCATCATCATCAGCATTTATGTGGCTTTTGGATGGATTTTGCCACTTTTTAATACGAATATCAAATACTTAGCCGAGTTATGTATGAAAAAAATTAGTGAAAGCGAACAAAATTAACGCAGATGATGATGGTTCTTCTTTTCAATAATTAATATTTTTACCTAATTAGTTGAACTGTTGTAGGTTTTATTCTAAAAGGAATTGCTTGACGCAACTTCAAATCTGTCTCTTTTAATTTAACAAATTTTTTGATAAATTCAAACTATTTTTATTAGGAAACTAATATTGGAAAAATTTAATAATCAGAATAGTATCTTATCAGCGTTATTTTTACCAATTTTGACAATGGACACTAATGACTAATAATATCAACTATTTAACCGTATTATTGAACAAGTTATAATACGTGCAAAAATTGGTTCTATTCATTTTTTAAAAATTAAAATTTCTAATGATCAATTATTCCTTATATTATTACTCTTTCGTTTTTTCCAGCACCACAGGCTGCTAAGGTTTCCTCTGTTCTTAATGATTAATAAAAAAAACTGTTGGAAAATTATCTACGACTTGAGCAAGATTCTTTATATTCCCCTACAAAAAATTAACTAAGAGTAAATAGGCGCTGCTTTCCAAGTTGTATAGTGAGCGTACATGTCGTTCAATATCTAGATCAGTAATAGTAAGAAGCACAGTGGCGAGCAACTGGGTCGAACGAAAAATATAATTACCTTCGGTCAGATATTAAATTATATGTTGAAAAGCGGTCAGTTTTCTGAACAGAGGTTCCAAAAAAGGCTGGGTTCCAGTACTTGGGATATTATTAATTTTTTAATAATTTTTTTTGTGAAACATAGACAATGTATGAAGTGAAATATTTTTCTTTTGTACAATTAAACCACAAAAAACCTTAAAATTGTTGCAATTAAACCAAATTCGTACAAGTTAAATACATAACAAAATAAAACAAAAGAAAACCAAATCAAGCACACATAATTGGCTAAAATCTAAAAAAAAATCTAAATAACAATATACAAACCAATTGCAATCAGTACACAAGTCAAGTACACATAATTGGCCACAATGGAAAAAAATCTAAACAACAATAAACAAACCAATTACAATTACAATGGCGGAAAAAATGGAAATACTTTTGAAAATACTTAAATCATGTTTTAGACCCCGAGAGAGTAGATCAATATGTATTTTTAGATGAACAGCAAAACAATAATTTGAGCAAAAAATCCACGTTAAAACAAACTGATGAACATATTGATAAATTGGCATTAAATGCTAAAAAAACTGGCCTTATCAGGAATTATGTGTGTACAAATATATATTCTTTCAACTGAAAGGACATCAAATCGTAAATGGAAAAATGTTTTTGGAAGTACATTTTTGTAAATCAAGAAAAAGATATTCAAAGCGGCTTAAAATAAATGGACATTGAATCCAAAATGAAAAATTACGCCAGCAAGCAAGTCCTTTGAAATAAAAATAAATTCCAATTGGTTCATGCATGACCGTCTTGTCATGTGAGAAACATGAAAAAAATACTTGCACTGATAAATGTCTCCTTTTTTTAAGTCGTTTAAACATAAGAAAAATTAGCGGGAGCCAGAAGAATCGTTAAGAAAATAAAACTGAAAAGAACTTTTGTTGCCATTTTTGGTCCTATGATTTTCAATGAACATTTTTTTCTTTGCAAGTGAAGTTTCAAGGCGAACACTTAATAATTTTCGGCGAAATATTGGCATTTCTTGAAAAAAATCGCAGCAAAGTCTGGCGTTTGTCTTGAAATGGAAAGATTTTTTTAAAACATTTAATATAAGGATTTTTTTTAACAAATGCCGGAATTAGAAATTTGTTGCTTTAAAAATCAGAGTATTTTTGGGATCGATATCCTGATATTGGCATTCTCACTCCTGAGTGACTTCGTTGGCTGTCATGAAACTTGTCAAAAAAATCGAAATAGTGTTTCTGTATGATCGGATCGGTCCCATGATTGCGAAGGCTGTTATTAGCTGAAAATCTAAACGAACGACAGATTTGCATTCCACTGATAAGATTTTTCAATTATGAATTTTTTGTTATATAAATAAATTAATCAATTATTAAACAGAATAGATTCTTAGTGGGAAGCAAATCAGTTATATTAAGTTAAAAAATCCAACGAACAATAATGTTCGATATCCTAGAACAGTGAGAAAGTAAATATTCCATTAATTTTTTTTTAACTAGTTAATGCATCCCGAAATAGCAAATACTAGACTCTTAGTCATACGTCGAAGAATCTTTATTTTTCTAACAAGACTTTGTACTTTAAAAATATTTCATATTATGACAAAAGTATTACATTCTCAAATATTAAAAATATTGGAGACATAAAAATTTTTTGCTTGTCTTTAACACGTGGAATATCCAATAATTTTAACGTCTGACGTGGCTTTGCATGATTTCAAGCCGTCGGGATGTCCAATTTTCAATCACTCACCTGCATAGATCTGACTAATGCGTTCTACTGTCCTGCAATGCCTCCTGGATCGATGAGCTGGTGTTTTTTTTTAATTTTTGCATCTTGTCTTCTTCTATGTGCAACTTAAATTTTTGGTCTGTATAACAAAGGCATCTTTATACAATTAAGTACTATAAATCTGATCAAATCAATTGCAACAGCTTTTTTTAAATAAAAGTACTTTAAGGCGACAGCAACTGGGCGATAAATGAGTACAATTTTTTTTAATAAAATTTTGATAAGAATTACAATTTACATTTAAAAACATTTCTTGCAAAATGAGAAAAACAAAAACAAATATTTAAAAACACTTTAACAGATCATTACAATTGAGATAATCTAAAAAAACTTGTTATTGAACTTTTTAAATTTCATTTACTTTTGTTGTTTTCTTAAAACAATTTTGTGTTTCTGTTGTTCTTAAACAAAATTTCCTTTATGAAAAAGAAATCAATTTTCTTTACAAAATCAAAAGAATGAGCTAAGAAAATCTCTACAAAGTACTTCGAGCAGTTAAAAAAAAATAAATAAAAGAAACCAAACAAGATTTACCAACAATCATAACAACTGCCAGAGTACACAGACAGACAGACAGAGAGACAAACAGACAGACAGACAGAAAATAAGAAATTGAAATAAAATTTATATGAAAAAATAAAATATATTTTATTATTTTATAATATTGTTTACTGAAAATGCTGACTTTTTTTTATATTGTTGTTGTTGTTGTTTGTGTTTTTATGTTGTACACTCTTGCCACTTGATAAAGATGACAGCAAAGCAAACACAGTGTCACACTGTAGTTGCACAACATATAAAGATGTACAGTGGTTGTTGCAAGCATTCATACTTTCGTTGCTGTAAGAGGCTGTGGCAGCCAGTAGATGGCGCATGTGTTTGGCTCGACTTCAATTAATGAATTTTTTTTTTAATAAAAAGTTTTTGATACTGATGATTAAAATAAAACTTCATTTGATTTTCCTAATAAAAATAATTTAAATGTATGACAAAACTTTTAATAAAAAATAATGATGAAAATCGATTTTAAAAACAAAATAATTTCAAACCGAAAAAAGTTGTAATGTGCTCATTGTTTCCGTTTTGTAAATGTTTTTAATAATTTAATACAGCTTTCAATAAGTTTTGATAAATTTATTATCAAATTTGCTTTATATTGTTTGTGTTTTATTTTATGGACTGCTTTCTTCAAGTTAATAACTTGAGATTGGCTATTCTCAAAATCGTTCGAAGCTCATGACACATTTTCAAAAGGATACTTTTAAAATCAATCGATTTCCATCACATACCTGAATTCGTAGCTTTGAATTCGAGTTAAATAAACTCATTAGTAGACCTTAAATCATATTTTTGAAAAGTTTCAAACTTTTTGTCTCTTACAAACACATTAAAAAAATAAGGAGAATTTTAAAATTTAGAAAAGTATAAATAAGCATAGTAGGATTGAAAACTTATTCAAAAATCATAACAAACAAATTACATTCAATATGAAGCTATTTTATTTTCTTTACAAACAAAACTTTTTAAAATTCCTTGAAAAAAGATATCGAGGCAATCTCGATTAATAAATTAAGGAAAAATAAACTTTTCATACTTAAACTAAACAATTTACAGAAGTTACTTATAAATATTGCGTATATTTAATGTTACCAAAATAAAAGCATAAAAATATTTATATTTAATAAATAAGATTTGAAAAATTTTTCTATTCGCATTTTGTTCAATTATTTTGTTTTGTTTTTAATTTGGAAACTCATTAAAAAACTGCTCTGCTAAAGATATGGTGATGAGTTTTGAGATTAGAAAAAAAACTGTTGAAATTTCAATAACTAATTAGAAAATAAAATTTAAACATTTTAATTTATAATATTTTTATTCAAATAAAATTTGAAAATTTGAAGAGGGCAGGAAACATTTAAGTGCCGCTTTGTTTTCATCAAAGTTTGCTTAATTTTGGTGGAAATTAATCTGTGATACGGCTTCCATTTTCTCCAACGGCAAAAATATTTAAGCGCAAGTGTTGAAAAAAGTAGTGACCTGGCTTATGGCTGGATTGAAGGATCTTATACTTTTATTTAATTAAAGCATTTTAATGTCAATATATTCATTTTCTACTTGATGCTTGTGAAAAATCGGAAATAAATTTAAGTTTTTAAATTTAAGTTATGAATTTTTTTGAATTATATAGTTTTTAATGCAAAGATATTTTAAACTCCTTGTACAAAAAAATAATAAAGTTCATGTAGCAAAAAGGCGAAAAGGAAAATATTAATTATTTAAGCCATAAAATAAAAATGGTTTTAAAACTCATAGGAATAAGTTTGACAAATATTTTTCCTACTTGTAAGAGCTTTCGAATTTATTTCAAAATTTTATCGTATTTGATTTCAGAGCCCATGAAGTCAATTCGGCTCTCCGTGCAGGAAACGTTTTATCTGTGTAGTTTCAATTGTTACACGCCATAGAATTCCATTTTAAATAAAGCACTTTAATTATAAAATTAAATAATTAAAAGTTTTTATATGCGTTAAAATTTCGCATATGAAAACTTGCGTTACCCAGTGTATATCTATCTACTTACATTAGGAAAAAACAATTTAACGCAAAGGAACTCTAAACAAAAATAAAGTTAAAAAGAAAGTATATAAAAAAACAAAGAACTTTTCCTTTATTTAAAACATTTGGGGAAAAAACCACCAACAGCATTATCATCATTATCATCATCAACACCATGTCTGCCAAGCGATTGCTAACACAGTCAGCTACCATCAAGAACTTGAGCTAGCGGGCGGCCAAAATAAACACACAAATCTATACTTTATTCAATCTACAGAAGGTTCCGAGAAGAAAGCAAAAAAAAACAAAAAAGCATCAAAAATCGTTTGAAGAAATAAGAAAAACATGTTGTTGTGAAAAAATTTAAATAAAAAACAAAAAAATATCGCAAATAAAATTCACTAAAGCGAAGCAGAAAAAAATAAACAAACAAAATGGTACGACACAACAAAAGGAAAACAATTGAGGAAATGAGCATTTGTAATGGTGGAAAAATTCTATTTTCACAATGAATTTTGTTTACGGAATTTACGCTCTTTTATATTTTGTTGTTTTCGGCATATTTTGCAAAAAAGAAAAGAAGGAGTGTATAAGACAGGGAAATACCAAACAACATTTGAAAAACTTATTATATAATCTTAAAGCCTTTTAAGTGCAATGTGAAAATTAAAATTAATAATTTGTATGCATGGGGTTGCACTTATGAGTAGAACCAGTTATCTCTGTTTGAAAAAAAACAGAGCAGAGTTTAATATTTAACTTTAGCTGTATGTTTTTTCTTTAAAACTTATATTTATGTACAATATCAAAATCAATTATCTCTTAATGTACATACAAACATATTTATATAACTAAACAATTTCATGTAAACTTTTAATTTTACTGAGTATAAGTAATATTAATTCATAATATCACTCATACGCCATATGGAAACATATAAAAATGAATTTAGCAGCAAATTGTAATACATTTTCCATCCCGCTTTCTTTCCAGGACCAAGATCAAGTTCGTATACCCGAAGAAACCGAACTAAATAATTCCAAATTAACTGTCAATAGTGCAAATGGCAGCAGCAATGTCATTGAAGAAAATCAAACTCAACAAGCGCCGCAAGGGAATGGCAAAAGTATATCAGATGAACAAACTGATAAAGATGGTGCCACATGATTTTTTGTTTTCTTGTTAAATGTTTATTGAAAAAAAATGAACAAACAAATTTTATATATAATAAATTAACAACGAAAAACTTTAAAATTCAAGCCCAACGAGAGTGATATTAAGCCGAAATTCATTATTAAAACAATTTGATTACACTGATAGTAAATTGAAAAACACAATTTTTATTGAGTCATGCAAAATTTAAAAAAAATTTACTTTCATACGGTTTTCCTTGTAACCAATCGACGAAATTCATCAACTTGTTAAATGCATAATAATTTATTTATTACCAAATGAAATGATAAAATTGTTAATATATAAAAAGGCCAACAGAAAAACAAAATATTGTTATAAATTATTCAATCAAAACTTAACAAAAAAAAAATAGCAATTATAAATAAATGTTTGTTGAAATTAAAAAAAATCATAATAAATAATATAAAATACTATTGTTTCACTTAATGGATTAATTGGCTTTAAATAAATAAAATCAGTTTAATGGTCACTTGCCAAGCAGCTGCGAATTTGCAATTCAAATAATTATGAAAAGTGAAGAATATTAAAATGCCGAGAATTTTTAATAAAAATTTATCTCTTCTAAAGCAGGCTATTGGTTGTTAATTAAAATTTTATTAACTAAGTTATTTTATTAGGAAAGGCTTTTTTGAAACTCGTATTAGCTTTCAAGGTGCTAATGTACAGGGGAGCGGAACAAGGTCTATGGTAGTGAGCCAGGCCAAGTTCAGGCCATTTACCCTGTTTTTTAGCTCTTCATAGCATTGCTTCCCTCTTTGTTCACAAGTTGAATGTTTGCCTAGAAATGAAATGCTCTTTTACCTAACAAAAACTTGGACCTCCTTTTCATCTCAATACTTTTAATTGCCGAAGTTGTTGGATAGCATCTCGGTCTGTACACACTCTCATTAAAGTTCATGTGTAAAGAGTTGAGTTGTGTTAGTCAGCACTGGCAAACCATATTAAGATTCAATTACGCTTCAGCTCTCGCACTGAGCGTCAATAATATCTACTTTTTAAAATGATCACAAGTGTACCATGGCCACGCTTGTAACGGCTTTTGTCCTTAACAGTATTTTAAGACTTCACTGTGTACTTTTGAGAGGTGGAATAAGATGATTGTCATATTATAGTGCACTCCTCTTTAATTGTATTTAACTTTTCTTTTTGTTTAATGACAACTTTCATTTTGTCTTGTTCACAGATAGTCACCATTAAATAAGAACAAAACGAGAAAGTTTATCTTAAAAATTTTACCAGGATGAGTGCTTTCTTTACAACAAAAAGTTTGAAACTTTTTCTGTTTTAACGAATTTTTTTTTTCGAGAGATAAAGTTTTTTTGTAACGTCAGAAAAGAGAATGTAAAAATATAATTTTAACAAATACACATCAGAAATGCTGCTTTTATGGAATTTTTTTTCGAATATTTTCCACTCTCCGCTGTTAATTGACAGATATTGAATCCAATACTGTCGCTAGCATTGGCGATGCATAAATTTATTTGCAATTGTCAGTCATGTTTTGCGTTTTGCATTTGCGTTAATATTTGTATGAAAATTACATTTCAATTAACATTGAATTAAATCTTGGTAAAATTATTTTTACCTACAAATGTTTATCAGATTGTTTTTAATTTTATTTATCTATTAAAATTATTATTATAATTTGACGTGCAGGTAAATGGTTTTGCAATTTGATATTGATGTAGATAAAGGAGTTTTATTCTTAATTTCATTGGTTTATTGAACTTGTTAAATTTGTTCTGCTCCAACTTTTCTAGCGAGTATAATAATTGCAGTAAAGGCCGAATTACAATTGAAACGACAAGTTACTAAATATGATCGATAAATTCTTAGCTAACATAATACTTAAATTTATTTCCGCAATCCTTGAGCCACATCTAAAGAGAGAGAGAGCGCGGGAGAGCAATCCCGTTTTAAGTCAAGTTAATCCTGTGTATACCAACTCAATCGCATCATAATGATCATTGATTCATCGGTTGATTGGCCATCATATTTATTAATAGTTTTCATTGATTTTAAGTTTGCATTTGATGAGCTCTAAATTGAGCTACGGCTTTGAGCTTCAAACGAGTACATGCAAAAATCATAAGGCCTAAGGAATAGTTACATAATGACTCTCATTGCAGTATACTCCTTGATGACAACAGGAGCAATGCCATTAAAGTTGAAACACTTGTACGCCAATGTTGTGTTTTATTGCCTCTTTTAACGAACATCTGTCAATCAGCAAAAGCATAACTTTGGTTATTTGCAAAAAAACTGGAAGACTTAAACTATCTTTTTTTTAAGATTAACATACAAAGTTAAAAAATGGAGAAATATTAAATTTTTTTGCTAGCAATTTTTTCAACTTCAAGTAACAATTGTGGTCAATAGCATATTTTTTTACCGAAAAAACATTAATTAATTAATTAATCGTTGTGAAATTTTTGTAAGAATTTACGATATTTTTTTATGGATCCTCATCTTTGAAAAATTAGTTACTACTTTATTGAATTTCTTTGCTGAAAAATAAATTTAGTTTTTTTTCTGTGTACTGTCCTTAACAATTTTTCATTTTTATTTAATTGGACGTATTCAACAAAAATGTCGGTATTTATTAATTTTTTTTTTAAATTTAAAAGAACATACGTTATTTTCATTATTTTATGATTTTGCTTTTACTTATTTACTTGCCTTAAGCAACTGATATAAAAAATTAATTGGTAGTAAAAAATTTGAGCAAATATAATTTTTCATCGAAGCAAATACCATACTGGGGAAAAATTTTAAATTACCAAACATAATTAACCTTTTAAAATAATGTTTTTCCTTAAACGTACTATTACGCAAATGCATGTTTTTTTTAAAAGAATTTATGACGACTAAAAATATCTTAAATATAAAAAATGTGAATAATAAATAAGCCTTTAATGTGAATGCCAAATTAAATAAATAAAATTTCGAAAGAAATTCTTTCCAAAGTATTTTGTAGAGTAATTTTGGTTAAATATTTATTTATTGTAATTAATGCAAGTTATTTAATCAGGCTTTTTAGTTCGTTGATTAAAATGAAGTAGAATAAAATTACCACCCGTTTTCTGGGTCTCCAAACCATTAATTAGTGTTAAAATTTCTATTTCACATTTAAGGCGGTGTCAGTTGTACACAAACATCAAATTTTTAAAGATAAAGAAAACGAAACTTTTTAAAATTTCATATTCACTAGTATCCTTTTCCTCGCTAGAGTTGTAACACATAGATTCTACACAACTCTTCATTACTGGAAAAGTTCATTAAATTTTTAAGCCGTGGACATTGAATCCGATTTACTTGTAACGTTGTGGAGGGGATGGTTTTAACGCAAGCAGCCTAAAGGCCTAAACATAACACAATATGAAATAAAATGAAGAATTCATAATCACTAAGAAACCATCATGATGCTTAAATTTCTCTAAATTAATTTTCCTCTGGTTGGAGACCATGTGATTGAACTGTATTAAAAATTTCTACCATAGTTTTTTTCCCATAACTTTTTAATTAAACATTGTTCGTTGTTTTGTAATTTAGTTTTAAACAATGTTTTCCAAAAAAAAAAATCAAAACTTTTTCTATTGATTTGTTAGCAGTGGAGTCGTATTGTGTTGGTAAATTTATTGAACAATGAAATTGCTTTAGGAATAGAAAAAAATATTTTATTGCACTGAAACTGGAAAACAAAATTTTATATATGAAAAATTCATGTGCACACACACTATGGCCCCTTATATCCAAAACATCGTAAGCAGAAAAACACTTACACATTTTTGCAGAGAGGTTTATAATTTTTATTCTCTATTTTGCTAACTAAAAAATAGAAAGGTTAATCAATAAGTTCTGGCAAAATCGTATAAGAATTTAAAACAAAGATGGTTTCTCAAAAATGGCAATCTCTGTGCAAAGTATTATAAGAATCGATTGAGTTTTAGTGGTTTAATATTTATTTCGTTTTGGGCATGACGCTTCCCACTTTTCAAACTATAATGTTGTATTTTCACAACAACTCCATGTGTGTTCAAATTTTCGAAGAATCCGATTAGTTTGACCGAATTGAAAAATTCAATATTTTGTATTTGTTCATGTGTGTTCCTTTACTGATCAGCCATTTATAAATAGATTTATGATTTTGTTTCTTTATTTGAAAGGACATAGCTCCAGATTGGTCCAATTGTAGAATGGGTATAGCGTTCATACAAAGGAAATGCATTTTCTTATTAAACTGCTTCTACTTATGAAACTTTGCATACACATAAAGTTGCCGTTGCATTAGTACATTATGGTGAAAAGGTGGGCAGTGGCACGCCCATGCGCGGTTGTTATTTTTTTGAAACCATTTGTCTTAAACGGATTCTTCAAAAACTTTGCATACACATTTAGTTATTCTGAAAACACAGCAATGTGGTACGAAAACTGCGAAGCTTCACGTCCAAACGAAATAAATATTCAAGCACTTCAACTTAAGCGATTTTTATGAACCCTTGTTTACTGATTAAGTTCTCAGCGCAATACAACATTGTGGTTGTAACGGTAGGCATTGCCACGCCCATATTGAATAAGTAGTCTTTCTACAAAACCGGATTTTTCTCATTTGACTGTTTCGTGGTCGGTAATTTTTGCAAAAAATTATTAAGGAAATGTTAATGCCTTTTGAGAAATAAAAAGTAAAATTGTAGTTGCTGACGGTACTCAATATTATCTGTGTGTAATTGCCGTGTAGTAGTTATTATTTTAATGTTGCTTAAGATAATTTAACACTAAGAGGTCGACATTAAAATAAAAATAACTTAAAACTGTAGCACGCTTGATTGTGTATATCAAACAATCAATATTTATTTATTGGTTTATTAAGAGCTAATTTTTGATTTTTTAAGTTTTAAAAAACTAAATACAATTGATAAAAAATTTAAAATTTTTTAGGACAAAGTATATTGTTTTTACAACAACAAATGTCAATTAAAATAACAATCAAATAAATTGCATAATGGTCGCGTTCATAAGACGTAACTGTTGCGCAACCGTTGAGCGTTTTTATTAGAAACGCAGAGTTGAGTAGTTGCGCTCCACACAACGGTTCAGTATTTGCTGCCATTTTTTCCATCATACATTTTTTCGCTACATATAGTCAAGATCACTTCAGATCTAACAGATAGTAGCGATTCTACAACAATAAAAAATTTGTTGTAAAAATATCTGACTAACTGTCAAAATTTGTACAAAACCGGGAGGCACTGTTGGCACAAAGCTGTGGTGTTTGGCAGTTTGATTGCAGCCATGTTGTCACGAGTATGTCATAAAACACAAATTTAATTTTACACAATAGACATGACAAGCTGTGGTATCGCTGCTACCTTGTTGATCTGCCTTGGTCAACATATTGTGTTTAGCCTCCACAGCTGGTCAAGAGAGTTATGCGATTTTATACTACAATGCAAGGTCGCTTTGTTAGATGGCGGCTGCAAATTAATTTGTTAAATTTTGCGTTAAAAATGAGATAAAGTAACGAAAGTAAAGAAATAAAATTAAAATATTAATTTCATTAAATATACATAGGTTTATTATGGTGCCTATTTATTTTAATTATATATTTAGTACAATACAAGATTAAAAACTTTTTTTTAACAAAGTGGCGGCTTAGCGTTGAAACATAAGTACGTACTAACGGCGCAAGTTTATCATTTCATTGCTGTGTTTTGTTGTGCATTTTTATGTTGCAAATATTAAATGTGTGGTGCAATCTTAAAAATAAAATTGGACAATTCCTGAGCGGCTGACTATAGAATTGGATATCGTATTTATAATATATAATATTTCTTTTGCAGCACTTTTATTTCTTTTCGATTGTTTACATTAATCAGCTGTTCATTTTTCAATCATTCATCAACCCGTTTCTAAGACGTAACTGTTGGGCTCAACATTTCTCAACAGTTTCACAACAGTTGAGCTCAACCGCTACGTTTTATGAATGCGCCCAATTTCTTTCGCTTTTCTCTTATTTGATTTTTACTTAAATTTTGCATATACACAGAAAGAGAAAGCCGTACTAAATTCAAGAATTTTCTACTTACTTTGAGTCCGAGTCGTACACGAAATTTTAAATACAAAAACCAATAAAATGTACTTTTATCAAGTTGAAAACGAGATTAATTTAGATAACCAATCCTTCAGTTTTTAAAAATGAATAAAAATTCTATAATCATGTGGAAAATCATGAATGAACTTAAAATTTTTTATATTAAATTCAGAATTTTCTTGAGTTCGTACTTAAATCAATCTCTCCGTACTTGATTTAAATAAATCTGGGATTACCGAACTTTTAACTCCGCTTGGAATTGATTTAAGTACGGATGGATTGATTTTCCTTTTTAGTGTACAATTTTTTTCCCAATTGTCTACAGAATTTGACAAACAATCCAGAGCGATTCGTTGCTAATCAGCTGATAAAGCGAGTGTAATTTGGCTAAGGATTAACAAATTAAAATATTGGTTAGCAAGACATTAACCACTGATGTGTCTTATAAATGTCAAGGTAAGATGAATATTAAAAATAAACGCAACTTCTTTTCCTCTTAAAGGACATTTCATTTATTTATTTTTGTTTTTAGTTAGACCCAGCAATATACACCTTCACCGAGCCAAACAAGTGGAAAATAAGGCAAACTCTAGCACTTTTATTTCTTATTAGTTAAGTGCACAAATAAATTAAATATATAAGGAAATTTAAATAACTCAGGTTTTGCATTTTTCTCCCAGTCGTTAGTTCATGTTAATAAATTTCGTGTTCAAGCATTATTTAACTGTTTTTAGTTTTCATTTCATGTTTTTAATTTTCCTCCTTTTTCTCTGGCAGTTGTTGTGTTCGCACCATCAAATACGTAATTGAACAATTTTATTAATCCGATACAACAGTAGAGACCAAACAATTTGCACATGCAAATATACACAATATATATTTGAGGGGTTTTTTTTATATGTACGAGTATGCAAATATAAGTCCTTGTTTTAAGGATGCTTGTTCGTTGGTTTTAGTACTTTTTTATGCATTTTACTACTTTTTCACTATTCGTTTTTTGCTTTTAGCATTTTCAATGCCTTTGTGTAGAGTACAAAAATAAAACTATATAGTGGCATTATTCTACATATCCGGCTGTATGGGAAGTGTAGTTATATCATTTATCCGGTTGTACGGAAGGTGTAGTAGCGAGCATGTAAATAAATATATTCGCGTTCTTGTTGAAGTGTTTTAAAGAGCGGTACTTATGGGATGGTTTATTGTTTTGAATTTGCATTAAAAATATGCGTTTTAGTTTATAAAACAATTATTAAAATTTTTGCATTGTTTTATTTTGTTTTAACGGGGGGAACATTATAAAATTTATTTGTTTGAGTTTTGGATTGTATTAAGCAAAACAAAAAGATGAAGGGTGTATTTAATTTTATTTTATTATATTTTTCAGCATGCACTAGTCTTAATATTCAATAATAATTATTGGATGCAATTTATATTAAAGATTTTAGAAACTGTATAAGGAGGCAAACAAGCAAAATGTTTAAAAAATGTGTTCTATAAGATAAGAGACTTCTTCAGAAAAAAATTAAATAAATAAATTTAGGTATTTACATACATCATGCGTACATAATATAAATTTTTTTATTTTTTAGTTACTTTCGTCAATGCTGGTTATTTGTATTAAATTAATAACTTAATTCATTTAAAATGAATGCATTTAATTTTATTATAATTAGTTGATATAACAATCCATGCAATATTATCCATTAATACAGATGCACTGAATATGCAATTTATTAAAAAAAAACAACATTATTTAATTAGTTGTGCAAAATAACAATATAAAATATTCAATTACAAATAAATATTTAAGAAGTATTCGCATCATATTTTTATATTTAAACCATTTGAACGGCAACATTAGCTACAACTTAAGGGTTTGGAATTTTTCCGACTTTTTCACGGGAGACGAAAATTTAAGAAATATATATGAAATATATGATATATGAAATTTTTAAATTAAAATACTTTATCAAGTTTTGTCTATCAAGCTTCAATATATTCATACTTTTAAAACTTGTTACGGACTTGCTTTTGAAATTCTCTTTCCATCGACTGTTTCAATTTACTGTCAAGAAAACATTTTTTGGTTTGTTTTTTTTTTACAAATATTCAAATATTTTTACTAATTCAAATCAAATAATCAAATATGTTTGTGAATAATATTAATAAGTGTAATCATGCTGTGTGATGTATAGAGCAACCAGTTGAAGCTGTTTTCTTGACGATGACATCTAGATTAATTAAGTTGTTTTAAAATTGCGTGCAGCCTACGTCACAGCTATCAATTTAAATAAATTTTGATAAGCAGTACGTGCAAAAAAAATTGAAAGAAAAACTTGAGCGTGTGGCTGCAGAGTTACAAAATTAAAATTATATTTTATTTAAAATAAATAATACACATTTAAAATTTTTTATATATATATGTACATATATAAAAAGAAATTTCGTTGATTTTTTAAGTTAACTAAATTCTATAGACTGGGCGACCATACATATTGTCATATAGTGGCAAATACATTGATCGTAACCCTGACATCCGAACTGCTGGAAAATGTATCAAATCAGGTGAAACTGTGGCTGATGAATTAATATTTCCTGAGGAAGCAGCTTAAAGAATCATGAATTTAGAATGTAAAAAGCAACTTGAGATAGAAAATGAAAGTTTGGGATACTCACAATTTTTACCTACTGAATATTTAAAATATCTACTAACTCCCGAATTCAAGAAAAGCCGATTTGTTGCGTTCGAAGAGAAATTCTCGGAGGATATGTTACTCAAAAACCCCGAATTAGGGAAGGCTTAAGCCTTGCAGACAAAACCGCAAGAGTTTACAAACGAAAATTTCATTTATGGGTTGAAAAAAACTTTCTACAGCGGGAAGTTACAAAAGGATATCGCAATAAACAGTTTTCGTTTTTGTTTTAGAAATTTAATTTATTTATAATTCTCAAAAACTGCTGAACTGTTCGGACGTGTTTAAGTAGCTCTCCGCAATAATTAATTGTTTAATTTCCTTTGATGGAAATATTTTTCATCGAAATATACCTACATATACATACATATATAAAAAACAATAAATTGATATAATATAATATATATCTACATGATTTAATAACTAAACAAAAATTATAAAAACCAAATGAAAAGTTACATATAAATGTACATTTTCTACAAGTACAACTTTTAAATCAACTACATATATAAAAACAAGTAAAAGAACTCTCTTTTGTAAACAAATAAATCAAAAGCTAATAATATCAACAAAAATTAAGATCCCTAAATACAACAACATTGCGTATACATAAAACCTGTTTTTAACTTTCAACTGTGTACATACATATATATATATATATATATATATATATACGTACATACATACACTTATTAAAAGTTAAACGATTATAATAAACATAATTTTTTATAAAACAATAACATCTAATAATTAAACAAAACTGATATAGCAATTAAACTAAAATAACAATTAAAATAGTGCCAATGTCAATGTATACTTCTAAACTGAGAAGTCAAAACACTAACAAAAAAATCAACAAACAACAGAAACAGAGAATGCAACAACAATCATCAAATATTATGGATAATTCTGCATCAGCTCCTGCGCCAAAACGTTTAAGAGAAGTTATTCAAACATCTTTTTTTGAAAATACACCGAATAATCGTTGTCGAACAAACTCGGAATCTCTTTATTTAAATAATTCAAGCTCTCCGCTCAAGCTCATACAAATTATGGATAAGCGCTTTGAAAAACTAACTGAACAACTGCAGACATCCATACAAACTATGTTTCGTGAATGTGAGAATCGTTTAATAAGTGAGATAGACAAAAGTTTTAACAGCATTAAAAATGAATTGCACAGTGTTACCGAGAGGGTTGAAAAACTGGAAACAGCCGCGGTTAACATTAAAAGTATGCAGGACGAAATAAATGCGTTAAAATCGAAAGTTAAACAGCAAGAAAATATAAATGTTGCATGTGAATTAAGACTTAATGAAATTCCTTACAAGCTCAATGAGAATTTACCACAAATACTTCGGTTCCTGCAATTAAAACAATTTATCGGCTACAAAATCAAAATAATAAACACGTTTCAGACTCCAGAGATGCGGTAATAATTGTAAAGTTCTGGTCACCTTATGACAAAAACTATTTTCTAAAATCATTTGCTAGCTGGCGTAAAGCTCATCCCCGGTTTTTCTTCACACTGAGGCATATCGGTGAAAACTCTGACAACAAATTTTATGTCAATGAAAATCTAACTACTACTAATTTTAAAATCTTACGCGCTGCTACTCGCCTTAAAAAGGATAATCGCGTTCATAGTGCTTTTACTAGACGTGGATTAGTGTATATTAAAATCACTGCAAATGAACAAGCAACACGTATTGATGAGTTGGAATATCTCGAAAATTTATTTCAAGTTCCCGGTGGATCTTCCTCTTATGCTAGTGACTTTCGTGATATTGGTGATTATAGGCAATCCTAACATAAGGATTAATTCATTGCTTGATTATCTTTTCTTCTGTCTTAAACTTTTTTTAATTTTTTTAAATTATTATTTCATATTTTTTAATTTTTATAAAATTTGGTCATTGTCAATTATGTTAGCTATAATACCTAAAAATGAGAATATAATATACTCCTCGTGCGTTACTTTTTCTTATCTTACAGTAAAGACTAATGAACAATGTAAATAATAATATGCTTCGTTCTAGAGACGGGATTGGGACAATGATAAAAATTCTGGCCGCTCAAAAGAGGGGTATTAGAATCTGTCACATCAATGCCCAGAGTTTGAGACCTAAGATTGAAGAGTTTAGATTAATTTTTGAGAATTCCGGCGTTGATTTGATATGTGTATCTGAGACATGGTTTAAACCAGAGTTCAGTGATTTATCTGTTTCTTTGCAAGGATACAATTTCAGGAGAGTTGACAGAAATGGTTATGGCGGTGTGGCAGTTTATGTAAAAAAAGGAATTGGAATCAAAGTTCTCAGTAAATCTACAGATAACGTTGTGGTTACTGGTACCGAAAGACCTGGAAATCTTATAGAATATTTACTTCTGGAAGTGAGTTATGATGGAAGGAAACTACTTTTAGGTTCTGTTTATAGACCTAATAATCATATTTGTATTGAAAGTTTTATGAACATATTAGCAACATACACAGTCTACTATGATGATGTCATTATCACAGGCGATTTCAATTCAAATATTTTGATAAACCCTTATCTAACTGACAGCATGCTTACACTTGGTCTTAATTCCCCGAACATAAGTAATGCTACACATTATACGAGTACCAGCAACACACTTCTTGACCTTTTCTTTATCACTGATATTTCGAAGGTGTTGCTTTATGACCAACTGTCGGCGTCTTGCTTTTCTCGACATGACCTAATTTTCATGACATATAATTTTAAGATACATGTGCCTGATGAATTCGTTAGATATCGGGACTTTAAAAATATTGACCATAGTAGGTTAGAAGCAGAATTCTGTAGTATTGATTGGAGTGTGCCTTATAATTTAATTTCAGTTGATGATCAGCTCTCTTTTCTACAATACAACCTAGATTATTTATACAATCTTGCGGTTCCCTTAAGAACAAAAATTTTAAATCGACATAATAGGCCTTGGTTTTCTCACGACATAAAACAAGCAATTAATCGCAGGGATTTTCTATATGCTCGGTGGAAACGTTTTAAAACCGCTGAATTGCATGAAGGATACCGAGTATCACGTAGAATAACAAACAGGCTGATTAAAAAAGCCAAATCTGACTATTATTGGAATTGGAAAAAGGTTATGATTTGATTGCTCCGAATAAAACACCATATGCAGTTAATCAAGGAACTCTAAAATGTCCTGATAAATATTTGTCATCACATTAACACTATTTGCCATCGGAGAGAATTGAAAGAAAGTAAATTATCTGTGACTAAATACTTATTTTATGTAGAGCTCTTGATATTTTTAGTTATTATGAATATTTCAAGCCTCACGCCGTATAATATATTATTAATAGGCAAACACGTTTTTTAGATCTCTTTTTAAGCGGGTTTTTACATAGATGTACACAATCTTAATTTTATTTAAATCAGTTCGATATTTAATAAGCAATAATCGTTTAAAGTTCCTACTAACACATTCATGTACCAGCTTTAACTTGAAAAATAAACAAAGTGTGCATGTGCGTTTGTCCAAATTGCTTTTGCATAGAAATGAGACAGCGTTTTAAGTTGTTTATTTAGATTGTATTTTGTTTTTGTATTTTATCGTATGAATTTATGTATGTAAATGATTAATATTAATTTCAATAATGCGGTCGATTGAGTTTACCGCTGGATACGCAAGTACTAATAATTGTAATACATGGTGTTCCAATAAGACGTTTCATTTTGAATATCCCACCATTTAATATTTGTCATGACTCAACCTTGACAGATGATGAGGAAAAACTACGCCATTAATAAAAGTAAAACGATATTCGTTTAAAATTATTTACAAAATGTTGAACATTGCACAGTAAGAGTTTCCAAAACTAAAGCATTTTTGTTTCGTCGTGAAACATCTTTTCCGCCAACAATTGTGTAGAACAGTTTAGAACAGTTCTTGAGACAAGTAGTGATTGGAATAATCAATTTAATGCTGAAAACAAATGGGAATATTGCTGTTATAAACCACATTGTTGAGGAACACGCAGGTTTGTTCATTTCTCGGCGATATTTGGAACTGGGAATTCTACAGACGATTTTATACATACTTTGCATACGATATTGTTGAGAGTGACGTTTGCTTTTAACAAGATGGATCTACATTCCACACAAGGAACGATACCATCGCTTTTTTGCGTGAAAAATTTCCTGACCGTGTGATTTCGCGATCACAATTGGTCAACGAGATTCTGTGACTTAACGCCTTTAGAATTTTTGCTTTGGAGCTACATGGATGCCAGCAGACCACGTGTTTGCTAAGAGCTCGTGAAGCTATCGAGGCCATACAGCCGCAAATGATAAAATTGGTGACGAAAAATTTCATGAAAAGAATATGGTACTGCAAGAGTGGCCTTGGTGGCCATTTGTCTGATATTGTTTTCCATTTTAATTGGCATGCTCTCCTTTATATAATTAAATAATATTATCAGAAGAGCCTACGATTTAAACGTAAAATTCAGAAGTAAGTAAAAGAAAAATAATATCGATTCTGTTCTGCCGTACAGATTTAAATTAATGAAAGTTAATTTTTTCATGGTTCATTTGGAGTATTGCGCGTCGTTCAATTCTTTTTGACAAAAATTTTTACGAGTTTTCGTTTAATAATAATCACTTTGTTTATTCAATTTGATTATTTTTCGAACACTCCCACGATCAGTCTTGTGTATTTCCATGTATCCGCCATAATGATGATAGGACTGTAGCGGCTCTCGAAAAACAACGTTGTTTCTGTTCTGCTGTGTGAGTTGAAATTAATTGATATTAATTTATCCTTTGCGCCCTTGGAATATTATTTCATATTTAATTCTTTCTACACAAATGTTACGAACTTTAGGCAAAATAATAATCACTTTGGATTAAAAACTACTAATAATCACTTTGGTTTAATAAATTTTATTTAAAGTGAGGAGATGGTATAGAGATTACTTAAAATTAAATAATTTTAAAACAGATTGAGTATTTTCATTAGCTAAAGCCCATACAAGAGTGAAATATTATATTATAAAACCAATCAATTGATGTATTTGGCCATATATGAGTGAAACGAATTGAAACAGTTTAGGTTTTCGATCAAACTTTGGAAATGGAGTTTTCTAGATACTTTATAATTTTTTTCTTTATTCTAGTTCCTTTAATACAACTTTTCTTTAAGCTTTATTGTTTATGGAGTCCATATACTTTTGGTCCTTCGAACCGTGAAGAATGTATTTGTATACAAAAGAAACTTTTTTATTTTAAAAACAGTTAGTAATAAATTAAATAATTTCATTTATATTATAATTTTTTCTAAGATTTTGTCTAATATGTCGTAATTGTGATTATGATAACCATCAGCCAAAAAAAAATGTTGCATGATTCAGCTTGATAACTTGTTTAGCTTTCGGATGAAAGTTTATTCACAACCCCGTCTCTGCTGTATATTAAAAAAATGCTACTTAAATAACAATTAGTACTCATATTAAGTATGTTTATAGTTTTAATTGTTAACTTTATAAACAAAAAAAATACTTATTTTATATTCAGCGTGTGAATGTAGTGCCATAAAACTTTTTTCGTAGTTATATTTTTATTTAAATAATGCAACATAAACAAAAAAACATAATTATAAAAGTTTTTAATATCGTTTCCGCTAATTATATTTAGATAGATTTAATACTTTTTTGTGGAAATAATTATTAGTTTTTAATTAATTATTTTTAAAAATTAATTCATAAAATGTACAATGAGAGTTTTATGAAGTATTAAATATTTATTAAAACTTTACTGTTTTCAGTTTTCATTTGATTGCAATTCATATGCTGTTCAGTGTATTAATTATGACAAATATGGCCAATATTAATTTGTTATGTTGATTGTTTTTTACTTTCTTTCAGCTTAAATATAAATAAATATTAATACGTGGCATAAATTTAAATTAAAATTAACGTAGACCTGATTTTTTTTGTAATTTATAGACATTAATTAATTTGATATTTAAACGATAAATATGGCGGACATTTATTTTGTAAACATTTTAACTTTAAAAGGTTTTTAACGTGGCGGCTCTTATAAGTCAGTGGAGGCCAGGAAAGTAGTCGTTTGTATACTCTTAGATTTTAGAAGTAGTATGAAAATAATTTGAATACTTTTACAAAGTAATTTAATAATAATATAATTTATTTATAAGAATTTCGGAAAAAAAAATTGAGCTTATAGATTATACTTTTGTGTGATCTAAACTTGGGTGACTAACTTTTTTCCCTTCGCGTAACTGAAACACCTGAATTTTTCCCCTTAAAATATATTATTTGTAGTTTGCACTATACAAGGACTAAAGTTAAACAATGTAATTAAATTAATTTTTGAATCTCAAGGACAAGACTTTTACGTAAGTGCTCCCTTGTCAAAAAGTGTTTTCTGGAAATATGCTACTACTAATATGGTTAATAAACATAAATATCGTTGGCTTAATATTGTAACGACATATTTCGATTTTTTTCAAAACCACGATTTCAGGCTTTTCTGATGTATTTGGAAGCGCAGTGCTGGAAAAGATTAAAAACGTGGTTTCGAAAAAAAATCTATATTAAGCCAACTATATGTACATTGTACTACATACATAAAGAATTTAAAAATACATGTTTATATGCACATACAGAAGTATATAGAATGAAATCTCCCACAGGTGGACAGCGGATTTGACCGTTAACG
This sequence comes from Gymnocheta viridis, assembly GCA_956483585.1. Taxonomy (NCBI): domain Eukaryota; kingdom Metazoa; phylum Arthropoda; class Insecta; order Diptera; family Tachinidae; genus Gymnocheta; species Gymnocheta viridis. Next base: position 43,915,306 of record OY101440.1, on the reverse strand, counting down.
GGAGGTGTACGTCGACGGGGGAGTTAATTTCAAAATGTGTGTTGGTTTGTACTAAGTATTAAAGGAAGTTTTATCTGAAACTGCATAACATTTTCCGAAATAATGTCAGCTCCGTTTCCTTATATGCATTTAAACGCAATATTATGTGGCTTACGCCATTTCTCTAGCCATCCATTTGACGCAGAAAACCCATGATGCCCTCACGATTGGTCCTGAGATTGGTAACTTCTTGCTTCTAGCAATTGCAAATCAATCAATCAGCACATCTTGTCAACTTCTGAACCTTTTGTAGACAGGCGACTCTTTTTGCAATTAATGTTACATCTGATTTATCTATTAGAATTGTGCAAGCATTCTTGGTTTTTCTAATATTAAATCTTAAAAATATAAACAATTAAGAAGTTTGTTTTCAAAATCTATTTTGCTTGTTACCTTGTTGCAATTTCATGCACTGAATGTTTTTCCTGTTCTTGGACATTTATTATTTTTATTATTTTCCTTTAATGTTGTAGAATTTCGCCCCGTCATATTAAAATAAAATTCTTCAATAAATTGGTGTAACAAGTTTTTTACTCAATCAAAACTTGCTCTAAATGAACAGGCTTAAAATCATCAAAAAAACAACCACTGTCTTAGATGCAAATAATCGTAGTATGCCAATTTTATATGCATAAATGTATTATAATCATTTTGTTTTTGTTATTTTTTTAATTTTTGTCCATCTACTGGAGGTATTATACAGAAAAAAGCTGTCCGCGTCCGGCCACGTGATTGTCCGTCTAACAGAGAGAAATTTGTTCTAAAAACACTTTGAGGGACTTAGAATATTGTCCGTTTAATAGAAGTGACCGCCTATGAAAGGTGTCCGTTAGTAGAGTTTTCACTGTATATATTTGTATAAACTAATAAAAAATATTATAAAAGGCGAATTTCAAATGCAAATGTTTAAAATTTATAAATGAGTGTATTTTACATAATTGCGACATCATTTCCATTTAACGAGAAAATATTAATTTTAATTTTCATAAATATCAAATAAAAGTCATTGTACCGAAAAAATTAAAAATATTTTCTTTATTTTTTTGTTTATTAAGTGATAATGATTATTCCACAGATTACAGGATAAAATTGCCATTTAAATTCCCATTAGATTAATCAGAAAATCGATAGTCGGGGAAATATGGTTTAAAGATAATTGCTCCAGTGGGCTGTATTAACAAACACTTGGATTAAAAGCAAAAAAGTAAAAATGCAATATGGAAATAATGTCTCTGTTATCTCTAAATTAAATATGACAGTTGGTGTCTTGAATTGAAAAGAAAAACACAAAACAAATAGATAAATAAAACAGGTTGACTAAACTTTTGTTTAATTAAGTTTCGATTACAGTAGTTTTGATTTAGCTGCCATATTTTTAAGAGCACTTTTGACTTAACTGCACAAAATTAATCTTTCCAGTCACTATTCTTTAAAATCCCATACAAATTCCTTTTTGAGGAGCACTTTTTGTACCTGCACATTTAAGATAAATGGCTGAAATTTTTGGCATTTTAAAATTTTTTTCATACAAAAAACCAACGTTAGCTGCATTTTGGCTTAACTGCCCAAAAAATACATATTTTCTGTAATTATTCTTCCTAAACCTTGTTTAAATGCATTTTGTATACCTCCATATTCCCATACTTTTTGGCAGTATTAAAATATTTTAATATAAAATTCATTAAAAAAATATGTTGGCCACTTTTATAATTAAAGAATTTCGCATACAAGTCACACAAATAGCAAGATGTCATCATTAAAATTCATATATTTTGTTTGAATGTACATACAAACATACATTTAAGATAACAGCATTTTTGACTTATCTGCACAAAAAATCGTGCAAAGTTGATTGTGCAGCTAAATCAAAATTAATGTATACAATGATTAAGGTGCTGCGGTCCTTAAGAATATTATTTGAGTACTGCATTTATATTATGTGCTAAATGCTGGTAGTTCCGCACTTTTGGTTGAATATTGTGTGAGAAATTTCGCATTTACTTTTGCACGAAACATAATCATTTATATTGACTCAATATTATAAATGAGAAAATTTGTATGTTTGAGAGTTTGGAAGTTTGTTCTACTATCACGTTAAAACTGCTTAATGGATTTAAATTGAATTCGGTAAACGCATAGAGCTGAGTCGCTTTTTTTAAGTAGGACCGCGAGTGGGGTAAGTGACAATTTCTGCCTCTCTGAAACTAACTGAACAATTATGATGAAATTTTAAAAGTCGATATATCTGAACGAATTTACGGTAAAAATCTTATATTTAATAATTTATATTTTTTTGTATAGCTAAGACCTGTATTTACAGTCTTTAGTTAACTAATGAACTTGGTTTAACTAAAGAATTTTCATTTAAATATCACTAGTTAAACCCCCATTATTGGTTAACTAAAGACTGTGAATTTAGGCCCCATAGACTTATGAGGGATTCTGGCAGAACTTGCATTGAAACAAAAAATAGAAAAGAATAGATGTAAAGTAGCTTTTATGTATAATTTTTATTAATAATTAAAACATTTTTTTTAAGAGTTAAATAAAAATTATAAAATATTAAAATATTCAAAATAATAAAACATCATAAAATTGCTTTTACGTTTTCCAAATGATAATTGTGCTGGTTTATTTAGTATTGTTCACTTTATCTTAACTGCACTGTAAATATATAATTCTAGAAAATTTTTAAATGAAATTTCACTACGTTTATCAAACATTTTTCGTAACAAAGCATTGCAATGCACTGAATTTTGCAATGTTTTATGAACAAAAATGGGCCTTAAGTTACCCACATATTTGCAATAATATTGCGCAATCAATTTTGTACAATAAAATTGCCTGTGTGCATATTATATTAGTAAATTGCACAATATATATATAATACAATCAAAAGTCTATTGATTTGTATACCGAAAACAGAAATGCTTTGTAATGCGTTGGCAACATTGTGCAATTAAAAAATAAAGTTTTTTATAAAATATTCCAATTAAAACAAAATGATATATTATTTGTCAAATGATGATAAAAATTTAATAAAAATTGATAGTAAAATGTCTACAAAAGGAAAGCTAACAGAACACTTGTGGGTTTGTTTACTTGTACATTTATTGTAAGAATAATGGCGGCATTGATTTTTTTTATTATGGTGCAATTTATTGGAAAGCGTGGAGCAAGACGATTATAATAATAACGATTAAGTACTCAATAACATTGTGCTGTCTATGGGCTTCTTTAGTCTGTCTGAGCATATCTTGAAGTGCTGGACGGCGGGTGAAGGTTTCGAGTGAATAGTGGCCATTCTTCCAAAGAAGCTGAATAACAGCTCTCGCGTCATCGCAATTATTTCTTAAGTGCGGTCAGGCTTGCGTGTGTTGTTTGGTCTTCGAGAGTTTTTCGTCTCGCTCGCACTAGTTGACTGATTTGCCACGGTTAACCGTACAGTCTTGCGGTTCTTTTGTGGAATTTCGTTGACAACAACGTTGCTACTTCCTATGTGAAGGCATAGGTCGTGTATAGTCAGTCACAAAAACAGTTTTAAACTACTGTTAATAACATCATGAACATATGGTCTAGTTACCGGCGCCATTTTTTTGCAACCATATTCTGCAAATTTACTTTGTAGAATATGTACTAATAAATAAATAAATAAATATATAAAATATATTAATATGAACTAAACATATTGATACTATTAAATATTGATATGTTGGCAGTGATTTTATTATGGCCGCTTAATAGTTATTTTATTGTATAAATATCTGGAAAAATAGTTCGTATAGGAAACGGCTTAGCGGTTCAGCATTAATTGAATGTATATTTCAAATGATGTTGACTTTTTTATTTACTACTTTCCAATGTTGTTTTCCCAAAAATTTGCCTGTAGACAATTTTTGTTGCTGACATTTTTTCGAATCCTATAAAATACACATTTGAAAGTGAGTGGAACACTCATATTTTATATGAAAAGGTTTCCTAATTCAGCAAAACAAATTTTTTAATATGAAACACCCAAATGACCTCTGTCATCATGCACGAAAAAGTTAATGTTCATGAACATATTTATTTTTATTTTGTTTATTACATATCCTTTGATGACCCTTTTGTTTTACTAAAATATTGAAGTCAATAAAAGTTCCTTAAAATACTTACGTTTTAATAATCTATTAAGCATAAATTTAGCTTAATGTCCCATAAACGCAGGCATAAAAACTTTAGCAACCCAAAAGCATAAAAATTTCAATAAACATAAATACTTGCCCAAGGACTAAGAAAATAAAACAAAGTAAACAAAAATTTTAAGTTTGTTATTTTCTTATTTTTGCAAATAATGTATAATCCAATTTTTATTATTGATTATTTACTTTTTTAAGCGTTTATAAATCCTTAAGAAATAAGGCTATTTATACTATTTTTTTCTTCTTATATTTCCTTTTGTGTGTGTGTCCTGGGTATCCTGTGTGTCCGTCATGTGTATGTCTAAGATTGTTTTGTTCGTCTGCTATTACTGCTCATATACTCAACTTCTTTTATTTGTTTTTATAATAATTTAGTATTGTTTTTGTTGTAATTTTTTTAAACTTATATTAAAATCCTTGCTCTTAATACTATAAATATTTCTTACAAAAAAGTTTCATTATCTTTTTTTAAAAATTTGCTTTTATTTGTGTCAATTTTGTTTTTATTAAATTTTTATTTCAATTGTAAATTCAATAAATTATTTTGTGTTTATTTTATAAGTTTAGTTTTATCAACATTATTGAATAATTTGTTTTCATAAATTTTATTTATTTATAATTTCTTTGTTGTGGGCTAAAATTCTAGAACAAATTTGATTTTGTCTCTTTTTATTTGATAAAGTTTTAATTTAAGGGAAATATGCAGATGAGAGCTTTTGTAATAAAAAGAGAGAAATTTAGAAATATTTTTTATGTGAATATTAAAAAAGAATTCTTTCATATATTATGTGCTTAACAAATATGTAATTTCGAATCAAACAACGACCATTAAAGACTTCGAAGGTGTTAAATTTAGAGTTGAGTCACTGAATGTATTTGATTTCGCCTTAAAAATATGAACTGAGGTTTTGAGAATTTTTAGCTTTTGCGTACAAATTCATTGCATATTGTTTTGATGCAAAAGTTATGGATAATGTTGTTATCCTTTTTTTCGAGGTACACTTACATATGTATGTACATGTGTATGCATATAATCAATTTGAAATAGAACAGATATAAATGGTACGAATTTGGATTTATTTGAATGAAAGTTCTATGCTTTTTGAATTCGAATATAGATTTCCAGCGTACGGTAGTGAAGTGAAATTCTCGATCACTTGTCGCAACCCGTATGTCAGTGATAACGTGACAAATGTTGTCTTCGAAGATGCCAAATGTCTGTGGCCTATCTGTATACTTGAAAAACTGTACATATGACCACAAAAATTGTTCAGTAAAGTTGAATTGCACGTTCTTTTAGGCCAATTCATGGGTCCAATATGCTCAATTATTCACTCCCCGAACGCTTCTTTCAATAAATCAATTTCCCAAGCCAAAAATTTTTCCGAAAAATCTTCCATAAAGTCGATGGACACAGCAGGATGAAGAGTGTCTTATTCCATACTACGCACTTTAGCAACACCTTACGTCGTCTAAGGATGTTTTTATTTCTCTATTGACTAAACGAGATAAGAAAAACTGATGGGCGATTACGCCAATCATAAAACGAACGAAAAGTGCGATGTTTTCTTCGAACTCATCCATATTTTTCGTAAAAAAATCTGCACAATTTGCAAGCGGTAATCACGTGCCAGTCTATTCATGATGAAATGCCATACAAAACTTAACACAAAACAAGACAAAGTACTACAAAAAAAATCCAATGTAATAAAGTATTTTGATAGATTTGTGAAGATCCGAAGAAAGAACCGTTCAGATTTATAAATAATATTTTCAATGAATATTTTTTATGGAACATATATTTGTAATAGAAACAAGTTTCTTTAAAACACCGCTACGTTTTTTACGATTCTTAAAGGAGCAGAAATTATGGGTTGATTTATGGCATCCAAAATAACTCATTTAATCATTCGTAACAATCAACATTTTGTCTTGACATAGCAGAACATTTCCTCAATCTCTTCAAAAATCGAAAAGTTGCTTGAATATTTTTTTCAAATTTAATCTAAACTTTGGAAAGACTTTTGACTTTCAGAATTAACTTGTTGAAGTCGGATTTAAGACTTTGGAGAGCCTTAGTGTCTGTTGTTTCCTCTTTAGCACTATAGTATTCATGAAAAATTTATTTTGTTATGTTTTCTTTTATAAATGAGAATTTTTAAAGTTATTTCCCAGCAAAGCCAAACATATTTTTAGATCAGTATTAATTTAAAACCAAGAATCATTGTATTTTATTACTTATTTAAACTTTCATTACAATTAACTTAATAAGCAATAATTACAAACATACAGAGTAGCAATAGCATTTTAAATTATATAACAAATAAACTTCAAAGACAAATAAAAAAATTATTTCCTCTTAAATACAATTTTTTAATAAGAGCTTTTTGTAAATTTAACTAACCAATTATTTCTATTCATACCAAATGAGCTACCTTTATTTGTTTTAACCAAAGCATTAACAAGATTTTTTCTACAACTACCACCAACAACACCCTTTAAGTCAGCTGCAGTGGCATCCTTTCGTTGCCATTTAAAAAATGTTAAAGGTGTTGCTTTTGTTTTTCTTATTGTTGCAGCTTTTGTCGTTTTTGCTGATGTTAAATTTCACTGTATCAGCGGTGAGTGTTGAGAATTTTCACTGAAATCTACTGTATAATACATATCGTTTTCCAAGTTCATGGCCAAATGACGCTGAAAGGGTCGTTCGTTTAATTGGCCAACGTGAGCATGTTGCTGGGTACCCGATGACGCTTTTGCAGTTGTCAAATGTCCAGTGCTATTTCTTTGTGAAGCTGTTGCCGTTGTCGCATGCAATGCGGATGTTGATGACGATGATGATGACGTTGTTGCACGCATTGCATTTCCGATGCCCAAACCTTTGCCACTCAACCAATGTCTGCTAATTTTTGACGTTGCCTGTTTTGTGCGCAAACGAAAGCCGAGTATGGGCAAGAAACCATATGTACGTGTTGAGAATTTTCGATACGTTTGATTTACTTTACAGTGGCAAATGATGAGCTGAAATCGTTCATAGAAAAAAGGATAAAAGGAAATATTGGCAAAAATCAAACAGAAGTCAAATAGACAGTGAGAAAAATAAAAATGCCATTTAAACTATAAGTTGATTATTTTTTTGTTGGCTCATTCGAAATTGGGCAATCAAATTTAAAGTTCAAGTAGAGAAAATGCCAGCGAAATAAATAAAAGGAATTTTATTTGATAATGTTTGATAGATGTTCTTTAGCTAATACGGCAAGAATATCCATCAACCATCATCCAACTTTCCAAGTGGCCAAAATAAAAACAAAAAAATAGGGAATTTCGTTTAATTATTTAGTATGAAATCTTCGGCTCTTGTTAGAATATTCTAAGAAGAAAAGATGCTTCATACAAATCAATTTCTCTTTAAAAACTAAAGTTTAATTAAAAACTAATTTTGAAAATACACTCAATTAAAAAAATTCTATAAATTCTTTAAAGGAAATTTTACTTATAAACATTGTTATACCACAAAAACATTTAAACAGAAATAACACTTCTCTCCCTCCCGCTCTTTCTCTAACACAACGCAAGCAATAAATCCTTTTCAAAGTACTGCCCAACCCCCGTTTTTTTTTGATTTAGCTTTCATTAGCAAAGTTTTTAAGGAAAACTTAAAAAAAAAAACTAAAATTAACATTTCTTCTGTTGCTGTTTTGAAAGTGTAACCAAACTAAATTTAATGGCCAAAAACCACAATTTATTATTCATACGAAATGCAAACATTGTAATTTATTGGCGTCAAGAAAAATGTCACAAAATAAAAGTGGCAACAAATGAAAACAGCAATTAAAATCAAAAACTTTTGCAGGGGGTATTTTTAATTAAAATTACAGAGAAAAAAATAAAACTAGAAAATATGCAAAGCATTCAAATTTGTAGCTCTCGACTCTAATGATATTGTTTTATTTGGAAAACAAATATAAAGCTTGTGAAAACAGTGTAATAATGCAACCAAAAGAGAGAACTGCTTAACGTTTTCTTTTTTGTTTTTATTTCGTCACAAAAGTTGGGGTTGATTAATAAGAAAATTATTTTCGCAGAAATTTTATTTGAAAATTTTTTTATTTATATTTAACTGAAAATTGTATAGCCCCTGCAGATCTTTTTTTCTAAAGCTTTCTGGTTAATTTTATTTCCGTTAGAAGAACTTGTTTTGCTTAGATTATAAATTAAGTGGTTTTTGGTTAAAAAAAAACAGAAGAACAATTTTTTAATTTACGAAGCTAACAATTATTTTTGCACTTGCCCTTCTGCTTATATAATGATTACTTTATATTTTAACACATTTGAGGCTCCGTGCTTTCCAAAATGATAAAAAAGTCAATTAAAAATTTGAATGAAATACAGTAAAGTCTTGCTAATGACGGGGTATATACATATACAAGGTGGCGCAAACGTTCTCACACGATATTCTTTAGCTGTAATTTTTTTTTAAAGAATGAACACTTTCGTTCTGCTTTTGGGTTACGTCTATTTGATGTTTTAAATATCTATATTTTTTTTCATTAAGTCATAAATTATGTTAGAGAAGTGGATGCCACCAGATTTGGGGATCACACATAGAGATATTCCGTTCCAGTTTAGTAAGAACTTGTGGCGATAGGTTCTGGCTTTCTTGTCAGACATTGTCTTTGACATGGACTCGTTTTAAAAATCAAACCAAAAGAAGTCTTGAACGGGTAACTAAAGTTGAATTCTTAGTGTAATAAAATTTAGGTACATAATTAAACAAAAGCGTCCTTTCACTACCTCCCACTGTCATTCAATAGAAATTAAAAATTGCTTTACAAGCTTCACCCTTGAGCTTAAGGATGGCTTGAGCGTAGCTTACACGAATTTGGCAGTCAACACGTAACATTTTGTGCACTATTTACACATTGTGGCAGAGCATCTTTAAGACTTCCACTAAAATTCTATATAAGGACCGCCATTTGATGTCCAATTGTGTCGCATGTCGTCTATATTTCAGGTTTCTGAGCATCATCAGCCACAGCTTCAATATTCTCAGCAGGATGGATGCTCCAGTATTTCGTGTTATCCCGCACTCTTCAAGGCAGGCGGCTAAACGTAGTAAAATTTGTCCAGTTGATGCATGAGGACCCAGAAATTTATACCATTGAGAACCGACTACCAGGTGATGTTACTACTCTAACTACAACAACACGACGTATTCAAGACAAAATCAAATCGACATAAAAAATTTAAGTAGAAAGAAACTTTGTGGTTTGATATTTATGTAGACCAAACGAAACGATTAAAAAAGAATCAGATGGCTTAGAAACGCCACCAGTTTGTCAAGTCACCTTGATTTGCGCCAAGAGCACCGACAAATTAAAGCCTAAAAATGTGAAACAATTAGTCCTCGTTCTTGAGGAGTATAGAAATTCACATCATGTTGACGTTTATTTTATATTCGCTTTCTTCACAAATGTCAAAGCAGACTTTACATTTATCACCGTTTGCAAAAAGTTCTTGTTGAGGGGATAAAGACTTTTTTGCCACCTTGTGAAAGTATTACAAGTCGAAGTAGTTTTTGCCTTGGCTGATTAAAGCTCCAGCGGTGTTCACCCGGTAGTAACACTAAAGAAGTGGGTATGGTCGTGGGCGGTATAGGAACAAAAATTGATAGACGGGCCTCATTTTGTAAGCGATCAAAATTTGTATGGAAAAATAATTTGTTTTTTATGTTTCACACAAGTTTTGGAACGCTTAGAAACATTTAATTTTACAGAATGAGCTCATAAGTGCCTTGAGTAAGTAGCTGTGTTGTGGTTTTTTGGGAATTACTTGAATTAAACAAAATGTTTCCCACCCGTCTTGAACACATAAATAGCAACATGGATAACACATGTACTTTTAAAAGCTTTTAATAAAGTATAAGAAAAAAAATCAAACAAACAAACAAACAATAAACTTAATTACATAAAATATTTATATAGAAATTCTTTTAAATACAAAGAGAAATATTTAATATACTTTAATGTTCTAACAACTCCCACTGAGTGCATTCTGGGGTCTTAAATTTTTTATTCATACTTACATAGAGAGCAACGAAAAAGATGACTAGTGCCAGCACAATGGCCGCCGTGTATGCATTGTGCAATTCGATAGGACTTTTCAAAACAACAGATGAACCAAAACTTTTATCATTAAAATTCCGAGCGCTTGTATCATCTACTATAAATTCACTGGAACTAACAACAGTTTCCACAACAAATTCATCTGGCATATTTTGTAGTTGCATTTTGTTTTTACCACAATGTTGGTAGAGTGTGATGGCATTGGACACAATACAGCACAGTGTGTGACCGAGAGAAAGTGGAAAGATGGGGGAGAGAAAAACAAAATAGATTAGAAATACATAAATACAATAAGAATAACAACAAATATTAAATTAATATGGCAAACAATTGCAACAATAGCAACAACGGCAGAAACAGCATGTTTATAGAATAGAATACCTAACAAATCTATGTTACGTGTGTAGTGGTATGAAACGCACAAACACACACACACTCATACTTTGTTATTAATGCAAACACCCAGCAACAAAACCACTAAGCGTGAAAAAACGAAACGAAAGTAAATAATGTTATGTGAGCTTAATAAATATGTGTGGTGCATACCGTTTTTTTTTATTTAACTCTTTTTTCATTTGTTAGATACTCATACATAGATACCACACTCATACATGTGTGTAAATATCCTTATATATTTGTATGTATTGCGGTTCTCGGCTACATGTACAACAAATAGGTAGAACAATTAACTTTTATAATAACACGAATACATATAAAGTTAAGTATGGATGTGCTAATATATATTCATGTTAATGGTTACACTGTGCTACAAATTTTGACTATGGAAAAGTATTCTTTACCCAAAATTGTTTATTTTTCTTAAGTTTTCATATGCCGAATTCGAATTGGTAGCTCGAGTTGAAATCATGAATTTACAAATTTCTATGGATGTGCGATTAAATCGATTAATCAAACATTTTGATTAATCAATATTCAATTCATTGATTAGCAAAATGATCTGGTTAATCAAAATGGTTATTTCTAAAATATTCTAAATATTGACTAAACAAATTTAAGTAATATTATTAAAAAAATATAAATATTTTAAAGAAAATGAATATTTAAAATAAAGCAAAAAAACAAAAAATTTGGAAAATACAGCAACTAAAATTATTCAATTATTCAAAACAAAATTTCTCAAAATTCTGATTAATCAATTTATCATGATTTTAAATAATTCAAATCAGGAAAAAATCATTATTCCTCGTTTTGAAAATTTAAATAAACTAATGTTGTTTTCTATTCTAGGAAAAATTTAATATTTCTTTTACATATTATCAATAAAAATTAAATTCAAAAGTTTTTTGAAATAAAAATTTTGCCTTGCGATAGATGATACAATAATTTCTTATAATCTCACTATATAAAAAAAAATCATTATATTGTAAATTTTCAATAAAAAGGTTAAAAAATTTGGCAGGTTTTTCTAGAAAAGAAAACACCATAAGAGCTTACAATTTTTTTTATAAATATTGATTAAAAACAAAAGCATTCGTCAATTCCATGTTTTTTTTGTAGCAAAAATAAACTGTTTAATTATTTTTGCCTTGTCTGCAGGAAACAGGTCTTGGCGGGAATCGAAACTGCGGTAATCAGACTAATAGGCGCGTGGTACCATCCCCTAGTCTATAGAGGCTTTGTCAAAATTTTTTGGTGTAATGAATAGGGAGACATAAATTAGTTAAAATTATTTCGCATACTCTTCGTTAATAAAATTATTATTATTATTAATAAAATTAAACATTCATTTTGCCTGAAATAAGAACCGAATTGAAATTGAAATGGATTCTTCACAAATTAACAATTGTTGAATGCATTCAGTGTCAAAAAAAATCAATTCATTTAAAATTTGATTGAACTCATCGAGTATTTGAAGAGTATAAATTACAACGCGTTTATTCATTAATTTATAAACTTGGTACTCATTTTATTGGTTTTTTCATTTTCATCTTATTTGCAATTTATTCGTAACTTACGCATATACGCAAGTGCATACTTTAAATTAAAAAGTTTAAATTTTTGCCAAAATGCATCTGTATTCCATTGGAACTGCCCAACTACTCCATACACATGCAATTATATGGATTTAAAAATACTAAATCGTTTATATGTTGTGGCATGTCAAAATAACTTTTTATTTGTTGATGTTGCTGTTGTTGTTACTGTTATTGCCATCCATTTTGTACAAAATATTACAGAACACATAGAAAAATATATAAATTTTTATTGTGGTATTTGCATATCTTTGATATTTATGGAATTTAATAACAATTACTCACCTTCACACATTGTACCCGTGTAACCAGGACGGCATGCACAATAGAATGAGTCACCACTAGACCAGCAGGTGCCACCATGTGTACAGGGATTTACATTGCAATGCTGCAAAAACAAACAAAAAATTTATTTAAATCATCAGACATGAAAAGAGTGAAATTTTAAAAAATTTTAAATAATTGTTTTTTTTTTTCGACAAACAAAAAGTTTTTTGAAAATTCTTAAGCAATCCAACTGAGTCGGATGTTGTCCAAATCAAGGCGTGTGTGGCTCTGTCAATTGATTAGTGTGGCTGCTGTCGAGTTGTTTGAAGAAATATTAAAAGATTTTGATTTTTCAAGTTGGCTAGAAAGTCTTTGAATTCGATTGTGCTGTGTGTGTTTGAGTCTCTTGATCAGCTATCAAAATTTATGTTTGTAGTTTTTTTGCAAAGAAAAAGTTAAGTATTTGTTTAATTTCATTGAATTTCAAATTAAAAAATATAAAAATGACGTTGGTGGCAATCATGTATGCTTGTAGAGAAATTTTCCAAAGTTTTCGTCGTGTTACTTTTTTCATCATGACTGCATTCTGCATTAACCATTATTGCAATAGTTATTTTTTCGGCCATTGCAATAGAAGGTTTTAGTTTTTAAATTTGTGATTGTAAAAAACATACATATAAATTTGACAATTGAATGAAAATCTTTCAATTCAGTTTTATAGAATTTTAATTTAACTCTGTGTTTTTTATATTTAGAACATATAATAAGGTCGAATAAAAATACACTAAAGTAATAACTATTTTACGATTTTCAACAACTTTTGTTTGTTGAGGATTTGCATTTCATTGGTGCCAATACCAAATCATCAGTAAAACCTTAAGTTTTTGAAAATCAGTGAAAAAATATATTGAGGCAATCTCGATTAATAAATTTGAAAAATGTTATATTTTAAGAATATTTTTTTTATAATATGAATCTATTAATCTGACTCGAGTTTAAACACTTAAACACTCCCTGCATCATGTTTTCCTAGATAATTCGCTTAACCTTTATGTCAACGACAACATACCTGGGTATGTTTTTAGTTTTGAAAACGCTGTAGCTCTAAACTGGACAACCGGATCGACTTGAAATTTCTTGATATCCTAGTCAAAACTGTTTTACGCAATAGTTCCAAGTTTGGTTAGGATTAGATCATCCGTTCGGAAGATAAAGCCCATTTACAAAGTTGCACCCTTAAGTCAACAGAATACATACCTGGGTATGTATAGTAAAACGCATGCAAATATGATAATATAATATAAAAGTATAGTTTATTTTGAGCTAAGTTTTGTAATTATTTTTTTATTATTATTATATAATGTCAGTTTTAATTTTTTTGCTTAAAATTATTGAAATTCAAATACATCTATCGCATTGAGGTAAGTCTTTGGAATGCTCTGCGCACACTGGTTTGTTGCATAATGTGCATGCTTTACGAGTAGGGCGTCGTTTCGAGCAGATGTAGCAATTCCCCTTTACTTTTAGCCGGCCCGTACTATCACGTTCCTCCGATGCATGTGCCTCAGCATCCACAACTCCGATGGGCCCACCTTTCATGGCTTCCATGGCGTTGCGCGTTGAAAAAACTCTGGATATTCTGCTGTCATTCGCCCTTCTTTCCATTTCTGGCTTGCACAATTGCTCGCTAAGCTGATGGAGAAACATCCTACGGCGGTTTGTAGATGTCTTCAGGTGAGTGTTGTTGTCAATGTATATTACGTATGCAGCAAACGCAGCAACGTCCACAATATTATAAAAGAAAGCCAGAGGCCATCTATTTGTGCGCCGCTTCGTACTAAATTCGGACAAGCACTTGTCCATGTTATCAACGCCACCTTTGGTTTTGTTGTAGTCCAATATAAGCAATGGCTTCTTCTTAGGACCGGTCGTTTCTGTTGTATAATGAGTAGTGGACAACATTACAACTGCCTTGTTTTTCTTGGGAACGTACGAGCACATCGTAACGTGATTACAGAACCCAAACATTGATGATTCAGCCTCACGTCGTTTCGGGTTGGCAAATGCTGCGGGCACGAATGTACGCCTTTTGTTGCAAGTACCCAATATAGATAAATTGTTGTCTAACATCAAAGTTTTTGCCAAGTTGTAGCTAGTGAAAAAGTTGTCACATACAATATTTCTTCCACTTCCAGCAAAAAGGTTGACACATAAATCCTTTACTACTCTTTCGCCAACGTTTCTTTCACGTTCACCAGACGGTGCCATTCCTGTATAGATTTGTCCCTGCATTGAAAAATTATATTCAATTTAGTTACTTAGATTTTCTACAATTTTCAACAATATTCATTGTACCTGCAATGGATAGGAAGAAATGGAGTCGCACACCCACCACACTTTTATTCCATATTTGGCAGGTTTTGATGGTATGTATTGCGTGAAGCCAGTTCCACCACGATAAGCATACAATTGTTCATCTACGGTGACGTTGGCTCCAGCCACGTAATATCTACGAAGACAGCTGTTAAGCATCAAAAAAACGTCCGATATTGCTGCTGCTTTGTCAGTTTGTTTTCGTTGCTGGCGTGTGTTTCCATTATCAAAACGTATGAAGCGGCTTATTTCCCAAAATCGTCGTACACTCATTGCGGCACGATATAGTGGATGTGAAGTAGTTTTCCACAAATCTTTCGTATGCACGTAACCAGAATGTGTAACGCCACTTAGCAAAAGTAGGCCCAAATATGCATCAAATTCATTTTTTGTTATGGGAATCCATGATCTCGGTTCTCTTGTTGGATGTTTTGCGTTGTCAATATCATAAAATTGCCTTGCCTTTCGATTTGATTCACGAATAATTATGTCGCATATTTCGTTTGACATTATCAATTGGAACGTTTCTGCAATGGTCAAACCCTGCGTTGCCCGTACTGGTCCAGATTCTGCACTTCTTAGAATGTTGTGCGTACGGAATCTTACAGGTTGTGGTTGTATCGAGGACCAAACATTACCATCTCTGGCAGTAAAAACTTCGCCAGTTTCAATTGGTGCATCTTCAAGATCTTCATCAGAATCACTGTCGCCCTCTGGGTCATATTCTGGTAACATGTGTTCTTCAACGTCTGAGTCATCTCCACCAATATCACCTAAAGCCTCGTCACCAACTATTGAATCGTGGTCACTTGTTTCTTCTTGGCTCTCTTCAAGCGCTTGCCGAATATATGCTTGTTGTTCTTCGTACGAAAGTGCGCTTAGTTGTCGAGGAGTAAGCCATTCACCATCAGCCATTTCACTTTTAATATTTTTTTATTTCCACAAAATAAACAGAAACGTCTTTTCACTTCGAATCACAAATGTAAACTAAATTTTCTGACGATACTACAAAGAATGAAATTTCCGCAACAATAAATGTTTCTACCTGCCTATATTATATATTTATTATATACGTATGTCATCTACCTATACAACCACTTTTTTCCACAAACAATGACTGTGAGGATGAAATTGGTTATCATAAAATTTTTTAGCCTTTTGTCCATTTCTAACAAACTAAAAAAATAATTCGGAAATTCCAACAAACCAGGTAGATACGGAATTAGCATTTTTATGCTAACGACGTACCATTCCCCATACAAAACGTATGTACATACCCAGGTATGCTGCTGTGGACGTGCGTAAAGCATTTCTGCTGTTGACATAAAGGTTAAATAGTTGATATTTCTAACATCTAGCTGCCATCGCCAGAAAGGGGATAACCACTGATAATCGGTTAGAGACTCTTAAAACAGTACTAAGCCATATGCTTTTCCTTTCCCTTGCTTTCTTAACACTAGTGATTTAAAAAATAGTCTTTAATTAAACCAATTTATTTCGAAAAATTGCGCACAAATATTTTTGTTTATATTTACATAAATTTTTGAGAAGTGTTTTAGATTAATTTTAAAATTTGTTTTGAAGTATTTTTAATTAAAATTATATTAATAAGAAACAAAATTTCTTTTTAGAAATGTGGATGACTTCTTTTGGTTTAAGGCAGGCCAAAGCAGTGCTGCAGCCTGAACCTCAACAGAAATAATTAACGGCTTTTTATTGGTTTTCTTTCTGGGGGCAAACCACGGCATTCGATATCGAACGAAATTTCCATACAAATTCAAAAAATTTTGTATGGGATTTCGTTTGATATCGAATGTGTAACTTTCCTCTTGGTCACTTTGAACTGAGCTATCCTCTGTAATAAAGTAACCAAGTTTGTTCACCCTTGTATCGTTTATGCTCAGAGGATGACGAGACAACGTGTGCCACGTTGTTTTTATTCTGAGTTTCTGTTTTCGGATGACATTAGGCTGCAAATTTACTTTCTTCTGTTACTTTCAATAAAAACCCCAATTACCTTAATTTGTACATGTAGTGTCATTCGCTTGGAAATATAAATTCAATATTTGAAAAGAATTTTCTACATAAATTCTGGAAGTTGGATGAATAGTTTTATCCAGCGAATTCCGAAAAAATAGCTGAATACTTCGAGTTATAGCATTCATATATATGTATTTTCGTTCGAGTTATGTTGAACTTCGTGTTATAGAAGTTCGAGTTACGGCAGGAGAATTGTAAGTTATTTACTTTCTACTGCCCATCGAACGAGTTTGAAGTAGAGATAGAAATTCGAGTTATGAAAGTTAGAGTTTATTAAAAATTATTTCTAGGGTTCGGGGCCCCATGCGAGCAGTTATGCCAGTTTAGTGCGTGTAATTCGAGATTTGTAACTTTCAATTGATTTGACAACTTTTATATTTTTCGTTTATATTTTTTAAGATTGTATTCCTTAAAGTTTCATTTTGAATTATTAAAGAAATTTATTATTGTTTTCCTAAATTCTCTGAAAAACAAGCCGTTGTCTGTATAAATTAATGTGATAAATGTTGTGGCATTATTATTGATATAAATTGTTTACAAATTTTGCTATAAATGTTTTGTTTTTCAAAAAGACCAGAACTATTGTTTTTTTTTTTCAAATAAAACCAATTTGTATATTGTTATTAAAAATATTTGTTTATATATTATTTTGTTTCCCACAAATATTTTAATGAATTTTAAATTTTGGTCATAAATTTTATATGAGCACACATTTTTTAATTAGTAATTTTAGACTTTGTTGAATTAGTATTTTCATGCAAATTCTCCCATTATAATTAATTCAATTTCAAAACATGTTTATAAACTGTGTAATCTGTAAATTAAATAATTTCTTTTATTGTTATTTAACATGCTTTTTTTTCGTCCTCTTTTATTTAGCTGATTTCTTTAATACACAAGTGAACTTAATCAATCCTTTGTTTGTTAACACAAAATGCTCTTACTATTTAAACTTTATTCTTTACATGACTTAGCACAAATATTAGTTTTTATTAATGCAGTTCAAACTTAAGAAATACATTTTTTTTTCTTATTCACAACTACTTCTTTTCATTTTCTTTTAGTAAATATTTAGTTACTTTTTGTGGATTTTGGTTTGCTAGTTAAGTTTTTTGCTTGTTGTCTTTTATTTATGTACGTTCTTACCGTTCTTTGCATTTCATTGCAATCTGGTCCATTGCGTCCCCCGAGGCATTCACAGCTGTAGTCATTACCATGATCAATGCAACGTCGTCCTTCAGGACATGGTTTATTAGCGCAAAAATCCACCTTGAATGCGAAAAATATGTAAAAGAGAAATTGCAAACAAGAAAATTAAAACCAGAAGTAACTTGAGAAAAGAAAAATATGTATGTAAAACAGAAAACAAAAATTGTTGTTTTTTTGGCGAGCAGCAAGTAAACTGTTTAACTCAGGGGATTTAATAAATTATTTAAGACGCTTAAGGTGAGTGTATGAATAGTTTTTCCTCGCCCGAATAAACTAATTTTGAGACATTTAAAATTAACAAAAGAATAAGATAGCAAATATAAAAAAGAAAACGAGTAAGTCATTAAATACTAATAATTCAGTTAACTTTTGCAAAGGCAAACACTTTTTTATTCAGCCGATGGAATTGGTTTTTCTTTTTTTTATTTTGAAGGGACTTCATTTCTGAATAAATTATCAATATAGATAAAAGTACATTTAAATACACACATACATACGTAGTATATCTCTAGAAAAAAAATTACCTTTATTTGACAACGATTGCCCGTATATCCTTTGCTGCAATGACACTCATAGCTGCCAATATGATCGATGCATTCTCCGCTATTCTGACAAGGATTCGATTCACATTCATTATATTCAAAATTACAAAGTTCACCCGCAAAACCTGAAAAGTATACGAATATAAAAGAGTATAAAAATAATTGCAATGCAGCTAAAGTGTCAGAAAAAAAGTAGATAACACTGAAATGCCCAACAGCAACAATAACAAAAAGCAGAACAAAACTGAAGCCAGGTCTTTATACAGAAAAACCAATATAAAAATGATACGAATAACATTTTGCTTTGGGTGCGTGTGTCAAATTCATACGTGGAATATGAGTAAAATTCATTTATGTTTCAGGTGGGCCGTAACAGGAGTGATACATTCTCTTTATGGGTTGTTGATTTTATAAACTCAAACCTGAAAAACCTATAACTAATTTTCCTATAATGCCAAACACTTATCATACAACACTCGTATAAACAGCAAATATGTAGGCAGCACAACACTGAAACAATATGATGAATAAAGTACAAAATAAAAATATTTTCAAAAAAACAAATGCACAGTGAAATGTGAAACGAATAGTAATTTTATTATAGCAGCGATTGCTGCATATAATATACCCCACACTAAAGCATTTAGTTCAGAGTTGTCCAGCTCAGAAGGATTTTATTAATCGTAGACAAGCACTGAAAGCAGTGCTGCGTCCCTCAGTGCTTTCGTTATAATTATTCAAATATGAATTGAAAATAATAATATAATTTATAGAAACCCACTGCTGTAAATAAAGTTCTTGATTCTTTTGCAGTCAATGCAAAGTTTTATTACTTATAATCGGCATATTCTGTTAATCGAAAGAGTTAAAAATATTAGTCTTTGAAAACATTTTTAATAAAATAGCTGATTTTTCGGTAAAATTTTTATTTTGCTATCATTTTTAATATTTAAAATATTCCATTCGCAATAAAACTGAAATGTGTGATTTAAAATAAAATGTCAATTTGACATTAATTTGTATTATGAAGTCGCTCGATTTGAAATTACTTTAAATAAAAATAAAACAAAAAATACTGTTTGAATTACTTCAATAATTCATTAAATATTCCATGCAGACTTTAAAAACATTTAAGTTTCATTACAGCAACAATAAAGTTGATGTGACTTCTTATTCCCATCCACAACTGTATGCTGCATACTTTCAAAATAATATATGACTCCGTTGCAAGTCACTGTTGTTGGATTTATTTATTTGTATCTGAATTTGTATTTGTATTTGAACAAATCGAAATGATTTTTAATGAGATTTATGCAGATGATATGCTGACATGCCACAAGAATGATTGATGAACAACACACCATGCAAAATGAAGATTAAATTTATAGAGTTTTTCTCTCCATGTGAGTTTATTTGTTTACCGTTTGTTTACTAGTGAACGGTAAAGAGTAATTTCGTTGCGGTTTTACTTGTTTGTGTTATGGTAAATAGTATTAAAGATTCGCAGTAATGTCCGGGAGCGGATACAAGTTGAATAGGGATACTAAAAAATTTATATTTCTAACTAGCTGTCACATACTCTGACCAATACCAAGGCTGAACTTGGATCCGCGCCAGAAAGTGCCAACAAAATATTTATTTCTTTATAGAACTATTGTTTTTATTTATAAGAGAATTTATCAAATATTTTTTAAGACCAGTGCTCAAAGGATGAGCTCTAAATATGCAGAGCATTGATTTGGAATTAGAAAAATTTTGTGTGAAAAAGAGGATAAAAGGAAAAGTGTTATTTGTGGACATCCGTTTTGAATTTGTTCGTTTTGAAAATGACAGAAAAGACTTCACATACGAGCTAGTCGCAAATACAAACGGATTCTCTCGGTAATTTGTATGGCCAACCACTGCCTAACCGACCAGGAATGGATGATCTCTTTACAAAAAGCTCAAGTTACGCAGGTTCCTGTTTTGATTAGAACATATTCCGTTGTATTAACGATAAAACATCAAAACGTACCCCACATTGCGTCGAAGCTCCAGCGAACCAATAGTGTTTGCTAACTTTCTTTTCTTCTTTAAAAAATTTATTTTTTTTGCCTGATAATCAAGAGCTTCTGCTTCCTTAATATTTGTACCAGCCATAATTACCGATGGAGCAACATGTTCTGTTATAAATCTGTGCTTAAGCATGCAAGACTGGGCTTAATGAGCGTTAAAATCTACTTTTTAATATTAAAAGTTGACATAGAAAAACTTGAACTCATTTGATGAGAACCCATCTATAAAAACTAGTACAATGTGTCTAAGATTTCTGTGGGTGCCTACTAACATGGTCCTACTCCACAGTGCTCTTAACACCGGTTGAATACAAAGCGTCCACCAGCGCCCCCATGTGCAACAGGATGCTACACATGAGTACCAATTCGAAGACACGTATTTGGACAGGACTTCCTTCCCTCTATCTAAAACTCCTACCGATTTTTGTGTCTCGGCACCCGGTTGCACACTGATCCTGCGCTCTACCCGCGATTTGGGTTCAAGCCATAGCCACCACGATGCTCTCCGAGGCGCCGCAACCATTGTCAGGCAAGAACCGAAGTTCTGGGAGCTTCTGACACCAGTGGTATCAGAAATTAAGCCTCCGGTCAGACCTCGTGATGAAGCTACTACCAGTTGAGCCCCAAATTGCTCGGGACTGGTGAGCCACAACAACTTGTACAGTTTGATCATTGGGAAAGATCGATATACATCGATAAATGTTATCACCGGACCAGAAGTCATAAATTTTGAATAAAGTACATCCTGCCACACTCCTTCAAACGCCTTGGAAATATCTAAAGCCACCACATTACTTTCACCAAAATGGTGAACGGAAGTGCCGAAAAAACTGAACTTCAGCGAAAAAACTGAACTAAGTTCCTGCAGAACGAGCTCTGCGGAAACCACTTTGGCGGTCGGTACCTGAATTTTTGGACTCTAAATAACTCACGAGCAACGAGAAAGTTACCATACTTTCTATTATTTTGGAAAGTGCAGAGCAAAATGTAATCGAGCTGCAGTTTTCAGGACTACAATCCTCTACATCGGAATTCTTTCAACAAATTGGATGCGTTGGCGTCGGAGAGGTCTGTTTTATATTGGCATAGTTTAATTTATTCTTTAAATCACGTACATTGGTTAAGTGCTGTCCGGCAAGCGCGAATTACTTGCAAGTAATCAACATATAACGTAGACTTTATCGACCGGGTCAGTGTATTTATTATTCTTTATTCTTTCAACGAATGATCAGAAAGCACGTATTATCATAAAGAGCAGCAAGATCTTTAGTGCAAAGTCACTTTGCCTTTGCACTATGGCTCCCGAACATCTCACAGCTTTTCGCAGCGTGGTTGTTATTGAGCCAAATACTAAATTAATTTTTATACGTCTGATTAGCTTCATACTTCGTTCTAAACTTTGTCAAGAGCTTTTATACTCAGCTAAATTACATTTAGTGCCACTTACGACACAGTATCGTTTTTTTTTGTGCAGGAAATAAAGTTTTTTTTATTAAACTGACGGAAAAATTGCTAGAAGCAAGGCGTATTAAACAGGTGAAATTATTAGTACAACAATTACAACAATACAAGAACAACAGGCATGTTTTACATAGGTTCTGGCAAAAACTTCTACAGAAAACAAATACAGAAAAATATAAAGGCACCCTTTTTGACACTCCATGCAGAAAGCATGAGGAAGACAAAGAAGTCAGGTGCCGTAATGCTGGGAGGGCCTTTTTGTAATCATATTTTATACGCATTTAATTGAAACAACTTTTCCCTCAGCCAATAGTTGTTTTATTTGTATTTTTTTATCATTCAATTTTCCATGCATTCATTTATATTTGCAACATTTTGATTTCGTTCAACATACTTTTCCCCAAACTTTTTCTATAAGATATAACAAATATATTCCTTCTTTTTTTTATTTTTTTTTTTTTGATGCGCACTTTTGTGTTAAATTTTTAAGTTTTTTTAAACATTGTTTGCTGCATGCCAGCAAGAATTGCGTCATCTTGAAGTAGATTTTTCCAGTGAAATGATTTTATTCAATACATACATATATTGATTTTGTTTCCTTTTTTACATTTATTACCATTTCATTTTACATTCTGACATTTACCGTCATAAAAATTTACGAAAAAAATTATATTGTATGTAAATTTTTTTCTCCCCCTTTAATTGTCGTTTTTTTTTTTGGCTCAAAAGAGAAAAATTATTCATGTTACGCCAATGAAGTGATGTTTAAGTGACTGGAAATTAACATTTCGAATATCGATTAAATGTGAAATGAAAACAGAAAATTATCCGAAAACAATGTTTTTTCTTTCCCTTGACAGAGATCGATTAATGTTTTTATATAAAAGTATATGGATATTAAAAAAACGATATAAATAATTCAATTGAGAAATAAAAGTAAAGAAATGCTTTTGTAAATAAGTGTTATTAAATCATATTTTTTACTTTGAATCCTTTAGATCTTTTCAATATTTAAGATCTCAATATATTTTAATATTTTGGTATCACATATTTTTTACAAACTTTTAAATTTATTTTTTTCGAATACTGAACACCATAAACTTATCGTTTTTAAATGTTGACCTTCACAAATCAATTTATTTTAAAATTTTAACAACTTATACACATTTTTACATTTGTAGTGTTTATTGAACCAAAAAATCTAATTATCTTGTAACCATTACAAAAAGAATTTAAACACTTTTTGTTTGTTAATTTTTTTTGTCAATATACTGCAGCATGTTGTCCTCAAATTACTGAAACAAATAGAAAAATAAAACCACAATTGTAAAATACAAAAATAAAATTTGTAATATTAAAAAAAAACATTTAAACCAAAACCACTTTGAAATGGTTGAGCAAAGTGTGTACAAATAGAAACAGTAAGCTTAGACCAGATTTAATTAGAAATACAAAATTACAAAAAAAAACAAACACTGAAGCAAACGATGATAAATATCTTAAGTAAAATCTTAAGTTAATAATTATTTTTCTTTTATACGAGAGCTGTGTTAGAAGTATGTAATAAAGTATTTGAAAAAATGATAACGCCGAGCATTGTAAAGCTTAAACTAAAATCTCTTTTTACGGGAGGCATTATAGCATGACATTGATATGTTTACATGCAGTAATTTCATTAAAAGGGTCTAACATTAAATTAAAGCTAAGCTGAGCTAAATTTTGTTTTAAGGAATCTGTTTCATCGTCAACTACGATAATATAATTTGTGTTAGATTTCAGTAAATGCTAATCAAACTATTTGATTAATAAATATACTCATTATAAATAAATTGATTCATTAGGGGTGTAAGTTTTGGTTATTCAAATGTGAACAATTTTATTCAAAAAAGAAAACAAAAATATTTTAAAGAAAATTATGAATGAAAATTAATGAAATAAAAACAATTAAAAGAAAGAAGCAAAAAGAAATATAGTAAAAATCTATCATCAAAAAATTTAATAATTTAATTCTTCGATGTGAGATTGTTAAAAATTTAGATTAATCAATTAATCGTGATTTTGAATAATACAAATCAGAATTAATTGATTAATTATGGGTGTGATTACTACAATTTTTTTATTAATCAAAATTATAATTGATTGATTAATCGCACATTTCCAGCAAGAGATGAAAGTGTAATAGAACGATTTTTAAGTTTTCATGAAACGTTTAACTGTTTTAATTAAGTATTTAACTAATGAGTTTATATATTCATTAATTATTTGATTGAATACATAAAATCAATTAATACATAATAATATTAATCATTAAATGAATAAAATTTTATAAAAATATATAAAATTAAAATATGATAATTAAATCGTTAATGGTAATCAGCATTAAGTTTTATTAGAAATTTTTTATATAAGAATTTTTTATTTTTAGTAAAGTAAATTAGTTTACGTGCTGCATTTCGCTGGTGTTCATGCAAGGTTATTAGCAGACTTATAATTAAATTTTTAAAAACTCTAAAATTTAATGGATGCTATAATGCAGTAAACAAAAATATCAAAATAATAAAAAATAACTTTTAAGCATAATTTTTTTTAACTTTCGTTGACAACTGGCATATTTGAGTAGCACACACACATACACACCCAGAATCACATGAATTAAGGAAACATTTTGTTTCTACGCTTGTGTGGCTATTAATATAATTTTTATTATTTCATTTAATAAGCAATCAAAACTTTAATCAATTAAGTTAAATATATGATTAAAAAAAATTTAATTAAAGAGTTAAAAAAAATTTAATGCATTTTTCTATGATGTTTCTCAGAGACAGCCCACATACAAAGTATTTTAAGACTAGAGAACTTCTATATGCGGAGGAGCGGGTAAATAGATACACAAGCCGTGGTACTACAAATTAAACGGTTCAACACAAAAGAAGTGACAAGATTTTAAAGACTGATTCTGGTAGAGGGGAAAAACAACAAATATTAGTATAACGAAAATTTGAATGCTTATGCCTGAATAATATTTTAAGGGGGGCTAAAGATCGCTCCTTTTTTGCACTTGATCATAGTGAACCGCCAGATGATATCTTGTGAACCTTACATTTGGTCCACAGAAAAGATGACTACAAGACACTAAAGACGTTTTCTTTCCTAAAACATATGTAACATTTCTTTGATTTTCTATAAAAAGAAAATGCTATTCAAAGTTTGCTTAAGAGAATAGTTTTGCATTGAAAGTTATGATTTAATAATTTCTAATAAACTTGCTATTACCAAAAGTCATTATATTGTAAATTTTCAATAAAAGTATAAAATATGTTGCTTTTTTTACAAAAGAAAACGCCATAAAGGACAATTTTTTTGGAAACACTTTAATCCTTGCATTCGCTGTTGTAGGGGTCCTTTTTGTCCCTTTCTTAAAAAAGAACAGATTTTCTTAAACTACAAAAAGCGGGCTAAGATCTCCATCAAAAATATTTGATCGAAAAATGCGAATAACCATATTAAGCTCCGAATTCAAGTTGAATGCCAGGAAAAGGTCAAAACATAAAATGTCTGATTATTAACCCTTAAATACATTTTTAGGTTTTGATTTATTTCTGGGATTTGAGTTGTAGTTGGAGTTTTTGTGTTTTCAAAAACTAATGGTGAAATTAACTAATCAATATTTTTCCAGAACATTATAGCCCGTTGTATCGCTGTTCAAGGGTACTTTTCGGTTCTTTTCTGAAATAGGGGTAAATCAGACATGAAAAATGAAGAGATCCAAATTTTAAATGTCGCACAAAAATATTTGTGCTCAAGTTCTTCTATAAGTACCTAAAAATAATCAAGCTGATCATTTAAAAATTATATTTTGTTGCACAGTGTTGTTAACAACCAAACAATGTTTGTGTTTTGTTGGTCTTTCATCATACTGTTGAGTACTATGATAAATGATGATGGTTCTAAGATGATTTATTTTAATACGAAAGACAAACCATTTTAACACAAGCAAAAACAAAATTATAAATTTACTGCCACCGAACAATAAATTGCAACTAAACTGCTGCAATAATGATACATTTGTCTTATGAAGCAAAATCCTATGGATAGAAGTGAGCGGGTAAGAATGACATGACAATTGTTAAAACAACGGACTGGGTAATAATTGTGACAAAATGTTTTTTTTTGCTTTTGCTCAGGCTAAAACTACTTACCCGGTTGACAGAAACAACGAAAGCCATCCTCCTGGTCGACGCATATACCATGAATACACGGTGATGATTCGCACTCATTGAGACTGTGTTGACACAGAGGACCTGTGTAGCCGGGCGTACATTCACATCTACAAGTAAATGATTGAAATTTGTGATTAAATTAATGTAGTAATTTATGAATTAGTTTAGTCTCGTTGCGTTAACAATTTATGCTCTTTTGATGTAAAGGATGAAAGTTTAGAAATTAATAGTACCATGCACTCACCTAAAATGTGTTGAGTTTCCCACACAACTACCACCATTCATACATTCAGCGGGATTGCATGGATCTAACTCATATTGACAATTTTTCCCCGTGTAGCCTGCAGAGTAAGAAATAGTTAATAAATCAATAATTTTTATTATTTTAATTGCACAGACTTGATGTTGTTTAAGTGCAAATTAAATTAAATTGCTTGTATGTTGTTGATTTTATTTGTTAGTTGTTTTCCCTTTTAAGCGCGAGTTCTATTTAATTATTCGTAAAAGGTTTTTGAAATAAAAAAAAGATGGTAATTGCATTATGCCAGTAATGTTGCGTTAGCGATCTAATAGGAGTAAAATATTAAAGGAGTGCAGCCCTTAAAGCCTGGGACATCGGAATAGTCTATGTGACTTCTTGTCGTGAAGGATATCTTAGAGCCATTTAAAATCAGTAACTGCTAAGCTTATTTAATCTACGGGCTTTTCATTTGTCTTCCGAAATGAATGACAATTATATAATTTAAATTGAATTACATTTAATTATTATCTGCAACCTGTCTAAATTTTATGTAGAGTATTTCAATGTATGTATAGTTTTTATTGAAACCACGCTAACTCATTACACCAGAGGATAAACAAAAATCCTTATCCAAAATTACCCTCCTCATTGTGCCATAAGAGCTTAATAATTTATTTTATTTTCTTTTTTGATTGCCCCCACCGCTTTTACCTCAACTCTTTACTCAATTTTTGTCATCTGTTTTATTTTTTTTTATTTGTTATTTTTTATCAATGAACCTTCATTCCGCTTTTGTTGTTTCTATAAATTTTGCGGTTTCATACAATATTTATTTTTCCATTTTAATAATTTCTTTTGTGAAACCACAAAAGGATATAAAAATCAGGATATTTAAGCGTTGCGGGCGTTTGTTTTTTTTTCTCTCTCCCTCCTTCTATTAATTTGTTTTGTAGCTTTAATCTTTGCAAAGGATGTTTTTCATTTCATACCGTGATTTTTTATGCGCTTAGCCATGGTTTGTTGTTAAGATTTTTTGTTTTTAAATTTTTGGTTTATTTTTATAATTTGCCTTGGATTTTTTCAATCTGTTCGGTATTTTTTTGATGCTCGTTATTGTTGCTTATTTGCTTTTGTTTTTCATTTTTATTGCCTCCAGTTATGATGCAGTCATGTATTTGTTACTACTTCTCTTTTTGTTTAATACATTTTTTTGCCGTTGCTGCTCGCTACATTGCTGCAGTGTAGTTATAAATTTTGCTTGTTCAGCTAAAATGATTTTTTCTGTACTTTTATTTAGTACATGCTTTTACATTGTTGATTAAACTAACAAAATTTTCTTAATTGAGTTCTGTTAGAAAGGGGGCACAGCTTGAGTTTTACTTAGAGAGTGCTTTACAGGAGTTATAGATGCATTTTTAGGGGGTTAATACATTCTAGCTTTCATATTTATTTATTTAAATAAATAAAAAGCATAGAGGGGGCTAATGGAGTAAAAAGAAGTCATTTAGAGTCCTTTGATATTTTATCTCATATCATTTTGCCTAACCAGCTGGCTTGTTAACTTGTCCTAACTATTAGCAAATAATAAAGTCCTGCAAAAAGTCATCGTAAAAATATTGTATATTTTAGGCAATTCAAATTTGTTTGAGCTCATGACCACACACAAGCATTTAAGTATATATAAATAATCATAAATAAATATGCATGTACGAGTGAAAATGTGTATATGTTACATTTATACTTACCATATGGACACAAGCATTGGTATGAGTTGCCTTCATGACCTTGTGATAAATCTACACAGATGCCATTATTCGTACACGGACTGGGTGTGCAGGCATCAATTTCCTCACAGTGTGGTCCAGCAAAACCAGTACAACATTGACACTCATACTCTTCCATATCATAGTTGGAAAAGCAAATACCTTTGCCGGAACAATCTGCATTCTCACCACAATTTTCGGTTTTTGTGGTGACCTTGAGACGTACACATTGTGCGCCCCATAGTTCAGACACAACTAAGGGTGGAAGATAACAGACCAGCAATGAGTTGGTAAAAAATCATTAAAGCATAATTTAATTTTTATTTTTAATAAGTAAAAAAAATAATTGTAGTTTATTTAATGTATTTTACTCATTATAATTATGAGCACGTTTTCTGTTTAAATCTCTTAATGAGTTAATTCAACATTCAAATAAAAACTAATTATGTAAATGACAGTACATGAAGTTGAAGTGTTGATGTTTTACAATGGTCTGTGAATAGTTGTGTTATAAAAAAGGACTGAGAGGATTAAATTGGTAAGTGTTAAACAAAGTTAGTTGCCCAGGTTTTATGATGCCTTATCTACTTATCTAAAAAAGCAAAACGGTTTGCGGTATATTGTTTAAGTTTTAACTCATATCTTTTCTGTAATTTTTGAAAACACATAAACGGTTGGCATTTTCTTATGTAAGCAGGTACAATATTTTGACATTAATTTTATTCTTATTTAGTTATATAATAAATCATAAAGTTGTATTGTAAAATTTAAATTGATTACATCTTCAAGAGAAGGAATATAGCACGGAAAGAAATTCGAGATATAATTCTCATTGTTGAAATGAATAAAATTCTGCGAATTAACTCACTACTTTAATAAGCCACGAATCATGGCTTACAAATAATGACTTCAAGATATCGACAATGAGAAGTCATTAAATACACAAAAGACAATAAAAATTAGCTGCCTGGCCCACGACGTCGAACGATTTCATTCTTTTGTGCAATTACATTTAAAACAAAAACAAAATTTTAGAAATTGTTTTTGTTTTAAATGTAATTCCATAAAAGAACAATTTCGTTTGACATCTTCGCCCAGGCAGTAACGTTCTGTCCCAGAATGTCCAACGTTATCGGTGGTTATCAGAGATTAACCTACTGATCATCTTTATGATCTCTTTAGGGCGGCACTAAGAGAAAAATTTACTTGTTTTTTTGTTTGTGGTTGTGGGCCAAAGAAAAAATTGTATATGACACAATCTTTCAAAGGAACAAGGGAAAAATTAACATCAATTAATTTAAATTTAAGGCCTCATTAGTTTTTACTTTTAGTTGCTGTTCAATGCCGTTTTTTCTGTAGAAAATATTTATTACTGACTTGTTCTGTGTCTGAACTTTCGGATGTGGACGATGTAATTGTAGGAATGAATTTTGGAAATATTTGCAAAATGATTTTTATTTGACAAAAATTTATATATGCACATATCTTTAAAAATTTGAATTAAAATAAGATTTTCTGACTTTTGAAACAAAACTAGTAATATTTCACACCACAAAATTGTAATACATACACACTCTTGGCTGTCACTTAACGTTGTATTCTATTTTCTACAGAAAAGTCCGCAACAGAACAGAACAGAACAGACCAGAACAAAAAAGTAACAACAAAGCACACATACAGTTTTTAAATTGAACAGAAACAAAACATCTGATCCGTAACAGAACAGAACGTACAAACTAATTCTTCTTTAATACTAGTAAGTAGTTCTATAACTAGTGATAAGGAATGCAGGCATTATCTGGTTTATGTGACAAGTAAGTTGTTCTTAATGAGAAGTCATCAGAAAGTTCCGTTTATACATTCTTTAGCTGCGGAAAAGTCAAAAATCAATAAATATAGTTGCAGTAATATTTAAAACTTTTAGCAAAATAGTTGCAGTGATTTTTATAAAACAAGTAGACTAAAGAAGCCGCCAATTGAAGTGTTTCATTGATCAGAAAAAATTATTTCTTAAAAAGTATAAAAAATCTCTTTTTTGTATAATTTTCCCCCAAGCTTGCCTACTGCAGAGTGAGCACAAGCAACCACAGATTATTGCAGCAGAATATTTCGGAGGCATTAAAATTACATGTTGGCTTTGTGTGACTCAAATTCTATAGTTTGTGTGTGTGTGTAATAACAAAAACATATAAAATAAATAAACAAGTGAAAACTAACAAAGAAATAAGTTCTGATAAAATAAACAAATTGCAAACATTTTGTACTAGGAAATTCTTAAAACCACTTTGTTTCCTTGTTTAAACTTACACTGAAATCTTCAATTTAATTACGATTTTAAGCTTTTTCATTCATACAGTTTTTCGTTTGTTACAATTTATTTTGTTTTTCTTTTTTTTTTGCTAAGTTTTATTTATGTTGCTACTGTTTCATTAGAATATTTTGCCAGTTTCTAGCTTTTTACTATGTATTTATTTGTTATTCTGTTTTACTCACCAATTAGCAAGTTAACTCCTTCGGTAAGGTCCTTGTCGTACAGTGTTACCAACTTTCTACCATCGACAATGAGTGGTGTTATATCTAGTAGAATACCTTCGGTAACATCACAATGTTCATGTCCGGAACGTGTTACTTGATACACCTGAGTATTGTGTGCACTATACAAACAGAAAGACGCACACAAACGTAGTTGCAAAAAAAAAAATGAACACCATCGCCGGCAGCAACATCCAGTTTCAGTTGGCAGAGTGTAAAAAAAACGGAAACAAAAATTTGTACATTTGTAGCAGAAAAAAAAAATAAAAGAACACAAAGAAAATAAACAGCAGAATCAAATCAGTGTTTTTGGAAAAATGTTGAAAAGGAAAAACATTAAGGGCAAGATGCGATAGAAGAGATTTTTTTAAATTTAAAACATTTTTAACGTACAAGATAATAGACGTAAATACATAAGTTTCTTACAAAATTTTACGGGATTAAAAAGAAAAATACTTCTAATGAACTTAAGTTTTTATTTATGTCTTTTAGCTTATTTAAAATTATCGCAATACGAGTAATTTTGAATATTTTTATAATTGAACATAATTGAATGCATTGCATTGCAAATATATTATAATAATTGATAAATGAGAACTTGTAACGATTATTTAGGCAGCCGTTTAAATCACTTTTTGGCCACTGTTCATTTGACTAGTTAAGTGGCGTTTCGTAAAGAGACCTACTAAAAGAAAGTGTTGATTATTAAACATTGTTTTTCTTGTTTAGTACATTTTTTCTTTTTCAATTTAGCTAAGGTAAAACAAAGGCAGACATACAATACATAATGGACTGCTTAATCGTTTCAAGGGAGTTAAACAACAAGTACGAGTGATGTAATATTCTTGTTGAAAGTTGTGCCAGAGCCTTTGTTCTTATGCGTTCTTTATGTTATATTTTTTGAAAATATTAGGAAATAAAAAATTGGATATTGAAGAATATAACACAAACCTACAAAATTTTTATGGTATTTATAAACAAAAATTGGAGACTTGAACTTGTTAAACAACCTGATTTTTTTATTATTATTTATTATTGGGTTAGTCTTGTTCCTATTTAAACAAAAATTATTTACAAAATATTGGGTTGATTTTACCTCAAGTCTCCAGCCTTTATATTAAATCAATGCAGCTCAAAAAATTATCAAAAATAATTAAAACAAAGATGGTTTTTATTTCAAATTAAAGGCATAAGGAACTTTCCCAACCTCATCTTTTATATCGCTAAACAATACTGCAAGAAAAAGTAAATAAAAATTAATAAGATAATTTTTAAACTGCCGCTATAAGATTACTTTAGATTAGTTACTTTGTTACAAGCCACTCACTGTTAATTTCAAACAAACCATACAAACACTTGTATGGTTCTACATACAAATACATTCTCCCTGCCAAAATGGTTACACTGGATACAGAAGTGTAATAAGAAGAGAATAAGCAATTCCAAGAGCCCGCTTTAGGCTACGCCTATTTGTTTTAAACAAAATTGTAAATGTATTTGCTCATGTCTATGTGAAACTCTATTTGCTTTTCGAAGCTGTAGGATTAAAACGTAGATTGTTTTGTTTTCTGTTGTTTTTTTGCACATTTTTGAGTTTGTTTTCAAGGGACTTACAGGTTTAAGTTGCATTCAATGCCATTCATAAAATGGATTTTTCCATCACTTGGATTAGATAGATGAACAATGTTCGACCGTGTTCATTGCGTTCGATTAAAGGTAAGTTATTGAAAATTGTTTTCAGTAGTTTTCAATTTATGGAAAGAGACCAAAAACAATTTACTTCCTGGCACATGATGTCAAACGAATTATTTCTTTTGCAAAATTACATTTGTAACAAAAATAAATTGCAAAATTTTAATTTTGCTTTAAATGTAATTGTACGAAAGAAAAAATACGTGCGAAATTTTGGGCCTGGCAGTAAAATTTTTTATTTTACATTTATATGTCAAAGCAAATAAGTTCGAAACTGCCACAATCAAAATATATTGAAAAAGGTAAACAATTTTTCAAGAAGTATGCAATCAAAAGAACTTCTGCTCATTTGAATGTGATTACTTTTCGACCTAAATTCATTGTTCATTTATTGTTCATATCTGGCTGTATCTCTGACCAACAGTGACAAATGACGAATCAATATTAACTTGGAACTATGACGTAGGAGCTGTAGGCTTCAATGATTTTTAAATTACGATTACTTAGTTTTTTACTTCATGTCTTCATATGTTCATTTTGAGATGATAATACCGGGCAACACGACAATTTATTAAAGCTTTAAAAGTTATAATAAAGCAGCAAAAGTAAATTGAAAATATGACACAAAGAAAGTTATATAATTTTAAATTTACAGGAGAAGGTAAAAACATAAAAGAAACTGTACAACTACTTGAACACTATTGCAATAAATTTTTTTGACGAGGTGTATTTGTGTGAAATGTATTGGAATCACGGAAAAAGTAAATTTCGTAAAAAAATACGAGTTGGGGCCTTTCTACTGGAAAGCATCGAAATGCATTATATATGCAGTAAAAAAAGAAAATTTGCTAAAAAAAATTAAAAAAATAATGATATCGAGATCTTTTTCTTTTCAATTTTTTTTTACCCAATTTTCTATTTTTACTAAATATCTTGGATAAAAAAGCACAAGTGTTTTGAATATTGTTGAAGGAATCAGAAACAATGTATCTTTCTACTTCTACTGATCTGAAAGTGGCATTTTTAAAATATAACAATTTCTTAAAATTACATTTTAAAACTACGGTGGGTTACACCGTCTTGACTGGCAATAAATTCATTGACATACGAGTATATTACAGCAAATGGCAAAATTATCTTATGTTATGTGAAGACGCATGTTGGCAGTAATTCCGGCAATAATTGTCAACAATTGTTCGTTGACAATTATTGCAAACATAAAACGTCATAAGCCATAAAACAAAAAGTAGAAATTTTTTGCAAAAAAATTAAATAAATTATTGAAAGATATTAAAAACGTAAGTTAAAATACATTAAAATGCAAAATTTCTTATTTCAGTATGTTTTTCAGATTTAAATTAAAAAGTCTTTCAGTTTCTTCTTCTTTATTATCGATTCTTTCTGTTTGAAATTTTGTAAATTTCGTGTTAACACAAATACGATTATCCATAGCAAAGTAATAATCAAAGCAATAAGTAATATTGTTATGTTATTCTGCTGGCGTTGTTGCTTTATTGCCAACATATTTATTGCCAGTAAAGACGTGGGGTAAGGAAATGTAGACTGAAAGTAACATAACAAGAAGTTTCAACCAAATACAAAATAGAAAAGACACAGTTGAAGATAAACTTTTAACAGAGCATTCGCTTCCGTTGCATTTACATTTCTAAGCATATTTCAAATAATGTCAATAAAATATCAAATTATGTTCTAATATGTTCTTTAAAAACGAAGAATATTGTGAAACTATATTCTTAAGACTGAAAAGGATAAAATATGCAAAAATATGCAAAAATATGCACTAACGAATTGGTGCCAAAACTAATAAAAATTTCTGAAACGGATAATATTTTACCTACGCTCCATAAGTTGAACAAGAAAAAATATGCAATGGCATTTTTGCGGTTGTCCTGGTTAAAAATAAATAATAATATTTAATGTAATTTTAATTTTGTCCTAAATTGGATTTGTTATCCAAAGTAATTAATTTCGAGCTAAAATTGATAGAATTGGGCACAGCATATACAAATGTGCAAATTTTTCATGAATCTGGCATATGCGTTGGGATTAATTAACTTTTTCCTTGTTTCTTAAAATATTGCTTCATGCCCAATAATTTCTCTATTGAAATAATATTGTTTATTTGTTTGTTTGTTTTTGATAGCGAAAATAAACTCAAATAATAATTGATTTCATTTTGATTTTCCTTGTTGTTTACATCGGTGGAATACTGGGTGTTTCAAATGGTATTTGCACGTAGACAAGCAACCATTTTAAGCTGCACTTACAACTGATTTAAGCCAAAATTAAAAAGCAAATTTACTATTCAAGTACAAGACCCTTCAATTGTGATTAAGCTTGTTACTAGTTTAATTACATTGAAAAACATTGCCTTAGAGATTGATGTTTAGATTAAAAATATTGCCATGGGAGGCATAGAGAACACAGGAGCCTTGACGATGCAGATTTAATGACCTCCGTAAAATAGCATGTTATTTCAAATCTACCAACTGTTAATTTTTAAGTATACTTTAGAATATGCTAGAAAATGTTAACATGCTTTTGTCTATACAAATTTAATAATGATTTAAGTACGGTTTCTACAGTCCACACGGTTTATGTCATCATACATTTACAAGAAAAGCACTTATTTTTTTATGATTTCCATACAGATTTTGAAATCAAGGAAACCGTCTAAACTAAAACTAAATTAACAAAGTCCAGCGTAATTGAAAATTATTAGATTTCAACTTCTACTCCTCCACGAAAAAATGCCACGCAATTTAATTAAAGTTAGTTATCTTTAATGATCATCCTAACATATGTTTAAGATTATTAATTCCTTTCTTTTGTAAACATGAATTAAAGTTAATTTTGATTGCATGACAAATAATGTATGTTACAACGCAAACAAACATGTGTTAGCATAATTACTATTTTCATTAAGACATGATTATAAATTAGGGATTAAAACAATAAAATTAAACATAAGACGTACATTGTACTTGTATATATGGGTGTATGTGTGCGTGTATATGAAAATATGTTTCAACTTTTAGTTCTAGATTTAGTAAAATATATTTACTGAGAAACGCAAACACATACTCGCATCTACAGGGTTTC
This sequence comes from Gymnocheta viridis, assembly GCA_956483585.1. NCBI lineage: Eukaryota > Metazoa > Arthropoda > Insecta > Diptera > Tachinidae > Gymnocheta > Gymnocheta viridis. Next base: position 43,879,450 of record OY101440.1, on the reverse strand, counting down.
ACATATTTTCATCTTCTACAACGTATGATTGATATTTATTTAACGAGCAATTAATGTTAATCATACGCTCGAATACATGTGACCTACTGCGAGAAATTAGAATTAACATTCATCTACACATTCCCATACATAAGCATTTGTAGTCATATTATAACATTTGTAAGCATGTACGTATGTGTCAGAGTTTTTCTCAATCAAATTTGTTTTGTTTTTGTGGAGGGGAGAAATATTTTCTTCCATGTATGGCGTAGTAATGTGAAACAAATTTGTCTATGTTTTTACGAAAGCTTTAAGATTTGGAGTGATAGGTAATTAACTAAGTATAAATGTGGGTTTCTAGAGTATATTTTATATATTTTTCCTTATTTATTTTTTGCCTAAAGGTACGGTCACACTTGGCAAACATTTGCCCAGCAAAAAAAAATGTAACCACTACTTTTGCTAACTCTTGCTTAGAGTTAGTGTGATTTAACTTGGTTTTTATATCACAAAATTCAGTCAATTATGCCGCAAAATGCTGTTTTTATATTATTATTAATAAATGCGAACCCATATTTAAAAAATATTGGAATTAAAGAAAATGAAAATTTAGCATGTCTGCTAGTCACGTTTTTTTTCAGCAAATGTTTAGCAAGTGTAAACGTACCTTAAAAAGAAATTTACTTTACTACAGCAAAGGTCAGGTCGTTCAATTTTTTTTAGCAAAGTGAATAATGAAAAAATATATATTTTAAAACTCTGTTTGTTATCTAGTAAAAAAAACTTCTGTCAAAGTTAAATATATTATTTAAAAGATTTACGTCCACATTTCATAAAGTGATATGTTTATGAACGTTTGTAATTTCAATGGAAAATAATAAATAAAAAAAACACAAGCATCTTCCATATCAGTTAAAAGGCTTAGGAAATTTTCATTTCAAAAATTGAGATCATTAAAGAAATACATATTTAATTAGTTGTTAGTTCTTAGTAACACTGGACCGGTCCTTGCAAATATTGAATAGGATAGGGGAGACGATTGAAAAGTAATTGGCAATATATTTAAAAGCTTTAAATTACTGGAAATATTTATTTGAAATCTGCTACATAAAAAGAGAATAAGTTTAGAATGAAAATTTAAGTGCGAACAACTCTAACGTTATGATTATCAGGCGTAAAAAGTCTTGCGCGCTTTTTAAATTATAATACAAGAATTATTATTTTATTAATTAAATTTAATTCCTCTTAGAAATTTACTGACTTTACACGTTTTTCCTTTGCATCAGCTGATAAATATTTAAATAACAATTATATTACTAAGAGAAGGTGTATACTTTTAAGAGGGACAGGACAAACAATTAATTTCTTCACAAGTTCCGGTATTGATTTCTGCCTAAATTTCATTTTACCATAAGAACAATAAGAGGGGGAAAACTATAGAGAAGTTCAGTTTGTTAAATTCTACAAGGAGGTCTCGTGTACTAAGTTAAAAAAACACAGAGTTTCTGACACATTTTAAGTTGTTTACAAGAATGTTAAAATAATAAATGAAAACTGAAGCGACAACTAATTTCCAAGCAATTGCTTGGGGACGAAATTCTTGAAGTTTTGTTTTTTTGCATTGTAATTATTTTCTGATTCTTTTGAAAGTTGATTATTTTCCGTATAGAAATAAATGTAAAATGTGAAACCTAAAATTCAAGAAGAAATCAATACCATCGTCCTTAAGATGAAGCCATGTGAAGCATTTCTGCTCAAATGATTTTCAGAAAATTTGCATTCGTTTTTATTAAAACAAGAAAGTTACGAATTGTAAAATATATTTCTTTTTTTTATGAGTTCTATCATTTTCACATTACCCCTTTTGATAAAACCATATTAGTGATTAATCATCTGCTTAAAGCTTACCTGGTTGTTAAATTTATATCCTTGGGAGTCAATAGAGCATCATTTATTTCCACAATTAATATATCACCCGATTGAATTTCCGCCTCGCCCTCCCATGACACCATCATGGCTGTGCAATCTTTATCGTTCTTACAATTCTCTGGAGTCTGAAAATAAATAAATAAAATAAATAAGGAACTTAACTAAATGTTTACAAACATTTTAAGCACTAAGAAAAACATCCAACTATCCTTTAATATACTAAAAGCTTATATTTAATAAATTATAAATGATTATAGAGTTAAAACCGTAACTTTCTCTAGTTAATATTTGATAGAAAGGTTGTTTTTTACTGTTTGTTTCTTATTTTTTCGGGCAATACTGCAAAGAAGAAAACAAGTCAAATAAACTTTGAAATAATAAGAAAATTTTAAATCCTTTATGGCCTTCTGCATAACCTTTTTTTATTAGAACTTCTTAGCATGTATAACACACATATACCTTCGTATGATTTTAATGAAATCTGTGTAAGTTTGTGAATAACAGTGAGTGTGTGTGTCCGCCTTGTATCCTTAATAAATGTGTAACAAATTATTTTTTCAAATGAATTTATATTGTTGTTTCTGTTTGTGTGGTTATTTTGCATATTTGAAAAGATAACTTTGGGGAAGAGAAAATAAATTTGAACTCATTAAATATGTATTTGATTTGATTTGAACAGGCAACTAAATTACTTTTAAAGCTTTTTCCTGAAGTATTTATTTCAAATTCGTGTACCCTTCGTCTCAGGTGGAGACGGTAAATGGACATTCCTTTAGTGAGTTCTCTAATATTAATTTCCTGCTACATACGTATATTGGGATTGAAAATAGGAAGTGAAGTCTGGTTAGACACGTCCGTACTTTCCTCAAAAATTAATGTAGGTTATATAAAACTTGTTATGGATAAATATATTCTGCACTTTTATTTATATTGCGTAAAAGCAAAAGTAGAAGTAGAATAACAAGATATGCGTGTTTGCTAAATTACAAATTTACGTTTTCATATTTTGATGAATACCTTACCCTCGTAAATATTATAATCCTCAAACTTGCTGTGGTATAGTATTTTATTTACGTGTTTTATAAGGCATCCTTATAATCCTTGATATTATTTGATTTAATTTAATTTCATTCTTTACTGCAAGCAAAAATTATCTCTAAAATGTTTAAATATTTTTATTATAAAAGAATTAGTTATGACCCGTTGAGGAGGTTTACACAACGTAAATTTCCTTGCCGCAAGTCTAACTGTAATTGAAAGAGATAGAGAGAGAGTATGTTTTTTCTCTGTGGAGGTAAAAGCAAATCTTAAAAAGGATTTGAGATTACCAAATTGCATATGAGTTTTAAGCAACGAAAATATAAATAACTTTGTTTAATATTTATATAATTAAGCCTGAAAGAGAATTCAAAAACATGTCCCAAAGAAAACTTTATGTGGGCTCACAGTTCAGCCGTGAATATTTTTTGCTGCATAATTTTGAAATGAGAAAGGGGCTTTAGTGGACTAAATAAGTAGGATATATATAAAATTGTTTGCAAACTTGTTTTTTAATTACATTAAAATTGTTGCCCTTGAGATTTTTGCAATTATGGAAAAAGTTCCAAGCTGTAAAAGTGAACAGCTAAACTATTTTAACTTCGCTGTTAAATATAACTCAAAAGTTACAAAAGCAATACTCTTTCCTTTAGATAATCGATATCTTAAGTGATGTTTACACAAGATAGACTTAAGTAAAATATTTGTATGAAAATCACTAACAAAACTGAGCTCTTTTCATATAAATTTCCTGCGAATGTAACAAAAATACATTTTTAGCAGGACAGAATAATTCAGGGCCCAAATTATAGCATTCGATATCGAACGAAATTTTCATACAAATTCCAAAAATTTTGTATGGGATTTTAATAGAAAAGCAAATTGTATTTCTATTTCTAATAATTTTTTTTATAGCAATTTAATTAATTAATTATAGACATAAAACGTAGATAAGATGTGCTCTCAACTTAATCTGATTTTTAGTTTAAAAAAACGAGCAGGCAATAAGCTTTCAAAAAAATTTTAAAAATAATAAAAAAGAAAATTAGTTTCATCCTGAATTAAAGAAAAAAGTTAATTTTCCGAAATTTTCTATTAGTCCACCGTCCGTATCTGCATACCAAATTTATTTTTCAATAAGTTCCACAATCAATCAACAGAAATATAAAACGTAAAATAAATCCTCAACCAATTTCAGGTTGGCACATACGAATTACAAAAAGCAAGCGAATTTCAAAGTAGATGAAAGAAAAGTACCCCTCTATATTGTTGTCTCACCGCTCACATATAAACTTAGACTTTCTGAAAGAAAACTTTCGTAAAGTAAGACGTGCCATAACTAAGGAGATTACAGGGGAAAAAATAATAAACTATTTTATTAGTAGGCGGACACGTTTTCTAGATCGCTTTTACTGCCATAATACTGAACCGTTTTTGGAATGATTTATATGTTCTTGAGCGGGTTTTACATAGATGTGCACAATCTAAATTTTATTTAAATTGGTTCGATATTCAGAAAGCTATAAGCGTTAAAAGTGGCTACTAACACATGAACACGTATTAAACGTGCATATATCAGCTTCAACTTGAAACATAATTAAATTGTGCATGTTAGTTTGTCCAATTTGTTTTTGCATAGAAATGAGACATAGTTTTTAGAAGCTGATTATTTAGAAGTTTTTTGTTTTTGTATTTTATCGGATGTACTTATGTAAATGCTTGATAACAATAATAAATTGCTTAGCAGCTCCGATGTCACATACATACTTAAAGATTTGCGGTTTAAAAAAAATAGACACCTTGAAGTTAAAAGGCTCGTAAATTTTGGTCGGGAGCTAAAAATGCTATACATGCGTACACCTAACCTAAACTAAGTGGTTAAAAATGTAATTTTAGGACTCCCAAAGCGTTTCAAATCATTTTTCATTCTATTTCTGATTTTTGTTACCAAATTTTCAGCAATGGAAAAAACTATTTACCTTCCACTGAGGCAAGTTCATTAATCAAAATGGTTTGTAAGTTCACCCATTTTTTATTGATTTTGCCTTTTCATTTTAGTTTTAGAGTTGTTGTGCAGTGCTTTAACAATAACAAATGATTTAAGGCAATATGCCTGAAATATTTTGTAAATAAAAATTCTTTTTCCTTTTATTTTTCCTGACGTTTCGTAGATTTTTTGTCTACTTTTTCAGGGGATCATTTATTTACTTAATAAGAAAAACACATTTAAAAAATTATCAATATGCTTATTGTTAACGTCTAGATTTCCAAGCTTTAGGTGCACTTGAAAAGTTTGGTTTGAAATTAAAAATGTCTGTAATTGAGCTGGACCATATTTTGTTTTTTGGAAATATCTGTCATAAAAGCAATTTAAAAATGTTCCTAAAAATTATCAGTTGTCGTCCTTTTTATCTACACTTATTTCATATATTCTTTGCTGGAAAAGCAAAAATAGTTGCCAAGTGCCTATGAAGAACGTGGTCCTCATTTTGATCTCAGAAATTTTAATATTGTATGTTTTTTTTTTGGATAGAAATGTACCCTTTCTTTCACATAATGTTCATGTAAGGATATTTTAATAACAAAAAGTAATAGTCGGCTTGGGCACTCACAAAATTTATTAAAATAAAATGCAGGTAAAATAAGTTCAGTTATAAAATTTCACTACTGTAGCAATAATTTAATAGAAGGTGTAATTTACTCCTGAAATATTACTGCAAAGATTAAAATTAGATAGCAAGCAGAGTTATCTCATTAAATTAAAAGTAAAAATAATCCATACATAATTGTTCTTATATAGATTTAGTGGTGGATAACCTATCGGCAACATTGAATGACAAAGGGATGAATTGAAACTTGTGGACTTTCTATAACTTCTAAATAAATTGTTAATTAAATATATAAAAAAAATCCTTTATGATCAAGCGAATACTATTTGTAGACTATAATAATTTGCAATTAATTCAAAATAATTAAATAAACAAAACAAATTTGCCCCTCCGCTTCACAAAACTTCTTAATTTTCTCAATGGGTTTTCTACCATATTCTGCCCCTTATATTTTTTTCTAGCTTACATCTTTTCAGGTTTACATTCTTATTAAACAAAAAAAAAACGAAAAAAAGATTTTTACTTTTACTCCCAGAAGTGTAATAAAACGTTAAAAATCAATTTTCCAAAGTTTTGGCAAACTGTAAAGAATATTCAGAAAATAATAAAAACATTTTGCTGGTAATTGTGCTGAGGTATGTACAATAAAAGTAACATCGATAATATAAGAGAAACATTACACATTTTTATACGCACTAAATAGCCATCAATGATGAAATATTTGCAATCCTTTTTGCATGTTCAGTCTCTGTATCCCCTGGCACATCCTCAAATGAATACATGAAATCATGGCTGTGAAGTATGGCAATTTAGTTTGTTTAAAGAGTTTTTCTTATTTTCGTTTTACTTTTTTTTCCAAAATACTTTCAGTTTACAATTCAAATTGCTGGTAGTTTGTTTTTATTTTTGTATTTTTAACATCTTTTGTTTCCCATTTAATTCGTGCTGTTGATTCAGATTTTTTGTTATTTACTGATCATTGAGTTGAGTTTTGTTGAAAAAGTATATTGGTTTTGGCTTTGAATTATTCCTGTAATAAGTTTTTCTTTTAAATTAAAAAGTTTGCTTTCACATCACATTAATGTGTGTATAAACTTTTGATACAAACAACATTAACTTTGTAAAATCAAGCTTAAAAGTATGTTTTTATTAAATTCTTTATTTTTTTTTTATTTCTGTGTGCGGAATTCAAGTGTTATTGTGGAAGTGATTAAAATTACTGAAATGTAAGTAAAATTGTACAGTTTTGAATTATAATTTGAGACAGATAATTAATATTTTTTTGGATATACACATTTAACCACCTTTTTAAATCACAGGTTTTTTTCACACTCAAAGATTTTTTCTGTCCGAAATATTGACTGCCAGTCAGAGTATCATACCTTCATTTACCCAAATGTGTCGCTTTGTGCTTAAATATATTGTTTAGAAATATTGCAAACTTATTATCAGACATCGAATTTGAACGAAAAATCATCGAAGAATTGTGTTATCAGGAGTCCTGTTGATGTAAATTGGCCGCCGCGGAGTTGCTATTTGACCCCATCAGACTTTATCCTGTGGGATGCTCTTAAAGAATCCACAGTCCTAAAGCATATATTATCCGAACTATTCGTGAAACCTTTTATCCTATCCCTTAAATGATATTTACAAAAAAAATTTAACCTAAAATTAAAATAAACACACAACTTATAAAAATATCACAGTGGTTTCCTTTTTCTTTACTTTATTTAATAAGAGAATTGTAACCCTTAACAAACTGACAGGATAAATTATTTTGAAGCCAGCCATGGTAGTTACTTGCACGAAATCAAGTCCCATAAATAATAGGAATATTTATTATATCTAAAAAAGCCATATTGTACAACAAAAAAAATAAGTTTAGTAGTGCTTGGACCATCCGGTATATGTATAGTTTCTTCAAAGAAAGTGTTTATTTCAACGGAGTGTCAGCACTGGAAAAATGTTTCATATTTTTAACTGTTTACTTGGATTAATATGATTTTTTAATTCTTCTCAAGCGTGATTGTTAGTCGCTGTTTTATATGGGTTGAAAGAATCTTCGGGTTGGCGTTGGGAAAAATTTTCACCGCACACCGAGCTCTGCAAAAAAAAGTTTTGCACGTGTTTGTATAACATACGCAAAAATTAAACGCAGTAAAATTTTAAAAACCAAAATTAAAAACTTGTGTATGTGCTAATTTAAATTTCGATTTCATGTTCGGTTTAAACATTCATAATATTCGTATTGAATCTGTACTAAAGCAATTCTTGTTGTTCTATTTACGTGGCCTTGGACGGAGTTCCTCATATACTAGCAGATTAGCATTAATAAACCTTCCTACTGTCAAAAGTCGTCGTACAATGTTCAATGTTTTTTTTTATGATAAACCTTATCAATGGTAACATTTGCTCTGAATTTCTTCTAAATACTGTTAAATTTAACATTCCTTGTTTTAGTACTTGACATTATAATCCTCTTGTTATTAAGTTTTGTAGGTCTAATTATTCTATGGCTGATCCTTTCACGAGATTATGTTGTCAATATAATTACTTGCCTGAACTTATTGATTTTTCTTTGAAGTCTAACATTATGAAGCATAAAGTCATTGTTTGTCTTAATTCATAACTTATAAATTTTTATTATAATTCTAGTAATTTAATACAATTTTTGTATCTTGTTATTAGTTTGTAAGGACTATTTCTATTGACTAATTTGAAAATAAATAAATAAAATAAAAAAAATTATCGAAGTTCAGGTGCTGTATTTGGATTCTGTCTGAAAACATGCATTCGATAAGGAACTACCACATTTGTTGTTATCAATTCATTTGAACAACAACGAAAATCAACTTTTGAGAAATGTGCTCTTTTAATTGAAAACATTATATTATGAAGCAATCGATGAGTAAGTGATTGTTCTTGTAAAGTTATATGTTTGACTGTTGTTAAGGGGATAATTTTTTTGCAACAATTTGTAATACCGGGATTTTCAATTTAATGTTATACGGCTTTGAAGAACCTTTTTGACGGATTTTTAGCGAATTATTTTTTATTTTAAAAACCCTTTTGCGTTTTTTTAAATATTTATAGTAATATATTAAGAATGAATTGTAATTTAAATAGAAGGACTTATGATCATCTGTTAAGTGACTTCTTTTTCTATAAGTATCCATTTCATTTTATTTGGTAATTTTGCTCTGCAAAATTTAAGAAACAATAATCTGGCAAAACAATTCATTTATTAATATTCTTTCTGCTTTGGATTTCAATATAAAAGTATTTATTATTTTTTGCATAATCGAAATATACAAAAAGGAGAGAGAAATGCTTTTAGTTTTTTTATGGTACTGAAAGCAGCTTAATTATCAGGGAAACCGATGTAATTGCATATTTATTCTTGTGACAGCTGTGAATTATTTATCACTTTCCGATAATTTTATGGATTTTGGCATCGATTTGTTAATGCATATTTTTGCATATTTTACGCTTTACATAATTTTTTTCTTTTATCAGTTTTAAGAGCATATTTGCAAAACTTTTTTAAGTTATATGTAATTTTGCATAAACATTTTGATATTTGAGTGATTAGTTTTAAAAATGTTTACAACGGAATCAAGACATTTTTAATCCTCACTAATAGATGGCTTTTCTCTGGTGCACGTGTTGCTATATTTTCATCATCTTCCTTTCATTTCCGTTCTATATTTTACTAAATCAAAATAGTATAATGTTATTTTTTCAATATGCACCCAATTATTTAATCTATAAAATATTACTTTTATATAATATATACCGATTATTATTTTATTTCTTATTGCAAAAACAATTATCAATAAAAAGCTTGACTTTTTTTTGTCTTAAATTTTTCCTTCTGACACCGAGATCTTCTTAGAAATTTAAATTCAGGTTTTATTTTCTTCAGTTTCTTTGTTTTCTTTCTTGTTTGTTTTAATTTTTATCGGATTTAATTAAATTAGTGAATATAAAATACATATTAGTTTACAACATGCCATGTTTGTTTCCTTTTAAGATCATCATTTTTTTTTTAATTTTACAGCATATTTGCACTTTTCTACTGCGGGTTTAGTGTTTTAGAGCGAATTTCAGGTTGTCCTTTTAATTATTTAACAAACTGTGTGCTCTGCAACAGCTTATGAAAGTAATTTAGCTTAAACTTAATAAGAAATAACAAAATGCTAACAGAGTATTGCAAGATGAAGAGGTATTTTCAAGGACTATTTTAGATTATATTAAAAGTTTTGAAAGTATTGTTGTTTTATTATTACATTTTCTTGTATGTTTTTTTGCATGTAAGTTATTGTAGCTGCTGCTTCGATAAAGACATGGAATATTTACTATAACACTTACTCTGCAACTGACCGATGGCTTGATAGAGGAAACGAAGACTTAGATATCAAGGACATCGCATACCTCAGGGCTAGGAATATATCTAAATGGACTGTCGTGCAAGAATATATAAAAAATTCCCTTATAATAAGTATGCTGCCAATAGTCTTCAGGACATCACAATGGGCCTAAAGTCCTCTGACTTTAGTTGATGTACGCATCGGTTGGCATTCTAATCGAACCAAACATTGTTGTCCCTTAAAACTTAATTGTTTATTTTCCACATATTAACATCCATTTTATTTATACCCTTTAATTTCTACTCGAATGCATTTGAAAAATGTTTTTATATTAATCTGTAGTTGGTTGTGTTGGCCAACATAGAACAATGCCAACTAAACATCATTTAATGCTTCAACAATCAAAAGAAATATCTAATTTTGTTATTTATACTGAAGTTTATTTTATTGTTTATTATTTCTCTTTACTTTCACTTAAAACTTAGTGTACAAACATACAACTATAACTAAATGAATCCTTCACTAATCCAAATCTCTCTCTTACTAGGCCATTATATTAATTAGGAAATAAATATATTTATAAAATAACAATTTTCGTAAGTACTGATTATACATATATGTAGATATTTTCACCAACATAACTGACTAAAGTGCATATTAATGAGGTATTTAGTGTAAACTAAGCAAGCAAATGAACAAACAAGGAAATAATAGTTCCTTAGCTTTTTTGCGAGACTAAACTAAAGCTTTGCTGGTTTTATAAAGCTTAATTGAACTCGGCTATGCAAAAAATAATGCAATTAACTTACACCACTGGCTGCTGAACAATTTCGGGAGTTACGTAGCACCCATCTGTTATTAGCAAACCAAGATGTGGGAGTCCAGTAAGGTTTGCAAATCTATAGTTTAAATAAAAAATATAGTTAAATAAATAAGAGACACGTTTTAAATAAGATAAATTCAATGGCTTTTATAAGTGGTAGAAGCCGATTTTATAAATATCTGCTTATTGGAGATTAAGTATAAAAATAGTATATTCTTAGGAGTTAGAAAAATTCACGGTTCTCCTAGAATATACTTTCAACTATTGGAGGTGGGTATAATATTTCATCTTTATTTTGATAAGCAAGTTGCATATTTCAAAATATAATAATGTAACTAAAATAATACTCAATAGTTTTAAGTTCTCTCTAAAAATGTATGTTGCCAAATCCTGTAATATGAAAAAATTGAAGTCTCCATAAATCTAACTAACTAACTATTGCAGGTGTTTATGCAATTTATTATTTTATAATTGTGCATGGAAATCAAGGCAAATAAAGAATAAAATCTTTAAAATAATTTATCAACTTAAAAGCATTTATTTTTCATAAAATTGTTATATATCTTGCAATGAATTTAAAACAGACCCACTTTTAGCGAGGAGAAAAAAATTATTCCCTATTATCTGGGATTCTCCAGTCACTACTTACTTCATCAAAAAAACTTGTTTTATGTTTATTATTTTGAAAATGTGATCCCTAAACTTGTTAAGCTATAAGTACAGATTATTTGGGCAACAGGACGGCACGTCAGGCAATTGAATTGCTAACGAAAGTGTTTTAAAAATGTATTCCTTTTTAATAATGGTCCGGTTAGTTGTCCAACAGGTCATACGATTTAATGCCTTATTTTTGTCTGGGTTTACTTGAAGTGATGATTTTTTTAGAACAAATTTGAATATTTAGGACCACATGGAAAAATTGCGCAGATAACTGTGGACATTTAGTCGTCCCGAAATTCTGTTCACGTATCTCTAAAAAGTTTATCTTTGGAAAATTGATTCTAAGGTTTGAACATTATAAACAAAAAACAAACAAAAAATATTAGATGATCCGAATTAGCACTACTTCCGGAGCACAAGTTCAAGATCTTAGACCTGATTCATACACGTTTTAAAAAATTGATTTCAGTGTAGCTAATAATCTTAATTATATTTGACTTTTCCCAAGTTTTTATTGTTATTTTTAACACCATTCGGATCTAAGATAATTGTTTTAATTTGAAATAATTTAAAAATGTATATGGAGGTAAGAATTTCATTTGAAATGAGCTCTTAAATATCCGGAAAGTTGGACACTCCCATCTGTACTTTCCCTGTGCATCGCTAAAATTATTTTAAAATGATTTTGCCTTATTGACACTTTGTTAATATTTCTTATTTATATTAATTTACAATTAATTTTATTTTTCATATTTGTTGTTAGTTTTTGCATTCATTCTGAAAATGCTTTTTAATTTAACCATTTAATCGTAATAAATAATAATTGACAGTAATGGAAGTAAAATAAAATAAAATAAAATATGAAATGTATATAATTCAATACATAAACTCCGTCCGCTTTATAAATTAATAACTAAAGCACTTTAGCTTAAAATATTATATAAATTAACTTTTTTTGCAGAACTTAAAATATTGATTATTATTTTTACTTGAATTTAAATTTAAATGAATTTATTAACTCGATTAAAATTTAAAATCGAAGTTGCCTTAACAACGATGATTAGTAACAACATGTTAATTAAACACTTTAAATTTCTTTCACATGCCAATGAAACAATAACATCTTTTCTAGACACTTTTCTGTGTAAGAAGGATGTTGCAAAAGTGATTTGTGATCGTGAAACATTACACGAACAAGTTTTTTTTCTGGTACTTTTGTGAGAATTTTTAAAATGTCTTTAACATGCACTTTATACGCACTAATTGTCCCAAATATTACTTAAAAATGCATTGAAATTGATTATGGAAGTGTAAACGTAGCTACTTTCTATGCGCATTTCAATCTTGCTAAAGCAGATCATCAGGGTAATCATCAATAATTAAAGTTTTTTTCTAATTTTTCAAAGCACAGTCCGTACTTCTTTTTACACTCCTTTATCAATATTAAAGAGCTTAAATGCTTTGTGGTAAAATGAACTTGAACTTGACTAAAATCATTCAATAAATTATTAAAACGTAAAAGGTTAGACATCTCGCAGAGATACTGCGTAACATGTTTAAATGACAACACTCGGTTTGATTGTACTTAAAATATTAAATATGTGGCTGCTAAAAGTAAAAAATAAACTGATGTAGAACATGACCAGAAACTAATTTTAAGTTTTAGTAAATATTTTATTTGCTTTTGTAGAATTTTTAGTTGTATTTCTTTATTTACAGTGAAAAAAATTTTTTTTCAATTATCAGGGCGCCGTGATTTGCCCCCTGGTTTCGCAATATTCTTTTGTAGGTTCCATTCTGAAAGCAAATGGATTGCATTTACTGATTTTCAAATTAAAAATATCTTAGATAGCTGCCCAGCAAAAAAATATTAGGCTTTTGGAAGCACTACAAAGGTTGTACGCTTTCCAAATGAGTTGTTTTGAAGTGCTTCCGAGGTAGCACAAAAATTAGTTTCTCATTATTAGTTGGAAAAGACAGTTCCAAATAATGCACACAATTTGAATTTTCGTTGTTTAACAACCAGCAACATCAAATAGCAACGATGCTACAATTGGATGACGTAATAAAACGAAGAAACGTGATTTTAACTTTTTTAAACGATGAGCAGTTTTATATCAAAAAAGAGAGCTTCCAAGTGGGACATCGCAAACAAAAATTAAACCTTCTGTAAGCATATTTCGAAGCAGGAAGTATAACAACTACCAACAACTTTTTGCTGCGTATTTATTTCATTCAGCAAATGTTTTTGTCTGCATTCGTTTTTTTTTACAGTTTTTAAAGCATTTGGATTTTGTAAATTTACACAAATGTTTTGTTTTGATAATTGAATAAATTTGAATTAATATGGATTAAATAAATACAACTTTGAATTAAATAATAATTGAACCAATTTGTAATAATTTGGATTAAAAAAACATAAATTTAAATTCAATATTAAATTACCACAAATTTAGGGAAAATTTTGCAAAGGATTAGGAACACGATGTTGAGAGGCTTGTGGGACTACTAACCTTAAATTTGCGAATTATTTGGGATAATAGTTTGCCAAGAAAATAGAATGTGGATTAGAAAGAAACCATTGGCACAGCAGGAAATTCCTGAATGTTTAAATCAATAAAACAATAGATCAATTAAAAAAACAACTTACATATTATTTTAATTGTGGGAAAATTGGGGGAGAAGTTGGCAGAAAGCTCTTGCCTTTTGTTGAATGTTATAATGAGAGTGATCTTAGTTGGATTAAAATAATTCAAGTTAATAGAAAATATTTGACGCAATCGCACTAGCGGAAAATCAGAATTCACAATAATTGTGATATAAAGAGAGGATTGAAATTACAGTCGAACTTCCATATCTCGAACTTCAATAACTCGAATTGTGTCCAATTCGGTTGTTAGTAGCGGTAAGAGAGAAAATAGCTTACAATTCTCCTTCCGTAAATGGAACTTCCATAACTAGACGTTGCCGAACAAAATTATATGGTTATGAGTTCTATAGCTCGAAGTAGTGCTTGAAGTAAATTGTTTTGAATTAAATTGTTTTTATTCGGGGGATCCCATCTTAGGCGGATGGCGAGAATTAAATAGAAGAAACTTGTCTGCTTTAAATAAAAAAAAATATTCATCATTTGGAATAGGGACATGATTGCAATTGTTTTTGTTTTCAACAAATAAATTCTATAACTCGTAGATTTTTTTGGGATAGTTTTGATTCGAGTTATGAGAGTTCGCTTGTGCACACAAATAACTTTTTAGTACAAATTCATTATGTATGAGTAATAAAATATAATAAAGTAACGTTTGAACATTCAAGTTCAAAATAAAAGATATTTGTTTACACTTATTTAAATTTAAAATTTAAAAATCGTATTGGTTTTAACAAATCGTATTTAAATTCAGACATTCTTTAAAGGTTTGTTTAAACAGATTTAAACATCCTGGAGGATGTCTCTTAGCAGGTCAGGCGCAAATTCAAAAATATAAAGGTATTTGTTTAATAAAATACCTTTGCAATGTTTGCTGTCACATAACTAGTTAAATTTGGTCAAATAAACCAAAAAACTCAACTAGTTGACAAAAAACAAAAAGCAATAGTACTTAAGTGTTAATCAAACCAAAAAAGTTTGTCTTAAGTAATAACAAAAATTAGAAATAAAAATGGTACATGAGATAAAACCAACATGTAACAATGGGTTAATTTAACGTTAATTAGTGATGGTAAAATTTGGATATTGATAGTGGTAAAGCAGTGTTTGCTGTAAAAATAACTAATAACACAAATAACTCTCGTATGCTTTTTCTAGACATTATTTGTATAAATACAAATTTGAAATCACATTCAACCGAGACACATAAGCAGTGGCGTGGCTGATACATGGAAACACACATGAAGACTTTTGACGAGAGTGTAGCGGCTCCCAAAAAACAACGTTGTTTCTGTTCTGCCGTGTAAGTTGAAATTAATTGATGTTAAATGTTCCTTATTCCTTTGGAATATTGTCTCATGTTCAATTCTTTCTGACTATAAAATGATACGAACATTAGCCAAAAAAATTAATCACTTTGGATTAAAAACTATTAAAATATAAAGGTATTTATGAAACAGATTTATGAAAAATTTTGCCTGAGTGAAGTGTGCAGAAATTGGAAAATAAGCAAAATTGAATAAAACTCGCAGAACGAATTGCAGTTTTAGAGCTGATCTATACTGTGTATTCCATTTAAACTGAGGAAATCGTTTTAAAACTCACTAATTGTCTGCACAATCAATGAAGTTTTATCAAGTAAATGCTTATCATAAGAAATCTTTATGTTATCATACATACAAAACGTAAGAAGCCTCGTACAAAACACATATTTTTCTTGTGTTCTGTATAACTGTATAAAACAAAATATAAACAACTAACTGCAAAGTTAAACTACAGATTAATACACAAAAAAATAGAAAATAAAAATATATAAGAAACTCTTGCATACATTTAAAGACAATACCATAAATGGGGCAAGAGTGCTGCTGATTTGCAAAAGCCATCCTCTGGCTAAAAGGAACCGGATACAGATGATAACATGTTACAGCATTTTCTGTTCTTGTTGTTTATTTCACTCTTGTGCATTGTTAGTGGAAGTGTAAAAATTCAGGAAAATACTTTAACACAGCAAAAGCAACAAAGTGTGGCATACAACGTATTATGTACTTGGAAATTTTATAAGCAAAGTGTAGCAGTACTTGCAGTATGAAAGGTAAACTCTCTGTTGTTATTAATTTGATCTATTTATTTAAGTTGACATATTGCACAAGGAAAGGAAATAGCAAGTTTATAAATTTAATTTTAATATGAAAACTTTGTTTGATTTAAAGTTGATCTAGTGCAATAAATATGAGGATATAGAAACGACAGCTAAAAAGAAAGTAATTTGCAGTGCGATCAATTATGATTTTGTGAAATAAAATATTGTAATTTATTTATTTTTTTTATTATCATTATGATTACAAAAGTGTTAGATGGAAAAATTAGTTGGCTTAGAATTTTGTAAGCATCAAAAAACTGTCGTAGATATAAACTCAGACAAATTGCTATTGAGCTGCAGTCCTTCTTTGATGTTCTATTAAGTCTGAACACAAAATCTCTTGTATAAAATCTATTCATTTGCAGAAAACTACTTCATCTGTTGCTTATTTAAATTATTTTAAAAGATAAATTTTTTCTCTTAAATTTCAAATATCTTTTCTTATGAAAACCAAAATAAATAATCATTAATATTATAAAAGGGAAGCTAACTTACAAAACTTCTTCGGATATTTCCGGTCAGTTTGTTTTCTATTTAAATAAGAATTAAATTTTATTTCTTCTTTTTCCAAAAAACACAAGATAGTTATTGTAATAATATTGTTGTTTATTTTTGTATTACTTAACTAAAAAATAGATGTTACATACATGCGTGTTTATATGTGTTGGCATTAAGGCAGGATATGTTTCCCAAAATTTTCTTTTTCTTGAACTTTTTAAAAGAAACCCTTTTTTATTGCCACATTTTCCTTATTTTCTTGAAATATAAAAGAGAAATTTACATGCAACTTTTTGGGTTTATTTTTGTTGGTCGCCTTTGGTTGTCATTTGGTTTTTTATACATATATTCTTTTTAAAGAAATTTAAAAGTTTGTCTTCAAGGTGGTACCTCTCACATGATTGTTGTGATGCCTGCGTGATTTGGAAATTTCTGTGAATCCTTTTTATACTCAAGTGGGTATGCATCACTCCGGAGCTTAAAAACAATGTTGTGCGTATGTCAGCATGAATAATCGTGCGCGTGTTAGACGGTGAGTAAATTATTACAAGTGCTCCCATCTCTACTTTAAACATAATCGAATTTGTAGTTTTAATTTTATCAAACTTTTTCTCAGCAAATAAATTAAATAAAATGCTAACAATATTATTAAATTTATTATCCAGGGACTATAAAAACCTAAATTTCGTACTCAATTTATATCTAAGTTTAGGAAGAGATAGATTGTTTTTCGCTAATATTAATTTTGTTTTTTGTCAGTTTAATGAAACATGCATGATCAAATAAAAATAATGAATGAATGAATGAATGAAATTTAACCAGAGATGGGAAGTTCATACAAATGCAAATCTGAAAAAGGCAATAACGAAATACCTTTGGGAATGAACGAATTTGCTTTAAAGTGTCACCAATTAGTTTTTTTAATACTTAATTTAATATTTTATAATAATATTGTATACAATATTGTTTGAAAATCTAAATTTACATGTTTTCTTTCAAAAAAATTTTTTTTTTCGGAAATTTTCACGCCTCAAACTAATAAATAAAATAATATTCCTAAAAAAAAATTTAAAATATGCACAAAAATATGCACCCAAAAAACAAAGACTGATAAATTTTAATCAGTTTTATTTAAACTAATGTTTATTACAAAGTATAATCAAATGGTTTTTTCAAGTTTTCAAATTGAAAGGATATTAAAAACATACGTTCAACATCACTCGATGTTACAATATATGTTGTTTTTATTCTTGGTCCAGATTTGAATGCCAATATTTCGATTAAATAGTTTGTTTAGTTTGTTGACCTTAAGCTTGGAAAGTTTTTTTTTTTTTAATAAAAAGTCCAAAAATTGTAATAATAATTCACAGTTTAAAAACGAAAAGTTTTCACCAGCCATGAGAAAAATCTTGATTCCAAAATACGATTTATCAAGCCCGAAACACGGTCGGTCCTACTTCATGTTATATTGATATAAAGAAGCTGGAAGTGTTTGTAAAATAGATTTGCATCAAATGGCATGGACACACTTTACATCGAACAGATAAGTATTGAGGTGGAAAGTTCCTAACCACTATAAAATAATGGAAGACATCACACAAAGACCACGTTATGAGGAACTAAAAATAAAAGCTGTAAAAAGCTTTTGTTTGTTGAGGTGCTAAAGCCAAATCATCAGTAGACCTTAAACCTAAATCTTTGAAAAAAGATATCGAGGAAATCTCGATTAATATAAATTTAATAATAAAAGCTGTTGCAAGTCACTACGTGAGCAAATATTGAAGAAAAAATAAATAATATAAGGTGTCTTAATAATATAGATGACTGGCATATGAGATTTATGGAATCTCTTGCGCGAGGCGAGAAATAGTGACTAGTAAAAAACTTATAAAAGCACTCGAATATGGAGAATGTTTTTAATTAAAATATAATTAGTTATCATTTGTATTGGGCGCTTACAGTCGGAAAACGAATGGGCAAGCAAAGATAGAGAAGAACTTTAACTAATTTAATGTGAGTTCAACATAAAGTTCGTTATAAAAAATGTTGTAAGAACTCTGAGTATTTAACTTGAGCACTTAATAAATAAATAACTGAAAGAGTTTGTCGAAAAAATCCTGAATCGAATGAAGTGGTCTGTACATAATTTTTCGCAGTGGAAGATTTCTATAAAAGTGCAGCATTTTTAAATGCTGATATTGAAAAGGTAAATTAATATCCGCAAAATTTTCAACAGCATTCCAACACTAGCACGAAACTAAACATGCCACATGCCGCATTTTAGCTCAGAGCCAATGAAATGGGGACATTAAACTGAAAAAATTATTGTGGAACACAGAAATGAAAGAAAAACTAACAAAAGCGTTAAGACATCAACAAATAAGAACAAACAAAGCAAATAAATCAATGAAGCCCCTGGTTGCTGCATAATCGAACTACAAACAACAAGATTTAATGGGCGAAACAAAAAAATTATTGAACCGAGATACTTACCATAATGGGCAATAGCAATTCATGCGTTTCGTTGCCACGCCATAAATGTGAATCTTGTGGCAGATTTTGCAATTCACATTCTAAAGAATTGATTTTCTCTTGTAAACGACTTAGAATGCGTGGACGTAGAATCGGATGTAAAGATGTTTTAGGAGGAGTAGTTGAGGTGGCCAACAATGCTGGCGCAGCTGCCAGAGAGGGAGCTTGTGAGGATATTAAAGCGACTGGACTGGTGGGTGTTGCAGTGGTTGCTGTGTAAGCAGTAGTTGTTAAGGAGCTGACTGTAATTTTTGTTTCTTCTTGGGTTTGCATTAGCGGAGGTAAAATTGTGGTGGTGCTTTGCTGTTTAGTGCTCTTTAATTCATTGTTGTTGCTATTATTGCTTTTGCTTAAGGGTTTTGCTGCTGCTGCTGTTGCTGCTGCTGTTGTTGTATTCTGTGGTGGCATCATTGATTTAATTAAAAGCTGAGCTCGTTTTAATTCCTTTTGAAATTTTCTAGTTTTGACCAAAGCAGCTAAAGGCATTTCCGTTAATGTGTTGGGACTCAAGCCTTTTGTTGGCGCTGCTTTCAGGTTCTGTGTTGTTTCAGTGGTAGCAGGACTTGTACTGGTTGTGGTAGTGACCGAGCTCTCTTCAGCTTTGGAAATCATATCCTTATGTTTGGTAGCCTTTACTGTTACTTTTTTAATAGCCAAACTTCTCTGTTGCTGTTGTTGAGGTTCTTTCGTTTCATGTATTTCTTCGAACTTGGCCATTTTAGGCGAGTGCAACACCGCAAAACTATTTAGAGTCAGAGACGGTGCTTTATTATTAAGTTCTTGTAAATCTTTATCGTGAACATTTGCAGTATGTGGTGGTTGTTGCTGCTGCTTTGTTTTATGTTGCAGCAATTCGTTGTACAGCTCTTTGCTGTTGTAAAATTTTGTAGTGGAAAATTCAGGTTGTGGTCGTGAAGGTTGAGTTTTTTCATTTTGCTGCTCTTCCAGTGTTGCTGGTGGCTTCGGAATGTTGTGTTGCTCATTGTTGTTGCTGTTAAATTTAGTGCTGGCAAAATCAAAATGTTGTTGCAAATGTTGGGCATCGCTGGCTATTCGATGCATGGGAAAATCAAAACTTTTCTTAACTCGTCTCTCTATGAACTGCACCGGAGTTTTGTTTAAAATGGGATTTTTGTTAAGAGCTAAAATTTTATGATTTACTGAATATGTAGCGGTAGGCTTGGCTTCCTTAGAAAATGTGGTCGTTTGCGCTGCTTCTTCAGGCTTTTTAGTAGCTTTTGCCTCATTTACATTGTCAAACTCATTTAAACGAAATTTTTGCTCAATTTCGGTTATGACACCATCCTGCTCCTGCAACAATTTGCCTGTAAAATCGGTAACAGGTGATGCAGGATGCAGATAAGGACTCCAGTTTATATTGTGTTCATAGGTTTTGGACAACAAAGGCTTATTGTTCTCATAGTCGAGCTCATTGGGCATAAGGTTTTGTTTCCATTCTTCATTGTTAACTTCAGGTTTGTTTGAGAATATTGTTCTCTCCTTAATAAGTTTGTCAATGGCATCCTTAATAATGGGCTTGAAATCTTCCATGGCTTGGCTGTCTTTGTCCAAGGTTAAGGTTATGGATTCTTTTCCATCATTTGCCGGCTTAACATCATCACCTGCAATTTCCTTTTGTTTTAGTTGATCCGGCTTATTTTGTTCTGCTGGGGATGTAGTGGCAACAGCATTGTCATCTTTGCTATTGTGTGTGTGAGTTAATATTGTACTAGTAGTTGTATCAAGCGGCGTGCTGATGGAAGAAACTGGTGTGAGTGCTTCTGTTGTTATTCTTGTTATAATATTTATACTCTTCTCTGCATTTCTGGCATTTTCCGTTGATTGTTGTTGCATATCCGTTTCCTTTTGCCAGTTTACATCCGTTGTTATCTTTTCTAATGGCTGTTGTTGTTGTTGTTGCTGCTGCTGCTGTTGCTGTCCTACAATGCTTTCTGTGACCTGCTTTAAATCAGTTTCTTTTATTTCCTTTTCTAATTCATCATTGTTTTTGTATTCTGTTGTTGTTGTTGCTGTTGTTGCTGTTGTTGCTGTTGCTGCTACTGTTGTTATTATTGCTGCTGCTGTCATATCATCTTCCTCATTTATTCCCTGTTGTTCTTTATCAATTGCTGCCTGTTGTCTGACTAAAATGTGTTTGGCCTGCTTTGTTATAGTGGCTGGATCATTTAAAGAGGCCAAAGTACTTGTTGAAGGGGTGGTAGTACTGTAAGTTGCCTCCTCCTTACTTTGAAATTGTTTCGTTGTTGTTAACAGTTTTTCCTTATTTCCAAAGCCATCATTAACTTCATGCAGTCTTAACAGTATCGTGGCAGCTGTTGTGGTTGGTCTTAACACTTTCATATCATTTTCTATTGATGTGGATTCAGAGGCTGCTAATATTGTTGCTGTTGCTCTTGCTGCTGTTGTTGTAGTCTCTATTACTGTGGCTGTTGTTAATGGCAGACTTAATAATGTGACAGCCAACGTTAAAGACCATAATCGCAGCATAACTTTCAAGAATTTTATTTGAATATTCATATTGAATAATTAAGACTTTCAGTATCTAGTTAAAACTTTCTATTTAATAAAATAAATTTTGAATAATTTATAAACATCTGCTGATCACATTTGTGCAGGCATAATATTTTGACATGAAATTCAAAGGTTCACGTATGAGATCTCAAAACGTTTGCCCTCCATTTATATTCATTGGTTGTTTTAAAAGGTTTCCTACCGCTTCAATTGCTGTTTTTATGCTTCAGATTTATTTACTTTTTATTGTTTCCGCGTTTATTTTTTGTTAGCGTTGATATTCTGCAAATAAAAACAAGAAAAATATTTTTTATAAGTTTGAATTTATAAAAAGATTTTTTTTAATTTAATTTCATTGTTGTTACATTTCAGTTGTAAATGTTTTTAATTAATTGTATTATTTGTGGTTTATTTTATGAACTGGTTTGTTTATTTTCTGTTTTTATTTTGTTCTATTTTTAATTTATTTCCTCCCATTTTGTTTTGTCCAAATTGTATGTAGTTGTGGTCCAAATGTGTGGATTATTTTTTTTTAGCCTAAAAGCGTAATAAAAATGAGAAATCTGAGCTAATGGCAGCAATTACTTTTATAAAACCAGTGCTTTGTTATTTGTTGTTGAATAATTGAAACAATGTTTATCAGCTGGTGCAATTGTTCGTTAATGGTTGGTATAATTAATATATTTAAACGTAAACGATTTATATTAATTCAACTATTCTAAATTTTTATAAAAAGAACTTGTTGGCAAGTCGTGGCCATTGATTGCGCGCTAAGCTCAACTTAGTTCAGGCGTATTTACTTTTAAGTCTAAAATATTCCAACTTTGGATAGACACTATAGATCTATATTCTATATTCTGCAGCTTAGATGGCAATAACTTTCCGAATCAGTCGAGCCTAAAGACCAAACTTAATGTATATGAAGACCGCCTTGCTTTGCTGATGGACATACTGATTTTATATTTGTATTTTTTTACTAAAAAACTCACCCGCAGTATTTTCACAAAAGACTAGTTAAAATTTATATAAACTTTCATACCATTACCAGTCAAACATGAACAACAGCAACAGCACTGTCATTTCCTACTAAAATGAAATACAATAAACAACACAACGATTAAGTTTATTTCCCCTAAACTTTGTGTTCGTGAATTAGTTAAGCTCATTTGAAAAGTATTTTGATGTCATTTTCAATACGAAAAGATTTGAGACTTAAAAAAGAAGCACCAACAACGAGAGAACAGACAACAACAATTTTTATTGATTTTCTATATAATTCAAGTGAAAAAGTATCAGAGGGGAGTTTCTTAAAGATTTGTTAAGTTTAAAGTACAAAGTGGAAGATTATTTAAAAGGTTGCCAACAAAGAAGTGAGATCTTTCGTTGCATCACGATAAACCGCAGTTTGGAATGGCTTCCATGTTTGTCATATATAGTAGAGGAGGATAAGGGATCTGAAAAATAACTAAACAATAAATATGCGCAAAGAGGGATGAGGAAACAGAGAGGTGACATTGTGAAATCAATTTGCGATGTATTGAAGTGTAAATTACACGTAGTTGCTTTATATGTTGCAAATAAATCAATAAAACATAAGAGAACAAGGGAAAAGCAAAAACTGTAGTGGAGTTTAAATAAAGATTTTATATTTTTGAATAATAAATTTACAAAAAAATTAAATATAAATTAATCAGAGAAAATGGCTGCTCAATTTTTAATCACAGCAGGAGACAATAATAAAAGAATTCTTTATTCTGTAATTATTTATTGACCTATAATTGACAACAATTAACTATTTTTAATATCCTCTTGCCATTTTATAGGACTTAGAGAACAGTAAAAGGTTGTTAATAGTTGGCAACAGCAAGTAGGCCAGAGTATATTTTTTAGACGTTGACTTGACTACAAAGTCGACACATGGATATGGTTTAGGGAGGAAACTAATAAGGTATATCTATGGTTTATATGAAAAATCCTCTGCATTTAATTGTCGCAAAAAGGAGTTTTTGATAGTAAAATATTGCGGCATCTGCGGTATAAATATAAAATTAAAAAATATGTTTTTTTTATTAATTAGGCTCTAGGTCATACTATTGAAAATAAAACTTCTTCCCTTTTGTTTTATTAATTATTGTTTAACATTTTCATGTATTACTTTATTTGATATTTCGAACACCTTCGGTGCTTTTCTTCATGAAATAGAGAGTTTTTAACAAAAATATAAAAATATAAAAAACAATCAAATTATTTAAATACTATATATATAAGTATCACAACTTTAAAAATATATTTTTTTCCATAAAAATTAACATTAAAAAATTTAAAAAAAAATTGTTTGCGATTTTTCATAAATTTCTTATAAATCTGTTACATACAGTTTCTATCTCTAAAACAATTATTTCATTGTGTTTTAGTCATTTTTGGCATGCTGCAAATGATTTAATCATTTTTATCGGTAATAAAAGTTCACATAAAGTGTCTTCCCTTTTCGTTCATGGAAAGTATTTCACGTACTTTTAGAATAAGGAACATGTAATTATTTCAAGCGATTAAATTTCCGAAAGAACAAAAAATAGATGTGGGGGAAAATTTGATCGGCTTTCAGGTTAAAATTGGTGGAACTGCTCAGACATATACTGAGCTTTCTACAACCGATTTAAGGACGATTATTGAATCGGAACCATAACAAAACGAGATTATTCTTAAGCTGTATTTTCGATGGCAAAGTTTTTGTTTTGTTCTGGAACTAGCTCTTTAATAAAATTTGTCTTTATAATAGTTTTGAAAAAATAATATAGTTTTCAAATTCGTAAATTAAATAAAACTTATTTTAGTACCAGACAAACGCAAGGATGTGCTGCATTTATTCCGGAGCAGAGTTTTCCGATAAGGAAGAAAATTTTTTGATACGTTATTTTAACTGAAATTTTAATAATCCTTTTATATTATAAAAAAAAAGTTTTTTAGTTAATATTTAGTTAAGGTCCACTTTCTTTATAGCACAAAGTAAAATTTTTGATAGCAAAGTAATGAGCTAAAATGCTAACCAAGATAGGAAGTTCATATTTTAAAGTACTTCTACTTTTGCATTTTCTGTCATTAGTTTGATATAGCGATTCCAAATGGAGGCAAGTATATAACACCTTCGCTTACAAATAATGGCTTAAAAATTTATATTTTTTATATATAAAAGTCATTGAATACACAAAACCCAATAAAATTATCTGCTGTCGGTATTGAGCTCGTGCTTTTGCAGTCATTGTTGTATTTGATGTCAAGAGCTTTAATCACTGTTCTATTGTACAACTATTTTATTATATGGTAAAACTTGTTTTAACGAATACAAACGCAATAAAAAAAACTTCGTTGTCCCGAAGTAATCTACACGTACTAGTATATCACGAAATCAAAAAAAAAAATTAGATAAAACCGTTTTTCCAAAAAACTCAAGACTTGACGAGTCAAGTCTGAGCCGGATGTAATGTTGAAGCTTTAGACTCAATTTCCCAAAGAATAATTTTTTGGAGATACGTGAAGATAACTTCGAGACGCCGACATGTCTTTGGTAAAAGTTCAACAGCATTATGGTCGAACGCTTTACTACTGCGCCACTAAGCGAATAATTTACTTGCTTAATTACTAAAAAGTAGTTATTTATCGACTGTAAAGTAATGCAGGCGGTTATTAGTTTATGTTTATATTTATGTTGTTCTTAATAAGAAGTCAGCACAAAGTTTTTGTTAAGACAGCTATTAAATTGCAACTGTTAGATTAGTTTTCTCTGTAGATTTCTAAATCTACACAAATAGTCCGAAATGGCTTCTTAACTAGTTTGTCATAGTTCAGAAAAACTTTATAAAAAATTGTCCTCAATATCTACAAACTTGAGATTTTCATACTTGAATTTATAAAAAATATTTTTTGTTATTTTCGTACTCAAAAGACTCTACTGAACTTGAATATATAAAAAGAAAGCCGATTAAAAAATTTTCAGTCACTATCCTTTAAGATTGCATAGAGAAAAAGGATGCAATCATGTTCCATGTTGTCTCTGAGTGACTCATGAAAACCGGATTCAAATTTATTATAGCAGCCAAGATTTCTTGCAATGCACAATAAAATATTTGCTAAAATATGTCAGGAAATGCATTATAAAACTAAACTCTTGTGATTTAAAATTCGAGAAATGCTCTATTTTTGATTAGAATCATGCAAACATTTGCTTTGTATATAACAAGCTACACTCTATACTTTAGGACAGACAGAGTTTCACTAGAAAAAACATTTAATTATTAATTTGCTATTATTTGCATCTTAAAAGATTTAAGCTGAGGTCACACGTCACAAATAGCTGATAGGAAAAATTGTTACTACTAAATAATTTGTACCTGCTTTCGTTTTAAACAAAGATTCATAAAGTTTATTTCAACATAAAATTCAAAAGATATATTTAAGTATATAATATAATTAAAATAATAATTATTTGAATATTGAACAAATTTGTATAATTAGTGCAAACTAAATATAAACTTGAAATGAATAGTACTTCAATAAATTTGTATTAATTACGATTTAATTAAATTACGATTTAATTCAATACGATTTAATTACAACTTGTGTTGAAATTTCCAAAGGATTTGGAACACGGCTTGAGGGAGTACAAACCTTTAAGAGATAAATTATTTGGTATGAATAATTTACCGTGAAAAATGGATGTGGGTTAGAAGGAAACCCTTTTGTTCTGTTCAACGAGGAAGGGATACTGTTCTCGGTATAAGTGGAGATCTGGTCTTTTATTATATAAAACAATAAGTAATTTTTAAAAACTCAACTTATATTTTTCTTTTATATAACAGCGAAGGTTTTTGCTTTGTGGAAAGTTATAATGAGAATGAATAGAAATCAAATTTACAAGTCATTACGAAATAATTGGATCAATCGCCCAATTGGAAATTTATAATTCATAATAATAGTCATATAAAGAGAAGAATAGATAGATAGATAGATAGATAGATAGATAGATAGATAGATAGATAGATAGATAGATAGATAGATAGATAGTAAATTTTTAGTGCAAATTTATTAGATATCATAAAGTTAATAATAACTTCAGAATATAAAAGGATCAAAAATATTGTTTCAAAATGTAAATGTAAAAAAGTATTTGTTTAAACAGATTTAAATAAATATAATGGCATGAAACTTTTACAAAACCAGTGGTTACGGTTATTTCGTGCAGTATTTGTCATGACTGATCCTATCTACTGCCTATTTATCAGTATCATTTCCACTTATCATTTTAAATTCAAAACATTAGTTCTCCTAACAAACCTAAAGAACATTTTCACTACAAACAACACCATGAGCACTTCAGCAAAGTATTTTTCTATCTCACAAACAACTATTATTTATTTAATAATCATTAACTAGAATTGAACTATGAAAGGAAAAAGTATCATACGCAAAGTGTTATTGTACATTATATATATAAAAAAAATATCTCACAAGTGTAATAACGCATCAGCACTAAAATTCAAAGCAGAACGAAAAGCAAAAAAAAAAAAACAAAAAAGGAATATACAAAGCAAAATCGATTAAAAAGATATAAAAAGAAAAAGAAAACAAACTTTTAAAGATTTCATACAAAAGATACTTCATTATATTCATTTCATACAAAGGATACTTCATTGATATTATACTAGAAACTGTTGCATACTTCTAAGGGCGCGAAATTGTAAAGAGAGAGTGGGATGACGATAGAGAAAAGGATAAAAGTTAAAAACTTAATACAAGGAATAAAAAGAAAATAAGGACAAGCACTTGAATATTCAATGTAGTATAATGTGTTTAATTATGTGTAAGTAAGATAAATATTACTCTATTTCTATTTCGAATTCGAGGACTATACAAATACCAATACAAATATACAATATACATGGGAATATTAATTTTTGTGATTAATTATATTGTAGATGTTTGATTCACAAATATAAGTTGATCAGATGATGAGATAGGAGAAATAGCAACAAGAAATTAGGGATGATAAATGAGAAAATTTATTTGTTTTTATCTTCTAAAGTAGTACATTTTCGATATCCATTATCTTAAAATCTTGTTTGTGTTTGTTTGTATATTCAAAAAAATTATTCATCAAAAGTTAATTTTTTTTGGTATAACTAAGAATATATTTTCTATTTTTGAAACATCATGCTCTCAAAATAAAACCATTGATTGTGTCTAGTTTTAAGTATTGCAGTTTTTACTTGTTATTTTTTAGCATAACTGAAACTTATAATTATAAAATCTTTTAGAAACTCTTAAACCATATGAAATTATCTTCCATTTGCGTATATTTTTTTTATCGCAAGCTCTAGAATATTTGGCTGGAAAGGAAAGGATTTTGAAAATTATATTTTTATTTGTCTTTATAAGTTTGACTTTTGTAAAAGACTATTAAAATTATTTGCACAATGCATAATAATTAAACAGTTGTTTTATTAAAATTGTAAATTCAACAAATAGAAA
The DNA here is from genome assembly GCA_956483585.1 of Gymnocheta viridis. NCBI lineage: Eukaryota > Metazoa > Arthropoda > Insecta > Diptera > Tachinidae > Gymnocheta > Gymnocheta viridis. Next base: position 43,851,165 of record OY101440.1, on the reverse strand, counting down.
CTGATAGATATGATAGAAATGAGCAGACATGTTTTAGCAATCAAAAACAATCTAATTTATCACGTCTGGTTGAAATGCTGATAGAACATTTTTGTATTTGCCTACAATTTATTGGAATAAAGTTATTTATCGATTGTTAGTAATCGGGTTTACAAACATAAAAGCGTAAAAGGATCTAGAATAGACACTGATGTGTCCCGCCTCAGACAGGTGTCTGCCTCTACTATTTGTGACTGACTGTGCTTTCTGTTGACTATTGGAAGTTTATTGATTTTTTAAAAATATTTTAATGATGATTTGGCATTAGCACCAATGAAATGCATGTATGTAGACTAGCTAAAAAACCCTCAACAAACAAAGGTTTTTTGAAAATATTATTTTATATTTTTAATTTTCCATATAAATTATAAAGCTTGAAGTCACGTTTCAATTTTCATTAAGCCAATATATCGCCATATCTTCTTCAGGGCTCTTTTTATAATTAACAGACAACAATCATCAAGAAATTTACAAACAATGAATACGTTTATAATGCTTTTCAAAAAGTTAAAGAAATTGTTTTTTTTTTTTGCAGCTAACGCAAGTGTTTTTATCCGAACAATTATTTTTCCTTGTGTTATCTATTTTATTAGTGGTCACACACATTTTTGTAGATTTCTTTTACAGTTGTAATACTGAACCGGCTTAGGAACAATTCATATTTAAATGTAAATGATGATCATTGCATAATTGAGTTCAAAGAATCATAATGCTGTGTAGAGAGATATAAAACGTAAATTAATATTTCATAATATAAATTGACTCCGTTGAGGAGGCTTTTGTGCTCTTTTGTATCTGTTTTCGAACACTTTCTACTTTGAAAGAAGAATAAAAGTAGTTTTCCTTCAAAACTGAAAAGCATCAAAAAATAAATTTGATGGCCTCTAAGCCATGAAAAAAGTAAAGGGCTGATAAGGATGGAAGAAGTTAAATGATTTCTAATCAAGTATATTTCCACAATTGTTTTCACATGAAGCGAAATATCTGAGATTACGTTGAAGATTGTGTTCATAAGCTGGTTTAATGATATACATACATTTATTTCTAAAAATATTATTCATAAAAAATTTGTTTAATTTCAGTTGTGCCAAAGAGAGAGAGAGAGAGAGAGTCTATTTATTAGTTACTCGTAAGTCCTAATTTTCTTTTGCTAATACTTGTGTTTATTATTGCTACAGACTTTCGTTATTTTTATTTTCTGTTAAAGCCTTAAGGTAAATAAACAAAAAATGAAATATCAGTTTCTTTTCCTATTGTTTATTTTCCCACTTTTACCTTTTTTTAACTCAAAAACTTATTGTTGAACATAAGAGAACAATCTCCCAGCTTTTATATTCAAGCTTCAGGCATTTTTATAAAAGGGATATTGGAAATATTTTTGTTATTTGAAAGTAGAACGGTAACAAAAAACAAATTCGATTAAAATTAAAATATGAATAATTTAAAATTAATTAGCGGTTTTGTAATCAAATTTAATTGTAATTAATTGCATTGAAACGTATTTATGCAAATGTTTGTTTCTAATTTTGTGGTGGAGCTTAAATGTGAAAACAATTTGAATTTTTTATTGTATGCATGGCAAATATAACAAAACATTTATAAAGCAATTGCAATTTGTGAGCATTCTATTGAGGCAGATGTAAAATATTTATTCAATTTTTATGAACTTTGGTATAATTTTGTTCCTGCCTATTTTGGATATCTTACCTTTTATAGGGTTTTTTTCAATATTTTAGTCTTCAGCACATATTTGCATTATTTTTATATACATACCGAATATTTGTCCCTTTTGAAACATATTTGAATATTTTATTGATATTTTTTTTTAAATTCAAATGCTTACAAATGTCTTCACAAAGGACGCAAAAATCTGTTTTAATTTCTGATCAACAGATAGATGACTGCTTTATTTTGTTTAAGAAAGAATTTAAATGTGGTGCTATATTTACGTCATCCGCATTTTAATTGCACTCTTTATTTGCTTAATTCAAAACAGATATGCGGTTAAGGATTTTAATATTCCTTTATTACATCAATAGTTTATTTAAATATAATATACAAATTTTTTTTTTGAATATATCAGTTAATATTTTTTGTTTATTGCAATAGCAACTAAAAATAAAAAGCTTTACTTATTTTATCCAAAAATTTATAATTCTGATAATACTATCCATTTAAATATATTCAAAAACTTTTGTTTGTTGAGGGGTTTTTTTAGCTGGTCTATATAAATGCATTTCATTGGTGTTAATGCCAGATCATCAGTAGGCCTTAAACCCTATTTTGAAATGACTCAAACCTCTTATTTTATACAAAAACTTTTAAAAACTCAAAAAGAATTACAAAAATTATAATAGTATGAGCATAGTTGGCTTTGAATAAAGAATAAAAAATCTGTATCATATTTGTTTTTTTTTAAGATTATATTTAATAAACTTTTTAGAGCATATCTTAACTTTTTTGCTGCATATTTCATAAGCATCAAATATTTTTTTAGAAAACATTTCCTGGTTCCCTGTTGATTTCTTCCATTTACTTGTTCTATAACAACACGTGCGTATCGGTGATAATCTTTCAGGCTTTATTGTGATATTTTTTGCTGTACATCGTGAGCAAAATAAGAAAACATTTCAATAGTATTTTGAAATATTCCAAATTAAAAACTAAAGTCAAAACTCGTAAAATTAACAAAATTTTTGCTTTTTGCCCAAAAGATGCCAGGTGAAATTTATAATTGCCCCAGAATTTTTTTTAATTTGAAGTGCGTATTTCCGTTATATTGTCCTAAGACCTACAAAGATGTCATAAATCTTGTTTTTGATTCCATCTTAATCCCAAAATTTTTTATAATTTTATTTTTAGAATATTTTGATGACCCCTAAAAACAACTTCAGCTTCAAGCTACTTTTGTTTAAATGCTTCTCCTTCGGATTGTTTGCAGCGGAGTAGAGTTTTTTTGTATATTTATGTCTACATATTTTTAAAGATTTGAAATATGAATATGAATATACATACATACATACATACACAAGATCTGTCAAGAACAGCTTTCAACAATAAAATTTTACATTTGATAATGTGTTGGGAACTTAAAGCAATAATTCAAATTTATTTATAATGAAAACGCCATGAGAAATTTTTCAGACTTAAGAGCACTTCAACACATACAAATATAATATACATGTACGAGTGTTTTTTTTTTTTGAATTTGAAGTTGTATACGTAACGAAAATAAAATTTGTTTATGCTTAAAACAGAATAGCACAAATGAACCTTTATAATTTATTAGAAAGAAAATAAATAAGTACATTCGTTTAGCAAACTGAAAAGCAAAACAGCAGTAAACCACCAACAGCTGAACTTAAGCGTATGAAAGACAAACAAAGAACAAAACAAGATAAATAAAAATACAGGAACTAGGAAAAAAATTTAAATGAAATAAAAATAAATCTCAGTTAAGTATCTAAGAGAAGCAAATTCATAAAGAAATTTGGTGTTTCACTTGAAACTTTCGATTTTTTATTTCGCTTAGAAAAAATTTGGTGGTTTTTCTAAGGTGAAGTTCATATACGAGAACATTAGAATACTAATTTATGTAAGCAAAATAAACCACCAGACATTCAGAGTACTTCGGAGATGTGTTATTACTTAATTTGACTTGGACTGTCATTGAATTTTACTATAAAACGAAATTAATTCTATTCGTACAGTAGGTAAGGGAAAAATTAAAATTATTTTGAAAAACCACTCAACAAGCAAAGCTTTTCGAAATGCATCAGAATTTTTTTTTAAGTTCAATTCTCTATAACGAATGCAAATATTTTGAATCGAATTTTCAAAGAAGATATAGAAATTCATGATAATAAGGGTGGTGAAGTAGTTCAGGCGTTGACTACAAAGCAAACACGGATTAAGAACGGGGCTCGAGCTCAGTTTCAGCCGAGCCATAACATCCATTATTTTTCAGATGTGCATTAGTATGACATTGTATTTGTTGTTGTTCGACTGTTTAAGTGACGAAGCCACTGGTCACTGAACAGTACTGGCAGCAATTGATACTGGTGTGTCCTCCTTCGCCAGTATTGTAGCAAAATCGCCGGCGAAGTAAAATAATTAATAAAACATGGCTACAACAGTTTAAAACACATTTAATGCGCCTACTTGACATCAGAGACGCTGCAACACTGAGCTAAAAACTAACAAAACGCGAAATATCAGAGTTGTAAAAATTAAACTTCTTTCTCACTTCCACTATGTGTCCTCTCTCTCTCTGTCCCTTTTCCAAAGAAGGCTTATTAATTGCCTGAGTGTCACTTCTCTTTAAAGAAAACAAAAATGTTAAAAAAAAGTTGTAGACTTCGTGGTCAGGGGCCAAATTACGGCATTCGATATCGAACAAAATCCTAATAAAAATTTTTTTGAATTCGTATCGAAATTTCGTTCGATATCGAATGCTGTAATTTGCTTCCAGTACTGATTCGTTCTGCTAATCTGATGAATAAGTGTTCAAATATTACTTTTTTAATCAAAATTAATTTAAAGTTTTCAAAAAAATCTTAAGTTTAAAAAAGTTGTTAAAGTTCGATTTGAATTTGAGCCAAATAATACCTCTCAACCTAATATTGCAAAACTTAATCAACAATGTGTAAAGTATAAACCAATCTTAAATTAAAAACAAAATCAGAACCTTTTGTAGACCCATTTGGCTTTCTCAATCATCCTAATTTTCAATGCTACTGTTTAATTAAGAAAACCAGCTAAAACTTCTGTAAGAAAAACACCTCTTCTAGGAAACATCTTAGTCACTGAGTCCTTGTGTTGTCGCCTGCAATCAAACCTTAAATGTGCTGGTACTCGTACATTTGCTTTTCAAAAACACCAAACGTTATACTTTTTAGCACCAGCTGTATAGCAAAACATTTGCCAATCAACAAGAGAACATATGCTGAAGAATACGGGCATACAAAAACCTACAAGTTTATACATCCTCATACCTACAACAAGCACACAACAAAAAAACAAAACAACAAAAACTGTAACTATTAAAATGCGGCACATCAACTTTTATTTACATTTTCATTTTATTTTACAACTAACAAACACTCCTACACGAACACAAAACATACTTACAGAGACATATTTTTATATTTACCTTAATTTTATAATGACAAAAGTTAAGAGAGGTGAAGGCAAGAAGGCAGAAATATAAAGAAACCACGATGACAATGACTACCATTACAAATCCTCAAATTCAAAGCTTTTTGTCACAGTAGCGGTTTTTTATGATGCACATTAACAGTGTGTTAGTGTGTTGGAATGTGTGAGAGTAGTAAAATAAATGTAGAGGTCTGGTCTGGGTTTTTTACTAAAAAAAAAAGATTTTTACTATTTTTGATGGCAAGGAGATGTGTTGGCATTTGATGTCGTTAGTGTTAATGTTCATGGCTGTGTTTTTGTATGGATATGGCGTAGTTTATGTGTGTTTTATTTATATTTTATTTTATTTGCTTTTAAGCAATGTTTAAAGGATGTTTTTATTTTAATTTTTAACCTTATTTTATTAATATTATATATTGTGTAAATGTATGACAATGACAATGTATTCAAATATTAGATTAAAGTTTCTTTATTACTGCGCGTTCTGTGAGTAAGTTTTGTGTCGGTATTAGAGTTTAAACCAAAATCTTACTAAACATTTCTTATTGTTTTCCTATTACTAGAAAAAAGTTACAAATTTCAATATATATCTAAAGGATTTCTTTGCTTTTTACTAAAAAATGTATGGGATAAAAATCGGAAAATTTAGGCATGATTACAAAAATTTGTTATAAGAAATATCTTTGAAATTGAATTATAAAAACATTTAAAAATATAAACTCGGATTTTTAAGCAACGTACTAGGGTTGTCAATTATTACTTTTTTTTTTATTTGTTCGAATAAAATTTCATAATATTTTTTTTTCGAATAAACGAATAATTTTGAAATTTTGTTCGAATAATTCGAACGGACAAAGAATAAAAAATTTTATTCGAATAATCTAAAAAAATAAGTAAAAAACGACACATATGTATTAGCTTATCTTTTTTTTTAATTACAAACGAAAAACACAAAACAATCCATTGCTAAAGAAATAACATTTTCAATGACAATTTTAAAAATATTATTGAAAACGAAATGAAATGCATTCAAAAAAAGAAGTTTTAAAAGCCAAAATATACGTTTTTTAAATGCAAATAAGTTTGCTTATTTTTTGTTTCAATGTTTAATTACACATTAAGCGTTTAAAACAAAAATTTTTAATTTTATTCGTAATTGTTGAACTGTTTAAAGTTTATATTGAAATGAAAATTTTTGGCTTAAGTTCAAATCTGAGTTTACCCATATCTTCTTAATTTAAGAAATTATATTTAGATAAATTCATTATATTTTTATTAAGAGAGTACTATTTTATTTGAAACAATTTATTCATCAGACTAGCAGAACGGATCAGTACTGATTTCGAGGTCGCTACACCATCTCATCAGCGTTCTTTGTTCGATTTTTATAAAAGAACAAGTAGAAAAGTTTCTTTCGGAAACTGTTGATGTTGGTGATACGGTTAAAATATCATTATCCAGCATATCCAGTTTGTGTATTCTTTTCTTTGATTTTTCTAAGTAGTTAAGATCATCACCATCGCTTAGATCAACAATCTTAGCGTTAGTACTATTTCTTAATTTATAGAATTTTTTAGATCAGTTAATAAAACGTTATCAATTACTAACAAAAATCGTAGTAAAGGTCATTCGCAATAGTTTTTTATCATAAAATATTCGTGAAAACAAAGTATTTGCGTACTCCTTTGTTTCGCTTCTTGTGGCATATTTTAAAAACCTAGTATTGGATGGAAATTCCCAGAGTTCAGGATTAATATTAAAGTATTTAACGATTTTAAAGGTAGTTCACTAATTCGATTCTTAAGGCTTTTGATTAAATCCGTAGAAAAGCAATTGCTATTTTTTCTAAACTCTTAATTTGATTAACAGCTTAAAAAGTTATGGGATAGATGTAAAATATTTTTTACATAAATTCGTTAATAAAATAATTTTAATGTTCGATTATTCGACAGTAATTATTCGAATAATTCTTTATTCTAAATTGAAAAATCTTTATTTGTTCGAACGAAAATGAAAAAAATTGTTCGAATTATTCAAATAATTTTTATTCGAACGACAACTTTACTACACATTAGCATGAAAGTGGAAATGAGAGCTGCGCTAGTAAAGGAAATCGCCAAAGTGTGACAAACCCCAATTGTTATCTTTCGAATATCTCAGAAAAAGCTTGTGGAAAACTAAAAACTGGAGGCTGACAAAATTAAACTTGATGGTTTTTACATCTCCCAAATTTGTTAAAACTTTATTCGATTTGGTTTTCGCAAGCAATTAAACCAAGAGGCAGTAATGAACAAATTGTCTGATTACGATTATGATAGTTGCTTATGATTCAGGTGTTTATAAGTCCAGTTAAAAATTGCTGTCACTTTGAAAACAAGTGTTTTAAGCTCCTTAAATAATTCAGGCGAGTACTGAACCTCATTGGCAAAAATTTAGTGTTGTACCAGACTTTTGTTTAAAATTATTCGAATGTATCCTAGAAGAAATGGGTAAACTCAGATTTGAACTCAAGCCACAAATTTATTGCAATATAAACCTAAAAATTTGAAAAAAATTACGCATAAATATTAATTATTCGAATTGTTATCGAGTTCGGCTAAAGTGATACAGGGTATTATATACCAATTATATTCAGACATGACAAATAAAAGTGAAATAAGGAAATGGAGAGCAAAAGCTGTTTATTTAGTTGCAAGCAATGGAAAGTTCTAATTTCTTATTTCTTTATTTTTTTAAAGAAAAAAACACTAGCCGCGAAGCCATTTTGGCTTGTGTGCAAAAAGAGTCAGAGTCTAGGAAGGAATCGAACCTGCGACCCTCAAAGAAATAGTCTAGCATGCTAACTTACTAGTCTACGGGGGCTCCCCAAATACAAATGTTTGAAAAATTCGCCGTAATAATGAAACATAAATCCGTCATAAACTAATTTTCAATACAAATTGACATTTTCAATGCATCCTGAGTTTAATTATTTTAAAATAGAATTTATTTTATTTCGGTATCAAATTTCAGATCCCCAATCTTACATAACAACTACAATATTAGCATAAAATTTGATTATTTTTTAAACAAACCCAATTGATTTAAGTAACGGAAATTTCAAATAAAAGGAATAATTAAAAAAAACATGAGTACTTCTGGTGGTCGAAATTCGACCGCCAGTTTATACGCATACCTATTTTAGTTGCATTCATATAAAGAGAAAAAACTACCTAATTTCCCATTCCCTTCCACATGGAAAAAACAATAAACAAAATAAAATTGCATTTAAGCACGCACATGTATTTTGTTAAATTTTTGCTTGAAGCTAACACATCCATACCTAATGAACATTTACAACCATATTTAATTCTCAGCTCTTTCAATTCTGATCTCTTTTCTTCTTCAATTTCACTTATTTGAAGAGAAAAAATCGTATTACTCATATACATATGGATCTACTTTTAAGCATTCTCATTGCTTTGCTTATGATTTTACTTCACCCAATACTTACAAAAGTGAATGCATGTACGTGTGTTTGAGCATTTGTAGTGGTGTCAACTTTATTAGCCTTTTATTCGCTTAATACTGAACCGATTTATATAAATTATAGTCGGGTCACTAAAGCTCAATAATGTCTACCATTTGGTAAAAGAGTGAGGAAAATCGGTTGGCAAACAAAGGCGGAAAAATGATCTAAAAACTTGCCTTGCCTATTTATATAATAGATAAGAATATGAAATTTGTGGTTAATATATTTTCACCAAGTCACCAAGATATTAAAAATACCAAGAATAAGGCCCAAATTTACAATATTTAGTTAACTAATGATGGCCGTTTAACCAATGAAATTTATATGAAAAATCGTAAGTTAAACCACTATCATTACTTAACTAAAGACTAAGAATATGGACCTAAACGCAATAAATAAATGCACTAAAATAATACCAATTCTCTCTGACAATACTCGCACAAAAAATATAACATATATCGAAAGTTACGATCAACAGAGTCTTCTTTCCATGCTAATTATTCCAAGCTCGTTCCTTTGGCTGTGGTTTCGGTAGATATTAGATAGATGGTTTTTAGAAAAGTATCGAAAAGATTTATATTGTTGTAATAATATGGATATGCATTCTTTTAGATAAAATTTATAAATAACTAAGAAATGCCTTATAACGATTGATGAAATATAGCAAGTAAAAGAGGATATCAAACAGCTAGCAGGAGCAAGTTGTTATGTTGCGGTACAACAAACGAATTCCAATCTGAGATATATTTACAAATTGGATAAATTTGCTAAATAGTTGCCAGCTTGGCAAGCTTTTTGCAGTTGCAATCTAAAATTTACCAACTTTTTCAGCTTATGAACTACAGTTTGAAATATTTACATAAGAGAATGCCTGAAGAAACGACAAGATGCTCCATCAAAGTTTTGGTCCATTGTTAAAATTATAATGTTATCAATTTGGCAGATGTATGAAGCAAAGGAAAAATTGTGCAGCAGCTTACTGAAAATCTATTAAGGCAAAAGCTCGGATATTTACTAAAAAAGTTTTTTTAGTTGGTAATTTTATGTATTTTCTTATTTAACAGATTTTATCAGGTCAAAACTATAAATTCGTTTTTTGCTTTAAATAAATACTCATATTAAATTTTAAGGCGACCGGATTTTATGTGAACAAAGAATTATGTAGTACTGTTTTCTTTTCTAAAATAAAGTGCAAAATGTTTTACCCTTTTTTATTGAAAATTTGCAATATATTGATTTTTTTGAGATTGTGAGTTTATTACAAATTATTGCATTATCACTTTTTTGATCAAAAGTAAAAGAAATTATAAATTTTTTAGAAATGAAAACTGTATTAGACAGTCAATACCTTTCATCGATGAATGTGAAAGTTATCACAAAGTGTAAAAATAAATTTAAAAAATATATCGATCAGTTTTTCTGAATCCTCTTTATAATTTCAGTTTAAATTTAGTTCTTGGGTTGAAGTTGAGCACAAATCCTAGCAATATAATTTTTGGAATAATCATAGAAAACACAGAACATAATGACGATTTCTATTAAAAGTCTATGTAAATTCGCATCTTTGAATAAAAAACTGTGGATCAAATAAATTCACATTTTAAAATTTTCTGTCATGACGAGCTTTGAGCATTTGATGAACAGAATAGTATCTGTGCTTATTGAAAATATTTTTGCAATAACTAATAATTTTTTCTAAAGTGGCATTATTGGCAAAAATTTTATTCAATCCAACGACGTGATTTTTATTTTTAAAAAGAACAATTGCCATAAATTTTGTTTTTCATGGCAATTATCACAATTGTAGCTAAAGCTGAAGATTGCAAATTAATGATATGATAGCAGATTGCTATGTTCTTTCCATCATTGCCAAAAATCATAGCCTTGTAAAAAGTAACTCATGTTTGCAGCATTTTTGGTTAAATTAACGATATATAAGAGGTAATCATATCCTTCGACCGATTTAAGTGAAATTTACCACAAAGCTTCAAGGGAAAATTTTGGAAATAGTTGCCGATTCCCGTCTTGCAAGCATTTAGTTTTTAATATTAGAGATGATTGGGTTGTTAGCTTGCCGTTTCAAAAGTTTTCCTGAAGCTTTAACTTACCTTTATTTGGTTGCTAAGCCGCAGCTTGTCATATTTTATCGAATTACGTTAATTGAACTAAATTTTTCGAAAGAAAAACATTGTTGTTAAATATAAAAAGTAGTCTTTATGCAAATGACTTACAGTTCTCAAAAAAAAGTAGTAAAAAGCAAAGGGAAATTCACTTACTTTTATTTCAACGAGATATCGATGCTGAAATCTAAATTTAAAGTACTCGTAGTCAGCCGTTTTTATTTATTGTTTCTTATTTTGTTTCAACATGAGTCAGTTTTTCTACGAAGACCACAAAAAAAAACCGAAAACAAATCACAGTTGGGGTGTTGCCCTTGAGTAATCCACACTTATCTGATGCTGTCGTTTCGTTTCGTTTGTTAGTGTTTTTGTTTTTATCTTCTTTAATCCTTTGACGATTTTTTTAAGCTTAAAAACTAAAAAAAAGATTTTCCCTTTGTGTTTTACTTTTATACTCTCGACATTGAATGTTAACAAAGAAGCGTGTAATCCAAAGTAATTTTAACTTAAAATAAACTTTTGCCACACTTTTTTGTAAATAATTTCTACCCTTTAAAAATTAAAAGAATTTTTCTTTTGATGTTTCTATTATTTTTTAAACTGTGACATCATCTTTTGTATTTTGTATGGCATGATAAATCTTTAACACAGTGAAATAAAAACAACATACACTTTAAATAACCTTGACTTCAATATCCGTGTTTTTTATTCATAATTCTCTTTTGCTGGAATTTAATTAAAGCATTAGATTTCTTTTCTATAAAGTACACTCTTTCGCTCACTTTAAATTTTCTGGGTATTTTCTTTTAAGTATTTGATTTTTTCAACATTTGCACCTTAAACACTTTTTAAATCCTTTTTGATTTGTAGTTATTGTTGTAGTTGTTGAAAAAAATAACGTTACAGCTTAAAAATTTCCGTTGCTTCGTACCGTTATGTTTACAAGTTTATCTGCTACTGATTCTTAAAATATATTTTAGCAGACACAGCATCCTTTTCCTGCGAATAGATGCTGTAAACGCAAAAAAGCTTTCACTGTCTCAAATATTTTGGCTCTCATATTTTATTTCATATTGAAATAATGGGAAATTTCTCGTAAAAGCCACCAGGCTTGCTTGTTTGACTCTCAGTTTATTGCCTTTGATGCTGTCTCTTGTTGTTGTTGATGTTTTCGTTGCTGTTTAAATAATCTTTACAACGTGGTCGTTTTAATAAATTTTTTGGTTTAAAGACTTTTTCAAAACAACTGCATTTTTTGTGGCTTATTTTTAGGCACCACTAGTGCATGTGCTTGTCGAAGTGTATACTTGTCAGAATACCAGCAGCATCCTTTGTGTTTTTGTTGTATTGTGCCAGTTAGTGTGTGTTAATATTTATTATATTATGGCATGTTTTGTATATCAGCTGTTTTAATGCTATTAAAATTTGTTTTCCCTCTACAAATGTGTATGCGAATAAGTGTACTTTTGTCTGTAAGTGTATTTTGGCAAAAAAATCAGGCAGAATCAAAATGGAGTTTAAAAGTATTAAGCAGCTCATAGGATAAATTCAAAATTTAGATTGCTTCTTAATATCGGCTTTAAAAAATGAGATATGCAGCATTTTTGTAACAAATTATTTTTAGTAAACAAAAACTTAAACTTAAAGCATTTTCTTAAAAACGAACTCTAAATATTAATTGGAAAAATCAAAAATTCTTGTTAATTTTGTTAAAGAATAAATTTTATGCAGAATATTGCGTATGAAAATGCTTTAGCTCAATACGGAAATAAAAAGACGATTAATACCTTTCTTCTGTTGCTGACACAGCAAACAATGAAAGTTTTCTTAAGCACAAATTTGTTAAAATGCTATTTTTCTTACAATAATTTATACTTAAAAATATTAGTATTTTAAATTTCAAGATTTGGCAAAAAAGGTAAAAAAAAAATAAATAATTCTCGCACTGCCTTCGTATGTTTTTTTTTTTTCTTTTCAATTTTCTCTATTTATTCTATTTCCTAACATTTGTATAATTTTTAATATGTTTTATATTTATTATTTTTTATATTTATTTGATTTCTGTGATGCAGTGTTGCAATAAATTAAATTTTTTTCATTGCTTTCTTTTTTATCACAATGTTACAAAAGGAATAAAAACACTTTGCTTTTGAGTGTCCTCCTGCAAAAAAAGAAGAAAAGTTGAAGGTAATGAATTTAAGTGCTGCTATAATTTAAGTGTTAGAAACGAACTTTGTAGACTACGAGATTATAAATTAAGAATTATACAAAAAAAATATGTAGCTGAACTTTTTCCATTTTTTCATAAAAATTTTTATAAATCCATAATGGGAAAATATTATATGATATGAAATGGAGATATTAAGGGGTAGGATTTATAATCTTTGAATTAAATATTTAAGAGAAGCTGCAGGATAATAGGAGTGTTTACTTTGGTCCTTTTACGATGGCAACAATGGTTTATAATATTAATATTACAGCTTACTGCTCAACTAAGTTTTTTAAAATAAACACTTTGGATTAACGTGTTTTGCAAGTTATGACATAGATGCGGGATGTCTACAGGAGAACTTCCTATCTTTCTTTTTATACAACTTTTATACCCGAGATTTACCGCAATCGGAAGGTTGTTCCTTATCGGTTTTTTGCCGATGATACTGTGATCAGACAGACTGCCATTAAATATCTGTAATTTACAACGGACACTAGACAAGATGATGCAAGTTTTTAATGAATTGAAGATGGGATTAAATCCCAACAAAACTCAGGCAATTTATTTCACTAGAAAGCAAAAATCTTGCAATACTCCTCAGAGGCAAATGTTGCTCATCAGTAGGGAAGTTGCATTTAAAGAAACAGTCCACAAACCAACATATTTTTAATTTATCCAACTAATTTCTTCTTTTATAAATAAAATAAAAAATGTATTTCGATGATCATGATGAGGAGTTGAACGGTATCAAGACATAATTTCAAATTTTCTTGTGTCTGCAATGGAAGAGCAAGGACTAGAGGACAAGTGTTTTTTAGCAAGATGGGACATTAACACACACATCTCGTTCAACGATACAATTATTGAATGATGTTTCTCCACGAAGACTATTTCTTTTGGGGTTTTTTTTTAAATCAAAAGTTTATGTCAATAAGCTCCAAACGATTCAGCATCTTTAAGATAATATTCGTAACGAAATTAAAGAAATTCAGTCTGATATGTTGTAGGATGTCATGCAAAATGTCTTAAAAAGAGCCGAAAGTTGCATAGCAAATCGTTGTAAGCATTTAGCCGATATAATGTTCCAATCACAACGAACAAAATTTTAATGTAAAAGTAAAATAAAATTTTTAAGAAAACCACACTTATCTTTTCTTTGCACAAACTTCGAGGCAATCAAAATGTTATCCCACCTTGTATTTTTAGAATATCAGGCCTTTTGCTAAAAATATTAGATTTAGTTTCATTGTTTCTTTCAAAGTGGAAAAAATATAGAAGATTAATATCTTTGTCAATACTAATGCGATATTTACAATGATTGTATAAACATTTTGTATTATAACTCAAAGTGAAAGCGATGTATCCAGTCATGTATATAGATGCTTTATGATATAGACGATCTAATATAAAATCAATAAATTGTAAAGAACTTACAATAGAAAATCGTCGTTTCGATACAAATATTTATATGAAAGATAAAAACATTAAACCTAATTTGAATCCTTAGAAATATTGGTGGCTTACGCAATAATAATTTGTTGATTTTGACCTTATCCTTTTTATATTTTCCTATATAATAGTAAGATTTTTGTTAATCTTTTTGCTTACAACTAACTTATTAAAAATATATTATTATATTTATGTTATTATTAAGTATGAAGAAAATTTACTTTACTAGAAACTATAAATTATATTGAGAGCTCGTTGAAGTGGGACTTTGTATATATAAAAAAAAATAATAATCATTATGCTTTTTGTTTATTTGGAGTTTACTATTATATTCTAAATATTTATTAAATAAACATTGAAAACAATAGATGCTTTATGATATTTTAAATCAATTTTGACAACACTCTTGCTTTACTTTTCTTTGAGCAAGATAAAAAAGCTTTTGAGAAACACCAGCATACTCTTATCAAGACTTTATACGAATGCAAAGACTTCCTCTGCTAAAACAAATTATATAATTAGGTTTACTTTCACTTCTAAATGACCATTGTTATTTTAATAATTACTTCGTCACAACACTATAAAACTTAAATACAAAAATAATTTGTGCAATTGAAAAGCATTTTCTTAACAAAAGCTAAAACATATTAAAGTAAAAGTAGTTTCCATTAATTTTTCTTTCTTTTTTCAGTATTTCACTTCAGCATACGTGTATTTTTTATATACAATTTTCTTATATTTTCTTCATTCTTTTTCTTGAAATGAACATTTTGCCAGCATTTGTATGTTTTTGAAATATTTAGCTCAGAGCCAACCATTGTCTTGTCTTACAAAATGTTGGGAAAAACAAAAACCAACGAACCAACAAATAAAAACTTAACAACGAAATTGAACAAAGAATCTAGTTTCCAGTTGTTGTATTTTTTGCATTTCTTATGTAACCCGCTTGACGTAGAAAACAGAATAAACAGAGCAAATTCAAAGAAGGGAATGAAAAACACTTGTTTTGTCTATTGATTGTGCATTTTGGTATACAAGGAGGTAAATAAAACCAAATAACGTGACTTGAGGAAACGGAGGAAAAATGTAGGCGCTGCAGATAAAATACAAGTTATACAATTGCAGCCAACATAATTGCATTCAAGCTGGTAAAATTTAAGGATATAAAACAAAATTATTAAAGAATATGAATGTGCATGCATTAGAAAATAAATATTGAACTAATTAAGTGAATCAATGCTCTGATACGAGATATAATGATATAAGTAAAGAAAACAGTTATAAATACATTTTGTTTAGAAATGTATAGAGTGGAATATGTGTATTACCAACCGTTTGCAAAATAGTTGCAAAAAAAATATTAAACCTCATTAAAGATCACTTAAAGCAAACTATCAGCTCATTTCAAGCCGTGTTTTGCGGCGGATCTTCTTGTGCAGACCATATTAACTTACTGTGCATTATTATTGAACCGTGCGTTGAGTTCAATTCCAAACTATATCTGCTGTTTATAGATTTCGAAAAAGCGTATGATTCAATTAGTCGGGAATGTATTTGGTTAGCCCTGCGAAGAAGAAATATACTATAGAAATTGATTGAATTGATTAAAGAAAGCTATAACCAAGCCAGGTGCTTTGGCTTTCATAAGGGAAATCTTTCTTACCCTTTTTACAATTACAGTTGAAAAAGAAGTCGACCTACTTACTAATGGAAAAGTAAGAAAGGTTGCTTATTGAGTTCTGGTTACACCTTTGATATTGCTTAAAGTTTTCATTTATTTTAACGCAGACTTAATAGAATATCTCCAGTTGTTCTAAGAAATATGTGGATAAAGTTCGCTGATGTTCTGCATTTAGCAACAGTAGAATGCGCATAACAACTAGCTGTACCCCTCAATAATCAAATTCAATTTGTTTTTAATTAAACTATTAATATTTTACTAAATAACTAAATATGTAAATATTTTGAGAAAAAGTGCGATTACAAAATTTAATACTAAACACTTTTTATTTCATTTTATAATGATGGGATTTAACAAAGCCCATCATCCATCGGGTTAAGCTAATAAAAAATACATAGTGAACGGTGCCGTATGATTAATATTCTTTCGTATTAATCGAATTATTACGTATACGTGTGATAGTTAAAATCATGTTTTATATGAAAGCAAACCGCAAATGCCTTAAATTTTAAACAATAATCATATAAAAAGCCATAAATTGTTATGATTCTATCTATCAACACATCCTAATATTCCTGCAGTTGACTAACAGCAGCAGTGATAAAATGTTTTAGAATCAAAATGCTATCGAAAATCTGATGCGGAAATATTGATTATTCTCAGGGATAACGCAAAAATCATTCTAGAGGGTTCGAATACTGCGAACGTAAAAAATACCAATACTTACACTTCAGTGCACACTGGGCTTATGCTGGCATAAACCAGAACACGATAACAGTTTGTTTCTTTTTTTTTTGTTTTTGTTGGATTTCAGTCAAGCCTAAACGGATATCAATTTTGTGAGTGTGAGAGTTAGTTACGAATAAAAACATTTTTTTATATCTAAACTCAATAGCTTAGATACATATTTTTGTTGTGAACAAATATCAGTCAATATTTTTATTTATTTGCAGGTGTTAGTTGAAGTGTTTTAGTAGAAAAGTTAAACATTTATACGAACATTTGAAAATATTTTTAAGGCAATACAACTGACGTGCAGAGCTGCAGTAAGAAGTTAAAGTATTTTCAATAAATTATTAAAACATATTTAGAAGAATATTAATTTATAAAAAAAGCTTAATACTAAAATTTTAAAAGAAACGAAAAGAAAAAAATTAACAAGAACGCAGTAAACAAAATATTAGTAAACGCTTTTTTTAAATAATGATAAAATTGTTTGGCACTTCTTTTTGTACTCCACTGTTTGATTTTTATGTACATGTGTGAAAATAAATAATAATCCCGAACATTTTTTTAAATTTTTATAAAGTTATTGGTAGTGAGCATGTAGAATAAGTTCAACAAAATAACAATTAGTCGCATCGAATTCAGACACCTCTACACAACAAAAAATAAAAATAAAATAAAAATAATTAAGTTTATTTTTAAGTATTTTTCATTTATTTATATTTATGGTTTCATTCAACGTCATTAAATTCCGCTTGATTTATTTAATACAAGTTTTTAATTTGAATTTTTATCGTGAATAGAAATAATTCAAGTTTTAAGAGCTCGATTTAATTGGAATTCATTTAAAATTATTTTACAAACTGAGTGTCCTTTTCATGCAATTTTTGGTAACTTTTTTCTATGCATGATTGTTTAAAAATTTTACAATTTTTCCATAATCAGATATCAATGTCACTACAAATCCAACGTATTCACTTATTAAGTTTCCAAAAATCATAAAAATATAAAAAAGATAATAATTCTCACAACCGTCAACATGATGACATGTGCCACACAAAACTTTGTCAACTGTTAAACGTGTCGCATTGCAGGTATTACAAACTCTTATCCAGATATTTTGCACACACAAAAAAAAAAATAATAAAGAGATTTAATACCAAAATACAACAAACAAATAATATTTCATAAAGAGAAAAGTTGTAAAAAAATGAAATAAACTTTTTGTACTTGTAAGTTCATGCTGTTGGAAAAATTTAATTAAGTATCAAAAAGCCAAAAGAATAAAAGCAAAAAGTTTGAAAAATGATAGAATACAAGGATTTGAACAAGTTGATTTCGATTCGTATTGAAAAACAACACATGCCAACAATTTACTTCTAGATGAATTGTAAAAAGGAAAAATTTAATTAAATGTAAAATGTTTGTATCGTAAGCTATTGAGTGGTCTACATAATTTTTTTATTTTATCGCAATAACTTTATGAATAAAACGAAATCGTTCTTGTTTGCAGTTGTAGGATTTTATTAAGGCCAAAATATTTTTCATTCAGAGTTAAGTAAAAAATTTCACTTGCTTTCGGTATTTCGGTAAGGTCGGATTCATTTTAAAATATAATAAAACAACATGCACGAGTCCTTATTAATTGTTAGTATTTGCGATAGACCGAGGTCCTTCATGACATCAATATTTAAGTGATAGCAAGCTCTTCTTAGTCCAATGTTATCTAGTATTTTATTCAAACAAAGATGTGTTTAAAATTCAATTTAAATTTTATTCAGGGTTGTTACAGATCCCAATTTGAAAAGACGACAAAAAAGACTTTTGTGTGATGAATTTTAATGTTATTGATTTTATGATCAAAACAGACAGTAATTCTAGATTGAATATAAGACCGATAATATTCAAATTCATCCCAAAAAAGTATTTTTTGGCATCTTTTTATATCCAATTTCGACTATATTAGATTCTGCTGTGACAACAATGATTTGATTCTGTAAAGGGTTCAGTTTGAGTTCTCTGTTTTCTGTAAAACTAAAGGTGTGGTCTAGCAAAATGCTTTATTGATTCGTATTTAGTTTTTAATATGAAAATATCCGAAGTGTCAGCAGAAACGTTGGCAAACAGGGTTGTTAATCTGGGTTTTTGAGCAGCTTTGATTTAAGTAATTTTTTGCTCGTTTTACCCGTCATTACTATTATCTTGTTAAATTAATTATTTTTTCCACTTATTTTCCTTAATTTTATTTCATTCGTTTCATTTTGTTTAATTTCATTCATATTATTTTTTAATATTTGATAATTCGATTTCGTTTAATATATTTTAATTCAATTTAATTAGTTTTATTTTTTTCATTTCATTTTATTATATTACATTTTCTTTCCCTTATTTTATTTTATTTTGTTTTACTCTATTTTATATGTTACATTTTATTTATTCTTTCTTTTGTTTTATTTTATTTCAATTTTATTCATCATATATAATTTTTTTAATTTTTGCCTTTTTTATTTGATATTATTTGATCTATTTATTTATTCTTCATATAATTTATTTTATTTTATTCTAATTATCTATAACTTGTTTTTTATTTTACTTTATTTACTTATTTTTTATTTGTTTTACTTTATATATATTTTATCTTATTCGCGTTATTTTTTTATTTAATTTTTTTTTTAATTTTGTTTTATTTTAATTTAAACATTTTTTTTACACATTAAAAGGTTTTACCTATTTTTCGTTTAAATCTTATTTATATTTGTAAATATTTTCTTTTATCAAGATCTGTGATTACTAATGAAATTCGCTGTAGTATCTTTAGATAAAATCTCGAAAATATAATTTTATATGTAAAGATAAGTTGTAAATAAAGATGAATTTATAAATGGAAAAAAATGAAAAAAAAATCGTTTTATTTTATTTGATATTATTTGTTTCATTTTCTTTAAATTTGCATTTTTTTATTTTACTTAAGTTTTATTGTTTTTATTTTATTTTTAATTATTCATTAATTTTTTATTCTTCATTTATATTATTTAATAATTTTTTGTTATCTTGTATTATTTTTACTTATTGATTATTTATCAAATTTTGTATATTTATAATTTGTTTTTTTTTTATTTCATTTCATTTTTATATTATTTAGCCATCATTTAAATTGTATTTATTTTATTATTTTACTTAATATTTTTAATTTAATTTATTTGCATTTTATATTAATGTCTTTTATTTTATTTTTTAATTTACTAATTGTATATTTTATTTTATTTTGTTTTATTTTATTTTATTTAATTTTATATAATGTTTCTTTATTGCGTTTTCTTTAACATTTATAATTTTTTTATTGCATTTTATGTAGCATCTATTTTACTTTAGTTTTGTTTATGCTATCTAAATTTTACTTATAAACTTTTTGTTATTTTTAATTTTGTTTAATATTATTTTATTTGATTTATTTATTTAGTATTTATTTTAAATTATCTTTTTTTATTTGTATTTGTTTAATTATTATTTGATTTTTTTTATTTCATTTTTATTTATTTATTATTTTTTATTTTATTATTGATTATTTATTAAATTTTATTTTTTTTATTTTTTATTTTATTTTATTTTATTTTATTTTTTTATTATTTATTTTGTGTGTATTTTATATTGTTTTAAAATTGTTATTTAATTTATTTTACTTTTTAATTTGATGTGTGTTCTTCCTTTTTTAGTGAATCGCAATTAAACAGCATCATTTAACGTTATTTAAAGAAAATATATTTCTCTCATATTCATCATAAAAATTAGAATCCAAGTATTTTCTCCGTTGAAGAAACAAATAAAAATAAAAACTAAAAAACCAGTTAAAAGGGCTTTCGTTAATACCGCAACCCAAACGGAAGTGGTTGGTATCAGTTAAAAGAAGAAGTGAAAAATATATAAACCACAGTGTTGTTTACAACAGGAACCACCAAAGCAGAACTTTATTTAATTTCCTTTTTCACTCACAATTTGTAGCAAAAATAATAAAATAAAAATAGTATAGAATGGAAGGTTTAGAGTAGCATCAACATTTTATCGAACTGCTTCATTATTTTATGGCATAATTTAAATTTTATAGATTTCCTTTGACAGGAAATATATTACTGTTTTCATTTCTATACATATGGTTTCCCAGAAGTATTCATTTGTATTTGTTTTGCTTGCAACAAGGTACTTCCTTATGAAAGTTTTACTTAAAATTTGGTATCAATTGCAAAATCTTAAAAGAAATAAAATAGAATTTACTGTAGAAAAACAGAAGTGTTGAGATAAGTATGAGTTGAGGGTAGTTCTTAATTTTTACGGTGTTACTATGATTGCCAATTTTATGTATATTATTTTACCAAATGTTGTAGCAGAGGCAAAGTCAAAGACAACCATCATCGACTGACACCTGATAAATAAAAGAGCAGAGCAAGAACAAAACAAAAAAAAAGAAATACGAAATTACATTTGCTTGTTGGAGTTTGACTTTCCTGCCTTTTCTTTTTATTCTTTATACACAAACACACAAATATCTTAAATATCCTGAGTGCTATAAGGATATTGCCAAATATGTTTACATGAATATTTGCAGGTGTGTGTGTGTGTGCATAACTTTATTCCGTTGTTTGTGCTCATTGACATTAGTGTGGTTTTTGTGGAGGATTTTACAATTTTGTAAAGTTTATGGCATTTTTTGCCCGCAGCTATAAATATTTCTTGTTTACGTATCAATGAATTTTGACAATAGTCAAAAGTCGAAAATGCCAAATACAATAACTACAACACCAACTGAAGCATAGATTATAAGAAGAACGAAAAATAAACTAAATAAATTCGCTAGGATCTATACACGGCAATAGAGACAATGGCTTTAGAGCCATGCTCTTTGAAACATAAGAAATTGAGCCGAAATTAGAAGAAGCACAGGGGAGCTCTGTGGTTTGTAAAGTCGTTGATTATGTCAGACACACTACTACAGGCAATAAAAGAAAATAATTATTTTTTTATTATTCATAATAGTTTATCAAGGGCTTAGCACACGAATTTCCTTACAAATTGAGTTGTTTACATCATTTATAAGCCACATATACACATGATGAATAATGAATAAAGATTAAGTTTTTTGTTATTTTATCTTATTCAGACAAGTAGTTTTGTATAACATTGTCTACTATATTTTAAAATTTTTATTTATTATATGTTCCACAATAAATGATCCATTTAAATTGCCTCCTTGAATACCTCAACTTCACTTCAAAACTCTCCTAAAAAAAATTTTTGGAGTATCCACCATTTGAAATTTCAGTTGATTACATCGGTTGTAAATAACAAATAAATACATTTTTTTTGTTAGCTGTATGTTTTTTTCTTTAAGGTTTATTTTATTGATTTGCTATTTGTTGGCAGTTTTTGTCTACTTTTTATTTTATATCGCCGCCTCAAATGCTCTGCAGTAGAATTTATTGGCACTTCGGTAATTCAAATTTATTTGTTTCAACTCCTTGCAAATTTTTTTTAGTATGAATTTGTTTCCGTATCCATTGATATATTTTGGAAATTTCACTCCCGCTGTTTGCCGTATTTTAAATTAATTTTTTTCTCTTGTTATATTGTTACGTTGGCAAATCGGCAATAAACTATTGTTGAAAAATAACATTTTGGCATATTGACAGGATTATAAAATAGAAAATTATTATGGGAATTATTAATATTGTAGATACAAAGGCATAAGATAATGCATATTTTGTTTTGTATTTATGTTTTTAATTTTAAATAACATATATGCTGAAATTTATTAAAAATTTATTTGATAATGCTGCTATGAAGAAAGAATATTGGCAGTTATAAGGTTTATTATATTTGCTATATTCATACAAAATATAATAACTTTTTTTAGTATATTAATTAAGAATAATATATGTAATATAAAAATCAGCATTAAAAGGAAAGTCAACTTGTTGTTAAAGTTTATTAAAATCAGCACAAATTATGTTTAAAGGATGAAAAGTTACCATAATTAACTCTGAATATTTTAACGGATAATAATTGATAAAAATGACTTACAATGTAATTAAAAGATATAAAATTTTAGAAATTTTTTTTGTTTTAAATAAAATTTCACAAAAGAACGGTATCAGGCAGTGCCCACGATGTCGAAGCAATAAAAACCGTTTTTGAAAATATTTAATGGTGTTGATATGAATGTTGTAAGATGGGTTCAATAATTTAGAGACGGATATGTCTTGCTGAATATATGTACAGCTCTTTCGTTATATATATTTTTTATTTTAGTTTAATGTTTATTTATTAACTCTTAAACAAAGACACAAACTGCTTAAAACTTTTTTGGCTTGTCTGAAGAAACAGCTGGGCACTTGGCAGGAATCGAACGTGTGATTCTCAGATTACATAAGAGTCACTGTTTTCGTCAGCTTGGTGTTTTATAAATCGTAATCTAGCACGAGCTTTATTTACCATTATTGCTGTTTGTTGTACAAAATTGAATTCGAAATCATCAGTGAAATTCCAATATCTGAGACAACGTTCACTTTATTTAGGAAACACATTTTTTAGGGCTATAATTTTATAAAATTTAACTGAGTAAGAAATTTACATAAAAAGCACTACTTATTTGGAGCAACTTCCATTAAAATATTGTGAAGATATCTATGGCTTGGATTGTGGAAGCTGCTGTTATGACAAAACCAATCAGTTTGCTTGAGACAGCAGCAAAAGGAAGACTTTGAAGATATTCTTTGAAGATAATTCTTTATGAAACAAAGTGTTTCCTATTGCATAAGCTTGATAAAAATATACTTTTTATACAAGAAGCTTTTTAACACAAAAAAATTAAGATTTGACTGAAGCATTAATTAAAAAAATAACGACGAAATTAATAAGGATTTTTCATTACAGTTAGAATTTTTTATTATATTTAGTATATTTTATTTTATTTATTTTATTTAAAAATATTGTATTAAAATTTTTAAATTAAAAATTGTGATTAGGGAAAATAAAAAAAATGTTTCGAATATTACACAATTGCTTATTTAGCTTATAAAGTTTATTTGTTTTAATTAAAGTTTGTAAGTAATTAGTTGAACGTTTATTTGGTTGGTGTTGAAAGGAATTTTTTGGATCAATCATAATTGGGTTTAGCGATTTATTTCTTAATTTAAGAATATTTTTTTAAATTCACTATTTTATTATTTTATTATTATTTGCAACAATTTATTATTGAAAAATGTCTTAAATTAAAAAATGAATGGGTAAACTCAGTCTTGAACTTGAGCTAAACAATTCTTTTTAATAAAAATTATTTTTCTATTTATATTCTTAAAGGTTCTTAAAATATTTCTATTTAAAAAAATATGTATTAAAATTAAAAATATATTATGAGCATTTTTCGAATACTGTCACAATCTGTTGTTTAAAACTTTGTCAGCAGTTATTTAAGTGTTTTCAGTTATTTTTATTTTTTTACAACTGTTAAAGGTGAACTTTGTAATAAATTGGCAAATAATTTATACCGTTTGCAATGCAATAATATTTCACCATTTTGCAAGTGTCATGCCAATTGTCATATTTTATTTTATGAAATGTGTAACAAGTGTCATTAACTGCTTTGCTCGCAATATAAAAACAGTATCCTTTATTTAGATTTTTGTAACTCGTGCGTTTTTAAAGCAAAATGGGGATAAAGAATTAGATATAAAGGGTGTCCGCCGCGAAGGTATACTACTTTGTTTTGCTGCCATTTTGGTAAACATTAGTCTTCACAGTTCATATTTGGCAGTCGTGAAGTAGACACGTGGTAAATTTGTTATGAAAAAATATTCGATGAACCAGCGTGATTTAATCAGGAGCTTGGTCTTCAAAAAACAACTTTGGCCACAATTTTGCACAAGAATTTGCATTGGTTTCTATTTAAGATTCAGTTGCCACAAGAGCTCCTCCCACAATACCATTTACGCCGCGGTGCATATGCCAATAGGATATTACAGCTCGCCCATGACAACCCGTTTTTTCATGAAAAAATCGTAATGAGTGACGAGGCACATTTTCATTTGAATGGATAAACAAAATAGTTGGGTCTGGGTAATAGAAAACCCTCAAATTATTCATTGGTCACCTTTGCATCCATTAAAATTGACAGTCTGATGTGCAATTTGGTCAGGACGAATTATTGGACGTTACTTCTTTGAAAATGAAAACGGCGTAAAGTTAACTGTGAATGGGGAGCGATACCGTCATATGATTGAAAACTTTTCAACGCCACAACTGCATGCTTTGGGCTTGATTAACATGTCGCCTGATTTGACTGCTCCGGACTGTCTTTTTGTGGAGATATCTGAAAAGCAAGGTTTATGCAAACAAACCAGAAACGCTTGAGCAACTCAAACAAAATATTCGTGATGAAATTAATGAATTACCGCGTGAAATGTGTGAGAATGTAATGAAAAATGTGCTCAAAAGGCCATTTGTGAGGCTAGCAGAGGCGGACATTTATCTGATATTGTATTCCATACATAATTGCCGACATTAAATAAAACATTTATCAATATAAGATCCATTCTCTTTCAGTTAATCAAAAATTATAAACAAACAAAGTAGTATACCTCCCAGGCGGACACCCTGTACATGAGATATTAAGAAAATTGCTTAATCAGTGGGTAAATTTCGTCAGCTTTTAGTTTATTTTCGAAAATGATAGGGAAAAATAAAATTAACAGAATAATACCAAGTGAGCACAAATATATTTATATATATATATATATATATATATATATATATATGAATATATATATGAATATATATATATTAATAAAGCGACCAAAAGGAAGAAATAACTTAAAGTGTTAATAAAGGGTGTCCCAAAATTAATGCAAGATTTGAATTTGTCGCCATTTGTGCAGTAAAGTTTTGGCAAATAAAAAAAAAACTCGACAGTTTAGTAATAGTAAAAAAACAACTGAATCCTACTGATCATGCACAGCGAAGAGAGTTCGTGGAACCGATTATTGAAATACAAACAATTGGATGGAAAATCGAAGAAGCACCTTTTCACCTTGATGGCTTTGTTAATCGTAAAATTTGTGTGTTTGGCGATCTGAGAACGTACATGTGATTGTCGAAAAACAAATGCATCCCCAACGTGTCATTGTTTGGTGTAGATTTTGGGCTAGAGGTATAATTAGACCATACGTTTTTGAAAATGAGGCTGGTCAAGCAGTGACTGTTACTGGTGCTCGATAGCGCGACATGATAACACAGTTCTTTCTGCCGAAATTAGATTATATTGTTGTGGCCAATATGCGATTTCAACAAGACGGTGCCACATATCATACAGCTTGTGAAACAATTCAATTTATGCATGAGACATTTTGAGGTTGTGTACTCTCTCGTTCTGGTGATCAGAGTTGGCTCCATAGATCATGAGATTTGCCATCATTAGATTTCTTTTTACGGGGTTATTTCAAATCACAGGTCTATGACAACATGCCCTCAAAAAGCCGTGCTTGTCTAATTTAATGATTCCAGTATTCTATATCATTATGCACATAAATTAAACCCATTTTCGGTTTTTAAAAAAACATGTAATATGTCATTTACACCATACAAAATCTGGTACTTACTTCGCTGTTCCACAATAATTCTTTGAAGGGCATGCATGCTCGCCAGTTGTTTCTCATTTGCATGATGAGTTTTGTATGGAGTTTGACATTTAAAATGAAAATTACAATCAACTGTTTGCATGCACTATTTGAAGGGTGTGCTCGCCTGCTCTTTCTCGCATTTAAATGATAATTTTTGTATGAAGTTTGATATTTGAAAATTAAAATTCCAATCAACTGTTTTTGGTTATGAAATCTTAAAAAATATCACGAATAATCCGGTGTAAACGGTATAGATATTGATAGAGATATCAATTGAAATATACTAGATTTTGGTCTGGTGTAAATGCCATATAAAATACAAAGCTGAACACGATGAAAAATTATTGTTCAGTATATAAACTGTGAGATTATAAAAATTCAAGAATCACAAAATATTTTAATATGTCAGGCTTCAGTATGATCAATTGAGTTTCTCAATAAAATTTAATTGGATGTGGTTACTTTTCAAACTAAATTGTGTGTTAATATAAAATAGTGATTATTGTTAGGCTAAAGTTTGTAATGGTTTCAGTGGGAAATAATTGGATATAATACAATATTCCAAAAAAATAAAGAAAAAATGTACTTGAATTTATTTTAACTCACGCGGAAGAACAAAAACAGCGGAATGAAAACCTTATGAACTTAAGCCAAAGAATAATAATCACTTTCTATTTTTACTTGGAAAGTAATTTTCACAACATGAAATAATTTCTACTTACTTTGAGTTCGAGTCGTACTCGAAATTTCGAGCACAAATAACAATAAAATGTACTTTGATTAAGTAGAAAACGAGATTAATTTAGATAACCAATTCTGGAGTTTCTTAAAATTAGTACGAAATTCTTAAATTATATTGAGCATTTAAATCCGTCCGTACTGAAATCAATCTTTCAGGACTTGATTTAAGTCAATCTGGGATTAAAATACTATTAACACCGCTTGGGATTGATTTAAGTACGGATGGATTGATTTTTCTTTTGAGTGCAAAGACAACTTTTTACTGAACTTGGGGTCAAGTTGAATACCATGAATATTTTCGAGATCAACCAACAAATCATCATTAGTGTTCTTGTATATCGTAATGGACAAGTGACGGTAAAGTCAATTAGTTAAACATCCATCATTCATTATTTTCAGTTTAAACTTTTTTTAAATAAAATTAATTAATTAGTATTTAAAGTTTTGTTAACATTACAACACAAGAACACTGATAATTCTGTTCGGTTCGACTATAAGAGTAGTCAAAAAGTATTCCTTGTCATTTTCATTGTTTCATGTTCTAAAAATTCCTTTGCGCATAAAAGTTACTTTAACTGAACATTAAAATTCAAAGAACTTAAGCGTGAATAATTTAAATATTGTTGAATTCAAAACCATGCAGTTCATATGAAAGTCCAACCTAAATTGTAGATTAACGAGATTTATTTTAATAAATAAAATCATATTTTTTTTTGTATCTGCTATCACAAGTGCTTTTTATTTAAGGTAACACCAAAATAAAAATGATTTAAATCATAAAATTTTTCATTAAACCGACAATCTTTCATGTTCAAGCACACGGCCATAAATGTTTATATGTTTATAGTTACTTATAAACAAACATGCATAAAACCAGACCACAAATGGTAGGCAAACATAAAAACAACAAACAAAGAAACAAACAAACATGCACACATGCAACATATGATGACTTTATGCCAAAAGCAACAAAAAGATATTGTAGAACACATGGTTTGACTATTCGCACTGGCTCATGTACGAGAGCATATAAAAATTATGAAATTTTAATATTTAACGACTGTTTTTAAAGTCAGTTAAAGTAGGAGAGTTTTAAGATAAAAGAAACAATATAATAAAATGCATTTGCGTTTGTGTCAGTTAAAGCCAGCAGTCAATATTATTTTTAATTTTCCAGTACTTGCAATACACACACACACATATGTACATCTTTATATAGAAATAAAAGATATTATGAAAAATAAATGAGCATATTTTTAAATAAAACGAGACTATAAAAATGAATTCAAGTTTTGTAAATCATTTAAATGTTGTGAACGCTCAAGAAAAACATTTTAAAGTGCAGGGCATATTTGCTTAATTCTTTTTAAGTCAATCTCGATTATTCTTCATATAATTAGCTTTTTTTAAATCCCTAAATGTGAATAAACAATCTTGTCTGCTAATTCTTGTAAAGAAAGTGCGCTGAAAAAAATGACTAAAATTATCTTTTCACATATATTTTAATCTAAATAGGGAAGTTAGATATTTTCTAATATGTAAAAGTTAATTTAATTATAGCCACCCGTTCTCGAATGAGTATAATTATGGGAATAATTAAATGAGAGGGAAATGGTTAGAATTCAATTGGGCTGTTCGTAGGTAGGTAGGATAGCATGTAGTAGGGCTCACCTTTCGCGGAGTCTTAACTTAAGTTTTAAGTTTAAGATGGTGAACTGATGATCATTAAAATGCAAGTGGAATTGAATGGATGATCGGTAAAATACAAGTGAAGAATTAATGAAACGAGATTCGTAGTCGTGTTCTTCGTGTTTTAATACAACACGGAATTAACAGATTGGAAGTCTTAGATCCACTGATATGGTACTATAATTTAAGTACTCCCAAACTTCCATCTTGTACACTTAAAAATAAAACAAACTACTTTCAATTATAATTATTTTTATAATTTTAATGTTCAAATAAGTTTGGACAATAAGGAATATATTCACACTAGCCCAATGCTTTCTAATTGTTGTAATCTTAAAAATAATCAAAAAAATATACTGAACAAAATTAAAAAGATAAAGAATTTTATGCATTTTTTTCTTGATCATCAGTATAGTGCGATCTACTTCTATTAGATTACTTTTTCTGCCGACATCTTAAGTCACTTGTCAACGTCAATAAGCCAGAGACTATTGAATACTTGGAACACAAGATGCGGTGACTTATTGGTGAAATACGTTTAGAATTATTGTGAAAAGCGTATGAAAGTTGTACATCCAGATTGCGGCATCTACGCGCCATCTACGCGTTAACTACGGCGGTCACATGGCTAAAGCCGTATTCAAACATTAATAGCAAAGAATTATCTTTAAAATGAATCCAAATTCATAGAAAATTAACACATCGCACGTGATCATGCACGATCGTGATTACTCTTTAGTTTCAATCACGAGAGTCTGAAAATATCAAGCGTAAGAGAGCTTGCATAAGTACACTCAAAATATTCTGTACGTAAACTTAACTGAAATTGTAATTTAAAATAAATGAAAGCTCACTTAAAAACCGGTCTAATAATTTTTCATTTAAATTGAACCAAAAGTTCATTTAATTTTTAATGTTAAAAAAATAATTGACTTAAGCCCGTAAAAATAAAAGATTTTCCTTTGTTTGTGTATAAGAGAGGATATCTCAAAGAAATCAAATAAAGCAAGCAAAGAGAAAAAAAAACAGCACTTGAAAACAACTGACAATACTGAATGTAACCGAAAATCCGTATTAGTATGTCCTTAATTTTTTGAATGAATGTTAGAATCAGTTAAAAATAAAATTGCTTACAATTTTAAATGTTTATTCTTTTAAAAATGACCGAACGGATTACTTCTTGAATATCGTACAGTCCGTTACTGTAATAATATTGTGAGTGTATATTTTCATCGTTAAAGTTTCGTGATTTTTTGCTTAATTGCAATTTTTTCATTTAATTATTTTACAGTTTTCTTTTCTTAAGTATTTCGCGAGCGTGAGTTTTAGTGATTATGACTAACTTTTTTCCACTCACGTAAGCGAGCCTGAGCTTGGACCAAAAATATAAGATCGTGCATGTGTAAACTTTTTTTCGTGAGCGTGCATGAGCGTGTGTGAAAAGTTATTTACGATCCCCTCTCTCTTATGAACATGCCCGAGGCTTATTTTTATGCTTTTTCCCTATGCAAAATTCACTTTGACGAAGACTTTTAAATTTTCCTTTACATTTTTTTTAATTCTTCGCACCCGAAGTTTACTTTGACAAATTGTGTGTTGTTTTGTTAATTGCACACCAAACACACACATGCAACCAAATACAAGTATGTGTCAACGTGGAACGAAGAAGAAATTATCTTTGTGAGTACATCAAAGTCTGTACTCACCCAAATATTTTATGCCCTTCTCACCGTCAAACTCAAAGCTTTGCAAAGAAAAATTTGCATGTGGTAAAAAGGTCTTTGATATAGCAATGAGTTGTTAATTAACATTTCCGGAATTTTCGGAAATTATCGGGAATGGGATTTTTAATTTCCGTTTTTCTCAGAGTGAAAATATGCGGAAAATTACAAAACCGAAAAATCAGCAACGAAGGTCAGCAGTTATGGAGAATTGCACTAAACCAACGAAGCAAACATTTTATTCAAACTCCTAACAAGTCCTTAAGCAAAAATTCTATCGGAATTTCCTTGTTATCTTTCCAGTTAAACTTAATCCGGGTTTCTCCAGAACTTTCTCGAAAATTTCGGCTGCGCTCTCCCCATTAACTTATGCCGTTTTCTTTTCTAAAAAATGTGTAACATTTCTTTTGCTTTTTATCAACAAAATTGCAGTTGAAAGTTCTCTTAAGACAAAAATTTTGCTTCGTATGTGATGATACAATAATTTCTAATAAACTAACTATTTAAAAAAATCATTATATTGCAAAATTTCGATAAAAAGTGCAAAAAATGTTGCATTTTTTTTAGAAAATAAAACGACATTTCGTCATTAGTTTTGCTAAACAGCTCTGTAAGAACATCAAAACTTTTCTCTTTTCCATTGTAGAGCGTGTCAACGAAACAAAAACTCTCAAACACACGGACACATAAACACTTGAACACTCGCTCATAAAAATTCACACATTCATGCATAAAAACCACAGAAATTGCTGTCTAAAGTGGAAATAAATTTTACTCTAGTGGACAAATTTTCGTAGTTATATGATTTTCACATCATTGTTATAGTTTGTGTCCTGTTGACGTTCCATACAGAAACAACAAACTACACTCGTGTAGTAAAACTAAAAAAGCTGCTGTTGTTGTTGTAAATTGTTTCTTTTGCTCTCATACTTTTTTTCTTTGTTGGAATTTTTGTTACGAGTAGCATGAGAGTGTTAGTTTGAATAATGTTTTCATGTATGAGTTGACGGGTTTGTATGGTTGTATGAAAGTGTTAGTGAGTTTGTTTGTATATAGTTGTAGGAAAGCGTAAAGAATGCATTAAAGTTACACCAAAGCACTAAACGTGTTGAGTGGGGAACACGTATATGACCTCATTAAACAACTACGTGACATTTTTTCCCACTCTCATCTGCAGTATTATTTTTTTTTTGTGTATGTCACACTACAACTCTGCTACATACTTTCATTTGCTTACATATAAAGAGCGAAATTGTTTTTCTTATATTTTGAGGGATTGATAAACAGTGGAAAGCAAAAGTTACATACATCTAATTTTTTTCGCACTATATTATTGATTTGGTTGAAAGCTATATAATCAAACTGTAGTCAGCTAAAAATTATTTCTTAAATATATTTTTATTGTTGAACCAGTAAACAAAATTCGAATTATTTCAGAGAATACTCAAACAGAAAGTAACTAAACTGGAAGCCATTAAAAGGCACAACTCATTGACTGTACTTGCTAATTCAGCAGCTTCCATTGAATATATTCTTTACTGTACAGCAAAATTTGTTTGCTTTTTTTTGTGCGACATCATTCTAAAAAACAAATTCTTGGCATAATGCCACGAGTACATACATACACAGTGTCACTTCATCTTTAAAAATGGGAATATTGTCAGTTGATTTTTTTTTCATTTATTTCATTTTTAAGAGAAGAGTTTTGTGATTTTATTTTTATTTCATAATTTGATTACGATATTTCTTTTTTTACAAACTTCTTCAAATTGAGGTCAAGCAATAAACTACATGTTTAATTAACTGGTCAGTTACTTTCATTTCTATTTTTGGCTGTTTGCGATTCTCTTGCTTTTCGAGTTACTTCAGCAAGCGACTTACATAAGTGTTCTTTTTTTTTTTGGTATCACGTTCTGTTTAGCAAAATAATACTCGTACTTTTCATGCTTGATAAGTTCTACAGGGAATTAAGTAGAAAAAGCACTTACTGTTGGATTAAATATCAATTGTTTCTTTCGTAATGAAGAAAGCAGAGCGAAGAAAAGCAGATGGATAATCACAGATTTCATGATCTTTGACGAAATTGAATTTGCAATGCAGCAAGAATAGTTAAAAATGAGTTTTAACGAAGAATTTGACTTGATTATAATGTTAATTTTTTTTAACAAAAAGAGTAATTTTAAAGTGAAAGTATGCAAGAATATACTTAAATACAGGATGTTTCAACAAGACGTTCCATTTTCAATAGCCCACAGTTTTTGCAGTTTTCACGACACAACCAGTAACTTCTTAACAAATGACTAATAAAACTAGGCCATTAATAAAAATAAAATATTACATGCTTCAACAACGCTTTGGACTTATTAAAACTCACTACAAAACTAGTAAAAATTTCGCAAAACGAAAGCATTTTTGGACCGTCGCACTGTGGCTGAAAATCGTTTTTCATTGGCCAAAACTCAAATTTTTTTTTGTCACCGATTTTTAAAATTTTTACGCCCTTTTGCAGCTAATATATCCAGATTAAGGTAGCCAAAAAATTAGGTTAAACTATTGATAATTGTGAGCGTGGCATGCTGTCAAACTCAACGGTTTTTTTAATTTCAGAAAAAGGTGTTTTTCTTTTGTTTTTTATAAAAAATAAATGGTTACTACTCGCAAGTTATCATCGATAATGGCCTGCGGTCTTTTTTATAATGTTGGTAGGATTATAGTCTTTAGTTTTTGTAAGTGGTCAGAGCTCTAGCGTTTAATATTAAGGGCGTTACGGAATATTTATGAAACTACTATATTTTTCTCAAATTTAAACTTTAGTGGAATAGAACTTCTAGGGAACAAAAGGGAACAAGAAATGTATACCACCCGGAGAAAGGTGAAAGTGTCCTCTTTAACGCTATATATACTTTTGCACCCGCCACGAGCCGCCTGTAGAACACTTTTTTCATTTTAATGAAATTACTCCAAAGTACTCGTATACAATGGTGTATATAATTTTCACTTTTTTGCCTAAAAGTTTATGTTTTTTACTTTAGACTACGTAAAACTAAAAAAATTAAATATAATACCTGCGAAAGGGTTTAATGGCTTTGTTTTGATCAGCCAAAAATTGGTAATAAAATTATCACAAATTATCACAAAATTCTACAGTAAACATATGATCTGTTACTAAATTTACCTGTTATCAAATGTTAGGGTCAACCAAAGTCATAAGCAATTTTATAACAATAATCGCGACATTAAAGCACTAAAGAAAAAAAAATAACCCAACAACAACAACAAATATTGGCGAGATACTAATCAGTTTTACCTGATATTAAGGTCTGGACAACATGTGCAGTTTTGTGCAATTTAAGCACTACCTGCTATGAAATTAAAGATCAATGTGTGAATAACATGTATCTAAAAATGTATAAAACTACGGATTCGATAAGGGATTACTCAGTTAATCCTCTAAGTGTACGGATAAAACATAACAGACGCAAATAAAAATATTCAGAAAAATATGGAGAGCTTCAGTTATAAAGAACTGGCCGAAGAGTATTTTAGAAACAAAAACCAGGAAGATGTTCTTAGCTACGTTAAAATAAAATTAAACTTAAATTCGTGGAACACATACTAAAAATCAATTATGATTTGGATTTCGGGTCTTCAGGATCAATAAGAAACAACGAAACCAACAAAGAGTTAAGAAGTTCAAAAAAGAAACATGTTCAAGATGAATATCGCAAATTAGGATTGATTATAGATCAGCCAAAACAAGGGTCAGGCAATACAAATGATGGCAATACCGCAAGAAGATTCTTTTCAGATCCAGAAACAGCATCTGAAATAACAGGAGTGGATTTAAACCTCATTTTCAGATTTAAAATAATCCTAGAAGTACTTGCGTGCAATGAAGAAATTGACTCTAGAAAATTTGGAGATTATGCTAAGGAAACTGCAAAAATATATACAACTAACTACCCATGGAGAAATATGTCTGCAACAGTTCACAAAATCCTTTATCATGGAGAAGATGTCATTAAATATCATTTGGTGCCACTTGGAGATCTATCAGAGGAGGCTCAGGAAAAAAGGAACAAGGATTACAGATTTTATAGAGAGCACAATACTAGAAAAATTTCAAGAAATTCAACAAATGAAGATCTATTTAATATATTATTGGCAACGTCAGATCCGTTTATCTCCAGTATTCGAAATCAATGGAAAGTGGAACATCGGGATTTAGATGAAGAAGCCAAAAAACTACTAAAGAACAGAAATAGCACAGAACAAAATATGGAATATTTGCAATCAATATTTGAGTCAAATGAATAATAATTATAATTGCCTTTCATTGTTATTTAAGTACGAAAAACATAGTATTAGTAAAAAATAATAATAAACGAACCTACCATTGTTACAAATGCTATTAAAATTTATTGCAGTTTTTATTTTAAAATGTTTTTAAAATTATCAAATTTGACAGCAAAAAATAATAAATTTTTCTGTAGTAATAGCAATATTTTTAGATAATATTATTAACGTTTTTTTTAAGTGTAACTATTCTTTGAGTGTAAACAAATTTGCAAATTTGTCAGCAAAAAATTTTCAATTTTTCAGTAATAGCAAAATCTCCAGTTGATTTTACTATTTTTTTCAGTGTACAATTTTTTTAAGTGTAACATAAAAAAAATTCCATTATTACAAAAATTATTTATAATTATTATTAATTTCCAAATATTCAAATTTTTTAATAAATAAAAAAATAATAATTCCATATTTCACTCTAAAAGTTAAAAAAAATTCAAAAGTTCAACTTTGACCTAGAATTCCTTAAAAAGTCCTCAATCAATTTTAATAAAATTTAAACTGAGTCAAGCTGAACTAAATATCTATCCAATAAAAAAAAAATTACTTCAATATTTTGATCGGTTCAAAAGTTACAGAGTTTTGGCCAATGAAAAACGATTTTCAGCCACTGTGCGTCGTGAAGCACCTTCTTGGACAAAAATTTTGCCACTGGGGAAAAATTTTTGAGGTGGTTGGACAAGTTAGGGATTTGAAGAATACAACTCATGCCTGTTGCTCAAAAACAACTGAAAATATTGTTTTTTTTTTGCTCGTAGTATTGCGAAAGACTCAGGTTTGTCTATTTCTCATCGACCTTTGGAATTTGGCATTCCAAAAACGAGATCAGGTGGTAAAGATTTTAAGGTTCCTTTAACACAGAAACTCACGCCTACTAACCATCAACAACGTAGCGTCTATTCTGATTGGGTCCTTGAATTGATCAAACTGATACGGAATTACAAATGACAAAACGGATTAAAGACTTCAAAAGTGGAATTTCTAATATTATTAGCCGTACAGCCGCAAATGTGTGAATTGATGACAAGCGTAGCCGTTGCTGCAATTTGGATGCTTTTGTTTTCTATTAATAATGGCTTATCCTCCACTTTACAATTATATAAACATCCCAAGACTTCGCTTGAAAGTACAAATATTTTCACATATTAAAATAAATATTCTTATTGAAGGACCCTAATTGTTGGAAAACTTTGGTGCTAAAGATAACTAATAGGCACGGATTCCTTTCACGAACGCTATACCGAACAGAATCTCGAAAGATTTATATGTTTTTAAGCGGGGTTTTTACATAGATGTCTTAATTTTACTTAAATCGGTTCGAAATTTTTGGAGCTATAAGCATTGAAAGTTGGTTCTAACACGTGCACACTTATTGCACACACATGTATCAGCTTTAACTTAAAAAATAAACAAACTGTGTATGTGTGTTTGTGCAATTTGCTTTTGCATAGAAATGAGACAGAGTTTTAAGTTGTTATTTATAATGTTTTTTGTTTTTGTATTTTATCGTATGTATTTATGTAAATGTTTAATATTAATTTCTAGAATGCGGCAGTTGAGTCGACCTCTGGATACTCTAGTATGTGTTTAAAAAGTTTTTGGGTATCGCATATTTTATAGCTTTTGCCAGTACTGCATTTCCAGCAAGATTTATTCGCTTTTTAGGAATAAAATTATATTGAATATCAAATATACTCTGTATTGTGAGAACTTCAAGGTAATGTGGTCAATTAGACTCTGTTTATCTGTCCATCTTTCAGAAATCGAAAACTGATTCAAAGTGGGCTTTTTATACTTCTGTAAAACCAACTACGGCAGGTCCTTACCGAAAGACCATACTTGCTCATAGTGCTCTTCAAAATGTAGCAAACACAGTAAAAGGAAACACTTAAACTTAAACTATTCTCGTATAAATAATTTGCTTTATCCTTTAATATTAATTCAATCAAATCCATTCCATATTCATGCTTGAAATTATTTGAAATTAAAAAAAAATTAAATTTTTATTTAAGGCAAGATAAAACCGTTTTTTGTGTTTGTTTATTTAAATATTAAAGTTGGGCGGGCATTGTCTTTACACAAACTACAACACTACAGGTAATTTTTGGCAACAGCAATAGTCGCTCCCTGGGGATGCATACAAATTTGCTTAAAGCCTTTTTTTAGCATTTGCCCACATAAACAGTTTTTACGTCAAGAACAAACTGTGTTTATTTTGCTTTGAGTTTTATTTAACACTTAATGTTCTTTGTCTGCACTCACAGATTCGAGACTACAAAATGATTATTTTTTTTTACAACATACGAGTACATGCTTTAAATACGTATAAATAGAAAGATTTTTACTTATATGAAATTTTGCACAGCACACTGCAGTAGCAATAAGTATCCTGGTAATGAGCGAAGCTAAAAAAAATCCTGCTATTAAAGAGTATAAGTGTGTACATTTATATATAATTTTGTGGCAACATTTTTCCTGATTAACCCAATTTATTTCATTTATACGAAAAAAAAAAATTGTAATGACTTAAAGAGAGATGTATCGAGGGTTTTCTGGAGTCAACACTTTTAGGGGCAAAAAATTTAATTGAAAGAATGTGGACACTTACAAAAAGATTTTGACACTAACGCAGAGCAGGCATATCGCCAGTGAAAAAAATATAAAATTTAGAAGTAATAACCGCGACTGCAAAAGCTTAAAAAGTTGATTTTAAGCACACTGAATTCAAGTGCAAAATATATCTTATTGAATATTATTGTGCTTACATGGAAACATTAAAAGAAGGCATACTATTCAAAGAAGTTTATTGGTAGCAAAACTAATTGCTTTTAGCGGATTTATTTTGAACAAAAAGCATGAATTATTTATGCGAATCAGCAAATGATTCTGTATTAAAGTATCCTTGCAAAGCCGTTTCCAGGCAAGCAGTAATTTTTCCTGAGTCTTTTGTATAAATAAGTATACGCAAAAATTAGCTTTGATTGAAGAAAACTATAACCATGCCGGGTGCTTTGAAATTCATAAGGGAAATCTTTCTGTCCTATTTAAGCTGAAAGTGGAGTGTGCTAGGGTTGCATATTGTCATTTTATTGTTTGTGAATGGTCCCAACGATATTGAAAATACAAGACAAGGGATACAATGAGAAATCAACAATTGTTAACTTAGCTACCTGACTAACGGAAACGATATTTGCTTCCTCTCACACAAACTTAGTGATCTTAAGCAAATACAAGGGCGACTCGAAAATTATTTTTTTGATATATCGTAGTGGAACTTTTTTTCCTCATGCCAAAAGCTAACGAAAAATCTATGATACAATATCAATTGCTAAATCGATCCACACCAGTTAGTATCAACATATATTTCAAGAAAAGGAAAATGATGAAATATACGGACAAAAAATATTAAACGCTAAAAATTTAATTTTGTAGCAAAAATTTAATTATTAATATTTTGGATCTTATTAGTAGTACGAGTATGTTAACAATTTTTATACATTTTAAGAAGCAATATGTTCGTAATGTTAGTCTATCATATTTGAAGGCGCAACTTAAACTAAAATTCAAAGCTTTAATTGTGCTCTATCAACACTGTAATAAACAGGGCAAGTTTAAATATGCACAAAAATGATTAAAATATGCATGCAAATATTCCAAATAAATCTTTAGAATATGCACAAAGTATGCACGCGAAAAAACACTGACTAATAATCATTTTTTATCAGTTTTATTTAAAGAAATGCTTATTACAAAATATAATCATATGTTTTTTCAAGTTTTAAAATTAAAAGGTTCTTCGATTGTCGCACAAAACGGTCAAATACATTGAAAATATACGTTCAAGCTATTTTTTTAAAGAGTTACCAACCTGCGTAATATGCAATTTTATGCAAGTTATATCAAAAATGCTTTTCCTGTTAAAAATTGGAAAAATATGCAAAAGCATATTTTGCATGCAAAAAGCATAAAAAACTTGCCCTGGTAATAAAGTATATTTAAACATTACAAACTTGAGTGTATATCTTGAACACAAGTAGTTTTACACTTGAATTCATATAAAAATTATTATTGGGTAAATAAAACTTAGTTTGATGTGAATACTACGCGATTAAAACTCTTAATAATATATATTTACATAACAATAATAATACTAATAATATGATTGAAAGAATTCATTTATATATTGCATGTAATAATAATATTTATTAATTTTTTTCATACATAATTTGATAATAAATTTTCTTTGATTGATAAGATTTCCTAGTAACTTTTAAGGTCAAACTACAACATTTTTT
Organism: Gymnocheta viridis; assembly: GCA_956483585.1. Taxonomy (NCBI): domain Eukaryota; kingdom Metazoa; phylum Arthropoda; class Insecta; order Diptera; family Tachinidae; genus Gymnocheta; species Gymnocheta viridis. The sequence goes on along the minus strand of OY101440.1, from coordinate 43,811,809 downwards.
TATTTTGACAAACCGTTTCATTTATTTAATTTCATAAATTGTTATTATGTATGTTTTTGGTTTTATTTCCAACTCTATTAAAACTAATGCCCTGTCCTACTATGTCCTTCGTTATTGTTCGCTGGGTCTCTGAACGAAAAACAACTGATGTTCTCTTCTCTAATAACATATTTTATTCTTTTATACATTGAGTAAATAAACAAACCAATAAATGAATAAATGAAATAAGCTGTTAATGGAATGCAAATTAGTTCAGAAATCCAGCGAACGAAAACGTTGTAAATGCTGGGACAGGCTGTTATTAAAATTTTTTTAAATATCAAAGCACACACAAACGAAAAGATATCTTAAAAGTAAAATACAGAGCAGTCAGAGAGTATAAAACCAATTGCGGGAATAATTTTTTTTTTGAATATTAATTGACGTATTCATAAAAAAATAATTTGAGTTTGAAATCTATTTTAAGGAAAATTTGTATGAAAATTTTGTCTTAAAATACATTTGAAATACAAATTATTTTTTAAGAATACGGGCCGAATTGTCTGCTTTTGCTATCTTATGTCATGGTATATATGCTGAGGACATTATCAAAAACCTTCCAAATGACTTAACAATCTTAAAAGGTACTTCAGAAAAAGGAGAATATATATTAACACACAGAAAACTCCAGCAATATACTTCACTCGAGAAAGAAAATCCATTTTTATTCCGCCAAGGGATCTCTTATTCAGCAACATCTACATAAAATGGGAATCAGAGGTTAATGGCCAGTTTATGACTTCGTATTTAAATGTTATTTATCTTTAAGTTCTATATAAATACGAAATTAAATTTTGCAGTACAAACTTAAATGAAACTTAAATAAGATTTAAGTGACCAATATTGCTGATTTAAATTCTATTTAACTTGTTCACACATACATACACAAACATATGATTTTGCTAATTTGTTGTTGTTTCGCAAAGTAAACAAAGTAAACGACAAATTTATGGACACAATTTGGACTTCTTTTATTAATATTATTCTGTTATATCTTTTTTAAATTGTTCTAAACATTTAAAACATTCCAACAACCTATTATTGTTGTTATTTTCAGCCTGAAAAAGAATACACATTACAAATTTTTCTTTAATTTTGTTCAACAGCAGTTTTTCCCAAAAAAATTGAGAGAATTTCGTAATGAAAAACTGAAAAACTGAAACTGTATTTAAATACAGCTTAAATTTAATTGATAATTAACTAAATGCGCATTTAAATATGAAGCCATAAACTTGCCATAAGTGTCTAGGAATTATCCTTGACCAAAAAATTAATTTTGGCCAGCATGTTTCCTATATAATAAATAAATTAAAGTAAAAAGACAATTGTACTCTTTCATAAATAGGAAGTCATCTCTATGTCAAGATAACTCAATCGTAATATCTAAATAAATTTCTGTATTTATATTGTCTGGGTCTCCATCCATTATGCAATGACGCTGCTGAGTGCCACCTAAAGGAAATTGTTAAAAATGATATATAATATAACATGGCATTATTCTACCCAACGCTTTTATTCTATTAATAATATTTATACAGCTAAACACACAATTATAATATTAGATGCGAAATGTCTGAACATGTAAATATTAAAAGATTAACTGCCTATTTTTATAAAATGAAAACAAAATTGTGAGAGAGAATTTGTATTAAAAACAAAAAAAAATATTTCGTATTTAATTGTTCTTTTCAGTATTAATTCTCACTCACAATTTTGTTTTCATTTTACAAAAACAAGCAGTAAATGTGAATACGTCGTATTAAGTTTTATTTTAAAATCAAAACTTTTTTCATTTGAATAGGTTTTTTATTACTTTTCCACTAAATCTTTATATCATTATTATATTAGTAAATAATATTTTTTGTATATATATTTTCATTTCCAAGTCTAAAAGGTCAATTTAATGCCTGAACTCTTTAATTGTTATAATAACACTGTAAAAACCACGAATTTTAAATAAATAAATAATAATAATAAAATAATTTGTCATAATTTGATAACACGTAAATAAACTTAAATTATATTGAAAAAGAATTCTTTGGAATAAGATATCGAGTCATATCTCGAGTAATAAATTCACTAAATACTTAAATTACATTATTATTCATATTATTTTACTTCCAAAGTTATTAAAATAATCTTGGATAGAAAAAAATTTTATTGACGAAAATTTTTTAATAAATTATATTGCTAAATTCAATCATATTGCATTTGTATGAATGGTATTAATATGATGATTAAATGTAAGCATGGCATTTAATCATTTTACTACCACTATTCGCCGGTTGTATTTTAATATTTTCTCTATTTTAAGAGGAAAAATAGCTTATTTTTTACACCTATAAATTTTTGCAAGAATCAAATTATGGCTGTCGCAACCATTCCCACACTCTGTCGGACTTGTAATGGCAATGCTGCTGTAGATTGCGAACATGATTTCTCCATCTGTCTACGGACACCAATCTAGAGAGAAAATGTGCAAGAAATTTCAGGGTGCAGTATTGCGCCTGAAAACATAATTCCGATTATATTGGATTCTGTGAACAACTGGGCGAGTGTATGTAATTTTGTGAAATCCATTCTATTGGAACTCGTTAAGTTAGAATATATTTGCAGGAGAATCAGTATAGTTTAGTTAGGGTCTTGTACCTTCTTAAGCCCAACCTTGCGGATGTGATATGGGAAACCAGGTGGTTTAAAGTGTTAAGGTCTTGTTCAACTCCAGAGTGAGAGTCTTTCGGCGATTTCATCTTGTAATATACAAGAAGACTATGAATAGGCTATGACCAGCCTATGACTAGAATAGCACTAGACTATGACTAGACTTTCACTACACTTCAAAATGAGTTTTGCTAAAATTAAAGTAGGATTTTTAGATTATAATTAATTAAATAATCTTTTGATTTCCTGTTGTTTTTAAAGTTATTTCATTTATTTTAGTTCCCACTTGTTACAGTCATGTTTTCTGTGATTTCTGTGAATCCTGCACCTAATTTTAATTCTTAACTATGAGTATCTGATGTAACCTTTACTCTACATTATGTCGTTGTTATCTTACAATGTTATGATTTCATTATGAGGTTAAATTTTTTTCGTCTTCTTGACAGGAACGCACACAATCAACCTTCTGATAGAACAAAAAATAAATAAATTATATAAAAAATTGTATGGGTTGTGTGCAAATTAATATAGCTCATGCTTTTATACGGCAAATAATTTAGAACACATAATGTGTATTATTTTTCAAAACCTCCAGCTCCGCCTGCATGTTGTTCAACCGCCAAAAGAATGATAAAGTGTAAAGGCAGAAGAAAATGAGATACTCAACTCTTACTTTCACGCGATGACACAAAAATTAATGTAATAAATGCAAATTAAGTTATTTAAATTAATTCATTTTTCTTCTCAGAACATATTTTGTGGTACGGTGGCCAAGGGAATACATTTCTATAGAGAATATATTTAAACTTTAAGAACAAAATTTATTTTACATATAAATTTGTAAATTCAAAATAAATTATGGTGAATTCATTTTAAATTATGTTCCTGAAATATTGATTTTAACTCATTTAGTTATAAAAAAATTTATATTTCTTATATCCGCTTCCTTTATGTATTCATATTGTGTGTGTGTGGAGCGAAAATGAGTGAGTGTTTGCATTATTTATGTTCTTTAACAAGACATGTAGTTTTTGTAACTGTTGCCATTTTTCATATAGAAATTTTAAAGTAAACATTATTTATGTTTTCTTAAATACATACTCGTACAGATATGAGTGAACACATGTAAATGTACTTTTAAATTTAGAATGTATCCTTACACAGGTAAACAAGGACTCCTGCTGTTTTTTGCAATAGTTTATAACGTAAAGTTTATTTGTGCTTAGAGGAATATTGTGTTTATTTTATACCTACACACACTATTACTTACTTAATTTTTTTCTTCACAAAACATAAAAATATATGTACGTTCATAAATGCACAGTGATGGCAATAATTGTAGTAAAATGTCGAATTTAAATTTTTAAAATAACAACTAAATCATATTCTGTTCTTAATTCCCAAATAGGTTTTCTCCAATTATAGTGTTCAGAGTGTTCGTGTAGAGTCTGTTCAAGAACAATTGCGCCATATCTTAATTTCTAATTAGGAAGTGTTTAAATGAGGCCGTGTTGAATTCCCATCAAAAAGTTAGCTGATGCTAAATTACCAATTTTAAGAATATTTAATATTTTTCTTGTGGAAAGCCTATTAATGTTAACATTTATTCCAAGTGCTTGCTAAATTGCTCAACGGTCACCACGTTATTTTAACCACCCCCTTTTTGTTGGAAGGAATTATATAGTTGCTTGAAGAAAATTTATAATTTAATGGAGTTTCTCTAGTTCTGGTTTCATCAAGCGCAATTGTATACAATTTTTAAATTAGTAGTGTTCAGTTTGATCTTGAATCCGTGTATACTTTTCGTAAGCAATTTAAAATACATCACTATCTTATTACACTTAATTCAATATTATTTTCACGAATTTCAGAAATCAATTTCTTAAGAATTACTAATTTGCCAACCAAAAGTAGATTTTGTGGAGTTATGCTTTTAGCTTCTGACACATCCAATATATAAATTCAATTGATAATAACAATTGTTGTTTTGAGAAAACCATAAAAAACTTCTAATTTTTTTCATAATAGAAATGATCAAATTTTAAAAAAGAATTACATTAGTATACAAAATTGCTTAAATTTATTATAATATCATAAAATTTATTCGACATCCTGTTCTGTTTTCTAGAATTTCGCTCTTTTAAAATATTCTTGTGGCCACGGTCGGAATAAACAGAACCGGGAACTGAAAGTTTCCTATAAAAAAACCTTCGTGGAAGGTATAACTAATGGTTTCGGGGTTAAAGCTTAATACTTTACCAGCACTTGCATAACTCAACAAATTTTTCTCGAAACTCAGACCAGTCTTTTGTGGTGAGTTACAACACAATAATATTTTCAACCCAACTGTAACTACATCTTCAACTTTTATTATAAAAATATGTACCATATGAGTTAATTTTAAAGGCAAAGAGAAGAATTATGTATGTATTAAAGTAAGTAAATTTTTTTTATAACATTTTTATATTTCTTTGTTGAGCAATGCCTGCAGCTGTTGCATCTCTAAGCCATGCTGCAGCAGCACTAACGTTACAACATCAACAAGCTTAAATAATTGTATTTCCTTATTATTTATGGTTTAATACAGAACAAGCATAGACTTTTGCATGAATGGAATATAAGAGTTGGTACTGCCGAACGTCTCTGACTTGTATTCATTCATTTTATCCGTTACGTTAAGAAACTTAGCTGAACTACGTTTACTTTCCGCAGTTACTTAGTTTTCGGGGTGAATGGCTTTAAAAGATAAAAGCTACATAATGTTTTATGCACGTTTAAGGTGAAGCAGTGTATTCCATATAACCCGAGGTGTTGAATTAATATATAAAGCTTTAACATAAACCACCAAAAAATAAATTCTTCAGCCTTAGCGATACAAACAGTAAACACTAAGAAAATTATTTACCATTAAATGTTTTTAGGCAGGAATCAAGTTTTGTTGAAATTAAATAAAGCACATAAAAGGCCTTAATTTTCTCCAGCCCTATTTTATGAAAATGTTATCAAACTCTCTAATTAAACCTCTTCTAGCCTCTGAAACTCAAAATGTCAATTCGAATCTAATATAATGTTTGAGTATAGTTTATTAAATTAATCTTTAAAATATCTGAGTTCTCATATGATATTAATTGTTGAAGGTGAAATAGCGTATCGGGCATATATACAGCGTTTAATATTTCATCCAAGCTGTGCTGAAAATGGAACCAACTCTACAACCAACTGATACGCCAGCTTTAATCCATGTGTAAAGTAAAAAAATGTCGTGATGATGAATATTTTTGCATATAAAATATTCCTCACAGATTAATATTATCTAACTATTGAAATTAGTTCTTTCGTTTCCGCGAGCAGTCAAGTAGCAGCGTTCTAAAACTGATTAAATTTTTATTTGCTTCAAACAACTCATTAAATTATTTATTAAGAAATACAGGATTGAAGATTGATTCCTTTTAACAACAGTTCGATTATTATGATTACAATCTTTTTAAGAAAAATTTGCACATTTTTAATAATTTGTATTCTTAAATATTCTGTTTACACTCCAGCTGGACAAATATGGAAGTCAAAACAGCTGCCTCGGTTGAAGAATCCAAAGAATCAAAATTATAAAATTTACAAAAATCTGGTTAAAATATTATTATAGAAAGTACTCTGTATATCGTTCCAAATATAATTTGTTTAATAATAATTTATATACAGTTAAAAAAAAATTTTGAAATAACTTCGTTCTATGCATTTATTGTTTCCAAAAGAAAGTTCAATTTTATCATTTATGAATTTTTGTAACCATGAATCTGATAATATTGACGTCACATTACAAAAGCTTTTGCTGGCACTAAGACGGGTTAAAAAACAAAGAGAGCTGCGAAATCTCTGCAACAGAAACATATTTTTAAAATCTTCCGAAGTAAACTATTTTGAAAAAAATATCCACCGGAAAATATGATTTTCTATGTGTTTACACGTGTAACATATGTGTAAATTAGAAGGTGGGAAATAATGATTTATTGTTTAAAGGAGTGAAACTCGTTTGAACACTTTGTTTTCTTAAATGCCTGAATTTGAAATACGAATTGAAATGCGGCAATGATTTTTGTTCTTGTGTATTTTTCTGCTGAAAATTACAGAATTGAGCTCCAATTGTTAAAAAATCTCCTGGCAGGCTCTAGGACAAAAACAAGGAAGAACGCCTGTAGACGGTCTTAGTGGTTCTTAGTGGTTTATGGGATTATTTTAACTAAAATATTATGCTTAATTGGAAGAAAATCAACTTTATTTTCAACTCTTAATATCAAAATAAACTACATGCTCAAACCAAATACTCGTATATTATGCATCTAAATGATATTCTTTAAAACAGTTTTTAGTCTTTTCGAATCAAAGGTGGACGTTGCACTTAGGACAAAACGTGTGTGTATCGGATTTTTTACACAGTTTTCAAGTTTCTCTTGAGCACTATTGTGGACTCTAATATTAGATACAGGATGAATAGGTTTTTCCCCAACAAGAGAGCTACCGATTGGCTGTTCAACAAATGACGGACGACAAACCAAACGTTTTTCGATGGAAACGCAGAACTTTTTTGCAATTATCGAGCAAAATTCTTGAAATAATCTTATAAGTACCTCGACAATTCCTTAGTTTGATATTGCAAAAAAACAGGAGTAATACCGATTACATTTTATTCCTTTAAAAAAACATTACAACAAATTTTGTTCGACTAAGTCACTAAAACCGTCTACAAGCCATGTTCACAAAAATCTCCATTCAAACACAACTGTTGTTTGATTTACTTTTATAGCTTCATATTATTACCAAAAAAACGGATTCAATTTAATCGCTAAACGTATTATTTTTTTAGATTTAATTTTCACTAAAATCACAAGCAATTTGTTTGCCACTTTGCGATAAAAAGTTCTGCCTAGAATGATTCTTTCTGCCAAACTATTTTATTCGACACATTTCAATCCAAACAGTTATTTTAATAATTTTGTATTCATTTAACCACTTAAGATTGTAAGAACGCAAAGTCTACTGATTTTTTTTAAACTTATTAAAACTGATGACCGTCTTTAGACAGTCTTAGCTGTTAAAGGGTTAAGGTGGCTATCTAATCCTGATGCATCTTCATTACATATAGAAAGTTTTATTTTGGATAAAGTTTGTTTTTGCCCCAAGAATTTTTATTTAGTTCTTTCTTTACCATTTAATATCAATTAGTTCTTACTTTTGCTTCACTCATTTATCGAATTTAAATTTCTGCAAACAAAATGCTGAGAAAAACTTTTCCATTTGTCTTGTTTTCTTGCTTCTCTGGAAGAAGTAATGAAATATGTTTCGCACAGTTAACTTTGAAAATTACATTTACTGTTCAGTTTCTTTCTAAATTTGTGCAAAAAGGCGACAGAAAATAACTAAAAAAGAATATTGCAACATTTTTAAGAGAGGACATCAAGTTTGGTGAACTTTTATTTTAAAATATTTTTATAGCAGTATACTCTGCATGAGTTTCATTACTATTCGTAATAATTAATATTTTCTTTTTATTACCGACTTAGCCATATTGCGCACACAAAGGCTGTTTACAAGAGACTTAAAATGAGTTAAAAAATTTTGGGGACAACAGAAAAAACGGAAAAATATCGTCATGTAATTTGTGAACCGACCCAGCGCTTCAGTTTTTTAAATTGTTTACTCGTTCAGAGAACCGGTTGTTATAGTGTTAACAGTCAACATTTATTTAAACGTCTTTTGCTATAAAAGTCTATATGCAATTGCATGCTCGTTGGCATTAATATCTTTGTATAAAGTACACCCTGTTTTGTAACTGCAAATGCTTTTTTAAATTAATTATGCTTAAGTTTTTCTTATGTGCTTTCAGTTAACTTTACTTCCTAATTATAAGTACTTGCATTGTTCCCAACAACTGCAAGCAAAGCGAGACAAAAAAATTTATAAAGCAAAATTTTAAAATGACCAAAATATAAGGCATTAGCAAGACTGACTGGCACCTGCAGTCACATGACTGGCAAATGTCAGGTAAAAAGTCTAAAAGTTGTTTGAACTTTTACACAAAAACACATTAAATTTTCTTATAACTTTTTTATGACTTCTCTTTGCCACTACTTTCTTTAGTATTTTTTGAAATTTAAATTAGTTTTCCAAGTACTAAGAATGAGTTTTTTGTTTAAGTTTTTATTTTACTTTTGCCAAATAAAATGACGGTGCAAAACTTTGTTATTTATTTTTTTTTTTTTGAATGTTTTTTTATTTTCAATTTCTTTCAATGTTTTGCTTCAAGCAAAACGAAGGTGGCTTGAAAACTCAGAAAAAGTTGCTAGTGTTTAATATTAAGTTAACATAAATTAGCATTAGGCTGATTAAAGTTTGACAACCCTCGCATTTGTCAGCTTAATGAATATAAAGTGAGTGAAATGAATGAATTTGAAGTTGAAAAAAAAACCAAACAGAAAAGCTCACAAGCATCACAACAAAGAAAAAGTTGCGAAAAAGGATACAACTAATGACGGCAAAGTGAAACTTAATGCAATATGGTTTCTGCATATAATTTGTTTTTGTCTGCTTTTCTTAATTTTGTTTACTCTTTGCAACTTTTGTGCATAGATAAATGGCAAAAGAAAATAAAGTGGACACTATTTCAAGAGCTCTTAGAAAGGCACTCTACGAAAGTGGATGCTATTTACGAGATGTGTGATGCGGTTAGTAACACCTGTATATTTGTTTGAGCATTTTTGATTAGATATACGAGGACTGTTTCTAAGTTTTAAAGATTAATGTATTTATGGCGGTAATAAAAAAAAAAATTTTAATAGTTAAAAAGCCTATTAAACTTATGTTTGGAAATAACACGTTATCAAGTATTTGCTTGGCGGCAGCTTTGATCTTTTAATGTTTTCTGAAAACTTCTGTTAGCACATAATTTTTTCAAATAGCTGAGAAGAGCCGCAACGTATTTGGTTCATCAGAAGTCATAATGTAAGTTTTTCAAAGAACCATAAACACAAGCAAATATCAAGGATTATCACGATATGTTTGTTATGTTATGGCTAAAGTAATTAACGCCCACTAAAACAAGTCCCAATGAAAAATTTTCCAATGAAATCAGACCTACAGCCAAATGAAATAACTTCCAACGGAGGTTAATGAAATAAATTTAAAAAAAAATTAATTTAAACGTAAGACTTGAAGTGAAAAAATTTCAGTACAGAAATGTTTTAGTTAGCGGTCCCACTTATGGAAATACCATGGAGGGAAAAGTCTTTACATCCGATTGAAAGTAGGCCATAAAGAAATGCTTTAAAAATCGAAGCCGGTGTTAGGGTTACTTCAGAAGAGTGAATCCTTTTGCAAAGCCGAAAGAAAATGCTTTAGTCAAGAAAACCAGGGTATAAAATCCATGCTTCTGAGAAATGACTGATCTACAGTAATTGAAATAAGTCCCGAAAATATAAAATAAGTCCCAAACTATATTCTCAGCGTAATAACTCTTTTTTTTTGGTGGACTTATTTCATTTTCAGTTTTTAACGAAATGAGAAACAGTGGATTCGCGTTAGGGGAAACTTAGGAACGAGTGCGGTACAATATAGAAGGACAGCAAAAGTTATTGCACTGAATACTCTAAAGCAGGAACATAAGATATAATGAGTACTATTTGGAAAGAACTGCGTGGTGTTTTTGAGATGCATATGATAAAGTAAGCTCAGCGCAAAAAAAAAGTTAAAAGTAATGTGCGCATTCATATTAATTGTTCTACGAAAAAAATCCTTTACTGTTGACTTATTTTTCATTTCATGATGATTAAAACAACAAAAAATCTGCAAATAAGCAGCTGGAGGTATTAAAATTGGACTCAGAATAAAACTAAATCACTCGTTCTCAAAAATATCAGAAATATTGCTAATCAAAAATTATATACAGGACTTCTTTAAGTGTTATTTTTTCTTTAAGATAAATAATCACACTAACTGTGAATATTGTTTTTACACACCACAGTTTTCCAGTTTCATAATTCTTATTTTCAAAATCGATGCGAGGGCACAGTCTGGGTTGCCTGGGAACAGGCCTTGTGTGGGGGATTCTACTGTAATTCCAACAAGGAAATTAAATTTTTCCCAATAAAAATTCATTAATGAAGTAACTCCCAAAATGCATGAAAATCCATTGTAATTTATATCATTTATTTTTAGGACATATTTGTTGTAATGGTTATGACATCGAGCCTTATTTTATATTCAATAATAGATTGCTATGACAAACAGAAAATCATGAAGTAATTTATCATTAACTCATTAAGGCCCTGCGTTGCGTTTTCACAACGTTCACTTAATCCACCCCTCAGGCATTTTGTGATTACATGATATTGTAATCAAGCACAGTGAAATAAAATTTAACTTAATATCTAATCGACCTGTTTTTGGATTTTTTTTTATAAGAAAAATTTTATTAAAATTTTAAAATTTTCCTGCTTTTTGGGTACTTTTGGAAATTGTTTAGAAAAAACAAAGTAATATATAATAACCCTATCTCAAACTTTTGACGGAGGTAGCTAACATACGAACATTTGTATTTCTATTCGAAAATCCAATTATCTTAGACATTTGCCACTATTTTTATGATTGGATATATCGGTGATGCGAAAACGCAACACTAGGCCTTAACGATATACAAATTATATAAAATTATAAAATTGCTATTTAAAACAGCATAATAAAAGCATGTGTGTATGTTAATTGTTAGCTGTTGTTATTTAAGTGTTTTCATATTTTGAGTGGCGTCATAGTATCGCGTGTAAGTAACGATAGTTTACATATAGAAAATTATTCAAAAGTAACTCCACTAAACAACATGATAAATAACAAATTTATGGAATTTGGATAAATATATGGTTGCATATTATGGAAGACGTTCTAGTAGAATGTTCATCAAAGGAAAACCGATAAGATTCGGTTACAAATACTGGTGCCTTTATTCGTGTGTTGTAGTATACTTATTTCAATTTATTTATGCCTCATAAAACAAAAAATCATTATTATGCCAACGATAATAAAATCACAATTAAAAAATAGGCATACTAAGTTTTAGAAGAGCTTTCTTACCACGTGCAAAAAGATTTGATATTAGGGGGAAGGATCCGAAATAGCATAAGTGGCGCCCAGAATTTGCTGTCGGCTTAAAAAGTCACCAGCGAGGAAGTGCACAAAAAACTAAAAGAGTGGTATCCAAAAGCGTGGCAAAATTTTTTTTTGGAAATTGTATTGAACTAATCTTTGATACGAGGGGGTGACTGGCTCAACTTTTTTTCGAATCACATTCATGTGCATACCAGGGAACGAAGCCGATACTGATTTGGCGGCGGCATTGGTTTTTGGTTTTAATAAAATTCGAATTCATTCTACTTAGTATGCATGTGCCTATTTTATTGTTTTAATGAATTGTTTTCGTTTTTTAATGCATTAATTAATAATAAATTAAAAACAGTTAAATTGATTTGTTGTGGCTAGCTAATCTATATGCTATCATTTCGGTGGCTGCTAATGTAGAGCTGCAAAACTATCGATAGTATCGATAGTTTGGTTATAAGTGGACTATCGATGGTTTTTATTCGATAGCGATACTATCCAGAAAAATCAGGTTATTTGAAAAGCAAAAGCAAAGCCAATAAAAAGGCCCGGACGGCGGCTTTGCAATAAAAATTGCAACATTCAAATTGCGCTGCCTGTAATGTGCAGCTAAACGAAAAATACTGTGGGCGGGATTGATTTATTTTACAAAGCAATTAACAATTACCGTATTCAAATCAGGGGAAAAATTGTACAGGCCACTAGCTTTAGTATACTCCTGGAAATTACATTGCCTATTGATAAAACGGGGAAAAGCAAGCTCCAATGCCTCAACTAAAATTCAGAATATTTATTATTGAATCTGTTTTGCGGACTGAAAATTGTGAGAGTGATTCGAACTGATGAAAAACGTTTACAAATGTGAGAAATGTGACGTAGCAGTGCACACAAAGTGCTTTGCAGCATATCATAATTGAATTAAATGTAAAATGTACATATATGTATATCTTTCTTACTTTTTTTTCTAAAGACGAATAAAATATATTAATTAAATATTTTGACAAATGCGTTTAGTTTTTATATCGTTAAGGCCCAACGTTGCGTTTTGCAACGGGGGTTATCTGGGCTCCCACTGATCCGATTTGCCTAAAAATAGTTTTGTTTCATATTTAGGTATAAACAATGAAATTTTAAAAGCTTCACACTTACAGTTCAATGGGATCATGACTCGGGCCTTAATGGGTTAAAAGAAAATTATAAATAAGTCCAACGAACCCTTGTCAAAACACATATTTTTTGGTTTAATATTTAAAAAATATATATATCACATGAAAAAATGTTAACAAAATGATTATTTGCCCAAATCTCGTCCTTACGATAATTATCTATCGCACTTGCTTAAAAATACTGTAAAAACTCGAAATATCGAAATTTTCAGTAGAATCAAAACCTCCTTAATTTCACACCGACATTTCGAAATTTTCAGTGGAAGAAAATCCTTTTTAAATGCACATTGAAGGTATATGAAAAATACTTTTTAAAGTAGACAATAATACGAAATTTTCCTTTCGTAAATATGTGATATTACATATCGATTTTTCATAAGTGAAAAATTTAAATATCAAAAAAAAAAATTTAAAACTTGTTAGTTTTTAGTTCACTTACATCTCAATTAGAAAATAATACAAACATTCTTCCTTCAAGAGGTGAGTACACAAGATATTTGTTTAAATTTTTAAAACAAGTTGAAGAACGATACGGAGAGTAACTTTGCATTCTTAACTCAAAATTAAATCTTTGAACTCTTTGAAAATTCCCAAAAGTAGGCAATAGCTTTTGTAAGAAAATTTTTGCGTATGCGTGTTATTCCAACTGATTCAATATTACTTATACGACAAAGTGGTTTTAAAACTTTATGATTAGTAAAATTCAACATATATAAGTTTAATAAGTCCGTCTGTTCTTGATATGAGATCAACAATTTTCGTAGTTGTTAATCGTGATTTAGCTGTATTTGTATTTATTTTCCTAAGTCGATTACTGACAGAGACGCCTTCCTTAACACAAATTCCTTTCTGAAATTTTCTAGATTATATTTATATTTTATATTTTCGTGTTTTTTATGTAAAAATACTTTCGCAAATGTAATTAATTTGCCATCATTAAACTAGAGAAAGAATAAGAATACTATTCTCTTTACCATGAGATGTTAATTAATGTTGTTGGTACGAACTAAATTTAATTTTCTAGTGTGACTTGATATTTATATGTACATATACATCTATATATAAAAAATCATATCTGCACATACCACATTTAGCAGTCGTTATGTATTTAGTTTTTTTTCATGTTTCCATTTGTATTAATTGAAACTTTTCCAGACATTGGTAACTTTGTTGCCTTTCTTAGAGGTATATAAATTACAGTGGAGGAAAAGTTATTTTTAATAAGTATTTTAGACTAAAATATTTTTTATTTCTTTGAATGTAAGTATTTTTATATATTTTTTGAGTTACAGAAAGTTTATTTGTATTTTTTAAAATAATCTTTCGCTAAGTGATTAAAAACATATCGGTTCTTTTTTTACATTTATGAGGCTGATTAAATTATAATTTGAAGAATGACTAAAAAATTAATGAAGTACATTGTAAGATATTAGATTTGCATTGATCTCCAAGTTTTTTTGTATTCCCCAAGTAATTTATATTCTAAAATTACTTGAAAAGCGCTTAAAATTGTTTGTTTGTTTACAGATGTTTTGTGACTCAATTATGGTATTTGTAAATATTTAAAAAAAATTGGTTTTCAGAGAAATGTTAAATAACTTATTAATTTTAAAGAAGCATTACCCTATGACCAACGCAATCGACGCTAATTTATTAATTAACTATTTATGGCCTTATTCACACAGGATTAATAAAGTTGTAGTTGGTCTAATGTTAGATTTTTATAAAGGGAATACCTTTTTGAATGCACACATTAACTTTATTAATCGTTTATGAAGAAGACTACAAGCATTTTTATAAATAAGTATGATAAAATACAAAAACATAAATTATTCTCAATAAATAACTTAAAACTTATTAGCCCTCTTTTTTTTACAAAGTATATATAAAAAATTATCTGTCTCATTTTTTTACAATAGCAAATTTAAGAAACTCACGTGCAGCGGATACATCGATGTGGAATAAACGTGTATGTATTAGTTGCAATTTAAAACGCTTAAAGCTCATAAGATAGTGCACCGATTTTAACAAAATAAAAATTGTGTACATTTGTGAATAAATATCTTAAAAATGATAGAAGTTTTGTAGAAATCGGGTGTAGAAGTCGCGTAAAAGGGATATAGAAGAATGTGTTTGCCTCTTACTTATATAAATAAATATATGTATGTATATATATTCAACATCACTTAATTAAAATGAGAGCACTGTTTTGGATAAATCCGATAAAATTTTTCTTAATATAGTTAAGAATGCTCCCGTTTCGGTAAATAAGAATCAATGTGACAAGCTTAAGTAAATCAGCAATTATAAACTACTTTCGATACCAAAGTTCTGCATTTGATTGATATTTTGGGTAGTATTTTTTTAATGCTAATAATTTGAAGTTGAGAAATATTAAAATATTTCTTAAATTATTATTAAATTTTTTGTTGCAATATTGCATTAAAGAGGGTGCTGTTGGCTGAAGTAGTTAGCGCGTTGACTGCAAAGAAAATAATGTCTAAGAACGTGGGTTCGAGCCCAGCTTCAGACAAGTCATAACATCCAGCATTTTTCAGATGTGCATTAGTATGCCATTGTATTTGTTGTTGTCGGATTGCTTAAGTGATGAAGGCATAGCACACTGGTCACTGAACAGTTCTGGCAGCAATTGATACTGGTGCATGCTAGCGGACATCACAGCGCCCTCCTTCGTCGGTATTGTAGCAAAATCGCCGGCGAAGTAAAATAATTAATAAAATGGCTACAGAGCTTAAAAACACATTTAAGACGTTTACTTGACATTAAGGGCGCTGCAACACTGATCTAAAACCTACACAGCGCGCAATATCAGAGTTGTAAAAATTAAGCTTTCTCTCTTTCACCATCTGTCCTCTCTCACTATCCCTTTCCCAAGGAAGGTAACACACCTACGGCTTGGTAGGCATACTAATTGCCTGAGTGTTACTTCTCTTAAAAAAAAAAAAAAAAAAGAAAGAATCCAAAAATAAGGATTCTCTTTTTAACGTGGGCTGCTACTTTACGGCTTCTAATATAAACTTAAGCTTACTGCCTTTGTCCTCAGTAAGACACTGTAATAGCTTAATAATTGTATACCTAATTAAATTTGCACTGAATGTATAAAAAATCTCCGATAAAAGTGTTTTGTTAAACATAATTGTATGTAAAATTTTAGTTTAATATTTTTGCTTTCTCTTATTAATTTTGAAAAAATCTAAAATTATTATTAAAAAATTTCGCAATTTGACTTTTTGTTTGTATTAAGAAAAAATTAAATTCGTAAATAGCACTATGTCTGACAGAGAGTCATGCTTAGCACTATGGTGATTGCAGGTTCAATAATTAGAACTTCAAAAAAACTAACATTATGTTCAATTCATATTGATTATCAAAAATTTCTTAACATGAATGAAATATGTCGGAAAAGTTTCTTGATAGATTCTTTTATTATTTATGTGAAAACTCATTGGATATAAGTATTTTTGATTACGTTTACAGAGCTTATTAGATTTCATTTCTATAAAAAAATACTGTTGCTTAAAATGTAAATTTTTGTGGGTAAGGACATAATCGATCATGTCACATGTCTGTCATCCTACACTCAGTTACACACTTTAAGGTCAGGGACATAATATATTTTATTTATAAAACATATAGAACATATATCTCCGCAATTAAAAAAATCAGCATACTTCACATAGTATATTTATAATAAATTTCTTAACGTGTACAAAATATAATTTACATAATAAAACAAACTTAAGCGGCTTATTAATCGATAAGTTTTGTAAAAATTACACAAATTGTTATGAGTACTATTTTGTATCATTATTTAAACAAGATAAAGTCATTCAAATGTAAATTTTATCTCTTATTACCAACCATGTGTGTATAATTAAATATTTTTCATGGAAATCTAAAGGTATTTGTATAAAAGGGCTTGTAAATAGTTTTCCTAGTTATTTACACATACACAACGATGGTCAGCCAATTCAATTTTAATTCAATTGTTAACATGCATCGCATCCGACAAATAATTTAGAATTAGAAAATTTTCAATACTCATCAAATCAATACACACAATTAGACTTTACATTCAAATCGAATCAATATGATTCGTTGATCATGATGTTGGTGATTTTTGTATTCGTAATTAAGAGTGAGCATTAATACACACTTTAACGCATAAACGGCTCTAAATATACACACTTGAACCTTGCTATTAATGTTATGTGAAAATATATTAAAACAACTAGTTACTAAAGGGTGTAGTAAAAGGAGTTTACATTAAGCGATTGAGAAAAAAAAATATAATTTGCGTAATCGGAAAGATATTGTTCGCTCGCAACTTATACAGAATTTTTATTACTTCAGCTGAAAGAAAAATAGCTTCAAATCTGAGCTTATTGATCGATTCAGCGCAAAACAACAATTTTCCAGGAGTGTTATTGAAAAAAAATATTTATATTTTATATTTTAGTGTTGTAAATAAATACTTTCTAAATGAAAAAAATATATTCTCAAAAATTGAAATTTCGCTTCTCGCAAATAACACAAATTATACAAAATCCTTCTGATGTCTACATAATCAATACAATGACATTCTATTTACAATAATTCTGTAAGTAGTTGTGTGTGCTTGGGCGGGTGTGTGAAGGTGTGTAAGTAGGTGATAAATAATTGTGAGTGCATACACAGATTTACATATATTTTATTGTGGTCATGTTGTGTACATTGGCGGTCATTGCTGACATAAGCCGCAAATGTTAATTTCATGTTGTTTGCTTACAGCAGCTTTACATGTGTATATACTAATAATACCTACACAAATCTACCAAACAGTTGCCCTGAAATATACGTCTCTTTAGCATTTAAACGTATACATACATATGTACTCGTATGTATGTATTTAAATATACAAATACTCTTTTATTAGTATACTTAGCAAACAGTAGTGGTAGTTGACTATTATTTGGCAATATTTAAATAATATTTAGGTTAGTGGACAATCAAGTTAATTTCGTGATTACTTTGGTAATGATCATAAAGACTGGAAAATTTTCAAACATTTCAGTGTAATGAGCCAACAAAATTTTCATTAATAAATTTTCATAATATTGTATTTGTAATAAAAAATTAAAATAGGTCTATACAAATAAGATAGTAAATTTAAAATGGTCCATTTTTAAAGTCATACGGCATTTAGACGATGAGTTTTCAGAAAACACTTTTTTTATTTCCCTTTTAGAAGTTATTACTGAAAATTACTTTTTTATTCCTTTCATGATTCAATAATTGAGGTCTGCTTAATAGTTGAGCTGATTTTTTGAAGCGTTGTGTTTTTTAACGGTCGAAAATTGTTAAGCTGTCAAAAGCTTTGTGTTGAAATCAGTGATGAAAAATCAAATTGTTCATCAGTAAAAAAAAATTTTAAATAGTACTTTTATTTGGCCTGTTTTACTCCTGCAGTTCATTTAGTACTTTCAAACTAATTTGACTTTTACGTGTTGAAGAATCGCTTTCCAGTATATCTCAACATATATGACAAAGAGAAATTATTTTAAAAGAGTGCAACGTCTTAAGCAAAATGAAATAATTTTTATATTCAATGATTCATAATACAATAATTCCAAAAGAAATTAAATATCTCATAATGAAATAAATCCTAACAAAAGTGAAAGAATTCCTTATAAGAAAAGTTGCAACAGAAATGAAATTAGAACAAAAGAATTATATGAACTGCAATTTTAAGACAAATCAAATAACTCCTAAAGAATTTAAATAAGTCTCAATGAAAATATGAAATTAATTAACTGCCAATTTCAACATTTCCCCAATTTAAAAAGCCTTCCAAAAAGTATATAACACCCCATAACAGAAATGAATATGTGATAACTCCCAATATAGTATAAGATTAAGGTCGGCATTTTACTCTCAACTGAATATCAATTTCATTTAAAACTTTAGTTTTTGTTGCGCTAATATAATATAAACGTAAGAACACATACATGTTTTAGTTAATAAAGAAAAAATTACAAAGATTTCAATTTAGTACTGTGGGGGCTTAAAAAGTACTATTAAAATATAAAATATAAATTTCTTCAACTGTTTTGAACACTTCTGCGATTTTATACACAAACAAAATGCCTGTCGTTTTTTTTATTGTTTTATTATTGTAATTGTGAACAGATCTGTATTATTATATGATGATTCATTTCTTTTTACTAATTTTTATTTTATTTTTTCATAAAAATAAAAATTCTTATACGTTAATATGAAAAAGAGGACAAATATAAAAAATCGAGTTGAAGTAAAAAAAGTCAAACACAAAAATTATAAACACAAAATTAGATTTTTTTCTATCACGTTTTCTTATCTTCCCCGGCAACCTAAAAACTAGAAACTCAAGACTGAGCAAACATTTGAAAACCCCAATAGTCTGAATGCCGCCTTATGATCAATTCGATAATTTAATTTGTAGGGTCTTTCAATAATAGGTTTCATTTTGACATGTAAAAAAGGGATATTTTTAAACGAAATAATCGGATAATGGAAATTACTATCAAGCAAGTTGCTATCATGGATGCGCCTGCAGGATGATATTCTTTTCAATAAATTTCCCATCACCGTTTCGGACATTTGTCCTCGACAACTTCACGAATTACATTTTTTAGGCTGTGGGTCATTGCGGAAGATCTTATCTTTCACGTAGACACAAAAAAAGACATAAAGGTGTTAAATCACAAGATCTTGGTTGCCAATCGTGATCCTCGCAAGATCACACTTTTTTTGACAATAAACTTCATCCACATTTATTTTTTACGCGAATTACATTGTAATGAAGTTTGTTAAATGTCCAATTCTATAGATCGTCGAGAAATGGATGAACCTGGATTTTCCAAAACATGGGCTCCAATAGCAAATATTCACGGTTGTTCTTGAGCGACTTGTACGAATTTTCGTTTTCACATCACTATCATGTCGCAATACCTCAAATTTTTTCGTCACAAGTTTTACAATTGCTGGTGCTTCATGACGGCCTGAAATTGCTTTAGTTTTGCCGCATAGTGGCCGCCAAATTCCACTACTTTGTGCTGAATTTCAATAACTCCAATGCATTGTGAAGAGTATACCATTTCATTTTTATTATTGGCGTAGTTTTTATATGTCATCTGTCTAGTAGTTACAGGATGTGCCACGACAGCTATTGAAATAGCGGGCTATTAAAAATGAAAAATCTTATTGGAACACCATGATTGATAGTTCAATGTTAAAACATGTACTTTTTAAATCATTTAAATCGAAAAGTTTATTTAATTTAATTTTGCTCAATTCTCTAATGTTGTGTAGTTAACAATTTTTTCTTTCAAATCCGCAGAAGAATAAATATTTTAAATTTTAGCGCTTCCATTTGAGAACTGCCGCATATTAAGGGTGGATTTACGAACTTCGAATCGCGAGAGCTGTTAAAAAAATCCCGCAGCATCCAGAAAATTTTCAAATCATAAAACAGAAGAAAAGATATCTTGAAAATTAAAAAAACTATTTTGTAATACAAATTTTATGTATTTTATGCCCCAAAATTTACATGTCAAATTTTTTAGAACAAGAAAAAAACTATATAAAAATAGTTCAAGTGATTGTTTTTACGCCTCTTTATTTTCAACTGACTTAAAAAGAACGTTAACATTTCGTGTGTAACTTTTTAATGGTTGTTACCATAAAACTATGACAGTAGTAAACAGAATTGTGTTTTCTTTTCATTTGAAAATATTTCAAGGGGACCATGTTTAGTTTTAATTTTTTTTAATTCGATATCTCTCCACAGATCTGCGCTTCTCTATGTGATTTTTATTATTAACAGACTTTAAGAATAATCTTTTTGCTTACAATAATTTCATTCCAGGTAAAAGTTGTTCGGTTGCTTTAGAGTTTCTTTGGTTGGCCTAATTTAACAGGTGCAATATTTGAGGAACAATTCAAATTTATTAGTTCATTATTAATTTATTACTTATATTGTACAATTTGAGGTCTTTAGGTAAACTTCGTTTTTTTGGGGATATGCAAAATGTTCCACTTATAAATCAGAAATAGTTGAGTTAACATTAGATGGGTTATTGCTATAATAATTGCTCAGATTTATTGACAAGAATTTACAATAACCTGAGTTCTTGTTACGCGATTTAAGCGCCAGACCTAACATAGACTTGTTGATGCACAAACCCTAATTTCTCAATGTAAATAAAATATTATATATACTATATATAAAATAGCTCTGCCTCTAAAAAAATCTTTTCAACTCGAATTATAGAGTAAAGTATGAACATTGGGCAGATAAATCTCAAAATACCACACCATCACTTCATGTTTATTGAGCACTCTTTATATACGACTATTAAATTAAACTAAATTTGTATTTGTCAGAAAAAAATATCTAAGTATTTTCTGCTAAAATAAGTTTTATTTTATTCAATAACTTTTCGAGCGTTCGTATATTTATTTTTTTTTAACAGCTTGCCATAAAATTTATATCTTTATTCATACAAATTTTCTGCTTGCAAATACAAAAGCAGAAAAATTTATTTTGGAAATAATAATAAAAATAAAATAACAAAGTTCTGGATATAAAAACAATTCAGAAAAAATCAATTTTAGTTTAACAATATACAATTGAACTAAATAAAAAAATAACAATAAATAAATATTTAATATTCTCTTAGCTGCATATTTAAGAACATTTGTGTGTGAAGTGAAATTTTCAATAAAATGTTGCACTTTATTATTTAAAATGCTAATAAAATACTGTATTATAAAATATTGTTATGACCCGCTCTTCATGTCGTATTGTTATTGTAGTTTTATTAAAATTTTACTAAAATTTGGAAAATAAACAGTTCGTAGTTTAATCTATAATTGGTTATATTTTTATGGTTACAAGTCAAGTTTGTCTAAAATAAATAACTAAACAAACATGCATATCGTTGGTTTCCAGTAGAAAGGTAGATATATAAAAGAAAGTGTACAACTGCTTTGTACAACTACTTGTCAAAGCGTTATTTTTCACAATATTGCTATAAATTTTTGTGTCGAGGAGTATTTGTGTAAAATGTATTGGATTCAAGGAAAAACCAAATTTCGTAAATAATATAAGTTGGGGCCTTTCCACTTGAAACCAAAGATATAGAACTTGTATTAAGCATAGACATAGAAATTATAGTCTGCTTACGTTTTTAATACTCTAAGAATTATTTTAATTACCCAGCCAGGACTTTCAATCGTGAAAGAGCTTACTGGGAATCTCCTGAAGAACATGTTTGATCGTCCACGAGCGGATTTTTTAATCGTAAGAGATTCCTTGCACGGGAGAAACTTTTACACGAACTGATTCATCTGTGAGATTCTTCCATAACACAGCAAAAGACGCTTATATTAATAGTATAGGGAATCGTTTGAGATTTGTATAGGTAAACAAAGTGTAACATTGTTGTTTTCGTACTCTTCAAATAATAATTAGACATTAAACATTCCAAAGACGAGCGTTGCAGAAAATGTGTATAAAAGTAATAATCAACAGAAAAAAGTAGATGTTTTTGTTATTGTTACTCGTTAGATCATCATCAGAAGATTTATTTAGGAGTCGTATATTAAACACAATCGTTTAACAAACATTCTATGTCAGCTGGGTAATAAAAAGACACATGCAATTTTTTTAGTTTTGACAACGTTTTACTTCTAGTTCTTTAAGATTTTACAGGGTTCTATTTTTAAGGGTCTTTGGTAAAAACTTTCTGACGAACATAAACCGAACGTTCGATTGGAATCCATTAATTTATATATAACATATTTAATAGGTTTTGAGCTTCCGAACTTTTATAATTGTTTTTTTTTTTTGTCATTACGTAAGCAATCAATCTGTATAAAAGGTCAATTTTGAAGCCTACTTACTTTTGTAAACAACTACCGACTGCCAATCAAATTTGTAACAAGCGCAACTATTTTGCCATATATTCTCAACTTTGAAAAAAAAATTTCGGTCAGATTATTATCATCTCGTCCAGTCCGGAGCTATATTGACGAATTCTTATCTCCAGCTCATTTTTGATTTATGATATTCTTACAGGGGATGTCGACTTGCAAAAATTAAAGCAAGTTATTTAAAACATATTTAATTGCATGATTTGACAAATATTGTCAACGGTATTGTGGTTGGTTTAATTGCGTTGAAAGTTAGACATCTTTACTGGCACTTTCGCTAATCACGCTACCATTTTTTTAAAACCTATTTTTCGACTCAAATATCGCAACTGATTATTTCAAACTTAATCGGTACTCGTGTTTTAAAGGACTATTTCTCTATTAAGAGGGTTGAGAGACGACTGGAAGTAGAAGCTTTTCATATTACTAGCATTTCCTATGGCGGACGTAATCAACCATATTCTAGTAATTAATTTCACATAAATTAAAAAGCAAAACACATAATAACTTTTTTCAAGTTTCTTCCCGAATAAAACAAAACTTTAATGAATGATTGTTTAATTTTTATTTATTTTTAAATTCCATATTTAATTCGCATCTCTTTCAATTCTGATCTCTTTTTCTTTTTCAATTTCACTCACTTAAAGAGAAAAAATCTTATTCATCTCATATACATATCACTCATTGACTCAAAGAAAGTCATAACTGAAAAAAGCTCGTTATTCCGAAAACGAGTTTAAAGTTTTTAAATTACACACACGTGAATGGAATAACAGAAAAATATTATCTTCTGAAGAGGTGAGTAAACAAGAGATTTGTAGCAAAGTTTTACAGAATATAAAAAACGAATCGAAGATTAACTCTGCATTCTTAACACAATAATCATGTTTTTTGAGTTATGACATTATTCAAGTAAATAAGTGATATATAGTTACTATTAAACACTCTCCTTGCTTTGCGTAAGATTTTACTTGAACCAATGCTTACACAAGAGAATGTACATGTGCATTTTAAGCATTTGGTATCAACTTTAGGAGCAAGTTATTCCTTTAATAATGAACCGATTTAAATAATAGATGATTAGGTCACTAAAGCTCAACAATGTCTACCATTTGGTAAAGGAATGAAGGAATTCGGTTGACAAACAAACAAGAAAAAGGGATCCGTAAATTTTTCTTTATTATATAACAGATACTGTTAACTGCAGATGCGCTCCTGCATTATTTAAATTGATTTCTTATGCATTCATATGTACATACCTTCCTACATATGTATATTTTAATCTGCTTTAAGTTTCATTAATCTATTTTTTGCCTAAAAAATGTTCAACTGTAAGCCTACATACATAAATACATATTAACATACAAGCATACATATATGCGTGCAAAATGCATTCCACAGAACAGGTTTTTGTTTGTTTCTCCTTGCCTTTTGCATTTTTTGTATGCATTTTATTAAAGTTAATATGTATATACATGTGTATGTTCGCTAAACTGCTCTTATTTCTCATAATATGAAGATGTATGCAATTTTTATAATTTGTGCTTTACACTATTTTTTTGTATTCTTAAATTCAGTCGACTTATTACCTTTGAAATTAAAAGACAATACTTAACTTGTAACGAAAGTTTTTAATTGTCAATTGCCTGCAAAAAAGATTGCAGACACAAAACAGATACTATTTATATAACAGATTTGGAATATCTTATTGCACTACTGCAGTACTTTTGCGTTAAAAAGTGTATTGAAAAAAGGACAATTTTAATGACTTTACCATCCCTGATTTAAACAAAACTTTTACCTTGCGTTGTCAAGCCTACTTAATAATGGTAATTTCTTTTGGTACTTATAGCATATTACTCCTTCCAATGTTTAGTAACCGCCTCTAAGACAGCCGAACATTTTCAAAAACTTTTTTTGTGCTAAAAGAAAAAAGCAAAAACCTACTAATAAAATAAAATATATTGTGTTGCTTTAATAAATTCTTAAATATCAAAATACTTATGAAATGTTGTCGCTCCTCATTGCTTTCGCAATTGTATTAGCTATCATACATTATTTATTTATGCACACACACAAACACACACACACATACTTGTAAAAGACTTTGTGCGAAAGTATTAAGGATATAAATTGTTATAGCTTGTAACGGCACAATGTTACGCATCCAATCCTCAAACTTCTTATCCTTTTGAATCTGAATCTCATTCCATACGGTTTCATATTTTGTATTTTATTTCATTCATACTTCCAATAACATCTACAGAGACAATAAAATATCAACTGGACCATTAATCAGAGGGTTACAATATTTTTCCGCTCTTATTGTTGTATTAAAACAGGCGACCAAACAAAAGCCTTTCTATTTATATAAAATATGTATTTACCAAGAGGCTTTTGTTTCCTCTCAACATTTTGCTTGTGCAGTTAAAAGTACCACATAATACTCTTGTACTTTTACACACACACTCTCTCATGCATATGAACACATTTATTTAGGCTTTCAGCCATACAAACAAGCACGAGCAGGGCTGAGCAAAACAGAGCTGAGATACATTCATTCATAAATAAATGTTTGTGCATTGTTGAGCTCATAAATAATTGACGACAATTTAGCACTTTCAATATCTTGTAAAAAATGTTGAAATGCTTTTTTATTTTATGTAGTTTATGTATTTCACAAGTGTATTCTGTACTCATATGTGTGTCAATGTGTTACACGTGTGATTCTTGTATTTGTTTTAATCGTTGATGGCGCAGAAGTGGCACATGTCTCAAGTATTTGAAGATATTAAGCAAAAGTGTGTCAGAATCTGTATGAATTTATGTAAAGACTTTGAGTGATGTAAATTATAGTCGTTAAATTCAACACATTATTGTAAAGAAATCTACAAAGTCATAAAGATAACTTTGAATGAATGTGCAAAAGAGTTCTTCTGGTGCCGGGTGGTCCATATACAAGTATGTTTTTAAAGCACGCGTTATTTTGACACTGACAGTTTTTTGCTGTTAAAAATTTTTATTATCAGCAAGTCACTTTCAGCTTTCAGCTTTCAGCTTTAACTACGTTGGATAATATTGCCAAAATTTTAACGGACCAAGAAAAATAATCGAAAATAGTATTATCAGGCGTCTTGGCGAGATCAATTGGCCACCTCGAAGCTGCGATTTGATACCTTAAGACTTAGTCTTCTGGGATGCTGTTAAAGACTGATAATATTGAAATAATCCCTTAAGGCTATTATCATCTGAGCAGTTCGAAAAGAAGAAAAAAAGAAAAACTGATCTGTCAGAATAAGATACTTTGGAGTGTAGAATAATTCTATAGTTTAATATATATGTTGCTTAGGTTAATATTTATTTATTGTTTGCAAGTTGCACTCAACCTCCACTCAATTGGATATTAATAATTGCAAATAACATTTTAACAAACTTCCAACACTTAAAAGCCGAAGGACTATGTTGAATGTGTCGTTTGTATTAAATTTAATTAATGGTGATATTTGTTCTCATTTCCTGCTCGATAACATTTTATTTAATGTTCGCTCTTCGTCTATCTCGACACTTTGCTGATCCATTTATAAATCTTATAAAATTATATATTTTGCTTTAAATGTAAATGTTATTAAACTTAAAATTATCGTATTGTCAAGATCAATAAATTTGTATTTGATTTCTATTTAGTATATGTAATTATATTTTTTAACTGTCTGTAGGGATATTATATCCATAGACAAAACCAAATATATACTGAATTCAATTTTTAAACATAAACTTGTATTTGGTCCACCTGGTTATGCACAACGGGGCACAAATTCAGTATAAATATCAACAGATATATAACTTTTAAGCTATTGCAGTGAATATTTATTTGATATTTAACAAAATATTAAGAGAAGACTAAAACTTTTAAAATATTGTTGGCATAATTTCTAAAATTAACACTTAAAAAAGCTTATAGTTTACCAGCTCTGTTCATACTTGTTTACCATTAAAGTTGAGTATTTAGACAAATACTTAAATAGCTTTATGAAAAAATATCTCAAGGGTATTAAACATAAATATTTTGGTTGTTATTAACTTTATATTATTGAATTTGCTACAACAAAATACTGTACTGTTAAAGCATTCACCTATTTGACCAGAATTACGAACATAATTTGTATTAATTTAATAAGTATCATAATCATAATGATTATAATCAATATAATCTGCAGCAATGTAAATGGGGAAATCATTATGCAGTAGTTCTGATGTTTGTTTTACATTTCTATTTGTATTTCTATTTGGATTGTTATATGTTCTTTGTGCCTGCTCCCATTAATAAATAGTTTCCTTATTTTCTTTTACTGAAACAAATTGCAAGTCCCTTTAGTAATACTAAACAAATAATATTTTTTAATTATATTTATTTATCATAAATATTGTTTTAATTAATACCTGGAAAAGTAAATTCTTATTTAATTGCGTAGAAAATTAATTACTGAGCATGTTTTTGATAGTTTAGGAGGGGAAGAAAATAAATTGCATTTTTTAGATAAACGAATTCTTTTAATTATGTTTCATAAGTTAAATGAGGAAACACCATTAAACGAATACCCCTAAAATACTAAACAAATCTTGAACATTTATTTTTATTTTTTGGCTTGGTTTACACCGTTTTATTTAAAAGTATTTGCAAACTGTATTGTGGCTTGAACGCTGCGAAAGCTTCTCACTCGTATTGATTATGTTTAATGGAAAAAATAAAAGCTTGAAGAATCCCTCAATGATTGATTCTTGCAGCAAATTGTTTTAAATTTGCGCCTTTTTGATAATAGTTTAAAAAAATGAACTGAGCATCTGGATATTTAGATTGTTCTCTTCAGATATCTTCAGCAAACTGTTTGCAAAAATGGCATATATCTTTCATTTCATCGTATTTTTGATGTTTTTAAAAATCAATCTAATTTATTTTGAGCACTAGCTCAATTTCTTTAAAAACGTTAATAAAATATTTATTTAAAAACACCGATATTTCGCCACTTCTTTGTTTATATAATTTAATATATCCTCGAAGAATCCACACAAAGAAGTGGCGAAATATCGGTGTTATTAAACTAAATTTTTTTTTTTAATAAAAATTTTTTAAATAAAAATTTTGTTCACGTTTTTTAAAAAAACTTTCCTAGTGCTAAAAATAAATCAGATTTGTTTAAAAAAAAACAGAAGGTCGAAAAAATATATAAGAACAGTTTTTAAAAATCAAAATTATCCATCTAAATTTCATTAACAAAGAAATTTGTACCAATATTATAAACAATTAAAAATTTTAGAAAAAAAAGCAAAGTTAAATTTTGAATAGCTCAATTTATTTGTAAAATTAAGTTTTTAAAACATTTTTCAAATTCGCAAGAAATAAAAAATCTAGTAAAATAAAGTAAATTTCACATCAAAAAAAAATCAAAAAAATAAAAAACTTTAATTAAAACTGAAAAATGTCAAACAAAATTAAAAAATAACACTGATATCGTAAAATCATTGAAGAAGTTCGATTATTAATTTAAAAATTCGAAGAAAGCCTTACATATTTAAAAAAATGGGAAATTTGGAAAAAGGGCGTGCCTAGTAAAAATATAAAGTTAGATCTATTGAAGAGCCTTATTGCTAAAATTTTAACGAAAGCAAAATAACATAAATTTAAAATAATAAAGTAAAAATTTACCAAATAGGAAAAACTGATAATCGCGGAAAATTAAAAAAAAAAAACTTTTATATAAAAAATTTTGAAATTTTGTTTTTTAATATTTTTTTTTAAAACCATACAATTTTCAATAAAGAGATCAAACTACTTTTTTTGCGATGTCTCTTTTACTCTTTTTTAAAAATTATATTTCATTGCAAGCGTAGTTGCGCAGCCATATGCTCAGACATCGATCTAAGAACACGGATGAAACATGGACATGAGCGGTGTACATTAGGCATATGCGATGTTCGACATGATGTTCATAGTGTACATACCAAGTGGAAATGCCCATATAAGAAAAATCTCAATTTAGTAATTATTATTTAAAAATTATTTAATTATTATTAATAAGTTTATTCCCGACCATCAGAATTTAAAACAAAACAGATAAAAAAATAAAAATTTTTTAAATATAACTTTAAAATTGTTAAGAAACTCACATATTTTGTAGTTTAGAACTGCCACTAAACATTTGTGCTTAAAAGGAAAATCTTTAAAGGAAATGAAATGCGAGTTAGAGAAGGTCCATAGAAGATAGGCACCAACGTTAAGAGATTTGAATTCAGCTAAATTAATCAACATTATAGAAAGATGCTATAATTTCAATAGTTACATAAGAAGTAGACAGATACGAGTAGATGTCTTAATAGCTTTCTTAATGATATTTTTTTGTCACAAATACTTTCGCAAGATAAGCTGGAAAACTAAGTTAGAAAATAATTTGTTTGTTCTAGTAGAATATATAAAAAACCATTTTTGTTTCTTATAAGTTAAATAAAAATATTTTTTTTCAACAATGATTACCAGCATTACTGTTGCAAAAGTATTCGAAAAAGCATTGAATCAAGCTGTCTTGCGCAGGGCTCTAATACGTAGCTATCGAGTTCGTAAAGCAAACACAAAATTTTATATAGCCAATCAAATTGAACCTGCATTTGGTTTTTTATTACAATTACCTTCACTCATGGTACATATTAATTTTCCGCTTTATAAGTTTAGCCTGATTAACTTTAGAAGAAATGCGTTTTCTGTATTCATTAGACGTTTTTTCTTTTAACTCAAAAGTCGCCTTTTATATGAATTTCATATAAACATTTACCTTGAAGTTATTTATATTAGCTTCTACTACAAATACATATCTATTTATTTCTATTTGTATTTTTTGGCACCACAATTGCGCTTATAGATTCCCTTTAATGTTTTTTTGTAAAATTATTACCGGCACATTACGTTGCTTTGTAAATAACAATGTTGGCTGTGTGTGCACTTATTTGTACAATTTTATTAAGTTATTACAGCCACAAATGCAATATTTGCTGTAATTATAAATGTTTGTATTAAAAGCCAAAAGAAAGCAATTTTTCAGTGATTTATTTAATACAACTAACGATGATTTAAGCAGGGGAGGTCTAGCGATTGTGTATTTGTTTTAACACGCACATAAATTTGCAATAAACACTTAATTTGTTTTAATAATATGATTACGAGTTTTATATTTATCGCCTTGAAAAACATATAAATTTTCTTTTAATTCTTTGTATACAAGTAGCAAATAACAAGAGGAAATTGCAAAAATCTGCGTATTAATGCTTTTTAAAAGCAAAAAATAAATTTATATTTTAAAATTTACTTTTATAGAAATAGAAAATATTTTACTCGTTTTGTGGCGCATGGGCACGTCTTTTTCCTTAATGGGATGCGCGATCTTAGAGTATAGTAAATCTAAAAAAACAAAATTCAATAAATTCACATTCTATAAGTCACCGATACGTATGAGTGTTGCACGTGTTTATTATCTTAAAATTAATATGTATACGCCGTGCTTACCCTACAACTTAGGGCACCACTACACGAACAATACAAATACACATATTGTGATATTTGAATAGCTAATCATTTTCTGGATTTCAAATCTTTAAGCGATCTTTAAATATTTGTGTCAGCCAGTACTCCATGCTAAACGTTCAATAAATAACGCGACACTAGGTCGCCGTCAAGATATATTGTACCTGTAGCAGTGCCCTTTGAAGGATTTGTTATACATATTGTTTTTGCATTTTAGTCACTTAGTAAACTTGTATAGCACACTATCAAATAATATTTTTGGGGGAATATCAAAGGGGCTGTACATGCATCACTAGATGAGTTCAATCAACAACTGGGTCGAGTTACGAATTACTGAGACATGCACCATCATTAGTGTTTGGTCTAGACGAAAGTGATTTCTGCCAGTCGATTGGTAGTTACTGATTTCCGCTATTATCACTGAGTTTTTAGTAACCCCTAGCCACTATCTAAGGACTAGTTCATTTATCGCGTCCACATCTATTGTGTCAGCTAGTGGTTCATAGTCTAATTCCAGCTGAAGTAAGAGACACATCTTGCGCTACTGTTTATGTTTCTACCAGACCCAGTGGTGGCCTATTTACCTCCGTAAAAACAAAAGCGTAGAACATAAACCTGACCAAACCTGATGCAAATTTTAAGGCTGGTGAGAGGACCATCGAAAAGGTCAATTCCTTCACCGACCTCGGGAGCGTTATTTCAGCAGATGGTGGACGTGCGAGCGATATCCCAAGTAGAATATCTAAAACACAAGGTGCGCTCTCACAACTTTGGAAAATCTTAGGGTCATCATCAATCTATACCCGCACCAAACTACGAATCTTTAATTCAAACATAATATCGGTCATCCTATACAGATGTGAGACTTGGTTAACGACAAAGGAACTTGAAAAGAAGCTCCAAATTTTCGTTAACAAGTGCCTAAGAAAATTTTTAAAGATCTGGTGGCCAAATACCATATAAAACAAGTTACTGCTCGAGAGATGCAACCAGGTCGAAATACCAGCCGGGATCAAAAGGAGACAATGGAATTGGATTAGTCATTCCTTGTGGAAACCATCAACAGAAATTTGTAGACAAGCTCTAGAATGAAATCCGCAAGGCAGCGGAAAACGAGGAAAGCCAAAGCATACGTGGAGGCGAACTATCGAAAGTGATATCAAAGCAGTGGTATACAATTTCAACATGGCAAACACAACCGCTCGAGAAGGAGGAAAATGGCAAAGTTACGTTGAGGCCCAATGCTCGACTAGGAGTTAAAGGAACTAAGAATAGTAAGACCCAGTCTTCAAATATCATACTTCAAGATTTTGATCTTAGCGAGATGATATCTGAAGTGTTCGCGTCTTGATAATCCTTAGGTCTGTACCCGGTGATTCACATCAACTCGGAGTCTTCGGCGCTAGAGCCATTAATGACCTTAATTAAGAGATTAACTTCAACGCACTAAATTAGATGTCGTTGTTCATCTCCCTTCAGTCAGCCAAAACTTACTCTTAGCACGGCTCCCCTTTCGATTTCAAGCAATTGTCGTAAAACCTACCGAAATAGGAAACTGTCCAGTTTCTGCCGCAGTCGTAAATACGTCACCTCACACTTGGAGTGCACTGAGAGATTAACTTTTTCATTACATCACTGGCAATCCCATTTTGTTAGTTCCAGTCATTTAACGCATGGCTTGTTTAGTCAGCAGTCCTGGCCAGCTGTAAGACAACCAAGAGCAGGCTTCGAGTTTCCACCACTTGGAGATGCAAGTCATACCTCCGCTTCTGCCACACTGGCAAGAACAATAAAAACAATACATTACAGAACATAATTGTGTCTGATTGCATGACTAAATATTTAAAAGCAACATACACTTCACCCATTTAAATATATAATTTTTCAATTGTTAATAAACCCTTTATGTACTCAAAACTAGTAAAGAAATCTAAGCACATATGAATTTTTATTCTGCCAACTGAAAGTTTTAATCTGTTTTAAATACTTTTTTCCAAAACATTTAAAACATTGATGCATATGAAAACTATTAAAATTAATTATTGCAGATATTCAAAGTTTTATGGTCTTCTCTTTGGATATTTTTCAATGAACAGCTTAAGAAAGAAGAAACTAAAGCAAGTGTTTTTTCTAAATATACATATTCGTTTTAAGAAAAGATCGATAAAAGTTTTTGCAAAGAAATATATAAAAGTTTAATGAATAAACTTAAGGCTTAAGGACTAAATGAGAGTTTAAAAAAATTAAATTGTTTATATATATATAAAAACATAACACAACAATACGTGGGTACAGTGACAAGATAATATTAGGTAATTTTGAAAATAATTAAAAGATATGAGTTGTAAGTTGTATAAATGTTGTTGGTAATTTCTACATAAACATTAGCTTAAAAATATTTTTGTACAACAATTTCCAATAACATTTACACAACATAAAACTCATACAATAGGTTGTGAACTAAACACATTAGTGTGATTGAATATATTATATATTTCTATATATTTTAAGCCAAAAAAACCTGAAACTGAAGGTCATTTATAGTTAAATTGCGTACTAATGCAGCAAAAATTTTGATGACAAAGTAGTATCGTAAACGATATACAACATTTACAAGTACTTTATTATGTCTGCTTTAGCAAAAATGCACTCTCCCTGTGTATGCATGAATTAAGAAAAAAGATTGCGCACTCAGCCGTATAAAAAAATTATCTACTGCTCATCTACGTCATCGTAGAATACAAATGAGTAATTGTTGTAAAAAGGCTAAGAATTTTTTGGCGATAAATTGTAAATAACTAAATAACTTCTAAACGGGTGAATTGAATCGATCAAAATTTTAAATGTACAGAAAAGAGATGGGCTACCAAAGATTTATATTTCGTCTTGCTTTCTATACACAAATGTACTTTTGTTTGCAATACATATTCTCCGTCAATGTCGAAAGACAACAAAAAACAATAAAACAAAATAACGGACCTGCGCAACGCGCAATCTTGTTATCTTCATTCATGATGTGTATGTGCGGTTTAGATTTTGTTGCTTTTTTTTCATACATGTTTGAAAGATTTAAAAAAATATTTGGTGTCGCTCATTCAAGTGTGAATTAAGACAGAACATTTTTTGCTGATCATTTACGACTGTGAAAAATGAATATAAAAGTTAAAAATTTCATTCATGACAAATATCAAAAAAGAGCGTTCATTTATATTATCTTATTATCGAAATTATAGACAGCGCATGATCTTTCATTCCTCAATCGCACAGTGGCTGAAAATCAGCGGTTATGTAATGATATGCTGGATACATATTTGAACCTTTTTCAATCGCACGCAGTCTGAGTTTAATATATTGCTGTTTTGTTAATTTCAAATCCAGAAATAATGCTAATGCCTCCTCATTTGTGTACTGTATTGCATCACTCGGAGTTGGTATATTTTTAAGAATCCGTTTTGTTCTCACTAAACTAGCTTTAACAACTTTTTTAATGATATCCACTTTTGTTAATTGGTTCTGTGATCGTAATTGATGTAGGAAAGATTCTTTTATATTTGTACAACAAATTGCATCGTTGATATCTTTAAGTTTCCGCCTCTTAGATCTATCGCTGCAGTTGCCCATTAATGATTTGCGTGGTCTTCCACCCTTATCTTGCTTTGCTGTTTCTGCAGCGACAGTAAGTTGGCCCTCTAACCAGTTTGCACTTTTTATACTGTAGCGAACTTCTTTGTAGCGTTTTTTTAGTGCTTTGATGAAATTAGATAATTGCTCTTGCATTTCGGTGCTACACGAATTTAAGTTTAATTTTATTTTAACGTAACTAAGAACATCTTCCTGGTTTTTGTTTCTAAAATACTCTTCGGCCAGTTCTTTATAACTGAAGCTCTCCATATTTTTCTGAATATTTTTATTTGCGTCTGTTATGTTTTATCCGTACACTTAGAGGATTAACTTATTACTGAGTAATCCCTTATCGAATCCGTAGTTTTATACATTTTTAGATACATGTTATTCACACATTGATCTTTAATTTCATAGCAGGTAGTGCTTAAATTGCACAAAACTGCACATGTTGTCCAGACCTTAATATCAGGTAAAACTGATTAGTATCTCGCCAATATTTGTTGTTGTTGTTGGGTTGTTTTTTTTCTTTAGTGGTTTAATGTCCCGATTATTGTTATAAAATTGTTTATGACTTTGGTTGACCCTAACATTTGATAACAGGTAAATTTAGAAAGAGATCATATGTTTACTGTAGAACGTATTGTGATAATTTTATGACTTATTTTTTGGTGATCAAAACAAAGCCATTAAAGCATTTCGCAGGTATTATATTTAATTTTTTTAGTTTTACGTAGTCTAAAGTAAAAAAACATAAACTTTTAGGCAAAAAAGTGAAAATTATATACACCATTGTATACGAGTACTTTGGAGTAATTTCATTAAAATGAAAAAAGTGTTCTACACACGGCTCGTCACGGGTGCAAAAGTATATATAGCGGTAAAGAGGACACTTTCACCTTTCTCCGGGTGGTATACATTTCTTGTTTCCCTTTGTTCCCTAGAAGTTCTATTCCACTAAAGTTTAAATTTGAGAAAAATATAGCAGTTTCATAAATAATCCGTAACGCACCTAACATTAAGCTAGAGCTCTGACCACTTACAACAACTAAAGACTATAATCCTACCAACATTATAAAAAAGACCGCAGGCCATTATCGATGATAGCTTGCGAGTAGTAACCATTTATTTTTTATAAAAAACAAAAGAAAAATACCTTTTTCTGAAATTAAAAAAAAACCGTTGAGTTTGACAGCATGCCACGCTCACAATTATCAATAGTTTAACCTAATTTTTTGGCTACCTTAATCTGGATATATTAGCTGCAAAAGGGCGTAAAAATTTTAAAAATCGGTGACAAAAAAAATTAGACTTTTGGCCAATGAAAAACGATTTTCAGCCACTGTGAATCGCTTGTTTTTGCATGCAGCTGCTTTCACGTTTATTTTGTTACTTCTTTTTATTACCGTTTGAGAGACTATAAACAATTTGCTTTGCACATTCATGAGTGATAAAAAGCAAGCATTTTTTTTGCGTTGGTTTGTGATTGTGAAAAAGTAGCAGCAAAATTTTAAAATTTTAATTCATAAAAAATATCGAAAATATTTATATTTCAGCGCTCATAAATGAGTCCTGCTTTGAATAAATTACTTTAACAAGGAAAAGTTAAAGGTAGCAGTAATTTACCACTTTTTCGTACGGATAATGACTTCTAAATGTCATTCATGGCAGGCTTTTACTCCAAAGATCTTTGTCAAAAACATTGTTATCCATGGCGTTTATGTTCATTTGATTTTAATTTTATTATTTTATTTATTAAATATGCGTTGCGTTCCTTAGTTTGATTCTAAAACTTGGGCAATCTGCCAGAATTTGTAACAATACTCTGCAGTCTGCGAGGCAGTGTGCATGAATATAGACAGATGGTCATCGTGTTCCAACGGCTAAAGTTACTTTTATTTGGGAAATATCAGTATTAAATTTATTTGATGCAATTGCCATTTGACCCTTTTTTAATGAAATACCTAAATATCAGATTATATGTAAGTCACTACTTAGCTAATTTCAAATAATCTAAACGATACTAGTTTTCGTAAATGCGGCAATTCAAGATTTTAGAATTTTAAATAGGGTTTTTGGAAAGGTGCTCACTTCTGAGACAACCAACTCAATTGCTTCCGCAGCTTTGGATATGCAACAAATCTCCGATAAGAACACGGTTGAGGAGTGAGATCGAAAGGGCAAGATCTTCAAAGAATGCTCCTGACTCAGTAGCAGCGCTCCTTTTTAGACCCGTCCGTTAATACCAAAACTGCAACATGTCGAAATATTTACTAGGTTCTGCTTCGAGTCTTCCGTGCTTGGTAACGTCATTGAGAAAGGCCTAGGAGAGATAATAGCAGCACTTATGTAGTCCATGTGTCTTTCCAAAACTAGCCTTCATATGTTCTATAGAATGATGACATGTCTAACACGGCTAAGCTTTAAATAAGAAGGCTTCCTGAGCCAAGTTAAACATTGCCTCTTAACTTTTCTAAGGAGAAGACGTCATGCACGATGTGAACATTTGAATTAAATAAAAAATTTTGGAAATATTTTTATAAAAACCAAACAGAGAAACAAACGGTCGGATCCAAAGGCTTACGAATCCAATGTAAAATGGGACTCATATGGAAATATATAATTGTATTCACAACAAAATATTTTTAAAATATGTTAATAATAAAAACCAAATAGATGGACAGACGGGCAAAAAAATATTAAAATAAATATTAGCGATTGGAGCAACTTTGAAGTATATCACTTGAAGTGAAAATGCTCCAAATCGGTTAAATAATGGCGGAGTTCTGAAGTATTAAACATCAAATAACATATACAAATATTTATGAAGTTCTATTATAATTTTTTAACGAATCCTATGAACAAGCTCAATATCGAGATTTTTTTATTCCAAATCGAGCTTTCTTTAAAAGATTTTATGTATTATGACATCATATAATAAACAGTAGTTGAAAAAAAATAAGTAATTTTTAAAATTTGTGTTTTCTACTAATTGTTATACTAAAAAATATTTCTTTTCTCTTTTGTGGCACAAATTGAAGACAAAGTTCTTCAATACATGAGTAAGAAGAAATTTGTTGCAATAAAAATGCAAATAAAAATAAAAATTGTTGCAACAAAACTTTATTATCATGTGTTGCATAAATCATTGCCACATTTATATTCTGCACTATATTTTATGAACAATATTTTGTTTAAACCAACGTATTTCTCTTGTGAATGGTGAATGATGAATTTATAGAAGAACAATAAAAAGCAGAGAACATCAATAGAGCTTTAGAACATGTCACATCCTTTAAGCGTACAACTTACAATTTCTGAATGTTTAAGTGAAGGAAATTAGTTTTTGTTGGCGTGATGTCTACCCTGGAAAATTTGACTTGAAGTGAAACTTTTGCTGTAGATACTACAGCAAAAAATAGTAGTTCAATAAAAACTAAAAAGTATAAATTTATTTTACTAAGCACTGTAAAAGACAACAAAAAAACTTACCCTGCATAAGAAAAACTTTTCAACAATTACATTTCCCATTGAAGGAATTATGAAATTCAACCTATTATAATTTGTTTGGTTTAACCATGTTCTTATATAATTCGTACCCATTGATTTTATGTTCTGTTATATACATACTTTGTAAGTTTTTTTATTTTTATTGTGTGTGCTAATGTTTTCAGAGAAAAACTTTTTCATTGTATTAAATGGGCTTTCAGTTCATTTATTCAAGTTGAAAACAACTTGTTTAAGGTACGAGTAAATTTTTCCATATTTATTTGCTTTGCTTCGAATCTATTTTCTACCAATGTCTGTGTTAATTTGAACCAGTTGTATTTTTATTCAACATACCATTTTGTCGAAAATAAAAGCTAAACTCATGTTTCATTAGTTTTTATTTTGTTCTCTTTTGTTCGGTGCTAACAAGTTTATTTATAATTTTAGTTGAAACTTTCTTTAGTTAATTAAAGGTTAATGTTTTGTGAATATTAAATGAATTTTGAAAGGTTTAGTTTTTAAAGCAAAAATATTGAAATAGCTTTTTTAGGCCTTTCAGCAGAAAAAAGGGTCAGTTAAAGACAAGATGAACTGAAAATGGAAAGAATTCATAAAAGTTACATTACGATATTCATTATGTTTGCAAAGCTTTAGGACTTAAAAAGTGAAAGAACAGTGATATAAAATGATTGGCAAGGAATTATCTAGAAGCATAAATAAGAAACAAAAATTCTAGTAACAAAAATTTGAACATCTTTGTGGAACTCAAGTATTTTCAGAAGTATCGTTTCGAGTTTGGATGTGTTGAAAGTATCTGAATCCGATTATAAAGCAAACTAAAACTCTTTCATTAGTTCGTATCGAAAGTGAAGCTACATACATAGAGACTCTCTCTCACAAGGTAAGACTCACATGAGTATTTGAGTATTATAACTACACGTAGTCCACGAAGAGTTTAAGTCGGTTGTCTGTCTTCTACTCTCATACTTGTTGCCAAAGCGCACTGGATATGATATCATATTGTTTGCTGACAGATCTGTTTTTGAAAGAAACCCAGTAGCAGGATACACATAAAATGGTATCAATATTTTTGCTGAGCGATCAATTTTTCAAGCACAGCAGCAAGTGCTTATTCAGAAAACTTAAAAGTTTGCTTTGTCTCGCTTCACCCTATAAAAGTTTTCTTACTGAAAGTGTTAATTTGTAGTTGAGTGGGGAGAGAAGATTGCAAAGGGGTACACTCTTTCATTTGAAATTATCTTGTGTTTGGTAATTCGTAACTGTCAACCTGAAAATAGTTGCAGCTTTATTTTAGATTTTCTTTTATTTTCTTTTATGTGGTGACAGCAAAGATTTGTGTACAAAAAAAAACAATGTCAAAATAAACATGCAAAAATCTTGAATTTCATTACAAAAAAAAGTCATTGTGTAGACATTGGTCGTGTTCATAAGACGTAACTGTTGCGTAACAGTTGAGTGTTTGACTTAGAAACGCAGAGTTGAGTAGTTCCGCTCCACACAACAGTTGAGTATTTGGTGCCATTTTTTTCATCATAACTTTTTTTTCGCTACATCAAGGCAGATCTGCCATGAAGTATCGATTCTACAACAACACAAAATTTTTTGTAAAAATACCTGGCTAACTGTTAAAATTTGTACGAAACCAAGAGGCAGTGTTACCACAGGTGAACCTCTAACAAATATCAAATATCATATAAAGCTGTGGTTTTTGGCAGTTTGATTTCAACAATGTTGTTATTTAATTTAATTTAATTTTACGCAATTGACATTTAGTCAGGTAAATCAGCTGTGTTATCGTTACTACCTTGTTGATCTGCCTTGGGTAACATGTTGTGTTTAGCTCCACTGCTGATCAAGAGGTTTATGTGCTTTTATATTCTAATGCAACGCCGTTTTGTTAAGTGGCGAGTGCAAAGTAATTTGTTGAATTTTGCGGTACAAATGCGTTAAAGTAACGAAAATAAAGAAGTAAAATTAAAATAGCAGTTTCATTAAATATACGTAGATTTATTATGCTGTTTATTTATTTTAATTATATATTTAGTTCAATACAAGATTTAAGGATTTTTTGAACAAACTGACGGGTTAGGGATGATAAGTACTATCGGCGCAAGTTTATCCTTTTATTGCAGTGTTTTGTTATGCATTTTTATGTTGCGAATATTTAATTTGTGGTGCAGATTTTAAAATATAATTGGACAATTCCTGGGCTGCTGACTAAAGCATTGGAGATCGCATTTATAATATATAATACTTCTTTTACAGCCCTTTCATTTCACAGTTTCACAAGTGTTGAGCTCAGCAGCTACGTGTTATTAATACCCCCGTTTATAAAAGTTTAAAAGAGAATTAGAGAAAATTTCAGAAAGAAAACTTTCATGGTCTGAAGCGAGACTTTTATCAATTATTTGAGGAAGTAAGTGTATCAATACCCAGACAGAGATGTTTAAAGTGATGCGAACATTGGAGAACCAGCTGCAATTTAAGTAGTACAAGGGAAGCTAATTCTAGTTATATATAAAATGCGTTCAACAAATGAAAGTGGACTCCAAGCTAGGTGATCATGACTAAAAAAACAAATCAATGATGTTGGTAAAGTGAGATGATTTGATATAACTGAAAATAAAGCATAATATGATGTCCTAATATTTCATGCATAGTACTTCGCTGACATTACTTTTCGTTGATATTCTGTACAAGAGTGAACCGAATTCTCAGAACTTTTCAAAAGAATATTTAAAATTGTCAGTCTTACAACAGCACACTATAAAAATAACCATAAATATATAAATATTTTTAAATATACTTATCCTAGTTATAAAAATATGTATATAATTTGTGTGCATCTTTTAAACATTTCTTTTGTATCATGCTGCTAGTACACTTTTTATGTTCCTGTTCCACTCGTATACTTTAAAATTTATAGACTTGTGTGCAGTGCAATTGCCAAAAAAACAAAATGAGAATTCTTTTCCAAAACAAAACTTACAGTTCTAGACAAACAGAACGTATGCTGGCACCATTAAATGCAACACATACAAACACATAATGCTCTCTCTAGATTCCTTTTTTTTTATAGCGGAAAAAGGCAACAGCAACAACAGAAACAAATAATAATAATACAACAACAACTAAAAGGCAAGTGCAGCTGAAAAAAAAGAAATAAAGTTTAAAAAAACAACTAAAACAGAAAATACAAGAAGAAAATAAAACGACTTTTGGCATTTAAGTACAATTGCAGCACGTATTGTTAAACGCCAAAAAAAATTATTTAAAAAAGGAGCAAAAAAAATATATTTTATATACTTGCAGAAAATATATGCTAAGAAAATGAACACACATGTACAGCATAGATTGTGAACAAAATAAGAAAATAATGCATACGATAGGAGATTGAGAAAGGTATTTAAATTAAAAAAGAAATAACATATTTACACTGCCGGGTTTTTATAACTTACGGGAAGCTTCCGCATCAGAAATAATTTGAAAGTTGTCTAAGCAACCAACTTGTGCTTCTGTTATTCAAATAGTTCTTATATTAGTTAAAGGATCCAAGCAGATGTAGGTGCTGCTTGATTAAAGATGCTAAGCAGAACTAGTTTTAAAAAATCCCGGTACCACGGGCTTAGGGATATAGTATCGAGATTTCGCAGCTTATGCACAAGTCCGAGGATCTGCGGAACTAACAAGTTCCCAGGAATATATATAGTTAAGAAAATGAAATTTATTTTATTACTATGAAAATTAAGTTCTATTTCATATAAAAATGGTATATAAGCCATTCATTTAATTAGCGAGCTGTTTAAATATAAATTCGTCTATATATTGGTTGGAAAAATTGTATTGCTTCTAAAACTTATAAAAATTATTCCTTTATTTACGTTGCCCAAAGAGTATGACGGCGTATTCAATTTTATATAAAATTGTAGTTTTAAAAAAGATATAATTGTTGATTATAGGTTTTAGATTCTTACAATTGTCCTTGTTTTGTGCTCCTCAAAAATTTTTTTTTTTTTATTTCTATACAATAGATACGGACTTTGTGGTAATTTTAAACCCATACGACTAGAATAGAAAAATATAAAAAAATACATTTTCAAAATA
Source organism: Gymnocheta viridis (assembly GCA_956483585.1). Classification (NCBI taxonomy): domain Eukaryota; kingdom Metazoa; phylum Arthropoda; class Insecta; order Diptera; family Tachinidae; genus Gymnocheta; species Gymnocheta viridis. The sequence continues at coordinate 43,770,022 of OY101440.1, read as the reverse complement.
AATGTTCAAGCGTTACTATATTCGTTAATATATTCTTGTTGATTTGCCAGAGTGTACTGATCACAAAGGTCCATAAGTGAGACCAGTATGACGGTGCGTTTGACAGTTATACATTTCGTAAATCCTATTGGGCTTAAAACAAAACACCACAAAATGGAAACAACAAATTTCATTCAAATAACTTGGGCGTTTTCGAATATTTGCTAAAAAGAACATACGAACCCCTGATTTTTATGTATATAAGTAAGTACATATATGCATACATACATACCGCTCCTTTATTACAACGTTGTCACAACTCAAAAAAGTCCTTCTTCAAAGTTTCTAATTTACACTTATCGCAATGAATTTTGTGATGTAAAATATGATGGATAATTCTGCATTTTTAACTCAAAACTCATGTTTTTTGAGATATAACTATGTTGCAATAACGGAGCGATATATCTTAAGATATAAAAATAAAATTTATAATTAATGTTTATAAGTAATTAGTCGAACTTTTATTAATATTTTTATATATTGAAACGATTAATTTTGGCTCAAGTTCAAACCTGAGTTTACCCATTTATTTATTCTATTTTTTTATTTTTAATTTTTATTAGAAAATTTTTTGCATAAATTCATTATTTTTATTAAGAGAGTACTATATATAGAACAATTTTTATTATTCATCATATTAGCAGAACGGATCAGTACTGATTTTTTTTTGGTTTACTTAAGAGGACAATGTTAGAAGAAAAAATTATATTAATACCAAAAAGATATTCAAAAACTTTTGTTTGTTGAGGGTTTTTTAGCTAGTTTATGTACATGCATTTCATTGGTGCTAAAGCCAAATCATCAGTAGACCTTAAACCATATTTTTGAAATGTTTCAAACCTCTTATTTTATACACAAACAAAACTTTTTGAAAATCTTTGAAAGAAGATATCGAAGCAATCTCCATAAATTTAAAAAATTCTAGAAAAAGATATTTATTTTAAATAACATGTTTCTTAAAAAACTGATTACAATTGTGTTCAATTTTGTTTATTCTAATTTAAATTTATTTGTTGTTTATTATTATCTAGTACCAGGTGAGTGTATAGAGCCGAGGCAGTAATAGTAGCTAGCGTACCTCTAATAGTAGCAAATGAAACACTTGCGGAAACTGGAAAACTAACACTTTGCTAAAGCTTTTTGAATGAAAAATAATTCATTTGCAATGTTAACTCACTTGCTGCAAATTGCAAAGGTAGAAATACATACATCTATAATATGTAGTATTTCTCCAAATAAACTTATTATCTTAATTAATTTCCAGGCGCCCTCTCATATCTGTGTAATGCGTTTTATGCACCCAAGTATGGTCAATCTCCCAAAAGTGCTGTGGCACCCACTAGATGGTGATCTTGGTTAACAACTTTATAGAAATACGCTGCGTTTTTAATGAGCACTATGATGATGAGGCAGAGTCGATATGTAATACAAAGGCAGCATTTAAGAATTCATCGGTAAAAACAGATTTAGAGTACATTAGAGATAATTCTGAATGTATTTGCTACAGTACAATCAAATTGGAAGCCAAAGGACTTCCTTTACATGAAATTTTATCAGTCATAAAAAAGTATTTACCAAGATTAAAAACAACATATAAAGTAATATTAACCGATGCTGAACGTATATTTTATTTGTGTCTTTGCAGATACTGTTCATGACGTCGCATCTGAAATGACTTCTATGTTCAGTTTTCTTTAATCATTTTTATTTTCACATTTTCCAATTATATTTTTTAATTTTTCATATAAATTTCTTAATCACTTTTGACACCTCAGTTTATAATTTTAAGGCGAACTCAGATGCAACCACCTGATGTGAATCTGCCTTGGCAGATTGCGTTAAATATTTTTGTTTAGATTTCATATAGGTTGTGATAAAAGTTGCTAAAACCAATTCTAAATATTTTTTTCTGTTTTCATCATTTTGTGTCAACCAGTCAGTGTTTGTTATAATATTAGCACCATTAGGAAAATTTTAATTTTTTCAAAAATAAATATTATTTAATTTCAATTCTCGTATTGTTGTTATTATTTGTTTGCACTTTTTTACTAAAAATTTTATCTAATTTAATAATTCAAATGTTCTTTTTATTTGAAGTTAAAATTTTTCACTTTATTATATACATCTTCTAAAATCTCAAACTTCTTTTCAAAACAGGCCTCGTTTAAAACTATTCGAATTTATTTGTGATTATGTGTGTTTTTGTGTGCAGTTACGTTTTTGGTTCCCATAATGCACAAATTCCCAATTTTAATTAAAAAAAGTATCAGTCACAAACACATGCACAACCAAACTAGAGCCTTCGCATGATCAAACACACACCAACACATTTCTACAACCAACACTCAAACACAGAACACACAATGCAATGTCTACTCGGAAAAGTGAGAGCACATCTTGAAATCGAAAAATAGCAACAATTGCACAACCGAAAAAAAAATTAAAACTGAAATGAAATGAAGCTAAATTTATTTTTTCTTTGTTAAAACAAAATAAAAACTAAATTAAAATTGAATGTCTTTCATTCTGTTCCCAGAAACAAAATGAAAGAAAATGAAAATGCAAAAGTTTATATTATTGGCAAAGAAAATTCATTATTGGAAAATGAATTTCAACTGCTGTGCCGAAGTCACACATACATTTCCTTATAAGCTTGTGTGTGTTTGTGTTTGTATGATTTTCCATGTTGAAACCATGAAATATGGGCCAGTTGAATATAAAATAAAAGAACAAGTAAGAGCACTATAGTACGTTGTAAGGATACTTATACGTCCTGTACCTTGATATATACCGAAAAAAATATTTTCTGGAGATGGAAAGACAAACATACATACACACATCCATATACGACTAATAAGAAGAACGCATAGAATATTGTATATTCTTTATGGGGTTACAAATGAAAATTGTAGAGAATGTATAAGCGCAATGACAGATTCATATCCTTTCCAACTGAGGTGTAGAGTATAATTACAGTAAAAAATACTTAATAACTCTTTAAACTTCCTTTTTGCAGAAAAACAATCGTAGAAGAAAGTAAAGCAATGCAAACGATTTAATAATCTACTGTAACAAATCTTTTATCAACACAAATCATAGACAGCTGCTGCAATTGCAGTTAAACTTTTTTCGCACAACTTCTAAAGAAAATCTAAAAATAATAACTTAATTTAAAAGTACTCACACAGACGTACAGACAAACTGCCAGCAAGCAACAAGAAGTAAAAAAATTATATACACATAAAAACTATTTCAAGTATGGAACTGAAGGCCACGATGGGTTTTACAAACATCCCGATTTTTGTAATTTGATATTAAATGATAAGAAATTAAAATGTTTTTTTTTAATTAAAAAAAAAAGAAAAATTTGTAATCTTAAAATAAACTTAGTTTATGGCCATTTTATATTTATCTTTTACTTAACGAATTTGATCCTTGACAGCAGATTAAGTAATTTTCAAGAATAACTAGATAAGTAACTAATTTGTTAAAATCCTTAACAGACAAATAGACAAAACTGTTATATATGTTCTTAAATATATGTTATATGAGTTCTTAAATATATGTTTTGTTGTTGATAATAATAACTAATATTGTCTGTGTCTCTTTTCATTTTATTTTCTTTTCATCATGATGAGTAACTGACACATACTTAATTACTTTAGCTAAAGTAAGGCTGTAAATTGTTAACAATGATAATAAATGGATAATAAATGGAACTTTAACATGAAAATGAGATAAGTAGTACTACGGCTTTTCATCTCGATCATAAATTCTAATAAATATTTATTCATAGTTTTGATAACCACTTTTCATATGCCATTTAAAAAGTGGCTTTTGATTAAAAGCGGTAAAAGCGGATGACAGGAGAGGATCCCTACTGAAAGGACACACGAATTTCAGGGAGGAAGCTGCAGCTTACAAACAATTTCTAAAAGAAGCTAACAGAACAGCGTATTAAACGGAAAAGGACAGACCGCCTTATTTTAAACAAGACACCTTCAGACCAAGTAAATTCTGTCGAATTATCATAATGAATGACGAGAGTGGTAGTCGATAATAACGAATCAACTAATGCAAATTCACTCGAATACTGTTTGATCACTTAGTCGAAAATTTTAAGTAAAAAAAATTCGATCATATAAAAACGCACCAAAATTTATAATTCATAAAATAATAAATGGTTTTTTGGAAAACATATTGTCAGTAATTATTGATTAATTTATAATGAACTTAAAAAATAAAGTGATTTTTGTTCAAGAAAAAGAAAATAGTATAGTCTAAGCAAACATTTTAATTTTTTTAATAAACGCAAACGAATTCAAATTAGTGCCACCAAAGTAATCCGTGTAACAAGTACTTTTCTTTCATTGTTGTTTTTTGGTGAAATTTAAAACAAAATCATTACACAGTATAACACAAAAAAATACGTTGTTCTGACGATTGATTCTGGTAGATCACATCGGAATTTATTTAAGAGGCGGTTAAAATATCCCAGCTTCGGCGTGGTGGTAAATTAAAGCATTCGATATGGAACGAAATCCTTTACAAAATTTTTTTAATTTGTATGGAAATTTCGTTCGATATCGAATGCCGTAACTTGCCCCCTATTCTTGCAACTCTCTAACTCTCTCTCATAGTGCCATTTTTTGCTTTTTTCTAACAAATCATAGAAAATATCCTGAAATAGGGGAAGGACGAAAATAAAATATTTTACAAAACTGCTGGCCATAAAATTTTATTATTTCTGTCAGAACAAACCAAAACTCAAAACTTAACACAAACATTAAAAAACAATCAAACTCAAGATTTCTCATGAAGGTTTGACTTACGAAGTTTTCTTTTCTAAAAAAATTTAACATTTCTTTTACTTTTTATCAAAGAATTGCTATTCAAAGTTTTCTTAAGACACAGATTTTGTCTTATAAGTGATGATACAATAATTTCTAATGAACTCACTATTCCAAAAAATCATTTTATTTCAAATATTCAATAAAAAGGCAAAAAATTTTGCATTTTTTTTAGAAAAGAAAACGCCATTAGTTATTGTTCAAATAAGTACGTCGTCTCATGTCTAACAAAAAGGTTTGACACTTAACTACCGTATACTTTTTTTGCTGCTTTTTGTTGTTTGTGTTAAGTTTTGGGTTTCCCGTTTTCGGGTTTTTTTTTCCGATTTTTTTAGAATAAAGCGAAAAATTTCCGTTATGAGGGAGAGATCTACAAAATTTTTAAACATTCCTTACACCTCAGAAAAATGAAAACATAGTTTTATTTATCGAATATGGTGCAAGAACACCCCAAAGTTGGGAAACTTAAGCCGCCTGTTAAATAAAACTCCTATGGATCTATCAAAACCCAGACACATGTACATTCTTTTTTGGTCTCCTCTATCAAAATCAGTCCTCAGAATCCCGCAATTTTGGCAAAATTTCAAATTGTTATACAGTATTATTTGCGGTGAAACAATCGGAAAGTAGCATTATGACAGAATCAAAGTCAAGCGATCAAAAGCATCACTAAAATCAAGGAACAGATTTGATTTTATTTTATTTGGTATAGAAAATTTCTTTGTGTACTAAGAATAAACTGATAAGTTGGAAAAGTTTTTAAATTCACTTCTTTTTATTTTCCAAAAAGTCTATGATTCCAAAGTTTGTTGTACAAATATGTAATAAGATATTCAAAAGGGAAACAGGAGTAAAGGGGAAGCGTTAGTTTTGTATATTACTTCAATAATTGTATTTCAGTCGTTCAACTTATCAATTTTCTCTGTTCCCTAAATTGTGTACAACTATTCAGCGTTATTGAGTTGGACGATTTCGTTTCTAACTTCGAAAGGTCTATTACAACATTTACATGTCGGCAGCCCAGCTAATGGATAATTGCTTTATCAAATGTTATTTATTCTTATTTATTCTAATAGAATTAACTTTTTCCAATGCTTTTTTTTTGACAGGTCGTGTGAATTACCCAAAAAGTTGTTTTTCGTTGTATCAATTCACCGATGCGCTTAACGCATTGATGTGCCTTGGACAAACCGAATTCTATTGTATTTCATATTGTTTTTATTAACACAATCTATATAATAAAACTAAGTTTATTTCACTTTTTTGCACAAAAAATTAAAAAAGAAAATAAATTTATGAAATTTTCGATTAACTCAAGCAATTTTGATTGGTGATAAATGCTCGATAAGCTCGAGCGAAATGAAATGTTTATTCGATTGTTCAAGTAATTTAAAAACCTCAATTACGATTAATTAATTAGTCAAGCAGATGAAAAGTCGATTAACAATTCTATGTCTGTGAATTAACTTATATATAATTTTCTAGCTTCTTTATTTTGGCAGAGGTTAGTCAATACCTTTTTCATATAAAACAAATTTTTAAAATATGTTGTTACCAAAAAAAAAATAGATAATTTGCATTATAAATATTTCAGAGCAAACACATATCCATGTAATGTAAAGAGTCTGATTTATTTGAAGTATTTTAATATTATTAAAATAATTTGTTTTGTGAACCTAGTGAATTCTATCCTCATTTTGAGTAGCAGCGTAGCCGGAAAGGACAAGTTAAACAATATCCTTGTTACAAAAAAAAACCCTTCAAAAATGAATAACAAAAAATTCAAAAGATATATGGCATTAAAGCTTATGCCACATACTCTTCTCACATGTCTGTGTGATGCATGCATGTATTTTATATTGAAATATACAACTGACATTTAAGTGCCTTGTTAACACACTTTTTTGTCTTCAAGGGTCCTTTTTATTTATGTACATATTTGGTTGCTGCTTCTACTGTTGCTGTTGAAAATTGAAAGTAAAACAATTTAGGGTTTTTATTGCTGCAGGCTGTTCTACTCGTTTATTCAAGTGGAAGGGCTGGTTATAAGGTACGATTACAAAATTTATGCATGTATTAAATTTAACATAATATTTCTTCGTTTTTCTTTTAATAAAATTTGAAAATTTTCATATGATCAAACGTAAACCAGCAAACGTCTACAGCATGTGTTGCAAGTTAAGCTCTTAACTTGATTCTTTTTCTGTTGTGTTTATTTGTAATTTAATCTACTTAAAAGATAAAGTTAAATAGAGAAAAAATATTTTGAATAAAATAGAATTTTGAGAAAAAAATTAGCATAGTTTTTGTTGGAATTTCTTATTGCTAAATTTTCAGGAATTCAAAAATTATAAAATTAGTTTTAAATAATTGGGGCACATATAGGATAAGTAGTTATCATACTCTTGGTTTAGTTGGTTGGTTGGTTGGTTGGTTTACGTGGCTGCCCTCTACACGTAGGCATTCAAGTAGAATCTACATGATTCGTTTTTGAAAGGACCACTACACTCGTCGGTGTCAACCTATGTATAACCGTATCTAAGTACTCGGATACCGTGATTGGTACTAGATTCTACTTGTCGCATTGAGATATCTGATAAGATCACTCATCCCTATTTCTGATAAATCTGAAAGGTTCTCTAGTACAGGACTGCCTAAAAATTTGTGTCACGAGAGCTGCAAAGTTGGACATTCGCAAAATTGTGGAAGATAGTCTCTTCTTTGCTTGCTTCTCGAAAACTACGGCAGAACTCATTATTGGACATGCCTATCCGACTATCATGTCTGCCAACCGTCCAGTGCCCCGTCACGACTCCTACGAGCCTTGGAGGCATTCAGAGCAGAGCCAGCCCTAGCCAGCTCGTCCACCTGTTCGTTGCCTAAAAAATTACAGTGTGTTGGAACCCAGATGAGGGTGAGTTCAGCCTGACCATCCAGTCTACATAGCACACCCCTACACTACGCAACTAGAATAGAGGAAGTGGTACGAGATCTTAGGGATAGAAGCGCTGCTAGGCTGTCAATAAAGATACCGACTTTACCACATACCCTCCTGTCGACCAGCATTCTAGCCGCTTCCGTAATAGCCAGAATTTTGGCCTGAAAAACAGTGGCTTCGTTAGGGAGACGGAAGGAGCTTTCTATACTTATATCATCTGAAATGACTCTAGAACCGACTCCGAGTACAATTAAATTTATTGTTACTGATTGGAAAGCTATTACGAGAATTGTAAGTATAAGAACCAAAAATGGATTTTATAAAGACTTCCTTTTGTAAAGAAACCTCTTAAGAAAAAGTACGAAGACTTACAAAATTTGTTATCTCACAGCACCCACTGTCTAGATAAAACATAAAACCCTTGTGCCACAAATGCTTAAAGCTTTTAAACTTTTTCAAAATGTCTGCCTTCACTATAGAAGTCATCATGTTATTCCTAATGAAAAAAATATATTCCTAAGGAGTAAACTTCAATAAATATTTGCTCTATTTGCAAAGTACCACGCCCATGCAAAGTGATAAAATGTGAAATGTTCAAAGTTTCGTTCTAATAGCTTAGGCTTCGTTTACATTCAAACAATCATGCAAACAAAAACACATTAGTTTTTGCTAACATTCATTGTATGTTTAGTGGATTAATAAAAAAAAGAGAAAAACCAATGTTGAAGAGAATCAGATATTCAGAGTCAATTATCAAGGACAAATGCTTTATAAATTATGCAAACACAAAACGAAAATATAAAGTACAACAACGATGTATTTACATCAATACAACATGTTGGTTGAAAGGAAAAAAATCAAAAAGAACTTGAAAAACTAAGAAAAATAACCAAAGAATACCAAAGCGATTTGTTAGATACCAAAGTTATTTTTCAAAGCAAAAACACAACACTGACGACGAAAACATTTTTGCTGTAAAGTATTGACAGGAACTAAAACAACTTGAAACGGAGTTGCAACAAAAAAACCTAATAACTGAATGCAACTGAAGTAAAGAAATAATACATCAAACACTGAAAAACTACTCGCATAGAAGGTAAACTGTGGAACGTAGTAGGAGCAACCAACACTCCACAAAAACCGTCCAGTTAACAGCATGAGAACTTGTTTCGAATCACTTGGAATGAAAAGCAGCCACTACTAAACAAGAACAGTTTATTGTGTGGCATATCAGTTACTCATTTGAAAATACTACTAAACATAATCATCTTCAAGATTTTTCATTTTATGATATTCAATTCTTTTTTTTTTTCTTTGGATCTTGTAAAATTTCCATTTCTGGCATTTAACACAGTGATTCTTAAACTAACTGTAGATAGTTGGAATATTTTAAAATCGAGCAAAAAGCAATTGTGATTTTTGTTTCTGTCTAATGGAGCCAAAGTATTGGATAAGTATTTTCTGTATGCCACATTATGAGCCAACGTTCTCTTGGTGGTCTTTTAAGAATTTCTATTCGTTAAAATGAAGCAGATAAGGATCTTTGGTAAATAGTGAACTAATAAATTGCGGACTAATGGGCTAGCACCATACATTATTCGAATAGCATTTATACATGTACAAGTTGCTTTCGTTGCGTTTGATAATTACATAAAGTTTTTCTTTTGTTTATTAAGTTGTTTGTCACTGAATGATCCCGGTACATGCAAGGCATTGCGCTTTAACTGGAAAAATTGGCTATGGGAAGAGAGATGAATTAGTTTTTGTATACATACTATTTGCACTTCGCCACACTGACACTCAGTTAACATTTTGAATAATTTTCGTGTCTTTTTGACCACTGTGCTTAGATAAAATTATCATAGATGCGCACTTTTTATAATCATAATTGTTACTTTCGTAAGAGAAAATTGCATCTACGCGCGAACTTTCTAATCACTTGCGGGTCTTCTTTGATGAACTTTTAAGTCGTGCTGCTAAAAGTATCGATAGCATAAATAAAAGCAATAATTGCATATTTTTCCTATTTATACTTATTTGTATATTTGTTTATTAATTTACTTAACTATTTATTTAATGATTTTAAAAAAAAGTATTGTTTATTAAGGGTGTTTATTGAAAATCTTTGAAAAAAGATATCGAGGCAATCTCGATTAATAAATTAAAAAATATTTATTTAATGTATTTTTTTAATTTTATTTTTTTTCAAAGTTTTCCATAAACTAAAAACCCCTCAATAAACAAAAATTTTTGAAAATTTTTATTTAATGTTTAAAATCAAATTCGAAATTTAATTGTAAATTAATTTAAACGAGAACACTAAAACAGACCAAATTCAAATGGGAGTTGAACTCACATGCTCAAGACCGAAAGGCTAACATACTAATCGCTAGTCTACCGAAGCAATATTAAAATTATTAAATGAAGAATAATAATAACAAATTTGTCATCATCCATCCACGCAAAATGTGATTCAAATATAATTTACAAAATAGTTATATTTCAAACACCTGCATGATCTAGTTGCGATGTGTCTGCATCTTTGCGTTTCTTCTTCAAACACATAAGCGGCATTTTTTCGAAATTTACTTTTTAGTTTTTATGGTAGAAAATAACATTTGCCACCATAAAAACCAAAAAAGTCAATTTCGAAAAAATGGTGCTTACGTGTTTTAAGAAGAAACGTAACGACAATTTTTTTTGTAGTATTTATTAAAAATCACTTTTTTTAAGCGGATAAGTAAATTATTTGCTAGACTTTTTTTAAGCATGATCAGTTTTTAATTGATAATAATTTAATATCAAAATTGGTCAAACAGGCTCAAGTAGGAGTTTTTTAAAATGATCATCCAAGTGTCCAGATGAATAGAGTTTATTCAACATATGAAATGAACGACCAAAATATTAATACTAATACTATTGACTGGCAGATCGATCTTCAATGGATGTGCTTTTAATATAGAACTGAAAGAAAGTTGAACTGATTTTATTAAAACCCATTCATTGTATTGAAGTACTGATAAAACAGATCAACGTCTTCCATATTGCGTCAATGCTACAGTGAGTCGATAGACTTGGCTACCTTATTGCCACCATAACTTCTTTGCCTTCTCCTGTTCACTGCCGAATAACTTCAAAATAGTCCTTGATGCACTGGAAATTAGAGTTATATTCCATTTTGGACCAAATAAAGGTGCTATAATTAATATTAAGATGAAATAAAGTAAATATCTTTTGAACCGTCTTAAAACTCTGAGATACTTCAATGATTCTTGTGAAACTTGAAATCTGTTATCGGGATATCAAACATCACATTAGATTTTCTTGGAATATTTTATATCAGCCATGTTTACTGATGCAGCGGCAAGATCGGACATACGTCACATAACGCTGGATCATATGAGTATTAAAATCGACCCTATTCCCATGACTAAATGGTTTTCATTCTAGTGGTTTTCAGCATGCCACCAATCTTCGATAAACTCGGTCCTTTACAGAAAATAATTCAGCACAAGTTAAAAACACAAAGACATTTGAATCTATACGTGTTGCACAACTCCAACTGATGCTTTTAGTTGAAGCAAAATGTTATTAAAGGAATGGAATCCATATACATACGTAACAAAGATACCTTATCACACTAAACAACAAAGCGGAAGATATGAAATACTGCAGACAAGGATCTTACTAAAACATTAACATAAAACACAGAATATTTTATTAATGCTTCGGGATCCCTGTTAAATATTCTACCTTTGAAAGAATCTATAATAATACAACCATCTGCAACCACTGAAATTTTATTCGAAATATTTAACTCAAAATATGTTGAAAAAAAAAGAAGCAAGCAAGCCAAACCACAAAACAAAATGAAAATTAATTTCAATACTAAGAATGCACAAATTCAAGTGCAGAAAATACTTCTATGTAAAATAATAAATATGTAAAATTCCACAATATTACCGACAAAGGCAGCGTTAGAAAATTTGTTCAAAGTAAAATATTCCATAATAAAATATACTTTAACATACTGAAGTGCCACTTAGTATAATATTGAATTTTTAAAAAATTAATGAACTCGTATTAGCATAAAATGCATTTATTTTATTTTGGTTTTTGTTTAGTTCAACAACAAAAAGGCAGTCATTTTCGTGGAAAATAAGTTAAATTAAATGTTGGTTTTGAAAGTCAAATTGTTTTCTGGTTGAATAACTTAAATATTAGTATTGTCTCTTGTTTGAAGCAGCAAGTAATTTGGCAGGTGTGGGTAGGAAGGAGAGTAGTGGGATTTGAATTTTAATTTTTATTAAAGACCTAGAACACGTCACATAATTAGGTGCTATACAAGGGTCAAATGTCTGAAATATTTGCTTTCGATTTGGGAGTACACCAGGGTTGTCTTTTGTTGCCTTTTTTTTCCTGCTTGTCATAGATGATGTCATGTCGATAACAAAGATTAAAGCACCTGACAGCAAAACGAAACGGTCTTGACTATACTAATGATTTATGTCTTTTAGCACAGGGGCTCGAACATAAAGAGAAGAAACTGACAACAACACTTTCGACGTTGGTTTGCTAAAAACCAAACAAATGAGAATAAAGACCAGCTATTCCACCTGTTTAATAATAACACGCATGAATCAAGAAGACCCTTCATGTCATGTGTGAATCCCAAACTCCTATACAAATGTGAAACTCCAGGTAAATCCAAAAGCGACGTATGACGACTGGCTGCTTTGAAACACGAACCAAAATCAAATCCAGTAAAACATCCTGAAAATTAAATTACTATAGGTTAGTCTCACACTGAGATCCAATAACGTGGTAGCCAAGGCAGCGCTGCAGTCGTACGTGAATTGACTACTGCAGGCATTAGGAAAAGCCCACAAAGGAGTCCGCGGGAAGTCATTAATTGAGACTCAACTGGACAATAGCCCAACATCATCAAATTAGAATAATAAATTTGGTGGCATAAAGGTAAAAAGCGAAAACTTTGATATCAAATGCCAAAAGTAAGTTTTACATACAAGATTTGTTTCATAAACCTATTATACATTTTTGGTAAGTATTATAAATAAAGGGGGTTAATATTTTCATTGATTAAAAGCATCAATAAGGAACTTTTTCATTTACACCGTCTGGCCCATCTTCTGGCCACAAAAGCGATTGTATGTAATACTTCGAATTGTTATAGGATTCATTTGAATTTGCTTACTACTATTCTATTAAACGCGCTATAACGAAAAACAGCGCATTTGGCACAGTTAAAACGCGATAAACCTAGCGCGAAACGCGCTAAATTGCCAACACTGCAATAGATACTTATCAACACTTCTACTCTGAGATCTCATGACTTTAACTGGATAATACCATTGAAGGCAAGTATAACTGAGATGATTTGAATCAATTTATTTCTGCAATATCATTTACAAAATTAATTTTATTATGTAATTATAAAAAGTGTGCTGGAAGAGAGTATGAATTAGATAATAATAATTTGAATAAATAAGATGTGATAAGCAAAACTGAGTTGGTGGTTTTTAGTCCTAAGTGATTCTTATTTTGGCTAAAGTATAAAAAAATATAAAAAAAAAATCTTTAAAATAAGTTTTTCCTTCAAATAATTATTATTCAAATAAATTTCTTTTAAATAATTTTATTCGAACTGTATAAAATTTAGACTTATTATTCCCATCTAATACTCGAAAGATTGGCTTAAACGAAGGCCACAATGTGATTGGGTGTTAGAGAGGGGGTAGGTGAGGGATATATCACGGACAAGGGAGCATATGGAGGTATATGCTCGCCACGCTTATTCATAAATATTATTTTATTGAAATATCAAAAACGTAGGAATTCAAATGGATTTAAGATTGTACAATAATTGATATTAAGATTGGTGGGAAATGGTGAGGAGCCGTAGGATGTCTTCTGTAATCTCTTTTAAAGTGCTGATACAAGAGTGAGTGATTCAAATCAAAAATTAGCACGAAGAAAACTTTTTAGTACGACAATTTATTGTAAATTCATTGTTGTATTCAATGACACTATGAATACGATATTAGTACGTTGAACACGAATAATCTTAGTCGAAGGACTTTATTTGAATAAAATTTATTATTTAAGTTTTTTTTTATTATTTATAAAAAAATTTATTAGTATATTTTTAATAAATTTTTTTTTCAGTAAATAGTTTTTATTCAAATAATATTCTGTATAATAATTATTTTGAAAAATTTTAACAAATTTGTTGTTAGTAGTTTTTAATTTTGGCTAAAGTTCGTAATATTTTTAATCAGAAAGAATTGGACATGAGACAATATTCCAAAGAGAGAAGGGAAAATTTAACATCAATTAATTTCAACCTACACGTGAGAACAGAAACAACGTTGTTTTTCGGGAGCCGCTACACTCCCATCATCAGAGTTCATGTGTGTTTCCATGTATCCGCCACTGTAATTTCAAATTTGTATTTATACAAATTATGACTCGAAAAAGGATACGGGAACTATTTGTATTGTGGAAGGTATTGCTCGTTCTTTTTAAAGCGTTGATCAGTTCAGACATGATAAACATAATTGAGTTGCATACAATTATAGAATAATAAATAAGTACTAGATATTAATACAATATTCTCTCACTTACCCTTGGCTTACAAATAATGATTTTCGATACACAAAACAATTAAAATTAAATGTCTACTAGAAGTATCAAAGTCGTGCTTTTGAAGTTATTGGTGTGTTGGATGTCAATTAGAGCTGTCCCAAATCATTCGTTTCTGTGATCGATTATTTTCCTTAAAATAGCAAAAAATAAACCACTCGTGCAAACATTCAATTTGAGCTACAGTATGGCAAAAAATTTATTTTTAAGAAAATCGGTTCTAAGTATTTGAATAACGTAAATAAATTCAAGAATTTATTTAAAAAAACCATTTAATTATTTAAAAAAATATTATTTAATGTGCTGTTCATAGAATCCAAGCAATCGAATTGAGTGAACAACTTGTATGAAAAGCACTTAGTTATTTTCTACTCAAGTCGATTGCTTGGATTCTATAAACATCACAGAAGTTCATTTTAATAACAATTTATTGTTCATTTGGCTAGAATATTAAACATTTGATATTAGCTAAATAAACTAAGATTAAAAATTAAATAACGTACTCTTGTTTGTTTTATATAATTATTTATTTTTCTTTTAGAAAACTAGCTTATCGTTATTTTTATCAAAAGCGAAGTTAATAAAAGTTTTTATTTATTTATTAAAGAAATATAGGAATTAAAGTCTGATACATGTATAATGAATTGAGGTCATTTTTATATAAAAACGATCGAAACAAATATAAGCTTCTGTGTAGCTTCTTCAGGTTGACAAGCAAATCGGTTGCCGGGTAAAAGATCATTTAAACAAAAAAAAAAACCGAATGTAACCAAATTACGCTGCTCTTTTTCAATGTTATTTTGTTAGCATGTAGTTTTTTTATCATTAAATCAATTTTGAATAAAAAAGTACTTTATGTCATAAATACTTTTTATGAAAAAAGACTTAAATCAAATTACAAAAAGAACGATGACAGTGTCACAGTGACTCTCAAAAGAAATGCCAATAAACTTTTGCAAACTCTCTTCAATACAAAAAACCTCAACTGAAACAAAAGAAGATATCGTTAAAAAGGTCCGCGAACGAGAGCAAGTTTGGCATAAAAGACACCTGAACAACCGAGACCCCGTCTACAAAATATTACCGTATACTATTGAAACAAAAGCTTTCAGTAAAATCACCTGATCACTTCATTTAGTTTTGTGATTCGTTTAATATAGAATGTTCTTTCTTGAGATACACAAATCTAATGTCAATAGTTTTACTCATCGATCTGTTATTACAATATACAAACTCTCATGCAATTTAGAAAAATTCACTTTGCTTCGCCAGGAGTTTAACCGTTTATCTAGTATATGACACCACTGTATGGAATTCCAGACATAAAAGTATGTTGTTCTTAATGGAAATCATTATCATTACTCTACTGGGTAGCAATCGTTAGACTAACAGATTTTTCACAATCTAAACTAACCAACCAGCTCGAATATTATTTGAGAAACACAATTTTTTATTTATTAAAAGTATTTTTGCTACTACGGGTGTGCTATAAGTTTGTTCAACTAATTTCTAAATTTCGCCATCCGTTCTACATTCAACAAAGTGGTTTCTAAAAATGTATCACATTTTCATAACTCTGTTGCCATTGCACCCGCATTCGTAAATTTATTTTTTAATTAAAAAGCAAACTTTTGGCTGTTTAAATTTTTGCTTTAAAATCTCTTGTACTTTTTCCCCCTCTCGTATATTTGTTTAATGGTTTAATACTATTTTAAATAACTGCAGTTTCTAAAACATACCCTGGTGTGATTATAAATGTTTAAAACATTTTTTATCACTTAATATGTTGACTCAAGGGAGTATACAATTTTTATCGTTTCAATTTGATTTCAATAGAAATATATTCGTGCAAACACAAAAATTAGGTCTCGAACAGGATGTGTGATTGCGTTTGTATCTGGTTGTGTTTGTATACAAGTTGAATTTGTCCCCGCTCTTCAATTTATGTGTAGTAAAAGGTGAATGTGTGTGTAGTATAAGAGTGTTAACCACAAACGCACCAAAAGTTTTATAGGAAATTGTGTACCTGATCGATTAGTTGAGTTCAGAGTCAATTAAAAAAGCCACATACAACAGGAGTAAATGGTTTATTCAAAATGATTTTTTTTTTGATTTGCTCCACCTTTTGCTATTGTCTGCAATTAAGTGAGTTGACTAATAGTAGACCTTAAGCGACTTGGCGTATATCCCTTTACTCAATCGAAAAGAAAAAAACACGCGTCATGATAAACTTTTTTACAACAATAATACAATTGAATGACTTTTTTATTCTTAAGTAGAAGTGTATGTGTTACTTATAACAGCAAAAGCAAATTTGTAAAATAAACTGGGAAAAGTTGTTTAAAACAAACTTTACACCTAAGTATTGACTGACTTCGTTCATGGCGGTAATAGTACAGACTAATCTCTGTAAAAAAAATAAATTGCAAAAATTATGTTCCTCCAAAAAATATAATAAATAGTTTAAATAAAATTGTAACTCTATGTTAAGAAAATGTTTCTAATGAAGGAAAAATTTACCAGAAGTAGTTGGTAGGTTATCAACGTTGGGATACGCAGGAAGGCAGGGTACAAGAAATACTCTAGAGGGAAGAGTTCCGTGACTGGTTTCGAATTGGTAGGGAATGGTTCTTATTCTGAATTCTTTTATGAATAGAACATGTCACTTTTTTATGGCCTTGTTATAAGAGATATTCAATGGGCTATTAAAATACTCGGTGAGAGGTTTCATATTCAACCTTAACGTCCTTTAAGAGAGTAAACTGTTTTACTCTCTTGCTAGTTTTGGCTAAACCGAGTTTGACATACAAAAATACGATCAATGAGTTTGAGGTTTTCAATGTGTTGGTGTTTATTCCAAATACGTGACATGAGCGTGCTTTGTTGAAATCTAAAATTGTACTAAATTATTATTTATTTATTTAGATAATTATTATAATTAAAAGAAATCCTACAGCTAAGGCCTTGTACTCCTTGTACGATTTAAAAGGAACAAATATATAATATATAAGTCATCAAAATAAATAAATATATAAATTTGTATGTGTAAAAAGACAAAATTGCGCGAGCACTAATACAAATAATTTTGCATCTGTTTAGAAAGGGAAAAAATTACTGAAATCTTGGGAGAACGCCTATTTTTCCCAGTTATGATGGTGAGGGTACGCTAAGAACAAACGATACAAAAACTTTTGAAGTGCATGGCTTTCGCTTTCTAACTGAAACAAATTGACCAAGGATTAAGTTTAGATTTTTGATTGGCTGGAAGCATAAACTCAAGAAGTCTTGCAGCTAGAGAAACTTAGCAAAAATTGTATAGTCCTTGCGGATAGAATAAACGGAAAACGTTGTGGAACTGTAAGTACAGTAAACAAAAAGGTTTAATATCAATACCAAAGGAACCTGTAAAGTACATCACAGTATATAGAAGATTATAGCAGTAGTCAGGAAGATCTTCGTTGTAATTAAGTAGGCGAGGCGACTTGGCAAGAGTATAACCAACAGACCCCTGAGTAATGGACTCTGCCAACTGCACTGAAAATAATAAATTCAACGTTTTAGTACAAAAATCCTTCGCAGATACTTTTTTCATGGAACACACAAAACTTAAGTACATATTAAGAAAAAAGCTGATGCTAAAATATTATGATTTTGCGAAAGTGTCGTGCATATTTTTGTCTGTGCCAAAAATAAGATTTGAAATACAACAAAAAGTTTTTATTTTTTTATACTATTTGATATGTCAGATTTAAGTACATTATATCACAGTTTTTTGCCCTTGAAAATATAAGTCAGCAAAATCTCAGCGCGAGAAGTAAATGTGCTCGAATCCAAAAGAACACCAGGTCATCCCCAAACAGGAACAGAGTTTGAAATTTTTGTTTTTGCACACAAGAATTTTGTAAATTCTACACATTTTACGAATTAAATTCGCAGTGCGTAATAACGAAATATTTCTTACAATGTACAATTTACTTGTATGTTAATAGCTTTTTTTTCAGTGTAATCAACTACTTTCATATTCAAAATAATAATTAAATTTGTATTAATATTTACTGCTAATACATACAAGTACTTTGTTTTATTTGAAGAAAAAAAAAATATTTTAATTAAGTTACAAACGCGACTTCAAGTGCAGCAGTAAATAAAATTTCATTTAATTAATTTGAAAAGCGTCTCACTTTAACTCAACAACTTTATTAGTGTTTTATATATATTATTAAATACTTCTATAAAAACTGAAAATAAAATATTGGAGAATTTTGCTTTATTATATTTATTTTTTATTTATTTTTTTATTTCTGTAATAAAACTCAGTAACTTGTTACTTGTTCAAGTTAATTGTTTATAAAAACTTTCTAGTTGTGATGAAAAACTGCTAAAGTAAATAAAGGTTCTTGAAAGTTGTTACAAAATAATGGATAAATGAAAAATATTTAATTTTTTGCCAACGGAACATGAATTATATTTAAAATTGTTGTCTTTATATAAAGACATACAAAATGTTTAAAACGAAAAATATCTTCTCTTTACATTAAGAAAATTACATCAAATTCAGAAAAAAATCATACATGAACTGAGGCATTCAAAGCAACACTGGTATTGATGGGAACTACTTTCTAAGATACTCAGACTTAGGTACGAAACTGAGCAGGAGGGCTCACCACAGCCTCTCTAATATTATACAAATATCAATATTGATGTGTTTAACAGTACAAAATTCTCTCGAACCGGATGATATAAAATTTAGACTACTTACAAAATGGAATAAAACTGTGTTTCCAGTTTTTTGTTTGTGATTTCGATTTCCTTACCAAAGGATTTCAGAATTTCCAAGGACTAAATTAAAAAAAAGGTTTGGATACTCTTGGGTTTCCTCAGTTAATAGTATTCAATTCATATCAAATACCTGAAAATTCCCGCAGAACTATTTTATATATTATTCTTCATTATTCTGTAAACTTTCCAACAAAAAACTCAGACAAGAATATAAATTTATTGAAAACTTAAAAATTGAGTAGCGCATGTCGAAATTTCCTTCCTCTAATTTTAATTGTTAATTTTTCAAAAATAGTTTCTAATATTAATTTTTATCTCAAATTGTTAATATTTGTGTTGTCAGCTTATAATTATGTATTTTTCTCGAACACTTTTGTTGAAAGTTACGCAGGATAAGCTTTTAATCATATGATTGAAGTGTAACGACGTTTTGCGGGACGATGTAATAGGACCAGGTAGGAACAAATGTTAAAAGCAGGTTTTGATTATTTTTGCCACAGCTGCAAAAAAGTAGATAAAGTGGAATGGATAGAACACGTCATATGTCACTATTTTTTTTTGCAGTTTTCAAGAAATATATGAGAAGGAAAGATTAACAAAAACAGGAATGCATTTTCTTTAATTCGGTAATCTGTAATATTGAAACTGCAACAGGTTATCATCGGCCTCATTTAGGCCTTGTTAGTATGTGCAAATTTATCTATATCGAAAACCGCCCTTAACCTAACGTTCAGGTATAGTGTTAACCAGTTCTTGCTGTATTCCTCTCTTAATAAAATTAATTGAAATTAGTAACTTAAATTAACGAAATCAAGTTAGATTTAATAACTTTCATCTGAAGCTCACCAATTTTCTTTATAGAGCAATTAATTATTTTTTATTATTCGCCGCAGAAGTGTTTTTTTAATCTTCCCTTGTTTTATATGACATTATAAACAACACTTTTCGGTTAACATTTTTTATTTATTTCTTTCTTCGGTCTGATATTATTTTGTTATGGTTTTTTTTTTCTTCCTTACCACACAATGTTGAAAGTCATTTTATTGTTTGACTTTGTGCAACAAAAGATTAATGACGGCAAAAATTGTTGCACAAGATCAGAATGAAAAGAAGCAGACAAGGACTGCAAAAAATAAAAGGAAAAGTAAACAAACTTACACAACCATAAACAAAATGTTGTTTGGTGTAAACTTGTAAGCTCTTTTATGTGGAAGATACATCAAGCTTGCGAATGGTTTCTTTCTTATAAAATAGAAAAATGAGAATGAAAAAACAAATAAATGAGGAATTTACAATTCAATGGTCAATATGTAATATTCAGATTCCTTCTCTCTTTATACTGAAAATTGAGTTAAGAGGTTTTTATTTATTTCATATTATTTTTGTTTGTTTAAACAAGATTCTAAAGATTTTTCCAAGTGTTTTGAGAAAAATATATTATATCTTTAGAATGACAATAAGCAGATAATGAGATAATAACAAACTATGTGCATCTTTTGGCCAACATTTGTAGCGATTTAAAAATTTTTATAAAATTATATAACGATTTCCTTAATTATGGATCGCCATCTTGCTTCGGTGGCATCTATCAAATTCATTGTTAATTATTCCGTCATATACTACCGAACGCCATAATACAAATTCCGCATGGACGTTTTGCTAATATGTTTGCTAATCTTTTTTAATGGTACGTTGAAATGGTAGCGGTATCGTATTATTTGATATGGTGAATAAGAGATAGATTTCTATATTATATAATCTTCTGTTAGTTCAGTCCTGACCAGCCTGTTCTATTGATCATATCAGCAAATTTCCACTATTTTCTATTTTTTTGTATTTTTCAATATAAAATGTTATTCGCAGTTCGAACACTGTTGGAATATTAAAGGTGCGATCTATTATTAATTTTTGGAAGTCCATTAATTTTAGCTCTTGCTATTTACAGCAGAGGCCTTGAATTAATTGATTTTTATTGTAGGCAATTGATGTCGCTCCTTCGTAGTCATATCAAAAAAAAATTCGTTCGTCAGAAACGAGTTAAAAGTTTTTAATTTATACACACATCAATGGAAAAATGCAAAAGTATTTTCCCCGAGAGAAGTGAGTAAATAAGATTTTTGTATACATTTCGTACACAAAACGAGGAGCGAAACGTTGAAAATTTTTTCATCCTTAACTCAAAAATCATGTTGTTTTAGATATGACTACGATACAATAATGATGATTGAGAAATACTTGTTAACATTGTTCAATTAGCTTCATCTTAAGATTTCTTCTCCAAGAAACTCTTTTCCATTTTATTATTATTTTATAAAATTTGTTAAATAAAATATTATTTCTCATCGATTAAGCTTTTTATTTATCCTCTTGTTCAATTTTCTTTTTAGACAATTTCCATGAAATGCAATTTTTCAGGCGAATGGACTAATGCGATTATTTGCATTTCAATAAAAAAAACACTCAAATAAAAAAATAACAGCATCAGCACAAATCCCATCATGTGCTATTTGCAATGCAACTCTTTTATCCGTTATGCTTATGAAAATTTCTCAGAATTAATGGTTTATCGTTTTAAAGACAAACACACAAAAAGAGAACTGGAATAAAGAATGAGCATTGGATGATGTGCGTTTGCTAATGCCAACAATTCAATAAAAGATGTGAAAATGATCTGATCTGATAAACTTGATGCTTCGTTGCCATCATGATATCATTTGAGTGCTGCTGCTGAAGTTGTTTGGTTTGCATTTATCACAGTACGCAAAAAAAATTTTTTCCATCATCATTAAGCACTTGGTTGGCAGCTTAACAGAAAAATTGCAATTGTTTTAATTTTCCAAACACATACTGACAAAGTTTCTCCAATATGGTTTGCTTTTATGTTGCATCAAACAAGAGACCACAAATATTACAAAAAAAAATATATCCGTGCGTGCAGATATATTTATTTATTTGAAAAAAGCTTTTAAGGCCTACTGGAAAATATGGATGAGAGCAAAGAGCAAGTAATGCAAAAAACTATAATCCTACAAAATATTAAAAGTTTAAGAAACAACAGCAAAATTATTTGCTTGAACGAGTGTTGCTTGTGAAAAATATATTATTTTAATGTGCAGGGATTATGTTGAGTGCAAAAAAATGCATTATGGGATTAAAAATTTTAAGTAAGGGAGAAGCTCAACTTTGTAGCATTGAATTTTAAATGAAAAGTAACTTAAATAAACCAGCAGAAATTTAAAAATGTCCATAAAAGTAAACGGTTCCATTGTAATAATTGATAGATTTTCTGAATTCTAACCACTCGGATTTTGCTGACTAACAAAGATTTTGCCGCTCAGTATTTATAATTATGGTCACAATAAACTAAAGAGCTTTTTCAAGTGCCTTTGCTTGCCCCCGGGGCGTATGATTAATCTATAATTGTTGCATACAAAAGTATTGGCAGCGTATGAGTAATATTAATTAAATATTATGAATTAATCCACACCCGAAAAGCTTCAATATTTTTAGTATTGTTATATGTTAATTATATTTATTTTCAGTATTATTAGAGTATTCCGTCCGTTTGTATTTTTTTGTATTCATTTATTTAACTCTATGGATTGATAAAATTCTTACAGACAACATATTAAAAAAAGTTACATGAAATAATATAAATCTAAACTAGTTGTTTAGGTATACAATGAAATTATATAACGTTATACAATTCGTTAAAGTTACAGCAAATTCTACGGTAGAAAGAAGAAAATATTGCAGTGCCGGAGGATTCTCTTTTTATCAGTTAATCTCCCGATAAATAAATCGATTTAATCGTTTAATAGTCGATTCATCCGAATAATAACAATTGTTCACAAATTAATGAAGTCCAATTAATAAATATTCACACGTCATATATTAGTTTGAAATTTTATGAGACTGGAGAGGAATTCAAAAATTTGCATTACAGTGCAGTTCATTTATAATGAAGAACTTTTGTGGTCCCAATACTTTTGAAAGAATATTTCATAGAAATATATAGGTTTACAATGAACATCGGTTATAGCGAATTTCCGTTTATAACGAATTTTTTTCATAACTCAATACAAAACATGAAGGTGAATTTATACGCATATAACGAGCAAACCACATTCACTAGATTCTTTAGGTAATTTGCTAAAGTATTAAAATAATTGTTTACCTTTGTTTGACAAAACGATCAGAAAAAAGCAAATAAGTGTAATTGTAACTAAATATACATTTTGTTTTATAAGCATATAGATGAAACAGAATTTAAAGTGCTCTGTATTAATACTGCCTAGTTTTATTTCTATAAAAATGCATATTTACTTTAACAAACAAAGTTCGTTATAATAAGAAAAGCTAGGAAGTTTATATTAAACACTGCGCAACTTTGTTGCACGCAATTTTCATTTTAAGTGGAAATAATATATTATTTTTATTTTGTATTTCTTTTTCTGTCTTTCCCACTGAAGAGAAAACTAATGCATACAAAAGAGATGCGTATTGATATTATGAAATAAATGAGCACATTTTATAAATTAATTGCATTTTGTAACGAGATTTTTAAAAATATTTTTCAGGCAAAAGATTTTGACACAAAGTTTCTTTAGTTTTGGTGAAACTTGACTTAAAAAAAATCATTTCACTAATAGAAAATGTATGAGAAATCGAAGCAATCTATTTAAAGAACATATAATTTTCAGACCCTTTTGCCGTTCCTTCTAAGAATATATAATCGTCCATCATGATACTTGAGTAATGTTTCGATATTGCGAAGTTCTTAACATTTTTAGTAGTTTCAGTTTACTTTGTTAAATTAAATCAAATACATACATGAAAAATATGTTCGAATGCTGCAAAATATAAAAAATTTTGTTTGATCGAATAATCGATTAATCGATTAACTTACGCACATGACTCGATTTAATTGTTAATTAAAAATATCCAACTTTAAATTAATCAAACATTTATCCGGGTACAAAAAATAATCTGTTATATGATGAATGGTTAATTGTTTGAACACCCCAAGTAAGTATGTGTAACATTAATTAAATATTATAAAAACGCGTATATATATAATTATCTATATATATGTATATACATAATTTATAATCAATATTAAATTATGTCTATATAATTATTAATTTAAAAATTAATAAATTATTTATATATATTTATAAAAATATGTATTTTTTTATATTTATGTAATAACTTATTATATATATTCTTTTCTACATATAAATTAGATAAATTATTATTATTAATATTTTAATTTGTGTTATTCTTAATTAAATTGAAATTTTTTTAGAGCTAGATTAATAGATATATATTAATTAATTAAATATTTATATTTAATAGGATATTGTTGTTGAGCATTCACATACGAGAACAATTTTCAAGCGCACAATTTTTGTTCTGTTCATAACACACGGTATGATTATTCATCTGGCATGAAATGTATATATATACACAACTTTGTGTGTATAAGTATTTTTTGTATTCATTTCACTTGTGTGTTTTATAATTGTGTATTTGTATGGATGTAGCCGGTTGAAACTTTACACCAACAAAAACCCATTCTCTTCTCCTCACTCACCTAACAGCTGATATTTTAAGCCAGCACAATTCTTCTCGTGTCTGTGAAATCCCTTTAGTTATCAGGTGGGGATCCAGTATATGACAAATTATAATTTCCCCTTTCAACATTAATCAAATATTTTTAATTGCTATTGCGTTGCTAAAGCAAATTTTTAAAATTTGTATGTCTTATTTAAAATTTTTTCTTACAAAAGCTTTCTTAATTCGCACCTGTTAGCTATGAAAGTTTTATTTGATCAATTTTTTTGATAAGATTATGTGTAATTGTAACGTTTTTATAATAATAAGTACATATTTGCTTGAAATTTTTTTAAAAACATCTCAAATTTGCAACGACAATCTACATTTACATGTATAAATTTTTAATTAATTTTTACTTAAGCCAATCAAATTAATGATTAAAAAAATGATTAAGCTTAATCAAATACATTTTTTAAATTGTTTCATAGAATATTATCTCATATTCAATTATTTCTGAATAAAAACTTTACGATTTTTAGCCTTTTATCAATTATTTAGGATTTAAAACCAAATGTAGTTCTAAATAAAAGTCACATTAAATAAATTAATAACTTGAGCTCTAGCATTTCTACAATACTTTTTCACGTACTTAATTTACTTTGTAAAAATAGAAAATTGCAAAGAGATATTCGTTATTAATCACACTAAAATATTTGGACTTAAATAGACTTTCTAAAGTAGATACTGGAATTGAAAAATCTATAAAGATCTTCTTGCCCTTTGAGCACTTGTATAAAAAGTTCTGCAACTATTGCAAAAGATTGTCGGTGTCCACGGTTTATGCAAGTTTTTGACAGCAAAACCAAAGTAATGCAAATATGCATATTTTAACGCTTCTGAATATTTTAAAGATTCGAGTTCAGCACACTCAGATTAGTTAAAAACATGCTTCGTTTGTGCAGTAAATTTTTTCTCTAAATTTGCAGAACAGTGTTATTATTGCCTATTCGACATCAATATTTTGGTCAAAAATGTCTTATGTCTTTTTGTGTCAATGCATTCATATTTAATTGATGTCAAAACATAAAATTACACATTTAGAAAGAAAATTGAATAGTAAAAGCGCAATAAAATCACCAAAAAAAACAAACGTTTTATTGCTAAACATTAATAAATGCAGCAATTAAACGTATTCTTTTTATTGTATTTTATTTGGAAATGGTGATGGAATTTGAAAATTATTTCTTAAGATGTCAACTTTATTGATTAGATGTTTTATGGTTTGATTTAAGTTCTAATTAAATAAAAGATATTTTCATGCTTTTTATGTCGCAGAAAAGTCGCAGATTAGTTTTTTATTTAAACTATTAAAGTTTATAAAGACAGTCAGTCTATTGTTTTGTTGCTTAAAAAAAATCATAAAATAAAAATCAATAGAGCTGTTCAATAACAAAAACTTCTCCGCAAAAAATATCTTGATTTAGAAGTAATAAATGCTTTTATTACATTTTTATTGCTTCCTTTTTTTGAAGTATAAAAATTTTATGTGTTTCCTTACAAAATTAGAGCACATGAAATAATATTCTTTTTAGAAAAGCAATAAGAAGAAACTAACTTTTGATCTTTGGAGCATACAAAAAATCTGGCCATATTTCAGTTATTCAATAATTTTTTTCGGATCATTCTAAATAAAAGAAAAATTTTTTAATTTTTTTTTTTTTTTTGCAAAGCAACAGAATTAGGAAATATTTTATTAGGTTTGGACAAATATCAAACACTTTGTTGGTCTGTACATCTGTCCATTTTATGACACGCTGTAGGGAAGTTGAAGACGTCAGATTATGCTTGCACGTTTCTATCATCACAGACATGTTATTGATGTCTATAGAGACTAATCAAGAACAGTTCTTTTATATGAAGGAGATTTTCATACCATCCACATTGATGCACTTCACTGCAACGTTATATACCCAGCAATATCTCCGTCAAACGGAGCCGCTCACTGACTAAGTTTCCGTAGGAGGCCATTAAACAACCGTTATGCGGATAATTTGACTCCTTGAAAAATTTGTACTTCTCATGCACCCAGTAAAAAAAAGAGCTACCAAAGAAGTCGTAAAAAATAGTAAAGATTCGGATCATTTACAGGGCTTAAAACATTGGAAAATATAAGTGATGCCTAATTCCTGTAACTGTAATTACGTTTCTGTACGATATTTTTAATCACTGCAAAGGATATATTTTTTTTTAATCTAAGGAGTAACGAAAAGTTAATATTCACAATCATTTAATGTTAATTGTAACTCAATAATTGTTTCCAATAATAGTATATTAATTAAATTAAATGCTCTTATAGAGAAACATTTAACACTAAATGTAACTCAATAAATTTTTTATCAATAATAATATAATAATACGTAACATTTCTTTTATTTGTTAACAAATCAGAATTTAGAAATGAATTAGAAACTTGTAGAAATAAAAAAACTTTTTAATTAAATGTGTACATATTTGGATGTTGTTAAGAAGTTATTAAACTTCTTGAGACATCAAAAATACATACTTAGCATTACTTGGGAAGCAGTGAAAATTCTTTGCAAATTACTTTCAATTTTTTCACTGGCCAGTTATTGCAAACAAATACTTACGATCTTATTAAAAATATATATCTTTTTTAACCAGTTTATTCAATGGGTGTTCCTTAAATATGTTGCTCAGCTCATTTCTATAGAGTTGTACACGCAACATCAGCTTTGGTTTATATATTTTGATGCCAAAAAAGTTTAGTAAACATGAATATTTGCATATAACTTAAACCTTACGATAACCTGCGCTTCACTATGTTCATAACTGGAAGCTTAAAAGTAGGCAAAAAAATTACAGCTCAAATGAGCTGTCAAACCCTATCCAATCTTCTTGAATACCAATTATATTTCTCTGTGTATCCTCTATTACAAAAATATTTTGTATACGAAATTTTTGTTATAAATTTAAAATTTCACTTAAAAAACTACAAAAATCTACTCTTTTAAAAACACTATGACACTGATTGCAATAATTTGTATTTATGCTTTGAGTGGCGGCAAGAGTGCGGTTGCAATTCAACACTTCAACCTCTATGTTCATCAAACACTCCCACACAGTACTGTGAGTGCTATAAAATTATGTTGTGGACACTTCTAGTGGGAATGAAACTCATTGAAATTTAATTAGCCATAAAAACTCATGAATTGTCAAAAGAGACAAATAATATATCTTTTTTTTTCATTTCTATTGTACTACTATTTTTTAGTGGTACTAGCATACACTAGCTTGAGGATGTTGTGAATAAGGTCGTATTTGCAGAAAATGCAAATAAGCAAAAAAAAAAAAATAAGAAAAACACTGTGGCCTTTTTATTTTTTCTCGTATTTTTATTACTAAGATTACTGAATTGAATAAAATTGGAGGCTGGCAAAACTTCGTAATTAATTTCGAGTTTCGAATACAGCAATGTTTTAAAATTCTATCTTGTTTTATGAAAAATAATTGTTCAGTTCACAAACTACTTGTATGTTGTATGTATTTTGTATGTAATTTCTATGTAAACATTTGCTGAGAAACATGTTTCTGTGGAATTTACTAACAACCAGAGTACCAAATATTCGCTCATTTATCACTCATATTGATGAATACGAATTTTTAATTTTAGTTGTGTTTCGTTTTATTCGTGTTTGAATAGACAAAAAATAGTAAGATATATTCGTTCTTGTACATAAAATAAAGTTTTTGTACATTATTCAGAAATGAATATGAATATCAAATTTTATTTTGCAGTAGCATTTGAAAAAGAACAACAAGGAATTTGTAATCTGAATGTTCATGTACATGAGTGTATTTTTTTTATTCATAATGAATATTCACTGAATAGACGGTGAATATTCATGTTGAATATACGCAGCTTAAAAAACATTTGTGTACATAGTGGCGTCTTGTCTATGTTTATAAGTACAAAGGTATACTTATATATTTTATTTGATTGTATGTTCTTTATTATTGTATATTTTTTATGAAATATTGTGCACTTTGGTTGGTATGTTGAAATGCTAAGTTTTTCTTCAAAATATATTTATGTACGTAAAAAGAAAAAAAAACAAATTATTCATACATGTGTGCTTAAAATCAAAAAATCTTATATATTCATTTTCGAATGCGAGCATAAAACAACAAATTTTACAAGTTCATACATGACAATTTAGCATGAATATTCATATTTGAGTATCCATACATGCATTTTTCTGAACCCTGCTAACAACATTAATACAACTTGCAACTCCTACAGCAGGTTGTCAATTGGACAATTATATTTCGAGCGAGGTGAATTCATACAGGTGAACTTAATATTACAACAAGTACAACACTACAAAATCACAAGCATTTTGTTTTTGTAAAATCATAGTACATTGCCAAAAACATTTGACTAAGATTAAAAAATAGAATATTAAAAATTATAATTATTTCAAAAAGTTTTTGTTTGTTGAGGGTTGTTTTTTTTAATCCTTTGAAATACGATATCAAGACCTGTCTCTAATAATAACTTTAACAAATAATATTATTGTTAAAAAATCTGTGTGGAAATGTTTCAAAGATCTGCCACTCATTTATTAGCTCTAGCCATCCGTACTACCGTTCAACATCGTACGGCTGTAAGTACACATTACAATTCCATTTAAGACCCCTTTGCTTTCGAGAGGTTAATAAAACTTACATTTGTTTCTTTTTTATAACTTTCAGGAGAAATTGTTTTTAGGTGGAGGTAAATGCTGTGGGACTTTTGCTACTCCAGCTTAGGTTTTATAAGGCTTGCAAAAAAATTTCCCTGGACTATATTTTGCTTATATCAGCTTTATAACAAAGTTAACTTAAATGAATTTTTTAAGATTATAAAGTGAATAAAAATTTTCGGGTTGAATGACAACAAAAAATAATAAATAAATTTTGACATCCAACCCTAAATCGTCTTGAACAAAACTAAAAGAGTTATCAGCTGCGCTGTTAAGCTCAACTGTCTGAATTGACCTTGCTTTTGAGTTATAAATTTTAAACATTTTTCAGTCCTTTAACAATTTAGTTACCCAAGGTTTAAAAATGGATGCGAAAATTCTATGCTAAAATTTCTAATTTAAAAAATGCTTAAACTTTTTTCTCGAATATAACTATTTACAATTTTGCAAAAATAATTCAATTCTTGATTACAATTGGTCTTTGAAAAGCGAAAACTCGAAATTTATAAAAATTTTTGCTAGAAATAAAAAATTAACTAAAAACATTGAGATCTTTTTTCACTAAAGCCCTAATAATAAAAGTTTATTCGCAGCCACATATCCCAAGCCATCATTGTATGTTTGTTATAATCGTTAATATGTGTCACATACTTGTAGTTTTCATGATAAAAACATACCGACAGATATGTGTATGTATATGTATACACGTTAATTATGTCGGAAACTTTTGTAACTTTTGTACTGCCAACCAAAAACACACCATAATTCTTAAATATTATTCAAATTGTCATACAACAGATTGTAACACATATGATACCCTTCCTTAAAGGACAGTGAAAATTCAGTTTTGAGAACTTAATTTCTGCCAGTATGTGAAACCCCTGTATTGAAAAACCTCAAAGTTCTAAGTGAAAATGTAGAAGCTTTTGCATACAAAGCACTTCATTTACATGCAGGGCTGAGAGGCGGTCTTGTCTTGTCAATCTCAAGCCACACTTATTCATATGGAGTGAATAGTGCTGCTGGAATTTCTTGTTTAAAAGCAATTAAAGGAATTTGATTGACTGATAGTGGAAATGGATACCATTTGCTTTTATTGCCGGCTTACTGTAACTTTATATGCACAGATGACTTTAATTGACAGTTTTCTCTTGAGGACGAATTAGTGTATGTATAGAAAATATTTATCACATAATTAAAATCAGAAAAATTACTTAATAAAATATTATGAGTTATAGATATAATTAAAACCATTTTTGCCAACTGCAATAAAATAAAAAAATAACTTAAATAATACTAATACGTACATGAAGCAAGGAAAAACTTGTTATGGTTTTATTAAACAGTGTAAAAAGATCTTAAATTTTTGGGTAAAAGTAAAATTTTAAATAACTTGAATAAAAATTAGTTTTAAATTTTGCTTTTTATATGAATATAGATGTATAAAAAGAAAAATAAAATCAATTTTCTTATCTGTAAAGCTATCGAATATTCTCACAAATCATTTTAGTTACGCGTCGGTGTATCCAACCGTTTGGGACACATGCATGTGTAAAAATTATATCCATATGATTGATAAATATATTAACTCAACACAAAGACGTTGCACTTCATCTGCTGTGAATGTATCTACGACAAAAGTTGAAATAGAGACATTGTAAGACGACAATGTAAAACAAAGAAAATTTACTTGAACATTTCACACTTCACTGACTGTTTTTTGAAGAGTGAAATTGTTTATCAGATTTTGGTTTACGAATCAATTTATTTCAATAGAAAATAAGCTCTTGTGGGGAAAAAATAAATTAAAATTATATATGTGTATAAGTTTACACGAACAGGACTTTTAACAAAAGCATAAAAATTAGTATATGTATTTAAATTTATGTACATATCTGTTTTCAAAAAATTAAAAAAAAATCCCCGTAACACTTACTCGAGCAATATTTCGTTATAGTGATGTGGCTTGTGAGTGTCAATGTTTTCTCCAAATAATGTTGTGCATATCTGGAGCAAATTTTTGAAATTCATACATTTACCTAATTGTGAATAAATGAGAAACGCATGCATCGATTTTCATGATCTATGTCTTTTTTTGCTCATGAGTTATCTGACTTTAGGCGAAAGTAATTAGTTTTGGCACTTTTTTCCATTTTGGATTTTTTATGAATTTAAAAAAAAAATATTTAAATTTTTAGGCAAAAAATACTTTTTTCCCTTCATACATTCATTTTTAACTTCGAAAGTGTTGCACATATAGGAAAACGGTATAGAAACAGATTAGAGAAATTGTAATTCTTAATTTTTCTAAATTTGTTTCATCAAAATCGGACAAGTGGTTCTCGAGTTATGTTAAACTACGTTTTTGCCAAAATGTTGCAACTAAGCGAAAAAACATCAAGATAACGAAAAAATTTAAAAGGTCATAAAAAAAACTGACACATACGAACGCCAAACCCTTTGAGGGTTTTACTATACTGACCTAGTACCATCCCCCTGACTTGGAATTTCTCACCCCCCAGATTGGCTGTTGTACAGTGTTATCTGCGCCAATATTCCTGAAAATTGGTATCAAAAGAAATATGCGTAAATAATAAAAACACAGTACAAAATTTCTCAGCTCATTGATTTGGGGACTCCATTCTGAGAATTGCACGTGAAAGTATCCCCAAAAATAAGAACTTCTGCATCATTCGTTTTGTCGAAAAGGCTGCATTAATAATATAAAGGCTGTGGAATAAACAACCTTTGTGTTTAGAGTGAATTACATTTTTAAACCAGAAGAACATTGAATATTTCAATATTTATTTTCCATTGGCCAAAAACGGGATCAAAAAAACTTATTTACTGAGGAATTCAAAACAACGTATTGCCATTATTTTGATGAAAGATATTTACGCCGAATACAGTGTGCAAAAGTTGTGAGTTGAGTTGCGCGTAAGACGCATTGAATCAGTCATTGAAAACGTTTTAGAAAAACCCCGTGTACAGTGAGATGACACACAGACACGACTGGACAAGTTGAAGAATTATTTTGAAAAAATCAATGCATGACGCTAAAATTACATTTCATGCATTTCCACCTTGATACCTTTTTGTCACAATTATCATAGGAATCAGACAAACAAGGGGAGAGGTTCCAATAGGTGATCATGATGCAGACTCAGAACACGAATTTGAATAACCTACGAAGAAAACAAAATCATCAGAATCTAAAGAGTCAACTCCAACGATGGTGGAATAAAAATATCTGCAATATAAATCGGAAAAAATAAACAGCATATTTGATGAGTTGTAATCGACTTGTGGAGAAAAAAAGGTAAAAATGGACAAAAAATTGTAATTTTTGTGATTTTTGAGGCACTTGATGCAATTTTTTCAGGTGGGTATGCCCCACTTTTTTCTCCTTGTTCAAACAGTTTCGCGAATGTAAGATTTATTTGCACAAAATTCGAATTTTTCTATATACCATGAATTATTCCACTGAATTATATATTTTAAGTAAAGTACTATTGTAATTTATGGGGCTTCCATTTCTGCATTTAACAATCATGATTTAGAACTAAATTTTCTTTCTTCGCAGCAATTTGTCAGACCAAATTGAATTTAACGTCTTTGCTTATTGCTTTTTTCGGGTCTCTCGCTCAACAACCTTCATCGAATCGGCATGTCCTCCGGCTCCTCACTAATTGTACTTGGCAAATTAAATATTTTTTGTTATAAATATTTATAAACATATCGTCATATGAAATGCAAAATAACGTAACATCACTTTTCATAAGTTTACAGGATAAACAAAAAACTGTATAATATGGAAATTCGCACGACCAAGTAGGATAGTGTGTCACGGTGTTTAGCGCTTTTTAGCGAATTTGGAGCAAAAGGACAGCTTATTTTTTATGTAACTATTTGACAACACTGATGATGATACGTTTTTTGTTTAATAAAATCATTCACTTGATGATCATACGTTATTTTGAATTTGGGTCATAACTTTTTTTTGCATACATATGACATATGGTGTAGTAAATCGTTATCAATAAAAAACTCAAATTTTAATTTTTTTATATTACGTTATTTTGCATTTTAGGGGACGATATGCAAGTAATATATTGAATTGAAAAAGGTGAAGATCCAGGTAACTCCTCCTGCCCTTAATTGATCGATTAGAATAACACTTGTGCTTTCTGTCCATCCATTTTATGATTCATAAGGAATCCTGCGTGATCCCTGGCGTCCCTTACCGTTGTATCGTACTTCATGATTTTGTTTATCATTGTTAAGTTTATAAATGTGAAAATATTAACTCACAAATAAACACATAAAAATCCACCTTCTGCAAAACAATTCGTATGGAAATTCAAAATTGGTATTATCCTACGTAATTCCCATGGGTTTGCTCAAGTACGTTTTGTTAATGGTAATAAAATTTTGCGTATCATGAAATCTGTTGGACTTAAACCTGATATACCAGAAGATTTATACCATATGATCAAGAATGTCGTTGCTATTCTCAAAGATAAGGATGGTGAATTCCGTCTTATTTTAGTTGAATCCCGTATCCACAGATTGGCCCGATACTACAAAACAAAAGGTGTCCTTCCACCCAACGCACGGCTTCGGCGTTTGTTGCTTAAATTATCTGATTTGTTTCGGGAGGAACCGCAGTGTTTTTTTATTTACAAATTAAAACCTAAATCAATAAAAGACGTAAACGTTTTAAAAATGTAAAAAAATTATTAATGCAGTCAATTATTTTTAGGGCTACTTTCACGCGCAATTCTCTGAATTGATTCCCAAAATCATGTGTTGTACTGTGTAATAAGCTACATTTTGTAAAACTTCTATCAATATAAATAAATGTAAATGTTCTCAATAAATCTTCAACTCTTTGAAAAAAATATTTACACATCATTACCATGCATCACAATCTATTCAGACTTGCTAGTATTTTTTTATAGCAATTTAACTGTGCAGATTTCGTTTTCTTTTATCTAACTCTTGTCATCAACAAAACGTCATTTTAGTTAACGTACTCCTTGTTAATGGTCGAATTTGTTGAACTTTTATACGAAAAATTAAACTATTAATGGCTTAAGATAGAAATCTCTAATAAACTAAAAAGTCAAAAGTAGCACAAGTAAAGAAAATGTAAGAAAAATCACATGGCACAAGTCTGCCGTTTACGCAAACAGCGGTGCAGCAGATTTTGTGTGCTAAAAGAATATGATACTCACATAAAAATTTAATAATGACAAAGTGAGAGTAAAAGAAAAGTTTGCCATTTACTTGAAACTTCTTCAGTCATTCCTTTATTATTATTATTTTTTGGATAAACGATTAAATAAAAAGTTTTCGTGCCACTTTTCCATTTACAGCAATGACGATAATGAAAATTTAATGTAGTAACCACTTCCATTGAAAGTCACAGTAATTGCTGTTGAATGTATGATTATTTTTCAAAAAGTCAAAAATTTTGTTCAAACCGTTTTCCAACTTCAATTAAAAAAAGCTTTGAGCCATAATTAAAGTTGATTTTTAAGAGATTTACCCAAAGAAAAGCCACAATGAGCTACTAAAGAGCTTTTAGTTTCAATACTATATGATTTTTAAATTTATTGAAACGATACAAAAATTAATTATTTTTAAGTGATTATTATTTTTGGCTAAAGTTCGTAACATTTTTAGTCAGAAAGAATTGGACATGAGATAACAAAGCAACAAGGGAAAATTTTAACACCAATTAATTTCAACTTACACGGCAGAACAGAAACAACATTGTTTTTCGGGAGCCGCTACACTCCCATCATCAGTGTTCATGTGTGTTTCTAAACAGTGGCGGATACATGGAAACACACATGAACACTGATGATGGGAGTGTAGCGGCTCCCGAAAAACAATGTTGTTTCTGTTCTGCCGTGTAAGTTGAAATTAATTGGTGTTAAAATTTTCCCTTGTTGCTTTGTTATCTCATGTCCAATTCTTTCTGACTAAAAATGTTACGAACTTTAGCCAAAAATAATAATCACTTTGGATTAAAGAAACCATTAACAACAAAATTGTTCGAAAATAATCACATTAAATAAAAATTAGCTACTGGCATGAGCCTTGCAATGTTTACTGTCACATAACTAGTTAAAATTGATCAAATAAATCAAAAAAACTCAGCTAGTTGACAAAAAAACAAAAAAGCAATAACACTTAAGTATTAATCAAACCAAAAAAGTTTGTCTTAAGTAAAAACAAAAATTAGAAAGAAAAATGGTACATGAGATAAAACCAACATGTAACAATGGGTTAATTTAACGTTAATTAGTGATGGTAAAATTTGAATATTGATAGTGGTAAAACAGTGTTTACTTTAAAAACAAATAATAATACAAATAACTCTTGTATCCTTTTTCTAGACATTATTTGTATAAATACAAATTTGAAATCACATTCAACCGAGCCACCTAAACAGTGGCGGATACATGGAAACACACATGAACACTGATGATGGGAGTGTAGCGGCTCCCGAAAAACAATGTTGTTTCTGTTCTGCCGTGTAAGTTGAAATTAATTGGTGTTAAAATTTTCCCTTGTTGCTTTGTTATCTCATGTCCAATTCTTTCTGACTAAAAATGTTACGAACTTTAGCCAAAAATAATAATCACTTTGGATTAAAGAAACCATTAACAACAAAATTGTTCGAAAATAATCACATTAAATAAAAATTAGCTACTAGCATGAGCCTTGCAATGTTTACTGTCACATAACTAGTTAAAATTGATCAAATAAATCAAAAAAACTCAGCTAGTTGACAAAAAAACAAAAAAGCAATAACACTTAAGTATTAATCAAACCAAAAAAGTTTGTCTTAAGTAAAAACAAAAATTAGAAAGAAAAATGGTACATGAGATAAAACCAACATGTAACAATGGGTTAATTTAACGTTAATTAGTGATGGTAAAATTTGAATATTGATAGTGGTAAAACAGTGTTTACTTTAAAAACAAATAATAATACAAATAACTCTTGTATCCTTTTTCTAGACATTATTTGTATAAATACAAATTTGAAATCACATTCAACCGAGCCACCTAAACAGTGGCGGATACATGGAAACACACATGAACACTGATGATGGGAGTGTAGCGGCTCCCGAAAAACAATGTTGTTTCTCTTCTGCCGTGTAAGTTGAAATTAATTGGTGTTAAAATTTTCCCTTGTTGCTTTGTTATCTCATGTCCAATTCTTTCTGACTAAAAATGTTACGAACTTTAGCCAAAAATAATAATCACTTTGGATTAAAGAAACCATTAACAACAAAATTGTTCGAAAATAATCACATTAAATAAAAATTAGCTACTGGCATGAGCCTTGCAATGTTTACTGTCACATAACTAGTTAAAATTGATCAAATAAATCAAAAAAACTCAGCTAGTTGACAAAAAAACAAAAAAGCAATAACACTTAAGTATTAATCAAACCAAAAAAGTTTGTCTTAAGTAAAAACAAAAATTAGAAAGAAAAATGGTACATGAGATAAAACCAACATGTAACAATGGGTTAATTTAACGTTAATTAGTGATGGTAAAATTTGAATATTGATAGTGGTAAAACAGTGTTTACTTTAAAAACAAATAATAATACAAATAACTCTTGTATCCTTTTTCTAGACATTATTTGTATAAATACAAATTTGAAATCACATTCAACCGAGCCACCTAAACAGTGGCGGATACATGGAAACACACATGAACACTGATGATGGGAGTGTAGCGGCTCCCGAAAAACAATGTTGTTTCTGTTCTGCCGTGTAAGTTGAAATTAATTGGTGTTAAAATTTTCCCTTGTTGCTTTGTTATCTCATGTCCAATTCTTTCTGACTAAAAATGTTACGAACTTTAGCCAAAAATAATAATCACTTTGGATTAAAGAAACCATTAACAACAAAATTGTTCGAAAATAATCACATTAAATAATTATTTTTAAATTTAGCTAAGCCTAATGATAAAGATAAGATTTCTGCCACCAAATTTATAGAAAGTTTTTGAAAAGCGAAAAAAATGTACTCCACTGTCACAGTAATGGTTACATAAGCATGTCTGCTTACATTTTTTTGCGTTATGAGCACATTATGTGATGTGCAAAGTCTTATTTTAGTTTTTACGTATTATTTTTGGTTTTCGCTATTTTTACTTTTCTAACTTTTTTTTGACAAAAGTCTAAAGTTAAAAGTTGTTGCCATCGTATTTTCACGGTTAGACTATAAAACATCAGCCAACAGTTGTTAGCTGTTATATTCCTTGTGCTGTGTCAGCAACAAAAATTATATGATATGCAACTTTTTCCACAGCAGCAAAAGTAACAAGGCCAAAGGCATTAGGGTAAGTTATGCTCAAGCTATTTTTTTTAAGGAACCCATCCTACAAGATATCACAGATGCGTATTTATGCACTAACCGAATCGATTAATCGTTGTTCAATTATTCATCATAATTATGCTTGATATTATTTAAGCGAATTAGTAACAATAGAGAGAATGTTTATCCACGAATAATCAACAAAAGTTATGCCAATTAATCGATTAAAATTGCGGTATAATTAAATATTAATATAAAAATATTTGGGGAGCTGAAGGCAATCGGACTGGAGGCAGCTTGATGATAGTGAAGCGCCTTTAGATATAAAGGTTAGCTGGGAACAAGTGTTTTTTTTTGCACAAATAATCTGTCCCGGAGAGTCAGCGGATATTTGCCTTGTTGGCAACATCGACAAGGTAAGCGAGTACCATCTAATTGGTGCGTCTGCAAGCGGTCGTCTTTGCTTATATTAAGCGGTTCGTTATACAAACGCGGAATATGTACAGCCATTTTGTTGGCTAATGCCGTTTTCTTTTATAAAAAAATGTATCAGGCATGTTCTGAAAATCACATTTTGCAAATCACTTGTGATTTCAAAAGCAATAATGGCCCTGTAAACGTTTTCAAAATCATAAACGATAAATTTCTTTCATAAATGATATTTGTGCAATAGGAAAATTAAGAAAGAGTGAAAAAATAACTGCATGATCATTATTACTTTTAAAATCGCATGTGATTTGAAAAATGTGATTTTCAGAACATCCCGATAACATTTTTTTTACTTTTCAAAAAAAATTGCTATTCAAAGTTTTCTTAAGACAAAAAATTAATAATTTATAATCTCAAAAATTAAAAAAAAAATTTTTGTTGAGGGTTTTTTTTTAGCTAGCCTATATACATATAAATTACCTAATTTATAATCCAGCTATTTCAAAACAACAATTTATTGCAAATTTTCAATAAAAAGTGCAAAAAATTTTACACTTTTTTTAGAGAGAAAACGCCATAAGATGGCAGTACCATCATCAGACTAGAATGCACAATGCTTTCATTTTATGTTAAATGTTCATTCTGTCCGGTATATAATTTATATTTAACACAAAACATGTTCCGTTTACACTTCTTTTGTTATTTTATTTACTCAAACAGGAAATTTTGTGTCAATTGTCCCGAAGCGCTCAGTTTTTATCCTTCAAAACTTGAGTAATTTTTCTTAGCGTTGAACAAAATCAAAAGAATTTCCATTTGTGACTGATCGATTTCGGCTTTTCTGACGATCGTGGACAAGACAATCGATTGACCGTAATAAACATCAAAAGCTAAAAGTTTACTTTTTAAATTTCAATTTCACTACCTTTCTTGAATATGCCCGACTAACTCAGAGTTGATCTAATTAAACAGAACTTTATTCGAGGTAGGTGTATAAATCCGCACACAAATATGTAAATAAATCCCTAATTGTTACATTAATGTGAAAAAATCATTATATATTTAATTCGTGGACTAAATAGTGCAATTTTTAATAACTTTAGAAATCTAAACATTCTATAAAATTTTTTTTTCAAATCTAGGTTTTTTGAACTGTCAACTAGGCAAACAACATGGTCAATGTATGTCAGCATTTTTTATATGTCGGTGTTTATTTCAAACATACGACGTGACTTCGAAAAAAGCTGAAATTGTTGCAAATTGCACCAAAGCAAACCTTTTGATTATCTTCAACACTAAGAAAAATTACTAAAGCTATTTTATCATACTATGTTCATCGGTTATATGTAGAACAGATACTGGCTAACAACAGATTTATGGAAATATGTTTTCTTTAACAAGAATAAAGACTCCAAAAATTAATTTGAAAAAAGTACACTTAAGATACAAAAATATTAATAAATAAAATAAGCCACGCAAATCTATAACAATATAATTTTAATTAATTTCCTTGAGTTCCCCCATCTGCCCTCCAGCCAATAATCGATAACAAAATTTCTAATTTATAAAATTTTTAAAATATACACTTCCAACTGTTTTGAACTCAAAGGATAACTTCCTTCTACCACCCAGCATTACTTTCATATTTAGCAAAAAAAAACTTCAACAAAAAAACCTGAAGTATAAAATATATATTTTTAAATTCATTATTATTTTCATATATTCACAAAGTGCAGCAGCAGCACTAACGCCAGACATGAGTAGGTGTCAACAAAAAAATCTTATTAGAGATGAAAATCTGAAATAATATTCCAAATGACATCTTTGTCTTTAATGGAAAAAGTCATTATTAAGCTGAAAATACAATAAAAAAAATTTATGGATGAACAAAATGATAAAAATG
Organism: Gymnocheta viridis; assembly: GCA_956483585.1. Classification (NCBI taxonomy): domain Eukaryota; kingdom Metazoa; phylum Arthropoda; class Insecta; order Diptera; family Tachinidae; genus Gymnocheta; species Gymnocheta viridis. The sequence continues at coordinate 43,729,752 of OY101440.1, read as the reverse complement.
CTAAAAGGTGGTAACAAGATTTATCATGTTTTTAGTGTGTCTTATTAAATTTGTTAAGTGGATGATAGATGTAAGTTTAACAAGAAGAATATTTGTATGTGACTTTTTCTTTCAAAGTAATTATAGTGATTTTATTATTTATTTAAGACGTTTTTGCAAACTCAAGCAAATAAGCGTTTTGAAGAGTTATTATTTAATGTGTGAAAATTTATAATGACAATTTTGCCACAAAGAACCTTAAAGGAAGAGATTCTAAGGTCTTAATTGCAGAATCCTGTTCTAACTAATATGTCTTAGGGAAACAGGTAACATATTAAATTACAAATTACATTAATTTGAAAATTAATATAAAAACTTTTGTGGGAAATGTGCGGTCACTGTGTTTCCTCTTACAAGTTATGATATCATAATGTCCAGCATCAGAATGTCCATGAACACTGACACCCTTAAAAGTGTCGTAAGGTTCATGTACATTGTGACACTTTTAAAAGTGACCTAATGTCCCTCAGGGTAGTGTCGTATTGTCCGCGGCCTGCTATGCAAAAGGATTTAGCAAGCGAACCCACTGTATTTATTACAATAGATGAGAAAATACTTGCGACCGGCCGAAGGTCGGCTCCCCAAAAAGGCTTTAGTTGGCGTAGGCGCTGTTTTTTTTTTGCTGTGTCGCTAAACTGAACTTGTTCCTAGACCATTTGAAAAGTGTCGTCATAATGTCCACGGACAATACGTCACTTTCAAAAGTGTCACAATGTTCACGAACATTACGACACTTTAAAGTTTGTCATGACACTGGACATTACCACATACCACCTAATTATCAGTTATGCATCGACAAAAAAAAACTTGCTTCTATAGTGTTTTAAGGATTATGATTTGTATTTTAATATTTCAATAAACTTGTAATTTATGATTTTTATTTTTAAAGGAATTTTTAAAAGGTTAAAAAATGCATCGCAGCGGTAGCGAACGAGAATCCGACAACTCGCCTTCATATTGACGACACGTAATTTTCATAAGCGGCATTAACATCAAAAAGAATGAGAACGAATCGAGTGAAGTGCAAAAAAATAATCAACACGAACATGCCTTGTTTCACATATTGCTTACGTTTGCTGTCAATATTTAAAATTGCTGACTGATTTATGAACAATCCAAGGTGCGAGCCATAGTTGCTTCAATAACATAATTTTAATTTAATTGTAAATTAAATTTTGTAAAACGAAACTTAAATTTTTAATGTGTTTTGCTTTTATATATTGAATTTTTATAATACAAAATATGACAGTAAGAGATAATTATATAAAATCAAGTATGCCTTAGCAGGAAATAAATGCAAATGAAAATTTCCATGAGGATAAAAAATATCTTTAATATACAAATTAACACTACAAAGCATATTTCATTGAATTAAATTGATTCCAATCGTTAGTTCATCGGGTGTCGATGTGTTAATCCGTTGATAACGCAAATATCATCACATGCTAAATTAAAAGTAGCAATTAATTAAATACTAAATAATTTGCAAATTACTTAAGAACTATTTTAGACTATCAACCTTTAGTAAAAAAAAAGAATGTTTGAAAATGTTCCTATTGTATTGTCACATGCTGTGCATTTTCCTCTATAATATATATTGATTTGAACTCGCTGCATATAAAGATATCTTAAATAAAAAAAATCAAATATCATTGAACAAGAATTTTCTATTGTTTACACCACAAATATTCTGGTCACAATCTGCAATAAAAAAAATTAGAAAGAAAACACTTTCTTTCATTAAAGTTATTCATGCAACTTGCAACATTGTGTTACTCTTTTATTTAAAACTATTGAAGGTTGAATAACTTTTTTGCGACATTAAAAACATTTTTTATTTTTACGGCTGAATACATATCGAATTGTCACTCAATTAAGCAATTTAAAATATCTGCTTCTTGATACTTCAATTTGATGTTTGTAATTTGTTTTCAACAGGCTTAGATGGGTTTAATTGAGACACAATAGCAGATAAAAAATAAGTAAGAATACTCTGAACAGACACAATGATAAAAAATTAAAATTTTTAATTAAGTTTTTGGGTTTTTGCGTTTTTGTATTTATTGATTATTTTTTATACTTTTATTGCAGGATTTTCTTAAGATCAAATATTTCAAGCTGGTGAGTTTTGAAATAAAGCAATTTGACAATAGCAAGATAAAATCTGTCAAAAAGAACCTGTGCTGCTATTTATTAAAACAAAGAATTACGTGTTGTACAAAGCAATAAATTTTTGCCAATAAGCAAAGTATTCCCTTATTCTCCGAATTGAAAACAATATCTAACAAAATTCCCGTCAACATTAAACACAACTTTGAATATTAAATTTGTACAAAAATTAAAATTGCTTCACGAAAACAAACACCAGCCAGCAGCACCTTTGGGAGCACAACGTATAATTCCATTAAATATTCCAATCCAATTAAAAACTTGACTTGTTCATATTTCACTACCCAAATATAAAAAAATTAAATAAAAATATGGCTAAGCGATACTTTGAACACAACTACATGTAATGAAATTTAAATCTTTTTCGTTTTCTGTTTTTCTTTTTGCTCTATTTTAATTCACTTCAAAAGTTTCTATATATTCATGACTGCTGTCTCAAACTTCTGATAGAGTTGCTTTGCGTACAGAAGGCGAAAGACACAAAATTAAACATTTTAATAACAAAACAGGCAGGATGGATGACGTGGGCGAAATGGCAGCCTGGCAGTTTTAAAAAAGTCAAACTACGAAATAACTTTTCTCAATGATTCAATCACAAAAACTTTTAATTACGTTAAATTGTATTTTATTATTGCTGTTACCACTCGCTACTGTATGTTGTTCTTACTATTTATTCATTGTTTCTGTACTCAAAAAAGTTTTTTATGGAGTAGACAAGACCACAATTTAGTTGAAATTTAAGTACGATTCTGTACAAAACTATAAAAGTGAGCGTAATAAATTTTCAAGTATAGCTGTCGAATATTAAGCGTATTTTTATTGATGAAAATAAAAGCTATAAATTTAACAATATTTTATTTAAACGAACTGAATATGAATAAAGTAGGAATTGAGGGATATTTAACGCAAACCGAAAGAAATCTTTATTTTGAAATTTATTAAAACGTTCGATTTAACGTTTTAAAGTTGAGCCTATTTTTTCGGAATATTAAAAAAAATTATTAAATTAAATTTATTTCTTGTTTTGCATCAAAAATACTTTTTTTGTACATCAAAGGTTGACAAATTCTATAAAGGTTTTAAGAAGAAAAAAATAAAAAGATTCATATCGAATATAAGTTAGTTGTTCTGTTTGCTTTGATAAAGTTTTTAATTTATAATTTTTGTAGATCAACAAATTCTCATTTATTTTTGGAAATTTTTGTATAAACATTCAAAATTTGAATTTTGTCCAAGGGAATAAAATAAAAATTAAAGCTATTTAATTCCAACCTACACAGGCACAGCAGGACAAGGTATTTGCGGAGGATGCTAAGCCGCCTTTATCAGTAATAATGCGTACTTCATGGGTTTCAACAATTGTCAGGATAAGTTGGTTGTAAGAAAATTTAACTTGAGAAAAAATAAATACCTTTGGTTTTCTTAGAAAAATAATTCAGAGAAATTTCTTCAAAAAATATATATTTTTTAATACATTCGTAAGCGAATTTATTGTTCATATTGGTTTTTGATGAATTATCTGCATAATTTTTTAACATGTCAGAAATATACAATTATTGATCCATAGAATGAAAGTATTCCAAGCCACTGTTTTATTCACAAGACCCTCTTCCACATCCTAAAATTTGATTTAGGATCTTATAACATCCTTTAGATTGCATATACATTAAACCAAATTAAAGAAATGAAATAAAACTAAAATTTAATACATTGTCTGGGAAAAATTCATAATATTAGTGGTTTATAAAATTCAAATCTTGTCAACGTTAGTTTTCAACTTCATCTGTAAAACGAGTTCGCTTGGGAATACAAAAAACAAATCCAGGGGAGCGATTTCCTCCTGCTATGAAATATTAAGTATAACAAAACCGTCACTCCGAAGGCTGTATCAATAAAATCGTATCACATTTCTTTTAATACAAATGACTTAAGCACCAATGAAAGTCAGACATATAGAATAGCTTATCTGCAATAAACTAAATTATTTGATATTAAAAAATGTTTAACTTCTTATCGTTATAAATAATTAAATAATATTTATCTAAGGTCAACAATATGTGAGTGTATTCGTCCTTCATATAAAGTTTCGAATAGTTCGTTAATGATATGAACTTGATCAACAAATAACGACTTAAAAATTTGTTTATTTGTTGACTTATTTTAATATATAATGTTTTAACTGATTAAACTTTTGCACAACTATTTTGTCGCGGACAATTTCAGCAACACACATTCCATAGCCAAAGGATGAACTGGTGATCATCTGCATGATTACTACAGGCTCTACTTTTGCGCTACGAGGAGAATAATATATTTTATAATTTACGAGCAAGTACTTATATAACCAACGCAAAGTAATATAGAAGGTATGTAGTCCATGTGAATAGCATCTTTATTATTAATAGTCAAACACGTTTTTTTTTAAATCCCTTTTACCATCGTAGTACTCAACCGATTTTTTTACGTACATGTGAAGAATCTTGATTTTATTTAAATCGGTTCGATATTTAGGGAGCTACAAGCGTTTGAAGTCGCTACTAACACATGCTCACTTATTACACATGCATGTATCAGCTTCAACTTGAAATGTAAAAAAGTGTGCATTTGTGTTTGTCCAATTTGTTTTTGCATAGAACTAAGAGAGTTTTAAGTTTATTTATTTAAAATATTTTTTGTTTTTGTATTTTATCGCATTTATTTACGTAAATGTTCAATATTCAATATTCAATTTTAGAATGCAGCCGATTAAGTCGTCCGCTGGATACACTAGTGTTGTTCTTAATAGAAGTCACTACCATGTTTTTGCTAGGTTAATACACAATTATTTTAAAGTAAAAAACCTAAAGATCATTCCGAGAACGATATCTAACGAACTCGTCTTAAAATATTTAGAAATATTTTAGAGGCGTCAAAAATTGGGTACGAAATATTTCAATTATATACTCGACTGACATGTATGATGAATTTTATATTTCATAGAAAAATTAATTCCTTGAATGCTGTACTGTAAAATGTAAAGAACAAGTTCTGATTTATTGCTGCTTCAGTTGCTTTGAAACTTCAGATATTAGACAATTTTATTTGAGGCAGATTGACAGAACATCGTTTTCCGTTTTCATAAATTGCATGCTTTACAACCACCAGTTTTACAGAATAGGAGGACTTACGATTCTAAGCTCTTCAAGTCTAAATGCAATTTATGTTTTTTTTTATTACACAACTTAACAAAATTAAATCTAAGCATTTATATGCTTAATGTGAATTTTATGGACTTTAAATTACAAAATTATAAGAGGCATTTACCCAAACCACAGCCACATTTCCGGTAGCTCCAAGCTGTATTTCCACACTGTCATAATTTTAAATTGATGAGCATTTCACTGATGATTAACTTAAAATGAAATTTTCAGCAACACACACGCATTTAAACACACACAAATATAAACGAAAAGTGTAAAAAAGAAATATTATCCTTAAATTATTATGGCAGCAAGATTAATGAATAACAATGATATTTTGGGCACTAGAAGTACCAAAGCAGGTTTTGTACAGGCCTCAATATTATTATTAAAGCTCGGTTGTTCTTGAAATTACAAATTACAAATTAGTTTCATATACATAAAATTTGCTTTTAAATAATGAACATATCCACCCAAAACACATAGAAAAAAAAAATGGTTGATTATATTTGCCAGACTCTAAGGGCAACATGCCTCGGTTGAACATCATGTCGTTGTAGTTGAGTCATAATATGATTAAATTTTATATGTAATGATGGTCAAATAAAGTTAGTATACCACCAATGCCGTTGCATGAATCATATTTATTTGTTGTAGTCAAAAATAAATAATATTTTTTTCCATGTATCAATAATATTACAATCAAAAATATATTTAAAATATTGACAATAATTCCCCAGGAGACAGTGTAACGTTTTATTCTTTCAGAATTCACTACTTGACTATGGATAAGAATGAAAGTTTTATAAGATTTTTAATATTAAGTAACTGGGAATCAAAACATACTATACAAAATATCGTGACATTCATGTGGTGAGTTTGTTTGCAAGCTGAATACTTATTGTCATGGTTCTTAATCATAATTTGATGACAAAACAAAGACAAGTATTATTTGTGTGTTAACAAAAAATTGGTTGTAGTCGCACTATGTTGAAGCTGTTGTGAATGGTAATTAATAAATGATGAATAGCCAGCAGAAACTTATTTATCACAACAATACTTATGTTAAAAATATAAAAAAGCAACATTTATTGCTTGCTACCACTACCAAACAGCGTTTCCCACAACCATAATATTGTTGTCACAAACATGCCTAACTATAAATTTTCTCAGTGTGTAAGAATAAAATAACTGCTGATACGGTATTTCTCTTGAACATATGGCTTAAGCCCTCGATTTTACTTAATATTTTAAACTATTCTTGGCTTGATTATATCAACTTCGATATTTCTTTATTCCATTTTATTCAATGTTTCAAATAGCACAAATTTAATAAGGATTTTGAATTTTTATATACATTGAAGGGTTTTGTTCTCAATCGCCTTAACGCATTTATAATACACTCCACATTTGCCTGTTGCCAAGAGGAGCAAATATTTAGATATTTTAATTTAAAATGAGTACTTTTCATCCAATGCTCTGTTCATGAATAATCCGGTGTGCATGGATGTGTTGATGTTTGTTTTTAAATAAATGTTTTACTAACCGTAAGTATATTATGGCTGATGAGAACACAAATTTTATTTTTATGCAAATTGTTCTCGTTTGAAAACCCAACAGTGAGGAAAATATTTAAAATGCCACCGTCAAGAATAAAACTGTACAACAACAAAAGCTTTAAATCAGTGACAAATTTCAACAAATAAACTGCTACAATAACTCACTCGTAGCTTCAAAATTTTTCATTTTATTTATTTATTAGGTAAAATGTTTACATTCTTACTGACTAAATATAAATAACAAATATAGATCTATATATAAAAATAATTGGTTCAACAGTTTATATATAAAGTAAGATTTCTCTCAGATAAGTCCAAAATAATATGGTAAAATTTATTGAAGTTAACAAATGCGCGACGAAAAGAATGATTACAGAACGGTAGTACTTTATTTATTGCGGGTAGGTCTTTCGGAAACATTGAATTTAGTCAACTAAGTAAGAATTCTGAATCAACATCATCACGAATCAGTTCCAGAACGTATAAAGCACTCAGTATCAACCGTCGACTTTTTGGAGTAAGCAATTTTATCAGAGCAAGTCTGCTATGATACGGCGGCAAGTCATAAGAATTCCAACCAAGACCACGGATACAGAAAATTAAAAATTGTTTTTGCACAGATTCAATAAATAACAAGGATCCCGAACAATTAATCCGTACTCAAGAATTGGTGGAACAAGAGAAGTATATAAAAGTTTTGTAATATAAGGATCACGAAATTCCTTTGACCAGCGTTTCACGAATCCAACTACCATATAAACTTTATTTACCATTATAGAGCTGTGATCACGAAAGTTCAGCCTGTGGTCCAACAGTATGTCAACATCCAATATGGTTTAAACTTTATTTAAAATAGCGGTATCAATATAATAAGAACTCTCTATCGGATTGTGTCTGAAAAATGACATATGCTTGCACTTCAAGATATTTAACTCCAAATCTGCACCATCAATGAAAGTTCCGAAAGTCGGCACTTAAAGCATGTCCATTAATATCGTTAAAAGAGTTAAAAATTTCAATATCATCGGCGTACATCAGTATTTTAGAATGAAAAATAACAGTAGGAAGATCATTGATGAATAAAGTGAACAAAATTGGATCCCAGAATGTACTTGAATGATTTTGGATATAAAATTCCTAAATTTAACCTGTTTAGTTCTTTGTGATAGTTAAGAATTTAATCATTTTAAAGCAGAGTAACTAAATCCCATAAGTGATAATTTGTGCAATAAAAGATTGTGCTTAACTTTATCGAACGATTACTAAAATCGGTGTATATCACATCAGTTTGCATTTTATTTGGAAAACCTTCATTGCCAATCGTGGTGAGTTCCAAAACAGTAGCTGTAGTTGAGCGAGATATACGAAAACCATGTTGACATGGTGATAGAAGGGAAGGAATTTGATGATATAGGTAATCAGTAAGATTATTTTCAAGGAGTTTGGGAATTGCATTAATTTTAACGATACCTCTGTAATTATATACATCAGTTTTACTGCCGTTTTTGAATAAAGATATTATATACGATTTTTTCCACAGTGATGGCAAAGAACACGATTCAATCGATTTGTTATATAATGCAGTAGGAGGCGCGGACAGTGATGCCGCACAGTTTCTAAGGATACAGCTTGGAATACCATCGGGACCTGGGCTGAACGAGTTTTTCAGCGACTTTAAGTTCGAAAGTACAGTTTCAATATTTAAAAGCGAAAAGTAAATCCCACAAGAATGAGTTGTAGCATAAGGATAAGTTGTTGTGGTATCATAAGACTTGATAAAATAAGTTATTGAAAAGAAGTCAACAAATATATTGCTTATTGAAACATCATCATCATCAGCAGTCAAGGAGATTGGATAACCTAAAGAGCGACGCTTGGGATTTACAAAATTATAGGAAGATTTTAGGTTTATTTTTATATTGCGTTTAATGCGATTTATATAGTTTTTGTACGTAAGATTATTAGCAATGTTGTATTCAGATCTTGCTATAGCATTTTTACGAAAATCGACGGTACTCCAGTTCTCTTATATTTAACGAAAAATTTATTTTTCTTATTTTTAGCATTTCGTAAGCGTAGACTTTAATTTTTGGAACAGTAATACAGTAATACTAATGCAATTATGCAGCTCGACACAATATTATCAAAGTTATCATCTCACAATGTACTTATATTTATTTTCTTCACATAAAAAATCAACTTTTTTTGCAACAACTTTTTGATGATTGTGCTAAATGAATTTTGACTAGCTTTTTTTCTCTGATGGAAAATTGATAATATAAAAATTTCGAAACAAAGAACCCAATGGAGTGTTAAAACAAGATGGACAAAATTATAGAAAACAGGGATTATTTTGCTTTGATTGAAAATATATTTTATTAAACGAACACTTGAATGGAAAACAAAAAATAGAATTGAAAAAAATTCAAAACTGATTGGTTTTTGCTGTATAAAAATATAATGCATTGCATCATCGAAAGTCATTTTAATTTGCTTTTAAACCATAAATAATCAAACTAATTAACGAACTGACTTTTGTTTCTGTAACCTTAAAAGCAGTGAAATATATTTTACTGCCTTTATAGTTCAGAACAAGATTTTTAAACAATGAAAAGTAATAATACTGAAGCTTTTTTTTAAATAAACAAAAAAATATATATGTTAGGGTGGGTCACTGATGTAATATAAATAAAAGTTCTCAAATCATATTATAATAGCAATATTTTTTTTTGTCTTACGTTTAAACAAATAAAAATTGCCACAAAAAAGTTTAAAAATATCTTATCTTGAGCCCGCGCCTGAGCTCCTAAGAATTAAGTATTTTTGAAAAAAAAAACATTTAATTTAATTTAAATTTTAATATTTTATTTACTATCAATTATTGTTAATTAAAAAAAATTTTTAATTAAATTAAAAATAAAATAAAACAATAATTCTTATACAACATAAAACAATAAAATCTCGAAATTATGTTAGCTTTTTTTTTTTGGGTTACAAAATCTTGTTTACTGTCAAATCCATCTCTCGTCTTGATTCAACTTTCGTCTGTATTATACCTTCTTTTGATTTTTTATCGCGTAGAGTCATGAATGCTTCTAACAATATTTTCATGATTCATTCCACCGCCTGAAAATCACATGGTAGCTGGGCGAAAATTAGATTGTCACTTTCTTGACACTCAACTACCGCATTTATTTCTTCAGTAGTGAATTTCCGAAGAATTGGTAGATCGATACACATTTGATTCCAATTTATAACAAACGTAGTAGTTACTTGCGTCAAAATTGATAGTCGGAACCTCAAACACGCGCGGTTGCTTTCCAGTATGAAGTGTGCTTCGTGATTCTTGAATTCGTCCAAGTGTCGGCTCTCGCACTCTTTTATTTTCATCCAACAACGTCCACAAAAACAAGTTTTCTAGGTGAGCTAAATAGGCGTTACGTTGAATTACTCTGCAGGAAGATATCGTGAGTTTGTTACCAATTTTTCAAAAATTTTCTTTAATCAAATCAAAACTAAATAATTTTTATTTTGAGAACAATTAAATTATATCTTAAGTTGTTGTTAGCGTTACTTTAAAAGTTAGCTATACATTTATTTTTTATTTAATAATAAAAGACAAACAAAACCAATAATAGTTGAAGATCTATTTAGAATTTTTGAAGAAACTTCTTCAATTTGCAGATAAAAACTATGCGTTACAAATTCAAAAAATGTGTCAAAAGTATCGAGTAGTATTGAGTACCCAAATGAAGAGTATTGAATATTATTGAGTAAAGAAAAGTAGTAGAATTTGCCAGCACTACCACAATGCAAATAATGTCTAAGATTGTGGGTTCGAGCCCAGCTTCAGACAAGCATAAACTTTTATACAATACTCTGCTAAATTTTTATTTGATAAAGCTGGTTTGATGTAGAAATATATAAACGTAAAATTCTATTTGCTTTTGTTCGCCATCGAGCATGAGATATTTTTCCTGGATATTTGTTAGCTAAGCCATCGTGGCAGTGTCCACTTATAACAGATATACGAGTAGTTATTTCATACAAATATTTTTGATCTGTACTTCAGCTCTTATTAATTTGTATTTCCGGAAGCTGCCTTTAATTTTCTCGTACTTTACTATAGGTAGTTTCTGGGGACTTAGGAACCACTAATATAATTACCGCAATACAATGCAATGTTCTTATGTAGAAAAGGGATATGACCGTTATATTCAAAGTTTAATATGATTAAAGATCAAAACGCGGGCTTTCAAACTAAAAATATATTAAAATATTTTACAGGAATCTAATGCAGACAAAAATACAACATACGTGTATTTACGCTATTAAAAGTTGATACGAAAAAAAAATTTAGTCTCCCCCTAATATATATTCCAAGCAATACAAAATAAAACAGCAGCTCTCTAACCTTTTAGTGAATTGATAGGGCAGTAAATTTAGAATGTTACTAATTTTTTAATTTGCATAATAGTCTTACTGCCTCTACACTTACGAAATGTAATCAATTTAATATATATGATAAAATTAAAAGCTTGCGAAATAATACTTTTATGATATATTTTGTAATTAATATTTAGAAAACTCTTAAAAGAATTTGCCGGCATTAAAATTCAAAGAGGCACTAGAAATAAAAGTAAGTAACAAATAAAATAGTATTAAATTTAAAATTTTGTACTTCAGAAAAACATTTCTAACTAGTTCATCCTTTTACATGAAACAAAGTAACATATTTGAAATTCTAGAATAACCCATAAACCGATTATGGTGTTTGCTTTCGTTTTATATTTCCATTCCTTATTTGCTAATTGTCAGCAAATAGAGATAAAATGTTTATTTTTCCTTTCTATTCCCACAGAATTTACAAAACTAAAGCAATTAAACATTTTATTTCATTTTCTCTGCCTCCGCCTTTTTCTTTTTTTTATTTTAAATTAGTAATACATATTTGCTGTGAAATGGGGCAAAGTTTTATTTTCTTTCCCTGTTTAATTTTTCTTTCTGATACAAAAAATGTGCAAACAGGAAATTAAGTTTGCTTTATAATTATAAAGTTTTAACATTCAAAATTACATTAAGGGGATTATACAATTATCTCGATGACACTTAAATAAGCAAAGATACAACAATGTTGTCCTTCAACAACAACCACAAGAAGAAAAGCAGTACAAAAAATTGTCCTCCAGAATGATTTTGGATGCTGTTGATGATGGCAGCCCGCCCGCTAAAGGAATTCTAATTGTAGTGATGTAATGATGTGTGTAAATATTTATGTTTACATCAATTTAACAATAAAATAATAAAAAGACATTTGAAAAATACTATGTGAGTTTTCTCATATACGAGTAAATATCTGTGATATGAGTGTAATGATTGGTGAGAAAAATCCGAAGAATAAAGAAAGCACTTATTATTGGGAATATAAATAAATTTTTAGTGCCTTGTTAGTCCCACAGCATAATGAAATATTTGTCAATTGTAAAAGGAAATTATATATAATATGGGCATACGAAAGAAATGCTATGCCACCAATATTGAAACGTTTCCTTTTTATGCACGTATTTGAATAAATTATTCTTTTCAAACACACACACACACACACACACATACACATTCATACATTCAAACATACGATATATGACCGTTCGTATACACATCAGCAATCACATTTCCTTACATTATAAAACAAATGTAGCCGCATGCCATTGGAATCAATTTATATAAATTTTCTATTGATATGGTCGGTCCATATTCCTCTTATTATAAAAAAATATTTTTTTTCTTTTTCTTTTCATAAAGCGCTCTTCGCATTTTTATCGCTTTTCATAAGAGTGTGTTTTGCTTGTATGTGTTTGTATTTTCATATCCTTACACGAGTGCCTCGGCAGTTTTAGTTTAATAAGGATGAAACTAAAACAAAAACAGCAAATTATAATGAATAAATGGAAAAATCGAATAAAATCAATATGGTCTTAAAATATTCTATGCAATAAATTTATAGCAAATTGTCAGAAATGGTAAAGATTATGAAATTTTTGGTGCCCATTTAAGATATGCTTAGAAGTATCTATTTATTTATTTTATGTATTTATTGCCTCCTTGCACAACAAGACTGAGTTTTATAGTTACGGTGCAGGAATTTTGAGTGTGTTTGCCTATACAAATTAACCATATAGATATATAAAACTAATTAATTGAAATATATTATAAAATTTTTAAACACATAACAATTGGATTTTGACGTAATAATTAAACAAGTAAGAAATAATATGCAGTATATTGATATGAAAATAAACATTTAGTCAAAATAATTAAACAGAAATTTTTTACATTGCAGTGCGTTGCTCTTTAGTTGCCGGTTGTGTGAAAGAGCATTCCAAAAACGAATAGCATTTCCAAAAAACTGCCACTCTGAAGTAAGGCATCGAAATTCGGGTGTTATATTTTTTTTTTCATCTTGATGGTTGGGCAAATCGAATCTTCTGAAACAAGTATTCCGGCTCTTCAGTATATATGATTTTATTGAAGAAAGTAAGTGTTCTTACCTTTAAAGGACTTTCAAATGGTACTCCATAGAGATTTTTCGAGTAAGACGACACATGATAACGTTGCTTAAGACCATAAACGTATCTTACAATTTTGTTATATAATACTTGAAGTTTTATCTTATCTAAATAATCCCAATTAGAAAAAAATTCGTAGCCATAGGTAAGACTTGGAACTAAGTATGCTTTTGCCAGTAAAATACGTACTCCCAACGGCGTGAAGTATTGTACAGACCATAATGTCCTCAGCTTCATATATATTTATACAGCCAGTGCATTTATGTGACTTTACCAAGTGAGATTGCTGTTTAATACTATTCCAAGATTTGTTCAAGTATTTATTCACGAATCATAATCTGTATAACCTGCTCAATACTTAGCATGATTATAAGTAAGATCTACATAGTAATAGCAGAGTCGACTTAAGAAGCAATATATCCGGCTCTACTGGTGTGCTTAAGCGAAAGGCAGTACAGTATAAGAGTAAAAATGATAGAAAACTGAAATGTGTGTAATTTCCTTTTTTTAAACACACATGAAAGCTGGCTCATCACAACGAAACAATATTTTTAATGGTGAATTTTTCAATTGACATGCATTAGCATGAAAATTTTAAATAGGCAATAAATGAATTTAACTGCGTTCTTGCTAATTACGGCAGTACATTACCACGTTGGAATTCATGTAAATTTTTCCGTATCCCTAGATCACTTACGTTTAGGCCGGTTGAACAGCTACAAAATATGGGGCAGAGTGTCCTGAGCAAAACTACCGTATGGTTGTCTGAGTATACGACGCCGCTAAGGCAAGCGAAGAATATGTTGAATGTACTGTTCTCTAATACCTCGACACAGTTTCTGCAATGTCCACCATGGTCAAAAACTAAGCATTTCAACATGTTCTTATCGTTCATGGGAGCCAGACTATTAGTCATAGGTTCGATTCCTGCTTAGACGGTGGGTGGTCCTGCAGACAAACCAAAAAGGGTTCGTTGGTTGGTTGGTTGGTTGGTTTACGTGGCTGCCCACTACACGTAGGCATTCAAGTAGAATCTATATGATTCCTTTTTGAAAGGACCACTGAACTCGTCGGTGTCAAACTATGTGTAGTCGTATCTAAGTACTCGGATACAGTGATTGATACTAGATCCAACCCGTCGCATTGAGATATCTAATAAGATCGCTCAATCCTATCTCTGATAAATCTGAAAGGTCCTCTAGTACATGATTGCCTAAAAACTTGTGTATCGAGATATGCAAAGCCGGACATTCGCAAAGAAAGTGGAAGATTGTCTCCTCTTTGCTTTCTTCTCGACAACTACGGCAGAACTCGTTGTAGGACAGACCTATCCTACTGGCATGTCTGCCAACTGTCCAATGTCCCGTCATAACTGCAACGACCCTCGAGATGTCCTTGCGGTTTCTGCGTGTTAGTTGTATTGAGCGCTTATAATTATAGCAAGGCCACAATTTCTTTGCAACCTTGCACGTGCTTATATTGCGCCATCTACATTCAGCCTTATGGAAATAATGTTTGAAGATGCAGTTTCTAATAGTGCCAAACGGCATGGCTACCGTTTCGGCGCTGGAGGCATTCAGAGCAGAGCCAGCCCTAGCCAGCTCGTCCGCCTGTTCGTTGCCTAAGAAATTGCTGTGTGCTGGAATTCAGATAAGGGTGAGATCAGCCTGATCGCCCAGTCTAGATAGCACCCTCTTGCACCTCCCTACTAGGATAGAGGAGGTCGTATGTGATCTTAGGGATAGAAGCGCTGCTTGGCCGTCGACAAAGATGCCGACTTTACCTTGTACCTTCCTGTCGACCAGCATTCTGGCCGCTTCCCTTATAACCAGAATTTCAGCCTGAAAAACTGTGGCTTCGTTAGGGAGACGGAAGGAACGTTCTATACCTAGATCATCTGAAAAGACTCCAGAGCCGACACCGCAGACCATTCTTGATCCATCAGTATATACTCTGACGTCATATTGTCTAACTATTGTACCTCCCTTCCACTCCCGCCTGGATGGAAATAGAACTTTGAACCCCTTATCAAAGTTCAGATGAGGTAAAAAAAAGGGTTCGTAGTTTGTGTACGTAGTTCTTACCGCTTACATGATTTTTTTTACCAAAGACTTTCCTAACTTATCTCCTCTTATTAAGAGCCAGCTGATAGTTGGCCCCAGGACGTTTTTCAGCAGCCATTTCTTAACCGCATTTGACAGATAATCAAATGGGAATATCAGTTCCGATTTTTTACTCAGTAACATGACATCCGAAATTCCACAGCGTACATTACGATCTCTTAATCCGTTATATATCAAAACTTTTCGTTCTAACTATGCTACGTCCGATCCATTTATACAATTATGCTGTTGTTTTAATGAAATGTATTATTTTTATGGACTTTTCGTTAAAAACTAATACCATTAAACGTAATGTAATTCTATTTTTAAATAACAATTAATTTCTTTGAATGTTCTTCTTTGTACGTGCCAGGATAATTTTATATTAAGTACACAGTTTTATTATTTTTTTAGTCTGTTAGGAATTATGTCCATTGACTTATTTAAATAAATAAATAAATAATGTGTTTGAGCTTCTCGAGTCTGCTATATAAAAGGCAGGTTGGGGAAATCTTTGATGTCACAGATCCCGTATTGGTTCAAGCTCTGTAAAACGCTTCTTATGGAATTCTGCACAGAGTCTGGCAAAGGGCGCATGATATCGATAGAGCTTAAAAGTTTAATATAGAAAACACGTTTTCTACTATTACGCAAAACAATGCATTAACTCAGTATCTGTGCCTTTGTCTCATCTTTTTCTAGGCATAGACGATAAAGAGGTGATCGAAAATGGTAACTCTCCAAAAAGGATAGTTTAGCCTGAATGACCAGAACTAGCTGCAGTAACCAAACATTCCTGTTGAATTTCTTGACCCATTAATATCGATAGTAGTGGTTTCTGAAATTTTCCTTATGATTTATTACGCACCTTCGGTCATGTTGTTCATTTCCGCCTGATATAAAGAGCAGTTTTTGATTGATCTGAATAACTCCAAAAAATAAGATTCTCACAGAGTATCCCCAATGAATAACCTTCAACCGATTCGAAGCTTCCCCTAAAAGCTAATATTCTAACTAAAAAAGTTCTGTTCGCCTCTTCAGCGCTTGCCGGCAGAGCTTCGTGAAATGATTATGACTTCATTTTGAGGCCAACGACTGAGAAGTGTCTGTTAGCCTCTGGGGTTGCTTTCAGATTATCGTGGAATGATCATGTCCCCTTAAATCGTTCGACTCTCTTAATGAAAGGTTCTACCTGTCAATTATGTATATAAGAGCCAACTGCAATAAACGTTATTGAATACGGCTTTTATATTCAAAAAAAAATTTAAATGCAATTTCATTTTGTAAAAGATTTCCTCAAGGGCGCCTACCTTCCTAGAAATGTTTTTCCATATACCTGCTGATTTGGCTTTGTCCTACAGAACCATACAACATGTGTTCTTATACATACACATTTCCTGCGGCGAATTTATAATATTAGTTTTTTTGTTGTATTTTGCAATATACATTTTCACAAAACTTGAAAGTACATTCAAGAATTTCTTTCCTTCTACATGCAAATAAGAATTTTTGACACACCTGCTGTCAGCTGATGTGAACAATATTTATTGGCATGTGTTAACAATATGTATATTCGAATGTTTGTTGATTATTTGCATTATCCTTCACAAGCATTTAAGCAAGATTGAGATACAAAAAAAAACTCCTACAAATTTTTTAACATGTTTCTAAGAATATTTATTATAAGAATTCTTCAGGGTACACAAGTAAATTTGCGTAACAGAAAACCTAATGATTTAAAATAATAAACTCATAAGCATACGCAATTTTAAAGAAAAAAATTATACTTTCATATTTAACTGGTGTTTTAGCTAAGTCTCTAGTGTACTCATCACTGTCAAATGAAATAAACATTCAAAAATTTTATATTAAAAATTATCAGTTTTTCCTCGCTTCTCGTACAAATACACAAGTATCATGTAGTACTACTAAGAAAGAAATCTAAGATTTATTATATAGTATTTACGTTACCTCGATTACACACATGCAGTTTTTAAGCCGAATTCAAAATACACTACATCACATTGATTGCTCAAAAGTACTTGTGCTGTCAAGAGACTAAAAGTTTTCATTTGTTCAAAACATATTTATTTATTCATAAAATTTATATCGCCTCACTCACATAATCGTTCAGGGAATTCTGTAATTTTATTCACGTTCAAAATTCTAAATAACATTTCTTTGACAATTGCAAACGTGAGAAGCATTTACTTTATTGTATTAGTTATCTTTGCGTATGTGTTTGTATTTATGAGAGCATGTTAGAGCTCAAGTCTTCGTTAGGTAAACAACTCATATTCAAACAATGGGATCACATCACTACTGCAACAACATAATGATGTTGAAATGTTCATTGTAGTGGTGCTGATGATGACGATGATGCTGTGCGTTAAGAGGAAAATTATTTTGAGTTCAAAAGCAAACTATTATTTGACAAATAAAAACACTTGTATTTGTATGAATGTTTTTCTTTTTGTGTAAAAAATGCAAAACGTATGAAGAATGTTTATGAAAGCATGTAAGCGTATGTATTATGTTTACATACGAGTACATGAATTTTAAAACATCAGTAACCAAAATTAAATCAACCAACAACGAATTGGAATGGTCAAAAAATTTAATATATGTGAAAGTTGACTTGAAGTCGACCAATATCAAACGGGACAGATTAAAACTCGCTCAAGATGTAGAGAATTATTTTTATCAGACAAGGGTTAATTGGATTCCAGTTATATTTATATAATAAACAAACCGAAATTTATTGAACTTGTAAGAACTGAATAAAATGCACTTTTCGTATTATAATTCGTTAAATAATAAATATTAAATAGTTGATATTCCCAGTCACTAGTATCCACCGTCAAAAGTAGTTGAATCGAACAAAGAACGCTGATGAGATGGTGTAGCGACCTCGAAATCAGTACTGATCCGTTTTGCTAGTCTGATAATAAAATAACGAATTTATCCAAAAAATAATTTCATCAAAATTAAGAATAATTGTGTAAACTCAGATTTGAACTCAAGCCATAAATTCATTTCAATTTTATTATTTTTATAGAATTAAGTTTGTTCGAACAAACTGTATCAAATAATATTAATCAAATAAGAACTACAGTTAAATAAATATAACTCTCGTATCCTTTTTCGAGTCATAATTTGTATAAATACAAATTTGAAATCACATTGAACCGAGCCACCTAAATAGTGGCGGCTACATGGAAACACACATGACCACTGATGATGGAAGAGTGGCGGCTCTCGAAAAACAACGTTATTTCTGTTCCGCCATATATGTTGAAATTAATTGATGTTTAATTTTCCTTTGTTCCTTTGGAATATTGCCTCATGTCCAATTCTTTCTGACAAAACATTTTACGAACCTTAGCCAAAAAAGAATCGCTTTGGATTAAAAGACACTAACAACCAATTTGTTCGAAAAAATATCGCATTAAATAAGAAGCATTTTAAAAATTATTCGAAGCAAATTATTCACCGGAAAAGTACAGCAAATTAAAGTAGTGCCCAGGAAGCTTCATAGTTTTTAATAGGGAAATTAAAGCAAACTGAAATTAAAATAGTATAAAATTATTAATTAAATTATAAGAAAAAGGTCGACTACAATCAAAATATGAATATATTTTTTAAACACTAAATGCGGCAGGAATCGAACCTATGACCCCCACAATAATATTCTACTAGTCTACGGGGGTTATCCAATTGTGCAAACGAAATTATTCGAATAAGTATACACGAATCAAAATTTTTCGAATAAAATTAATCGAAAGAAGTTTGTAGGTAAAAGTAATCGAATTTAACCATTCATATACAAAATAGTCTAACAAAATGTTTCGAATAAAGTTTTCACACTAAACTTATATGAAAAAAATTATTAAATCAAATACAATAGAAGTAAAACTATAAAAAAATTGTGAACAAATTATGTATTCAAATTAAATCTTACGAACAAAAATTATTTAATCGAAATAATTTTAATATAAGTTATTCGAATAAGTTTTTAAATAAAATTATTCAAACCAAAAACGTTAGTATATAATTCTTTTTAAGTTTTGTTAAAACATTAATCGAATTAAATCAAAATGAACAAAATTATTCGACTAAAATTATTCGAACAAAATTATACGAATAAAATCATTCGAACATTGTCATTCGAAAAAAAATCATTTAAATAATGATAAACTTTAAACTTCATTAAATAATATTATTTGAAAAAAATAATGCCAGTAAAATTATGTAAACAAAAAAGTTTCTGAAAAGCAAATATAGAAATAACATAATTCTAGTTAAGTTATTCAAAACAAATAATTGAAAAATAAACCATTCGAATAAAATTATTCGATCAGAAAAAATTTTAATTTGTAATTACAAGTTTTTCTTTTTTCTTTTCTTTTATCGTTTCTTTTCCTTTCTTACCTTTTCTTTTCTACCTATCTTAAGGGTGCCAGGAACACTTTTAATAAAACTCTTTTACCCATTATTTCCTTTCTTTATTGATATATTTTTGTATTGGTAAATATATTCGATTAGACTGCATGCCGATTATGTTGATGGACCCGATTACATGTATTTTTTCTTTCATTATTTCGGGATTGTTTGATATGTTAAGTTTTCTTTCTTGTTTAATCTACTTCTGTTTTTTCAATGCTATTAAAGAACACACAACGTTTTTTTCTTTCAGTTTGAAACTTTTTATTTAATTTTTTATTTTTTTTTTTTTTCAAATATAAAATTTGTAAGTGATTTGAACTCTTAGATAAGATGCTTGTTAGAAATAATGTAAAAGTACGAACGTAACTGCTTTTAAAATTCCTTTTCATACCTTTTGCATTATCAAATGTAATGGGTTTTTCTATTTTTGCCTGTGACATGAGATTTACTTACTACAAACTCTCTACACAAATATGCAGCTGCAAAAATATCTTGTTTACTAAATGTACTTCACGTTTGGCAAATAGTTATATGTGTGTATCTACATATGAGAGGTTTTTAGGTTTAACATTTTTCCAGCAACTTGATATAACGCAACCAACCTTGAAGTGGAAATGCAATCGCGAAGGAAATGAAGTGTTTTTAAATCTTCTTAGATGGGTTTTCAATTAATTTATGTGTTCTTTATGTATGAAATCCGTCGTGAAAGTGTCAGAGTAGTCGTCAAGCCAGCATTCGACTGAGATGTAATTTAACTGAATTTATAATACATACAAACATTATCATCAGTGCAGAAACTTTTAAAAGTAAAAGTGATTCCTTTTCAAACCCAAATTAATGGGCTTATATCGACAAGCTCCAAATAGAAATACTTGTACCATTGGCAAGCCAAAAAAAAGAGCAAAGCTCAAGCAATGTTAAACGACCACACTGCGTCCTGCTAAACTATTCCTGAAAAAATAAACTTGTAAATAAATAAATCTTTAAGATTTTGTATTAAAACATCAGGGGCTTGATGTTAGTTGGTCATATTCCATTTAAGTTCATAAGCCAACTTAATGCTTAACCAGCCGTTTGTTTTCCTCCTTCTATTTTTCACATTTTCTAGTTTTAAGTGCAGCCAGTGTTCTTGCTTGTTTGCATGCATGTGTTTTTATGATGCTTTCAAAAATATGCGGTAAAAATATATGTGTGTGTGTGAGTGTATGACTTTAGTTAGTACATTTGTTTTGGATAAAAGGAGTTGATTTTGTCCTTTATTCTTCATACCTTCTAACTGTCTGTTCATAATTTTTTTTCTACTTTAAAGCCCAAAACATAATAAAGTGCTTGTCACAGTGATGATTTAAAAGAGACCATGATGAATGTTGTGGTGTTGATAACACATCTATGATAAATAGCAAACATTTTGTAGTCTCACTGTTTTGGTTGTTCTCGTTTCTGCTTCAGGCCTGGGTGGTGGTTTGCAGTCGGTAACAACTAGCCTTTTTATTATTAAACTCTTTATTTTTTTGCCTTTTTGCAGCAGTAGACGAACAATTTTAATAAAATTTCATTTCTTAAGCTTTCTTGTCTTTATTTGCTCACACACATACATACATAAGAAATTGAGGATAATAAACTGTTTTTATATCTCTGACAAAATACAGGTATTTATAACAACATCAACAGCTCGAAAGGAAGTAAAAAATAATTTTTATCTTTTTACATTAATGGAAATGTCAGCCTGTATTTTACATTTACTATCAGTTTCAAAGGAAAACATAATTTTCTCGTTTCAAAATGACTTTGTTGTAAAAAGTTTTCTCTTTTTTTTTGTTTATATTAGTCTAACATTAAACAAAGATTTAAATTAATAGAAAAAAGTATAAGAAAAACTGGCATTTACAACTGATTAATTTATATAGTGATGAAAACTGAACTTTGTATATTGTGCTGTTTTTTATACTTTAGACATACATCAGGATGTAAAATCATTAGTTGTAGTTATTGCACACAGAGGAAAAAAACAATTTAAAACCAAAATTAAACAATGTTAATTTCATGTCATGTATTTTTTTTTGCTTTGTTGAAAGCTAACATATTTCATATTGATTTAATGTTTAAAACTTTAAATTGGAACTAACAAATGGTAGATTGAACATTCTTCGTATTTAAAATAATATTGTGCAATGTTTAATTTACATACCTCAGCTTCGTAGTAAAATAAAAATGTTATTACGTTAAGTTAACTTTGAATTTGATAAAATCATCATTGAGTAGTGTAAAGACAACATTTCTACATTTCAAATCAGCATTGATAATAAGTATTCCACGAACTTCAAAGAGAATCTCACTGAGAATTTCAAAAATTACAGAAGAATAAGAAATTCTACAAATTTGTTCGAATTATTCGAATAATTTTTATTCGAACTACAATCCTATGTGAAGGTCATGCCGTGAGTGCTGGTCCAAGTTAAAAAAAAAACTATTATGTTTTTCTTCGCTTCATTGTTTATACAATTCCACCGCAGAAAGTTTTTTATCTGCTTGTATCTTTGCTAAAGCAAATTTTATCATAGACTTCAAAATTTTATATTGTCAAAAAATATATCAATCGATACAGCAGAAACTTGAAATATTTTCCCCACAAGCAAATATTTTTTTACCATAATACTTTTCTATCGTTTTGCACACGCTCCAGTAATAGTTATATGTTGCTTGTTTTTTATAAAACTGAACTCTTAATGCATCGATTTACAACTTTTGAGCACTCAGCATTCAAAATGGCTACAACTGTATACTTTCCGCCCATTGCTCAATACATATCAAGCACCGTGTTTGCCGTGCTCTAACAAGCTAAGGGACCATATTAATACGTTTCTTAAATAATCCTATAAAAATAAATTATTTTAGCTTATATTATTAAAACTGAAATAGGCCCAAAAAATAGTAAAATTATTCAGCCGCAATACAAAAAATAGTTTGAACCTACAGAAAAAGGTGGGTATATGTATGTTTTTTTTTTGGTTAAGCTTTAGACTCCCCCTCAATTTAATATGATATTTCTTTCGGCATGACTTTTAATACAAATGCTACAGTAACGACAACTAATAAAAGCAAATGTTGTGTACTCTGAATACTTACAATAAAAAAAATGAACAAACAAATTCAATATATTTATTTATGTACATATGTATGTATATCACACAAATACAGCTACGCAGCCTTTTCACACGCCCTGTTACACACAAACAAATCATATGATTTGGAAAAAAAAACAATAATCTGCGTAAGAAAACACATACACAGAGAGTATGAACTCGTATAAAGTTCTATAAAAGAAATGTTGCGTGTATTAGAATCGTATTGTATATTTGATTGAAATTGAATTTTAAAAAATGCCATCAGGTGCTGACATCTAACAAGTACTACAAGTTCTATTGTTAATGTAGGAGTACAAGGTTTCTTTATTTCCTGCACAACACGATAATAATAAAGAAAAAGAAAAAAGAAAATAAAATAAAAAATGAAAAAGAAAAAGAGAAAAAACAAACACGCTCACAATAATACACTGAAGATGTTAAGAAAGAAATGAATCTAGCAGAAAGTAAATGTGACTTTTATAGGCTTTAACGAAGTATGACAGGCACAGTGGCTTAAAGAACAAGTTTTGCTCGCAAATAAGTGCGCTTTGCTTTATTAGTGCTGAGAAATAATATAAAAAAAACGTTTAATAACAGCTACGTTTGCTCAATAAAAATAATTAAAAATGCTACAGAAAAATTGAGACAAAATTGTTTGACTTTCTATGTAATACGGTGTTCAGATGTGCAGTGTTATTGCGATTATCGTAATAAATGCCATTATTGAGCTCAATACTCCATATAAAATTTTAATTTAGTTATTGTTCAATAAGTATGAAATTGTTATAAATATTGAATAAAACTTGAAATGCAATACTGTTCACAAGTGTGTTCAGTGAGCAAATGTGAAGAAAATAGAATTAAAGAAAGTATTAAAAAATGGCTACTAAAGTTAGAGGTAAGTTTATTAATATTAAATTTATAATTTGTAATAAAAAAACAAAAAAACTATTAGTATAAAAAATAACCATATTCTTTTTAAACAAATAGGTGTAAAAATAAAGAAAAAGAGAATGTGCTGAAGTGATGCTAGTGAGACCCCCCCTTCTTGATATGTGGCTAAGTAAAATGGATGGGCTTCGTCGACACTAAAAAAACGGCCACATCGACGCGGAGATGGCCGATGAGCTCTGCCAGCAAGGTTACTCTTGCAGCCCACGAAACATTCAAGTAAACAGCACTGAATCCATTCTGTACTCCACAGAAGCGATTGCTATGCGCTTTTGTAGGGTGACTTTGCGTCGACTTTATTTAACTTGCCTAACAAACCACAGAGGATTCCAAAACTAGTAGCGGTCATAAGAAAATGCTTTTTTACTAGACATCATTGCAATGGCAGTTGATTTCCCAGAATGTAGATTAGCGTCTCTCTAGATTGGAAATGTAATAATTGATTTAAATAAAATAGTTCATATTTCATTTAACGATTTCCATAAAAACCTTTGATTGTCGTTTTACTCCAATATTGCCAGAAGCAAAAACTATTGTTTCCTTAAAAATTTGCAGAATTTCCAAATTTTTATTTTTGCTCCCACTTTAGAATCAACACTCGATCATATTAACCACAACAGCTCGGCGTTTCTATTATGTTATAGTAATTTCTTTTTAAAGGAGGAAAATATTTAATTTTTTGTAAACTTCGAAACAAATTTTCACTTTCAAAATAGAAATAAAAACAATATTATTTTCCAGCTGTCAAATGCTTATTAAGTTACCTAAAATCTGTACGTCTGAACACTAAAATAATTTTGTCAATAAACCGAATATTGGACTCAATTAGAATGCTTGTCTGAACACAGTATTAAAAATGAAGAGCAAACTCAACGTATGATGAACATTTTTACTGTTTGTATAAACGAAAATAAAGCATACGCCATGAATAGAGATGGGATTCTACCCAATAATTACCCGATATATTCCTTTTTCGGGAATTTATTTGGGTATTAATAAATGCATTTGAAATGAGGCATCTAGCAATCTCAGCCGATGACAAAAGGAATAACTATTTTCGAATCCAACCAATATGGTATTTTCATGTATATTTTGCTTTTAAAGACATTCGAAATAAGCTACGGGATGAATTTATAGCAATAACTGAAATTGATGATAATGACAAAAAACAATTGACTTCCTTTGATAAAAGTCAAGTCAATAGTCAAGGGCACGAGCTTAACTGCATCCGATTATCTAATTGCTATGCAATTTATTTAATACATGGGAACCAATTTTAATATAAATGTAATGGTAGACATAGAAAACTATAAAGCTTGAGGGGACTTATAAGCTAAAAATATTGTGTGGAGATGCATAGAAGAATAATCTTGTTCTACATGATGCAAAAGTATTTGCGTGTGTACAGAATTGAGCATTATTGCGATTCGTATATTGATTACTTCATGCACTTCAGCTGCCACTGAACGCTCAGTCGTCATTCAAAGTTTCATCCACTGAAAAAAATGAATAAGATTAACTGCAGATAATGCCGGAAAAGTATAATTTATATCACATAATTGCAGCTCTCAAATAAAGACATATGACAAAAGGATACTTCCAAAACAATTTTACCGGCTGAGGATGAAAACATCAATTCTGCTAATTCATTTGAGGAAGAATAAGATGAAGATACCACCTCTACTAGTATGACGCATTTTACACTTCACTCTTTATTTTTAATTATTTTCGGAGTGCAACTGACAATGAAAGGGATAATTATTTTTCAACTGCACTGTAAGTATTTTTATTTTTATTTATCAAGTTTTTTATAAAATGCACTAAATTTTGCTGCACAATGTGTTTGTTTACCGAGTTTTCTATAACATAGTTTCTACGCATATTTTAGGTAAATACCTGGGTAATTACCCAATTACCAATTAGGTATTTGCTCTTTTTCCATCTCTAGCCATGAAAAAAATTTATCAACCTATCGGAAGATGTTATAGTTTCTATAAATGGCGTCGTACGTCAATAATATTTGACACTTGTACACTAGGCAGCTGCAGTATACAAACAGTCAAGCATAGGAAAGGTTTTTTTACAAAAAACTGGTCGATGGTGTTAGATCAGCATAAACTTTGACGTCAATTTCCTAATCGAGTCGCGGCAACTGGACAAACATTCCACAGCGTCATTGCTCGACTCGAACAGACCGAGGCCACAGAGCACCTTGTAAGACATGGCTGCCGCCATACTGGTCGTTCTGTCGAGAATATCGCTGCAGTGGCTGCCGATGTCGCTGAGGCTTAAGAAACATCAACCAGACGTTACAAGACCAGGATAAAAACCTCAAGACGGTGCAACCGCAGGCACAGCAGGAGCCACAATGGGTGTTGTGAAGGAATTATGATTAGTTTTGCGCCACCTTGTACATAGATATAATTAAACTGTAACAAGGATACGTGTGTACTGGAAATATTTTTGAAAATTTTATTAATGGTCTAATTAGTAATCGATTTAAGACCCAAAACACTACTTTGTAGAAATTTTGTCTGCATGTCTGCCTGTCTTCATGTCAGCCTGTCTGTTTGAAAAAATTTCGTGTGTAGATGATTTTGTACCGTGGCTAATATTTAAGGACACTTATTGCAGAGAGATAAATTAAAGAACTAGACGAATCTACGAAATTATACAAATTTTATTGGTGCTAGAAAGTTTTAAGAACAGCGCATCACTGTTAACTTTTCAAGCAGGAGCTTTTCAAAATATGTAAAGACTTTTGTAATAATAAAACTGTATGGGGTTTTCTTTAAAGTGCCCTTAAAGACATGAACTGAGTTAAAAAGCGATGCTTTTTATACACAAAATATGCAGGTTCAAAATATTAAACATAAAACAGAAGATAGAAAGTGTTCAGTTCCTTACAGAATCGCCAGTTTCTCGAAAGTATTCTTTAATTGTCTGCAGCAACTGTTTTCTACAGACAAATAAATAAAACACATAAATAAATAAATAGATAAATAAAATTAAACAGAGTTTTTGCTCTCATCATGCCACTGTGCATAGATTGTAATGCTGCATAAATTCTTAGTATTAACTTTATTAAATTAAACAAACTTCTGCTAGAATAAAAATAAAAATAAGAAAAGAGGCTGTTGATACTTTTTGGGGTCAGACTAAAGGAAATATGTTTCGTTTCAGAAAACTTTAATTTTTCATCATGTTTTCTTTTCAAATTTGTATAACAGCTACAAAAAGGTTATCCCTAAATAATATAGTTAACCTTGTTCTTTACACAATATTCTATTTTGAAGTAAATTAAACTTTTTTGTAACAAAAAATATAATGTGAAATTGTAATGATTTATAGGGGAGTGTGAAAAGGCAATCTCTGTGGCGGGAATGCTACCCGCAGAGAGTTGTTTATATTTTTTGTTGGATCACTCTGGCACATTTATTTTAACAAATAAACTGCGAAGCTTTTTAACTTTTTAACTCTGTTAAACAACAGTTCACGTTAAAACATCAATCCAGAAGTAATAGTAAGGAAGCACACCGGCGTCTTTGGCAAGAGTAACACACGCAAGCCCTATTGATATTCTAGCAAGTTTGTTACTGGCATAACCAGAAAATCTTTTTTCAGACAAACTATTCTTCATTATTTTCTGAATAAAAAAAGTCAATACTGCCCAATTACAGATTGTACCTTCTTTAGAGTGCATAAATTGGAATACTTTTTCATTTAATAAAAATTGTAGTAAATTTTTTAATTGATATATTCTCCGATATTTAAAAAGTTTTTATTTGTTGTGGGTAGCGATAGTCTTTATGCATGGATTTCATTAGTCACTATGCGAAATTATCAAACGACCTTAAACTGTCATTATGAAACAGAACACGACTGTAGTTTAGACCGAAAACTAGTCCAGGGGAAAGAAAGCATATAATACTCGAAAAATCGATGACAGTATCTTCTTATTTTTATTATTCCACACTTAAGCAATAAAGTTTTGCTTAACAAATAAATAAAATTTTATGAAAATATGGTTGATTTTTTGTAAAAAAAAACATTAGTTTTTAGTTTTTTCGTTGCCGCTCTGTGCCGTTCTTTGCTGTAGAAAATATTTCTTATATACTTGTTCTGTTTCTGAACTTTCGAATGTGGACGATGTAATTAAAGGAATGAATTTTGTAAAGGTTTGCAAAATGTTTTTTATTTGACTAAAATATGTATATACATAAATCTTTAAAAATTTTAATTATTTTTTGACTTGGAATACAAATTTTTGTATAACTTCACATGCAAACTCTTGGCTGTCACTTAACGTTGTATTCTATTTTCTACAGAATAGTCCGTAACAGAACAGAACGAACAAGTAACAACAAACTACACAAACAGTTTTTCAAAAGAACTGAAAAAATAGCTGATCCGTAACAGAACAGAACGTAAAAACTAACTCTGCCTGGAGAGTCTCAAAATAAAAGCACTAGAAATTACGTTTTCAAAACAAAATAAACTCTATTTTAAAACAACTGCACTCGACGTATTTAAAATGTCAATTTATATGGACAATTACATTACAGTCGTTTTCTGTTGCATCATATATTCTTGAAAAATTTAAAACATAAACCGCTTTCTTTCAAAAATCAAACAAGAATTTCAGTGCGAGACTAATGGCGGTTTCTTTTCTAGAAAAATGTGCAAAATTTGTTGCCTTTTTTATTGAAAATTTGCAATATAATGATTTTGTTTGTTAGAAATTGTTGTATTATCATTTCCAAAGCAAAATTTTTGAATTAAGAATACTTTGAACTGCTGTTTTTTAAATAAAAAAATGTTACATTTTTTAGAAAACCAAACGATATATATAACTGTATAAAGATTTTAAGGAAAAATAAATTAGATCATATCGAATACAATTTAATTGTTGTGTTTTTTAATTATACTTTTGCAATTTTTAATAATCTCGTTTGGTTTGAGATGTTTGAAACTTTTGAAAAATATGTCTTAAGGTCTAGATATGATTTGCTAAAAGCAGCAATTAAATGCTCAAACCACAACAAAAAAAAACTTTTTTAAAATTAATGAAAACTATTATTTTCATCCGAAATTCCTTAAATTTTTATGGCTCTTTAATTTATTCTAATAATTTTTCCCAAAATGACATTTAATAAAAAAAAACTTCAAACTTAAACGTAGTTAATGGTCTCTGCTCTGAAATTATTTGTGCAACAAATGGAGTGGAATCATTATCCTTAACATAAAAAGTTTCAGCATAATTTTCATTGTAATCAGTGTCAAATAGTCGCTGCCATTATCAGAAAATAATTAATTCATTTAACCAATTTCTACATAGTTGCTTGCAATTTTTTTTTAACTAAAATAGGGCTTTTTAGCTCAATCCTTTCATTTGCTGTTTAGAAAGTTTTATCTCTCTTTAAATACTTTATGAATTAGCAGTTTTTTTTTCTTTTTTTTTTTGCATTAATGATTGAAATGGATTTTGGTGTAAAAGAAAATCCTCATTTTAATGCGTCATTTGTCTTTAACATTTAATGCGATGAAATAAAGAGCAATAGGCTTTTAATCTAAAACAATATTATCTGATCTTTATTTGCTTACTGTCGGGGATGTGAATCCTTAATCAGCAGATTTTTGATTTTACATGGAAATCACATCTACTTAAAATATGGGCAGTAGAGGTTAATAGTTTTTAAATTAAAAACAGAAATCTTCAGGTGTTTGTGTGAAAGCAAAATTTTTAAAACCTAAAAAAACAGATTAAGGAAAAGTAACAAAACATCGGAATAAATATTTCTCTGACATAATAAGAAAATTAATTGTAGCTCAATGCGAATGAAAAATATGTACATAAAAGTTTTAAGTTGTGTATGTGAAAAAGAAGAAAAATAAGCGGCTTCCTTGGGGCATAACATGATGATAATTGATTTAAATCCAATTAACTTATCGATTACATTATTAATGTGAAAACCACAGGATATTTTTTAGATATTTTAATGTATAATCACTTAATTAATTAATTAATAATTAGAATATGATCACATTATGTGCTGAAAACATGCAGAAACAAATTTTATTAAAAAGATAGTTTATAAAAGCGAATGCTCTTTATTTTAAATTATAGATATTGCAAATTAGTTCAGTAAAAATTAGTAATGAATTTTATATTCTAAAACTGTTGTTCGTCGGCAACATTTTACTCCAGACAACCTTTTTATAAAACCCCTTTCAGTTCTTTGCATGACTACTGCGCTATGACAACTATTTATGAAATTCAATGAAGTTTCAATAGAGACTGAGCTACATTGAGTGTTCAATCCATTAATGATTTTAATACTGATTGATATGCTTTGTGCATTTTAAGACCTAAGAAAACAACAACTGTTTTCATACATAAATTTGTGCGAATGTATGATCCGTATCAAAGTAGAAAAATATTCATTCCTCTTGTGTTCTTAGGAACTGAAGATATTAAAATAAATTGTTTTTGTATTTAATAATAAAGCTATTTTATGGCTTTGTTTGATCTTAATTTTCCCTTATCAAAGACTAAAAAAACTTTTATCGACCTTTTTATTTTAATAAAATTCAAAAGAACTCGCTGTTTACTCTTTTTATTTGACTTTGAAAAAACTCAACTTTGTGAAACTTTTGCCTAAGTTTATGATTCTTTACAAACTTTATTTGCATATTTATATTGTATTTCTTTTAACACACAGAACAACAATCTTTGCTTTAAGCAACAGAACAAAAATGTTTGTTGATAGAGATAATTAAAAAATTAAAATTCAAACAATTTCAGCTTCTTAAAAAATATATGAAAAGGGTTTCTAAAACAAGTATTAAGAAAAATTGGAGTGTATGCATTTAAAACAGGATTGAACGTTAGCCAGTTTTGCGAATCGTTGTTTAATTGAAAAATATTATTTTTTTTTTATAACATCCCGCCATTTAAACTCCCCTTTGCAACATATTATTTATCATTGCTAATGGCTTAGCATCAGCTTGGTTTCTTAAGGATTTTGTAATCAGTCAATGGCATCTAGATATCAGATACAATATCTTGAATTTGTCTCACTTTAATGCAATTTTTTGTAATGCAAATGACCAGAAATTCCACATTAACTGTGTAAGTCTAATTTACAACATATTGTAGCGCCGCTGTATATAAAATACTATGAATAAATTCATTAGTTAAATTATATTTTACTTATTTACGCCAGCTACCGATTAATTTTATTATATTAATTTTAAGAATACAATGTTAAGAAAGAATGTATTATTAATTGGTTGTAACAGTTTAAAAATCTCATGTAGCCCTTTTTAACATTGATTTTACTTTATACTACATTCGTTGTATTGCTTAACTCTTTCGGGCGCGGTGGTATGAAAAGTATACCACTTATCTTAATAATTTGCCTATATTCTACATTATACATTATAAATACAACTTCTATGTGTAGATTTAAGCTTGTATTTAACAATAAAATGTATACCAAGTGTGCGAAAGAAACTGATATATACTTTTTTTAAACAAAACTTTAGTAACACTAGCCAATTGCTCAAAGCGTTTTCTGTTCTTCAGAGCCTCGTCATCCCACCAACCAGTAAGAACCTCATTGCGAAGATGTTTAAGTAAAACGAAATCCTGCTTCAATGCATTTATTAAATAAAGCTATCTTATAAGCTATCCTTCCGCAAATTCCTATAAGTATAAAATTTTTTTTACATAAATAGAAGCAAATAAAAATATTTTTTTTAATTTTTGTCGATTTAACGTAGTGCTCCGGAAAAAGTTAACTAATTTAGTCCCAAGTGATAAATTGAAATAAAGATCACTCAACAAACAGCTTTCATGCTAAACATATTAAATCAAATCCGGAGTTTTATTAAAAATAAATTTAAAAAAAGAACAATTAACCCTTGAAGGCTTTTAGACTGTTGTGGAAGTTGTTCGGTTGAGGACTTAAGCTGACCATTGTGTCTCTAAAGGACCAACAAATAAATTAATAAAAATTAGCTACACGCTTCAATATTCATTTTGATTTACAGGTCAGGCAAATAATGGCGGTTAAAAATAAAAAATATACCTAGAAACAAATAAATATGTAAGGAAAATTTGAAAAGATAATAATTGCTTATGTTCTTCTTACACCAAATAAAAGTTAAGATATGTAGATATGTACGCCGTATCCAGTGTTTTTATTATTATTATGTTTTTTTTTGTTTACTTCCAGTCCCACGATGTCACACGTATTCGTTCTTTCGTACAATTACATTTAAAAGAAAAATAAAATCTTAGAATTTATTTTTCTCTAAAATGTAATTTCATGAAAGAAAGAACTCGTTGGACATCGTGGGACAGGCACTTAATTAATAAAATAAAATTTGTTCAACTTTTTTATTTCATGATAAAATAAAATTTTCTAGAAAGCTTTTGTTCAAAAATTTTATATTATTATTAAATTTGTTTTGAGTATTTCAATGTATGAAAGCTTCGGGAGCAAGAGCGTGCATACTTTTTATAACTTTTATCATTTAGTTAACTATTTTCTTTCAAATTAAATTAAGATATTACATTATTACATTAATATTGTAATAATTTTAAGTTTGTCTTCATAAAAGAATTATAAAAAAGACTTAATAAATATCAAACTTTAATTAAACTTGAGCATTTATATCTGTGAGTCAAAAATATTAAAAATCTTTGTGGATATAATTATTTTCACTTTAATCGCTGTACAAATAAATCAATATTTTATTACTTAAGATTTTTCACAGAAATACTTTCTTTTATTTCATCACTTCAAAATTTATATTATTTCAAAATCCCTTTACAAATACATCACAAATGATTACAAGGATTGTAAAGAAAACATTCGTAGAACAACATTAAAATCTTTAAGTCTTGTTTTATGTTTCTTATTTTTCACCACAATATGAAACGTGATAGTTATAAATAGTTTTATTGTGGCTGTTGCTGCTGTTGCCGTTGCAAATAGTAAATAAATAATTTCATGCACATAACAACAACGAAACAACAAACTAATGGCGCCATGCGGATCTGCTCAACAACCATAAATTGCAAATGGGAAGAGGACTTAAAGAAATGTCGTCAGTTAGTCGGATTAAACAAAACACTGCTGTAAACTGCTGCTGTAGGAGGTGAAATTTAGCACAATTTAGTTGGATTAAAAGTACTTTTTTTATTTTATAATATAACAGCAGCAACTGAAGTAGTTTTACTGCAGTTCGTTAATAAAAAAGGGAGATATTCAGTGTAGTTTGTTAACGCTAATGTTGGTAACATTTCTAAAATGTAGAAGAGAAATGTTCACTATTGGAGGAACTGTAATAGCATTTCCAATAGTTTTATCTGTAATAAAAATTAGCTAAAAATTTTTCATACAGAGTTTTTCATTTGAAAGGATTTTGTAAAATTTTTTTATTAAATAAAAATTTTGTTTTAAAAAAATTCTGTAATTTTATTAATACTACGATGAGGTATATCCTGACCTGAAAAACTCTCTTGAAAGAGACTTTGACTGGGTGTTTACAAGGACAATAATAAGAAGCAAAACCTGATAATGAAAGACATAATTTGATTATAAAACAAATAGCTGAACGGCACAAAAACTATAAATTTAATAACACAGTCCACCTTCCACAAGGACTTTTAAGTTCTTGAGTTTCCTTGTATTTCAAACAATTTTAAAGGAATCGCACAAATATCGCTTTCCGTATTCGTTTTATATTCTTTAAAAAAAATAACTTTTAACCCAACAATCTTCCATTAAAATTCTATCCCTCTTCTATTTTTGTACGGTACAAAACTAC
Organism: Gymnocheta viridis; assembly: GCA_956483585.1. Taxonomy (NCBI): domain Eukaryota; kingdom Metazoa; phylum Arthropoda; class Insecta; order Diptera; family Tachinidae; genus Gymnocheta; species Gymnocheta viridis. The sequence continues at coordinate 43,695,776 of OY101440.1, read as the reverse complement.
TGATGTTAAGCTTCTAAAAAATTATTATTATGTTATTTATTTCAAGCATTTGTTTTGTCGTATTCTACACAAGTATTTATTGGTCATGGTCTGACTACTCATGTTCTCGTTAGGAATGAATAACTACTATCCGAACGAATGAGCAAATGAATGAAAGTAAAACAAAATGAACAGAATGAAAGACAGGATAATCATAACGGGAAGAAATGATGTATGATTGATGGTCATGATTGAAATGAAATAAAATACCATCATTTACTTCGGGTTTTAAAAGAGCGCTTTAGATAATTTATAAAATCTTTATTGGCAATTTGTTGAACAAGTAATTTGAACATAAGAAATGATAGTTAAATCTTTCTGAAAGCCACAATTATATTAGCGCATGAAAGAGAAACCAAGTGCAAGCAGCAGGAAATAAATACCTTCCATAAGTTTATGTTTAAATATAATTTAATATAATTTGTTTTAGTTGTGCACTTACTGCTGAAAGAAATTCGAAATAAAAAGGCATTTTATTTTGCTTTTGCCATCAGAATTAATAAATTTTCGTTGCACAAATTTAAAACTTTCTCAGATTTTCAGAGTTTTCTTAATAGATATAAATAAGATTATAATAATTTATCCAATTGAATCATCTATAAGACTTGTATAAAATCGTTAAACAACAAAAAATCAAATCTTGTGCATGATTTTAAATCTCTGTCACTTCCATTCAATAAATTTTTTTTAGTTTTTCTTTTTAGACAACCTCGGAAGCGCTTCAAAACAGCCCACTTAGAAAGCATGAGTTGTTTCTATGCTTTCAGGGAACTAAATTTTTTTAAGTTAATAAATAAATTTCCTAATCCAAAATAGACAAACAGACGGACAGACGCACATGCAGCTAGAATAACAGCTAAACAGTCAACAACTCAACTAATTACGTATAAATATTAATAAAAAATATAGATCTTTTTAAATAGAAGCAGAATTTTTTCTAAATTTCTTCCCTTTTCCTCCAGGACTTGCTCGAGAAAACTGAGCTTCAAATCTTTTCACAGAAAAAGTGAATTTTTCGGAATAAAAATATCAATTAGGAAATTTCATAGGTGATCTTATATTTTAATAGTATTTTTCTATGACTTCTAGTTGTCAAGAAAGTTAAACTTAAAGCTTATCATTGAAGGAATAAATCCTTTCAAATAAAACCAATTTTCTGTAACTGATCAAGATAATCACAGATTTAAATTGTTGCTGCTCATCACGATACACCATAATAAAACAAATTTAAAAGTGCACATATTAATTGAATAGTGATCTTGCTTACAAGAACATACACAGAGCCAAAATTGGCTAATACAATCAAGAAGATTTTCTTTATAAAATGTTTTTTGGCTAAGGGGTACCACAGCAGAAAGAAGTGAAGATTTTTCCAAAGAGATTCCTTATAATCCTAATGTGGTAAATCCTTTTAATTTAATCAAGAAGGAAAACACATAAAATTAAGAAGAAAGCTAGTTATTCCTTTATTTTTGGCACCAAAAAAAAAATCCATAGAGAAAAACTTTTCGATTCTATTAGATTTTCTTTTGAATTGTATAAAAAAGGGATTTCTTACTGATTTCATTAGGTTCCTACAAGATTATGTGTCAATCATCTTCTTAATTATCTTAGTAGAAAGAGTTTTATGTTTGTTGGCTATTTTATTAAGTTTATGTAAATTATTTTAGCTCCATGCAAATAATGGCGGACCGAAAAAATTTAATTGAAGATATCGATATTTTGCCTACTTTTAAATCATGAACTGTCCGATGAAACGCGCAACATTCTTTTAAGTTTTGGAATTACATCAACAACCATATTTTAAAAATAAATGCAAATTGAAGACATTGAAAATGTATTTAAGAAATTGCACCAAAAATATACTGGGGAGCTAATAAAGTTTAAAGCAGACTTAAAGGAATGGAGGTAAAATATTGTACGTACAAAATAATAAAACAAAATATAAAGCCATTTATCGGTACGACAAAATTATTTCTTTAACTAACTGCAAGTTGTAGTTAATGGTCCTAAGTACTAAGTAAATATTCCTAAAGGTACGGTCACATCTGACAAACATTTGCCCAAAAAAAACGTAACCACTACTTTTGCTTAGGGTTGGTGTGGTTTAACTTGATTTTTATATCATAAAATTAAGACAATTATGCCGCAAAATGATATTTTTATATTATTTTTAATAAATATAAAAATAAAAATAATAAATATAAAAAAATATTGGAATTAAAAAAAAATGCAAATTTATCTTGTCTGTTGGTTACGTGTTTTTGGGTAAATGTTTGCCAAGTATGACCGTACCTTAAGTATATATATAATTAGTTTAAAAAAATATTATTATATTAAATGTATTATTAAATATATTCCTAAATATTGTATTGATTGATTGATTGATTGATTGTTTATTAAAACTTGAGAAATTACATTACATTTTTGATATTTTTAAACATTAATGGTATTGAAAACTTAAAATTATAAAATATTTGTTCAATTCGCAAGCTCAGTCGTATGTATGGCTTGTCGTTTAAAAATATACGACTTTTTTTATGTACTTGTGAACTTTCAAATTTGTTGTATCGTTATTTTTTCGTATTATAAATGTCAATTCAATGTAGTCAATTCATTATGAGTAAATAATTTATGTCGAACAACAAAATTAAACCAGATATGGGTATTCTAATTTTACGCGAAGTAGTTAATAACTTTTTCACGACAAACAATTTTGATTAAAATGGTTTGCAAATTAAATTGAAATGAATCAAGTATATATTTATCAGTAAGAAGAATGTATTTTCTGGGTTTATTTATCACATATTTAAAGATTTTTACAAATTAATCTAACAAATAGAATTTTTCCATACCTGGCCTCAATACAACCATTTATTAAACATAAAATTCAAACGTATAATTATAACACACTTTTGTATGAAAATTACCAACAACAAAAATACAATACTGTATAACGAGACGATAACACGACACATGCGACGTTAATACGAGCTTGTGAATTGAACAATTATTTTAATTATTTAAAAAAAGAAAAGAGTGCACGTGCTTAAGGAATTAGAAAAAGAAAAATTAAATAACTAAATAATTAAAATATTACACAGCAACAAAAATGTTTGCTCCCGATATTTTTATTAACTAATAGAGTAATTAATCATATAATATACTTAAAACTAAAACGTAGAATCCTAAATACTATATTATATGTATTTCTAATTAAATATATAAATAAAAAAATCAATAAAATTATTAAATAAAATCAAGAATTATTATTTTTTCAAAAAATCTATAAGGTAAACTAATAAAATTAAGAAGAAAATCTTTTCCAAAAAATCAATAAGAATGCCTAATAAAATCAAGAAGAAACCCTCTTTCAAAAAACAAATATAAAAGCCTAATAAAATCAAGAAAAAAACTCTTTCAAAAATATCAATAAAAATACCTAATAAAACCCCAAAGATTCCTTCATGATTTTTTTTAAGGATTTCCTTATTAAAATAATAAAGCTTCCTCTTGAAAAAAAACCATAGAGATATCTTATTGATTTTGATCTATTTTATTAGGCATTTATTAGGCACTTTTTTATGTGTACAGACTCTAAAACTATAACTAACGGCCAAGGAAAGGGCATGCTTGAAGCTTCCATTCACAAAAGTTCTGGCATCCTTTCTACAGTCCTTTTAAAAGAGCGAAGATCCGTTCAAGACGAAACGTATGCTCTACTTTAGCTATTTAATTTTTACACATACTGGATAAACATTTATTGTTGATGTTGCGCCCTAATAATCTTCTTAAAAACCAACAATAATAATATCAGCAACAACAATAATAATAATGAAAACAAAACTCATGCCTAAACAAATTTATTTTTTAATTATTTATCAAAAAAGTTTATCCTTTTCATGTTACTTTTTCATTATAAACAACAAAATTACAAACTAATTAGTAATTCTGCTACTTAATTTATTAGTTTATGAAAAGTTCATCCAAAAATATTTTTTATAGCAAAAAAAACTTTTCTTTAAATTATAAATAACATGTTTGCTAACTGGTATGTAACTATTAATAAATGAAAGATTTTTTAGCACAATAAATAAAAAAATTGTAGCTATCTAAATATTTAATCAAAGTTTTGTAATATTGAATGAGCAGTTACAGTGGGAACTAAACACACTTTACTTGATGCAAAAAAATACATTAGAAAAGCGAGGGTAATATATATATATATTTGTAAATGTTTTTTAGTCACTTATGTCTTTACAAAATTTAAAAGAAAACAAAATAACACAAACTAAATAAAGACATAACAAAATTCAAAAATTCACGAGTTATTTTATAAACAAAAATTCTTGAAACATAAATAAAATTGCTAATTTGAAAAACATCCATCATTTAATGATTAATAACAATTCTCAAACTTCATTTTCTGAAATGTCTAATTAACATGCAACATACAAAGTTCTTGTTCGTATTATTTAGAGCATCTGTTAGTCGAATTTCTTCAATATTAATAAGTAACTTTGGATTCAAACACAACATGCTCCCCACCATTACATTGTTGTTCATCTATCTAAAAAACAGGCAAAACTTTCAAAAAATACAACAAAATTAGCATTTACAAAGAATTTCATATTAAAAATTTCTAGTGTAGAAAATTAACTTTCTATGTTTGACATAAAATGTCAAATGTTAAATAAAATATGTATGAAAAAAGTGAATTTTCCGGCAATAAAGAAACAAGTATTAGTTCATAATGCAACATCTGTAGAGAGAAGAAAAATCTCGAGGGTATAATTTTGTGTGGGAACTTTTACGATAAAAACAGAATTGCATTGGATACGTAACTGCTCGTACACTGAATTGTAGCTGTAACAGACATTTACATCTAAAACCACACAAAGGTGGCAAGTATAAAAAAACAGTTAGGAAAACAAGAGTAGTTTTGCTGGAAAATCGTATAAAAAAAAACTTTATGCATAAAAAGAAGTTTTAAATTTCGTAATAAACATAATGTTAATTTTTGCTCATAATGCGACTAGAGAGTAAACGAAAAGCAAAATATAATAAAATAAAAATGCAAAAGAATACTAATGAAGTTTATGAAAGTTGTGGAAAGAATAGATATGTGTGAGCGTGTGTCTTGGCTTGAATATTACAAAAAAAAAGAAATTAAAAAACATTTTAAAGTCGTTTTCGGTCTTCAAAAATATAAATTCGTATAATGAGAAGTGAGGGGAAGGATAGCAGAATAGTACACAGGTCTTTATTGCCCCAGGGCTCGGTATATGTAAATGTTTGAACTTTTATATTTTTTAAATCATTTCGCTTATTTATTCTAAAACCATGTTCTTCAGAAAACCATTTGAAGTTTTGAAGTTACACACACCTCGAAGGAAAAACAAAAGATATATTCTCCTCTCAAGAGATAAGAAAACGAGATATTTATATGACATTTTTACACAATAAAAAAACACTATACGAAGAATAGTTGTGCATTCGTAAATCAAAAATATCGTTGTTGAGTTGAGACGATATTCAAGATAGATTTTTTTATGTGAAAAATATTGACTATCAGTCAGTATACCTCCGCAGACCAAAATTAGTCGCTTTGCGCTAGAACAACGTTTGAAAATTTTGTAAGCTTATTATGGGACATCGAATTTAGCCAAAAAAAAAATCATATAACGTAGATTTTTTCCGTGAGGCTCCGTTAAAGACCTCGAGAAACGATATAAGGCTGATATCATCTGCGCCATTCTATAGAGAAAACCAGAAACCCTCAATAACGTTTTGGAAAATTGGACACACAGAAGCATCTACTGCGAAGCCAAGGCAAGCACACTAATAAAATCGTCTTCAATAAATAATAGTAATATTTGTTATTTCTAAAGCTGAAAGTCGAAATTCAAGTTACATGCAACGCTTTTTATGTGCCAAGTTTTTTGTTTTGATCAGCTGTAGTGTAAACAAAATGGAAAGTGAATTTTGAGATATGAAAGGAATTTCTTGAATTTGTGCACACAATAATTTGTGCCAATGAGCCCTACAAAAAGCTTTTCTTGTTTAAAAGTTTTTGATTTTTCACAACATTAATTAGCTTGCTTAATAACTTTATAAAATTAATAAACATAACAGAGATGAGACTCAGTACGTAAAAAGTAATCAACAACTTAAATGCAAATTTTGTCGGTGAAAAAATTGTTCTAAATAATAAATTTTAATGTATATTATTCTTTAAATTTATTAATCGAGATTGCTTCGATAACTTTTTTCAAAGATTTTCAAAAATCTTTTGTTTGTTGAGGGTTTTTAGCTAATCTATATATAGTACATTCATTTCATTGGTGCTAATGTTAAATCATCAGAAGACCTTAAAGGCCGATGCACATAGAATCCGTCGTACGTTATACGTTGCTTTTTTCAACTGACATGAAAGTATCGGCGGAGGAGGTTGACACAAAGAGTACTTTTATGACGGACATTAAATCAGCTTCATTTGATTAAAGTACACATTTTCAATGTTATTCAAGGATATTCTGTTTTTTTTTTCATCAAGACATTTTAGTGGGCAAAGACTCAGAAATATTGTCCAGCAGTAATATACACCATGCATCTGTTTATCACTTAAAACTCTCTGTTGTAATTATAGAGTGCAGTTTTGTTGGTGATCCAAGCGCCTATGGGTTTCCCTCTATTAAACAAAAATGCCCGAAAAATTTAATTTGCAAAATTAATTTGCAATTTAGTACAAGCAAAATGAAGCTTAAAAACTTAAATTTCAATCACTTTCGTTATATGCTTAGTAAAAGATACATACATTTTCTTATATCTGCTCCTTAAAGAAATTCTGCTCAAAGCCAAGACTTAATACACATATTTATTCTTCAAACATCTTTACTTGGCATCTCTTTACAGCCTCTCGAACAATTTACTTTTTATGTTTCCATGAATATTTTCTAGTCAATATAAATTCAACATCAACTGCAAGAAATACTCGAAACTTCAAATACAACATTTTTTACTTAACATAAGTGCTGACATTTAATCGATAACACTATTGAATGCCAACAAACTTTACTTTTGCGGCATGTAACAATAATCGTCGTTATCTAACGAATATTATAGAAGAAACTAAAAAACTTACTTTTTGTAAAACATCTTAAAGAAGGCTTGAAAGAAAAAAAGTTTTTTATAATCTTTAAATGGATTATTTGATTTTTTTTGCAGAAAAAATTTTTCTATTTTTTCCTGCACCCACTCGTGAATGGCCTTGCAAGAGTTTCGTTGTAAAAGCCAGTCATACTTCAATGAAAGTTAACCAACTGCTTAGTTTATAAAATAATAATAAAAGAGTTGGACTTAACAGGCTGATAGAGATAAAACTTTTATTTAACTTTTTTTATTTATTTATTTGTTTATTTATTTATTTATTTGCTTTTTAAACTATCAAATACAATACGTTTTATTTATTTTGAACTTTTTATTCTTGCTACTTTAACGAGTGAGATTTATTTTGGAGAAATTTTTTATTGTATTTTTTTGTTTTGTTCAAGGTGACATATTGTTCGGATTTCAAAGAAGCTTTCAATAAATAAAATATATTCTGGGAGTGCCAACCACATTAAAATTTTCATGCGACCCGAACAGAGCAGACGATTTCAAAATGAAAATTTTCGATTTCCCTGCAGCTATTACAGCAGTTAACGACAACAACATAATCCATGTTCTTATGCGTTTCTGGAAAATATTTACGAACATATTATTATTTTTTTTAATTAATGCGGGATTGGAATTCATTTTCTAAAACGCAACGGTTAGCGTAAATTACTAATTCGTTTTCCCATTTTTTTCCCAAAACTTTTATCTAACACATTTTTGTTTTGTTATGTATTTATAATAAGCGTGACAACTTTTTCAACCTTAAAACACTTCGCTTAAAATGTGTTAAGCTTAGTCTAGACGTTATGTTGAATTAGCATATGTATGCTAACATTCTCATATGCTTTAAAATAATAACAAAAGCCTCTATCAGTATATTCAATATGTCGGAGGAAATATCACTAGCTATTGCAGTATCGAGATAAATTAAGCTATAAACACATTTCCGACAGCTGGCTACACGACTACATGGCTGCAATTGTCGTTGGCTTTTTCAAAAATTTTTCAACTTTTTGCGGAATTTTGTGTTTATTGCAATCTGGGTTACTTTTTTTATATATTATTGTTTCATTGACTTTTAAATGATAATAAACATTTAAATTTTCCAAATGATTGGGCTTAGGCATGAGATGCATATGCATACGAATTTGGCATATGCTGAAAGGCTTGCAGACGCCTTCAACAAATAACATATATGTTAGCATACACAGGAAATTTGTTAAGCACTAATAATATGCTGTTTACAAGATATGCTGAAATTACCAACATACGTTTGTTGATATTGCTAACAAAGTGTTAGAAAATGTTCTTAAACACACGACTGCTGAAAAAAAAATTCGTTTACACGATATGCAAGCACTTGTAATAAATTTTTCAGCATAAATATCCAGATGCAACATATCGTCTAAACGTAGCTTTATATAGAAAAATCTAATTCGCTCAGTTATGATTTGTGTCGTAATTTTTGTTTAAACGGTTCTTCTTCATTACTTTTTATCAAAATTATTGTCTAGGATATTTTAAGCTTGGTGGTTATTAAAATAAGCTTTTAATGCGTTGTGGCCTTAAGTTAATTTTTTTTAAATTTTTTTTATTTCACTATGACAATTTCTTTTGGTAAAAAAAGCTCAGTTTTATTCATTCATTGAAAAACCTAAAATCAGCAGTATTTAAGTCAAACGAAAAATAACAATTTCTGTTTAATATTAATTTAGCATATCCATCCCCATTTAAAGATAAGAGGAGAAACTATTTAAAAAGGAAGAGTAAACATTAGCGTATTTAATCTACTGCTGTATAAATATACTTAAACAATCTGAGTTTTATTTGATTCTGAGTCAGCTAAAAAAATATTTATAAGCAAACAGATAACTGCTTAAAGAATTTTTATTAAATAGAATAAAATATAACATTAAAGTAACAAATCAGGTTAAATTCTTCGCCTTTTAATGCATTCTTGCTGGTTGCTTAAGCAAATGAACAACTTTAGCGTTTTTGTGCAGACATTTTTGGCATTAGCTCAATAATTTTTGAGGGTAAAGAAAACATATTGAGACTCACATTATACGTTAATATAATTAAAAAGCATAAAAGAAAACAGGGTGTAACTAAAGTCATGGACAAATTTGAAATAAATTCTCATGAAATTTCATTAATTCAACTTTAACAATTTTAAAATATATTAGGTGAAAGGATTTTAAATTAATATTGAAATATCAAAGAGTAATAATGATATGCTGATATCCTTTCCCATTTAAATGTTGAATGTGAAAGAAACGAAATTAAATCAAATTCTTATGGAATATTTTTAAACTTCTTGGAAATTACTAGAGATTTAATAAATACATATGTTTATGCAAATTATGCGAAAGTTCTACTTACAGCAGGCTTTAGCTAAAGAAAATTTTGCAAAAACAGCAGTTGTGAACAAAAACAAAGCATCTACAAGGCAATGTCGAAGTTGTCGAAGTACAGATAAACAGGCAGACAGGCATTGCCCCAGGTTCTTTATTTTATTTTTATTACTTTTATTACAGAAAAATCTAAAGTATCATCCGGTTTAAGAGATATACTTTTGAGACAGGAGGAGGCAGAGCCCAAAAAATATATACAAATACACCGACAGACAGATATACAGGCAGACAGGCATTTAGTGAAACAGGCAAATGGGCAAACAGACAGGCTGACAGACACGCAGGCAGGCAGATAGACTGGTAGATCTTTTAATTTACCGCCATTGCACAATGGTACAGAATCAAAATATTTTGAAAATAAATCAGTAACTCGTCCGATTCAGAAAGTGCTCATGCAGATATGTCGCCTTAAGGTCCTTATTGTGATATAGAAAAAACTAACTTTTATATTAATAATGCTTTAAGTACTTGCTCCAGTATTTTGCAATCGTTGGACACAATTGTCCAGCAATTTTTGCAATTATTTTTCGTTAAACTAAAAATTTAAATGTAACTGAAATAAATTTTAAAGAAATATCTTCCTAAATTAAAAAATATACAATACTAGCTACGCCCCGTGGTATATAACGCGATTAAAAAGTATGTCCTTTTCCTCTCTGTCTTTTTCTGTACCAGTGGTATTTTTAAAATTTTTTACAACTTATGGCATTTTCTTTCCTAAAAAAATTCCAACATTTTTTACCCTTTTTATTGCAAATTTGCAATATAATGATTTTTTAAATAGTGAGTTTATTAGAACTTATCGTATCATCCCTTACGAGGCAAAATTTTTGTCATAAACAAACTTTGAATAATAATTTTTTTGATAACAAGTAAAAAAAATGTTACATTTTTTTTAGAAAAGAAAACAGCATTAGTAACTACACCCGGTGCCTCTATGTCCTTTTCTATACCCCTAGTGTGACAAATTTCACGATGATAACCATTAGCTTATGTCATGTTCTAACCCCTTAACTATCACTACCTGCGCAAAAAATCATGTCAATCCTTTACTCTATGAAAACTCAAAACAAATCTATCCAACGGAAATCATACATTTAACCAGGATAAAAAGCCTACTTTGATATTCCAGACTATAAACTATCTTTGTGCCAAATTTCATCCAGATCCGTTTAGCCGTTCTGGCGTGATTGAGTAACAGACATACAGCCATACATCCAAACTTTCACTTTTCTAATATTAATTAGATTAAAGTCGATAATGAAAAAAAATGGACATCACCATTTTCCACAGAGAAAGTCTTCTTTATCTAAAAAATATCGATGCAGAAAAGATTTTAAATATGAAAAGCAAACCAGTTAATAACGCCATGGGTCCATCCAAATTCGTGTAGCAAAACTAAAAATTAAAACTAAAATTATAAAAACAAAAATCAGGGTTTTGAAAATCATTTTGTATATTTATTTATTCCAATTGTAATTTTATATTCATAAACTGCGGTTTTGTAGAACCAATAGATACACTTTAAAAATTACTTCATTTTTTTCAAACAGTTTACAAAATTCCTTTTTTTTCTTTTTGATTTATTAAAATTTAAATATTTTTTGCTATTTTCTCGAACTATCTATTATTTTTCTTTATGCTGCTGCTGCATTTGTTGCCAACTTTATTCAAGTCCACATAAGTTTATTGTATGGAACACAAAAAAGACGCCTTCACTTTTACTGCTGTTCAACTTAAATTCGGTTTCGTCTTTATCATGAAATCAAAATGGAAAAAGAAGAAAAGAAAAGTAAAAGTCACACACTTATGAAACGAAGTATGAGCAACTATTCCTATATGCCTCTGTTCTTGGTTACAATAAGCATAAAGTTGTATTACATGTGTACAAGGATTGGGTTCATGACACACTGCATTGTAAGATACACTCTCGCTCCACAAATACACATACGAATATACACACTTATGTATGTGCATGTTAATGTAACATTTGATAACATCAATAAGGGTGGCACGTGACTTGTCAAATATGCGATGCGATGCGATGCTCTCCCGTTCGTACAACTCAATATTGGTTAAAAAATTGTGTCTAATGGGATTTTGAAATTCATTTTTTGTCATGTTTCAAATAAATGCGAAATTATTTGCAAAAAGGATTTCCACTAACATTTTTACATGCAAAATGATAATAAATTGAAATATTTGCTACAATATGTTACCGATGATTACGACAAAAAAAAATATACTGAACAGAATAGAAAACTATTTTGTACGCATAAAATACTAAAAATGTTTTTGAAGTTTAGGAAATGCTAACATCTTTTTTATATTATATTGGTTAATATATGACAATTACGCAGCAGAATGAGTTAAGAGATATAAGCAACTTTATTAAAAAAATGCAATCACATGAAAGTGATGTGGGGAAAGTGAAAATATGGAAACCGAAAATTAAATTTCAAAAATTAAAAACTGTGTACTCATACTTTAGCAGTGATTCTGCAATTCTTTTTTAGATCCTCCGCAATGTAAGATGTAGCAAGCCATTTTGATGTGACAGGGTCATCCCACAGAAATTCTGTTCGAGTGAGTGCTTTCATTAAATTTTGAAACAGAAAAAATTTTAAACTCATTTCATGTATTTTTGGTGTCAAAAATGTACAAGCGTGAAATATTAATCCGTATCGATTTTTAACCACCTTTTATCAAAAATAGGAAGCTACCGATTACACCTAAATTTTTTTAAAATCTAGGCTTCAATAAGCCTCGAGGTGTTGAGGCCATGAAAATTTATTGTGACCAATTTTACGATGATGTCCACATGGATGTGTGTGTTCGCGTTTGTGTGTATGTACAAAATGGCTTAAGCAATGTGAAACACAGTAGGACACCGACCTGCTAGTAGGAGTAACTCTAAAAAGCTTTAAAATCATCATAAAGCAAAAAGTCATAGCGACAGCACAATTTAGATGGATCAATGAATCCACTTGTGCAGTTTCCAGATCAACCTGGCCCCAGTATGACTGGGATAAAACTGTCATCTTACTAAGGATCCCTCGACATCAGCTACGTATACTTGGTTCAGTGCTAACAGGGCAATGTTTCACAGGTGCCCATACAAATAGATTGAATCTCCCTTTTAATGACTTCAGTAGAAGCTGTCTGAATGAGGAGGAGGAAGAAACCGTCAAGCATCTCCTCTGTCAATTCCCAGCTCTGTCTTATCATAGAGCCATTTATCTAGTTAACTCGTTTACCCGAACTCGCAGACCTTACGAAATGCAATTAAAAAATAATAAACCCGTGTTTATTCGATAAGCGGGATGGTTCAACACCGACCACAACATAGGACAGCAGGATAAACTTTTCTCTGCCTAATTCAGGCATCACAAAGGGAACTATTTTTCTGGACCCAAGTGGGCCGGCTACTTGCAGCTGGCGGCCTGCGCAACCTAACTTAATCATGTAAAATAACTGCGGAATTCTAAAGACATTGATTTCACTTTATTATCGTGATACTATGAACCAATTCGGTTTGGTAGATTTCAAAAAGAAAATTTTCGAAAAAAGGTTTTTTTTAATAAATTTTAAATTCTAGAATCCAAAACCTAATCAGCTAAAATTAAAAAACAACGTCGTCTGCTGGAAAATTTATTAAAATCAATTGATTCCTTCAAGAGATACCGTTGATGAAAAATTTTCAAAAGAGCGCTTTATTGAAATAACTTCAAAAGTGCTTGTCAAATTGATATTTGGAATTCAGTTTTGGACTTGAAAAACTGTGTGTAATGCCAAAAATTTTATCTATATTGTTTAAATGTTGCAAGAGATATCATTGTATAATAATTTCGAAAAAAAAACGTTTTTATTTTTGGTTTCAAAATCTGTATTAAAATAGAAAATGTATTAAAATTTATTTTCGGCTCAATCTAGCGGAAAGTTTCATTGACATCCCTCAAGGTCTGCCATACTTTTTCGTCATTTGTAGCCCTGTGTGTATGTGGTTTACTTATTTGAATAATAACCTCACCCATTTGAATATGAAGTGATTAAATTAACAACATTTTATACAATCCCAACAGTTATTGTTTAATCTGTTTTAACATTTTAATAAACGCCAGCCACAATGGCTATGAAACGATTTTGGCTATTTCAATCTTTCTGCCAGCTTATGTACTCGATAATAGTGCCGGAGAGACGACTTTGCTTAAAGGCTACGAAACAACAAAACATGCTGTTAAACACCTACGCAAACTTATTGTGCAAAAAACTAGTTACGCAAAAGCCTGTTGTCGCTACTGCCTTCATATTATAGCACAAGTTTTAAGTAACAATACGGCCAAATGGAATCGCATCAACTATAATTAGTTTTTATCCTTCATAAACAATTTAATGTTGTTTCGGTTTTCTGATAATACTGTAAAGACTCATGCACAAACACACTCAAACAATAACGGCCACATATGCCAGAGTTGTGCTTTGGGTGTATTTGTTGTTTTCCGTTGGAAAAGGATAATTTTATGACACTTTCGCAAACGTTAAGCAAAGAGTGGGTATTTTATGTGAGCTGTAATAATTGCTTGCCTATAAATCTTACAAAATATGAGCTGTCACAGTAAATTATATTTTTAAATATTATTAATTATTTTAGGAAATGTTTTATTATTCTGACTGCTGTAAGCAAAATTAACGTATGTAATAAAAACCAACTATTACAGGAAACCATATTTTCTGTTTTTTTTTTTTTTGCTTTAGCTAGTAATAATGTTGTAGGCTCATTTTTTCAATGAAAACACAATTTTCAGCTATAAAAAATGTCTTAATAAAAAATAATTGATAAATTCAGACTTGAGCTCAAGCCCTACAATAATGTAAAGGATTAATTGACGCCGAAAATGTGTGTCACTCAAATTTATTACAGCATGTGTTTTATTAATTTGTAGTACATGCATGGCATACATATTGGTACAGTGCAACACACATATGTGGTACAATACAATACTTTTCAAAATAATGTTCAATGTTTTTAATTTGTATCAGAATATTTTTAAAGAAAAGGCAATCACAGAGCTTTTGTTTTAACTTTAACATTGTTTAAGCTATTCATTTGCATTAATGAAAATTTCATATGATGTCTCTAGCTCGAAGAAAATTTAGGTAAAGGCTCCCTGATGATCTAAATCAGCAATTGTATACCGGAACTAGCCATACCCCTCAATAATCAATTTCAGTGCATTTTTAACATGTAAAATATTGATTTTCAGAAAATGTTTGATTATTCTAATATCTTACCGATACTCCAAATGTACGAGCGTAAAAATTTTACATCTTTTAGTATGCCCTCGTGCTAAGATAATATGCCTTCAAATATAATAATAAAAAATCCCAAGCGCTTCGCTATAGACTACAATTTATTACATGCAAATCGGCTAATTAATATCGAATTTTCAAAGTTATGACAACTTTTTGATTATTTCCAGCCACTGTGACACGTAAATCCATGAGTTGATGAAGAAACATCAAATGATGGATTGGCCTTAATAAGCAACTCACTTTAATACGCTGTGATTGTTTTTATCTATTCGTGTAAACATGCATCTATCAATTCAAACATTCATTCACTCGTTCGCATAAAATTTAAATATATTATATTTCGCACAAAATTCTATGAATAATAATGAATTTCAATATTATTTAGCAACAACAACAGATACACAAGATTTGTATAGATTCATTTGATTTTATTTATACATTATTTTATGTTTTTAATTTAATTTCACTTTAAACTGACACAATTGTTATTAAAAACAGCCATATAGATAAAATATTGTTTGGATACGGATGTATGTGCACCGCCATAGAAAATTCAACATTTTTGTTTGAATTCAGATGCAATCCTGTTATTTTAATACGCTCCGAAATTTGATTTAAATTTGTGTAAGCAAAGTTGAGGGTGAAGCCGAAAAACTGAAAACAGAAATTAATTAAATATTAATTTTTTATCTTAATATTTTCACACTATTCCAGCTGTCGTTAGATTTCATTTTATTTTTTTTTTTTAGATTGAAATCAAATGAGTTTTGTAAAATTCTACGTTAACGTTTTTCGGAAAAATTTTGATTCTAAGATTTACGTCATTCTTGCTGAAAACCGCTTAATTGCCGATATTCTTAGAATACATAGTTTTATATTACTGCACGTACCTTGTAATTGGGAAATTCTGCTGCTAACATGTTATTATATTTCAACTCTTCGTAAGAAGATCCCGACCCAAAAGTGACACTTGACTCCATGCTTTGCAAAATTGATAACAGACGTGACTGAAAAGCTCTAGAAACAGTAAAATAGCAAAACAAAAAGTTTTTAAAGCACAATTTCAGTGCTGTCACACACCTATTCCATATTGTTTTGCGCATAGTACGCCAGGAGTTTATTTTCTTCATTATCTTTCGCTCAATATTATATTTCAATTCCGATATGTTGTACGATAAGCGATATTTATAATCCAGTGAATGAAAACCGCCCAGGGGAGCGGGATTTTTCTTAGTGAAACCACCCAGCCAACAAGAAGTATCATTCCAGTTAAAATTCATCAGAGAAACACGACATTCAGTTTGTATATTCAAATAGAACTAATAAGAAAATTAAGTTAAGAGTTGAGCTAATTTTTCGAATTTAAAACACTCATATTTACTTACATTATTCGTTGTTATTACCATTTTGATGGTTTGTAAAGGACAATAGACATCTTTCAAGCCATAACGTTTACCCGTACAAGGGTCTATGAAAAACATTTCACCTTCTTCATTAGTGTATAAAACAAAGGTACATTCTCCATAGGGATAAGCGATTCCTAAAACTAAAGAACTCTGAAGACCCACATGCAGCAAATAGTTGCAGAGCAGTACACCTAAATCTTTGGGAGAAGCCCAGGTTGTGTCCAACAGCAACTATTTTATTTTGAGAAAAATTATACAAATTATGCGAAATATTTATTTTTGATATGTATATCAAGTTACCTGATTGTTCAACCACACGCCCGTAAATTTTAAACAAGGATCATAGAATTTTGGTTTGTTGATTAATGACACAAATCTGCAGGCACTCTCCAATAAATTTTCACTAGTCTCAATTGGTGGAGCCAAAGGTTGTAAGATTCTGGTAATGCACAGAAGTCTACCTTCAGCCGTACACACTAAAGGCTCCATATATCGGCGTGGCTGCATTTCTAGTGCCTGCACACTCCACTCACTGAGATGTTGGCGTACTTCCATTAACTCTGAACATTCCAAACATTTGGCATTTACCGTGGGCAATTCAAATGTAGGTTCCAAGCTGATGTAGCACCACAGTCTGATAGATTCTTTTATTTCAGGAAATTGTTCTATCATTATATTAGTGTCCACATTTGTAGTGATATTTGCCAGAGAAGGTCTCTTATAGCCGATTATTATTTTGGGTGTGCTTAATTCGAAAATGCCATCTATCTGTAAGAGATTTTTTCAAATGAATTCTTGTAGTATATTTCTTTAGCTCTTTTGTTTGTCTTCACCTTTTGTTGCATTAATATGGCATTAATGGGTATACGATATTCTCCCAACCAATTGTTTTGTATTCTTTGATAAATGTCCACATTCTTTAACGCTTGATCATCGTTCATTTGATTTTCGATAACTTCATCGTAAAGAGAAATTCTAAGTTCGTCATGAAGGTCGGCTAAGCTGCCACTGAAAATATGGAAAATGTTTAGATGAAAAAAACTAAATAAAATATAAATTTAAATTTTTTCTTGGACCTATTAAGATGGATTCATAAATTTTTTTCGCTACGAGTTTTCTTCAACACGATTACCCATTTGAGAGAAATGTTCCAGAAAATCGAAGCTACCATATGAAATATGTAAATAAAAAACAAAAATCTCTGACGAATTGTGAATAAAAAAGGGTAAAATGGGTACTTCAAGTGCTTGTAAAAAAAAAACTTTAAAATCGCTTTTGAAACATTATAAAGTAGCAGGCCAGTTCACGTGGTCAACGTGATTATGAATAGTCGTGGACGATTTTTTCTTCGATCGCGTGATTATGCATGAATATTAATTTTATAAAATCGTAGTGTTTGACTAAAAATTTTGCACTTTTGTTCCGTATTGTAAGCCAGCGATTATTCACGTGAAAACTCGATGTTACACTGAGTCACAGTGCAAAAATACTTTCAATTAAATTATCCCAAGTTGTAGTTTATTTTTGAAATTTTTAGAAATTCCAATGATTATTAAAAGCCTGAAGTCAAGCTCTCATTAGTAAATAAATATTTAAACGGTTTTTCTCAAAAAAAATATCTCTACTTCATATCTTGGCGATTTATTTAATTTTATCGGAATGTTTTTACATCCTTGATTAATTTAGTTGATTATTGTATTTAATAGCAATAAAATTGAGCCTGGTATTATAGAAATCGTTTGTTTTTAACAAATTTTTATGTTAAATAATACATGCAAAACAGGGCCACTGTACCGTCTGATAGGCTCATCAGTAAAGTGGGCTACTCGGTTTTCAGTTTTTTCTGTCCTAGTCTATCCAGCGGTCAACTCAATCGGCCGCATTCTAGAAATTAATAGTAAACATTTACATAAATACATACGATTAAATACAAGAACAAAAAACATTATAAATAAGCAACTTTCTCTTTCTCGCATTTCGATGCAAAAACTAATTTGACAAACACACATGCACACTTTGTTTATTTTTCACGTTGAAGCATGTGGAATAAGTGTGCATGGGTTAGTAGCAACCTTAAACGCTTGTGAGTAGCGAACCGATTTAAATAAAATTAGGATTGTGCACATTTATGCAAAAACCCGTTTAAAAACAAATTAATCTTTCTAAAATCCGTTCAGTATTGCGGCAGTAAAAGGAATGTAAAAAAGTTTTTGTCTATAAATAATATTGATTCTTTATAAGTTAATTTCTTCGAATGTCGAATAGTTCGGATTTTCTCAACAAAAAACACGGTGCGTCGATTATTTTCTGATTCGAAAATGATTTATTGTTTTATAATTTTATTTTCTAGTTTCGTTTTTTCTCAATTTTGAAAACTGTAATGAGTTTTTTCAAGTTAAAAATGTTATAATTATTCGAATTCAGATTTTTGGCAAATGTGGAATAGCCGGTCACAAAATTAAAATTTACTTAATTTAAGTTGAGAGTTGTGCGGATAAAATAATTGTTCTCTCTCATCAAATTAGACAACAAAACATATAAATAAGAGAATAATATTGTCCGGACAAAGCTTTTGCCTGATATAAATTAGTGAACTTGGTATGTTGGTTCAATTCTGTCCAAGATCCAGCGTGTTTTTTCAGATTGGCCAAAAAGTTTTAAGCCGCTTGTTTGCTAAAAACTGTACTTTTGGTGCAATCCAGGCGAATAAATATATTAATTGTCAATATAAATAAGAAAAATTAAAGAAGTCAAGCCAGCAAAATTTTAAGAAACTTTGAACAGAGTGCTTTATAGTTTAAAAAACAAAGTTCTTATAAAAACGTTAAAGAATCCAAAACAGAAGGTTAGACGCACTTGAAGCCAATATGACCGTCTAGCATCATCCAAAAATTAAAAACATTGTATACTAAAAAAGAGAGTGATAATAATAAACAACGGAACAAGACTTGAGGTAAGCCTTTAAAAAAAAATCTTCCAAAAAAACAGGCGCCATAACAAACATTGAGAGCTCACTGGCTCATGACAGAAATACTAACAGTTGTTCTTGAGCGAAGAGTTCAATTCTTCATTTAAGTAACTTATCCCAACAGCTCAATTAGTTCTACCTGTTCAGTGACGCGCAAAATTTAAAATGTGATTGTGCTGTTGCTTATTAGTATTAGTGGAGAAATTGAGTTTTCCCAGCGAACACAAAAGCAAGGCATTGCATATTGCCAAAAGCATTTTCAATCATGAAATATCTTTTTCAAATTGCATCATTCTATTATTTTTGAAAATATAAAATTCCATTAAATCTATTTTTAAAATCTCCTATATCGAACCAAAGCTTTTCTGCGTTAGTATTTTATACGTTTTGCTGTTTATTACTATTGGAATACTAATTTTCAAAAATCATAAAAAAGTGGCATAAATTTTGTTAAAATGATACAAAGGGATAAATTCAAAAAAGCATCATAAAAAGTGTCATTGGCACGAAAAAGGGTCAATAGTAATACTTTAGTGTCACAACGGCAACGCAGTTTACGACGATCCAAAAATATTTAATTTTGTTGAACTGTGACCTTAATATTTTCACCATTCACCTTCAAGAATTATAATACTTATAAAGCGTTGTTGAAACGTTTTTCTGCTGAGTAAGACTGACTAAAAACTGAAATGAAATCTTTAAAAAATTGCAGTACTCTTCATAATAACTTAATGCACAAGTCGACCGTCTGAGTTGTGGAATTGTGGTTCGCATTTATTAAAAATAATATAAAAATAGAATTTTGCGGCATAATTGACTTCATTTTGTGATATAAAAACCAAGTTAAATCATACTAACCCTTAGCAAAAGTAGTGGTTACGTTTTTTTTGGGGCAAATGTTTGCCAAGTGTGACCGTACCTTTACATTAAAAACCAGCTTAAACTAGCAGAATATATTGGCAAAAACATTTGACAATTTACCTTAATTGCAATATGAGCTGTTCATTCCAGGTGGGATTTGATCCTTCTGCCGTCATGGTACGACAAAATTTATCCTTATAACTCACAGCTATAAATGGTCTAACATTGGAATACTTAAAATCTAAAAAGCAATTTATTATTTAAAAAAAATTCTCCCGAATTCGAAATAACTTACTTACTTTGCAATAAAAACATATTGGAAGACTCTGGTGTACTGCGGCCTCTACTGTCCGTATCTTCAGGACTTGTGATTCTAACCGGTATACCAGTGGCTCTTATAATGTTGCAAATAATTTTAAAACTTTGTTTATTGTCACCAATCAAGGCAGAAGTATTTGAAGAAAGAGACAAATTATTATTTGCATTCAAGATAAGTCTTGGTTGGAATATAAGCTTAATAGTTTGAAAAAATGCACTGGAGAAAAGAAAACATTTTAGATTTTCGATTTATATTTATACAGTCTTGGGTTTACTTCCAACTTATTGGCTCATCATTTAGCAATAAATTTTCCTGACTTTCCACTACTTTAGTCAAACGTGCAGATTGATTGTGTATGGCTGCATAAAGATCGCGTAGATACTTCTTGCCCTCATGCTTATGAAGATCTATGGGATCCATCCAATTGCCGGCATTCAAAACTGTTTCTTCCGTATCCCATTCAAACTCAAGTTCATGATCCAACATCGGTATGAATTTCAAATCTCTCGTTCTGGCATCATTTCGCAAATAACGCGATTTCAAGAGTTTCAGTCTTTGATTGTTTTCTAGCTGTAAGGGATCACAAAACCGCAAAAGATCTTCTTGGAAGGTGCAAGTTTCTATTGCCGTTGATTCAGGCTTTTCGCTATCATCTTCGGTATCGCTATTGGAATTTGTTTGCGGTAAAGATGAATGGGTTGCATCATTTGTATTCAAAAGTTTTCGTTGATACCACTCACGTAAAAGATTTTTAGGTATTACAGTGTGCTGTTGCGGAGCAGGAAATAGCTTCTTTAGCATATCGTTTGGATAGAATTCTTCGTCGCTTTGTAAATTTAAGCGCAAATAACCCGATATGGGTTGCTTGTGAGACGAAAATGTTACGGTAATTGTTGGAAGTTGTGCGTCTAGGGTCGACGGCAAAGGTAGCGGTACAATAATGTTGGCTATTTTTTGAGCCGATGATATTTTGGATTTTTTATAAAGCTGAAATGAAGAAAACATTCCTCTATACAAAGTTTTTATTTAGAGATTTCGAAACTGTGATCATACACTTGAAGAACAAAATGCTTGCAAGGTTTACTTTAAAAGATGAAATTTGCATGATACTCATGTGAACATTTATTAGCGTGAGCCAAGAAATTAGTCATACTTAAAAAAATTTTTTAATTTTTTGAACGAGGATAATTGTGACACATTTTCTATAAATTTATTTATAATTTGGTGTTTTATGTGAGTTTTTAAAGCAGAGCAGTTTTTTATATTTAAATCAGAACTCTTCGCACTAAATCATAAAAAATATTTATTTAATGACTGACCTTAATCCTGATATCTTTTGGAAGACTTCTGTTCAGCATAATGCCCAAATTCTCATTAATAATCACACTCAGATCTCTTTCCAAACGATAACTTCGTGTTTCTCCCACCATTTGGCGATCAAAAAATATTCGCATAAAGTAGCTTTGCATTTTGCGAGGTCCTGGCAAGTCCTTATACTCATTATTTGCAAAAGAACGCGTAACATCTATACGTGGTTCCTTGGGACTTAGGAAACATTTATCATATTTTTCTCTTAACTCCAAGGACAAGTCTTGTACAACAGGTTTGCGAGGCTTGGATATGTATTCATCTCCCAACTTATGTTGTTGCCTTAATCGCTTATAACGATAATACTCCTCCAATTTTTCACGATAGATTTCTTGTAGATCTGTTTCAAAACGTTGAGACCATATTCTGAGGCGCTTTCTAGTTTCGACTATATTTAAGTCTTCAATTTTGATGCGCAGCTTAAGACTGGTAAAATGTTGTTCTTGTTGGTTTCTAAGATTTTTCAATTTCAGCCAACTGTTAAGAATTTCCTGTAGAAGATGTTTATTGGTTAGCTCTTCATCGTAAAGCTTTTCACGCAAAGCCTTAACTTTATATAGATGATGTTCAATTTTCAAAGCTTTTTTATCTTTATTGGCAGCTTTATCTACTCTGCAGCAATTTTCAACTGAGCTTAAAAGCTCATTTAAAATATTTCTTTCAATTTGTAAATCAGCATAAAGTTTTTCCGTTATTTTCTCCTGTAAACGTTGTACACGATGTTCGTATAAAAGCTCTAAATTATTGGCCAAACGATGCTCTTCCTGCAACAAAGGATGTTCGGTGAAACGCAAATCTTTAATATTTAAAGTTAAAAATTTCTTAGAAGGTATGGTCATACTCTCTAAAGAAGGTTCTATGAATATGGGCTTGAATTTAAACTCGCAGTAGGTCCTGTACAAAACATTATCTTTATAGAATGTAGAGATTCTTTTCAAATCTTTCAAAGTATTCAATATGTTTTTATCCATTTTCTCTTTACGTGTTTTGAATTCCATGATATATCGATTAAGCATTAAAATAGTGTTTTTATCGACCATATTCCTGTCTATAGTACAAGAAGTTAAGCTGGTTTCCAATACCGATTTGGGTTTATAAACAAAGTCCTCTTGTTGTGCTAAATAGTGGCTTCTCTCCACTCTTATTAAAGTTTGCAAATCAGCTGCTTCAATTTGTATAAATGTGGCGGCCAATGTTGGCTGTATAGCTCTGGTAGTAAGTGTTAAGTTATCTGCTGATACTTTTGACTGTTCACCTTTTACATCATCACTTTCATTAGTTGCATCAAAGTTATCCTGCTGCTGTTTGGTGCCATAAAAGAACCTTTCACTTGGTGATTTATTATCTTCATTACGTTGGCTATTATTGCTGGACTCGCTGAGTAAACTTGTGTTTTCCAACAGAGTCATAACTTCTTTTTCAGTTTCCTCAAATTCATGAGTTAATTGGATTTTTCTTTTCTGTGGTTTTGGTGGCTGCTGCTGCTGGAGCTGTTTCAATTTCCCATGTGTTGCTTTGGATTTTTGCGTTTTAGATTTCTTTTTACGTTTTGCAACTGCCCCATGTTCACTCATCTTGGAAAGTGAGAAGCAAACGAATGTAATGTTTTTGTTTAATTTCCTTTTGACGTCTTTTTATAGGTTTTCTAGTCTATCATTGTCTTGACACTGTTGTCAAGGCAACGGAAATTTACACATGCGGCCAAAACAGTAGTGATGTATTGCATTTCAGGGGATGGAATTTTTGTATAAGCATTTAAGGGTTACATTTGCGTAGGCATGGAAAAAAGTTGGTCTTTCTCATACAGTGCAGTATCGCACTTGCGAAAGCAAATAAATATATTGAAACATTTGCCTTTCTCTTTTGTGGGGACTTGACTCGTACTTTTTTGTGACTTAATGCACTATGACGTGATATTTACATACATATTTATAAACTCAAATTTCATTTCATTAAATAAAGTTTTGTTATTATAAGAAATATTTCAACAATACAAGAAATTATTGTATCAATTAAAGGCCGTATTCAAAGTATATTTATTCAAATACGCTTTTTTTCTACAGCAAGAATTTTATTTTTGTTATTTTTTCATATGTTGAAAACTATCTCATATCACAGACAATCTTTTGTAATAATTCAGGAGATATCAATTTCTATATTAAAAACAGATATACTCAATAGTACAACAGCAACAACATTACAAAAACCACACGATTTTTTGTTTTTGTAGAAACCGTCTAGGAATGTCAAAAACAGGAAACCCAGTTCACTTAATTAAACACAAAGCGAAAATTGTTTAAACAATTATTTTGAAAATTTGTAATATTTTTCTTTTTAGGACACAATTCAATTAAGTAAACATAAAATGAAAGTTCTTTTAACAATTTTGTATTAAAAGTAAAAAAATTTTGACAGCTCTGAGGGATAAACAAAAATATAATCACCTGATCACTTAAGACTACCTGTTTTTAATATATCTTGAACTGTGGCCGTATTTATAGGAAAATCTCGTAATTTGGGTTTAGAATGTATTTTAAAGAAAATATTGTTCGAAAATGTTGTCTTAAAAAGTATTTCAAGTTCAAGTTGTCATTTATAAATTCGGGCGTAAGTCTTTAGAATAATAATTGCATAAAAGAATATCCCACAGAACTACTTAATAATATATATTTTTTATATGTACATAGATATAAAAAATTAACATTTTCTTTTAAAGTCACTCTATAAATAAAATTTCATTTTAAAATGAATAATAAAAATATGTATCTTCAAGTAGATTTATTTTTTGTGTTCGACCACAAATTTTTTAAATTTCTTATTCAATGTCATCTGTTGCTGAACGAAAAAAAAAACAACAACAAAAACCAAAAAATATTTTCACTTCTATTCAAACACAGCAACAAATTCAAATTACTTACATTTTCTTAAACTGATTTGCATATTATTTTATATGCAAAAGTCAAGAGGATAAAATGCTACAAAATGACAAAAGAAGGAGGAAAGCTCATGAATTGAAACGAATTATTTTTATTTCGCGTAAAATAAGAACTACAACAACAAACAGGCGAAAGGAAACGCAACTGAGGCACTTGCCACATTGTCAGCCGAATATTTTTTACTTTTATGAATTTTCAATAAACCTTCCGTAGGTCTTTTAACAATAATTTTAAGTTGATGCTGTTATTTTTTTTCATTTGTTTTTTGTGGAGTCAAATTTCATAATGTGCCAGACATTATGAAATTGCAAATTTAATAAAAACAAATGTTTGTATATAAAACTTTTCGTGTGTGTTCCTTATCATTTATTTTTATTTTTTAATCTTGAGACGTCATAATACGTATTGAAAGAATAATGAAAATTATTTTTAAAAACATTATACGTTTGTTATTTATTTGTGTAGAGCGCAATCAAAATTAGGAAATGCCAACGCAACTATTAATATTGTTTGAAATACTGTTGTTATTTGACAGAAAGATAAATTCTTGGTGAATAAAATTTTTTGGAATTTAGATCTTTTAATTAGGATACAACATCAGATTAAAAATAAAATATGCTGAAATTGAAAAAGTAAAATAACTTTAAATATTTAGGACTTCTATTAAATGATGTATGGGATATATCTAAAGATATGTCTTGTCACATAGAGTTAGCAAGAGACGCTTTTTACAAATACTACAAAATATTAATATGTAAGGATATCGGTTAATAAATTTTTACTGTGAAATTTAAAAATAAAATAAAGAAATCGAGCGTTAACCGTTAATAGTGTTGAACGTAAATTCTTAATTTTGCACGCAAAATTGTATCTGGAAAGAGTATCAGAAACAATTTATATATTTTTCTTAAAGATAAAAATCTTTAATACTATTTTGATCAATATGACAAACGTTATTCATGTAACAATTATGTTAGCCCCAAGTGGAGTATGCAAATTGGCAGGTGTTCCATCTCATAACACAAACTCCAATCATATTTCAATTAATTTGCATAATGTGCTTAAACTATCGCAAACAATTAATTTTAATCAATGCGTTAACTCATCATGCACATACTCGTATAATTGAAAATGTTATACTCAAACAAAATAAATTATATTTAAAATGTTGTTTAAATTCTTAAAATATTTAACAAGGCATTAAATATTTAATTGTAGGGGCAGGTGAATTATTACAACTTGCCATTAGCTAAATGCAGGATTTTGTCGAACCGATAAATGGCTTTGCAGTATAAAATTTCATTTATTATTTGTTTATCCATGGAATTTTATTATTATTATTATTAATAATAACAATGAAAAATGGAAGTTGTAATAATGCAAAGCTATTTATCAGGCAGTTAAAATCCCATTTTAACTAACCGCAAGTTGTAATAATGACTCTAAGACTTCAAAAATGTAAAACTTGAGATGGGCAACGTTTGTCAATTAAACACCACTAAAATAATATTTAACGAAACGCGCTAAATAGCAGAGTTGTAGTAGAATTAATTAAGCTTTCTCACTTTCAACATATGTCCTCTCTAAACTATACATTTTCCAAAGGACGTAACGCCGTAAGTGGTTGGCGGGCAGGCAATTTCTTCTGCTTTTACTTTTCTTTAAAAAATAAAAATAGTTTTGCCAAGTATTCCCGGCAAGAAAAGTTTAAATGATACAACGCGTTATGCATCGTGCGTAGAACTTAAAAAGGTTAAAAAAGGATGTTTTCTCACAAATTTCTATAGTTTATTTTATTATTGTTCAACAAATTCCTGCAACAACTTTAAAACACTTTTTGTCCATAACGAAATGCAACATATCAAGAAATCAACATTTAAAGTTACTGAAGAAAAAGTGTTCTTTAATGCCTTTTTTATGCCAACAAAGTTACGACTCTATTTAGAAATTACAAACACATTTCGAAAAGTTTGATTTTTTAGTTATGACTATCTTGCACTAAACGGGTAATATATTTTCTCGAAAAAGATTCAAACTTTGAAAAAACTCTCCACTAAACGGAATTAAAGATTCAATTAAAATCTCTGCTCAAAAATTTACTCCATTCAGCTCACGACTGAAGAAAATAATTAAAGTGGCAACTGTAAAATAAACAAACAAATTTATTCTCTTTGTAAAAGAAAAAAAAACTCAATCTCTTCTGTAACACGCAATCAAGCCCGCAACATATTTTAGGTTACAATTAAGTTTCTTTTCTAATGAGGAACAGACAAATTTATATACATACTTAAAACGTGATTAAAAATTAAATTGGTACTATAAATTTTTGCCAGATTGAACATGCTTTGCAATAGATACGCTGCTGCTAATGATGCTGATTATTTCTAACATCAAATCTATAAAAAAGTATTTTCCCGCAAAAAAATATATTTGTACATATATATTTTTTGTATCACAAAAAATTAAGATTTCGTATTAATTACTCACGTAGTAAAATTAGTAAAGTACTCGTAACAGAAATACGACAGTAGTTTTATAAGTTAAGAAATTCAAAATAAGAATTATTGTATGTATACAGCAATATCGCCAGCAGTTGAAATAGATTTCATATATAATAGTTAATACTAGACACGTAGATGTGCGTAAATACACTAAAAAGTAATAAACTTGCAATTAGGTTGATCCAAGATGTCGATTATGTTCATTATTTAAAGTAGATTATATAGTCAAATATCAGTGAGTAAATTTTCATAATTCACTCATAACACCACACAGAGGAGTATTTATGCCAAAAAGCTGGCCAAAAAGGCAAACAATAATTTAGAGAAATCTTAAAAGCAAAGTACGCAGATCGATACACAACAAAATATTACATCATGTAAATTTTTAAGATTTTATGTTGCGATTTGTACCTCTGAGACACTGCTGAATTCAGGAAAGTAAAGAAAATTACATGCGTTTTTAATGTTTTTTTTCGGTTTCAAGATGTTTATGTGATATTTTTTTTTCATTAAAAGATTTGTTCAAAAGCTATTTTTGATATTTAAAAAAGAAATTATCTTGACTATTAGTACCTGTTTTTATAAAATGAAAAGAAAATTGTGATTGATAATTTATATTGAAAACAAAAACTATTTTTCGTATTTTATTGTTGTTTTCAATATTAATTATCACTCATAATTTTGTTTTCATTTTATAAAAACAGGCACTTAATGTTGAAACAATTCGTTTAAGGATTTAAGAAAATAAGTAAATTTATACACTTAAAAAAAAAAAGATTTTAAAAGTGAAGTTAGCAAATGTATAAATTATGTTTTATACGACAATAAAATTTAGAATCTCTAGTTTTAGACCCAAAAAAAGTTTGGATTGTCCCACAGCCACATAAAACAGTTTTTATTTATCTGCGCTCTATACAACATTAGCTCAACTAAAGTAATTTTTAATAAACATTAATCACAAAAATTTAATGTGCGGTAAATAACATGCGATTTCGAACAACTGTCAGCTCAAAAGGAACTACAGACTAAGGCGGCTAGTGTCCTTTGTTTGCGTGCAACTAGCAATAAAGTCAACCATACTAGAGAACTGTTAAATCACGGAACACTACTGAAACCAGTGCAGAATATTATAGAAAAAATGAAGAATTCAATATACTTCTACATTTTTCTCTATCCCTGAAATACTTTCAAAACATTCCACTCTTTCCTTATTTTTATTCTTTCTTTTTGGCTTTACCCCTTAAATCTCAGAATACATCATTAAGAACACACGCTGCAGCTGAATTATCAACAACAACAGTGTGTTGAAATGTGCGTTTTATTTAACCCTTTGGAAGTTCAAAACAGCTTTTATGTGTGTGTGGGTGTTTTAAATATACTGTCGTCCCGAAGTAATCTATACGTATATCAGAAAATCCAAAAAAAATATGGATAAGACGGCTTCTCCTAATAACTCAGGACTTGGCGAGTCAAACCTGACGTGTATGAACCGGGTCGAAGACCCTGAACTAGTGCTCTGGAAGCAGTGCAAATTCAGAACATATAATTTTTTTTACACAATGTTGAAACTTTAGACTCAATTTCACAAAGAACAATTTTTGGAGATATGTGAAAATAACTTAGGGACGACGATGTGTCATCTATTTGAAATCACTTGGCATAAAGGTGTCACCATGTGCCAGAGAAGTTGATATTCTCGCATTATTGTTAATTCAAAATCACTTGAAATAATTAACAATGCTAAAATCGCATTTATTTTTGAAATTTTCACAAGCTCTATCACAAAAGAGTTTTGCAAAATGTAAAATTCTATCAAAAATCACATTTAAAAAAGCAAAAAAAAAAAACGACTTTCAAATTACCCAAATGAAAATTGGATTTCTCTTTTTATTTATTGTACGCAGAGCTATCAACTTAAAAATAAAATTCTGTTTTTAAATAAAATTATCAATTGCATCAATTTGCAAAAATTCTCATTTTTTCGACTCTGGAGTCCCATATGCCTCAAAGGGTTAAGCTTAATATATAAAGGATTGCGTGTATGTGTGTGTGTGTGTGTGTGTGTGTTTGATGTTATAAAAATCTGTTACTAGTTGTATGTGAAAGACATATTAATTTTCTTTTCCTCACTTTTAGTATCATATTTTACTTTCTTAGGCCAAAAGTAGAAGCTGCTGCGACAAAAAAGTTGCTTGAAATAAGATGGAAATCTTTAGAAAAGATTTTGCACAGCAGCAACCTTTTTTTTGGTACTTTTTATTTTTTATTTTTTTTTCTGCTTAATTATCTTGCTTTTATCTTTTTTATAGCAAACGCTGCTATTATGCTAAGTGTATATTATGTGTGTCTTTACCACTTTGTCTTACTGTGTGGTGGAGATAGAAAAACTCTTTCAAAATGCGAAGCAGATTTTTATCTTTTGAAAATTGTATAGTTTTTTTCCTTTTCCATCTCAACCAAGGTATACTTAGTGAGTTAAATGAAGGGGAAAATATATATCAATTAGTCTTTGGACAACTTGGAAAAAATATTTTTGTGCTATCTAACGCTTTAACTTGAAGAGCGAGATACTGAATTTTAACGAGCCCGTACATCTATCTAAATGTGATGAACACCATTCAAGTGCTCTTTTAGACAATATTGACTACTTGGAGAATGGAAAAGTAATAAATTGAAACTATTATTTTATCATTATATCACAAATTTCCAGTTTCCTAATTCAATCAAATAAGCTAGCTGACATAGGTTCGATTCGAACTAGGAGTTGTCTTTGCAACTAAATGCTACTATGAGGAACTGTTTAAATCCTACTTGGCGAGGAGCTAAAAAATACAAGAATCGCTAGTTAAAATGTATCCACCTAAAATCACACTATGCGGGAAAATAAAAACTTCATAATAATATAATTTTCTAAGGTTTTGCTAAACTTTCCTTCGCATATCCTTTTCATAAAAATTACAAGTAAATTTTGTTCTCTCAGATAAGAGTTTTAAAGATTCAGCTGAACCAAGTCTAACAATATAATTTTTTTATTTTCATTAGTCTGTTACTTTGCTGTGTGATGTTTTATGAATTTAAAACAGTTCATTCAAGGTTTCAATAAAAATGAAGAAAGCCTGTTAAAATAATCAAATTAATTGGAGCGGCAGAAAATACAAAATATTATAATTATGTATAATTGATTACACTATGCGACAGTCAAAATCGGGATGGGATGAAACCAACGGGAAATGTTATACCGGTAAAAAAGAAGTTATACGTGTCCCGGCGTTTCTCTGGGTCACGTCTAGGAATCGAGATATATCGATTTGAAGTTAGTAACTATCATATAGGGGAAATAGTCACCTTTCGTGGTCTTTTTTTTAATATAACTCGAGAACCACTAGTCCGATTTTGCTGAAACAAATTAAAAAAAATTGGGAATTACAATTTCTTTAATCTGTTCATACAACGTTTTGCTACATAAGTAACAGTTTCGGAGTTATAAATAAATGTATGAAGAAAAAAACTATTTTTTGCCTAAAAAATTGAATTTTTTTATTTTTAATTCATAAAAAATCCAAAACGGTAAAAAAAGTGTCTAGACCTATTACTTTCACGTAAAGTCACATAACCTATGAACAAAATGAGACATAAATCATGAAAATCGTTGATATTTTAGTAGGTTCGAAACCTACAATAATCTGTTATTTCAAAGTGATGTCACATTATTATTTATCAAATTATAAATAACTAGTCTGGCTAAGCCAGCGCTTAAGGCTTCACTGATTCATTAACCGTAACTATGTGTAGTTCCAAGCCAAGCTTGAGTTTAAGCCAGATTTACTTTCAAACCGATTTACAATGAGCAAGTTTTCTTACGTCAAGAAGGATTTTATAAGAGGTAGAATAATATGTTACATTAATTTCTTTTTCTTTTCCATCTACAAAAATCAGATTTAGCTGAACTTATTTAATCAACTTACGAATGATATAAAAATAGAAAGAAATAATAGTATAATATTTAAAAGAAAATTTAAAAAACTTTTGTTTGTTGAGGGTTTTTAGCTAGTCTATATACATGCATTTCATTGGTGCTAAAGCCAAATCATCAGTAGACCTTAAACCTAATTTTTAAATGTTTCAAACCTCTTTACTTATACAAAAACCTTTAAAAACTCAATGAAATGCATGTATGTATATAGACTAGCTAAAAACCCTCAACAAACAAAAGTTTTTTAAATCTTTGAAAAGAGATATCGAGGCAATCTCGATTAATATAAATTTAATAATTTAAAAGAAAATGTGTAACTTTAATAAAACAAACACAATGGCGGTATTCAGTGTTTGGTGCAAATGCTCTTGCGAAAGTGCAAATGCAAAAAATCCTAGCTTTTTTGTTAATTCCAACAACAAAATATACAGGGTTCCCGTTAAGTGTCATAAAAAAGCTACGATATTTTGCATTTGCACTTTCGCAGGAGCGTTTGCACTAAACAATGAATACCGCTAATGTTGGTATGGTTGATAATTTATTTGCATTCTACACTAATTATAAACCTAATCTTGAATTTGAAATTATACCCAGTTGAATTACACTTACCTTAAATTATATGTACCTTGTATTTATTGTCTTTACCTTGAATTCATTGTAATTATCCAAATTTGGTGTAAAGTTGCCCTCGTCTTAATGCAGATGTCAAACTGTCAAACCGAAGTTTTTTTACTGAGCTTAAGAAAAAGCCAACAAAAACTCAAGGTTTGCTTTTCGTGAGGACAGCTTACTTAACTTCCAACTTGCCATCAGTTCAAATCAAACCCGCAAGAATCGTGCAAATAAAAATATAAATTAATTCTTCAAGAAAAGTAAACTTAACTCAAGTCGAACTTAATGCAAAATTAAACCTACAATTTAAAGCTAAAATATTTCATATATATTCTGATATTAGTTTATATTATATGTATACATTTGTAATAAAAAACCAAAGAATTATCGGATTTCTATACATACACATGAAAAAAATAAACTGTTCAACTTTAGTTACAAGGAACACCTTACACCCGGTAAACACCCAAGTACCAATCCTACAAAAGAACTAAGAACTAATTCTGGTTTTTCTTCTTTTATTCCCTACATCCCCACAATTCCAACCCTTCCTTGAGTGTTTGAAATAGGAATTGTCTATAAGGTTAGCCATCGTGCATCCTACACTAGTTAGCTCCCAACCAAAGGGAGTTTTTTAAATAATTGCCACAAAATTATTCAGATATATAAAAAAGAAAATTGTTTTAATATATTAAATTTAATTGTAAATGTAAATGAGAAATGTATAGAGTATTTCGAATACTAATAAGCAAATAAATAAATAAATAACCAAGGCGAATTCATAACGAGTGGTATCGACAGCTCAGCTGATTATTTTTTGCTCCTTGCATCTCCTTGCATTTTCATCTGTTTTATTTGTCAAAATTTGTTTATGTTTAAAATATATAAAGTGTTTGACGTTAATTTTGACAAAGAAAGCAGGTATTTTTCAAAGCGAATTGAGGCGAGTCTACTTGTTATGAATTTGCCTTGATAAATAACAAAAAAAATTAACTGCCTGTTCGCGGATATCGAAAGAAAATTTTCTTTCTTATAATTACATTTGAAAAAAATTAAGCCCTGTTTTTGTTTCAAATATAATATGTAATACGAAAGATATGTTTTTTTCGATGTCAGGCTAGTATTTTTATTATTTATTAATCGAGATTGCCTCGATATCTATTTTCAAAGAATTTAAAAAAACCTCAACAAACAAAAGTTTTTGAGAAAAAAATTAACATAAAATTTGATTTGGCTTTAAACTAAATTAAACTTAAAAAACATGTATATTACTTGCTGAGGCTTTAATTATTAACTGTCACAATAATAATGTAAAAGCGATTATTTTTTTTACAGTCAGTAACTAAACTCCCAGCAAACAACTCTTAGCTAATTTTTAACTAAGTTCACTTTAATCTAACGTTATCTTTAACCCAAGGCTTAGCTTTAAATTTGATTTACATTCGACAAGTTTTTTTGCTTCTTGCCGCAAGTCGGACTTAATAGTATTTAAAAATTGTCACATTTCTTTCTCCTTCTTTTTCTCTTACGAAAATCTGACTTGCGGCGAAAAAAGTTGCATCCTTCAAACTCAATTTAATTGAAAATTTCCATTCTCAATAGAGAACTTAAGCAGAAACTTTAACCTTAACTATTTCAATTTGTAATGTTAAATTTTATCGAAAATCCCCATAGACACACTCGTACTTTAAAGTTGACAACAATGGCATTTGAATCTTCTTCAAAAATTTATTTAGATTTTAATTTTTTATTCTTGTTGTTCTTATGTGACAATCTTTTTTTTTCTTCTTGTATTTTCTTGTTTTTTCCGATCTGTGACAAATTTTGTAATTTCCCTAGAAGGCAACATGTTTTTTTTTCTTTTGATTATTGCTGTGATGTGGTATTTTTCAATTTTCCAATTTTAACTTTACGCCTTTGCTTAAAAATAAAGTTGGTTTTTGCGTCGAAAAAAATCGATACGAATTCTTTGCAAGAAGAATTTTAACAGAATGTGTTTGTTTACACATTACAGGGAAAACATGTTAACACAAATAATGAAAAAATTCGTAAATGCGTTTGAAAAGCACCACTTGGTGATGTGTTTTTTTTTTTTTTTTTGTCAAAAGTTTCTCGGTTGCAAAAATTTACTGCATATACGAAACCACCCAAAATTTTTTATTTGCAAGTATAAATCATTTTTCTACACAATCAGTATAAAATATTTTATTGCATCTCACACGAGAACAAAATATAAAGTTTTATCTATCTATCATACAAAAGATCCATTTTTTATTTTTTTTATTATTTGTTTTGAATAATAATCATAAATAATTGCACCTAACATTGTCCATTTATTTATTCAAACTTTCGATGCAGCATTCGGATATTTCAATTACTTGTTTACTCTTGAATTCTAAAGCAAAAAGTGTAATGGGGTGGTATCACATGATCTAGGCGACCGACAGGGAATCAAAATAGATTTTTCATTTTGAATCAATTGCAGAAGCATGACCATGACGGTGTATTTATTATTAAAAACTACGAAAAACTGAGTATAATCATGTTGTGAGATTAATTGGAAAAAAATCTTTTGCGAACTACATACATACATACATATGTATGTATGTTTGTATATGCATCTTATTTCAAAAATGGAGCACGAGAACGTAATTGACCTTGTGATCAGCTTGTAACAAAATGTTTATCTCTTTTAGTTTATTTTTTTCCCTCCGTGCTAATGGGCTGTTTGAGCTCAACCAAACATAAAAATCTGTCACGATATCGAATAGTAATTATTTTGCGGAGATTTCGCAATCACTCGTCATCACTATTTATTTAACATTTTTTCCTAATTTCATACTTATTTAGTTTTGGAATTCTTTTTATGGCATTTATACTTTTCATTGGTTTCATTATACTTTTGTCATCTGGAACTAATTTACAGATAAATAATTTATACTCGTACAAGTATTTTTATAACTAAATGTTAACTAAAATAACCTGAAAGTCTACATTTTACAACTTATCTACATTATTAACAGGGAAACACGTTTTTTTAGATACCTTTTACGGCCGTAATACTGAACCGATTTTGGAAAGATTTATATGTGTTTTTAAACGGGGTTTTAAGAATGAGCGCAATATTAATTTTAATTAAATCGGTTCGATATTTAGGGATCTATAAGCATTTATAGTTACTACTAACACATGCAGACTTATTATTACACATGCATGTATCAGTTTCAACTTGAAAAATAAACAAAGTGAGCATGTGTGTTTGTCCAATTTGCTTTTGCATAGAAATGAGACAGAGTTTTAAGTTTTTTATTTAGAATGTTTTTTGTTTTTGTATTTTATCGTAATGTAATTTCTAGAATGCGGTCGATTGAGTCGACCGCTGGATGCACTAGTATTTAAAAACATACCTCATATTGAATCATCTTCTTAACAATATTTTAACTGACAGATGCTCGCACAATGCTTTTTTTCAACACAGAGTTACATAGGCCTTGGAAAATACATATGTGAACCAGACAACTGGTGGTGTGTGATTTAAGAAAAATGTAAACTTTTGCAAAACTAAACTTAAAGTTAACATTAACTTGTTTTTTTCAATAGTGAAAATTCTTAGTTCGATCTTTAAACCAATCGTTAAATAACATTATGAAATATTTATATAAAGAAACTTTTTGTTAAAATAAAAATTAATTAACATTTTCTGTAATCCAAACATAATTGATAATAAGAAACATTAACCAATTTGAAGATAAAAAGTTATGCTCACAAAAAATTTCGATAAATATAAACAAAGAAACTCTTAACTACATAAACAAGATTTTAAATTTATTCCTCTGAAATAATCAAATCAAGTGAAACTATCAAATTCAATTCTATAAAATTAAAGATTCTTTTTTATATTTGCCCTAATAAAGTCTTTGCAAACTATTGAATTTTTCTCCTTCTATTTCTGTTTCATTTTCCTCTTTTGCTCTAATTTAAGTTACATTTTTCCAATCACAACAATTTGTTTACTGATACTTTGATATCAATTGGGAGTATGTTGACTCTTTGAGTTTCAAATTGCTAAAGTTACGTTTTATTTTCTCTTGCCCTTCTAATGATTATTTAGGCCAAGCGATAAAGTAAATACAATATTTTTTCCTTTTATTTCAAGCTTAACCTTTGTTCTACAACACTTCGTTAAAATGTCAATGTTTAAATACAATTTTTGTTAGTGGGAGTTTATATTCATACGTATATTACACAACTAATGAGCGTTTTGGCAATATATGTATTTCAAAAAATAAATAATAATTTTTAGAATAATTGCTGCTAAGCTTCGCTAGTATGAACCGTGATAACAAGTTGATGTGCAATTTCAAATCCCAGGTGGAAAATTAGTGGCAAAACTAATTTCACTTAAAATATAATTTAGACACATTTTGAAAATGGTAAAAACTAAATATTGATAAACTGACAGAATTATACGTAAATACACAAACGTATTTAAAAGGCAATTTATAAATATTTTTTTAGGCACAGTGAAGCAATTTGAATGATTTTCTAGGGTTATTATTTAATAATTCAAGAAGAAGTTACTTAAACTCCCGACTTACTAAGTCGAGCATCGAACATGTGGAAATGTTGTATGAAAAACATTCAGATTTTTTAAGTTTTAAACTGAATTTCATACAAATTTTTGAGGGTACATTTGAAGACTAGTTTGTCAATCAAGATCTAAAATCTGGCTAAATTAAGAGTGAAATGCGCTCATGAAATGTTAGTAATATTAATAATGGTTGTAATTACTTGGCTAAAGTTCGTAGCGTTTTTTTAGTCAGAATAAATTGGATATGAAACAATATTCCGAAGGAACAAACGAAAAATTAACATTAATTAATTTCAACTTACAACCACTAACAACCAACTTAGTTCGAAAAATTATCACGTTAATAATTTTATTTGTACACTTCATGCCATTTTTGTTCAAAAATACCTTTTTTCGCAAAAACCAAAATTTCATTTTCATACACATTTAAAAAACTGTATTTAGGTTTCCGATTTTCTGAAGTAATTTATATATATTTTCAATTCACGGACCTTTTCTATTCTATTTTTTGTGAAATATTAAAGTTGGGGCATTTTTCCACAAAAAAATTTTTGTCATATCAATGGAAATGATTTGTGACGTCATTTTTAATATTTCAGTTGGCGCCCATTTTTGATTTTTTTGTTTTTCCAAATGGAAATTGCCCAAATATAGTGAAAATCATACCAAACTAAAAAATAAAAAAAATAAGAACATGAAAATCTTAAAAATTGTTAAGCCATTTTTCGTGGAGCCAATTCGCAAGGTCCAAATTATACAAAAAGCCCCTGTGTCTAAAATATTTTGTGAAATACCTAAAATTATCAATCAAATTCTTGGCAAGTTATTAATCGAAAATGAGGTACTAAACAAATTTTATTGTATAAAAAAACTCTTTAGAGATTTTTTCATATTGGGAAGCTTTATAACGATAAAAATATAAGAAAATAAAAAACACTTGCAAATTTAAAATTTTTAATATTATAATTATTTTTGTTAATGGTCCCACCGTACGCTGTGTGAAAATATTTAAATATTTGGTTATTTTGCCAAATAACAATGACAGTAAATGACATTATTTAAAATGGAATAAAGTAGGAAAGTGTGTAGCTTATATTCATATGTACATACATACAGCTGCGGGAAAAAAAATAGCACCATAGCAAACAAAATTTTTCTTCGTCATACATTTTTAAATACGTTAAACTTATTTTATTGAAACTGTGTATTAATATTAAATAAAAAATGTTTATTTGGTTTTCTTTTCTATTATAAATTTCAAACTTAAAAAAAAAACTTAAAAAACACTCAGTCAAAAAAATAGCACCATAGTTCATTTTGTACTGATATTAAATACTTAAGCCAAGAATAAATAAAAATAAATTAAAGATTTTGAATTCACTATATTAATGATGTTAAAATTTATATTTTGTTGCGTGCCCATTATTGGAAATAGTCTCTGCACAACATTTTTGCATGGAATTCACGAGATTTTGGCATCTTTCTTTCAAAATAGAGTTCCTTATAAATGGGTCGCTATATTTGAGATTCTTTATATCTGCCCATAAATTATCAATTGCTCATATGCTTCGGGTCATTGCCTTGCTGGAAGCCTTATACCAGCGGCATTTCCTCTGTAGCATACGATAGCGTTACTTCCTGGAGGATATTAACGTAAACTGTCTTATCCATGATTGTTTCGATCTAGAATATGGGTGCTACACCGTAATAAGAAAATCACTCCCATACCATAATACTAGAATGGGTTTAATTGTGTATAAATAAAACAACTTTGGACTCATCTTTCCAAGGAACATTTCTCCACTCTTCTGATGGCCATTCCAATTGTATAAGAATTTAAACGTTGGTTTTTAAATAAAATGGCGTCTTTTATTACATTCAGTTTGACGAACAATAAGTGAATGAAAGTAGAAGATAAAAATGAATAGTACAATACTTTTGAGAAGCATCAGTAAAAGAGACTTCAAAAATGAACAGGGTTGTATTCGCAACACTTCGCCCTCTAATACCTCCCCTCGAAGTGAGTAGAATAGCTTAGCTGGGTAGAGCGATGCCAAGGTCTTCAGTACAATTGAGATGTTTTTGTGCAGGAAGAGCTTTAGTTAACATATCTGCTGGCATGTCTTCTGTTTGCAGATATAAAATTTCAATTTCGCCAGAATTAAGTTTTTCTCTGATGAAATGGTGTCTGATGTCGATATGCTTAGTGCGTGGGTGATAGCCAAAAGATTTTGCAAGACTTTGGGCACTTTGACTATCGTTGTACATTTTTGTTGAACTTTGTTTCAGACCAATTTCTTTCAAAATACCGCTTAGGTATAGTGCCTCCTTGGTGGCTTCTGATAAGGCTAAATACTCGGACTCAGTGCTAGACAATGCCACAGTTCTTTGCTTTCGTGCTTGCCAGCTAATGGCCGCTCCAGAAAACATAAATGCATATCCAGTGTAGGAACGTCTATCTATTTGGTTTGCGCCCCAATCTGCATCAACTACACCATACATTTTTGAGCCGTTTCTCTGGTATAAAAGGCCATAATCTGAAGTGCCTTTCAGGTATCTTAAAATTCGCTTTGCTGCTTTCCAGTGTTCCAAATCGTAACACGAATTGAACTGACTTAAATAATTGACAGCGTACGCAATATCAGGGCGTGTCATGACTGAAAGATACATGAGCGCGCCAATTAGACTTTGATATGGGTAATTACTTTTCACCTTTTGTTCAGTGGCAATGGGTTTTCCTTGCTTGAGATTCACTTCCATTGGAGTTCGAACTGGTTTACAATTTTCCATTGAGAACCTACGCAACAATTCAATCGTATAATTTGATTGACTTAAATGTATTTGATGTTTGTTCAAATCTTGTTTAAACCGTATACCAAGACAAGATTTCACATGACCTAAATCTCTCATTTCAAAACATTTTGCCAGATACCTTTTAATTTCAGTCACCCAATCTTCGTCATCGGATGCCAACAGCAAGTCATCTACATAAATTGCCAGAATTAAAATATGTCCTGTTTTACGTGCTGTAAAAAGGCAGGGGTCATGTTTGGAAGGTATAAGTGAAATTTCCTTTAGTTTAGCTGTTAATTTTTGGTACCACTCAAGGCCCGATTGCCGTAAACCATACAACGCTTTCTTTAAATTGCATACCGGTTTCTTGCAATTTTGAATTTTCTCTAACCACTCTATGGCGGTCTCTTTTGCCTTGTCTATCTTTCCAATTGATGTCCCTACTGTAGCACCACTTTTTAATTTGTTCAATACCTTCATTAAATGATCTGGGATTTCCATAAAAACGTCTTGGTTGAGTTCACCATTGAGGTAGGCGGTGACCACATCAACTTGATGTATCTTTAAGTCCATTTCTGCTGCTATTGCTGACAATAGCCTTATTGAGGACGATCTGACCACTGGGGAATACGTTGAGTCAAAATCCTCTCCTGGACGTTGAGAGCAACCTTTGGCTACCAATCGTACTTTCTTTCTACCATCTTCTTTAGTACGAAGGACAAAACGATTACCAATAACTTTTCTCTCTTCTGGACGCTCGACAATATCCCAAGTTTTGTTTATTATTTGCGCTAAATATTCATCTTCAAGAGCGCGAACCCATGCTCCGCAGTTTTCTCCGTCAAAAGCCTCAGTTATACTAATTGGGTCATCCGATATAGCAAAACTTGCAGTCTCACAATCCTCGAAATACATATTCTCATCTGACTGGCTGTCTTGGTCACTGTTAATCTCGTTGATGTACTTGCGATTTTTTCTGGGACGCAGACCAGGTCTCTTAATATGTGTCTCTCTTTCAGACTTACTGGTCATTGTTTTAGGATCTTCATGTTTGCTTTCATCTTTAGGAACTTTTACCATGACGTCATCATCCCTTACAGTTGTTTCTGCAGGAAAAAGGTATTCTATTGATGTTGAACAACCTTGTTTATTTTTACGAGTTTCATCAAGTTCACTGTTGAAGAACATTTCTTCTAAAAAATTAACGTCACGACTGATAATGACGTGTTGTTTACTGGGAGACCATAGGCGATAAGCCTTGGCTTCAGCCGAATACCCAACCAAAACACATTCTTCTGACTTTGAGTCAAATTTTCCATTTGACTTGTCTTTTATTAAAACGTATGCCTTTGTTCCAAAAGGTCTCATATGTGATACACTTGGCGTCTTTTGTGTCCATAATTTCAATGGCACTTCGCCGTTCAAAGATTTGGTCGGACATCTGTTTCTGGTGTAGCACGCTGTATTAACAGCCTCGGCCCAAAATTCAGGAGGCATCTCTGCATGTTTCAGCATACATCTTGCCATTTCAATCAAGGTTCTGTTTTTCCGCTCGGATATGCCGTTCTGTTGTGGGGTATGGGGAGATGTCAGACGTCTTCTTATACCACATGTCTCAAGGTATTTATTGAAATCGGCGTTAATGTATTCCGTACCGTTATCAGTTTGAAGATATTTTATTTTCCTGCCAGTAAAATTTTCAGCAGCATTTTTATATTTCTTAAAAGCGGCGAATGCCTCTGATTTATGTTTTAAGAAAAATACTTCACAATATCGAGAATGATTATCGATAAACGTAATAAAATATCTTGCTCCAGAGATAGAGTTGCTCCTCATAGGACCACAAATATCACTACTGACAATTTGTAGTAGGTCAGAAGTTCTACTACCGCCACATTTTGGAAACGCTTTTCGTGTTTGTTTTTGTGAAACGCATATATCACATGAAGATAATTTTTCGTCTTTTGAAAATTTCATTCCATATACTAAATTTTTCTGCACCATAATTCTCAAATCACCCTCGTTAAGATGCCCCATACGATTGTGCCACATGTCTATATTGCCAGTTCTATTTTCAGCCACGGCTGCTCGATCTTGTTGACATTTTAAATAGAACAAGTTCCCAATTCTTTTTGCTGTGTATAAGTGACGACCATTTTTCATTATCACCGCACTGTCACGACGAAATAGCACATCAAAACCCTTGTCTGTAATTTTAGAAACCGACAGCAAATTTGTTCTTAAATCTGAAACATACATTACCTCATCAAGGCTTATTTTGGATACGGAGCCTTTTTCTTGCATGTTAATGTTTACGCTGCCGACACCTGTTATGTTGGTTTCATTGTGATTCGCCAAACTTAACGTTTTGTGTATGGGCTTAAATTCACTAAAATTGTTTTTGCCCGCACTCATGTGTGTTGTGCAACCGCTGTCCAAGCACCAAAAATTGTTGTCAATATTTCCACAAAATAATGCAGCTTCTACTGTGTTAAACATTGATTGTTGTTCACCAACGCTGCCGTTTTGTCTGTCTGTATTTTTTGTTCTGCAATTTCTTGCAAAATGGCCCGGCTTGCCACACTTGTAACAATTTAGCGATTGTTTTTTGTTGCCACTACGTTTTTGATCTTTGTTTGACCTTAGATGATTTTTGCTACCTTTGTTCATCTTTACAAATAAAGCGTTTTGCTCTGTCCTCTCTTCCGTTGCCTTGCGTGATTGGCTTTCCTCTAAAATTTTAACTCTTAGCATTTCTGGAGTTGGTAACTCATCTCTTGTCTCGAGAGCGCAACGAAATGTCTCATATGAAGCAGGAAGACTGTACAGTAACAAAATAGCAAGCAAATCATTGCCCACTGTGACATTGATCTCTCGTAATTTCTTTACGGCATCAAAGAAATTATTTAGATGATCCCTTACATTTTGGTCGTCAGACATTCGAGCCAATGCAATCTGTTTTAAAAGCGTAGCTTTTCTTGCAGGCCCCTTAGACTCAAACGTTTCCTTCAATTTTAACCACATCGCATTAGAAGTCTGGCATTCAGTAATCTGATTTAGCTCCGACGGAGTTATCGACAACATAATGTCCGCACATGCCTTTTGATCAAATTGTTTCCACTTAGCAGCTTCTGATGCTGTTGCAGGACAGGTAATTGTTCCATCGACATATGGCCATTAAAACTGCCTTCATTTGAAGTTTCCATGTGTCGTAATTTTCTGCATTTAATGGTTCAATGCGTACCACTGCTCCTGCCATAGTGTTCAAGTAAACAATATTTTCTGGATGTTTTATTTTCTAATAAATAAATTTTCACACGCTTTCAGCTCGTTCTGGGCCCATAACCTATAAGAATTTAAACGTTGGTTTTTAAATAAAATGGCGTCTTTTATTACATTCAGTTTGACGAACAATAAGTGAATGAAAGTAGAAGATAAAAATGAATAGTACAATACTTTTGAGAAGCATCAGTAAAAGAGACTTCAAAAATGAACAGGGTTGTATTCGCAACACTTCGCCCTCTAATAAATTGTCTTATTTTTTGTCATTGATGATATTTTTTTCACCGGTACTGTATATAAAAATCTAATTGTACATGTTCAATCATGTATGTCTATTTAAAATAATCTAACAAATGCAGACAAATAGTTACGTACACGCAAGGACATGGTTTTGCAAATATGCTGTCAAAAACTATTAAAACCCCCGTTAGTTCACTGAGAGGCATCGGATTTTTTTAAGTTCTTCAGAACGAGACTACCTACATAACAATTATATAGTCATCAATTAAAAAATGATTTTTAAAAAGAAAAGTATGTATTTAATATAATTAATAATAATGAAATAAACGTTTTATATGGCATTTACACCAGACCGAAATCCAGAATATTTCAATTGAAATCTCTATCAAAATCTATACCGTTTAAAACGGTTGATTGGAATTTTCATTTTCAAATGTCAAAATCTATACGAAAATCATCACTCAAATGAGGAACAGCTGGCGAGCACACCCTTCAACGATTTGTTATTGAACAGCGTAGTATTTTTCAGTACAATTGAGGAAAAACCATAGTTGCATCACTAAGTACTACGAGATTTTGAGTGGATTATGTCGAAATCTAGTGACGAAGTAAATTTCCTTTCGTATGGGAAATCTGGTCAAAATCAGCAAGAATAATTAAGTGAGAGAAGAATAAATATAGGAAGAAGTTTATATATTGCAAGAATCAAATCAAGCATTTTATTTTCGATAATAAAAATATTAAACAATAACAACAAGTTGCAAGTAATTTTCAGAGCACAGGAGGGGTTAGAGCTGAAGTGAGCCGAGACACATAAGGACAATTTGAAGATTTTTTAAGTTTCAGTAAATGTAAAAATAAATATAAATATAAAATGAGTGCCATTGACATAAGTTTTTTACCGATACCTTAGGAACGAAACACT
Source organism: Gymnocheta viridis (assembly GCA_956483585.1). Taxonomy (NCBI): domain Eukaryota; kingdom Metazoa; phylum Arthropoda; class Insecta; order Diptera; family Tachinidae; genus Gymnocheta; species Gymnocheta viridis. The sequence goes on along the minus strand of OY101440.1, from coordinate 43,652,077 downwards.
TTTTGACTTAGTCCGTTAAACTTTTCGGAGAATTTCGATCTAGTTTTGAAATTTATCATATTTTATGTTTTGGTTCAATTCAGCTCTGAGCCCTCCTTCTGTTGTAATAGTAATAATTCTCGTATATTTTTTTCAAAGAGCTTTGCTTAAATAACGACTTAAATTTACCTAAAACCTGCACCACACAAGAAGGGTTGAAGTACATAATATGCACATGATAATGAATGTTGTTTCGTCCTCCGAAAACAAAGTTTTTCTGGTCTCCTTGTGTTGGTTGAAATAAGTTAACGTTATATTTTCCTTTGTTTCTTATGCCGTTTTTTTTAAGAATTTAACATTTCTTTTACTTTTTATCACAAAAATTGCTATTAAAAGTTATCCTAAGACAAAAAAAATCACAAAATCATTACATTGCAAATTTTCAATAAAAAGGCAAAAAATGTTGCACTTTTTTTAGAAATGAAAAAGCCATTAGAATGTAGTCTCATATACAATTATTAGTAGATAAAAACGTTACGAAATTTTTCCTAATATCAATTACTTTGAATTAAACAATAACAATTATTGAAATCTTTGAGTTTGATAATAAAAATTGATTATGTTTATATACTAGCTAACCCACAACAATAGATAACAAATTTATATTACATATTATGATATAAACATTAAATAATAGAATAAGCAATAATCTTGTCATTGTCGATAGATAGCACACAAACACACCAGGTAATGCAGAATCACCAGCCAGCAAACACAAAATAGTGTCGTTTTTTGGTCTTGTTACATTTTTACAAATCTTATTCTAAAAACCAAAATCAGTCATAATTGATTTTGACCTAAAAACCATTTTCGGTGGTCCTAGAAATTCATCATAATTCTGAAGAGTTGCGATTTCGTAAGAATTCATACTCTACATCAAACATATTTTATATAAAAAATTTAAGTTTAATTTATATATTTATTACATTAACTCTGTGTGACACGGAAAGCATCTGACTCTATATTAAGTTGAATGTACAAATGAAGCCACGGCAAAAAGCAAACCCCAACATCAGTAAAGAAAACATTTGCCATCAAGAACTGCAGGAATTTTAGAAATATTTAATATAAACAACATGTAAAAGTTAAATGAATAAACAGAGATTGAAACGTGGAGCACAGTTGAAAATTAATTTGAAATATGAATATCGTTAACGTCAGAATTTTGTGCTCCAACAAGTTGCACGACCAGAAAGAAGGAAGTTTTCAATTTTTAGTGGGAATAGTTTATATATATAAATTTTTCTTTTCAGGTTGTTCTTCTGTACATATTAACAAATCGCAAAAATACCTCTGTACTCTGTAACTATTCATAATAAAGGAATGTAAATGACTTCTGTCTGTGCAAGTGGTTATAAATAAATCTTCATACACACATATATTCGTGCATGCTTTTTTACTTGTATTTATCCATTAAAATAATTATATGTGTGTTTATATGTTACAATATACAGAAACACTTAACCACTTACATACTTACATAAATTTGTAATTTTTTCCCCCAATTTGTTACACTACACACATGACATCATTACATACGTTACCCAAAAAATTCTTTGCAAATACCCAATTAACACAATATTAATGTCTTTTTCTACTCTTTCAATTGAAACCCGAATTTAAAGCAAATACAAACATTTTGGTTTATAAAGTAGAGCGGATCGGTAATCATACTAGGAAAAAAATCTGATAAACCAATTACCCTCTGGTTAGATATATAAATATATGTCGATGAAGATTCTAAAAGTGAAAATTTGATGTCTCGATGTCAGACCAAAAAATTTAAGGAAAATATGAAGTTGTAGTCAAGCCATTTAAAACGATATACCAACAACTGTTAAGATCGGAATAAAAATGACAATGAAATATACTTATAACCAGGGCAAGTTTAGAAATGCAAAAAAATTATTAAAATATGCATGCAAATATTCCAAAAATAATCTTTAAAATATGCACAAAAATCATTTTTTAATTTATTTTAGTTAAACAAATGTTTATTAGAAAGTATGATCACATGTTTTTTCAAGTTTTGAAATTAAAAGGATCTTTTATTACCGCACAAAACATAACAAAATGCATATTTTGCACGCAAAAAGCATAAAAAACTGGACCTGCTTACAACAAATAAAACGTGCTGTATTTTGGGGCGTGTCGAAAAATGTTGTTGCAGTTATACAAACTTCTTTGATGTCATGATGTCATGTCATATGTCATGTTACGAGGCGACTAACACAGCTATTTTTCAGCCCTAATAAATCAAACTCTCAAAGGCTAGAACTTCAAAATCGAAGTCACATGTTCACTGGGATATTACCAACACACTCACATATTCTCACATTGACATTATAATTTTCGTTATGATATTGAGTGCTCTTACATGACTACATTGACTATTATAATTGGCAATTTGCATATGAAAGGCATAAAAAATTTTAACAACAGCTGAATATTTTACGCGTTTTTAAATTGCACACTCAAAGTTCTAAAAACACACACATGAAGAGATACACTGGGCGAAAATATGAGTGTGACATGTGATATGGTGAAAACAGTGAAGGATCAATCAAAGATCCATCTACAAACAGTCCAAAATTCACCAAAAAATCTAAGTTGCGCTTCCTAATTTTGCAAAAAGACATTTAGTTCCGCCAAATATCAAAATTTTACACCCAGATATCAAAGTGTCACTAAAAACAATCACAATCAAAAATCGAAAAGTCGAAAATTAAAAAAAAAAAATCTAACTTTCTCATCAAAAATTTGGATATTCACCGGAAAATCGATAACTTCAATTTAACCGAACAAATTCAAGTTGTACGCGGCATATTCTTAATTATTAATACTCGTACCTTTAATCAAACTGTCTTTACAAATCATATGAACATATTATTGGTGAACTAGAGTTGCAACTACAAGCTGACTCCATTGCAAAATGGCAATTTTTTCTAATACATTTTAAGATTAGACAAGACAGGAGAAGTCAATTTGACTTCATGCTGAGGAGCGAATGTGCTCATCCTGTAGTTTTTAAACATAAAAAACGCAAAAGAATTGTCATGCTCTAGAATGCAGACTGATTGTCCTTAAACCTCGATTTTTAAAAAATTTATAGAGAATTCAATTCTTCTATGAAATACTTATTAAGTTTTCAAAAGACATGTTTATGTATATTTTACCAAGAAAAAAATTTTTTCAAAACGTGCTATATTTGCCACAATAATTATCTTCTCCTGTGTTCCTTTCTTAATAGAAATATTTTGAAAATGTTACTACTTAACATATGACAAGTAAAAACTAGATCATTATTAAAAATGCAACAAAATGCTCTTCAAAAACGCACTAAAATTATTAAAATTCACTAAAAAAAATTTTGAAAATTTCACGGTCACAGTTCGCTAAACTAAAGCATTTTATAGTCGTCGAGAAGAACCTTCTGGGCCAGCAATAGCGAAACTAATGGAAACATTTGACAAGAACAAGTCATGCACGTCGCAAGTGGTAATTTTGCTTTTGTAGCCGATAGCGTTGAGGAAAACTCAGGTTTGTCCATTTCACGTTTATCTGCGAAATTAGGAATTCCAAAAACGACATTACACCGTATTTTGCATAAGTCTTAGGGCTTTAAGATGGCGCTGCGTGATTTTTGATGTGATTTCTTAAAGAGGCGATCACATTTTCCCACCGAGGTTTTGAACTTTAACACCTTTAGATTTTTTCTTCGGGGGCTATGTGAAAGATAAAGTCTTTTTCAATAGCCCACAATCGAAGCAAGACCTAAATGGTGGAATTCGAGGAATTAGAGAAGGAGAATTACATAAAAAGAATATGGTCCTTCAAGCGCAGCCGTTGAGGCCATTTTTCTGATATTGTTTTCCATTATTAATGGCATTCCTTCTTTCTTGTTTTATATATCAAAATGCAACATCTTATTGGAAGATCCTATATTTTGTACTTCATATTAATATGAAGGAGTTCTTTTGACATACGAAATTTTTTTAAACTCTTCTTAAGAAATGCCGCTGCTATTTGAATAGTTTACTTTATGTTTATACTTTTTTTTCATTCAAAGTGTTAATTCTCTGAAAAACGTAATTTTTTTCAGTGTTCGTTTGACACACAATCAATATGTATGAATGTATGTAAATGTGTGAGTATGTTGTGTACTGTTGTGTATAATTTAAAGGATTTTATATTACGCATGTAAATTATTATAATAGTCAACATTTGAGATGGTTGTTTAAAAACAAATTGCATAAAAATTGTATAAACAATTTACATTTGCACAACGTATAATATTATTAAAAAAAACTTTTGCGCAATTTTAAGCTTCGTTGTTTTACGTAAAAAACTTACAGGAAGGCGATGCTGGAAAAGAATTCATTCACAATTTCAGCTTTAAGAATTTAAGAAAAAAGGGGAATGTTTGGTGAAATCTTAGAAAACATGTAAAAAACTATATCATTACAAAGCTAACTATTCAGACACAAAATGTTTCCTAATATAAAACATTCTCAAAAAAACTTTTTGAAATATCATGGATTATCATTCCTTTAAACACATGTCTGCGTTAACAAAGACATTATTTTTTACATCTTAAACTCTCTCATGCTTACAACCAGGGAAACCGCAAATACAGAAATGCATGTTTTTTTGTTTTACAACCTATGGAGGGTTACATAAGATAATTATTCGTTAATGGTAACTACACATTTGCAATATTATTGCGCAATATTAGTAGATGGCACAATATATTGAATAAAATCAAAAATCTTTTGATTTATATTGCGCAACTATAAATATTTTTTTAATGTGTTGACTACATTGTTCAATAAAAACTAATATCATTTTAATCAAATATTTAAATACTTAAAAAGGATATATGTATTATATGCCAAAAGTGTTCTGTGGCAATAAAAATTTTGCAAAATAAAAGCATACAGAACACATGTGCGTGTAGGTATTGTGGAACTTTTTAAATAAGATGGCGGAAAACGACAATAATAATAGCAAAATATTCAATTTGGAATGAATTTCCGTAACTTCACAGTTACTGAGAGAACACTGAAGATGGCACATAGCCGAAACCGGTCTGTTTATCAACCAAATTTGACGTGGGATGACGGAAATTCATTCCAAATTGCATCAAATCCCGTCGGAAGAAAAACACAACACTTAGCAAAATATTCAATAATATTGTGTAGTCTATGGATGCCTTTAGGAATTTTTATTAACTTTGACAGTAGACAGTTCTGCACATTTTACCCTCTACATGATTTTTTCAATATTTCAGTCCTGCGATCGTATTTGCAGCATTTCTAAATGCATAGATTATATTCGACACCTTAAGAACGTATTTTGATACTTTATTGACATTTCTGTTAATATGTTTGGCAACTGAAGAAAAATATCTGTTTAAATTCTAATCTATTCTATTTCGTATATCTCATTATCTAAAAGCAATTTCCAATCCATATTTACTTAAACTAAAGAAGTTTTCAAAATATATTGTTAAACAAACATGCAATGTGTCTGTATTATATCAGTAGATGTTGAAAGAAGAAAGTTCATTTAGATACGAAGGAAAACGCTTTTTATAATCTAAGTCAATATTTGTTCGTTTATTGCAATAGTAATTACCAGTAAAAAGCTTGACCAAATTTGACCACAATCTTTAATAACGATATCGAGACTTCTTTAGAACACAGAAAAGAGTACGTTTTTGGCAACCGTATACAGTGCACTCGCGATAATATGAACTAATTAAAGCCAGACCAGTTCACTTTTGCGAGATTGTTCATATATGCGAATGGCATCTAATTCCCATCTACAAACGATTTTCTCATAAAAATACAAGTTTTTTATGTTAAATTTTTTATTCATTGTTTATTGGATTTAAAAAACAATTTATTTTGAAAAAACAAATTTATTGCCTGATTTTTCTTTTAAAGTTAAAAATTTTTTCTATGCTTTTTACGTTAAATTTATATTTAAAAAATTAATATAGAATTCCAACTGAATGTGTGCACTAACTAGAACGTTAATGTTTAAATATTTTGATTGACAACTGAAGACAATTTAAAAGCAAACAAAAAGCTAGGGAAATCCCTAAATTATTATGCAGTTGAAATAGAATTTAGCCACTACCATGTTGATTTCGATTTCAACTTTGTTTAGATAGATAAAACAATAAGAAGCTTTTTATAATTTCATAAAGTTTTGCACTACGTTCATATTTTAAAGTAGTCAGTGGAAGTAAAAAAGCGTTCATATTTTGGGGTGTTCATATATTAGAGTGGTCATATTATAGAGAGTGCACTGTATTTTGAAAATAAAGATATAGCCGGATAAGCTCTTCATTGATTTGAACACGAAGTTTGTGAATAATAAAACTTTGTAAAAATTCATTTAAGAATATATAAAAATATTTTCAATAAACACACAATTTTATTCATCAAATATTTAGAACTTGTCATCTCACAAAATTTTAAAAATTATGCTTATTGAATCAATACTAATCTTATTCAAATATGAACAGTAAACAAAAACCGAAAATTTTACAATTTTTGTTCGATGAAATTCAAGTACAATTTTTGTTTTTTGCATTTCCTTCTTTTGTTCTGTTTCTTTTTTTTGTTTGTATCTTCTTTTAAGTGGAAATTTTATTGTATTTCCGCATATTCGATGAGCATATCTTCTCGGTTTCCCTGCGTTTTTTATATGCGTTTAACCCCTTTTTTTGTTTAGCTTTGAAATGTTTTGCTTCATTTTCTTTTAGAAAAGCATTTTATCTTCTTTGGATAAATTTACAAACATGAGAGAGAAATGCATTTTTTACAATTACAAAAAAATTGTTTAAACATTATTTACTATAACTTGTATACATGTGACATACATACATACATACACATACATTCATAAATATATACATATGCATGTGTATTTAATTTTACTTTAAAATATTTATTTAATAGAATTTATGCACATGTGTTATGTACATGTTAAAAAATGAAGGAAGTAGCACTAAAGGTAAGGTCAGACGGAGCAAATATTTGACAAATTTGCAAGACGCATTAAAAACTATACCATGTATACAATCTATAGAGTACAGAACATGATACGAAACTACCGTTATAGCTAAGAGCCTTCTAGCTACCAGAATATCACAGACTCCATTGTCGAATATATTAAAACAACTGAAGCATATGGCCGGATGACTCAACGGATACCTGAAAGGTTGCAGCTAATTTTTTTAACTTTTATAACACACAAATATGCAATAGTCCTGCACTGCTTTTTTTAATGCTGCACCATGGCCCTAATGTAAATTTTCAGGCTTGAATCGTAAAACCACTCGGATTGATAAGTACTTTAATAGTTAAATCTAGAAATTCATAAGCGAACAACTAAATGTGAGTTAACACAAAGCACTGTAGCATAGTACAATAGTGACAACAATAATTAAAACTAGTATATCCAGCGGTCAACTCAATCGACCGCATTCTAGAAATTAATATTAAACATTTACATAAATACATACGATAAAATACAAAAACAAAAAAAACCTTCGATATAAACAACAAATTTTCTGTATCATTTCTATGTAAAAGCAAATTGAACAAACACACATGCAGACATTAGCTGACTTCCAAAATTCCAATTGCTTTGTCTTCGAACAAAGTATAATATTTCATAACGCTGTAGTATAAAACATTTACAATATATGCCCTTTCAAGACGCCGTCGCCTAGTATTAGTAACGCATTAAAATAGCAATCAGGGTATCGGTTTTAAAGTTGATGCTTTGATATGTTGACACCGTATAACTTAAAATAAAACGAAAAGAAAATCGATGTCTCACAAGCGTAAGTTAATTTATTTATGGTGAAGTATTAAAATGAAACAGCTTAAAAATGTTTTAATATATTTTTCAGCGAAAAAAATTTACATTTTTAATTTTGTAAACAATAAATATAATTCATTGCATCATCTACATATATTTCATAACGTCGACACAAACAAAGTACATGGTTGCATTGTTTGGTAACTTTGTATATGTACACGATTTAAATACAGTAGCACAACTATATACAAACTTTGTATTGATACGTTTTGGAAGTCAGCCATTGTTTATTTTTCAAGTTGAAACTGATACATGCATGTGTAATAAGTCTGCATGTGTTAGAAGCAACTTTATATGCTTGTAGCTCTCTAAATATCGAACTGATTGAAATAAAATTATTATTGTTCACATCTATGTTTAAAAACCGTTTAAAAACACATAATTTTTTCCAAAATCGGTTTAGTATTACGGCCGTAAAAAAATTTGCCTATTAAAAATACAGATTATAAGACTACACCTCATTGAGAAAACAGGGAATCTACTAAAATTCAGTGAATCCGAGCATTCCAACAAATCTGCTGCTATAAATTGATCAAAAACATTTTATTTCCTTTACCAACTTTTGCGAATGATTTAACATTATACTGTTGATTAAACAATGTACACAAACTCGTATTACTGATTTTAAATTCAACAAACAATTTTTGGTATGAAGAAAACTTTTTGCGCTTTTTTAAATAAATAAGGAATGGCATGTATACAACGTTCATTGCGTCATTTGATACATAAAGCATAAATTAAAATGATCAACAGAAAATAAATTTATCAGAATTAAATGAAAATTTTAAGGTAAAAAGTCATTGATTGCACTTAACCATTTTTGATAGAAAAACAGGTGAGTTGTAATATCATCAAAGTGCTGCAAGTATGAACATGTATTATTGAATACTTGTATGTACGTCAAATCAATGCAATTACCACTTCAAAGCTTTATGTCAAATTTCTTTATGCACGATTTAGGGTACATATTAGTTTTTTTCACTAAACTTTAAATGAATTTCTATATTTGAACATTTATTCATGCATTTTGAAATGTAAATAATAAGAAAAATATTCGTTTTAAGAAAAACTTTGCATATGGCTGCAGTCATACCAAAATAAATTGGTTGGAAAACAAATACGAATATCAAATAAAAATGAAAAGAAAAGTTTTTAACAACAAAAAAAAAAAAACAATGAGAAAACTTTATGGTTGTGTGTCTTTAAACTGAAATGCAATTTTTGGAAAATTTAAAGCATATAAACAATCTGTTCTTAAATATGCAGAATATGCAGATTATAGAGCCGTGCTTACGATAAAGGCAGTAAGCGCCACTTTCTGCTATTTTTATTTTTCTGCAGGTTCATGACAAAAATATTTTTTTTAATTTCAACAACATGATCGAGTTGAATATTATTTAGAGAAGCTACTTAAAAATGTAACCTTACAATGCAATTTTTTGTTATATTGTAATATTAAATTAAAATATTTTAAATTAAAATATTTTAAATTAAAATATTTTAAATTAAAATATTTTAAGCATGATAAAAATTGATAGTAATTATGACCCTGTGTTTATAGTAAAATAACCTTTTTCTAAATCAATCTAACGAAATAAGAAATTAATTTGGAAAAACTCCCCTAAAACACAGTTTGAAAAAAAACTCAATTTAAATTGTAAATAAATAAATATCTTAAACTTAGCACACCCCGTGACGACAAGAAAATGTGAATTGAAAAAGATTTTACCGGCGTTGTGTATATATAATTAAAAATTTAATATATAGTTAAACAAAATTCTGACTTTTATTTCCGGATAGAAAAAAGCTCTACGCAACTTAAAAATTTTTATGAGTTGCTTAGATTTTTATAAACGATAGAATTTACTTTGAAAACAGAAACTATTTTCAGAAATTTTCAAATTGATTTTTGTTTTTCATTCAAATTGGCTAAAAACATAATGTTAACAAACTTTCTGTTGCTGGTATAAATACCAACATCTACTCAATATAAGCACACGAATAGAAAAAATTGTGTGCTATATTTCGAAATCCTTTTCCATCAAAATGTATAAAATAAACATTCTTTTGAGCACTGTTGGAATTTTAAGTTCATAATGCTAATAAACCATATTCGTAATTATTTATTTAAGATTTCGTTAATAGAAAGAAGAAGCCAACTTTTGTGAGAATGTCTGTTTATTTCCAAATAATTAATTTTCTTGTACAATTTTTACTTTTTATTAAAGCCAACTATATTTGTACTAACATCAAACTCATTGTTGTTTATTAATGACGACAACATAAAATTCTTATTAATACAAATACATACTCGCACATACATTCATAATTTAATACTCACTACCTTTATTTCACACACACACACACACACAATACATGTATAAGTTAACGATAAAAAAATTATTTGCAGAATAGGCAAAGCAAACATTTTTCGCCGACGCTATGTCTACAATGTTTAAGCGTGTTGTGGGAACATCCCCTCCACAATTCCAGGAATAACATCAGGTGATGTTGGGCAACAGTAGAATAAGAATTTAATATAAAATGTAGTTTTGTTTAATTTTAATTTAGTGTTTATTTTGATTGCAAATAAAGGAGTTCACTCCCAAAAAAAATATTTTTTTAAAAATAAAAAACTCCGAAAAGTTTAATTTATACACATACATTATATACACATGTATATAAAAATAATAATTTTAACAAATTACATTACACGGCACATATTAAGTTTTTCAGATCCTTTGCAATATATATGTTTTTTTTGTGTATGTAATTATGTCGGTTGACTTGCAAAAGTACGGTAATGTAGTCCAAATTGTTTTATCCTTATACAGAAAAATTTTGAAAATGAATAGTGTGAAACGATTTCATAAATTTACATATATTAATAAATAATATTAATAATATTAATTCTTTCTGACTAAAAATGTTACGAACTTTAGCCAAAATAATAATCACTTTGGATTAAAAATCACTGACAACTAATTTGTTCGAAAAGTATTTTTTATTTTATTTTTTATTTTTAGCATATTAGTTATTATAATTAAATTATAATAACTAATAAAAAAAGAAAAGAGTACTAGCATCTGAGACTTTCGACTTTATTTTAGGTATATATGTATGTACATTTTATATAAGGTTTTGCAAACGATTTGTAGCTAGAAACTTGTAGATTAATTTAATATTTTTATCACAGGTGTGTCTAAGGAGATCAGTTGGTGTGTTCGTTCCGAAGATGCGTGTTCTGGAGGAACTGTAGTGACGTCGATGTCGTCAACTGGAATTAGGGTGAGTATTTATAGCAATAAAACATTATCAACAATCATATCATTTTAAGTTTATCGAAGTGTTATCAAATTATGAGTGTCAAACAAACAGCCAAGGTTTTTTTTAATATACTTTTATTCTCTGTCAGCCCTTCGTTTGTATGTGTTTTGGTATGAAAAACAATTAATAATTAACCTTTATAGTGTTAGAAAATAACCAACAACAATATATCAACTCGTAATAAAAAATTAATAAAAATTTATTTAAAAAACGCATAATATAAGTTTATTTAAAAAAATGGTAGGAAATTTAGTAATTTAAAACAGCTGGCTGTGAAAAAATGTGTGATTGAAAAATTATATATTATTCTTACAGATAATAACTACATATATGATTATTTTAAATTATACATAGCATTACTGTTATTATTATAGTTTTATATAGAAACAAATATTATTAGCTTTAATCATGTAATATTCACACCAAAACAAATTTTTTTTTTATGTTTAATCAAATCATATCACTAACTTTTCCCAACTTTTCCACTGAGAAGGTGAAGCCATCTTATTGGAACATCCTGCATTTTCAAAATAAATCTAAAGGCAGAATTGGTTTGAGCGTTCTGTTCAGTTACGAATCAGCTGTTTTGTTTCTGTTCAATTGAAAAACTGTATGTGCGGTTTGTTGTTACTTGTTCGTTCTGTTCTGTTGCGGACTATTCTGTAGAAAATATAATACAACTTTAAGTGACAGCCATGTATTAGTTTTTTGTGGAATGAAATGTTACAAATTTTGTTTCAAAAGTCAGAATATTTTATTTTAATTCAAATTATTAAAGATTTATATATTTTTGTCAAGTAAAAAACATTTTGCAAGCATTTACAAAATTCAATTATATTGTTCACATCCCAGAGTTCAGACACAGAACAAGTATGTAAGAAGTATTTTCTACAGAGAAGATCGGCACAGAACGGCAACGCAGAGTAAAAACCAGTGAGGCCTTAAATCTTTGCTAATTCTTCACAAAACAATTGTACTCAATTAAATTAGAAAACGTGTATCACAAGTACGAGCGAAAAATTTCTTCGCTGTCGAGCAGTGTCATTTATGTATGTTTGTGTGCTTGTGTATGTGCAAAAGCACGAGAACATATTAAATCCATAAACATTCTAAACATATTAAATGTAAAGTAAGTAAAGTTTTTAATTTACTCACACATCAAGGGAAAAATAAAAAAGTATTCTCTTTTCAAGAGGTCAGTAAACAAGATGTTTGTTTGAATTTTTCACAAAAGATGAAGAACGATACGGTGAATAGTTCTGAATTCTTAACTCATAAATCATGTTTTTTGAGATATGACTACGTTGCAACAAAGGAGCTATTTGTGCTTCATATAACTATATATTATTCAAATCGAAAACGTTAATATTTTTAATAATTTTACTCACGTGGAATAGCCCATATGACATGTTCAATAGTCACGAAACAACTCAAATAACTCAAATAAAAATTCAATAGAAGTATTACAAATTGATAGATACATCAAAGAAAATTATGAAATGTAAAACTAACAGCAACAGACTTATTAATATCCTAGCTAGCATTTGGATGATTACTTGACGAGCGCAATCATTTCGCGACTCTTTCTTTAATCGTCTAGACGACTGTTGGAGTAAAATTATTTTTACTCTTTCAAATGATGCTTTTGCGAGTCATTAGGACGCTTGTTAAACGAGTTAATAGACATTTACGCATTTTGGCAAGCAACTCTGGACTCTTCCAAATGATGGCGAATGTTGTTTATTATATTTCACAATAGTCGTTTAAGTATTCTGACGACCATTGGACGATTGTTATTTCACCGTAATCGCATATTACTCTTGTAAATGATGTTTTTGCGAGTCTTTTTGTGTTTTATGAAGTTGCCACTTTATGTGAAATTTTTATTTTTAATTTTTATTTTCATGTGTAATTTTTATTTTCATGTGTATTTTTTATTTTCATGTGTAACTCATGTATAATTTAAACTATAAATATTTTACGAATATGTAAAATATGAATTTGGGAAAATAGTGCGATTAAAAATTTAAAATACTAACAAATTAGCGATCATAACCGGTCATAAAACTCTTGTTTGGCATCTCTCTATACAAAATGTAAAGCTGTTGTTGTTTTTATATTTTTCTACAAACCTCTTACAACTACAATAAGAGTTGAAAAAAGTCAGCCTACGTAGAAATGGTAAAGTAAGAAAACAAATACAATTGGTTGATTATTGAGTTTTTGTTACAACTTTGATTTCGTTTAAACTTTTTATTCGTTTTAATGAAGGTTTCATATAATATCTCAAATTATTCTAAGAAATATTTGGGTAAGGTTCCTTAATGATCTGCGCTAGCAACAGTTTAATCAATTTAATTCAAAATAAAACTATTAATATTTTACTAAATATGTAAAATATTAATTTTGGAAAAATAGTGCAATTAAAAAATTTTATTATTAAATTTTTATCGTTTTTGAGCACTACTTTTTTTATTGTGATGACGTCAGGATTGGCTATGATATTTTAATTTATTTATAAACCTGTTTTGCTTTTTTTTGCTTTAAATTTATTAAGTTTTTTTTTGTGATTGTCCTTTTTACACAAAATAAGGAAAATCATATAGAATTGGTCTAAAGTAGTTTATGTATCTACAAAGAAAAAAAATTCCCTAAAGAAGTTGGAAAATACCAACGGAATGTCGAAATAATATGTAAAAAAATAAACTTTTATTAACAAATGACCTTGAAGTCCCAAATATTGAAAATATATTCATCATAAAAAAAAATTTTGGAATTACACCAAAAACGTCAAATATTTAATCCAAACAAATCAAAGCACGTTATTTTGGAAAAAAAGTATGTGTAATTCCTAATTTCATGTGTAATTTTGACATGATGCATGTGTAATTTAACATTTCGTTGGTGGCAACACTGGTTTTATGATACTTCAAAATTGCCGTTTACGCATTCTGGCGATATTTAAGCGAATTTAACCGTTTTTTTTATTTATTCGAGGCTCGTCTGAAGTAAGAATAAAACAGTCTTAGGAAGAATAACATCGAGGACAATTAATTTAATCGCCCGCTTCGATCGCGGCAGATTCTTCTACGATCGAAAATATGCTAGCTGGGATCAAATTCATATTTTTCACCCAAGTGTGTGTGTGTATGATTGTGTGTCTGTGTATGTGTGTGGGAGTTTGCATGTTTGAATATGTTTTGTATCTGGTTTGCGTGTGCGGCGTGTGTTTCAAATAATGAACTTCATTTCATTTTTGTTATAAAACAAAAGATTCGCACAAACGAGAAAAAGCTCTTAAAATTTTTAAAAGAAATTAATAAAGCATTAAACTAGCTTCCTTGTTCCTTTAAAACAACAAGTTTCGAAACATAATTCTATTGTAAATTAATTAAAAACATTTCGTTTTTTTTTCATTATTTAATAATAATGTACTTTTCTTTTTACTCTAATTTATATTATTTCGTTGTTATATTGAAATAAACATAAATTTTATTATAAGGAAAATGTATAGCAGGTTAAACAAAAAAGTTTCGAGTGCACTGCGCTCCTCAAACCCTTTTATTTGTTGCTGTGCTTTAAATTTAGCGCGAGCAGCAGCTCAAATAGCAATTAAACAACAAACTATGATGATAAAGTACTTGTCTTTTATTTATTTCTTTTTCTACTTGTAGTTCTCGAACTTTTTGAGCAAAACTGTGTGCTTAACTACAAAATATTTACTAGCAGATCGCAAAATTGTTTTAATAAGAAATTAAAAACAAAAACAAAAACAAAAGTTTAATGCAAAAGATAAATCTTTTAAGTTGCTTAATAAAACAAAAGTATACCAAAGAAAACTATTAAACACATCTAAGAGACATTTATTTAATACTTTAAGGTTAACAACTTAGAATTATTAGTTACGGGGAAGATATTAATGAAGGCTTAATTGCTATTACACACAAACAGTTTGAAATTATGTAGCAGAAAAAGTTTGTTAATTGTTATTTGACAATTTGAATATTTAATAATTTTATGATAAATACTTTAGAGTTTAAAGTTTTATCTAAGGCTCAACCCAATAATTAGTGGTAAAAACTTTATTTAAATTTTCAGATTTTGAGATGAAAAGGAAAATTAATTCAATTCCAGCCAATTTTTAAATTCTATTTAATTTATTTTGACGAACAAAAGAAAGGAGAACGAATCATGTAGTCATTTTCTAAGGAATAATTATTTTACTTTTAAAGAGAAAGTAACAACTGAGGCATTTAATTCCTCCCAACCACTTGATGTGTTAAATTTTTTTGGAAAAGGAGAACAGATTGTGAACGTAAGCTTAATTAATTGCTAAACAAATCTACTATTGTGCGTGTTGTTAATTTTTTATAGCAGCATTGCAGCGCTGTCAAGTAGGCAAATTAAAAAAAAAACGTCGTGTCTTTGCTAATTGGGACTTTGAAATGATCAAACTGATATAGAATTTCATCGAAAAATCATAGTGAGGGATGAGGCCCATTTTCCCATCAGAGGCTGCATGAACAAGCAGAATTGTGGCATTTGGGGCTCCAAAGACCCCCAGAATTATTGCTGAAAATCCTCTCCATTGTCGTCCAGCAAGCGCAGCCGTGGCGGCCATTTTCCTGATATTATTATACATTATTAATGGTATACGTTCCACTTTACAATTAAATAAACATCCGATGATTTTGCTTACAAATACTCGTTTGTTTTACTCTTATTGGAAGATGCTATATACATGTGTTCCAGTGAACGCATGTACAGTTGAGGTCGGTTATAACGAACACCGAACCGAGCAGTTTGATCCTTTTTCTATTAAGATATATAAATACGCCATACTAAAATAGTTGATGCATATTTATTTGTTGTAATCAATCGTTATGTATATAAATAATATATATGTATATTTTTCTAATCGCCTTGTCAAAAAATAGTAAATAATTATTTCAATGATCTCAAAAGTTACCGGTACAAGTTTGTCATTTTGTTTTTGTTCGCTGTAACCATATAAATTTACATGTATTATTTTTGGGCACTAAAAAAAGAGTGCGTCATAAGCGAAAACTCACTATAAATGAAGTTCGTTATAGCCGTAGTTATAGTTTGAATGAAATATTAGGGCGAAACGGTTGGGACCGGTTAAAATTTTTATTATAAACAATAATTCGTTATTTCCGGTATCCGTTACAAGCGAATTAAGCTGTTTTTATGTATATTAATGCATATCCCTCATTTACTCAAACAACATAATAACTAAAAAAAACTCGTATCATTTGAAAGCGAGTTTAAAGTCGTTAACTTAAAAAAAACTATTCTCCTCTCAATGGGTGAGTAAACTAAATATTTGTATGCAATTTTACTCTTAACTCCAAATCATGTTTTCAGACTTATGACTTTGTTTGAGTAAATGGGCATTATCCCAGCTAGCATAGGATGTTTGTTAGACGATTGTGTTTAATATACCACTCCTCAGAGAGTCTTCTGATGATGATCTGACGAGTAACAATAATAAAAACATTGATTTATTTCTTGATTATTACTTTTTTCACATTTTCTGACACGCTCGTCTTTTAATCTTGGAATGTTTAATATGCAAGTCGTAAAAAAATATTCTAATGATTATTTGAAGAGTACGAAAACAACAACGTTACACTTTGTTTAACTACACAAATCTCAAACGATTCCCTCTTCAATGAATCTTCTACGATTAAAAAATGCGCTCGTCGACGATCAAAAACGTTCCTCATGAGATTCCCAGTAGGCTCTTTCACGACTTAAAATGCTAGCTGGGATGTATTAATATACATGTATGTGGTGTATACTCCAAAACTCCAAAAATATACATATTCTTTCACCTAGAAATAAAAATTTTATATTTACATTTATAATAAAGCAAATAGAACACAAATCTAATTTATAACCTTTAATAAATAATTCCCAAAAATTTAATACAATTTACAAAATATCCGTGTACGAACCAGCATATTTTGCTTTAACTTTTATTTACTACCTCTTTTACTCTCACACTCAGTCTATCAGCATTCCTAATTTTTCTTAAAATTACTCATGTATAGAAAAAAAGTTAAAATTTACATCCATAATGTCAACATGTCAGCGATGATTTCGAGCAACTGAATGACTGTAAACAAAACAAATGATAATATAACGACCTTTATACCCTTAGCATCATTATTATGCCTGGCTTTGAAAAAGCTTTCGAGAAAAGCTTTTCTTTTCATGTTCTCTTGCAGTTCTCTCGCAGCTAAATGCAAGCATTCTCAAATAACGGTTAAACAATAAAAAGGGAAATTCGTATTTGCCAACAACTTCTGAAACAGCTGTTTATTTTCCTTTGAAGGAATGAGAAATTAAAATGCAAGAGGAGTAAGAGGCTGCAAGCTCAATATTTTTGTAATACAAACATCCATGCGGTCGTTTATGCAGTTTAGTTACTTGAATGCTTCTTTCCACTTACTCCATTTTCTATTAGAAAAAGTGCAGGCTCTTAAAAAAAATCGTAGAAAACTTTTAAAAATTTTGCTTGAATAATTTATAATATGAAAAAGAAAGAGAGTAAAGACAACTGTGATAGTTTTATATTGAAATAAAAAATAATAAGTTTAAAAGGAATTTCTTTGCTATCCATTACGTATACTTACGTAAACAAAGTGTTTTGTTAAGAAATATGTATTTAGTTTGAAATTAATTACGGAAATAATAATAACACACGTTGAAGGAAACTTTTAACAGCACAGATTTTTTTTATTTTATTTTTATAAATATTATTTGAAAAAGATTTCAAACATTTTTAACAATATAATCTTTAGCTTAAATGTCATGCTAGACTTGTTCGTTTCCAAAATTAATGGGCGGACAAGTTTAAAAATCGACTGGCAGTCGAGTTGGTCGAATCGTCGTGCAGGACCTGTTTATGTTTCTCTCTCTGCATCTTCTCTTACATAATATTTTGATGTGATCATTATAACAGAAGATGCATCTATGTACATTAGGGTGGTCCGATTTGTAAGGATAAAAATTTTTCGTTATTGCGCCTTCGATTTTTCCATAGCTTTTGGCATGAGGAAAAAAAGTTCCACTACGACATATCAAAAAAATCATTTTCAAGGCTTATATTAAAATAAGCATTGAAAATAGTTAAGCACTTCCAAGAACTGAACTACTCTTAATGTTTATGCTTAAAAAACTTTTAACAAATTTAAATAGTATCATTGTATTGACAGAAAAGAAATTTTCGCTGATACCGATATATCGGCAAGTCTGAAGTATCCCCCGGTATGCCGGTATCGGTATCGGATGCGTCGCGAACTTCATTACCATAAATTGTGTTCAAAACGCAGAAACAGAAACGTTCTTAAAACGCTCGAGTGACTCCGATCTAAAATCCCGTATTCATAAACAATAATTTTGATTTCAAATGCATTTTAGGAAAACATTTTTTAGAGACTATTTAAATTTAAAGACAAATTTCACAGAATAATTTTTCTTAAAATAATTTTACAGCCCAATTTATTCTTTGTGAATACGACATGAAGTGTTTAATTTCAGTTAAATTATAACTTATTTATTTCACTCGTATTTATTTGTTGTACTCGTATCTTAGTAAAATAATTATAAATTTTAAGAAAAAAAACAAAATGTGTTAATCAGGTGTAAAAAATTTTAATCTCGTTATTTCCAGGATACTCAGGTTTCACATCTATTTTAATATAATTTTTTTTAATTTTGCTACTGTTCTTAATTTTCTTTCGAAAATGAAGTCATCAGCTTTACAATGAGTATTTATAAAATAAACATATCGAAATATCATGTTTATGCCAAAAGAGACTAAAAAAAAAACACAGCGAAAAGTCTTTACGATTTTATTTTTACCAAAAGAATTTGCTTGAATTTTGTTGTTATGCTGACAATTTGTTGAATAATGAAGCAACCACATGAACATGTGTATCTCTGTAGGTGTGCATTTGTGTCTTTGTGTAAAACTATATGTTCATCCTTTCAAAACACGCATAAAAGCACAGATGTTAAGCCAGTCTGTCCAAGGATGTCCGAAAAGGATACTTGCATTGATATTCGCTCACAAACATGCACTCAGATACGCGGATTGAATTGTATACGGTAACATTCAGTTGACCGACCATAAGAAGGACAGGTCAACATGAATAAGCTCTTACTGAAAGGTGTGCATGTATGTATAGCGAAGTTGCAACTTAAAGGTTAAATTTTAATTGAATTTAAGCAACAGGATATTTTTAAAAAACAAACAAACATATAAAATTGATATAAATTATTTTCATTCAGATCACAATCGGTATTGAATAGGATTTTTTTAATTTGGATTTTAAATATTTCAAAGATATTAAGGCAGAGTAACAGCAATCCAGAGATGGTGTTGTAGGGTTCGGTTTAATATGCTTACAAATTTTTAAAGCTCTTATCAGATATTGTTCGAAATATTTTTTGTAAAATTATTGACTGACCCTTTTTAATAAGAGATTAACAAATCAGGTAATCAATGCCTACCAATCATTTCGATATTACTTTCTTTTGCAAAGGAATAGTGTAGAAAGGGCAGATGGTGAAAGTGAGAAAGGTTTTGTTTGATTTTTTTTCTAGCCGTTTCGATACGCCTTTGGTGTTAAGTCCTTGTAGGCGCAATAATTATTGTTAAACTGTATTAGCCATTTTATTATATATTTTACTTCGCCGTCGATTTTGCTATAATACCGACAGAGGAGGGCGCTGTGATATTCGCTGGCATACACCAGCATCAATTGCTCCCGGTACTGTTCAGTGGCCAGTTCTATGCTTTCGTCACTTAAACCGTCCAACCACAACAAATACAATGTCACACTAATACACATCTGAAAAATGCGGGATGTTATGAATTGTCTGAGACTGGGCTCGTACCAACGTGCTTTTCAAAGAACTGTACCGAATTCTAAACGTTTAGACTCACATCGAATATATCAGAATATGTACAGAACTGAAGCACCGAGTATTCTGCTAAGTGTTTAAAAATTTTTTAGGAAACTCCGTTGATAGTCTGCTATAATTTTAGATTTTATCTAACATCAGACACGTTTCCGAAAACTTGTCAGCGAAAGAAACCCGGTTTTGCAAAAAAAAAACTTTAAGAGAGTGAAATATTTTATTCTCTATGGAAAGAATATCAATACATACGAATATTGACTTCCACTAAACAAACACATTAAGGTTAGATCTTGTAATTGTCGGAGAGTGTGCCAATTGACCGCTTCCAATGACAAAGCCTTGTAAAATTGACGGCTTCCTTTCATGTAAAGTTTCAGAATTAGAAGCGGGTACTTACGAGCAAATAAAAAATAAATTAGTTTCCGAGCGGTGCAATAGTAGATCGTGGGCTTAACATATAGACGTTCGGCTATTCAAGCGTGTAATGCAATAGTTGTGCAATAGACCAGTGAGTAAAATACTTGACATCAAATACAGCAATTCCTTCAAAAGCACGAATTCAATATTGACCGCACAGATTTAGTTTTTAATGGCTTATGCTTTCAATAACACTTTATCCTCTAGACGGATTGGTCGAGGTTTTTACTGACGGCTCCAAGAAGGCGAATAGGGTAGGTGGGGGTTCCATGTGGAAAACTTTAACGTAAAAGATCCATTTAGACTTCAGGAATGCTGGGTATCTCTTAATGCGATAGCGATAAATTCAAGAGCAACTCTAATCTGGACTCCAGGACACGCTGACAGTCCTGGTAACTGCATTGCCGATGGTATTGCTAGACTGGTGGTGGCATTGAACAACTCAATCATATGCCCCTTCACTGGCATTCCTCTATCACAATGTAAGTTATTGACTCAACGCGAATGGTATCGACTTGATCAGCACAGGTGGGGAAAGTACCTGTCAAGTGGCTAAGTCAACCCCACTACGACCTGAGCAGAACACATAATCTACTCATGTTAACTGGTTACTGGAATATAGGGACGCATGCTGTAAAAATGGGTCTTAGTTACAACAACTATTGCAGAAGTTGTAACGATGAAGAGGAAGAGAAAACTATGATTCATCTTTTATGTCAATGCCCTGCGCTAGTGAGCGTAAGGAGTAAGATACTCGGCTCTGATACCTAGTCAGATCTTGATAATCTGGCAGGTATTGAGCTAATCAAACTATCTGCTATTTTAAGGGAATCCGGGTTGTTTGAAGAGGCGGCAGGATAGATGTAGTCTCTTGTTTCACCCGCTCTAGGTTATCTATCACAAGTGAGCCACCACTTGAATGGTGGCTGCCTCATTTACCTAAGCTAACCTTTGGGCTCAATGATTTCTTAGTATTGACATTTTTAAATCATTATTTGTAGCCTAAGGAGGTAAGTACTGACCTTCAATGATAAAGTGATGAATTAAAATGTCAAAATAGAAGCAGTGAAAAGTATGTTCTTCATATGTATTTGTGTTAGCATTTTAACCCATTAATTTGCCATCAAAATTTTTACTGGGCTGCTTGAGAATTCTTCAGTATGAACAGCGAATTAAAACAATTGCATATATGTATGTACATATGTATGTGTTAATGTACATATGTGTGTGTTACCGAAGGAACAGCGTAACAAAACATATTGTACATACATATATGTATGCATGTAACACAATAATGCGAGTAAATCTACCAAAATCTCAAAGGTGCACAAAGTTTCTTCCACCACCTTCTATTGTCTTCTAATTAATGTTCTAACACTAATATGTATTTTACTCGCATACATCCACAAGAACGGTGAGCCACGTATGCAACCAGACACAATACACAATTTTGAAAAAATAACAAAACCAACAGTTAACAAACAACAGGGGAAAATTGAAGAGAGCTTACTTTAAAGCAAACTCAACTAAAACTTATATTTTTCTTAATTTAATTTAAAGAAATAATTTAATTCTGATGACACTTAAGTTTGACTTCAAATGTGAAATGTTTTTATTCCTGAATAGCAGACCGGTCTCCAACCACTTCCCCTCATTTCGTTATTGCTTTTAACAAAATTGTATTGCTTACTTGGTCCAGCCATTATCACAACAAGTTGTATTATGCCCACTCATGGTTTAAATTACAGGAACAACGAAAGTTTTTGTGTTCTTTTTTACAAATTTTTATACTCGGTCCTGTTAGTTTAGCCTGACAAAGGAAAATTTTTCCATAATAACCGTTGCTTGTCTATCATGTCAGGATATGAGGATGGCATTGCTATTGCACATTATTAACGTATTAAAAGTACATTGACATAAATATCAATTTACCAACATTGAACAAAGTACATCCTTTGTTTATGCCAGTGTCATTGTCTGTACGGGCTTGTGCTCTCACATGTAATTCAAAAAATGGTCGCTATTTTCAATCTGCTACATGAGTGGCGGTTATATGATGATTCCAAATGGCCACAAATGTTTATAAAGTCACTTTGAAGCAAGTTCTGCATGAGGTTTTTAACTTGTTTAGTTGTTAATAATCATACAGATATAATGAGAAAGCAAATCTTGGCAATTTTCCAAAAAGTTAATAAAAGCATAATGTTACTCTGCGATATTTTTCGTACAAAAAATCATACACGTGGAGAAAATGCATCGCTGTAACATGTTTTCATCAAATTATATTATGCTATCTGTCATAATTTACTATTTTGGTTGACAAACAATAGATGTTTTGACGCACATAATTTTTTTCAATTCTATTTAAACATGAAAAATGTTTTATTAATTCATCTGAACATTTTCAGAGAAGAAATGTCGTTAAGCAATTTGTAAACAATCATGTTATGGTCACTTAAAAACAACATATTTTGAACTTAGCTCAATAAATAATTTTAGTCAGACGCATATTCAATTTTTCAAAGCTACTTAGGCATGAAAACTGTTTTTTAATTAATGTGAACATTTTAAGAGAAGAAATGCCTTTTAAGCAATTTGTTAACAATCATATTATGGTCATCTAGAATTAAAGTATTTCGCATATTCTATTTTTCAATTCTATTTAGGCATGAAAAATAACTTTTAATTAATGTTAACATTTTAAGAGAAGAAATGCCGTTAAGCAATTTGTAAAGAATCATATTATGGTCACTGGGAAACAAAATATTTCGAACTTAGCTCAATGGATAATTTTAGTAAGACGCATATTCTATTTTTCAATTCTATTAAGGCATGAAAAATGTGTTTTTAATTATTAATAAATGCCATTAGCAATAACAAAATATTCACATTGCGATCATATCTTTACGTCTGACGATGTTATGTTTATTCTGAATTATATTATACCGAGTAAATATTATAGCCAGTAAAATATGGTTCCCCCAAAGAAAAGTTGTCGTTTTATGAAGAAATTATTGATTTTTTGATGATTGAATAAAAATGAGAGCTCTTACAGTTTTTAGCTCTTTTCTCCACTTCTTTTCATTGATCATTAAGAATAATTAATCTTTGAACTATTTTACATTATACATAATCATTTTCTTAAGTTATCTTCACACTGCCGGAGTTCTCATCAGATTTCAGTTGCTAAAAGCGAAATCAACCCACTTGAAATGTACTTTTTAATAATTTAAATATCAGAACACAAATTACGGCATTCGATACCGAACGAAAAACTTTTTGAATTTGTATGGAAATTTCTTTAGATATCGAGTGCCGTAATTTGCCCCCAGGTCTTCAACTACAACTTTGCTAAAGTTACTAATTGAAATGAGAATAAAACTCTGAAACGTGTGAATACGGCTTTAATAAAGAAATCGTTTTATATTATTTTTGTAAGTTTCTACATACAAAGATAATCCTTCTAGTCATCTTGCAAACTACTTGTAACATTTTTACTAATTTAATCATGTAGTTTTTCGAATATTACTAACTGATCTGGCAAAATGTAATGGAGATTATGACGACTTCCTTTTCAATGTTCTTTATGTTGAAATATTAAAAAAACACACAAAAAATGTGCAACACAAAAAAAGGTAATCACTCACATACCACTAAACAAACATCATACAAAAGGATGAGAAAATTAAAAATAACGAACAATTCATAGTGACAGTCGAGCGAAAAGGAAAGCAAAAAAATATGTTAGCAATAGAAAAGTAGCTTCCATATATGAAAAGAAAAAAAAATTGCATGATGAACCCATATAACGAAGAGTTAGTATTATTATAGCTTAGCAGGTTTCACACTACGAGATAAATAAATAGGGAAAATATGAATATTTTAAAAGTGAAGTGAAAACCAAATTATATAAACGTTCGCCTAATTTGGCCACAGCAACAACTGATTATGAATAAACTACGACTTGAATATAACTTGACTATAAAACCAACGTGTAACAATGGATTAATTTAACGTTAATTAGTGATGGAAAATTTTAATAATTATAGTGGTGAAGTTGTATTTGCTTTAAAAAGAATTAATAATGGGGACCCGAAATAACTGTTATTATTTTTTAAATATGTAGGTTATGGAAAAAATAACTGAAACAAATTGGTGTTGTACTAATAATTATAAATTACCCAGAAAATTGTAGTCCTGCCATAAACTTTATGAAAGATTATTATTTCTTTGGTCTTAAAATTGCTCGATTAATGGACTAAAGGTTTTATTTATATTATTCGAATAGCTCGAATAACTCGAATAATTCAAATATTTAAAAAAATTTCAAATTTTTGTATCCAATGGAATAAATATAGAGGAGTGTGTGATTTGATTCTTTTATTATACATAATAATACACATAAACATAAATAAATAAAATAAAAAATAGTTAAAAAACGAATAATAAAATAGCAATTCATTTGTACTACACGTGACGTCGATGTCGCCAACGGGAATAAGGAAGATTGTTTAGATTGCATGTTGTTATGTCTATGTGATAACAAACATATATCGTGAGCGTAATCCAGGTGTTTGAGTCGGCGATTCAGATGCCAAGTTATGCCTTTAGGTCTTGATATAGTTTTCGGCATTATGCTGTCAATAACCACATTGAAAAGGAATGGAAAAAACGGGCATCCCAGTCGAAAGCCTACTTTAAAATTTATTGTAGAGCCCCTTTCATAAGTGATATGATCTTCTCAGATACACCCTTGCAGCGAAGTGCACTCCAGATTGTTGGGTGCAGTCGACTGCTTTTTCAAACGGATATCGCTATTCTTGAGATTGCTACTTGCTTAATCTAATATGATGCTTAATATGTGTTAAATTAGTCTTAATCATATCACGTAAAGTGTTAAACATCGCAAAATACAAACCAGATAAAAGGAAACCTTATAACAAATAAGCGATTTTAATTCTGTTGTGTATTATACGTATCATTTTATATGCAATGAAAGCATAAATGTTTTCCTACTTCTTACTCATATTATTTCTTTCTAGTCATATTTCTGTACATTTTCTTTCATTCTTTTTTTATTTTTTGTTTATTTGTTGGTCCTTAATAAAGTTCTCTTTATATTTCATTCTATTCTAACAAAATGTTGGCAATGTGTATACTTCCGCATTCAAATGCTGCCAAAAAAACTCCAACTAAATGTTACTCTAAGGTCTTTAATTCATATGAATTGCAAAAGTGAGCAAAATTTTTTAATTTTTGTATACATATGTACATATACATATGAAAGGAGATGCAAGCTTTAGTACACACAAACAATTGCACTTATGTACATATATCCAGTTAAACGCAAAAATACATTTTTATTTTCTAGAACATTTTCGGTGACGCTGAAAATGCTCAGAGCCACAGTGATGCATTGTGGGCATTATAGTGGCTTTATCCTTTTTGCCTTAAAAACCGAAGAACAAAAATGAATGAAAAGACACACAAAAAAACAACCGAAAAACAGCCAACTTAACAAAAAGTTTATGACAGACAACAACTGTTGTTACTTTTCGTTGCAGTTTTTTATACGTTTTATACGGTAGTTGGCTGAGTTGCTTAAACTTTAGACCACATTTTCGCACTGTGACTAATTAGTTGCTCTAAATGAACGATATTTTTATTTGCACGTTAAGGAAATGAAGGATACAAGATGATGGAATTAAAGCCGTGTGTTTTTTTTTTGTTTTTTTTTTTTTTTGAATATACGTTACTTTTAGTTATGTATTGTATTAATATTCCATTGTGGAAATTTTACTTCCTCTCGCTGAATTTTTCAACCCCTGTTGCTTGTATTCAAGTCTTGGAGGACCGAAATTAGTTTCGTTTCCTCATTATTAAGGTTTTGGACCGTCAATATTCAACAATATTGACAGCTTGTATTATAAGCTTTTCTATTATTAGAAGATCGATTGTGCAGAACTTTAGTAATGCGTTAGCGCAACGATGGTTTGTCCTCCTAAAAAGTAATTTGTTTGTAGATAGCACTATTTTAATACAAACTTGTGATACGTATTTATGGGCAAGTCCCAGAAACAGTCCACCAACCAAAATTTTTTTTAATTTATCCAACTTATTTTTTACATTTTTTAAAGGAATATTAAACTAGAAGAAAATAAATGTATTTCAATGAGCATTGATGCACAAGTTATTATCAAATCCTGCCCTACCTCAGATCTTCTAATTTCATACCAGAAATTAAAAATTTTTAGGTATTCTTATCATTACTTTAGTGTTAATGAAGATGGCCCCATCGAAAACCATATTTTTATATATTGAATTCACTTCAATTTTAATTAAAAAAAATATTGTGTTTACTATTTTGGAAACATTGAAATTAGGTTTGAAATTTTAGAATACAAAATAGAATAGAAAAAATGTAGCGTGCGTTACAAAAAATAAAAAAACGACAACATTTTTTGGCTGCAAACAAGTTATTTTAGAATTATCTTATATTAATCTTTCTTTTAAGAACTAGTTTTTCTGTGCTTTATTATGCAAAATTAGTGGGTAATTATGAAAATACACTTTAATGGCCAGTTTATGACTTCATATTTAAATACGCATTTAGTTAATTTTCATTTAAATTTAAGTTGCATTTAAATACAGTTTCAGTTTTTCAGTGTTAAATTATTGTTTGTATTTAATTACGATAAAAATGTGGCAGCATCACGAAATTCTCTCAATATTTTTGGAGAAACAGCTGTGGAACAAAATTAAAGAAAAATTTCTAATGTGGATTCTTTTTCAGGCTGAAAATAACAACATTAATAGGTTGCTGCTATGTTTTAAAAGTGTAAAACAATTAATAAAGAAGTATAATAGAATAATATTAATAAAAGAAGTCCAAATTGCATTCCAAAAGATGTTGATATTTCAATGGCCGCAAATTTTTTGTTTACTTTGTTGCGCGAAACACCAACACGCAAGCAAAACCATATGTTTGTGTATGTATGTGTGCACAACTTAAATAGAACTTAAATCAGCAAGGTTGGTCATTTAAATATTATTTAAGTTTCATTTAAGTTTGTACTGCCAAACTGTATTTCGTATTTAAATAGAACTTAAATATAAATAGCATTTAAATACGAAGTAATAAAGTGGCCCTAACTTTCAAAGTTACTTCCGCTTTTTGCAGCATGCGTCACAAAACTTTGTGATCAATTATTTCGCAGCAAATACCTGCTAAAAAAATATTTTTTTATACCATTCGAAAGTACGCTTATATCCCACTAAATACCATGCATAAGTTTAAGGCACGTACCTCTTTTGAAAGACCAAATAATTTGTATATATTAATTTTAAAACGCGTACGAATGTAGCGGTCGTCACGCAGGATTTGCCCATATATTAGATCCGTTTGTTTACTTTTACAGTAAAATGCAGTAAATGAGTAATTACTGAGTAAACTGAAAAAGTTACTCTCAAAAAAAGCTGTTGCCCAAAAAAGTACGCGAACGGAAAAATTGTAAAAATTAATAAGATTAACGAAACAGCTGATTGCAAATAAATTACTTTATAGTTATATAGTTATTGACTTTTTATTTTTTATTATTTTATTATTTCAAATTTTCTTTTTTTAATAATTTTTTCACAATTTGCACACATACTTGTTGTTTGTTTACCTTTTCAACCAAATGTTTTTCTTTGTTTTATTAAATTTTATTAACAGAAATTTCTGCAGTAAAAATTTGTAAATACTCAGCCATGAACTGTCACTTTATGTTCTCAATTTCACATTTTTTGTGTTGTTTTGTGTAAAATGTAGTGCTGACAAAGTATTGAGTAGTGGGTACCGAGTATCGGGTTTTTCCTTTTTTTGGTTACTCAATACTCAAAAGTAGTTACTCGATACTTTTAGAGTTGTTAAAAAAGCAAGTTGAGTGGCTAAAATAGAGCATAAAAATACATCACTGTATAAAAAGACAACTAGGTGTAATATTCTGTAATCAAATCAATAAATAATTTTTTTTTTGAGAACAATTAAATTATTTTTTAAGTTGTTGTTAACGGTTAATTAAAAGTTAGGTTTACATTTATTTTTTATTTAATAGTAAAAGACATAAAAAACCAATAATAGTTCAAGAGATATTTTTACTTGTTGAAGAAACTACTTCAATTTGCAGATAAAAACTCCGTTAAAAGTATCGAGTAGTATTGAGTACCCAAATGAAAAGTATTGAATATTATTGAGTAATGAAAAGTAGTAGAACTTGCCAGCACTAATAAACTGTCACTTTACGCTCTCAGTTTCTCATATATTGTGTTTTGTGTAAAATGCAGTAAAATTCAGTACAAAGTTTTGGGTACTGGAACGCATGTTAGTACATGTAAGAATTTTACTTTGATGTCGGCGCATGGAACCAAATAAGTTATTTTATTTTCTGTAAAATTAAACCAAATGTTGCTAATATAAAACACCGTCCTGTACTCAATGAAACAAAATTAAAAATTTATTTTTTATGAAACGCTTTAAACAGAAGAAAACTCCTTCCTGTCTTACTAAGTTAACAAACTCATAACTTCAAGTACTGTTCAATTTTAAAATATAATAAGCTTTCCAAAATGCATGGGTATTTCATAACTTTCCCTTTTCTTAAGTTAAAAATACAAATTTAAAATACCATATTTTTCCATATGAAAAACTCATAAAATAATAATAATAACAACAAGAATAGAATTAGCATCTGTAAAATTAAGTTAGCAACTGAAAATCATGAGCATGTTTTAATGCCTCTACACAGATAACGAAGCAACGTTTCCAAATACTTCAGCCGTTTAGAATTTACATACACATTTATTTTTTTATGGCTGATGGCTTTATGAGAGTAAATATGAAGCATATTTTAAAAGTATTTTAATGTTTACAATGGATTTATGTACATATGTATGTACGAGTATGTACATATGTGTTTTAAATATTTGTGTGAAATATTTGTGTTAAAAAGGATGCAAACGAGCAAGCATCTATCTGCAATAAAATGAAAAGGGTTTTCAAATTGCAGGCAAGAAAAGCAACCAACTTTGTATTGCAATCAAATCTAATACATCCTGTTCACATCAAATTCACCCTGTTTTAAACTGAACCACAGTTTAGAAAGTAAATAATTTGAAAATTGTATGCATGCCTCCATAAACAGTTTTAGATGAAAACGAGGCCAAAAGCAAACGAACAAACAATGGAAAAACTCAAAAAAAAAAACATTGCGAAACTTACAACATGATTTGCTACATGTCTGTCTGAATATTTGTTTTTACGCGACGATGATGAACTTTATTTAAGTTTTAATGAGTGTCAAGTGCACAATTTTCAAAAGTACTGTAAGCATGGTTCACATTTTTTGAATTACACACGCATACCTTTTTGAATGGTAGTTACTATGTATTATTGCTTTTTTTTAAGGATAAACAGGATAATTAAGCTAAATGTTAGTGTGGCTGCTATTAGAATTACAAGGTTTTTTACAACAACCATAATCAGGACAGCAGGCAAAAGGATTGATAAAAGTGTTTCCACCGAATACGTTTTAGAAGGACAAAGAAATTTGTTAGCTATGTGCACATACATGTGTATATCAATCAAAATGTATAACGTAACAAATATAGCATCCTGTTGAGCAGTATAAAATCTATATTAAGGTCTTATATTAGCCCAACTAGCAAAATATAGCGTTTAAATAAAAATTGAGTACTCATTACTACACATACTTTGTATATTCCTTACCCTTCACCACTGGTGGTAAGGGCTTGCACTCATGTGTATGTTTTTTCTCGACAATATTCATATGTATGTGAATGCTCCTTCCTTGATTGATGTAACTCATCGTTTATTGGAACAAACAGACAGACTCTGCTATTTCAAATTTTTTAACGCCTATTACAGTTTTTACTTTTATAAAAATGCTTTGTAATTCGAAGAAATACTTACATAATTTTACTAAACAAAGAAATTTTACCAAACTAATACTCGTGTTTTGCCAAAAAAATCTATTTTCACCACAACTAAACGAACATGGTGGTTGGACGTGATATTTAGTTTATTTTATTCGTAAACCTTCTCAGCATCGAGGGTGACTCAAATATTTTAAAAGCAATTATTTTCTTATTCCTTTATCAATTGTTTATTTATGTATTGGACGCAGCTCATGATGCCAGGAAATGCCATGCGTTAGAAACAAGGATAAATTATTTGATTTTTTTTGATTGGCAGTTTCTTGTATTACGAATTCACCGTTACGGTGCCGACAATTTTTAAATGCGTTATGAAAAGTGAGGGGTTAGAAAATTATGAACTGCGTTGTGTACTGTTTCAAAATCCCTCAAGTCTGTTTTGTTTATTGTTTTTTCCAGTTTATCTTACATTTAATATCAGGGGCGGGAAAGGGAATTTCACAATTATACTTCTCTTAACTGAAGCAGAACAAGTATTTTAGTTAATTTTTCTGGGGTTTTTATTCTATTTTGTTTATATTTTAATTAATAGCTCTTTAATTAAAATACGAAGGGCAATGAACTATACAGTTTGCGCAACCAATGGATTGGTCCAGAAACAAAGTGTTTTATGCAATTCACTCAAACTATCGAAACGAATATTTAAAAAAAAAACAACACAAGGGTGATCTACCAGATAGTAACACTAAAATGCCAATTGGGTGATGTTAATGAATTTCGACACTACCTGTACTATTCTACCATGGTGTTTGAATTTTCTTAATGATTCGCATGTGCTGACAATGTAACCCGGCTATTTCTTTGGTTTGACATCTAATCATGTATATATATTGTAACACAAATTTTTATTTTGTAGAATCGCTACCACCTGGAGTGGCAACGACATCAATATTGTAATTGCCGCAGCGCTGCCACCTGTAAGTGAATTCGCCTTGTCTACTGCCAGAGCTGTCAACAGGCGTGTTTACAACAATAAAGCACTAACTTAAAAATATATAAGTAAACATATACAATTTTTTAAAAGAAGCAGTGGCTTAGGCCGCCATCATGCTAAAAATAAAAATTAGCTGCGTTAGAACATATAATTGCATTTCATTGGTAAATTTTTGTTTTAAACATACATATAATAAACTGGGCCCTGACAACGAAAAAAACTTATCATTACGCTGCAAAAAACATAAAAATCATTTTGAATGAATATGGAACAATGGAACTGGCTCGAATTTGCCCAATTTTCTGCCCAATTCTGTGGTGGTAGACTATTCATTATTTTTCAGAAACCAGTTTTCGAATATTAAAAATTTTAAGGAATCGATCGAAATTTTATAACTTTTAATAGGGAAAGGCCTGAATTTCTGACCGTTTGTTCGATCATAGAATTTGTATATAAAAAACTAACATTTTTGAAATTTTTTTCTTTGTTTTTCGATAAATAAGCTTTTTGGATTAATTTCTTTTCATTATATAAATAAGTCGTCACTCTCAAAAAACAAATATCGGAATTTCAGAATCAGGGGCAGATTTGTAAAATTTGTTTCAAAAATCGAGGAAAATAGAAAATTCTGCATGTGCTTGTTTTCGTAGAATCAAATTTCTATCAGCCTTCGTAAAAAATACTTTTACAAAAAAATCAAGACTGGGATAATTAATAGAGAATTTATTGTGTTTTAATAAAATAAAAATATTTTCATTGAGAAAATTTACATGTCAGAATTAATTCGATGTTTCAACAAAAAGCCGAACCATATGCTATTTGAAAAAACAACATTTTGAAAATCAACAATTGCAGAAAATAACGGTTGAAAATCCGTGTTGATCACCCTTTAACATGCCATTTAGTAGAAAAATGTTGACTGTTGCATTCAAGTTCAGATTTGCAAACATTTAAACAATTTCTTTGTTTGTATAATTTTAAATTAAGACTGGGTGTCACCGAAATTAAAATACGAGCACAAACACGACTATATTCCATGTTTATAAAAGAAAACACTAAAATCAATGTTAAGAGTTGGAGTTTACGACGCTGTCTAGTTCTCAAAATTAGCAACCCTGCTATTATTAAATTTTTCTCTCACCAGCTGTCAGAATAAATTTTACTTTTATTGTGTCTGGACGTGTGTACTTTGTTGTTTGTTTAGAAAATTAAAAGATAAAACTGGGATATTTTCAGTTATTGGCAGAAGAAAACAATTATAATTTAATATCAAAATAAATTTTGTACTTTTCAAATAAATCTTCAAATACGTATCACCACAAATATCTTTAAACAAAATGACCGATATGAAGAATGAAATGGACAGTGATTTGGAGCAAAATTATTCGCTGAACAGCAATGCAGATCCAAAGAATATGCAAGAATTGACTATCTATGTGAGTTTAATAATGGTTTTCTAAATAATTTTAATATTCATATGAATTGTAATTCAATATTTCATTTACGATTTTTGTGAATTTATTGTCTTATAAATTGTACAGGTTAATTATTATGATTGTGTTTATTTTTGGGAGGGGAGTGGGTGCAATAGTAAGCAATTTAAATTCCAGATGTCTTAATAAAGGGCGGAAACAATATGTATTAAATATGCAATATAAATAAAGTAGCGCAAATAAATTATATTAACGTACATTGTAAATAAGGTGCAGCACCACAAATAAATATGTAGTATGGAATTGCAAGAAAATCATGATAGGGGGGGTTAGATATTAAATAGAACTATGTTTAAAAAGAGTAGATGATCAAAAGTACTAGTACGTTATTATTATTATAAAACTTTATATTAACTATTTATTAAATTTATTATTCGAGACATTTCTCTATCTTATTTCAAAGAATTTCAAAAAGTTTTGTTTGTTGAGGGTTTTTAGCTTTCATGCATTTCATTGCTGCTTATGCCAAATCATCATTAGACCTTAAACCACATTCTTAAACCATGTCAAATCTCTTATCATTTTTTTAAGTTTTTGTATAAGATAAGAGATTTGAAAGTTTTCAAAAATATGGTTTAAGGTCTAATGATGATTTGGCGTAAGCACCAATAAAATTCATGTATATTATACCCCAGCTAAAAGTCCTCAACAAACAAAACTTTTTGAGTTACTTCATATTAACTACAAACATATGTCACTTGTTCTATAAAACAATTATAAAATCTCGAAAAAGTTACTACAATTAGAAAAAAAAGTAATTTGGTTAAA
This sequence comes from Gymnocheta viridis, assembly GCA_956483585.1. Lineage (NCBI taxonomy): Eukaryota > Metazoa > Arthropoda > Insecta > Diptera > Tachinidae > Gymnocheta > Gymnocheta viridis. The sequence continues at coordinate 43,618,252 of OY101440.1, read as the reverse complement.
AATTGATGGTGCTATAAAAAATAGATTATAATCGAAAAGCAGCACTTAAAGGATGGTACGGAGTTCTTACCGCATTAAACGTTTGGAACTTTACATTTATGTATTCCTACAAGAAAAAGAAATTCTGCACCCTTCTGTAGAAAATTTCGTTTGTATACAAAATAAAAACCCTCAACAAACAAAAGTTTTTTAAATCTTTACAAACAAATTAATTTATTTTTTAATTTACAACACACAAAAACACTAAAATTAATTAATTACAAGGTACGAAAAATAAGAAATATCAGAAATTCCGTGACTAAGCAATCTTCTGACATTAATTTTTGCTTCAGCTTACTGACAGAGTCTCCATTTATATTTATAACATCCTTGTAATAGTCAATAAATGAATAAACTCCGTACTAGTAAATGGAAATGAAATTAATTACAGTTCTTAAACGAATCTGAATTTGCGTAAAAACAACGTATCAGCCTTAAATTCGTACAAATTAAAATATAACAATTTCTAATTATTTGTTCCTCTTTTCGGCTTTCTTTCAGGTTCAAAGTCTGCTGCAAAATGTGCAAGATAAATTTCAAACAATGTCTGATCAAATTATAACACGTATCGATGATATGGGCAATAGAATAGATGATTTGGAAAAAAGTATTGCCGATTTAATGAATCAAGCTGGTGTTGAGGGCCCAGAAAAGTAATTGGAAACATCTACAAGTTGGTAGTAATTGAGAGGATGCTCAATTTAAATTTAAGCTATACATCAAACTAATATCAATACATTTTTCATAAACACGAAAAGACACAGACATACAGCCAGACAGACATACATATAATAAATATTTACACCAAATAAACAATTGAAGTATAGAAAATCTTTCGTCCTCCTCCCACGCACGTATTGATTGCCATCATTCATTCATTTCTTATGCCTTAATATTTTCTAACATCCATTCTGATTTTTTCTATTGAAGGTATTTTAATAATTAAGTAAAACCCTTTAGATATTTTTTAAATAAAAAAAATAAATATGTAATTTACATAGAATTTTTGTTACAAATTCAATTTCTGTTGTTCTTTTTTATGAATTTCATTAAAAATAATAAAATAAAAAAATTTAAGTTTTTAAGTTAAAAGAGAAATATTTTTTAAAAGATTTTAAATAGATATAGAAAACATAAGACAAGTGTTCAAAATCTCAAGTTAGTCCGAAGTTATACCTGAAAGTGTTGATTCCATAAAGTTAACAATTTAAAATATTTAATCACATTTTCCCATGTTCGTTGCATTGAAGGATAAAGTTTAATGTCACATAATTTTTCTGTAGAAGCAATTGTGCGCTAAAATTTTAATTAACCAACATTTTATGTTGCAAATAATTGTTTATGTATATCAAAGTCTTGAAATACTTTTAACATGGTACAGTAAATGATTAAATCAAATCAATAATGATCTATAGTTATTTCAAGCATGTCAAACGGTTGCATATAGAATAGCAGTAGTTCCAAACTATAGAATATTCTATATCCCAAAATATTCTTAATATAACTCTTCATGTTCATGCCCGTTATAGTGCATAAATAAATGTGTTGTTTCAAACATTTGTGGTTGCTAAGTTCATTCTCCAAGCTTTTATTATTTATCTATTTTGCTTATGGAATGATGTTTCAAGTCAAAAAGTTTTTTTTTTTAATTTATGCAAGTCTTATTGTCAAGCTATAAATTACAGTCTTAATTTCTAAAGTTACGAGTACAATCAATAACATTTTCGACTTCATTTTCTTCCCCGCTTGATTTCTTTTTCGATTCAACAACTGTTACTAAGCGACGAGTGCCAACTCCACTGCTGCCGTGAGTGGTTGTCAAACCAACAATTCCACCTTTACTATCACGGGCTGATTTGTTTTCCTCGCGCTTGCCGGTAACTAAGCGTGGTATACCCGTAGTGTTAGAGCTTGATAAATGTTTTGTGACAAAAGCATTTTTGTCCCGCTTCGATGATTTCTTAAGGACCTGCACAAACACATACAAAATATTGATAAAATTATCTTTTTTTTTAAATAGATTCAGGTAAAATATGGTTGCGTTAGGAAATAAAACTAATTAGCTATTATAAATTAAACTCTTGTGGAGGCTAAGGTAACGAACTTAAATTGTTAGCAAATTAAGTGCTTTAGAAAATGTTGTTTGTTCAATTAACTCAAATGTTGTCATGCTGATGTTGTTGCACCTGCTTTTGGCTGGTGGTCGTATATGGGGTGTGGGTGCGTATTATTAAAACCAATTTGTTTTTATTGTTGTTAGACTCGTGTCTGCTCAATAGAAAATGCAATAAATAGCGACTTTTTTGAAATGTTAGTTGGAACAAAATGTTGTTTATTAAAAAATTTGGCATTTATTTTAAGACTGCACATGCATTTGCTTTTGCAATCTTACATGTGTAGCCGCCACAGCTTTGAACGGATGCTTTACTTGAGGTTTTCTTAAAGGTTTCTTTAAATTTAAATGATTGGTCTTAGAATCAGATTCATTATCCAAACCAAATGCTTCGCCTACAATTTCTGTTGTTCTTTTTTATGAATTTCATTAAAAATAATAAAATAAAAAAATTTAAGTTTTTAAGTTAAAAGAGAAATATTTTTTAAAAGATTTTAAATAGATATAGAAAACATAAGACAAGTGTTCAAAATCTCAAGTTAGTCCGAAGTTATACCTGAAAGTGTTGATTCCATTAAGTTAACAATTTAAAATATTTAATCACATTTTCCCATGTTCGTTGCATTGAAGGATAAAGTTTAATGTCACATAATTTTTCTGTAGAAGCAATTGTGCGCTAAAATTTTAATTAACCAACATTTTATGTTGCAAATAATTGTTTATGTATATCAAAGTCTTGAAATACTTTTAACATGGTACAGTAAATGATTAAATCAAATCAATAATGATCTATAGTTATTTCAAGCATGTCAAACGGTTGCATATAGAATAGCAGTAGTTCCAAACTATAGAATATTCTATATCCCAAAATATTCTTAATATAACTCTTCATGTTCATGCCCGTTATAGTGCATAAATAAATGTGTTGTTTCAAACATTTGTGGTTGCTAAGTTCATTCTCCAAGCTTTTATTATTTATCTATTTTGCTTATGGAATGATGTTTCAAGTCAAAAAGTTTTTTTTTTTAATTTATGCAAGTCTTATTGTCAAGCTATAAATTACAGTCTTAATTTCTAAAGTTACGAGTACAATCAATAACATTTTCGACTTCATTTTCTTCCCCGCTTGATTTCTTTTTCGATTCAACAACTGTTACTAAGCGACGAGTGCCAACTCCACTGCTGCCGTGAGTGGTTGTCAAACCAACAATTCCACCTTTACTATCACGGGCTGATTTGTTTTCCTCGCGCTTGCCGGTAACTAAGCGTGGTATACCCGTAGTGTTAGAGCTTGATAAATGTTTTGTGACAAAAGCATTTTTGTCCCGCTTCGATGATTTCTTAAGGACCTGCACAAACACATACAAAATATTGATAAAATTATCTTTTTTTTTAAATAGATTCAGGTAAAATATGGTTGCGTTAGGAAATAAAACTAATTAGCTATTATAAATTAAACTCTTGTGGAGGCTAAGGTAACGAACTTAAATTGTTAGCAAATTAAGTGCTTTAGAAAATGTTGTTTGTTCAATTAACTCAAATGTTGTCATGCTGATGTTGTTGCACCTGCTTTTGGCTGGTGGTCGTATATGGGGTGTGGGTGCGTATTATTAAAACCAATTTGTTTTTATTGTTGTTAGACTCGTGTCTGCTCAATAGAAAATGCAATAAATAGCGACTTTTTTGAAATGTTAGTTGGAACAAAATGTTGTTTATTAAAAAATTTGGCATTTATTTTAAGACTGCACATGCATTTGCTTTTGCAATCTTACATGTGTAGCCGCCACAGCTTTGAACGGATGCTTTACTTGAGGTTTTCTTAAAGGTTTCTTTAAATTTAAATGATTGGTCTTAGAATCAGATTCATTATCCAAACCAAATGCTTCGCCTACATCTTCAGCTTCGGTAACTGAATCGGTCTCCGATTTGGAAGTATCACTGGGATCCTGTAAGGCACATAATTGGATTAGAATTTATTTAGAAAACAAAACTGTTCTCTACATTCTACTGTGTGGGTATTCTAATTTTTTATTTCAATTTGAGAAACTATTTTTAAAATTAACTTAATTATATACATATGAATAAATAATACTTCTGCTCACCTCATCATCATCTTCATCATCATCGTCTTCCTCCTCCTCCTCCTCACCATCATCATCTTCATCATCTTCGTCGGTTTTACTTTCTGATAAATTTTTGGTCGATTTGCTAATTCTACTTTTTCTTTTCAAAGGACTCAATATTTGATCCCTATCTAAACTTTCCATTGATTGAGATCTTAAGCTGGGTGTTTTTTTACTGGATTTCTTTTCTTGAGTAACTGTTTTCGATTTCATTAATTTTTGAAATTCCGAAAAATCTCCTCTTTCATCAATATTGGATACATCGTAGTAACTGGAGGATAACACCTCCAAGGATTTGGTATGATACTTCATTGAGATCAATATGAAATCCACAAGGATTGTTTTAATATCATTAAGCTTGTGCTTCTCAAAGTTGAAGATAATCTCGTCGATTTCCTTGTTTGTACGACTTACTTCCATTTTGGCTTTCAACAATTCAGAATCGGCTGCAGACTGTCGAATTTAAAGAAATACGATTTTATTAAACTATTATTTTTGATTTTTCAAAAAATATTATGAAATTTCAGGGTTTTTTTTTAATGACGATTATATATTTCGAAAAATTCAAAATTTTGTTGTTGCAAAATTTCGATATTTTGTTAAACGATTTCCCATACAATTTTAGAGAATAACTTACGTTATTAGCCGAAAATTTAGTTTTAAGTTCCAACATTTGACGCTGTTTTAAGACCTCCTTGTCCCGAGCAATTACCGCAGTGCGTAAATTATCTCTTGTAGTTTTGCACAAATTATCAAACTGTGCCAATTCATTTACAATCTGTAAGCAATTAAATTCATTATGAATATAACAAATGTACACAAATAAAAATAAAGATACCTTAATTTCCATTCGATGTACATTTAAATCCATATAATCGGCCAATATCGTCACGGCATTGGTGACATTTTTCATGCCATCGCTAAAACTTTCATTGATTTCTTCTTCATCCGTATAGTTCTTAAAACATTTCGATAACTCATCATAAGAATCACGATATCTAGAAAAAGAAGAAAACTGCTTTTATATGTTTTTACTTAACTGTAAACTTATATAATTACTTGGCCAACTTCCTGGTGCAGGCGGCAAAGCTGGAACACATTTCAATTAAATGTTTTTCGGTTAAATTAATTCGTTCATTGATTATTTTTATGCGATCATCTTTGGTATTTAAAATAGCCAATTTACTACGCCGAAACATGTTTTATTTTATAATTTTATAAAGTTCTTAATTTGCTTGTAAAACTGCAGAAAATATAGCTTCTGCTCGCTAAATTAATAAATGAACAAAAACAAAGAATTACTATGGCAACGCTAAATGACAGTTACAACCAACTGTCTGGTTTCAATATGTCTTCGGTGGTTGTTGTCTTTGCTTGAAGCAGTAGCCCACAACTTGGCATTACTGTTTTGTATTCTGTAATGGGTGTAAAGTGCAGATGGATACTCTTTAAAACTCGATTAATACGCAATTTTACCGCTTTAATTTTTTTAATATTAAATAAAAAATTTTCTAGCCAGTAAATTTTCTTTAACCCTTTCACTCTCGTACTATTAGCAGCGAACTGATTTATACAAATTCAGGGTGGCGCAACAGCGCCAATAGTTCGATTTCGTACAGTTTTTCATTCGCATCACAATAGAGAGTAGCGCCCCAGGTATTTTTTCGCATATGTATCTAGATGTAAGAAATTGTTGCATTTTTTAAATCTGGTATCCTGTAGAGGGAAGAAATTTTTAAAATTATACTTGAAATTCTCTATAAGTTCAGTAAAGATATTTTTAAATACATTGTATAAAGTTTTGTTTGTTGAATTCTTTGAAAAAAGTTATCGAGAGCTGTTTCGAATAATAAATTTAATAATTACACTGAAAAATTTTTGAATACTGCTTCTGTTTTAAATAAACACAAAACTTTCATGTCCTGTTTAAGGCGATTCACTTAACTCTATGCAATATTTTAAGAAGTAGAGATCAAAGATTATTAACAAAATCGAAGCTCCTTATTTTGTAAAACGCAAAGATAAGTGTTGATATATTTTTCGTGTGTTTTGTTTTTTGTTATTTTTGATATTTCCCTACAAAATTTACTAACGCTTAGCGTTGCGTTTTACAAAATAATTCCATATAAATATGTATTAACACTTTAATTTGCCCGTGAAAATCTTAGCGGATAATTTAATTTATTACCGACCTTGACCACTGAGTTAAAAATAAAAACCGCAATAAATTTTGAACTATAAAAAAAAAAACAAAAAAAATTCCCAAGTCGCTAAAGAACAAATGGTGCTGCTGCTGCTCATGACGATGATGATGATACATGCATTAAACCTTTCGTTTTTGTATTTTGTGGATGTAACAAGTTTTAAGTTAATAAAGTCACACACTCAAAAGAAGAATCCGGCTTAAAGAGCTCTTAAAAATACAATTTATTGGCTGCGAACGTTAAAAGAATTTGCAGTTTTATTTTTGTGTAAAAAAAATAAAGAAATAAAGAAAAGAAAAAACTACAATATAAACAAATCTTAAATAAAGAGAAATACAATTTACAAACAATAACAAAATGTATCCGGCCAAGAAAACAACAAGCAGAGATACACATAACATTTCTGAAACGAACAAACCTGACGAACGACGTGTCTGGCATTTTACCATTACGAGAAAGAGTGAGCTCTTTGTAAAAAAGCAGAGCAGAAAAGGAAGGGCTTCATTAAATGATTAATTTTGGCGTCAGATCGGCCGATAGCCCGTTTGCTGTCCGCAAAAATGTATCGAGGAAACCTTTCCAATGGTGATCAATGACAACCAAATTATTTTGCTTTGAATTCAATTGAACTTTGTGAATGTGGAAAACATGCGATTACAGTGTTTGTTATAAATACGAAATGAAATGTTGAAAACGAGTTGAAAAGGCCTTTTGAATGATTTTGACTAGAAATGGGTCCAACTCGTTTAGTCGCTCGTTTTAAAATTCGGCCATATTTTATCAATATGTAAAAAATGTTTTGGAAAAAAAGAGCGGGGCAAAGTGTAGGAATTCCTACGCTGTCTCAAATAAGTTCTGCCATCGACACCAAATTATGGTCAACAAAAATTTGTTTCAGTATTTCAAATTTCTAGTCGCACTTTTTCCCAAAATTAATATTTTACCTGTTTAGTAAAATATTAACAGTTTAATTTTAGAGCCGATAGCCAACGCTGATACTGATCTCTAATCAAATGTAGTTTTAGAATTATATTCCTCAAGATTAGACAGACACATTAATAATAATAATTATAATAGTTTAATTAAAAACAAATTGAAATTGATTATTGAGGGGTCTAGCTAGTTTATATGCGCATTTGTTTCGCTGACAGGGAACCTTGGTAGGTCATCGGTTGTCGATCACTGAGAGCCGGTAAATAGAGCTGTGCAAAATCGCTCATTTCAGTGATCGGCAATATTCGTTAAATTACCAAAAATTAATCAGTTCAACAATTCTATTTTTTTAATTTATTATTTTCTTAAGAAAATCAGTTGTAAATATTTGAATAATGTAATTAAACAAAAGAATTTAAAAAAATATACTTTTTATGGGTTGATGCTAAAAAGAAATGTATATTTAATGTATAAAATAACTTTGATCAATAAATCAAAACTGAAATGAAATAAAAGAATACAACATAAAAAAGATCCATGAACGAAAGTAAGTTTGACACAAAAAAGAGACTCCTGAACGAACGAAAACATGTTTTAACTCGTCTACAAAATCGGGCGGTGCACTATTGAACCAAAAGCGTGCAGACCGGATCACTTCGTTCAGTTGAGTGATTCGTCCAATTTAACCCATTCGTTCATGAGCTACTCAGCTCCACCGGTAAATAATATTTTGGTAATCACGGCTCTAACTTTTAATCAATGAAATTATTTTCATACCAATTTGAACATTATTCTCTTTTGCTTTCAACTTTTTCTACACTTATGTAAAAAATTTTTAATAGTTACATCTTCTAAAGAGCTAATTCTTTCAATTAACTGCATATTATCCACAAAAAAACGCTTGTGAGAATCTTTTCTTGTGAAGAGTACCACCACGCACTTGACGTATTCAAGTGTGTCTGCCCATAAACTGTCTGACCGTATCACCGCTGGTCGATCTCATTTGTTGTCAACAAAATATACAATGGACAGCAAAAAAATGAAGACAAAAAAAACTCCAATAAGATCTTGATTGTCTTGCGATTTCTTAGGGAAGAGACTGTTTTGTTCTAAATTTTGAATAGCAAAAAAAATTGAATCTTTCTCTTTATCGCGTTTGAGTTATATTTTCATATTTTTGGTATCAAAAGATCGTAAAGTCATAAACAAGATCATAAAAGATTGAATTTTTTTCGGGACTATAAAATAAAATTATTTCATACACAACAGTTTAGTTCGGACGCGTTAACATCAGGGCAACATTGCGTGCGGTTAATGCTCGTTTTTAAATCATATAGATTTTCCGCTCGAAAAATTTTAAGTGTGTGAGACAAATTTGTATATCTATTTGAAAAAAAAAACACATTTAAATTTGTATTTATAGTTTTTTGTTTTATTTTTGGTATTTTTGCGAAAGTGTGCAAATTTATTTTGAAAAAAAAGTTCTATTTTGGATCTTTCTTATTTTATTTTTCACCTTGAAATATTATTGTTTTTTTTTTATACAACATCGCATTTTAATAACCTAAAGCAAATGAAATCGATGGCAAATTAATTAAGCCGAATGAATCTTTGCATACACTTTTGCACGTTACAAATGATTTTTGAACGTGAGTCACGTCTCCGAGATAAATCATAGCGGTTTTTTTACTTTTTGTAAATGTGGAAATCTTCTAAAAATTATTATTGTTTGTTGCTTGAACATTTGAACAATTGTATAATTATTTTTTTAAATCTTTGTTGAAACGATGTGCTGCTAAATTGTTAAAGTAAATAGAGTCAGTTTATTTAGTGGGAGTGATGGATTAAATTCCATTGTAAAGCTAAAGTATGCATGAGGCAAGCGATTAAGGAATAACTCCAAATAATATCGGGTAAAATATCCGGTCTCGTATAACGAAGTGTCTGGGTGGGGCATCTATGATTCCAAAGGAACAACACTTTGACGACTTTTCAATTATTAGAAGCTATTCATCATTATTATCAAAACGGTTTTATTCTTATATCGGATATTTATTTAATTTAAAAGAGGAGGGTATGCCAAATATCAGCCAAATGACCGCCACGTTTACGCTGGCAGGACAATATTATTTTCATTAAATTTTCCTTCACTAACTCGCACATTTGCGGCCGTATGTCCTCAATAACTTCACAAATTCCATCTTTGAGGTATTGAATCGATTGTTGGCCATTGACATATATCTTATCTTTCACGTAGCCCCAAAGAAAAAAGTCTAAGGGTGTTAAAGCACAAGATCTCAGTGCCCAATTGTGATCGCCTTTTCGAGAAATCACATGGTCAGTAAACTTTTCGCGCAAAAGAGCGATGGTGATGTTTTGGTTAAAATGAGAGTCAATATCTTCAAACTCCGGTCATAAAAAATCAATAACTATTGTTCGATAGCGCAACCCATTTAGCGTAATAGTTGCTCCAGCCTCATTTTCGATGAAATAAGGTCCAATGACCACGATAGACCAAAAACCGCAGCAAAAAACCTCTCCATCATCACACGTGAGGTTATTGTGAAGTCATAAGCTGTTTTTGGGTTTCTTCACACATTTTCATTCTGTCGAAGAATCATTGGTAGGATGGGTTATGAGACAGAACCGGTGCACTTCCATCGGCATCGAAGATAATGATGCCCCAAATACATTTCATGTTGACAATAGCCCAGAATTTGTTATTTAGTCGGAACATTGCATCCAATGTTAACTTTTAAGGCAAGCAAGGACTCTTTAAATGAAATTACGTAATGCGATTAGGTGAGAAGGGTCAACGAACCCCCCAGCCGCTAATTAGCTAATCGGAACATATGACGAGTCCTATCCGACCTCCTTCTCCCTAAAATTAATTCAAGTTTCTGTCTGGAATTTAGCGTTAATCATTAACTTTTATATCCAGGACATTACAAACAAATAGGATGGACAGGCTTTTCAAAAATAATTCTTGGGTTTCCGAGCACTAAATGCGACAATTCTGCATGTTAATGTATGAAAATGGGCCTCATCACTCAAAATGATTTTTCGATGAAACTCTGCATCAGTTTGATGTATCAATCAATCAGCAAAGACACGACGTTGTTAATGATCGGTAGTTGTGACTTTTTGTGCTAACTGCACTTTAGAATTCTTAAGACGTAGGATTTTCCACAGCACTATGGGCTACAACAACAATATTCTCAGTAGATCGTGAGCAACGTGCATGAGTTCGATTCTTCACATCACTAACTTGTCGCAACAGCTAAAATTTGTCCACCAGTTTTACTCTTGCTGGCCAGATGGTGGTGCTTCACGACGACTGTAACTGCGAAATTTTCACCATTTTTGTAGTTAATTTAATAATTTCAGTGTGTTGTTGAAGCATATATCGTTTTATTTTTATTAATGGCGGGTGTAGTTTTTACTTGTAATCTATCAATTAGTTACAGGCTGAATCAAAGCAGATCAGCAAGGTAGTAGCGATAGCACAGCTGATTAACCTGACTAGATGTCAATTGTGTAAAATTAAATTTGTGTTGATAATATACTCATAACAACATGGCTGTTGTCAAACTGCCAAACACCACAGATTTATATGATGTTTGACATTTGTTAGAGGTTCAACTGTGCCAACAGTGCCGCCCGGTTTTGTACAAGTTTTGACAGTTATTCAGGTATTTCTACAACAAATTTTGCATTGTTGTAGAATCGCTACTACAAGGTAGATCTGACTTGACAGCTGTTAAAATGGTGGGCAATTGAAAATGAAACGTCTTATTGGAACACCTCGTGTATAAAATTGTAAGAAATAAAATGCGTGTTTTATATTCGACTACTACATCAGTGATGATACTTCATTTAAGAACACTAGTCATCGTAAATTCAAGTACATAATCAACTCTCACAAAAATTTCAGTGTTATTTGATACAGGAAATATGTCAGCACATGGCAAATAGTTTTAAGGGAAAGCAAAAAGACGCCACATGCAGTTAAAAAAACAATAATAACAATGTATGTATATCTTCTTAATAATTAATTGCTTTGATTAATTAATCATTTTTTTCCTTTTACACGACTTTTGCTATTCAATTTTATACAATTAATTTGGGTTTTTAAGTTTCATCATCTCATTAATTTTTTTATTATTTCATTTGTTTACGGAAGACTATAATTTGCTTTTTCTTGGTTTTATTTTAATTTTTGAACCTTAGCAATAGCGTTGAAGATATATTGTTTATTGAAATTATATTTTTACATTTGGATTTCCTTATGATTTATTTAAACAATAATTTTTGCAATATTATCGTGACACGACGTACAGTTAATTATTTCATTTAGCAATTATTCAATTTATTTCTTATTGTTTGCATTCAATTAGAAGAAACCTATTATTAGTTAATAGAACAAAATTCAATTAAATTTTAAAGTTGTAACTTTTCTGTAGCTAAAGGTGTATTTGCTAAATTTAATATTGATAAACAAGGAAGTGCTGAAAACACTTTGGGAGTTATTAAAATCTCATAAATGTGAAGATGGTGATGAACGCGTGTTGAGCAGTTTTATGGGCTGGTGGAATTAAATTAATGGAGCAATAAGACCTTGTAAAAAAACAATCCTTGCCAGAATCATTTATTTAAAACTCTTTAAATCATTTTAAAAACCTATATGTATGTGAATGCCTTAATATACATATAAAAGCCGCAAACGCAGTTGATAAGCAGCAGCAATTAAAATAAATATTATGCAAATACTTGGAATCAATAAAATTTTAATGTATTTTCCATTGTTCAATTTCTTAAGAAAAAATGTACTCGTATGTGTGCTGTGAATTGCCAGCGATTACGAAACTAACAACTAAATAAATTTAAATATGCAGAAACTGATGTCAAAGAAATGTTGTTTATGAATATGTATTCAAAGACTGTTAAGATCGGGCTCTATTCAGTCATATTTTTATTAATTGAATTATTTAGTTACAGAGAAAAGTTTGTTTTACTATGTGATAGTCAAATGAAAAACTAATTATTCCGAACAGGCTGTTTTCGGACGCCACTACCCCAAATCATCAGTGTTAATGTGTGTTTCCGCAATAAACGTATATAAAACAGTAGTCCCAGTTTTTGTCCAACCTTAACTACAATTTTATTCATCGTCTAGTAAAGTAGTAGCTCTCACATCCGCAGTTTAGAATTGTTCAAACATTGCCGCAAAGATAATTTAAACTTGTGGAGAATATAAAGAACCACTTTTAAGTTTCAAAAAAAACCAAGCATATACAAACGATACAACAGATAGTACACGTTGTGAATCACTTTAAGCAATCAAATAAAAAGAACCCGTAAATGTATTTAATTATCTTGATCATATGCATAATCACAAACCCTAAAATCCAATATTTAGTCTATTTAATTTGAATATCATCTCTATACAGGGCACATCATTTTAGTGACACTTAAAATTACATACTTACGAAAATGAAAAATTAAAGTCTATATAAAATCTAAACTGTCATTGCACTTTTATAGTTACATTTAATTTATTCCAATTCGATAAACACCCGCATTTAAACTGATATTTTCTGTTCAAATTGTAATTTGACATGCATTTATATTGTATATGGAATGGTCCTCTGGCTGGGAGTAAATTGCAATGATTTCATTTAGTTGCGACTGCCTGCCTATATTTCGTATAGAATAGAATACTATTGTTTTTATTGGTGTTGTTGTTGTTGTTGTTGATGTTTTTATTTTTTGTTTGGAAGGTTTGAAATGAAACTGAAAATGAGTTTAATTTTAACATTTTATTTAATTTATTCCCCACATGCGATAGACAACAAACAACCTTTTTTTTTGGGAAATCAAAAAAAAAAATTGTACACAAAATTGTGATTGCACTGAATGCTGTTGTTGGGTATACGGTGAGCGACGGTAAAAAGTCATGGGATTACAATATTTGAAGGTACAATTGTTGAGATAAATTTTTTTGACAAAAGCTCATATAGTCACTCATATCTAGAGAAATTTCACAGTAAATTTTTAAAAATATGAACTCGGAAGTGGGAAAAAACATTCCGGGACTGACAATGCCATCTACAGAATAACCTATCTAACTAATGCTAACAGCACAGCTGACTTATTAAATTTGAGAATGTGTGCGTCACGCAGACTACAGGTTTTGACATAAACGTTGCTTGTACGTTTCTACCAACAAAATGCGTGTGTTTTTTGGTGTTGTAATTTGTTGTAGAATCGCTATTACCTGTGATAATTGTAACATGTAAACCACATAAAAATTATTAGCTCTCTTTGGTTTACAAATTGCATACAAAAAATCTCTGTCTCATTTCTATGCCAAAGTAAATTAGATAAAGACACATGTACACTTTGTTTATTCTTTAACTTGAAGCTGATGCATCCATGTGCAATAAATGTGTATTAGTAGCAACTTTAAACGCTATAAGCTCCCAAAATATTGAAGTGATTTAAATAAAATTAAAATTGTGCACATCTGTGTTGAAAACCTTTGAAAACATATAAATCCCTTTAAAATCGATTCAGTATTACGGGCATAAAAGGGATCTAGAAAAACATATTTGCTTATTAATTATATGGATAATAAAACCCAGCCTTTGAATACATTTTTATTCAATTGACTATTTTTTGTCGTTTAGCATAACTGGGTACACTATGTATACAAAAACTGTCCGTCCCCTCACTAGAAACTTTAGGAATGGGATTCAAATAGTAAATAGTGGCGATGAATTTTATTACGTTTTTGTATTTATTCAATTCAATTTAATTTCGTTGTTGATTCTGTATTTAAGTTTTTTAGTCTCCATTTAAATTACAGCTGCTGGTTGATGGTAAATCATCATCATCCATGCATCATCATTATGCGTGTCAACTTTTTGTTGCGGAATATTATTGTGTTTTTTTCGTAACGAAACTACCACTAGATATTTGAACAATATCTAAATATTACCAGTATTTATATTGTCCATTTAATTGTAGACAATATGTGTTTCTTTTTGCACATTTTATTGAATTTTCTATATCATTGACCTTAAAATTGTGTGTATAAAATAAAATTAATACGAATATCTATAATTTTTTTATTGTATATTTCATTACGTATGTACATATGTATATTGATATATGTACATATGTATGCAGATATGTTTGTAGGTGAAAAGTTTACATGGTGTAGAAGGCACATTGTTTACATTCTTGTTTGCTTTGAGGTCATGGTTTTTTTTATGATTTTTGTTTTCCATCAGCTGTATGGACACAAATAGTTTTGTAACTTTATTAGATTTTCGGTTTATTATATTCTCTTTTTGTTTGCATTTTCCAGATAAAGTTAATTAATAATACACTTTAATATACTGCGAATATATTCCCAATTGAATGTGTATTAATAAATATATATTATAAATTCTACTGCAAATATTTGGGATTATTGTGTTTTATTTATTATGTCTAAAATAAATAAGTATGTAAATTAGGTTCTAGTTTAATATATTTTTTGTAACAAGAGCAGATAATAATTTGTTATCTAAGTTTTGTTTAGTGTCATAATACTTTTTTTTTAAAGTGTAAATAGTATCAATTTCTCATACAAGGTTTTACGTGGTCGTGTTTTGTTAATGTAGTGGCACTTGTGAGCGTTAACAGAAAACAGTAGGTAATATAACGATAAATACCATTAAGTGGCGACCAGGATTCCTTTTAAGATATAGCCAGACAGTGCTCAGCTCGGTGTTTCCATAAGTGAACTGGCAAAATTAATATTAAAGTGATGAGATTTATTAAGCTGGTGCTTCATAGCAAAAGTTAAAAAATGAAATTGGTGCGAGGACTTAATTAACTCCCACATATCCTTAATTAAAAAAACACTTTGAAGCTAGAATTATAATTAGAATGAACAATATAATTGATGCGTATTTCTGAAACTGTTCCTTTTAGTTTTTTGGCATATTTCATTTTAGTCAATGTAAGGACATGTTTATATCCTTAATTTTTAAAGTTAATTTAAGCTGCAATTATAACTAAAATACTACATAAATTTATATGTATATATTTCCAAAATTCTATGATAAATTTCCTTTCAATCGGTGACCATCATGACATGACCATCTCTCATATATGTATCTTTAATTTAAAAAATTACATTTTAATTGCAATTATAATCAAAAAACATTATTAGCTGCTAGTAGAATTACGCTGTCAAGCTTTATACCAAATTTCATTTCAATCATTGCAAAATCTCTCTTTGGTCCCAAATATCCTTTTTATCACAGTCTCTACAAAAATAAAATATTGCCCAATAGTAATAAAATTTAACATTATGAAAACATGTTTTATAAAAAAAATTTGTGTGCAAGATAATGCACTATTGGACGAAGGCAATTATTTGACAAAATAGATTTAACCACTATTTTTGGCCAATTTTTAATTCATCGTACTTGCAACACAGCTGATGTAATTAACGAAATTAATATTTAATACAACTTACATAAATACTTTTTCTTTCTTATGTTTGTATAATATATATCTTAACATTAGCGGAAACCAGCCTTCGTTGCAAACTACCCTTGCGAACTTTGCAGATATTGCAAATCTAGCATACGTGCTGGATTCTGCCAGACCACAGCAACGAAATCCATGAAACTGAGATTTGCATCACTTGAACAAATATGTGCAACCAAAAACCGTTGCAGATTGATAATTGCAAAGGTTAGCAATGCTATAACAGCTGTGTTTTTCGTTTTATTTTTACAATCAAAACAAATAGTAGTAGACTACTGCGCTTAAAAAATCTTAAGGCAACGGAGCCGCTACAAGAAATGTCTGTGCTGGAATGAAATTGGCATTAAGATGCTAAAATAATAAAAAATCAATGTCAAACAAAATTTTCATACAATTTTAGAAAATTTATACACAATCCGGACCCATGCTTCGGGTAAAAGTTTTATCGGCGGTGTTCGCGTTGAAATATTGCCTGCGGCTTAGCTTATTCCATGCGGCAAAGTTATTCATTTAACTCTGTAAGCAAATAAATAATAAACGGGCAAGAAAGAAAATGAATATGAATGAAATTAACAACAAAATTTAAGTTATTTAAAAAAGGAAACAATAAAAGATAGACCGATGCTGAAATAAAAATATTGGAGTTTTTGCAAGCAGATAACATAAATGTTTCTTTTATCCTTTACACTAAAATCAGCTGTTATAATTAACTGGCTAAGCGCTTAAAAAAGCCACTCACGTTTTGTAGCAGAAAATCATGCTACGAGTATGTGTGCTAAAATTACAGATGTGCAACGAAGGATGATTTCCGTTATTTAATTTCACTTGTTTAAAAACATATTTGTCTTCATACATATAAAAACATATTATTATGAAAAAATATAAATGTATATTAAAAGTACCTTAGATATATAGATATCAATGACAAACTCATGTTGAATGGTTTCCTTGACTTTGTAAGGATCAGTTCCATACATTTTATTAATTGATCATATATTAATTCGGGTGATGAAAGGAGATGACTGATAAAACTTAATGAAAACACATAAGAAAATCACAGCATTTCCTGTGAATATTTATAATACATATATATACAGTCTTAATTGCAGTTTTATTAATTTTTAATAAATTTGAAAATTTTAAAATGTTTGTATATTTTTTTTAAATTAAAAAACATTTATGTTTTACAGTTTGCATGTTTTATTTAGGCCTAAGCTGGGGTATCTTGATAAATATTAAAGAAAGTATTTATTAAATTGTTTGTTTGTTTGTTTTTAGAAAAAACAAAATTTTTAATTTTTCATGAAAAACACTGTTTTTCGATACCGATTTGTGAATAAATGCAAAAGCGTTCATCATATAAAAAATTAAAACATTTTGATAGCTTTTCTTAGAAAGGAAAAATTTTCAAATTTCTAGGACAGTGCAAATTTAAATTTTTCAAAAAAATATCATAAACGAATTATTTTTCCATTTGAAAAGAATAATAACTTCAAATAAATTCTAATAAAAACTAGATGGTTTAATATAAACTTTGTGAAAATGAGAGATTGTTTTTTTGATGATAACAAAAAGAGTGGCTTTTACAAATCTGATCCCACAGAAAGTCTCTAGTTTCAGTACCATCTCAAGTTTTATTTACGTAATTCCACATCTCTGCGACAACCATCATCAATTATTCTTCTCACATAAAATCACATTTCTTTTAATTATTCCTTTAAATAAAGTGACTTGATTTATATTAAAAATAAGAATAAATTCAGATTTAGATTTATATTCCTTCTCGATCATTGTTCAAACATTACTTCTTTCTCAGATTTTCATGCGTCAGCAACTTTTTATTTAACTAATGAATGAATAGTCAGTCAATTAATAAAATTGACCACTGATTTTCGAAAACATTCTAGATTTATATTCCATTATTTTAAAATCTGCGTAGAAGTTTTAAACACAAATGAAGCAGTTTCTCGCTTCTAGTAGATGTTTGACAATCTCTCAATTAAAATAATGACTCACTCATGCATTCAGATGTTCACGTTTTACTAAATAGCTGCACAATTGATTGTAATTACAAATAATTTTCAACAGATTAAAACGCAAAATGAGAATGCTATTATCGGCTAAGGTGAATCTAACGTACCCTTCACCTGTGTGATTGGGAAGCAAGAAATATGTATAATTATTTTTTTTTTCCAAATTTCGATCGTTTTGGGGAATTACCGTAGACTAGTGGATAG
The DNA here is from genome assembly GCA_956483585.1 of Gymnocheta viridis. NCBI lineage: Eukaryota > Metazoa > Arthropoda > Insecta > Diptera > Tachinidae > Gymnocheta > Gymnocheta viridis. Next base: position 43,600,056 of record OY101440.1, on the reverse strand, counting down.
TGTTCTAGACTGTTAGTCTCGGGGATGCAGGTTCGATTCCTGCCTAGACCCTGGGTGTCTCTGCAGACAAGCCGGAAAGGTTTTGCAGATAGTGTTTGTCTTTAAAAAATATGTATTCAGTTTTATTTATTTAAAAAAAGTTTTTAAAAGAAACGATTAAACAATTTTTTTTGTTATAAAATTGTAGTTGAGGTTTTTAATATAAATTTTTATACGCATATTCTTTTTAAATTTTGGAGCATATTTTCACTTGTTTGCTGCATATTTAATGCGCATAAAATACTTTTCCTAAATCATATTTACGGTTGCACAGGTGACGTAGAATTTTCTGGGAGTTTATTTTTTTTATTGAGTTTTCAGTTTATGCAAATTTTTTGTATATACTGATAGAAAACAACAACATGAGAATTTTAAAGCAACTGCAATCACTTCTTTATAACAGGTAGACTCGCTTCAATTTGCTTTGAAAAATACCTGCTCTATATGTCAAAATCAGTTGCAAGGCAAAACGTCAAACAATATGTATATGTAAATCAAATATAAACAAATTTTGACAAAAAAAAAACATCAAAATGCAAGGAGCCAAAAATAATCACTTGAGCTGTCAAGACCACCTGTTATAAATTCGCCTTGACCTCCACCTCAGTCATTAATGAACTGATTGTGCTGACTGTCAAGAGCAAAACTCTGCAGACAATATCTGAGAAAACGATCGAATATAAGGAAAGAACAGACAACATATGAACATGATTAAATCGAATTCGAGCATGTGTTGTGTAGGGGATCACAAGTGATTATTGTAGAAATTGCAAGCCAACTGCGTTGAATAGTATAGAAGGTGGGGGAAAACTATATTTGTTACACAAAAGCGCAATTGAGAGAAATTAAGCCAACATTTTTTCATCACTTACAAGAGAGCAGTAGGGCGGTATTCACCTAATCACTAGATGTTTTTAGCTTTTCGAGAAATTTGAAGCTGAAATGTGCTCTGATGGGACTAACTCGAAAAAATATATGAGTTGCATCAAGCATTCTTCATTGTAAAAGTGAATACAGGAATGACATTATACGAGTTACAATGATGTGTTATGCCTTTTAGGCTTTTCAAACTGATAATCTATGCTGATGAGATCTAAAATTGTTATAAGAATTAAAGAAAGGCAGTAAAAGCATATAGCTAGAGATGGTTGCGACAATAATATTATGATTGTGACAAACACTTAATGGTTGTAACAAAAAATCAATTTTCCTATTTTTACATTTTAAACATAACCATAAATGTGATAAAGAAGTTGCTTTTTGAATATTATTATTTAATAATTTTAATTCAAAACAGCTGCAACGTGTTTGAACTACAAATTTTTATTAATACATAAAAACAATTTTGTTGTTTGTAAACAAAACAAATGCAAGTATTTCAGGCTTATCAACAGTATCGAGCGTCGAACGTTATCCTTCGCTTCAATTCTGAACGAAAAACAAACTGATTTGCGTGCCATTAAGAGACTGTTGTATTCATTTATATAATTTGGGAAATAAGTAAACAAATTAATGAATAAATAAAATACGTTGATAGTAAAAGACGATCTCGTTATTTTAGTGATGAAATTCAGCGAACGATGACGTTCGACATCTTAAAACAGGCCGCAAACCTTCCTGCCTACACCGGGTCTTCGAGATTTCTTTATATGTGTCATATTTCAGTTATATTTGGTCATAATTTTCAACATTATGATTGCTCATTACCACATTATGTTTATATTTAATTATAATATTATTGTTTTATGGAAAAATATTATTATTATTATTAAATCATATTTTATGCCAGGCCAGGCCCACGATGTCACACGTATTCCTTCTTTCGTACAATAACATTTCAAAGAAAAAGAAATTCTACAATTTTGTTTTTGTTTTAAATATAATTATACGAAAGAACGAATACCTGTGACGTAGTGGGCCTGGCAGTATGATTCGTATGTATGTTGCTCTCAGATTATGGTTGCCTCAAGCATATTTTTTTGCGCTCAAAGTATGTATTACTTTAAGCTATTTAACAAAATATTGAAAATAAATTAAAATATATAATATATTAACGAAAATCGATTGGTAATTTTCTAGAATCACCATTAGATGCCTCCCTATTTACATGAGTGTGCTAGCGATCATTAAAAAAAAACAAACGTGACGGTGATATAATCATAGTGTTACCATATGTTTGTTCATTTATTTATTGCTTTTTATTCGTTTACTGTAATTGAAAAAAAAAATCATTAAAAATAGAAACAAATTGTAAGCTTCCCTTATTATTTTGTTGTTGTTGTCATTACGTTGTTGTTCTTCAATGTGGTTAAATAAATTTAAGTCGAAAAACGCAGCAATAAAAAAATAAAAACAAGTTGCTATAATAACAAAAATAGAAAATGCTAAAGTTGTAAAGGAATTAAAACAGTGCTGCAAATAAATATTTAAGGATATATTTTAATTTCAAACACAAATTCTTTAAGATAAGAAATTTGATAAAAAATTAAAAATGTGTCTTAGCATGGAATTGAAACATGTGCAGGGTAGATTGAATAAAATCACGAATCTTTAACACTGACGCACACTTATAAGCCGTCGACTTCATTTGTTTTACAGTGACAACGAAATAATTTTTAAAATGATCGGGATTTATATAAATTTTCCACTTCCTACAGATATTTTACTTAAATTTTTTAATTTTATGAAAAAGTAGAAAAATAGGTATAGGATGTTTGCTTATGAAGAAGATACATATTTATTTTATGTTGACGAGTACGCAAAAGCCGAATACATTCATACACAGATTTTTATTGTCTTTTTTAAATAGTATTTATTTTAATAAACTCCAGTCTGACAGCAATTTCACAAAGGTTTTTTTAATATTCAATATTTTTTTCCCAAAAAGAATACATTCCTTTACAAGACTACATAAATACATATGCACGTATATTTTCATCGCAATAATCAACATTAACTTGTTTCTACTAAAAACTAAAAACTAAAAAAGAAACACAAAATAATAAAATCAAAAACAAAAGCTTTAACAGATAGACGACAGACAATCGTATCTATATGAACATTTATATGGAATCACATCGAATTTGTGTTTCTCATTTGATTTCAAGCTACTGATTGTGAGTGCGAGTACTTTGCTAAACAACTTTTCATATTCTCATACTTTAGTTGTATTGAGCAAAAAAATTAAAAATAAAATCAACAAAAAAAAAAATATAAACAACAGAACCTGTCGAGCTTAATTATATTCTAAAGTGACCGGCGACCACTTTTGTAATCACAATCAAACCTTTGTAGACTGTAGACGCGCAAAGACCACAAACCCTTACGAGTTAAACAAAACAGTTTTTCTTATAAGTATTTTTGTAATACGACAAAAAAGTCTAAAGAAAATACAAGTTTTAATTTAAAATAATTTTTTATGTTTTTCTAGAATTATTATTCAATAACACAAATATTATTATAAAATTGTTAATCAACAATACAAACACAATTGAGTGAATTTTTAATCAAGTCATTGAAATAAAAATAAAATAAAAAACTAAAAATTTATTTTACATTGTAAGTGCAAACGAAAAATTTATTTAAAAAAAAAAATAAAAAAAATCAACAGCGTAAAAATGAAATTATTTATGGGTGTATTGTTCGCCACCTTGGCTTTGAATGGCGTTTTGTCATTACCAGGTAAGTGGGTCAAAATAAAAATATATATATTTACTCGTATTTATTTATAACTTTAATAAAGTTTCAGTGCATGGTTGCTTCTTTAATCATATATATATTTTTTTAAACAGATTTATGGTTTGAATTATTTACGACTGCTTGAGATTCTTTTAAAAATATTTTTGTTGTTGTTGTTGTTGTTGTTGTTAAAAATCAATTCTGCTTGATAATAAATTGGGTCATAAATGCAAGGCGTTGAATGTGATTGACGAAATTAAACTGCGAACTTTATTTTTCAGAAATTTCATTTAAATTGTTTGTCTTGAAAAAACAATAAGTTACTCATGTAGACAGACACATGGAAAATATACACTTGAGTCAGTTTCGTAAAACAAAACATATTTACTTTATTTTACTTCGTCGTTGCATTATTGAGCAAAACACAGAATGTTTTTCAAACTATATTCTAGACGTAAAGTGATTAATATATTGGCTAAAGTTCGTAACATTTTTAATTAGAAAGAATTGGACATGAGACAATATTCCAAAGGAACAAGGGAAAAATTTAACACTAATTAATTTAAACTTACATGGCAGAACAGAAACAACGTTGTTTTTCGGGAGCCGCTACACTGCCATCATCAGTGTTCATGTGTATTTCCATGTATCCGCCACTGTTTAGGTGGCTCGGTTGAATATGATTTCTAGACAACCAAAAACCGTTTTAAGAACAAACACGCCTAAAAAAGGATGCTGTTGACTGAAGTAGCTGGCGGGTTGACTACAAATCCAATGATGTCTGAGTACGTGGGTTCGAGTCCGGTTTCTGACAGGCCGAGCATTTTTCGAATATTTATTAGCGTGCCATTGTATATTTTCTTGTTGGACTTTTTAAGTGACGAGGGCATAACGCTTTTTTATTTATTTATTTAATAGAAAGTAACAAAATTTCTCACATAGCAGAGAAAAAAAACTATTGGACAGATTTGGCATAGCGGTTTTGACTCTGATCTATGCTAATGTACATCACAGTGCCCTCATTCGGCGGGAAAATCGGCGGGGAATTAAAATATTAATAAAATGGCTTATACTGTGCTGCAACACTGTAATAAAATAATAAAATTAAAAAACATCCGCAATAGCAGATTATAAAATAAATTATTAAGCTCTTTTACTTTCACCTTTGTCCTTTCTACTCTGGCTCTTTCACAATAAAGGTAACTCATCAAAATTATTGCCTGAGTTGTTACTTTTTTATATAAAAAAATGATTGAGGCATCCTCAAACTAATAGCTTTTTCTTTTCTAAAAAAAGTGTAACATTTTTCTCTCGTTTTTTTTTCCTGAAAATTAGCAATGTAAAAATTTTTTTAAAATAGTGAGTTTATTAGAAGTTATTGTAAAATCACTTACGGGGCAAAATTTTTATGTTAAAAAACTTTGAATATAATTTTTTTTATAAAAAATAAAAGACATGTTAAATTTTTTTTAGAATAGAAAGCGGCATACGAGCTCAATCATATAATGATTGCCATGTCGAATCATAGTATGTATAATAAAATAACTTGATTTTATCAAATACAATAACAGCATTGTTCAAAATCATATAATTATTAAATAAAAACAAAATTTTGTTTGATTAAAACTCATATTATTTTGTTTCCATATAAGAAATAATCATAAAATTATTGCATGTAATTAGAATATTTTATATTTAACTCATACATGTTTTGATAATGAGATTTTTTATTGACAACTGGGATTAGTTATTAAATTACCCAACAATTTTTAAATAATTTTTTTAATATGTTGAAAGGAATTGTTTGACTTTCTTTCACGAAAATCATAAATTTGACAAAAATCCTGTTTTACTGCGACAATTAAAGAAAAAAAATCTTAATAATTTTGTTTATTGCTCCTTCTACCTGCCCTGTTAATTATTAACAACTCTCGCAATCCGGTTGCGATAAAAATAAATTATTTAAATTACCAACTATTAAAAGTATAAATTGAACTTTTGTTAATGTCCAGCACATATGACCGATTCATTTTATAAATTGGTTGATACTTTCATTACAAGTATAAAGTGAATGTTGCACATTCACTTAAAACAACAACGACAGCAACAACAACAACATAAACAAGAACAATTACTGGCAACAAGAACTGCATAAAGGAAACAATTTGTTGGCCTAAAAAATTCTTTTAATTTTATTGTGTTCATTTTATTTTTGTTGTGATATAAAATTTATATGATTTTTATTTTTCGAACACATAAATTGGAAACAATTAAGAGCACAAAATTGTCGTATGGTACAGTCGAAGTTTGGCGTGTGTATGTGCGTGACAGTGTGATGGATAATAAATGGTACAAAATTGGTTTGGTAGATACTTTTATTTCATATATTAAAGAATTGAAATTGTAGCATTATAGGTAGTTTGTTGGCTACGGAATTTTCATTAAGAGTTTAAAGTTTAGTAATATACATATGGGCTCATTTAAAAAAAAAATGAAACACTTCCACACGTTTTAGATTTGTATAAAAAAATACTATTTTCAAATTTCATTTTACAAAATGAGGATCAAAGAAGAAAAAAATAAAGAAATCTATATGGTTTATTTCATACGAGAGTGAAAGATCACTGTACGCACTTCTACAATTGTTTTGTATTAATTTTTTTTACTAAAATATTTGTTACACTATTTCATGTACAGTGGCGGCTGATAAGTATTATTTGTACGAGTATACAGTATTGAATTAATTGAGTCATAAAACATTCAACAAATATAACCAGATTTTCCACGAAATCCACATGGGCTAGCAGTTTAATATTGGATTTTTGAAAAAATAAAATTAAACAAAATCAAAACAAAATATTATTTTTTGGTTTACAATCATGCATAGTCATGAGCATAAATAAAAAAAATTATATTTAAGAAAAAAACCCATTAAATGAAAATGTGTTTATACGTAGCTCACAATTAAAACAAATTACGTATGAAAAATCACAAACGCTGTTTTGTTGTTTTGATGGGCTCCTAATAAAAATATGGGAATGAATTACGACAGTAATTAAGGCGAACAATATTATAATAAAAGTATGAGAAAATAATTATAAATAAATTTTTCTATGAACAAAACATATAAAATTATATTAATAAACAAAATGAATAAATTTTGCAAAAAAATACTCCACTTTGTACCTCTCATCGCAGTAACTCTGTTAATTATTCTATGATATTATGTATTTATTTCTTTTTTAATAAGACTGAAATTAAAATTAATTAATTCGTTTAAAATTAATAAATTAAAATTGTCACTATTTGTATCAACTTAATTACTTTATTGAACTGAAACGTTTAGTTAAATTTAATTCTTACGAGTATTATGAATGGAATTAATAATCAATGAAAGAATAATTTATTTGAATCAGTTGAGTGGTAACATGTGAATTTGATATTACATTCTTTAAAAAAAACACTATCATGGGGAAATAGTTCGAAATTGGGTAACAAAATCGCTAATGTTCACTGCTGCAATTTTGCAACCATATTAATATGCAACTAACAAAAGAATGATTACATTTTTCGTTTATTAATTTTTGCCGAATAATTGATTGCTGGAATAACTTTTGTTTCTTTGCAAATTGTAATATTATGCTCATATACTATAAGTTTTATACCAAAAATAAATTAATGTTTTAAAACTTTTCATGAGTATTAATGAGCTAAAAAAACATACTGCCAATAAAATGTGCGGGGGAAAATTCATATGATCCAAAAAAATTAAGCCTCTTTGTCGGAAAAACAGATTATTGTTGAGCTTGAGCACCCGCTTGAAACGAGTTTACTGTCGCTAATGTTTTAAATAGTAACACAAATGAAATGTAAAATTAACATCTTCTGAAATTAATTTAAAGAAAAATTAATTTTAAACTTTTTGTATAAAAAAAAAAATATGAAAAAAATTCTTCTTTCAAATAATTATTATTCGAATAAATTTCTTTCAAATAATTTTTGTTCGAATAATCTTGTTATAAGGACTTTATAAATTGAAAACTAGATTGCTATCAATTTCGCCTATGCATATATCTGGCAATTTTATGTTCAAGTTGAAATTAATTTTATGCTTCCTTTCAAAAATATACAAAAAAAATTTTGTGTTCTAAAAAAATCTGATGTTTTTTTTATAATTTTTTGGTTTGTTTTTTAAAAATATTCTTCAGCAATTTAAAATTTGTAATTAAAATAAAATAATAAAATATATTTGTGAATAAAAGTAAGAAGTGTAGTGATGTTGAGCGATGAGCACTTGAAGGTGTTTTCTTGACGATGACATCTTGAAAAATAAAATTCCGTGCAGCCTACGTCACAGCTATCAATTTAAATGAATTTTGATAAACGGTATGTGTGAAAAACTTGACAAAAAAACTTGAACGTGTGGCTGCAGAGTAAAAGAAAAAATAGAACGCGTATTATTTGATTTAAGGTATCAGCAACAATTTTCAATATACTTTTTCGAGCATTCCATATATTCATATAAAGCATTTTATTATATTATTTTGTTTCTTTTTGCTCGAAACCAATAAAAGAAGATAAAATAAACTTTTTCTTAATTATCTTATTTATTGCCCAACCCAGCGTTTTGGTGTATTTGGTCTGTTACGAATTATTGTTATTATTTCAAATTCTTTTTTGTCTGTTTGCAAATTGGATTTTGAAAATATTTAGTTGTTGTTTGTAAGCTCGTATATCGATTTATATCGATTCAACATTTTTCAAGTGGCTTGTCATATTACAGTCTATTATTTGCATTTTATTCATATTGTCAAGGACTATCTACCTCAGAGATTTAAAGGATGATTATTTGCTTAACGAAATGTTACAGATTATTATTTTTTATTTGAAGTTATGCAACATGAAAATAATAGTGTTTTGATGTAAATTCAATGCAGTATGAAAATTAATTATGGTTTGGTCAAAGAGCGTTTGTTAACTCTAAAAGAAGTACGAGGTGAATTCATTTTGTTTTTTTTTTTCTTGTAAAATTTGCTTACTAAATTTTTAAATATTAATAAGTTTCCCCACAAGAATTTCTTGTACTTCTAGACATTACCCAATGCACAACCTGTGGTATAAATTTTATATTGTATGAATTTTGGAAACATGTCATTAATAGTAACAAGTACCATAGAGTTTCAATTTCAATTTCATTTAACAAACAAGTTCGTGTTAAATGAACAGAGGAGTAACTTCATGTGTGGAGATGCTTATTTTCCCCTAAATTCAAAATTGTTTTCATCTTAATTGTAATATAATTTTTATAGTTAGTTAACGTTAGCGAGAGTGTATTGTACAATTTATCATCTGAGTATTGCTTAATTCTAATACGTCAATACTTTGTCACGGCTTTTGCTTCTTTTCTAGACTTTTTTAATTTAAGCAACATCACGAAATTTGATCTTTGTTAAAAGTACTCATCAAGTATAAAGTACGAGTAATAAAGAACAAAACAAAAATAACTTTTATTTCAATACATTTTCAGTTCTCTAGAATTTTTAAATCATCAATTATTTTTAGTGCTTTGTGTATGCAAATTAAAAAAAAGAAGAATATTCAACAGTTTTTCTCGTCTTTGTAAAGAAGCAATAAATTAATTTAGAATTAATCTTCAGCATTAAACAATAGTTAAAAAAAATCAACATTAACAACAACAAATAACAATAACAGTAACAACAATAACAGCAAAAACAAAATAAGCAAATTAATGGGAATTTCCATTAAACTTTCATTATTCAAGATTTTTCTTTGCAAACCGAATTCGAGCAAAAAGTATTCGAGTACAGAGATACAACTGATTATTCCTTGTAAATGAAGAAAAAATAAAAAAAGAAAATTTAAAACAAACTCAATAGTGATTTTTAAGATAATATAGCAAATGTAATTATTTAAATTAAAATGAAAATGTTTACAATTTATAATGTTGTACATCTTTAAGCAAAAAATGTTTTCCTAGGAAAAAACTTTTAATTAAATATCGAATGTAGAAAAATGTTCACTAAAGTTAAAAGGCAGAGTAGGTATGTTTTATTTTAAGTTTTACTATAAGGTGTACAAATTTATGTTCGTCATATCACCAGCCATCCATTTAAATATATTGAAAATTAGGTCTTCAGCAAAGTTTGAAATTATGTGATTATTGTATTGTTTTCACTTATATTAATAAGGCCAGGGGCTGTTGGGGACAAACAATGAAATGCTTGTGATTCAGTTTTTGTGGTTTGCCTCTTGTTGCATACAAACCGATTAAATAATTTTTTGTTTAATGTAAATAATTTCAAGATTATTTTCGAATGCCATTACATTCGGGAGAAAAAATTAATTTTGGTGCTTGGCTGGTTCTTACAACTAAAAAAATATGTCAGTCTGTTGTAGAACAATGATGAATGATTTATTAGTTCTTTCGCTCTGACTGGCGAGTACTTGTAAAGCAATAAAATTCTTAAAAAAAGCTTGGCGAAAAAGTGATTCTTTTTAACCCAAAGTGATTATAATTTTGGCTAAGGTTCGTAACATCTTTGTGGAAAGAATTGGATAAGTTCCATTTATTTTAAGCCATTTATATCCATTCAAACCACTAATATAAAGCTTAACCTATTAAACTACAGTAGTATAGATTTAGCTGCCTTTTGTTAAGAGCACTTTCGACTTATTTGCATAAAATAAATCTTAATTTAAAAAATATATTTTCAGTAATTATTCTTTCTAAATCTTGTTTAAGTGAATTTTGTATGCCAGCATATTTAACATATTTTTTTGGAAGTTTTAAATTATTTTCATATAAAAAATCAAAGTTAGCCGCACACATTAATAAAATATGGTTGCAGCTATTTCACATTAACATCCAACTTAAGCCATTTATAATTTAAAAAATCGCAAACAAGTCACACAAATCGCAAGTTGTCAAGTTGTCATCATTAAAATTAATCTATTTTGTTTGCATGTACATACATACATTCATTTAAGATAACAACATTATTGACTTATCTGCACAAAAAATCGTGCATAGTTGATTAAGCAGCTGAGTCAAAATTACTGTTAAGTAAAAATTTTAGCAGGAAAGTAAAACGAAATGCATTGCACTTTAAAAGTTATCATTAGCTAATTATTTTTTAGTTTTTCATAGTTTTAAAATTATCAAATAGGTATTTCTTTTTGTTTTGTAATTCTTTTATTTAAATTTTAATTCAAATAAAATAAAATCCACAAGTTTTATAAAATATGTATAGGCACATATCCATATCCACACAAACAGGAATAAATGAAAAAATGCGGTTTCCACAATCCAGACGCAGACTTGAGTAAAAAATGTATGGGGAAATCACGCATAAAAGTGAATGCTTTTCATATAAATTTTATAGTCAAATCGATCGTCTGGATAGTGAAAACTGGACTTAAAAAAGTACAAGGAAATTTGAATGTAATAAAAACAATAAATTTTATTTTTTAAATAAAATTGCTAAAAAATCCTCAACAAATAAAACAAGCAAAAGTAAAAGGGCAAATAAATAAAAAATAATAATAAAAAAATGAACATATAAATGAAAACAAAAGTATGTTCAATATAAGTTGAGCAAAATTAAGATAATAAATACACTGGAAGAAAAAAAATAAGGCGCACATATATCATTTTTGATCGTTCATCTAGAAAGATCAGAAGTTTTTAACTGAACTCGCTGAACTCCTAATGCAAGGTAACTAAAAAATCTTTTGCCGAAAAAAATGGTCGTTACCGCTGTAGGTGTGTCCTTTTTATTGCACTTTATTGCTATTTTTTCCATTTCCTGCTTAAAAAAATTTTTTTAATGCATTTTTATTAAACTTTAAAAAACCATAATTATCTAAAATTTTACTAACAAACCAATAAATTGCTATACAATATGTATTAAGCAATATATTTTATATCTAGATGTCTGAGTCGGTCGCACCACCTGAACCACATATGAAGGGCTCAGAGCTAAAGTGAACCCAGTCACAAAAAGACAATTCGAAGATATTTTGAGTTTCAGCAAATGAACTTAAATAATATATAAAATGAGGCCCACTGACTTGAGTTTTGTTACCGATACCTTAGGAACAAAACACTTTTTTACTAAGTCCGTTACAAAATTAAATAGAGTTAAACTTTTCGGAGAATTTCGCACTAGTTTTGAAATTTTTAATATTTTATGACTTGGTTCACTTCAGCTCGGAGCCCTCCATATGTACTGCTGATTGTGTGCGGTGCGAACTGATAAAGTGATTCGCAATAAACTTTTTATGAAGTTTAAAGAAATCCAAGTTGATGCTTGCATTGTTTGTTTATTTTTTTTTTTGTTAAAAGAAGAGTGTAAATAAATAACTTAAATCTAGATACAATAAAAGACACATTTTGCAAGTGTGTGCGTAACTTCTTTACATAGCAAACAAGTTTTATACAGCTGAAGAACGAAAGCTCTTACGTAACACATTTCTTATCAATTTTCTAGTACAAATTTCTAGTTTGCATTTTAGCACTGACTGATTGCCAATCTTTTCTTTTCCCGCCTTATGACTTTTAATTAGATTATCGTTGCCTGATAAACGAACTTACAATCCTCCAAACATAAGACGCACCAGAGCAACACTGCGGGACCTGTTTGGACGAAGAAGAAAGCACACATCTAGACCATCGCTTCTATTTGAATTCGGACGCTATTGTTTGGTTTGTTACAGCGCGTGAAATGTTGTTGAAATATCCAAAATTTCATATATATTGGTACGTTGGACAGTCCAATAAGTCTAATGGACTCTGAGTGTAATCGCTATATATACAGACTGAGCATTTTACATAAATTACCTTCGTATCTAGTGTTTACTCTAGATACTAAATACTCTGGGAATCCTTAATTTCAGATAGAACTAAATTTTTTTTGTGAACAAATTGAATGACCAAATACGCTTTTCAAATGCGCCGTTTTGAAACACTTATGAGGATGCGCATTCTTGCAATTATTTTTAATGTCTTAAGGCCGTGTCAGATACAACTTCGTTGCTTTGCGTGACGTTTCTGACTTTGAGAGAAAAGTATAAAGCAAAAGGTGTATCTCACAATAAAAACTTTGAGAGAACATTCTGCATTAAAATTGCTTTATGTGGCATGTTTCGTATAAGTATGTACATCACATCTTATATGTCAAAGCAAATCTGTAACGCAACGCGAAGAAAAAGTTTTATCTGACAAGGCCTTTAGTTATTGCTTGAAAGAGATTCAAAGTATTTCATATAATTTGATTTTATGCTGATTAATGATTTTATATAAGCAAGATCGAGCGAAGCGTACCCTTGTGTTAAAAAACAGAGCTCTAAAATGGAGCATCTCTTGCAAAAATCATGTTTCGTGGCACCAAATAAGACTTTGTGGATTATAATTATGCACCATTAGAGTGTCGCTATACAATTCATAAGCATTTAGGATGCCTTGTGTGTGTCATTGAAACATAAAAATAATCCATCTCTCAGTTTGTCAAAAGAAATCTTATTCAAATAGGCTTAAGTAAAACATTAACAATCTTACACATACATTTTTTGAAATGCCTCCCAATATTTTATACGTTTATATAATATTTATGGCTCTTGGACAAATTAATATTATTATTTAGTTGTGTAAACATACTTGACTTAAACAATTTATTAAATTGAGATATTCTCACAATTAATTTTCTAAAATTGTTATTTGACTTCTATAGTTTTACACAAATAATCTATCTATTAAAATTAAAATTTAAACTATTGAACCTTTAAATATTAAAATTAAAAAGTTAATAAGTATAAATTTATGTTGATAATTAACACAAATATATATGAAATCGTTTTACCAATTACGGCTTTGTTAGATTTAAGCTTTTAATATTATGAAAATTCTATTATTATGCTTTTACATAAACATATACTCGTATATTTAATTGATAATAAATTTGAATGCAGTTGAAATAATGTAAACATATTGAAGAATTTAAAGCAGTATGACCCAATACGGAGTTAATTGAAAGACCAGCAACAAAGAGAGATGTTTTAATATTAAATTTGAGTATTTGTAATCTTAAATATCTCTATTTGGCACATTGCATGAAAAGGAAAACATGCAACAGGACATCTATGCAAAACAAGCTAAAACGAAATGCATTAGTATGAATGAATTGTTTTGAATACTTAATGGACGAGATTTGAGTTTGTACTAAATAGACAAAACGGTTATTAAAATCTAAAAAAACACGGTTATAAGCCTTGTTGCTTTAGGTACCGATTTCGTTTTCGAATCTCGGTTTTAATGGAAACTTTAACTTAAAAAAAATTGTTTATTAGAGCGGTACTATTTATTTTATATTGAGCTCTATTTCACTTTTGAAATATTAACACTTTCGTGGACAGTTACGCTTTGACCCTTTGTTCGGCATATATCTTTGCATGTACGAAAGAAAACACTGCAAGACAAAAGAAAAATTAAGTGAAAATTCCTGGGATGTTATAGCATTTTTCTAGTAGGTACAGTCTGCCAAAGTTACTTTCTAAATTGAAGAAACTATCGCTTAGACCAACTTCCCGCTAATAGGTCGATATGTATACCAAATTTATTTTATTTTGTTTTGCTTTAAATAAAAGCATAAAAACTACATTTTCCTGTGCTCAAAGTTTTTTAATACGAATTCTTTTGTCATGCTATTTTTCTCCGAAATAATTCTGATACTCATCGTTCTTTCATATCACTTTACAAACAAAGGTATTAGTTATTCATTCGTGTTTTTCATTTAATTAATTTTTTTTTTATCTCAAAATAAAAAACTTTTTGGGAACTTTTGTTAAATTTAGGATTATATTACAAAATCAAATATCAACTGGATGAATAGATTAGACAGCAACCAGTTAGTAGTCGAAGGTATAGGCAAACATTCATAGCAACATCACATTTTCATGAAATAAAACATTTAAACAAATGCGTTTATTCATATATCATATGTAAATATGAATGTGTTTTCATACATTCCTATTTGTATGCACTTATTTGTCTACAGTGTTAACTTTTTGAATATCAATGCGTGTGTGTGTTTTACATATGTTTCTATATTGAATTGTACATTAAAACGTACATAATATGTACATATGTATGCATGTATGTGTTTTGTGGGAGTTGTAAATTTAATGAGATTTCTGTCAAATTAATTTCCGGTTATGATTAGATTTTCGTTAATAGCAATTTGTGGTTTCAACACAAATTCAAACTCAGACTTTAACTTTTCAGTTATTATGAATATCAGATAAATATTTAACGTTCGTATACAAATATTGCAATTGTATTACAATTGTAAGTTTATGTGTTTATGTGCATTTGGCTGTGATATATGTACATATTTGTGTAAATTTTGATATATATTTCATTGAAATGGTGTCTAAATTTACGGGCACACAAGATTTTTTTTAACTTTTATGTAAGTGTGTTTGCTTTTGTACTTTTCCATCTAAAGAGTGTTTTTTTAAGCCCGATAGAACTTGAAATTGTAAAAAATAACACAAAAAATTAAATTGTAATCAAAATTTTTTTTTTATTCGAAAGATCAATACGTGACATTAACATTTGAAAATGATTTCGGGCATATGGGCACCGCGGCTGTTCTTGACGAAGCGCATTCTGGACGTCCAATTTTGGGCCACTTTTTCGAGCACTGCTGGCCGTATGTCACGAATAACACGAACAATGCTGGCCTCCAAGGCGTCAATTGTTGCTGGTTTATCAGCATAAACCAGTGACTTCACGTAGCCTCACAGGAAATAATCGAGAGGTGTCAAATCGCACGACCTTGGAGGCCAATTGACAGGTCCATTTCTCGAAATCAACTTATCGCCAAATTTTGATTTCAATAAGTCGATGGTTGCGTTCGCCGTATGGCACGTAGCGCCATCCTGTTGAAACCACATCTCCTCCGGATCAATGTCATCCATATTTTCAAACAAAAAATCATTGATCATGGTGCGGTAACGATCTCCATTGACCGTAACGCGAGCTCCGGCCTCATTTTTGAAGAAATAAGGTCCGATGATGCCACCAGCGTGAAAACCGCACCAAACGGTGCATTTTTCTGCATGTAATGGAGTCTGTAGGGTCTCTTGTGGATTGGTCTCACTCCATATGCGGCAATTTTGCTTATTAACAAACCCGTTAAGCCAAAAATGCGCCTCATCGCTGAACACAATTTTGCGATAAAACAACGGGTCAGTTGCCAACTGCTCTAGAGCCCAATCGGCGAAAGAACGACGCATATAATGGTCTCGTGGCTTTAATTCCTGCACCAGCTGGATCTTATACAGGTGTAGGCCGAGATCTTTGCGCAAAATTTTCCACGTAGTGGACGGACAGAGCCCCAATTCCTGCGACCGACGACGAATCGATAAATTTGGATCTTCTTCCACACTTTCGTTTACAGCGGCGATATTCTCTTCAGTACGCACATTCCTTCGACGTGCGGGTGTTATTGCATCCTCTAGAGAGTATGTGGTACGAAATCTATCCACAGTTCGACGAATGGCTTCTTCAGATGGACGATTATGTACGCCATAAAAATGACGAAGTCGTCTATAAGTTGCGCGAATCGACGACTGATTTTCAAAGTAAATTTGGATAATTTCGTAGCGTTGTTCAAGCGTGAGTCTATTCATGATGATTTGTCAGAGTATACTGAAACAAATAAAAAAAAATGTTTCATCAAAATTTAATTTTTTGTGTTACTTTTTACAATTTAAAGTTCTATCTAGCTTAAAAAAACACCTTTTACATGTCTATGCAAACTTTTTCTTGAAAAAAAAAATACAACAGTGAATAACAAAAGTAAGCAGTGCATCCTAATTTTCTTGCAATATTTTTGAAACAAGATTTGACACGGTGCCTCAAATCGATATTATTAAAGAAAATATAATTTTGCTTTTAAATTAGTTTAGTATGTTATTTGACATAAGTATACACATAAAGAAATATTTATTAATTCTAAAGTATTTAAATAAAGTTAAATATAAGCAATATATAATAGGTTTTTTCATTTATATTTTTTTGGCTAAATTAACTGTCAGGCCCACGATGTCACTCATAATCGTTCTTTTGTACAATTACATAAAAAACATAATTTAGAATTTGTTTTTGTTTAAAATGTAATTGTACGAAAGAGCGAATACGTGTGACATCGTGGGCCTGGCAGTAACCGTTATTTATTGGTTTTTATTATTTTTTTGTCAGATATAATTGTTAGTTTTTTATTCTGTTTTACAGAAACAATTGTTACATTTTGATTTTAATTCTTTTTTGCAGTAATAAAAGTTCATTATTTTTAGAAAAAACTATTATGTTTTTGATATTTGTTTTTCTTTACGCTAAACATTTTATTTATTAAAAAAATAATAAAAACATAAAGATGCTTCGTGAATGCGTTGCCGCCACAAAACAAATTTACGGTTGCCAAACATTTTTGTGTAATTTTATTCTGTTAAGATACAATATTTCAAATATTACAATAATTTCTACAAAAAAAAATTTTCCAAAAAAAAAAATTCAGAAAATCTGCAAAAAAATAAATATCAAAAATAAAGATTATTTTTGAAAATAAAATAAAAAAACAAGATATGATTTAAGAAAATATATTTAAAAACAATTGAAATCGTGACTTGGCTTTGCAATTTTTTCTTGTGGCTGCGTCTTTTTTTTGAAAACTTAAAAACAATCATTATTTTCTGTTTAAAATTTTCATTATTTTTTAAATTTATTAATAGAGATTGCCTTGATATCACTAAACAAAATATAAAATTTAATTTTTAAAATTTAAAATTTTCCTTTTGTAATAAAAATATTAATTTTTGTCTCTTACGAAAGAAAGAAAACAGAAAGAAGCGTTGTGATAACCGAATCTGTTGTCAATTTTGTCAGTCGCACGCAGTGTTATCAGGTAGTTCGATAACAGCTTCCGAATTAATTCGGTGATAGAAATAAACTATATATTTAAAAAAATTAAATTAATTTTTTCATGGACAAAACCAAATAAAAAATTACAAGGAAACTAAATATAGTACTATTTATATATTTTTAAGTATGTACATTATTAAGATGTTGATCATTTGGAGATCGATATAAAACTAAATCAACGGTTGCATACTTTATACTCATCAACCAAAATTATTGAATGTTGTAGACAGATGGGGTTTTTAAATGATGGCTGAATATTTAATTAGCAAAAGATATTAATTAAATAATTAAGAAATTTAACAGACAACGAAATTCGTACTTTAATTATATGTATGCCAAAAAATTAAATAAATTAAATTTGTAATATACTCAGTTTTATAATTTTTGTAAAGTCTTATTGCCGTGAATGAATATAAGAACAAATGCGATCTTAAGAGGTCTATATATTTTTTTAAAATGGTACATTTTTTTTGCGTCTTATAAGTGTTTTTACGCGAAAACCGAAACGACTCTTTTCGTGAAGCTTAAAAGTGGTTGCTTATTTCCTTTCACTGTTAAATTAAACTTAGACGCACAAGCACTGGCATCAAAACACATCTGGTCATATAATGTCTAAAAGGAACAGACAAACCCAATAACATTTACACTGTAATCGCATACACACACACATACAAAGCATAATGAAACGAAATACATCTGGGCTTTTCATTGGTCAGAAGGATTGTATGTGTCAAAATGAATATTCATTTGGTAAAAGGTCATAAAATTACATACTCAAATACATAAACACATAAATTGCAAATAAATTCATGTATCAATATACATACATACATACATATTGATATGTGCATATTATTGAACGTATCCATGTCTGTGCATTATTGAGTTGGCACTATTGGTAGTTTGTATCAGTTGTAAAATTCATTCAATATTAATATGCAACTGATCCCATAGGCGTTTATGCAATAATACCACTGTTTGCCACTGGTTTCTATTAAATTAAAGTCATCATTTTATGATACACAAATACTTTTTTTGTTGCTCTTTTTTATTAAAAAATATTTAATTTAATTTTAACAAGTTCAACTAGAAATTGTTGATGTTTCAAAACTTTGACTGACTGCTATTGCATAATCTGTTAAAGTTCAATGTACAAATAGTTTTCATAAATTTAAATTGAAGTTGATCACTTTATTTTTGTGCATATAAATTAAGCAAATTATGATGGATTAGTTGGAAATTGAATTTATTTGAAAAAATTTCAATTAAATGTTTTTTCTTTGGCAGATATTTATTAATATTTTATAATTTTGCTATTAAAAGTTCACTGAACTTTTGTTAAATTTTTAGATAAAATATTTAAAAAGTTTGTTTGGCCGTAATTCCACTTCTCGCTTCGATATTTTGACTTTATTGCCGGTATTCATAAAAAATAATTTGTATTTAAAATGTATTTTAAGACAAATTTTTCATAAAACTTTTCCTTAAAATAGATTACAAACCCAATTTTTTTTATGAAGTCGGCAATTAATGTTTAATAATGAATTTATTTTTAAGAAATTAAAAAATTAGAAGAAATGGATAAATTCGGATTTGAACTTGAGCCGAACAAGTACTTTCATTATAAAACTAAGAATTTGAACAACCACTGAACAGTAGAACCGATTCCTAAATATATTGGCAAAACATCTGTATTTTTTAAACTACTGAATCGACCACAAACAAATGCATACAAAAGTCATAGAGAAGCATATAAAATTTCAGATAAAGTAAGCTTTGATCGCCTTGCTGGAATACATGTTAAGCTAACAGGGTGTCAAAGTCGACCACCTCGGACTTTTAAAGCTCTTAACTATTAATTTTTAATCTATTAGAGAAATACCGAAGATTTCTATTTTAAAGTAATTTTAAAATTTATTTGCAACGTATAATATAAAAAACTATACTTTGTCGAGCCATTTTTGCAAAATTATCGTAAGCCTTGAAACAGAAATTTTTAAGGAGAATATTTTATTTTTATTTTTTAATGTTTTTTATGTATATAAACTGTAGCTTATAATCATGAGATGCACAAAATCTTTGAAAAGTTATAAACAATTTTATCATGTTGAAAATTTTAAACTATGGCTATAAGGTCCATACATTTAAAATTTTTTACAAAATGCCGCTTGCGATCATATTACGATTATATTGTGGTTGATATATCGTGGTGTAGGTAACGAAGTATTCTTTTATATTATAGTTTTGTTTAAGACCTACTGGAAAATAAATAACAGGGGGCAAATTACTGCATTCGATATCAAACGAAATCCCATTTGTATGGAAATTTCGTTCGATATCAACTAATATATATTTTTTATTTGAAAATTAATAAAAAACTGACAACTTACAAAGAAAAAACTAATTTACGATTTTACTTACAGAAAAAAAAATTTAACCAAAGATTTTTTTTAATAGAACCAATTTAGAAAAATAAAAAATTGTTTCTAAAATATGAAAAAAATTACAAGTAATTGAAATTCAGATTTTTTGTGACCGAATATTAAATTTTCGTCGTACGCTCTAACAACACAATTAATAGTTTATTAATTTTTTTGATTGTTCTGTGTAATAAAACCGCATATTCATTTAATTGTGATGCTAAAGGTCAAACTACGACATTTTATGTTCAGTTACTAAAATTCTAATGTTCAATTATTGATTTTTTTAATTGTTAGAAAATCGCTTTACTGATCACATTTGATTCAAGTATGAAATTAGTTCAAAAAAACACTGCTTAAGTATTTTTGGTTTGCTTACGACAACACCGAGGGTCTTCACAATATTCGAAACTGCGACCCCCAAACGAATAATTTAGCATACCATCCATTAGCCGATATGCACCCTCAATTCGAAAGATTGTTATATTTTTGATAAACGATTAAATTAAAAAAATTATTCAATTAGAATTTCTGAAAATTTAACTATTTTCATTAAATCGGCTTCACGATCGTGAGTTCAATATTTTCGACCACTACTAATACCGTGTTGGCGTGCATGTTTTAAAACTTAAAGATTCATTGGCAACAACTTCTTGACTGTATTTTTTTAATATCTATAAGAAGTTAATTTTTTTTTTAGAAAATTTATTTTGGTCCCAAAATTTTTATATTTTTGTTCAAAATTATTGCCCTGATTATTTTTCACAGCTAAATGTACAACGATAATTAATAAAAATTTTAACATACTTATTATTTTGAACTCAAGTTCAAAAGCAGACATTTCAAAACTGAAACTCGAGTATTTTGTAAATCAGCAATGATAACTTAAAGACGTAGAAAATAAAAAAAATATTTAAAATCGCTACACGTAAAAGAGTTTTCAATTTATGGATTTTCTTAAAGCTTAAGTCCTTTTCTATAACTTTTTCATAGATCTTTATATAATTGGATCATTAGTTTAGAAGATACAGCTGTATAACCAGATGTATAACCCACTACTCTCGGCGGCTGGGCAATTATTTGCTGTTTATATATTTTCTAGGAAAACAAAGAAAACTTGACGCAATTTTTTAAATTCCTTCAATGTCAAAAACTTTTATATCCAAAATGTTTAATAAATTCACAAATATTAAATTTCTTGCTTGAATTTCTTACTAAATTAAATAGTTTTTGTTAAACTAACAAGTTCGTTTGGTTTCGTTTAAAGGACATTTTTTTTTGAACAAAAGCGATAGCAATAAATAAAAAACAAGAGCACTGATAATATATTTCCTTCATAAGCAAATATTTTTAATAAATAAATGCCATTCAATACAGTCATTCCGATTGCAATTGTATACTCACAGTCTGAGTTTATGTTGTTTAATCGAAAAAAGTAAAAATAATGACAAATAAAAACTGTTTAAAAAGTGAAAATTGAATTATTTGCATTTACAGAAAAAAATGTAACAATATTAAATAAAAATGGTAAAATTGCTTAAAAAATCGACAGCATTTTTTGCTACTGATTTTATACGAATTTTTTTACTATAAATTTAACTTATAACAATTACATGGATTCATGGCCAATTTAAAAAATAAATACAAAAAAAGGATACGCAACCTGGGCGGCGAAAAGAATGCAAACGAAAATTCAATAATTAAACTGCAGAAAAAATTGTAGACAATTTAACGCATTTTTTATTATTGTCTGTTGCATATAAACAGGAATTTTTTAACCCGGTGCTGGCTGGTTGCTATTAAAATATTTACACATGCATTCAGGCGAATTGCATGCGGCAGATTTTAGTAAAAGGTATGAGATAAAAATAAATATTTAGCTGGATTTTTTTTGCTCGAAATAAATATTTGTTTTCTCTAATTTCTTTTTTGAAGACAATTACAGTTTTTAGATTAAATACACAGTCTTGATCAGGAGCAATTGAATTGAATTGATCGTCTGGAAATACAAATTATTCTTGCATCTACTCAGAGGCTTGATACTGATTGCTGTTTGTAATGACAGCTTCATTGCTGTTAAGATAAATAGAAAGTAGTTGGGTATAGTAAACATTGTCCTATTTCGGTTAACTTCTCTTACGCGAGAGTGGTTTTGCATGGTGCCAAACTAAACCTATTATGCTTAAAGAAATTAATTTTCTTGTGCGACTGTCTAAAAGTGACGATGTTACGTTGCTGTGGTAAAAGTTATAAGGATATATTGTCTGATTGCAATTAAAGTTGTATACTTTTTTCATCAGTAATCATTTTATGATAATACTTGGGCAAGTGCTTGTTGTTGCAGGGAACATGTCTATGTAGTTGTCTTGACCAATTTTAATACACAATTTCTTAACTGCTCACGTTTTGTCTTCCATTTAAGGCTTACGGCGAAAAAATTTTATATACATTTTTAATGACTTGTTGAACTACTTTCCTGAAGTATTGTTCAGTTGAGAAGCTACTGTTGGCTGATAATGACAAGGTGTTGCCATGGAATTGTATAAACTTTAATTATAGTTACCTCAACTAAATATGCACTTGTAAATTACACTCACGTGCTCCTTAACATTCAGAGATTGTGCTTCTTTTTGAATTATTTGCTGTGACCAATCTGCCATCCGTTATTCTTGCTATTTTTTGTTAATTTTTTTTATAAATTTTCCTCTTAAAAAATGGTTTACAGAATTTTACACATACTATTTCTCTATATGAAGTTCGAGTTCTAGGGTACTTAAACACTTTTATTTTATATTTATTTTGAACGCTCACTCCTCTTCATCGTTCCTTAAGAGAATCATGTCAAATACAAACGTCGTATTATTATGTAGACACTTTTTTAAATCGGCTTAAAAAAATACAAAATGCAGCAGTGGCAGTTCCCTTAAAGTAAGACAAGAGAAAAAAGTATAAAATATGGGGAAAAAGTAGAAAAGAATTACGAGAATGGCAAGCAGATAAAACCCACACACTTATGAATGAAGTTACGAGTACAGTGGGGGTAAAAATGGAAAATATGGAAAACTTTTATGTTTATTAATTTTTGCCTTTAATTTCTTAAAAGCGAGCTAGAAATCATACATTTATGTTATCTATTGCCATTCTGAGACTGAGACTTTTCATATTGGAATTCGTGGTATCTGAGAGATTTGACCTATTACTGAATATATAAGAATGGCAAACACTGCTGTCATACTTCAGCGTGCTCTTAACACCGTGACTGCCCAAAGTCTACACCAGCCATTTGCATAGGTCAAGCAGCAGTCAATTAGCCACCAACACTTCCAAAAGAATAATGTCCAAAAATATGCTTTTAAATGCAAAATATGCAAACGTATGTGTCTGTAACAAATCGCTGCCGAAATTCTGAAAAAGTTCTGAAAGGAATAAATAATTAGCTAATATTTTTGTTCGACGTACAATGGTATTTAATATTTTAAGTTAAACTGATGATTACAAATGAAAATTTAAATCTAATAACTCTGCTCTAGTTGTGTTTTATGATAGTCTTCATCGTCATTCAACTTCCATTTTTAAACTGGCCAGAGCAAAACTTGTCATTCACATTGAAAACATCATTCAGGAATATCACTCAATATTTTTTTTCTAGTTAAAAATAAAACTAAATAAATCCTTCCGTATATTCTGCAAATAAGACATTATTGCAAGACCTCTTATAGTGTTTTCTTTTCTAGAAAAAAGTGCAACATTTTTTGCGCATTTAATTGAAAATTTGCAATATAATGATTTTTTGAAATAGTGAGTTTATTAGAAACTATTGTATCATCACTTACAGGCAAATTTTTTGTTTTAAGAAAACATTAAATAGCAACTTTTTTGACAAAAAGTAAAATAAATGTTACATTTTTTTAGAATAGAGAACGGCATTAGATCTTTCTAATTTACATAAAATTTTTAAAAGACAATTAACAAAGTATGATCCAAATTGGAATTAGAATTATTTTACTTTTTAACATTTTTGTTTTAATTTGTTAATTATTATTTGCATTTATTCGTAATATAAAGTCCTCGATGTAATAAACATTAGTGTGTGTTAGATTGCGATCTCGTTAAACTGAGCGATCGATAAACCAGGATAGCACTGTAGTTAAATTTTCGTCAGCATTTTATGCAATTTCATAATGAAATTCATTTTAATTTTTTGTATTTTTATTAAGGCTCTATTTTTTTTATTAATAATCAACATTACAGCTGATCGTAAGACACGAAATCAAATATGTTTTGCTTTGTCAACACATTTGCATATTATTTTTTCCTTTTTTTTTGTCAATGAGCATCATTAACCTTATTAATCAGCTTTGGTAATTATTTATTAAAACCACAACAATCTTTCCAAATTACAAAAGTATGTCTAAAATAAGTAATTTGTTTAACATTTCGAATTTTGTTCATTCTCAGCCCATTGTAAGGCTTAACTTATTGTTATTTTGTGTCAAGAAAAAAAAAAAACATCTTGCTCACAAGGGTGTCACGTTCATATTACGCATCACGTATGTATAAAAAACTTACGTTGTATATTTTTTAGTTGCATTACATTACAACGGTCTCCAAAGTCTTTGTGAAACCTTCATAATATTTTCCACATCGGCTCAAGCATGCTACTATTGTTATGAAAATATGTTTTTTCATACACGTCATCGCCAATGCCAGTCCCACAATCATCATACAAAATTGTGTGTAAATTATGCTTCCTTCACTGACGTTCCATTTGGTATTTTCGTACAACTACGAGTACAAGTGTCACAACTAAAAGAAAATAAAATATACGAGCAACTTGATGAAGTTCATTTTTTAAAGACTTATTTTCAGTTTTTATCCCCGACTACGTCAATGATGCTTCTTCATTCATTGTTGTCATGTACATACAGGCATGTTGCTCGGAATCAGTGTCACAGTTTCGTTCGTGTCTTTCTGATTGTGTTTTTTTTGTTTTATTTCTGGAGTAATAAAAGTATTGAAAAGAAGAACACAAATACCACAATTGACAAAGATTTGTCTTCTGCAAAACAAATCATTTTCAATTGGTATTTATTTTCTTAACAACACTAAATTGTTTTTGAGTTTAAAACATACTTTTTCTATGATAAGTGGCTAAATATTTAATAAGTCGTTAAGGATTAAAGTGTAGCCAGTGAATGTTGATCTCAAAACTGAGGTTGAAGAGATATTTGTAATATAAGAATTCAATTGAATTGCATTCACCTGAAAAGTGGAAGAAACAAATATATGAAATCTGGCGATCACCGAAAACAGAATTCTGTTATAGGATTTGCTATGTTCTCAATTAAAAATATTAATAATAATTAATAATTTGATGGAGAAAATTCAAGCTCCGAATTCTAGCCTGATCAAATGACAAAAAATGTTTATCAAAATAATTTATACAACAAATAAATTCAAATTTTAATTCAATGTGTTTTTTTTACTTTCAGGTAATTATAACTACATATTTCCACAATATTTTTTATTAACAAAATTAAAGATCGGAAAGCAGTTGTTTGCTTTAATTTATAGGAAAAATTAGGAATCAATATTGTAGCATATTTTTGCTACAATTGCATATTTTTGATTTTAAAATGCATATTTAATAATATTTGAGCACACAATTTTGATTCTCAAATTTTCTCACTATCTAAGAAAAACGGTGCCTGTTCAAGAAAATTAAGCAATTAACAAAAATATAATAAATTTTCTAAAAACTTTCTCTTGTACATTTTCCAGACAATTAAGTTCCTTATGACAGCAATATAAAATAATCTAACACAATTAATTAGCGCACTACAAGGAAACTTGTGTGAAATTCTTTTCTAATAAAACCCAATAAAACGGTTGAAAATTCAAAATTTAATTCATTTTTATACGTCCAACGAGTTCATCATTAATGACAGCCACTGCATAAAATTGTATTGAATATTGGACAGCGTCAGCAATAATGAAAGCGAAAAAGCACAAAAAAAAAAACAAAACACCAAAGCGGAACATAAAGCAACAGATGACTGACTATAAAATATACAAGTAGCAAAAAATTAAACTGAAAAGAACAAAAAGTTTAATTAGTTTTTCAAACTAAAATTGAAAAAGTAGCTGAACAATATTGAACTTTTTTTGTTTGTAGAAATTTCTAGAACACAGTTTGTTATTAACAATGTATTAAATGAAATAATGATTGTATGAAGAGAGATTAGAGGAGGGTCAATATCGACTATTAAGTGGAGCTATTGAAATTAAAGAATTTTAAAATTTAAATTTTTAACATGAATTAAAGGACGAAGTAGGGGATTGTAGCGACGGCTTACTTTCAGAACCCTCTTTATTCGATTTTCACTTAAATAGGCGGCACCTAGGAACGAATGCATGAATGAGTAAGCAAATGTCTAATATATCTTTTGCGCCATAGATCACTAAATAACTCCAAACTTTGTGTGACTCTTTTAATGAAAGCCAGTACAGAAGCTGGAGAAGCCCGCCTAATATCATACGCCTAAAATACTGTGGGCCATGAATGCTGCTTTGGGACTTGTCCAATTACCAGCGCAAGCCGCATCGATAGTAGAAAGCAAATTA
Source organism: Gymnocheta viridis (assembly GCA_956483585.1). NCBI lineage: Eukaryota > Metazoa > Arthropoda > Insecta > Diptera > Tachinidae > Gymnocheta > Gymnocheta viridis. The sequence continues at coordinate 43,573,293 of OY101440.1, read as the reverse complement.
TTGTTGTTTGCGTTTTTTAAGTATTTTTTTATCTCTTTATCTTGATTGTTACGAAAAGTCCTTTATCGCCTCAAATTTTTTTTAATAAAAAAAAATAATTCCTCTGTTTTTTTGTTTTTGTTGCAATTTTATTATCTTCTTCTGTCATCCTTCTCTACAATTAGAATATAGAACCTCAATTACAAATCGGGCAATATTTTTGAAATCGACTCAGTTGTGGTCGACACTCGCTTGTTATTCTAGAGTAGAAATCATATACAGGTCAAGTTGAACCAAAACCTTGATATCCTCGTCCACTCACATAACAGACAAATGAATGGAAAAGCTTAACAGTTTAAACAAAATGCAATTCTAACAAAATGCCACTTTTGTTGATAATTTATATCACTCGAGCCTCAAAGCCAAAAATAAAAATATCGAATTGCCAAATTTAAGTTTAAGGGTTTAAATGTAGAATTTAAACCAATAATTTTTTTATAAGTTTCTTTTTATATATTGAAGAGCAAAGATTTTTAAAATGTTCCAACAATAAACTATGGTAACAGTTTTTATTCTCTTCTGAAAAGCTGTAATTTTTATTATAGAAAGCTTTGAATATAATATAAATTTTTAATTTTTACGGATGTTACAAACAAGTTGTTCTTCTGTTAGTTACCGATAACGTTGCAAAAAAAAGAAATTTTAAATTCCGTAATATTACTCACTAAACTAAACGTACGCTACTTTTAAACAGTAACGAAAATAGTCTGACAATTTGGCTCGAATCTGAAAAAAATGTATAAAGTTACATTTTTAATAAACTAAATTATTCTGTAATTTTTTTATTGTTAGTGATAGCTCTCCGGAAATAAATGAAACACAGAAAAGTTTTTCTAACAAAACAGCAGGTAGAAAACAGCAGGCATATTATACAAATATAAGAAAAATATAGTGAAGTTTTTCGGATTAGGAGTTTCAGTTATATTGGTTTTGCTTTTCTGTAAATCCACATCTGTTCTAGTGCAATACACAGTCTATTAAATATGATTTCGATTTAACACCAAATTTGTTTTATTTCTATTGTAGAAATCGGACTGGTTCCTAAAGTCCTTCTCAGTCTTCCCTTTAAGATTAATGCTGTTCATAAATGTAATAATAAAATTCGATTATAAAATACATACATACACACGCTTGTGTACTTTTACATACGAAAATCAATTTTCCAACAAATAAAAGAGAAACACGCATAAACCAATAAAAATGAAATTAATGTTAATATTTTCCAAAAATTTGCTAAAAACTTTTGCAATTTTCAAAATTGAATTTAGCAGAGGTGCAGAAGGAAAGCTGGTCGGTCGGTCATAAGTGCTTCAATGTGAGAGCAACATTTAAATTGACCAGAACGTATTACGTATGTAAGAATGTATGTGTGTGTGTGTGTGTGTGTAGTACATAGTTATTGAATTGTGGTTGCATTGAAATTAAATATTTACGTACATGAACGATTCATATGAAGGAAAAAAGTTTTGTAAAAAAAATTTCATAAATTCATAAACATTCTAATATAACACAAGCACACTTATGCTTCTGTATATAACTAAAAATATTTGTTTGTGTGCGTGTGGGTTATAAATAAATTGCGTAAAATTCAATAAATTTCATTATTATGAAAATTGCTTAACTGCTTTTTTTTCTAATTGAAAACATAAAAGCAGAATTGAGCTGTAAATTAGCTATTATTCAATTCATTGAATTAAATTTGTTTTTAAGTTTCTTTTAATCGGTTATTTCTTATGGAGGCCATTCATTTCGCTTTTGATTTTTATAATTATCTTCGTGGCCGAAAATATTATAACCGCCAAAACTTTTTGTATATGAATGCAGGCAGGAAATAAACATAACATTATGGTTTAATTTTATATTGTATGGTTGTGTTTTAATAATATTTAGTTGGATATAATCACAGTATTTTTATTTATTCATTTGATTATAATGCATAAATAAATGAAAAATAATATAAAAAAATAAATAAATAAATAATGTGTATGCCAATTAGACCGATTAATCTTGTGTGGATCCGAGCATATTAAAATTCCATATGAAAGGCTTTAACCAACTTAACATGCTGATGGTTTTGGAGGCGCTCAATTGAGAAGATGTGGGGCTTCAGCTCAGTTGAGCTGGCATTGCTTTTAGCACAACTTACTTAAATGAAACTATACGCTCTTCTAGTTTAATACCTCATTTATTTAGTTGATGAGTTTGTCCCCACTGCTTTTGGCTCAGTATTTATTTTATAGCAGAAGTTCTTTTATTTTCTTTAAGCTGCAGTGCTGCTGTTTAAATTATTTTAAACCAGAATTATTATTATATTGAAATATCTAGCAAGGCGTATTGACCACGTGCCGGCATTACGGCAGCTGATTTCTTTATCTTGCTTATTCTTTCCATTTTGAATGTCAAAAATGGTGCCTTTATATTTTTGTCTATTTGTTTTCTTTAGATGTTTTTGACAGAAACGATATAAAAAATGCCTCTAGTTCTTGTACTGTTGTACTAATAGTTTCACCCATTTAAGATTTAAGCTTGGTACTCTGTTTAAAATTTCACGCGAAATGTTGACATAATCCATATGAAAAAAGTTTAAATGAAATAATAATAAAAAAAAATGTTGCAAAAGTTGTACTCTGTTCAACTCGTGAAAAAATTATGAAATGTATCTGGCAACATTTACTTTCCATCTGTGAAATAATGTGACTGGCATTAATTTCGCGCGAAATATTGACAGATGATAAACACAAAGGGATCATAATTACCTTGGACCCAAGTGGGCTGGTAGTCTTTCCTAATTCTTCACCGGCGGCCTGTCAACCTTGACAGCTGATACGATTTTTTCTGTAGCTTTTTTACTTTTAATTTTCTGTGCTAAAAATTTCTTTAATATAATTTTATTATTTTACACACTATAGAAGGAATTATCTCAGTGTTTATAATTTGAATAATGGCACAAACAAACAAAATTAAACACTTGTTTTTGTTTACAAAAGTCGATCAATGTGGCATACAATAAAAACGAAATTTTTTTCAAAAAAAGTAATATGGGCATCACTTTTTACGTGTCAAATTTTTCACGCGAAATAATCAGTGTTGCTGAACATTTTTCACAACTTCGAACAGAGTACCAAGCTTTATGCTATGTTGAATGTTAAATTCTATTATTAATTCCTAATAATAAAATTTTGAATTGTCTTCTATGATCAAAAATTTCTTTTTAAATTATTCTTAAGCTAATTTTTTAGTCCTGACAACAATGATGAGCTGGCTGCATTCGTATAAATAAGACATTATAAATAAATATCATTTTAATAGATAGAACTACATGTTATTTTATTGCTGAACTATCAAACTCTATTCATAAATATATTAAAATATCAGCGTTTATGCAAAATTAAATGACAGATAACAAATTTCCTTCTGTTTTTAGCTAAAAATTCCCAGTATAGTGAGCGTCTTTTCTAGCTTAACTGAGTGAATCGTTCAATTGAAGTAGTTTCTTCTTCAGAAGCTGCACAACTCTGTAAATGCTACTTTTTACACAAGATTTTGATTAGTCAACGAACTATCCAAAAGAAACTTAATTATTGAAAGTTGTGTATAATTTTTTTTAATATTTTTATTGTTAAAAATGCAATAACAGCAGATGTGTTGGCCGTATTGTATTTATTCAGTCCCGATTATTATATATAAATGAAATGACTGAAGACTTAGATAACTTATCACGTAAATGAATAACATATAACATTTTACTTGATATGCAATCTTTGTGCCATTCCCAATTTCACAAGTCATGGGAAGAGTATTTTTTTATTTTCTTCGAAAAGAATGATTGGACAAGCTTTTACCAAATATATTTACAAATGTATACGTATGCGTATTGTAGAATATTAGATTAATAATAAGTATACGTATAAGTTGCGTCTTATCACCATTGTCACTTAATGTAGCACAGTACAACACATGATTTTTAGAATCAATTCTGAGAGTTGGGCGCAGCTAAAGGACACATGTCAAACAGTAGGAAGAACTGTTATCATATTTTATTTATATTTAGGTACTTATGAAACTTAGAGATACATATGAATTCAATGAAATAGAAAACGAAAGTTCAAATGAAATCAATTAGTATTATTTACAAAAGTAGAAAGAGTTTTTAGTTGCTTATTTTTTATATATTTTATTAATTTTTTTTCTATGGAATCCTTACAAAGAGTTTAACTTGAATATATTTTTACATAATAGTGATTTAAACGTAAAATAATAACATATGTACATACAAAAAAATTTGAGGACAAATACAATATACAAAAGTTATGAGTTTAAATATATTAATATATTGTTTTTTTATGGAAGAGAAATCAATAAATATATAATAAAATTTATTAAACTCGTTGCACATTCTTCTCAAAGAGTCTACATTAGCATAATTAGCTCTAAAAAATTTAACTTATAACGGAGGAAAATAGAGTATTTCTTTAGTTTTGGATTGCTATCTTTTATCAGCTGCTACAAAAGGGAAAACTAAAAGGACTACATTATAATAGAAATTCATTTATGAAAACTTTTGCAAATAATCTATAAAAATTTTTAAATAAAGTAAATAAGAAGAAGTTGTTGAAGTTAAAAAATTTACATGCTCGATAAGGTCTGCCTGATCTTAAAAGGTCTATGAATCCTTCGGTAGTCTTAAACTAGGGTTGTCTTTGCCAGAGTCGATGCAAATTTAGAAGCAGAAGCCTGAAGAAATGATTGATTTGTTTGTGAAAACAACCATAATTAGTTTGCTAAAAATATTTGCATATTGTTGCTGAGAACAGATTAGTTTTGCCGGTGACATGTCATGCATTCTACATTTTTGGTGGTCAATAATAAAGAATATTATATTTAACGCAAAATTTAATAGCTACAAAGTAATTTCATTGCTAAATTTCACGTTGATTTCATTAAATAACAGCGGCATAATATTTATATTTCAATTTGCTGTTCCCAAGCTGTTAAATAAAACAAGTAATATAAAATATTTCTGCTTGTTAATGTGATGATTTGATCTAGATAAATAAAATTAAAAACTTCAGCAAATTATAAATAATAAAAGTTAATTCTAAAATCATATACGAGTGAATACAAACCATTACAATCGAAAGTCAATTTAATTTAATGTTGTTTTATATTGTTTTCTGTACAATTTTGGCTTTCATGCTCATAAAACTTTACTTTTATGGCAAAAATTTATTGATTCAATAAACATAATTTAGGTAGCTTAGTCGTGTTAGAAATTGGCAAAACAAAAAAATAAATAAAAATTGTATTATCACGCATGGATTATAAAATAAAAAGTTTTTTATATATAATTTATAGGTATAATACTCGAGCAATTTTAGCCACACACGAGTAAAAAACAAATGTTACTTTTATTTTGCTAACTTTTTGTCGATTTTATTTATGCTGTTAATCACTGCAGCCAGGGTCATGTCAGTGAAATTGTAGGAAAGGGTGCTGTGTTCCAGAGAGGATGATTATGAAGGTTAATGTTTCCCAAAAGGTAAACTCTTCTTATAATCGTTTTTTTTATTTCTTTGTTGCTTTTTGAAAACAGACTTGGAAAAGTAAAAACTTTCGTATGGTATATTTTTTTATTTTGTGAAATCATATCACGTCTTTGCTGTTCGGGAAGATTAAATGTTACGTTTGCCGCCTGTAAATGAGCTTTTTTTTATTTATTTCCTATTTTTTTTCTTATTGTGCTTTTTGACCTTTTTGGTTTATTTCTATGTTTGTTGTTTAGAAATTGGAAGAGCACAATTAAATTGCGTTAACGCAGGGTTATTTATTATTTTATTATTCGTCCCCTTTTATAAAACTTGGTTGTCGTTGCAAAAGTTTTCTTTTTATTATTTATTATTTTTTTCTTTTGCAAAAGAAAACTATTAAATTCTCTTCCCATCCCTTTTTTCTTTCCATTTTATGCGAAATCTTCATCGGACAATGCAGCCACTTATACATCTTGTTACAAATGAAATTAGCACTGCAGCGAAGAATTTTTCTTACTCAATTAAGTGGCATGATTGTCAATCATATATTGTACAAATGGGAATTGACACTAGTAAGAAAAACAGTGCAAAAAGACAACAAAAACAGAACAAAACAAAACCAGACATGCAACAGAAAATGTAGAAATTAAGCATCCGAAAAGAAAAATATAAAATTACAATGACCACTCTATAAAGGGAATTCATTGTAGCAGCAGGAAGACATTTGCTGCAAATCAATAAACAACGAATGAATGTAACTTGAACAAAATGTAAAAAAAATAATAATGAAATTAAAAGAACTTTTTCTTTGTATTGGCGACCACAAGCGCTGCTGCTTGGACAAGCCACAACATTACTGTAGTGTTAGATATGTCAATCACCAGTACATTTATAGTAAGCACAACTTGAAGGGGTTTAGACAAACGTTCAAAAACAGACAGCACCAAATTTGTTCTGATATGTTTTATACCACATTCTGGTAAGACCATCATGAGATACAAAGAAGATATAATACAACTGCACAGAAATCCATCAATTGAAATTGAAGTTAATAGAAAACTGGGAAGCATGTTTTTGTTTGTTACTATTCCAAATATACAAATGACCACCTGTCGTCCAGTGTCTACAATAATTTTTATTTGCTCACACTCATCCTAAAACCTTCTTCTATTTCGACAGGCAACTTTGTTTTGTGTCTGCTAACAATTGTGGATTGATGTGTGTCTGTGTTTGTGAATAATATTGAAGTGTAACACACTTTTGAAAGTGAAAGCTAAAGAGATTGGAAACACAAACAAATGAACACACACACACATATGTACATCCACATAAATATACACATATGTGTGGCTATGAATTTGCAATCAAAACCTTATTTCAAATTAGACCTTATAAACTTATGTACCAACATTTTTGACTCTATTATATCCAAGGGAATAACCAACCCGCCTTTCATACCTTTTAAGTTTAATTTTCTATGTCAAGTAGCAAAAGATTGAAGCCATCATTGCTATTATCTATATACGAGCTTGCGGATGATGTTAACGATGACGACGTCAATGATGAGAGTGGGGGATTCTGTCGAAGACCAATACAATGTTGAGTGCCATCATAGATATAGTTATAGGTTCTTAATGGGAATATACAAACGTCCAGAGCTATTACAAATATATTTTTGCAATAAAAGGAACAAACAACAGCTGTTGACGTTGTGTTGGTAGGATAGAAGTTAAAGAGCTGATAGAAAGTTTAGCAAATATTTGAAGAGTTTTAATAAAAAAACTTTAAAAAAGGGTCTGTTTCTAGGTTTTAACTTTTGATAATTAGAAATCTTTTGCTAAATTCTGGACGTTGCTTCCCCCAGAAATGGGGGCTCAGAGCTGAAGTGAACGATCCAGTGATACAACCATGTCAAAATAATAAGCGAAAGCGTCAGCTAGAAGTGTCAACTAGTATTGATTTTTACTAGTTTTTTGCCCTTAACTGTAAAAGCATTTACAATTGCTTATCGGCCGCTTATGAAAAGCTACCTAAAAGTTTTGTTTCGGTAATTTATTAAAGTTTTCTGAAAAAAAATAAAACAAAAAGTCAGAGAGAGAATATGGTTGCAAATGTTTGCATATCATCATTTGTATAGACACCAATTGAAACTTGTTCTCTTGCCTATCAGTCTGTTACTTTGTATGCATAAAAAGTACAATCTTATGTATGTAACATTACAGTTTCATATACATCTATGCATGTATGGATGCATGTGTGCATATAAAATGTTTAGAACCTGTACGTGTACAGACGTTATGTGACGTTACTAGACTGCCAATGATTGACATTTCATAGCAAATGACAGCTTAATACCCAACAGGCTAATAAAAATTTGTTTGTCTATCTCTTTGTTCGTACGCTAGTCTGACTGTCCCTTCGTGCTGCTATGCATACATATGAACGTCTGTCCATCCGTCCATCTACATATCTAACTCTAACATTTGCAAGTGTTGACCGTCACTAAAACGTGACTTATTTGCTATGCATTGGAAAAAAAAAGTTTTGGAAAAAATTTACGAATAAATGAAAACAACAACAAATAAAATCAAGCCAAAAAAAACAATAACAAAGTAAAGCAGCCAGCCCATCAGCAAAAACAACAAAAAATCGTCAACATTAATTTTCATGCAAGCCAATCTTCAAATGTCGGTGGTTGGAGCATTAGTCGTTTGCAAAATAACAGACACTGCAGGTGCTTGAAAGAGTTAGTTCTTTTGGCATGCAGTATAATGAAACTGGTATCAGATCGAGTTTGCAGATAAATATTGTTAGTAATTTTAATAGCGTACGATTTAGAATGTAAAATTATCCTGTGTAAAAGGGGCTTCCAAAGAAGTTTAGCCTGACTTGTGATCTGGAAGAAGTGCAATTGCGGATCATTTGTACTGATGCTTACATATTCTTGACATTGGAAGAAACTCTCTCTGTCACAGTTTGTAATTTATTTAAAGGGAGAGTATCTGTTGCAAAATAAGTACCGTGCCTTGAGCTCAAGTCCTAGCGATTGGTTCTAATTCTGAAACCTTACATGGATGGAACCTTTCACTTTTACAATGGCGTTGTCATTGGAGGGACTCACTTGGCACAATTATGATACTCAGTGACTGGTCCAAGATCTAAGACTTAGCTAGGGAAGCTTATTATTTTCTTTTATGAATAATTTACACATCAAGCGAATAAAATATTTAATTCTCGATATTCTGAAACATGTGATATGACTTGGCTTTGTTCAAAGCTAGAATGATACTAAAGAAAAAAGTAAAATAGCATTTTCATTAATTATCTGGATCTTTTTAAGATATATAAATTCTAAAGAAGCCAAAAATATGCACAAACTGATACTATATTGAAAAAAAGAACAAAGTCTGCAACGAAAGGAAAAATCGCTGATGGCCCATAATAAAATCGACGGCAGTATCAAATAATCTCCTATTACTGTTTGATTTTCTTTTCTTTGGATATTTGTGTGAAACATGTAAGAGATTTTATGTAAACACGGTAACATTGTTGAGAGAATGAGTGTCTAAAATTGAGAGCATAAGAGAAAATGCTGTAAATATAAAATAGATTGACTTTCACGACCGCGTCCTCTGACAAAATTTTATGTTAAGCTGTACGAAAAACGTCGGTCAGCTCCAGTTCTGTTTCATTATTATGAAAATAAAATATTATTCATTCCATTAAAATTACTTCCAATTTTTATACTGAGATTGGAAGATTTTGCTAAAATTTGTAAAAGGTGTATTTTGATACCTTCTGTAGTACAATACAATGCTTTTGTTATAAAAAAAAATCTTTCTTTTAAGAGAAAACAGTGAAAATGTATACCATGTATTTTCATCGAAAACGCAGCGCAGCTCAGCGTCTCAGATTAAAAAACAACAGCAATAAACCTCTGTATTTTAAACTACTGATCCAATGGGATAGTCAACTTTGACATTCTATGTAGCTCCTCGTGTGTTCAAGCAGGGTGCTCTAGAGCTTGATTTTCCGAATCCCATCTATGACTTTCGCATACATAATTTTCAAGTATGATCAGTAGCTTAGAAAATACACATTTACGGCCAATTTTTTTACGATCGGTCTTACTGTGTATATTTTGAATATGACTAAGGAAGGTATTCCAAAGACTGGTTGAGCAGATTAAATATTGTCTTTGAGATAAGAGGATCTTGTATTTTTGCTGAATTATCTTCCTTCCGCGATTGAAGCTGGCAAATATAATTCTATTATATAAATAGGATAATATAATTTTAGGCAAAAAGATAAGGCATTTTGTTTTTTTTATAAATTTTCGTATTTGATTAATTCAATAAATTTAATTTTCTCTTGAAGAAAATATTAATATATTTTATTTAATGATTTAATTCCTTTAATTTTTTCTACTACAAGCCTGCTGTGTTTGATGCAAAAAGACCACTATTTGTTCATTTGCATTGGTATTGCAATATGTGTTTTAAGCCATACCTACACACACACTCACCAATACTCACACAGCTTTGACCCCATATACACAGACATTTGTCAATACCAACTTACCGATTCACAAACGTTCATACATACGAGTAGCAGGCAAAATATTGGATTGACAATTGTTGCCTGGAGAGTATTGACGTCATGTCGTTAATACTTGAAGTACTATTAGATACGCTACATTAAAGTTGATGTATCTTCAGGGAGGCCAATTAAAAAACATGAGTTTATATTGTCAAGGTATGATGCAAGTGTTCGTTTGCTTCAGTCGCTTGCAACACAGAGGAAAAGTATATAATTCTACAACAAAGTGCTGCAAAGCAAACTGAGTAATACTTGCACTACTGTTGTCAGCAATGCTGCCAGTTATTCTTTTCGAAGCCTTTTTCAAACCTTTTTTTCTCACTTCGGATTTATCCTCAAAAATGCTAAATCAAAAATTTATATTCACAAAGTCATTTCGTTGTATGTTTTAGAAATAACTGGTAATATTTCAGTCTTATTGCAAGTTTGGTTCTATTAATTTTTTATTAAATACTTGTTCACGTTGAAATTGCAAACATTTGACCAGAAATCATCATATTTGTAAGGACTAAGCTCCAAATATAAAACTTAGTACACCGATATTTTTGTACTCCACAGCAAGAACAATGTTGTGTAGATTTAAATTCTTCAAAAACTTGCTTGATTGTATAGAAAACGAAAAACATTTGGAAAAGCATTTGGAAATAATGAATTTTTTCTAAAAGTCTTGATTGAAAAATTTTATTAAAAAAGGGAGTTTTTGAAAAAATTGTAAAGTGATTTTAATCATAAAACCTTAATTAAAGCCTTTTATAAAGCCGCTTCCTTTCTCCAGCACCTGGCAACACTGCTTGCCAGTTGTTGAGTATTGACAAGGATATTTCTGTTATAAATTGAATTTTAAATTATGCCACTAAAGTTTGATGCATGGTTATTTGAATATGAGCTGGCTTAAACAAAAAAAATGCGGTCATTATTCATCGGTAGTTTCTTATTTGATGTTGGTGTGTTTTTTTCGTTGAGGTATTTTATGTTTAAGTATTTTTTGTTAATTATATTTTCAATGAATTTTCGAGTGATTTGCTTGCTACAGTTGAGTAGGCATATGGAATATGTCAAGCTAACGTAATAAATAATTGGAGTTTATTATTTTTAGAGGAAAAAAGTTGCAAGTTTTTGCAATGATTTTCAAAGGCACTAGATGGTTTAGACTTAAGAGGATAAAACAAGAATGGTTAGCGCTGCAAATAATTTGCTATAAGTCAAAAGAGAGCATCTATGAAATATTATGATTTGTGGTATGCTGGTATTAAAATGAAGTTATTGGTTTACTGAAGATAGTCTGTGGAGCATTATATTTCCTAAGGTGGTAATTAAATTTTTTTTAAAATTAATTATATTTCAAAATGTAAATTCAAATCCTATCACATTTTTGGTCATTATTTTAGTTTATTCTTTAACTATTTAACAAATTTTATTTTTTTATTGGCAAAGAACTTGGATAAACATGTAATTTCATGGAATGGACATCTAGATCATGTCTTAGGATACTGTTAGGCTTTTTCCTTTGAGGCTACGTAAATTCTGAAGATAACATAGTTAGTTAAGTTTACAATAATGAAGGAATTAATAGATGTGGTTTTTAAATGATAATGAATATAGTGAGTCCTCCAAAAAGACAACAACGTATATTTTTAAGCGAAATCATAGGATTATTTAAGGTTGTTTTCGAACAAATTGAATGTTAGTGGTATTTAATCCAAAGTGATTATTATTTTGGCTAAAGTTCGTAGCAGTTTTAGTCAGAAAGCATTAGACATGAGACAATATTCGAAAGGAACACGGGAAAATTTAAAATCAATTAATTTCAACCTACATGGCATAACTAAAAGAACGTTGTTTTTCGGGAACTGCTACACTCCCATTATCAATGTTTATGTGTGTTTCCATGTATCTGCCACTAAAGATTAAAATCTCTTTGGATTAAATACCACTGAAATTATCGCATGTTTATTTACTGGTAAAAATGGTGGTATGCCATTAATTATAGAAACTCTAATCCACCATATTCTTTTCATGAAATTTTGCATCACTGTATTTCCTCGATAACTTTACAAATTCCATCTTTGAGGTGTTGAATGGCTTTTGGGTCGTTGGGATATACCTTGTCTTTCACGTAGGCTAAAGGAAACAATTCTAAAGGTGCTAAATGACAAAATTTCGGTGGATACTTCCGATGCCTCTTAAAAAAACTCGGCCGAATCATGAGTTCTTGGGCTAAATGAATTTTAGAATCTTTTACATTTAAGTCTTTATGAAAAATACGGTATAATGACGTTTGTGGAATGCCCAATTTCAAGGATCGTCAAGAAAGGGAAAAAACCTGGGGTTTCCTAAACACTATGGGCTGCAGCAGCAATATTCTCAGTTATTATTGAGCGTCGTGCACGAGTTGGATTCTTCACACAACCAACTTGTCCCAACACTTCAAATGGCTCCATGGTTTTGGTTGACAAGCTGTGAGCTCGAAGTTTTCACCATTTTCATAGGGAATTTTAATCATTTCAGTTCAAAACAGGAAAGTTTTTACTTATCATCTACCAAGTAGTTACAGTTTGAGTCATGACATCTGTTAAAATGGCGGGCTCTTGTAAATTATAAGATATGAAAATGATAAATAACTTCTGAGCCATTCATTGAAAATTTCTCAATCTATTAATATTATAATACCAGAGCTACACTTACAAAATACAAAAGGAATGTGGGCTAGAGTTTGCCTCGAGTATGAGGATATCTCCCACCATTGAATTCCTACTGCTATATTTCAGCTCACTGGTATAATTGTCAAGCCCTCGAGCCCGATAATTAGAGTTTGCACTGTAAAAGTAAAATATGAAACACCAACATTTAAATTTTTTATTCGTTTCATGCGCAATGACTCTGACATGTGATGCTTATGTCGCTGAAAGTTTTTTTCTTCTTAAGGTTTACAATACTTGTTGGTGATTTTTTATTTTTTCTTGCAAATGCATCCATTTTTCTTTGATCATTATTTAGTTTATTTTATTTTTATTCTAGCGCTATTTAGAAGCGTTAAAAATTTGACTATAAAGCCTGGCCTAATTCAGTTTTCAAAATACTTGAATTGTAAAAAATTTCAATCATTCATGTTTTTATAATTTTAGAAAAAGATTTGCTAATTGCGTTCTCAATATATTTAACACTTAAATTAATGCGACGATAAACTGATTCAACTGATTAAAAATAATTATCAACTTGAAATATTATTACAAAATTTAATTGAAGTAACACTCTGCATATAAAACAAAATCAATCACTGACTCAGCCATTCATTAAAAATATGGATTTATTTTAACAAAAGTTGATTAATTAAAAACTTTATGAAAATCAGCAAAACCTCAACAAAGCAGAAGCACACAAACACACTTACACGTTTGCATGTGTTAATAAATAAGCAACAAACACAAAAACTCTGTCGCATTCTCCTTTTCTTTGTTCACACCAAGGCTGGCAAACGAAACTAATAACGGTATAGGAATTGGTACCGTTGTTCGTTTTTTTCTCTATTTCGGTTTCGGTTCCGGTAACGCATTGAATTATGTCGGTATCGATACCGATAGTTAATATGTACCGGTATCATAATTTTTTATGTAAAATCGAAAAAAATCATCTTTTTACCAGCACTAAATAACAGCTATAAAAAAAGGTTGTATTCCTAAACGCAGGTTGCTTTGCAGTTCAACAAAGACACGTATTCCCAAACGCAACCGTGTAAACTTTAAGAAAGTATGGCATTCCGGAAATCATCTGTTTCGCAGTTAAAATGCAAATAAACGCAATTAGCGCATTATAAAAATTGGCAATGCTTTAAGATGACAATACATTTCATTTGCAGTGTTGTAAAGTATAATTGCTTGATTTAAATACTGTTTTTACGTTACATACAGACGTATAGGAAGGAGGCAGCCTCTGCTCTTCGTTTCTCATATATTTAATTATGCTAAGTCCGAAATTAAAATTTTTAAGATATAGTTTGGGAATTTATGTCGAAACAACAATAACAAATAAAAAAATGTTGATTCATTATAAACGTTTTATATTGAAACGCTTGCACTGGTATTAACCAGTATTAAAGGAAACAGTATTTTACAACCGAAAAAAATTACTCAATCGGTGTCCGCATTAATAATTGCATCGTTTGCCAACCTTGGTTCACACTCTTACAAAAAGAAACAGCAAATTGTTAGCATACTTTTGTGGGTGTGATAGTATTTGCCACAGGTCCATTACAGAATTATTAAATGTTTTAAATTGTTTTTTTTTTAATATTTTCCATTTCTGTCGCTGTATTTGTCGGTTGTATTCTTTCGTTGGAAAATTGATTAAAGAACTCATAAAATACAATAGAAGCAACAGATAAGAAACACGAATGTCACAAAACTAACAAACCCTTTTATAATTTGAAATGTTTAACATTGTGTGTTTGTACTTGTGGAAAAACGTGGACAGACGCACAGTTTAAACTTTTGTTTTGTAATTATGCTAATTCAAAAGTTTTCTTTATTTCTTACAATCCATTTTTAACTTGAAGCTGTTTAATATACATAAATTGGGCAACAAAAGAAATGTCTATAGTAAACAAAAGAGAAAAGAGACAGCCAAAAGGTAAAAAACTATAAGGCAGGTGTTAATGGTTAATGAGCCGATTGTATCTGCAGAACGTGGTAAAAGTGTCTCAAAACCGAAAAAGCCAAAAGAAAAACAATTTGAACGGCCAGAATACAAATAATTTTTGTAAATAAATAATTAAAATTTTGTTGTTTTATATGAATTATTGAAACTTGTTTTCTGCCTGCCATCATCCTTGTTGTAAACTAATAACTCATTATTATCGTAAGAGAGTGTGGGTGTATGAGATGCTACTTAAAATGGAGATTGTAATCCCTTTTCCTCATTTGCATAATAAATATTTTTTTGGTGGTACTAATGTTTCTTACAATATTTTGTAATTATAAAATAATGAAAATTAAGTTTTAAGTATTTATTATTTGTTTGTTCATTTGTGCGTTATTGGAAGAGAACAATAACTAATTTCCCTTCCGCCATGGAAACAAATTCTAGTGTATTTCAAAAAGGTTAGTTGAAAAATTATACTTGACTTTATTGGCAGGAAATAGACGGATTTAAAGTGCGATTTTCATGCCCAGTTTATATCTTCCAGATTTAGCAAATTTAACTTTTCAAATAGCACAAAAGTAACAATTAGATCCGAACTTTTGTTGTCTGCTAAACGGGTGGCTCTTTCAAAATAAATATAAGTTTCTTCGTATGCGATAGTATATGGTTGTGGCAACCAAATTATTGCTATTTTTTTGTGATTAGAATTTTAATAAAAAGCGGTTTTGCGGAAATATATGCATATTTCTCATTTATATAGTTAATAATAAAGTTAATAACACTATTTCAATAGTGTATTGATTTCTAAACGACTGATACTAGATAAAATAATATTATTATAAATATGTGCTTTTAAATTTTCATTGTATTTTATAACAATTATGTAATTTCGCATTATGATTCGATCATATAATTATAATTTATAAACATTAGCGTAGCTACTCTATCATGCTGGTCGCTCTTAGAACAAATTTTTTTCGTACTTTTATTACAAATGTTACTTATTCATTTAAACAAAACAGGCTTTCAGTTTGCTTAGATATTTAGGACATTGCAAACACTTCTTAAATACAAAAAATGCACCGATCGGGGTGAAAGAAGGTGGTTACATATTAACTATCGCTGCCCTGAGGCACTCAAAATGAAATCATACATCCAAAAGGCAAGTTAACTCTTTTTAAAGAACCAAATAGCGATCGAGTGGTGGGAGATCAGTTCAATCGTTTCTAAGAGATAGACCTGGGTAGTTCATGACGGAAATAGTTCAATTGAACTACTCACACAAGTGAACGAAGTGAGCTGCTCATAACAGTGAGCTTTTTCAGCTCCTTAGTTCATATTTCTTTTTCATTTCATTTCAGTCTTTTAAGCTCACTTTTACTACAGACAAATTACATTTTCTAAAATAATACCTGATGTATTCCTCATATTTGCATCACTTTATTCAAAGTATCAAATACCATTCAAATAGTTCCTTTTGTATGTTCTTGATCAGAAGCAAGCGTTGATAGAGAAATCCGTCGTTAACCTTTCGCATAAACTCCTTTTGATTTTATTAAATTTTTTACATATTTATGTTAATACTTTTGTTTATTTGTCGCTTTTCTTTACAAATGTCAAAAAATACTGATTTTGTATAGCTCACTTCTTTTACCTTCGTATACTGAACAACTGAACTAAAAGAGTGTGCCAGTTCAGTAAAGTGAACTGAGCTGAAAAGATCGCTCAATGAAAAGAACTGAAAAGCACAACTCTACTCAGACAGCCAATATTTGGAGAACAGTATGATTCAAAGATTAGTGACAGTTTGGTAATAATGTAATTGAATAACAATCGTTGTCATAAATTACTTCTAGATTATGGCCTTCAAATATTTTTTTTTGCAACAAAAACCCGTTTTAGTGTGAACAACTAATCCGAAATTGAACAACTCCCTCACGTTTAGTCCATTACAAATATAATTTTCTTGCATTATTTGTCTATAGACAAGAAAAATTATATTCGCTTTTTTTTATATAGATATTATAGGCATAAAAAATACTTACAAATCATAAGCTGACATTTAAAATACTATATTCCAGTGCAGAGTAAGATATGAAAACCTCAGAAAACAATTGAAATAAAATAAAGCAGAAATAGATTCTAACTTCTGTAGAATGAAATAATAATGAAGTACAACCAAGAATAAAAACATACAACAACAATTAATGAAGGAAAAAATGATTTATTTTTATACAAAAATTTTCATAATTTACTTATTTGTCCAAAAATATAAAGTGGACTCGTGATGATTTTCAACGATGTTTTCTTAATATATTTCACTATGGAGTTTTTATTCATAAATATTTTTAATAATTTGGTAGTCACACGATTAAATTTTCATTAAAATTTTAAATTCTTCCTCTTTCTTCTTACCAATACACTCACACTTTAAAAATTTGACTAGAATTTGCTCACAAATTTTCATTCAATAGAGTGTTTCAAATTACAGTCAAGAAAAAAGCTGATTGCAGTTATTTTCATCCACATCTTAAATTGATGGCATATTGCTAAAAATTTTGCTTTAAGTTTGCGTCCAGCCTACGTCACAGCTTCCAAATTTTGTGAATTTTGCAAGCAGTATGTGTAAAAATCTTTTTGATAATTAAAAAATAACTTGATGGTGTGACTGCAGCGTAAAGAACAGCATACAGGAAATAAAGTTGCTTTTGAAAAAAAAAACTTTCAAGTAACACACAGCTTGCGTTGTTTCATATAATTTCATGAACGTTTTTATTTTGGTATCAAAGCTACACTGAAGTATAGTGTTTGGAAGTCTTACATAGCAACAAAGTATAAGTAATAGAATGCTTTGAGCAGGCCTTTAGTACAGTGAAATCTTGCGTACGCGGACAGCAACCCTTGTAGCTGTTTTAAACGCTTGCGGGAGATGTCCGTCTAAGCGATCATTTCTACAAATAAAAGCAAAAGCATTTGGGCTATGAAATACTATGAGATATGTCCGACCACTGGAGCTATCCGTGCTGCTTTCTGATGAACTTGTATTTTTTAGGTATGCGATGGAAATCAATCGGTTTCACGAGTATCATTTTGAAAATGTGTGATGGATTTCAAACGATTTTAAGAATTACATTTTGAGCCAATCTCAAGTTATTAACATGGAGAAAGCAGTCCAGAAAATTAAACACAAACAATATAAAGCAAATTCAAAAATAAATTTATCAATAATTAATGAAAAATGTAATGAATAATATTTTTAAAATATTCACTAAACGGAAACAATTAGCACATGACAACTTTTTCTAGGACTTAAATCGATTTGATTTTAAAATCGGTTTTCATCACATACCTGATTATTTCGTAACTTCGTGTAAATTTCCTATAGGGGGTTTTCTCACCGCACACCTTCATTTGTTGATAAATTGAGTTTTTTTTATATTCTTCTATTGCAACATTTGCTTAAAATGTCACCATGGTAGCATGTTCACATATTTTGAACTACTTGCCTGCCATGTCATAACTGTATGAAATTGTGGTTAAATTTGCTGCCACTTGAAGCCGCATTAGTCATTAGTTATGGATCTCAGTTTGTACACATTTGCTAAAAATATAGAAATGTTTATTATGTGCGTTTGTCTCCTTGTGTGTTTGACGTAACAATCAGGAATATATATTTGTTTTTTCTTGTTTCCGCTGTATTTTTTGAATATGTAAATGAAATTTTCTTTTCGAAGTGGCATCATCTGGTAAACTCAAGCATTTTGAGCATTTTCTAAATAACAATTTGTGTATGGCTTCAAAGGGTGTGCACAAAAGAAGTGTGCAAAAAATGTAGTTAAACAAAATGTTCTAAAGTTTTAGCTTTTATGTTTTTGATTATTTATGAAAATGTTTTTATCTACTTGTTTTTATGATAATATACATACATATATTGTTTATTTATTTTGTAAGCTCTTAAGCAAACACCCTTTGCATTTGCCTACTTATAAAGTTACAAATTAATTACAGGAGCACTGCTGCATAATAGTGGTTTTTCCTTTACACGGCATTTTATGTTACCAAAGTATTCAATTAAAAGCGAATAATAATGCATGTATGTCTGTCTGTATTTATGCCCATTATTGTGTAAATATGTGTATTCATAAACATTTATGAAAATTAGAAGACAGCAAAGTGTGCGACGAGCTGCTGTCACTGTTTTTCCGTAGTATGCTATGTATTCAAAAAGTGACATTTGAAAAGTTCCTTAAAATCTGGATTAAGACTCGCAAAAAAAAAAGAAATTTTGATTTTCGGATCCTTTTCTATTAAGTCCTTTTAAACTTTGTAGAACTACAATTGTCTTCACTCATAATAGTATATTTATAACCGGTAATACTGATAACGCACAGTGGGCCCAATCACAATGATAATGGTAATAAAAATGGATCTTATAAACTATTGCTACGAAATCAGAAATCATGGATTAGGGAAATAAAATCTTGATCAAAGTGTTTACGTCATGAATGTGGATTCAATTTTTTATTACGAACGAACATGATTATATGATAAGTTTTTGAATAAGTTAAATTAGATCTGCTTGACAACTTAACTCGAACTTGATTTATTTAAAGATTTACATTAAGAAAATCGATTTCTTTCAAAGTCTTTGTTCTTGTCTTTCAAAAAAATCGATTTTCTAAATGTACATCTTAAATAAATGAAGTTAAGTACAAATTGTTAAGTTGATCTAATATTCTTGACTGCAAATTGTGGCGATCGAGTGTATCACAGAAACTAAATTCGTAGGAAATAGAAACCGATAACGAGATTAGCTTCTTTAGAAAATGAAAAAGTGGAAATCATATTATAAAAATATTTATTTATATAAAAGAAATTTTAGTAAATAGTGGACCTTCTTTTAGTAATGTCATATATAAGTGAAGTTTATTTGCTAAAGCTTTCTTATGAACAAGCAAACAACTAACTTTGACAGAGTTTTAAAATTCATTCGAGAACGTGTTTATCTTGGATAAGTACACACTAGAGTACGCCTAGTGGTCGAAATTTGACCGTCAGTCTAAACGTATGTGTATTACGCATGTGTATTCTCTTAATAAACACTCTCATTGCTTTGCTTATGTTTTTAGTTTAAACAAATACATATATAAGTCAATGTACGTCTGTATTTTTAGCATTTGTAGTGGTGTCAATTTTAGGAGGTTTTTATTTCTTTAATACTGAACCGATTCAGTTTTACCATTTGGTAAAATAATGAAGAAAATCGACTGGCAAACAAAGGAGATAAAGAGATCTAAAAATTTGCCTTTGCCTATTTATATAATAGATTCTCGTATTCTTTTTTCAGATAAATGATTTGCATGAGATAGCGAAATTATAAAAATGAAAAGCCATTATTGTTCGATATAAAAACTACATTTACTATGACAAAAATTTGAAGGAACTAAAGCTCGAGGCACATAGGATCCGTTTAACGTTATACGTTGGTTTTTCAACTGACAACTAAGTTTAATTTCAAGTTTCCTTATGAGCTTAGTACCATTCCATACGTTTCCGTCAACGTAAAGTACTAAAGTTGGGCAACTTTTAACGTACGTTGAGTACTTTGACAAGTGTCAGTTCTTTTTTACTTTGTTTTTATTAAGCTTTTTGAGGTGTGTGGTGACAAAATTAAATTAAATAAAAATTAAAATTAAAAAAAAGCACAATATTCTCGAAATCCATTGAGAATGTGTATTTTAATCAAATGAAGCTGATTTAATGTCCGTCAACAAAGTACTCAGTGTCTCAACCTCCTCCGCCGATACTTTAATGTCAGTTGAGAAAAGCAACGTATAACGTACAACGGATTCAATGTACCTCGGCCTTAAAAAGTAAAAATAAAATATTTACAGATTCTTATCGGAATTGCTAAAATTTAGTTTTTTTAAATTTATAATCCCACTTTTTCACAAATTTAATATTTTACATATTCAGTAAAATTAAATTGATTTGCATTAGCAACAGTGAGATGCGCACAGAGACTAGCCATACCCCAAAACAATCTATTTGACTGCGTTTTTAATAAAACAATTCATATATTACTAAATATGTAAATTATTAATATTTTTAAAAGTTCGATTTTCAATTAAAAAAATAAAAAATTTAAACTATCGAACATAAAGCAATATTCATAATGTTGTGAATAATTTTTTGTGCTATTGCAAATCGTAATGTTATGTCGAGCCTCGTATTAAAATTTATGATATTTCCATACATAACTGTACTTAACTATTGTTTAAGTTTATGTGCTTAAAAACGTCAGCTTCTGCTTGTATGGTTTTCTCTGTTGTGTGTATTTTATGTACTTTCTATCTTTTTTTCATTCTCCTTTAACGTCACTGATGAGGTTGTTCTTGTTAATGATGTTGTTGTGTAACTAAAAATCCTCTTAATATTATAAGAGCTAATAAGTATTTGGAAACTAATATAACCTCCAAAACTACACTTCAACTTGCACTCACTACATGACTGTTTATAATTACAAATTAGAAAACACAACTTTAGAAATTATATAAATAAATATTTGTGTTTTGAATTGTTCTGCCAAATGAGAAAATTATAAAATTTATACTTGTAGTGCTTAAAATAATTATTGAGAAAATATTACACAAACAGAGTTTAGGAAAAGAGTATGAAGAATATGTTGTTATTTAGTTAAGCAGCGACAAAGGATCATATATATCGTAAGCCCTATTGAGGGTTAAGTTACTCCTTCAGAGGCTGGACTTCCAGTTAGCCTTGCTAGCTGAAATTAAATAATACAATTGCTATTCAAACTTTATTTAGCACGATTTAATTAAAATAATTAAAATTGAAAAAAAGAACTAAGAAACAACTGTCGTATTAAGAAAAAATAATGTGCTCTTGAAACGTAGTTCAATCAAAATTTATTTTAAAGTACACTTGAAATAGATTTCTTTAAAAGTTTTTGTTTGCGACGCTTAAGCTGAGCCCCTCCATCTATTTTTTATCGAAAGATCAGCCTTGATGTATTGAAAAAGCCCCAACGAAACGTCATAGCTGGCATTTGATTAAAGGTCTTTAAACAGATTATTTTCAAATAAGCGTTCTTCTAAGACTCTTTCGGAGCTTCTGCAAGAGGAAGCGCGTTTTAATGGCCTGCATTGTTATTATGGAACAGGCCTCCTAGGTGGCACGGCTAATTAATCGCGGTGAGGTCGATATAAGTATTTGCCGAAATCATTGATATCTGCAAAGAACTCAATATAATTCCTTTTATTATTTCAACACAATTTTCTTTCTGGCACGTAGTTTTCCCTTCTTTTTTTAAATAAATCTGGAGAAAAATGTCTTTCGCATACAATAATGAATATTCAATGAAGAGTTTCTCACCCTTGTTTGTATTTTTAAATACTTTTAACTCAAATAATTGAAAATAATTTATTTTTGAAAATCCCCGGTGGCAAAGATTTATACTTAAATTGTACTTAATAAGTGCAACAAAAAAATGTAATATTGAAAAGCTCATATTTAAATAAATACATCATACTGACTTCTTTTTGGCAATTGATAAGGAGAAGCATTATTATCAGTACAAAAAATCTTAATTTATTATAATTTACTCTTTTTTTCTTTTGCTGTGATGAACTGGTGCAAAGATAATTTAATAAAAAAAATTCCACTCAATAGAGTGAAATGGTTTTCCTACGCCACGACACATACGACTGCATAAATTCACATTCTTATAAATTCATGTATAAGCAATTTCGTGTAGCGAAATAAAATTTTATTATTTATATCATTTATATCGTTTTTCTTCTTCAACTTTTTAGCACGCACCGAGGATGCTGAAGTAATTGGTGGACCACGACGTATTTCAACACGAGCTGATGATGACGATGCTGCTGGTGACGATGGAGATTTTACAAATTTTAAAGGTGTCATCGATACTGGCTCAGGATATCCTTTCCTACAACCCAATCCGTCGGTAGTACGTGTTGGTTTCTTTGATTCATTTGATGGTGAGTGTGTTTAACTGTATTTAATTGACAATTATTAACAGACAAACCAAATTGCACACTGTGGTGCATTTGACAAAATATATGCTAATGAATTTGAAAACTTTGCAATAATTATTGTCTGAAATTTGGAAAGACTTAAAAATTTTGAAGGTGTTTTAAGCACTGATGCACGATTCAGTAATAATTTCTAAGATCTGCGTTGAATTGTAACAAAATTTTAAAAGATAACAGTTTAGCGAAATAACGCTAACAGAATATTTTTTATTTAACTTTTATTATGGCCACGCAACGACACTAAATTTCAGCAATGTACGACATGAAATATTTGAAAATTGGAATACACGGAAAATGAATTTTAATGTTTTTTTCACAACTGGATATATAAAAAATTTATCGCCGAAAAAAATGTTCAACACACTTCAAGTTTTTGGTGACTTTAATAGGTTAAACTTTATCAATACAATCGTGTGCAGTTTAAAATTAAAATTGTATTTAAATTTTTTCTATGTAGAAGTTTGATTTTTTATTTTTTATTTTACTTTAGAATGTGCGAAATAAAATGCATACACAGAAAAAATTATCAGTAAAAAATTGCAATAAAACTAGAACTTAAAATTTATTTATTGACTTAAATCAATTTGTCATGTTAGTATATGATACTAAATTTTCAAAAGTTTTTTTTTAAATTTCGAGTAATTTAAAAAAGGAAAACTCAGAAGAGTAATTAACCATTAAAAACGGGAATTTCGTACGAACCAAAATTTATTTAACTTGTAAAAATCAATAGAAGTAATTTTCGATTAAATAGTTGATATTCCTAATTACTAGTATCCATCGCCAGAAGTTGTAAAACCGAAGAAAGAATGCTGATGAGATGGTGTAGCGACTAAGTCAATACTGATCCGTTTTGCTAGTCTGGTTAATAAAAAATTTCCAATATTATTTTCTTAATACAAAGAATTTCTGTGATGTCAAAAATGTTAAAAAAAAAATTGGCAAAGCCAGATTTTAACTTGATTAAGCAATACCGCATTTGAACTTAATTGAAAATTATAATTTTCTTTATATTTTTTATAAAACTTTCGTTCTTAGTTGACTTTTGACAAACGAAACTAATTAAATATGCTGTTTAATTTAATGAAATGGTATCGTAGTTTTTTCTTATATTTTTCCTTCGTTAAATTGCTCTAAAAAATATTTTTTTCGCAAAATTATTTTTCTTAAATTGGTCTTCAGTTTGTTTAATTTTAATTGATCAAATTATTTTATTAAGAAAGGATTTTTTTGATCATCTTATAATTTTTTGGTTTCAAAATACAGTAGCACATCAAATTATTTTGAGAACTCAAACATACCAAATTGACTTGCAGTTTTCGGAGAGCGCTACCACCACCCATTATCACTGTTTATTTATATTTATATCTCTATGTAGGTACAACTTATGAGAACTTCCGTCTTTTTTCATTGACAAAGTAGAAATTTATCGAATTTTTATGAGGTATTGATTTTATTTCTCATATTCTCTAATATCTTATATGTGAAATGACAAGTCGTTGCATGCAATATGTAGAATTCTTGGCACCAGAAGGACATATAATTTCTAAAAATGTCAAAACCCAAATTCGCATTAGTTTTAACAATCTTCTTGTTAAATATTATTATTGTGATACGATATTTGAGGATTTTATAAAAACTTTAGTAGAAAAGATACATGAGAGTTAAGATAATCTATGCAGAGATTGAAATTAAAATTTTCAAAAAACTTAGAAGCTTGATCTTATAAGCAGTTGCCATTTTGTGATGTATAATGATGATAATAAAAGCTAAAATTTTGTTTTTATAATCAATGATTTATGAAAGATAAGCAAGTCCTTGCACAAATTTCAGACATATTGTTCTACTTCATTATGGTCGTAATTGCTACTCAAATAAAATTTTTAGTACCAAGGATGTATGGCAGGTGGGCACATCCTTCCGCCGATTGAAATGAAATCGACCATAGAATTTACTATAAAGAATGTCAACTTAATTAGGCTGCAATTTAAGTAGAATTGTAGCTAGAGTTTAATTGTTAGTACTGAGGAAAAATTAAGGATATATGGCAAGTCAGCATGTTGGGATAAAATTTAATACAGTGTTTTTAAATAGTATTTTTGTTTCGCTGCGTTTTGATCATAATTTTATTTAAAATTAATTGAAAGAAATAGAGGTTATGTAGCTAAAACTTATCAAGAGGAATAAGGAATTATAATGGCAGGCAGTCCTTGCATAAATTTTCTACAAACCTTCAAAATTTATATATCTAACAGCAGCCTACCAAATGTGATCGGTCTATCTTAACTCGTTTTATTTTGAATATTCACTCGTTGAGAACGAATCAATCTTGGAAGGTCCTAACAGTGTGTCAAAGTTAAATCTCATGTTTAAAATAATTTGCAACAGCTGTGTCCATATAAAAAAAAAGAAAAAAATCTACTTCCCTTCGGACAGTTTAAGCAATTTTTTTTAAAGAAGGTACTTTATTTATCTGTTAAATTTTCAGAAGATACTGATAGCTGAGTTAGTGGCTTTACAATTATCTCGCCCCACTGTACATATTTACCTTTTGTGCACTTTAAGTGAATATTATTTATCTGTAGTTGTACTTACGTGTTAACACTGTTTAAACCACTAAAATTGTTATGTTTATATCAGCGCTGGCGAAAAGGACATGTAAACGATAAAGAGGGAATGTAAGGGAAGCATGTATGCAGCACAATAGCATAAATGTGTATGTATAAGTAGAAGTACATATGTTGTAGGTGGCCATTGAAAAGCGAGTGATGTCTGTTTGAGTATTTATAAATACAATTTAATATTGACCTTTTGTAAGGCATATGAGTGGCTATGTTTAGTATCCGGCTCCTTCTCTTACTCTTCCGTTATTCATTAACTTTGAATTTGTTTGTATGTGTACAGCGTGTGTGTGTGTGTTTGATGGGTGGGTGCTTAAGCATGTAACTGCCAGTTTGTGTGAATATTAGTATATTGCAGTGTCTGCATTGAATGCCTGCTTGTGTGCAATAAAATGCGAATTAATTAAAATTTTATGTTGCGTAAAATTGTCACCTCACAATGTGCAAATGTTGCAGGTTGTCAACGTATGATTTTACAACATTAAGTTTGTGCTTCTGCACCAGCTTTTGTCTGACTTAATACATATCTATCGTCTCTAGCGTTCACAAGTAATCATTTTTATATGTATAATACACACACACATTCACATGTATTTAGTTGTCTATGATCAACAATCTTTCACATTCATATGTATGAATGCATATGCACATGCATTTGTACATCTGTGTATGTATTCAGCCAGTTGCCATTGAAGTTGCAGTTATTGTTGTATTTAATGTATTTGTATTTATTTTATTTTCTCTTTTCTTCTGTTTTTATTATATATTTTACTTCGTACATTTGTGTATTTTTTTTAATTGCTTATTATTATTATTGTTTTAAACAGCTCTCAGACATACAGACAAGTGCTGCTTATTGAATTTCATGTTGTGAATTTAATTATATCGATATATTTGTTCATGTAATCAATTTTTGTTGTATTATAGTATTTTCTTTTCATTTTCATTCTTATTATGTGCAAATTAATTGCTGTTAAATGTTAAATACTTTTTATATATTTTTTATTTATTTGAATCACAATATTTGCATAATTTTTGTTTCAACACTTAAATTTATATTTTTCTCCATTAATAGTTAAAGGGCATTAAATTCTTTTAAGTTTAATGGCTGAATGTTATTATTGATATTTTTATTTGGTTTTCTTTTTATTTGTTTGTCGTTAAATTTGTACTTCACACATTGGCTTCTTTAAGCCGCTTAAGAAAAATAACTATTTGTTTATTTGCCGCTGCTCCACATTGCGTATGAGTCATATTGTTTTTGGTTTTTGTCAAATGGGGTGTATGATGAATATTTTTGCTGCTGCTACAATTGTTTTATGGTGCGTATGATGTATGCGGTGTTTTATGTTTGTTATTCAGTTCAGATGATGAAGCTGGTGGTTGTACATAGATATGTACTTGCATATGTGCTAATTATTCATTCTGATAATTTTGTGGGCACTAATGGATTGTTTTGCTTCATTTATTTGTTTAATAAATCAATAATTCAAGTGCCAGAAAACGGTAAAATATATATTTCATGGTTTGATACAAAAGTGATTGAAAGTATCCTGCACAGCCGGGGAATGCTTTCCCCTCAAAGAAGTTTTGATTATATAGTTTAAAAACAGATTATTCTTCGCTAATATAAGAATTGAAAATAAAACTAAAGCTTGTATATCGTTGGTCTCAAGTAGAAAGGCCTTAACTCAAATAATTGTAACTTTACAGGAGAAGATAAACACATAAAAGAAACTGTACTACTGTTTTGTACAACTACAATAAATTTTTTTGACGAGGTGTATTTGTGGGAAGTATATTGGTATCACTGAAAAACAAAGTTTCGTAAAAAATACGAGTTAGCGCCTTTCTACTTGAGACCATCGATATATATTCTGTGGTCACAAGCAATAACAGCCTAAGTCGAAAAAGCATACTTTTTAGATAACTCAATTTTAATATTCGAAAATGTTTTCGAAAAAAAATACAATTATGGTTTAGGCGCGGGAAAAAATACCGCCGGTCTCATGTAGAAAGCCCATAAATCATAAATTTTTAGAAATTGATTTTTTTGTGATTTTTTAACGCAGAGACAGCCCCTCGAAAAAGCTTAAGGCAATGTTATCAAAATTAGCGGTTATTCAAGTAAGCCCTAACTTATTGCTAAAAAAATCAATTTTTTTATTCCATTTTTTATGTCTCCAAATTATGTGTCGTTGCAATGAGTTTTCTTAAATCATGAATAAGCGAATCTTTTTTTATATTGTGATACAATTTTGTAACATTACTTTGAGCTTATTATTGCATTACATACTATAAAACAGTAAAAACATCAAAATAAATGTTTTTTTTCATATAATCGATAAGTCCAAATATTGTAGAGAAAGAACAATATTGTAGAGAAAGAACTGAAATAAAATAAAATATGCGAGTTAGGGCCTTTCTACATGAAACCAACGATATATAACTAATCACACATTACAGTTAAATATTTTGATGAAAATCGGTAATTAAACTTAATGGAGTTAATGAGATATTTAATAAAATAAAATTTAATTCTTTATTGCAAAATAAAAATCTCAATTCTGCAAATTTAAAACAACTTATTTTTTTATTTTATATTAAATAATTTATTGTTTTAGGTTTATAAAAACTTAAGCGATTATTACATATTAAAAGGGTCTGAGGAATGGGAAGTATGTTTATGAGTTCTCTCTTATTTGAGATAATTTATTTTGCGTGAGCAACCTAATTCTATATAGTGTTTTAAATCAAATAAAATATTGCAAAAATAATTAATTAAGTATATTTTGGTGCTTATTGAGAATGTTAAGATTTCAAAGTCAGTTAAGTCAATATGTGTTTTTTTAAATATCTAAAACAAAAATTAGGTTAAAGAAATGGGAGTTTGAGGAAAAAATTAGGCCTTTTTGTGGTTCCCAATAGTACATAAAACTAGTTTATGTTTGGGACCACCGAATTATGTAGCATGACATGAAATCTTTAAAAATTGCTATAAGCCGTGTAAACTCCAAAAAACTTCTTAAATAAAAGAAAATAAAATAAATCGATGTACATACAGAAACTTGAAGAAAATAAAACAAAAAAAGCGAAGCAAAAAAAACAAACAATGCTAAAAAGCTGCAATTTATTTATTTGAAAAAAAAAAATCAAAAAACTATTGAAAAGATATGGATTTGATCAAAAGCTCTTGGATTAAAATAATACACTATTTCACTAAAATTCAGTTTGAAAAACTATATGAAAATAAAGCGATCTTATTTAAATTTACATATTTAAAATATTAATTTTGGGAAAATAGTGCAATTAAAAATTTAAAATACTAAAGTTTTAGCAATGCCCGTAAAAAGCACCAGTTATTTAAAAGCCATCTTAAAATATTTAAAGAAAATTTAAACATATACTACAAATAATAAAACAGTAGGTTTCTTGTTCCTATCCCCCACAATTTTTCATATCACTAATGTGTTTTTTTGCAATTTCCAATGAAAATTTTCAATATTTTGATTTTTTAAATAGTGAAATGAAATTATTGTATCATCCGAGAACTTTAAACTGATTTTTTTTTTTTTAATTAAAAGCTTTAAAAAATATATGTTTTCTAGAAAAGAAAACGCATTACTATTAGAATTTTCAACATTGTATCTCATTTATTCTGCACCATTTGTTAAAGACATTTACAAGAGAACTGAAAATGATGTCAAGAGGCAAACAGAAAAGTGAAACTACTAATAGAATTTTCTAATGTCATTGCAGAAGTCAACGTTTCTAATACGCTTGTTGCTGTGTTTTTATTCGTTATACTATTATCACATTTCAAAAACACTGTTGCCTTTTTTTCTTATTTCTCATTTACCTTGAAATTATTAGTGTAAGGTTTCACAAAGACGCTTGTCGTTGAACAATTAAATTTGTTCTACATAAAACACGTAGCATGTCAAAGTGGTTATTGAAAGTATGCCAAAATGATGTAAATGAAAACACAAAGACGCAGCAAAAAGCTGAAGTGTATTATAGGATGTTTATGCTAAATATGCGTAACTCTGTTGGCTCGAGCAAATAAAAAAAGTGAAATAGAAGAAATTATGTATAATATTTATAAGAACTACTAATGGGGATGTCATAAATACTGTATTGAAAAACTATGATTCTTATAGGCATTAAATAACGAAATATTCGAAATGCTTAAAGTAAGATTTTACATAAAAGTGAAGCTTATGATTGATGTGATGTGTATTGTAAAGGATTCCGAAAGGATAGTATGTTGTTCCGATCTGCTGTTATGGGCTGGCGGGTAGATCACTACTTTTCGCTTGCTTTTCTGACCCCCTTCATCCGTAAACGAATGTTGACAGTTCCAAACATTAGTTCGGTCTACAACCACCAGAGAGACATGCACCATTCTTACGTTTGTTCTAGATTTAAGGCTTTTCTGACAATATACTGGAAACATTCCATTATCAATTAACGTTTTAATTTTGCATGGATTATTTTCATCGCATATTTTTATATACTTTACTTGGAAATACAATTGTGCTTTCAATATTGTAAATTTTGAAGATCAGCTGAAAGCATAAATTACATTAGTGTGGGAAGTAGGCATTAGCCAGTGATATCAAATACATGCTTTAATTTATTTCTTTGTTTCTTCAACAATCCCATTTAACTTTTTTACAATGAATAGCTTTCTAACGCACATTGTTTCCCTAAACTTTTTTTGTTCTCACAATTATTGTCTTTATTATCTGCAATAAAACAATAAACTTTTTTAAAACTCGTTTCTTGTAAAAATATAAAAACACACTAAATCTTATTTCTAAATGTTCTCCGGGGATTAATAAATATAATTCATAATTGTTTAGTATCTAAATTATAAAATAAACCAAAAAAGAACAGCAATAATTTAATTTTTACTATTTAAAATCAATAAAGACACAAACAAACAACACTCATATTATTATATTATTTTCAAACTCGCCTAACAAAAATGTATGTTAAAATCTTAGTACGAGTGTTAGTGAATATATAAAGTTTTATTCTCTATGGTCAAAATATACACACACAATCACACACACATACATGCACATATGCATTAGAGGACAAGGAGCTTATATTGGTTTATTTATAGCAAATTTAGTTTGTTTCTTTACAAGTGTGCGTGTGTCATATATGAAGATAACAAGAAGAATTATGAAAGAAATTATAAGAGAACGTTTTAGGATTTATGATACTCTAACTCTGTCCAGGGATATTTAGATGGCCTTCAGATCATTTGCTGTGAATCTTTAAATGTTTTGCCATGTCCATGAAACGAATAAGATTTTGTAGGAAATTAAAAAAATATATATATATTTGAATATGTTGTCCATTTGCAGAATTATTATTAAAAAGTTAGATCATTCTTAACAAGTAAGAGATCTTTATTCGGCAGTATCGAATCATGTGAAAAAATGTTTTTAATATCATTGGGAAAGAGGGGTTTTCAAACGATTTTTTAAGACGTTTGAGCTCTATTCTAAGTATACGGTTTCTGATTCAGAATGGAGTTGTTTTCCATAAGATTTTGGTAAACATGTATATTGAAAAGAACTGTTTGGCTCAACTTCAAATCCGAGTTTACCCATCTCTTTTTCCTTATTTTTTTAGAATTTTTTTTTTTGGATAAATTAATTATTTTTTTTATTAAGAGAGAAATAAATGGAACAATTTATTATTCATCATATTAGCAGAACGGATCAGTACTGATTTCGAGGTCGCTACACCATCTCATCAGCGTTCTTTGTTTAATTTTACTATTTTTGACGGTGGATACTAGTGATTAGGAATATCATATAAATTGTTCCATATAGTATTCTCTTAATAAAGAAATACTGAATTTATTAAAAAAAAAATAAACTTAAAAAAAAAAAATATTAGGAAAAAGAAATGGGTAAACTTGCATTTGAGCTTGAGCCAAACAATTAATTTCAATATACATACGAGTATGTACAAAATATAAGTTACTTACGATCATTGATTTTTCCGATTTTAAAGGCTTGACTAAATTATTAATCATCAGCAAATACTCATGAAAATTAATAAAAATTCCTTTTTATTTTTTCCCAAGCACACTGCATTTTATATATTTATTTCAAGGACCTAATATAATTGTTATTTTTTTATTTCAAATAAAAAGGTTACGAGAATAATCTTCTTATTTAATATTGAACATTTTTAACCATTGTCATTGCATATATATTATTTGTTTATCATAATCAATTAAAGTGAGAAATATTTCATTTTGGTTATAAGTAACCATTACGATATATCAATAAAAAAAATTTACTTTTAATTTTTAATAGATCAGACAACTCAACAAATTCGTAAACATATTTTGTTTTTGTAATAACATCAGTGAAGAGTAAATATCCTCTGTGCTTATTATACGGGTTTTTGGTATATTTATGAAGGAGTTGTGAACGGGGGTCAAATTACGGCTTTCGATATCGAATGAAATCCCATACAAAATTTTTTGAATTTGTATGAAAATTTCGTTCGCTCTCTAATGCCGTAATTTGCCCACAGATTTAGTATTATTCAATTTCACGGAAAGCAATGTAATATTTTAGAATTTACAAATTAAAAAAATATTGGAAGAAAACTAAATGTTATTGTTCGAGAGTTTTTTTTTTCTTCATAATAATGAAAGGAAAAATGAATCCACATGTAAAAGCTTTACTTCTACGTTTGTTGGAAATTGCGTTAATTACACTTAAGAATATTGAATTATATCAGCAGTCCAATAATGAATTCCGAGACTTTTAATGTCTATTTTATCATTCAATTTGGCCACATAGGGAACGGCCTGACCGCTGGAAATCTGTAGCGGCAGTAACAAAACTAAAGGTACGGTCACACTTGGCAAATATTTGCCGAAAAAAAACGTGATCAGCAGATATTTTTTTTAAATATGCGTCCGCATTTATTAAAAATTATATAAAAATAGGATTTTGTGACATAATTGACTTCATTTTATGATATAAAAACCAAGTTACATCACACTAACCCTAAGCAGAAGTAGTGGTTACCTAATAAAGATTGACCGTTATAATAATGATTTTAATGAATTTAGAAATTTCTATTCAACATTTTAAATGGGCGAAATATTCCCTCAAAACTTTAAGAATTTATTTTTGATTATTAAAAAAATTTATTTCTTACCAAAAAATCTTTTTGGTTGTTATTTGTAAACAAAAAAAACTCTCGCAATAATTGGTTGCGATGAAAAAATAAAATATGTCTTATATAAATGGTTAATTATAACCATTTTCAGAACGCATCAATATAAATGGTTAAAAATCACTTTTTTGTCGTAGATCTTATATCTTATATTGCATTGAAAGCAATAACTACTCGCTAAAAAAATTCCCATGCTCAGAATCCATTAATTGATCAATGCCAAATAAAAACTAAAAGTTTTTTCTGAGTATTGAACTCATGTTTTTTATATTATGGTTCTGTTTGAGGTCAAATGTTTCACTAAATGGTATATGACACAATGATTTGATTTCGCACTAAAACTTGTTTTCACGTGCACACACACATAATTAAAAAAATGTACCTTTGTCAGTATTTGAGTGCTGATCACCTGTATGACAAGCACATGCTCTAAGTAAATCTAGAGCTACTGCAACGGCATGCAGACGATATGTAGATTATGTTGAAAAGTATGTTGTTCTCAATGAAAGTCGTTATCAATTTTTTATTGTGATATTTTTAGTTCTTTATCAATTTTAATGCTGTACAAAGGCATCAAATCCCGCGATTTTTGTTTACCATTTGAAAAAACTAGTACAAATTATCATGTCAAATATTCGAATAATAAGTTTCTTTAATAAAAACAAAATCATTAAATTCAACAAGATCAAAACAAATTTTAATAAATATTTGAAATTGCAAGAAAAAAAGTATTGAAGACTTTTAATTTTAATTATTTAAGTACTGCTTGTAATGACAAAAAAAATGTTCTATCTCTTACGGCAGCAAACTAAAAATCCCTTGTTTTCAATATGTACTTTAATCTGCTGCACTCGGCGATAACACGAGACACAGAATTTCAATATAAAATACATGTTTTTTTTCGCAGTCTGGAGCAGCAAGCTGCAGATGTTTTTATTCTCACACAACACAAATAAAGATTTAAGTCGAATAGTTATAAAAACATTAAAATTAACAAAAGCACTTTTGCTTTGCAATTACAGATCTTTTCCGTCGCTTTAGTGAACGTTTGTTTCCTACAGGTTTCTTTAGCAGAGCTGGCAGTGACAGCGATGAGGATGATTCCAGTGAGCTTGGCATTGGTTTACCTGCCATCGATCCCAAAAAAAGAAACAGCAGCTCAACGGTTAAGGTTAGTTAGAAAATTGGTGCGAAATAAATTGTTAAAATATTTAATTTTCCCATAAAATTAAAAGGTGGTTGATGGCCATAAAGTGGAAGTAAACGAAACGGTTTATGGTGATGAAAACAGTGTCTTTAAGGTACGTGTGGTCAATATACGCCCCTTGGAAGAAGGTGAAACTGTTAATGAAACCGAACATAAAGACATTAAACCGGTCACACAAGGGCCCAATGAACAAACTCCCAATAGCGACTCCAATGAGTCCGATGAGAGACGTGAGCCTTTGGAAAAGAAACCTTTAGAAAACGAAATTCAAGGCAATATTGATGAGCCGGAGGTAAAATATTAATTTTGTTTGTTTGTTTGTTCTTTTTGTAAATTTCTATAACTTTCTTAATGAACGCTTCAAGCTGTATATTTTTTATTATAATTATTTTTATCTCTTGAATTTTTTTGCATACATATATTTTATTAATATTATCTCTGGCTTTCTTTGTAAAAATAAATGAAACTGGAATGGCAAATCATTTTTTTTCTTGGAATAAAAAATAAATTTTGGTATGGATTTTTGGTTTGTTAGTAGTTTAATAGTTTTTTATAAATTAATAAGATAAGCAAATAAAAAAAAATATTCTAAATAAGCTTTTTTTTGCTCTATTAATACTTGTTATTTATAATTAATATTTTACTATCTTTTCATATTTTCTATAATGATTATTTTCATGTATAAACAATTTATATATGTATAAACAATTTAACCAATTTACATTGTATAAAAGTTATAAGCAAATAAAACGCTTTATTAATAAATGAAAACTTTTTAAACATATCGAAACAAAAATATTTGGCAAGTGTATGGTTTTGTTTTATATAGATTTTTTGTGTAAATTTGCTTTAATTAGACTGATCGTTTGACAAATTAATCATTATTATTTTGTGCTTTTTCTATTTTTTACTAACACTATTGATAAAAGATTCGATTGTTATCGAATTACAATTAATAACTTTGTAAATATATATTGTATAAAGTTTTGTAAATATACTATTTAATTAAAGTAAGTAAGTATAAAAATGTCATGTTGAAGAACAATGATATTCAAAGCTGATCCGTCTAAAAGCTACAACAGCCACATTTTATAAATTACTGGGAATTTCTTAAATGTGAAAACACTGTGCAATAATTTTCAATTATGGACTAATCGGTGGCCGACTATGATTAAGTCAGTAGTCGGTCACTCAAACCACTTCGTAGCGATAATTAAGAAGAAACACAGTAAAATTTATAGTTCTAGATATGAAGAGAATAGATTCGGATGTAGATACATACTCTTGCTTTTTTCATTTCAATTAGACTTTAAACATATTGTAAAAAAAGACATTTTAAACTTTTCAATTCATTTGCATCAGTCTCAAATTTGCGTTTAATGCAAAAACACTTTTTCAATTTTGTTGGTTTTCTAAAGACAACTTTTTCCATTGTGAAAATATTTATATTCTTTTTATATTACAAAATGCATGTCTATGAAACAAAAAATGCTGTTAGATTAAACAAGTTTAAATTATATTAAAGTTAATTTATTATACACTGGCGGTATTCAGTGTTTGGTGCAAATGCTCTTGCGAAAGTGCAAATGCAAAAAATCCTAGCTTTTTTGTTAAATCCAACAACAAAATATACAGGGTTCCCGTTAAGTGTCATAAAAAAGCTACGATATTTTGCATTTGCACTTTCGCAGGAGCGTTTGCACTAAACAATGAATACCGCTACTGTGTTTTACTTTGGTATTCTTTGGGTTTCTGACTCTGCCTTGCCATTCCTGTGTGTCCGTAAATAATTCTGCTGCTTTCTTGTTTACTCTAATTTAATAAAATTAAAAGACTATTAAAGCATTTTTGCATTAATTAAAACTTAACGATAAATATTTATATACTTAACTGAAAAACAAGAGAAAATAATTTAAATATTTAACACGTAGACTGAAAAAAGTATACATTTCCATTGAAGTTGAACATAAATAGTATGAATATAACATGACTTTTTGCTCAAACATTTTTCGCTGAGACTCAGAACTTTTTTTACTAAGTAATATGAACTGAATATAATTTTTATTTAAAATAACTTTTTAAAAATTATGAATATAGAACATACAACTTACACGTTGCTTATAGAATTTCTCAATACAAAAATTTCCTCAAGCAGCTTTGAATTTTTAAAATTCATAAATACAAAAAAAAAGTAAGAAATAAATCCTGTTATTACTACCAAATGATTATAATATTTATGTTCAGACTTATTTCCGTAAACTAATTTATTTCAATTACTAATGATATTTATTCGTTGAAACATATAAGAAAATCCTTATTTTCCTTATTGATTTCACTTA
This sequence comes from Gymnocheta viridis, assembly GCA_956483585.1. NCBI lineage: Eukaryota > Metazoa > Arthropoda > Insecta > Diptera > Tachinidae > Gymnocheta > Gymnocheta viridis. The sequence continues at coordinate 43,537,023 of OY101440.1, read as the reverse complement.
ATGGAGTTCATCATATTTGTACACTACATTTGTGCCACTCCACAACCGTAAATAGGGTCTCGTCAATAAGGAGTTACTTTACAAAAAGTGGAAAGAATTTTGATGAATATATTGTCGTCCCGAAGTAATCTTCACGTACTCGTATATCCAAAAAAAGTTCTTTGTTTCAACATTATATACAAAAAAAAGAAAAATTACATGATCCGAATTCGCACTACTTCCATAGTACAAGTTCAGGATCCTTGACCCGGTTCACACAAGTCAGGTTTGACCAGCCAAATCTTGAGATTTTAGGAGAAGCGGTCTCGTCTTATGTTTTTTTGATTTTGTGATACACGTGAAGATTCTTCAAGAATACGGTATGACAAATTTGTCAACAGAATAATAGTTTTATAATATAGTTGACTATAACAAATCGAAATCTACTCGTATATTTGGCAAAAGTGTTAATTTTCAAAGTATTTTGACTCAAACTTCTTTTAAATAAAATAAAAAACAACATTTTTTTTGCAATTTTTATTGCCCATAAAATTTCTTGACATAAATTTACAGATAAAATTTTTTTTTGTAGAAAGTTTTCGAAAAAATTTTTTGCTAACAATTTTTGCCTTATATTTATTTATAAAAAATTAATCGAAAGCAAAAAATTTTTATGTCAAAAACAAATATTTTCAAAACTTTTTAGAAGAACTTGTAATGAAAAATTTTTAATCAAAATATATTGATTAGAAAAGCTTCCAGAAAAAATTTCTTATGAACTCAATAATTAAAATTTGCGATGAACAATATCGATAAAAAAATTATCGATTAGAAAAATTTTATAGAGAACATTTTCAAAAGAAAAATATCCATAAGAAATTTGTCGATATTAAAATTAGTTATTTGATAATTTATCGTTAAAAACAAGTTTCTAAAAATTTTCGCTAAGAAATTTTTTTTTCATTTTCCTAAAAAAATTTAACAGGAAGAAAACTTTCTTAAGAAATTTTTAGAAAAACAAAAATTTTCTAAAGAAGGAGACACAAATTAACCAGAGAAAATTGATACCTAAGAAAAATTTTCTACAGAGAGTTTGTCGATAATTTCTTGTTTGTGTTAATCTCGATATTTGACAAAAAAATTTTTAATTAAAATCAATAAATAATTTATCGATAACAAGCAATCCAATGAAAATTTAAAAATTTTGTAGCAAACAAAAGAATATGTTGAAAATTTACTAGTAAAAATTCGGTGGTAAGTTGTTCGATAAAAAATATTTTTTTGGTTTGAAATTTGCCACCAAAAAATTTACAAGAAAACTTCCTTAATAAAATGTCTATAGGAAATATTTGTTTAAAAAATTTTATCCTTCCAAAATTTCTTAAGAAAAATAATCAACGAACCATTGTTTTATGGAAAACATTTTTTTAGAATATTTGTTTTAACAAAAACTTTTTATAGAATAATTGTCAAAAAGGAAAGTATCTATAGAAAGATAGTGGAAGTTTTTTTTATATACTTAATAAAAAATATTTAATGAAAACGATTGATAAAAGGTTTAACAAAGTTTCTAAACACAATTAAATGGATTAAAAAATTCCATTTAGAAAACTTATCCGGAACAAGATTTTTTATAAAAAATATCGGTGTTTTCTGGGTAATTTTTCCTTCAAAAATTTCAGGGGTAAAATAATCCAAGAACTATTCTCTAAAAGCAAACATTGTCTATCAAAACTTATTAGAACCAACAATTTTTCTGTAGAAAATTTATTGAGGGTTTTTTTTATAAAAGTAATGTCGTATGTCAGTCATTGTTTTTTTATAATAAAATTAAAAAAGATTAATAAAATAAAACAAACACCAGCTTCATTAAATAAAATTAATTAAATAAAATGTTAAAAAAATGCGGATATACTGAAGCGAATTGAACTCGGCCACCGTATTTTAAGTGGCCTTGGTTGTATAAAATGCATGAATTAGTTTGGCAAATTTGTTTTTAATTTAGCAGCAGTTCGATGTTCTATAAAAATTGTAAGGGAATTATTTTATTTTAAGTTTCTTCTCTTATAATCTCAGTCTCCTAATCACTTTAGCATAAATCTTTATAAAATCTGGTATTTAGTGGTTCATTTATACTATTATTTCATGCAATATGCATTTTGTTGTTCAGAAATTTTTTTAAAAAATAAAATACAATAAAATTCATTATACGAAGAGTGGTATTGCTGCTTATAAATTTGTTTATATTTTTATTAATGTTTTTCCCCTTGTTTTTGCATTTTATGCAGTTTGTTTTTTTAATCATTTTACACACAGTTGGAAACCATTTCTATATTGAAAAGTTTTACTTGAAAGTTTCCCTTATTCACAGTTCCTACTGCCAACACTTGACTAAAATTAACTGCGCACACTAAAAAAAAACCTTATAAAATTGAGGTAATTTAAGGGAAAATTGAAGTAAAAGTAAAAGAAATGGCAGTTTTCTGTTGCGGAAATAACTTGAACAAAAATCTTTTAATTTCACAAAAAATTTATATTAATGAGTTGTTTAAGATGAAAAATACTTACTGCTCAAGTGGTTGGAAAAACGAACAAGTTATTAAAAAGTGCAGATAAAAATTTCAAAGCCTAAATGACAAATATTTCATAAAATTTTCCGCTTTAAAAAAACTTGTTTGTATTAAAGTTTTTCAACAATTTAAAGTTTTTATATTATTTCAATATTTAAAATGCAACTTGAAGTGTTTGAAGTGATACAGATAATAAATTCACACACAGTAATCGCTAGTTAAATAGAGATTGAAAAAATACATATTATACATAAGAAACTCTTTCGTACAAAAAAAAAAATATAAATTTATTGGAATAATAAATATGTTACCATCGTCCGGTGAAAGAGGGGCCTACATGTAAAGTGAGGCTAAAGTAGTCAGGTGAAAAATCTCATATCATGAGGCTGAATGTCTGAATACCATCCAAAAATACTACATCTATGCGACTTCTTTATGATTTATAAACATATAAATCAGTGGCTGTATTTTTTAAGTTGTAATCCACAACATTTAATTGAATATATAAGTAATTTTTTTTTAACAAAACTGATAGAGTACAACACAATAAAATTTGTTGCAATACAACAAGGACTGCGTGCATCGGAATTTTGAGTGTTCCTTCATCCTTTAGCACATTGTTATAATGAACTGGCACAGGAAATCGTCGGGACTTTTATGCTCTACGGGAAATATTTTCGTGGAAGCTTTGAACCCTCTATCTAACTCTTTGCTGTATGGATAATCTTTGTTGTAACAAAATAGCAAGTAATTGCCATTAAATTTTACTAAAAGCGTAAAATTCAACTTGAACGCCAAAAATAATTTACAAGTAATTTCGTACTTATTCAAAATTATTGCCTCGTAAACTGGTTTGTATTGAAAATATTTGTATCTTCCGCAAAAAAAAGCAACCACACAAAAGCTGTGGATATAATAAATCTATATTATTAATAGGCAAAGACGTCTTCTATGATGCCTTTTACGGCCGTAATACTGAAACTATTTTAGAAAGATGTATATGTGTTTAAACGGGTTTTTACATAAATGTGCACACTCTTAATTTTATTTAAATCGGTCCAATATTTAGGAAGCTATAAGCGTTTAAAATTGTTACTAACACAAGCACAATTATTACACTTGAAAAATAAACAAAGTGTGCATGTGTGAGACAGAGTTTTAAGTTATTTATTTAGAATATTTTTTTGTTTTTGTGTTTCATTATACGTATTTATGTAAATATTTAATGTTAATTTCTAGAATGCGGTCGAGTAAGTCGGCCGCCGGACCAACTAGTATTTATGAAAAGTTGAGATCTAATTTAGTAATTTAAATTAATTTATCACCTGCTCTTTGGCGGTGTTTTTAAAACAAAATATTGAATGTACGTTATATTTGATAGTAGAGATGTTGCAACCTTCAATAAAATTACAATTAATAATTTACATGCAATTAGTAGTGTTGTAAAAGGACGATTTGGTGATCATAGCAAAGGATTAAGTGGTTTCCACATAATCATCCATTATCAAGGTTTTAATTTTTAGGATAAAAAATTAGATCTACTAAAATTACCGAATTTGAAGCCAGGACCAAGCAGACAACCTCTTAAGTCTGCAGCTAATATTTCTGATTCGTTTTTGGAATAGACCCAGCTGCCGCACCAACGTCTGTCAGAACTCTTTTATTCATTGTTTTGTTGTACAGTGTAATTGTTACAAAAATATGTGACAAAACAAAAAACATTTTTAATTAAATTATATATTAATTCTACTTGTATATTAATTACCTAAAAAAATGTATTTTTTCTCATTAAAAAATAACAAGATATGTATGTATTCGCAAAAGGTTTTGCTGAAAATTATTTCATTGAGTATTTTGTAACATTTATTATAATTATTGATTAATATTTATCTAGTGACACTATTTTATGAAGACTTGGAATGTCGTTTTATTTAGGTACAATTTTCTCTCATTGATGTGCATCATGGCTACTTTTTTCACTGCGCTGTGAGCTGGTCCGGGCACAATGATGTTAGAATTAAATGCCCTGCTATACCCAACTGAATTAGCGTGAAAGTTAAAAAACTATTAAAAAGTACCTTATAGTAAATCCTCTTTAGTGCTCTGTGGCTATTTTTAACGTAGAGTACATTTAGTTCGTTTCGCTTCTTCTTTGAAAGTTTAGAAAGTTCAACTACAGTTGTTTTTAACAAGAACAAAAAACACGACAATCAAAATGAAATTATTGGCATTTTAAATCAAGCGGAAATAAAATATACAACATTTTGCTAGTATGAAAATTATAAAAAAAAATAAATTAACTACAACATTTGAATTAATTATATATAAAAACAAAACCGCGGAAAAATCTAAATGGTTTGTAGGAAACAAAATGACATTAACTGTCAATTTTTTTTTAATAAAAAGATTTTAGTTTACCTCTTTTTACAAGCTTATTAAAACATATTTAAATATTTATAATTAATGTACGTTTACAAATAATAACATTTTAATTTAATAAAAATAACAAAAACTGTTAAAAATTTTTGTAAAAAACAAACAATAACTATCATTAAGTTTTTCTGCAGTCTTTTTTATTTATTTTTTTATATCATATATGTATAATTTTATCATTATCTTGCTCATCAATACTTGTCAGCACTTCAAGCATGGAATTTTTTAAATATACTCCACTTGTGAAGTACTTAACATATTTTTACCTCATTATTTGTACTCATACATCAACATCAACAGGTTCGATTTTACTGAAAATCCCAGTTACCATGTCATTTTGCATTTTATTCATTAGTCCGTAGAAGCAGACGTTTGCTGCTGTTCTCATCTGTTCAACAATTGGTATTATCAATAAAATTCTGAGAAATCTCCCGTTGATATTCATCAATTTTCAGTAGAAACGCAAAATATTCAAACCGCGCATTCATACATCACAAAGTAGGTAATATTGAAGAATGTAAAAAAAAATATTATAGAGAATGAAATAATATTTAAAGAAATGATATTGTTGTTTTGGGTGGAGACAGCAATTTAAAGGAGTGCAATCATTTAAAGTCTCGTTTTTTCAAACCCTGCAAGAATATCTTATGAAACCAAGGGAGATTTTAAGTACGATATGGTTAATCGTCGCAGATTTTCAGAAAGCATGTACAATTACTGATTCTATTACTTTATTCAAATAGTTTTTTTCGAGTATATATTTTTTATTGGAATAATTTTTCTTGCAGTAAATTTTTTATTCTAGAAATAGCAATTCTTATTAAAAATAGTTTTATTTGAAGTTTTGTTAATCAAAAAATTCTATTATTATTAATTTTATTTGAATAAAATTATTCGGAAAATAAATATTTTTTAATTATTCTATTTAAAAAATTTTTGTTTTAGTAACTTATTTTGTGTCAAGCCTACTCAAGATTTTTTACGAATAAAATTTTTTTTTACAAAATTTTGAATAGATAAATTTTGATTATAATATAATTTCCTTAAATTTTTGTTCTTGAAATTTCAGTTCAATGGAATTATACTATTATAACAAAATTTATTCTAATAAATATATTTATAAAAGTTATATTTGCACAATTTGATTCGACCAATTTGTATTTGAATAGTTCTATTCCAATAATTTTCGTTAAATTAATTTATTTTCAGTTGTATCATATTGCAGTTGAAATGTTTTTATTACAATACGTAATATTTTCTCTAATATTTTTATTCGGATAATTTTTATTGAAATATAATTTTGAGTTTATTTTTCTTCTTGCAATTTCAATTCTTATTGAAATGTTCCGGCTTGAATAATTAGTAATCGAATTATTTTATTATAATAAAATGTATTCGAAGAAGTTTATTCGCAAATTTTTATTTTAGCTCACTTTGATTCGAATAAATAATTTGTGAATACTTCAATTCGAATTATTAGAACAATTTTTATTAATTTTTTTTCGAATAAGTTTTATTTGATTAATTTTTTATCTTAAGGAAAAATATTTTTATTAGATTAATTTCACTAAATTGTCGAAATAGTCGGATATTTTTATACGAAGTATTTTATTCGAATAATATTTATTTAGATATTTTACTTTTATTCGCAGAATTATTCTAAAAAACTTTACTTCCGAGCAAATTTTTTTCGAACAGTTTTGACTATAATAGTTTTATTTAATTACTTGTTTTAAAGTATTTTTTAACTAACTAATTTCGTTTACTTAATTTTCATTGAACTTATTTTATTCGATAAAATTTTATTGGTAACATTTCAAGCGAATAATATTTTTTTAATTGAACATTTTTTCGTAACTTTCATCGAACAATTTTAATTCGAATTTTTTTATTTAATAATAATTTGAATAAAATTATTGAGTAAGTGAGAAACTTTTTGTCAATTGTTGTAAGTTTAACGAATCATATGAAATATAATCTTGTGTTTATATATTTGCGTTCAGAAACAACTAACGATGCTATTGTATAAACAATACTTGACAATTATTAATTTGACAATTTAGTAAATAAACATCTTTGTATTGAACCTTTTCAAAATACTAACTATCTTTTTTGTAATAAATTTTTTTGGTGCAAGAGTCTGATACATAAAAGAAAGTCAATATTAAAATGCTAATTATAATAATACTAGATGTGGCTAATGAGCTGCTAAGCTTCTGTTAACGTCTTAGTAAGCTTTTGCCAAGAGGCTGCTAAGCATTTGCAATCTTGGTGAATTATATTTTTAGCGTATGCGACTAATTTTTATTATTATTTATAGGAATAAAAATATTCACTTTTATTTATAAGAATAAAAATTACCATACAAAGTTTATTTATTATTATGACAAAAAGGCTTTTATAATATTTTTTGTTTTGGTAAGTTTTCATTCTTTCAAATTAAAAGACAAAAGCTTGTAAACGTAATTTTTCATCAGGATTTATTAAATTTGCAAGCGAGTATTTGAAATGACTTCATAAATGTCTGTGTAGCAAAAATTGTTTTTATTATTATTTTTTTATTTGTTCCGTAAACTTTAACAAATAAAAAAATATTTCAAACACATACCGAGGAAAAAATTTTTTAAGATGAATCATGCATACCAAACAGTTGAAGTGAGATAATGAGACAAGTGTTCATTATAGTGAAGCGATATATTTTAATTAAGAATAAGCTTTCAGCTGAACTTTTCAAGAGACACAAACGATACAAGAGAAGTTGTTAAGAGGTTGCTACATATTTATGGAACTCTTTGAGCGTAGATGATGATCAGCAGTAGTAGCAGTGGCAGAGGAACTATAATTCGTAAATATTTTACAGTTGGAATTTTTTTTATAAACCATACAAAGTAACTGCAAAAAACTTACAGTATTTAAAATTTATATAAATAGTCGGTCGTGTATTTGTTTTTGAAAACGTAGAACTTTAATTTGACAACAAGGTTGACATACATATTGAGTTTCTTATTTCATTGAGACACGTTTGAAAAAGGTAAAATTTATCAAAACAACTGTACGGTATTTTACTTGATAAATAACTAATATGGAAATCCAAGTTAAGATTTTAAAAATTTGATAAAAATAGGCTCTGAATTAAAAGTATGGCTTTGAACACAAATTACACTAAAACTCAACCAACAAAACTAAATTTTTGTTTGTCCATAAACTTTTTCTTATTTAGTGGAAAATATTACTTATAATAATGCATGCTCATGCACGATTCACATTAATCACGTGACTGGAGGCCATCTCTAATTAGTATCTTAAGGCAAAACAAGTCGCAGTTTGTTCAAAGAGAATATTACTAATACTCTTGAATTAAGCTTTGCACAACTTAAGCTTTTTGAATTTCTCTCTCAGCAGCTATCTATCTCTATCTTTAAACTAGAAATTATTTAATATAAATAAACATAAAAACTTGTTTAATACTAACATAAATGTTAATAATATTAAAGCGCCAAGTTTAACCAAAAATATTAACGGACGTAGAAATTAAGTCGAAAAAAAATCAGTTGAAATTATTTTAAAGGCTATAAAACAATATTTAACAAAAATAATTGCCAAAGAAATAACATAAAATTAAATTTTGCAACAATCTTTTATTTTTTTATGCACCTTCACTGCACACTAGTTTCTATACTTTGCAACTTTGGCACACAACATTATCACTGAAAAAAGAAAACTATATAAAAACGAAAAACAGCACTCAATTGCTGAGAAGGAAAACATTGTTGAAACTACAGAAGCAACGACGACAACAACAACAACAATAGCAGCAATTGATACAACAATGTTGCCAACAACAGAAGACATAAATGCTGCATTTGTTACAGACAATGGTCTTGAACAACAAGAATATTCAGCTGCAGCCGTGACTGAGGAAGAGTTGAATGGAGCCAACGGAAACGGAAATAACGAATTTGAAACCAATATGTCTGAAGAAAACAACAGAAACAACAACAATAGCAACGACAACGACAGCGATTCTAACTACAATATTGACAATGTGGAAAATCTTAAAGTTGTACATACAATTGAAAATAATGAGGATACTGAAGAGCAAGTAAATGACAATTTAAATGAATCATCAAGTAGCAGCAATGCTGATGTCTCTGACAAGGAGCAAGAAAATAATGAAAATAATGACGACGTAGCAGACAGCGATGAAGCCAAAGCTGATACTGAAATTGTCACTTTGAAAAAGAAAACCTCAAATTATTCATCCGCCATACGCATCAAAGAACGCGAAGGGGAATCATCTTCAGATGATGAGGATGCCAATGCCAATGCCAGTTCTGTTCCAATGCTTCTAACATTCAATGATGAATGGGGCAGCATAAATGAGCCAACTAATAAGCAAAATGATTTCAGCAATGATTATCACTATGTTTTCCCCATTGATATATCCAATGACATTGCCGTTAACTATGGAGAGTATGCAGCCAATTTGCCATTTAATCCCGACGCAGAGTTCATTGATTTTGAAAAACTCTCATTAGACAATCAGTCACAATCTGTGGAGGATGATTTGGGCAAACCATCAAAATGAGGATTTATATTTATTACATACAAATTTCTTGGAAGTTTTATCAGTCATTTATCTAGTTTGTATGTTTGGAAGTCAAATATTTTATTATTATATTTACTACTCGTAATCAAAATGCCATCGCTCTAATGACTCATTTTGCCGTTTTAATGGTTTATTATTCCCTTTTATTTTTGTTTTATGTCATTTCTAATTTGATTAGATTTGTTTTGCTCATATTTTTAATAACAACTCATAATAAAGCTGTTGTATTTAAAAGCTATTTAGCATTTTGAAACCCGCATCTCTTAATAAATACTCGATTTACAGAAAATACTCATAATGCAAATTTGTGTAAATATTTAATATTTTTGATTTCTTTATTTTATTTTATTTTATTTTATTTTATTTTTTGCATTTTTGTTATTTTATTTTGTATTATTTTATATTATTTTATTTTAATTCTAGTTTTTTTATTTTCTTACAATTTTCAATTAGTTCCAGTCAGTTAGTATACATTTGTATGTATAATTTATTATTAATAGACTGTAATTAAAATGTATTTTTAAGCTCTGTTTTATGTTTTAAACAAATAAATTATTTATTTATTTTCAAATCGTTTGCGATTTTTATTTTACATTTATTCGTCTAAAACTCAGTAAGTATAATTAAATGTTGTAGACATTTCAAATTGCAAATGAAAATAATTTGTAAATATTTTTTGGCTTAAAATTAAAAGCTAATTTGCAATATTCAAAGTACCTAGATGAATAGTAACTTCGGTTCTGATATTAAATTTTGATGCAAGCATCTTTGCTGATCTTTGGTCAATGGGAGCAAAATAAACAGGAATTCGAACCATTATTTAACTCAACATTCTGTTCTCTTAATAAGTATATTAATAAGCGAAACTGCACCATTTGGAGCGAGAAAAACTCACAAGATATTGTCTAGACATTGCTATAATTCAGAAAATATCACTGCTTGGGGACCTTATAGTGCTGGTGGAACCATGACTCATTACTTCTTGCGAAAGTAGGCCGCCGAGCCCATTAGCACTAAGGCCTACTAGTATAAATTCAAATTTACCAACAGGCAAACCAGAATTATCTTGAAAAAATACCTTAGGTCCTTTAAACTCTCAGTAACAAAAGTGAAAATAAAACAGCAACCGCTTACTTAAGAATAAAATATATTTTTATTAAAAAGTTCCCTAAAATTTGCATTTAAAATTATTTAAAAATAAAACAAACATAACAACAATATTGTAATGCAATTTTTAAGGAGATTTTGATAATAGAATTAAAAATTTTGGTTTAAATATGCTTTTCATTCATAATTATTATTGCAATAAATAACAAAATATTGACTTAGGTGTTCACATAAAAAGTGTTGCCCATTATATTTAAATAACCTTTTATAGAAATTGAAAATGTTCTTTCAATGTCTACTGATGCAAGAGAAACATATATTGTATATAACATTGAAAAAGGCAAAAAAGCAAAAATATGCACTATTCAAATCGATGACAAAATCAACAAAATTGTTTGAAAATGATAAAAGTTTTATCTCCGCCTCCATAGGTTGCACAAGAAAAAACATGCATTTGCATATTTCATGATTTTTTTCTTTTTTGCAATATATGTGGATTCAAAAAGACAATATATGAGAGGTAACACTTCCTTAAAATCATATTTTTAAACTGTTTTGGTTTAAGCAAATGTAGACTGAAATTTATATGAAGATGACGAAGATGCAATAACACGTTTCAAAATCGATACACAAGATAGATATTTTGCTTTAGTTGCTATATAATGCTTTCAAAGAGTTGAAAATGTTTTTATATTCGCAAAACTACTGCAAATATGAAAAAAAATTAAAAAGGCAAAATATGCAAAAATATGCACTATTCAAATCGATGCCATAACCAACGAAAATTTCTAAATTGGCTAAAAGTTTTATTGCCGCACAAGAAAAAACATGCATTTCGTAATTAGCAATTATTTGGGACCGCAATTGGATTGGAATATTTAATGAAAATATTTTACGAAATGAAATATTTTGAAAAAGCGTTATTTTAAAAACTGTCTTCAAGATCTTAAAATTGAATACCTTTGGACTATTTCCACTTGAAGACAACCTTGTCCCAAACATTGTTGAAGCACTGCTACCATTGTTTGAAAAAGTGGTCAAGAATTGAACTTTCAGTGCCCGCTGCGGACCGAAATCATACTCAAAACTAATGACATTATTCAAAGATTTTAAAAAACTTTTGTTTGTTGAGGGTTTTTTAAGCTAGTCTATATACATGACATTATTTTATACTTCTAATAAACTATACCACATCAATTCACAGTTATAGCCTTTCGATTAAAAAAGTTTCTTTGGGAATAAAAATGAAATAGAAGTCAAGTCTGTAAATTGGAGAAGAAAAGCAGCTTAACCATTATCTGAGAAAAGGATTAGAATATTGTTAATCAGGTTATCCATTTAGTGTTTAATACAACTGAAATTGTTTTTAATAAACTTAGTAATTCTAGTTTTTAAATGCACAGGCTTCAATAGCTAATTTTTGCGCTAAGAACTCCATTTCAGTGAACCTAAATATGTGGATTTTATTTCCTTTTGCTTGCATCTTTTATTATACGTTATTAATGAAAGTGGTATAAGTCAATTTGGGTCTTTAAAAATTATTTATTTGTTTGATAACTTAAGTTTTTTACTTTTTGATTAAATTTAGAGGATATGCAGTTAGTGTTAAGAACTGCATGCAAAATGGTAGCTGGTAGTACAATATTTTAAAAACAATTCAATCTGCAACACTTAATATGAGAAAATGGACATGTACTGTTTTCATATGTTTCATAGTTTGCTCATAATTATAAAACGACCCAAAAGCCATCGAGTTATTTTGGTAAATTTAAACTACAACAAGATTAAATCAACATGCTTTTATATATTTTCTTTTGATTTAAATTCAAAAGCATTTACTATCCCTGAATCATTTAATTATATTTACTTAATAATATGAAAAATGCCTTAAGCTGTTAGAAACAAAGAAATAAATCTTCAAATAAAATTTAATACCCATTTAAATAACCAAAAAGTTTAATTTTGAGCTCGTTTATGAATAAATATATTTTCTTTTCATAAACGTATAATCTAAACTGTATATTTACAGTATTAAAATTATTATTATTATTATTGCGAATATAATAAGAAAACTAGATAAAGTTAATCCGATTGTCAAACAATTTTATAGTTGAAATGTTCATCAAACTGTTGGACTAATCCTTCAAATTTTAATTTTATACCTCAATGTTGAATGCCTATCAAAAGAAATGTTAGTACGTTTTTAGGAGTTCGGCTTTGGCATCTAAAAAAGTCGTCCTTTTGAAATACATTTTTGAACACATTTCTACTTGTTTGAGTTGAAATTGTCATAATGTATACATTTATGCACATAAAATAAAAGGAGAAAAAGATATTTTATTTATTTATACTTAAGTGTCTACAACCGAATTTAAAGAGAACTTCTAATCCTTTGACTGTTTCCAGGCAAATTCACTGCATTTAAATGAAGGATGAGTGCAGATTGTGAGAAAATTTCAGGCTTTGTATGTGTGTATATTCATCAGAGAACATCCTGCTGTGACTGGCTCTGCATATTGCTGTGAAGAACAATTTAAGTCTATTTATTTATTTTTTTCAAAATAATTTTTCTTCATTTATTTGTATCTTGTATATTTAAATAATCGCATTAAATACGTATTGCGGACATATAAATTTTTCATTCAAATGAATGATTTTTATGATACAGAAGAATTATAAATTTGTAGTATAAAATGTATACAGTAAAACAAGTTTATAGCGAATCCTCCGTTGTAACAAATTAATTTTAAGTCCTGACATTTCGGTAGCCATAAGCCTCACAAAATTACTTCATTACAGCAAACACGCTTTTAGCAAATCCTTGCCTTTTGCGAACTATTTTTTATGGTTCGTCGAAGTAAATTTCATGAATTTTTAATACATTACATTTTTAATACACTTTAGAGCCCCGCAAAAGCATTTGTTTTTTTTTTGTTTGTTTCGCTTGAATTTCGGCAACATATTAAAAAGAACTTCTTCAGAAAACTGCCGGACTGCGTTTTTTTATAGAGAAATAAAGTTTTTTATAATGTTGACCTCAAACATTTAAAATATTAAAATTTTGTATGAAAAATTTTAGTTGTGACAACTTCTGCGATATCTCTGAAACCAATGAACATTGTATTGAAGACTTTCAATCTTTTTTTTTTATCAACTAGAACGACATTGATTTTGAACATAGTGGCATATCTCCAAAACTACAGTAAATCTAAAACAATGATGTACAATGATCCCTGGTTATCTAAAAGACAACTTTGAAATGTGAAGGAAATAATTTATATTGGTTCTTAATTGAACTTATTTAGGCTCACGCTCACAACATTTTGTTCGGATTTCATTGAGCATTAGACGAAATTTCAAGGAATTTGGGAAACGTTATTTAGCTTCCACATACACTGCTGGGCGGAGTAATGCGGCCATCAGTGTTTATTTGTATTTTCGCCACTTTTAAGGTGAAGGTGTCCGTTTCAGTAATGCAAGCAAACAATTGTCTCACAAAATCTATAAACTAATATACTGAGTCGTCCAATACATAAATGATTTCTTCTTTAAAACATATATTATATGTAAATATCGAATAAATTTCTCATCGAATAAACTCATTTAGTCGCTTAATATTAATAATACAATCTTCTTCAGCAAAACGTTTAAGCAGTTAAATAAACAAACTCAATCTGCTTTAAATGTTAAATAAATATTTATTGTAATTACATTTTTTTTCTCACCAGAACTATTTTATTGGTAAATCTATAACGCCTGTGTGTATGCACTTAAATCCACAGTAAGCAAGAAAATTTGTATTGTTGGATTAATGTATGAGTGAGTGAGATAGAGAGAGAGTGTGTGTTGTGTGTGTATGCTATAATTTTTCTTCTTATTATGGTTCATTATTTAATAAATAAATCATTTTCCCACTTGACAGATAGTTAACCATAATTAATTACTACAATTTATATGAAATTTGTTTATACCACTGGTTAGTAAATAATTAATGCAAAATTGAAAAATTATTAAAATAAAAAACTTAAAAAAAGATGATGAACGCATAAAAAAAAATTATGTATAAAATATTTTTATATAATCCAACTTAATTAAAAATTTACCAAATGTGTGTTATTTAATGTGTGTGTGGTAGTATTTATACTTACACACAGTGTAAAATGCAACGTAAATGAAGAGGACTTTGCCCTGGAGTGAGGCCTTATTTTGCTCAGAAACCGAATAACTTACTAATGCAGAACCCGGTATACACTTTCTTGGTGTGGTATATAGCAATTTAATAGCAACAGTTGATACCCTAGAGCGTTACCGTCAACATATCTATGAAAAAACTTCTTTGAAAACTTTTTGTTTAGTTGTTTTACTAAAATAATTGTCAAAATTTTCTTTCCTCAAGAAGCGAATAGGAGTTAAATTATTTATCTGTTTCGAAAGTTCTAAATATTTCTAAATAATTTTGATAAATTGTGTACTTAATAAGTACTACTTATGTATGAGTAGTAATGTTTATATTACTCTTTTTCATTAAAAAAACAAATTGTAAATCTTCCTTTCAGATTCTTAGAACTAATATGAACTATTCTATTTTTGTAATAATTTAAAAATAAATGTATGATAAAAACAAAGAATTTTTCAATCGAATACAATCATAGACAGACCCGAAAAAAAAACTTATACTCAGTGAAATATCATATCTGTGGTCACAAGCATAAGTCGAAAAACATACTTTTGAGATAAGTCAATTTTAATATTCGAAAAGGGTTTTGAAAAAAAAATACAATTATGATTTAGAAAGAAATATATAAATATAACTAGTCACACAATACAGTGCAATATTTTTGATCAAAATTGGTAATTAAACTTAAAGTAGTTAATGAAATTTTTAATAAAATAAAATTTAATTCTTTATTGCAAAATAGAAATCTTCTGCAAATTTAAAACAACTTATGTTTTTATTTTATATCGAATAATTTATTGTTCTTAAGTTTATAAGGACCTAAACGATTATTACTAATTAAAAGTGGCTGGGGAATGGGTAATATGTTTATGTGTTCTCTCTTATTTGAGACAATTCATTTTGCGTGAGCAACCTAATTCTATATCGTGTTTTTAAATAAAATAAAATAATTGGTGCTTTTTATGGAATCTCTCAAATTTAAGTATTTTAAATTTCTATTCGCACTTTTTCCCAAAATTAATATTTTACTTATTCAGTAAAACATTAACAATTTTGTTAAAAACAAATTGCAATTGATTATTGAGGGGTATATAGATATAGAATTGAGCTTTACCCCTGATGATCTGCATTAGGAACAGTGAAATGCGCATAGGAACAAGCTATACCACACAATAATAAATTGCAATTTGTTTTTAACAAAATTGTTAATGTTTTACTGAATAAGTAAAATATTAATTTTGGGAAAAACTGCGAATAAAAATTTAAAATACTTAAATAAAAAAAAATATTGTGAAAATAAATAATCAAGTATATTTTAGTGCTTATTGAGAATGTTGAAAAAGCTCAAGCGACTTAAGTCAATATGTTTTTTTAAATATCTAGAACAAAAATTAGGTGAGAGGAATGAAAGTTTTAGGAAAAAATAAAGCCTTTTTTGTTGTTCCTGATAGTACATAAAACTCGTTTCTTTCTTAAGTTAAGTTAGGCGGTTTATGTTTGTGACCATACAAATATGCAAATGCATGTTTTTGCTTTTGCAACCTTTGGAAATGGAGATTAAATATTTAGACGTTTCGGCTATTTTTATTGATATTGGAATCGATTTGTTTGTGCATATTTTTGAGTGTTTTACACTTTACTGCATTTTTTTTGCATATTTCAGTCCTAGGAACACATTTTCACTACTTTTGCAGATTAATAGGGCATATTCTATGCTTTTAAAACATATTTTAATATTATATTGAAACTTTTAAATGATTGCATAATGTGTTTTACATATTTGCTCCATTAAGAACCTGTTGTAGGAGTTGTAGGTAAATTGTACAAATGTTGTTGGTAATTTCCATAAAAATATTTGTTTAGAAACATGTTTAAAATTAATAATATAACTTACGAGTCTTTGAAATCCAGAATTTCCCGCAAAGCATTATTTTACCAATTTGTAGTTAATTATTATTGCCATACACTGATCGTAATTGTAGCCAAAATATAATTTTTAATATGACGGACATAAAGGAGGTGTACACGTAGTTGCAGTGATTCAAATAAAATTCTTCATGGAGTTTAGTAGATTCGTGTTTGTGCTGCATTCTATTCTAAAATTGATAAAATTAGTAAGTACATTCTTTTTCCGAATTTCCTCAAACCTTAAAATGTTCATAGTTATGATATTAAACAATAGGCTAGTGTCATCCAGAAGGCCCCAAAACGTCCTGGAAACCTTTCCGCAGAGCTGTAATTTACTTATATATTTATGTATTTAATATGAAATTAAATCAGCATTCAAAGTATTATTAACAGCAACAAAATATTTGCCAATATATGTTTAAATAAGTATGTTAATATATTTATAGAATAATTTAAATAACAATGTAAATTTTACAAGAGATTATTAAAAGCCTAACAAATACAAAAACATAAGTCAATATTAATTCTATGCATACGAAAATTATTATTTAAATATAAACGGAAATAAAATAAAGCTTGTTAAATATGGACGTTAACAAAAAAAATTATAGAAAAATATTACAATTGCCTAAAATAAAATTGATAGAAAACAAGGATGAATCAAGTAAGCCAACCTGCACCACCAGTAGTTTATCATCTTGACTTCAAGAGATACGATATCCATTTATATACAATAAACATTTTGAATGGTCATACATACTAAGAGAAGTCGGTTGAACATTGTCTTTGTGTTTTTAAGTCTATTTTCCTAAGACACGAGCAAACCTGCGTAACCATGTTGTTGGACTAGTAGTCATTTATAATTTGGGAAGGGTTGCTTTTGGGAATAAAACTAAACATTTTCTAAGTCTATGGAGTGTCCTTGCAGACTATTGGGTAGGATGTTAGACTATTAGTCTTCCAGGGGGGTATTTCTCGCGTTGGCTTAGGTTGTAAGCACGTTGACTACAAACCGAAGGACCCGGCTTTAAATCCAGTATCAGACGGAGACATGAAATAACCACCACGCATTTCTATGATGTGCATTAGTGTGCCTTTGTGTCAGTTGTTGGCGGAACGTTTCAGTGGCGAAGGCATAGTCACTGGTCACTGAACAGTACCAACTTCAGCTGATAATGTAACATCAGAGTGTCCTCCTTCATTGATATTGAGTATCAGAACTACTGGCGAAGTAAAATAATTAATAAAACGTGGTTACTAGCCACAGCATCAAACCTCATAATGCTGCTCCACGACAACAGAGACTCTGCAACACCGCTTCAAGAATAAACTTGCAAAAAAATCTTCACCTCCCGCCATATCTATCACTATCCCTTTCCACTAGATCCAGCACAATACATTGCATGCGTAAGGGTCATACCCTTAGTGCCGGTCCAATTTAAAAATAATTGGCGTAAGGAGTTTTATGTTTTTTTCCACAAAACATTAAAACCAAATACGTGTAAATCATTTATTACTTGGTTTACATATTTAAAAACTGCTCGTTTGTTCCGATTAAATTTTTGAAAATATTTGAAAAACTAATGATCAACCATTTTCATGTTCTATCTGTAAAAATAAACTGTTCTGCCTACAAATGTCAACTAACATTCAAACACAAATTCTGTAAATCTTTTTGTACGAGAGCAGAAAAAAATTTTTTTTAAATATAAATAAGAATATAAATTATTCAAATGATACTTTACAAACTAACACAACATGAAATGGATGTAACACATTGATGACCTAATCTTTGGAAAATAAATAAACATAAATAAATGAACATTTTTAATTTCAACCGTAAGCGGCTACAAAGATACAGGTACAGGTACACTCAGTAACTCGTTTTTTTTTCTTCTTATTTTTAATTTATGGTTACATGTATTTTATAAACAAAATAACACAAAAAAAAAATATTCCATAAACCATTTTGTAGTTGAAAACCAACAAAACGGATGTGTCACAAGCCTCCATTGACCGTCAAACAGTTAGGTCGTGCGGTCTGTCTGACGTATAGATGCGCAAATGGTTGGTTGACTGGTGATCCAAACAATCAACCTACCAGCAAAACCAACCCATTCAATCCCTCCAACTTTTATGTGGAAAGAAAAAAACAGAAGGATTTTATAGGATTTGCCGTTTTTTTGTTACACAAAATATACAATCATGTAAACACTAATAAATGCATACTAAATACTCACAAACATATGCAAATATTCTAACATATACACAAATTTATTAACATATTCATACAAACATTTCGCTGCTTTAATGCATTCCAGTTGTATTTAAAAAAGAAACTCACTTGACAAAGTTTTCAAAATGTCAGCGTTCTGGTCTGAGTACAGTTGACACTTTCTGGTATAATTTCAGTTTATCTTGAGATATAGTTTGGATTTTTCGCCGATAAAGATGAAAATGCAAGGGTACTTAATTATTATCCCGGACCTTATTGTATTAAGGCAAGAGCGGCTAAGCTCACTATCAAAGGCCTTGTTGGCAAAGTTGCTCAGGCTCCCAGCCGATCTAATGCCAAAACACTTGGCCATAAACTCGGCAGCAAGAATCAGTGCCTTGCATGGTCTTTCCGACAATAGCTCATCTAAGCCATTCTCTGCGATAAATGATCTATAACATCAAATGGGCTTACTCGAAACTTATGCCGTTTTCTTTTCTAAAAAAATGTAACATATCCTTTACTTTTTAACAACAAAATGCCTATTCAAAGTTTTCTTAAGACAATAACTTCGCTTCGTAAGTGATGACACAGGGTGTCCGCCGGGAAGGCATACTACTTTGTTTGCTTATAATTTTTAATAAATGAGTGAGAATGGATATTATATTGATAAATCTTTTATTTAATATCGGCAAAGATGTATGGAATACAATATCAGATAAATGTCCGCCTCTGTTAGCCTCGCAAATGCGAGCCCTTTTCAGCACATTTTTCATTACATTCTCACATATTTCACGTGGTATTTCATTAATTTCATCACAAATATTTTGTTTGAGTTGCTCAAGCGTTTCTGGTTTGTTTGCATAAACCTTGCTTTTCAGATATCCCCACAAAAAGAAGTCCGGAGCAGTCAAATCAGGCGACCGTGGAGGCCAATCTATATCACCATTTCTTGAAATAACTTGTTCTGGAAATAGGTCTCGCAGTAATTCCATTATAATCCTGGCTGTATGCGATGTGGCACCGTCTTGTTGATACCACATGTTAATCAAGCCCAAAGCATGCAGTTGTGGCGTTAAAAAGTTTTCAATCATATCACGATATCTCTCCCCATCACAGTTACCTTTACGCCGTTTTTATTTTCAAAGAAGGAAGGTCCAATGTCCTTTAATGGATGCAAAGGTGACTAATGAATAATTTGAGGGTTTTTCTATTGGCCAGACCCAACTATTTTGTTTATCCATTCAAATGAAAATTTGCCTCGTAACTCATTACGATTTATTCATGAAAATCGGGGTTGTCATGGGCGAGCTGTAACATTCTATTAGCATATGTACGGCGGCGTAAGAGGTCTTGTGAAAGAAGCTCTTGTGCCAACTGAATATTAAATGGACACAAATGTAAATTCTTGTGCAAAATTATTGCCAAAGTTGTTCTTTGAAGACCATGCTCCTGAGCACGGCGTCGAATTGAGGTTGATGGATTATGTTGAATACTTTCTTCAGCAGCGGTAATGTTTTCAGCCGATCTTGCAGTACATTGTGGTCCATGCATGGGTCTATCACCTACAGACACTCTTTCTTCGAAATCATTCACTACACGATAAATAGTGCGTTTTGTTGGCACGTTGTTTCTCCCAAAAATTTTACGTAACTTTCTCATCTTCACAGTAATCGATGATTGATTTTGATAATCGCAAAAAATTTGCCACGTGCATACTTCAGGACTGCCAAATATGAACTGTCGAAACTAATGTTTACCAAAATGGCGACAAATCCAAGCTGTATACCTTCACGGCGGACACCCTGTACAATAATTTCTAATAAACACACTATTTCAAAAAATCATTATATTGCAAATTTTCAATGAAAAGGGCAAAAAATGTTGCACTGTTTTTAGAAAAGAAAACGCCATAACATTGCCGGTTTCGAGTCAGGTGCTAGAGTCCCACTGAAATTGCAGAAAGTCACACATCCAGCGGCAACTATTTCGGGCAGCCCCCGTTGACTAGTAGATTGAGGTTTGTGTTTGTTTGTTCTTAACAAAAAAAAAGGTTTCACGGTGATCGTGCAAAATCTGCTAGGGATATTAGGGATCTCTATATAAAAGCAGTGATTGCTAGTGGCACTCTTAACAGGACACTGTCTCATGGATGATCATACAAGGACATTGAATCTTCCATAGAATCTTCAGAAGCTGTCAGAATAGAGAAGAGAAATAAATTATCAAACATCTGCTCTATCAATGCCCTAAATTGGGGACCTAGCGGGTTGTGGACATTAAGCAATGAACTCGAATATAATAGGATCGGCTTAACACCAAACCGACATTAGCATAGTTAGGTACGTTTCTCAGCAAATCCGCATCAGGTATCAGGCAATCTGTGCACCTAATCTAAAGTATTAAAAAACTTATTTCTTTCGATAGCTCCACAATTTTGATTCATTGAGTTATAACTAGATTGCATTAAAGGAGCGATATGTTGCTATGTATGTTTGTATGTAAAATGTTTGTAGCATATGCCACATCCGTTAAATATTTGTATGAATGCCTATGAATACCTTTATTTATTTACCTTTACAAATTTTATGTTTGTGT
Organism: Gymnocheta viridis; assembly: GCA_956483585.1. Lineage (NCBI taxonomy): Eukaryota > Metazoa > Arthropoda > Insecta > Diptera > Tachinidae > Gymnocheta > Gymnocheta viridis. Next base: position 43,515,427 of record OY101440.1, on the reverse strand, counting down.
GTAATAATACATGGATTTTATAAGTTCATACAAATATAAAGAGAGTGCCAAGGTTTATTTCATCAAAACCAAACAATGCACAGTGAAACCAAAAGTAAAATAAATCATATCACATACTCAAACTATAAGCAAATCCCTAGTTTTATTTGAATTTTGGAACATCAATAGAAAATGGGATGTTCTTTTAGGATTTATTCCCTTAACATGACTGCAAAAGAAAAGACTAGAAGAAGTTACTCAAGACTTATGGAAATGGGCGCTTAGAAAGAAATTTCTTTAGTTAACATGGATACCAAGTTTGGAAAGTATTTCTACTAGGATTCACATATCTGACAAAAAGCACGTAATTAAAATATGCCAATTAATCTTCTTTAGGTTTGCCCTGAATATTTGTGACTCTAGAAAATAATCAGTATTTCTTATTATTAAACGAAGGGAGTAGACAATTTCCCATCCCATATATAAATTTTACCAAAATCGCCAACTGACATCCAAAGTTCTTTTTTTGTGTTTTTATAATTTATGTACGTACGAGAATGAGTTCTCTTTTATCAGCTGTTGCAAATAAACATGTTCAATGTCAGACGTTCGTTGTGAGCTGAAGTGATAAATCTTCTGTTATATGACAACTTTGACAGACATACATAATTACATATGAGTCACAAACGTGACTATTCAGATGAAAAAAACATGTGTTTACGAGTGACATTATTAAAAGCGAAATAAAAATTGTTCAGATTACATTCTAAGTTAGAAATTCATAAATTCAAATTCAGTATCCTAGAAATAATCGAAGTTGTCGATTAGGAAAGACAAGAAAGTGTTTTGGTATTGTCGGAATATAAATAGTGATAGTAGTTTGTTAGATCCTTCAATTTGATGCCGTTTGGAGATTTTTCAATTAATTTTGAAATATTTTAGTTTACAGACGTCAAAATCGAGGCATAGAAAATTGGCAATAATTTCAAATTGAATGCTTGCATATGCATTCTTATTTGCAGTTACTTACCCTGCAGTCAGCCTTGGACCAAGTGTCTCTTTGACAACACTCTTTTCTCCAGCGATAACTGCCCTAGTGAAACTTTCCTTCTACGAACGAGTAGAAATTAGGCGCAGACAACAGGTCTATTATATTTCTAGTGACACCGTCAACGAATGTGTCAATAGCTTGATTTTTTTTATTATGAGCTCTAAAATATTATAAACAAACTGGTTTAAATAATTTATAGTTATATAAGGTTCTACTTTAAACTCTGTAATTAGAAGTTTCCTTTAACAAAAGATCTGCTTTATAAAAAAAATATATGTGTTTACGGTATGTTGCTGGAAAAAAAGCAATCTCGAGAATCGACTGAGAAGCACCAGTTATGGAGACTAGAGTCACTTAAATGTACCAGTAAATTTTTGGTTCAAATATCTGCATATGATCCTAAAAGTACTATCTCGTCAGTAGTGATAAGGTCTACTGGTGGATTTCCAATGACAAGGCTATCTTAAATGTGAATAATAGAAAACATTAGCTGGGGTATGGCTGATCAGTAGTACTGGTGACAATGTCACTAGTCCGACACTATAGTTTTACCATGTACATTCCCTACAGACTAAAAACTTACACTCGTTAGATTACTAACACGTAATTATTTGTATAATGTAACTGATTTTTATAAAGTTTCAGTTAACGAAGTCATATAATCAGGCTGAAAGCGTTACTAAGCACGAAATTAAATCACTTAAAATTCATTAATAGATACTCTTAACTAATTTCTTATCTTGCAGCACGTTGTAGTCCATGCTTGGGCCTATCACCTACAGACCCTCTTTCTTTGAAATCATTCACTACACGATAAATAGTGCGTTTTGTTGGTACGTTGTTTCTCCAAAAAATTTCACGTAACTTTCTCATCGTTATAGTTGGCTTATCGAATATTTTTTCATAGCAAATTCGCCACGTGTCTACTTCACGACTGCCAAATATGAACTCTCGAGACTAACGTTTACCAAAATGGCGACAAATAAAAGCCGTATACCTTCCCGGAGGACACCCTGTACAATAATTTCTAATAAGCACACTATTTCAAAATAATTTCGTTTTTATTTACTTAACGGTTTGGCAGATGTTTCTTTAGCGATTTATATAACGCTTCTGCTTTTCCTGAACAATAATAAAAAATCAACGTGTGACCGTCGAACATGTATAAACGAGTATTAGAAACATTTTGATACCCTGCTGTGTCCACTGTAAGCTGATGGTGGTCATTGATGTTTTTGCTGTGTGTATTTTTATTAAAATGTAACATGAATTATTAGGTAAAAAATATAACGACAAGAGGATTTACAAAAAAAAATTAAAAAAAATAAAACGAAAATGGGTAAAAATAAATTATATACGTATAAAAAGGGTTGCAAAAAATATTTTTGTTTCTGCTCATACAATATTTTGTTTCGTGCAAATTTGAAGTTGACGGGGTTATAAATTCTCGATGACTGACCGGACCGGTCGAGAGATTGAATGAACAAACGCACAGTTGCCGTATAAGTATAGATTAATGTCTAGCATAACGGTTGGTTGGTTGCATTCATCCATCTATCCGTTCATGCAAGTCTACCTTACGCTACTTTATTTGTTACATTGGCTCTGATATGTAAGGCGCATTTTGTAAAAAAAACTTCATAGAACTGTTGATATATTAATTTTTATAAGACTTTTTACAACAAAAATATTATTATTATTATTGATTTTATCTGGATAAACAAGAGGGTTCACAGTAAACACAATTTGTTTTCAGGGAAATTATATATTTTTGAAATTAATATCTTTTTTATTTTAAATTATTGACCATTTCTATTGAAGCGCGCACTCCTGCTTCAGTGACTTCAATTATTATTTTTTTTTACTTTTTATAAGTAAAAGTTTTTAATTTTTTTAATATTGTTAATGCTTTCAGTAGCTCTTTTATAATTCGGCTTTTATTTATTTATTTAATTCCCTTATTTAATTCTCAGTTGCTCTTTTTGTTTCTTTTTATATTTAAGAAAAACATAAAAAATAATTCAACTAAAAATGTCAATTTAATGCCTGTGAACCCGAATAAAAACAATGTGTGTATAAAAAGGATAATAGTATATATATTTTAAGCCTTTTGAGTGAACAACAATAACGTTAGCAACCGACAAATATAAAAATTAAAATCATAAATTCCAAAATGTTGTAAATTTTTCAAATTCTGATAAGGCGGCATATAGAAGAAAAAGTTACACTGTATTTACACCATATTTAAATTAAATATCTCTTGACAAGATTCATTTAACTCAAATATTTTTAAGTAGTTGTTAAAAAAAATAAATAAAATAAAATAAAATTTATGTTGTTAATAATTCTTTGAATTATTTATTTCTGTTCTGGTTTTTAGTTCCCGCTGCAAATGGAGGGATTGCTTATGTTTCAACTAAAGCCACGATACTACGAATTATAGAAAAGTGAGCAGAATTATTTGTAGTTTAAGGCTGTTGAGGGCACTGGTGTAATTATCATATTTAACCATTAGGCTATTCCAATATTATACACTTAAACAAGAGTTCTTAATAACTTTTTAAATATTTATTTATTTCTGTCTATTCTACACTAATACCTCTTTCTGAAAAATTAAAGAAAGTGTCAAACTAAGAAACATATTTTAACACTTAATCCTTTATACTTCTCCTGCTTAATTCAACACAAAAGCAACTAACTGCAGTGCAAAAAGAAAAAGATCCGTAGTGGCATTTGTCTTGCTGCTGCTGTAGACATTTGCCAATGAAAAGTTTATAAAACTCAAATTCATGAAAAAAAAGAAAATTAGTTAAAATAGAAATAAGTTACCAATTAATTCATTTGCATGCTAAATACTCTGGAGCAGTTGATGCTGCAGTTGTATTTGCAGTATCACACACTTGCATTCATTGTAGTACAAGTTGTTGTTGAAATAATTGGTCTACAAAACACTGTCGCGTTGAGTAATCTTTAGGAGACATCAATTTTGAATAAACACCCCAAGTGGAAACGAATGAATATTCATGCCGCAACAAAGAATTTTCAAAGAAAATTTGTCGCAGAAGCAAAAAACACATAAAAGTATTCAAAACTTTTTTTTCTTAAAATAAATGATAATTATTGTTGCTTGAGATAAAAAACAAAAAAGCGAGTTGAAAGAAAAAACTTGCCTTCTTTAGTGACCCATGTTTTTTTATAAATAAATAAATAAAGAAAATAAAGAAAATAAGAGTAGACATCTCCCAATTGAAATTATAGTGGCCCCCTAAAGGAAAGGATCATCTTAGATTTCAATACAGTTCAGTTTCAGCTGTTTTTGTATTTTCTTATTGTTTTAAAGTTGTGGTTTTTATGAGCACAACTGCACTAAATATAGAGTAAAAGTTTTATACAGTCTTGTCGAATTTTATGCACCCACCGCTGCAACAAAAACATGCTGCAGTTAAATTGAAGTTCCAAGCGAATCATGAAAATTATTATTTATTTATAGCATATTAATAATTATAATTAAATTATCATAACTAAATAAAATAAAATGAATAAAATAATTGGTGTGATTGATTTTTAATAAAAAAATATTAAGTTTTTACCACAGTTGTAATCAGATTATGACAAAAATTGGTAACTGTAACTACATCGGATACAAAAAAAACAGATTCGACTTATATGTAGCGCAAGATGTATACAGCAGTGACTATAAAATACTTAATTATGCTCGATAAGTATTCGGAAAGACAAGATACTACATTTGGCCAACAGATCATAATGGTAGTAGCGATAGCACAGCTGATTAACCTGACCAGATGTCATTTGCGTAAAGCTAAATTTTTGTTGATACAATATTCATAACTGATGTCAAACTGCCAAACACTACATATATGATGTTTGACATTTATTAGAGGTTCAACTGTACTAAAAGTGTCATCCGGTTTTGTGCAAGTTTTGATATTTAGTCAGGTATTTTTACAACGAATTTTGTGTTGTTGTAGAATCGTCACTACCTGTTAGATCTGCCTTGATCGCTTCCTTGCAGTAATCGCTTTGCCTAATATTTTTACAATTTCAAAATCAGCTGAGTGTCCAGTTTGTAGTGTATGTTGTGCAAGTGCTGTTGTTTCTTTCTCTCTCATTATGTCCATCTTGTGTTCTCCCATTCTTGTCTCTAAACTTGTTTTTGTTGGGCCAATGTAAATCATTTCAAAGTTCTTATTGTTTTTTCTTATACATTGGATGTGTTACGAACGAAAGGGCAAGTTAAGTTTATCACCTTTTTTGTGCAGCAACAAAAAATAGTTGCAGCAAAATATTTTACTTTTGGTTTTTATAAATACAGCAATTTGCTAATGTTGTTTTTCTTGCAATCGGCACCCTACGTTATGCCATTATTGATGGTGTTATTGTGTGTTTCTGCTCATAGAATTTCGTTAGTTGTCAAAGGACAACTTTTAAAATTAAATAGTATTACAATTAAATAGTTCTTTATAGCTTTGAAAGTCTACAGAAAGGAATCTAGGAAAATTTAAGAGCTCTAGCCTTTCGATATCGCCAATCCAAAGTGCTTTGTGTCACAAAATTTCCATAATAATTTATTAAATCTTCACCTTTAACGTTAGTTTCAGTTCTTTTCAGAATTCTGTATAATCATGGGTAGTGTCCCATTATTTCCTGTATAAGTAAAGGCATATCTTTAGAAACCAATTACTGTAAATGTGTTCATCAGCCAAAAGTTTTTATATTTTAATGTCAGCATGCAGCAAAAAGTTGTAACATTTCTTTCATTAGTTTTTCTTTCTGCTTTATAAAAAGTTATTTTTTTCCTTGATTTCATTTATATTTCTGTGGTTTTTTCTTTATAAAATTATAGTTTTTTCGTCTCTTGTTTTGTTGGTCTTTTGGTTTTGTAAATATTTAGTGACAATGTCATTATTGTCTCTTTTATATTTAATCCGATATTAATGAGACTTTTTCAACTTTTGTATTTGTTTTTTTTTCTATCTTTTTTAACATGTGACAGAATAAAATATTTGCGAACCATAAAACAAAGAAAAAGAAGTTCATGTTTGTTTGATGATTGATTGTTGGTTTGAAAAGTTGTTGTCATTATGACCAGTAATTCAAAAAGTCCTTAAAAGTATAAATAGTGTTGAACTTATTTTAAGCTATTTTGAGTTTGAACAAAGTTTTAATAATAAGAATCTTAAGTAAAGACAAATAAAGCAAAATTTCCTAATTTGCAAACTTTGAAACTAAAAATTCTGCCGATTCATCATAAAAAAAACAACTTCAATATTGAAAAAAAAAAATTTAAATACGAGTAAGTGCTGCAAATAAATATGTAGGAAATTTTTATTGCAATTCTTTATAATTTAGCACTTTTTTTAAAACAAACAATGTTGGAAAAAAACACTCAAATAAAATAGCTTTGGGCAAGGTTGGTTCTTAAATCGAAATAAACTAAAATATAATAAAAAATATGTATTTTCCAAAATAATACAAAAGAACATACCACAACAACATAAACAAAAGTTGTATAAAAAGCGAATATAAAAGAAAATATTGTTCTTAAATTCACAGAATAAAGAGGAAAAATTGTCTGAAAGCAAAATAAATTTGTAAGTGCTGAAACGAAAGTTTATTAGGAGCAGAATTTTATATATTAGAGTAAGTTCTTTTGTAGGGTAAATTTTGGAATAGAAGTTAATATGTCGTTCTGTTGCTGTTGGTTTTTTTACACCAATTAAGTTTTAGCTTAATTTGGTCTCGAAGTACCTCGCAATCCAAATAACGCAATCTTTGTTTCTCTTCTATTTCTTTTCAGTAAGTTTTTTTTACTAGACTATTATATTGTTTCGTGTGATTTCTAATTGCTTAAGTAGATGCAGCATAATATGGAAAGTCACGAACACACTACTTTCGAAGAAAAACTTAATTTGTCCTTTCACTTGAATTGCCTCAAGAAGGAACATTTTTTTGGGGCAATAACGTCGAAAATTGCCTGAGAGGTAAGAAAAAGATGTACACAGCTATGAAAAATATTGCGATTATTGTTTCTCAATCTTTTGTTTAAGAGTATATTTTTTTTCAAAGATCTTATAAGCTAAATAAGGTACATTCTTATGAGATTTTACTTAAGCGTAACTATTATCTAATAATACTGTACTGAAGAAAAATTGTTACAAAAAATCTTTTACAAATTTGGTAAAACAGTCCAAAGAAACATTATTTTTAAGAAAAGACTCTCAGCGACTGTTTAGTAAATTTCTTATTGTTTCATAATTAGACAATCTGCATTTTTCATTAAATGACAGCGTAAAATCATTGGCAAACGCGTTTATCTCATAATTATTTTTTAATTTTTTATTTGAATAACCTGAAGGCTTTTTGTATATGTCTTAGCAGTTTTGTGAAACCAGGCTGGTCCAGCCGCAAGTCAGTATCGGTCGAATACAACAATGTCTTATTCTTATGGTTGAGCTTAGACCTTGTATTAAATAAGGGGTAAAGATCACGTCCGCACATAATATACTTTATCACAGGTGTAATTAACATGTTGTTTGAGCTTGAGTTTCAGATATTTAATATCATCTTTGATAGGGATCACGTTTCCACGACAATACAAAATTTTAGTAGGAATGCGTTTTGGTGATTTATTATATGGGAATATAAAAGCCTGCGTTTTATTATCCTTTACTTTTATTTTTCACTTTTTAAAGTATTTTTAGATTTTGGTAAGCACTGTCATCAGCATAAAATGCTGCTTCATGATTTCTGTGCACATTAAAATTAGACCTATAAAAGTAGTGGAGTATGGGTGATAATACTGACCCTTGTGGCAATCCCGCTACGATTGTTCTTTCTGTTGAGCAGCAGACACAAAAAATGTACGGTTCTTTAGAAAAGTTTGTAAAATTTTTTGTGAATACAATGGGAAACCTAATGAATTAATTGTGCCAGATGGTGTCAAAAGCCTTTTCTATATCGAGAAACACAACGCCAGTACTCTTGCGATTTCTTTTGTTATCTTCGATATAACACGTTTTATTTGATGTACGGTAGAGTTTTTCTTATGGAATCTAAACTGTTTGTGGTTAATAATATTACTGTGGTCTGCAAAAACTACTAATCTTTTGTGAATAATTTTTCAAAGACATTGTAAACTTAAATTGCTTGTCGGCCTATAGCTGCTGGGTAGTTTTTCCCTTTTTTTGTGAATCGGTATTACTTTCGATTTCTTGAAAGTACGAGGAAAGAAGCCATTAACTAAGTAACAATTAAATATTTTACAGAGAATTTCATAAAAGTAATATGGCATATTTTTTAGGATCATACTATTTATGCCATCTAAGCCCGGGGCTTTATTATGTTTTAATAGCATAGTAAATGTCTTAACCTCAGTGGCATCTGCACGTTCAATATTATTACTACGAATAGGAGAATTATTATCGAGACAATTAACAAAATCTGATACACATTTACCCAAAGGCGATGGGTTATTGATAGTAATAGTGTGAGAGCTACCAAATGCATCGGCAATTGCATTAGCTTTTTCTGTGCCGGTTCTTAAAACTTCACTATTACTAATAAGATCTGAACAAAACGAGTTCTTTCCCTTAAATGCCGGTGGTAGTTTCCACAATTTTTGGATCCCGGGGGGTAGTTTTGAAATAAATCTTGACCAGGACTCATTTCTGTTCTTGTTAAGGTGGAATTCAATTAGACTACTTAGCTGCCATAAAATACCGTTTAAGTGGACTCTGCAAATTGCATCCCTACATCTCTGAAATTTACGTTTGAATTTATTTCTTTGAGCAATAAGTATTTATCTCTGCCACGAGTTTTTCCTCCCTAAGGGAATCTTTCTATAAGCAGCCTTAACAATTGAAATTAATTTATTTAGCAATAAATCTACGTTGCTTGGTCAATGTTTTGCCGTCTAATTTCACTTTCCAGCCAAACTGGAATTGCTGGCCAGACTGCACGATCAATTTTATAACAACAAAGGATTTGCGTATTTTAAGGCTTTAATTCATAGTTTGTGTAAAATAAGTTTTACTCCTTGCCAGGATTGTTTTCTTACGGCACTTTGACTACTGAAATCGTTAAATTCCTATAGCGTTTTTATTATAATTTATCTTGACCGAGAAGACAGTCTACCCGACTTTTTTCCTAAGAATATTTTTTTGCGAAGATCTTAAAACAACAGCAGGAAAAAAAAAAGAAAAATAAGCACCGACCCAGCAGCCGGCAGTCATTCAACAAGCAAATCGAAAAATATATGTAAAAGACTAACTATATTACAAAAATTATTTTAGAATGTCACAACGAATACATAAAGCACTTCTGTGTAAGAAAAATATATATATTTTTTTGGGAATTGCAAATCTCAAGGATTAAAGTATATTTCACAAGTATTTTTAATAGCGATTAATTTTTTATGTTTTAAGAATTATAAGAAACTGGAAATTGGAATGAATGCAAATAGCTAAATTATTATATTTATGTGCCAAGGCCTTTTATGGTTGAATCGTTTAATAATAATTTCTCTAAGTTGCAAATCTTGACTTTAACAAACAAATGTTCAAAATATATTTTTCATAGCGCAGTAGGGATGTCATAAGGTTAAACTTTTGCATATTTCATATGTTAACGCCAACATTTGAATTATATTTGCACAGAAAAGCATATACAAACACATATTTACTTCATCTACAAACTGCAGACATTTTGATTTATAACATTAAGGATAAAATCCTTTTGCCTCAGCTTTGGCTGATGGCGCTTTAGTTTATAGCTAAAGGATTTAAAGATTTTTTCTCTAAATACGAAAACGTTTTTCTCACAATATGCAGCAATAAAATGCATTTTTATAGCAGAATCACTAAAACAAACAAAAGGAAAAATATCGTGCAAACAATTGTACAGTGAGGGAGAGAAGTTGAGAGTATGCAGATTAATACAATCAGATTTAAGTAGTATAAAATAATAAATTTAAAGCGATGCGATTCAAACTCTTCTTGAAAGAATACATATTTCGTAGCGTTAAAAAAGTCCACTTAAAGGATGCAATTTTTTTTTAAACTAAAAAGCTAAAAAGCATTTATGTACTGTTACTGTTCATAGAATCAAAGTAATCGACTTGAGTAGAAAATATGTATGGAAACCACTCGAATAACTGAGTTGTCTTCATACAAATTCTTCACTTAATTCAATTGCTTGCGTTCTATGAACATCACATTAAAAAATATCAAGCAATTTTAGCTTCTTTTTACTAAGGAAACTCTGTAGAGAATATTTCGCCTTATGAAGAGGTAGAGCTTAGTGGAAACATCAAATATCACATTCTTCACGAATTATAATAAATTATATATATTCTTGAATATAAAAATCTATTTCCCTAATACAACGCTAGTGGAATTGTTTACATTGGCTCGAGCTGAAATCTGACTTTATCAATTTCTTTTTTATTAAGAAGTTTTTGATAACTTCAATGTTGTCATACTTTGTCTTAGTTGGTTGAATACTAAGAATTTCAACTAGAAATGACAAAAACTAAGATAACATAAACGGAAAAAAGGCTTGATCTCAGCAGACAAGTAAGTAATTTGCCGATCGGCGAAAGAATTTGGTCTCGGTAATTGTGTGTGTTTGAGAAAAGAAGTTTTTAGCACAAAATAAATTAGTGTTACAATAGATCAGTGCATAAAACACTTGTCATCAAACACAATAGTTTCTGAAAAAGCACAAATTCGATACTGACAGCAAACTTTTAATTCCTTTTGTGTGTTATTTTATTCAACGACTTCTGAAATGACAAAGCGGAAGTGGTGAAAAGTTAGAGTTTGTTAGAATTTTAACTCAATACTTTGCCATCAACGTTTCTGCTGGAATATTATACTAAGTCTTCCTTTGATTAAAAGAAGTCTTTACAATATCAAATTTTATATCACACCCAATCATATTATTTATATTTTCTTACTCTACCTTTTATTTATTTTTAAACGAAACATTGCTAAGATACTTCACAACTTTATCCGACCGATAATGGAATACAACTCTCATGTATGGGCCGGTGCATTAGTTTTGCCAACTCTATTGGAGCATCGACATAATGTGGGATGTGTTTCACTGTTTTATCGTTACTATAATGGAATGTGCTCTAACGAAAACAGGAAACTTTTTCCCAAAGCCTGCCTCATTTTTGCAATTAACGCGTTCTTCGTTAAGCGCGCATCCATTAGTAGATCGTACTATGCATTACAGAGGAAATCCGCTCTTCAGCTGAACAGTTCGTATGTGGACTAAACGCCTTGAAGAGGTCTTTTCTGTAATTTGCAATGTGGGAAATTTCAAGTCAAATGTTTACAAACACTACTCCCTCTATTCTTCTTTCTATAACCAATTTCCCTTGTTCCGGCACAATGCATGGCATATGTAGGAGTCTATATTGAGAAAAGAAGCGTCTCATGATATCTGATTTTCATATGATACAAAAATTATCAAATTCGAAAGGCGTAAATTATGAACAACTCTATAATGGTAAATAATAGCGTAAGAAAACTTTTGTATTCTAGTGTTAATAAAGAAAGCCGCTACAGAACTACTTGAAGTAGTTAATACCAAATGTACTCATACTGTTAGTTGATAACTTCAAGAATGGAGCTTAAAGATCATCTTTCGGACTCACAGTGGTCTGGTAGGAAAAGCGTTAATAGAAAAGAAACTTCTGGATTACTCAACGAATTTCAGATTACATCACATTTACAAAATCTACAAGTTCCTAGAGATGTTTCATAATAATAAATTAAACTAGTGGATGCAGCGGTCGACTCAATCGACCGCATTCCAGAAATTAATATTAAGCATTTACATAAGTACATACATACGCTAAAATACAAAAAAAAAACTTCGAGCTGCGTCTCATTTCTATGCAAAAGAAAATTGAACAAACACACATGAACACTTTGTTTATTTTTCAAGTTGGATACATGCATGTGTAATAAGTGTGCTTGTGTTAGTAGCAACTTTAAACGCTTATATAGCTCCCTAAATATCGAACCGATTTAAATAAAATTAAGATTGTGCACATCTATGTAAAAACTCGTTTTAAAACATATACATCTTTCCAAAATCGGTTCAGTATTACTGCCGTAAAAGAGATCTAAACAATCGTGTTTGTTTATTAATAATATAATAATAACAGATGCTCTTTACATCTTTCCAGTGGTAAAAACAGTATACCCCCGAAATATAAAGATTCTGTGCTCTGCTACGAATAATGTGTGTTTCATGACAACTAGTTACGTGTTTTAAAAGCCCTATTTTTCTTATTTTCATTGCACGCCACTGTGCGACTGCTGAGTTTTTGCGTTGGTGTGTCGGTACGACAAACTGACTGGCGGTTTCAATGAACGAAGAAAATGTAATGAATGGCTGATTTGTTTGTATTGTATGCAAAATTGAGCGCATAAGCCGTTAGCAATAAAACTATAGGATTGTAACTAAGTATCTATATGAATATGAGTGCACTCGAGTATGAGTATGAGAACAAATGGTTGTTGTAAGATTCGCTTTAAGTTGGCGGATGTTGAGCAGCCAACCATACAGACAGTTTATTTATTATGGAAATCAAATTTATTATAAGGAACTTTAATGTAAATATTATAAAGGAAAGGATATGTAGTGTAGTGTATGTGTGTAGATACAGCAACTTTACGAAGGAAAATATTTGCAAAAAAAAGTGTGAGGTTATATTTCTTGATTTTTTTGCTCTCCTGCATCCTTGAATAACCGGCAAATATTTTGAATTCAAGTATCGGCATCCCCTTCAGCATGCTTTGGCAACAAAACATTTTTTTCTCATTTTTATATTTTTATGCAGTTTATTTTTTTAAATATTTTTCTGAAACTGCTGTTGTGAAAATTACGAGTATTATTGAGTAGACAATCTAACAGGATGAATTATGAGTTGGTTATGGAAAAATCTTGTTTGTTGCTCAATGTTTATAATATATTAAGTTATATATTTTTTATTCCCTTCTGGCATTTTGTTTGCTATATTCTTATGACAAGTGATAAACCGTGTTATTAGAGAGATTTCAATGTTGCAATTTAATGTTTTGATTGAAGTTTAGGCATTAACAAGTAATAGGGCAAGATTCAGCTTTCACGAAACTTGTTTAACTTTCATCTTAATATGAAGTATTATAGAAGTAAGCTAAGAAAACTATTTTAACTGTTGCTAAGAATTGTTTCAAAGAATACATTATTTAGTTATATTTTTTAGCAAATTTTATTATTATTATTATTATTATTATTATTATTATTATTATTATTATTATTATTATTATTATTATTATTATTATTATTATTATTATTATTATTATTATTATTATTATTATTATTATTATTATTATTATTATTATTATTATTATTATTATTATTATTATTATTATTATTATTATTATTATTATTATTATTATTATTATTATTATTATTATTATTATTATTATTATTATTATTATTATTATTATTATTATTATTATTATTATTATTATTATTATTATTATTATTATTATTATTATTATTATTATTATTATTATTATTATTATTATTATTATTATTATTATTATTATTATTATTATTATTATTATTATTATTATTATTATTATTATTATTATTATTATTATTATTATTATTATTATTATTATTATTATTATTATTATTATTATTATTATTATTATTATTATTATTATTATTATTATTATTATTATTATTATTATTATTATTATTATTATTATTATTATTATTATTATTATTATTATTATTATTATTATTATTATTATTATTATTATTATTATTATTATTATTATTATTATTATTATTATTATTATTATTATTATTATTATCAAAAGTTCATAGGCACCGCGACCCAAAGGATCTTTTGTGCATCCCGAAGTTACTGAAGTGGATTAAGGCTACGAATCAGCCCTATTACCTTACACTGTGAGATATTGTTTATTTCATTTTAACTCATAAAGATGCCTCCAAGGAACTTAATCCTTCACGGCATGACCGCCGGACAGTCACAGAGAATGTGCTTCGGCGTTTCCGCTTGCGTTTCGCAGAGTCTGCATAGTTTAGTCTCAGAATTACCAATGATAAACTGGTGTCGTCTGAGACCGCAGTGTCCGTTAAACCATCCCGTTAGTAATCTAAGGTAATTTCTCTCCATTAGCAGTAACTTTTGGGATTTGTTTTGCGATATCGTAATGAAATGTTTTGATTGTCTTAGGTCTTGAAGGTCTTCCCAGTGGCGATTAAATTCTATATGAGCCCAAAGTTATCCTGTTTCTTGACATATAAATTTTGAGATGCCAAATAATGGTTCCGGTCTTATAAGATATTCGAACCAATAAACGCTAGACTGGTAGTCTCTTCTCTATCGGAGCACAATAAACAATAAAAAAAGATAATAAAAATACAGTGACAATAGTATCGGAGTATTTTTAATAGCAAACTTTCTAGTATCACAATTGCTCTAAATAATTTAGCTTATCATAATTAGGAAAACACAATATTCTTTTTTAGATATTTATAATATGCTCCCATTTATTTTGTAAATATTTCATATATAAAGTTTAGTGTTTTTTCTTGTAAAGTCAAATTTTTTCTAGTTCAAAACTTTCTGTTTAGTTTAATATATATGTTTTTAAAATTTTTTAATCAACTACAAACTTAATAGAATACAATAATTATTTATATTATGCATATTTTAATATATAATTTTTTTAAGTACATTCCGTTTTTTTACGTTTAAGAAATACAACATTTAGACTAAAACTAAAATATTTATTTTAAGTTCTAATAAAATATAAGAATGTATTTTTTTTTATATATTTTTAGTTTAACAATATTTAACAGCAATTATCATTTTTATATGAAATCTTAGGTTTTTGTTATGCAGACTTTTTTTTACTAATTTGAACAGTGTTTTGAATTTTATATAAAGAATTTTACTTTTGGATTTTTTCATGCTTGATTTTCAATACAATTTTATTAAATAATATGACTAAGTTTCAGTTTTGAAGTAGGAACACAATAAGCTACGTCAACGTAACTATTTGGGGTTGCGGAGAAAAATAAAGTTAATAATGATGTCATTGCCAGTAAGTCAATTTCATACTTCTGTCCTTGCTATTACTTGAATGTCGTTACTATGACTCAAGTTTGTGAATTAAATATATTAATTCAACAAAAAAGTGTTGCAATTATTTTTGATTTCACTATTTATTTATTTTTGTTGAAAATTTCATTTATTTTCACAATTTCAGTAAAGTTACTGTTACTGTTGTTATTTCATAATGTTTGTATATTATTTTGAACTAACATGTATAATATTGCTCCTAAATATAGTTATTTATGAAGGATTACGGCATTCCTGCAAAGAGAACGTCGCAGCAGGAGAGTAGAGTTAAATAAAACTAACAAGAACACAGCTGTGCTGTTGTTGAATGGCAATTCTAGACAATTGTTTGTGTCGTCGCTTAATGTGTTCAAATACTTGTATCAATATATATTTAAAGAAAAATTATATATAAAAATTATTTTAACAATCAATATTTAATTCATGTAATTTTCCAGCATATTTAATTCAAAAAAATTCTTGCTTTCTTTAAAATTACTTAAATACTTTTTGTAAGTTGAAGTTAAACAATAATTGCACTGCAAAGCCGAAGTTGTAAAGAAAGAAATTTTTATGTTATACTTCGCCGTATTTAAGTTTGTGAAGAATTATTTTTGTTAATGTAGAAAGTGTCCTTTAAACATTCTGATTAATCAAAATCAAATTAATTGACTATATAATTGATTAAAAAATTTGTTTATACAATTTGTTAATTTATCAATTCATTCTAACATTTGATTATTTAAAATCTCGCTTCATTAATCAATTTAAATTTCAGATATTTCAAAATTCGATTAACTGAATAATTTAAGGCTTCTTCTTTTTAATTTTTATTTTGATGATTATGTTTTTCATATATTTTTTATTCTATTAATTTGTATTTTTATGTGGTAATTTTATTTTCCTTAGAATGTTGCTCAAATCTGTATTTTGGAAATTAAAAATAAATCTTTAATTAAACACCACTTTGATTAATCGAAAATGTTGATAAATAAATTAGTTGAGGTATTAGTATGAAAAATTTTGTTGATATTTTAAATAAAAAGTTCACAACGTTATGTAATTACTTAGTTGTTGGTTTTGCATAAATAGATTTAAGCCAGTTTCCAAATAAACTGCTCAATTTATTATTACTAATTTAGTCCATCTAATTTTTTTTCTGCTGGAAACTTTTAGAATATTAAAAATTTTTTATAATTAAAAATTAATTTATTTTATTAGAATATTTATTACATTCACTTATTACACTTTTAATTAATAACTAATTGCACACTTTATTTTTGCTACATATAACCCAACCAACAATTTAGAGTGAAGAAAACTTTAAAACGTTAATTTTGACGAAACCTAAGCCGGATACTTACGCTGCAATATTTCTTTATATCATTAAGATTATGAAATTTATTATTTATATTTTATTATAGTAGTTTAAGTCCCCTTGAATTGCGAAGGAAATGATTTACAATGATTTAAAACAGATATTCTTTACAGTGGCTTCCGGACAAAAGAGTTCTTTTGGATTTTTTCGGAGGGCGATAGAAATATATAAATTCTTATATGCGGAAACATTTAAATAAGGCAATGCGACAGAAGTTCATTTTGGACCTCTTCTGTGGAGCTTTTGCGCCAGAAGAATCATACACTTGTGTTAAAAATCACATAAGTTAATATCACGCGATTTACAAAGTTTAATGTCCTGTAGGCAGCGCGAATTAAAGCATTCGAAGATCGAGTAAAATGTTGTTACTTAAATGCCAAATACGCACCAAAAGAACATAAAAAATCCGTAATAAGTCAGCAATTAATAGAATACATTTTTTAAATCATGTGATCAGAATTCTTGTAATTTACAAGTCACTACGACAAAAGCTTAATTTATTTCACGGGGATATAAGTTTTTAGACAAACAAATTGTGTGAATATTGTTTTTTTTAAGCTCTGTAAAAAAATCCACAATGGAATTTTTAGTTTAAATGTGCATCAAACTGCTTATTGGGTTATATTACATTTTAGTTATCGTTACTCTAATGCAAACACATACATACATTTAAAAATTTATGACAAAATTTTGCTTAACTATTTGGCTTTAAGCATTTCACTTAATTTAATTTATTTTTCTTAATTAAAAATCTAACAAGAAAAAAATTCAAACAATAATAATAAAAATTCAAATTAAAAAAAAAATAATAATAATAATTTTAACACAATTACAATTTGATTTATATGTAGACCACAAATATGCTCATTTCTAATAAGTAAAAATACAATAATATAAAAAAATGTTATAACAAAAACAAAATCTACCACAACTAAATTTATTATTAAATTGTTTATTTATTTATGTATATATTTTCTGATTTATTTATTTAATTGTGTAAAATATTTATTAAAAGTTTTCACTAAAAATGGATTTCATTCTTTGGTTTCACTACATTTAAAAACAGGAAAGGGTTTTATTATTTTTAGTTATTTTCAATGTTTTTTTTAAATACTCTTAAAAATATTGTGATTTTATTTAATATTTTATTAAAATATATACGATATTACTGTTGTTATTAGCAAACGAAAATTGGTCCTTTGGTTTTAAATATTCTTTTATTATTAAAGACTAAAGGCACTCAAATTACTTGGGGTTTTTTTTGGTTTTATTAGGTGTATAACTTTTTTGGAAAAAAACTGTACACTAGATGTTTGCGGAAGGAAATGTTAGATTTTAAGAAACTTGGACAAATATTAATGCAACTGCATGAATCATTAATCGACCTATGTTAGGTTAGTAAAATAGTTGTGGACTCCAAACTTAATTGTCAATTCTTTGAGTTTAATAAGAAATCATACAGCCCAATCATGAATAAAAATTCCCCGGGAGATATCTCCTTCATCCCTAAAAGTGGCTGCTCACATATAATATGCGAACAATTAATATGTGAACAGCCTCTTTGTCGGAGAAGAAAGAAATCTCCCGGGGAATTTTTATTCATAATTGGGCTGATAATATCTGTTCTAAGCACTGTCTTTGAGAGTAGAGGTAGTATCACTACAGCCACTGGCGACAAATCTACATTTTGTATGCAACGCAAAATATTTCCTGATAGCTGACAACAATATTTCCTAAATAGAATCTACTTAATTTTTTCTTCCCTGGAGATCCTTTCATTTCGCAAACATTTCCACGAAGTTCTATTGCAATATATTTAAATTTTATTTAGTAAATTGTTATAAATTAGCATAGTTTTGGCTAGAGATTTTCAAATGACACACAAGAATTTTATGCACAATTTTCTAGAATAAAATTGAAAAACGTGTCATGTCTAGAGTCGCTTATGCCGTTTTCTTTTCTAAAAAAAAATATAAAATTTTTATTACTTTTTATCAAAAAATTGCTATTCAGAGTTTTCCTAAGATACAAATTTTTCGTAAGTGTTGATACAATAATTTCTAATAAAATCACTATTTCACAAAATCATTATATCAATAAAAAGGTCAAGAAATGTTTCACTTTTTTCTAGAAAAGAAAACGCTGTTAGTTTTAAGACGTCGCACTTCACTTTATTTTGGTTTATCGCTGGTGGTTCTTGTGGTAATTGTGCTGTAAATTTGTGATCTAAAATAGCAGCTTTGTGTTTCTAATTTTTGCTCCCTCCAGCACTTTTTACGCAGCATTATTATTTGACCTTTTAAATATCCACGAAGAATCAAATTACTGTTAACAGCGGATTCGAACATGCTTCTAGTATTCACGAGTTTAAGTTTTCCGAAGCATGATTTTTACGTCAAAGATCACATGAGTAGCGCCGTGTATCAGAACATTTTCGAGTATGCAGGAATTCATAAAGACTTAAGAAAAGTGGAGAAAATTTTGTCACTTTCGCGGAGATGAAATCAACAAGCAAAATGTCTCATAGACATGGGAATGTTGCAGAAAATTGTTTGCTTGCTAACAGTTTCATGCTAAATTGCCGAATAATTAATTTTTTCATTACATTATTGCTAAGCTCCTTACAAGAATTCATTCAATCACCTATTTAAATACTAAATTGGGTATCATGCAATACCACAAGAGACTAAGCCTAAAAAAAGTTACACACCTAATAACATACTTACATGAATATTTTTTAAATTTTTTTCTTACTTCTTTTATCAGTTAATTTATTTAAAAAAAAAATTAATAAGGCTTGCCCGCATCTTTAGAACGTTTCAATTGAACTTTCAAACGTTTGGTGCCGATTTGAAAGCCATGCATGGCTTGTATGGCAGCTGAGGCTGAATGTGGATTATCGTAGGATACGAAACCGAAACATTTGGACAGATTTGTTTGTTTATCGATAAAAACTTTGGCAGATAAAACATTACCAAAAGGTAGAAATGTTGAAGCGAGATCAGTATCGGTGAATTCCTGAGGTAGATGGTAAATAAACAGATTACTGCCGTCGGGTCCTGCAAAATTAAAAAAAGATAAATAAACAACATTATTTAATTTTTCAAAAAATTTTTAAGAGCATTTTTTAAAATAATTTAAGAGGTTTCCTTGATATTGTTAATTAATTTTGAATGTTTACATTTTAAAATAAAATTTTTTATTAGAAAATTTAATTCCCTTATGATTAAGCTCAGGCAGGAATACAAATCTTCAATTTAATTTTGCTAATATTTTATCATAGGTTTTTAGAAAAAAAAAAATCTACATAAACATCTTTTATACAAACTAACCTTCTATTTGTTTGCCGGCTACTCCTGCGGCAGCTGCTTGTAGTGCTGATGCCGTTAGGGGTGCTGTTGCTGCCGCATAAGCACCATTGGTCAATGGATTAAGTGTTGAAGCGTACGGTGATGTAAGAGCCTCAGCGCCAGTCCCTAAATGGAGAAATGTAATAATAGCATCGTGCACAATTGAAAAATAGACTCATTTTTATTATAAAAATTAAAAAAAAAAAACATTTAATACAAATTTTGTATAGAAATTATATTTAAAAATAAAAATTAAAACACATTAATGTTGTGGGTGTTGGATGTGTGGTTGTATGTGTGTATTGCCAGTATATATTTTTTGTAATCATTTCTTTGGAGGAAGTAATAAACAAAAGCATTAAATAAAAGGCCGTATGTTTAAATACATTAGATCGGTGAAACATGTACGCACACACAAACATAAACATACAGCATTTATAGGAAATAAAATGAACATTAAATTACACTAATACACGCATAAACAAACAAACAGGATTGCAAGCAGCAAATAAGAGAATATAAGTTTGAACAACAAGAACGAGAAATGAATAAAAGCAGAATTATTCCATTGGGAACGTTTTTACACTGTAGGAATGTCTGTAAGTAAGAAACAACTTGTTTTAATTGCACATATAGAAATTACTATAAGTGCTCTGCACAGTGAGCAACATTTTATAAAGTGCTAAAAAATATATCTTCTTATAAGAACTAAATTTGAAAAAAATTATTTTTGAAAATTATAAAATATTTCTATAATTTAATTTGAAGTTAAATTATGCTTCAATTTGCTAGTTTATTATTTGTTTTTTTAAATAATACGATGTCGGATTAGCTGTGTTGGTGCCAAGCTAAAATCTAGCTATTCAAAATTATCGACTTTTTATGAATATTTGGGTTGCTGAATATTAAGCTTTAGTAAAAAAATGAATTATACCCCACATGTCATTGACTGTAAAATCTTTTAAGTAGTTGTATGTTAATTATTTTAAATTGTATGTATGTCCTTTTATTCCTTTAATTATGCAATATACAACTATTTAATAATTTTCCACTTTTTAGTGTTTTTCTCGTACTCGCTCGCAACGCTTCATATGCACACGCATGCATGTACAGGGTGTAACAATAAGACGTTTCATTTTCAATAGCCCGCCATTTTAACAGTTGTCATGACTCAACTTGTAAATTTCTGACAGATGACAAGTAAAATCTATGGCATTATTAAAAATTTAATGATATACACTACAACCAGTGATACCGTCATCAATTTAACAAAATCCCTACACAAAATTCCCTCTTTTTCCCTATACACGAAAAAAGGTACTCTAAAATTTTCCCCACTCTATAAAAGCTAACATTTTATTTACATTTTTAAAATTTTGTACACATATCAACAATTAGAAAAATGAATTATAATAGAAATAAAAATTTGCAATTTTAACAGCCTCCAATAACAGCCTTCGCAAACGACTGTACTAAGTGTTATTTCTTTAAAAATAATTTAATTTTTAAGGGAGGCCTTTCAGTTATCTTAAAAGCTGTTATATGGAACTAAAGTTTTAAAGATTCGATTTTAACTGTTTGGGAGGTCTTAATTCAGATTTCTTAATAAAATTTTATTCAAGTTAAAAAAAATTGCGACACGAACGGGAAGAATGAATCAAGAAGGGCTTTTTTGATTTAAAGAGCGCATTTGAAATTTTTCTATAAGCTGTTGCGACAAGGCAGTGATGTAAAGAATCGACCTCGTGGACATCACTCAAGAACCACTGAGAATATTGCAGAGGAAAGCCCAAACTTGTGCATTTCTCACCGATCTTTGGAATTGGACATTCAATTGGACATTTTGCATAAAGTCTTAACTGTTAAGGATTTTAAAGTTTAATGCCTGCCGACCAGAAACAAATCATGTCTCCGGCGATTGGGTCCTTGAAATGTGATCTCAAAAGGGCGATCACAATAGTCCACCGAGCTCTTGCGACTTAACACCTTTAGACTTTTTTCTTTATGAAAACGTGAAAGATAAGATCCATATTAATGGCCCACAATCGATTCAAGACCTTAAAAAATGGAATTCGTGAAGTTATCGAGGACATACATTTGTAAATAAGCGGACGGGTGATGAAAAAGCTTAGGACCATATTATGTCCTGCCAGCTTAACCGTGGCAGTCATTTAGCTAATATTGTTTTCTATTATTAATGGCCATACTCACCTCTTTACAATTAAATAAACATCCGATGATTTCGCTTGGAAACACTCGTGCTTTTTTACAAACCAAAAATGAAATCTCTTATTGGAAGATCCTTTTTATGTATTTTAAACATAAATAACAAAACTCAACACATATTTAAATTTACACTATCATACACGTATCCTTACACACACACATGTAAATTTGTATTTATGTGCAATGTAAAAGGATATAAACTTACACTAACATAGAAATGAAACTAAAACAAAAGAAAAATATATAAACATTCATATTGAAGGTAAACTTTTTAAACTCTCTTTATGAACAACATGATTTTTTTATTTTTTGCAATTTCAGGCATTTCTTTGATAATGTTTTGAGTGTGAGATACAAATTTTCAAATTTCATATTCTTTTGTATGAAAATATGAGAAAAAATATACGAATAAAATACAAATACAAAAAAATACCATACAAAAGGATTTAAAATTGGTGTTGAGTTGCATAAAAGGTTGTATATTTTTATTTTGTTTTTATTTTTACAACTCGTGAGTGGTTTTCTTTTTTTTTGTTTTATGTTTCATTGTTGTATTGTTGTTTTTAATTGAGGTGCTTGAAAAAATAAATAAAAATATATTTAACTTTTGGGTTGTTTTATAATCATGAAAAGCAGAACTTCACGTATTCCTGATATTAATAATTTATTATAAAGGGAACATATTTAAAAATATAAAATTAATAAACAGCATTCATTACATACTTCCGAAAGTTCCTCTCTTAATAAAGTAAATGTGTAATTTAATAAAACTATTGAATTATTATACGGATATCTAAATACAAAGTTTCTTTGGTTTATGAAGAGCGAAGCCATCCCATTACAAAAATAACAACGGGAAAAGTTTATTAAATTCAATGCATATATGTTAACTCTGTTTATAAACAAATTTTCCTGCCGTCCTAGAATAAAATTTTCCTCTGCAAATTTATTTATTCCAGCGGGATCCATTCCCTTAACTTGTTTCATCTTATGTGAATGTAGGTGGTAAACAATTAAATAAATTATAAAAATACTAAAAGGTCCGGTTGTATTTTTATGTCGAACATTTTTCTTAACAATTCCAGAAATTTGACTGTAATATTATTTTAATTCGATATTTTTCTTAGCGCAAGAAAAAAATATGGTTGAGGTGACCATAACTGAAAAGCAGCAAATTATGATTCAATTGTAAGAATGTAGTAAAATCGCTGCATATTACACGAATGAAGCGGATGACAGAACACTGAAACTAGCTTCAATACGGAGTAAATGAATGTCATCAGTTTTTCATTTTGCGCTACGATTTGGCTTATAGAGGATATCAAGCATAATAGGATGCCGGCAATGTACTTTTAAAACTTTACCTTTGAATAACCTTTAAAAATTTCAACAATCATTTCAAGCTATATATTTATATTTATGAAAAAAAATTGCACTCCATTTGTAAATACTTTGTTTCACTGAATTTGTAAAATTTTATAAATGATTTGTTTAAGATATACATTTATGCATTTCCACTACTGCCGACCACTTCCTGTACAGACTTTCTTTATTAGTCTTGTAAAACTTTTGACAAATATTTGAAGAATAACCAAAAAGTAAAACATTTTATAAGCTCCACTATATAACACCTGACAACAGGGGCTTGCTTTATAACAAAACTGATTAAAACGTTGAAAAGAGTCTAACGAAAATTTCTATGGTGACTATAACGCTCTGAAGATGAAAAAGTCCTGCAAACAACAATAAAAACAAACAGCCAATGTTCATGATTAAATAAACAAATTTTTATGGCAATTTTTTGTGCAACACTCACTAACAACAATCCGCGGCACAAATTCCTCTGTATGGACTGATGAAAGTCAACTTAAAAAAAAACATTAAAGAATAACATCAACGAAACAATAAAATCTCAAATTCTAACTTCTGCCAAACACTGACAACTGAATAAATAATAAAACAACAGCAACAGGAAAAAATTGAAAAAATCAAATCAAATAAAAATTTTTGTTGAAAAACCGAAGCATATAGAATGGACTATTCATTGAAAGTAATACACACTGCATTAGCGAATCTTATAGCGTTTTCTTTTGTAAAAAAAGTGTAAAATTTTTTGCACTTTTTATTGAAAATTTGCAATATGATAATATTTTGAAATAGTGATTCTATTAGAAGTTATTGTATCATCACTTACGAGGCAACATTTTCGTCTTAAGAAAACTTAGAATAGCAAAAATAAAAATGGAAAAGAAATGTTACATTTTTTTTATAAAAGAAAATGATATTAAACACCAATCTTAAGCTAAAAAACGACTTTGCTGTTCCTTCGAAAGCAAACGTTTTTTTGTTTGTAGTAAATACGATACAATTTTTACCTCTTTTAATAAAATTTCTTACTTATGATATCCACTACAAACATTTATTGGGGTTCTTGTATTGGTTCTTCGAAAAAATTATTTGAACTTTTAACGAACAGCCGGACAAGATATTAAGGACACGCAAATGAGTGTTTTAGATAACTTACAAAAATGAATTATTACCGAAATATCTTTATAAGCAAATGTTTGATTATTTGGTTCCATTATGATGAAATTAACAAGATTAAATTATCGAGTGTCAAACTCGATATGAAAAAATTATAAACTACATTTTTTTAATGGAATTGGTTGGAAAGTAAGAGAATTTAACGGATTTTATTGTACCATCAGGTTTACCTTGTTTATTGTATTATAGTTTCGATCATGATCCAACCACAAATAAAGCATTACTTGGAACGCAGTAATTTTGGAAAATACATTTTTTAAATATTTCAAGTCTTGAAGAAGATCAATTATAGTAGTTAGGATCAGCACCAAACATTTAATATCAACTGAACGGCAATTTGATTTCAAACTTCAATCTCAAACGTTTATATTGGCTTGGTATCAGATAAAACCATTGTGTTTGATTCGATAGCGCAAAAACAAATACAATTTATTATATGGTTTTAGTTAATAAAGAAAATATTGCGCAGATTTCAATTTAGTACTGTGGAATTCAAAAAGAACTATTTAAAATAGTTTTTTGTACCGAAGAAAATACAATTTTCTTGATGTGTAATGAACTGTTTTTGACATTTTTACGATCCTGTTGTTTTAATTATTGCCGAATTGTTGTAATTATGCAAAGGCCTGTATTATTGCATCTTGGTTTCAATAATATTTGTAAATGCCTTTTAATTTAATATCAATAAAATAATATTTTTACACGATTTTTTACGCGAGTTTTCGAGGAGCACTCATATCGCATAAAAACAGAATTAGGTGTACAGGTATATGAAGGAAATCGATTTCGAAAACGAAGCCATTTCAAAAGGTGTTTCTTAATAATATTTCTTTATTAAAAATTACTTTACCGCAATGTTTCTTTATTAAGAAGAATTCTATCACAAATATTATAAAAATTGGATGAAAAGTGTATTAAAAATGGCCTTTAAAATCGATTTCCATCACATACCTGATAAAAAAAATACTTTTGTATTTACTAAGTACTTGTGACTAAAATGGATGAAGTAGTTAAGTCTTTGTCTGCTAAATGTGTGTTGATTTCAAATGCCTGAGTTTGAAGAAAAATAAGTTTTTAAGCATACATAATTTTTTTTAATTTTAAATTATTGTTTAATTAGCAGCACCCTATTTTTTACTGTTTCTGAAAAGGGATAAAAACCATAAGCAAAAAAAAACATTTTAATACATTGAATTGTTTTAAATTTCGCGCTTAGAACAGCAAGAGAGTTTAAAAAATACATACGAGTATTATATTTTGAACGAGCACAGTCTGAGGTGAATCTTTTACACCTTGCAACACAGCATAAAATATTGTGTCAAAAATCAATTTCTTATATCATATCTTTAGAAAAATTTATTATTTCTCTTTAAGCAAAATTAAATTAATCGTTTTGTAAAATTAATAATCTTGTTGGGTAACTATTTGTAATGAATTATGTTTGCAAAAATAATAATTTCTTGTGAAAAAATTTAGTCCTTGAAACAAAACATCTATATTTCATATTAACTTTGTTAAATTTCTAAATATATCTTGCACACACAAATTTTCATATGAGTGTAAAATTTATTAAATACGTCAAAGTCATATAAGCACTTTGTTTTGTCTATACATACTGGCATCAAAGTCCGTCCCACTTGTGAGTTTTTTTAACAAAAAATTGTTGTATGATTTTGTGTATTTTTGCATTTTTATTCATTGATTGAGTTTAGTTTAGATTCAGGAGATTTGCGTTGTTTTAGAGTTTTGTTGCTATGGTTGTTAGTGTTATGGCTGTTGTTTTATTTCTGATAAAAATTCAAAATCATTTTGTTATTTTCGGTTCAAAAAAATTTCAACCGAAAAAATAATCTAAAAAGAAAATACAGAAAAAACGACTTTACAAAAAACTTTCATTGTTAAAATTCCTTCCTTGTGCTGCTAAAGTAAAGTCATAGAAAAATGTTCACACAAACACACACACACACTCACTTACACAGACACACACACCAGCAAAGAGACAACAGATAAAATGTTCAAAAACATATTGTTTTTATTCATTTTCACGAACAAAAATGTTGTTGCTGTTGTTGTTGTTGATTTTTATGAATAATTTTTTGTCACTTTTTTATTGTCACCATATCCTGTCGTTGTTGTTTATTGCCAAAGAATATCATTGTTTCGTTTAGCAATTTTGTCATATTTTGTTTTTTAAAGCTCGACAACAGCAATAGCAAGTTTTTTTTTATTTTCATCTTTTGAATATTTTCATTTATTACATTCCATTCATTCATTGACTGCGTTGCTTTGTCTTTTTTCAATGAAAAAAAAAAATAAATAAAACACAACATCAAAATAAATGAAAAATCAGTAGCAGCAAGTAGCAGAAAAAATTAGTATAAAATTTATTTATTAAACAAAAAATGTGCACTCGAAAAGTGTGCAGATTATTATCCTTTATACACACGGTTTATTTTATTTTCATTGTTTGTGCTTTACTGCGATACAAATGCTGAATAGGAAACCAGTGAAGAGAGTTGGTTGGGACAACAAGGTGAACTATTAAAAATATTTCTAAAAACGTAATTGATTGGAAAGATTTTTGTTTTTGTGGAATTGTAGTTAAAGTTTGTAAGCGAATACTTTCTTTTGAAACTCGCAATATGACTTCAAAGAACTATGTTGCATAGACGGTAAATGCCACTTTTTACACATTTAGTCGACAAGTTACTCTATTTTTACTCTACATAAGCAATATTACAAACATGACTTCAAACCCCTCCAAAAAATATCTCTAAATTATAGCATTCAAATAATTATTTACTTTGATAAAAATTTGAACAGATTTTTTTTTAGTAAGAAAAGTCCCAATAAGAAAGTTAATTTCGTAGAGAGATTTTTTAACAAGATTCTTCCACGAATTTTTTTTAATTGCTTCTGAATTTCTCAATTTGTGATTTTTAAAAATTTTCAACTATTAAAATTAAAAAAAATATATTTGCAACTTGAACGATTATGGGAAAAGTTTAACTTACGATAATTTCGCGAAATGTGGTCGATATATTTATTAACTTTTTTATTTGAAAAAGTCCTTAACATTTTGCAAAAATCTTTTAGAAAAGGTTTGAATTGTATTAATATAAAGCCTTATTCTTTATTTAATTTAATTTTAAAGTTGTCTTATTTAGGGCCGTTAACAATAAAAATATTAACAGAAGTTAACACTAAACTCGAAATTGAAACTTTAGTTAGTAAAAATTCATTAACACAAAGCGCTGTTCAGTTTTAAATTTCATTTACAATTAACTGAAATAATTTTTGAGTTATACTTCTTAACTGGAAAAAAATTAATAATATTTTTCACAAATTGTTTAAAAAAATAGATGATTGAAGCTTTTGTCATCTCAAAATATTTGTGCAGAAATCGTATTAAGATCTTTTTTGCATTTATCAAAAATAAATTGTTGATGCCATTCACAATAGTAGATAAAAGCAAATTAACAAAATTTTGTCATTGTTAACGAAAATGTTTAAATATCAGTTTAAAATTAAAACTAGTATAACTGAAGTTTGCGTTAATGGGGGTTAATATGACTACTTTTTAAACTAAATTGGCTGTTAAGCCAATATATTATTATTAGGTGAGAGTTCCAAAATTTTTAGTCATACCGAATTGGATGTAATACAATATCCCAAAGCAAGATGGGAAAAATTAACATAAACTAAATTCAATCTACACGGTGGAACAGAAAAAAACGTTGTTTCGCGGGAACCGCAACACCCTCATCATCAGTGTTTTTTGACCATCATTAATTAAAGTTAAAGTAAGCAATTATTCCCTTGTTCCTTTGGAATATTGTCTCATATCAAATTCTTTCCGATTAAGAAAGTTATTTTAAGTGCTTCAGAACCTTCGTTTTTCTCAAGAGCTTAAAAATTAAAAATGTTAGTCTAAAACATTTTTAGCTTGAATTTAAATTTACATTTCTGCATATTAAAAAGTTGAGAAAAGAAAGTTCAAAAATATTTTAAACTAAAAATAAATAAAATTTAATGATATAGAAAAGGCTTTAAAGACAGATAGTGTTTTCTGTATTTAATTCAATTTTGACCTCTAGTACTAAAAGCTTTTGAAAATTGCTTTCTTTACACGGGTTTTGTTAAGGTTTTCTTTCTTCTGTAAATGCTGCAAAGCCTTATGAACTTAATACTAAAAAACAATTTATTACATATTTTTATTTAGAATTAACAGTCTATTTTTATAAAATTAAAACAAAACTGTGAGTGAGAATTTATATTGAAAACAAAAACTATTTTTCATATTTTATTGTTGTTTTCAATACTAATTCTCACTCAAAATTTTGTTTTCATAAAAAGAGGCAGTAAATTCTAAAATAGTACAAAATGAGCTAAAGGCTAAAGTTCAGAACAAGTCAAACTAAATGCCTAGAGGCATTTAGAAATGCATTCAAATCTTTTAAGAGCGAACGCATATGTTGCTTTTTAATACGCAGCATTCTAAGCGTATATATAAATTTGGTTTCTACTGAATGTAAAAAGTATAATTCTCCATATGCGAACTAAATGTTTAGTTCAGATATTTTATAACTATCTACCTAATTTTTGGCTGAACTGTCATTCAGAAAAACTGAAGGGAATATTTAGTCAGTTTTCTCATAGAAAATGCAATATGTTTCGTTCAACGAAATGATTTGCTTGAAAAAAGTAAAAAAAAACTGAATGCTACTTTTAAAAATACTGAACGCAGCATATTATAAATATTTTTTGGCAATTCCTGCATTTTTTTTAAAGCAACTTATATTTTTATAATTTTTGAAATTGGCTTTTTAAAAGTTTTTGCAAAAGATAAGAGGTTTGAAACTTTTCAAAAATATGTTTTAATGTCTACTGATGATTTGGCATTAGCACCAATGAAATGCATGTATGTATATAGAGTATCGGAAAAAACCCTCAACAAACAAAACTTTTTGAAATTATATGTATAAGTGTTACAAAATATGAAAATATTAATAAATGAATTAAAAATATTTAAGTGTTTATTTTATATAATTTACTGAACGCGTCTGATAAATAACCGAACTCGCCGCGCTCGGTGATAAGCATATTGAACGCTCATAGATTATTTTTGAACACACGTTTAGTTTACTATAAATTGAATATGTATTTTTATTTGTTGAACTCACATTTAGCGAATACTAGAACTGAACGTCCATAGTATATTTTTGAACACATGTTTACATTTGAGTAAGCTGAACTTTAGAAAATAAAGAAACTGAATGCGCGCTTGTCACGAGTCTGAACGGTTTATTCAGTTTACGGTGCAGAAAACGTAAGAAACGTTCAGAAAAACTATACATTTGTTTGGTTTTATACTGCGTGGTTTTTTCTGTGTATTGAAGATTTTTAGGAAAAAGAAGTAAATTAAATAAATATACAATTGATTAGCATTGAATGCATGCGATCTACAAAAAAAAACACGTGCATTAACTAATTTAAAAAAAAATTTAAATCTAAAAATTTTCTAAACACACACATACAAATTAACAAATATAATGAAAATTATTGATGGTTAAAAACAAAAGGGAAAAGACAAATTTGTTGTACTTACATAAAGCATGATGATGAGGATTGTGACCAGCAGCAAAATGTGCGGCCAGTGTTGGTGGCGTAGCGGCGGCCATTGACATTTGATGAGCAGCTGTTAGTTGAGCCATATGAGCCTGATGTTGTTGCTGTTGATGATGGTGTTGATGGTGTTGTTGTTGTTGTTGTTGGTGATGATGAATTTGGGCGGCATTAAATGTTAAGGCCTGAGATGTTGGCACACCATGGTGATGGCTATTAGCACCTTGTGTAACATGACTGGGCTGAATATTGCCGGGATTCAAAGATGCTAGTGTAACCAGATTTTGCATGGAAATTGGGGTGGCCAATAATCCGTTGCCAGCAGTAGGGTGGTTGGCGGCGGCTGTGACTGCTGAGACCGATAGTGGAGCAGCTGTGGTACTATGATCCGGTGGGAAATTTAGTCCTGATTTTTTAGCCATTTTTTTATTTTATAGTTTTTGTATGTATTTTTTTAAGGAATTTTTGAATTGTGTTTTTTGATGGTTTAAGGTTTATATATAGTTTTTTTTATACATGACCACACAATCAAGTCAATCATAGACATACCAAAAAATGTATTTTGAACGAATATAAAAAACATAGAAGAAAACACACACCCAATTGGATTATTTACATTTACAAATAAATTAAATAAAATCGAAAATAATAAATAAAAAGTCAACAATAATGTCTAATGGTTTTCTTTTTCTTGGAAAACTAAAATCAAACTTTTTTAGAAAATATTTTTTTTATGTATGAATAAGATGTTGCAAAATTTAAAAAAAAATCAATTTATAACAGCTTAAAGCATAAGATTCTGCATTTTTTCATTACATCATTGAAAAAGTGCTCTTAAAATATTTTGAAGTTTTTGTAATCAAAACTCGGAAGGCACATAAAAATTTTTATCTGCTCCTTAACAATATTAGCACTGGTAAGCACCGAAAACTTTATATTGCTGTGTAAAGTATTTTCCAGTCTTGAAAAGCTTTAAGATCCTTAAATAGCATTGCGTATTAAATAATTAAAATTTGAAATCTGTATTACAGCTTTTGATGTATCCTTAGAATTTTTTTTATAAAATAATATAAAACTGGCATCAGCTTATTTTTATTTACTGCACGGGTATTTTAAAAACTTTTTTAACAAAGAAAAAGAAAACCTTTTTTTTATAAAAAAAGAAAAACATATACATACATAAATACAAAACAAAATACATAGTTATACAAAATAAAAAAGGAAAGAAATCAAGGCAATTAAATTGAATTAAACACACAAAAATATTAAATAAATAGAATAATTAAAATTTTCAAAGTTTACTTTGTTTATGCAAAAATAAAATATAATGCTGTTAGACAAATTATTTTAAATTCTGTGTCCTTGAATGGCCTGTTCACGGAAGTCTGAATTTCTCAACGAAAAAATAACAGATTTTCATTCTATTTTATTTATTCATTTTTTTTTTAACTTATTTACTAAATAAACAAAAAAATAAAACTTCTTCTTAAAAAAACTTAAATTAGTAATTTTTCGTTTAGAAATCCATTGAACGATCGTATATTTTTTTTAATACAATTAAGCTTTTTGTTAAAATGTTTGCCAAGTAGAGTTGCCTTTCATTAAACAGGCATTTTAACTCTAAAATTTAGTTTAAATACTCGATTAGCAAATATAAAACAATTCTGTGTACAAGTAAGAATATTAAACAGAGAAAATAGACATTCATTATACGAGAGTGACGTTAAATGCGTTTAATTTTAAGTACGAGCAAAATGTAGTTTTAAAAGTATTTTTACACATGCTAACACTGATTAAAAATAACACACAATCTAACGAAGATTTGTTGTTGTTTGTTCAATGATAAAAAATATGTTTAATTAGAAATTTTTTAAATTTATTTATTCTTAGAACAAATGCAAATGTTTCTTGATGTTTTAAAATGGTTTATGTATTTGAAATTGGTGAATTTATTGATCTTCATAGTTCGTTTTTAGCTCCTTAAGATAGGCAACAAAAATTAACATAGTAGATCGTTATTCTTAGTAGAAATTTGCTGTGATTAAGTGAATTTATTCACTTCTTGTAAGACGATTATTGTTAATATTTCTTTTATGAAGTTCCTAAAGCTGGTTAAAATTTTGATGTTTTCATCTATGTATGGTTTTTTAATATAATTTTTCAGACACAGTGTTTCTATGCATTTGTTATAGCATTCGAAAAGTATGCTTTAGTTTCCACTTAAGAACAGTGGCGTGTGAACCACTATATTGTAAAACAATTTTTGTTTAATCCTTTTTTATCTTTCATATTTTCATTAGACGCAAACTAAAACTCCTACAAAAATAAATGAACTAAAACAAGTTGCATAAATACTTTTTTCCGCTTGCATCTTGTTTACTTTGTTCAAAGTGTTTAAACAAAAAAAAAATAAAGAAAAGGTGGGCTCTTCTTTGCAAGATTTTACCAACTCTTTTTTGCTTTCATCGTAAAAAAATTCCTTTTATAGTTTATTACTTCAAAGGCTTTTTTGTATGGTCCTTTGTGGCATATTTGTACAGGAAGACATTGTTCAGTTGAAATGTATGATGATGAAGATGATGATGGTGAAAATGCAGTGGTGTGAAATCTACACTAGGAATACAAAATTTGTCAAAGAATTCTGGTTTATTTAATCTTAGCTTCTTTAAAATAGCGGACTAATTCAGCATAAACATTGTATATATATACATATACGCATTAATATGTATCTAAGTTTATTATATTTAGTGTAGGGCATTTTTAAGATCAGCCTTTTATTATGAAAGCTTCTTGAAACCTCTGTCTGTTCTTGATTTATTTTATATATTTCTATTTCTTCAAAGCCCATAAGCTTACAAATGTTCAGTTCTTTTCTTTCCTGTTTGCTTGAACTTTCTTCTTGTAAATTGTTAAGGGCCCGCAGCAAATTTAACTTGCATTTTTTTTGCTGGAATTTTTTTTTTAGTTTTTACAAACAAAAAGTTATGTTGAGAGCAAGAAAAAATTGGTTGCAAAGAATACAACTACATACTTGGTGTAATTTTGGTAAAAAACATTGCATTATTATTTTAAAAACTTAAGAATTTCTTTTAATTTTTATTTTGTGCGCGCAAGAAAATCAGAAATATAAATAAAACATTTGTGTAATAACACTGGTTGTTGTACAATATTAGTAAAATAAAAATATCCAATTAAACATCATTATTAAATCTGGCTTGATTACTAGAGTAAATTCTAAGAAATTTCAATACTTTTTGTTGTTAATATCTTCGCTTTAAAGCTAAAAATAAACTGCTTTGTAATTACAAATTAATTTCTTTGGTATAAGATGTTTGTATCAAAGCGTATACTATTGCACTGTCAGCTCTGCGTGCTTTATTATTGTAAAAATATAAACTAATGTATACAAGATAGCATTACGTTGGCGTATAATCTGTTCACATGTGTTTTTACAAAAGTTTTCATTTCATGTTGAATGTATTATTACTACGTTATGTATGCCGATTTAGCCAACAGGCAAACAACAGCCTCCGTGGCGCAATTGGCTAGCGCGTTCGGCTGTTAACCGAAAGGTTGGTGGTTCGAGCCCACCCGGGGGCGTAATAGATTTTTTTTATATATTTTTTTAAATTTTGTGATTTTTTCATTATTTAATTCGTTATTAAAAAAGTGTGCTACAAATAAAATTTAAATTCAATGTAAAAAATATCTAAATCTAAACGATTAGACACATCTTGCAAACCTGTAAGTCCCTCCGTCTAGCAATTGAATTAAATGTGTTCGACTTTTAACCAAGTAAGTTCGACCCCAATCGCGGGAAGAATAATGTTTTATATAAATATATTTTTTTAATTTAGGGTTTTTACTAGTTATTAAAAAAATATTAATAACAAAATTCAATTATAAAAAAACATCTGTAATCATTATAAACATATTAAATATCGCTTCAGTGCCTCCGTGGCGCAATTGGCTAGCGCGTTCGGCTGTTAACCGAAAGGTTGGTGGTTCGAGCCCACCCGGGGGCGTTTTCAGTATTTTACTATAAACATTAAAAAAAGTTAAAGGTTCAAAACGCAGAGCCTATAATGTTCTGATTAAGCGAGGCTCTGTAATTCTTTTTAAATTCTAATTAAATTTCCGAAGATATTTTCATTACAGAAGACATTTCATATTAATATATTTTAGTGGAACATAATTTGTTCATTGAAACACTCTACCGCACAGTGGGCATGTGGCCTCCGTGGCGCAATTGGCTAGCGCGTTCGGCTGTTAACCGAAAGGTTGGTGGTTCGAGCCCACCCGGGGGCGTTTTCAGTATTTTACTATAAACATTAAAAAAAGTTAAAGGTTCAAAACGCAGAGCCTATAATGTTCTGATTAAGCGAGGCTCTGTAATTCTTTTTAAATTCTAATTAAATTTCCGAAGATATTTTCATTACAGAAGACATTTCATATTAATATATTTTAGTGGAACATAATTTGTTCATTGAAACACTCTACCGCACAGTGGGCATGTGGCCTCCGTGGCGCAATTGGCTAGCGCGTTCGGCTGTTAACCCGAAAGGTTGGTGGTTCGAGCCCACCCGGGGGCGTTCTCAGTATTTTACTTTAATCACTAAAAAAAGATGAATTTGCAAAAGCTATTAGAGCCTTAATGTCCTGATTACGGAAGGTTCTGTAATTTTCGTGTAATTAGTTATTTTCATTACACAACAACGTTCATATAAATATTTTTTTGTGGAACATATTTTATATATACTAATTAAAAGACTCTAACGCACAGTGGGCATGTGGCCTCCGTGGCGCAATTGGCTAGCGCGTTCGGCTGTTAACCGAAAGGTTGGTGGTTCGAGCCCACCCGGGGGCGCAATAGTTTTTTATATCTGTATATATTAATTTTTTATTATTAATTTAATTATAAAAAAGGTTTATGATAAACAAAAAATAATTGCATTATAAAATAATATTTCAACGTATTAGACACATCTTGCAAAACGTATGGTATTTGGACCCCATCCGGGACGCAAATCTTCTATGATTTTCTTAAATTTTTGTGTTTTTATAAATTATTATAAAAGTTATTCATAAATTTAAAAAAAAACGTTTATTAAAAAGTGTCTACAAGAACTTCAAAACATGTGACTGTATTCCTGGTTCGAGGACACCCAAAGACAGAATTTTTTTACATATTTTTTTTCTTCTAATTTAGTTATCTATACATATTTTCATTAGAAACTAAAAACTTTTTTATATAATTTTTTTTTATCAAAATTCTCTTTTTAATAAAATAAAAAAAAACAACTGCTCTAATAAATGAAGCGTAAGTTTAAGTTTGTGCTAGCTCAAATTCTTGTGGTGTTTTGAACGCGATTGTCTCTTGAGCCTCCGTGGCGCAATTGGCTAGCGCGTTCGGCTGTTAACCGAAAGGTTGGTGGTTCAAGCCCACCCGGGGGCGATATTGTTATTTTTTGAAGAACTTTTGTTTTGAGAATTATACAAGCAAATAAAATAATTATGAGATTAAGTGAAATTGTTCTAATTGGTCGATCCAAATTTATAATTTTAATCATTGCTTAACTAATTTCTTGGAAATAATGTACGTGATTTGAAACATTTGCATTTTTCTTAAATTTTTGTGAATTTTTGTTTCATTAAAAATTACATATAAACAAAATAGCCCATGCTGGTAAGACATTATTGACAAATTACAGAAAAATTTAATTTTTTTTGTAGTCTTTAGCATATTTAGAATTTTATTATATAAATGGGGAACAAATTGAAGGGAAAGCAGCAACAAAAATTAGTGCTGTAATACTTTCAAAAAATAATCACAGAAAATATATTTTTTTGTGATTTTTTTTTTATCAAAATACGGCACAAATAACTATTTTTTAATAATTTTAGAAAAGTTTTTCGTTTTTTAATTTTCTTAAAAATGATAAGAATATTAAATTATACACAAATAACTATTTTTTAATAATTTTAGAAAAGTTTTTCGTTTTTTAATTTTCCTAAAAATGATAAGAATATTAAATTATATGCAAAATTATTATTAAAAATTTTGGAAATAGGAAATTTTTCTTATATATTTATTTATATTATTGCTATAAGAACATAAGGAAAACCGATCTTGAGCCTGACTACAATTATTTATTGAACTATAATTTTTATTAATATTAAAAATGAAATGTTTAAAAATTTGTACTCAATAATAAAAAATTTCAGAGTTGCCTTTAATATTACAGCACTAAAGGATCAAAAGAGGAAGAACAAAAAAAAAAACAAACAACTAAAAACACTCGCTAAAATACTAAAACAATGAACAAATTAATGATATTTGGTTTTGGAAAATAAAAATGGGTGAAAAGGAAAACATAATTTTTTTTTTATCTTTTAAAGAAAAACAATGGGAAAGAGGACTTTTATATGGTAAATTCCGTTTTTTTTTTATAAAAAAAAATTCTTCTTTAAGAAGCCATAAAATAAATAAACGTAAATGTTTCTTACAGACGTAACTTTGTTTGCATATTCAAACAGTCTACTTAAATAATGGACTCACCTTGTAGATAATGAGCCGGTTGCAAACCATAAGCTTGCAATTGCTGGAATATTTGCATTTGGGCAGCTGCAGCAGCTGCTGCCGAATTGGGCATCATGGCATCAGCTGTGGTTAAAAACGGCGAAGATTGCTGATGTGTCGTACTAGCAGCGCTTACCAATATTGTTGGTGTTAAAGCTGAAAGATTGGCAGCCGATGTTGGTATAATGCCGGCCGTGGCACCCGCTGCAGTCGGTAATGTTGATGGTGGGGCAGCTATGGCAGCATGTAGAGCAGCCATGGTGGGATTTGTACGTGTACTGGCTGCTACAGGTGTTGGCACTAAAGCATTGGTAGGACTCAAGGCGGTAGTCGCTGTTGATGGTGCTGTCAAAGCACCAATAACGGCTGTCTGAGCTGGGGGCGTGGTCAGCGTTGTGATGCCACATATACCAACTTGTAGCTGGTGATATTTCTTTTGATCTTTTTCTTTTTGTGTGTCGGCAAATTTAACAACGAGTGGAGCTGAACATCCTTCCATTGTTTGACTGTGATGTAATGTCTTCAAGATAGAAAAATTCCCAAAAAAAAAGAAAAATTAAACAAATGGATAGTAATATTTCTAGAGCATTAAAAATATGTTTAAATATGCAGGAAATTTATAAATTTAGCACACATATTTACTTTATTACGCGGAAAATTATTTGTTTGAGCCATTACAGTTTTCGAAAAAAAATATTTTTTCAGTCTTAGCATAGTTAAATTTAGATTTTAAAATTTATATTTTATTAACTTCAAAATGTTTCTGGACATATTTAGTTTCCTTTATATGAACGTAAAATAGAGGGCATGCGGCTAAAATACAAATAAGTAATAATCAAAGTAGAGCCGCTTATTACATCGATTGGCCCAGAATCTGTTTTGTAGTTCGTTATAGTCCGTTCGTTTAGAGGCGCAGCTCTGTACTGATGTATTCAGTCATTTATCATATTTTTATTGTTTCTCGATCGCCTACGAAAAAAACTAATAAACAAATATTATGAGCCCGTTTTCAACGAAAGCTTAAGACTTTTCACTTCTAAGCTCTTGATATAAACAATTACTCTCGTGTTTGTATTTATACCAAATCATCAGTGTGTACATATTTTCGAAGTATTTATTTTTTTTCCAAGTATTCATTTGATCATGTGTTTTGTTGTATTATTTTCTGTGACAACTTTTGCTGCTACAGCTACTGTTTTTATAACCGTTTTGTTTACCGGAAATTTGTAATTTTACTTGTTTCCTGTGCAATCTTACACAACCATTTTATGGTTGACTATTTCCGCTGCAACCACAAATACCGAAACACCATCAGCTTGGGAATGTAAGAATTACTTAGAGGCCTTATGTTTTTGGCGAGTTTTGGAGGGTGTCTTATTTCGTTTGAATGTGTGTGTGTGCAAATATTTATCAGTTCATGTCACTTACATCCTTTTTATTGTTTTAGGAGATACATATACATAAGGTAAATGGTATTTAGTTTCTATTTGTTTACAATTTAAAATTAATTTATTTATGAATGTGGGTTACACTTAATTACATTTTTAACACATTTTGTTATGATTTTAATAGTCTTTGACGCAAGCGAGAAGGACATAAATATATAAAGGAGCATTGCAAAGTTCTTAAACCTAAACAAACACAACTCCAAGAACCTTTTATCGGCTATTCAATTATAAATTACATGTTAAATTTTTAATAATTAAAAATTCACATTAAAGCTAAATAAAAACAAAACAATGCTGCCGTCTTTAGAAATGAACAAATTCTATATTTCCCAAAAACTTGAAACGGAATCTTGTGCGTGATATCTCCTAAGCATTCTGAACTTAAATTGAGAGTTTTCAAGATCGTAAAATTAGCCAAATGAAATAAGAAAAATATTTTTCTTCTTATTTAGCCACACGTATCAACAGCTTAATGTTTCCAGCAGATTGCACAATTTGTAGTTTAAGTTTTAGTATCTCTAGCAATAGGTTTATATTTAAAAAGTATATTAGAATGTGTGTGAGTGTGTGTGTAACTCATAAACTTTAAATGCAATGTGGCTATAAAACAAATCGTTTGCAATTTGCAGCAAAACGAAACACTAAAAAAACTGTAAAGAAACAAGACAAAAGA
Organism: Gymnocheta viridis; assembly: GCA_956483585.1. NCBI lineage: Eukaryota > Metazoa > Arthropoda > Insecta > Diptera > Tachinidae > Gymnocheta > Gymnocheta viridis. The sequence continues at coordinate 43,476,391 of OY101440.1, read as the reverse complement.
TAAAAAAAATTAAAAAGTAGGCAATAAATTTTGCATACAATCCGGAATTTTAGCACATACGAAAACAAAAAAAGTTGCAATAGTATAATTTCATATACTTCGAGGCAGTACTATAAATTGTCCCTGCGCATAAATTATTTTTAACTATTTCAAAGCATTTTATTTTATATAATTTTATTTTATTTTATATTAATTTATTAAGTACATTTTTTATTCGATATATCATTCCAATTTAATTTCAAAATGCTTTCGTTTGAATCATCAGTATACAATTTTCAAGAATGTTGTTTAAAGTCTATTAGACTGACACCATATAAAAAAATTTTTTATTTGGTTTTATATATTTTCATTTTAGTTTATTTTATTATAATTTTTTTTTATTTATTTTGTTTTACATTATATTATTTTATTTCAATTTAATATATTTTAAATTGTTTTTATTTGAATTTATTTTATTTCATATTATTTTGTTTTTTTCTATTTTGTTTTATTTTTTTAAATTTTATTTTATAATATTTTATTTTGTTTTATTTTATTTTACTTCATTATTTTTAATTTATTTTATATTTACATTATTTATTTTATTGTACATTATTTTGTTTTATTTTACTTTATTTTATTTTTATTTTATATTATTTTATTTTATTTTATTTTATTTTTTTGTTTTTTTATTATTCTTAAATTTATTTTAATTTATTTTATTTTATTTTAATAATACTTTTTACATGAATTATACAGATTAGTCACGTAAATGAATTTGGTGAGTTGTAGGTTCAAGTCCCATCGGCCTCCGTCAGATGTTGAAGACTTTTTTATGCGTCTCGTGGAACATGTGCACGTTTTTTGGTGCCATTGCAAACCCCATTAGCAGCCGAGTCATCCCCTTGGACAGACTTAAGTAGTATTGATATTTGGGTAAGTCTGCCGAAGTGAATGCCCAGGATGCTGATGAGGTGTGGTAGTTTTGTTTTATTATTATTTCATTTTATTTTGTGTATAATTTGAGTTTTTCATTATAATTTCTATAGTATTTTATAATATTTTTTTTATTATATTTTAACATGTTTGTTGATATCGATTTTTTAATTATGTTTTTTATTTATTATTTAATATTTTTAATTTTTTGATTGCTACAAATACAATTACAACGAGCATATTGATAAAGACGTTTATTCGTTGAATTAAGGCCGACCAGTATCTTTATTGAGAATTGAACTTTCAACCCTCAGACAGTTTATTAATATACACACTAATCGCTATTCATTTAGTGTATACATATATTGCTTTCTTTAATACACTATCCAGAGCCTCTGCTATGAACTGTTCTTTGCTTCAAGCAAATGGTTCAACTAAATTAGAAGTTCTATAGCTAATAGATAGACTTTATTTAAAATGAAGTACACTGATTAAGTATTTCAAATGACTTCCTAAATTGACCTCGCACAACTGCATGTGTGCTTGATTTTGGAAAAATTTGCATGCAATGCACACACTCACATACCAAATAGCTGTGAAAATGACTGGCGATAATCATGTATGAGAAATAAAATCACGTTTGGCTAAATAACGTGAGCAATTTTTAGAAAACTTTTTTTTTTAATACCCAACCATAAACTTAAAATCTACAAAAGACTTTATTAAGAACATGAATTCTTAAATTCTAAATATAAATTGACAACTCACTTTAATAGCTCCAATGGCATGTTGCTTCGTATCGAATGTTACAAAGGCACAGCCTTTACTCTGGCCATTTTGATCCCTTAGCACCGTGCACTCCTCGATGGTGCCATGACCAGCAAACAATTGTCTGACATCAGCTTCATTATACTTCTTATTTAACATGCCAACAAAAAGCTTACGTTCTGCAAATAAAAAAAGAGGGCGAAAAATAAATGAAAACGAGAATGGAAAAAAGAATTGATATTAACAACTAATGAATGTAAATATAGTTTTTTTTCTTTAAAATTTTCTTTTTTTTGTCAACATTATTAATCCAAAGAAATCTTAGTTAATTTAAATAAATGTTTGAATGCAACAATAGTAGCAGCACAACGAAATGACATTAACTTTAAAATATATTTTTAACATTTTAAGAGGAAAGTTGTCGTAAAATTGTACTCTGGCACAAAAACAATAATAAATTCTTGGACGAACAACTAAAAAAGTATAAAACAGTAAACATTGTTGCAGATTCGTAAAAATATTAGCAATTGTTACAAAATGTGCAGCAAAATATAAAATTTCAGATTCATATTAACTATCGGTGTTAAAAAAACGAAGCTAAATAGAACTAAACCAAAAGGGTAGATAAAAAGGAGGTGGGTGGATAAGTGATAACACTTTAATAAAGTGGGATTTTGAGCATCCATTTGATAATGCTGAGTTTGAATTTTTTTAATCATAATAAAGATCTTCAATTGAACACGATTATTATCTTGTATTGTATCTCTTATTGCAGTATCCTTTATAACTTTAGAAGGTACCCCTACATAAACACAAATATATAATTATTTACTCGCATAAACATCAACTGCAAACAATTTATATAAAAGTTTTTGGTACGTGTAAATGTGAGTATTTCAAAGCGAATAAGTTGTTCTGTGTTATTGTATTTGGTAGCTGGCTGTTTATTATTCTGATGTGATGCAAAAAAAAATATTTTACACAAAACTGACTTTTCATTGAGATGACGAGATCAGTAGCGTAATGCAAAAAGGCGAACTTATTTAAGTAAAAATTTTAAGAACAACATATAAACTAAAAACAAGCGATAACAATTTTTTGTAGAATGTAACAACAATAGAAATAATAATGGCAGGACAGTGTGGGCGTTCGCAAAAATAATTATAATTAATATGTGCATTCTAAACTACTGGTACTAGTGCTGTAAATATCGATTATAGAAAATAATAGAAACTTTCAGACCATCAACATCTCAGAATAAGGAATGAACTAAGAAAATGATGAAATGAAAGTAATTAGCTTACGTTTAATGACTTTCAAAAGTCAATACATAAAACACAGTTGTCAGTATTGAACCAGTGCTTTTGAAGAAGTTGTAGTATTTTATGTTAAATGTTGTACTCAATGGTCTATTGTACAACTGTTTTATTACAAGCTTTATAGAGAAAATGAAGACGGGAAATGCACCAGAATATTTTTTTGAGCAACTAAACTACGTTGTAGAAATTCAACCCTATTAGCTAAGAAATGTGGACAACTTTTGACTGCAATGCAATGTTCACTATTATACAAATGACTACATCTTTATAATATCCTTGCAGCTGATATTAAAACTGAAAGAAATACCAATTTTAAAAAATAAAAAATTTTAAAAAATGTTGTGGACTTTGAAAACGTCATACTTGTATCTTTGTGCTTTCGTGCTACCAGAATTAATTAGCTTTTCTTGTATTTTTGTCTTAATAAAAATAATTTGAATTAATAGCTTGAAATCAAATCTGAATTAATAAATAGTCTTTCGATATAATTAAGTAAAAGTAACTTTTGTTGAATATTAAGAAATAGTCGCTTCAAAGAAATACACAGCACAAATATCAACAAGTATCTGAAAAGAGATGATTGCATTTCATCAAATAACTTCTATCTACGCTCTTCTTTTTACTTTTGACTTTTCTTTCATTTTAAATGACTAACTGACTGACGAATTACCATATATTGCCACTACACTGTTTTTTATTCCTCCGATTTGTTTTCATACCACTTTATATTATTTGCAGCCTTTTTTATGGCAGTTGTAGTGGTAGTTGTTGCAACTATTGTGCAAATGTTGTTTATATTTCTCTGTTTTTTTGTTGTTGTTGCAGTTTTGTATGCCCATCATCTTCCACTCAGTGAACAGTTAGCAAATAGTTGCACACTACACATGCACACAAACTTATTTGTATGTGTGTTTTTGTGGCATTCTTATGTATGCATTATTGTGTATGTATTATACATACATATGCACACAATATATTTTTGTTGCTGGCGGAAAAATGCATGCAACATCTAGACGAATATAAAAATGTTGCAGTGCAATGAGCGTAATAAAAGCAGTATTAAAAAGTTTGTTTAACAACAATAATAACAATAATATGGCAACAATATAAAAAGAGCATACAACATTCACTACAAACTATTCCAGCTGTATTGCACTACCAATAATGTTAATTTAACGTTTTATTTAGCGAGTGAGTTGGACCGAGCATGAGAGAAGCAGAGGTGGAGGAAATCCCATCAAACTCATGCACGCAGACATAAAATAACTTTTCCACCTATACTTGCAACATTTTATTAACAACTATAATTTGTGTATTTTAGGTACATTTATATGTTTAAGTTCTTGCATATGTGTATGTGTGATTGTTTAGTAGTACCAGTATTAGTGTAGGTGTTTGCTTTGCTTTTAGTTAATGTTGAGGTACATTAAGTAGTTAAGTTTTCTGCCACATTTTTCCATTTCTACATGAGTATAATTTTATTTATTTGTTTGATTTTTTTTAAAGTTCAACAAAAACAAAAACTGTGCCGTGTTTTTATGTTCTTTTGTTCAAAACTCATAATTGTTATTATGTATAATTTAATAGTTGTTGTTGTTGATACATTTCAAGCAAAGGGAAATCACGTTCATGCGTGGATGTGTGTGCTATACTTAAAATGTTTGCATACTTTAGGGGCTTAGTGCAGTTTTTTTAATGTTGAATAATTAATGGAAATACAAAGTTAAAGAGCAATCTTAGCTTTTAAAAACAAATGTAAATCACCCGTCTCTCTCTCTCTTAAATTTCTTATTACTTATTAAAAGTTGTCCTGGTACTGAAAGTTAGTAAAATTGTCAAAGTTACAATGATTTCACTCCTGTTAATTCAGTTTGACTTTTTTGTTCAATTTTATATTTTTTATGTCTTGTAGTATGCGAACGAATTAATTTGATTAAATCTCTTAAAACCTTAAATTGAAATATGAATGTAAATAACTTTTATTTTATATATTAAAAAGCTTTTAAGCTTATAATATTATGTATTATTGTTAAAATACACATAAACACTTAAGAACAAATATTTGAAATAAAATAAGATTTAAAATAAGTAAGCATCTGTAACTACGTAAGTACATTAGGTTCGCTCCATTTGTTTTCATGATAAATGGGCAGCATATAAAAAATAATAATTTGAAGGATTTAGGGTTTTCACCGTTTTCAAAATATTTGCTTTATTTGAATGGCATTAATTTTAGATTGATCGCGATGTTTAGACCGTTAGCAAAGTATAGGATATGCGACTATTTTTGGATGACTGTTGAAAGGACGTAGATATTAGGCTGATCATCACATTGGGCCTAGAGAGCCCGAAGTGTACTCGCTGTTCTTTCAACCTTTTTTAGTGTAACCCTGATATATAAATATTCAACTTAATATGCAATTCTCAATATCATTCCATTAAATGTGTAAACATATATGTATGTATACTTAACAACATTTTAATATACAAAATCTCACTTGCAATAACAAAGATAGATTGAAAACTTAATGTATTTTATACACACAAGAAAATATACATTTTCTTAATTTTCTATATCTATATAAAATAGTATAGAAATTTGTGAAAGAAAATTTTCCAACACTTACAAACTGCTGTTATCCCTTAGAATTAAGTACGAGTACTTTTCTGTTGCATTTGGCTGAGAACAAAAAAGAAAATTTTTACGCACTGAATACTCTTAAATGTAGTCTTAAAAGCTTTAGCTTTTTAAGTTGTAGATTTTAAAAGTTAAATTAAATCTTGTTTAAGAAATAAATAAACTTTATTTCCATTTATTTTCCATTTAGAAAATATACAAAATATTTCGAGTATTTTAATCCATCTTCAGATTTTGTAGTAATTCTTGCTGTTATGTTGCTTTTAGTAGATAAACAAACTTATTAACAAGATGTTTTTCTTTTCCATATATTGTAAACACATAAGTATTGTAAATAAGTAGTAATTACATTTGCACATGGTAATTGCATAGAATGTATTTTCTAATACTCACACGCAAAAGTTGGATTTACTGCTGTTTGTGGCTTCTTAGAAATGCATACTGCAGGAAATTATTTTCATTATAAATTTATGTTGTACAACAAGTTTGTAGTCATATAATGATATAAGATGAATGAGCTCACAATTACGGCAACTTTTAAGGTATTTTTCATTTAAAGAATTCTTAAAACATTTGTATAAAATTTATAATCCTATAAATTGAAAAAGAGATTAAATTATAATAAAACAAAAATGTAAATTAATTAGCGGAAGGAGTGCATTTTAGTTTTTGATAATCGTTCGACTTTATTTAATATCAATTAAGCCAAATAATATTAATCATACGCTGCCGTGGAAAATATTATAATTATTATCCAGTTCTTAAACCGAAAAATTCACAATTTTTGTAAGATATTCGATATGTAAAAAAATCAGTATTTTTGAGTCCAATCACGTCAATACAATACCAAAAAATTGGGGTTTGTCTACCGGTTGTCGAAAACAACTGCGGATACTGCAGTAAAACATATTATGATTGAGAGCGTCATGATTATCGAGATATTACTGTATTTTTAACTGTTTTATTTTCCATGTTATTCATCTAATTAAATTTGGTCTGTCAACCTATTGTTCATAAATTCAAATATAATTAAATTTCGTTTCTTAGCGCTTTAGAAAACAATGTGTATTTATATATTAGAACACAAAATCTAAGATACTTTTTCTACGAATTCAGCTGTGATTCTTTGTGTGCGAAATTATAACCAAAATCTTTACAACAGAATTCTCCTACAGACGCATATTAAAATTTCCATACCAGAAAAACAATAGATGCATTTTATTTATTGTTTGGTTTAATATACACGCAATAAAGAGTATAATACAATTTACCAACCAAAGAATAACAACAACATTATTGTAAAATAATTGTTAATATTGTCAAAGTAAAATGCAAACTTTTATCTCAATATGAAATTAAAATAGGAAGAAATACGAAATCACACATTTGCATGCATGAAGATGCTTTAAAAGAAAGACATTGTTATATGCAAGAGCCTTTACAAGGAGAAAATGAGAGAACAAACACCGGAAACGGAAATTTTGAACAAAATACTTGCATAAAGCACAAAGCAATACAAACTTTATTTGCATGTGCATGTGTGTGAGTGTTTATGTATTTATGCGCGTGTGTGTGTGTGTAAATACACACGTTATTCTATAGAAAATTGCTAAATAAAAAATTGTATGAAATTTCTGCAATTATCTCCACACAACTTAATAATAAAATATAAAACACAAAACGTTGAAAAAAAAATAAAAACAAAAACTTAGAAATTTTGTGTTGTGTTGATAATGATGTTACTTTATATTTATTTAGTTTGCTATGAAAATTCGTAAGAAACTTGTTCTATACATAAGCAATATACGAGGGCAATCTCAAGGTACTGTTACATCTCGCTAAAATTGGAAATACATTTTTAAACTGCTGTCGAAATTGAGTGTACACACATTGAAGCATTATCTAACTATGAATCCTTGTGCAAGCATGTGTTTGGATGTGTACAATTAAGTTTTGCTCTTAGAGATTTTTTTACAATATTTTGCTAGAATCTTTTTTCGTAATTTTACAATATGTTGTTGTACATTTAATTAGCTCAATTTATGCAATAAAAGTTTAAGTTTTCTACATATTTTTTTTCTTAGTGATCTTTTTTAATAGACAATTTCTGTCTAGTTTAATGAATTTTTTTTCCAACCAACTTCTTGTGCATTTGTATTGCAGTAAGAGTTGCAGCAGATGCTATTCGGTATACAGAATATGTGTGTTGAAGTTTTCATTTTCTGTTCTATTTTTTTGTGTTCTGTGAGTGTGTAATATGAGTATAATTGCAAAATTATGCAAATTATCATCAACCTTTATGTTCTTTAACTGTCAGGTAGGAAAAGAGTTGCCGAAATTTATTTCAATATTGTTAGAAAGCTGAAACCAATGAATATAATTTCACTTTTTGTAATATGTATTAGAAAAAAAAATTCCTGTAAAAATGTGTGAAAATAGTTTAACTCTCTTTGGTCAGAACAACTTAGCCGTCAAAAATTTCAAGTTTGTACAAAATGCTCAAAAGACCCGCCATTACTAAAATAGTTACCATGTTTTTCTTTCCATGTAGATGAATTATTCATTTATTAATTTTACATTTTTAATGATTATTAAAATTAAAAAAAACATTTCTTAATGGCAACTCTTTGCATTTAAGGACACAAGCACACATTAATATTGCGAACTCATATCCACTCGTTTATTTGAATATACTGAAGCAAAACTTTTCATACTTGAAAAATGTTTTTTATTTCCTATTATTTTTTTTCTTCTTCAGTAATATGAATTTTTATAATTTCATATTATTTTTAATTGAAAGAAACTGCTTTTTATACAAGTATTGTATGCAAAAGTATAATTTTCTCTGAAACTACATAATAAATATTTCAACTTTTAGTAATTTATTATATACAGGATATATAAAAGTATCGAAATTTTTATTTTGTATTTTTACTGACCACTAATTGGTCTTATTCAAGGTATAATTTCAATAGAATATTTTTTTGCATAAAAATATGAATGTATTAAGGTTTTTTTATGAAAAAAATAATTATATAATAAAAACGTGCAGTGAAAAAAATCTTTCTGAAATATTATTTCTGCATATTATGTGTTTTTATTACAGTTCATATGAATGCCATACTTTTAATATTTCTTTTATCCTTTGCCGTTGTATGGGTGCAATTATATTTAATTTGTCACTTTTTATTCAGTTTTCATAGTAAAACGCACCAAAATGCTAACTTTAACATGTGATGAGGTTATAAAAATTCGTCATAACATTCTTTAACGCCCATTAGCGTTTAAAACATTGGATGTTTGGATAAATATCATGTCACGCTATGAAGATAGGCATATTCAGTTATACAGAAGCCTTGCGAACGGGATTATAGATTGTATTTAAACAACTGATCTTAACTGATATAATCCAAGAAAGATTTTTGACGTAAGAGGATGTTAATTGCTTAAAATTAGAAAATATGCGGAGAAATTTCGAAAATTCTTCGATTTGTAAAAGCATTTTCAGGAGTCGCAATGCCACTTTAAGAAAACCTTAAGCTATAGGTTTAAATATAACGGTCATATCAAAAATCTTGATGCGATTGACAAAGAACTTTCCAAGGACATGGCAGATTTAAAATTTTTTAATTTGAGCTTCCCAGACCGGACAGAAGCCTTAGAGCCGTATTCATAAATGGTTGTTAAAGTTACAGTAGGTTTACAATACGACTTTTGTATGGAAATCAATTTTTAATGTGTACGTTAACTTTAATAATCATTTAAAAACTTTTGTTTGTTGAGGGTTTTTAGCTAGTCTATATACATGCATTTCATTGGTGCTTAAGCCAAATCATCAGTAGACCTTAAACCTAATTTTTAAATGTTTCAAACCTCTTTACTTATACAAAAACTTTTAAAAACTCAATGAGAGTTATAAAAATTACAATAGTATAAGCATAGTATGCTTTGAAACTTATTCAAAAATCCCAACAAACAAATTATTATATTCGATATGAATCTATTTTATTTTCTTTACAACCTTTTTTACAATTAGACGCCCTTTGGGTGACAATAAAAGTATTTAATAAGGCAAAACGGAAAATAAAATGTTAACTAGGTAATTATGAAATTTATATTAATCGAGATTGCCTCGATATCTTTTTTCAAAGATTTAAAAACTTTTGTTTGTTGAGGGTTTTTAGCTAGTCTATATACATGCATTTCATTGGTGCTTAAGCCAAATCATCAGTAGACCTTAAACCTAATTTTTAAATGTTTCAAACCTCTTTACTTATACAAAAACTTTTAAAAACTCAATGAGAGTTATAAAAATTACAATAGTATAAGCATAGTATGCTTTGAAACTTATTCAAAAATCCCAACAAACAAATTATTATATTCGATATGAATCTATTTTATTTTCTTTACAACCTTTTTTACAATTAGACGCCCTTTGGGTGACAATAAAAGTATTTAATAAGGCAAAACGGAAAATAAAATGTTAACTAGGTAATTATGAAATTTATATTAATCGAGATTGCCTCGATATCTTTTTTCAAAGATTTAAAAACTTTTGTTTGTTGAGGGTTTTTAGCTAGTCTATATACATGCATTTCATTGGTGCTTAAGCCAAATCATCAGTAGACCTTAAACCTAATTTTTAAATGTTTCAAACCTCTTTACTTATACAAAAACTTTTAAAAACTCAATGAGAGTTATAAAAATTACAATAGTATAAGCATAGTATGCTTTGAAACTTATTCAAAAATCCCAACAAACAAATTATTATATTCGATATGAATCTATTTTATTTTCTTTACAACCTTTTTTACAATTAGACGCCCTTTGGGTGACAATAAAAGTATTTAATAAGGCAAAACGGAAAATAAAATGTTAACTAGGTAATTATGAAATTTATATTAATCGAGATTGCCTCGATATCTTTTTTCAAAGATTTAAAAACTTTTGTTTGTTGAGGGTTTTTAGCTAGTCTATATACATGCATTTCATTGGTGCTTAAGCCAAATCATCAGTAGACCTTAAACCTAATTTTAAAAACCCTCAACAAACAAAAGTTTTTAAATCTTTGAAAAAAGATATCGAGGCAATCTCGATTAATATAAATTTCATAATTACCTAGTTAACATTTTATTTTCCGTTTTGCCTTATTAAATACTTTTATTGTCACCCAAAGGGCGTCTAATTGTAAAAAAGGTTGTAAAGAAAATAAAATAGATTCATATCGAATATAATAATTTGTTTGTTGGGATTTTTGAATAAGTTTCAAAGCATACTATGCTTATACTATTGTAATTTTTATAACTCTCATTGAGTTTTTAAAAGTTTTTGTATAAGTAAAGAGGTTTGAAACATTTAAAAATTAGGTTTAAGGTCTACTGATGATTTGGCTTAAGCACCAATGAAATGCATGTATATAGACTAGCTAAAAACCCTCAACAAACAAAAGTTTTTAAATCTTTGAAAAAAGATATCGAGGCAATCTCGATTAATATAAATTTCATAATTTAATAATCATTTATGAATGCATTCAAAACCCTTTTGAATGATTTTATATTTGTTTAAAACGTGCTTTGTTTTCATTTAAAGGTTACAAAACATTTGTATCGAAATAGAAAAAAATGATTTATAAATCAAATCAGCTTGAATAATAAAACAAATATGTAGAGAGAGAAAAACGGGAGAAAACAATAAATTATTTTAGTTTACTAGAGATAAATTAAGCAAACTTAAACAAAAAATGTTTAATGATATTTTTTTGTTTTATTTTTTTATGTGGCTGAGTAGGTGTAAATGAACAAACACAAAAACATAATATTTTAGTACGAACTTTTGAAAATGGTAAAGTTTTTATTGAATTTTATTTGTTTTTCCCCTATTATTGTGCTAAGATATAAATAAAAAAATAAAATTAATTTCTACAATTCTATTAAGTGAACAAACAAAGCCTTTGAAAATTCTTTGAAAAAAGATATCCAGACCTGTCTTGGATAACAAACTTAATAATTAATTAATTAAGATTAATTTAATTCAATTTAGGTTAATTTAGTTTGATTAAGATTAATTTAATTTATATTAATTTAGCATGATTTAGTTTAATAGAATTAAGATATATTTTATTTTACTTTATTTAATTTTATTTTATTTTAATTCACTTTATTTTATTTTTTTGTCATATCTTGTTCCACCTTTTTTTTATTATTATTATTATTAATCTAATTTATTCAAGCTTTAGGTAATTTTTTTTTAAACATTAACAAAATTTTTATTAATTAAAAAAAATTATTACACTATTTGTGTGGCGAAATATCGGTTTTTTATTTAATAAAAAAATAGAAAAAGGTACTTAAAATTTTTTGCTCCCGAAAAACTTAAAAAATAAAATGTAAATCTTCCATGTTGCGCAGAATGAGGTAATTTTTTAAGCGCGTTTGTTCTAGTTTTGTTATACGTCCTCTTTTCACCAGTCACGATGCAGGAACTTTTGTACCCATTTACATCACTCACAGGACAGGTACGTTCAGGACAATTGGTACAACATTTCTCGTAGCGTACTAACCGAAATTGATTTAATTAATAAAAATTAATAGAAGTAATTTTGGTTATCTTTTATGCTAAATAATACAATTAAATATTCGATATTCCTAGTCACTAGTATACACCTTAATAAGTGGTCAAATTGTACAAAGAATGCTGATGAGCAGGTGTAGCAACCTCTAAATCAGCACTGTTTCGTTCTGCTAGTCTGATGAATAAATTGTTCCAATATTATTTTTTTAATAAAATAATTTGAATTTGTCCAGAAATTACTTAAATTAAAAATTAAATGGCTAAAGTCAGATTTGAATTTAAGCCAAACAATTACTTTCAACTAAAATTTTAGCTTATCTTTACAGCCGTTAATGAGTTCACCTTTACTAAATTATTTGTCATTTAAATTAATATAAAAATAATTTTTTTCTAATCGCATTGAAAACAAAAAATCAGAAAACTGTAAAATATTTTATATTTGTGCATTTGTTTTCGACAGCTCATAGCAGTCTGGGGACTTTTTTAAAAATTAGAACTGCGTTCGTGTAAATTGTTTGTCTTTTAGTTATGACCGATATGACCGAACTTTATCTTTTTGGTCCTGCAGCATCGTGCAGTATATTATTGCGGCTCTTGGAATTTGAACTTGTATAAATAAAGTTTGTAATAAATTTTACTATGTTTACACGTATAGGGTAATTAAGCTATATGTCCTACTATCACTAACAAGCCTTTTAACTTATTTTCCATCATATGACTTTTTAAACATAGCTCTGCTCTCTTTATTCCTCTTTTATTTTATATACAATATTTTAGCAATTTTTTCATTATAATAATAATTTTTTACAACGTCAAACTACAGTTTCAAATGTTTGTATATTGCTCACAAATGATCGTATTATGTGTATGTTAAAATGAATGTACCAGGGTATGCAGAGGAATTTCTGGAACAGTGGTTAAGGTACTTATGATAATTTTATATGCGATTCATGACATTCATATTCGTGATGTACACAGATATTTTATAGATAATTTTCAAAGCTTAAACTTCTAAACTTTCGATAGTATTAGACCAAATGTTTGAAAGCAGTTATTTAAGGGTGTCTATGGTATCATTAGAAAATTTATTGAGCGAATAATACTTACACTATATGCTCGTCTTTATCGCATGAATTTTTTAAATACTTTTAAAAATTTTATTAACGAACCATTTTCTATATAACTTGCACTTTATTCTACTAAAAAGTCTGCTTGTATCACCAAAGCTGGAAAAGTTTCGTCCTTTTTATCATCCCTCGCTCATCTTTAAGCCTGCGAATATATATATATATACGAGTGTGTGTGCATGTAATTTGAGTCTGTGTGTATGTTCTTAAATTTTCATAATTCTATCTATATATTATTTTTTTCCAACAGTTATTATTTTTTATTTTCTACATTCTCTCATATCCTTGTAGTCATGAAAATTGTTGTTATTATTTGTTGTTACGTGCAAAAATATATAATTTCCTAGATGTTTTTGTTGCTGCTGCTAACGTTCTCTTGTCGTTCATTCCTATTCCCCGACCTATTATTACAGGATAATTTAATTTTTATGCTACTTTCGAAATTCATGCAGTCGTGATGGTATTTGTTGTATGAGTATGTGTGTAAAGTGTGTAGCTTTAAAAAAATCTACTAATAACTTGTGTATTATGCTGCTGGTATGTTTTTAATATAATTTATTTAGATTTTATTTCCTACATTTAAGAATAAGAAACCAAATATCAAATTAAAATAATTTTGGTTGAATAAATAAACAATTTATGGTTAATTGTTTTGTTGCGTTGGCGTGGGAACGGACGGACTACGAATGCCCCTGAGCAGTGGAAATAGCATTTAATAATATTTCAGGGAATAAATAGACTAAAGCAGTATTTTTGTCATTTGTTTGTACACATTTTATATGGTAATTGAAATTATAGCTCTTGGGTCGTAAATTGCGGGTGCTTTTTGTATAAAATTACACGAGAGGAGTTCGACAATTACCAAGTTTTTTTTTCTTAAATTTATATAAATACGAATAGTTCTGTTACTGCCCTCGTATTTCAATTTAGCATATAATAGAAAGATTATGTTTTTGTAGATCTTAAAAAGAATCAATTTAATTTTATTCTCCAATTAGCTATTTCAATTGTACAACTATTATTAACCAATAAAATTTAATTGATTAAACCCATTTGGACAATCATAGCAAACAATATATAAAATAATTTAGTTTTAAAATAACCCAGTTCTTTGGAAAATGTTTGAAAAAAAAATAAAAACAATTACCAGCAGATTAAGACAACAACAATGTGTTTTTGTAGCCATCAAAATTCATTAAAAACTAATTTTCCTTATATTTCGATTAACTTTCATAATGATAACGATGAGCAGAGAAAAAATAAGGCAATCAGAGCGAACATCTGATGTCATAGAGAAACAGACTAAGTCTCTTTTATCTAATATTTTAAATATAGAAAAATAATTTTTTTCCGATTTTCTATTTTAGATTTTGGAAACATAAATTTTAATACTAATAAATTTAGATGAAACCTTGAGGAGTTTTATATTTATTAAATATACTTATGTTGTTTTATCTTTGACTGCTAATTATATGAAAAACAAACAATTATCGTAGTTGTTAAAAGATGAGAAAAAAATTAACAGTTCAGCTTGACTTTTTTTTGCCACACACAACTAGCTGATTAAAAACCCGACACAATCATCGGACTCGTGTTTAAATGTAGTCTATACAGTCAGTCGTAACACTTAAATTTAATCTCAATTTTATTTAACACACGCACACATACACACAAACGACCCAGTAGTCTCTAATGTGATAAAATATACTTCTATTGATCAAATTGTTTAATTACTTTGTAGTTTTATAGAACTGTTGCCAGAATCTTTTTAGGACTTTGTACAAAATTCTGTTAGATACATCGTACAAGCTTGCCCTAAAAGCTTTCCTCCATATAATTATGGAACGCTATCAGACCGACATTGAACATCAATCAAGTATCTGGCTGTTTTCTGAGCGAATTAAAAAGAACTCTCTTCTCAACTCAATATTGGTTTGTTAAATGTCTAGTAAAATCTTTAACCCAGGAATTATCGTCAGATCTGCAGGGCTCTAAAATGCACTAACACGTAGTTAGATATGCTCATATACATAATGGCCAACAATTATACTCCTTGATAAAATTTTAACATGCGATTTGGCCAAAATTTAAAACCGAGTGACGGTTGTACATAAAAAATTATTAAACATACTTTAAAATTGTCAACTATTTAAGGTTATTGAAGCTTAAAAGCACTGTCTAAGTTAATGATGTGCATCTTGCTACTGCCGTTTTTTGCTTCCTGCAACATTGAAAAATATAGTTTCAAATGGCGCCAGTTTTATGAAACATATTGACCACGATTTTGCCACTGTCAAGAGGCCAAAATATTAAAATTGCACGTAGCTTATGTTTTAAGATAATATTTTCTTTCATTTCTGCTGCTGTCAGCTACATTTTAAATATACAAATTTTTTTGGGGGCACTTCATACATATCGATAGATAAAAATGTGAATAAAGGTGACCAGTAAATAAGTTGTTTGAAATACTTTTTTGTTCAGTTATCTCTTGCATCGTTTTTTTTGTGCAAAAAATCGTTAAAAAGACATCACGTTTAATCGATAACTATAACATAAAAAAACCTTTTTGCCGATATGATAACGATATCGATACAGAAACCGATACCCTAACAGATATTTCGACAATCCCGATACCGGTACGATGAGTGAATTTAAATTGAAAGTAAAATATATAAAACACAAGTCGGGTAAATTTTAATTTTTCAAAAGTGTTTTTTGGAGCTTCACATCTTCTAATTAACACTAGAGTCTGCCTTGTGGTCGAAATTCGACCGCCAGCTTAAACATATACCAATTTTAGTTGCATTCATTTAAAGAGAAAACACTACTGTGGAAGGGAATAGGAATCTCTTCCATATGAAAAAAACAATAAACAAAAGAAAATTGCATAACACATCTATACGTCGTAATGAATGTGTACATCCATTTTTAATTTTCATCTCTTTTAATTCTGATGTGTTTTTCATTTTAAACTTCACTCATTCGAAGAGAAAAAATTGTGTTACTCATGTACAGATGTAGCTAATCTTAACACTCTTATTGCTTTGCTTCCCAGCTGCGAGAAGAAGCAGTAAGGAGGGCTTCTGGAAGCCCTTATTAGTTAGACCCAGGACCTTATCACCTCGTTCTCGAAAATACTATGAAAAATCCTGACTAATGCTATACTCCTTGACACATTATCTTAAATGAAGCAGGCCATCAACGTTAACAGTACTACTGCTTCCCCCTAAAAGATTTTAATTAAAAATTCACACAAAATACAACCGCTTTGTCAGAGAATTTAAGCAAAACTATTCTAACACTTTTTGCATTTTAATTTAAGGCTTTTGTATTTGTTTTTTCGTGTTTGGAATGTGATTTTTTTGTCAATGTTTATCAGCTTTGTTGCTACAAATGCAAACAATGTATGTATTGTATACATACACATAATAAAAATCAACCTTTGTAGAAGGGAGTAGCTAGGCCTTCCATAAGACCTTCCTGAGAAGGCAAGGGAGCAAAAGTACTGAATCTAAAAAAAGCACTAGGAGCGTCTTACAGAGGCCTCCAAAAGTTCACCGGGTTATGTTTTTACTTGAACCAATACTTACATAATTGAGTGTAAGTGTGTATTTTTAGCATTTGCAGTAGTGTCAACTTTAGGAGCATTTTATTCCTTTAATACTGAACTAATTTAAGTGAAATATAGTCTGGTCACTAAAGCTCAACCATATCTACGGTTTGGTAAAATAATGAAGAAAATCGGTTGGCAAACAAAGGAAAATAAGTAATCTTAAAATTTGTATTTGCCTGTTTATACAATAAAAGATAACTCAAAGACATATTCTGTAACTACTTGTCGACATGAATTCAACCCAACAATGAAAAATCGACACTTGTCTACTCCTTGCCGACAAGAAATTTCTACTATTGACAACCTTTTAATATTCTCGAAGGCTTTGAAAACTGCCACAGGCTGTTAAAAGTAGTCAATCGTCACAGATAAGTATGTTGACAAGAAGTTGTCGAATTTGGGTGAATATTTTTTGTTTTAGAAAGATAATTTTATGTTATTATTATTATTTGAAATTTTCGCCATGTGAGCGCAACCTGGGTGTGCAATTTTTTACACATTTTTTGCAACAATTACGGCCGTATTGCACCAATAACTCACCGACCATTGTGTTCCAAGTATTCCATCGGCTCTGGTGGTTAACTGGACTAATCAAATGAACGTATCCCCAAAGAAAATAAAATAACGGTGTTAGATTACTCGTTCATCACATGATTCTTTGAGTTACTTAATTGATTAGTTAATTATTTTTTGGAATTTGCAAGCGTTTATTCTGGCGTGAGTTTATCCACAAAGCAAATTTCCACTCAAAAATTTACCGGCGAACAAAACAGCAGTTTATTTAAAATCAATATCAATAATAATATTTTTGTTTAATTGCAAAGTATTCTAAGAAGACGATTTCATTTGAAAACTAAAGTGCTGTGCCTTTTTTAAGACTATCTGTGTCTCTTAATATATTAGGGAACATAAGACATTTAATGGCTAGAACGGACACGGATTCTCTATTAATTTTTTCGTTAGTACTTTAAGGCCCACTACACGTAGGATTGCAAGGACTTGCACAAGCTGTATCTCTATATCAAAAATAAATATGTCGCCGATATATATTTATCAGCAAATCCGAAGTATCGCCGATGCCTTCCTAATAAAATCTCTCATCCGTAGCTGTTTAGTATGTGCAAATTCGTGTTCTTCAAAATTCATTGAACTTGAAACAAAATTTTGTAATATTTGGCCACTTTGTTGTCGCAGCAACATGCCAAATGGCTTGAAAGGCTAAAATGATACGAATAAAAAAAATTATCAATATGGCAAACGAACAATTTAGTTGCAAACAGCCACGTCCGATAACGTTTATATAGTTTTTTCATCACTTTGTTGAAAAACGTTTGATAAAGTTTTTTTTTTGTTCTTCGTTGTGAACATTTCAATATTCAAGTGTTGACAGTGGAGTAGACATGAGGACAAAGTATTCGAAGATGTTGAATTTCCATTAAATAGTTTTTTCCCAAATGAAATTTTTTTTATTTTATTTTTTTATTTGAAAACAAATTTAAGTTTAATATAGAACTATTATGCTTAAAGTGTCTTGAGAGTTTTACTAGTCGTGAATTTATAACAAAAAAAAATTATATTTTAATAAATATAATAATAATGATTTTAAAAAATTGTAAAAATTTTAAACCAAACAAATAATTGCCATTTTACATTTTAGCGTATTATAGCTTCGTTGCAGTCTTTTCTTGAACGCTTCCAGCTACTTGTAGCAAAAGAAAAAATAAATAAATTTAAAGAAAGCCCCTTCAACATTTTCTTTAGCACGGCAGCAAGCCAAACTGATAAGCAAACTATGAAAATGAATTTCCTGGATGTGCTTCAATTATTTCTGTATTCAACAACGTTTTTTCTTCTCTTTTTGTAATCGTTCGTGTACAAATCATTTTTCATTTTATTTTTTCTCTATTAAAATTAAGTTTTTTTTGTTGCATTTCTTGTTCATTATTTTATTCAATTCAAAAATTCTAAAGAAGACAGTATAAGTTTCGGAGACAATATGGAGATAAAAGAAACAATTTCTGGGTGCATGCAATTATGTATAGTCTAATGGAGGAATTATATTACTTTTTTTTTTTTTTTTTTTTTAATTTTCTGGTAGACAAAAAGGAATTCAATACAATGTATTCAATTCTTTAGAGTTTTGATTTAAAGGAAATAGTAAATGAAATGATAGAAGAAGGAAGTTGTTAAAGAGAGATGTTAACAAAGACTTATATTGTAAGGCCTTTGCAATTGATTTTCATTAAATTCTCATTGTTAAGCGTTATATTTGATTAAGAAGTTAGTGGGAGTCAAGGGGTAGCAAATACCTGAGTACTTAATCTTAATCTCAATCTTAAGAAAAAAAGACTCTATAAATAAAAAAAATTATGCAGTTACGTTTCTTTTTTCTTCAAAAAGTGAGTTTAAGAAATATTTAAAAAATATCTGAGCATTCCTTTAAGAGGCCACAAAAATGTCCGAATATAACTTAGAACTCAGTTAAGTAAACTTTGTGCTGAGACAAAGGATAAAGTCTTCAATCTCTGGACAATTTTATTTTCTTAAGACATCTTTACAGTATTTGAGTATCATTTGATTTCAATTGTTGAAAGTAAATTGCCAATTTTCAACATTGCATTCGACTTCGGTCGAAAATAGAAACCATGGATTCCGCAATTAATTAGTTTGTGTCCTGAATTTTCATTATAATTTTCTATTAGTTAGAACTCTCATATGAGCACTTGCTGAGGTGTAAAGACTACCGAACTAAGCAGACTTTTGAAAAAATATTTACAATTTCTTTTGCATGCCAGCTTTTCAATTTTTGTCTAAGCTAATCTGTTGCTGATGTGTATCTTTGAAATCAAAATAATTTAGATTTTACTGCTGGTTGCTGGTTTATTTAACTTTTGCTTTTGTAATTATATTTTTCCAACTTTTTTTTCAGGCTGCCCGTTGTTGTTGTTTATAATGTCTGTCTGTATTTCTTTATCCTTTTTGAAGTTGATTAAATGAAGTATTTGGCCAAGTTGTTGTGCTTTTTTTATCTTTCTTACTTGTAGGATGTTTAAAGTAGTTTAGCTAAGTACTTGTACTTTATAAGTTGTTGGTACTTAGAGTATATATTTTCTTTGTTGTTGTCGGCTTAGACTTCTCAAATGCTTTTCTCTTAAGAAGAATTTTTTGAAACAAATGTTTTTCATTTTGTTGCCTTTTGCATGTGTGTGCGTGTAGTTTGTGTAGAGTTTTTTTAAGTGCATCTTAAATTTATTAAAGAAAGAATTACATTTTTCCTTTGTTTTTTTTTCTGTGGGCAAAGACGCAATACAATTTGTCATAGAAGTCACAATGGAGTTTGTATGTAACAAATTCAAATCAAGCACAGGGTGGCGCAAAATGAGCTATCTGTTTTGAAGTCTTTATAAGATTTTTAAATATTATATTTACTTTGTTTTTTCCAGAATTTTGTAAAAAATACTTGGGGAATTCGATATGAATTGCTATGAAACTAATAATCCGGATTGTGATGGCAATCGATCGCTGGTATATCGCGAGATTTTGCAAAAAGATTTTCCAAAATATATGCTGTAAGTCGGACGATGTAGTAAAATGGATTTTAAGTCCTAATAAAATATTATAAATATCGAAAGCGACAAAAAGCATCTCTCAATATGCTTTCAGTAAAATATGATATTTTAAATCAAGCAATTTGAATCCTATTGATTTCCACCAAATGCCTGTCTAAAACTTCACAATCGAACAATGTACTAAATCAATTGAATTTTATTTTTATATTTTTACACGCATTATTTCGAGCACAAGCAATTTTAAGTGACCTCCACATTCACCAGACTTAATAGATCCTGGCATTTTTCTCTGGAGATATTTCAAAGAAACACTCTATCCTAAAAAGCCGAGAATCTTTCTCCAACTGAAAATCTACATTCGAAATTTTGCAAAAAATTATTGAAAATATCTTAAAAAGAGCACGTATGTGCGAAATAGAAAATGTCCATCCCTTAGAGGATCACATTTTTCAAACCCAATAAAAAAAATACTCCAACAATTACTACATACTGTAATAAAAAAAATTCTAATTGCATAAATAAGAAGTCAATAAGCTATTTATAACTACAACTCATTCTACACCACCCTCTATTTATTTTTAAAGGATTTTATGATTTTTATAACTTGAGTTTGTGTCATTTGGTCGACCCAGAAGTATGTTTGAAAATTATTTTGCTTAACACTTCAAATGAAACCTTAAAACTACAGAAAAGGAAAATGTTTGCTTGATATGAACACAACCTAAGAAAAATATTTTATTTTTGATTCGATCTCAACTACATCTTATATTTTAATCCCACTCAAACGAAAGCTAAAAAATGAAAAGTCAATATTTTGTAATTCGTACATTAACAAGATTTAAATTTCTCGTAGAAATTACTCAAATATTTATATCAACTGTGTTATTTCATTGCAACCATAAAATAAATATAAAATCCTCCGTGGCCCCAATGAGGTTTACGAGTATTAAAATTTAATTTTTAATCGCATTAAGCCTTTAAACTATTTTTACACATGTGAGCACCGTGTGCAACCTTCATGTGATTATTAAAAAAGAAACAAATACTTTAATATAAAATAAAACAACACATTAAAATTTTATGAATAATTTTTTAAAACCATTTTATTTTTCCATATAAAAAAAAAACAAAGCCCCTCAAAAATTTTCACTGAAAAAAAAAACTACGAAATAAAAAATTCTTTTACAGATGTGGGCACTTGAGAGCTCGTTTGGAACGCAACTCGAATATAAAAATTGGGTCACAAGCATACTTTTATAATGAAAAATAAAAAACTCATATGAATATATATTTTATGGGTTTTAAGCACAGTTGTGATCAAAATATTTGCAACTAAGAAGTTAGAAAACTAAGTTTTTTCTCCCGGCGTTATTTGCAGAAACTTGCAGGATCTAGGCAGGAATCAAACCTGCGTTGATCAGAGTAATGACCTGGTAGCATAGTTAATTGAATTAATTAATAGTGTTTAAAGATGGTGGTAAGTCCTCGGTGGTAGTAGTAGTTATTACGTCAATCTATCGCCCAAAAGGCTTGTGTTAAAATTTTTTGCTCGAGATTTCATTTACAGATATATAATTTTTTTCGTTTTATACAAAATCAAAAACGATTTAAAAAATAAATTTTCACGTATTAAGAAAACAACTTGAAATACATTAACAAATAAAATTTAAAAAATTAAAAATTTTTTAAAAGCTTCAATTGAAATTCAAAATATTATTTTTAATATCCCAGTTTAAATTCACACAAAATTTTCTTTCTGTTGGAGATAATAAAGTTGGTGTTACGAATTGAAAAGCTTTGTCCTCATGAATTGGATATACATTTCAACAAGTTGAAGAGGTAAATAAAAAATAAATAGAATAATTAAATAAAAATTAATTGCCACCCCCCGAAATACCAGCAGGTTATCCTTAAACATACAATATTCTGAATTTATTATTTTAACTACTATTTGTTTTTGTAAAAATTTTAAAATATTTCAGACTGAAAAATAAAATAAAATAGAATGCAATAGAACGAATAATTAAAAATTAATTTAGTCATTTAGAGACTAAAATCTGAAATTGAAAAAGGCTTGAAAAATGACATAAAGCTAAAACCTGAATTTCGAGGCTAAACGAGGAAAAAAGTGGGAAAATTTAGACTCGAGAAGGATAAATTGGAAATGCTGTTGGTGGGTTTCATAGAAGTGTATCTTTTATTAAAACTGCTTTTTATAAATTTAAAGAATAAAGATCTAGATAATTAGAAAAAATATTGTTGTAAAAGTTGACAGTTGAAAACATATTTTTATTGCAATTATTTTGACCATTACTGTACACATAAACAAGAATTTAAAAGTTTCTGAAGCAGATTGCACAGTGCAGCAATAGTCTTATTTTTAATAAAAAAGCAATGATATTTTTAAGTAGAATATTTTTCAAAGTAGATTTTATAAAAATTAATACCAAAAACACCTTTTTGGGGGCACTTAGTAACGTCCTTTAAGAAGGAAATATTATTAATATTACTATTTTTGCATACTATTTATAATTGATTTTTATGTTGAATTTTTAAGAAAGTACTTTTAAAGAAAATTGTTTTAAGAGTGCCAAAAATGCAACTGTTTTGAAACTATTTATTTTATAATGAAATTCCTCAAATAAAATATTTTTTAAAACAATAACTTCTGCTGTTTTTGCAGTATTTTGAATATAATAATATATGTATTAAAAAAATACATATTTATAAATATAGAATGTAAAGTTTATTTTGCACACAGATTCCTAGTGGAAAACAAATTCAAAAGGTACTGGTACTTTAAGCTTAGTATATTATTTCACATAATAAATATTTTTCCCTTGGTTTTTTCCAGCATTTTGTAAAGATTACTTTGGGGAATTTAATTTGAATTGTTATGAAACTATTAATCAGGCTTGTGATGGAATTCGCGCGATTTCGCAAAATGAATCATTGCCCAAAACATGTGATGTAAATCGGACGATGTAGTGAAATTGATTTTAAGTTCAAATAAAATATTCTAAAGCATCTGTCAATTCGCTTTTAGTAGAATACTAGAATTTGATATTTTACATCAAGAGATTAGAAATCGATTGATTTCCATCAAATGCCTATATGAAAGTACACAACCGAACAATGTAGCAAAAAACAATTGAATTTTATTTTTGAAACCAACAATTAATTCATTGCGTTGAGATGCACTACTTCAAGGACAAGCGATTTTAGGTGGACTTCACGTTTAACAAACTTATCAGATGCTGACATTTGTCATTGAGGATGTTTCCAATAAATAGTGTACCTTAAGAAGCTGAGAATTTTCCTCCAACTCAAAACCTGCATCCGAAATAGAATATTGTCTGGCACATTTTAACAATATTTATTTTCAAAAGTTAAGATTTTTGTAGTTGTTTTTAAGTAAAATAAAAAAAATTCTTCTTACTCAATGAAAAGGAAAATCAACTTCCAGTTTTCCTCTTCTACAAAAATGTGTAAATATTCTAATAAGATATTAAGTATACGTACACGCGGAAAAAATCAAACCAATTCTACGAATATTATGTCTTCATAGTCTAAGTCCGCGTTTAGATGCGACATGTCTTATTGACATGATTCTTACTTTTTCTTCTTTGAGCTTTCATTGTTGTTCACACAAGTCATTTGATGACAGTACATGCATTTGAGTTCTCGTTTCTTTTCCCCTGGTCCCTCTCGCTTATAAAGTAGCAATCACGTCAATAAGACACGACGTGTGTAAACGCACACTAACTAGAACCAAGCGATATTAAAATTATGTTCTAAAACTAAGTTTATCATCTTGGTTTTAGATATTTAAAGCTCAACAGACTTTCATGAAGTATTCGGTTTTTTCAATCCAATTAATCTTAAATATGTAGTTTTACTAATAGAATTTTTTTTTTCTAAAAAATTACTATTTTTTCTTACACATATCGGTGGCTAATTGTGATGGACTTTTCAAGATATCAAACGGCCAGTAAACTTTATACACAAAAGAGCGATAGGTGGGTACTTGTATGGAACGTAGCGTCGTCATATACATAAATATTCTCCGATTTCGGTCATACAAAATTAGTAATCATTGTTCGATAGCGCAATGTATTGAGCAAAACTGAAGCTGCCCGACTTGTTCTTAAGAGACGCGTACGAGTTCAATTCTTCACATCACTAATTTACTAAACAGCTCAAATTTTCCACCAATTTAATAATTACTGGCCGAAAAGGTGCTACGCGACGATCCAAAAATGCTTTAGTTTTGCGAACTGTGACTGCGAAGTTTTCACCTATTTTAGTAGTGAATTTCAATATATTCAGTTTTTTGTTGCAGCATATATCGATCCATTATTATTAATGGCGTAGTTTTTACTTGTCATCTGTCAAGTAATTATAGATTTGGCCATGACAACTCTATAAGTGCAGGGCTATTAAAATTGAATCGTCTTATTGGAATTTCCTGTTCACGTATGATCACAATTCTTATTTTTGTCAGATGCTGAATGTCAAGAAAAAATTAGAGAATGGGACTACTTTCTATATTTTTCTAACGCGATATGAACAGATTCAAAATTCTGCAACAAAATTTTATAAATATTTCATATAAATTTTTTGCATAAGCAAATTTAAATCATTTCGTATGAAATAAACAGAAAACGAGACTTAACTCAAATATATCTTACAAAAATTAATAAAATAATTTTGTTACGGTATGGTCACACATGCCAAATATTTGCCGAAAAAAACGTAACCAACAGACAAGCTAAATTTGCATTTTCTTTAATCCAATATTTTTTGTATATGGGTTCGCATTTATTAAAAATAATATAAAAATAGCATTTTGCGACATAATTGACTTGGTTTTGTGATGTAAAAACCATGTTAAATTACACTAACACTAAGAAAAAGTAGTGGTTACGTTTTTTTTTGGGCAAATGTTTGTCAAGTGTGGCCGTACCTTTATTCTTTCAAACCAAATTGAAAAATAAAACTTTTATCGACGTTCGCGTATATAACTTATAAGTACCTCGAAAAATTCTAACAGCTACATTCGTTGTAGTTGAAAGAAACTAAAGAAGAGAGCCGGATACAACAAATAATTCTTGCAATATTGTGTATAAAACTTATAAAATAAATTCATTAGTATTTAGATAAATAAATCTTTCATAATTTCAACAAATAAAATAACATCTTGAATTTTTTTATTTTCTTTAGATGATAAAATATTTAATTTGTTACCAACATCATGTATGTTGGCTGTCAAAAATTTTTGGCATTTCTGTTAAGTTGATTATTTTATAACAAACTTCAAAATCCATTTTAGTTGTTAAACCAAACGTAACATGGTTTCAAGTTGAAACGTTTTATCATTTGCTTTTCTTTTTCTTTTATACTTCTTTTTTTTTGCACCATCAAAATATCATTTTCTTGAGATTGTACTCCTTCCCACAGCTCTTTGCTATTTAATTTCTTACTGTATGCATGTATTTTAAGGTACAAATGTGATGTTGATGAAGAAGATTCCAACAGTATGAGTTGTTTTACCACAAATATATTTAAAGTGATCTATCTACATGTTATGCATACATGTATAATTTGTTTTGTTTCTGTGCAGAATGTATAAAATGTTAACGTAACACATTACGTCACGTAACATCATGTCACCAACATAAGACATCACAAGCAAACAAAAACTGTCACGTCACAATGTTGTCTTGAATACAAGCAAAAACATACAAGAAAATATTATGTACAAAATGTTGCATATCAAACAGGCAACAAATTCATACTTAAAAAATGTTAGAATTACTCCCTCTAACAATTACAGACAGTAGAAATTCATCTGAGTGACAAGACAGATAGACAGAATTACATTTACACACGTGTATATTTCAGAAGCTGCAAATATTTTTCCTCATTTTTTTTTTCTTAGATAATCGGAGTAGTATTTTATATCGCTCCTTTATTTCAAGGTAGTCATATCTCAATAAACAAGAATTTTTAGTTGAGAATGCAGATATATTTATTGTATCGTTCTTAAGTTTGTGTAAAAAATGTATATAAATATATTGTTTACTCACCTCTTGAGGGGGAGCATACTTTTTTTATTTTTCCATTGATGTTTTACACAAACGAAAATTTTAATTCGTTTTCTGAAGAATGCGTTTTTTGAGATATAACTACCCTGCAATAATGGAGCGATATATATTTATTGGTAAAATTTTTGTGATCTGGCCTACTGAATATTGCCGTAATGTACACATTTTTTTTGAAAGGATGAAAACGGGTATACAAATAAAATAATTTGGAACCGTCCACGTAGATTTCCAGTACATGATTCGATGATATAAATTATACGCTGCATATGAACTTACTGATGTAGTTATTTACAGTGAAAGCACTACTAACGAATAGCTCACGCGCTGGGATTGCTCCTACAGATGGTCAAATTATTTAGTCTTTGCCGCACAACTCCAGTAACCGTTTAAACGGTTATGGCGGTCGGTGTCCATCTCCATGAGCTGGACCGTGAACTGTATTATCGTTTTTCTGCTGGCTTGATTTCAGTTTGAAGGGCACACAACAGTCGGTTCAAGCTAATCCACAATATTTAATTTCCTATTTCTACTTTCAATTCTACAAAGTAATAGCACAAATTTGAAGTAACTCTAAAAATTGTGTATGGATGTCTGTCTCACTCGATCTGTCTGTCTGTCGTATATGAACATGCAAAGAACATTCAAAAATAAAAACGGAAGCAAAAAGCAAATCGTAGGGAAATTTACCACAAAAAAGATAGTAATAGATAGACAGACGGACAGACAAACAGTAAGAAACACATTACAGACAGCTTACAATAGAGCAACTGCAACCCATTTACCAAATATGTTCTAACACTAATGCCATTTACAACTACAAACAATTTAAAATTCTAAATGTGTGCAATTTTGAAGAAAATTTTTGTATACCGCAGGAAATGCCAAATACTCAAACATATTTGTGTGTGTGTGTGTGTGTTTATATGCTAATGTATCGTACATGATTAGCGGTAAAATTCAAAAGGCCCTTGCATTTCGAGTCCTCTTGAAGTCCTTCCGAAAACTGTCTTCCAAGAAGCTTTAAAGATGAGATAAAGATTTCAACACTCCTTTCTTTTTATTTGCAAGAATGGAGTAAAAATTGCTTTGTGAATATTTACATCCTTGATAGGCTTTTCAGGGATTTAAATTAGTGGTCCTCACAATGAGAAGAATCTTACAAATGTGTGTGTATTGTGAGTGCACTGGGGAAAATTTCGTGCTACATACAAACAATATTTGAAGAATATTTTTTTGATTGCAAGGCATTCGGCTTCATTAAATATACTTAATGAAAAAAATTTTGTTCCCAATCTACTCTCCACATTTCAATAAACGAATAGAATAATGCAAAAATATTTAAAATGCTGAAAAAAGGCAATGCGTTTTGTTTTTGTTTTATTATAAAAAAAGCGACAACGACTTGCTTACTTCAAAGCTGGCATACAACTGAATGAAAAAATACTTTTTTTACACTCTCTCTAGTAAGTTTTGTTAACAATTATACTGTGCATATGAAAATAACGAAGATTACTCGGCCCTTGGGGGAGTAGCGTGAAGATGTTTAGTTTAAATCAACTCTGATTTGTTTGAAAGGCAAGCGGTAGTTTAAAACTAACGTTCAACGAAATATCTTCTAAGTTCTCTACGTAAATACTAATCTGCAATGACAATGCGTTTAGTTCGATTACAAATACACAATGGGTTTTGGTAGTAATGATATCTGTTTAATAAGGCCTTCTGGAAGGCCTATTTTCTCCTCTTCATCGCTCAATCTCTTTGTACAAGTATTCCTTACAAATATCATTTGTTTCAGTACAACTATGATGACGAAGTGAAATTTTGTATTTTACATGGTTAGATCTTCGATCACGTACAACTCTTCATCATAGATTTTATTTTTTGACAGGGGAAAATGTTTAGTTGGAAAGTTTTCTTTTCAGTTGTTTTAAAACCTCTCACTCACAATTCTGGTTTTTTTTTTGATTTCGTTTGCAGTTTACGGTATAAAAAAGAATAATTTGCAACATTTTAAGAATTTTACTTTGAAGTGAGATTTTCTTGGGTGGTGTAACAATTAGTTTTCCTATTTTATTCTAAGATTTTTTATTTAGTTTTCTTTTTCAGAAATATAATTGTTAAATTTAGATTTGCATATCCTTGATGACTTCACGAATATTATCTTAGAGCTCCTAAATTAATTGTGAGGCATTGGCATAGATTTTATCTTTCATATAGCTCCAAAGAAGTAAGTCTAGAGATACTAAATTATAAGCTCTTGGTGGCAAATTGTGATCACCTCTTCAAGAATTCACATGGTCAGGAAACTTTTCACGCAAAAGAGAGATGTTAGCATTACTTCCGTACCATTTTCTTCCAATTCCGGCCACAAAAAATCATTAATAAAAGAGGGAAAAGAAATGGACAATCCCGGGATTTCCTCAACACTATGGGGTTGCAAGAGCAATATTCTCAGTCGTTTTTGAGTGACGTGCACGAGTTGAATCCTTTATATCACTAACTTTTCCTAGCTGCTCAAATTTTTCCACTACTTTCACAATTGCAGGCCGAGAAAGTGCTTTACGACGAGTAAAGTAGTCACTGGTTTAGTTATGACAAAACGGCGGGCTATTGAAAATGAAACGTGTTATTGGAACACCCTGTACTATGCCGGTATTTGTTATAAATCATACAAATTAACTTATGAACTCCAATTCTGCTAGCTTTAGATTTTTTAAATTACTGCTTAATTTGGGAAATCACTTTTTTCCACCCCATATTGGAATGTCCTTCACGAGCATTTTCAGAAACTTTAGATTAGCATTTTTCTTTTTTGATAACTGATTGAAAATTTAAGTAGTGTAAAGACAATGTATTGAAAGGTTAAATAAATTGTATTCTAAGGAATGTGTTGTTCAAGTCAAGGAACATTTGAAATCAAGCGACATGTGTAAAATATAAATTTTGAGAGCAAAACTGAAATAATTGTTTAGCTGCAAAAAGTTTGACGTAACTTTTAAGCAGCATCAGATGAAGACTCTCTGTACCAGTTATGCATACAAATTAAGAAGACTTTTTCACAGTTTGGTTTAGTGAGAAAAAAAACAAATGAGCTTTCTTATTTTATAGAAAAGTCATGTTGCAGCTGCCCTGGATGCTTAGCTTTGTTGCGAAAGCAATTTAATGAGCTGTCAAGTTCACACTATGACCATATAGATAATGTGATATCACATATAGAAAGCGTGAAGCCCAATTCAAAGATGGATAATACAGAAATGACTAAATAGTCGCATAATATAACTTGCATTTCCTAAATTCCTTTTTATGTTGAAAAACATGAAATACTTGCAACTTATGAACTTAAACTGAAGCTTATTTCTAGCAGCAAAATTAGCAAAATAAGTTTGATGCAACATAAAGTTTTAGGCGGCTGGAGGAGGTTGACAAGCAGCTCAGAAAGCAGTTTTGTAAATTGATAGGACTATTTTATTAAAAAAAAAGACAACATGAAAAATTTCTATCAAAACAGTGTGAGCAGATGAAATTAAACTCTTGGACTACAGCTTGCCCAAAATGGAAATTTTCGCTCTTTGTAAAATTTACTTGACATATTCTGACTTTCAAATCACTGAAAAATTAATTTTTTACTTGGTAATTATTCATAAAGTTTTTTTTTATTTACATATTTAATATAATTAAAATTACACAAAATCTTAAAGCTAAAGCAATATCAACAAGTTCGGTTACCATGAAATTCGATGCAACTTAAAAATTTACATCAAAATTATTCTTTAACAAAATCACTCATAAGTTCATTTAACTTTAAAAATGCACAAAACAATATCATATGATTTATTTAAATATCACTTGTTGTTTTTTTGCTGATTTAAGTACTCAAACAAATTCATTTAAATAATTCCAATTTATTTATTTTACCAAACGAAATCATTTAACAAAATTTTTGTTCATTTGTTGAGATTAATTTTTCACAAGCCAGCGTTAATTATTGAATAAATATTTCTGCTGTTTTATATTAGTATTCTGTCCAAACAACAATGTGATTTTTTAATGCGTTTAAACAAAAATGTTGTTCATCAGTAAAGTGTTAAACGAAATGTTTTTGAAAAAAAAATAAAAATACATAAAAATAACGCCGGCTCAAAAAGATCTTGACTTTACAAAAACAAAATGAATGCTTCTTATATTAGTTAATAGTAAAGTTTAGATCTGACCGGATAATGAATGCAATCTTAAATTCTTTCCCGCAAGTAAACAATGTACCCAATAAGTCTCTTGCGTAAACACGCAACATCACTGGTATTTTGCTTCAAAAGCCTTACAAGTTTGAAATTTATCATATTTGATAAATGAAAAGTGCAGGGCAAATGAAAATTGGGTGGTAGGTTTCAGAGTTTATAGCCTCTCCTTTTTTGGGACTTGGCGTTACATTAGCAACCTTCTAGCACATTGGGAATTCCCCAGCTTTTGGACACGTTAGTGTTGAAAAACACTACTGTAGGGCCATCTAGTCTAGGAGACTTCTTCCACCTTAAAAGATTACTAACATTTTGTTTACACACATATTCATCTTTGTCACTAATTCCGCTCGAAAAACTACATGCTTCTTGCAATTATTCATTGTCCTTGTTGTGGCTGTGTGATGGCATCACACATCCTTTCCACTACAATGGAATATTAAACCGCTGCACACTTCATCTGTATTCGTAACGTTTTTCTATTAATTTTTACTTAAGCACTTGTTGTCTTAATTTAATAAATGTTTCAGAAACTACTGAACAAGTTCAGCCTAAAATTCAATTGCACAAGCTTATTAAATAAATAAAAAATAGTAAATAAAAGAATGGAACGTCAAAAACCACCAGAGTTTTATTCACAAAAGTAAAAATCAACATTTGAAAATATATTTTTAAATTAATAAAAATTATGTGACCATTAAAAACAATTTATTGCCTGCAAATATTATGCCATATATTTATTACCTGTAAGTGTATGTGTCAGCACTCTTTATATGTATGATTATTATTCGAACAACTTTTAATTTGTAGTTGACTGGCTGTCTGGCTCTAGGGTTCTTGAATCGAAAATACATTTTACCAATTTGTATTCGTATTTGTAACTGCTTTTACTACATGGTCGTTGTTAAAGTTTTGTTTTTCTTTTTTTTTTGTCAATTTTATGAACTTTGTCATTTTGCATTATGCCCTTCTATTGACAAGTAAACCTAAACGCTAATATGTAGCTGTGTACTGTGGGCTGTTCTTTCTATTTATTTCGATTATTATTTTCTATTATAGCGGCTGTTGCTGTTCCTTACGGATTTACATTTGTGTACATGTGCGTACATGTGTTTCGCTTTTGTACTGTTTTTACCATTTAGGCTGCCTGCAAATAATAAAACTGGGCAAAATTTGTATCTACGTGCTGAGTTTATTAGCTGCGCTATCTTTATTGGGTTATAACGTTGTACAAAATTTGAATATTTAAATACAATATATATTCATGCTAACTTTTTGTACAGTAATGAGCAATCTTGGTGCTATGGGGTGCCAGAGGAAAATGCATTTTAATAGAATCTAGCTGAATGTAATAAACTTTCGCAATAGATATAGATCAGCTACAGTCTCCTTCAGCATTTAATTAAATTACAAAGTAATAAGTTAAAACGCCATTCAACACACCCTCTATTATTTCTACATGTTCATTTAAACTCATTTTTTTAATATGACGATGTCATTGGAGGCAGTAATTACCACCCTCGCTTACTGACAGTATAACACGGAAGTCATTAGAGTAACTAAGCTGCGGGAAAGTTTGTATACATTGATTTGAACGTCTTCGTCCTAAAACCGGTGAACAGATTCAAAGAACTTTATTAGAGGCCAATCAATTTAGGCTTTTTTCACATGACTACACGATCTTTGACAACACATAACATCGGGCGTAATAAAGAAAAATACCGTTTAATTTAGTATCATTCTAGTTTTTAACCAACACATTTGAACCAATAAGAAAAAAGTAAATAGTCTTATAATGTTTGTAGTCTGTGATTTGAATATTTTATTTATTATTTTTGTTTTTAATTCAATTTTTATGAAGTTGAAAAAATTTCATTGAAATCATTACATAAAATTCCAAAGCATTTTTAGAGGCTAGAGGTGGATTCACCACTTTGCTTCGGATAAAATTTTTATACGGAGTTTTCTTTAACAAAAAAATATTACGGAACATCAAGACTGCTACATGGAATAAGTGAATAAAAATTACAAATCTATGACAAATCGTGTAGAAAAAATAAAAGAGGACAAGTGATAAATAATGCACTAAATAAAGCGAAATTATTTGCAAAGTGGATTTATAGAAAAAAAAAAAAATTAATGAAAAGTTGTAAATCCGTTTTTGAAACACCACAAGATGGACCCAATTTTTGTCCGGAACCTGTGAATTAATCATAATTAAGACAGAGAAAACTCTAAACCGAACGAAAATGTGACAACTCTTCTTAATGTTGATGATATTTCGTCTTCATATGAGTCATAAACATCAGAAATAATGATGACAAATAGTGCCAAATAAATAAGCCACCAAAACATGGTGTCCCTCTTTTTGCACAAAATAATTAAATGAAATTGTGGAAGACAACTATTTTGTATATAAATGGTGTGTGCCAATCGTTAGCAAAGTACTCTGGTATGTAACCCTGGGGCTTGTAGAATTTTGACTGAACTTGTAAATTTTTGACAAGCAGCAAATTAGAAGCATGGTATCACAAAACAAAGTAAGCCACCGAAGTCGTGTTTAATAATTCATGCCGTCACCCAATATATTAAATTTTTACGGCTCCTAAATGTAGTTAGACTGAAAAATGCATTGTTTATTATAACTTGCGATTGTAATTATACATCTCACAACACAATTTTTCGCTACAGCAGAGAATTTTATTTCATGTGTATAAAAAAGTTCTTTTCAAAATTTGTTGGTAGCCGACAGCGTGTAGTAAAATGTTTTGCATCGCCGCCGCAGCAATTTTTTCATCAGCTTGTTTTCACAGACGTCAAAATTTTATGTTGTCAAAAAAGATGTCATTTGGCACAGCAGAAACATGGAATTTTTTTCTCCATAAGCAAAAATTTTTTACCATCATACTTTGCTACCGATTGGCACAGTAGTTCTTATTTATTTCGCCATAATATCAATGACACTATATTATTACAAGGATAATATTTATTCTGTCATCAAATTCAAGAAATATTTGTAATATATTGATGACAACTTGTCATTACATGCCAATGTTAGTGACTGCATTGATGACATTCGACATAAATATAAAGGCATGTGACATGGTGTCACTCTTGTCATAGTATTGCTGTCTACTTACATCAGCGTACAGACTGTTTTTATATCTATCAGTACGTATAGATCGTTCCTTTATTGTAACGTAGTCATATCTCAAAAAACTGAATTTTTGAGTTAAGAGTGCAGAATTATTCATCGTATCGTCGTTTATCTTTTACGAAAAATTCTTATAAATATCTTGTTTACACACCTCTTGAAAGGAGAATACTTTTTTATTTTTCCATTTATATGTGTGTAAATTAAAAACTTTAAACTCGTTTTCGGAGGAACACGGTTTTTGATATATGACTACATTGCAATAAAGGAGCCAGGTGTATCTAAGATTTGCAATCGTTTGAGATTTTCATGAGAAATGGTTTTCCTATTTAGAAAAACGATTTAAGTTGGCAAAATTATCAACTTTTATTAAGATGTGAGCAAAAAAATCTAACAATTTCAGTTATCTATTTACCTTCTCTGTTTATAATACAAGTCAATAAGCATTTGCAAGTCAAAAAATACAGTAAAAAATACTCGAAAACAGTCTATTTGCAGTTTCATAATGTGTTATGGTCGTGTATATAAAATATACACATACACTCACACATGCATACATCTGTACATACACATACACACTATAAACTCTTATTAATTTTCTGTTTTTGTTTGTATTCTATGAACAATTTGCTGCCAAAAGAATGAAATTAAATTTTGTCGCGACAATAAAACATACTGAATGTATAATCAATTGTTTCGTTTTTTTTGCTGTTTATGTACTCAGAAAAAAAGAAAAAGAAAACGAAATCCCAATACATGAACATATAAACTACTACAATCATACAGACATGTATTGTATTCAAAGTCAGTAAATAAATGAAGTAAATAAATTAATCCCTCACATACATGCACCTGCAAGTTTTATTAAATGCAAATACTTTTTTACTCTGCTATCATTCTTACTCGCTCTTTCCTGTGTATCGTTTAGTTTTTGTTTTATTTATAAACAAATACAGGCATACAATAGAAAAGGTTTTTATTTTTATTGAATTTTTAATGTGATTGGGCGAATGGTAGTTTGGTTTTTGCACTGACAAAAAAACATGCAACATATAAACGAAGGAAATGTTTCTTAATTTCGCACCGCAAAATTCCCTGGTGAAACATACAAAATGTATAGGGTACATTGTTGTGTACAAAAAAATTTCAATTTTAAAAAGTCAAACGTAGCAGGGATTATTTTCAGTGTAGTTGTAGTCTCACTGTAGTTGTAGGCATGCACAATAAATATTTTAAAATATTACTGAGCTTCTATTCTAAGCGTAAAGTAAAATAAAACTGTAAGTCAAGCTTTAAAACTTTAAAGTTTCTCAATTTATAAATTCTATTTATAGAGAATAATATTTTTAAAATTTTCTACGATGATGAATTTTAAATATTTGATAAATATTGATAAAACGTATTGTTAGATATACATACATACATATACTTATATATATTTATATAGTTCGTATTGTGTATTATAGCAAAACGTATGAAGGAAATTTTAAGATTTTTGTGATATAAAAAATAAATATATGTAAATAAATGTGTATAATTGTATAAATTTGTTTGCTTTTTACATGGTTTTTCACTTTATAAGACGATATATTTGTTTTTGGTTAATTATATCTTTTAGAAAATTATTTTCCACAAAGATAATAAAGGAATTCTCACGATTGTTCTAAGTATTGTAACGGATGTACGTTTTAAATTTTAAATATTTTTTTATTATTTTATCGTCTAATTTTTTCATGAAAAATATAAAGAAAAATTTTGCAAGTAATGAAAAAATTTAGCACGTACAACCGATACAACAGTTAATATAGTTTCTGAATTCCTTTAATAATATTAAATTACACTAGTCGGCATAAGTATTTTGACGAAATAAAAATCGTGCATTTTTACGTTTGATTTTTAAACGGCTTTGTTAAAAGTTCTTGTTTATTTTTTCCTTTTTATTTATAACTTATACAAACTTAAAAAAAAGCAAACAAATATTATTTCATAGAAACTCAAAAAGATGTAAATTAATTTGTAATTTTATGTGTTGGCATAAGTATTTTGACAAGAATGTAATACTAAGATAAGAATGTTTAAACTTAACAAAAGTAAAAAAAAAGAAGAAGAAGTTAGTAAAATATATATCCTCCTTTGGCTTCAATAACTTTTTGAAGGAGTCTTGGTACTGAATCCACTAAATTTTTAAGAATCTCAGGAGATATCTCTTCCCATAGGGAAGTGACCTCAGAAATTGTCTCCTCTCTGGTTTTATTTAACGAAACTGTTCTTTTGCGTTTCAAAAGAGACCAGACGTTTTCTATAATATTTAAATCTGGACTTTGAGGTGGCCAGTCTAAAGTATGAACACCCACATCCTTTAAAAACTTAGTAATCATCCGGGCTTTGTGGCACGGGGCATTATCCTGTTGCAGGATAAATGATTCCCCAATAAGCTTATCACCAGAAGGAAAGGCATTTTTATTTGGCGTAATCAAATATTGATTTTGGTTCATCAAGCCAGTGACAGGAACCACGCCACCAAGCCCATTATACGCAACACATCCCCAGAACATGACAGAGCCTCCACCATGGCTCACTTTTAGACAAGCTGGTCGTTCCTTTGACGTACTACCTCTGGTAAACTTACTAAAAATTTGTTTTTGGATGAGTTATACTCAAAGGAGCTTTTATCTGTCCATAGAACGCTTCTCCAGAACTCCTTTGGCTTGTGCAGATGTTTTGTGTTGTGCATCATTTTCGCACCGTTATTTGACGACACTAAGCTAAGCTAGGTTGAACAATCAGAAAAATGTTTCGTCAAAATACTTATGCCGACTATTGTAATTTCATTTGTATTTTTTCTAATGAGAAAGTTCTTTGCCGAAGTGAAGTAGATAGCACAGGATAGATCACAATTGATAGATCCACCTTGGAGCCATAGGAATCAATATAAGGCAAGTATTTTTTTCGAATACTTAAACGACCGTAACATTGCACGAAGGTATACTGGGAAACTGTAATGAAACATCATTTGTTGACTGCTTAATAGTGAGAGTATCAAATGAGTTAGCGGAAGTAACACAATATTTTTATAGCTCACATTGTCAACAAAAGTACGATCGTTTCAACTATTCTATCATTAATAATATTTCTGAAGTTTTCATTCTAGTGAAGCCCCACATCAGCAGAGATGGCCATGGAGTTTAGGCATATTAAACCTTCTTTGTTTTAATTGTACATCTACCCATATATTTAATATATTTGAGTTAATATACATATAATATAAGATCAAAGTAAGATTTTATTTTTTGTGCAATTCAGGTCAATTAGTTGAGTTGCGACAAACATATATTTATGTAAAATCTGACTTTAAAATTGAAACCACCCCCTATAATTGTAGTTATATCTGTTATGTTTGACTTTATTGCTTAGAAGGCCCCATAGTTAGACCTGTTTGCCTGTCAGTCATTCATTCATTCATTTGGTTGTATATTTACGAATATTTCAAAGTTGACAGACAAATAGAAACCCAGTTGTATGAAATGTTTTGTTAAAATATTTAACATCAAACAATGGTAGCAGCCGTATAAAACATGTGAAGATGACGGCTTTTATATTTCTGCAATAAATATCCGAATAAGAAGCCTTTTCAGACATGACTGGCATGAATAAATCAATTAAAATTATTGTTTTACTATGAAACAAACAAAAAATATTTTGTATTTAAGATATTAATATGATATGATATGATATGATTATATGATTGTTTAAACAATCTTAACTACGATTGTTTTATTCTGCTTTAAACTATTGCATATTTCTGATATAAAGAAAATATTCTGCCTGTGTTTCAGATGTAAATTCCAAGAACAAAATTTTCTTTCGATATACTGGGACAGGCAATTTAATTATTTTGTTAAATTTCTATTTGTTGGTTTTGTATAATACTTACAGCTCGCTATAGGAAAAACTTACCTGAAATTAAAGAAAAAATAAAAATTTAGTAATTTATTAAATGGAAAGTTTTAAATAAAAAAATTTATTTAAATTGTGGGTGCTGTTAAAAGCTTTAATTTCTGTTTAGAATATCCATTAAGTACTGGAAAACTACAGCCACCTCTTTTTATCCAATTTAACAATTAACCAATATATATCCTGTAACTTTGGCAAGAATTTCACTCATTTGTTTCAGAACATGGATATTGATTAGTAGAGACAAATTTTATTTTCTCCTAAAATATATTATGTAAATTCATAATCATTTATTAAAATGCAGTCTTACTTTAACATTCATATTTAGGTTTATTTAAATACTTTTCGTTTACATTTTTGCACGTATTCATTTTAACTGTTTGAAAATACGAGTATAATTTAAATAATAGTGATTAAAAAATCCCGTCTATTTAAATAGTATTTGATTCATTCATTAATTTTTTTGCAAACAGTGAAAAGAGTTTAATTATGCTGACACTTAAGTTGCATCCCAGCAAAAAATCTGCAAAGCAAACTGTCATTTTAAATGCAACTACTTACAGTTTGACTCTAATTCTTCGAGTATTTATTATTACAATTGGCTCAGTTTCAAATCTTATTTTACCAATTTATTTTATGTATTTTAAGAAAGATTTAATAACATCAAATTATTTTTATTAAGAAAGTAATAAATGTTTAGGTTGTCGTTCAAAACCTGCTTGAACACTAAGAAATTCAACTACAAAAGATTAAAGACTCAAATAGATATAAAATGGAAAAAAGCTTGATCTCAGCTGCTACTGGTGCTGGGAAAAGTAAGAGTAATAATTTATGGAATAACTAATCATCAGAGATGGGGATTTTCGTAGTAACTAGAATAGGTTTAATTAGAAAAAATTAATAGAAGTAATTTTCGTATTCTTATATTTTTAATAATACAATTAAATAGTTGATATTCTTAGTCACTAGTATCCACCATGATATGCGGTAAAATTGAACAAAAAATGCTGATGAGCTGGTGTAGCGACCACGCAATTAGTACTTGTCCCTTCTGCTAGTCTGACAAATAAATTGCTAAAATATTACTTTCTCGATAACAATAATTTGAAGTTATTAAAGATTTCTTAAAATAAAACAGAAAATTGTTAAAGTCAGATTTGAACTTGAGATAAAAAGAAGTTTTCCATTTAAACTTGAAAGAGTTCGTTTGATTAATTATTTATAAATATTAACAATTTAATATCGCCAGTATTTTTGATGATGCGATGATGATGAGCTGGACTTGATTGACATGTGGATTCAGAAAAACGGTGCCGTCTGCCACACAGCTAAATGGAGAGGAGAGTTCCGTGAACACTTTACTTTACGTTCAGGGCCGGTCAATTGGCCGCCTAGTTCGTGCAATTTAACGCCCTTAGAAAATATTTTGTGGGGCCATGTTAAGGCTTGTGTCTGTAGGGACAAGCCAGCAACGGTTGACGAATTGGAAGCCAATATTCAAGAGTTTAACCGTGAGACACCGGCCAAAATGTTATAGAGAGTATGCCAAAGTCGGACCCAGCGTATGAAACATTTCAAGCTACGGTCAACATTTACAGTGGTGTGCAATATTATTAGACCCACCAAATAAAATACTCCACTATTTGCCTGTTATTGTTATTTTTTTTTAATAAATTTTTTTTAGTATAGGTCTAATAGTATGGCACACCACTGTACATGAAATCATCTTTGACCATTGAATTATATAGACCGTTCTATTGACTCAAATAAAGATTTCACATATTTCTCTAAATTGTATGTGTTTTTTTTAAATAATTTCCGAATGCTTTAAAAAAATCGATCCCTAAAAGGGTAATTATAGTTATGCAAGCTAGAATTCCAATTTCCACTCACTGAGCCAGTGCTGAGTATTTTAAGGAACAAGAATTTATTCTCATATGCAAGCCCAGGTTTTTAAAAAAATTTTATTTTATTTTTGTAAAAACTACTTTTCGTTGAATCTATAAATAAATATTTATTATATTCAATCGCAAAATATACTTTAATACCTTGAAAAAAAATGAGTTAAATAAGCACAACTTATTACTTTGTTAGCCATTTAAAACTACTAATCATTACCAAAATTCGTAAAGAGTTTTGCTGGGAAGTTCGCAACTAATCATTTATTGCTTTAAAGAATTGTATACGTAAACAGTGGCAAAAATATTTATACGAGGGTTCGCTGAATATTTATAATACCCACAAGTTATGGATAAGATTTAGCATTAGGAACAAACAGCGATTCTCAAATTAAGAAGTGGACTTATTTCCAAATTTTTTATTAAATGTTATTCTGAATGGTTTTTTTCAATTGTGATTTGTAAATAAATTGAGAACATGAATGAAATTAATTTATTCCATTGCAGCTTACACTTTTAATATGTATATTAAAATATATTAATATAATTCCCACTCTACCGCACATTGTATTTAATAATCTTTCTCAAGTTCAATAAGTGTTTGTAATTTTTAATTCGAATTAATTTTTGATTTTAGGAGGACTGTGAAATTTTTAATAAAAATTAAGGGTCAGTTTCTCTAAGTCCGAAAGAAAGCTTCATTCGCACACTTATGTTCTATTTGGTTTGTGTTTCGAATTTAAATTTTTGCAAGGCATTTTCCTTCGCATTTAGAGAAACATATCCTAAAAATTAACATTAGCGGTATTCGGCGCTTTATACAAATGGTCTTGTAAAAGTGCAAATGCAAAATATCGTTGCTTTTATATGAAATCTAACAACAAAATACACGAAAAAACAACAATATTTTGCATTTCCACTTTTGCAAGACCATTTGCATTACACACTGAATAACGCTATTGCATAAATTATTTTTCTTGCGCTTTTGATTTAAGCTCTCATCACAGTTAAAGTTGAACGCTTTTGTTAGCTAGTTGAGAAAGTGTCATTGGTCAAACATTTATTATCAAATGAACATCAATTTGAAATAAAATTTTAGTAATTATGAAATTTATATTAATCGAGATTGCCTCGATATCTTTTTTCAAAGATTTAAAAAAAACTTTTGTTTGTTGAGGGTTTTTAGCTACTCTATATACATGCATTTACAGCTTAAACCTAATTTTTAAATGTTTCAAATTAGGTTTAAGGTCTACTGATGATTTGGCTTTAGCACCAATGAAATGCATGTATATAGACTAGCTAAAAACCCTCAACAAACAAAAGTTTTTTAAATCTTTGATAAAATTTTAGTCATAAACTTCCAATGATTGAAAAAAATTAGAGAATAACGTTTGGTAAAACCATCATTTATCAAAAGTTTGACTTTGTGTTTGCTGGGATGTTTATTAATGCTATGTGCATGTGTTTGCTTGTTTATATGTGTAAGCATGATTTGTAGGTGTTAGTTATTGCGTTTTCATTATTATAGAACAAACTCTCACGTAACATGAAATTGTTACTGCTGCAGTTGGTACTAATTACCTGGAACTAAATATGGGGCTGGATTTGGTGCTGGTTGCCAATATGTTGGTGTTATTGAAGGATAAAGTTGATGTTGTTGTTGTTGTTGCTGTTGTTGATTATGCTGGTGATGATTATGATGGTGCTGATTTTGCGAATTCAGGTGGTTCTGCTGCTGCTGCTGATGATGATGATGATGGCCATTTGTGGTCAGACTTATAGGCGGTGAGGTGGGTGTGGTTGATGATTTGTTTGTCGTTTGCATTGTGGTAATTGACGTTACAATTGTTGGTGCCATAGCTGATGTTGTTATTGTTGCTGTTGTCAACTTCTGCTCTGTTGGCATTGTTGGATTTAAAGAATTTAAGGAGCAAAGTTTTGTTATCGTTGTGCCTAATTCTGTAGAATTGTTTGTTAGGGGTTCGTTGTTGCTGTTGTTGTTGTTATTATTATTACTGCTAGTAATATTATTATAATTACTATTGTTGCCGTTGCTAGCATTGAATTCGTTAACATTACCGTTTCCGTTGTAAGCCATTATATTATGGTTATTATGTTTTTGTGGGTGTATGGAAGCTGTAACGTTGTTTTCATTGTTGCTATTGAAATTATTTGCAGTATTTGCTAAACACATGGTTGTTGCTTTAAAATCACTTGACGCCATCGAAGAACCATCCAGCAGATAACGATGTTTCATTATTTTCTTTTTCGCCTTTTATTAGATTGTAAAATTTTGTTTTCACGTTTTTATTTAGATTTTTCTTTTCACTTCCGTTTAATGTTTTTTCGATTTAGATAATCTAATATTTTTTATTTGCTGTAGTTTAATTTCTCATTTGCAATTGTTGTTATTATTCAAATTCATTAATTTTTGTTTGCTTTTTGTGAACAAATTTGAAAATATTTAAAAACTTGTCCTCTTTAATTATTTATTTGTTATGTTGTTTGTTTAGTTGTTAAATTTGGTTCATAATTATCACTTTCTGCATAAAATAAAATATTATAATATTTGCGTAGTTATTAATAGTAAAAAATGTTGTTTGAATTTTATATGAGTAACCCAACGATTTTTTTTGGAGAAAAATACATTTGAGAAAAATTTTACCTTGAATAAGATGCTTCTTAAATATGAAATGGCAACAATTTTTTTTTAATTTTATATACAAAATTAGCATTAAAATGAAGAGTGAAATTGTTAAGAAATATTGTTTTCGGAATTGCGTTTTTAAGAGAATTGTTTTAATTTTTTTATTTAATTTTTTTAACCCCTTTCTGTTTTTTGCCTCCAATTTTATAGTGGTTATCAACAAAAACTTTATATATAATTTTATTTATTTTTATATTTTGCTGGGTTGTACATACAGAACAAGTTAATTTATTTTTATTTGCGTGGTAATAATTATCAGTTAGTTACTTTTATTATATAAATTATTTAACTGAAATGTGGAATAATTTTTAATTTAACATTTTTCATGCTGTTTAATTTTCAACATTTAATTATATATTTTTTATTACACTAGTTTTAAAGCGATTACACTATTTCTCCAGTATCAACTGTAATTTCTAAACATTTTTATTTCTGTTAAAAATTCGTTTCACATTTCAAATTATTTATATAATTTTCTCTTTTAATTATTTTCGTTCAGTTCCGCTTTTTTTAATTAAATTTCTATGGAAATTCATTTTGTTGGTGTTGCTTGCTATTTTTGTATCACACAGTTTCGAATTTCAATTATTTAATTTACATTTATGTAAAGATATTGTAATTTAAATATTTATATATTCAGTCATACAACGACAACGCATCAAAATCGTTTATTTCTTCTTGATTAACAATTTGATCATAAATTTAAGCATTTGCTACGACTTTGTAATTCAAAATATAAATTGTAGTTTAATAACAAATATAAAAATATTTCACATCAGTTTTTAACGGAAAATCTTAATTCTATCAAGCTTTTCTGGGCTTCACCAACAAAAATAATATCTTTCAAAGAATTATATTTCCAAATGATAGAAAATTTTAAAACATACAAAAATTAAAAAAAAAATAATGCGATAATTTGCTAATCAGAATAAAATTATTTTATGTGATAAAAAAGCTATAATTTAAATTAATGTTTATGCGTAATTTGTTGAACTGTTTAGTTTTATATTGAAATAAATGATTTGACTTGAGTTTAAATCTGAGTTCTTCTCAATTCAAATTCAACTTCTTCTTAATTTAAGAAATTGTTGCGATACATTCGTTATTTTATTAAGAAAGTACTTTTTTGGAACATATTATTATTCATCAGACTAGCAGAACGGATCAGTATTAATTTCGAGGTCGCTGCATGATCCCATCAGCGTTCTCTGTTAAATTTTACCACTTTTAACTGTGGATAGTAGTGACTACGAATATATACTGTTTAACCTTATTATATAACGAATTAGAATACGAAAAGTGCAACTTATTTTTACAAGTTAAATAAATTTCGGTTAGTACGAAATTCCCTTCGCTGTTGATTAATTATTCCAAATATTCCATACTAAGCCAAACAATTCATTTCGTTATAATTTAAATATATAAATTTATACCTAAATCTTTTAAGCATTTTCTTTTAAGCATTTTCTAATAATTTCTACAAGATTAAAGACGATACTAAAATTTCAAATGCATTAGCGTAGTTACACCAATTCCTTGCGGCGGGGCGTGAGGAATATGGGTGTTAGCTGTTACCAAAAGCATTACAAAATATCTATGCCTTATAAAGTTAGAGAAAATTTTCAACGACATGGAAGGATACATTTTGCAATGACCCTTTTTTTGTTCAGTGGAACTAATGG
This sequence comes from Gymnocheta viridis, assembly GCA_956483585.1. Classification (NCBI taxonomy): domain Eukaryota; kingdom Metazoa; phylum Arthropoda; class Insecta; order Diptera; family Tachinidae; genus Gymnocheta; species Gymnocheta viridis. Next base: position 43,432,132 of record OY101440.1, on the reverse strand, counting down.
AAAAAATTTTATTTTCCTTTTATGTTTGGTATCATTACTCCTAAAAAAACATTCGATTTTAATAAGGTAATTTTTTTTTTAAATACGCATGCCTAAATAACGTACAGTCCTTTGAAAATGATAAATCACCAAGAGCGCTGTTTGCAAATGTATTTTGTCCTTAGAATAATGGGTGCATTGTAGTTTTCTGCCAATGTAAAACGAATGAGGAGCTCTAGGATACTAAAATTGATATTTAATTTATGGTCTGACCTTGCAAAATTTTTCATCGCAACATTAAGATGGTGCAAGTATTCAAAAAGAAGTTTAACGTATTAAGAGAGTGCTTAAGTGTATTTTTGCAAGGCTCTACAAAGCCAAGAGCAGATGTATTCCATAAAGTTGTAAATGCTGTCTTGCCGCTCAAAAATATTTTATCATCCCAAATAAAAATGCATACACAGAAAGAAAAGCGCTGTACTAAATTCAAGTATTTTCTACTTACTTTGAATACGAGTCGGACTTAAAATTTTGAGTACAAATAACAATAAAATGTTCTTTAATCAAGTCGAAAACGGGATTACTTTAGATAACCAATCCTTGAATTCCTTAAAAAGGGTACAAAATTTTTTAATCACGTGAATAATCTTGAATCAACAAAAAAATTTAAATCCGTCCGTACTTAAATAAATCTTTCTGTACTTGATTTAAGTAAATCTGAGAATATCGTACTTTTAACACCGCTTGTGATTGATTAAAGCTCGGATGGATTGATTTTTCCATTTGAGTGTATGGAACAAAAATGAAAGTAAAAGGGGATGACGCTGTGTTTTCAGCTATGGCGGCAAATGCAATTCTGCCTTGACATTTGACACACCAACGCGCTAAAATCTGTACAGATTTACCGAGCGTCCGGTACGAACTCAACAAACTCTAGGGCTTTTGGCTGGTCACCTTGAAGGGTACGGGACAACAAAAAATGGCGGCAGGCCTGGTCAGACCAGAAACAGCCGTTATACGGCTCCGGAAGAAGATGTCTCAGCGGTGAGCGCTGCAGAGCCATACTAAACTACTTTCTCCTTCTTCAATTGGATGAATTGAAACTGTAGAAAATGTGGTTCCGACTAAATGGAACAATGGCGCATAGAGTACAAGCTACAATCGAAAATTCGAAGGCCATATTTCCATGTCGTTTTATCGTTTATGGGAATGCGAGTATATCTCAAACTTTTGAAGCTTACAAAGAGAGCGTTCATCAACAATGCGGGAACCGATCGCAGGAAGTTCTCTTCAGAGTGATCTAAAATGTCACAAATCGATACATTCTGAATTTCAGCTGGTATGATGCCGTCTGATCCTGGAGATTTTTAAGGCTTGAAGCTTTTCAGAGCCCAAATTAAGGTCATCACATGGACAATGTCAGATATCTTTTCCGTAGGTATTGGGTAAAGATCAGATGTCTGAATCTCAGACACTGAGTTACCCGAAAAGTGAGTGTCCAGCAGAACTTCTAACGACACCTCACTGGATATGGTCCACGTTCCATTGGGATTCTTCATATACCCCAGTGTGCACGGAGTATCGGACGAAGTTTTCATCATGCGAGAAGCTTCCGAAACATTTTCGATGTTTTCACATAACCTCTTCCATGTTGTATTTTTAGCAAATCTTATCTGCTTTTTATATCCTTTTAATTTTTCTTTATAAGCTATCCAGTCAAGTTCATTTCTGGATGATTTAGTCCTATTGAATAGTTTTCTATATACTTGTAACTCTCTATTCCACCAAGGCGGGTTTTTCTCACCCGTTGGCCTGTTTAAAGGGCAGGTCGATTTCCTTACATTTTCAAAGATCGCAGTGATGTTATCAACCTCACAATCTAAATACGAGATTTCTAGAAGTTACGAGTTTCCGATAAATCCTAATTGTCTAGAAAACAAAGACCTCTACAGATGCCAAATAGCCTGCCTAAAGTTTCGGCAGATTTCTACCACTGGGGCGCGCTCCCTAATACTAAACTCAATATGCCTGTGAAAAGGATTGTCCTTAAGTACGCGCCAGTTCATGATCTTATCGGCTACCGAATCAAAAGAGAAGGTAACTTCTAGGACTTCCTGTCTGTTCCTTGTTATTAACGTAGATTATTGACCTTTATTAAAAATATTAAGGTTATTACTAACTAAAAATTGTAAAAGTTCCACATCTCTTTCATTAGTGTCTGTACTTCACCAAATAGTGTGACGTGCGTTGGCGTCACAGCACGAAACGATGTGATATCCAGCGTTTACCGCCGCAGAAGAAGTTAGGAAGCTAAAGCTCCCCAGACACGACTACGTCAATGCTCAACTCAATAATTTTCTGTACATTTTTTAAACAGTTCTTTACGTTGTCATAAGAAATTTTTCAAAAAAAGAAAAAAATACTGAAATCTGTAAAAAAACATCGTGTCGCTTATATGAACAACAAAATTAAATTTACTAGGAGTACTATTTGTTTTATTTTTTGTACGAACATGTTGCTATTCCAATTCGAGTATATTGATATTGATTCATTGCTGTTAAAAATCCGTTCTTCTTTTCTTTACAAGATATTTTTTAACATTTATATACACCCATCCAAACGTACATATCGTCATATGAAACGGAAAACCATGTAAGTAACAAAAATATCAAAGTAGGTTTTTTTTATTGAATTTTGAGTACCATGTGAATATGCATGTTTTTACAAACTATAATATTTTGTCAAAATATAGGCGAGTCTGTTAATTTTATGCAAGTTTTGAAAAAAAAAATTTCAGGTTGCTTACTTAAATATTTTATTAAGCATCTTCCCTCTCCTGTAAAATCGAAAAAAATTTAGTTACATGGTTTTACGTTTTATAAGACGATATGTATATATATATATATGTACATATATATATTTATTATGCGACTAGTATTTCTTCAATGAGATTTTAGTATATTTTTTGGTATATTTTTTATTTTACGAATAGATTCTCAGATTATCTTCTTAAATGTTGTTTTCTTAAAAGTTGTTGTTTTATTTTCTTCTCTTTTTTATCATTGTGTCTTATTGACTGTTGTCTAATAAAAATTATCTAATGTTTTAGTTCTTAAACAAATGACATTTAGTAATTTTTTATTAACTGACCAGCAACTAGTTGTATCTATTTGTCTCACTATTTGTCAAATTAAATTTGTTTAACATCTGTAAATAAGTGAATTCGTCTGGCTGTCTGTTAGATTAGATTTATAGTTGTTGTTTTAACAAATGTTTTTTTTTTTTCTTTTCTGAAAGTCTAATATTTTCTGTTCATTTAATTTTTAATGGATATTTGTCAGCTAAACATTTTTTTGGGGATTTTTTTCCTTTAATAAGAAAGTGCAAATAAAGTTTTGAAACCGATTTGACTATGGCAACTGAAGCAAATGTGTACAACAAATTAAACATAAGTTGAAAGGTTTTGTTTGGCTCAAGTTCAAATTTGAGTTTAGTAATTTCTTTTATATTGTTTATTTTAATAAATAAATTTTTTTTTAAGAAACTTATATTGAAATAGTTTTCAATCAACAAACTAGCGGAAAGGGTCAGTATTGATTTTGAGGTCGCCAATCAGCTCATCGACGTTCTTTGTTCAATTTTAGCACTTATCATGGTGGACACTAATTACTTTGAACATCAACTATTTAGCCGTATATTTTAAAAAATTAGAATATAGAAATTAATTCTATGGCGTTAAATCAATTACGGTTAGCACGAAATTCTCTTCTCTGATGATTAATTATTACACTCCGGCTTTGCCCAGCGCCATTGGCTGCTGATCAAATCAATAATAGTCGATACACGGCAAAATTTGTTAAAATGTTTACTTTATGACATGATTGTAGTCTGCATTTTTTTATTAAGACACACTTCTTATTCAGTAATTTAAAAATTCGGATTTTTTTTAATTGTACGTACCATCATGCAAATAATTATGAATCTTATGTATATTTTTTCGAGATCCAAAAATGTACATAAAATTTTCAAATTTCGAAAAAAATATATTACAGCCTTTCTTATGATTTTCAACATTAAATGTTACACTTCCTTCTCTCATTGTTGATATGAAAAATATCAATTCTTTTTTATTGGCTTTTTAAAAAGATCATGTAAATCAATATTTACATATTTAAACAGACATATTTGTAGTCATGTATGTAAATATATGTTAATAACAGTTCATATAAATTGTAGTTGCAACAAACTTATAAATGGGTTTGTAACAAACACATCACTACATACTTTATGCTTGAAGTAACGAAATGTCGCTCTTTTGAACTACACATTCTTCCTGTCATTCATACATATTTCATTTTTAACATTTATGTATGTATGTACGTAAATATGCATACATACATATATTTTATGATTCATTTTTGTTGAAATATTCAAATAAATTTTATGCTCAAATATTTTGCACTTTTTTGCAAAGAGTAACAAAAATGAAGAAAATATATTTTTAAAATGTCATAAAGTTTAATAGATTTTGTAGTCAACAAAACTAATATGCTCGTTGACAGTAAATGCCGTTTATTTATTTATTTATATTTTTTTTTTCTAAATAAACATCAAAAAGTATTTCTTTTAATGTATAGAATTGCAAATAACGTATACAAAATTTTCAAATTGGGCACTAAAAATATGATATAAAATAAATTTAAGCAAACTGCAGCAAATAAACTTTTCAAAGTGTATTTAAGGTATTTCGAAAGGCTTCAAGACAGCTGGAAGCAATTGCACAGGCCACACCAGAGATGAAACCATAAGGTTATGCTTCTGCCTAATTCAGCCTTTTTCGCCATCAACTTTTCGTTAAAAAGAGATAGCAATATCATGTAAGAATAAGGGAAAATAAACAAACAAAATTAAAACATTTGTCAAGTAACTAAATCACAAAGGACAGAGGTATAATAAATTATAAAACTTTTTACAATCAAATATATAAAATAATTAATATAAAACAGAGGAACTATTAATTTGATCTCTTATTGAAATGTGTGCAGTGAAAAATGTGTCGTCCAAGTGCTAGTAGTTGTTTACTGTAATCTATATATAAATAGGCAAAGACAACTTTTTAGATCCCTTTTTTAATTTGTTTGCCAACTGATTTTCTTCATTAGCTTACCAAATGGTAAACACTGTTGAGCTTTAGTGAACCGACTATATACTATTTAAATCTGTTTAGTATTAAAGGAATAACAGGCTCCTAAAGTTTACATCACTACAAATGCTAAAAATACACACGTACATTCACTTATGTAAGTATTGGCTCAAGTAAAAATGTAAGCAAAGCAATAAGAGCGTTTAAAAGCCCTACATACATATGTATAGGAGTAGTAAGATTTTTCTCTGTAAGTGAGTGAAGTTGAAATGAAAAAGAGATGAGAATTAAGTATGGATGAGCTGTTCATTACGTATGGATGTGTTAGCTTTAAGCAAAAACAAAATAAATGTGAGTGGCTGTATGCAATTTTATTTTGTTTATTGTTTTTGCCGTGGAGAAGGCAATGGGATGTTAGGTTTTTTTATATTTACATGAATGCAATTAAAATAGGTATATGTTTAAGCTGAAGGTCGAATTTCGACCACTAGGTAAACTCTAGCTAATATTAAAAGCCTAGATGAAATATTTTTATTGTGTTAGTGTGTGTTGTTACATGTATGCGTTTCTTCAACGAAAGTGCTTATTAAAAGTTGCCGTAGAAAAATCCAGATGCCAAGAAATATATATATATATATATATATATATATATATATATAAACAATTTTAATTTTGCTGTAAATAATATACTAATTTATCTGTAAACAAAACAAAGTTTGTATGAAATAAGAGTTAAATATTTATTGCGGCAGAAAATCGATCAAAACAAAATATGGAAAATGATTGGTTTACGACCTTTCCTGTGACAGGCTTCTGCTAGGTTTTATAACGGGTCACAGTTGGACAGCAGTATACGCCAACAGGGCGGGGCAACTGACTAGTGACAATTGTAGATTCTGTGGGATACCAGAGGAAAAAGAGACGGTGGAGCACATACTCTGCTGCTCTACGGCGTGGAGAGGGTGGAGTACTCTTGGTATCATCACATCGAACTAACTTCTTCATTTTTGGTTTATCGTAAATCATGGTAACGCTGCTAAGGACCAATTCGGTCTATGCGGGGTCTTTATGACCGGCCATCTTCACCTAACCTAACCTTCGTGTGACAGAGATAGACAAACAACAACTACAACTACAATAGCATGACGTTTCGTGTCACCTCTGATTTTCTCTGTTGCATTAGTGTTGTTACGCATTTTCCGGGGGGTCATAAATTCGTATATTGTGTTTAAAAATTAGATTTTGTAACCACTGAAAAATATGTAAAATCGCACCACTACAAAAGATCAAACCAATATATCCACAGAATTTCGTTATTCAAAGTCCTAATAATTGCAGCCAAGGTTTGACCAAATATTGTTTTATTTTGTATGCTATTTTTGTTAATATTCAAAAGTTTTATATAAAAATCATAATGACAAATATAAAATCATTCGAATTTACAATTAATTATCTACCGGCACCACGTGACTTCTTTTTAAGTTTTAAAATAACTGTAGACAATTCATAAAGATCCTATTTTAAGGACTTCGTTGCTTTTAATAAGTTAAAGCAAAAATAAAATTTTAAGATATTTGCCCTTAAAATACGAAATATTCTCTCATGGGCACCAAAATTTTCGCATGTAATTTAATTTTAAATTAAATAGAAATTCACACAAATTTTTTGCTTATTGTTAGCAGTCGTGTGTGAAGTCTGTTTATATTTTATTTTCCTGGATATAAAAATGAAATCGTTGAATGATAAAGCATTTTACCCATTTTATTATATGTGTAAAAAAAACATTATTATTTACAATTTTATTTATTTTGATTTATTAGAGCATAAATTGTTTTTAGATACATATGTACACATACATATTCATACATACACTCACACCTTTGCACGCATGCATTTGTTTTTGAAGTACATGACTCTACCTACACATGTAAAGCTGGTTGACATGGATGTTTGTACATTATGACTCTGTGACTATTTATAAGCGAAATATAAAATTTTTTTTGATGAGCTTGTTGACATAACTATAAAGTGTGTGTATTTGTTACACTAAAATTCAAAAAATATGCACATAAAGATTTTAATGAATTTAATTTTTAAGTAAATTATGTATATACAATTCAGTAACAAAAACAAATCTCTCTCTACCTACTCCAATAATACTCGGTAAGTATTAGTTGGAGTAATAATTATAGTATCATTAAAAAAATTACTTAAAAGTCCATCACATAATGCATTTCATGCAGTAATGGAACAACTTCCGATTCAATGAGTACTAGTCAGAAAAAAAATGCTAATGATGATATCAGTAGTGAATTGTAATTTTTTTCTATTGATTTATTATGTTTAATATCTCTTAAGTGTATTAAATGTGTTGAAAAAAATATAATTAGCTAATATTTACAAACGTTTCAAAAAGGGATGATATGTGTTCACGCGTGAGCGGGCATGATTGTAAGTAATAATTTACTTCCGTCGCGTGGCTGAAGATGAAATTGAGTACTACAAAAGTATTTGTAGTCACGAAAGTTTTACTTTTCGCCAACATGACATGACCCATTGTATATCAGACTTTTTAATTCAAAAATTAATTTTTAGAATAGAATTGTAAATGGTGTAATACTACATACTGGTGTATTCAGCGGCCGACTCAATTGACCGCATTCCGGAAATAAACATTAAACATTTACATAAATACGAGTACATACGATAAAATAAAAAAAACAAAAAACATTTTAAAATTTAGAATCCAAATAAACAACTTAAAACTTGTTAGCTCCCTCTCTCTCTCTCTCTCTCACTTATTACAAAGTACATAGACAAAAAACTCTTCCTCATTTCTATGCAAAATCAAATTGGTCAAGCGCACATGCACAATTTGTTTATTTTTTAAGTTGATACATTAACTGATACATGCATGTGTAATAAGTGTGCATGTGTTAGTAGCAACTTTAAACGCTTGTAGCTCCCTAAATATCGAACCGATTTAAATAAAGTAAAGAGTGTGCATATCTATATAAAACCCCGCTTTAAAAGCAAATAAATAATTTCAAAATCGGTGTAGTATTACAGCCGTAAATGGGATCTAAAAAACGTATTTGCCTATTAATAATATGGATTTCAAATCCATCAAAAATCTTAACATTCACATTGATAAACAAAATTCAAAACAAGAATATTTTAAAATAATTTAATTAATTTTAGTCGTGACTATTTTATAAGCGTGCGTTTTTGTGCTGGTGATTCACTAACTTAAACGTAAATAAAAATTTTACTTCTGCCAAGACCCAGGGTATTTCTGCAGACTAGTCCGGTAGGCTTAAGCAGATTGTGTTCGTAAAAAAATTAATTCTTCACCGCTGAACGTACATGAACGTGCTTTGAAAATTACTCGCGATCTCTTCTCTAATATTAATACGATTTGTGCATTGATGCATTTCTTTAACTATAAATAATTTGAAAACTCAATTAATAATTTAATAATATTTTTTTTACGTTAAAACCTGTTTTTTTATTGAACAGTTTTACTTTTAACTAGATACTTCTAAAACATACATATTGTTTGATATCATTATCATAATTAAATACTAATTAGTTTAAATACACTCAAAAATGTTTGGCCACACAACCGATCTCAACAGGTGTTTTTTCTTCAAATGAAAATGATACGAGTATTGTGTCTTAATTTATTATCATATTAATTAAATATTTTAAAATTCCCTCTTTATAAACATTAAATTTCAAAGATATTTATCATTGCAAAAAAAAGATCCAAGTGATTATTTTGTTGATAAGATTATGCTAAGATGGGAGTTGGGTATAGAACGAATAAAATCATTTAGATTGAATTAGAATTCAGTCTGTTATGCTTATAGATGCATTTTAATTAAAATCTTTTCATTTAAATTCAGTTTAGCAATATATTATCAGTGACAATTTGGCTAACTCGTGAAGGGCATAACCATTAATTTGCTAAATCACAAAGTTTTTAAGAAACTTGTTTCCCCTGCTTTTACGTGTTTTATTTACCAAAAAAAATTTCGAAACGTGCAATTAATTTTGTTAACACTTAAATAAATATTATGCTAAAATTAGGAACAATATTATTTAGTTCGGTAACAGAGAGAGCATTTCGATTTGGATTTTTCTGAGACAGTAATTTGCGAGCATATAATTTAAATAATTTTCAAAATAAATGTGGTTGCAACCACGTTTTCCAGATTTGAAGAGTTTTAGAGCTCCAAATATTTTGATAAAAATCAAATAAGTTGAGATCGCTTGAGAATAATTCGAAAAATTTCTGATTGTACGTCGGAATAATAGAGAAATTTTCTTTAGCAGAATACAATATTTAACAATACATTTTTGATAAATTGCTTAGTAAGTAGTTAGATGCTTGTATATTATGGAAATACAAAGAGGGAGAGTAAAATGAAAAAAATCTATTGTGTTTTTTATTTTATATGTAAATTTCAAATATCTGAATTTTCAATATCTAAATATCAAAAGGAAATATACAAAAGTTGAATCGTACCATGCATTACAGAGAGAATTGGTTTTTCAGTCGCACAGTTCGTATGTGGTATAAGCTTCCCGCTGAGGTTTTTCCCGTTCACTTTCGGCGTAGGAAGATTCAAATCGAATGTTTACAAGAACTATCCCCTCTATCCCCCTTTCCATAACCTATTTTCTTAGTTCCAGCACAATGCGTTGCATATTGCGTTGGGGTCATCCCCTGAGTACTGGACCTAACAAGAAAATAAGAAGTAAAAATAAATGCATATAAAACACAATTTTTATTATGGCAGTTTTTATTTCAGTTTTTCATTGAATCTTTTATTTTCTGTCAGTGCTAGAAAAGTTGGTGAAAAGTTATGGGATCGTCCGTTATAAGATTCAGTCAGCCATGACTTTGTTAGAAAAATGCAATTTTCAGTAGAGCTTTTATAAAAGACCAACCAGCCTTGCTTTGCTTTTATTGTCTTTTTTATTTATTATTGCTGCAGTCACTTTTTAATTTTAAGTTGATATTCTTAACAGGCTTAAGTCCTATTGTGTCAATGCGTTGTTAAAACATTTCGTTTAATTTTTTATTTTTAATTTGTCTCAAGTAAATTGATTATTTATTATATTTTTATTAATGGAACTTGCAAAATCAAAGCTTACAACTCAGTTTATACAAAACGAATTGAAATAGTTTAACACTTAATTTTTCCCCGTTGTGTCATGTCTAATTCTTTCAGAATAAAAGTGTTACGAACTTGAGCATTATAAAAATCCCTTTGTATTAAAAACCAATTAAGTTCGAAAAATAATTAAAATAAAATACAAAAATTGTTTTCCAATTTGAATTTACAAATTACCAAGTTAATTCCAAAAAGTTTTCTGAAAAAGTAGGAAAAAAAATCTTAAAAAACAATATTCAATATAAAACATATAAAATAAATATAAAAAAATCTTTTTAGAAAATAAATAGATTTATTTCAAAATCAAGATAGAACAAGCAATTTTGTATCTTTTTATCGAAATGATAATAATAAGGAACTCCTTAGCGCCAAACTATCGTAAGCAAAATTATTATTTAAATGAAATTTCTTATTGAAATTTTTACAAAAAAAATGTTTTTTACAACAACGTTAATTTGGTGAAAAGCCAAAATGCTGTCAAATTCTATTGACAACAATTAACACGAAATTCTGTGATAATTTGTCTCCATTCTCTTTGAAATGGAAATTAGTAGAGCACGCACAAATAAGATTTTTTTTAATTTTTCAATTTTATTTCTCTACATTAAATTTAAACAAATTTAAATTAAATTTTTTATACACAAATTTTTATATAAAATAATGAATGTTTACTAACATTTTTCGCAAATTTAAACAAAATGCTAGTCTGAAGGGTATTTGTTTCTGAAGGCGTGTAAATACCATACTAGACTATTAGTCTGGGATCGCAGGTTCGATACCTGTCAAGAGCAGGTGTTTTTAAGGTGTTTATGTTTCTTTATTTAAAAAAAATTAGATTTAAAAATTAAATTCGAAAATGTGGAAATTATTAACATCATTTATATAACTCACAACTCATGCAATACTTGTACCATACAAAGATTATTTTTGACTTTTTAGATATAATAAGTTTTAATTTTAACACTCTTTTTGTTTTTTTTCTAATTTTGATTTGACATATTTGATGACTCGTATTTTTAACACTATTTTTTAAACAACGACATTGGACTATTTGTATTCGATAAAGGTTTTTATAAACAAATGTGGTATAATTTAAAAATTATTTTTTATTTATATTTTACTTCCTTTTAGCAACGTGCATCTAAAAACTTATATATATTGAAATTGAAATGAATGAAGAATTTATTCGAATATTTAGCACTTCTTAATTAAAGTATAATTAAAAAATATTTTAGCAACATGTTGCTAAGAAAATTTTTGTGCGGGTTTTGGCCTTAATATATATTTATTTTTCATATGTTAATTATAATCAATTTCTACTAAATGTTTAAAAAATATAATCATATAGCAAAGAAAATAGTTTCTTGACAGTTTCGTCAAAAGAGACAATGACGTGAAATAATTAAAATTATTTTCACGTAAACATTTTGCTACAACACTTACAAAATGATTTAATTAAATGTTTAGTCTATTAAGTTTTGAAAGATCACGAGGATTTTAATATTAATTTAAATACTACTGAGGTTTTGTGTCTCTTTTTTTTGCTTTATTTAAAAACATTAAGATCTTTAGTATTTTATTAAAATGTGTATGTGATTAGTATACAATTGAAAATCGATTTTTTATTTCTTTAGCGCAGCAGCATGTTACTAGAAAGTTATAGCCAATCATTATTTTTTATTATTGAATTATATTTAATTAAGACATTGAAATATCAATTATTTCTCTCAGTTTGTTTTAAATATAATTGAAAAATTGTCGTATTTGTTGAAAATTTACTTAAACAATAGATCCCTGCACAAGTTTTCTTGTTGACGTGTTTAGTATAAATATTTGTTTTGGTTAAAAAGTATTTTAACAAAAATGTTGAAAGAAACATGCACATAATAAAAAAGACTAGAAATTAAAAGTTTTATTTCTCCAATTCACAAGCTATTGTATCGTTGTATGATGTGCAAACATTTTTGATAAATTCTATATAAACATTCGCTTAGAAACATGTTTAGGTGGAAATTATCACAACCTTAAACTCACGAAATAGGTTGTGAATTAAGCAATTGAAGAAGTTCTACGACGCAATGAATATTTTTCACAACACGATTTTTGTTCAATTATACTTGGCCCACTCCAACAATTCTAGGTGGAAGGTATTTTAAGGTGTTTAATGCCATCCGCTAGTTACATTGATGGTGTGCTTAAGACAATTGTTTGAAGAACACGAAGAAGTTTTCCACACATTCTACGAGCGAAAACTAATAAAATTAAATAAAAATTTTAAAAAACTCCCGGGCACAATTAGAAAATTTCTGGTCACTTAACAAAACATAAAATCATAATCAATTCAGCCATTTGAGAACTACGATGGCACATTGATTTTCGATCGGGGTCTAAGAACAAAAAACACTATCTATTGACTATTGGTTTTTGTAGTTTTTGCCACTGTAGGCACCTGTCTGCTTATGACTAATGTAGAAATGGGGGGACGTATAAATTTTAAAAATTGCTATTAGCAACTTAATAGCAAACAGAAATATTGTATTGTATCTAGCACTTTGTGTTTGGTATTATGAGATCTGTCGGATTAAGAGTTTTACTATGAATTTGTTTAAGTTTTAAAATATATTCATGTATTATTTTATAGCTTTTTATTTTATAACTTTCTTCAAAATGTTTTGCCGTTAAATTTTGTTATTGTTAAATACTTTTCTCATCTTCTTATTTCTACATGTGATTGCTTGAATATTAATTATAATTTTTTTTATTTTATTGCTTTATACTTTAATATTTTTTGGAAAATTCCAAACACATTGTCCCACTGTCAAAGCGGGTACTATTTATATTTTTGCTTTGTCGGTATTATGCACATTTTTCTGTGAGTGTTTGCTTAATTATATATATTTTTTTTCTCTACAAAGGTAACTGCAGCAAAAAAAGGTTTTATTGTTTATTTTACAAATATTTATATTCGTTATGCGTAAATTAGGCGAGTTTAATTTAAAACCAAAAAACTGATGACAGCCACAAAATGGAAAAAAATTTAAACCTTGGAGCTTAAAATGTATTTTTTTAAGTTTAAGTTAAAGCGATAATTAAAGGCAGAAACAAATTTCCCTTTTTTTGTATAAAGAACTTTGAAAATAATTTTAACAATTAAAATTATTTTTTATATTTTTTTATACTCGTATTGCCCGAAAATTTTCGTTATATTTTTTTTTTTCCAAAAATACACTTGTTTAAACACTTTTGATGGATCGCTTTAAAAAACTTTTTATTAATTTTCAAATTACCGCTCTTGTGTCACTTTCTTAGGACACAGTTGTTAATCATTTGATGATATTATTATAAAATTTTACTCAATTTCTCTAACTCGTTGATATTCTTTGAACATTTAATAATAAACTTTACACCGCGACTTTAAAGTACAATTAAAACTAAATAATTAAATTAAAAAATAAATAATTTAAACGTTTAAACGGACAAAAGAATATTAAGCAAACATTGACTGCAATCGTTCATACAACTGAAGAGAGACTAAGCAATAAAAAAATAAATAAATAAATAAATTGTGTTGTACGAAAAACAACAAACGATCGACAGACAACAAGTGACGATTTCAATTTCAGGTAATAACTAACAGATACAAAATATATTTTTGTATCTAATACCCTCCGCCTTCGAAATTTAGTACTTCATACAAAATAATAAATAAATAAAAAATAAATACTCGTACATATAACAAAAAAAACAACAGCAACAAATATAAAAAACAATACAAGTGAATACGACAGAAAATTATAATATAAAATAAAAAAAACCCCAAACCATACATTAACCTGAGAGCCAGTGCACAGCGGAGCGGGCCATGGAAACCAAATGTGAGAATGAGCTTTACACGTTTTTTTTCTTCGTCAGTATTTTGCCGTTTTAGATGTTTTTCCAATGTATTCTTTTACACCATTTCCGCTGAATGCGTAATTAAACAAAAATTCAAGAAAATAAACTTTGTGAGAATTATGCTGGGAGTAGAGAGAGAGAGAGAGAGCGACAGCGCACTTCGGTTGCGAATACTCTAATTCATTTATAATGAGCACTGGGGTCTAATTACCGCTTCCGATATCGAGTTAATTAAACCACAAATTGTTTTTTGGGATTATGGCATTCGATATCGAACAAAAACAAATAAAACTTGAACTGATGACTTTCGATAGCGTGTCTTCGCTCGAGTGTTACCTTTGCAAACATTGTTCGATACCGAAATATCTATAGCAAACAAAACAAATGGCTTTTTTAATTTTAAAGGCAAACACTAAATTGTGAAAAATGTAAGTTTTATTTATTTTTGAATTAAAACAATAGTAATTATTGTGTAGATATCAAGAAAAATGTAAAAAATATATATTGAAAGCAAAAAGAAATAAAATAGAAATAAAATGTATGTCCGATCCCCCGTATTTAGCAAAAAATATATTTCCTTGACCACCTTGGGCACTATTTTTTTAATCGTGCGAATTCCAATGTGGTAATCGTTACCAACCGCATGCCAGTAGCTAGAAGGGAAAGGGTTGTGACTAACTTCAGCTTTGGTGGCACTACCGTTGACATACGATAAGACATAATTGAATACACCTCCTTCGACAATCTGTACCGCTGTTTAAATCTAAAAAAATATGCAGTCAAGAATTTATTTAACTCAAAATACAAAATTGTATCCTAATATGCACCAAACCATGTTCATCTTTTGACTCCAATGATGATAAATATGAAAGCATGAATATTTGTTGATCCATTTTCTATAAAATATAAACTTTCATTTAAATTAAAAATATTGTATTTCCTACTTACATTAGTTGTATTTTGTTTTGTTTATATTTGATTTCATATAAACATGTACAAATTACAATAATCTGTTACAAATTTAATAAAATTACAATTACTATGAAAACTCGATTCGATAGCGATCGCATGCCATCATAAGGCAACTCAATAGGTATCGAATTTTATTTTTGCTCGATAGCTCATTCGATATCGTAAACGGTAATTAGACACCTGCACTAAATTGATATTAAAGTGGCTTTAATATTTCAATACCCATATTTTTGGCAGGCATAAACTGCCAAATAAGCCTGGTTGATAAGTGACTAAGGTAATGGGCACAGTAGCACCGAAGTCCTTAGCCCTAGTTTCATAGGACTATTCGCACAGCTTAGGATTATACACGCTTATAAAAAAACATTAAATTATTTTTTTGTATCACGACTACGTGAGCTAAGAAAAAGGTCCACGAAGACTCAAATTTAAAAAAAAAGAAATTAAATTGAGGAAACGTATTGTTCAATTGACAGCCAATTTATACACTATTTCCAATTATATTTAAGAACTAAGCAACTGTTTTTTAGAAACTGCTAAGAGCTTTTCAGAGCATGCGAATAATTTTAATATATAAAAATCATGTTTCTCTGTGTGCGTCTGAGCTAACCTTCAAAGCCGTCCAAACGATTTCAATAATATATCTATATATATATCCACATGGAGAAGTAGTTTACTCTTGGACAGAGTATGTTATTGTTCATACATTTTTCTTAAATAAATAGCAGTTTTTTAAGGTGGTCTGTGGCTGGGCAATTCCTACGAACGCCTTCAATATATAATAGAAATTTCATAAATTATTTTTGAATTAAAATTTCTGCCATCCAATCTGATATTCTCCAATAAAATATTAAAATTTTTATTATTCTTTTGGCCTGTTAGAGAGAAAGTAAAAATATTTGTAATTTAAAGTTCAGAGAATCTAAGTAGCAATACGACAAAATACAGCACTATTAATCAATAAGAACACAGTAAGTAATTTCTGAGGCTCGTCGCAGATCCAGGAACACTGACTGGGCTATCGGTGGATATCGTAGTATTTTCCTATAGTACTGCCGTAGCTCCTGAAAACAGGTTGGATGGGAAACAGTTTTCCAAATTCTCTGTGAGTGTTCTATTTTTAATTCTTCAAGACACTAAATTTCTGGGCAAACATATACCGTACGACTCTTTGGAGTTATCAGAAGATGATCTAGGTTACCTAATAACTGCATCCGAGAGGGTAGGTCACCGTTTACTGTTTCTGAGAATTTGGTGTTTGTCAGAATAGAATCCTAATTGGAGATGCTTAGGCATTAGTAGGCAGCCAACCAATCAATGAACAAATTTTGCTTGTAATTGAAGCAATTATATACGCACATCTGCACTGTCAACTCAACGTGCTGGCTGTAATATTTTTTTACGATTTTTTAATAGCACGAAAAGTATTTATATTATTGTTCAATAATTTGTTATTCTTTTATACACTAAATAGAAATTTTATAGACTTCATGTCCATTGGCTGTGAAATGGTGTACATTTTTAATTGTTGTTGTTTTTTTTAAAGAAAACAAATAAAAAAGTAAAAAATTTATTTAAAAAAAGTATTGAGTTATTTTGTCGTAGTCGGATTTTTTTATTTTTAAAGTATTTTTTCGTTGACGAATAACACACTGAAGACTAAAGTACTTGTTGTACGTATGTGGCTTTTAGCTTATGTAGTTGGTGTAGTTTTGGTTCAATACCTAAATAAATTCATTTAAACGGAAACAAACAAGTACACGCACACACATACGACATTTGTATAAAATTTTCAAATAAGCTAAAATAAGCATTTACAATTCTAAACACTAAATTAGTTAGAGAAGGTGATCATGATGATGATAAAGATCATCATCATAATTTTCAAAGTGACAAATAGATCATCTTTATGATTTTAAGTTATTTTGTATCTCATTTTTTTATAGACATGTTGCAATGTTTTGTGTCGACTATTTCAAGCACATTTTGAAAAAAAGCTAAAATATACTTTGTATTCTATTTTAGTTGCATTTATTCAATATTTTCCAACAAATTTATGTTTGGCGTTCATGTTGAAAAATTACTTTGACATCTATAACTTAACAATTTGTTCAGTTTAGATTTTTGGTTTTGTTGTGGCATGTTTGTTGCTTTTTGAATAATTTTGAGGAAGGAAAGGGTATACATACGAATCTGTTCTTAAGTCCTTTCGTTAAAAACACTCGAGTCAGGCATATGAGGAAACCACTTTTAAATTAGACAATTAATTTATAAAACCGATATAACATAATTAATTTAATTAGCGAGTTCAAAGCGTATACTCTGAAATATAGTGATAGTTAAGTCAATGAGGATCTCTGGCGGTATTCAGTGTTTGGTGCAAATGCTCTTGCGAAAATGCAAATGCAAAATATCGTAACTTTTTTGTGAAATTTAACGGCAACTCTGTGTTTTTTTGTTGTTGGATTTCACAAAAGCTACGATATTTTGCATTTGCACTTTCGAAAGAGCATTTGCCTCTGCATCTCTTAAGCTGAAGTATCGTCTTTGCTGACCGGCGATATCTTAATGACGAATGAAAAGTAAAAACATGCTGACGACAGACTTACAAATGAATTTAAGCGGACTCTAACCTTCGTATATCTCAGTATTTCGCTTTTGTCTGCAATTATCTAAATGAAAATTGAAACTTTTCTAAATGCGTTTAAATAAAATTTATTTTTATTTTCAATAAATTGCAAGTAAAAATCCCTGTTCAACGTTGAATGGCGGCGCCTGAATTTTTTTTTTTTTTGCATTTTTGGAATACAACTTAATAAATTACACACAAATTGTAAATTATTTTTTTTTTCTTTTCAAGAAAAACAATCAACAAAAATCAAAATTAAAATTCTATTCTGCATGTAGAAAGATTTTCAATTTGCTGTTTCCTTTGTGTAGAATTAAAATGTATAAAAATATCACAATGGTCGTAAAACCATATGCCCTTTTTTAAAAAAAAGCAGCTCCACAACAAAGAAATTAAGATAAAAAATCAATAAATATAAATAAATATATTTTCGAAATAAAAATCATTGTAGAATATTCAATGTGGAAAACGAACATAAAAAAGCACAGGAAGAACGCCCCTAATTAAAAAAGGAAGAAGCCATAAAGTCGACGCACACAGTTACTTACAATATTAATTTGAACAATTTTATTATGCGTTGGTTGGCGCTACAATTGTATAGTCGAATTTTTGTTTGCTATGATTTTGTCGTTAGAAAGTGATCACTGGGGTTTTTTTATAATAAGCTTTCAGAATATTTTAGAGGAATTTGAAAAAAAGGCAACTAACATGAGTGCAAGCAAATGTGTTAAAAAACTAAATTATTTACGTTTTCATTGCATAATTATTGAGTTGTTTTGTTATAAACTCATTTTCAAATAAATTGGCCTTTTCTTTTAAAAGCTTTTTTTTCTTATTTTGGAAGAATACCTTGGAAAAGAGCACCTTCAAACCCCGGCTTGGGGAAATATTTGGGTTTTGGGAAAGAAACTTTTAAAAAGATTTTGAAAATTTATCTTTTTATAGAAGCACTTGAAAAATATATAATTACTAGAGATGGGACTACGAAGATATGTTTGCTCAAGATCATGCATTAATCACGATTAACGAAACTCATGGCTCGATATATTCATAAAAAATATGAAATAATAAAATCATTAAAAAAAAATTTATCAAACAAGTTAATTAACGACCTGACTTTGTTAAAGTGATTCTCACTATCATTTGTCTGTAAAATTATATTTCAAAATATGGAAATCACGAAATGATCATGTACAATTTTTTAGTCTTGCAAGCTCATTGACGGTAAACTTTTGATTAGACACAGGTATTTGTGCTTGCATTATTAGAGGAAAAAATTACAAACGATCATGAGTGAGTGAATAGGGTATGATTTAGAGACATCCAAACTTTTTATATTATTAAAATACATAATACAAATAAGAACTTGTTCATCATGACGATAGCTATGAGTAAAATAAACAAAGAAAAGGAAAAATAAATTGTTTGCCACAACTATAACTACTCGTATGTTTAACACAACCATAATATAGTTATTGTCAAACATGTCGAACCTTATCTTATCTCTGCGCATATAAATAGTGCATGATACATCGTGTTGCATACACTGTATAGTTTAAGTTCTTAGATTCCTCAATTGCAATATAATACTGACGTCATTGGTTCTTATTTAAATACTTTGTTTCCTTTGCCGGTGTTGTCTTTTGAATAAGTTTCACGAAAATAGCATCTTTTGCAATGGGTACTTTAAAAGAATAGCAACTTAATATAGTATATAAAAAAATTTATATTTTGAAAATAATTCTTTTCCAAAAAACGAACCTTTGTAAAGATGTAGTTCCTTTTAAATAGTGCTTTTTGAAACGTTACTTTTAAAAGACATGAGAGTTCGTTAAAAATCTTTTAAAAAGATTTGTTTTTTTAAAAGATTGTTTAAAAATATAATCGAAAGGGAAACCTTTTTCAAACGTTCCTTTTTAGATAAACATACTGCCAGGTCCACGATGTCACACAAATTCCCTTTTTCATACAATTACATTTAAAACAAAAACAAAACATTACTTGTAAAAATTGTTTATTAAAAAAATTAAGCAGTAAGTAATAAAAAATATGCTTTTCAAAAATAATTTCTCCTAATATTTTTAAAAAGTCGTTTTCCGAAAGTTATCTTCACTTTTAACACTTCTAAAAAGATCCCCTTAAATAGGAACTCCCCAACAAGTGTTACAGGTGTCTCAAAAGAAATAGAGGAGTCTATAACTTCATTATTTTAATTAAATCTGTTTTTATTTTTCAAATTGTTGTTCAAAAGTCTTGGGAAATTGAAAACCGAGCTTGATTAAGAGCTAATCCCCACCGATTACTAGCAGTTTCTTATTTTTTCGAATTCTTTAAGGCAAATAGTCTTTTCTTTGGGGGTATTTGAAAGAACGTGTGTACGTGAATAAGCCACAGAGCATATTCTAACGAAAAATAATATTCGAGAAGAAATTCGACAGACAACTCCGGAAACCTTAGAAAAGACATTGAAATGGGCGGTACTTATGCGTGGTTAGTTTTGACGTCTAAGTTAACTAATTATAACTAATTATTGTTTTTTTTAAGACCAGTACTCATTGGGCGACACCTACATATGCAACTCATGGTGCTGGAACTAGGAAAATAGGTTACTGGAAGGGGGATAGAGGGGATAGTGCTTGTAAACATTCGATTTGTATTTTCCCACGCTCAAAGTAACGGGAAAGACCTCTGCGGGAAGTTTATTCCACATACGAACTGTGCAACTGAAAAACGAATTCTCTCTGTAATGCATGGTACGATTCACTGGCCAATCGACCACAAATGGATGGGATCGTAGTGAAAAAAGTGTGGTACGCAAAAAAGTTCGGGTATTGGGAAGAAGCTCCCTGATTTCATTAGAGCACATTCCATTGTAGTAACAATAAAACAGCGAAACACACCCCGCGTTGCGACGATGCCCCAGTCAGCCAATAGAGTTGGCTGTCGTACTGTCACCGATAAGCTTCTTCGGCTTCTTCTGTACACGGTCTAGTAACTTCAAAATAGACTTTGTAGCACCGGCCCATACATAAGAGTTGTACTCCACTAAACTAATAAAGTAAAAATATAAAAAATTAAATTGACTTTAAAATAACGAAATTAAAGATTATTCAAGCCCCTTCTTTTGGGCCGCCGTAGCTGATTTAAGAAAAGTACCTAACAAAAAGTACTATTTGAAAAAGTTTCTGGTTAAATTAAGCTTTTAAAAATCACCTTTTGAATAAAGTATTATTAAAAAACATTTTAAGAGAACGGCCGTTTAAGAATAGAACGTTTTGTAGAAGTACCCTTTAATATGGTGCCTTTAAAGAAAAGTATCTTTTGAAAAAATAATTAAAAATGTACTTCAATGTTTTTAATACTTTTTTAAAAAAGTTCCTATAAAATTAAATAACATTTTTAAGAACTACATCTAAAATCAATGACGTTTTCTTTCAAAAATAAAATGTCTCGTTGGTCCTGTCGACATTTTTAAAGTATTTTATTAATTGAATTGAATATAAATTATGCAAAAAGTGTGCCCTGCGTAAAAAAAAAAATAAATTTTAAAAAGAAAATAATAATTTTTTATACATAATTATCTCAGCATTTTAGTTAACACGAACGACAAAATTATAGTTACATTTTAGGACACTGGTTGCTTTAGTAATTTTATGCGGCAGCGAATAAGGCAATATTTCTAAGTATAATTTTTATAAAAAAAATCCAAACGGTTTGAAGGAGGATAATACATTATTTGCAACAAATCACAAAATTTAGTTAATTTTTAATATACGAGCGAAAAATTTGCTTAATTTTTTTTTAAAGAAAACCCAATAAGTCTTTGGAAAAAAACCTCCTGGTAGAGTATTTTCTTAGAGAGTAATTATTACTTCATATACATGTTTGATGAAGGATGTATACGATTCGTCATAGCTGGCCTTTTTTCAATGAGAATAGCTTTTGAATACGTAGTATATATTTTACAATTATTTTGTACACTTTTATTACTTTTCAAATAAATTTTCTTGGGTTTTATGGATTTAAATATTTCATTAAATATGCGTATCACATTTTTCTCAATAATTTGTTTGTTCTTGTTGATTATTTGTGGTTGTTGGTTGTTTGGTGCTTCGTTATTATTGTTGCATGGTTTTTACAAACATTTTTATAATAAGTCAGCGTTGTTTTTTTGTTTTTGTATTTTATTTTATGCCACTTTTTTATTTTATTTTAGTTAAATGTACTCGCAGTTCCAATTACGGTGACGATCGTCTAAACTTATAGTACGATTGAGTTAACACTCAGTATGTTTTTGGTGGTTTGTTAACGCTCCCACTTGTGACGCACCCAGTAAATTCGAGTATTGATGCTTTTAAACGAATTTAAAAAAAGTTAATTTAGCGGCAGGTAAAAAATAATTAAAAAATGTAAACGTATTTTTTTTGTTGCTATTTTTCAGTTTACGAAAATTTTTAGAGCAGAAAATAGACTGAAAAATTATTCTCATGAAATCAATGTGAAATTTGAACACATAAAGCGAGCGCTGTGCTGGAGTTAAGGGGAATCGTTTTCCTCATTGCAATATTTTGTATAAATACAAACTAAAATTATTTCTCTCAGTGTCACCACAAGCGTCATTTGAAGCATTCTTTTTTCAATATTTATTTTTATTTTTATTGAAGAAAAATATTTTTTTTTATATTTTTGTTGTTGTTGTAGTTGTTGTGTTTTGTGTTCTATTCAACTCTCCAATTACTCACAACAACTTTATAATTTTTTCTTCCACAAGTATTATTATTGTTATTATTCAAATTTTATATTTATTTTTCAAGTGTATATTTAAATGTTTTTCTGTGTGTGCATATAATTTTTCCCCCAGAGTTTAAGGTCTTGTGACTTTTTGCTGTTTTATTTTTGAAGTAGAATTTGTACTCGTATTTAGTTGCTTCATTACGATGATGTTTTTAATGATTGTTGCAATTGTTGTGTTTGGTTTTAGTATATTTAAGTGATTTTTTTTTGCTTAAAAAAAATTTACTACTTTCAAGCGATTTTTCATTTGGTTTTTAATTTAAAATTGTGTGAAAAAGAACGAGTAGATTTCATAATTTTAAAATTAAATGATTTACTTGCAGTTAAGTCATTTACTTAAACAATTATGAAGAATTATTTGTTTTTCTTATTAAAAAGCATAATACGAGTATGTAATTTCCATGTATTTGAACAAAAGGCAGTTAAATAATAAAGTTTAATGGGTTTTAATTATAATTTGTGATGCTTAAAAAAATCAATGCGAATAGTTAAGGTACATGTACACAAGGTCGAGGGGCCAAGAAATGTATTGAGACATTGTAGTCTGATTCTCATTATAACAACCAGAACAATGTCTATAAATAAGATCGAGTAATGAATAACACAATTGTTTTGCTGGGGTCTCAGTAGGCTTGGTTTCATTCCTAATGTCGTGCGATAACTAACGCGTTTGAAAGATTCAGGCAGGCTAATAGTGTGTAAGCAAATGCACATACATAGATCAACTAATTCTGGCATATGTGCAAATCCTGCGTGACGAACGCTACATTGGTACGCGTTTTCACATTATTATTATTATGACATTTTTTGGTCATTCAAAAAAGGTACCTTCAACTCATGCATGGTGGTTAGTGGGATGTATGTAAGTGTACTTTCGAATGGCATAAAAAATAATTTTTAGCAGGTATTTGTTGCGAAATAATTGATCACAAAAAAAACGGAAGTTACTTTAAAAGTTAAAGTGGGTTTTCGTAATTTTGCATAGTAAAGCACACAGAATCTTGTTCCTAAATAAAGATGAAAAATTTTGTCGTTTTTTATCAAAAGACATGAACCCTTTGTGACGCACGCTACGTGACCCACGTTAATTTTTTTCAATTTTATTTTCTATTTTGAAATTTCATACCTAATTTCAATGTTTCCAAAATAGTAAACACAAAAATTTTTTTTTATAAAATTGAAGTGAATTCAATGTATAAAAATATGACTTTCGATCGGGACATCTTAATTAACACTAAAGTAATGATATGAAAACAATCAAAAGAGAAACCAATCCATTCGTGCTTAAAGCAATCCCACCCGGTGCTCAAAGTACGGTAATCCAAGATTTACTAAAATTAAGTACAGAAAGATTAATTTAAGTACGGACAGATTTGAATGCTGGGTATAATATTAGACATTTTTAGTTGGTTAAAGATTTTTCACGCGATTAAAGAATTTTGTACTCATTTTAAGAAACTCCAGGATTGGTTATCTAAAGTAATCCCGTTTTCTGCTTGGTTGAAATACATTTTATTGTTATTTGTACTCAAAGTTTTGAGTGCATCTCGTACTCAAAGTAAGTAGAAAATACTTGAATTTAGTACGGCATTTTTGTTTTTGTGTACCTAAAAATTTTGCATTTTTGGTATGAAATTAGAAGATCTGAGGTAGGACAGGATTTGGCAATTATTAGTGCATTAGTGCTCATTGAAATACATTTATTTTATTTATTAAATTATATATCTAGTCTAATATTTCTTTAAAAAAAATAAAAATTAAGTTGGATAAATTTAAAAAAATTTTGATTGGTGGATTGTTTCTGGGACTTGCCCATATAGTTTTTTCTATATATAAGATTATAAAATTTAATGTATTTATTGTGACCTCCCGTATCTTTAAGAGAGTTCTTTAAAGTTTTCATTTTCTACAATTCCATATTACGCGTAATAGTTTTAACACATATGTATATCTCTTTAATTGATTTGGTACCCATTATAAAATACATCTCAACTTATTGCATTTTCTACCATTTCAAATGCCATTCATATACAATTATTACCCGCATTATGCAAGAGCCCAAAAGCTAAAAAATTGACGTCACAATTAAGTGCAAGCGCCTCTTTTATACACAATTTGTTTCAATTAAATTACAAAATTATAAATGTTTGAGTACCGCAAAAATAAAAAAATAAATAAATAAAAATCTGTCATCACCCAAACTTACAGAGAAATTATTTCACTTCTCGCCGATGAGTTTTACTTGAGCGTAAACAATTTTAACTTGCTGCTGCTAAAAATTTTTGTTTTTATTTTATTTAGTTTTTATTAAATATATTTGTAATGTTTGCATAAGCAAACATGTTCTTTGCTTTATTTTTAGTTTTAGGGCATTCATAAAAAATTTAATTGTCAAGTGATCTAAAGCAATCTATTATAGATCAATTGAAATTTTCAAGCAATTTTTGAAATAATATTTTATTGTATAAATATAACACTCTTTTATAGCAATGTGAAAATAACCCGATGTTGAAGTTTTTAGTTAATACCTCTATGAAAAAATAAAGAAATATACTTCCCTTAAGAGCTGAGTAAACAAAAAGAGCTCGACATGATTTAAGAAGCTTTATAGATATTCATCTCACGCCAAACACTCTTTGCTTCCAGTTATGATATGAAATTAAAGTTCGCTTTCAAGGGGCAAATCACCGTATTCGAAATCGGGTGCACGTTCGTGTAGACAAATATTTCGATGGCTGCAATCTTTTGGATCATGGAATACGATCGTAATTTATTTACTACTATTTACCTACTACTATTTTTTACATATGTAGCTGTAAGCAATTGACTATAAAAAAGTAACACGAAAAAGGAACACAAAAAATAAATAAATTCATGAAAAACTGTAAGATTGTTGAAAGTCACTTAAGTCTAAACTGGACAATGACATATTGTAAAGCTTTTTATACTTTTGAACAATCTACCTTACTAGCAAAGTTCCAAAAGTGTTTTAATTTTTCATCTAAGCTGTCAAACTCATTCTATCATATCTGCTAAATCGGAAGCCAACCGTTTTCTTCAATGCTCTGATGTCAAACTTTCTTGAAGTTGACAGAGGGCTTCCACAGGGCTCTTTTTTGACCTTCCACATCTTCCAGACATAATAGATCATTGTGGAATACAAATGTATGCTGACGATGTGCAATTGTACTTAACTTCATCACTGGGCGTCCGTGAACGGTTTATGCATAAATCCGTAAAAATCAAAATGTATTTTCATATCTAGGAATAAATTAGGAAAATACTTAATAACAACGCTTTATTATTAATTAACAACAATAAAAAAGTGTTCGTTCCATCTTCTTCAAATTTAGGAATTACATTCAACGCTGAACTCTCATGGTCTAATCACATTTGTATTACGGCAGGAAAGGTACACCGAATGCTCAGAACCTTTTGGCTTATTATATCTTTCACTCTATTTAATATACGATTGCTATTATCTAAAACTTATTTAACACCAGTTTTATTATATGTGTGTGAAATATTTACCAATTGTGACACCACCGACATGCATCGACTTGAAGTGTCCTAAAATAATATAGCAAGATATGTATTTACCGAAGTAGTAGCATTTCGTCGTGCTCCTTTCAGCTATATAGTATTATTTTTAATACCCTATTCAAATACAAAAGCCTATTCTCCAGCTTGGGAGCAAACGGCCTCAATTAAAGATTTCCATCTGTTTCGGTCGGTTATTTGTACAGCTTCGTTCCATGTTAGTTGCGTTGATGCTAGTTGGTTTAACGTCGATATACGCCAGGTGGTTCTTGGGCATCCACGTCGACGGGAACCTTGTGGGTTATACGTCAGGGCTGCCTTTGCAATTGTGTTTTCTGACCTGAGCGTGTGACCAATCCATCCGAATTTTCGCCTTAAGATGTCCTGGTGGATTGGAATCTGCCTTGTCATGCGAAGGAGATCCGCATTACTTATCGTGTTTGGCCAGAAACATCGGATGATGCGGCGTAGGCAGCGATTGGTGAATGTTTGGAGTCTCTTTGTGGCGAGCATTTTCAGACCCCAAGTTTCACATCCATAGAGGAGGATGGGCTTAATGCAGGTGTTGTAAACTCTTAACTTGAGGTCACGTGACAGATCATTTGATATCCATACATTTCTCAAAGAGTACATAGCCTTTCGGGCTTTGTCTATCCGGTTTTCGACGTCTTCGTCTGCACCGCTGTTTGTTGAGATTGTACATCCAAGGTAGCTGAAAGATTGAACATCCTCAATAATGGTACCATTTAGGAGGAGAGCGCTATTGTTATTTGTATTTAGTCTCATGACCTTTGTTTTCCTTGTGTTAATGCGAAGTCCAACTTTACGTGCATTGTAATAAAAAGCTCTTTATTACAAAAGTCTCCTTATGATGCACAAAATAATATAAAATATATATATATATATATAACGAATATCTATTCAAAAGAATTGTATTTGCCAGATTTTCACGCGTTAAAAATTTGATTTCTCAAAAATATAAATATCTTATCTCTTCGAGACAATTCTTAACTTTACAATTAGTGTTTGCAACAGATAACAGTCACATTTTTAAACACTAAACAGTCCATCACCCTTTAAAAAGGAATTACTACTTTATTCTGAAAATATTTAATATTCATTTACATAGACATTTATTAATTTATTTGTATCTTAATTTAATGATACAAGTTTGTGTTTAATTGTCATGTAACTTACTATCACTGTAAATTATAGGATTTAAATCTTGTTTTGATAGGTATTGAATAATAAAGTTAATAATTAGGGAAAGTTTGTTATGCTTTTTGCAAAAAAAAAATATGCATTTGCATATTTTTCAAAATTTTACCAAAAAAGCATTTTTCATATAACTTGAATAAATTTGCATATTATGCAGGTTAGCAGCTCTTTTTGTAACGAAAATCGCTTGTAATAATTCACTCAAATCCGTATATGGTCTTCACCATGCGATCATTAAAAATTCTTCTAAAATGTCGCATGTTACATGTCTGGAATAAGGGTTGCATGGAATTGCAGTTTTTGTTCGCTTATATTTTGCAATGTTAATTCACTTATTGCAAATTGCAAAGCCGTTTCTCTTTATATAGAACATATATAGGATGTAGGTTTTTTTCAATTAAATTTATTATCTTATTTAATTTCAAGGCGCTCTCTCGTATCAATTTAAAATTTCAAAATATTAAGAATAAAGTATTTGTTGAAAAACTCAACAAAGTATTTCATCAAAATGTTGCCATTCAAACGTTGACCAAGATTAAAAACAACATATATAGTAATATCGACTGATGTTGCACTCATATTTTCATTATATTCGACCGTTTTGTGCGACAAACGAAGATTCTTTCAATTTGAAAAACTTGAAAACCCATATCATTATATTTTGTAATAAACATTTGTGTAAATAAAACTGATTAAAAATTATTAGTGTGTGTTTTTATGGCGGATATTTTTGTGCATATTTAAATTTTTTTTTAGGAATATTTGCATTAATATTTTAATTATTTTTGTGCATATTTCAACTTGCTATACTAATAATAATAAAAAAAGTCGCAAAACTTTAAACAAAATGTAACCAAATGTAATTTTTGTATTCTTAATCATCGGAATCGGATGATGAGTCGAATATTGCAATTATAAGAGGAAATATTCGTGATAAAAGCAATCGTTTTTCATTATCTAAAGTCGAGTTTCAGCATCCGTAGACTTAAAAGACGTGTTCGTCTGTCTAAAGAAGCTTTTAAATATGTTCTATACGAAATAAACATCTGTGATCATATATCGACGTTCGTATCATTCATATTGCATCTTGACGCTACATTGACGTTTTTGGCTAGTGGCAGCTTTCAGTATAATCCCGGGAATGAGTAGAACAAAGTACTACATATGTGCAAAATTATGAAAAAGCGTAACAAACGAAATACAAAACAAAGAATTTGATTGCTTTCGATAGTAGGTTAACAATGGTGTGCAACTTCGAGTAACGATAACGGTGACGTGACCCACATTACCAACATTTCGATGACAATATACTCGATTTCGAATGCGTTGATTGGTCCCCTGGTGTTGAATTGGTGTTCGAACCAATATCATTTTCTCAACCGGCAGTTAGACTTCCCTTGTGTCTAGTGTATCAGCCATTTCGTTACCATTAATGCCTACCATTAATGTCCACGAACCCAAAAGATATGTATTTGTATCATTGAATAATGTTTTTAGAACATTTTTGCACTTTAACACAATCAATGAGCGATAACAGTTTGCAGCAATTGCTCTGATTTCTGCTTCACTGTCAGTTCACATATTCACACGAGTTTTTATGGTTTGAGCTGTGAGATCTCATTTTGTAGCCATTTGGGATGAATATGTAGATTTCCGCCTGGAAGAAACTACTTTCATTGCTTTACTGAGGTTTCATTATTCGTTTTCACATGACACGAATGAAAATGCATAAACGATTAAAAAAGTTGTAGTAGATTTATTGTACGATTTTATTATGGGCAATCCGGTTTCAATGCAGATATTAACTTTATTAATCGTTTTTTAAATAAGGCCAACATGATTTAACCTCTTTAATGTATGTATCTTGAAAAATTAGTTTAATACAGCAATATAGTTTCGTTTAAGTTCTTAGCTACTATTGTTTTAAGTTAAAAATAAAAAGGTTTTATTAACAACTATTACAAATTAATATTTTTTGTTGCATTTAATTAATCTTTATTTACACTTCGTGTAGTTTTTGAAATGTTAATATTCGCGAAATATTCGCATGAACTTGGCAAACATGAATGTTAATAATAAAAGAATATGAGTATCCGTTACATCTCTAGTGTACAAAAACGGTGATCAAAACACAATTATCTTTTTAAATCAATAAATATGGTATTTAAACACTGAAAGGATTTTTTTCTCTCCGAAATATTGACCACCAAAGTGAGTTGCTACGCACTTGAACGCGCTAAAGGGTTTTTCAACAAGAACTTTGTTTTTCAATTGTGTCAACACTAACAATATGATAGTTTTCACATTTAGTTTTTTGGCGTATTCTAAGTAGATGCATTGACAATTGTTACAATGAATTAAATTTCGCTCGAAAATCGCATTAAGATAATTAAAATCCAATATGAAAATGGTGGTTCTGTTAAAGTTACATTTCGTAAAATTCGTGATATTTTCGGACAACATAATCGTCCTTCTGAGACCGCTATTAAAAATTTGGTCGTTAAATTTGAGTTTGCAGGCTCGATACAAAATGTGCCAATACCAACGCGTGTTCGACGAGATCGTGCAACTGAAAACATCGCAGCCGTGAGGCACAGTGTTGAAGAAGATCCAAATTTGTCAATTGGGGTTATCCAAAAGCACCAAAATGAAGAATTTTCCGAAAGATCTTAGCTTTGAAGGCTTACAAGGTTCAACTGGTGCAGGAATTGAGGCCGACCGACTATTCACATCGCCGTAGATTCGCTCAATACATTCAGGAACAACCCGCTCGCTGGTTTTTCTGAAAAAAACATTTTTTCTGACGAAGTCCATTTTCACTTGTCAGGGTAAGTCAACTAGCAAAATTGACGCATTTGGGATTCTGAAAACCCTAGGGCAATTATAGAAAAGACTTTGGATGCTCAACGTGTCACTGTATGGTGCGCTAAGTGGTCTGGATGCGTAATTGGGCCGTTTTTTCGAACATGAGGCAGGAAATGCGGTAACGGTCAACGGATCACGCTATCGCTAAATGTTAACAACTCAATTTTGGTCTATTATTGATGACGAGGATATCACTGACATGTGGTTTCAACAGGACGGTGCCACATGTCACACAGCCAATTAAACGATCAATTTATTGCAAACCAAATTTCCCCATCGCATAATTTCAAAAAAACCATCTGTTAAGTGGCCAGCCAGATCTTGTGATTCAACGCCACTGGATTATTTTTTGTCGGCCGTCATTTTGCCAAAAAGTAATTTAAATCGACATCTGTCAGCGTGGTCGTGGTTGACATTTGCCAGATATAATTTTTTCATTTATAATTGCCGAACTTTTCTATTCGTAATACAATAAAAATTTAAATCACCGTCATCTAAATTTATTGTTTTATTTTGTTTTAGAAAACAAAGTTTTTGTTAAAAACCCCATTATTACGAAATCTCCCGCAGCAATCACATGAACGAAATCGTGTGCAATATTAATATTCCTTACTTCTTGTAAAGTTTTAATACATCAAAATGTACTCGGTTTACTTCATTGTATTTCATTTTTAAAAAATATTCTTGTATTTGGACCACCCAGTACATATTTATGTACTTCCTCTTTCAGGGAAAAACAGTATATGTATGCAAATGTTATTCAAATATTTGAATTATCACCAAACCTGTTACTCTCCAGTACTTTAAATAACTTAAATATTTAAGTAAATTGTTTTTGTTTTTAATTTCATGAAATTATTTATTTTATTATTGTACTTTGGAATAAATAGAGGAACAAATGTGCGTTTAATTTCAAACCATTAAGTATATTTTTTCTTCTTTTCTTTTGTGATGTAAAAGTAAATGTGGTTGAATTGTATTTTTAATATTAATTTATTTATTTGGTTTTTACGTTTAATTTTGTATTTATTTTTTTCCTCTGTCGATGTTTAAAAATAATTTTGTGGCACATTGTCGCGGTTTATGTTTCAAGTGTTTCTTTATATTTTTATGACTAAAAAGTAAAAAGTGAAGTAGATGGAGTTAAGCGGACATGGGATTGATACTGCAACTACAAAGTGCATGTGTGGTTTTGCTTTATTTTTATTTGTATTGTTTTTTATGTAGGAAATAATTATGTTTATAAATAATATATGAAATATATTAATTAACCAGAAAACATGTCATAAAGTAATTAGAAAATTTTTTTTCTATTTATGTTTAGGCAAAGAGTAAAAAAAAGATATAAATAAACACTTTTAATTTTTAAAAAGGAAAAATTGCTCAGGCCGAGTTTTCATAAAGTGTGATATTTTGCGTTTTGTTTTTGTATTTTAAAAAGTGTAATTGAAATAGAATTTTAAATATTCTCTAGCTTTATTGTACAGTACTGTACTTTAGCTGGCAATGTTGTTGCATGTTACAAATTATTATTGTTCTTTTTTTTTGATGTTACAAATAACACATCTTGTTAACTCACGATCATTGCAAAATGCAAAATTATATGTTATGATCTGCATCACACATTTGAATACAAAACTATTGTATATTTATGGGTCATTATTATAAGTTTTAGCTACTAATGCAGTTTTTATTTATCTCTTCTTTTTGCTTGCATTGACAATTATTTTGTGGCAAAATGATATCACCGCACCTTTAATACACCTTAAAGTAAATAATAATTTGAAAAAATGCAAAAAAATAAACAAACAAAGGCTTGATTCATACACGAGATGAATTCATAATTCAAGTTTAATCTTCACAATCACAAACTCAAAACAGAGACTATTGACTTTAAAGCAATCTAATTTTGATTGTTCCTGAAAGATATATTATATCTAAAGCTTAATAACAAAAGAAATAACAATTTAATCAGTTAAATAATATATTTTTTATTTTTCAATGATTATGTCGAAATTCCAAAATTTATAAAAATAATAAATACTATAAAAATGTGTTAAAAAAATTTATTTCTTACAACAAAAATTTCCTTTTAACTAACATTTGCAACATTTAACTCTATTTTATCTGTTACACTTTTCTCTTCATTCATTAACTACTTTTGCCAATTGGCTACGCACATAGAATGATTAAATTGGATATATAATATACATACATAAATATAATAGAGAAAACGTAGTTTTATTGCAACACAATTTCTATTAGTTGCAACATAATTTTTTCTTTTATAAAGTAGGCCTCTGCCTCAGCACAGAAAACAGAAATGTCTAAAAAATGAAATTGCAAAAAACAACAAAAAACAACAACAACTATTTGTATTAAAAGCGGTAATTGTTAACAATTTAAAAACACAAGCTTAATAACCTTTAACCAGGCCCCCTGCTTGTTAACATTTTTTCTTCGTGCTTTTTTTTATAAAAACAGGTGTTTGTGTGCTGATTATGTTCGAATATATAACAATATCTAACATATCCCAGTTGATCAGCTACTCTTAGACAACATTTTCCCTGATAATTACTTTAGGATAATTTATAACTAGTCAATGACAAGTATGGCGACAAAATAGTTTAGTTTAAAATGCATCAAGGTTTATTGTTGATAGCATAAGGTGGGTCGATTTAGCAATCGATATTGTGCCATCGATTTTTTGATAGCATTTGGCATAAGGAAAAAAAGCTCCACTACGATATATCAAGAAAAGAATTTTCGAGGCACCCAAATTTCAATTTTTTTACTTTTTCGCAAGAAGAAGCGTAAGAAGAATGTTATTTCTCCCTAAAGCTGTGGCTCTGGTTCAATTACAGACTTTCCAAAACATGATTCTAAATATTTTACTCTACCTGTTTTAGTTATCGGAAAATCCATGAAATACTTTAGAAAATATACACATATTACTACATTTTTCTCATTTTACTGCGCTTCGTGGAGCATTATTTGAAGACATGGCCAACTGGG
Organism: Gymnocheta viridis; assembly: GCA_956483585.1. Taxonomy (NCBI): domain Eukaryota; kingdom Metazoa; phylum Arthropoda; class Insecta; order Diptera; family Tachinidae; genus Gymnocheta; species Gymnocheta viridis. Next base: position 43,398,900 of record OY101440.1, on the reverse strand, counting down.
ATATTTTTAAAACATTAGCTTACACTATTGTTATTGTTTTGTATTTGTTTTGGATGCTAATAGTGTTAATATACTTGCATTTTTCTGTAGTTTACATGAATGTATTAATCTATGAAGAAATAAAGCTTCCCATACACCGCAAAGAAAAAGAGGCGAGTTAAATTAATAAAAAAAAGTTCTTCTAAAGGATTTAATTTTGGCAAATATATTTCTAGTTTTTTTTGGTTTTTTGCTAGAAAGAACATCTTTGAAATAATTTTTTTTCAGTTGCTGAAATTTATAATCGCTTTTTTTCCTACTGAAAATTTAAAATATAAATTGTTTTATTAACAAGAGTTAAACACACAGAAAAAAACCCAATGTAAAATCAACATGAAGAAATGTTGATATCTAGTTATTGTTAATATGTGGAAAAATCCAATTGAATTTACTTTTAACATTCTTACAAGGTAATTCAATGGTTAAAATTTTTAATTGAGTATTAAAATATGTCGATTTAAAATTAATCACATTGAAATAACATTGTACATTTTAAACTTTACCTTTCACAGAGTTAAAACAACATCAAACAAACGTTGGCTTATGTCAGATCAATATGTTGAAAAAGTTAAATCAATGTTAAAAAAATATGAAACATGTTGAAAGAACGTGAAACATATTGAAATGAAATTAATTCATGATAAAAAAAGAGAAAAAATTCAAAAAGCACTGCTACGTTACAGCATTAAAGAAACAGCAAGTTTCATTCTATCGCAGCTTTACTACGTATCAGAAGTGCAGTGTTATAAATTTTAAATGAAATAAATTATTTATTATGTCTGCATATAAAACATTTAAAAAAGTTTGTGGAAAATTTAGCAACCGGAGGAGAAAATATTAATCTTGGTAGTGACGAAATATTATAGTTCCCAAGCCAACCTTTACATTCATAATCGTAATATATATTTAAGAAACAAATATTTGTAAACCTAAATGTATTTGCTATATGTACATATGTGTTTATAAATGAATAAAGATAAAAAATAATTAACTGCTTTTTATTAACTGTCCCATTGTTAAACAACGTTGCGTAAATGTTATTTCAATATAGGGACAATGTTAAATTAACAATGAATTTCCTGTAATTTTAATATCTTTTCATGTTATTTCAAAATGGCTTAATAATTGATTCGACATTAAATTTATTTTGATTCAATATGAAATTCATGTTGTTATAAATTTTCTTAATATTGTTTCAATAAGGATCTTGTCGTTATTTCGACATGACAATCTCTTCGATTCAATTGGCGTACTATGTCAATTCAACATGATTTCTAGTTGTTTTAAAATGGATAACTATAACTTTTATTTTACTTTAATATCATGTTAAATTAACATGAAACGCTTACGAAGCAAAATTGTTAACAACATTGTTTTAGTTGATTTTACAATGTGAATGTGAATTAGAACTGCCTGTACCCCAATTATAACAAATCAGTTGCAGTTATTTCAATATTTTACTGAATATGTGATAAATTTATTTTTAGCGAAAACTACGATTATAAATTTTGAAATCTAAATTTCAACAACTTCCAAAATTTTGCTTAATTTTTTTTCAATATTTTGTATTTCCATTTAGATACATGTTATTTCTCTGCATGTAAACTACAAAAATAAACCAAAAAAACTGAAATGATTATGAAAGCTTCTATTTACTATTAAAGAAACAAAAACGTATAAATGAATTTGTGGAAATATCATCTTGTACAAGTAATCGGCTGTCAAACAGCTGATCGGTTGTTCAATTTACCAGTAAGACAACTAACCCGTAAAACGTTGTTTTTGCTGCTATCATTATTGTTATTAATAAGACAACAATACTAAAACATAAAAAAATTAAAAAAAGAATAATAATAATAACAAACAAAACATTTAACCGGTTATCGCAAGTATTAAAAATGTGAATTCTCATTAACAACAAACATGCAATCCTCTGTTTGGCGTCATTTTGTTTGAAAAGAATCTTGCTGGTACATTGAATTTAAAAGATTTGAACTCAAAGCCAATGTTTATGTGTCATTAGCGTCAATGTATGTAATTGTATTGTTTTTTGTTTTGTAGTTATTGCATTTTTGCTGTACTTGTTAGCAAGATTTTGAAATTTGAAGTCATTACGATGATTTAGAAAAAGATGAGTGAAAAAGATTAAATTAAAATGTTGCACAAACAAACAAAAATCGTATATGAAACATGTGCAAAGTATTATTCTAGTTGATTTTCATATTAAAGATAAATTTAGGAATTTAAATAAAATATTTCAGGAATTTTTTAAGACTACGAAGGTAGTCAGCGATATTTAAAAGCAAAGATCTAACTGCAGACAAGTTTTTTCTTATCACTTTAAATAGCGACCACTATGATAACTTTTTATCGTAATTATTATGACCCACGTACACACGTACACTCCCATGTGCAAATTTCGTTGAGGTTTTCATAAAGATATGACACATTGAATCAGCTTTAAAAAAAAATTAATATTAAATTTGGTATTCAGCTTTAAACATTTTACATTGCTATGATTTTTTCTTAAGGTTTTTATTGTTTTTACTACTCTCCATTCGTTATAATTTAATTCTCATATTTTTTTTTAAACTGTGCTATGAGCAACTTAAAAATGTATTTAAATTTATTTAAAATACTGTGAGTCGGAGAGCATGATGAAGTCAACTTGGTTTTCTAAATGAAAACGAAATGTATGTGACTCAGTAGCATTGTTATGCAGATGATGAGATATTAATGCATTTACAAAAAGTTAAGCGTATGCGACTGTAGTTAATGCTTCTCTTATTAGGAAATAAAACTGATTATGCTTAAAGTTTGCAGAAATTGGTAAAGCAGCAATATGTTTTGAACGCCATTAAAGTTTCTGCAGGCGGTAAATTTAGAAAGTTAAAACATTGGAACACCATTAAAGACATGCATTATAAACCAACGAGAACTGCAAATATGTTTTATTAAAATTATGTACGTTCTCCGAAAAACTCCAATGTTCCAATTACGAAGTGATAAATTCCTGTCATTTTGGATTAATGCTACCTGAACTAAAAAAGATTCATATTGAAATTTGTTTTATAAAACTTGATATAACCGCCCTTTTGTATAGTGCACATATTGTAATTTAGTGTAAAATAAAATGTGGGTTGATTTGAAGACTATTGTTTAGCATTTTTTGTTGATTATTCATGTTTCAATATTTATTGATATCAGATGAAGTAAAGGTAAAAATTGAATACGCAGAATAAAAATTAAAAAACTAAAAGCGCACATAAATATGAAGGGCAAAAGTTTTCAGTGCAACAAAATGCAGCTGTTACAGCATTAATCACCTTTTTCCGTTTTGAATGCGATTTAATGCAGAAATTTATGGCCCTTGAGCCTTTCTTCGTTGTCAACGTCGGTCATATTAAGGGGACGTTACAAGCATGGTCTGAACGTGATTTTCTTCACACACATGGACGTTTACTTCTGGGTTAAGATAGTAAAATAGATTTGTGACCCTGTCAAGTGGCAAGGCAAGTAGGCGACTTCTAATTGAGAAGGCGGAACATAGGCCTCTTCCCTGGGCACTGTGATTTTGCCACCAGTTAATAAGGGGTAACGTAAGTACCAAGATATGCAGATTCTGTGAGGCTGATGATGAAACGTCAAAACATCTGCTCTGCTGTTGTCCTTGGGGACTTTCTGGCTGAGATTTTTCAGGGGGCAAATGATGAGCACAACTGAAATTTATGAATAATTTTTCCGATTTCACCACTTCTTGCGAATTTTTACTAGTTTTAGTAGATAATATTTTTGATTGAGATAAATTTTAAACTCTTAGGAGGAATAAAATTTATTTTGTAAAGTTTCGGATTTTTTTTCAAGTAGTTGTAATTGTAGTGACCTTTTAATTGTGTGTGATTTTGAATCCTTTACAAATTAGTACGTTTTGTATAAGTAATTCTTATGTTGAGGAATGTATAATTAAACAACTTTTTCTGTTTATTATAATAATTATCAAGTATTTTTTATTTTTAAGAATTGTGTTTTTATCGTAGAATTTTTTTTGTTAAAATTCTCTTTATTTGTGTATTTGAAAATTTGAAAATATTTTATAAAGTTTTATTTTTTGTTGATATTTATTTTTTGTAGAATTTCCTTAAAAAACTTTTAAAATTGAACTAGATTTCTTATGCCCATTTCTTCTTAAATATAAATATATAAATTAGTTGTGAAATTATTTTCTCTTTCTTGGTTTTTATTTAAGAGTTTTCGGCCTTTTGCTGAAATTTAAATTTATTTGTGAAACTTAAAGTTTTTTGTGATATTTTGATTTCCTCGTTGGTGAATTTTCTATTTGTAGGCGTTTAATTTGCAATTTTTTTGCTAAGCTTATAATTTCTTTTTGAAGCTTGATTTTTCATCATATTTCTAGTTTTAATTTTTAGGTTTTCAAATTGTTAAATAAAAATTTTTGCTGAATTTTCGATTTATGTTTTAAAAATTTTTGGCTCTTTGTTTTTTTACAATTTTCGATTTTTTTTTCGTCCTTCGGACGCAAGAAGGCCATAAACGTTCTATTAGATTTCTTGGTAATATCTTCATTCTTAACGTAAATTATATATATGTATATCAAATCTTTTAAATTTTATTCAAATTTTTTATGGCATTCATACCTAAATATTATTATATACATTATTTGTATATATGTATCATTCCTTATATCGAAATTTATACCGGAAAATACATTTTACTATTTTTGTACACAAAATATTTTTATTCTATAAAAATTTTTTTTTGAGATTTTTTTTTACAAATTCACACATGATGTACACTTATTTATTATTTTTTTTATGTTAGAATATTAACAAATAAAATCCATCACCTTTTTGTGTGTTTAATTCATTGAAATTCTGCACTGAACCGCATATGTTTTTGTTTGTTTTCTAGATTTTAATAGAAATCACAAACAAAAATATGTACAATGTAAACTCAGTAAAATGCATAAAAAACTTTCGTACGTATAAATATCTGTACATATTGTATGTAGATTTAAGCAAAATAAATATGCATGTAAGTACTTCGTAGTGTAATTTAAATTAAAAACAAAATTTAACTGACAAAAAGTCATAGTTCTAAATACATTTCACAATCATTTTATGTTAAGAGTTTGAAGTGTATTGTGGAGCTTTTTTTCTACTAAGTTTTTGATTGCTTTTCGGGGGATCTTTTCATTTGTGCACTCCAATAATAACAGCAACAATGAAAAGGGAAATGAAAAAATTAAAAAAGTAAATATTGTATTTACAACAAAAATAGCAAAATAACAATGAGATCAAAAGTTACTGATGGTTGCTTTTTTCACTTCTCTCCTCCAATGATTGTTGCTCAATGATGTGCAAAGTTTTCGATTTAATGTCGAATAAAAAAATAAAGGAACGCGAACTGCGAAATACTATTAACTTTTATTCTGAGTTGGGTACAAATTATTATATTATGTCATTGTTAGACACAGAGTGTAGCAACAAATGGGGGTTTTTAGAATCATATCTAATATAAGATATAATATAATATTTATCTTAATGAAGTAAACTATATGGGCTGCGAAAATGCTCGAAGTGTTCCTGAGAAAAATTCTTCCAACTAAACTTTTGTGGGTTGTTGAAATTTTTGAAAGCTTAAGATTTTCAAGCATTTTTATTTTTCAGGATTTCTAATATTTTGTCAGTTTTGAAAAATATTTTTGTGTTGCCGACTTTTGGAAACTTCCTTTTTATGGTGTTTTTTTAAATAACGGTGATTTAATTTTACAGGTGGTGTTGATATTATAACAAACACCGACTGGTTGGGACAAAATATTTTTTTTGTATTTTTTAGCAATTTTATCATATGCCTCAACACAGAATTATTTATTTATTTAGTGCAATATAGTAGTCTCAATGCCAAAAAAACACTTAAAAATATTAGATAACACCAATAAAGAAATTTCTCAAAACTGTAGCACTATCAGCTGTGCTTTAAACACCACATGTAAAATGAATGTGCCTCGAATAAAATCTGATATTTGTTTGTGAAATTGTCATTTTGAACTTTCACTGTTTGCTAAAGTTTTGATGTTTGCTTAAATTTTTAACAACAAAATGTATTTCTATTCTTCTGTGATTTTTTATTATTAATATTTATTTTAGATTTTTAAGTGATTCACAATTAAAACAAAATTTTCAAGAAGTATGGAGTTTTATCAAATTTTAGTTTTCGTAAATTATATTATTATCCGTACAGCTTTTTTCCAATTGAAACTATGTGGCACATCAGTTAGATATTTTTTATTATATATTTTCTTAAACGATTTTTCGCCAGCATTTAAATTGTTTGACAAAATTCTTTACTTCTCTTGTGATGTTTTAAAATCAGAATTTTTAGCTTATTTTCTTGTTTTCATTAATGGTATATTCTTTGGTAAAATTACAAGTATTCTTGTTTTTATTACATTATTCCACATTTTTTGATAGTTTTAGATTTTTTTATAAATTTTAATTATCCGGTTAGCTTTAGTTATTTTCAGAATGTATTTTTTAATTCTTTTAGTGATTATTTGGAAATAATAATAATAATAATAATAATTTTGATAATAATTTAATATTAATTTTAATATCTTCTTTTAATAATAATATTTTATTTTATGCAAATTAAACAATTTTATAAGTTGTTTTAAATTAAGTTTTTATATAAAGACTTTAGGCGACTTGCTTTTCATTAAAGAATATATGAAAATTTTGCACATATTACAAAATCATACACTAGAATTTGTTGAAATACTCGTAATATTATTAATTCATTACTTTGCTTACTTAATTAATTGATATTTATTTACAAAGAAACACACTGTTTATAGGTATTCCTCTTTATTTTATTTTTTTATTAAATTCTTAAAACACGTTGTAAAATATTTAGTTTACTTGGCAAAAATTCCAGTTAAAGCACACAATTATATTTAGCTAATTTAAAATTTCAAACACCGCGCAGACGGACTTTTTTCAAATAGTTTTTCCCTTTAAAATTTATAACTTTTTGGTACGTGACTTGTCATTTATTAACGTTCGCGTAATAAGAAAAATTAAATTAATTGAATTAGAAAAATAAAGCGTACAATATATAAAAAATTTTTTTTAAAAAACTTAAACAAAAAACGCGCACTTGCATCGATTGTTGATCGAAGTCTATTGACTGGTTGCTTGTTGGTTGTTGCTTGATGTTCATGTTCGTTTATTCATTCTTCAGTATACATTCGTAGTTTTTTTTTTAAATTCTACACAACAAAACTAAACGACAATCGACCACAACAATAATAAAAAAAAAACAAATTATTTATTTGCTTTTCAACAATTGATCGTGCAATTTAATATGTGTTTGTTCTTTACGATTTTACGCTGGCAGTGCTGGCTTTGGTTTTATTAAAAACAAATTTTAAGAGAATATGCACTCTTTAGAGGTTTTTTCTCTTAAAAAAAATTAAATTATTACAGTGGAGATGAGAGATATTTTCACTATTAGCTATTTTCATCCATTCAAACACGTGAGCAAAGTTTGTAGTAATTGGACGTTAATAAGTGGAATTATTGCATGGTTGTGTTTTTAAAACATTCATGATTTAAAATTTATGAAAAGTTCTATAAAATTTCTGATATAAAAATAGAAATTCTGCATTATTTCTGTCAACTCTTTAAAAGGGCTTTTTATAAGTTTTGATGTCTGTAATATGAAAAGTATCACGTTAATTTGTCTTAGGGATTGTTCACATAATTTTAGTCCACACCTAACAAAATTGGTACTATAACCAGTGTTGCCAGCAGAAATTTAACAAAATCCTTACATATAATCTTACTTATCCTTACTCTAAAAATTTATTGAATTTAGGAAAAAAGAACATTTTATTTAGGTTCTTAAAATTTTCTACATTTATAGGTATATCGCAAAAAAAAATTAAATAATAAAAAGTAACATAAATTTGTAATTTTAACAACCTCCAATATTTTCCTTTGTTTCATAATATTTCACAAACGACTGCAACAATTACATTTCTTCAAAAATTATTTATTTTTTAAAGGAAGTCTGTGGATTAATTTAAGAGCTGTTGCGCTGTTTTTTATAATTCTTTGCATTAATTGCTAATACAGATTTCTTAAATTATTAAAATAAGGATGTGGAGATCTTAGAAGATAATCAACATCTTAATACTGAATTATTAATAACTTTTATCCAAGTTAAAAAAATGACTTGGAATGGAAAGAATGAAAGTAATTTTTGTTTGTTTCTAAGAGCGCATTTGAATATTTAAAATAGCTTAATATATGTATATTTTTAAAAAGCTCTTTATTTATATATTAGAGCAAAAAAATATTCCAAAATTTTCAAATTACTTTTTATTTTTCATGCAAATTCTGTTCGTTTTATCTATATATTATTTACCAAAATATGTTCACTGTCTGTTTGAAATATCTCACGTAATACTATAACAAAATTTAAAATTTTAGTTTTTATATGTATAATCACTTTTGTGACGTTTTTTTTCGCAATTACACCGCAATGTAAAAGGAAGAAAGACGAAGTTTTGAAAATTCCCTATATTTTCTTTAAAATTAGAAATCTGTCCTTTTTTCCCTTCCCTTGGAATTTTTCAATGAATTCCCAACAAAGGGGGTAAATTCTCTCCTCTTGGCATCACTGACTATAACTCACATATTCCATCACAAACTTTCAACAGCCTCGCTTGATTGTGAATGATCGTGAGTAAAAATTTACTCACAGTCCCATCCTCAATTTACTGACATGACTTTGATTTAGTTTTAGTATGTTTTGTATGTGTTTTTGTGCAAACTTTTGGGGCATTGACAGTGTTGCCCAGCACAAGTAAATTTTCACCATCAATCATGCTGAAAATCAAATTTTTATTTTCGCACTTGATATGAAGTCAGGTCAGGTTAATTACGAAACTGCCATTCGAAAATTCTATTCATTGCCACATGCTTAATAGGAAAACGCACGAACTGGAATCTGAAATAACAATTTTCAAAAATCCAATTTAAAAATTCATACGCTAATAACTTTCTTTAAAAAAAATTGTGATTATTATTTTGACTTAAGTTCGTAAGGTTTTTGTAGAAAGAATTGGGTATGAGATATTATTCCAAAGGTACAAAGGATAAATTTACGTCAATTAATTTTAACTTATACGGAAGAACAGAAACAACGATGTTTTTCAGGAGCCGGTGAACCCAGATCATAAGTGTTCATGTGTGTTTCCATGTATCCGCCACTGCTGGGATCCACCTAAGCATACTGATGATGGGAGTGGGCGCTGGCTAAAAATCTAATGCTCACAATAATTGGAAATGTTGTTGTGTAGTGGAGCTCGCTAATAGCGAACATCGATTAAAACGAACACCTTTTTCGGTTTTAACACTTTTGCATAAATATTTCATAGTAAATTTTTTGTAATTATATCTTTGAAAAAAGATATCGAGTTAAACTCGATTAATAAATTTAATAAATAATTAATTTGTAAATTTAATTTACCATTAATAAATAAAAATAAATAAAGTATTTTTTAAAAATATTTGTTTCACATTATTTGACAAACCGATCAGAAAGAAAAGAAAATAAGTGAAGTGTGTGCATACAAGCTATATGTTTTACAAATATATCGAAGAAAGATACATATAAATGGGCTGTAGTAATATTGTTTATTTTTATTTTTAGAAAGTAACAAATATTTACTCCGGATATAACGAATTTCGTCTATAATGAATGAATTCGTCTTGTCCCGCTGAGTTTATAACCGAACTCTACTGTATTATGTTATTAATATTTTTAATGTATGTATGTATGTGGCATTTTAGATATTCTTATTGCATTATTTCTGTGATGTTGTCATATCCGTGCGGCAACACTTTTCATTATGGTCACTTTATATCTACTGCTTTTATTGTTCTCTGTATTTTTGATGTGGTTTTTATAAAGAATTTAAATAGCAAAACAAAAACAATCAAAAAATCCATTTCTGTTGTCATTGGCTGAGGGTAAACTAGTGACGTTTCTGTCGTATCTTTTACGATATTAATTTATGAATATTTATTTTGTTGTTTTAGTGTTTTTTTTTTTTTTTTGGTTTTTGCTAACTCATGTTTATTATTTTTATTTTGGTTTTGATGTACGATCAGATTTCTTTTCTATTAATTTACAATGTTTATTAAATGTTTAAAAGGGGGGCACAATAGTTAGTTGGCTTTAGTGTACTGTATTGAGCACAATTAGTACTGTCAAGGTATCATAGAGTTAAAAAGACTAGAGTTCGCATAGTGGTCGAAATTCGACCGCCAGTTTAAACATGTTACCATTATCGAGAAAAACTAATTTTTTATTTCCTTCCCGATGGAAAAAACAATAAACAAAATAAAATTACATACAAAAACGCAAGTTTTAATATGAACCAATACTTGTACGTGTGTATTTTTAGCATTTGTAGTGGTGTCCACTTTAAGAGCCTTTAATTCCATTGTTTGCCAACCGATTTTCTTCATTCTTTAAGAAAATCGTAAACATTGTTGATCTTTAGTGACCCGACCATATATTATTTAAATCGGTTCTGTTTTAAGGGAATAAGAGGTTCATAAAGTTGACACCACTACAAATGCTAAAAATACACACGCGCACGCATTCACTTATGTATGTATTGATTCAAGTAAAAATATATGCAAAGGAATGAGATTGTTTAAGAGTAATAAGGTTTTTTTTTATAAATGTGCGTCTTTATATGCAATTTTATTTCGATTATTTTTTCATGGGGAAGGGTATAAGTAATTTGGTAGTTTTTTCTATTTAAATGAATGCAAGTAAAATATGTATGTATGTATGTATACATACGTTTAGGCCGGCGGTCGAATTTCGAGTATAACGCGAGGACTGTAGAGTAGTAAAAGTCTAGCTTTTGATTGTAAACTAAATGCTTGTCATAATCATTAATAATTTAAATTATTTCTTTAATTCCATATCTTACAGTAAAGTAAACAAAGCTTTTTAGAAAAGTTAAAATCTTAAAAAAAAATATTATTATAATTCCAATCAAATTTAAATATTTTATCGGTAGTCAGCTCTTGATAAGTCATAAGTTGGTTATAACACACGATAAACAAATTAGCGGAGAAATATCAGTATGAGAGTGAGCATTGATACAAACTTTACGAATGCTAATGATAGTGGCATTGATATTTTTAAAGAATTAAATTGTATGTAAATACTCGCTTTGGGTTTACATCACCATTTATGACGAACAGAAAAATCAAATTACACTGTCGATATACATGGATACACACTTACATACATATGTGTGTTTGCAAGTGTGACTGAATGACTGACTAACTGACTGAGTGCTTGACTATATATGACCGAATAAATTAAAATGAAAATTTAGCTTGCTGATGTATTTCAACGATTCATTCAAACAGACAAACCAGATACAAATACTTGTAGCTATTAATACTCGTACATATGAATTTATCTATCTTTTTCACTATTAGCTAACGAATAATCTAATGCATGTGTGTTTGTCCATCTGTAAGAGCACATATTTAAATTCAAAGCAAAACATTTGATGTATTTACCGCAAAACACTTAAAATTCCATTTTCAGTGCTAGTAAAAAATTTTTAATTCAGTTCTGTTTTTTGAATAATTTGTTTTTTATTTTTCTATTTCAAATATGTTTTGTATTCGGACTTTTATTTTTCTATCTTTATTTTGTATTCAAATTGATTGCATTGTAATATTTGTAATGTACTGCGTACAATTCTAATGAACAAACAGATATACAAATACTTGTGTATAGAGTTATCAATTTGAAAATGTCTTTCGAGTTATTCGACAAACCGGTTTTTTTGTCTGGAACTATTTCACACACGAGTATTTTTGTTTTAATTTTTTTATTCCCATTTTCTTTATTTAATGCAATTACTTTTAATAACCAGTCAATCGTTTTGTGTTGAATGCCATTAACAAGGCATATTAATAATTATATTCTTCGGCGAATTCAAGCCAATTTGCTGTGCTGTCCCTCTGGCTGTCAAACATCATACATGAAATAATATAGTGTATGGTGTCTGCTCAAGGCAAATTCATAACAGGTACACTCGCCTCAATTCGATTTGAAAAATGCCTGCTTTCTTTGTCAAAGTCAGTTGCAAGGCATCCGTCTAACACATTATATATGTAAATCAAATATAAAAAAATGTTGGCAAACAGAACAGATCAAACTGCAAAGAGATGCAAGAAGCAAAAACTAATCACCTGACCTGTTATGAATTCGCCTTGGTGTTTGACAATCAGAGAATACGGCGAATTTCATCAGCTGAGTTCCTGCATGTATTTGATATAAAACAAATATATTAATACATATTCATGCCTTTGATTTGAAATTTACTCTAATTTTTATGTAAAATGAAATTTTGAATGTATAAATTAATATTTTTTATAAACCCAATTAATTGTGCCTTTTTAAATTTTTTATTTGTTTTATTAAAAAAACGAATTTAAAATTTTATTTATTCCTCAAACAAAATAAACCGAAAACCGGTTATTAGAAATAAGTTTTTTTAATTATTCGAAACCCGGTTTGTTAAATATTTCGAATACTTGATAACTCTACATTTGCATCAGTAATAAGTGAATTGTTTGGGTTTATTGACGTTCTAATGGATGTGGGAAGAATGTAGTGTAGCAGATATACAGCGCGATGGAGAGCAAAGTAAATTATGTTTGTATTTATGTATGTTTTAATGTAAATAATTTAAAACATGAAAATGTATTTTTGGCGGTATAAATTCAAAGAATAATTAAAGAGACATGTGTGTACAAATTGTTGTTTGGCTAAATTTCTATGCAACGATATTGATGATTATGACAATAATGTTTAATAGGAATAGCAGCCAGCAGTAATGTGAACTAAAGATAGATCTCGGAATAGTTGGCCATTATTATCATGATGATAATTTTCAACACAGTGACATTAAATAAAATTGAACTAGAAACCAAGTGATTCAGGAGCAAATTTGCTATAAAAGCAATAAAAATTTAGGAGTTCTTAAGAAGTTTTTGGATGAAACAAACTGTACTATACATGCTTTACCGCGTACAATCTCCGTTTCTTTATTTGAATGAATGAATGAATGAATGAATATTACCGAGTGTTGCATAAATAGAGTATGAGTAACATGTGTATTTACTACAACAATTGCAAATACCAACAATAATTGTGTGATTATTTCGAAAAATTAAATATAACTTTCTGTAGCAATAGTATTCCTTGGAATTGCAAAGAACGTATTTAACATAGAAGTTGCAAACCTGAGGTAAATTAAAAAAAACTTATTTCAATAATTGTATTTCTTTGTTATTCTGTTTTTCAATTGTTGTACAATTAAAAAAAAATATATTGAAAACACTGCTTTGTTATGAAATATTAATTTCAAAGCTGGAGACAATATTTAGCCTCCAAATACCTGTCCTGGTAACTCTCTTAGTAAACTTAACTCTTTTGGTATTAAGGTATACCTTTGGGCGCCCTTTGATTTCAGCTTAAGCGTAAGCCAGACTGTGAAAGAATGTGTTACTTTTAGCTATAGATTAAGAAAGTTAAATACATATTTTTTGGAAATATGACCCTCGTGCGCGGGTCATAGTATATGAAACTACTTACAGCTTTCAATGAAGCATGTATTTTTTTAATGCTCTCTGGTTTACTTTTCAATTGTATCTGTTTGTAATTAATATGTTTCAATTGAGAATAATTAATTTACATCATGTTGAGATTTATTATTCATTTATTAGAAATCTAGTTTTAATTTTGTTGGATAATTTTCCAACAATGAAAGGCCTTTGTATGTACTTTATTTGTTAAACCATACGTTTGCTGTATAAAAACATGTCATGGTTTTATGTGTCAATTAGATAAGCAGATTTAATTAGAAAAGCTTTTAGAGCATTTTGTGTTTTAATTGTGTAAAAATGCTGGGCAAAACAAAATTCTTCTAATTTGTCCGCGGTTTGATTTAAAATAAAGAAAAACTATCATGCCAAAGAGTATAAGGATATATCTTTTGCATCGTATTGACAACGTAAAGCCACGATGAAGATGAAATAGTAAAAGACAAAAATGTAGCAATGCCGTTTTTGTTTAAATAAATCTGAACGGCTTCTTCAAAGTTGCTCTCTAAAAATAATTTCAATTTCAGAGCGCAACAAATGATTTGTCTTTGCTCTGTACATATTTCTATAAAACAATTTTTAGTGCATTTTATTAAAATCTTTAGTTTCCATTAAAATTTACTCAACATTTTTACTTAAATGAAGCACACTTATTAAAATTAAAATAAAAAAATTTGCTATTAATAAAAATTTATGTTCAAATTTGCAATTTTAACGATTGATTTAACCTGTCAACATTGTTAATTTACAAATTAATAAAGTCATTAATTAAACACAAAATATGAAACGGCAGATCCATTAAGAACTTCATAAACGCATACAAGCGTACCAATTGAATATGGTATATTTTGACAGTGACAAACGCAACATTATTATTTATGGAGACAATCAAAACAGTGTATGACGAGAATAAATGGTTTAAAGTAGAGAGGAGAACGTGAGTAAATTTTTAGCTAAGATCATGCAAGCTAGCAGGTGAAAACAGTTAGTGTGGTGTGCTCACGTAAGAAATCTTATTGGTTCATGCTTTTGGAAGTTTACTGGAGAGTAAAAAAAAACTTAGTCACGACCAAAAAACTCATGCTCACGAAATAATTATGAAAAAAAAATTAATTAACGAAACGAATTTCTTTTTAAACATTATATGTATAAATAAACTTTATTTTTTAGTTTTGCTTTTAAAAAGTTTTCATCTTTTTCGCAAGAAATTTCTAATAACTAATTTGCACTTCGAATTTTTTAGGAAAAGTTTTGTATTCAATCGGTTAACAGATTAATTGCTTTTAAATTAACTGTTCGATTAATTTAATTAATCAATTTAATTTTCTATTAACGATTAAATACATTCGATAAAATACAAAAGCAAAAAAAAAACATTCTAAATAAACAACATAAAACTCTGTCTCATTTCTATGCAAAATCAAATTCGACAAAGACTCATGCACACTTTGTTTACTTTTCAATTTGAAGTTGACACATACGTGCGTAAGTGTGAGTGTGCAAGTGTTAGTAGCAATTTTAAACGCTTATAGGTTCCTAAACATCGAACCGATTTGAGTAAAATGAAGATTGTGAACATCTCTGTAAAAAGTCGTTTGATCACATATAAACCTTTCCAAAATCGGCGGAGAATTACGGCCGTAAAAGGGATCTAAGAAAACGTGTTTCCTTATTAATAATATGGATAATTCTTGTCGATTTATCAAAAATTCAATAAGCAAAATGACATATATTTTGTAGTATTTCAACAAAGCCCTTTATGTGCTCAATTTAATTTAACGAAATTAACCAAAACTATTTCTAAATACTTGACGAAATCAAAATACGAGTCAAATAACTTAAAAGAGAAAATTACTAAGAAATGGGATATTCTCAGCAATATCTTCTATAAATGCAAAAAATTTTTCTGAGCCAAGTTTCGGTAAAACTAAGGAAAAAAATTGTTTAAAATCTAAACTTTTGAAAGAAAATAAAAAATATTCTGGAAAATCTTCTCAGAATATAAAACTAACTTATAAAAGGATTTAAATTTTCAAGAATGTCCGATTAAGTTCAAGAATCGTTATGCTTGTTATGTGCTATTCGTAGAATCCAAACAACCGAATTGAGTGAAAAATTTGTATTAAAACCACTGAGTTATTCGAGTGGTTTCCATACATATTTTCTAATCAAGTCGATTGTTTGGATTCTATGAACAGCACTTTATAATAATTGTTTTTTACTCATAAAATCTGAAGATCGTAAATACTTTAGGTGTTTTTATTAATTGGAATTAATTATATTATGAAAAATGTATATTATTCGGTTAATCGGTTGATTCAAACCCAACCGACTACTAGTTAAACGAAAATCCGATTAATTATTTAAGCCGGGAACCGAATAACACAGTAACTCGAAAATAAACTTATGAAAACTTCTCTGAAATTATATGTCATTCAATTTCTAATAGAATCGCGCACGTACAATGCATATTTAATCACGCTCATGCCTGCTTATGTGAGTTAAGGAAAATGCACTTGCAAAATGGTAATGCCTATTGGGTGAGGGAAAAATTTATTTCTCTGCATGTTATTACAAACTTTTAACAACAAAGATTAGTCCTTTTTGGGGAAGCAGCCAGGAACTACTCAAATTCTTAAAAGTTTGTTTCTATAATGCGTTCAATTTGTAAAAAAAAAACTTTGAAAAACTGAGAACTTTCTGGCTATTGTGAACGAATGCATTTTCCAAAAACCACTTTAGATCTTTGATGATTAATTCGTAAAGCATAATTTGAATTTTATTGTTCCTCCACTGAATACATTAATATGCACTTGCCTGTTCATAAACGAAATCATCAGAAGCACACACGCAGAGAAATCATCAGCACACAATTAATCGCGTGTCATATAAAATTAGAGAATATAGTAGTAGTAATAGCAGACACAGTTAATTATACAAATAATAAATAACTATACGCTAACATCAACTGTATTTATGTTGCTTGCAAACATGTGATGCGATAGCATTGTTGTGCAACGTGCCACCACTTCGATGCCAAGTATTTGTCATTAACAGCAAACTAAACTTTGTTGCATAAAATTAATAATCAGTGCCATTGAAAGCAGGTTGTTACTTTACCCTTCTTGTTTTATAATAAATTTTAGCGGCTTTTATGTTGCAGGGTGTTATTTATTTTTTCCCAATTTATTTTATGTAGTTAGCGTGTTGCTTTAATATTATTTTATTATTTTTATTATTATTTTCTTGCATTTGTAAACGTAAGCAGAGTGCACGCTTGTATGTATTTAATTTATGCTTATTATTGCGTACAATCCGATTATAATATATAATATTAAACCAAAGTATAAATACAACAATAACAAATAAAACAAAATTTATACCAACACTATTTCACACACACAAACACACGCACACGCACACGTACATACACAGATACTAATTTACACTTGTGCGCATAATTAATGCAAGTTTAACATGTCGTATACGCACACCTGAATGCAGGCATATAATGCGACTTGTTGCCGTTAAAACAACGTCAAACGTTCAATTGCCAAAAGGCAAGCGATATTTAATATCGCATTATTATGTGCCACATGTACGAGTATCTGCAAACACCAACTAGCGGCAAATGATTTCATTATAAGTGGCAAAAATAATATATTCCCTTTTAAATGCGAAACTAAATAGAAACGCCAAAAGACGAAAGAGTAAAAATAATAGAACCATTTTATGTTAATTTGGCATAATTAAATTGAAAATGTAAAAGGAAGAAATATAGCTGGCATTCGTTGCGTCCGTCCATATTGAATGTTGCACGCAATTTTACTTGCCACAGAGAATTTTGTGTAATGAACGGATTTGTTTTTATGTTTTGTTTTAATATCTAATCAACTATAGAAAACAAGCAATGCCAATTAATGGATTTAAAAAGCGCTAAAATGAGAGTTAAATATCTATATTATTAATAGGCAAACAGGTTTTTTAGATCCCTTTTACGGCCGTAATACTGAACCGATCTTGGAAAGGCTTTTATGTTTTCAAACAGATTTTTACATAGATGTGCACAATCTTAATTTTTATTTAAATCGGTTCGATATTTAAGGAGCTATAAGCGTTTAAGGTTGCTACTAACACATGCACACTTATTTCAGATGCATGTATCAGCAATTTGCTTTTGCATAGAAATGAGACAGAGTTTCAAGTTGTTGATTTAGAATGTTTTTTTGCTTTTATATTTTATTGTACGTATTTATGTAAATGTTTAATATTAATTTCCAGAATGCAGTCGATGAAGTCGATCGCTGGATGCACTATTAAAAAATAATTAAGAAAAAATTTTGTAAGTAAGAATTTCAAAAATTTTTTATAAGTTGTAGGAAATGAGGTTTGAAACATTTCAAAAATATAATTTAAGGTATACTGATGATTTGGCATTAGCACCAATGAAATGCATGTATATAGAGTACCTAAAAAACCCTCAACAAACAAAAGTTTTTTAAAATCTTTGAAAGAAGATTTCGAGGCAATCTCGATTAATAAATAAAAAAAAGTATTTCATAGTTTTTGGGAGTAATTTTATTTGAAACGTATGTCTTCAACATTGTACTCTCATGTTCCTTTCCCGTCTTGGGATTAAACAAATTTTTCTCAAATTTTCTCAAAAAAAATTTGTTGGAACTTATTTGGTTTTTCTTATACTCCATTACATTAAAAGTTATTGATTTAATACTTATGTCATTAGCCATTATTTCCGTTTTGGCCAATTTCGCAATTATTAATTAATCAATTTCAATTATTTTAAGCGGTTCTTCTTAGAGTTTTGTAAAACTAATAAAAACTAAAAAAAAATTTTCCAGCTATCCAAATGATATTGAACAGCAAATATTTAGAGTTAAAAAGGTCCAGTTGCAGTTTTTTCTTAAATATTAAAAACTCTTTTAATATTTTTATATTAACAACACTTTTTCAAATAATATCACCCTTAGAGAGAATTTAACGAGAACGCTTTTTTTTATTTATTTGACATTATTATGCGAGTACGTTGCATAAATATTTTTTGAACACCGAACAAAATAAGATTGAATTGTTAGCATTTCTGGCATTTTATCAAATGTCATTGAGGAAAATATACTAAAAAAAAGATTAGTATAGCTAAAAACATATAACGGGAATGCATTGGTAAAATATTTCTAACTTACAACATGTCGCAAACAAATTCATGCATATTCATGCAAAATCAGGCGCTTGCAGATAGCAAACGATGGGAGAGACCGACATGACTTAAAGGCAATATGTATGAATATATGTGTATAAGCAAACAGATATTCATACATATGATAATAGAAAGACGAGCATCGCAATGTGAGAAAAAAGTTATAGAGTTGGGTTTTCATTGGTATTGCATAAATTTCATCATCAACAGCAGCAGCAGAAGTAAAACGCACACTTGTTGAACAGATAAACTGATTGTTGAGTTACTTGTACCCAACAAACGTAGGATCGAACCTTTTAAATATGTTGATGTCATCAGTGGATTGATAGATATATACATAAGATACACAATTGATACAAATAACGTCATGCAAACAAACATATACATATTTATAATCCCTATTTAAATAACAATTAAGAACAATGGTGGATTATAAGTTTGAAAATTAATCCATTTCTCAATTAGAAATTATAACGCCCTCTTCGTTTCTCAAATTATGCTCAATCATTTGCAAATTTTTGTAATTTAAAAAAGAGTTTTAGTTCAAACCAGTCTCTCAAAATGAAAAGAATCCTGTGTGTTTGCTGGGTATATAGTTGTTCTTTTAACACGCTGTTGCAGAAGTTGTTGTTGCGGATTGGGCTGTTGCATGAACGCCTGCATTTTAATCAAACAATCAACAAGTTTATAATTTATAACAACTACTCGTACTATATGCAACTGAAAATGGTATTTGTTATTAAACATGTAGTATATATTTTTCTCTCGCTGCATTTGGCATCTGTATGTACATACATATATCGCAATGTTTTTACACAATTTAATTAAATAATTCTTTGGTTTTTCTATCGGTATTCATGTGCAGTTTTTGAGATTGAATTTTGATAAATACTTTTAAATGTTTTTGTTAACAGAGACATATTTGTGTGTATAGAATTAAAATAAATCTTATTTTAGAAAACTTTCTAACAAACCGTTGACATTTTGCCATCATTTATTAAGTCGTTTGTTTGTATAGCAGTGTGGGCTGTTTTTTTTTGGTGTGGCAGAGGTGCAAATATGTGGTTTCTATGAATCGTTTTTCTTGGACATAAAAGTAAGATTTTCAACAGAACATGAAGTTTAAATCTGGCTTCACTCATAACATTTTTGGCTGGACATATTGTTTTTCACATTCAGTTTGATGTCTTTCTTCTTGAGAAAAAAAAATTATTTTGTTCGGACGACTCTCAACTTAAATTGGTTTAATTTATATTTTTGTTCAGACAAAGTTGAACAAATTTGCCACATTATTATAATGTTTTAAAAGCGGGTTTTTGTGAATTTTTCGGTTTAAGTTTTTTTTATAAATTTAGTTGGAAGTAATTTCTCTTTATTTAGTTTAATAGCTATTAATAGAAGCACTTGTGTTTTATAAATTTTTTCTATACAATTTGTCACTGATTTTTATTTTTTATTAATATATTTCATATGGTAGGCTTGATAATGTGGAACATTTATTTCAAAGGAGTGAATTGTATTGCTGAAGACTCTCAGACAAAAATGTTGTCCGAAATAAATGGGTGAATCCAGTTTAAAAAATTTTTCCATTAACATTTTTACTGAATTTTGTTATTTCGTTGGCTTGAGTTCACTACTTTAATTTAAAAATAATTTTTTTTGAGGAAGAATTTATGACAAATTCAAATTACTTTAATTTGAATTTTCGGACTTAGAGTCTGAAAAAAACACAAAGGTAACTTTTTGAAAAAAAACACAAGGTCGAATAAGAAAATATACTTAACTAACAAGGCGAATTCGTACAGGTGAACTTAGTACTGCAACAAATACAACATTACAAAAATCATAAGCTTTTTGTTTTCGTAAAATCAAAGTAAATTGTCAAAAACATTTGACTATGGTGAAAAAATGAACTATTAAAAACTAAAAATAATAAATTATCAAAAAGTTTTGTTTGCTGGAGGTTGTTTTTTTTAAATCCGTTGAAATAATAACTTTAACAAATATTGTTACTGTTGAAGAAATCTGTGTGGAAATGTTTCAAAGATCTGCTGCACAACTATTGGCTAATGCCATCCGTTGTCAATCGATGATTTTGCTCACCACCCACTCAAAAAATTTCCAGGGCTGTAAATACACATTACAATTCCATTGGAGACCGCATTGCTTTCGAGAGATTACGTAAACTTATGTTTCTTTTCAGGAGAATTTGTTTTTAGGTGAAGGTATGTGCGCAAATATTCTAATACATGTAATTATTTTTCTTCGATTGTCCCGGACGAGTGGAACTGTATACACATCATGTTTCTATGTCGAAAATATTTGAAAAATTAGAAAAACTAGTATACCATTTGATAACAATGAATCCTATCGACTCTCATTATTGCAGTGAACCTGCGAAATTTGTTGCTACTTTGTTATTGACTTTAAGTCTGATGCTACGCAGGGGTTTGCCTCATGTTAATGTTTTGTCTAAGGCTGATTTCCTAAAAAAACATGAAGAAAAATGACACTTTAATTTGGATTTTTATACCGATGTTTTGAACTTGAAATATTTATTTGAAGCTTTGGAAAATATAAAATCCCAAATGCGGCTGTTGTAGGGTTGACGATTATGCGTTACTATCTTTTCAAATGTTGTTTTCCCGCAACACTAAAAGTATGCTGCGTTTGCGAAATTAAATAGATAAAGCGAATGGTTATATTTATAAAGCTGGCGAGGAACAAAGTGTTAATGCTTTGTTGGCCTGTGCTGTAAGTGCTGAAGTGGAAGCATTCAGGAAATCGAATGATATTGATCCATATTTGCAGAGGGAAGAGTAAATGGGGGACTCATTAAAAAAGAAATTTGTATTGTACACGCATTCTATGACTAAAAATGAAATTTTAAATTGTGTATGATGTTGAATAAATTTAATTTTATAATGAATGTAAGCAAAAGAAATAAATAAATTTTGACATCCAACCATAATTCGCCTTGGATAAAACTATCAGCTGCGGCCAGGCGAATTCATAACAGGTGGTCGTGACAGCTCAGCTGATTATTTTGTAATCGTTGCATCTCCTTGCATTGTAATCTGTTTTGTTTGTGATAATTTATTTATTTTTCAAAGCGAATTGAGGCGAGTCTACCTGTTATGGATTTGCCTTGAGCTGCGCTACCGGTTCACTTTTATGAATTTGCTTTGCTAAACTAATAAGATTTATTAAGAAAGTAATAGTGGAGCATTAATTCATCACACTAGCAGAACTGCTTAAGATTTATTTCATTTTTAAATCTTCGTTCATTTAGAGAAACTTATAATTTTTAAAATTTTCGCTTTAAATAAATTTACCCCTGTCTCCTTCATTGCGGTTACGAAAATCCGTTCGATTTGAAATAGTAATGATTCTGTGTTGGGAGTATGCCGAGGCAGACAGACCACTATTGTCAGAGTATACTTACATAAAATATTTTTTTGGATATGAAGAAATTTATAATCAACTTACCTAAAAAGAAAAAGAAAGTAAAATGAAATTAATATTTTTTTATAATAGATTTTTCGCTTAGTACTTAAAATATAAATGATGACTTAGTTGCTCTAGACTATGCTGGGCACTCAACTAGTATGCTAGTCCAGCTATCTGAGAGTGTCATATTCGTTACCAATCTATGACTCTGGTCTGCTTTGCTACATATTCTATCACTATCCTACACGATCGCTCGATTCATTCACAGGAAAATTTTACATAAATCTGATCGACTTTAAAAAATCGCTTCGAAATGGCGTTTAAGGTGCCACAAAGATCTGTTTGTTTTTTGTGTATACACATGTAATCTATTATTATAAAAAATACAGTGCTTTTGTTGTTTTAAAAAAATATAAAAAGGGAATATAAAATGGTAACTTATAAAGAAAAAGTTAAAATATTATTTCATTGGTGCTGGTTAACAATAAGTACACTACTCTGATCGCATGAAAACTGTAATTTTATGAATATTTTTACAAAATTTACAAAATCGCAAGACTTGCCAAAAAAAAATATGTCACACAGTTGCATATTTAGTACACAGTACCATACTTTTTTTTAGCACATAGGTCATGCGACTCTATAAGATAGTGAATCACGGCCTTAAGGCCGAATGATTCCACTCTATCACATACCTGATTTATTCCTACATAAATATTATCATTTTATAATTTTTCTTGTTTTCCACTGAAATTTCTATAATTATTTACCCCCTTGTCTCAAATGCTGTGTGGAAAAACATTGTGCTCGCATTCACGCTGCATTTTGACAATATGACAGTTTATTATAATTTTTGCACATGAATTTCTTCTTATTAAATTTTCAAGCAAAACGTATCATTTAGTTGATAATCAGAGGAAAGAATAAATAATTTTTACAAGTGTGACCATAAATTTAGTCACTTAATGGCTTAGAAATGTGTTTGTGTTACGGTACTCTCACCCCAAATGTGGTGGCAGACAGGCGTTTATGTGTAATTTGCCAAAGCACCTTGTTGATATATAGCAATATGCATATGTTGAAACACACACACACACATGCATATATTTCTTGGCATTTACATATGAAAGCGCTCCGAGCTAAAGTGATCCAAGTAGTAAAATATGAAAAATTTCAAAACTATTGCGAAAATCTCCGAAAAGTTTAACTTTATTTAGTTCTATAACGGACAAAGTAAAAAAGTGTTTCGTGCCTATGGTAACGATAAAAAACTCAAGTCAATGGCTCTTATTTTATATTTTATTTACGGCAGTTTATTTACTGAAACTCAAAATATCCTTGAATTGTCTTTTTGTGACTTGGTACACTTCAGCTCTGAGCCCTTCATATGTATCTGTGAACATGTTAAAAGGGGCATATTGCCACAGTTAATATACAATTAGATTTAACAAATCATTTCAAACGTGTGATAAACTAAGTGCAACATTTATAATTTTGAGTTTTGGGGTGTTAATTTGATTTTCATGTTTTTTTAGGTTTTTTTATTTTGTGATTTGTGTGAATGTAGTGAGTGGTAATTATGAGCAAGAAATATATCAAAGCAATTTTTAAGTTCATTAGTACAATTAATTTTAAATGTGTATATATTTTTTTTGTTGAAATTTTGCAAGTGTATTTTATTATTTATTTTTGTAAACAAAATATTATGTAAAATTGTATAGCAAAATGAATGGTTAGAAATTTATAAATCTCTCATCAGGTTTTCTGTACACAATTGTTTGAGGCCTAGATTAGTACAGTTCGGTTGTCGTAGATTAACGCAGAAGACATCAAAATATAGCAACTGTCTTCAGAAATTTGCTGTTAGGTTTTGTAACAAATTGCAATCTTTTTTGTTAAATATTGTTGTTACATATCAGGCCATTGTAACTCAATTTAACACGTATTTAAGTTCATCTTTTAGAAATTAACCACTTATAATTTATTAAAACCATATTTTTTTAAATGCCCTTTTTACACTATTAGAAAATTCTGTACATTAACAACCCTCTAGCGAAAAAACTGGAAGGACTTTAGTCTAATTATGAAACTTAGCCAGGACTATCTATACACTTCAAACTATCTTTTGGGGAAAATATTTTATGAAACTTAAAAAATGTATATACAATTAGTGGAAAAATTATGAAATTTATATTAATCGAGATTGCCTTAATTGAGATTGGCTTAAGCACCAATGAAATGCATGTATATAGACTAGCTAAAAACCCTCAACAAACAAAAGTTTTTAAATCTTTGAATTAGTGGAAAAAAATATATTTTTTCTAAAATCCATAAATTGATTTAAAAATTTTGCGCAATTTTTAGCAATACAGTAGAATCTCACAAGTTCGAACGCTTATATTTCGAATCGTGCAGAAATAAGATATGGTTATTTCAATGTATTGGACGCTAATTTCTGGAAGTGTTTTTTTTTTGTTTTTATTTCCATTAAAAAATATTTTATTATAAATTTTTAACTAAATAGGCGAAAAACGAAATTAAACGCTCTAAAATTAGAACAGGGGGTTCTAATTTCTGGAAGTTTTTTATTTTATTTTTATTTTTACTACAAATTATAATTTTGTTTTCACTCATTAAAGTAAAAATAAAACGAAGAATCACGGAGATATTCGTGGTGTGTAGAATTCGGTCGTATGCGTGTGTAATTTGATATGTTTGTACAACTTTGGGTCAAAGTGAAGTGTTTATACGTGTGAAGGCGTCAATAATATTATAAAAAGGGGCAAAACCAGTGATATATTTTCCAGTAAACACATGACTATCTTTCTGGACGTCCGTAACGATATCGTTGTATTCAGTTTAAATAAATAAATAAATAAATAAAAAAACAAACAATATTACTAATTTCATGTTAAAATCGTATTGAATACTTAATAATTAAAAAACTGTTTAAAAGTTATTCTATGAATTTATTAGGTTCAATTAATTAAATGTTATTAAATAAAAACGGGTGTGTGTTAAAATAAAGCTTACATAACTAATTTTATAATTTTCTGTAAAAAAAAACAAATGTCCAGAAATTCGAACTTTTCAGAAATTCGAACTGACCGCATAAAGTGGTTTTAAATTGTGAGATTCTACTGTAGTTTATTGATGTGGTTTGAGTTCATGGAACGAACTTTAACAATTTAATTAATAATTTCTCAAATTATTATTTTTAAAAACGATGGCACAAAGCTCCAGTTGGCTGAATACTGAGAAATTCAGTTACAAAAGGCAAAAACAAAATAAACATAAATAGTAAACAGCAGCCACTGGCTCTAGAAAAAGGAGGAGACGGGACAATAAATCATCAGAGATAAGAATTTCAGACTATACGAAATTGATTGTAAAAATTAATAATTTGCAATTTTCGGCACAAAGAATGCTGATGAGTTGGTGTAGCGACCTTAAAATCAGCAGTTATCCGTCCTGCTGGTCTGATGAAAAAATTATCCAATATTACTTTCTTAATAAAATAATGTATTTGTGAAAAAATTTATTAAATTAAAAATAAAAAATTAAATTCATTTTTTACCATTTATCCCAAAAAAAACTGCTATTCAAAGTTTTCTTAAGACAAACATTTTGCCTCGTAAGTGTGGTACAATAATTTCTAATAAGCTCACTATTGTGAATAATCATTATATTGCAAATTTTCAATAAAAAGGGCAAAAAATGTTGCACCTTTTTAAGAAAAGAAAACGCTATCAGATTTGAAAACAACAAGAAGAACAATTCCTTTCAATATAAAGCTGAAACAGTTATGTAATTCGCACAAACTTTAATTATTAATTTATTTTTATTAAATTACCGAACAAGAAAATGGTGACAAAAAGTTAATTACCAGAGATGGGAATTCTACGCTAATCTAATTTAGTAGTGTTATAGGATATTAATATAAAATAAATATTTCGCTGAATCAAACTGTCAAAATGAGGAGAAGGAGGAGGAAGAAACTGTCAAGCCCCTCCCCTGTCAATGTCCAGAGCTTTCGTATCTCAGCGCTATGTACATAGGTAACTCGATTTTACCCGAACTAGCAGACCTTACCGAAAGCAATCTGAAAAAAATAAACCATCCATTTTGCTAGTGACTTTTAGCTTCTCCCCTTTCGTTTCTTAGCAGTAAAAGTTCATGAATATATTAAAAAACCTCGTTGAATATGTTATAATTATTAATTTTTTAGATAAAAAGATTCGATGTAGCGCATATCTACCGGTCAGTCCAATTATCATAGTCATGTTTATCGTTAAGAACACAAATATTTAAATTTCGTTACACATACCTTTGACAATACTTTACAATATATGAAAAAAAATTATTTAAAAGTATTTCGCTTGTAAAAATTTGTAAAACAACAACGAAAATAAACTACAATTGAAGTATCATGTGATTAAAAAAAAATAAATAAAATAAAAACCAGAAGTAATTTGAATGGTATTTAAGATTCAAAACAGATTCTTGCAGTATCATTCCCTTATTTGTATTATTAAAAACAGAAAAATAAATAAATTTTTTCCATTGCAAGTCCATGCAAGTTCTGCTTAAAATATTTATTTAGAAATCAATGTATTAATGTTATTTTAACGAGCAAACTCTGTTTAGATAAGAAAACACAGAACCAAAAGCCAAACTGACCAAAAGCCAAATAAACACACAACAAAAAATAAAATTAAAAAATAAAAGGACAGTGGAGCTAATCGTATAACAAATAATATTTAATAGATAAATTAGAAAATAAATTAGATAAATTAGAAAATACTAGCCAGATTAATTTGAAGCATGAGAAAGCCACTGGAAAAAATTGAGAAGTAGCTTTTAGAGAATGGTTTCTTAATTACTTCTATAGTATCAACTGGAGCATATTTTTGCTTCACTGAAAGTTATATTAAAAACATCTAGATATTTAATGAGTTTTTAATGTATCGTAAACAAAATTTTCATAAACAATTTTTGAATAAAAATTTGATAATCTGACATTTTAACCAAACCGAAATCTATGACTTACGAGATTTCGAGCAAATCTTGTTGATTTTGACTAGATTTCCCATATAAAACAAAATCTACTTCGCAACTAGATTTAAACAAAATCTACCCAAAATATGGTAGTACTCAGTGATGCAACTTTGTTTTTTTTCTACCAGGTTATACTGAAAAATTCTACGCTGCTCAATAATAAATCTTCGAAAGGTGTGCCTGCCCTCTAGCTGTTTTGCATTTGATTGACAATTTTTTGTATAGAGTTTGACACTTGAAAATTAAAAAGCCAATCAGTTGTGTTTGGTATGATAACGAAGTCTTAAATTCCAATGGAAATCTACTCGATTTCGTGCTGGTGTAAATGCACTATAAGTCGCTGAAAAATAAGATATTCATTTTAAATTCGGTGCCACTGTGACATCTAACAAATGTATTTATAATGTATTTTAATAAAAAATGCAAAATACCGGTGTAACAAATACTGTGTGCTAAAGTGTATAAAAAGAAAGTTCATGAGAATTTTAATTAAATATTTTAAAACAAATAGATTTTTAGTAACACAAGAATACAAAAACAGATTTCTATAAAATCACACATTTATGCAAAACAAAGAGGACCCTTGCCATTGCTTAACACTGTATTGAAATGAAAGTGCTTTGAAATAATTTTGTAATTATTTCTTTCGTTTGTAAAATTTCGTAAATCAACACCAAGAACACCAAGGTATTGAAAAAAGGATATAAATGATTCGTACGAAAATTAAGCACAATAACCAAACAGCTCTTAATGGTTGTATACATTAGTAGTATAGTAATAGTCTGTCCCGGAGGTGAAAAGAATGAGTAACGTGGCCATGTGTGAGGCCATAATAGTAAGCAAACGCATTAGAAAAGCATGCATTTCATTTTACACAATTTGTTTATCTGAAATAACGGCTGAATGCTGCTTTGGCATTTAAAACATCGCAGCACGAATAGTATAAAATAGCCGACTAATTATCTTCTTTTTAGCAATTTTCACTGCAAGAGTTTCCTTTATTTCGATCAAGAATTTAAAATAAAAATTATAGAAGCAAGTAGATGCCTCCTAAAAAGGCTCAAATTTTATAGAATGTCTAAATAAAATGTATTTATTACTTAATTTATAAGAGGTTCGAAACTGTACTGGCCAACAGAAGGGAAGTGGGGGAAATGTCTCCCCGACATTCCTTTGGAACGGGCACCATCAGGTGGTAGGCCGACAGGTTCTGGTGTGGAAATTGTAGTATCGAGGATTAACTACTACGAGTCCTTGAGGAAAGCTCTTACCATTTTTCAATCGGAGATTTATGTCATTGAGAGATGTGCACAATTTAATTTTGAAAGGGGCTACCGAGGCCGTGAAATAGCCATCATCTCGGATAGTCAGGCTGCTACCAAGGCACTCAGCTGATACGGGTTCACCTCTAAGCTGGCTTGGGAATGTTGCAGAAAGATCTATAAGCTAAGAAAGATGAATAAGGTCACACTCTGCATATGTTCCTGGACACGTTGAGGTGGTAGGAAACGAAAACGCAGATAAGATGGACAGGAAGGACACAAGTAGAACAATGGTTGGACCAGAACCGCATTGTGGGCTTGTATTGGATAAAATCAGGGAAGACATATCGGCGGAGACTGGAAGTACCAGGCAAAACCTCTGGTTCAATATCTCTGAACTGAGGCATGCAAAACTAATGATTGGAACGTATAATCGAACTCCTCTCTTAGCTCTCACGTCTCTTAGTAAAAACAATCTAAGAATGCTCACAGGCTTCCTCACAAGTCATTGTACACTGAGAAATCACCTCAACAGACTTGGTAGTGAGAATGACAGCCTGTGCAGTTTCTGTGATTACGAGGATGAAACTGCAGAGCATATTCTGAAGAGATGTGATGCTACAGAAGATATAGCCAATTGCGCAAGAACCTATTGCATGATTGAGAACTGCCAACACTTGAACCACTCGCAATGTTGAGGTTCCTTAAGAGAGCAGGTCTAGATTAATTAATTCATTCATTCATATTTATTTATTAATTACGTCTTATTATATGAAATATTTCTAAAGGCAGAATTAGTTTGTACGTTCTGTTCTGTTACGAATCAGCTGTTTTGTTTCTGTTCAATTTAAAAACTGTATGTGTGGTTTGCTGTTACTTCTTCATTCTGTTCTGTTGCGGACTATTCTGTAGAAAATAGAATACAACGTTAAGTGACAGTCATGTATTTGTTTTATGTAGAATAAAATATTACAAATGTTGTTTTAAAATTCAGAATATTTTATTTTAATTAAAATTATTAAAGATTAATATATTTTTGTCAAGTAAAAAACATTTTGCAAATATTTACAAAATTCAATCCTGTAATTATATCGACCACATCCGAAAGTTCAGACACAGAACAAGTAAGTAAAAAATATTTTCTACAGAAAGAACGGCATAGAACGACAACGAAAAGTAAAAACTAATGAGGCCTTAACGGATACAAATTCCATAAACAAAGTCAAATAAATAAAATAAAAAGAGGCCCGCTTGTAGAGGGACTTATCATTTTTACCGCTTTATTTTAGCATTTACAATGTAAATTTTACATATACATATTAAAACCCTTCACTTGCAGTGTTAGTTACTCAGTTTTTCTTTATATATCGTTAGGGCCTAAGCCCTCTAAAGGACCTTGTAATATTCCCTTAATCTTTTTGCAATGCCTTTGTTCACACGTTCCTTTTGTTTTGTTTTCAGTTGGGAGATAAACCAAAGTACTCTAAAATAAACTTTATGGTAATAAAACTCCTTTGGAAATAAAAGTGTTTTAAACTGATTTTCACTAAGCGAAAACAAAAGAAATGTTCGAGATAACTACTTATGTTTTCATTATCTAAAGGTATGAGTAAAAGTACTTGTATCTAAAAATATCCAATATGAATAGTTAGTTAACATACAAATCTCAAAGGATATTTCCAAATCTGCTAGAAGTGTAAGTAGTAAAAATCCTTTATCGAAATACTGATTTCTAAACAGGGCATTGCAAAAAGCTGAGTTATTGCATATAAACTGAAAACATCAAAGGGAAAAATATTAATTTATCGCCCGAAAGGTTTTTAATGATCTCCCATTATCAGTAAATATTATTTAATATTCTACCAGTAAAGAAAGGTGACACTATCGTGTGTTAATATAAAATGTTAAAATTCTTAATAACATCTTGTTTGAATTTACTGTTTGCAGAGTACGTGCTTAATACATACTTGCTAATATCAATTGTTCAATGGCCGTTTAAACAACACGTATGAACAAAACGAGAATCAATATGTATCACAAGATTTCCATTCAGTGGTATTTATTTAGTTCAGAACTTTAAAGCAATCAAAAAATCAGAAATTGTAGAACACATGTACGACATTTGTAGGAAAAATCAGCGTTTTGTATTATTTCAAGCTCTTCCTGCAATAAGTAAATTTATGTATGAATTTTTAACGAAAAATTCAATGATCTGTCATTCTTTTTTGTGAAAAATTATGTTAAACGGTCGTGCCACCAGTGTTGCCAGGAGCTGGGGAAAAAAGGTTCTAAATCGGCTTTTTTTAAAAAGGCCAGAAAAGTCTAAATCGCCCAAAAAAGAAAGCAGAAAAAGGCTAAAAGTTGTTTACTCATAGTTCAACGTTTATATATAAAAAAAAATGAATAAAAGGTATTAATTTTAATTAATAAATTTAATAATTAATTAATTAAAAAGATTAATAAAATTAATTAATTCGATGAAAATGACCTTGAAGTACATAAACAAAACTACAAACGAATAAAACGCGTCTTATTTTTAAATTTATATAAATTTATATAGACATATGTAACATATGAGTTGAATTCAGTATTGGATAGAAAATAAAAAATAATATTTGTATTTAGTCATGATACAATAATTATTGTATCATTATTTAAATATATTCAAGTATTATATCTTTAAAAAAAGTCTAATAAAATATATGTATATAGATGTATATAAAGTGCGAGATCGCTTTGCGCAACCGAAAAAAAATCGGGGTTGTTGCTTTCACCGAAAGCAGAAATTTTAACATTGATAATTAATAATAAACAAATTGGGCAGTCCTAATGCAAGCATGCTCTTTCAAACAGAACTAGATTTCGTAAACTTGTGGAAAATGTTTTAAAGATGGGTGCTTTGGCACAACCTTAAGTTTTCATTAAAACATACATAAATTCAGAGACGAAATTGCCTAAATTCAATGAAACAGAACAAGTCACACTTATCGAGACAGTCTTTTGAAAAAATTTGCGTTTATAAAGACTGCAATGTTAAAAAATTACCTGTTGCGATAATCGGGATATTGCAATAATCGGTAGTTCCACTAATCGAGCCCCGCACTGTATATATAAGTTAGTACTGATAACATATTATGCTAAAATCTCAATAGGAAATCTGTATAATAATTAATTATTATTATTATTTTACTATCTGACATTGCCCATTAGAAATAAGAGAGAAATATGATAAATGTAATTAATTTAAGAATGTAGAGATGAACAATAAACTCAGTCGCAATTTGATAATTAACCACGTCGTTTCATTTGCAAGGCCGGATTTTTATTTAGAGCGCGAGTTACGTTAATTTAAAGCTTTTCATATTTCTACATCTATTCTCCTTCTCTTCTACTCTTTTCCTTACTTCCTTATTTCTGACTATTATTAAATCTCTTTAATTTAAGCTTTAAAATAATTAAAAAAATTAACTTTCAGTTAGTCTTTAAGGAACCATTAAATAAAGAAGTTATTATTAAACCTAAATTGTCTTTTCAATTCAAAGCTATATAAGTGGCGTGTGAAATATCGTGCAAACTGCAAAAGATCGTGTGCTCGATTAAAAGTGGCCAACGTATAATAATTTATAATCTAAATATTATATACTTTTACGCATATCTATTAGTTATTCATATTACAATTATCATAATATCCTTATCGCCAGTAGAATCGGAATTATCATTGGCATAAATATTAGGAGAGTTATATAATTTTATAAATAATCGGTAATTGTGAAATCATGACATCGTTTCTGTGACCTTTCTGAAGAGCATCGAATATATAACAAAGAATTGAACATTTTAATTCTAGTATGATTTTTTTCTCTAGTTTTTTAAGATACTAAAAAGTATTTCAACAGCAACGTTACTGAAAGCTAA
The DNA here is from genome assembly GCA_956483585.1 of Gymnocheta viridis. Lineage (NCBI taxonomy): Eukaryota > Metazoa > Arthropoda > Insecta > Diptera > Tachinidae > Gymnocheta > Gymnocheta viridis. The sequence continues at coordinate 43,366,225 of OY101440.1, read as the reverse complement.
ATACTAGATTAACCAAATCAAAAAATTAATTTTCTTACCGCGCATTCTTCAATTGTCGCACCTTTACCAAAAACACCAAAAACATGTATCCATTTATAATGTGAAAGCTTTTACCTTTGGATTTCAATCCATAAAAAAATAACATTATCCTTAAACGATTTAGAATAAAAAAGAACATAACATATTGTTGGGCATTTGAAAATTATTAAAAGTTTTGGAATTTCTCACTTTATTTAGGATAACTCTGCTGCTAAATAGTGAACTGCACATATTCTTTAAACAATCTTCGGAGAGTAATGAGATGTGCATATAATTTTTTATTTTAAGAAAATAAGTTGGGTACGTGATATTTTTGCCTTTTAAAAAAATTTTTATAACCTTTGAGAGATATGGAATAATATATATTATAACATCTTTTTTTGCTAGAAAGTATTTCTGCGGCCTGATTCTGCAACGATAAATATTGGAGTGATCTTGAAGTTGCCATTTTTTTATTTAAATTTTTAATTTGGTTTTATGTAATTTATTTAATGCATATTTTGTTAGATATATTTATTTTTGCTTGATAAATGAATAAATACCTTTTAAACTGCATTTGCATTTACTATACACAATGGTACTCTTGTAGCTTAAAATCTGTGATTTTAAAAGAATTAAACATGAATGGTATTGTATTAAGGTATGAATAGCATGAATAGTAATTGTGTATTGAGTGCTTTGCATTTGTATGAACGTTTAATGAATTGATTTTTTTATATGCATCTTTGTACAATGGGAGAATTTTAATGAAACAGCAAAGGAAGAAGGAGTAAATGCATTGTATCAAAATTCATTTCTAGACGTTTTTTCAATCAGCATGGTCATATATCTTACAATTGGCTTTAAGAAGAGAGGCCAAATCAAAACTTGCATTGTTTAGTTCACTGTTGCTTTATAAATTCAATTCAGTAAAATCATTGTAGCACATTTATACTTTTTCGTGCCATAGTGCCTCTCACTGGACTGAAAGTGTTGTAGTACTGCGTACGCCGGTGTGAGTGTTTTTATGTACTTAGCAGATTTATTTTTACTTAACTTAAAATAACAACAAACAGAAATTAAATAAATAAAAATATACACAATAAAAGCAACAAACACAAAAGTAAAACGCATGTGTTAACAGTAATTACAGAAGCTCTTACTTGGAATGTTTATTGAAATTGTTGTACAGATTAATATTACAGTTTTATTTTATTATGTTTTTTTTGCATTAAAAACAAAACAACAACATTTAGCAGGAAGGATATGAAAATGTTAAGGCACATACCACACACTCACTATTATCGCACAACGAGTGAAAAATTACTTGATACATTATAAAATATTTTTCTTTAAAACTTTTTTTTGCATCAACATAAAACTCGTTGTATTTTAAAAGATTAGGCAAATATTTTTAAAAGATGAAGTTTATTTCGTTTTTGTTAAGAAAATTAAATTATTTGCAAATTTGTTTATAACACTGGAAATTAAACGGGACGTATTAAATTAAGGAGAGACGGGCGTGTGTTGTGGGATTGAAGGGTTATTAATAAAAATAGAAAATTATACATATCAACAACGCTTTAAAATATTAAAATTCATTACAAAAATGGTAAAAATTTGGTAGTCAAATTTTGGAAAACTAAAGCATTTTTAGGTCGACCTTAAGAACCTTCACGTCGCTTAACTTAACTATTGCTGTTGTATCCCATAGTGTTGGGGAAACCTAGGTATGGCCAACTCTCTTTGATGTTCGAAATTTGAACGTTGATTGTCAGGCGACGTTTATTTTTAACAAGATAGCCCTACGTGTCACACATGTAACGATACCATCGTTCTTTGCGATGCGATCACAATTGACTTAGCGAGATCTTGTGACTTAATACCTTAGGACTTTTCCATTGGAGCTGCATGAAAGACAGGGGCTCTGCCAATAGCCCACACTCCATTCAAGACTTCGAAGATGGAATTCGTGGAATTTGGGAAGACATACAGCCCCAAATGTGTGATATTATGATGGAAGATTTAATGAAAAGAATATGGGCCTGCAAGACTTGCCATAGCAACCGTTTGGCTGATATTGTTTTTCATTATTAACGGCATACCGTGGGCTTAATACAGAAAGGACGTACATCGGATTTTTTTAAATTGCTATTCTAAGCTTTTCTTGTGTAATTGCAAGTGTAATGCCAGAAAAGTTTAAAAACGCAGTTTCAAAAATTAATCGAGATATATTAAGGCAACGCCTCTTTACAATTAAATAAACATCTGATAATTCCGCCTCTGTTTTTTTATGATATCAAAAATAAACCTCTTATTCGAAGGCCCCGTATGTTTAGTATAAATTCTTATGTTTAGCTTACTTGCTCCTCAGATATGTATAAAGAAACGATTTAATTTTCAAAGATAGCCAGCGTAAAATTTTCTATAAAAGCATTTTAAAACCCATTCAAAAACAATCTGACAGTGCAGCCGGTTTGGTTAAATCCAAATAGATTCTACTGAAAACCACACTAACACACATACACTCCAATTATTTTTGTACATGCAATTTAATTTTCTCTTTTAAGGAATCCGATGATATTTCCACTGACCAAATATATTTGTTATTAATTATACTTTTGGTTTTATTATTGAGAACTCAGCTGGATTGTGATGGTGATTTCAAGGACTGCGAACCTTAAGACGTGGGCGGATCGATAAGTCCGTGTGAAACTGTGTAAAAAACAGTTTTATTTGCAAAACAAAAATTTATTTTTCAACATAATGTCCTTTTAACTAAATACACTTAGTCCAACGTTTCTATAGTTTTTGTATCCCTTCCAAAAAAAAATAGGATTTTTCGAGGTCCTTTTTTTACAATAATTTCATCGTTGGAACTAAATCTCTTTCCACCGAGCCATTTCTTTAGGTTTAGAAAGAGGAAGTAGTCACTAGGGGCTAATAAATTTAAATTGGTATATCCTCACAATATATCAACTCCAAACAAACATTTGAAGTTGTCACACGTTTTCGTTTATGGTCAGTTGAGAGTAAACGAGGCGCCCATCTTGCAGACAACTTTCTAAAATCCTGCTGATCACTTAAAATCGGAACCACGATGTCATATGAAATGCCTATGGCATCAACAATCTCACGCACTCTTACTCTTCGATCGATATCGTGGATTTTTTCGACATTTTCGGGTGTACTGGCCTCAATTGGCCGTCATTTGTACTTGTGCGACCACAACGAAAGTCAGTAAAATACTTTTTTACCATTGAAATCGATGATGCAGAGTCCCCATAGTATTTATCAAGCTTTTCTTTGGTTTCATTGACTGTTTTTTTCGCAAAAAATAATGTTTAATGATCAATCAAAATTCACTTTTTTCCATTTTTAGAAAAATGCACGAGATTGTATGTTTTGAACAGCTGTTAAACGCAAAGTAAATAACGATACTTGCTCAAAATTTGACATTCGTCTACTAACAGATAGTACTTGTTGGGAACAGTGCTGCATTTCATATAGCTGCGAGGGAAGTTCGAAAAGTCTCGGACTTATTGATCCGCCCTCGTATGCGAATGTATAGAGCGACCTTAAAAATTATAAATAACCAATTGTCAAATACTGTCATTTTAACTTAGCTGCTCAATAAACTTTGCTGTTATCTTAAAATATGTACATAGATAAATTTTAATAACGACAACTTAGTATTTGTGACACTTGTTTTTTTTTTAATTTTTTTAATTATAAATTTTTTTTAATTATAAATGGCTTAAACTGGATGTTTATGAGAAATATGAATATGGAAATTATTATTAATAATTATTAATATGGAAATATTTTAAAACTACCAAAAATGTGGTAAATATGTAAGTATACGAACTGCACTTAAACAAGGTTTAGGAAGAATAATTACAGAAAATATATATTTTTGGGCAGTTAAGTTAAAACGCAGCTAACGTTGATTTTTTGTATGAAAATAATTTTAAAATGCCAATAGTTTTGGGCATTTATCTAAAATGTGCAGGTACAAAAAGTGCTCTTCAAAAAGGAACTTGTGTGGGATTTTAGAGAATATTGATGGAAATTATTAATTTAATGCAGCTAAGTCAAAAGTGCTCTTAAGCAAAAGGCAGCTTAATCAAAACTACTGTATAAAAAGTACCTTTTAAAGAAATAGGCAGATTTTTCTGGCTTATTTTTATTATTATTATTATTTATTTTTTTTATGTTTTTACGAGTATGAGTTAAAATGAATTTCAACATAAAAGCAATTATATATGTAATTTCACAGTCTCTAAAATTTTTTATGCAATACTACGAACACTACTACAAAATATGTATGTGTATATATTGATGAGGATTTTATGAATGTGGATCAAAGCTCTACAGTACACTTTAAAGAATATCATTGCAACAAAATCCATTTCAAAAGCATTGGCATTGGTTATTTGCAACAGCTACAAAAAAAAAAATAAAATAAAATAGGAGATTGAAAGTGCAGAGATCTTTTGGAAAAAAATGGGATGAGAAAATGCGTAGTAGTTGATTCTATAACTGCAATAAAGTATTAACTAGATTGAAATGATAATTTGCATACACGTACAAAACACTTTCAAATGTTTTAAAGCAAGCAAATAAAGATGTGTTGGAAATAAATAGCAGCTTAGAGATTTTTACGTTTAAGGCATACAATTTTTATGGAATAAAAAAATGAATTGTTGGTCAAACTGAAAGGCTAAAAGCCTGATGCATACGCAATGATGGACACACTGTTGAACGGACAGAGAGTGGAATCTTTTTAGTCGATATTTTACGGAGTCCACTATTATTTTTATAGAATCATAGCATTCTTTAATCTTCATTCCATAGGCAATCGCAATAGGATTTTTGGTATTATCGCAATACAGAAGTACAGCTTTTAGACTCTTCTTAGCTGAGTCAATAAATAATCGCCCGTCCATGTGGTTACTGACAAAACTCATTGCATTCATTATTTCTTTAATATCGTTGCAATAAGTAAACGCGTTATCATCGTTTACTGAAAAGAACGAAAGAAAGCTATCTTGACGCTTACAAAAGCTGGTAACATTAACAACAGGTTCAAGTAGATGAAGACTTTTTAAGTCTGCAGCTAAAATTTCTGATTTGTTTTTACACAGATTAGTCGCCGAGCCAATGCATTTAAATACTCTTGCGACATTAATATTTGTCTGGGGATAACTTCAATACCTGTGTAATCACTACCTGCGCAATAAAAGGTTCTTGTTTCAGCGATTTCTCTAGCAACATAATGTGTAGGACTTCGAAGTTGTAACAGAGGTACAGAATCCGGAACTGGGAGCTTGGCTTATGGTAAAGCTTTTTATACAAAACTCTTTCGCCTATATCTCTTCAACTGTAATATAGTACTATTTTGGCACACGTACCAAGTAGTGTCATTATGTTTACCTGGATCTAACCACCGTATAGGAATACCAAACTGCAATGAATTTCGTTGACCTTCAGTGAGAGTTCAAAAATATAACTACAGTTTTAGAACAAAAAAATTAATCAGCTTTGGACCACAAAATGAAGCCGTTATAACAAGTGTGACAGCAATGCTTCGGCGTCTACAGTTCATCAAGAAAAACTTCTAGCTCAAAATACCTTTTATAGATGTCTTCAACTTTACTATTGAAAAATCTAACTTTAAATTCCAGTATAGTATGTTTACCGCAGATATAGCAAAACAAATCAAATTTTTCCAAACAATTGGACATTTTTGCCAAAACAAATCTTAGACGTGAAGTTTAATTGTTTACTTAAATTCTTTGTTGTTTTTTAAGTAAAACACTCAAATCACAAAACGGTGGGGTGTCACAAAGCCATAGGACATAAAGCCATATGGCGTTCAGTCCCATTCCATTGAGACATAAAGGCATATGCCATTAAGTCTCATTATAATGGGACTTAACGCCATAAATTTTTTTCCGAAAATGAGACATAAAGCCATATTTTTAATAATGATTGCATGCCTTAGTTCACATTAGCAATATTAGAAAGCGGCTTTATCTCTCATTTCAGTTCCTGAGACACTAAAGTTAAGTATTGAAATCTGGCTTCGCATACTAAAGTTTTTCTGCGTGGCGGCCTACGGCGGCGCTTAGGGGTTTTTTCCTCCAGTAGGACGCGGCAGGTGGCTTCGCTGAATAAAGTTTTCCTGCGTGCGTCACAAGAATAAAAAATGTTTTCCAATGGTAACTAGGGATTTTTCCTTTCACAAAATGTTTGCAGCTGTAATTCCTGGAGCCTAGAAATTATGGCTTTATGTCCTATGGCTTTGTGACGCCCCACCTCACAAAACAAATTATGTACACAATATATGTACCGCAAATTGATACGTTTTCAGTACAATATACAATTTGATTTTTGTTTTGATTTTGCTTTTCATTATTTTTGTTCTAATGTAACGGATAATATTTTTGCGGAACATTTTAACCCCTTAAATACCTGTTTTAATTTTGTTTTTTGCTCTTTTTAAAAGAAGAACAAAGAAGAGACCCATCCCTTAAATAGTAAGAGGGTTAACATATTCTACAAAAATGTTCTTTCTAACATTTTACATAAATTTGTTAAATACATTTAATACCTAAAATGTAAGGCTCACATGGTTTCTTATGCTAATTAACAATAAGAATGTGCCAGAGGTGGGAAATTTTAACCCCGCCTTCAAATGAAATTCAGATGTAAACTGTCAAAACACAGATGCACACGTATATTTTTTTTTCAAAATTTATAGATCTGGTGTATATCTTTTTGTGTTTTACAGTGTTATTTGATAAGAAATAAGAATGCAAACTATATGCTGCAATGATCACTGCTTATGATGCACTCCCCACTGTATTGGCATTTCAACAATTCTATATTTAATTCTCTATATGAATACAATAATACACGCCCACATACATACACACATGCAAATGTTACAATACACACATGTATGCTACAAACTATTCGTAACATAAAAATTGATGATGGTGCAAATGATGTTGCTCCTTAATGCAAAATTCAAAAAAAAAAAATTCAAGTACATATACGCATATACACACTCGCACAGACATCGTAAACATAATTTTCAATTGAAAGAAAATATATAAAGATAAATGAGTAAAACTACAACAACAACAAGAACAATGAAAAGCTATATTTATTAAGAGCATACTCGCAAAGTTACATACAACGATTACATGTATGTACATATATGTGCATATGTGTATGTGTGTATATGTGAGTATGTGTGAATATGAATATCCTGTACTGATATTTGTACACACTTGTATCTTCTGTTAAATGCATTATGCATTTGTTACGCATGCATGCATTCATGACTGCAAATAAATATGCAAAAAAGAAAAGTAATTATTATTGAAAATGTTGTTTTACTCTTACAACAAAAACCCATTTCATACACATACATGTATGATCTCTGTTTGGTTTTCCTTTTGTTCTCGACGTTAATTTTTTGATGAATGCAAAACATTAATAAAAGGAATTCCTAAGGATATTTACTTTATATATTTTTTAAGTTTTCATTATTTAAACCGCAAATTATTAAGAAACCTTTTGACGTAAAATTATTACATACTTTATGTTCACATGTATTCATTTATAAAATTAAATATATTCTTGTAAATTCAACTTAAAAAATCGCTGCAAAACAGACATACAGAAAATATATTTAATTATATACTAATGTGCAAAGTTTTTCAGAAATCTGTAATGTAGGACGTTTTTAAAAAGGATGACACTGCCCAGTTTTTCAAATAATTATTTTGTATTGTCCGGGCAAGTTGATGTGTGTTCACAGTTTCATAAGAATCTATGAAGTAGAACTTGTTGAAAAATATTATTTACTGTTAATGGGCGTGGCAAAGCTTCATAAAAATTTGGCTTATTAGACCATATTGAAAAATAGTATTAACTTTGCTGGAGCAGGACACTCTTAACCTTTTAAACACTTTTTATGTGTGCAAAGTTTCCTCAGAATCGCTTATGTTAAGTTAAGTTTATTAAAAAAGAATATGAAGTTATTTTGTGTGAAACTGACGGTGACTTCTTTACAAGGGAAAAACATTCGAAATCGGTTTATGAATGAGAGAATTCTGATGGAACACTCATGAAAAAATACAAATTAATTTATAACTTTCTCGCTGTTAGAAGTCGCTTTAAAAACATCACAAATAAAGAGTGTACCAAAATTTACGCAATATTGTTTTAGTTTTTTAATTATTTTTAGGATATTTTTGAATGAAATGAAAATACGTTCTGTCCTGAAACTCTTTATTTTTACAAACCCAAAACTCTCAACTATCAAATGGTTTTTTAGGGTCACTCAGACCTTACAGCGCAAATGGCCGAAAATTGATATCTTGCATTGATTTTGGGACACTCTTTGTTAGTGTCCGACCAAACGATCGGGCTTGATGTTGGATATCAGTAAATATCAAAGTGATCTACTGTAAAATTTTTCCCCGAACACCTACCTTTGTTTACGTTTTTTTTTACATTTCCTGCAACCCTGTAAAACATCAAAGCACAAAAAGTTCAAGTTTTTATGTTTTTAAGAAACAAATAAATCAATAAATTAAATTTGTTTGTATTCAATAAAAAATAATTTTTGAATTCAATTTCGGCATCATGAGTATTATTTTTAATTTAAAGAATTTTGTCAGATAATACATCTGTTGCCAAAAGCTGTAAAACGAACAAAGAAGCTAAATAGACAATCAAAATATGATAGACTGCTAAAGTAACAAGAAAAATGAAATGGAAATTTCTTATTGCTACAGTAGTTTTGATTAAGCTGCCTTTCGGTTAAGAGCACTCTAAATTAAATACAAATTCATTTTTAGGTGCACTTTTTGGACCTACACATTTAAGGTAAATGCCAAAAATTTTTGTCATTTTAAAATGATTTTTATACCAAAAATCAACGTTAGCTGCGTTTTAACTTAACTGCCCAAAAATATATATTTCCTGTAATTATTCTTCCTTAACTCTGCTTAAGTGCATTTTGTATATCTGCATATTTACCATATTTTTTGGTAGTTTTATAATATTTCCATATAAAAAACCAAAATTAGCCGCAAATACTTTAATAAAATATGGTGGCTGCTATTTCACATTAACATTTATAATTAAAAAAAATTCAAGCAAGTGCCACAAATCGTAAGTTATTATTAAAATTTATCTATTTTGTTTTCATGTAAATACATTTAAGATAACAGCATTTTTGACTTATCTGCAGAAAATAAGTTACTAAGTATAGAAGAGCGGGAAGAGCGGGAGCCATAATTAATCCGGCTACTAAACATGAGCATTAAGTTAAAGTGCACGATCAGCCCAAGTATAGTTTCTATATAAAAAAGCCAAAATAAAAATCGGAAGGAAGCATTTTACTTAACCAAATAGAAGACTACAAGTTGAGAAATGAGTCATTGCACACATTTTATGAGGGTGATTTTTTAAGAGCTTTTGGATTTGATTTCAACAAAAATAAATCACTTAAAATTTTGATAAATGTCTATATATGAAAATGTTAAATTTCACCATTTTTCAAAACGGAATTTCTCAAAAGTTATAATGATTCTGAATAAAATCTCTTCAGTTCTGAATTTAACGATGCCTTGTGCTTCTTACCTATTTTTCCAATTTATACCCAGCATTTCGATTTTGGCCGACTTTTTTACTCTCAAAAAATGTCTATATGAGATTGTTAAATTTCACCATATTTCAAAATGGAATTTCTCAATTTCTCAAAAGCTGTAATAATGCTGAATAAAATCTCTTCAGTTCTAAATCTTACAATGCCTTGTGCTTCTTACCTATTTTTCACTTTATACCAACCATTTCGATTGGGTTTGGTATTATAAAACTGTGCTTATAAATTTTTTATGTTTGAATTTTAAAACAGAATGCGTTTCTTAAGCAGAAAGTACAAATTTTTAGTATAAAAAGAACGAAATAATCGCATAAGATGATAAAACTTACCATTACGATTTTCACTATCAGCCGGTTTCATTTGTATGGGATGATGCATCTGTTGGGGAGACAAAAAAAGTTTAAAAAATATTAAATTTAAATATTTTTTGTAATTTTCTCTTTATTGGGCTTTTAAGGTCATGATATGTAAAAATAAAAATAAAAGATTATTTATTTTTAAATTTCATCCTACGTTTCGTTGGAATTTCCCAACTTCCTCAGGGATGTTTTTTATTTAATATTTAATCTTTATTTTAATTTATAATTAAATTAAATTTACTTTGTTTTCACACTATAAAATAAATTACAAAAAAACAAAGTGAAATTAAAAATTATTTTAAAACCGAATTTTCTTACAATTATTATCACAGAAAACTAAAGTAAAATTATCGATAATTTTGTAATTTATTTTATAGTGTGAAAACAAAGTAAATTTAATTTAATTATAAATTAAAATAAAGATTAAATATTAAATAAAAAACATCCCTGAGGAAGTTGGGAAATTCCAACGAAAAGTAGGATGAAATTTAAAAATAAATAATCTTTTATTTTTATTTTTACATATCATGACCTTAAAAGCCCAATAAAGAGAAAATTACAAAATAAAAACAAAGAAAGGTCAACAATATTAAAAAACAAGTATTAAATATTTTTTGTTGTATAAATATATATGTATGAATATTAATGTAATTTTTATCATATTTGCAATTTAATTAAATTACTGTTAAAATTTATATGTTTAAGTCATTTCAATGAACAGTAATCTATCAATTATTAACCTCAACTCGTTATCGACGATAGTAAATATGTTTTTAGGACTTAAAAATGTAGGCCTTAGACCACACAATGCGGTGCTCTGACACTTCGCCTGTTTAAAATCATTGGCAGGATGATACAGTTTTCAAAAGAATTTAATTTAAAGCATTCATATTTTAAATTAAATTTTTAGTTTACAAATTTAACGCCACTATTGAACTGACCAAAATTTTATACAAACTCTGTAAATGCCTTATCTTCTATTACCACTTTCATTATTAATGTTTTAATATTTTTATTTTTTTTTGCCAAAGGATTTTATTACAAAATTTCTAATGCAAAATTTGAGCATAAATAAAAAAAAAACAAACATACAATCGAATACATATTGGGGTTATGGTTATGGCTTTGAATGGATTAATGCATTTGATATCAATGATTGTATGGATGTGCAAATGGAAAACTGAATTTGGTTATAGAGTGAGTTAGTGGTTGCTTTTTAATGGATTTTTATGTAACAAATTTTTTATTTGTTTCTAGTTGTTTAAGCCAAAAGGATATGGTTATAAAGTAAAGAAATACCATGCTGAAGGGTTGTCTATTTGTCTGTGTTCTTTTATGAAATAGTTGAATAAATGTTCGAAGGACTTTTAAGTTTAGGGATACAGCCCCAGACTCACTGGAAAATTTACGTTTAATAAATACATTTTTTTAAAGCCCTCTAAAACTGAAGAAGACTTTTATCATGATCTGGGACTAATAACAAAATGAACTATACTTTAAAAAAGGCGATAATATAACTGCTTTACCTCTGGCTTACCCGAAAAGACAATTTATTAATTTTTGTAAAAATGTTAAATCTTTTTTAAAATATTAACTTTGGAAAGCATAACTTTTACTTAATTTATCAGGACCAAGAGCACATGTTGTCGAAACCAAGTGAACTTAGTATTTTTTATATCATTTGCATGCATACGAACGTTATGGAAGGTTGCTGGTGAAAACATTTCACACATAACTCTGCTGTTAATCGTTCAAGAAAATTGTTTCAAGTTAGTCGCTCATACTGTTTGCTACAACTCATTGCAGCAACAACTGTGTGCAGTCAAATGGATGGGAAATTTTCTTTTGAAGATGCCCTCATCAAGGAAAAAACTCGAAAAAGTGCTATGAATGTGAATAAATCATTCTTTTTTATTAGCTTTATTCATCGTTTTATTGATTGAGCATATTTGTAAAATGAAATACGAAATTTATTAACAAAAAAATGTTATCAGTTGCTTAACTTGACCGTAAATTTGAAACACGTCTAGAAAGCGAAATTATAATCAAGCAAGATAACAATTTGGAAAAGTGAGAGTGTGTCATTGAAAAAGTTTTAGAGTGTTCCAATACTCTTGAAAGAAATTTTTTGAATATGTAACCCTCAAGTAAAGAAGGCTCCCAAGCTGTCCTTTCTTAGTACCAATACCGTTCTCGTTAAATATTTAGACAAGCACTGGTATTGATTTTTTAATTGTTTAGGATATCATAAATTAGATTTTTTAAGAGAAATATTATAAGACATTTCGATTTAATTTCAATTAATTTTCTTTTTGTTTAAAGTTAAACTAGAAATAACACAAAATTCCATTAAGCTGGTACTTTTGTTAATTGCTAATTTTAAGTATGAAATGTCTGTTGAGGAAATTTAGTTCTTTAACTTAAATTCACCTTCCGCAGTATTTTTACTAGTTTAAAGTATGTATGTGTGAGTGCATGATTAGTGGCATTACAACACAACTACCGCAAAGACAAGCGTTTGATATATAATGGTTTTATCATTTGATATCAAGCGTTATTTTAAAATTCTTTTTCTTTTTTTTTAGAATTGACTTAAGAAATTTTCTCAATTTGATATCAAGTACTGTTTTCAAACTTCTTTACTGCAATTAGCTTAAGATTTTTACTTTTGTTAAGCTCTCAAATGAAAGTTTTAGTGCAACAATAATTATTTCAATAAATGTAAGTTCTGAGAGCCTGAGCCTCTAAAGAACTCCATACACGTTTCAATCCAATTGGCAACTGAGTCGGTTGTTGTCCAAATCAAGGCGTGTATGGCTCTGTCAAGTTGTTTGAAGAAACATCAGAAGATTTTGGTTTTTATCAAGTTGGCTAGTAGGCCTTTCAAATCGATTGTATTCGAGTCTCTTGATCAGCTGTAAAAATTTATGCTTGCAGTTTTCTTTCGCGAAGAAAAATTGTCTTTAATTTCATTGAATTTAAATAACAAATATAAAAATGACATTGTAATTTTCCAACTGCTCGAAGAAAATCCAGCGCTTTGGAAAATAAAAAGTCCGAATTACAAAAATAAAATGAAAAAGACAAAAACCATTCAGCCATTGCAATAACAGTTTTCGATTTTTAAATTCTGTGGTTGTAAAAATATTCACATAAATTTAAGAGTTGAATGAAAATATTTCAATTAAGTTTATGAAGTGTGTGGCCAAGAATCAATTCAATTGAAAGATTTAATTGACAATTGAATTGAAACGTGTTTGGGGTTCTTAATTCTCATTTACACATTTATATTGGAAAAAAAACTTTTGCTTTTAATATAAATATTCAAATGCTTGTTTCTTGCATTCGCAGATACAGATTCTTAACTTTTTTATACCCTTTAGTGCTCCTAAAATTACAAATAAATTTAATAATAAAAATTTCAGCAACTCTTAAAATTTGTGAAAGATTATTTAAAATAATGTGTAGCAGGTCGCGGCTTGGTAAATAGAATAAAATTAATAAATAATTTTGCCAGATTAAAATACAAATCAGAAGAATGAACAACTATGGAATAAAATAGCTTCACCTGTGCGCCACATATATTACGATCTGCAGATGAAAAACATTTCGGAACAATATTTGATATAATGTTTAAAAATAAGTCTAATTTTCTAATGTTATTTATAATTTTTTTTGTTGAGAATATTGTCTGCTTGTCAAATCATTTGCAAACGTTCGATATTAATTCATTCTCAATTTGAGTTCAAAACTGCGTGTTTGCTGGGTTATTACAATACAAAATATTCTCACTCTGTTGTACAAGCAGAAATGAGTTTCGTAGTAAATAAAATAATTACCATTTTGATTATTTGAAATTTAAATCAAACATTGAAATGTAAACGAAACATTCTACGTGGTCACCGGAAACGAAAATAAAGTTTTAGCCAGACGCACATGCACGCACACCTACAAGAGTTAATACAACATGTGTCCCTCTCACGTATGCAATGAAATGAATGTGTGTATGTAAATATTTGTTTAAACATGTATTTATTTATTAATATAGTATGTCAATCTTAAAATCGATTTTTGCGTTTGCCGCGTGAACACACACTCTGTTTTCTTCTAATCCCTCTGCCTGTCTTTTATAGACTCTGTACAAATGTTTGTATAAATGAAATTCTAATGACGTTAATGGAGAATTGTGTTACTATTGCTGTCATTGCTAAATATACATAATTTAACAAAAGGTAGCTAATAATAGCTTTTGTTAAAATGGTACAAGCAGAGGTGTTTGAAAAAGCGTTTAGCAAATGCACCAAAGTAATTAAGGAAAAGGGCCAATCATTTTGTGGCAGTCTTTGTATTGTGGCTTAATTTTTGCCATTTATATACCAAATTTGAAAATTTTGAATACAGGATTTTCCAATAAGGCGTTTTATTTTCAATCTCGAAAAATTTAACCAAATTTTCATGAGTCAACTCAACTACTTTGCAGATGACAAGTAAAAACTACGATATCAATAAAAATGAAACGATAACTCTTCAACAAGGCATTGAAATGATTAAAATGGACTACAAAAATGGTTAAAAATTCGCGAGCATAGTTTTAAAAACTAAAGCATTTTTGGGTTATCGGCCAGCAATTGTGCAACTGGTTGAAATAAGTTTGTGATATAAAGAATCGAACTCGTGCACATTGCTTAAAAACAACTGAAAATATTGCTGTAGCAGGCCACATATATAATCCCGTCATTCCTATAAGGAGCATAGGGTCTCATTACATTCCTGGTTCCAAATCGAGTATGTTTTTTCATGCTGAAGATCGTCATCATTAAATCAGAGGGCAAATCACGGCATTCGATATCGAGCGATATTTAGATACCAACTCAAAAAATTTTGTATGGGATTTTACTCGATATCGAATGCCGTGATTTGCCCCCAGATCGTTTTTGTTTTTCTTTTGTTTGGGTTTTTGTCATCGTTTTTATTTAGGATGTAGTAGCTGATTAAACTTCTCCACCCGATCCTGGTGCTGGGGCTGCCATTATGTCTCCAGGCCGACGTTTGACAGAGCCTCGTGCTTTAACAGGGTTCACCTATGACTATGTGCACAAATATACATATATACGTTTTATTTGTATTCGGTTTTCTTTTTCTTTAGACCCATAGTGTTGAGGAATACCCATAGTTGTCTACTTATCGTTGAATTGAGCATTCGACAAACGACAATAAACCGTATTTTAAATAAACAATTCGGTCTTAAGTCTTTCAAAGTTCAGTTAATACAAAAACTAAAGCCTACCATCCATCAAAATCGACGTGTCTTTGCTGATTGGGTCGTTGAAATGAATCAAACTGATAGGAATTTCATCGAAAAATCATCTTGAGTGAAGATGCCCAGTTTCGTCTAAGCGGCTCCATTAACAAGCAAAATTGTTGCTTTTAGACCTCGAAATCCCCAGAATTATTGCTGAAAAGCCTCTCCAACCTCAACGTACGACAGTTTGGTACAGTTTTGGCCTGGTGAGCTCAGTGGACCTTACTTTTTCGAAAATGATGCTGGAGTAAATGTTACGGTAAATAGATTGCACCATCGAGCGATGATTAATGATTTTGTTTGGCCGGAGTTGGGGGATATTGATGTGCTTGTCGCTTATTTTGAATAAGACAGCAGCGCTACGTGCCATACAAGATACGATATTAGTGATCTTTTACGCCAAAAGTTTCCCGCTCGTGCGATACCTCGTAGAAGCCTCCGATATCTTGTGATTTAACATCTTAAAAATTTTTCTTTGGGACTATGAGCAAGATATGCAAATGGCACACAGTCGATGCCTGACCAGTGTTGCCAGGAGCTAGAACAAAAAAGTCTTAATCGGCTTTTTGAGAAAGGTCAGAAAAAACTAAATTACTCAAAAATAAAAGCTTAAAAAAAAAAATTTTTTTTCAACGTTTTTATTAATTATTATTAATATTAATATTATTAATTATTAATAATTAACGTTCATATAAGAAAACATGTTAATCAGCAGAAAATGTGCAAATTGGTGATATAAAACTTCACGAGAAGAACATGACCCCACAGACGTGTAGCTACGGTGGTCATTTGACTGATATTGTTTTCCATTATGAATGGGATACCCTCCTCTATGCAATTAAATAAATATCCGATGATTTCATTTAAAAATGCTCTTTTTTACATATCAAAATGAAACTTCATATTGGAAGACCATATAGATACTCGTAGCTAAATACTAGATTAACCAAAGCAGCGCATTCTTAAATTGTCACCCCTCCACCCAAAACTCAACTGAACTGAACTGAAACTGTTTATCCATTTCAAACTTAAAAGTTTTCGTCATTGGATTTCGGTAATTTTGTCTTCATCGTACTTACGTTTGCACATTAGATTAATTTTTTGGTACCAAGATGATTTTATGAGTTCAGTAGAAAATAAAAATTTTGCATTTTTGAGGCTAAATTTAAAAAAAGGCTTCAAAAAGCCACGAAGCTAAAACATAAATTTCAAAGCTAAATGACAAGAAAAAAGGCTAAATCTAATCTCAAAAAGGCTAAGCTGGCATCACTGTTCGAGATCTTAAAGATAGTATTTGTGGAGCTATCGAGGACATACAGCCGCAGATGTGCGAATCGGTGATGGAATGTTCCATGATCAGAATATGGTCCCGCAAGCGTAGCGCTCGCGACCGTTCGGTTGATATTGTTTTCCATATCTTTACAATTGAATCAATGATAATTTCGATGACTTCATTTTTTTTATATATCAAAATAAAACCTCTTATGGGAAGAACCTATAAAAGTTCACGTGCTCGCTGGAATTTTCGCAATATTCATTTCAAAACGAAACACAAATTTCATATAGTCAATTTAACATTTCCACTTGCTAAGATTGATTTTGTAAAAAGGAGCCCTTTTCAGATTCATCCACAAAAGTACAATCATTCAATAATACTGTATTCGGTCCTGACTTAAGTCCCATTATTTTTGCTGTTACTTCTGTTTAGTTTAAAATATTATCGTTTATTTTGTGGGTGGTTGTTTGTCATTGTCCTTGTTATTATTAAGGTTTATTTGTATTTGAGTTTTTGTTCTATTGTTTTGTATGCGTATTTGTATAATTGTCAAAATAATGACCACACATGTGCCAGTCGACGAAGTATTGAATGCAACATTTTCATTCTCGGCATAAGTAATTAAACAAACATATGGGAAAAATAAATTAAAGCATTTAATGTGATTAAGTTGGTGAATTTAAAATAAGGATTCTAGGTGGGGAGATTGCTATTAAAGTATAATTATAAAGGGCTTAATGAATTAGAAAAAAAAACATACTTGAAAGCAAACAGAATGGCTTAAGTTCATTTAAAAAATCAGAAACATGGATTTATGTAAATAAATACAACATTTTATAACAACATTTGGATCTATCACTTTGAGGGTTGTAGGTTTAATGCTCGGCAAAGTATCTGCTCTTTTACACACTCACGTTTTAAGGTGTTTATTTTATTGCTCGTTAAAAGGACTTGACAAAGGCGCCGACTATTTGAAGTAAGTTTTTCTTCAAATTTTTTGCAGTACTAAAAAGTCTCTCATACTTATTCTGAGGAACAATGCCAATGTTATTTTAGGAAATGAAGATAAAGCCAATAAAAGAGACAGGTGGTAATGTCTTTGGTAATGTCAATGAAATGTTCTCGGTACTTTAGTTCAATGAAACTGAGCTTGGCTGTGTGCATAAATATAAAAGTGTTATATCCTTTTGTTTTATTGCAAAAATTACTTAGACTGGTAAGTTGATTTAAGGATAAATGACTATTAAAGTGATGTAGACACATGCATCTACGGCTCTCCTACCTGCTGGCTGCCTGTCTGCCTGCACAGCTTATAATTGTTTGAAAGTTAAATTAGCATTTGTTGGCACGTACATTTTAGAAACTTTGATTTGGAATTGTCCAGCCAATAGGAATTTATTTTGCAATTTACCCTTTTTTCTTATCATAGTTAAATTTCCTAAATTTTTTTGTTTTTTATTTGTGTGTATGTGTGTGTGTTTTTTTTTTGTCAAAGGATGTTTGTTAGATAATAAAGTGAGTTAAATATTTAATGAAATTTGCCCTCTCGAAAAAGAGGAGAGGAAGCCCTTCACTAACTCTAGGATTACTTCAAGAAATTTAAGGAAGGTGAAATAAAAATTTAAAAGCTTTTTAAAAAGCCACAAAAAAAAGAGTTAAAAGCCTGCATTTTTTTTTAATTATTTTGGTTTAGTTTCTGCCACTCGTTCTACTCGAGGTATTCAATTGTGTGTGAATGCAAACAGAAAAAGATTCCTTTAAATGCTTGTTTGTTTAATATTTGAATACTGTTTTTATAGCTAATTGAACTGAAAATTAAAATGACTGAATGTAAAACTAAAGAAAATAAAAAATTAAATAAAAAATATTTATCAGTATTAACATTTGCATAAAATTGCTGTTACGAGTAAAATAATTTTGTTAAAAATTGAACGTAACTTTTTCTGCTCTATTTCATCACAAACTTTTCTTTTTTAGCGGATAAACATTTAATATTTAAGCTGTTTTTTACAATTTATTATTAAAATAGTGCATTTGAAGTAGCAACTATCTATTGTATGTGTCAAATAACTTGACATGACATTTAAATGTCTGTTGTAATTTTTGTAACTTGTCACTGTGAATAAAAATTGGAAAACTTCATTGCCTTATGTAAGTATTTATTCAATGTTGACCTTTTTTCATATGACATTATGTAATTTTTTATTTGAAATACTTTATTTGGAAAAACGACATGATATACGGTCCGGGCAATTTTAAAATGAATAGCGTGCTCAGTTCATTATCGTGCTCTTAGAACCACATTTTTTATGATTTTTTTAAATTTTTTGTCTGCTAAGTATTAATAAAAATGGACAGACTTTTGCCTCAACCACTGGTTTTCTTATCTCTTTTTCCAAAGTTAAATTTGCTGTAGCTTCTCGTTTACATGTAGATTCTAGATTTCACAGTTGTAATTGATGAAGACTGCATCTCTGTTGGTTTAGTTGAATAGTTAAAATCACTAAATGGGCTTAACAAATATTTAGATGACCAGATCAGATTAATATTGCAAAAAGTCTACACTCTCAAATGCATCATACCTTCAAAGTAAAAAATACCCACCAAAAAGGTTAACAAAATGCAGAACTTTGGCAGCGGAAGTAGTTAGAAGTTAGAGGATTTTTACAAACACTTGTTTTAAGAAACAAGTTCTCTTATTGGATTCTCGTTCACCGAAATTGGGGCGTTGTTGAGTATTTTAATAAAAAAAATTTGAAAATGTATTTAAAAATATTTTTTTTTATTTATTTATTTTATTTTGTCTATGGATATCATATCGTTACAGACAGTTAAACGATATAATAAATACAAATAAAATACAAAATTATTGATTATTTACAAAATTATTGATTATTTAACACGACGATAATTTTAAGCTTAGTAACATATACATTTAAAGAAAAATTTATAATTTTATAAAATATGTTAAATCGACAGCACATCCTTCTAAATTGATCAGCATTTGCTTAATTTGATATGAAGTATTTCATTGCTAGCAATTCAAAGTGTCGAGATGGACGATTTAGAATATTAAACGAAATGTTATGGAGCAGAATATTATAACAAATAGCACCATTAACTAAATTTAATATTAACGACACATTCAACATAGTCCTTCGGCTTGTAAAAGTTGGAAGTTTGATTAGAGGAAGACGGCTATTGTATGCCGGAAGGTAAAATGTGCCCCACTGCAGACCACGACGGTAGAATAACAAAAATTTCATTTGTACAGATTCAATGTAATTGTTGTGAATGATGTATATAGGAGCCAAAACTGTAGATCCATATTCTAGGACATGCCTCACGAGGGAAACATAAAGTTGCTTTGTAACATATGGCTATTTAAATTCTTTTGCCCATCTTTTGATAAATCCAAGAATACACCGTGCTTTATTTAGAGTTATAGAAATATGATTAATAAACTTCAACTTAGCGTCCAACCAAACTCCAAGATCCAAAATTGTAACACAATTTTCTAGCTGGTGGTCCTCCAAAGTATAATTTACTTTTATATGATATCCTCTGTAGAAAGACATAAGTTTACATTTTTTCAAGTTAAGTTCCGTCAAATTTAAATTAGACCATGACTGAAATGAGGTGCTGAAGTAGACTGTGATCTGAATATTGATTAAAGCTTAGGAAAATCTTTGCTCAACTCGTATCTTCGTATGTGATTTTAAGCGGCAAATTAATTTTAGTAGTTGTAATCCAAAGTGATTATTATTATCGCAACATATTTGTAGAAAGAATTGGATAAGAGACAATATTCCAAAGGCACAAGGGATAAATTTTATGTCAATTAATTTCAACTTACACGGCTGAATAGAAACAAAGAAAATTATGCAAAAAAATTTAAATCAGCTGTTTTCTTGATTGTTGTAAATTGAAAAAGCACGAGTGGAAATAGAGTTCGACGCAGTTTTTAAAATATGATTTTATTATTCAAGTAAAGCTTATTTATTAACGATAATATAAATTAATAATTTGATGTTAATCTAAATCTGCTTTTCGGATCAGCAGAATTTTCAAGTACAGTATTTATGACATACAGATAGATATTGTTATGCCACTTACGAATAACATAAGGACTTATAAGTCATAAATATTGTAGTGTTCTGCGATGAATTTCTTAATGTGTTACAAATATGATGACAATTTGGCCAAGCCCTGCTTTCAACTCTTGGACATAACAAAGTAATTTATATATTTCCACCGACAACCTAGACTTTCCTTTTCTTTTTTCCAACCTAATATTTACATCTCAAATAGATTTTGAAACTTAAAGCCCCTGTATTTAAATACATTCTGCTTCACGCAAATTTACTTATATGCAAATTATACTTCTTCATTTTAAGCACCATTATTTCATCTTCAAGGTTCGACATTTTATTTTTTCACAAAGCATTAAGTATGCGTTAATAATTTAAGAATGCATTGTTGTAAATTGAAAGTTTTAATGTACATTAGAGACTATTTTATTAAAAGCTTTTCTTGTAATCGCCGGTCTTTGTATTTTAGAGTTGGCTTGCAATTTTTATTATTTTCTTTTTATGTACATTCTCTTCCATCAGTCTGAACAGCATATTATATTACAAGTAGCCTTGTTAACCTCAGTGCTAACAAAAACAATTTTTATAATGATCCTTTTACGTTTATAGTAAATGTCTTCCAAATAAATTTCTTAAGCTTGCTGAATAAAAAAAATAATAAGAAGCTAAAGAATAGTTAAGTAGGAACATTTTTTAATCGATGGAATTATTGCTATTATATAAACTTTCCGTTGATTTGAATAATGTGATTGTCCAATAAACAACTTTTTAAAAATTCATTAGAAAAATATAATAAATAATATGATTAATAAACTCATACGCAAGTTTGTTTTTTAAATATATAAAACTCATCTGAACAGAAAATTTATAGTATTATGTTTATTGAATCAATATCTCTATTCACAATCTTGAGCATTTGAGATTGCATATTTGTGCAATTGTAAGCATTTCGCAGCAATCGTGAACATCCTTGTTGATTTATTTAGGAATACTTTTTTGCTAAACATGAAATTCATACTCAGCTGTGAAAAAAGATTTTTTTAATGACCATGAAGGAATCATGGGGTTAAGAGTATTCAAGTCAATATTTTTGTCAACAATTATGGTGTCTTTTTTGTGACACTGTCACAAACTATTTCATGGTTAAAAACAAAACACTAATTTATAACGAAACGAAGTTCTTTTTATGTTCTTTAACAATAAGAAAAGTATACCTCAAAGAAGACTGTAAAATATTTTATACCATATTTTACTTTTCAATATTATTTTAAATAAGTACTTGTACCTGTTTGAACTAAATAAAAATAAAATAGTATTGATGACATCGTCATGACATTATAATATTGACATTTCCTGCAGGTAGTTACAACTTCTACAGTGAATCAGTAAAGTTTTACTACGAACATTTTTTATAGTGTGGTAATATCGTCAATAGTAAGTGCTGGTGCACCCACATAAAGTTTGACTCTTGAGTTTTTAGGAGAGAGAGGTAGAGAAAATGAGAAGGGGTACATACTTGACCGTAAAAGTCAAGTTTCGCTTTCATTTTTGTTTCTTATCTGTAATAGTATACGACGTTCATTTCGAAGCAAAAAAAAAACAAAAAAACTGATATGGCCTTTTTGTGTATGAAAACTGATCAGGTAAACCGGATGTGTGCGAACAAGCACTAAGTCAGTACAATAGTGCTATTCACATTTTCTCTTTATGGTCCCACAAGAACTACCTAGTCAGTATTGATGCAGTCAATAGTAGTTAACATTAGTTGTGGTATAATTTGTCTGTAGTATTGGTGACATCGTCAATAGATAATAAGTATAATTTCACTATTGACATTTCCTGCAGGGTATTTACATTAACTCATACATGAATGAGCGCTGAGAGAACATTTCGGTATTCTGGTTTGCAATTAATTGTTGCATACGTAGAGTGCAAATATGTACTACTACCTTTAGGTGTTGCTATTTTATACAGGAGTAGGAAGTGCATATCTTTGTATTTTGTTAGTGTACTGCTATGAAAAATCATTTGGACAAGATCGTAAATTGGGCTATTGGTTTTCTTATGCAAATATGCACATTAACACAGAAAACTATAAAACAATCGATCTAACAGAAAATTTAAAAATAATATGTTCTGTTTTATAAGTAGGGGAAGAATGAATGAAATGAATGAGTAGGGAAATATGAAAGATGTATATCAGAAAGAGCCTATTAGTAAACTCCTAGAAATTAAATGCATTGCCTCAACTAGAATTCAGAATGTTTATTATTGAATCTGTTTTGAAGACTGAAAATTGTAAAAGAATGATAGATTCTTCCAGTAGCGGAACTAATTAAGTGATTTGAACTCATCGAGACGATCATTATTCCCTAAGAGAAACGTTTGAGATGTTGGCAATGTAGCAGCCAAACAGCTTACAAATGTAAAAAATGAGACGTAGCAGTGCAACCGCTGTGCTTTCATAATTGAATTAAATATAAAATCCGTATGCATATCTTTTTTACTTTTCTTCTAAACACATAATAAAATAGTTTAATTTAAAATTGTTGACAAATGTGTATAATTTTTATGAAATTTAGAACCAACGTTGCGTTTTCGCAACGGGGGTTATCTGAGCTCCCACTGATCTGACATGGCTTGGGCCTTAATTGGTTAAAGCAAAAATGAAAATAATTTGGCGTATTGGGAATGTCTTGTGGTAAAGAAACGCTGGATCAAATAAGCGCAATATTGTACAAACTTTGTGTTGTGTATCCATTACAAAAAGTGATATTTAAAGTTAGAAATTGCTTATGAACAGAGGAGGAAACATTCATAAAATTCGTAAAATCTTTTCTCTTTAAATAATTTAATAGAAATATCATTTGTGTAAAAGTTAAAGAATATAAAGTAATACTTCTCTCAATTAGTATGCATTGAATAAAATACTATATTAGACTAAATGTGTTATTAAATAAATGGCAATAATAATTAGAAAACATATAAGGAGAGTTACAGTAGAGTTCGGTTGGAATGAAATCGGCGTAATGTGTTTGTTCTTGTTGTCGGAGAAAATTATGTATTTTATGTCAATAAAGAAAAATAAGCATTTTTCCGTTTATGATATGAAATATGAAATATGAATATGAAACCTCATATACGCAAGTGCATGTTTTTACTCGTAGAAGCTATGGACATGAGATATTTATCATTTTTAGAAGGTTATATTAATTTAGGCATCAACTTTTTAGTACATATTTTTGCATAGACTACTTGCAGCAGTTTTTAGCATATTTCAGTCCTCCTACTTCGCCATCTGTTCACTCTCACTATCTCTTTCCCAAAGAAGGCAACACACCTACTGGTTGGTAAGCATACAAATTGTCTGAGTGTTTATTCTCTTTAAAATATAATAAGTGTTTTCGCAATGGAAGCATATGGGTGATAATCAACTTTTCTAATTGAAATTCGTAGCTGCATCTGTCAAATCACATCAAATTCAAAATATAATCTTGAAAATATATTAGTAAATATTTAAGAATATTTTCAATGTATAAAAGTAAATTTTGATATAATAAACGACTCTTTTTATTTTAAAATAAAATTAATGTTTTGCCGTTTATTCCAAAGGCAATTAGAAATAAATTGTTTGTCTTGTTTTAGCTAAAAATTTCAATTCTGATACGCAGAATTCTTTAGAAATTGAATTACAATATTTGTTTTTATTTCAGTTCTTTTGTTTGTAGTTCTGTTTTTTTAAGTTTTTCTTATTTTAAAGCAAATGACATTAAATTGTTTTCAAACAAGTTATTTTTGTATATTTTAAAAAGCATATTTTTTTAAATTTAATGTGCATCAAATACTTTTCTCTGTATTAATACATTTACAAGCTTAATTTTTTTCTGAACCATTTGAAAAATAGTGATAAAAAATTATTTTTACGACTTATAAATTTATCTGAAAAAGTTAACAATTTCGTTTTGTTCGTTAGAAGCACATAAGTTCACAAGCATTTTTATGTTGGATTCTTGAAAAAAAAATTTTTTATAAAAGTAAAACTTCGCTGCAGCAACCGAATTCTTTATAAACGTAATTATTTCTATGCGTTATAAATGATAATTCTCTATAGACGGTTTATGTTATAAGCAAACTCCACTGTATAAAGATATGAGTATGAATAAGGTTTCATTTTAATTTGCTTTTCATATAAATTACTAACGAGAAATATTACTTTCTATACAAATATGAAAATAGAAATGTATCTATTTGTCTTTATTTCAATACAAAAACAAAAAATAAATACCTACAAGGAGTTTGATGATGAAAACAAAAACTATGCTCTAGAATGTTGTAGGCGATAGAGAAAAATTATTAATTAAAAAAGTACTAAGCAACCATACAACCAACATCAGCATCATCGTCAACATTATTATGAAAGAAAAATTTAAAAGAGAATGGATGGGTGGGGTATACACTGTATTTATATGTTTTCACAAACAGATTTCAATTTAGTATACATTTTTTTATCCTTTTTCAAGAATATGAAAAATACATGGCAATTGACAATTTGTTAAATAGTAGGTTTATCATTAACATGAATTCATACATAATATTTCATCATTATATAAATATTCATTCACGGCAACCTGTATTCTGTATGCTAAATACATTCCTATTTATACATACATACAGACATTCATTTAATAACAAATATTTCTAAACAGATCTTACAACCACATAGAAGATTTATTTCTAAAAGCTAATAAGTATATTGCTGTGAATTAAAAAGTGGGTGAGTTGTTAAGTCTTTCAGAGACTGGGAGATAAAATTTCAGGATTGTAATGAGTTTTTTGTTTAACAAAAGGGGCTTGCAATGTGAGTATAGGAGAATAGCAGCATTTTATTATCGAATAATATTCTCGAAGTGAAATCATGCATATAACAATTTAAGATAATCACTTAAAGGCTATTATTTTAGATATTTTAAAGTAATTGCATTATAATGGCGGCAAACAAAATATTATCATATAGATTACACAGTACAACACATGATTTTGGGATACAATTCTGAGAATTGCACGCGAAAGTAGCCTAAAAAATAAGAAGTACTGCATCATTCGTTTTGTCAAGTTGACAATTCTCAGAATTAAGTCCCAAATCAATGAGCTGAAAAATGAACAAAATACGCAATTGCTTCAAAATCTTAAACAAAAAATATTCTTTCTTTACATTCCACTTGTGGAATACGGCCGGCTTCCGCCGTGGAAAATCCTGTGTTGGCCATGTCAACAGCTTCTGAATAATAGTCCGTTGAATGAAGAATCCCATTATATCTCCTTTTTATAGATTTTGAAAAGGTGTTTGACACTCTCAGCCATATAACAATTTGGAACGCGCTTCCCAGTAAGGGAGTTCCAAAAGAGCTGATCTCTCTCTTAAAATCTCTGCATCTCGCAGAATATTTCATGAAAATAAGTTATCTGATCAGATAAAAATCGGAAAGAAGGTCGCCAGGTAAGTGTGCTCTCGCCACTTCTTTTTACTATTGTGCTAGATGTCATTATGCAAGAAGCTATAACATCAAGACGATATTTATCTCCTCACACATTCACATGCTGGTGTGGAACACAAGCTACGCAACATTGTTTATCATGGCCTCACGGCTGGCCTAATAATAAACATAGGTAAAACTGAAACAATGCGCCTTTTCACCGAAAACAATATCTATTGTCACACAACTTGAGGAAGTAGAATCCGTTTGCTATCTTGGATGCATATTGGAGAGGATATTTCGGCACGTGTAAAGAAAGTAAGGTAAGCATTTAGAATGTTGACTAAAGTGCGTAAGTCGTTCAATATTTCACAAAGAATGAAGTTCCAAATCTCTAACTCCAGAGTAAAGTCAATTCCAGAATATGGGTGTGAAACATGGAATCCCGCCAGCTCTGATGTTCAATCTATGCAGATTTTTACCAACAACTGTCTTTGCAGACTTCCTAAAATATATGGGCCAAAAACAATTTTCAGCTCTCGTCTTTGGGTAACAAACCAACAAATTCCAATACAAACAGAAATATGTAAACGTAAATCGCACTGGATAGGTCACACATTTTTTAAAGATGATTATGATATTGAAATTAATTTCAATATTTTAACTACAAAACACCTGAAGTAAAACTGAATTGGATTGTTTATAAACTTTTGTGAAAATTTTCTGTGTTACAAGATTTTTATTTAATGTAAATATTTTTTAAAACAATTTTGTTGTTAGTGGTTTTTTTAATCCAAAGTGATTATTATTTTGGCTAAAGTTCGTAACATATTTTTTCAGAAAGAATTGGATATGAGACAATATTTGAAAGTAACAAGGGAAAACTTTAACACTAATTAATATTTATACGTAATTGTTGAACTGTTTTAGGTTTATATTGAAATGAGATTTTTATGGCTTGAATTCAAATCTGAAAATACCCATATCTTCTTAATTAAAGAAATTATTTTTGGATAAATTCATTATTTTGTTAAGAGATTACTTTTTATTTGAAACAATTAATTCATCAGACTAGCAAAACGGATCAGTACTGATTTCAAGGTCGCTACACCATCTCATCAGCGTTCTTTGTTCGATTTTACCACTTTTGACGGTGGATACTAGTAACCGTATTATTTAACGAATTAGAATACGAAAAGTGCATATGGGTAAATTCAGATTTGAACTCAAGCCATAAAAATCTCATTTCAATATAAACACTAATTAATTTTAACTTACACGGCAGTACAGAAACAATGCTTTTTTTCGGGAGGCGCTACACTCCCATCATTAGTGTTCATGTGTGGTTTCATGTATATGCTACTGTTTCGGTGGCTCGGGTTAATGTGATTTAAAAAAATTATTACTCGAAAAAGGATACGAGAGTTATTTGTATTGTGAAAAGTATACATTGTTTCTAGAGCAAACGCAACTTCAAAACGATCAATATTAAAAGTTTACCATCACGTGTTTTACTTTTTTGTTTTTACTTAACAAAAACTTTTTTGGTTTGATTAATACTTAAGTATTACTGCGTTATATATTTTTTTTGGTCAACTAGTTGAGTTTTTGATTTATTTGAAAAATTTTTACTAGATATGTGACAAAGTACAGCAAACATTAAAAGGCTTATGCCAGCAGCTAATTGTTTATTTAATATGATTCTTTTTTCGAACAAATTAGTTGTTAGTGGTTTTTAATCCAAAGTGATTATTATTTTTGGCTAAAGCTCGTTACATTTTTAATGGGTAATTAAAAAATGAGAAAAACAATATCAGATGAATCGTAAGTCTCCAAAAATTTAAAATGTGAAGAGTTGATAAACCTAAATTCAGTGTCAAAAAAAATCGAACTCGATCTCGATCTCGAGTAGGAAACGTTGATTAATTATTGTTGGAATTCAGACATCGGTAGTAGCGTAATAATATATGCGCACTCAATTGAATATTAAATATTTTATTTTACAGACGTCATAATCGATCCATAGACAAATGGAGCTAATTTTAGAATTTGATATTCGTAAACCTAATCGCGAATATTAGTGCAGAAGGTGTTGTGTATATAAGAACATCAGCAAATATTAAAATTCGAGAGAGCACAGAAAGAAATCTGTCCTAAAATTACAGATTTAGAAGAGCTATATTTCACTCTTGCAGCTTCATTTTACCAGGCAACTAAATCAACTTGTTTTTTTCAAGACACCCAGATAAAACATCATATTTTCGGTAGTTTTAATGATGTAGAAATTTTTCTAAAGTTATAAAATAAAATGATATAAATATTTCTTTTTTAAATTCGAAACTGCCAAATGTAAGTAATTTCTATTTAAGACCAAAATGGATCATGAGCATAACATTATTCGAAAGCCTCAAAAACGATTGCGAATATAATATGAACGTTAAATTATTAGTGATGCTTTTGTATACAACGCTGCTACCAAAACAATTGTTATTTAATAATAATTTTTTTGACAACTGAGCAATTTGACCACCTTACAATAATACAACACTTCAAACTTTTCCAAAGAACAGGCACAAATATTACAAAATGAAATACATAAACATTAAAAAAAAGAAACAAATAAATAGAAGCTAAAGCTTTAGTCACTCCACTATACACACACATACCACCCAAACAAAACACAGGAAACTGAATAACTTTCAAGGAGCAGTAGAGGTGTATATGTTATAGTTACTAATAGTGATTAAATGAAAAATTGTACTTACCCCATCTAATATTTTGATATTATGTAATGCATCTTGGGCCCTCAGAGCAGCCTTACGTGTATAATAAGTTACAAAACAGCACCCTGTAAAAGGAAGAAGAAAAAACACAAAAAGCAAAAAATAAAACAACAAACATAAACACTTTAACATTTATCAGATAAAAAGGAAATTTACAAAACAAACAAACACTAGAAGATGATTATTTCTCTCTTTTTTTCTTCATCATACACAACTAGACTTATTTAAATACAAATATAATTTTTAACAAGATACAAAAGTACGATGACTGTAATAGAATGGGGAAACAAACTACAAAATACTTGAGCTTAACAAGTACACGAATACTTGAATTGCAGCAGTAATTTATTAAATACACGTAACTTAAACTAAAATACAAATTTATTTTATAAAAATTTATTTTGTATTTGTTTTTCGTTTTATTTTTCAAGTTTTTTTAGCAAACACTTTGACTATGGCTGTTTGATGTTAATTAATCAAATATCATGCAATTTTATTTGAGGAGCTTATACGCTTACAATTAAATACATTTGACACATAAAATGCATACTTTAACGTGTATGTGTATAAAAAATTGAATTTATAACAAGACAAGAACACACATGGCGTATGACAAATATTTTAGTACGTATACGTACAGTGGGCTTCTTTGTGAAACAAATGCTTGTAATTAAATCGTTTTCGTTTAAAGATCGCTTGCAGGATAGCCAAACTTTTGGGTCCACTTCATGATTTTTTCGGTTTTGAACAAACCTTTCGCTAGACTGGAAAGCAACTGGATAAAACTGTAAATTATATAATTGACATTTGAATTTATACATAAGGGAAGCACAACAAGCCAAAAGCTCTGTACAGACGGCTGTCAGATTTTACACTATTGGCAAATCTGCCGCTGTACTGGCAATGGACTGATAATTAAAAAATTGCCATCACAAGGTAAATTGTCAGTTCACACGGTTGCAAGACATTTGTTAGAAAAGCTTACAATTTCATTGTCAGAAGACTCCACACGGTTGTCAGTTTACTAAGTAACATTAATTATCAGATCTGTTGGCAGCCATTCTCAGTTTAGCGTACTTTGAGGGGTGTGAGAGAAAAAGCTTGTACACCAAAAGAAAAGCGCCGTACTAAATTCAAGTATTTTCTACTTACTTTGAGCACGAGTTGTACTCAAAATTTTGACTACAAATAACAATAAAATGTACTTAAAAAAATTTTAAATTGGAATTGATTTAATTACGCGTGAATTAAGTGTATACACATGAATTAAAATAATTTTATTAAGAGAAATTATTTTCCTTCCAATTAATTTTACTCGTGGAGAAGAAAATGACTTAAACATATTTTTAAGTAAATATTTATACAGTTCTGGGCCCTGTTTTTTATGTTAATATTTCATATGATTATGATGTCATCGTCAGATGCATAAACTTCGTACATCTGACACTAAAAAGTAATTTCACAACGTCTTACAATGATCTTACACTGGCAGCGCTTGTCAGATGTCCGACAATATTTTTGTCAGCTGACAGTCTTACAATCGACTGACAATGCTTTTTTGTCAACGTTGTCAGGCAGAAATTGCTAGTGCACATGGTTATCATATATTTTAAATACATTTTACTTAGAAAATTTTAAGATCTGATAACAACCTGTACAGAGTGCAATGGTATATCGACGGACATGCGATTTTATTATAAGTTTCCTCTATTTATCCCAAAATAAAATTAATATCTTGGTGTTCTGGTATTATATACACAGAAATAATTATTTATCATTATTTTTTAAACGTGGCAGCGGAAGAAATGATGTTAAAATATTTATCTAAACACATTTTTTTTAAATTTTGAAGTAACAAAAAAAGAGTTTGTGAATTCAAATAAATTTGCTTGCTGAATGCGGACTTGGAAAAATTTTGTAGAAAACAGACAGCGCATTTTACGGAATATATTGATTTTGCTGTTATCTTAAATTTAGATAAAGAAAATGAATTTCAAACAAATGATTGCTTAATTTTTTTTCATAAGAAATCAATCAAAAAGATGATAAATTTATTTTCGTGTTATTTTTAGAGTATACATTTGTTAAGTACAATCGATTTTTTGTAAGTTTTCAATATAATTTACTTAATGGTGTCTTCCTATTGCTATCGAAAACTCCAAAGAAATAAAATATTGAACTAATATCAATGAAAATATTGTTCTGAAATTCATATCATCTCCAAGAAATCAACGTGTAACATAATAACGAAGATAATCTTATCGCTAGCCATAAAAAACTATGCAAAAATATTTTTAGATTTATATTATTTATTTCATTATGCTTTTCTTCTAACGATAATTTCCTCAAAAGGAAACCAAACACAATTTAACAAATAACCAACATTTCTAAACACATCAACACATACATTTGCCCAAACATGCATCCACAGGTACACATGCTTACAAGCGCTCGAGTAACGAGCGGACATGAACAAAAGTCATACCTTAAAACAGGACTGAGAAAAAATGTACAACAAGTTAAAGAACTCGAACGCAAATTACCTCAATATTGGTCTCATAGGAGCAGTAATAAAAAGTTAACTTCACTTCATGAGTAGAATTGCAATGTCTGAATAACCATGGGGTGGGTTGGAAAGAACGGGATCACATTAAAGTTGCTAATAATGCTGAACTATGAACGTATGTATGTACTGTCAGTATATGGAAATAACATTCTAATTTCCATATGTTAGAGCACGATTACAATACATTAACATAAAGATTGTTAGCAGTTGTATGTATTTTTTATGTGCTTGTATTGATGTGTTATAAAATTGTAAGAATAGTTATTCTAATACAGTGTTCGAAATTAATATAGGTACAATTGAAGTATTAAACTTTGTGTATATTCTTTATTTGCTGGGAGTATTGGCTGCCACAAGTATATTCTGATCTTTTTTATGATTTTATTCTTGCACAGATGCATTCGAAAAAAATATATTTTTATTTGTAGTTTCCTGGTGTGAAATGGAAGTCATTTCCGTCAGATGCAATGTGTAATCTAGCCAATGGCCTGATCAGCACTGTCAGTCTGTGCGTAGTCTGTGACCGATCCTTCCCCATGTCCGTATTTCAGCATGAAATGGCAGTTGATGGTGATTGAGATTGTATCAGCGATCGGCAATGCATCGTTTTTTCGCTATTCATACCGACTCATGAAATTTTAAATATAAATGAGCAGGCATCATTTAAACTCAACTACTCTGATTTACTTATAGTCGGACTCACGATAACTTCGACTTAAAAGTATATGTTGCACTAAATATGAATGCGACGTCTACATAATACTCATACCATAATCGCACTCATAAATCAACTCAGTTTAATTTATAATATCAGGAAAATACTTAAAACACTTACATTGATTCAGCTCACTCAACTATTTCATATCATAAATGAAATAAACAACACAAATCATATTTCTTTATTTAACTTTAGTAAAAAAAGAGTAAAAATGGCAACAGGTCAAACACAAACTCATAATGAGTATTTTAATGTTCGTATGCGAAGTTCGCATTGCGAATCATACTTATTTGCCATTGTCTAGGAACATTTGTTCAATTCACAAGCTCGTATGAACGTCGTATGTGTTGTGTAATCGTCTAATTATACAGTATTGTATTTTTATTGTTGGCAATTTTTATACAAAAATGTGTTATAGTTATACGTTTGAATTTTGTATGTTTTATAAATGGTTGTAATGACGACAGGTATGGAAAAATTCTATTTGTGAGATTATTTTTTAAAAACCATTTTAATCGAAATTGTTTGTCGCAAAAAAGTTATTAACTATTTTGCGTAAAATTAGAATTCCCGTATCTGGTTTAATTTCATGGTATCAACTGAATTGAGTGTCGATTATTGCGGAAGAAGAAAATTTTAATGAAAACAAAATTTAAGAAGAAATAAAAATTATCCCATGAATAAGTAAACATTTAATAATAATTTCTTAATTCACTTTTCATGTTTTTTTTTATTTGATAAAAAGAAAATTGTTGTTCGACATATATTATTTACTCACAATGATTTGACTACATTGAATTGACATTTATAATACGTAAAATGCCGATACAACAAATTTGTCTGTACATAAACAAATATCGTATTTTTTTAAACGATAAGCCATACGACTGAGCTTGTGAATCGAACAATTTAGTTAATGAGAGTCTAAATCAACAACGTTATAACAACGTCGATGAGTACTTCAAACTTTCGTGTGAGTATGAAGTTGGACAACATTGCGTATGAGTACAAGAAATTATAAGTCATGATTCAACTCTACTCACTTTTTCACTACTCATTGCTGATCACTGGAATGTATCGGCTTAGTATATTTTAAAGATCTGTCTCATGTATTTAATAATTAAAACTTGTGACGATTGGATACATGCGGTGCTGAATTAAACGTATGAGTTAAATATGCATGTGTACGCCTTGTTATATCTTGAAAGTTTCACACTGACTTCAGATGACTGAAATTCTGACGGGCTTTATTTTTACAGCAGGAGATGAAGCACTTGGAATTACCATTTTTATTTAGAATGATTTTCAGGTAGGAGAATGATTTTACTTCTTCGATTATTTGACGCCGTACAACTTAACGCTCTTAATTTAAGTTTATTCGCACTGATTTAGCTTGACAATATTTATCTTTATTTAATTACATGTTCTTTCATTTAGTCGTCAATGGGACAGCTAGCAGAGCACATGCGTAACGGGTGTATTATTATTATTTTTTAATTAACGTCCCAACAAACCAAAACGATAGCACTGCATTTTTTCAGATTTGAAATTTATTTATTCAAAGCAGCGCAATAAGATAAGCTCATCACATTATAATTTTAGTTAGTCGAGGTAGACCATTAAAACGTGCGAAAGTGAGACACAAACCCCTCGAAGGCCAATAAACTAACACTGGCCTGTATCCATGTTCTGTAACTCCCGCGTCGAGAAACTTATCGATTGTAATGTGTGAAATGAAACAAAAATGCCATAAAATGATACAAACAGCTGTTTTTCTTTCTACCCTGTGTCGGTAATTTATAGAAAAAGTGTGTCTGTAAAAACGCAGTGAGATAAAATTTTAAAAATACAAAACATATTCAAAATGGAAAATTTAATGAACAAAAATACGGAACAAACAACAACTTCTTTATTTTATTTTTAAGTGCACAAATATTTTTTATTTTTATACACTAAAAATTTTGTATTTATTTATTTGCAGATATTTTGTAAACAACAAACATTTTTCGCCGCCGTCGTTGAAATTTCTTAATGTCAGTAGATTTTAGTCGCCGTCTATGATGTTTATGACTAGCGTTTTCAACGTGTAAAATTTCACTGCAGCTTGGAGTTGTATACAATGACATTTCTAACGTAACGACGCAAGCTCTTTTGATAGTTTTCAACATGAGTTACAGACACACTTTTCGAGAAACGATGGAATGAATATTTTGTTTCACATCTTTTCGATGCGAGAAATTTCCGTCAAAGTTACAGAGCATGGGTACTGGTTGCGCTTAGAAAATAATTGCCAACGACGCGTGATGTGTACTCTCCCAGAGCTGCTCTACGACGTGCCTTCACCAGCTGATCTTACGTTTTTGGTTGATTTTATTGCTTCGCGTATTTCAACTATATTATGATACTCAGTCATGAGGCATTTCAGTTTGTTAAATGAGATTCACAAATACTTATTTTATAATGATATAAGACGATAGCATACTTACATATCGTCATATGATTTCAAAAACGTCCCAAGTTACAAAAAATTCAAAATCGACTTTTTGATTGATTACGATGCATCATCTCAAAATACATGTCCCTGGAATATTTTACATATTAAAGTTTTGCTAGTTCCTTAATAACCAACAAGATTTAAATTAAAAAATTTAGATTTTAGTTTGTCATCTAAAATATTTTCAATGAAACTTAGGGATCTTATGAATTCATATGACGATATGTTGGCATACTTTAGTTATCTAGTATATTATACAGTATTTCTTAGTTCCTTTGTCGCCAGTTTTAAGTCCCCCATGCAGACTGCAACGGCTGCAGACTGCGAATCTTTCCTTTGTCATGACGCATACTCCTCCTTGCTAAACGACTAATGCGCTAGCGCAGTTTTAGGCTTTTAATTTCTTAGAATTTTAAAATCTATAAATTTTATTTAACCGAATAATAATTACGATTATTTTTGTTGAAAATGATTGTATGGATTATTCTTAAAATCGATTGCTATATGCCTCACTAATAACACTGTGCAACAAATTTTTGGTCAATGCCTCAACAACTCCAATATGAAATGAAAGTTCACTATTAATTTTAAAGGTTTTAATGGAATGTAATTGTGCGTACTTATTGTTGCCTTGTATTCAATCAAAAAGACTTCAAACCATATACTTTTAAATATTTATATTGGTTCCAGAGAACTAAATTCTGAGTTTGTTATTGCAATAAATCTTTTTAAACACATTTTTATTTAATAAAACAAAAAAATCTTAAAAATCGTTTGTTTTTTCAAAATATTCCGATCACATTCTGAAGATAAATTGTGCTATTCAATAGATTTTCAGATACATTTGATCCAGAATAGTTTTAAATTTTTCTGACAAAGACAATGAATGTCATGTAGTGCATTTTTATCCAAAACTGATAATTTCTTTATATTTGACCACGTCTATACCGTCTGCAATTTGCTCAAGTGAAGGAAAAATTATATTTTTCTTCAATGAATTCAATGTGACAAAAAGTTCGCACTTCAAGAGGCCATAAAAATTAAATTCGAGCTAACTTTTCAAAACCCTTTGGTAGTTCTGTTAACTTAGTGGTCTACTTTCATTTCCCATATGAGTTGTTGATGTTGGTTTTCTTGTTGCACTGTGTAATTAATCCATTAATATCTTAATTTAAGCAAATTAAGTAAAATGTTTGTGAAAATTCTATTTTTCTTTAACTTTTATAATGTTTATTGAGATTGATACTTATTTATTATATGTATATCTATTGGTGAAATAACAAAATCAAACTCTACTAACGGAGTTTCCTTTCCCTTTATACATTTAGAGCCTTTGAATTAGTTTATGCAATATAAATTATGCTACGAGTACAACAAATTGCATGTTAACATGCTGTAAGAACTGTTGTTTTGTAGTTGTTCCTTTTTATTATTATTATTATAAGCGACTAAGCACGAATATTGCATGTTAAAGTATACAAAAATGTATTCACACTTTTACAGAGTTCAATGTTTGTGTGTTAGTTTGCAAAGACCACCATTATTGACACAAGTTGATGTTTATGGATGCAATTAATAAGCATAACTACTCGAACAGTGCTACTAACACACAGGCTAATAAAAGTTTGTTAGCAAATTGTTTCCATTAAGAATCATCAGGTCTACCTAAAGATGCAAAAAATATAGGTTGTGCAAAATATAAAAGTTTATTATCGTAATAATAAATAATGTGGATGCTACAAAAAGTTGGATTAAACTTTGATGTGAAGGCCATTCATTAAGTGAACGCACGCAAGAAGAATATGTGCTTCACTTATGCAACAGTATTTTTGAGAATTCTGGGAAAGATATCTATAAGTTTTGATTATAAAATAATAACACTCTATCATGTTTTTTTGTCAATAAAATAATTTTTGAACTGTAGAGTTTTTATTTTACTTAAACAACATCAATAAAAACTTATTGGATTATACTTGAGATATTAAAAAAGTATCTTAGAATATAAATGTTCTGCTTATAAACTTACCTCTACTCATCATGGTCACTTTGTCACGCAACACATTTAGTGTATGAACTCTGCCATACTGATCAAATAGACCTCTCAATTTGATTTCATCCCAGGACTTGGGTACTTGACCAACAAACATTTTAATTGTATCAGCATCAGGCTGATCTTTGGAAAATTCATCAACATTTTTATGTTTCAAATCCAAATTGTCATCAGAATCGATGGAACATTTTCGTACAGCGCTACAGGCAACTAAAGCAAACATATCATCTGCGGAAGTTTCCATTTTTCCCGTAGTGTTATCCAAAACATTTGAAGTTTTAGTGACCCTAGAATGTACAAAGAATAAAAAAGGATAAATTTTGTACAACAGCAATCTGTTAGAGGTTTTATGAGAAACGAAACTTTAAAAGTCAATTAGTTGCCGATTTCTTACTGCCTACTGCCTTTTACGAATTGCCAATAGAAAAACTACATTACAATAAATATTTACTAAGCAAAGTTTTTTCAAACTCCATTAAGCTTTTGCCGGAAATCGTATTTTGTATTTGTGGCATTCGAAATACTAAAAACTAATTTATAAACACAACCACCATTTTCGCTTCATTATAAAGTCAATTGTTTATAACTTTTGTTATTTGTTTATTATTTCAATTTAGTTTTGTGTTTATAGTTTGCTTTATTATATTTGTTGTTCTTTCAACAAACAGATCAGATTAGTTTTCCCATAACAATTCATGAATATTTATACCTTTTTCATATGAAAATTTCCAAAAATGTTACAGTTTTAGGAAATTAATATACATTAGATATATTATGTCCAGCACACATCTCAGTCATAGTTTTGAAGTGTTTTGCATGCTATTTTTGTTATGCTATTTAATAAATCAACTATACTAGAAATTTATATTAAAAGTATTCATGAAAAGTTGTGTAATAAATAAGTTAATTAAATTTCAGCAAATTTTTTAGTTATATTTTATTAACTAAGATAACAATATTTTTTTTATTTTTTATAAAACAGTTAATTTGTTTTTAGAATATAAATCAACAAATTATTTGAAAAATCAATCAAATTATAATTAAGAAACACATGTTAACATCTCACATTCCATAGTCCGTAAGACATACTAACGCTTAGTGCACGATTTTTTCTTTAAACCTGCAAATATCGATTTATATTTAATTATAGACGGGTTAGCTTCCTTTGTAGGTACAATCCATTGACTATTTTGAGTCCCTTTAAGTGTGTCAATCACTTTTCACTCACACTTCGCCAACTCGCAACACAAGTAGAATTATTAAAAAAGTTCAAACTAAACCATGAGATAAATAACAAGTGTACATGAATATAATTGGAACTTTTGGCTAAACTGAAAAAAATGAATCTACAGATAAAAAAATACTACAAAAATTTTCAATCGGGAAAATTGCATTTAAAACGCCCACAATACAAAATGCATATATTTAATTGTGGAACTTTGATAAATAAGTAATTAAAAAAAGAAATCTTGTAAACATAACAGTTTTTGAAGGCGAAAATTTGGTGTTAATGATATTAGATAACAAAAATTAATCAATAAGAAAAATGATCGATAGCAAAATTGCAATTCCGCAATCGGAGCGGGCGAATAAATCAATCGTCCGCGATGTCGTATTCCGATCGCACAAGTTCAGTACAATGGAAGAAACTGTGTCAAGATGGCGCGACTCTTTCATATGAGTTGTTATGTGTCTAATAGAATCTCGTAAGATCCTTTTATTCTTACTTCAAACGAGCTTTGTATAAATCGCCATTATGAGTCTTCTACGATGCTCGGAAAAGGAAAATGACTC
This sequence comes from Gymnocheta viridis, assembly GCA_956483585.1. Classification (NCBI taxonomy): domain Eukaryota; kingdom Metazoa; phylum Arthropoda; class Insecta; order Diptera; family Tachinidae; genus Gymnocheta; species Gymnocheta viridis. Next base: position 43,327,612 of record OY101440.1, on the reverse strand, counting down.
TTTTAAATAAAAAAGTATTTGTTTTGTGTCTTATATTTTTTAATAATAAATATTAAATAATAATAACAAACATGTATTTTAATTAAAAAATCACTTTAATTTAAAAAACACATTAATTTAGAAGAAAACAGTTTAATCAAACGAACACTTTATTATCACTCTCCTAACAATCCTAATAATCACAAGAATGCGTAAACGGCGATTTTAAAGTAACATAAACAACAACAAAAACCCTTAAAAACATTATTTAAAAAGGTACTATTCTATCATTGAGTGATCGTCAGAATACTTAACCGACGACTGTGGAATAGCATTAAAACACCCGTCCAACAATCATCACATTTATCGCCAAAACACATAAACGACGATTGCTCATCCAACAATCGTAAGAATGAGTTGCCAGAGTAAAACAAAACCATTGACGATTAAAAAAAATCGCAAAATGATCGCGCTCGTCAAATAATCTTCCAAATGCTAGTTGGGATAACAAAATTGTATTGATTACAAAATTGCTCGTCAAGCTCCACAGTGTTTTAGAGTTAAAAAAAACGTATAAATATTAATTATTAAAAACGAGGGCACCCGTGATAAACTCCATGTTTACATTGTCACAGGTGATTAAATATTAAGAAAGACAACTACAAGACAAAAATAAAGTAAACAAAAATGCAAAATAGCTTAATCTCAGAGCCAATGATTCTGGGAAAAAGTAGAAGAGTATGGAATATTTGGAATAATTAATCATCAGAGATGGAATTTCGTACTAACCGAAATACGGTTAAATAGTTGATGTTCATAGTCACTAGTATCCGCCGTCAAAGGAGTGTTAAATCGAACAAAGAACGCTGATGAGATGGTGTAGTGCCCTCGAAATCAGTACTGATCCATTCTGCAAGTCTGATGAATATATTGTTTCAAATAAAAATACTCCCTTAATAATATAATGCATTTATCCAAAAACAATTTCAAACAAATGAAAAATTGTTCGAAAGAAAATGTTTTATTGAAAATTAATTTTCTAAAAACATTTTGTAAGACGAAAAATAATAAGTTTACTTACAAAATGTATTAGAAGCAGAAAGTTATTTGCAGAAAACTTTCGTTAAATAGTTAAAAATTCTATGTAGTTAAATTATCGATAGCTTAAATTTCTAGTAGAAAATTTATTTATAAAAATGTTTTCTATTTAAACTTGCTTTAAGAAAAACTTTTATTTTATAGAAAAACTATTAAATATTTTTTAATAAGTATTCTGTGGAATTTCTTAATTTCTATTTAATTCAATGTCATTTGAAATACGAAAATTGGTACTGTGACACGAATATGACATACCACAGTGCTCTCGGCGTACTTGACGCCTTAAACTATTTTTTGTTTAATTTTTTTTTTTATTAAAATAATCAGAGCTTTAAAGCAGAAATGTACTTTCCTAAGGCACGTGACACAGTTTATAAAACCCTGATGAATATTCTGACAGTTTAAATTAATATGATTAGTAACTTACGAACATTCTTCATTTCCTGCAAAGGATTTATGCAAGATTCAGGAAACTACACTGTAAAGAATGATGTGGCACACAATTAAATTGCCGCAGTCTGTTTAACAAGTTGTCACAAGAGTCAATTAATTTTTTTATGCATAAAGCGGCATAAAACTTGAGGTACGCTGTAGAAAAAAATATTATAAATGGAAGGCAGTGGGAGCGGGTGAAGAATTTTTGAGTAGATTGGCATTTCTTTCGAAATTTATAAGTACTTCTTTACGATTAGTGCTTTAGATGTTTAGTGGGAAAATCATAAAAGACTAAGTTAAACAAATACGTGCACCTTAAAAACATTTGACTGTGTCCTGTAACTGTTATTTTCTTATGTGCTCTACCATTAAGAAAACAGAATTGATAAATGTGCAACTCGTGTGGAAGTGTCCGTAGGATGAGTTGTTTAAAAATTGTCTAAATAGATTTTCAGTTGGACATACATAATTTAACAGGTAAGCCCGGACTTAGTAATTTACTTTTTGCAGATAAAACAAACTTATTTAATATTGAAATAAATCAACTCGTTCATGTATTACTTTTTGGATTTTCCTCCCCTGGCGACTTTATATAATTTTTTATTTTATCTAAGATTTCCTTTCTACTTGAGTTCAAGGTATTCTATTTTCCCTACAATTATTTTAATTCAAATTCAGTTTGCATAATTTTTCAATAAAACATCTCATTTTCCTACAATTGTTTCCTTAGATTTTTCAGCGATTTGAGGGGAAATATCTTATGGAGTGAAAAACAGCAGCAAACATAAATAAAATACTTGCAGCATTGTGAGCATCATGAACAATGGAGTTCTTAATGCACGTACTGTTTCCTAAATGAGAGAACAAAAATCTGAGCAGAAAAATGGCTACAAGCATTTTTGCTTTAACGACTTAAGTGCTAAGAAAAATATTACGTGAAAATTTTCAAAAAGAAATTGATGCCCATGATTCGCAGAAAACGGCGACATTAAACTTAATCTTTTTACAAAATTAGAAGCAGAAAGAAACATAAACGTACTATTTATGTTCAATTTAGTTTAGATATAAGCAATCAACCATTTTCACTTCAGCTTCTTCCTCATTTGCAATGACAACAACAGCAACAGCAACAACTAGACGAGAGAAAATATTTTAACGCCACCACTACCTGTCACACTGGCGGCAATTATGGTTTTATATTAATGAATAAAAGTTCTATGTTAAAAGTACTTTTCGTTTAAAGTGCCAACAATAACAGCAACAAAAGAAAACGGACAGCTTTAACTAAAGAATTTCATATTATAAATTAACACACAAATACATACACATTGATGTTTTAACACTTCCAGGAAATCAGTGTGTATGAAGACACAACAACAACAACAAAAATGTTAACAAAAATTCGCAAGCACATAAAAAATGGCTTTTAAAATCTAAATCAAACCACTTAAGCCTGCAGCAAATGCTGCATTTAACTTTTAGTATTGTAGGAATTATGTATGTGTGCTTGTGCATTTTCTTTTAAACGGATGGTGGTAGACTGAGACTGATTCAAAATCCATGTGCGGTATATGAATTTTATACGCGAGGGACATTAATAATTTATGCTATTTAAATGCTTTATCCAACAATTCCATCCAAGCAAGCAGCACCCTCCGCCATCCCGAATTTATGAATATAACTGAAATGGTTTGCTTGCTTTTTCAGTTAACTTTTGTGTGTGTTTTTGGTTTTGCATTAAAGTGACAAGGATTTCCTTATATGTTTTTTACGACTGTTGCTGCAAAGACAACTGAGAAGAAGACACAAAAAGAGGTGTTTATAATTAACTCCCGATGAAGCAGAGAGGTTTTGTCAGAATAACTTGTGCATTTTTGAGTGGCATAGAAGCTCCCAAAAGGTTGAATTGATTTCGAGTAAATTTCCTAAGCTGACTTAGATACATTTTGTGAAAAGTACAACACCTCTGTTAGATATAGTTTTTGGTAAAATTGTTTTAGTAAAAGTTAGTTAAAAAAGTATTTAAGTATCGCATGTTTTATTACATAATAATTGTAAGCAACACTTTTAAGGAACTTATTTTAAAAAGTAATTTTCTTAAGAAGTAGTTTTTTCAGAGTAAATTTTTATCAAAACTTTTCTTTTAAAATAAGATGTTTACTGGACATTCTGAGATTTTCAGAATTATACAAATCGAAAAGCTTGTTGTTTTTTTTATTTTTAAAGTCCGGAACTTTTGAGGTTTCTTTCAATCCCGTTTTTTATTTTGTTTGTAAGACTCCGTTAAACGTGTTAAAATAGTCACTGAACCTGAATCGGCCGCAATTGATACTCATGAATCAAGAAAACAAGATTGCCCATTTCCCAGGTTCGTTATTTTGTTGTGTTGTGTTGTGACGTAGACATAGAATATGTGTTTTGAACAAAAGTATATTTGTGTATGGAAAGCAAGCCAAAATGTAAAACTTTGGTATCCCGAGGAAGCTCTTCTTCATATAGTTTCAAGCCAAAACTCGAAAGTTTTACTTGAATCCATCTCTTTTTTGTCCATTTAAAATTTTTTTAAATCGATGCACCCGTTTGTAAGCTATTTAGTTATTTTTAGTTTTTCGCCAAAAAAAGTCTCTTACAGTTTTTACAAAAGCACTCATTTGTATTCTATGATGACGTTATTGCGCAATAAAAATTTTTGTTGTACGGCTGCGTGCGCAATCTTTGATTTTATATCACAGCACCCTCCTTCGTCGGTATTGTGGCATATTCGTCGGTGAAGTAAAATTATTTATTAAGTGGCTGCAGATCTTAAGCAGATTTATTGCGTCTACTTGACAGCAGAGGCGCTGGAACACTCATCTAGAAACTAGTATTACGCGCAGTATCAGAGTTATTAAAAAAGTTAAGCTTTCGATTTTTACCATATTTCTTCTCTTACTATCCCTTTTTTAAAAAAAGGTAATACACATACAGGTTGGTAGAAACTTTGCTGCGGTTACCTACAATAATTTACGGCTTTTTACAGTAGTTTTCCGATTTAACGAACATTCGATTTAATGAACATCGCATTTAACGAACAACCAATTTTTTTCAATTTCTACTAAGTAATAACTTTATATTAGGAATAAATATTTTATTTTGTACTCGGTTTAACGAACATGTATATAACAAAATGATGCACAAAACAAAAATGATGAAGAGCTTGATAAAACTGATATTCTAGATACCAAAATAAAACACAAAGATGTCATTAAGCACTTCGAAATTTGTATTAAATTGGCTCAGCAAAACAATGTTAATAGCACAAATTTATTGCTTTTGAGAGAGCTTCAAGAAGATGCAATTAAAAAAATATATAGACTAAGCAGACTGTGTTTATCCAAAATTTTTTTAATAAATTATTTTTGTATGCATTTTTCCTTTCCTTATACATATTTTTAAAGAATTATTTATTTTAAATTACTCTAATTTTAATAAAATATTAAAAAAAAACCCTATAAATATTTATAGCTATGAATAAAAATAGACGATTCTATTAATTTTAAATTTAGTACCATATATAACGAACAATTCTCTTTAGCGAACAGGCCTGACAACAATTAGGTTCGTTATATCGGAAAACTACTGTATTTCATTATTTTGCACCGTAGTAAATCATCACTGTTACGATGTAAATAATTTATAGTTCAATTTAATTTTATCTATACAAATGTGTGATCTTCTAATGTAACTTATGATTAATGATTCCTTGTACTTTTTTTATGACAGCTCCTAAAACATTTTGGGGCTCTGGCAGTGCCCAAACATGATTGTATCTAACAATGTCCTTTTTGAAGTTTTTTTGTTATGGCAATAATAAAAATTAGGCAGGTTATATGCGCAATTTTTCGGAGGAAAAAATATATTTCAAAAATGGACAATTCAGATCAGGAGCCGGAATCATCATAAAATAATTGTCTTAGGGTATAATGAAAACATTTTTTTCGCTTATCGTTCTATTGTGTATAAATACAAAACTTTAATTAATAATTTTATAGAATACCGACAAAAGTTGTCCCGCATCATTAGTTCACTTCCCTTTTCTGGGCTGGGGTTAAAAAATTACCTTGAGGACTACAAAACAAAAAACAAAGAAGAGTTCTATTTGGGGAACTTTTTGGTGATGCCTCACCTTATTCCATATGCAGGCAGCATAACATAAACATTCAGTGTTTTTATAAAACTATAATTTTATATCAAATTGAAAAGTTTTATTAAGTGAAATGCATGATACCCCTTAATGCATTTCTCCCACTCCCTGGAAGCGTGCCAGTAAATTTATTCGATATACAATAATTTACTATCAAATAAAAATTACTTGTTAAGTAGAAAACACTATGAAGATACATCTGCTTATTATTATATTTTTTAGGATTAATAAGTACCGAAAATCCCGAGATACCGGTTCAGAATTTCAGGACTCCCGAACACCGGTATATATAAAATTCAGTCTCATTTGGCATAATGCAATAAATAAAGTGGCAATTGAATTTCGGTTCCGGTTGGTGGTACAAATACTGACACCTGTGTAAATTTTCTAGTCCATGGTACAATAATTATAGGTACTAGCGATTCTGCAACAAATAACAACACCAAAAACACACGCATTTTGTTGGTAGAAACCTACAACGTTTATGTAAAAATCTGTTGTCTGTGTCTCGCACACATTCTCAAACATACTAAGTCAGCTGTGCTATTACCATCACCTGTATTGTAGTATTGCAGCATCTTCTAGTTCACATAATTAATTAATTAAAGTAAGTGTATGCTTAATCGATTGATAATCGGTAAATAGTATAATAAAAATTTCCCACAAATAATTTAATTTCGATAAATAAAAATATATAAAGCACCTCCTATTTGAAGATTTTATTAGTTAAAAACAATAACACAATAAACGCAAAAATTCTTGAAAGAACCCTAGTAGGAAAGGAACTTGTCACAGGATATTTCACGTGACTGGAGTAGCATCCGGTTCGAATTCTGGAAATTTATATGAGTGGTACCGGTAACTTTTACGTGGCGTTCTCATTGGAGGGGATCAATTGACATAATTAAGGTACTCGGTGCCAGTTTCTAGAGCTAACTTTTACGTACTTGTCCTGTGGTTTCTTAAAAAAAACTATCTTAGAGAAGGAAGTACATCATGTACTTAATGGATGTAATCTATGACCATAAATAATGAACAAAATATAAAAAAATACTTTGAATTATTTGCTCCGAAATACTTAAAAAATAAAATTTAAATCTTCCGATGTGACGCTGAAACGTCCTCTTTTCATCAGTCACGACTCAGGAAATTTTGTACCATTCCCATTTTCGCCACTCATATGACAGCTACGTTCAGGACAATTGGTACAACATTGGGAAATTAGGCAAAGAAGAATTCATAAATATGTTAAAAAAAAGAAATAAATATAATTTAAATTCATACTTTAAGAATATCTTTTTAAATAATCTTTTAGAAAAACAATTTGGTTCGTATGCTTGCGTTTTTTTCTTTAGTTTTAATGAATATTGAATTGAATAAAATCCTTTCAGTTATCGCAGGTGCTGGAGAAATTGAAAATGTGCCACGATAGAGAGTATTAAGTTTTGTAGTGCCTTTTCTCGTTTTCTCTGAGCATTTAAATTTGTGGTTTGTTTTCATTTTTCTAAATTTTGTTTTCATTGTCTGGTTTTGCAACAAAATTTAATTAAAATAAACATTTTCTTTTAATTGTAATTTTTATTTAAACAAATTTTATTTAATTTTGCCACCACACAACAAAAAAAGCAAAATAAAAATGAACCAAAAAAGAAACTGAAACTCTCAAGCTACTCAACGTACGTTAAAAGTTAAAAATTGCTCAACTCTTGCAGTTTGCGTTGAAGGAGTCGTACGGAATGGGAAAAAGCTCATAAAAAACCTGTAGTTCATTTTAGTTGTCAGTTGAAAAAAATTACGTATAATGTACGACGGATTCTATAAACCTTAGCCTTTAGTCCGGTAGTAAAATAATATTAAAGCCTTTGGTAAAAGCAAAATCAATAATTTAGGATTTTTTTAAGTGCAGGTTTGCTCAAATGTGGCTTTTTATTCTGTGATTTCTGGGTCGTAAGCATTTGTTTTAGTCTGACCTCCAGTTATAATGTGTTTTCTATTGTCATTTTGTTCCAAATCAGATAATTTTTTTTTTAATGAATGGGTAATTATATTGGCATGCATTTTAGAAGTTCCACCATATGCTATTTAAGAGAATGTATTATATAAAATTTATATAATAAATTAATTAATAATGTATATAATAAATTTAAACACCTCCAAATAAATTCCCCTTTAGAACTATATTTATAGCATGCTTAGCCCCTCCATTATAACTATTTATCGGATTGTAAGTATTTGTTTTTGGGTACGATTTAGATTTTATTTCCGTATTTGCCATTCATTCAGTTAGACTTTGTATTCATCTTGTGCTGGTGTTTGCGTTTTAAATGAAAAAATCTCATGCGGTTTTTTGTGTACAAAATCCTGCATAGATTTCTGTTTTGTCCGTATATTGTGGCTTGGTCCATCGTTCTACGAGTGCTACGTGCATTAATATTTGAGTATTTACATTTTATGTTGTGTTGTTTTTGATGTTTTTTATTTTCATTTAAAATATTTTTTTCTTGCTTTAGCCAAAAACGTTATAACTAATAGTAGTATTTTATTTAATCTGTAGCCATAATTAACAAACATTTAGTGCAGCTGTAGCCAGGATGGGAGTTCTGACAGGAGAGTGGGGGTGAATTATTTTAAGACTGTACAATGTAAAATTATGTTTAGATACAGAAGAAGTTAAAAGTAATTCTTCAGAAATAATTTTAATAATTAGTGTGTCAGTGCTTACAGTACGGTTAAGTGGAGTGATGCCCGTAAACTGGATACATTTATATGATGATTTGTATTCATATATAATGAGTGGGGAGAGTTGGAGGAGCAGTTTTAAAATTATGGAATTCTGAATACTGAAAACAAATCAAATTGAAAAAATATGCAAGCAAGGATTTGTATACGTCTTGTATGTCCTGAATTTAAAAAGTAAAATACAAGGTATATTAATTATTAAGTATTCTCACTCCGCTAGCTGATCTCTCCTCGATTGCCAAGTTTTGTTCATAATTGAAAATAAAAGTTTGTGTGCTGTGAGAATGTTTTTAATAGGATAAAAATTAAACGAAAAGAAAACGGAGAAGAATACCACAGTGATACATATAAACTACAAACGCCTTCCCTTGTAGAATTTCTCGAAGTACTTTTTGAAACTAATAAAATTTTTTATCGCACTTTTTCCCAAAATTTATATTTTACATATTTAGCAAAGTATTTAACATTTTAATTAAAAACAAATTGAAATTTATTATTGAGGAGTATAGCAAGTTCCTATGCGCATCTCACTATTGCTCATGCAGATCATCAGGGAACTTTACACATTTGGTTTCTGCGCATTTGGATTTTGCTAGTTTTAACTGCTGTTCAGATTTTATGCCCTCTTTGTCACTATTGTAGAGCAAAAGTATTAATAAACTAATCCGAAAAAATCTGTATCTAGTGCCACAAAATTGCAAAGATATTAAGTAATTTTCATTTTTGTTTTGGTATTTTTTCACCATTTTCAGTAAAGTAATCCTCAGAAAAAAATCCTTTAGTCTAATTCATAATTCTTCGGAATATTAATTCTTATATACAGAAAAGCAAAATATTAAATAATTTGTTTTAGAAATAAATTCTAGTAAAGAATATTCCATATTTAGAATACGTAATTATCATTAATTAATGTTCTAGATGCACAAACATAAAATACACAACTTTGTTGAGTGAAATTTTTATTTCAATTGGGAATGTTGAAATAGAAATGTATACGTATTGTATATCGTTTCCTGTTTTTCTTACTTGGAACTAAAAATGTAATGCGTTGTGTAAATATGGAACATGAAAATTTTGTTGCAGCAATTTTTCATTTTCTCTCTTTAAACTTGCATTTAGGTGCACATCAAAAATCTTTCTTGCAGTAGTTTTTTATTAATGAATATATGGGCGTGTATGAAGTAGTTACAGCAACTAGCCTTCCAGATTCGGCTGAACCAAGCTTCAGGTACATGGTTGTATGTATACCTGCCTACTCTCTCTCTTTCTCTGCAAGGTAAGACTTTTATAATGTAAACTCTGCCTTGAAAAATGTGAGCTCCATTTACATTTTACCTTTGAAATAACTTCTTTGAAATATCTACATAATCGTATCTTTTAATGTCCAAGTCATTCAACTAAAATACACCTTCACAAAATATTTAAATTTAAACAATTTATTTAATTATATTTGTGTTATTTCCCCCATTTTCTACTCTTGCGGGGTGTCGTTATGTATAAATTTCTTAACAAGAATTTGTTAACTCTATTAAGCCAATTAGTTTACCTCAATTAAAATCAAACATTACATATTTTAGTAGAGAGCTGATTAAGATAAATTTGAGATTTCGAATATTAATAGTGTTTTGTAAAAAAACTTTTTTAATAGAAAAACATTTTGATATTTTTAAAATTTCAGCTACACAAATAAATGGTTATTCAAGTATTTTGACATTTAATAATTCATTTATTATAAATCGTAAGGCTTAAAGGCAAAAATTTACATTGTAGCAAAAATTATATTTAGCCGATATAACGCTTTCTCTACGGAGAAGCTCGGGATATTTAAATAATATTATGTTAACAAGGTGTTTGTTTTCATAATTTATAAAAAAGCTTATTATAAGATTTTTAGTAAAATAGATAAATAAAAGATATAAATGCCTCTTGAAAAAATCAATTCCAAACTCTATAAATATTATGAAACATTTTGTTTTTTTTGTTACTTAAATCAACGCTACTTTTATAGTGTTTTCAATAGGCAAACAATGAATTTATTATTTCTGAACAGATTTTAGAAGTCCTAATTATAATTTACCCAAATATATTGCATCGCTTTTAAGACAAAATTTAATTCATATTATATGCCACCGCTAAAGCCATCTCCTAAACCGAAAGAATGATTGTGCCCACAATATTTATTTGCGCAAAGAGTTTTTAATTATAAAACACCAATTTAAAACTGGAATCGAAAACCATTTATTATTCAGCACAACCTTTCAAATATAGTTAAGTTATCTTGATACTACAAACAAATATATTGTTGGCGTACATACAATAAAAGTAGCTGAATAAATTTACTTATTACCAGAAAATTGTTGGAATCTTAATCAATGTTTTCAGATATATAATAAATTTTTTTCACTTCTCTTTTATTTTCTTTTGCAATATCTGTTTGACTTGGTCATAATCATATTTTAAATAATATGCCCTCAAATTAAGATCTAAGCAAACACATTATTGCTACATTCTCTTTTAGTAAATATTATTTTTCTAAAAAAAATATAACATAAAATATTGTAGTCCTAAAGATTTTCATTATTGGGTACGAGAAAAAGTATCAATAGAAGTTTTCCTATTGCATAAGTTGTTGTTGGTAATTTTTAAATAAATAGATTTGTAAACAAATGTTTATATAGAAATTAGCAACATTATTTGCACAACATACAACTCATACAATAGTTTGTGAATTGAATCAGAGTTTATAAAATTTTTTTATTGGATTGGATATACAACATTATTTCTTTGATTGAAAATTCATTGAAACTTATTGCTTAGGGTATTACCTGATTTTGTGATTCGTCGTGCATTATACGGCGGATAGCAAAAGAAATTGCTTAATAATGTCTATACTTAAAATTACTAACTCGATTGCAAAATAATGCAAACGAAAAGGTTAAGAAATGATTTAAACGTTTAAATTTAAATTCCGTGCAATGTTACTGTTTTTTATTAGTAACTTTTTCCCTTCATCAATCTTTGTAAATAGATCCTTAAAATTAAAGCATTTCTCAAGGGCCCAATATTATTTTCGAATAAACTAAACTCCATAAACAGACAAACACTTTAAACGCTTAAATATCACTTTTAACACTCTGTTCTAAGAATTAAACGAATGAATGAAAGAAAAATACCCACAGGCTCTTGTTTCCATTTTGGGTCATCAATTTCATCTCTCCGAGTCTGTGTGTGTATGTGTGCGTATAATCATATTTATGTTTTAAACCGACTTTAAATGAACGCCTGTGTATGAGTGCTCCTAAGTTTATTGTATTAAAGATGATATTGCTACGTCTTTATTTTTACACTTCTAATTTATTGTGGCAGTTTGTTATGGTGTTCTTGTCACAATGGTAATATAACTGGCAAACAACAAACCAGCACAAGTTCATATATACGTATATACGTATATATATATTGCTATCAGAACAACTATGGCTACCGCTAGAAGTACATGCCATCATATTATGACTGCAAAGGAAAAAAACCGTGGAATTCGCATGAAGGAAGGAAGTTGGCATATGAATTAAAGTAGGACAGTGGCTGTGGCATCGCCAAATATTTCATAAAAAAAACGAATGACCTTTAATAAATTAAGTATACGCTTGGTTTATTATTTAATAGCATCTTAGAGGGACAACTTTAAACTCGACTACAATAAGGGCAACTAAAGAAAACAATAATGTTTCCTTTTTTTCCTCTTATATTTAAAAAAAAACTTCACTGCAAAAAGTAAAAAATACCAGCATGTTTATTTAATTATGAGACACTGGCAGCAGTAACATATTTTAAAAAGAATATTATTTTACAGGTGCAGGTATTAAGATAATATATATTAATAAATTCCTAAAGATTATTTAATTTAAAAAGTGAGTAGGCGGAGAGTGATGTGCCTGTATAAAGCAACTTTTAGGGTATCAGCCACCAATTAAAAATATTCCTATTTTTAGCCAAACTAGCATCATCAGCTTTAATGAATCACAAAGAATCTTCAGTAACTTGAAAAGAAAAGGAAAGGAATATTTACAAAGTTGCAAAACTGAGCAAAAAAAAATAAATAAAAAAATAACTTTCTCAATTTGAAAAAGCATGAGTTGGTAATTATAACAAATATTGGTTCAGTGAAGTCAACATATCTGCACGGCCAGCTCTTATAATTAGGGGGATGGATGGTTTAAGGCATGACCAGCAAAACCCTGGTAATGACTATTATTAAGAACAACTGGATTTTTACGTAAACTACGTAGTTACGTCTTCATTACAACATAGTTATTATACAACTATTTACCAGTTAGCCAACAAATAAATTATTTTCAGAGTGTCGCTGTAGTAGAGCATGCACCGTAAAGAGCACATGACTTCTGGCAGGATTTTCGAAAATTACATCTTAGTCAAGGTCCCATATAAAAAGCTATTGAAAGGAAGAATTTATTATTCGAAATTTTAGAGGTTCTGTATTCCTTGAGGCTTGAGGTTTAAGGTAACGTGGGTGCTCACTAGGCTATTTAATTAATTGAGTTTATGGAAGCAATTTAATCGACTAATAATAGCTTAATATTGTATCGGCTGGCTATATAGTTAAAACAATTTTTCCACAACTAAACTTTAATAATTAAAAATAAATAAATTATTTATAATATGAAAAAAAATTAGAAAGATATCAATTATTGAAATTAATCAAATCGATTAATCAGCACAAAAAAAAATAAACAAATGTGTATTTTAAACGAAATAATTAAGTAAGATCCCTTCATAAGTTAAGTTCATACTTTAAGGAGAATTTTTTAAATATTTTAGATAAACAATAGAGTCCAAGCAATCGACTTGCGTAGAAAATATGTATGAAATCTTTCGAATAACTGAGTGGTTTTCATAAAAATCGTTCACTCAATTCGATTGCTTGCATTCTATGAACAGCACATTAATAACACTTGGCTTACAAAAAGTAATTTCACTTGTGAAGGATATTGCAGAAATCGAAATCGAATTGATAATTAGTTACGCTGTCTTATTTGACTGATTTTATTTAAATTGCTTCAGTATTTTGGGAGCTATAAGCGTTTAAAGTTGCTACTAACTCATGCATACTTATTACACATGCAGGTATCAGCTTCAACTTAAAAAATAAACAAATTGTGCGTGAGTGTTTGTCCAATTTGCTTTTCCATAGAAATAAGAGGTTTAAGATGTTTATTCAAAATGATTTTTTGTTTTTGAATTTTATCGTATGTGCTTATGTTTAATTTTAATTTCTAGAATGCGGTCGATTTAGTCGGCCGCTGGATACACTAGTATTAACTAATATATCTCATTTCTTAGTCCTTTTTTGTTTTTCTCTTAACATATAAAATCTTTCATTATGCTGTTTGTGTCTTATTTTGATTTTTTCAGATTCTTGGCACTTTTAATGATTTAACATGGTTTCGTTAGATTAAATTTGATGTCTAAAAAAATATATTCAAATAAGACAATAATTATGAATTTTTCCTTAAAGGCTTAATCGAGCCAAATCTAAATGCTAAACTAAAGAAAACAACTAATTTTAAATAAACAAACATTAAATCGGTTAACCAGTTAATGATTAATAGATTGAATGCTCTAGTGCAAGCAATCCAGTAGAACCAATCACTAGGTTTCACTGGAGAGTACTCTCTGAAGATGTTGACCATTCCATTTTTATGAGTTTACTCAATACCAGCACTATGTTGCAGCCGAAGATTTAAGTCATTGTCGACGTTGCCAAAAGAGTATGCTGCTTAAATGAGGTGCAGGTGTCTTTTATTTTAAATTATTCTAGTCCAAACTTCTGCTGCTGTAAATCAGATGTTTAATCCTACTTAAACGACATCGCTTAAAGCAGCATTCAGCGTTCCATGATATGAGGACATTCGAGTAAAATGATTTACCGATGAATGCGAAGCAGAGTCTTTTTAGTCTTAGATATATCAAAGTCCATATTCCTTTATTTGAGTTTTTTTAATGAAAGTGAGGAATTAGCGATAAACAATTGGGTCCGTAATTGTTGCTGGTAGGATTGTGAGAAATTCTTAGCTCTTCAAGTAACGAAATAAAACTACAGTACAGCCAGCCTTCAGAAAAAGTGACAGGCTATCTTTCTGGGTGTCATGGAGAAATAATAAACAATCGGGTGTGATAAAGATCGACCATACTCTCTATCGGATGGTAACTGCAGTAGCTTCTTCAGCAGTGCAGCAGCTTCTCTATGACAGCAACCCGTATTAAATATCTAGCTAATAGCTTTTTCAAGATCTGTAAAGTATAAGGGCCGCTTCACTGACTGGATTTGTTAAAAGTTCTGGAAATTTCTAAGGAGGTGCAACATACGGTAAAGTTCTGTGGGTATTATAGTGGGCCTAAATGCCTCTTTAAATATTTACTACAGGCGGACTGCTCGACTGCCACTGCATGACCTACTTTCATTTGAGTTTTATAATTTTAAAATTGATGACCATAAAAGGGCGTATTTTTACAAAATATGACACAGTTTGCTGTAAGCTATTTGGCCCGTTGAATGCAACCACATAAAATATTCTTCTCTATTCTTTTAAGCCCTTCCTTATACTATCCCCTAAACAAAATAGACTTCATAACTACATGCCATTATCACAATCCTTAGAATACACTGACCAAAAAGCAAACGCCCATCGGTTGTCAATAAAATGAGAGTCTCTGCTACAATGGCAGTTGCTCTTATAAACAATTTTATTAAAGTATCCGTAGTGAAAAGTATGACGTCTCTATACATTTGTATGGTCATATCTACATGTACAATGTTCCCATTTATAATCTATTCGATTCACAACACACAATAGCTTGTCAATAGAAATGGTACTCCTGCAGAATGTGAAAGAAAAATGAAGGTAGAGGTACAATAGACACTTAACAAACGATACATAAAGAACTTTTAGTCCAGGTCATGTTGAGTTTTGTGGGTGTAAACCATGTCATGGCTGTTAATTTTTAAAAGTAAATATATATAAATATTTTTTTTCAGTTCAAACTACAATGTTGTTGTTCGTGTTGTTGTCATTTCTGTTGTCATTTATTTTTGTGTTGTGTTGTAGGCATTTGCCTCGTTGCTGTGATAAGTGGGGCATGTCTTGACTCCTTATTCTTGATAGAATGCCCAGTTCATCTAGGATATGAGTATATAACTATAATACATGCAAGAACTTTCTGCTTTTTATTTAATTGTACCTTTTTTATATACTTGACAGTCGCATAGACACTTGTTTAATCATGAGTTTTTTGCTGATGACATTTTTGCTGTCGTTGCTTTAAATTTCGTTTTCATTGTAGTTACAACTGCTGTTGCTGCTGCTATTTCTATTATCGTTATAGGCTCCTGAAGTGTTACTAAGTGGTTTATTTTGTGTAAAAATAACAACAATAATTAACAATTTACAAAAGTGTCATTCATAATTAATAATAATAATGGGAGTAATATGAACTATTATAAATTGTACAATTATGTGGAGAAGTAAGGCAAAGAGAAATGGAAAAAAGTACTATGTTTGAGAATTAGTCTGCTTAGGAATTCTCCTTTAAGACTTTTAGAATTGACCTCAAAAGCAAACAATTTACAATATAATAATAAAGGCCTTTGAAAGCCTGTCGTGACCTAAAATTGTTAAAATTCCAAACGCTTTACAGCCGAAGCACAACAATTCTTCATGTGTAAATTTTCTTATGATGTTTTCATTAGTATTGTTTTTGACATTTAAATTTATTTATTCATCAATTCACAAATATGTCGCAAGCCCGTAGAGCCAATTGGAATACACTTTAAATGAACATAACGCCCATTTATTCAAACAATGTCACAACTAAAAAAAACGTGATTTTTGAGGTAAAAATGCAGAATTTTTCTCCGTATCGCTCTTCATGTTATGTTAAAAATTCATACGAATATCTTGTTTACTCAGCTCTTGAGAGGAGAATAGTTTTTACTTTTCCATTGAATTATGGGTAAATTAAAAACTTTAAACTTGTTTACTTAAAAACGACGTTGTTTTAGTAAATGAGCGATATGTATGTTTAAAATGAAATATGATATTGAGAAATATTTATAAAAAATTAGGATATTCAAATGGTGGTCATAAAATTATACGTTTTAAAATAATAAAACGAAAAAATATGACGAGGAAGAACAAGCCTATGGAATTTCTTTTACACTTCTCTAAAATTTCTACTATTTGGAAATGACAAAAAACAATAAAAATAGTTTTAAAAGTGTTATTATTTTATGACTTTTTTGTTTGAAGCACAACAAAAAATTTTTAAACTGTTGTGAAATATTAACACATTATGACAATATGACTTAATGTCATAATGAGTTTCCTAAATATATTTATACGTTGAAGTACAATATTATAATACTTAATTGAAGAGAAGGAAACCCCGAAATTTTAATTTTATTTTATTTTTGCACGTACTTCAATAGACCTAATAAAGTTAAATGTAAAGTTATCGGTCAATAAAGGTACAAAAATGTCAGATAAAAAGCAAACATTATTGTGCTATACGGCAAATTACAAAAAAATATTTGTCAGCTGACAGCTTAGGGCTCGAAAAAATGAAGCGTTACACGGCAGAACATCATGCTTTCATTATATTTCATATCTCAAAAATAATGGAAGAACTAAAAACTTTGCTTTCTATTTAATTCAAATCTTGCGTTAATTTTGGGACACACTGTAGTTGTGAAAGACAAGTCTTTTTAAATGCAGCCAAAGAATGGTTGAATCAGTGACGCTTATATGGTGTAATGGTACTTCATAATCTAAATATCTTAATAACGAAGGATCTACCCATCACCAAAGAAGAATGTGCAGGGAAGTGCTCTATTAGAGACAGCATAACGACAATTTTCTGCCAAGTATATAGATCATTCATATTTAAGAACACGAGTATATTTCTTAG
This sequence comes from Gymnocheta viridis, assembly GCA_956483585.1. Classification (NCBI taxonomy): domain Eukaryota; kingdom Metazoa; phylum Arthropoda; class Insecta; order Diptera; family Tachinidae; genus Gymnocheta; species Gymnocheta viridis. The sequence goes on along the minus strand of OY101440.1, from coordinate 43,310,196 downwards.
CTTGTTAGATCGATCGAAACTACATCCTAACAAGTCTAATTGATGAAGAGAAATAGGTTCCGCGACTCAAATTTTAGTAATAAGACAAATGACTCTATTAAAGCAAATTCTAAGCTCGTCTATATTAAAGGCCAGGCACAAGAACAGAGAAAGAAAAACTCGTACTGAATTTAAGTATTTTCTACTTACTTTGAATACGAGTTGTACTCAAAATTTTGAGTACAAATAACAATAAAATGTACTTTAATCAAGTCGAAAACGGGATTACTTTAGATAACTAGTCGTGGAGTTTCATAAAATAACTACGGAATTTTTAATCACGTGAAAAATCTTGAACCAACTAAAAAATTCTTAAATTAGGTTGAGCATATTAATCCGTCCGTACTTAAATCAATGTTGCTGTACTTGATTTTAGTAAATCTGGGATTAGAGTACTTTTAATACCGCTTGGGATTGATTTAAGTACGGATGGTTTGATTTTTCTTCTGAGTATACAATATTAACTACAGTGTCCTCATACTAGACGTGGTTGCCCGTCTATCTACTTTAAATCGAAAAAGTTAGTTTTTTACCCAGGTTGCTGAGTGTCATCATTCCAGGACCTACCGTTAAGTCTTGGATAGCCGCACGTGCATGTTGTTCGCCAGAATGCATGTCATCGAAGCCAAAGAAACTCTCAAATCTAAAAGAATCGTGACACAGCTCATCATGCAGAGCATAGCTCTTCGTTGCATTTTATTAACTAAAGCTATATGTCACACGACTTGTTTATCCAACAATCGTGGCCAGTCAAAAGCCAACTGTAAGCCTACTTCCAGTCACGACCACGAGGAGGTAAAAACCCCAATTCTGAGAGTTTATTGCAACTTCCATTGGACAACCCATATTTACTTTATATGAATTTTCTTATATTTTGGAAGTAATTTTTAATTAATCTACAATTTTTAAAAAATGATCTAAAAATATACAAAATTTTTTATCAATAAAAATAATTAAAATATATGATTTTTTTGGTGTATTTTTATTTCCTTGACTTATAAGTATATTATGCAAAATATTCAATTTGAACTCCATAACACCTGCAATAAAGTTTTATAATTTTTATAAAAATAAAAATAAGTTTATCTGAGGAATATACAGGATTTACCTTACTCATACAAACACACATTCACAGTGCACACAGTCACTAACAAGTACACCGAAAAAAACTCATGGACTTAAACGCGATATCCTCTTGTGAAATATACAAAATGCGCGATATTCTGTGTGAAAAAATAAGTTGTTGTTTGGATTTGAATTTAAGTACCCATTTAGCTTTTGCCAACTTATATTGTTAAAAGACATAAATGTATTATATGTATTTATACTTGAAAAATATGATATAAAATATAAAATGTTTATATTCTTTATGAATAATTTTTATGATTTAGTTGCGTTTTTTTATGATTAATTTTTATGATTTTATTGCGTTTTCTTTTCTAAAAAAGTGCAACATTATTTTGCCCTTTTAATTGAAAGTTTGTAATATAATGATTTTTTTAAATAGTTTATTACAACTTATTGAAAGCAATCTGTTTAATAGAAATTAAAAGATATGTTATTTTTTTAGAAAAAAACGGCATTAAATAATTTTGTATTTTTGTGTAATTTAATTCCAATTTTAAAAAGTTATGTTTTTCATAAAATTATAAATTTTTTTTGTTAAAAAAAACTCAACAATTATGATTATTATTAATTTTATTTATATCCGTGATGAAGCTTTCTAGAGAAAAAGCAAAATATTAGAAAAATAACGATATAATTTAATTATTGTTGACCTTAAGCTTCGAGAAGTTTTGTAATAAAATATCAATAAAAATGTTGGAAAATTAAAAAATAATTTAATATTTTTCTTATTTAAAATCTATTTTTTAACAGGGCAAAAAAATTACGGGAAGTTTTTGTTACTTTTGAGATTAAATATATTAAATATATTATAAAATTTCATATATTATACGAAAAAAGCAAATACGTTTATTTTGTTCGTAAAGTTTTGTAAGCATTATTATGAGTGTATATTTACCAGACTAAATATAGAATTTATATCCTAAACGTATTTACGTTTTTATAACATCTCTTGCCAAAATAAACATTTAAAAATAGAAAGACAAACCCTCAAAAAGACCAAATTCTACACCTTGCAGTCTCAAAAAAAAACACACTCACACTCACACACAATGACAAAAGTAGGAAAAAATAATAACGCAAATTGAATTTTTATGTTTAACATAAAACAATTCTTATGCAAATTATTAATCCATCTCTGAGCTAAAAGACGTAGATATTGTAATAAAAAAATGTGATGGAGTATAGAATGAACTTTATGTTATTTAAGCATTCTAATCATCAGTTTTAAATGGCAGGTATGAGTGCTCAAATTACACGCATCCTTTAAATTCCTTTTTGTTCCCAAAAAGAAGTGACAATTTGCCTGGTTCTAGAAAGGAAGGAAAAACCCATAAAATTCAATATATAAAAATATGAAAGGTGTGAATTGTTAACGTAGCTTAAGGTTATAAAAACACGTAAAAAGGAAAAAAGTAATTCTAAACAAGAGAGAAGAGTAGTCATCGTTAAACGTCCTCAGGCAAGGATAGAAATAATAACTAAACGTTTAAGTAAATCATGAAAAATATTTACAAAATTTTAAAAGAAAATCTTTATTCAATTAAAACTTTTTAAATATATTTCTGTAAGAGGAAACGAATATATTTTAAATATTACAAAAAAAATTTATATTTGTTAAACAAAAATTAAAGAAAATTTTATTTAATTTTAAATATAATTTTTTACATATTTTTTTATCTCATTCATACCGCGTGTAGCCAGCGTGATTCTTTTATATATTTTGATGATAGTAAAATTGATAAATAAATTAAAAAATTATTTTTAGGATTTGGTAATCAATAAAATTTTAAACGATGTTCAGTATCATGAAATCAGCTGCTGCTGATATTAATTTATAAAAACAAAAAGCTTATATGTAATTTTATTACATATTCTGGACTTTTCTGTATATCATACGAAATTAAAATACTCGTTTTCTGAATGATAAACGCCGATAAAGGTAAATAAACTTAATCTTTATATATTTGAAACACATTTTTTTATTAAAAATGTATTAACTAAATTCTAATTACTATCAATAAATTTAAAGATTTTATTTATTAAAATTAAAAAGTTATAGTATAACAGCGTTGATAAACAAATACTCACAAGGACGATAAAACATGGAAAGGAGCAGTTTACACTTAACGCTAACATGACGGTAAAGTAATGTCTAATGTTGATGGAAATAATGCACATATAAAAAAATATTTTAAATTTTTGGTTTAAAAAAAGAAATCAAAATAACACAAAAAGTAACACATGTACACAATAAAAAAACAATTTTGGTTAAAGGTAAACCAAACGGTAACGCTGCACGTTAGTTACGAGTATGTGCTTCGCTACGATGGAGGAAGCTGAAGAAACAGATAATAACATATTTTATAATGAACCAGCCAAAGTTCTCAGTTCTATTGCCAAAACGTTTTTTTCTTATTTCAATAGATGATATAAATGTAAAGATTGGGCGCATAAATGGTGGTATAATGGGTCGGCACGGCGTGGGTACTCGAAATAATAACTACTTCTAACAGTTTGCAAAGTTATGACAGCTATTTGAAAGTTTAACTGAGTGGTCACTTCTTTCACATAAAGATATTCATAAATATTCCTATAGTTTGCCAAAATATATAAGCCGAGGGAATTTATTACAAGAATTGTAATGACAGATATCTATATATAAATAGGCAAAGACAAATTTTTAGATCCCTTTTTCTGCTTTGCTTGCAAACCGATTTTGTTTATTCTTTTACCAAATGGTAAACATTGTTGAGCTTTAGTGACCCGATTATATATTGTTTAGATAGGTTCAGTATTAAAGGAATAAAAGGCTCATAAAGTTTACACCACCACAAATGCTAAAAATACACACGTACATTAACTTATGAAAGTATTGGTTCAAGCAAAGCGACGAGAGTGTTACATATGTACATATGATTATGTATATGAGTAATAAGATTTTTTCATAAATATGCGTGTTTTTATGCAATTTTATTTGGTTTATTGTTTGTTCCATGTGGAAGGAAATAAGTTATTAGGTGATTTTTTCTGTTTAAATCAATGCAACTAAAATAGGAATACGTTTAAACTGGCGGTCGAATTTCGACCACTAGATGTACTCTAGTTATTTCAAATGCACAATAGAAGATTTATGTTCTCACGCGGAATAAATAAAGGGTCCATTTATGTCACCCTAGCACATAACATTATAAAAAAAACACAAAAGTATTTAAACCTTTTCGTCTTGCCCGCAGAAACACCCAGGGTCTTGACAGGAATTGAACCAGTCTAGCACACTATCGAATAGTCTATGGGGATTCTTATTATTACTACAAACGTGGCATTTCTTATTTACATAACATTTCATATTTTCAGATAAAAGAATCTGAATTTAATTTAAAAGTTGTCACTAGTTTATAAAAAAATTAACTTTTTTAATATCCTGGCATTGCAAATAAAAACTGTGTGTAAAAAGGATGGCGCAGAATGAGCTGTATGGTTTAAATTCTCTATAACCGGGTGGTGTTTCGCTGGAAAGGATAATTACGCCATATTTTTTTAGAAAATGGTGATGGTGTTTCAATCTATGTCAACGGTTTGGCATATCGGATTATGGAAAATTTTGATAGCCCAGCTGTCGAAAACTTATCAACCTTTTCGTTTCAACAAAATTGAGCCACAGTACATTGAGCCACAGTGCAGGTGCCACATTGGCTTTCGTAAGGGACATATTCAGCAAACACATTATTTTGCGCACAAGCGATTTTAAGTGGCCTCCATGTTCACCGGATTTTCTTTGGGAATATTGGAAAAAATAATAAATGCTATAAAGCTCTTCACAAGACAACATGTTGATTTAAAGTGTCATGCCAACACAACATAATATGGCATGGTGATTGAGTTTGCTTGGCATGTCAAGGCATGACATTTTTGTGTGTGACACTTTCAAACGGCATGTTGTCTTGTGAAAGGCTTTATGTTAACAAGCCATGAACAATCCCCCTACTAACAAAGAAAAACACATTTGAAATGCAATCATGGCCATTACACCCGAAAGTTTGCGAAAAGTTAAGGAAAATATGTTAAAAAGAACTCGAGTGTGCGAAGCAGAAAACAGAAGTGGATTCTATTTCTCAAATCTAATCAAAAGAAATTTGCCAATAATTTACTGTCATAAAAAATAAACTAATAATAAACGCACAAATTAAAAAAGTTACAAGCAATTCAAGCCATATAGCTACTTTTGCGCCACCCTGTTTGTAAATATATTCAAAGCTAACTTTTTGTGCAGCCAAAGTTTTCTATGGTACAAATAAAACTAGATGTGTAAAACGGATTGTATTTAGTATTTAGTATTTAAATCCACCTAGAATATTGAATGAAACAGACGGAGGAGGAGACAACGGCAAACTTTATTTAAAACAATGATTTAAAACTAGAGAAAAAAACTGCAACAAATTAAAAAAAATTTAACAAAGTGAATAAAACTTACGGGATAATTTGTGAGGATTGGTTTTCCATACTGCTGTTGCTGCTGTTGCTATTGGTGTTGTTATTGTTGGCTAATGAAGTTGATGTTGCTGTTGTTGGCAAAGTTAATAATCCACTTGATGCTGTTGTGGCTACACTATTAGCTGCACTTTTTATATTTGTTCCTGCCAGTTCAGCTGTTGTTGCAAGAACCGTGGAATTTATTTGGTTTTGTAAAAGTGTTTGAAACAATGTTGTACTAGTAGTTTTTGTGGCACTACACAGAGAGTTAGCTGTCGGTGACGAAGAAGAGGAAAAGTTGGTGGTGTTAAGTGTATTTTTAGCAACGGGACGTAAATAAGGATGGAAATTTGTTGATGTTGTTACATTGACGGCAGCAGAGGCAGCTGTCGCTGCATTGGCAGATTCTAAATATTTGGCTTGATACTGTTGCAGTTGGTGTCTGTTATTTAAATTATTACTACAGTTGTTGTTGTTGTTGTTAACTATATGATTATTATTATTATTATTAGAATTGTTGTTGTGGGTACTATTGTTGAAAACACTGAGTCCATTGGCGTGTAAAGCTACAGTTGCTGCAATGCCGGCAACAGGTGTTGAAACAGGCGCTAACAATGTCGCTGATGCTGCCAAAGTTGTTAGTAGGGGATTTGTTGCTGTTGCTTGTAGTGGTGTTATTGCAGCTAGATTATTTGTGTTGTTATTGTGGTTATCCACACTATTATTTGTAGCTTCCATAAGTTTGTCAGTGCGCAATTTTAAGGATTGCAACATTTTTAGTTTGAAAAATTTGATTTATGATGTTGAGACTTGTTTTTCTATTGTTATAGAAAATCAACTTTGGTTTTTTAGTTTAAATAAATTTCCAATTTTTATATGTGTTTTTTTTTTTTGTGAAACTTTTTTATTTTATTTGCAGAATTCTTGCTTTTTTAACAGATTTGTTGCATTTTTATCACAGTATTAAAATTTATTTTTTTATTTTTCACATTTACTTGTGGGTGGCTGCACATTTATAGAATGATTGAATTTGATTTAAAATACACAATAAACTAATTTTTTTTATTTCAAAATATTTTTTAATAAATCTTTATCTGCAAAGAAAAGGAATTGGAAAACAAAATTAGTTTAATAATAAAATGAATGAGTGCAAAGAAAACTTAAGAGGAAACAGAATGTTTAGTGTTGAGAGTTTAAATTTTTAGCTTTAACTTAACTATTGAATTTGCTATAATCAGCAAAATTTTCGTATCACGAAAGGCACGATTAGACTAAGTATTTAAGCATTTAACAAAACTTAAGCTTGGAAGTTGAATAAAGTATATTCTCTTTTGGAAATATCGTTCAATACTACATTATTTCATTTCATATTATATGTATATCGAACCTACAAAAAAAATGAGAAGGTAATAAATTCTTCTTTTTTGAATCCGTAAATTGACTGGAAAAATTATGGCTTTATTTGGAAAGACTTGTATATAAAAACTTGCAAATAAGTATATTTTTCTTATTTAAAATTTTTGACTAAACTTTCGGTCGTTCTCCTGTACTCTAGTTGGTTGTTTTGCAAAAGAATTATTTTCTATATATTTGATATATTTAATATATTTTCCACGCATAGCCCCTGTATTTCCCAAATATTAAAAAAAATATATCAGTTATATTTATTAAATAAAAAAATTGCACAATCCGACAACAATTTTTTCTTTGTAGCGTAGTTTTTTTAAATCAATTTTAATTTATTTGTTAATTAATTTATTTTATTTACCTTTTTAATAGTTGCTGTTGCCCGAAATAATGCGTTACATTAAAATTTAAAGAGGTTGCACCGGCATTTTTTAGCAGAACTCAAAAATGGTGCGTTAATTTTTTTTAAATAAAAATTGGCATTTCTTTCAAATCGTGCTAAATAACAATTTTAATTTGGTCAATAGTTTTGAAGTTGTGAAAAAAAGAAATTTGTTTAAAAAACTGAAAAATTTTAAAATTATTTAAAAAAATTTCTTGAATTAAAAATGATCAAAACTACGTTCTTACTGCAGACGTAAGAGGAGCCTATTTGCAAAGGCTGCAATCTCCATTTCAATAATTTTTAATACTAAATTATAAAATTTCCAAAATTTAAATATATATAAAAAATTATTATATTGTTCAGTAGAAGAGATTTTGGTGAAGATTTAAGGCAAGTTTTAACCAAATTAATATAAAAATTTCGCTTCAAATAGGATAAGAAATTTTACGAGGCATTCGTGGAAAAAGTGGAGATTGCAGCCTTTGCAACTACACACCTCATATAAAGGCCAATATATTGAAACTAAGGCGAGCCATATATCATTTAATCGATCCATAGTTTCTTACTTTATTCACAAATAACCCTTAAGATAAACCTGAAAATGTACTGGCCCACTTCTACTTACTTCACTTGGAATTTTATATACATCACATGAAAACCAATTGAAAAAATCTAAGTTTTTCATATAAACAACATAAACAAAAAAAAACATCTTTTTGAAACATAAAAAATTTTTAATAATGTTTTGGCAGTTCTTAGTAACCATTTAATGGTAAAGTAACATTACTGCATTTAAAAAACCTCCAATTTCCAATTAACAAGAGTATACAATAAAAAGAACAAGGATGTTGTTAACTGATATGCCCAGTGACCTCCAAATTGATATTCTGCACGAACGACGCTGTGGAAATCATATACTTTTGCTGTCCAAGTTAAATTGATTTTTTTGTAATAAAAATAAAATGGTTGATTAATAACAGTGGTTAATTAGCAACTAATTTTGCGCATAATTTCAATCAATTAAAAGTAGGAATTTATGCTACTTGCACACAAGGACAGGAAGCATAATTGAAATTTACACCGCCGTGATTCAGCAAAAATATTTGCTAATTTAATGAGTTTTTTTTATCTTATTGAAGAGTACAACAACATTAAGTTGCAATTTAATCTATAAACACCTTCACGGCGGCAGGCTACGTGACTACAAATGCCGCTGGCTACAAATGTCGTCCTGTAGCCAGCTACTTAATTATTTTAAAAACGACAGCTACATAGTAAGCATCTGATTCATTTATATTTCAGTGGTGCCGCTTTAGATTTTTTTGCTTCTTTATAGTTACGTTTTTTTTCAAAATGTACAATTCAATGAAGCAATAAAATGACAAAGAATTCCTCGTAGCGCGAAAATAGCTAAAAACCGAAAAAAGTTGAAAATTTTGAAAAGGACATAAAACTTTCTAAATGGAGTTAAAAATTTAAGGAATATAAATTCGGATATACATTGACATTTCTTCGGTTTTTAGATCTTTTTAAAAGATTTCATGGCTTTTTCAAAACTTTGCATTTTTTTTTTTGTGGAATTTTGCGTTTTTCGCAATGTGCGTGAATTTTTCTATATTTTATTTGTTCAATTCACAAGCTCAGTCGTATGGATTATCGTTTAAAAAAATACGATAATTTATTATATGCTTGTGACAACCCTGAAATTTCTGCATTATATTGGAGTAGTTTCACAATTAGTTATTATTAAATAAAAAGTAATTTATTCTCTGAGTGGGGCAGTAGTAGAAGGTGCTATTATCAGAGCTCATATGTCAGCAGCTCAACTTCTGGCAAATTTAAGTTGGTTTTTTTATTGTGTGTGTTTGTTGGAAATATAATAACAACAATAATTATTAACACAAAACCCAACAATAATTTCAAAAAACACTAGTTCAATACTCACAGGAGTCAATTAATTTTCATTGTTTTTTGTGTATTCAATGACTACTAATTTAATACCTTTTTAAGTGGTTAATTGCAAGTCTCCGTTAAGAGTGACACGTTAAAGAGACGACCTCAAACGCCAGGCTAGATGTAATAAAAATTATGTGAGTCTAAGTCTTTCCTATTTTTATAAAATAATTAGTGTTTTTAGTTTAAGATTATGGAATTCGATATCGAGGAAAGTGTTTGTAAGGAAAGTTCGATAATGAATGTCATAAACTCAACACAAAAAAAAAAAAAATAAACCAAACGAATAAGTTCGCTATCGAAAGCGACGGTTAGACCTGTGAACAAGAACCGTTATTTGATTTAACAGGAGCTGGCAATTAAGCTGGTGTGAGTAATTTTTTATCTACAGTAAAAATTACAACCATAAAAATTCATTAAAGCTGACTTTTACTGCCAGCAATTACTTTATCTCTTTGTTAATTTTTAAATAAAAATTTTGGTTAATTGCTGTACGTTAGCAAAAATAAATTTACCGCAAAATGCATGATGTACTAAAAAGCATAAATTATACTTTATCTTTGTGTGTCGTGTGTGTACATGCGCGAAAGTGTGCATATACATATGTATGTATGTGTGGAATAATTAATCTGAACGAGTGTGTGGTTAATTCAAGTGAGACAACAAATAATTCGATTTCAATTTAACTAATTAGTTGACAACGAGCTAAATGCATTCACTTGAATAAGAGCTAAAGGATGTTGCAATAAAAAACACACACTAAATAACAATCAGATGCAAACCAATATAAATTAGAAATAAACAATTAAATGTATATTAATCATTAAAACTAAGACATGTTCTCACAATAATATTAGCCAAATTAATGAAGTAATGGATATTCAAAGGCATACAATTTGTAATTATACAATGAACACACAATAACAGAAACCAATTGTGGTAATTATATACAAATAATGTTATTTTTTAATACTTTCTAGAACAAGCAAGTTTAGTGTTGCTTCTGAGATGATATAAGAGATGATATAAGTGTAAATATTTTTTTACTTTGCCGTTAAGTTTCAAGTAGTAATAAAAAATGCATGATTAAAACACTCCCTTAATTTAATTGTTAACAAATCTAAGCAGAGACCGATTTATTTTTAAGAATAAAAAATTTAATCGTTTAAAATTTGGCTTCGACAAACAAACCGATGTTTGAAATGGTAAACAATAACCGAACTTATTCCTTTTGACTTAAGGTTTAAGGAAAATGATGACCATTATTCGACCTTATTTTAATATTTAGTTTTTTAGTTAATTTCATCTCTATATCACTTATATGTTATATAAAAATGTTTCTATTTATAGTTCTAATCCAGTATTTCAGCACTTTTTTGTGAATGTTCGGTAAATGTTTTTTTATTTATAAAAATGTACCCCAATAAAATCAGAATATCAAATTTAAAAATTTTTTAAACAATCGAATAGTTAAAAAGACAAATTTTTAGTTTTACGCCTTTTCAAATAAGTGACCAGGAGCTTGAATGTAATATATACATATATACATTTTTATTTTTGTATTTAATAGTTAATAACTGTCCCGCAAACTTTCGCACAGTGAAATATTCCCATATAAAGAGTGGTCAAACTAAGAACTGGTACTCTAGAGTTAAGCAAATTGGTACACAGTTTAAGATTGTCTGTCAAAAAAATGGTTGATGTTCAGAAGAAGGATTTAAAAGCCTCTCACATATCCTGAAATCAAAAAACAACGTTGTTTCAGTTCTGACATGTAAGTTGAAATTAATTGATATTAATTTTCCCTTGTGCCTTTGGAATATTGTCTCACATCCAATTCTTTCTACAAGAATGTTACAAACTTTAGCCAATAATAATAATCACTATGGATTAACAACAAATTTTGTTCGAAAAATAATCAACTTAAATAAACAAAAAGGAAAGTATTTTCAAAAAATTTTGTACGAAAATTTTTAAACTTTGTCAAATTTTTTTGTATAACATAACAACTTCTTTCCATATATTTTTTAAATAAAACAAGCAAACCTTGCGGCACGAGCGCTACTTCCGTACGCGTTTTCACATTAACGTATATAAATTTTTTGATGAAAAAGTTTTGTGACACATGCCACAAAAAACTTAAGTAACTTTGAAAGCTTATTGCTAAAAAAATTAATATAAAAGAATTCTTAAATAACTTATTTGCTGCCAAAAAATATCGTCTTTTTTAATCAAAAGACGTGAACGTTTTGTGAAGCTCGCTGATTGACGCACGTTAAATTTTTTTCTATTCTATTTTATAATCTGAAATTTCATACCTAATTTCAAAGTTTCCAAAATAGTAAACACAGAAGTTTTTTACCAAAATTAAAGTGAATTCAATGTATAAAAATATGGCTATCGATCGGGCCATCTTCATTAACACTGAAGTAATGATATGAATACCTAAAAATTGTTAATTTCAGGTATAAAATTAGAAGATCTGAGGTAGGGCGAGATATGTTAATAATTTGTGCATTATTGATCTCCGAAATACATTTACTTTATTAATAAAATTATATATCTAGTCTAATATTCCCTAAAAAAAGATAAAAATGAATTGGTTATATTTAAAAAAAATTTTGCTTGGTGGACTGTTTCTGGGACTCAGTAAATCTTGTAATGAACAACGTTAATATTCTACATATTAACAAGAAATTTTGTTAATTTTGGTGAAGAAATGATAGACAAATTTGAAAATATGTAGTATATTTCGCATAAAGAAAAATATTTTATAAATATTTTACTCGTGTACCACAGGATTTTTCTCGGGAGTCTAGAAAATTTTTTTAATACCTTTTTGTTAAATAAAAAAGAAACCAAACAAAATTTATTATTTCAAATGTGATTATTTTTAGAACAAATTGTGGTTGTTAGTGCTTTTAATCCAAAGTGATTGTTATTTTGGCTAAAGATCGTAATATTTTTAGTCAAAAAGAATTGGAAATGAGAAAATATTCCAAAGGATCGAGGGAAAATTTAACATCAACTTATTTCAACTTACACGGCAGAACAGAAACAACGTTTTTTTTCGGGAGCCGCTACACTCCCATCATTATTGTTCATGTCTATTTTCCTGTATCCGCCACTGTTTCGATGGTTCGGTTGAATGTGACTTCAAATTTTTATAATGACTCGAAAAAGGATACGAGAGTAATTTGTATTGTGGAATGTATGTATTGTATTTTAAAAGCAAAAACAACTTCACCACGATAAATATTCAAATTTTATTACGTTCAAATTAACGTTAAATTAACCTATTATTTATTTATTTTTTGTGAAAAACACCGCAGGAAAACATTAATTTTAAAATGCACTGGGGCAAATTACAGTATTCGATATCGAATGAAATTTCCGTATAAATTCAAACAATTTTGTATGGGACTTCGTTCGGTATCGAATACCGTAATTTGCCCCCATAAGTTTCTATTGCAACACAATTTTTCTTTTATGTTTAGATCTTTTGAATGCTGTGTGTATTTTTTTTTATAAATCTAAATAGATAATTTTGAAAACTGATTTTTATTTATTGAACTAAACTAAAACTGTACCAAATATCATAACTCTTGAATAGCTCCTCTATTTTTTCCCAGGTATGAATCACTGCGTTTCGGTAAAAACATCAATAGAGTGGAAGTAAGGCCGAGGGCGCGGCATATCGGTAGAGTAGCAGAACGGCATGTTTAAGGGAATAGTTCTTAAGACATCTCTGACAAAGCTTGATTGATTAATATGATTGCGCCAAAATCATATTTATATTTATACAAAGCTTTTGGGTTTAACAACAACATGATTTCTTCGCATGTCTGTAAAATCCTTGATTTGTTGTTGCAAAAAGTTACAACTAAATTGACAAAGCAAAGAAAAACTATTTATGGAGAATTCTGTGGAAGTGCTTAATTTTTTAATTGATTTTCCTTTGACTTTAACTTGTGTTTTTTGCCGCTCAAAGATCTACTAAAAATTAAAACGAGTTCAACTTCTGTGGAGCGCTGCTCAACTGTTCATTGCGTGGCCACTTCAATAGTATTTCCATGTTTTAATTTTATCCTACTCATCGCTTAACCACTTTCCTCTCATCGCTTAAGAGATCTAGACAATTTTTTTTAATATTTTAAATGAATCTTACCAGTAGATTAGAAGTTACACATTTATATCCATTTAGTTTGCAATTAGTCCCACTGTGTTTGGTGTATATCACTTGTTTTTTGTTAAGCAAATTAAAGTTTCTATTTGGTGATATATTTAGATCTACGGTCCAAGATATTTATGATGGTCACAGCTTTTTGCAAAACTTTTGTTTATATGTTGATATATTTCATGCAAACAAGTTTTTTATTGTTTTTATTTAGATAATATTCAAACACAAATTGAACACGGTTTAAGATATTTTTATTTACTCTTTGCTGCTTTAAATTACAACTTTTAAAAGATTCTTTGCACCTTTAAAAAATTTAAAAAAGTGTTCTTCGTTTGATTTTTAAAATGAATAAAAAATTTAGTAGCAATCTTTGTATCACTTTAAATTTTTTTTTATTTATTATAGTCTAAAACAAGTTATCAGAAGAATTTTAAAATTTCATTAATGTTGTACGTTTTAAAGTACAAATCTAAAATTTTTTATTCCTGCTGCAACTTGACAGAGAAAAAAACATGAACCAACAAAATTAAAATAAAACTGTTGTAAAGGTAAAAAAGATAATGTGGTATTATTGACGTGACAACAATGTAGCGCGTAGCACAACACTAGGACTACTAATGTTCAATACTTGGAAAACTTTGTTGTTTGCAGGTTGCATCTTCTTGTTTTTTTTTGCCCTGCATGTGATTGTACGATAGATAGATCCTGTTGTGTATGTGATTAAATTTTCCATGTTTTTTTTCGTTCTCTCTGTTAATAAAAACAAGAGCAGTCAGTAGTTGTGCTGCAGTAGTGGTTGTAAACAAAATAAGCTTTTTCGAAAGTCTTTGTAAAGATGCTAAAAATTGGAAATATTGTAAGTTGTTGTTGTTGGTGTTGCAATATGAACTTGTGTACGACACTTTTGTTTTTTTCCCGAACATACACATGCACACACAATATGTGCGAGTGCATGTATACGCTTACACACATAGCCAGTTTCTAGTGCCTGCTCAACAGTTGTTCTATCAATATTAAAGGGTGTAGAAAAATCTAGTGTTTTGGTATTGATTTGCGAAAATTATATATTAAAAAAACGGGGAAAACGTGAAAATGTTCGTTAAATAAATTTGTTTAAAACACAAACACAAATTACTAATGAAATATTTAGTAAAATAGTATTAATTTTGTATTTTCCAACTTTTACTGAAAAACACTGTTAGGTTTAATGTAGACGTCATTTGTTTGCACATTATTTTTATTTTAACGTGCAACAGTGTTCGACTATATATCACAAAATTTACAGTATCAAAAAAAATTAAATAAATAAAAATGTTAAGTAAATATATTCAGCAATAAATTTTTCTTCTTATAAAAATAACAAGATAAGTTACACAGAAATTTTTTCCTTACTTGTTTAGTTTTGGGAAGGCCACAACGCAGCCATTTCTATAACACTAAATTTGTGCAACATTTTTCTAATAATTTGCTTTTTATGATAATTATTTTTCTTTTATTTATAAGAAATTATTACTCATGTTTGTTTTTTTTATTTCAATGAGAAACTGTTTTTACTCTATAGATTTCACCATCTTTTTGCGACATTTTGACACTTTTAACTTTACTCGTTTTTCTTGTAGTAACCCACATTTATTAAATATTATTTGACTTACACGTCGATGGTTGCTTTCTTCAATCATAAAAATATATTTTCAGACTAGTAAGCTAAATGTAATCATGTAATCGGTTTAGGGCTTTAAGATCATGGAGTTCGATATCGTTGCTGTTCTTTCAAATATTTTCCCAAGATTCTCGTACATATGTATCCCACCATCACATCCTGATAGTCTGAATATTCACATTTAAATTCTGAACAAGCACTTGTTAGATGTGGTGCCAGTTTAGCATATTCGTGGCTTTTTTTAGCCTTTTTTATTTTAAATTTAGCCTCAAAAAAGCAAACTTTTTATTTTCTACTGAACCCATAAAATCATCTTGAAACATTAATAAATTAAGCCAATGTACAAACATAAAACAAAAATACACTAAAAACAAAATTACATTCATTGAAATCCAATGGCGAAATCTTTTGGCTAGAAATGGTCAAATATTGATTCAACAGTTGAGTTCTGGGTGAAGCTATGAGAATTTAGGAATGTGCAGCAAGAAAATTTATTTCTCGATTTGGTTAATCTAGCATTTAACTATCTATGGGGTCTTCCAATAAAAGGTTTCGTTTTGATATGTGAAAAAAGTGTACTTAATTGTAAAGAAGTGGGTATCCCATTCACAATGGAAAACAATATGAGCCAAATGAGCGCCATTGCTATGCTTCCAGGACCATATTATTTTCATGTAAAAGAGTAATGATATCGTTACTAGTGCGGTACGTAGCGCTAGCTTTTTGAAAATAAACGTCGTCCACATCGATACTTTTATTCAAAATATGATTTAGTATCGTTTGTAGAATGCCAAATTCCAAAGATCGACAAGAAATGGACTAAAGTGAATTTCTCCATCACTATGGGTTACAACAGCAAAATTCTCAGTTGAGTGCCGTAAACGAGTTAAATTTTTAACATCATCGACTTGTTTCAACTGCTCAAATTTTTCCACCAGTCTGCTGGCAATGAAGAATTATGATGCCCGTTTGTCCTTGCATATATAATAAACGCACATAAAAGTACATAAATAATATATTAAATATATATACATACAAATATTCTGATATATTTTTGATATAATTGAAGTCAAAAGAAATACAGACTTATATGAATTTAAAAATATATAGACTTGTTAATTTTTATTTGTTTATGTACTTAAAGTGCATTTCGTTGACTAACTTTTAACATGTCTTATGCATTTTTTGTTAATAATAAATAAAACCTTAAATTTTGAATAACTTTTTTTTGCCTTTTCGTAGCTTTTATTTTTGGGTGATTTAGTTTTTTTGGCTTTTCGTAAATCCTATTTAGCCTCTTTTTCCTACAACTTCTGGCAACACTGCTCGCTAGTAAAGAAGATCTAAATTTTTCGTTTCCCATAATATTCGTGTGACTTGGAATTATTAAAAAAACAACTTAATTGTGGTCAGAGAATGTTATCGAATTTCGTATCTATTGTACATTTATCTTGTTGTTAATAATATCCAATGACAATAGATGATAACATTTCAATTTGAAAATATAAAAAAAAATTATTGTATCTATTGTGCAATCAATATTTTATAACATAAAATAAATTAAAACTTTATTTGTTAATATTTTTTATGCTATTTTAGTGCTATTTTTAACGCATTTTTATGTAACTTTGCATACCTTTTAAATACAATTTCGAAGCATTTTGAACCTGTCCTGCTCAAATCTATGCCAAGATAAAAGCGGGCACGCAGTTCTGCTTGCCACTGTTATTTGTGAGCTTGTAAATATGTAAGCCTTTATATTGAATGATGCTGATGTGAACATTATGAAAAGATAAGAGATACTGATACCCCTTGCATGTGTGTAAATGTGTAGGTAAAGCTTTTTTGCGATGATATCCTTTTAATATTATTTGATATAAATACTCAGCTTCTTTAGATGTGTGTGCTACTATTTTTCATTATAGATGATGAAAATAATGGTTAACTAACACAGTTACATCATTAGTAAAGGTGTGTCTGAGACAACAGGATATTTGCCTTGCAACAGTAATTTTTTATGAGTTTTTCTTTGGAATTTGTTTTCATGTCAATGTTGTTTCTTTGTTTATCTTTATGTTTTGTTCCAATTTTTTTCTTTATCGTTTTTGTCTTTTGTTGTAGTTTTTACCTTGCAAATCGTGTTTATCTGTTGTATGGAAATATTGGTTATTGGGCTATCTGTTGCAAAGAAAGCTATTTTCTCTATCTATACATATATTTTTTTATTTTCGCATCATCTAGCAAATTTACTTTTATTTAGTCGCAAAAACATAAAAACATATATTTATTTTATTAATTTTCTAAAAAATTTTCTTTTTCTCAGAATGTTATTGGCAATTCGCTAGGCTTGATGCTGTCACTGCTGTTCAGTCTTTCATTTACCGCCCAGCAGGTGATTCCTTAAGTCTTAATTAAGTTTCGTTTTATTATGTGCTGTGGAGCAATTTGGATATTAAAAAAAAGAAACAAGGCAGCATTTAAGAAAGGCAGGCTAAAGTTAATTGTCTCTCTGCATGTGTGCAAAAAACATTTGGTAGTCATTTAATTAAATTTGTTTGGTTTTAAATTAAAAAGGTCATAAATGAAATTAAGGATTACGGGTATTTTTTTTTCTGGAAATTACTAAGACACCTAATATGCATACATAAATTTAAAGCTTTATTTACAATATTTGTGAAAAAACTACTGTAGGACTTCGTGATCTTTTAGTTAGCGAGTCTAATTACTATTCTTTGGCATCTAATCATTATAAAGTCAAAGTTTAAGAAAGTATAATCCTTGATCTGAAATGGTAAAATATTTTTTGGCAGTACTTAAAGAATGTCCTGGGAACTGTGTGCAAACAGCAAACAGGCAGCAAACAGAGATATGAGATTAACAATAATATTTATGATTGACAAAATAAAAAATAACATAAAAATTAGAAAAAATGGCACCGACAATTTGTTTTGTTTTTTGCAACAGAAAAGATTTTATACTTTTTCAAATTTGAGCATGGTGCCATTTTTAGTTTTTCTATTTGTGGCCATTTTTTATTGGAGCAGGATATTATAAAATTAAAAATTAAAAAAAGCTGCAAAATAAAAGAAAAATCACCCTAAATCAAAAAAAAACATTAAAAATGGCTACCAAAGATCAAGAAAAATTACCCCGAAAATTGTTTTTTTGTTTTGGTAGAAAGTTTTGGGAACATTTCTTGATTTTTGCTTTGTGCAACTTTTGCTAAAAGGTGTTTTTTAAAGTATATATTTCTTGCAAAGCATGTTTGTGTGAAAGGTCTTTTTTCATAAAATATGTATATTTTTTTTAGAATTCCTGTTATCAAACGCACTCTTGAAGAGAGCCATTTTTGAAATACATTTCTTAAAACTTACTTTGTTAAAAGTTCGTACATAAAAAGCGCATTTTTATAGTATCACTTTTTACCTTTTTCATGCCAATAACACATGTTATGGCCCTTGTGGCTAATGTGGCTGTAGTAAAGTACACCCTTTAAGAATTGCTAGTATTTAACCGTAGTTCATAATATATAATTCAGTCCATCTCGAAAATAATATATCTTGTCGATACACCCTTTATTTTTTATTTGAATTATTTGTTGTGTCACGGCCATAGTAATATAATATATCATGAAAATTTAAAGTGTCTACCTAATATGGTTCATGTAATAGAAAATTGTGATTGCTAGAGGTACTGCCGGACGGACATCTTATCGGAAAGATTAGATAGCATTCCGTTTTTACAGATTAAGTGAACGAAACCCTAAAAATTCGTAGTAACAATTATCGTAGCGCAAACAGAAAAGTTCAGATTGCTGCTATAAACATTCATAGCCGAAGAAAATAAAATGAATATGTGGGCGAGTATTTATATTTCGGGAACTGGCAACACTAATGTCAATAGCTGAAATCTGCAACACCATAATAAAATTTGATATTATTCAGCAAAAACGTAGTCACAAAGTTTTGATGCGATTTGTTTTGTTTATAGTGAGTTCAGAAAATCAATTTGAAAAAAAATTTATTTTAAGAGAAGGTTTCCTTTGGATTATTTTCACATCTTTCGAGAGCGGATTATCTGAACAAGAATGCGTCGATGAACTCAGTTCTTTGTATGGCAATACAGCACCATAAAAACCACAGTATATCAATTGTTAAGTAAATTCAAGCGCGGTCGTAGTTCCGTCGCCGACGAATTCCGTGAACGTCGTCCAAAATCGGTTGTACTGCCACAAAACATCGATGCAGTGCGTGAACTGATCGTCATGTGACATATTGTGTGCTAGAGGCATTCTTGCACATTAGTTCAACTTCAATACATTCGATTGTGCATGAATACTTAGTTGTAAACAAATTTGTTCTCGTTGGATACCCCATAATTTATCAATCGCTCAAAAAAAGTGGTACAAGGAAATGAATAAAAAGTTCAACCGTGGAGATACAAAAGACGTGTATAAAATTAGAACAGGTGACGAATCATGGACATATGCTTATGAGCCATAAACAAAACAGCAATCGACCGTGTGGGTATTCCAAGACGAGCTATGTCGAAAAAAGACTGTTCGTGGAAGAAGCACAGCGAAACAAATGGTCGCCTGTTTCTTCGGCCGAAAGGATCATGTGGCCGCCACTGTTCCACTTGAGCAACGTAGAACTGTCAATTCTGAGGGGAACACAAACATTTGTTTGCGGGAAGTCTTCGGATAAATTCATAAGACTGAACCCCGAACACGAAACATTCTTCATCATGACAAGGCGAGCTCTCTTACATCTCGTCAAACAAGTGAATTTTTGAGCAGTCAAAACGTCGAATTGATGACTCACCCTTTGTACAGTGCCGATTCGTCACCCAATTACTTCTTCTTGTTCGAATATCAAAGGTAAACTGCGTGGTCAACGACTTACGAGCGCCGAAGAAGCAGTTGAAGCGTTTAAAAGCCAAATTTTGGGAGGTGTTTCAAGAGGAATGGAAAAACTGCTATGATAAATGGCTTGAACGAATGCAAAAGTGTATTGATCATCAAGGGCAATATTTCGAAAAACAATAAAGCCATTTTCATTTAAAAATATTTGTTATTTTTTCCTATTTCCGAAATATAAATAAATGCCCCCATACTTACGATATTAATTGAACAAATTCCTTACTTCTATAGTAAATTGAAGTGCGGTGAGATCTATTTGCTAATAGAAAATACAAATAGGAGTTACAGTTTTAGTAATAAAACGAACATGTAGTACACATATTTCTACTAGCTGGACGATGTACTTTGATAATATTTCACATTTATTGCAATCATACGAAAGAAAGTTGGTGAATATTTTCTCTGTGCTTTTTTGAGGATCGTTTTTAATAAATCACATTTTAATCGTTTTCTAAGGTGCTTATTAGAAGCGTTCGTTATTTATTATTTTATCAGTTTTTAATTATTATTTAAAAACTTAACATTAACGAAATAATTTTTAATACAAACGTGTATACTTTGTAATTTCAATTTATTTGACAATATTGTCATATTTTACATTTGAAATAGTATATAAGCAGCACTTTGTTTTCTACCTTCAACTTACGAACATCTTTGTCTAGTATATATTTACCTGACGGGTTGGAATTTATTTGAAGCGTTTTAAAACGGATTATTATAAGTGACACAGTTTGTTTAAATTATCGAATGGAAATAATATATAATATTAAAAACAAGATAATTACAACGATATTTTTTTATTTTTGCTTTAGTATTTTTTAAGGAATTCAATCTTCAAAGATCATTTATGAGAGAGGCTTTTTAATAATAACTAGTGTATCCAGCAACGACTCAAACGGCCGCATTCTTGAGATTAATATTAAACATGAACATTATCAAAAAAACATGTATGGCTATTAATAATATAGATACATTTTTTTGAGCTCTCTTTTTATCTAAAGAAAAACAGATTGCAAGCAAGAATTTTACTGCCATCACTTTTTTATGGTATTTTTTAGAAATACATTCTCAAAATATCGTGTTTGGGAGATACAAATTCATAGGAAAAATTTGTTCAAATAGAGTCTTTTTAAAGAAGAACAGTTTGGAAGCAAATATTTTACTATGCCCACTTACTTGTCTTAGAATATTACCATACACATGTTTTGACAACACCCTATAATCGTTTTAGAATGTTTCACTGTATTAAGTACATATAGTGCTTATCTCTTAGTTATGATTAGAAAAACACGTTCTTTTCACTTTTGCCCATATTTTTTTTTTTTGTAATTTCGTAATTATATTTTTGTATATTTTTAGATTGAACGCGATTTAATATTTTGCGATATTAATGAATATTTGTTTGAAATATTATTTATAATATTAACATTAATTTTATTTTCGATCTTGAAGAAACTTCTATAAATAGATTACATTATTGAAATTCAATACTTATGCTCATTTTTAATTTAAATAATTAAAATAAAAAAACAAGAACAAAGACTTGACCGCAAGAACGTCACTTTATTCAGAAATATGTAAGAGAACAACAAATTGAACCGTTACCGCGCTCCGTTTCAATTGAAACTAACACAGAGTGCGCGAAGGTGATTTGTTCCCCAACACACTCCATAAACTTATAGGCGCTTCATATATGTATGTATGTAGTTCATCCATAAAATTTCTCTGTTCAAACTTTACCTTATTGTCATACTTTATGCATTAATTTAGCCCCTTCACTCATAGATACTCATACAATTACAAAACATTATCTAGTTAAAAGATTGTATTTGCGTATGTACAAACAAGTACTCACCAGTACGAGAGCAGTTTCAAAAGTTCATCGGATAGTGTATTCATTAAAGTGACAAGTGATAAGAATCTCAAAATTAAAATCAGGTACGTTTATAAAGAGAAAGGATTGTATAACAAAGTATCCTTCAACTAGCAACATTTTGAAAAATCTATTATACACTAAATAACACTAAAAATATCCGTTTATTTTAGTAAAATTTGGGATTTGATATCACTCGACTGAAGTTCACTATATTCACGACACTAAACTGAAATAACTTTTAAAGGTGAACACTGTGCTCTTTAAAAAAATTAGCTATTAAAAACAGAAAATTTTAAATTAACTTTTCAAAAATGAGCACCGTTTAAACATGAATGTGTTTCTAAAAAATACCATAAAAAAATGATCGCACTGAAATTCTTGCTTCCAATCTATTTTTTTAGATGGAATACCAATAATAAAATAAATTTACATTTAAGAAGGAGGCTTTCAAGAAATTAAAACTTTTAAAAAGTGCTTTTTAAGAAAATTATCTTTTGATAAAGTACCTTTAATAAAAGTACACTTAAAAAATTTAAAATTGCCTTGCCTTAGGAAACACCTACAACAACAATTACGTTAAAAAGGTATTTGTTAAATAAAGTACCTTTTACAAAAAAAAAAAAGTTTTAAAAAATATCATTTAAAATTTTTTTTTTAAAAGATAACTCTTAAAAAGTCCTTTTGAAAAAGGTACAAAAAAAGTTTTCAAGAAAAGTCCCTTTTATGAAAGATACTTTTTATAGGAAACTTAAAAAAACATACAAGAATATATAATGTTTAAAGAAGTAAATTTAAACAGCAGTCTTAAAAAAGGACCTTTAACAAAAAGGTCCTTTTCATTTTTTTTAATAAATGAGCTTATAAATATCTAGCCTTTTAAAAAGAATAATTTTCAAAAAGTGCATTATAAAAAAAGCTTTGAAATAAACAATAAGTAAGAAAGTGCACCTTTGAAAATAAATATTTTGTAAAAAATTACATGAAATACAAATTGTATTTAGGAAAAGTGTCTTTTTGAAAATTAGTTTCTGAGAAAAGTGCGTTAACTTAAAAGTACTATTTAGGAGAGGGCATTCTAACAAAATTACTACAAAAAAAGTCTTCTTCAATAAGTATTATATAAAAGGGCCTTCTGAAGAAAATTGTTTAAAAAAAATAAAAAATTTTAAATAGAAGTTGTAATTTATTTATTCACTACTTCTTGTACTGACCTCGTGTTCACTGTAAGTGTTTTACTTCTCTTCTCTTCTAAAAACGCCGCTGCGTTGTGGTTCTTTTATTACTTTTTTTCATATTTCATTAGATAAGGATTTGTTATCTTTTTTTTTAGTTTTTTTTTTGGTTAAATATTGATAACCGCATTACTTTCTTATCGCACGTTTTTATTGTTCAGTTGATATTTTTGAATGCAGTAAATTGTTGTTGTTGTCACTGGTTTGTGTACTAGATCGTCGCACACAGAAGTGTTTATTTTCCTATATGATATTGTAGATGGTGTTTGTTCTTGTGTAGCGTAGTGTAAGCCGCATGAAGAGGTCTTGTATGAGTTTATTTATGGGATGTTTACACTGGTGTCACACTTGCACACATGACAAGTAAACTAGGTAAATTACCGCCACCAAAATTTGTGTCACATTCAGGGCATTCCAATTAAAATGTATTTATTCATTTTGGGTTGGGAAAGAAAGGTGTATACAGTTATGATCGTTCAAGAAAAATTGGGCGTTCTGTATGATTTGCTGTACTATTTTAATTTTGTTGGGTACTGTACGAGAGTATTGTTGAATTAATTTGTTTTGTTAATATTTTGTTTACTCTTTTATTTGTTTCATTACGTCTTAGTTTTAAATATGTTTGCATTTGTATCAGTTATTTTATTTTCAACAATGTGTGACTTAATTTTAACGTGGGTAGTTTTGTAAGTGATTGCGTAATAAGACATAAGACAATTTTATGTAATATCTAATGCCTATAGGCAAAATGCACTCATGTGTATAAGAAATAGTTCTAGTCGCCCAAACGTAATTTCATGAAGAAAGGACTATTCATAACTTCTTGGTAATTTTGTAAAAGCCTAACAACTATTTGGAGGAAGATCTTTAAAACAACCCAGGTGCCGCCATTCCGAGACTGTCAGTCTGTCTTGCCTACTAACAATTCCCAATACAAATTGTTTAATTTATATTTCAAACATAAACATGTATTTAGAAGATAAGACTAAATAAAATATTGATGGAATATATACGTATCGTATTCTTGTATAAATACAAATTTTACTAAAAAAAAAAACAATTTCCTTATTAATTGTTTATTAAGATTCTTAATTTTAAAGTTCAAAAATTATGGCGTTAATTAAGATAAGCTGACGTCATTGTTTTTTTTAATGTTAATAAAACTATTTGTTTATTATTCGTATGCAAATATCTTTTCACTTCCAAGACGGACTGGAATGACAAACCCAAAACGTTATGAATAATATTTATAGTTTAAAAGAACACACCAATGGTAATAAAAATTTATGGAAAACATTTTGTTAAAAATTATTCTTCAAAAATGAATTGCAAATCTTGTGACTTTTTCAAATATCAATCAATAGCTTGTTAATCCGTGTGTGGATTATAATGTACTTATATGAAAATTATGAAGAAAATTTCTGCTTCTGCTCCAAATATGTATATATAAAAATTCATGTAAATAAAACCAGGACTTACGGTCGAGGCACATAGAGTCCGTCGTACGTTATACGTTGCTTTTTCAACTGACATTAAAGTATCGGCGGAGGAGGTTGACACAATGAGTACTTTGTTAACGGACATTAAATCAGCTTGATTCGATTAAAGTACACATTTTCAATGGAATTCGAGAACATACTGTTTTTTTATATTTTAATTCTTATTTAATTTAATTTTGTCATCACACATCACAAAAAGCTTAATAAAAACGAAGCAAAATAACTGATAGTTGTCAAAGTACTCAACGTACGTTAAAAGTTGAAAGTTGCCCAACTTTAGTACTTTGCGTTGACGAAGACGTACGGAATGTGACAAAGCTTATAAGAAAACCTGTATTTGAAGTTAGTTCTCAGTTGAAAAATGCAATAGGACGAATTCTATGTGCCTCGGCCTTTGCTAAACATACCTATATATTTGTAGTAAAGTGTTAATCTATTGTTAACACACCTAGAATAAAATTTTTTTTAATTTAACGGTTATAATATTCTAGATATACAAAATCTTGTTATAATACAACAAATGTTTACTAACATTGTAGCCCGAAGTCAGTAATAATTTAAAGTTTACTAAAACTTAGCAATCCTCAGGAAGGTTCAAGTATGACTACGGCGACCATTAGTGCACACACTTTATGGATTTAAAACGTAACCAAATCCATTTATTAAAAATTAAAAATGCATTGATACAAATATACAGATTCATAAGTTAATATGCATTTTTACTTTCGATATTTCTCTACTGAATGTATTTTTTCAATACATTAGGCGTATTCGTTGAAAGTGTTTCAAATTCAAAGCACTGCATTTCAAAATTGCATCTTGGAGTTATGAGTGATTCCAAAGTTTTCAATTAATTGGAGATTTTTCCAAAGACCAATTACTCTTAGAAATTGAAAAATATGCTTTCTCTTGGCGAATTAAAAGCATGCAGGAGTGAATGAAAAATCTATCGAAAAATATAAACATCTAAACCGACTTTTTATCAGGATTAACTTTGAATTTTACGCGTTTGCGTAATTTTTACGTATGTAAATTCATCAAAGATATGATTATTATTTCAATTTAAGTCATTTGTAACTTCTGTTACTTTAGTCAACGGTTTTTCTACAAACTGCCAAGATGGAACTGTATTTAAAATTATCCAAGCAAATCCCTTAATATCTCTAAGAGATTCATTCCATTGGTGCAGGTAATTAATACAAGTACATGTAAAAATGTTTTACTTTTTCTTTCTAAATACTAACATCGAATCCCTCTAATTCCAGAACTATAATTGCATTTTGCTCTTTTAGTGGAAAACAAATTTCATCATTACGTTCTAATAATTTTGATTTTAGATCTTTTAATATTTTTGCTGCCTCAGGCATTACAATGTTGTTGTGTTTTTGAACGCCGAATGTATTTATAAAAGACCGAAGCACGACTGTGTAAAAAAGGATAATTAATAATATTGAGCTTTCCAGCTAGAATTTTTATGTCATTTAAGAATATTTTAAATTGTTTGATTAATGTTTTGCAAATAAAAAAAAAATTAACAAAAGTGAATATTTCTGCGCAAAAATAGTGAACTAAAAGGAGAAATGTAAAAAAAATATACACATATATAAGTTCACAAAAAAAATGGACAAGATGTTAAAATAATGTAATGTCTACTATAACAGTGTACGGTTGGTCGCCGTAAGTATGACGTTTATCAGCATCTATAATAAAAAAATTAAGCTTAAACCGTTTAAGGTATCCGGGTATTTTTCCATTCATGAATTATAATGAAACAGTCAGAGAAAATGCATCTGGAGATTGATGACGCCGCGTGATATGCACGTGTCTTATGGACAAATGTCATTAATAACAAGAAACCCCACTTCAACCCAATGACGCACATCATCAAAGAATTTTGTTATATTTTAGGTATCATTTATGCTATGACTGCTATGACATCAATTCGATGCAAAATTTTGTATATTATTAACAGGTCAAATTTGTATAAGAGAGAATAATTCAATAAGGATCTAGTGTGTGTAATTCTTATTTAAATACAATTTCAATTTATCGGTCCCAAAAATCCTATAATAGAGAGTTTTAGATAACATATTAAATTAAGAGCTAAGAATATCAAGTCAGATATAATTCAGCATAAAATATGTATAAACAAACATTCGTAAGAGGATAAAAGCTCTCTTTAATATACAAATAAAAACCACAACCATCAACTTCTTGCATTGAATCAAATTTATTCCGATTGGGTATTTCTTGGATGTCGGTGTAATATTCCATTAACGACACAATTGTCAGCACTGGTATTGGTGATAACATGACCAACTTATGTAAAGGCTAAAATCGTAATGATGACAAGAGCCACAAGGGTAAAAAACAAACACACTTGCGATAGTATTGATGTCCGATAACATCAGCGTTATGACAGGATTACTATTAGTATACATTTTAATCTAATTACTATACGGCTAACTGTTAGACTAATTCTATTTTCGATTATTGATTGGTTCATATGGGTTGGGTAACCAGTTTAAAAAAATCTTATAATTTTTTTACTATTTGAGTACAATGGTAAATTTTGTATTTTTAGAGAAAAAATAAAGACTAACAAATTGAATATTCTCTAATACGGTTTATTTTTCTAAAAGATTATGTTAATAGATTTCCTTAAAATATGAAACTATTTTTTCCATCCGTTCTGTCTGATTTATTTCAGCAGTTGCTATATCTTTTATTTTATTGCTTTCTTTTCTTTAATAAGATCTGACAATAATAAATAATTTATGTACTTTTATTTATTGAAATTAATTAATTTGCGAAAAATTTCGATTAAACGTTTATTCGATTACTCCAAACTTGTAATTAACCAATTGAGTAAAAATATTGATGGAATAATTGAGCGAAAGCCAATTAATGTAATATTCGAGTATATTATTGAAATTTGATAAAAATAACTATAAAAATAGCAGTTGCTAATATTCACATAAAAGTTTTTTTTTTGCATTTAATGTGCTACTTGTTATCAACAGGTTTGCGGCAGATCCAATGTAAAATCAGTTGGAAGCGGTGGCGCCATTGTAGAGGAATTTAATCTACTGAAGGCACTCTTACGCCAGGCTGACAAGTAAAGTTTAATTGTTCAAAATTTTCACAATTTTTAGGTTTAATTTCTAAATATCCAATTTCGATTTCTTTAACGTATCTTTTAAAGGGTAATGTTCTTTTTGTTTGGTTTTGTTGAAACCTATTAGTTTCTTTTAATTCATGTAATCAGAATTTCAATTTAAAAACAGGAATTTTTTAATATAAATACATAATTATTAGTATTATATTCATTAATGTATGAACTACGTCCCAAACTTATGAACTTCTATTATTATGTTCTTTGGGTAATTAAATTATCAAGAGTCATATCACGACGTCTTATCAAACATCTGTGGCTACAAGCCGTTCCAAGTATTACGCGTCAAAGTGATATAAAACAGAAAAAATCAAGTTGACTTAAACAAATAAAAAATATTTAATACGCATTGACAGGCCCATAAAATGCCACAATTTGTGAGTTAAACTTTTCCGCACTATTCCCAATTGATCACGCGGTATATCAGCAATAATGAGACAAATATTGTATTTTTGTTTATCGTCTTGACGCATATTAAGCAAATTACAAGTCTGAAATTGGTTAAAAATCTTTAAAAAAAATTCGACATTCGAAAAATCAATGCATTGAAAAAATCGACAATCGTATTGTAAAAAAACCGATTGAAAACCCGAGTCGATCACCATATTTATTGATCGAAATATTTAGGCCGATATTCATAAAAAATTACTGGTATTGGAAATATATCTTAAGAAAAAATTAAAAAAACCGTTTCTTTAAAATACGGGTGTTATTTTAAGTGGAATTGAAAACAAAACTTTGTCTTTTTCTTCTGTTGCCTAAAAGAACTTTTGCTTAGTCCTACCACATACCGCTGTTTCACAAAAAGTTTTCAAAGTATTTAATCATACATACTGGCATAATTAAAATGATAAGAAATATAAAAGTTTACTTACCAAACAAAATTTTAAAGTTGACAACAGTAGAAGAATCTTCACAATTGATACAATTTTTAGCCTGAGTAAATTTTTAAAGTCTTAAAATATGTGCTTGAAAATACAATTTTCAAGCTAAAAAAACACACCATAAAATTTTATTTTGTTGAAATTTTTTGTTTATAAAATAAATTATCTTATATCCTTTACAAGGAAACAGAAATGATTTAATAATGTGTTTGTTTTGTAAATTTTTTTTGTATTACCAACTGTAGTTATCTTTGATTATAATGGTGACATTTTATATGAACTGATTATTTGTTATACTTTTAATAATGTCAGTGTTAAAAAATATTTATTATTTTACTATTGCATGTTTTTTTTTAATAAAAAAAAGAACTACCATACTGATAAGCAGAAAGGTAAAATAGTGTCTCTACTGCGGATATGGATTTTAAAAAATTCTATATGTACATAATTATTTATAAATACATATGCAAATGAAAAACAAAATAATAATAATAAATATATAAATATTAATAAACGCGTTTAACACAAACGTTACAACGATATCCGTTCGATAATGACAATAAATATAAACTAAACTTTATAAGTTCAATAAATATAAATATTTCTACAATAATTGTATGATATGTCTCTTTTTTTATTGTTGTTGTTTTGGTTTGTATATATATCAATATGTGTGCGTGTTCCAACATATGTATATATGTATATATTTATGTATGCGGTCTATAGAAATGACCAAACAACCAACCGACCAAATGAACATTATCTAGCTAAGGAAGCGAAAGAGGTGATAGTGGTGGCTTTAAATCAAGAGCTCTACAAAAAAAGCTAAAACAAAATTGAAACAATACATGTGTATAATAATGTTCTTGTTATTGGTTTTTAATACTTTATAAAAGACACACAAATACACTCACACATAAATACTTCAATAATCTCACAATTTTTCCCACTAATACATACGCGCTTTTGTATCCAAGTACACCCCCTTTTGAACACAAACCAACACAAAAATCTAACAAAGCACAACCATCGGAATCTAAATGTAAATTTGAATGTGTGTAAACTGCAGTTTGTCGATAAATAATGATTACCAGCTGTCAAATACACAATACAATATAAAGAAGAAAAAAAACTAGAAGAAACGACAGACATGTAATCAATCTAGTATAAAAGAAGGTTATTTAAAAAGTGCTTTCAAAATTTGTTCTAAAGGATAGAGAACTGACTCTTAACTGGATGCTAAGCGACAGGGGCTTTTGCTTTCTCTGCAAAGAGAACTTAATTAAAGATAACAAAGCCCTACCATTAAAAAGAGCAGTATCAGTTAAATAAATATATTTGGGGCCAAGGATCAGATATTATTTTTCAGCTCTTTGAACTTAGAAAATATATTTCTCTACATATATCCACGGATTTTGACGATTTTTGTAGCCATAGCTTCCGAGCCATCTAATGAGTTCCCGAAAACGAACAAACTTTTATATTTTGCATTATCTGAAAAATTGAAAGCCGTTCAAACGGATACCGAATACACAATTTCAATGACCTTTATTCTCTTACCCAATCCTTCAATAAGATTTAGAACTTAAAAAACCACATCTGTTAAGCCTTTAATATTTTTTACAAAGTATAAAAACACAAAAATAAATTAATAAAAAATTCAAATGGCTACTGAACTCATAATACCTTTTACAAAGTATAATTGAAAAAAATAATTGAATAAAAATTAAAATTGTTTTTTTTTCGATTCTTCGTACTTTATCGGAAGCCAGTACTCAACTCATCAACATATTGCAGTTAAAAATTAAGTTTTAGTTAAAAAAAATATTAATAAGCGAAGAAGAATAATTAAGAATCACACATTTACATAAATATATAGATCAGAAAAACCGTTTTATAAAAATATGAATACGAAAATATTTTATATGACCTTCTTTTATGATCCTCGTATGAACTCGCAAAGCTTTATTTCAACAAAATTGTAAAACTCACTAACGATTAACGTAAATTTTCCAACAAACAGGAAGGATAAAACATGACTGACTGACTACTTTTAACGACTGATTGACCACCAACTTAATACAAATGTATACAACAACAACAACAGAAGTTTTAATAGGACACTCAGCTTAGTATCTGTAAAGTTGTTTGCTTTTGTATTTAATACCCAGCAAAAAAATTATAAGTTTTCTGGCAGGAGGCTTTCTAAATGTGCTGTTTTGTACCACTTCAGAGTTCTCTCTATTTACTTTGAAACTTAAAATAGGTTAAATTCACACTTCTTGAATGGAAGAAAGAGGACTCAAATCAGGACATAAGTTTAGATATTTCGTTCTTTAACGATTTCTTATAAGGAACATCGAAGTTTAACAATAATACAATTGGATGACACGATGAGACGAAGATGCATTGAATGCAGCGCAGTTTTATGTTATCAAAAAAATCCCAAGTGTGAATTGCCGAACAAAAATCTTGCCTTCTTAAAGAGTATTTTGAAGCAGGAGGTACAAGGACTACTAACCAGCAACTTTTGCTTACAAGGCGAAGTTGTCCTTTTTGCTGGGCAACTGATTGTTGTATGTGTATTAGGAGGTACAACTTTTCCACAATCATACTCTGTGGTTAGACATTTTTATAATATATTTTTTGTATGTAATAATAATAACAATTTACCGTGTCAACATGGTACTCGTACATAAACAATAACATTAAGAGCCGCGAGTTGAGTCAACCGAGCCAAAAATCAATGAGGATTTAAGGCGGTCAGTAAGGGACACAGAGTAGGTAGGTATTGGCTTCATTATATATAAAAAAAAGCATTTCATTTATATTCTCTTGATTCGGTCAAGATCAGCTGAAGTCTTTATTGGAGAAATTTTATAGCATTTCAAAAAAAAAGATTATTTAAAATGTATAGGCAAGTCTCAGAAGCAGTCCACCAATCAACATTTTTTAAAATCGATTCAACTTATTTACTATATTTTTTTAAGGAATATTAGACTAGATATATAATTTTATAAATAAAATAAATGTATTTCGATGGTCATTAATGCACAAATTATTACCAAATCCCGCCCTACCTCAGATCTTCTAATTTCATACCAGAAAATAACTATATTTTGGTATTCATATCTTTACTTCAGTGTTAATTAAGATGGCCCGATCGAAAGCCATATTTTTGTATATTGAATTCAGTTCATTTTTGGTTAAAAAGTGTTTTGTTTACTATTTTGGAAACATTGAAATTAGGTATGAAATTTCAGATTAGAAAATAGAATAGAATATAATGTAACGTGCGTCAATTAGCGAGCGAGTCTTTTGATAAAAAATTACGAAATTTTTAGGCAACAAATAAGTTATTTTAGAATTCTATTATACTCATCCATCTTTAAGGAACTAGATTTTGCATGCTTTATTATGCAAAATTGGTTAAAAATAACGATAAACCCCTTTAGCTTTCAAAGTTACTTCCTTTTTTTGTAGCGTGATTTTACCTGCAAAAAAAAATTTTATGTCATCCAAAAGTACACACCGTGCGTAACTTGAAGGTTCCTCTTTTGAAAGACCAAAAAATGTGTATACAATAATGTCACGCAGGATTTTATCATATATGAAATTTTATTGTGTGAACTGTCTTAAACAAAATAACGAATTGTCCCATTGTGTTGTTTGCTAGATTTCTAGACGAAAAATTACCGATTGCGTGTCACTAAAAATATATTTTATTTATTAATTTATTTGTCTACTAAATCGTTAAATAAATAAATAAACAAAATGTGTTTTTAATTTTAATCAAAAATCGTAATGTGTTTATTTAAAGAGAATTGAATAAAAGACAATATGGAATATGGAACTCAAGTCGGTTTTTTTTCGTTAAGAATTCAAGTGAACGAAAATGTGCGACAAATAACAAACAAGCATTTCCCACTTTCTTATTTGTCTAAAGGATGAAGGCGTTGCTTAGCTGTTTTTTAATAACACAGTCTAATAGTACACTATCCAACAACTAGAGAATATAATAAACTCTAACTAGTTTGCAGGCTGTTATAATTTTCGCAAGTTCTAAGCAAAATTTACTCAATAAGACTTTAATAAGAGTTTAACTTATTCAAAGATATTATCCTTTTTTAATTTTGCCAATGGAAACAAATAAATATACTGCCATATAAAGATTTTTTGCAGTAGAGTTAAATCTTATACCTAAATTTTTCTCATAGTACTACGAAGTGGAAAATGTTCTACTACCGAAAAGCATTAACTTGAGTTATTTTGAAAAAAAAATTAACAATTTTAGTTTTCATATCGCAAACTAGACATCTAGTCAGAACAGTTTGTCTATGAATAAAGCATTGGAAGTGCGTTTACTGAATTCCCGGAATTCTCCACTTTACATAAAAAATATAATGGTGAGATTGTGTACCGACCATAACATCAATTCGGATCTATTTTTATAGACTGATGATAAAAACTTTTCAACGATATTCTCTCAATACAAAAACTAATATAATTTTAATTTAAAAAATCTTAAAAGAAAAAAATTTGTTAAATCATTTGAACTCCACCCAATCTACTCCTTCCAACTTAAACCTAAGCACTTCATATAAATTACTTAATGACAAATGAAATACTTTTTCATGCAGGTCAACTTTAACAGAAATTATTCACACTAAATATTCTTCAAGTGCATTTCATTTCTATTATTATCTTTTTATTAATACAGCAGGATGTTTCTAAGGGATCTTTAATAGGTATTAAAGATTGTACTTAACTTTCCAGGAATGAAACCATTAAAGTACTTAATATATATAAGTCCAATAATATATCCACTTTTCTGATGTTCTAAATAAATATTCTATCGATTTAAACGAATTTAACATGAATCAAAATAAATGTCGGTGTCACTTACATTATTTTTATGTTCTGTAAAGTTAATATTTTTTTATTATTAAAAAAATTAGATAATTATTACAAATTTTAAACTAATGTATTATAATAAGCCATGACTACTAAGTTGCAGGCTAGATTTTTTAAGTAATGTTAATATATTGTTTATATTCTAATATAATATTTAAATAAAAAATTTTACGTAAATAAATAGAGATCGAGAATATATCAATTTCTCTTGTAAGTCCTAAGTCACTATTATTATCCTTTAATGTCTTTAAATTTCGGCGGAACTGTGTATAATCTCACTAAACATTGACCCTTGACTATTGTAAATTTGTTCTTCCTTTCGGTTATCATACTCGATTATCATACTCCTGGTTCGCGGACCACTGACTGGCTAGTTTTAAGTGATCCTTACATAATCCTGTGAAGAATTAAATTTATTTCTTCTTGACCCAGATATATAAATTTAATCTTTTTCTGATTTTTATTAAGTGCCAACCACTTGATGTGTTACCTTCTTTGAGAAAGGAGAACAAATGGTGAATTTGAGAAATCTTAATCAATTCTTTTACAACTCGGCTTTTGCGCGTTTTGTTAGTTTTGTTATAGAACTGCTGCAGCGTCGGTGGTGTCAAGTAGGTCCATTAATTTTGGAAGCTGTAAAGTAATTTTAATAATTATTTTACTTCGCCGCTGATTTCGCTTCAACAAAGCAGGACGTTGTGTTGTACAACTACTTCTGCCTACGGCACCCTCTTCTCAAAGACCAAACTAATTTACTATGATAAGTTGAAATAAGTTTTGGCGTATACAAATATAATATACTGTTAGTACTGTTATTTAATGTTTTTCAAATTAAACTGCTTGAATATTACATGAGTGTGAGGATTCCCTTTGCCGCATGTGCATTTCCAACATTTGTAATTTGTAGCAATTTTTTAAAATATTACCTCTTCAAACAGACATGCACACACGCGCACACACACATACATTCACACCACAATCAACATAAAACAGAAGCCGCTAAATGTAGGTAACTCTTCTACAAAAGCTTAACAAAAGTTTAAAATTAAATAAAACACAAATAATTACAATTTATGATGGTTGGTGGTGATAGTGGTTGGTCACTCACTCACTTACTTAGTCATTCATTTACGGTATTTGCTTTACAGTGCATGTCCCTCAATATGGTTCCGCCGTGCCATATTTAGTGCTAATGGAAGTTCATGCGTGCTGGATGAAAAAAATATAAATTGTATATAAAAAACAAACAAATATCTATTAAATCGCTACTAAGTACTTTTCAAACAGAAAGGAAACAGTTGTGAAAGTGTACAAGAATTCGACTGCAATCAAACTAAATGGAAAACAGAAAGTATTTTACTTTTCATAATGTCCACGTTAAAAATAAGGGGGAAAAATAACAATCGATAGTTCAAAAATAAACTAATTAACTTAATAGAGATGACGAGACCGCTATTGGGGAAAATGATATTAGTTTTTATTAAAATGTTCAAAGAATAGAAAAGTGGGATCTTACATTTTGTATTAAAAAGTTATTAGATGATGAAAGGAATCGAACCTGCGGCGCCCAGAATAGTAGTTGGTCACACTATACATTCGTCAATGAGGACATTTTATATTTTTAGTTTCAGCAGCAAATTCTGTTGGAGATTCGTACTCAGTTGATGTTTGACGATTTGTCATCATTAGTAAAAGAACCGCTTATTCGGTAAAATAACTGCAACGAGTTTATGACTCAGGAATTCTCTTCTCACCAGACTAAATTCCATTCTTTTTATTTGGAATTTCGTTAAGATAATTTACAGCCAGAGATTGGCTAAAACTTTAAAATTGTAGAAAGTTCTTCGAAGTCGATTGAAGGTTACAAATCTGGAGCAAGTTCTGAATTTGGAAAATTAGATAAGTCCGTAATTAATTTTCGCATTTATTGTTATTAAGAATGGAATGAAGAGAAACTAATTGCTCTAGCAGAATGGGCAGTACCATTTTAAAGAATCTAAAACAGCAGCCAATCTGAAGCTAAAGGACCTCAAAGTTCGAAAAATATTGCTAAGATCGTAGACATCCTTTAATATATTATGATTATGTATAAATACAATGGCGCATATTCAGAAATCATAACCAATGTAGAAACTAATAAAACAGAAACTAAAAAAAATTTCACAGAGAGTTATAGATCTTATTCATAATTAATTACTATTGCAGCAACTGCTTTCAGCTGATGTAAGAAATGCAACCCTGCACAATGGGATGTAGAGATAATAAAATATCAATAATGTTTTGAACGATACTTACTGTAATTAATTAGAAAGCTTATAAAGTTATTAAAAAACAATGTTTATTCTTTAAAGCACTCAAACAAATCATAAAAAAGTATTTTTTTGTTCATAGTTTGTATATAAATCAATTAAAATAAGGGGCTATAAAATTAAAATTATTCAATAAAACTTTGTTGACCAGAAACACATCTCTGGTGTATTTTTTTGTATGGATGCTTTTTCGACGCAATAGAAGTCAAAGTATTATGTTTGAAAGTATTAGTTAGTTATCTGAATATGCGCCAATTTGTTTATTTTTGTAACATTTCTTTATCAAAAATAAGAAGGTACATTGAAATTTTAGAAAATCGGGATTTATTCAGATGTCGACAGTTTGAGACCATGGAAAGATATTCGGACTAAATTACGTTCCGCACACCATTTTTTTAGTGGCATTGAGGTACATTTTTTTCATTTACCAGTTTTGGTAACTCTAAGAATTCTCGCGAAGGAGTGTATAATTTCTCATTGTCTTATTCTACAATTTTAAAATAAATTTTAAAAGTAAAATTTTTTCCATGTTATTTAAGTTAATGTTATTTTAAGCATTTAATTTTAATGAACACTTTTAGAATCGGTCGTTTGAATAATACATGTGTATTTTTATTCAGCATAAAGTCTTGAAAAACTAAAAATGTTTACAATAAAAAAAAAACAAACGCCGATAAAACCAAAAACATTTTTAAAACTTGAAATCAAAGAGACAATGTCTGACAAAAGGATACAATGTAAAAGCTGTACATTGTTCAAATTAAAACACACGTACATGACTCGAAATACACTCAAACACACACACATATACATATATCTATCATTTACACCCATGTGTTTTGTCTTTCATACGACAAACGAGCATAGAAGCATTAGAAGACAATCGTACAATATTTTAATCAATATTCCTTTAATGCGTTTTACAATATTATTGAACTATTGAACATGATTTGGTTGTTGCATTTGTTGGTAGGGGTCGTGATGCCTTTTCTTTTATTTCTGTCTAGTTTTGTCTTTGTAGTTGTTGTAGTTGTAACTGTTGTTTTTGTTACAATAATGGCCAAGTTACTAAAGGGTTACCAAATGAACTTTGTGCAAAATCATTGGTCATTGTGCGTCTATCGTTTTGTCTGCCATTTCGTGTGGCTGAGAGAATCAGATAGTATGTGTGTACGTGGGCATGTATGTGTCTAAAGCTGTATGAGAGTGCAATATAAATGAAAGCGAAATGTGATTATACATGGTCATGTTTTTGTATTGTTTGTTCGATCGAACAATGTGCATTGACCAGAATTGAATAAATATTGGTGAAGGGAAAAAATTATGTATTATCTATTTTTAATATTTAATCTATTTAAAAACAGCTGATATGTGCTCAGTGAATATCATCATATATGTACAATCCTAATCGGATATTATAAGAAAATAGCATTTAGGATTAAGCAGTTGTAGTCGTTATTTATCTCAGGACTACTGAATGTTTGAGAGGTCCTTCAATAATTCAGATAGCGGCTTAAACAATTATATCTTTGATGAGTTAAATTGTGACCAAATTTTCTAAGGAATACAATCAGATAAAATATTCTACTAAAATAGAGCTTCATCTTCAGTCAAACGAAAACAATTTTCAACCCAACAAATTATTATTTAATGTGTGCTTATAAGTATGAGTACATGTTTTAGAACATGTTTCTATAATGTTTTTGTTATGCAACATATAAAGGCCAACAAACATGCACATACATATACTTATGAATTCACATGCATATGCATATATGCACATATGCATACATATGAATGTTTATGTAGTATGTCTTTTCTAATGTTTAAATAACCATTCTCTCAAAGGACATTTAAAACGAACTCTTTAACCTGGGGCAGATATATTAATAAAGATTATAATCATTTTCAAGATTTATGAAACGTTTTGTGTTTAATTTTCATATAATGAATAAAATTTATTGCTTGTTTTATAAAATAAATAATATCGACACTTGAAATTGCTTTAATCATGAAGCAGAACACGACAGTAACGTGGACCGAAAATCTGTGTGAGGGAAGCACAGACCATAATAAAAACGGTGAGAGTAAATTTCTCATTAATTTTATTGAATTATTGCTTTTGCCTTTAATTTTTTATATTTCTATATTCAAAATAAAAAAATGTATTCAAATATCGCAATTTGTATGTGACAGGGGGCTTATATTTTCAAAACGCGCTTCTGTGTATGACAAAGTTATATGACAAATAAAAACAAAATTTACCAAATATTTTAAGGTAATTTTTGTTACTTTCTACAACATTTATTGCCAAGCAATCGTATAGATATTTACTTCTTGCCTTTAATAAGTTTTATATGATTTAAATAAAGAATCAGAAACGGTTAAATGTTAGTTTGCTGAACTTTGAAAGCAGTAACCAAACATTTAATCTATTTTAAAACTCGGTTTCTGAAAAATGTCGAGGAATCTATTGAACTAAATAATATCAAATATATTGTGTTTATAGTAGCTAAAATATTGTCCTATTTTTATGTTCAAAAATAAATCATTTAAAATTAATATCGCTCTGTCATGTAGCATAATCATAATTTCTCTTTGGCATACAAATATTTATTTTAATTAAATTGGATAATAAAACTGCATACTTCAAAAGAAAAATAAAATAACAAAAATATAGTAAAACAATTAAAACAAAAATATAAAAATACTAAAATAAAGTAACGACATTTTGAAAATGTTCAATTTTCAAACAGATCGTATTTGTTTCGTTAATTTAATGTTTCATGTTTTTTATTTTTATTTTCGTAGTACAGACGACAACAATAATCGTGTGTAGAAAATATATGTGTTGAAGAGTTTAACATCTATTTGATGTCTCTGTGCACTTTATAGTCAACATGCTCAATATTTGGTGCTTCACCCTTTAATATGAACTCATTTTCGTTTTTATTTT
The DNA here is from genome assembly GCA_956483585.1 of Gymnocheta viridis. NCBI lineage: Eukaryota > Metazoa > Arthropoda > Insecta > Diptera > Tachinidae > Gymnocheta > Gymnocheta viridis. The sequence goes on along the minus strand of OY101440.1, from coordinate 43,271,208 downwards.
CTTTTTCAATAGTTTTCAATAGCTGATTTTGGTTTAATATTAGATTATTCAGTTTAACATTTAGAATATTCACAAGTCAAAGCAGACACAGCATTAAAATATTTATACATTGAACATGTGTAGCTGTTGCCACGTACATACATACATATATGTCGTTCATTGTAACAATGAATTATCTCCTTATAATTAAATTTCGAGAAAACGAACCTCTTGAAAGTCTTTGTTTAGGAGAAAAGAAATTTTTTTCCTTGTTTCTTTATTATTTCATCTATGAGATTTTGGTGTAAATATTGGAGGTGATTCATTGTTACTACGAAAGATATGACTAAATGTGACACTATTCTATAAAAATAGAGTCGAACTTCCATAACTTGAATCACAATTATCCCAAAAAAATCTTCGATTTACGGAGACTTCTAATTATAGAATTTATTTGTTTAAAAAACCCCAATTGCAATTATATAAAATGTAATATGTTTTTTTTTCATTCAAAACAGACAATTACTGAACACAACGTAAGCTATAATGAAGTAAAATAGTCTGAAAATTTACTCTAAATTGTTCAAAGGCTGATACACTCAAAATATTCTGGACGTATAATTAACTGAAATTACTATTTAAAATAAACGAATGTTGACTTAAGAGCCGGTCCACTCATTTTTCATTTAAATTTAACAAAAAGTTCACTTAATTTTTAATGTTAAAAAGAAGAGATTTTTTACAGGTTCCTTAAAAATAAAATAAAATAAAAATAAAAGAGTTTTCCTTTGCTTCTGTCATACATGCATGGTGGTGTGACTGTTAAAATTTTGTAGCGATCATTAAATGAATACATACGTGCATGTGTAGAAGAGGAATTCGCAAACACAATAAATCAAATAAAGCAAGCAAAGAAAAAAAGGACAATATTGAATGTAACCGAATATCCGTATAAATATGTCCTAAGTTTTTTGAATGAATGTTAGAATCAGTTAAAAATAAAATTGCTTACAAATTTAAATGTTTATTCTTTTAAAAATGACTAAACGGATTACTTCTTGAATATCGTACAATCCGTTACTGTAATAATATTGAGAGTGTAATACTCATCAGTTGTAGTTTGCAAATATTAATTCAAAGTTCGATAAGAATTTTCTAAGTAATTCCTGGAAGGCTAGTAAAAAGTTTCTTCCACAGAATCCTCGCCGTTCCGCTTAAGATAGACTACCGAATAAAAGGAAATAAATTTAAAACAGTGCGCTCCAATGATATGTAAACAAATCACTTCGAGTTTTGAAAGTTCGAGTTACGGAAGGTGAATTGTAAGTTATTTTATCTCTTAGCGCTACTACCAATCGAATTGAATCGATTGAGAGAAATTTCGAGTTATAGAAGTTCGAGTTATGGAAGTACGACTGCTTCTATTTATTAAAAATATGAAGTTACACCACTTTTACAATAAATGACACGTATATAGAGTGAGTCTATTATTAATTAAAAAAACCTTTTTCAAAAGTTCAAAACTTTACAATAGATGCAAATAACCCAACCACCTAGATAGAAACTAGCAAAGATTTTTCTTTCTTTTAACAGAATATTTTTTTCAAACCTTGAGCAGAGGTTTTTATTTTTTTAAACATTTTTAATGGACATGTCTGGTTTGGCTTAAAAGATCTGGACATTTCTGGCTAAGATTGAAAATCTAATGGACATGTTCTGTTTCTGAAGAAAATAACTTTTTACACTTTTTTAGAAAAAAATATAATTCATTTGTAACATGAACAATTTCAAGATTAATCTTATAATATAATCCTATACAAAACCCTGTATGTCAGGCTCGCAGCAGTCACATAATTCATCTGATCCTCATTATATTCATCAATACTATCACCGTGGGCATCATTATTAGGTCCTGGCACATTAAAAATATTGGTTTTATGCCAATCCAGTTACTTCCAAAATGTCTTTCAAAAATTCTCACCACATCTTTCTTTTTGTTTTGTTTAAAATCATGAATGCTGTCAAGCGTTTCGAGAAGAGTGGGGTGTTTTTTATTGTCTTTAGCAGAGACGTTGCATTTTGAAGGTATTTGACGTTGTAAAAGTTCGATACTTTCATCCCGTACCTTATTAATAATTTAAAGTAGGAATACCATAGCAGGAACAAAAGTTTGGGAAATTTGTTTGAAAACAAGGTGTAGGATTAATAATGCTGTGATATTTGTCTAGTTTTGATTGGAGATAAAAAAGCTATTTAATATTTTTCAACTGTTAGGAACACATGTCTGGTTTTGTTCGAAAATTCAGTTTTTGTAATTTTTTTAAGGTTGGATCGAATTGCTTTTCAATTAAAATATTTCGTGAGCTCATTGATGTGTACTTGGAGAGTCCGAAAAAAATCATTTACTGAGGACATGTCTAGCCTTGCTCGCCAGCTTCTCGTACACATTATTGGCTTTCGTAAGCCTAAGGATTTGATTGTTTATAATATCAAATCCTGCGAACCCGCGATATATCGTTATTTCGAGCTCGATATTTTATTGAGGAAAAATATTTTAAAACAAAAATACTTCAAAATTTAACAAATAAAAGTTGATTGATTTAGCATGACAACCTAATAATTCTCTTCGTTGGTGCCATATCTTCAAGCATATTCTTGGCTAAAGAATTAATAAAAAAGAAATGGAAGCAAATAAATTCAATTGATTGTTTTTTCCATTTAAAAACTGATTCAACAAACATTTTTGTCAAGTATGCCCTACTTTAAGCAGAAAAATCATGCCAATTTTTGCTAGTTAATTTTCTTTTACTTTCGTATATTTATGACTGACCTCCAAAATTACACATATAATCTTTAATACAAAGAGCACCCATTTTTCATTTGAACAAGTAATTGCTTTAAAAATATTAATTCATTTTCCCTATTCTGTGTTGCCTTCTGTTCGCACGCTTTTTAAATTTTAAAAGCCAAACATGAAATAATAGCTTTCACATGTTTGTACTTACAGGATAAATATATGTGTAAACGTTGCGGCAGTAACAACAATAGCAACCAGAAAAAAAATTATACTCCCTCAAAGGAACCACCAAAATGTGGTTAAAACGTTACAAAGTCGAAACACAATTTAGTGGTTTTTCCTAACCAACCACAATGACAAATAACACAATAACACTATGCATTTTATCTAGCACATACATTCGTCCATACACATTAAAATACTAATACATATCCGTAGATACTATATGCATGTACACGTATGTATGTACTCGTATATAAACTTCTTAAAAATTAAATATCCAAAATACTATAGAAGGCAGAAATGAATGAGTGAATACAAAAGGAATTGTTATAAAAGAATTGACTACAAGAAATGAAACAAATTGTGAATAATAAAAAGGACGAAATAAAATAAAAACCACAACAAGGCCAGCAACAACAACAATGTTCAAATTATGGACATGGACAATTTAATGGACATTTACATTTTTTTCTTTTAACCCACAAACACAAACAAATAGATATACTTAAATAAAAGTTAAATAGTTAATAAATAAAGTAGAATGGGATGTTGAAACTAGTATTGCTTTTAATAAGATGGTAAATTATTTATTGTAGAGTTTTTTTCTTAACTTCTATGGTAATAATCAAATGCTTAAGAATCTAACAAGGTTTATAATAAGGGAGACCGCAAATATGCAAATGCATGTTTTTGCTTGAGCGAGATACATATGAAGGCGCAGATAAAAACTTTTTCCGTTTCAGAAATTTTGACGAGTTTTGGCAACGATTTGTTAATGCTTATTATCGCATATTTTACTTTATACGGAATTTTTCGCATATTTAAAATTTCATGGCATATTAGCAGCTTTTTCTGGTTTTGGGCTTATTTTATTGACATATTTTTTTGTTCCATTTGTATTCGAAATGCTTCTGGGAAATGCAGAGGTTTTGTAGTTCCGGATAGCAAATTGCCTTATCTTCATCTTGAGGTGGTAGTGATTCCAATAAGAAACATGACCGTATATCACACTTGGGAAAGAATGTAAAAGAATGGGAATTTTTAAAGGAATTTTTTAAAAATAAAAGTTTACCAATGAAAACAAAATTTCGTTTGTATAAAACAAGTATTAGACCAGTCTTTTTATATGCTTTTCAAATTTGGTTTAGCATTTCTCCTACTATATTAGAGAAATTTGAGTTTTTTGAGAGAAAAGCTTTGTGGTGTTGTATAGGAAAATACTACCGATCACAAAATAAAAGATATTCAAATGTCTTTCTTTGTTCAAAATCAAAAATCAGTCCCGTCGGTTTATATGTTTGTAATATGATAAAAAGATTTCTGCTTAGGATTTTGGACCATGATAATGTTTTGGTGAAAGGAATTTACGACTCTCAAAGCCTTTTCAATTGGTCAAATGTAAATTAATATTACAACAGTTAAGCAATAGCTGATTTATCTTCTTAAGGTGGCCAAGTTCGTGGGTAGAAATAGAGCAGCTCTCCTAAAGTGATGAAAATTGTTTCACAGTTTTAGATTGACTGAATAAAGATAGATAATAAAGGTGGTGGTTTTTAATAAGTAGAGCGAATTTTAATATATATTTTTATTTTTATTAATCCCCAAAATTTATTAACAATCGAGAAAAACGCATATTGTTGATATCTCACCGGCCTAAAATTTCCTAATGGGGCATTTGTCAAAATTAATACTGCAATTTACAAAAAAAAACAAAATTGCATTTCAATATGCATCTGCTAACAACAAACATACAAATACCGTTTAGCACCACACTCATTGAAACTTTATGTAAAAAAAAATGTAGCTTTGTGAACCGAGCTGAAACAAAATGCTTTTTAAATATAATTTTTATAATAAAATTCACTTGTTCTTTAGCTTCTCTTTGATCACGTTGAATAAAATTTAAACTGAATAAACTTGATGAATTAAATTAGTGTAATGATGTTTTAATTATTAGAGGTCATTTAAGATTTATTTGAAGTTGTATATTGCATCCCACTTAAGGACAAGAAAAAGCTTTTGTCCTCCAACACATATTTAAATTCATATTTTCTGTGTTATTTTTTATAAGAAAAACGAAGCTGAAAGGAATTTCTCTGTTAATTTAGGAAATTTTTGATAAATTCAAACTAATTTTATTAAAGAAGAGATAATTTGTTTAAGTTTTTTGAGTTCATTTGATTTAATAATATTTGTTTAGAGTTTCACTTTTTCTGTACAAGGTACGTATGAGTGATATACTTTTGGCGTTTTCTTTTCTTAAAAAAGTGCAAAATTTTTAGCCCTTTTTATTGAAAATTTGCATTATAATGATTTTCTGAAACTCTGAGCTTATCAGAAATTATTGTATCATTACTTAGGAGTGAAATTTTTGTCTTAAAATAGCAATTTTTGATAAAAATTAAAAAAAAGTTAAATTTTTTTAAAGAACTATTACTCGGGGTTGTCACAGAAACCAATGTATTTGGAATTGGATTTAAAAAGACGACAAAAAATACTTTTCTATGATTAATTTCATTGTCATCGGTCTTATGTTCAAAACAGATTGTAATTTTAGATTGATGTATGTAGTCGGACATTGGTTTCTGTGACAATCCTGATATATTTTTATTTTAGAAAAATTTGATGTCAATATCTAGTACTATGTTAATGGTAACATGCCATTGCAATTATTTTGCAATTAATAAAGTTTAAATAAAAAGAAAATATGACAGCAGCTGGTGTCGTTGCTCCGATTAAAGGCATAACAAATTTATAATATTATATAATAATAAGAATTGCGACAAAGTGTCAACATTGTCATGAAAAATGTTTTGAAAATATTTTATTTGTAATTTTAGGATATCTAATGGATGGTACAAAAATATTAGCTCCGACGGTCTATAGAATCGTATTTTTTTAGTGAAACTGTGTAACAAATTTAATATCTCTAGAATAAGCTTTTGAATTTTTGACAATCGTTGTCCATCTTTACTACATTCATTTTAAGATCACTTATACAAATTTTAAATAACTTAGATTTAATTTAAAGTCAAACTGAATAGCTTTAAGTACTCTTTTAACTACTAGAGCACCTCAAATACCTCAGCTTTCGCATATATGGGCACACTGACTCCTCGTAACTCTTCATATTCATGACTGGTCGAAAGGAATGAATCGTAACATAAAGGCTTTTATAAGCCTTATTACTTTTAATCTTATTTAAAAGGCATAAGCAGAATATGTTGCCAAGCAACAAGCATAAGACCGCTCGGGTTCCTTAAACTGATTTCACAATAAACACATAAAAATTCAGATAGTTTTTTCAGTAAATAATGGGCATTAAAAGATTTATATTTTTTTAGAAAGTAGAATAATTTTAAAAGTTTATATCAATTGCTCTACAATTATACCACATGGTATAAAAGCTGGTGTTTGTTTTATTATATTAAACAAAATTGGTTAAAAGTAATTTCTATGTTAGTATCGCCCTGGTTTTATATTTACAATCCACACTTTTTACTTTTTATGTCAACTACATGAAAAGACTTATGTAAACTTAGTTGTAAGTCATTTAATCTTTATTATTAATTCAATAAACGTGTTATAGAAAAGCTCATCTTTTATCTCGTGTACTTATTCAGACATCCGTAGTAGCTTATCCCATCAGTTAAATTTTACAAGACTTTCTGGCGACTTATGGTTTTATCTCACGAACGTTTCAGATTATATTAGCCTTAAAAGTGTGGATCGTTTCCATATTACTTGCATCAAATCAATCTTTAATGGTATCCCACACGAAAAACTCTTAAGTGCTCAAATCGAAGCTACATGGCGGAACCATCAGCCTTCAATAAAATGGTTGAAAACATAATTACCGCGCATACGATCAATTGCTTAATGAGCTGTGTCATAAGGTACGCAATCCTGCTGAAATTAAACATGATCTAACTTCACATCTTTTATTTCAGGAAATGAAAAGTCCTTTATAATGGTTTTGTAGCACAAGCTGTTTATTGAAATAAACTTCCAGTAGCATTTTTTTTAAATTGGTCAGTTCAGCTACCATTCCAAAAGCCACATCAAACTGTTACACTCCGTAGATGCATTGGGTTTCTTTCAACGAAGTGAGTATTTTCGGATTTCCAGTTGTAACGATTTTGTTTGTTAACAGAGGTGCAAATATCCTGTTTTAAAAAGAATCATATTTCAGACAAATTTGATATCCGATTGGAGATTTTGTTAGGCCCAAACTGTGAAGACTAAAGCAGCTCATTTTAGTACGCGGAGGTATGATATTAACTGAGAGTCAATTACAGTTCCACCGAACGTTCAGATTCAGTGTCGGAATTCACAAAAAACATACGTGTGTTGCTGCTTGCAAAAATTTTCCCTTGAGTTCTTTTTTCACTAAATATTAAGCCCTGTAAAATATTAAAGTACAATTAAAGCAAAATATGTAAAAAATTTACGTGTGTTAATTTTTTTTTGATAATTTAGTTAATATATCACAAAAATGAAAATTGTTTCTATTCAATCAGAAAATGTTCGGTTTCGATTTTAAAAATTTATGGAAGTTCGGGTTGGTTCTGGAAAAAGGTATTCGGTTGTACACTTTACAACATTTCTGACAGAAAAATAACGTGTGATCAAAAAAGTCATTTGTACATGGACGACTCTTTATATTCTTAATGGCAACACCTTTTCATTTGGTCATGTTATACTTAAAAAAAATAAAAATTTCTACAAACCCTAACATTATGGTTTAAAAATAATTTCCGGCTAAATAAACACATACATATATATAAATCGATAAGTTTTCGAAAGTGGTTAAATGATTTAGAAATCAAAAATTGTAAATTCTCAAAGCATGTCAGTGAGAACATTCACAAATGTTGTGTATTTTAAGGATATTTCATGGTATACACGACAACGTAATATGTGTGAATACATATTATACTCGTATATAAAACATGAACTATTTAATTTAATGTAGCAACATGTCTTGGTTAACCAGTAATATAAGTGTAGTAAGAACCGATTAAAATTACACTTATCGACAGATTACACGTTATTTTTGGTTTTGCAGAACGATTTTGTCTAACAAAATATTTCCAACAGAAACATTTCTTGGCACGTTATGAATTAACACTATTCATAGTTCTTTGTATCGCCTATTTGGTTTTGATGAAGAGAAAATATGATCTTGCATTGATGCAATCCTGAAGACCCGAATTTCAGTATCATTCATTTGAAGAAATCACATCTCGTAAACGGTGTACAAGCAGATTTTGCTAGGAGATTAAATTTTAAGCGCTAGCAAAATTCAGATGTAGTTGAAGCGTCACTATCTCTAGCAACTATTCAGCCCTCGGAAGCAAATTAAGCTTATTACAGCTGTTTTTTTCTCTGGGTGGTGATGACAAAAGGGATGGTTTATTATATATAATCAGCAACAAAAATTTTAATATTTGTAACCCTACGCATTTCGTCAGCCCACTTGATATAACTAATTCTGGTTTTTGTTGAATTCTAAACAGGTGCACTTAAAAACAGTTTTATTTCGACTGCCGAATAGTGTTTCAACACACACGTACAAGCATACTTACTGTGCAAACAATACACTTAGACATTTATATATCTACTTTAAAAATGAAAATAATGTGTGTCAATTTTACTTAAGACTTGACAATGAAGAGTATATAAAGTATGGAAACCTATTTATTTCATTGTTGCTCAATCAATATTTAGTGCTAAAACTAAATACAAAATAAAAAAAAAATTACAGAAACCGTTCAGAAAGCTCCTGCTGAAAGAAAGCCTTAACGTCAGCTGAGTTCAATCTGTCGTTTGCTTCGAATTATCTGTGTCATACTGTTCCCGCTGTTAGTGAAAATTTTTTTTAGTTCCTACAATTTGGCTCAAATTTTTTACTTTTTCAAGTAGTTAAGTAGCTCAGATTTTTTTCTTATAAAATTTGAATATTGATCGTGAAGTTGTAATACCTGCCACAACATAAATAACTCTCGTATCCTTTTTCGAGTCATAATTTGTATAAATGAAAATTTGAAATCACATTCAACTGAGCCACCTAAACAGTGGCGGATACATGGAAACACACAGAAACACTGATGATGGGAGTGTAGTGGCTCCCGAAAAACAACGTTATTTCTGTTCTGCTGTGTAAGTTGAAATTAATTGATGTTAAATTTTCCTTGTTTCTTTGAAATATTGTCTCATGCCCGATTCTTTCTGACTAAAAATGTTACGAACTTTAGTCAAAATAATAATTACTTTGGATTAATAACTCCTTAACCAGATTAACTGCCTGTTTTAAAAAAATGAAAATAAAATTATGAATGAGAATTAATAGTGAAAACAACAATAAAATACGAAAATTTGTTTGTGTATTCAATATAAATTCTCACTCACAATTTTGTTTTAATTTTCCAAAAACAGGAAGTAAGTCAACATGGTTCGAAAAATTACGAACATTTTTAATTAAATTAAAAACGTACTATTAAATTCTTTATTCGAGACAGATATTGATATCTGTTTTCAAAGAATTTAAAAAGTTTTGAGTGCTGAGACTTTTTTACTTGATCTACAGGGTGTCTGACGGTAAATTATACTGTTTTGTTTTGCCGCCATTTTGGTATACATTAGTCTTGACAGTTCATATTTAACAGTCGTGAAGTAGACACGTGGCAAAGTTATTGTGGAAAAATATTCGATAAGCCAACGTGTTTTGATTGTTAAAATATTTTATCAAATTCAGTCATCGATTACTGCGACGATGAGAAAGTTACGTGAAATTTTTGGGAGAAAAAAACGTGCCAACAAAACGCACTATTTATCGTGTAGTGAATGATTTAAAAGAAAGAGGATCTGTAGGTGATAGCTCCAAGCATGGACTACAACGTAATAATCCATCAACCTCAGTTCAGTTCTGAAACTTTTAAAAAACATGCTTTAAGGTCTATTGTTAATTTGGCAATGAAATACATGTGTATAAACCACCTAAAAACCCTCAACAAACAAAACTTTTTGAATTCATTAAAAAAACATACTTTACTGCAGTTGATTGGATTTTGTATGGTCAACTATTAAGAAAGGATATCACGAACTTTAATATATAAACGTAAGTATGTTTGAGTTTATGTATCTGGAATATTTAAAGAATAAATAGTTTTTATACAATATTTTGAGTCCACAGTATACTAGAGCAAGCGTTTAAGTATGCGTGCATGTTTGCTTGTTTTTCTGTATAGAAGACAAAGTTATTGCCCAACGGTAAAATTCAAGAGGCCTTGAATATTATGTCCTTTTTGAAAGTCTTTATTTTTTAATAAATTAAAATTTTTTCTTGCCTTCCAAGGGGTGCTAAAATATGTTTCCAAAAGTTTAATATTGATGGAAGGGAAGGTGTAAGTATTTTTTTAATTATCATTTTATTAGCAATAGCCAAAGCCGTTGCAAAAACACAAAGAAATAAAATAAATTTTGTAAAAAAATAAAGTAAAAATAAAAAAATTAAGCTTCAATGGAATCGGTTGAGTTTTTAAATAAGTGAAAAGTTAAAATTGAAAAATGTTGGTAAGTTGGTGTCGCAATGACAGAAAAGGATCTGGATATGGAATAGTATGTGATATGCTTGTGTTTGCTAAATAATGCCCTCTAGAAGGCATTTTCAATCCTGCATTTTACCGCTGGTCGTATTTGTAATTATTATTGTTTTTGTATTATGGTCATTTTATTGCTTAACACACATACACACATATAAAGAGTCACATAGTCAAACAAATACAGATACACATAAATACATGTCGAACCAAAGTAATTTCGATTGACATGTTTGCGGTAATTATTGACCATTATGGAAAATAAATGAGACGAATTGTGAGGAACGTGACACATGTCGGATGAACAACAATTTTCATTTTGAAATGAAAATAAATTTCTACATAAAAGTATTTTATGTTAAACGTGTATGTTTGTTTTTTGTTTACCATTTAAAATGTTATAATATTTTGGTTTGCTTTTTTCTTACAATCAAGCGATACCAAAACTATTTAACCGAAACGATTTTTACGAGCCTTTAAAACTGCAATAAATTATTGTGTTTTTCTTATTATTGTGTTTTTATTATTATTTCAGTCTGAGAAACAGTATATGCTGGACCATAATCCGATTAACTGAATTATTCAAAGGAAAGAAAAATTTGAATGAAAAGTTGCGCGCATCAGGATATGGCAATTGTTTATTTGAATTTCATTTTATTTTAATTTCATTTAAATTGAAAGTTATTTTCTCTGTCGTTCAAGTAGCATATTGGTGGAGTTTCAGTGCTAAATATAAAGCAGCGGAGGCTCGACTTAATTTCGCATTCAGATTGGGCTACCAGTGATTGAAAACCTAAGAGAATTGTTTGCTGAAAATGGTAAAAGGGAAGGGGCATTCCAGCAGCTGAAGAATATCTTGTGCATTTGCCGATATCGAAATTTTTGGGGACTCAAAAAAGTTGCTGTTTAGCAAGATAAAAAGCATTGAGCTAATATCGAATTGTGTTGAGATGATTTCCTTTGTTCTTTTAAGGACTTCTCTCTATATTCATTTTGCACGCGTTTCCACATGTTCAGTTTTTTTTGTTGCACCGAAATCGAATAATCCAATTCTAATTTTTTCATACGACATAAGGAAATTGACATTAAAAAAATAAACTGAAATTAAAAATAATTTGTCGCATTCAAGTGTTTCTGTAATTTAAGATTATGAAAATTAACTCTCACATTCCAGCAATTATTGGAAAAATGTGACTAAAAGTGTTTCTGTATCAGTAATATGTAGAAAGTATTTCAGTAACGCAAACGCTTAAAATAACAGTTTAAAAATCAAACATATTAAATAAAATATAAATAGTTATTGCTATTGTTAATAAATTATTATTTTAACTGCTAAAAAATCTTTTATCCTGAAGAAGTTACAAAAATTTGGATGTTTTTTATACACAACTGACCTAAAGCTTATTAATACAGAAAATTGTGTAAATTCATAATTACAATATATTTTTTATTTTCTGTCAGGCATACTATGTCCCAAGTATTCGTTCTTTCGTACAAAAACAAAATTTTACAATTTATTGTAAAAGAAAGAATTCGATCGACATAGTGGGCCTGGCAGTTAAATATTTTTATAACGATATTTTTTCAAATAAATATTTAAGAACATAAAAATTATATTTACTTTAGCAGATGGCGTGCCAGAGGCTTCTTTTTGTGAGCCAATCACGCACCGTCTGCTATGAAAATTAAAACATTTTCTTTTTTATTGAAAAGATAACCAGAAATATTTAAAAAAATTTTTAAACTATATAACACTTCATAATTAGAGCAAAGAACCACAGGAACAGATGCAATGAATAACTACATTTTTTTGCTTATTTCTGATTGTGATATAGACAATATATTAACATTTTTTAACTCATTCCATTTAGACGCAAAATCCACTATTGAAAGAGAAAAGGATAATAGATTTCCCTATTTGGACACGTTGTCAATTAGGAATGGTTTCTAGTTTATTGACTGATTGGCATCGGAAACCGACAGCATCAGGGAGGATTATTAATTATTATTCGAAACATCCAAAGAGAATAGTTATTAACACGGCAAAGAATTTTATAGACCGAGTACTGACTATTAGTGATGTAAAATTCCATAGAAGGAATAGAGAGATTATCAAGGATATTTTGGTTAATATTGGTTTTCTTATTGTACTAGTACATGATTTGATAGGGCAGTATAGGAAACAGAATAGAAATAATTTAGGAATTGGTAGTATTGAACCAAAAACTTACAAATCTCTGACATATATTTCTTTTATTTCGAAAAGATTAGCAAAGTCAGATATTTTTAATACTAATTAATATAGGATGACACATAGGACATATAATACTTTAGGTAAACTATTTGGTAAGACAAAAGATAAAATACATAGATTAGATAAATATAGCGTTGTTTACAAAATACCATGAAAATTGTGATAAAGTTTACAACATAAAATAAACTAGATTGGCAGGACTAACTTAAAATACAGGAACTATACATCATCGCAAAAATGGCATTATCATTACATTGCCGTAATGCAGATCACTATCTGGACTTTGATAATGTATCTATTTTGAATTTAGAAAATAAGTATAAACGTTAGAGTTGTTACAGATAATTAATGTGAAAAAAATCTAAAATTTTTGATTTTCGTAAAATCATACCTCAAACTTTTGTGCAAACGAGCAAACACGCCCATAAACAACGCTAAAGGTTTGTACAAACGTAAAATTTGCACTTGTTTCTCAAAGTGTTTGTGTGATTTATTTGGCTCTTAAAGGAATAAATATGGAATAAAATAATATAATAAAATATTAATGTTTTTAAATTTTAAAAATTAGCTCATTTCCTCATTTTTTCAAAAAAAATGTTCAAAAAATTTTTTCAATTGACAACCAATTTTTAAAGGCAAATTCATAACAGGTAGAGTAGCCTCAATTCGCTTTGAAAAGTACCGGCTTTCTTTGTCAAAACTAACGTCAAACACTATATCTATACTATATCTATATACTATACTATATCTATATATATACTATATATAAATCAAACATAAACAAATTTTGAAAAAAAAACAGATAATAATGCAAGGAAATGCAAGCAACAAAAAATAATCAGCTGAGCTGTCGAGACCACCTGTTATGAATTTGCTTTGACCAAAACGGAAAAAGAAATTGTTGATTTGAAATTTGTTAATGTTTTGTTGTTTAAATTGTTTATCGCTTTTTATACCCAAAGGGTAACATAATATTGACTAAAGTAAATTTGGATATCTTTAATAAAAAAAGGTGAAGAATAATATAAATAAAGATATTATTTTGTATGAAAATATTGTGCTGCCTTCGCCGGTTTCTCTTTTAAACACATGATTAAAGGAAACAATTTATTGAAAAAAAACTATATTTTCACATTCAAATGCAGATACACTTACTTCTCAAAAATCGAGAAGCGATTGAGTTTTTTTTTGCTTCACAACTTTTCGCTGCGAGAAGTTCTTAACAAAATTACAGAGCATGAATACATGGATCTTATTGGAAATATCTTTTGTTACCATAATAAATTTGTTTTCGCTAAATATTCAACAAACAAAATATATTATGTCAATATAGATATTAGTTTATTTTTGTTATAATATTCTAAATTTTAGTAAGAATTGGAGTTTTTATAGAAAAAAGCACTTTTTGTCGAGTTACCCAGCCCTTTTTGTTAGTTGAAAGACACAGAAACTCCGAATTTTTTTTAGTTCTTTTTTAATATCTACATTTGATAAATCTGAAAATAAAAAATAATTTAATGACTTTAAAATATTTACTAGCATTCAAAGAGTGTGACCTAATGTGACAAAAAGTAGAAATTTCTGCGGAAATACCCATAACCAATAGATTATTCATTTAATTTAAAATATAGTATTCATTGCACTTATACCTAATAGGGGTCAACTGAAGTCATAAGCAGTGACGATAAGCACTATGCTTCATTTAAGATTTACATTATTAATGACATGTCCACATTAAGTCGATTTTACAGTTTGCATGTGGCATGTTGTGGCATGTTGTTGCATGTATAGTCGTATACTCGTAAACTTTGTTCAATGTACATATTTATGTCGCACTTACCTTAATTGAATTGATCGTTAATGCTGTGAAACATAAATTTTTATCTTGCATAGTAGAACTAGTAGTAGTAAATCACAGAAATAAAAACCGTGCTGCTAGTCAGTAATAAAAAAATTATGTGAAAAATTACTTTAAGCGAGCAATAAAGAAAGAATTATACTAGTAGAATTATGGTACGAGCAGAATAAGTAGAGGACAATTTTATTTATCATCAAAAACGCAAAGAGTTAGGTAGCTTTTACTGTGATTAATTTTCGTATTAGCTAGAGTGATTGTTACCAGGCTAAAGTTCGCAAAGTTTTTTTTTATTCTGAAAGAAATTGGACTTGAGACAGAACAATTAACGTTAATTAATTGTATTCTACATGGCAGAATCGAAAGAAGGTTATTTTGGGGCCGCCCAGCATAAGTTCTTGTTTATGATCATGAGTTTTTCAATATATTTGCCACTTTTTAGATGGGTCGGTTGAATATGATATCAAATCTTATTTGAACAAATTATGAGCTGAAAAAGAATACAAAAATTATCCATCACTGCGGTTCGTCTTATTATTGACTCTCAATAAAGCAGACACAAATTCACCAAAATCAATACTCAAATTGTACCAAAAGTAACTGCCAGGCCCCCGATGCCACTCGAATTCGTTCTATCGTACAATTACATTTAAAACAGAAACAAAATTTTAAAATTTGTTTTTGTTTTGAAAGTTGTTTTAGTTAAATTCTAAAATTTTGTTTTTGTTTTAAATGTAATTGTACGAAAGAACGAATACGTGCGACATCATGGGCCTGGCAGTAAATTAAAATTAAATTAACCCATTGTTACACGTTCGCTGGGACTAATGTATTCTAGTTTCTTTCGGCATTCTACGATTCGGCACAAAAGAGATATTTATTATAAAAAAATTTTACCACTGTTTTGTATAAATAACTGAAATATTTAAGTTCAATAATTTTTTAAATCATATTTTTTGTAACGTTCTTTTTTTCAAAGCTTTTGTTTTACTAATTCGTTAAAGTGTTTTTTTAAAGGCAAAGTAAGAAAATAGAGAAAACATCATCAGTAATTCGGTCTTGTTCTAACTTTCATATGTATTTTGAAGGCTTCTCATTCATTCATTTTAGTTAAAAGTTCTCCGATAATTTGCAAGGTGAGACAGTGAAATGTGCATGGAAATTTCAATCACTTTCAGTATTTTTTAAAAACATTTTACTAAATAAGTGAAATAATAACTTTGGAAAATGGTTCGTTACATAATAAATTTGTAAGTGAAAAAAATTCCCAATTAAAAAGGTTCAAATAATTTTACATTTCTTTTCAGTTTCTAGAAAATTGGACAACAAGGAGCAAGATTATTATTATATATTATCAACTTAAAACAGAACTATATTCATATCATAAAAACTTTTTGTGTAATTACTTGGTAATATAATACATAATTTGGAAAAAATGTCGACTGAAAATTGTGAAGAGATTTAAGAAAACTACGGTCACAGCAAGCCAGTGTAAGTATGAAAGTTTATGAATACTTTTAAATTCTCCGCAAACTAATAATATGTCACAAAACAATGCTGCAAACGTATCATGCCTACACATTTTGTAAAAAAAATATAATTTTATTTATGGGAATAAAAGAAAATGACAAATTACAATACGTAATGCACAATTGGAGACCATTATACATGAGTATAACGCTGTGACGTGTTGAGCTGTCTTACTGTGTAGAACGGTGAGGTTGGCTGGTAATAAATTTACAAAATTCAAATATTAAATAATGAGGGTGCTTGGACTCTGTAGATTGTGTATGTAGTATGTTTGTAGAATGAGTAGTGTTTTTGTTTGTTTGTCAATTTTCTATTATATTTATTAATAAAGACGATGTCGCCACGTTTTCTATGATAAAATACAAAATGAACAACAATAAAGGAAAGACAACATTATTTGTATTCTTATGAAATGATTGAGATTTGAAGAGCGAGGTCAACACGCCGGATTATTTATGGGTAACCGAGCAAAAGCTTCGATGACAAAGTAATGAGTTCAAATGCAAACAAACAAATGCTAAGTAAAGGGTGTTTTTTTAAGCTTGATAGAACTTTAAATTGTAAAAAGTAACACAAAAAATTAAATTTTGATGAAACATTTTTTTTATTTGTTTCAGTATACTCTGACAAATCATCATGAATAGACTCACGCTTGAACAACGCTACGAAATTATCCAAATTTACTTTGAAAATCAACTGGCAACTGACCCGTTGTTTTATCGCAAAATTGTGTTCAGCGATGAGGCGCATTTTTGGCTTAACGGGTTTGTTAATAAGCAAAATTGCCGCATATGGAGTGAGACCAATCCACAAGAGACCCTACAGACTCCATTACATGCAGAAAAATGCACCGTTTGGTGCGGTTTTCACGCTGGTGGCATCATCGGACCTTATTTCTTCAAAAATGAGGCCGGAGCTCGCGTTACGGTCAATGGAGATCGTTACCGCACCATGATCAATGATTTTTTGTTTGAAAATATGGATGACATTGATCCGGAGGAGATGTGGTTTCAACAGGATGGCGCTACGTGCCATACGGCGAACGCAACCATCGACTTATTGAAATCAAAATTTGGCGATAAGTTGATTTCGAGAAATGGACCTGTCAATTGGCCTCCAAGGTCGTGCGATTTGACACCTCTCGATTATTTCCTGTGGGGCTACGTGAAGTCACTGGTTTATGCTGATAAACCAGCAACAATTGACGCCTTGGAGGCCAGCATTGTTCGTGTTATTCGTGACATACGGCCAGCAGTGCTCGAAAAAGTGACCCAAAATTGGACGTCCAGAATGCGCTTCGTCAAGAACAGCCGCGGTGCCCATATGCCCGAAATCATTTTCAAATGTTAATGTCACGTATTGATCTTTCGAATAAAAAAAAATTTTTGATTACAATTTAATTTTTTGTGTAATTTTTTACAATTTCAAGTTCTATCGGGCTTAAAAAAACACCCTTTACATTGTTTTCACTCATTCTAGTTCGGTGTTTTAGCTCATTAATATGATATGGAGGCAAGTAGTTATCAACTTGGCTTACAAATAACGACTTAAAGTATTGAATACACAAAGTATAATTATAAATGAATTATTGTTGTATCTTATAATTAGTGGTTTGTTTACCTCCTGGACTGTTTTCATAAACTTAAAAATTACATAAAATTCTCCTTGCTTTGCCAGGGGTTGAACTGGTATAAAATTGGAAAGCAGTTTTATATGCCAGATTTTTCCTTTTGCCGAATTATAGGCAACTTTGTTAGTGATCAGAATGATGAAGTTTATTTAAAATCAAAGTCCCTATTTACTAACTTGCATTCCATAGAATTTGACAAAACCATAAAATACATTCCAACACAATTCCATCTACATTCTTAGTACGAACACTCAAAAAATTATGTAGTTAAAGCAACAGAGCAATAACCGGTTGTAGTAATGGCCCTAACTGGAGCTCTCCACTAGCGATGAACTTGGTATGAACATCATGTCGAACATCGCATATGACTAATGTAGACCGCTGATGTCCATGTTTCATCCATGCTCTGACATCGATGGGAAATCATATGGAAGAGCAACTATGTTCGCCATGAAATGTAATTTTTAAAGGAAAGTAAAAGAGACAGCGCAAAAAATTAAAATTTATCTATTGCACAACCTGAAAATTATATGGTTTTTAGAACATGAACATCTACACGTATTCGCCATATACGAAAATATGGACATATTAATACGGTTGCTCTCATAGCGTCATATTTATGTCATGTTCAAGTCCATAGCTCGCGAAGACGCAGTGTAAGAACAAAACTTGAAAATATCTTTAAGCTTAATTAGTAGTTCTTAAAATAGTAAAAAGTGCGAAAAACATAGCTCCGTTAAGCAACGTGGCTCGTCGGCTTTAGCTTATCAGGATTTGGTACAATTGTTAAAATTGGCATACAAATTACAGGCGAAATGTACAAAGGTATTTTGGAGAATCATTTGGATGGTGATTACGGGGATCATTTCCCCGAAACTTTTACATTTCAGCACGTCATTGATTCTAAACACTGATTAAGGGAGTCAAGAACTAAATAACAGATAATAATAATAAAAGTTTACAGACCTGCATAAAATCTCGGCTTAAGAAATAAATGTAATAGTACCTGCGCGATAATCCAAAACCAATAACGTCTTATGAAAAATAATCCAGGAGAAATAGAATTAAGTATGGCCCGTCCTAAGATTTGCGTTGGTTCAAACAATGCCACCATAATGAGCTGAAGTGCTAAGGAATAAAGATTTTTGAAACTAAAGGCCGAAAAACATAGAATACGTCATACGTTATACTTTATTTTTTCGCCTGACAACTAAATTGAAATATAAGTTTTCTTTTGAGCTTTGTCCCACTCCAAACGTCTTCGTCAACGCAAAGTACTAAAGTTGGGAACCTTTTAACGTAAGTTGAGTACTTTGACAACTATCAGTTTTTTTGATCGTTTTTATTGAACTTTTTGTGTTGTGTGGTGACAAAATTAAATTATATAAAATTAAATAAAAATTACAATTAAAAGAAACTCCAGAATATTCTCGAATTTCATTGAAAATGTGTTCTTTAATCAAATCAAGCTGAAGTAATGTCCGTCAAGAAAACACTCATTATGTCAACCGCCTCCGCAGTTGAAAAAACAATGTATAACTTACGTCGGATTCTGTGTGCCTCAGCCTTAAGTTTAGAGGCCCATATAAGGTAGAATTAATTAAAGATTACATGCTCTTGATACTATATTGATAGCCAGAGCAAGTTTTTTATGCGTTTTGCATGAAAAATATGCATTTGCATATTTTTAATGTAATTTGCATAAATTTTCAGCTTGTTAAATCTTTTTAACAAAAATTGTTCGTAATAACTGATGCTGCTTCATATTTGGTCTCCGCAATGCGATCATTAAAAATTGTTTACCAAAAATGTTACATATTACATGTCTGGCTCATGGGTTGCATACAACTGCAGATTTTATTCGCTTACATTTTACAAAGTTAACTCTTTTGTTGCAAATTGCAAAGCAATTTTTCTACATAATTACGTAGTATGTAGTATTTTTCTAAATAGACTTGAAGTCATAATTAATTTCGAGGCGCCGTCAATTTAATGAGTTGTATGTGCATGATCAATTTCTCGAAGCCCCGTTTCACTGGATGAGGATCATTCTTGAAAACTGCTGTATATATTTTTGCGATATTTTTTATAGAAATAAGCAGCGTTTTAAAGGAACTTTGTGAATTAGATTTAGCATACATTAAAGATAATGTTCAATGTATTTTCCACATTATAATGAAATTGAAAACCAAAGGACTTCATTTACATGAAAGATTATCCGTCATAGAAGAAGCAAAAGAAAAAATTATTAAGAATAAAATATTTATTGACCTCGAAATCAGTACTGATCCGTTCTGCTAGTCTGATGAATAAATTGTTTCAAATAAAAAGCACTCTCTTAATAAAATAATGAATTTATCCAAAAATAATTTCTTAAATTAAGAAGAAATGGGTAAACTCAGATTTGAACTCAAGCCATATATTTATTGAAAAACTTAAAAAACTATTTAATGGAAATGTTGCCCTTCAAACGATGACCAAGATACAAAAACAACAGAGTGACATCGACTGATGTTTAACGTAGTATATTTTCAATATATTCGATTGTTCTGTGCGACAATCGAAGATCCTTTCAATTTGAAAAATTTGAAAAAAAAACATGTGATTATACTTTATAATAAACATTTTTTTCAATTAAACTAATCAGAAATTATTAATCAGTTTTTTCGGGTTCATATTTTTGTGCATATTTTAAATATTTTTTTATCATAATTAGCCTGCCCTGTTGATAACTATATTGAAGTAAAAACATAAAAAAGCCATTAATTTTTTATTTATTTTAAATCCATACGAAAAATTAAATCTTAGTTTCAATCGTTTCAATATATAAATCTTAGTTTGAATTGAACTCAAGATCCTTTAATTTTGTTGCAACAATGTTTGTTATTGCTAATTTGGAATAAACTTTCGTTTACTATATGAGTAACTTAATTTTATGAGCATGACTGTATATAATTATAAACATATGTATATATATAGTGTATATGTCTTGGGAAAATTTTGAAAATCATTGATGTGTTTGTTGGTCATTTAATTAGCTTAATAAAATAAAATTAATCAATACTAAAAAAAAATTCTGAGGACTTGTATAAGACTCCAACTTACTTTTTCCAAGAAATCAACAGCAACTGCTTTTGTATGATTTTGTAGAGATTTTCTTTTATTTTATGATAGTTTTCATAATTTTGCAACACTAAAATAGTTTTTCACTCAATTATTGATAGTATTTTTTTTCCTCTACTTTACTATATATACTCATTTAAATTTTTCATACAAAGGATTTTTGCTTATGATTTTTTCTTTAATTCCAAACAAAATCTTTTATTAACACTATTAATGGATTTAACATCACATTGCTTTTTTAATTTTATTATTTTTGCACAGATTTTCATCCAAAACTTTTCCGCAATCAGTGAAATTGAGAAAAGTGAAAACATGGAATATATATTCCTAAAATAATTTTAATAATTTTCTTATATTTCTGTAGATGTTGTTGCTATTAAACAGAAAAACACTTTAGTAGTTATTGCGCGGGATGATTGAGCGAATGACCGAAAAGATAAAATCGCAAAAAGCAAAAACAAAAATGTAACGAACCGCGAAAGAAACACTTTGCTGTTTGCAACTGACTGACTAAAGAACATGGAGCAAAAATGTTCAATGGAAAATGAACACATTAAAATACGCAGCAACGTATTTTCTTTTCTTTTTCAGTTGCTGCTGTACTGTATATTATAATAAAAAAAAGATTTTTTGAAAAGAATATCTTTTTTTTTTTTCAAAATAAAACTCAAAAAATTACAGAGAAAGTGTCATTGGCCATATATGTAAAATGTGGCAGGATGGTGCGAGGGTGTGTTGCTGCAACGACACATTTACATTATTTTGCTTCTCAATTTATTTAGCGAGTTTAAGCACCAACACATTAAATTCTAAAGTAAAGCAAGTTTTTGTTTAGCACCTTAATCTCACACGGTCTTTAAACTACTAAGAAAATGACACAAAATTCTCCAAAAATGTACCCAAACAAAAACACAGCAATACATACACGATCACTTAATTTGATATATTTTTTTTGCCTTTCTTTTAAAACACATCAAATAACAAATAAATGTGAAGAAAAACACAGACAAAAAAAAATTGCGCCAAATATATTCTGCTCTGCAAAATTTTCAATCACATTAAATTATGACACATTTATTCTTCCAAAATATTTGAAAAAAAAAATAAAACTATAAAATGTCACCAATTAGTTTCACTTTTCTGCGAGCAACTTTTCTTAAATTTAATTCACCAATATACGAGGTTGGTCCCTGAAATATACTACAACTAATTAGCGATTTTGTTATCTGTATAGGAATTTTTTAACGCGACACATTTTTTTCAGCTTCCAGAGTCATCATCCAAATATTTCTTATAACCAAAGATTTGATGAAATCTAGTGAATAGAATTTCTATTTTATGATAAAAATATAATCTTTTATTTTATATCAAAACGAAAAATAACTGACATCAATAGCAACAACTTATATTATTACTCGACTGCGCAACGCAATGATGAGCATTGTGTTTATCACTTTGTGAATGTATGTTTGTTCCTTTGTGGCACTCTAGAGACCGAAGGCGTAGGTCAAAATATAGAATGGAGGAGACTAGACAAAATTCTGTGAAAGTCGGTGAACTGTCTTAAAATGGGTATCATTCAGAAGGTATTTGAATATCACGAGAAGCATAAAAATCTCGTTTTCAACCCTTCCCGATAATTGCACCCGACTGTAAAATCTGCACTAGAATTTCTTATATGTTTTATGTGAGTATCAATCATGAAACTATTTCAATTATGAAATACTCGTAATTACAAATTACACAACCGAATTGTAAGCTACCCGACTCGTTATTTCTTTTGCTATTTTTCCGAGCAGTCGGGTTTTTTGATTTATTAAATTGTTTGTTGAAGAGTTTATTTAGTTACTAAATTCAATTTCAATTTCAATAAAATACTTTGTAGCGGGGCGCTGCTGGGACATCCTGTGACAGTTCGTAGATAATCATTTTGCAATATAATAAAGATTGAATAAAATACTAGTTTTTCACTGCAGAACTACTTTGTTCTTTTTCAAATACATCTTCAATACATTTCAACTAAAGAGATAAAACACAACCAATAGCTTTGAAATTATCACGAAATTATATGATCACCCTCGTATCAGTATTTCTGTTTTTACTGCTAAACGCGCACATATTTTTTAGCACTCGTATTATTCTCACCAGATACATTTTCTTAAATTTTAATTAAAAACGATATGATGTGTATTTGTGTGCGTATTTTAGTGGGAGATGTGATTTCTAAACACCATTCAAAACATCACAGTGGTGATGATGATCTCGCCACTGAGTGTCTGTGAGATTTGAAAGCACGAAAATTTTATTTCAATATGATTAACTGTGACGAAGTCAGTTTCATTAAATGCCGCACAGTAAACGACAGTGTTCTCGTTAGAACAAAAAAAAGCGAAAACAAAAATGCGGCATAAACCCAACAAACGAATTCTTAGGTTTATTAAAATAATTTATTCGATTTTTGAAACTCTGTTAATCATAATACTTTTGAATATCTTGAAGATTATTCGTAATACAAGGGCATAAAAGTACATACATAAAAATCTTTAAGAAAGTTTAAACTAATATTTATATTCCAAAAGAGTGATCTGGAACTTAATTTTCTCAAAGCTTAAGACATTTTATATGATTTTTGTTTACTTCAGTTAACAATCGGATGAGTAAATTTGAAATTACTTACTTCGTCCTTGCTGGTCCAAACACGCGTGCAAAGTATACTCCATAAAGAACTAGGACTAGTCCAAACGTAACCCAAATGTATGTAGAAAACATGGTCTATTTAACGATGTCCGAGGGCTGGACCAACCATATGGTCCAGGTTTGCAATACATCGGACTAACCCAAAAACTGCTCCATGTTATTAAATTTAGAACACTCACATGTAGTTCGTTCGGCACGAGTGCTATCGTGAAAGCACGAACAATTGTCGTATAGCAATAAGCTCTTGTTTGAAAATGACATAGTCCATGACTGCATTACGACCATGCTGTAACTAGTCCGCTTCAGCTATAATGGACCACGTAGTACAATATTATCTGGCGGGTTATTATCAAGGCGAATACCAGGTGAACTCAGCGGCTCAGCTGACTATTGTGTTTTATCAAAACGGAAGGTGCAACTGTCTGTTAAGAAGACTGCATTCTTTTGAATATCAATTCATCATCTCAAAGGGAATACAGATCCCATGTTGATATATGAAGCAGAGAAAGTTTGACGTTGCACAAAAACTTGTAAAATTTCTAAAATCATGTGGAGCTCCTCTGCCTCTAAATTTTCTATGGTATGGTGCCTAAATACGCCAAATTCTTAATAGTAGCTGCTGAAAATTCACGGTATCTGGGTTTAAAGAACGCCGTCCCACAGAGGAGTATTTGTGCCAAAACAGCTGACCAAAAAGGCAAAAATGAATTTACGCAGATCGATACGCAACAAAATGTTGCTTCATTTAGTAAATTTTTAAGACTTTATGTTGCTATTTGTAGCTCTGAGACACTGCTAAAGTTAGGAAAGTGAAGAAAATTACTAACGCTTTTAATGTTTTTTTCGGTTTCATTCATGATTTATTTTTGTTGGTATTACATTGATTTGTTTTGCACTGAATGAATTGTTTAAACACTTTTTTTATATTTAAAAAAGAAATTTTCTTAAATATTAATGTTGAAACAATTCGTTTAAAAATTAAAAAAAAAATTAATTTGAAAAATGGGTAGTGAAGGTAGCAAATGTATAAAGTATGTTTTATACCACAATAAAATTTAGAGTCTCTTATATTAGACCCAAAAAAAAGTTAGCGCCATTTTTTTACGAGTTTTTTAAATATTCTTTCAAATATTTTGTGGACATCATAATCTTTTGTGTCTGTTGAATTGTTGATTTTAAATGTTAAGAGGGGGTTGCTGTTGTAAAACCAGAAAAAATCTGCACTCGATTTTTTATATCAAATTAAAACTACCAAAAAACTAAATCTTTCAACTCAAAAAACACATTTACTAATTTTGGCCAGCTTTTTGGATCAAATACTCCTTTGCGCAGCTGTGCTATTGCCTGGGTCTTAGCCGCACAAGATGCAACTGCATTGGAGCTCATACTTTCCAGAGTATCGCAGTTGTATCGAGAGCGGGACTGTGAAGACTACTAAGGTTTGTTAAATGTGAAAAGAAATCATTTAAAAAAAACTGGATTATCGTAAGAGTAGGCAGTTTGTCGTCTTCTGGCGACACTAAGGATCACTTATAATCCATACGAGGTCTACAAACAGCCTGAACAATCCAACCTAGCCTTGTTCCACTTGATTTTTATAATAAGCAAATAGTTTTAAATTAAAATAAAATTAGCTTTTTCAACATGCCAATTTTACATAAAATTATTAAAAAATCTTGAAACGCCTCTGTTTTTTTTTTGTTATTTTGAAAATGAACAGATGTCTACAAAGTTTTATTAGCTTTATCATTTTATTTTATTATCTGTTTGGTGTATATCGATCTACCACACTACACTAAATATATTTAAAAAAAAATCAGCTTGAAAAGCTCACATGGGCCACAAGTATTTTAGTTATTTAAAAAATAATAAATTATAATAGTCACACAATTTGTTCAATCTGTTGTGTTAAAAATAAATAAAGCATAGAACAAAAACAAATATGAAGAGTCAATATCTTCTAACGCCTCTTAATGATGAACATGTTAATAAATATTTATTTATAAATGAACAGAAGATCAAGGTCAGGTCTTTCATTATACACAAATGAAGACCAGAGAAGATTTAAAAAAATTATTTATAAAGAAAAATTTATGAGTCGCCAAGTGGCGTGTAGTCTGTGAAAATATCGCCACAGGTCACGTTGGGCAGTATTATTTTTTTGTGAAATCCCGAGCTTTTTCTGTAGTGTGAATATTTTTAGTAAAATTTCATTGTTTCGTGAGCTTTAATATTTGTGGAGGTTTTTAATGTTAGAGAAGTTAATGTGTTTCTTTTAAAAGGAAAGAAAAGAATCGACGAATTTTCTTTTTGAATTTTCGGTTTAGTTATTATGTAAAATCTATGGACATAATTTTGTAAAATTTAATGTTTCTAAATATTCACAATTTATAGGCAAAAAAGTCAAATGGGAAAATTTCACTTTTTCACTTTCTACAATTTGAATTTGTACTTTATGTATCAAAATAATATGCATGTAATTCTTAACCTTTGTATGTTTAGAAATCACGCTACTATAAATACAAAATAAGTATTCTAATATGATCAGATTCCCAAAATTAAAAAGAATGCAATTAAGAAAACGAAAACAACTTAGAAAATTTTGTTCACGGTGTAGAGTAGTAAATGTAAAAATAGAAGTGTTCACGTCTCCGAGTTGTTCATGTTAACGGGTGGGTATTCACGTTTTCGCGAGTTGACTGTATATTGAAACAAAAAAAAAAAACTATTCTGAAAATTTGAATTTTGTCGCTTACGATAACTTCCAGTTAAGGGTCGATATCTAAAATTGTTCTTAAATATGCGATTTTTCACAATTTTTCCCGTGTTTTTTGTTTGTTTGAGTTTCAATACTGAGTGAGTGATCTTTTGCGAATAATGAAATCCAACAAAAAAAATATTTGTTTCTTAAAAGCACTGGGTGCTGAAATTGCTAACAGCAACAAGCAAATTATTAGTAAATATTTTCTACAGCAGAGTTTTAGGCAGATGAAAATAAACTACCACATAGACTGAAATGCATTTTTTAGTGTATTTCAAAAACTAACACACTTCGAAAAGGTCAAACAATTTGCAAGCATAAATTTCGCGTACATGCATTTGTGCATATAAAATTATTATCTTTATACTTACTGCATCTATTTTTTGTTTTAATTTCCGAACAGAAACACGTTGCCAAAGTTTTTGTCACTTTTGTCAAAAGTTTACATAACGCACACACATTTACTTTAGTTTTTTACTTTTTATTTTTTGTTTCCTTATTTCCTTGTAAAACTTTGAACTTCTTAATTGTGTATTGAATTGATGGTTTAATAACTGAAATTTAATTTGTGCTCTAAAAACTTTACGTAAATTCTTTTTATTTTGTCATACGTTTTTGTGTCGTAGTTGCAAAACAGATTTTCTAAGTTTTGGCAGGGGAAACAAAATGATGGAAACTTTTCTGATTGGCAACACAGCAAAGTGCTTCATCTTTGGGGGGCACACAGCGAAAGAAAGAAAGAAGTCATATGCTTGTAAAAACATATTTATTTTTTGTTTAGTTTGTAAGTAAAATAAAAAATAAAAAAACAACGATGACATCAATTAAAAAGTCTTTTAATACGCTTTAGGAAAAAGTTCTTTTTCTAAGAAGGAGGAGGAAACTTTGTAAATGCAAACAATTAAGACATTTTTATTCATTTATATTTCGAGTTGAATGCATTTTGATGGTGTATATTAGGTAATTCTCAAAGTAATTTCTTTTTGCCAAACTTGCAAGACAAGCGATTCAAAATGAATTTTGCAAATCTTTTACTATGAAAATTAATTCACATTTAAGTGTCAATGAACGATTCTAAAAGTTTCATGTCCTTTATAAATAATCAATTTAAAATTTTTTGATAACGTGTTAAAACTTAAATTTTATAAAATGTATGTGCATCTTATTATTACTTCTTTTTATGACATTTTAATAAAACATGATTGGAAATTTAAGTACATTTTTCTTTGCTTTATTTTTTAAATAATGAAAATGACCTTTTCATTTGAAGGATATTAAATTCACATCAAATAACAACACGTATTTGATGATATTCCTGTTGATTTCTGTTTTTTTTTCATGTAAGCTGTTGTATTCATTTTGTATTTTCATCGGTCGTACTGTTGCTGTTTAACATTACTGCCAGTGCTGCTGCTGCTTTTGTTGTTAGTGATGATATTAGATTTGCTTTTCAAAAAATATCATTACTAAGCAATAATTTTAGCGTTGACTTTTTATGCAGTGCATAGCGCGACCAGTTAATGTTGCAGTGCAGTTTCTTTGTGATCCTGTAAGACAATCCTGAACACAGTTGCAACACCTAAGCTCAGCAAGAAAATTACGTTGCTAGATGGTCATGTTATCTACATTTTACACTGCAATAAAGTCAGTATGTTGAAGTATGTTTTGGAAAACGTTTGAAAAGCACGAAGTGCTGAGGAAGCAAACCATGAAATTAAAATGTGATGAAAAACTCATTGTGGCATTAGTACAACGAGTAAAAGTACAAAGCACTTGTTGTACTACAAAATACATTGAAATGGATAAATTCATAAGAACATGCATACATACATACCCGCTTTGCTTGTTTTAGAGTCAGTCATTGCAGAAATTAAAGAAAGAGAAGAAAAATTAAATAAAATATTAAAAGAAATTACCCTTATTGTGTTTTTAGTAAAGAGAAATTCTAAATTTTAGCAAAACCCAAATCATTCCAACACCTTGAGCTCAAGCCAACACAATCCCAATCCAAGCCAGTGAGTTAAGCAGCCAGCCAACCAAGCAATAATATATTGAGTTTAATGTTTGTATCTTACAGAACAATCATTTTACGTTTAATAACTTTAACAGCTTCTTCGTAAGTCCTCTTTTCTTTTGCTATCTTCTTTAGAGGAGTATATATTATCCTCTATTGCCTTTTTCTCTTGCCCCCCACTTTAGTCGTCCTTGTTATTTATAATTTCATTTAATGCAGTGAGAAAGCAATCATTGTCGAAGTGTGAATTTCATTCACCAATCCCAGAGGCATAAATTCATTCAACAGCCAACCGAAGCAAAAGAACACAAAAAAAATCAAATAAATTAAAAAACACGGCACTGAAACCAACAATAGAATGAAATCAGCTTTAATGTGTTTTACAAAAATGTATTTCGGTTTTGAGTTTTTTTTCCAACAGTTTTTGGGATTGAAGCCAAATAGACTGCTATTGTTATCATGTACCATGTTCTTCTCCTTTTGCTGCACAAAAAGTCAACTCAATATAAAGACAATGATCGTCTTCTCAAGCCATTGCTTTTATGAGAAATTTGCCTTAAGGCTTTGCAAAATTATATTCATTTGCAGATGTTGGCAATTTGTTATACTGACTGTATGATACACTATTTATTTAACAAAATAAAAATAAAGCACTTTGCTGCAGTTCGATTAATAAATATTATTTAATATTTAGAGTTAAATTACGAGAGATGCAATTACATATCGGGATCTATTAAGCAAACAATTAGAAATAATTTTTGTAAACAAACAATACCATCACTCGAAGTGTTTCGCTTCTCCCATAGTCTAAAAATAAAATAAACATTTAGTTTGTTATGTGATTATATCGACAACAACCAAATATACTACATAATATTTCTATTCAAGGCATTTTGTTGTGTTACATACAATAAACCTAATTTACTTAAATATATCGACGTAGAAAAACGTCAGCCTCAAAACTTGAAATGTACACCAGAGTCAAAAAAAAACTCCAATGAAATTAGAAGAAAAATCAATATTAAAAAACTTTACATTGAGGGAACTTGAATTATTTAGTGTATTTTTATTTTTTCTCGCTTTATATATTAGCTAAAAATATATCCTTTTAAGTATATTATTACGAGTGCATCTATGACTTACACTAAATGAATGATTTTTCTTCCACAGATCTATAAGACTCTGTAAGCATACAAGGAGCAAATTAAAGCATTCGAAATCATATGAAATTTACATACAAAACAAAAAGTTTTGTAGAGATTTCATTCGATATCGAACGCCGTAATTTGCACCGACAACTTTCTATTGCAACACAATTTTTCTTTTATGTTTAGAACTTTTGAATGCTGTGTGTGTATTTTTTATAAATCTAAATAGATGTAAGACACAGTGAATAATTAATTTTTTGATATTAAATAACCTTTTTTTACAGTTGCTAAAATGTGTAACAAAATTTTTTTAAATCTTTGAAAGGGGTTTTCAGACCCTTTTTAATTCTATTTATGTCAAGCATGTGCATTTGCAATCAAAAAATTGTGTGGATGCATTTCGTGTTATCAAAAATATTAATTTTTGGTGTTTAAGAATTCCTCGATCGTAACGACAACTTTTTTTCTGACAGATATACTTGTCTTTTATCATTTGGAAGTTTGTTTTTTGTTAATACAATATTTTTTATTACATAATGCTCAAAGGTACCTCAAGGCACTGACTAAAGTTTTCGCACCTGGAAGGTAAACGAATAATTGTATGGGTATAAAAATATTTTTTGGAAATCAAAGGCCCCAAAACACCCAAAAAAATTAATTTTTCTTAAGCTTGGTATTAGAGTGTTAAGTGAATGGGGGTGGAAAATTGTTTCCCGAAAGAAAGGCAGGGAGTTAGGTATATATATTTATTCATCTAGATCATGAGACCAACATAACAGAAATAATGATATTTTTGTATTAAAAACAAAAATGCCTGCTAAAATTTTTATTAATCCTCTTCATTAATATTTGGTAGGTCTTCCATTGTTTTATTGTTACGGCGTAGGTTCTGAAATGGTTTTGAATAGTTATGTGGAATAATCTTTTTTATAATAAGATTTCTGAGGTCATTGTATTTGTTGGGAGAAACCGGTAATTTTTTTGTGCAAATTTCTGAACATTCAGCATCTTCACAAACAGCGAAGCCTTTTCGCTTGTCTACAGAAACACTCAGATTCTAGGCAGGAATCGAACCTTCGACACCCAGACTAAAAGTCTAGTGCGCTATTTACCAGTTTACGGGGGCTCCCACAATATAGAACATATCATAGAAATAATTTTGACCTTTTCTGAACGTTATGCATCGATTGTGCGGGTGGTTTTCGGTCTTAAGATTTTCGCTTCTATTTGACATTGGTCAAATAGAATGGCATGCATCGATTGCTTCAATTGTTCTTTATGCTTGTTTTTCACATTGTTCCACTGTTCGTTTTGCCGTTACTTGAATTTTTGCGAAATTCTTGCGTCGCATTTCATATTTGTCAAAATGAGCCACAGAAGTAAGTTGTGTTTTCAATTACTACAAAAGTTTAATCGTGTTAAATAATCGTGAAGTGGGTATTTTTTAATTGAAAAAAAAAAAAAATAAATTTTATGCATTAAAAAAGCGTTTTGGTTAAAAATTTTACCGATACGCATTAATTGTGGTGTTCTGAAAACCGTTGAACGATATAAAAATGATGAAACATAAACATGGATTATATTTTCATACCATATAGAGACCATATATTCCAAAAATTATAAAAAAGTTCCCAGTGGCTTAGCGTCAGGTCTGAAAGGGTTAAGAGAAGTATGAGTAACACGCAGACAATTAATATGCCTACCAAACTAAGTGAAATAGATGGTGAGAGAGAACAGATGGCGAAAGTATGAAATCTTAATTGTTTTACAACTCTGATATTGCGCATTATGTTAGTTTTTCGATCAGTATTGCAGCTCATCTGCTGTCAAGTAGGCGAATTAAATTTGTTTTATGCTGTCTAATCATTTTATTAATTATTTTACTTCGCCATCGGTTCTGCTACATTACCAACGATTTAGATTTTCTTTAAATAAATTATATACGATGTCGTTAAAACCCATGAAATGATTTCTATTTTGTACAAGAACTTCATAGCGAAGCGGCGTTTTCTATTCACATCCATGATAGTTGGCCACGGAGTAGGTGCCTACACAGTTGAGGTTCTAACAGTTCGTTCTAAAATTGTATGCATACTGTCTACATGGCATGTATGAATGACCTATAAAAGGGCAATTTTTTAAATTAATTTTAGAAACTTGATATCTCGTTTCCTTCTCTGTGACCATCGATTTTCGTTCACACATTGCAAGGTCATTCCACTATCACAATTTGTAAAATTATAAATCGCAACTATATGTGAATAGTTAAAATTATATTACTAGTGCCATATGTAGTATTCGGTACTTATTGTAAATCAAACTTGGTGAAGAAAGCATCCTTTAAGACCATTATGATTGTTTTTTTAAACTTATTTGTCTCCAGCTATTTGCCCAAGCAAGACATTTATAAGCCATGTTCATTGTATACCAAGAGAGAGTACTAAATTTAATATTGTAGACATTTTATTTGGCTGCAAAATTTAATGCAACAGAAGAGAACCTTTAAGTCGCATACAGTTTAGCTCTGGAGTTCAATTCATTGACGTTTCACCAGAAATAAAACTACTTAGAGTTTAGTCTAAATGATTGAACTATATGACTTCGGCTGTAAGACACTGTTACAACTTTAAATTCGACTTCTGGCTCATTAAGTAGACGTCTATAGAGATCCACTTAAAATTTTCTTATTAATATAATAATAGTAAGAAAAATAATTTTAAAATTATTTCTTCTTCATATTTTGGCTTGAAATGTACAACTTTGGCATATAAAGACAATATGTTGCAAACTCAGGAACCTGTCACTCTCAAAATACTTATACATAGTTTTTTATACTTTTTGGACCACAATCTTCATAACGGCCTTAAAGCGTTTTGTTCTATGCCTTATACTCGTAAGTCAGTTATGAGTGTTTTGTATTAAACATTAAATCATATTTTTACCTGAAGTTATAAGTTCTCTCAAAAAGTTACACTTTTACTAACATCGGTCACACACACCGAATCACTGAAAAACTAATAAACACGTGAACAGAGATCTCTCCCCAAAGGCAGAAACAAAACCACTGATCAACCGAAAGGTAAACAAAGATCGAAGGCTCAAAAAGCCCAACTCTGACCTACAGAAAGCTTTCAGTATGTGTTCGGTCTGTGAGACAGCATATTAGTAACGTAAGGAATACATGTGCAGTTTCTAGCATTAAGCATGAGTTAAACTATCCATATGCAGATTAAAATAGCTATGGCTTTCCTAAGAAAGGTATTCCTTAAAAAGTTTTTCAAGAACAAACTTAGATTGCCACAAAAACTCCACCAAACTAAACACACTAGCTTATTACATCATCTATTATGTAGGGCAATAAAAATGCCTGCAGTATTCAAACTGTCATATTTCCATTTTGGCAAGAAGTCAAAACGATTCTGGCCTTACTGGTTACCAAACACAACACTTGCAGTCATTGCCGTTGTCGTCATGCTCATCACCATCATCATCTTTATAGTCGTCGTTTTATTAAAACATATAAAATTTATTATGAAATTGAACTTTTATCTTTTGTTTGTCATATGTTCAATTGAATTAAATTGAGTTTCCTTTCTTTTATATTGCCAACATATTTGTTTTTTTGGCGTTGAGGTGTTTGATTTTCTAGATCCTGCTGTGTGAACTCAATTTGACAATTTTATTTATTTTTCCTTCTATATGGCGCAAAGTCTAGGGCTGGCTATGAGTCAGTCAGTGTCCTTATTAAATGTAGGCAGAGTGAAACAATTTATCCTTAAGCTATAGATCACAGAGATAATATTTGATTTAATTATGACAATGTTTTTTAAGATTAAGAGGTCTGTTAGTACCGCAAAGTCAAAGTGAAATTTGTGTATAATTGAATTGACAAAACAAGTGCAAAGATTTGTTTTAGTATTTTTTAATTAAAATTGAGATGAGCTTGTAGTTATGAGCCAAAATAATTTTTGCAAAATTCTTTAAAATTTTAAAATAACATATTTGGAATCCAATGCCAAAGTGGTCCTTTTTAGCTGTTTTTTTCAAGCATCAAAAACTTCTGGCGGTCGATATATCCACAAACTTTAAGTCTAGCGTGACTTCAGACATTGCCAATCAATCAATTTAAAGATTTCAGAGTAGTTTTCCATCATTTTACTTAATTCTGAGATCATCATATTAAGCTGTGATGTCTCTTGAAATCTCTATTGAAAAATTAGTTGCTCTTGGTTTTTAATGTAGAATTCACTGAATCTTAAGCTGAGGCAGCTGATTCACTACATCGTAAAATAATAGCTTCTGAAATTATTGTCTTTAAATAAACCTTTCACAATATGATGCAAGCAAGAGACTTGCTTTATAAAATTATATTCCTTAAACCTTTAAAGGTTTTAACATTACAAATACTCACCTCTTCTTACCTGTTTTTAAATAAATGAGCAAATGCATACAAAAAATAATAATAATTCGTATATGCTTCAATGCTTTGCAAGCCATTGTCCATATCTGTATGTAACATAAAGAAAAAAAATTGTTAACAACTAGACTTTTGATGATGATTTTTAATCCATTTAATCTTTTAATCCAGCCGAGTGAATTTTTACTTGATTATAGAAAAACCACATACGAATATAACAGCAGCTTCAGCAGCCACAGCAGCAACAAAGGAATACAACATTGTAACAAATCAGTGAAGGAGGAAAGTGAAATAAAAAAAATCCTTTTAAAAGCACAAGCCACAATCAAGTACTGAGAAAATCTAAACTAAACTAGACGGAGATGATTTAGAGTAAATTTTCAAATTTCTTTCTTTTTGCTCAGTTTTTAGACTTGTACTTTAGCAGAGCAATATAAAATATAGATTTTGAATTTACAGAACACCTACAGCTACAATAATTGAACATAAACGGGTGTGTAGTTGCATTTATTTTTGTTCGTTTTTTTTTTAAACAGAGATTATATTTTTTCCTGTAGCGTATAATTTCACAAGCATTGCCATGATTTAAAAGGAACAAAATATTTTAAATAAAAACTTAGATCTCCTAAGCTGGAATTTTTTATCGTCTATATTTTTAAGTTAAACTTATTACACTGCACTCAAAACAACCACAACTTGAAAAATTTAGAGAAAAACTTCGGAGACAAGCTCTACATAGAAATATTTCCATAAATAATAATATTGTTCACCTGAAAACCGTTGGACATTTTACAAAAATATGTCATTAAATATCTTAACGCGATTTTTCTCCATTTAATTTATTTGCATTTAAGGCAGCCTTAAAGTCATAAAATCTGCATGTGACTGACCGAAGCATAAAACTATAAAAACCCATTTCCGTCAACAAAGTGAACAACATGAATTAAAGTCAATACCTGGTAAAAACAAAAAAGTGTTTTTGTACTCGTATAAATACAAATGCGGCGGATCTGTAAATAAATTTCAAGTTACACACACGCATACAAGTGTACTCGTATGCAAGTACAATTACATTTAAATGTATGCAAATAGTATATAAAAAGTTAAAATACGTATGGATGCATATAAATGTTATTTAAAGATGAGTATTTTTGTAGACGGGTGAACGGGTTTTTGGTCATCTGTCTCTCGCTCACTCGTATAATCTGCCGGCTGGAAAGTCTGTTAAATTTTTTAATTTAAGGAAGAGGACAGGCACAAAGAGCCACCAACAAAGTAAGAGGATTATGTCATTTTTGTATGATTCTTTATAATATTGAAAAAGTTGTTAACAAAACAATTTAGTAAAAATGCCCATTTAAGATTGCTTAAGTTAAGATAGGCGTTTGGTTAAAGTCGTGGTTATTTTACCATTTAAAGTTTACCAATAACGGTGGAAAAAGTATGAACTATCGATTTCTCCACATTATTTTTAGAAATGCTTAATACCTTTTTTAAGCAATTACATGCGAGTTTTTGGATATTTCAGGCGGAAATTAGATTTTTAGTAGTACTGATTTAAGTCGCAATTATTTGCAAAGGAGATGTTCCTCCTCTAGTATATATTGGCACACTTGTTCATCTAAAGAGAGTCAACTCAAATTTTTCAATATTCACTTTTTACAAGAAGTGGTCATATCTAACAACAGCAAAAATCTTACATAATTTTCTCTACTCTTTCGCCAAATAAATACAGTATTCCTTCTTTTTTTTGATATAAAAGTGGAATAACGAAAAATAGTTTTTTGCCTTTAATGAAAATTTGTAAATTTCGAATTGACTCTTTTTAGAGGAACAAGTGCGATAAATCAATTGTGGCGTCAGGTCTTGTCAAATGAAAAGGCTGAAAATCTTAGCTCAGTGCAGCCGCTTTTTGATACAACCACAGCAAGTAGCTCTTAAGGAAATGCCCCCATTGCGACAAACTAGAGAAGAGAACGTTTAAGACCGGCCAAAGGCGGACTAGGCTAGGAATCGACATGCAGGCAAACCGCTGGTCGATATACAAAGAGAACAAATAAAGAAAAAATTAACTGGATAAATGGACAACGACAGTTTAATTTTTGCAGTGTTAAGACACAACATCCATTCCATTGTGACAAGAGCATCCACTTATTTGAGTTTTGGTTTTGTTCGAGTAAGAAAATAATCGATTTTGGCAATTTAAAATTGTTCGATTAATCGAGTTAGGGCTTTAAATTTTTCGAATAACTCGAATAATTCAAATAATTTAAAAAAAGTTAAAGAAAATTGTATCCAATGAAAGAAATATAGGCTAGTATTTGATTAGAAAATTTAAAAAAATTAAAAATTAAATAAAAAATAATTTTACTACTTTTAAATTTCTAAAACTTTTAGAAAATATTAGTGTTCAATCTTCCTTGAACACAAAACCTTAGTTAGAAGAAAATTGAAAACTGAATTACCTACCTCTTGGAATTACTTATATTTTAAACCTCAAAGTATATAATAAAAATTTGAATTATGAAAATGTAAATTGCCATTATAATTTGTACTTTAAAATCAATTAAAGTTATAGTTAATATCGCTAAGAATCGCCAAGTTCAAAACACTCTTTAAAGTACTCGTTACAACTTACTCGCTACAAATTCCAATGGCCGAACGACGGTAGGAAAAGGCGGTAAATAAGCTGAAACGAACACTTGCGACTGATGCTTTGAAGATAGAACATCAATTAACCTAAAAGGAAAAAGATTTACACAAACACTACCTCAGAGTTTTTCTGTAATTCATAAACGAATCAAGATGAGCATATTTATTTATTTACTTTTACTCTAAATTATGGAAAGGCATTAATAAAATCTTACTTCTGATAGCTTTTCGATCCACAATTACAATTTCTCACCTCGAGCAATTATAATTAAATCATCTCTTGTAGATTTAGCTTAATCCGAAAATTTTACCACAACCTGCGAAGATTTGGGAATAGTCAACAAATTATTCAATTAGTATATCAAAAATTTTGTTCAATAAAAAATTGTATTGTTGACTAGACTTGAGTCAAATCTTTGGAAATAGTCTTTTAAAAATAGTATACACTTTAGATGTTTGCTACTTAAACAGTTTTTTTGTTTCGCTTTTATAAAAGTTCACGTTTAAAACACAGTTTCACTTAAAGTAGATGTTGCCGATAGCGATAGCGATAGGATTGCATTAAAAGGATTTTCCAGTTTTTCTCATCTTCTCTTTATCTTATCTAAATACATGAAATCATCTATATAGAAATTTTGTGCCAGTTTTATTTTTAATTTTTATACTTTGTATAGTTTTGTTAAGTTCAACAACAGAGTGTTCTCTTTTAGATCCACATTTTCGCCTTCCAATATATTATCGTCTAAAACATTTTGGTCAGATTTAATGTAAAACAAGTGATTATACAATATGATTGCAAACTGTTTGAAATTTCGAGCTGTATTTGAAAAAGTTATCATTATTACAATTAATATTACTGAATATTTTCTAAGATCTATTTAATGGCCACGTCTAGAGGTCTCAAAATATTACTTATTGCTGAAAGTATCAATATTTCCTTGTTTGTAAAAACATATAACACGTTATGAGATAGTTCCTGGTTTACACATTTATATATACGAAGGAAATTTTTAATCATATTTGCTAACGATGACCAACAATCTTTAATGTGTAATGAAAATATATACAGAAGGTAATAACATGTAACTTAGTTTCAAGGGATTTAATCAGTTAGAAATATTTAAAAAATGTTTTTCTATTAAAAAAAGATGTATTTACCAAGAAATTAATTTTTTTGAAATTAATTGACATCAATTGTTCGAGTTATTCCTTAATCGAAATTAACTATTTTCATTATTCGATCAAATAATGGAAAAAAATTTAACCGTTTAATCGAACAAAGACTAATCGGGTGTATACTCTAATTGTGACACTTTTAAAAGAATTACAACGTTCAAGAATATTATAGCACATTTTTGTGTGTCATAAAGCCAATGGACACTATGAGATTACACATTATCACAAGCAGCCATAGATCTCTTTCAGTAACTCCTTTTTATAATAATTGTAATAAATTTTAATTAGATTTCTGTTCGATATTTTTTCAGTGCATCTGCTGCACTTGTGAGCTACAAAGTCTTTCAGTCGCAAGTTTTTTGTTAAAAAAAAACCTTTGATGACCTAATGATGAGCACGGCAATGACGCTGATGGTGATGATAAAATTTCTAAAAGTTTTTATTTATGAGGGTACTCGTATATTTGTTTGCTTTTTGCTTTCATAATAGTTTTTTTGCATTTCCTTTGTCATAAATAGCACATCCATTTATTAATGAAAATTCCCCTTCTTTTGTTGAAATATGTTCAAAAGGTTTTGCTTAGTATTTCATTTCCATTTTTTTTCAGTTTGCTTGTAATAACGACATGTTAGAATATTTTTTCTATCAGCACTGCAAAAAAAAAACTTCATATTTATATTAAAGTTCAATGAAGCAGAGATATTTACTTGCATATTAAAACACAAATTTTTTTAAAGGAAAATTAAGAAATTCATTAGGAAAAAAATTTTAAGTTTTATATAAAAAAAACTCCCAGGAAAAAATAAAAATTTTTTTATAAATAATTGTGCCATGAAAAATAACCGACAAAATTTCAAAACTATTGTAAAATCTATTGACATACAACTACGATTATAGTTTATTAATTTGAAGAAATGTGACTTGTGAAATTTTTTTATTTCACACTCACAAATAAATCTCTGTGTAACTAAAAATTATTCAATTTATTGAAACAGTCGCTGGTGTTGAATGCGCTAAATAAACTTTGATTTAAATCCTTTATAAATTTCCGATATCAAGTATAGATTTGTATAAGCTTATATCCATTTTTAACACTTAAGCTTATGTGCGCTTAAGTGCCAAGGCACATTTGTATATAAATAATGATACCTTTTGGCATGTAAAAATAAAAACAGCAAAAAAAACGGAACTAAAAAAAATTCTATTAAAAAATGTGTGCAAAATACCTGATAAGCAAGCAAAAGTACAATAAAATACGTTATGAAAAGAATTGAAAAACAGAGAAAAAAATTTATTTGAAGCTTTTGTATACAAATAAAATACACACTTTCACTTCAACATACACACACAATAAGGATTAAGCACAAAAATTCTTTCTGCTTTAAGCTTCCGGCGGAAATGATGCGTAACATACCGGCTTATGCTCGTTTATCGTATTTGTATATAAGTAGAGCTGCTATTTTTTGTGTATCAGTTTGGGAAATAAAAACAAATCTTTCATCTAACTGTATTATTATTTATTTTTGTTGATATTGTGATTGTTATGGAACGTTTCCGCTTTTCTTTTTTTACTGTTTTTTTTATTTTTATTGGACAAACGAACCAAAAAATAAACTCAAAAGAATTTCATGGAAATTTTGTTTTAATATTCTTGTTAACACCTGATAAATATTTATAGTTTAGTGGTTTTAAGTTTTATTTTTTATTTCTTATTTTGCCTGAGCAACCACTTTGACGTTGGGCTTAATCTGCTGTTATAGTTCGTTGAAGTAAATTTGATATAAAAAAGTGATAGTTTAAAATAAGACAGACAGACAAAATAATTCCGTAAATAGAATTAATATAAATTGTATTAATAGTTTGGTATATTCTAAAAGCCTCTTTCACAAATAGCAAAATGAAACACATGAAATCCAAATGTTCCATAAAACATTAGTTGACTTTTACAAGTTTTTTGGGGGATTTTGCATCAATATATAAAATATTTATATTAAATCATGTATGATGCATTACACAGTACAACATCTGTCAGCTAATTTATTTGGAACTCAATTCTAAGAATTACACGTGAAAATAGCAACAAAAATAAGAACTGGCCATACGAATTTTTTTGTTTAAGGTAGATTTTTATCACTTTTTCTATATTTTAATACGGTTATATCTCGCTATACCATACGTTTACGAGTACTTGTTATTTTCCATATATCCAATAGTCTGCTGGTTCTGAAATGTAATTATTAATTATTGATGCAGTAAAATTGACAAAACGATTGATGCAGAATTTGTTATTTTTGGGGCTACTTTCACGTGCAATTCTCAGAATTAAGTCTCAAATCATTGAGCTGAAAAATGTTGTACATATTTAATTATAATAATTACATTTTCAATCAAAAATAACAGTGTACTTACGGTATACCGAGATATAACCGTGTTAAAATATAGAAAAAGTGATAAAAATCCACATTGAACAAAAAAAAATCGTGTGGCCATTAAATTTTTAATGCAGTCCTGAATTCATGTGTTGCACTGTGTTATTTTATGATGTATTTCTGAAATAATCCTAAAAATGTGTCGCATACACCTTGAATTTGAAATGGTTTAACTTTTGGTAGTTATGGGAGTACAAAAAACCAAAATTGATGAAAGTAAGGCCATCTGAACACTGCTGTTCTTTTTAAAGCTCCGCAACCCAAAATGCGCTAACAGAATTCTCATACTTTTGCTCCACCACACTGAGATAAAATTACATTAAAATTAAAAATTCTTAAAAGCAATCACCATGGAATATAGTAATGAATCACAACTACACTATAATTCGATTGAAAATGTCAAATTGTGTAGCAGTGCTCGTTTCTTTCATATTCATTTTCATCACTGATGCCAACTTCAGGCCGAGATTTTGATACCCATACGTCTACGTAGACTTGTGTAGAACAACTCTTTTGAATTTAAAGAAGCCTTTGGATTCAAGGCAACGAAAAATATCAATGCAAATTAAATACGCATGACTCAAACGAGGACGCAACTATTTCGGACAGTGTTGCTCAGTATACAACTCTATGGCCACGGTATGCTAAGAGCTGATTAGCAGCTGATGTTTCCCGAATTTGCAAATTTTGTTTTTAATTAAAAAAAATAACGTATGTACTTTGATGAATTTTCAATAAGCAAAGAGACGAAAACGGAAAAGAAATTATTAAATTAATTTGAGTGCTTGAAAAATTGTTTTTGACAATTAAAGAAAGAAAAAAAACTGTTACTTTTGTTGTCATAGAAACCAGCGACCACACGAGTAATTTTTTTATTTCTTAATACGAGTACAAACAGTAAAGACGGCAGAATCGCGGTTTCAAATTGCTAATGCTCGAGCCTGTATCTCGATGTGGCGAACTCAAACTTGAAAATTTTCCATATAAAAAAATTAGTGGTAAAAATAAAAATTTTATACGTTTGATTGAAAGCAAATAATTGATATTGCAAATATTTCGAAAGGCTGCGAATTATCCGAAAGGAGATGTTTTTTATAACTACTGGATTAGATTAAATAATTTTCCACAACTTTAATTTTAATAATTTTCCATTTTCTAAAAGGTTATTGCTCAGCGATGTAAATGGTGATTGTTTAGCAGCATTACTGCTTATTTGTTAAATTTGTTCAGTTTATAGCATATAAAAATTTGTTTGCTGAAATTATCACGAATCTATAATAGCGGTAGCATGCATCAAGCTCATATCTCGTCTGCTAATGGGTGAGTTCATGGCTACTCTGAATCGATGTTAGAAGAAAACAACCTAGAAAACACTTAATTTTAATATACGTGCTAATTACATGAGAACTGAAAAAGTGACAGATGACTGCATTGTCAGAATTTGATACAATGGAATAAGCTCTCCCAACCAAGATCATGCAGTATTATGTCGTATGATGGCCGACACTATAAAAGTCGATCAATCTTCTAACAAAACTTTCACTTTTGCAAGAACTGCTGATGTTTAATCACTTCTATACTATATAAAAATACACCGGTTTAACGAGAGGCGTTCCTTATATACGTCCTTAGTTCAGAAATTAATTTAATAATTTTACTTTTATCTTATCTCAATGACAAATAAGACAAATGAGTAATCAATTACTCGAAACTGCATTAACACTACTAGGTATGTTTGAATAAAACGCAGAGCAGTGTAATGTTAGCTCAACCTGATCAAATGAGGCGGTTGAAATTCAAACTCTGTTAAACCATAAAATCGACAGAAATAAAAGTAAATCAAATTCCAAGGTAACTTAATTCAGTATTTTTGCTACAAGCGCCGCTACAAGTTTGGTCTATACTCGGAACCCAAATTTACATTATTAGATATTAAGCCAACAACACGCATACGTAGAGAGCGGACAGAGGAAAATATCGCAGCTGCATGTGCCACTGTTGTTGATGACCGCCAGGAATTTCTTTCCCAAATTGAAAGAGCTCGACTTGGCTGACACGTGGTTTTAACAATACGGTATCACATGCAACACAGCATGCGAAACAATGACCCAATTGAGAGGCGAGTTCGGTGA
Organism: Gymnocheta viridis; assembly: GCA_956483585.1. Taxonomy (NCBI): domain Eukaryota; kingdom Metazoa; phylum Arthropoda; class Insecta; order Diptera; family Tachinidae; genus Gymnocheta; species Gymnocheta viridis. Next base: position 43,228,791 of record OY101440.1, on the reverse strand, counting down.
ACAGTTTAATTCACGCTTAGACCCGGTCAATTGGCCGCTTAGATCGAGCGATTTAAATATTTTAGACTTTTTTTGTGGGGCTCTGTTAAGGCCCATATCTACAGCGACAAGCCAGCAATGGTTAACGCACTGCAAGCAAATATTGAAGAATTTATTTGTAAGATACTGGCCGATATGTTGGAGAGAGTTTTCCAAAATCGGACCCACCGTATAACTGATTTTAGGCTTAGCCGCGGTCAACATTTACATGAAATCATCTTTAAATATTAAATTATATAGATCGTTCCATCGACTCATATAAAGATATCATACATTTCTCTAAATTTTATGTCTTTTATTTTTAAGTCAAATCCGAAAGCTCTTAAAAAGTCACCATTTGTTGCTGAATATATCGCTCCTTTATTGCAACGTAGTCATATCTCAAAAAAGGTAATTTTTAAGTTAAGACTGCAGAATTATTTAATCGTTTCGTCCTTTATGTTGTACATTAAATTTATAAAAATACATATACTCGTATTGTTAGCTCATTTCTTCAGGGGAGATTTTTTTTATTTTTCCATTAAGGGGTGAGTAAATTAAAAACTTTAAGCTCGTTCTCTGAAGAACGAGTTTTTTTTAGATATGATTACGTTGCAATAAAGGAGCGATATGTTCGAATACACATTCACGCGGGCCACTCGTTAATATCTTGTGTTGACAATAGAATGTGACAGTTGCAACGGCAATAATTCACAATTTTATTGCTCATGTAGTCGGGGTTTGCACCCCGTTTTAAACAATGACTCAAAAATTTATAAACAAGCAAGATCACCAAATTTCATTTTGTCTTCAAGTTTAATAGTATAAATTTTATTTAAGGTAACACCTCAGAATCTCTAATCTTGCAAATAGTCCAGAGCAGATTATAATATTTTGTGACGATGCATAAAATGATTCTGTTCATATTTCAGGCATGGAATTTTATTTAATACAAGAACGTTTATCTTTTTTAACACTTTTAAATACACGTTTGCAACGCTTAGCTGGTGTGAGTTTGTATAACAAATGTCCAGCAATATAATACTTTTCGCAAGCATTTCCCAGCAAAATTTATTTGAAAAGAAATTCAAAAATCAAATATATGTAGTTTTTCTGATATCAGTATAAAAAGTAAACAAATCTTTTACAAATTCTTAGCTAGTGACGTCAACAAAAACATAGTAAATTGTATCGATTAAAAACTTAGATATATAAAACCTTAACGGAGAAGGCAGATGATTTATATATCACATCAGAAAAAGCCGAGTTAACCGTCAATCCTGCGAGAGTGTGGGCCAGTTAAGAATCCTATATTTACATATACTTGATAAAAAGATTCTCCAAGTTCACCTTAGTTTCTTCAATACAACATTAACCTTTTGCTGTGTTATATTTTTGTACAAAAAAATAAATAAATAAAAACATAAGAGCAAAAAAATCTGATTCATAAATAATCCTTACATGTACAGTACACATACAAGTATATAAACATTTGAACACAAACACACTTACTTGTATCCAGTACACAAATACTAAGTATCCGAAAGTGAATATAAGTGTGATTCTGTATAAACAAACATGATCTTTTGCAATATTTGTCATTGTGTATGTGTAGACGTACAATTATTGTACGAAGTATATGAAAAAGGTTAAGTGTGAAAAATGATGTAAATTGTGTCACGTTCCAACAATCACAGCCATCGTTGTCATCTCACACTTCTATTGCTTACACCAATGCGCAACAAACACTAGTACATGGACACATAATGTCCTGTTCATTGTAATTTGTGAAAGTGTTTGTGTATTTCTATATATTAGGAACGGTTGGTTTTCATTCATGTCGTCTGCAATTGCCAACATTTTTAATGTTTCTTATGGTAAATGCTTTGATTTCAGCTACGACTTTGTTTTAGATTCTTCACTTATTTTTATTATTTTTTATTTCTGTTTTTATATTGAACTTTGACACTAAACAACCACGGCCAGCATAAGAAGAAAAATTCAGCAGTGGCAATATAAAATGTTATAAATTATTGATCCCATTTAATAGAATTGCAAATGATTATTTTGTTTACGTTTCACTCTCTTTATAGCAAACATTTTTTTAATATATTGTGTAAATTTAATAAACGATTGAGTATGGAACGGCAGGCTGGCTGTCTTTGCTGTTTGGAATATTAAGTCCATGTATTTTATTATATTGAAAATAAAAGTTATTTATTACAATCAGGTTCTGTTAAAGGGAAAATTAATTTTCCTTATTTCAGGAGTTCCTTTTATTTATGAAATTTAATTTTTCTGCAGGATCTTTTGAGTTGTTGTTTATTTATAATTTTTAATAAAAAAAATACTTTAAAGTATTTACAAAAGTTATAGTGGAAAATTTTGTCAGAGAGTTTTTATACATCGTTTTTCAATTGCTCAAATGACATCCTAACACAGGATCTCACGTAGCAATATCCATTACGGTAATTGTAAAATTTAATTGCGTTCATGACAATTGTTAAGTGTGGACCGCGATTGCCTTTAGTGGCAATCCATTGCGCAATGATCGCTCATGCGATTGCTTGAGCAATTATTGCCTATCAATCTGCTGTCATTTATCGTTATCATATCTGCGAATTGGTGATGGAAAATTTCATAAGATGAATATGGTCCTGGAAGCGGAGCCGTTGCGGCCATCTCTTTACATCCAATGATTTCGCATAGAAATACATATCAAAATAAATGCATGATCTTAACAAATCAAATGTGCGTATTTATATGCAGTTTTTTTTAAATGTGGAAGGGAATAAGGAAGTTTGTGCTCTTTAAATGAATGCATAAGTTTAAGCTGGCGGACGAACATCGACCACTAAGCGCACTCTTAGTTAAGTTAGGTTAAGTCCTTGTGATGCTTGAAATAGACGGAGAAAAGATTATCCGACTATCCAATGTTGTGGTCGGTGTTGAACCATCCCGTTTATCGATTAAACGGGTTTATTCTTTCGAGCCATTTATCTAGTTACCTAGAGGTAACTAGATAAATGGCTCTGTGATAAGACAGAGTTAGGAATTGACAGAGGAGATGCTTGACGGTTTCTTACTCCTCCTTATTTTGACAGCTTCTACAGGAGTCATTAAAAGGGGGATTCAATATATTTCCATGTGCACCTAAGAAACAGTGCCCTGTCAGGACTGCCATGAATATATACCTAGCTGATGTTGAGAGATCCCTAGTAAGATGGCAGTTTTAGCCAGGTTGATCTGGTGACTGCACAAGTTGATTCACTGAACCATCCTACTAGTCGGTCGGTGTCCCGTTCTCGCAAACGGGCTGCTTACTTGGCAAACTTTTCAGCTATTATGTTGCCAGACACGTCTTCGTGTCCTGGTACCCAGATTAGCTCCAAGTTAGCATGTGACGCCATCACGATTAAGGATGTCTGGCATTTCTTTACCAGTTCAGATATTGTATAAACACCCGATAGAGCTTTCAGTGCAGCCTTACTATCGGTACATATACGAATATCCTGCCTATATACCCAATTGTACCTTAACCTGTTCACTGCCCTTTTAATGGCCGAGATTTCGGCATGAGTTATACATCAATGATCTTAAAGTTTTAAGCTAGGCTCACTCTAATATTATGTTAAAAGTATTTTAATGAGATAAGAAAGCAACTGAAACTTATATTTCAATTTTCTACAATTTCTACTTTACTGCCTTTTATTTAAGGACAGTTGAAAGAAGTTGTAATATTCCCTCAAAACCTTTTAAAGTTTATTCAGCAATTAAGGAAATAAAACAAGTAGTTAAAATCTTTTATGTCGGCATTAAATCTATCAGGCTAAAATGAAAATACTTTTTTAACAACATGAAATTTGTTGAAACAATAATTGTAATTTTACAGTACAAAAAATTATCCATATGCATTTGATAACTATTTTTTACATACAATTATCCTTACCTCTTCTGTGAACACACTTGCATTGCAATTCATTTGCATTTGCCCGTAAAAGTATTCTATACTGCCAGAGCATGACTTACAAAACTTGTCCTTTTTATTGCTTTCTATTGTTAAGATTTTATCTATCATCTTTTATGCTCTCTTTTCTACTAAAACCTTTCAACAAAACTTTTTTTGTCAGTTCTGCTGCATTTTGGAACTGTAAATTGTTGCCAACTTTATTGTCAGCATCATGAGCAATCATGATCCAGAACGTCAAGACAACGTCTTGTATAATGTGATGTCATTTATTCATTGTTCCCATTGTCCTGTAATTTGTAACTTGAAATGTTACAAAAAGCTTAAATGTTACTACTTCAAAGTTAATCTAAAGCTGTCATGTCATCATCATCATCGTCATCATCATCAAAAATCGTTATATGAAAATACAAGCAAACACATAAATGTATGAAAGTTTGTAATGTGGGAGCAATGAATGCGAGAGTTGGGTTGTGAGTTGTCAGCATGAAATTTAATTTGAAATTTGAGAATAAAATCAAATATTACTTTTATAGAAATATTTAATGTTTTTATATGGACTTATATTTGTATTTATTATTAAATATTTTTGCTGTAAAAGTTATTTGCTGCAGTAGATTTCAGCTCGTTAAACGTTTTGTTTATTCGTGTTGTTTCCATGTCATCCTGTTGATGCCAGTTACGATTTGGTCCATCCATCCTACGGCTGTCTTGCGGTTTCCATTCTAAAGAGAGATTGTAGCTTTGCTTTGAATCTGTTTCTCATAAACCAACCGAAGTTATTTTTTAGATTTATATTGTTAACTTACTTACTAATCCGCCCTCAAGAAGCTCGCTTCGATACTTATTGCATATTGAATTATACTCATCTCAAATATAATTTGAATTTGAGCTCCCTTAATTCATTTAATAAGCCCTGAATAAGAAAAGATATTCCATTTTTAATTTATGTTGATTGCCCTGAATGGAAAGGTGAGCATACATTCCCTCGATCAATCTCAGAACTCAGTAAATAAAATTAAGTAACTTCCTTTTTTATCTCCCTTTAAATTCAATAACAAGAATTGTCTTTATGAGCAATTATAATTATTACCTCAACTTTAGGTTGATACTTTAATTTAAACTAGTGTATCCAGCGGCCGACTCAATCGAACGCATTCTCGAAATTAATATTAAACATTTACATACGAGTAAATACAAAAGATAAAATACAAAAAAAAAATAAATACTCTAAATAAACAATTTAAATCTCTGTCTCATTTCTATGTAAAAGCAAATTAGAAAAACTCACTTGCACGCTTTGTTTATTTTTCAACTCCAAACTGATACGTGCATGTGTAATGAATATGTATGTGTTAGTAGCAACTTTAAACGCTTATAGCTTCCTAAATATCGAACTAATTTAAATAAAATTAAGATTATCTATGTAAAAACCCGCTTTAAAATATTTAAATCTTTCCAAAATCGGTTCAGTATTACGGCCGTGGTGCAATAATAACAAACAGATTATTACATATGTTATTTCTTAAAAAATATTAATTAAAATATTTCTTCCTCAACAGCCGAACAATCTGATCAATATATTTAGTTAAGTTCATGTGATAAAAAAATATCTCGTAAAAAACCCAAGATATCATAAAACTACAGCTTATGTTGATAAAACTTTAGCATGTAAAATCAGATGATCATTTAAAGTCTTCTCGTCAAATAAACAAGGAGAATAAAATTATGGCAGGTCAATTTGTTTAGACAGATTACAGTAACAAGACACTTCTTGCAAATAGAAATGTTAAGAGTCGGTTATACTTTGTAAAAATCTTTAAAGAGTTAGTTTGTTCCTCTGAAAATATTTTCTTTGGAGCAACGAAACCAAAGTAAGATATGCTCATAGCCCTAAAATTCGGTCGCTTTTGCAATGTATGATATGGAGCCACTTTTAAGGTTGAATACTTAGAAGAATTGCTTTCAATATCTTATACTCAAATATTCTTAAAAATATTACTTTATCATAGACTTTTGTGTACGATAATAACACAAAGCACTAAAGTTCTAAGACTGTACAGCCTAAGGTAGAGATCTAAGCCTATTATGTAGAAGACGTTTGTAGTTGGACGCAGTAGTTTAGAAAATGCACATGATCGTTGAGCATGACTCTAAAAAGCTTGGTATTCAATACCCAATGAGCAGTCTGGAAAACTAAAAGAAAGCATGTTGTCAAAGATGCGATGCCGTCATTAGAAATAAATAATCAAGTACACACAACTGCCGCAATATTTACTTTATGATAATGTTTTACCTCAGTTTAATATATTCTTATCTATACAATAAAATCGTGTAATTAGTTCTAAGAAATTAAAATTGTTAACCCTCAAGCAGCTGACTGTTTACTTTTACCTATTTCGGCGGACTGGTTTACATTTGTAAACCCAAATGAAATGTAAGAATATGCGGCGAAAAATGCAATAATAGAATGTAAAAGTTGTGCCTTAAAGCTCAGAGAAAGCACGTGTATCGTTCTTAAAGTGAAAACCAAAAAATTATCATAATAAAATCTCAAAGCGTGTACGGAATGTTGTGTAGCGACCAGTTTTTAAATTCCAACGAGGAATTCTTCCAGTCGTTGTGCCAGTAATTTTACCTGAGCCTGAGGCTGGACCCAGTAATGTTAAACAACATAGGTATGTTTTCGATGTTTTTGTGTATACATTTTGCCATTTATGTTTTTGTCTATTCATTTGTACCGCCTCGTGGCGGTAGCTTTATTCGGTATAACCGGTATGGCAAGATCGATGTAACCAGGTGTGTATCGTGTCTATATATTGTGTTTTTTTATATGTGAAAGTGCATTTTAATTTTTATTAAGATTGACCGAAGCGGAATTAGAGGAAGTTCTAGCCTGCAAGAGCGATGGTGGCAGCGATGGCAATGATGATATTGAAGATATTGTTTGGGCTCCAAATGGAGCAGCGTCGGACGAAGAACTGGAAGACGTACTTGAGCTTCATGAAAGCGACTATGACGATGAGATGAATGATGGCCCAACCAATAGAAATATGCAAACTCGTTGTGACACAATGCGCCTCATTTTTAATGATGTCATGAAAAATATAATCCTGCGGCATAAGAACAAAAAGCACCATACAACGGCAGAGACCTGGAGTGCTAAGAATCCAAATAAACCAGTTCGCGAGTGGGTATTAGATGATGTTGTTGAGTTTGATGCCTTCTTGGCCTTATTGATAACGGCTAGCGTCTATATAAGAAGAGCTTTGGGCACCACAAGCAGCAACGATTTATCGCGCATCGATGAACCGGATCGCTTCAAAGCAATTTTGCGGACCATTCGATTCGATGATGCGAATAAACGAGCTGAACGACAAACTACAGATAAGGTTGCTCCCATTTCTGAATTGTAGATGTTGCTCAATGCATCCTTGAAAGCTTACTATAAGCCGCATGCTTGCATTACAATAGACGCGCAGTTGTTTCCGTTTAGAGACCGAAGGCTGCAAAATATGGCATCAAAGTTGATCCACTCATTATCTAACATAAGGCAACATTTATTATGGTCGCCAGCCTGGTCAACCTATGGCCGCTAATATTGGCTCTACTGTAGTCCAAAAAGGTTAATTATTACATTATTTGTGTTTTTTTGAATTTTAAATTTTAGTTTAGCTTAAATTACAAATTTTAGTTTTCACTAAAAGAAAATATAATGTAATAAAATTTGCTTTATGTGCAACTTAATATTCTTTCTTCATAATAATTGGTTTTATTTATGTATTCGTAAATCGTTTATTCAACATTGTCGTATATCAATATAAAACTTATTAAATTGAAGTGTCAGGACATCTAAATTCTCCTAAATCAAATTAAGCTAAACGAATAAAATGTGCGTCAACATCAGGTGTGTTCTCCCATTGCAAAATCATTTCTTCTCTAAAATGAAAACTAAAACATTTTTAGGTCTAAGAAAAATGCCAAAATTTATTTATTAATTTAAGATTTTGATAAATGACAAATTCCAGTAAACCACTAATGTTCCTTGAAACAATTTATTTTCTCGATATAACGAGGTTGACATCAAAAACATCTTCAATTTGTTTCTTTTGTTTTGTTTTCAATGCGATATGTGTAAACTTCATGTTATATATATATATATATTTATCACGCGTGATCACGCATGATTCACGTTAATCAAGTGAGCAGTTCCCATCTCTAATTCCTAACCAAGCTGATAAACATTTCGTGTAAACAAAGATTTATTCCTGATGTACACAAATGTGTACCAAGGAAACAAAGTAGTATTTCATTGCGAAAAATCACAAAAAATAAAAGTCTTACCTTTTTACACATTTATCTAACTATAGAAAACTGCAAAAATTCAAATTCAAAAATAATTTCTAAAACTTCTAAGAAATGCCATCTATTGATATTTTTTGAAGCCCAGTAGTCTAAAGTAAGTACGAAAACTATTCCCAGTGATCAGAACATGCCGCTAGTATATAAAACTTGTAATAAATTAAAGTACACATATGTGTATCCACGGTCTGAAGAGGATAAACCACTCTTAACATAATTCTAAGAAATCCCTCGTATATTTCAATAGCAAATAAAAAGTGTCTACTACACTGCATTAAATTTCTATAAACATTAATCATTCATACACAAATTTAGTTGTACTCGTACTATAAATTTAAGAACAGAAAAGCAATTCTTCTGAATTAGAAACTTCATAGCAATTCATACACCTTTTATAGGCCAAAATTGAAATATCGATACATCTTCATTTACATTTTTGCTTTGTTTTGAAGAATCTATCACTTGACTCGTTGTGGTTATTTTATTCTTAACAATAAATTTGAAATGTGGAAATATAAACAACAATATCTTATTTTTTATGGTCTGATGAGAACTTTAACTGCCATCGAAATTGAAATATGTCTGTATGTATGTACTCGTTTGTATATCAAAAGTCTATTTAACGCAACAATGCCACTATCCAGCAAATACAAAATCCTACATTATTCGCAGACATTTATTATAAAATTTATTCGTTTTGTTAGGAAATTGTTTATAGATTTTTATACCGAAATTGACATTGATTGATAAATATTATATGAAAAATGGAATTTTTGGTTGAACACTTTTTAGGCATTAATACGAATACATGTTTGATAGGCATTTTAGATTTTGGTGATATTTTTGCGACAGAGGGAGAAGGTGTTTACTTAACAAATATAAATACTATTATTTTATTTTATCATTCTTTTTATTTTACAGAATTTTTTTTTATGTAAGCAAAATTATACACTTGAACCGGACGATGTCATATTAGATTATAACTTCATGTTTAGTTTTCTATGTTTAGTTCCAGTTTCCTTTTTAAATGACTTCAAAGTACTAAAGGACGCAATTTTAAAATTTTTTGGAACGCTATTTCTTACAACAAATTTTTAGTACTGGTGGTAATTGAAAAAGGGCAATCAGGACAATTTTATGCACGGCGGTGGTTCATAAAGAGCTAACGGGTAATGTGTGAAGCGGAATTGGATAGCCCCAATTTTTTGGTATTGTGTTGACGTGACGTCGAGGCCGCCAACTGGAATAAGGCTGAATATATTTACGAAACGATGTATACTTCTGCATGTTTGAATTCCCGGGAAAATAACAAAATTTTTCTTAAGATATTCGTAAGTTTTTCTCGGGAAATGCCATTTTCTCACGCCGAAATTATATTTTTTATTTAATTTTTATTGCAATAGTCAGATTTGAAAACAGTAGCGGTATTCAGTGCAAAGTTTACTTTGACAAAGCCTTTTAAATTTTCTTTTAAACTTTGTTTCGCTTCTAGAAGCATTCATAGCTTCACAGTTTTCGACCGTTAAAAAACACAACGCTACAAAAAATCATCAGCTAGATTATTGAACAGACCTGACCTATTGGATCATGTTTACCATCAACAATACTGTGCAGCCTTCCAAATAATTTAAAATTAATGATGTTTCATATGTGGTCCACTTTGATTTTTCACGTTTTGTTTGTGTTATTGAAAAATATATTAGATAAGAATATCAACTTAATTATTATTAGTTATTTATTATTTTATTTTTTTATTTATTTATTTTTACTTCAATAATTTATTTTGAGTGACTCCTGGCAACTAAATTTTAAAGTGCGAGAAATGGACGTGTTGAAGAAAATGAACTTTAAATAATAAGTAATTATATCATTACAATGCCTTTTTGTAGGACCCTTTTTGCAAAACAGTTTCACTTTTATTGAACACAATTATAAGGAAAAAATTTAATCAATACTTAAAATAATTTAACAACAAAATCCAAAAAAATTACACCAACACATTTTAATAATTTGTAAAGCAACTTTGGAAACCAGCAGAAATCAGTTTGATAAAACGCAAATTATGTGTTTTGTCTTGAAGTGCAAAATGCAAAACGCTGTTAAAGAATTACTTACAAATTGTAAGAAATTTGTACAAAAATGTTGTTCACAAAAGTGTGAAATTTCTTGTTTAATGCAAATTGATTTTCTTCATTCTTCGTTTTATCAGAAATTTCGCAAATGACAAAATAAGCATTTATTTTCTTTTTCTTTCAAGTTAAACTATTGTTATTTGAAATGATAATGAAACAGATAAATATCTATAGAAAAGTAAAACTGACACACTTAATCTGATTATTTGAGAGATTGACCTTTTATTATGTGCGATTATGTATTTATGTATATTGAACATTAAATTGTGTTTTACTATAATACACCTGGAGAAAAGATTATTTAAAAGCGTATTTCATTAAGACAGTTTAACGATGAAAATGGCATAATCTATCCACCATCTGCTGCCAAATTATTCTAAAGACGTGACAATGGCTCGAACCAAATTTTCAAAGAAAAATTTTTATAACGATTAAATATTTCAATGCAATTATGATCATGTAATTTTTTTAAATGCGTAATAAATTTAAACATCGATATTTGTTTCTTGATATTTTTAGTAAACTAAATTTTTCGATACCCCATTGTGTATCATATTCAGAAATGATATCGTTTGTATTAAAATGTAAATTAGATGTTTTAAATAAATCGAATTAGAGAACTAAATATACTACAATCTTATATTTCAGATAGGAAAGCAATTTCTGTTGTTTGTAATATCTATATACAATTTTACTTACAATAAAATCTGGCATTTCATTTTGGAAAACTTTAAGTTGTGGACAAGGCTGCCAGTAATATTTTTCGAAAATTCGTCAAATTTAAAAAAAATCGTCAATATTTAAAAAGAAATTGTCGAAAAATTGTCACACAGAAATCTTCTGTTTTATAAGACAACCAATAGTAGCTTATATAAATATACCAATCTTTCTTTTGAAAATTAACAACTCAACGAATTTATTAAAAACTTCAAACACAAAATAATGGAAAACTTAACAATATCTTAAACATGTTTGGTCAATTCAAAGCAAGACTTAAACAGATTCTGTGTCAAAACAGTTAATACATTTTCCAAAATAAACGTTAATTTTTTATTTGATATATTTTTTATTTTAGTTCAACATTCATTGCAATATAAACCTAAACAGTTCAACAAATTACGCATAAACATTAATTATTAAAAACGAAGGCACCCGCAATAAACTGCATGTTTACATTGTCACAGGTGATTTAATACTAAGAAAGTCAACTGCAAGACAAAAATAATGTAAACAAAAATGGAAAATTGCTTAATCTTAGAGCCAATTATTCTGAAATAAGCGGGAGATTATGGAATATTTGGAATAATTAATCATCAGATATGGAATTTCGTACTAACCGAAATTGATTTAACTTGTAAGAAATTATAAGTTGCACTTTTCGTATTCTAATTCGTTAAATAATACGGTTGAAGAGTTGATATTCCTAGTCACTAGTATCCGCCGTCAAAAGAGGGTAAAATCGCACAAAGAACGCTGAAGAGATAGTGTAGCAACCTTGAAATCAGTACTGATCCGTTCTGCTAGTCTGATGAATAAATTGTATCAAAAAAAGTACTCTCTTAATAAAATAATGAATTTATCCAAAAATAATTTCTTAAAAATTAAGAAGAAATGGGGTAGCTCAGATTTGAACTCAAGCAAAACAATTCATTACAATATAATAATTTTTTTCTATTGAGATTGACATTTTGCCACACGTAAATGTTATGCTGAGCAACAAGAGGTGGAAGTCAAAAAGTCGTCAATCGTCATTTAGTGAAATTTCCTCTAAAACATCGACAAAATGACGTAAAATCGTCACTTTGGCCTCCTGGTTGTCGGTGATTTATACAATCAACGCGAATGCAGGTAGCCTCGACAGGTCAAGTATCGACGAATTCGCCATATTTTTGACTACCGAAATTTGTTACTTCTGAATAATCTTATAGTTAGTTTAGCAGCTATTTTTGACAATCAGAATTTCTTTTTCAAGGCGATTTCTCTTGCGACTACCTGGTGCAAATTTGCTTTGCATACAATTTTTATTCTATTAATTATAATATTCGAAAAAAATATTTGTAAATGAGAGAATATGTTTTTAATATTTTTTCAGTGCTTTCGGTTACAAATTTGTAAGAAATCTTAAGTTAGCAACTCCTCAAGATGATCTTCCTTCAATCAATGATGATAAACGATGGCATAGCAACATCTACTTCTTTCGTTTACCATAATTTATTTTCTTATAAATGAAATAAAAAAAATCTAAAACTTCATTCATCACAGCTGGGTAAATGACTGAATGAAAACGGGGGGGCCTTTTTTAGTTACTTGTACCACAAATTTGCCTTTCTCGAATTATTTATAGCGAAAGATCACCAACATGAGCAGCAACGGTTGTGCCTTCTGTACTCATGGTCCTCGAGAAACTTTGCGGAATCGGAAGAGGCTTTGAGAACGCATATATTTGATTTGATCTTCTACTGTATTTTTACATCTGTAAAAAATTATAAAGTAAATAATGTGTCCTGACTTTAAAATTAGTCCAGAGAGAGAGTTTGACTTTATCACATGTGCCAGGATGAATTTTGAGCAACAACAATTTCACTTCTCAGAAGACATGCAATGATTTTCAAATTGAAAGTAAAAAAGAAATCAAAAGAGAATTTTATTCTACTTCTTCGTCCTTTTTTTATTGCTGCCCAAGAGAACATTTAAAAAATTACACGATTCATTAGAATACACTTGCGACACTATCCGAATCATATACAAATAAATTTGTAAGCGCTACTTCGAGTAGCCTTGGCTTTAATATTTTCCTTACAGAATACATTCTTAAGTATCTAAGTAAGATTTTTCAAGCTCATGGCAAAAAAGTCTTTTCTTTTATGCTTTAAGGCCCCTTTAAACCGCAGTTTTACTGCAGTACTCCAGACGCGTGAATAACTCCACTTTTGTACGTGCATTTCGATGAAGGAATAAAAAGAAAATTTGATTTCACAACATGAGTGTGCAATTTTTCATTTAATTCTGTTCAATCGTTCGAAAGGTTTGATTTTTGATTTCTTGCCATGCATTTGGGGTTTTGCTTCACACTCATACATTTCAATATTTTTCGTGTAAAAGATTTGTCAATTTTTCCGTTGGAGAATTGTGTAAAGTAAAATAAAACGCAACAGTAATAAATAATATTACGAAATTGTTGTCAATAAGTATTTTTCTTTTCTTCTTTTTATTTTTAAGATGAGAATTCAATTCAAGAGTATAACTATGACGAGCTTGGTGATAATGACATGTCAGTTGGTAAGTTGTGAATACGTTAGCTCTTGTGTTTGTTACTGTTGTTGGAATGAAAAATATATATTGAGAGTCTTTCAATAAGGGGTTTCATTTGGAATTGTAAAATACCTTTAAAAAAGCCACACAATACTAGCCAAATTGCCGTCAAAATAACGTTTGCAGGACCATAATATTTTTATGAAATTTTCTACCACCGATTTGAACAATGGCTGCTGTATGTCCTCGATAAATTACGATTCTGTTTTGGAGGTGCTGAATCGATTATGGGCCATTGGCAAAGACCTAATTTGATACACATCCTCAAAGGAGAAATGACAGAAATGTTAAAGCATAAGATCTTGGTAATCATTTTAGAGAAATTACAAAATAAGGAAACTGCTATGGTATCGCGCTTTAGAAAAACTTTTCGAAAATTCAAATGTATGCTGATGATGTTCAGTTGTCTTTCAGTAGTTCTAAGCGTGACATTGCTTCCAAAGCTTAAGAACTAAACTATGAACCAGGAAAAATATTCGCTTCGGCTTTGAAAAATGGTTTAAGACTGAATCCGAAGAATTCCAAGTGCATAATTATTTCACAAAAGTCAATGATAATAGAGGATGATATAAAAATTTTTTCTTGACGGCGCAAAAATTAAAATTTAAATCGGTGTAACGTTTAACAGAAATGTAACCTGGTGAAATCATATTAACCAGTCTTGCGGTAGAATATATGGTATGCTACGAAGTCTGTGGGTCACAAAACATTTCACTCCGCCAAGAGTGAAATTTCTTTGGCAAAAACTTATTTATTACCGACTCTATTATATGCAACTGAGATCTTCACTGGATGTAACACAAAGGATAACAGTAAACTCTGCACGACTTTTAATAACATTCTAACCTTAGAAAGCTTGATTACGTGACCCGTGTCGGGTACTGAAAAACTAATTCTCAAATTACCTTAAGTGCAAAAACCTTATTCTTTTTCATAAAATTATTATGACACGGGATCCTAATTATTTTTTTGTATGTCGCTAGATCAACTTGTGGAATCAATAATATACAAATCTGTCATGCTTCAGAGTGTAAATTTTTTATTTTCAACTTACGTCTGTGAAACCGACAACATAGGAAATTATTTTTAAAAATTTTTCGGAATTTTTTTCTTAATTATTAGGTTTGTTTTCTCTAGACCGGAGTTGATCTTAATGTTTATCCAATGCAAAAAGCAAGGCTATTATTAAATGCTAATTTCCTTAATTATTTTATGTTTTTACTATTGTTAAAAACTTTTAGTTACTGCAATTTTCCATTTAATTTTAAGTAGAATTAAGTTATAAGTATCCAATGTTTAACAGTACTTGTCTGATACCAATACTTTAATTTATAAGATATTGTGTCTTGTTGCATTAGAAATTCAAATTAATAAACAAATTCAAGCGCCGTATTGTTGACAAAAAACATAGTCTACGTCAATATGTTTCAATTCCGGCCATACTAAATCATTAATCGTTGTCCGAATTCCAAAGATCGACGAGAAATTGCCATTTCTAATTTTTCACCAATTTTATAATTGCTGTCCAAGACGGTTCTTTACGACGACCAACAAATGCAGCGAACGTGAAGTTTTCACCATTTTTGCAGTGAATTTTAATAATTTCAATGCGTTGCTGAAGGGTTTATCGTTTGGTTTTTATTAATTGCTTAATTTTTGCTTGTCATCTTTAAAGTAGTTACATGTTGAGTCGATTAAATCAACGTCTTATTGGAACACCCTATTTATATAACAAAAACATGCACATACAATAGTTGACAAAACAATAGAAAAATGTTAAAAATACGTGAATAAAATATATAAATATTAATACAATAAAATTCTCATATAATGGGAAACCTAAAAAAATAGCTGACATTTGATGTTGTAAGTTGTTGATTGATTTTATTTTTCTCGTTGTGTCAAATTGAAATCACTTGGATTTTATTAGTTTTCAAAGGTGTTCTTATGAAACAATGCTTGCGGAGGGGTACTACAAATATATATATATATATATATATATATATATATATATATATATATATATATATATATATATATATATATATATATATATATATCTATAGATGTGTATATATATATTTTGATTGTAAACTCCAATTTGAACTTTTATGTGGTCAGTATTCAAAAATATTTAGAAGGAAAATTGGCAAGCGTGTATAATATTTTTCACCCTATTTTAAAAAAATTAGAAGACTTCAATCGAAATTTAACCATGAATCAAGAAAACAAGATTCGTTATTTTGTTGTGCGTAATTATGTTGTGTTGTGACGTAGACATAGAACATGTGATGTAAACAAAAGTACATTTGTGTATGAAAAGTAAGCCGAAATGTAAAACGTTGGTAGCCCGGGGAAGCTCGTTCTCAAGTAGCTTCAAGCCAAAACTCAAAACTTTTATGCAACTGCATCTCTTTTCTGTCCATTTAAAATTTTTGTTCAAATCGATGCACCCGTTCAGAACAAATTTAATTATATACAGTGACGTAGATACGCAGTAGAAAATTTTTTTGGACAACTTGGAGTGCGCAATCTTGTTTTCTTGATTCATGAACTCAAACAATTTCATAATTCGTTGACGTAAAGCTTCAAGAAATTATTTTATAAAATCTAATAAAAAGTTCGAATAAATCAGAATAAATCAGAATAATTTTTACTCTACTGTAACTTTTATATTAACCAGGGGTCTAAGCGTCGCTTTCGATATCGAGCTGATTCGGTTGAGTTTTCTTAGTTTGAGATTACGACATTCGATATTGAATAATGTGCTTATATTCTTCTATAGCGAATGCCATAATCTCAAACTATAAAAATTCGATCAAATCAGCTCGATATCGAAAGCGACGATTAGGCCCCATTATTTCGGCAACTAAATAATAAAAACATTCAAGATCATTTGAAAAAAACTTAACATGTGATTGTTATAAGATTTAACATTTTCAAATAATTATTTTAGAATAGAAGTTGATTGGTTCGACCCAAAGGTGTGTTTTTGTAAAATTCTGAAGCTGTACAAAACAATCTTCCAAAGGGAAATCGCCGAATGTGCCAACTTTGCTATACATGTTGAACAAAGACCCGAAAATTTTAGAAACCATAAAACATTTTGCAAAGAATCAAACAAGAAACAATTTGAGAAATCGCCCATCTATTTGAGTCTATAGTCCTTACGTCTAATCACTCAAATCTGTTGTAAATATTTGTCTATAAATAAAATAGAGCATTTCATTTGAAAAATTGCTTTGCTTTTTCTTATGTTTTGCCCAGCGTTGGACCTATTATACATCCTATGAATCATACGAACAGCGTCTTTGCTAATTAGTACTTTTGTGTCTTTCA
Organism: Gymnocheta viridis; assembly: GCA_956483585.1. Taxonomy (NCBI): domain Eukaryota; kingdom Metazoa; phylum Arthropoda; class Insecta; order Diptera; family Tachinidae; genus Gymnocheta; species Gymnocheta viridis. Next base: position 43,211,661 of record OY101440.1, on the reverse strand, counting down.
GAACTTTGGCCATGGTTTTCTTCTATGTGTATAGCGGATAGCGGCTATCCTAAATAAACGTTCTATGATGGCCGTTGGTATAGGCTTAAGAGATTTATAGGCTGTGCATACCAACTAATGCAGAGATTTTCTGCACAGTTGACCTTTCGCCGGTTACAAGGCTTCTCTTCTTTTTGGGTATTAAAAAAGTTTGTGCCTGGCGTAGTTTTTGCTTGATAAGCCAAAACCTAAAACTCTCTAAAGCCGTCCAAAGTATGTCTAGGCAGAAAAAATGGAGGAGTTAGCAATCACGACAACAATATATTAAATGTTCTGATATAATTGTTCATTTCGGATGAATGGTCAAAACTCGACTACGTTAACAAAATCAAGGGCAATCAAATCAGGAATACTGACAAGGTGGTCATTGCTCTACCTAAAACTTTTCCAAAGATATTTTTAAGATTTCTATTTTTTTAAACTGAATTTCAAGTTTTTGTAGGCAATATTTCTGTTACGATATATAATTTTCTAGAATGCCAAAAGTATTGTGCAGCTGGTTAGAAAAACCAAACCAATATAAATTAATATAATTTTCAAATTCCACAAATATATAGATTTCTTTACTCCTTGTATTTTGCAAACAGGTTTTACCATGTCTTTCTTTTATCAATTCCAATAATCTCATGGTAAAATTTAATTTAAATCTATTTACTTACACCTTATCTGCCAATCACGCACTTAATGTACTCGAAAACAAGAAGTTTGAGGTGAATATATCAATTTATAATAATTTTACCTTACAAAAGTCTTGAAGCATAAATTCAGCTGCCAATATACTTACTAAACATGCGAGGGTTGTTATGTAAATACATATAGCGTATTGTTTTTTTTAATAAAAATGGCTTTCGAAAATGTTTTTTATGATTTTGCTATTGTTGCATGCCACCGAGTAAGTTGAGCTGAATTTTTTCCATTCTGCTTGAAACAAAGGATAAGGTCATAAGCAGGATAAGTGTAACTACAAAATTTATTAATATATGCATGCAAATATTCCAAAAAAAAATTTAAAATATGCACCCGAAAAAACACTGACTCATCATTTTTAATTAGTTTTATTTAAACAAATGTTTATTAGAAAGTATAATCCTATACATACATATGCACATATTTTTTTAAATTTCAAATTGAAAGGATCTTCGATCATGGCACAAAACGATCGAATATATTGAAAATATTTGTTCAACATCAGTCGATGTTTTTGCATATGTTGTTTTTGTATCTGAGTCATCGTTTGAAGACCAACATTTCGATTAAATAGTTTGTTAAGTTCTTCAGTGAATATGACGGATAAATTTCATATAAATGAAGTACTTTAGTTTCCAATTTCATTATAATGTGAAAAATACATTGAAAATTATCTTTAATTATCTTTATCTATTTCCACTTTATCTATCGAATCTGTCTCATCAGCTGCTTATTTCCATAAAATTTTCGCAACAGTGATCCCCATCTAAAAATACAGGGCTTTTGGGGGATTGATCATACTTGGGCACATAGAATACATTTCATTGATACGAGACGCCACCTGGAAATTAATTAACACATTAAGTTTATGAGCACAAACACTACATTCTACGTATGTCTGTAGTTATACCTTAAGAAAAATTGTTTTGCAATTTGCAACAAGTGAGTTATCACTGTAAAATGTAAGCGAACAAAATCTGCAATTATATGCAACCCATGAGCCAGGCATGTAACATGCAACATTTTTTTGGTAAAGAATTTTTATTAATCGCATTGTGGAGACCATATAAGGAGCAGCGTCAGCTACCACAAGTAATTTTTGTTAAATAGAGTTACCAATCTGCATAATATGCAAATTTATGCAAAAAAATTATAAAGTTGCCCTGGTCATAAGTATCGGAGTAAAAATATCAAAACCCCATACAAAAGCATTACACAAAAGGTTTCGTAGTTGACAAGGTATATATCAGAAATATTAACCCTCGCATACTTCAAATCTAAACAACAACTACTAGTCGCACACGAATATGTGTAAAATAAGTATTTGGGAATATTTAATGGATGTCAAAATATCATCATAACTTTTGAAGTGGCTGACAATGGATTATTTGATAACATAAAGAAATCCAACTGCACTCATGTATGTATGTATAAATACATGTGTGTGTTCTTAATTCCATTATAGTATAACATCATAAAACCATATTTATCATCCCTCTTCAGCACTCTGCCTTCAATATCAACCAACTGTCAAGACACAAGCCTTTGCAAAATCTTGATGAGAACAAATGAATCTGTATTCTTTAAAGTTGTAACAAGTTAATTTTCCATTAAGTTTAACAAGAGTTGATGGCAAAGAAAAATCTATAGCAACCACAAGAGTAATGAAAAGTTGTGAAAAATAAAAACATAAATCTAACCAAACAAATAATTTTGAAAATTGAATTTTCCTTTGCAGAAACCGAACAATATTTGAAAATTAAAATTGACAGGAAATTCAGTTTTGTCTCTGTGCTATTGAAGGAGATGAAGTATTTCTTTTAAGTAAAGATTTCAGAAATATACTTCGACGTAGAACCACTTGAAGTTAAATATATCGAAATGTATGTTTATGAGTTTTTAATGATACATATTTATACAGCAAGAAGAATGCTTACAAAGACGGCACCAATATTATCCACCTAAAAAGTGACATGTGAAAAATTTTGGAGAATAATCTTATAATTTTTAAGAAAGTATTCTCTTAAACCAATAAAGTTTGTGCACTTATATTTCAATATAAAAAATCTTAATCATCCCAATAAAGAAATTCTGCGATTAAATTCAATTCAAGAACAGAATTCATGTGATCTCAGTTTAGTGACTGCAAATAAAAATTAAAATTAATGCTTGTAATCATATAATATGTAGAATAAAAAAAATATAGTAAATTTAAATAGTCATATGTTGTAATATATTCACTGCAAACATATCGCTCATTTGCTCAAACAACGTCATAACTTAAAAAGATTTATTCTCCGCATCGTCTTGATCTTGTGTACAAAATTCACACAAATGTCTTGTTTCCTCAGCTCTTGAGTTGTTTACTTTTCCATTGAGTTGTGGATAAATTAAAAACTTTAAAATTGTTTTTCTGAAGAACGCGTTCTTTTGAGTTATGACGTTTTTTTTAGTAAGTGAGCGATATATATGTTCCAATTGTCATCACTGAGAACGATGCAGGGTAAAAGCCTGTCTTCTAGCTTTTCGCTTTACAAATATTTTAAATTTATTATTCTACTCACCTTTTCCAGTTTAATTGTTTTTTCAAAATTAATTCAATTTCAATAAATCTGTAGGTAGATCCTTTGGGATTACAAATTGCAAAAATCGCATTTAATTTATAATTTATTATTGTTTCATTTCACGTTTGCCTTTTCTAACTGCTTTTAGAATTTACATACATTCATAAATGCCTAATTAATTCTAATATTTTAATTAATTTCATTATTCAACATAATTAAAATTCATAGCCATAGTTTTGTGGCATTATAGTTCTTCGTAAACTTTTAAGTTTTATTTTTGTGCACTTTTTTCATGCCGCACATACAAACATAGACCAGCAAAAATTTAATTATAAAATAAATAATTAACATGTAATATGTTAAGGTGTAAGTTTGTGAATGTATAGAGGTGTGTAGATGTTATCCCAACAAATAAAAAATTAAACGTTTGTGCATAACACGAGTATGATTGTTTTTAGCTTTTTATTACAAATATTATACTCAAATCTTTTTCAAAAATACTTAGAGGTTCGAGATTAAAATTTGCATTGAAATTGAAGTTCATTTGAGAATGAATATTTTGCGAATATCAATTTTTCAATTTAATATCAAAAATTTGTCTCAAAATACTGTCAAACCTTAAGGTGATACGGCATTCAGCTTTGCTTATTTATCCTTTAAGAAGTCTGAAAAATGTTTTATTGTAAGATATAAACATTTACTGCCAGGCCCACGATGTCACATATATTCTTTCTTTCTTTTAGAATTTGTTTTTGTTTTAAATGTAATTGTAGGAAAGAATAAATACGTGTGATATCGTGGGCCTGGCAGCTCAAAAGAAAAAAAAATTATTCAAAAATTTATGTTGAAAACGAAAAACAAATTAGAGTTATTATTAAATGTGACTATTTTTCAAAGAAATTGGTTGTTAGTGGTTTTTAATCCAAAGTGATTATAATTTTGGCTAAAGAGTGTAAAATTTTTAGTCATAAAGAATCGGACATGAGACAGTATTCCAAAGGAACAACTTACACGGCAGAACAGAAAATAAGTTGTTTTTGTGGAGCTGCTACACTCCCATCATCAGTGTTCATGTGTATTTTCATGTTTCGGTTAAATGTGATTTCAAATTTGTATCTTTTCAAATTATGACTCGAAAATTGTTTGTTTGGTTTTAATACTAAAAATCTTCGAAAGAATTTTTTTTTGCCTTTAGAAAGACAAAAGTTTTGTTAAAGATTCTTTAGTACGTCTAAAATCAAAACAAAATTGAAAGTAAAAATTTTTGCCACAAGTTATAAATACTTCTAGTGTTAATGAAAATTTTTTAAAAATAATGTGCAGTAGGTCGCAGTTAAACACAAAATTAAAATTAACTAATTAATTTTTCAGATTTAAAAAATTTTTGGAACGTTGCTCTAGTATGAGTCTATTCGTCAGAAAATGGGAAAGCAAACTAACCACAAAGCAATTGTCAGCTGTTAAATCGGTTGTCAAATAAAGCAGTGTTGCCAGTTCAGTTATATCGGGATTAGAAAAACTCTCTTACAAGTCACAATTAAATAAATAAACTTTCCTTATGTTCCAGATTTATTGACAATTCATATTTGAAATAATTATACTGTATTTAAAAATTATTATAAAAAATTATATTCAATTATATCGAAAGAAAATTTTAAGAGTTGTTTTTGTTTCAAATGCAATAATGCGAAAAAAATATTTCTTTTGATATCGACAGGCAATAAGTTTGAGATTAAGCCATTTTCTTTAGCTGAAAACAAAGTTCAAATATTGTTGAAATTACACTTAAATCACTTTTAAAATTTAAATTTAATCATTTAAGATAAAGTTTGATTTCAAATCATTTGAGCTTAAGTCTGTGCGCTTAGTGGGATATCACTCATGCATATGAACACACAAAGATTTTCAATCTTACACACCTGCAGGAGCACCCACATTGGCCTATAACACAGCGAACACTTCAATATACAAATTACACATAAATTAAATTTATCTTTTTTTAAAATTATATTTTTTCATTTAAGAAAACTCTTTTTAAAATTTTTAAAAATATTTCTTTAGAAAATGTTACGTTTTTTCGAAATAACATAATTCAAGCCAGACCTTTTTAGTAAAGTATCTTCTTAAATAATTATTCTTTTAATAAAGCACATTTTAAGAAAAAACCCCTTCAAGATATTTAGTTTTTAGACAAAACTATTTTTATATATTAAAGCCTATTCAATAGTATATTTTCTTTAAAAGGCCTTTTAGAAAGCATCTCATTGAAAGACTACATTTTCAAAAGGGCTCATTTTCGAAAAGTACACTTTCAAAAATATATTTTGTTTACAAAAATAGTTCTTGAAAAACGCACTGTTTTCCGATGTTTTAAAAAGGGAATATTTTCTTTTAAAAATGTGTAAAAAGGCACTTTTAAAAAAAGTAGCTTTTAAAACATTATCTTTTTAGAAGTTTTTTTTCTTAAATAATTGTTTAAATTATATCTTTTAAAAAATATGTATCCAAAATAAACAATATATCAAAAACGAATTCTTACTAAGAAAAATTTTACCAAAAGTACTTCTTAACAGTTTTCATTAAAGAAAAACAACTGCAAGTCGTATATCCTTTTTAAATGCCAAATTGAAAATAAAAACATATTTAACTGTCCTTCATATTCTAGTGCAGAAATATAATTTTAAAATTTGTTCAGTTCATTAAATGTCTTACTTAAAACAATATTATGAAGTTAGTTTACGCATTTTTATATATTATCGGCCTTATTGACAAACGATTAATAAAGTTATAGAAGGTTTAATATGGGAAATTGGTTTTAATGCAAACATTAACTTTAATTGATTAACAACGAAAGGAATAATACTTGTTTGTGATACAAAAATAAAAATTTAACTACAAAATACAAAAACTAATTAAGCATAAATGGAAAAAAATGTATCTCAGCAGCAGAGGGTGCTGGAAAGCAGAAAGAGCAACAATATATTAAATAAATAATCACCAGAGATTGGTAAATTCGTATTAATCGAAATTTATAATTTTGTTATAAATATTTTGTTAAATAATTATTTTAAATGGCAGATATTCCCACCTACTAGTAGTGACCATGAAAAGGTGATACAATTTGGAAAAGGACGCTAACAAGATGGAGTAGCAACATCGAAATCAGTACTTAACCCTTCTCCTAGTCAACTGAATGGTCCAATATAAGTTGCTGAATAAAAATATTTTAAATTTAACAAAAAGTTATTAATAAAAACAATAATATCAACGCTAAATATATCACAATTTTTATAAGATTTTTTTCCCCAGACTTGGAGTCAGCATTCCCAAGTTTATTAAAAAGGCGTACAACAAGATTTTTTTTGGTTTTCGCTGTTGTGTAGTGTTAATGAAGCTTCAAATTGTGCGCTGGGTTAAAACCGACCCCACAATAAATATTTTCATATTGAAAAAGAAAACGAAATGTGTATTTATTAAAATTTTAGCACATCACGTGCCAAATACCAAAAATACTTTCAGCATTTTCAAATTCTTATTGACAACACATGACATTCGTTCGTTATGTCAACCTTTTTATATGCTTGTAATTGTGAGCACACATATTCACTCAATATAATACAAAGACGGACACGTGTATTTCATTAAAGCAAGCGTACACATTAATACTTTAATGACAGGGTAACATATCATTGATCGCACACAGACACTTAAAGGTTTCTCTTTACGACAAAAAAAAGTTTGGCATAATTTTGGGATATAAAAATTACCACAAACGAATAGCTGCATTAAGCAAAAAACCGAACTACATTGGCAGCTTAAACAGTGATTTTTCAATATATTCGAAGATATCGAAACCTTTAATATTTTGTTTGTATGCTTTCTTTTCAGCCATATTGCATTTCAAAAAATCATATTTGAAATATTTAGTCAATTATTACGTACTACTAACTGTCTAAAACTATTTACACTTTACCCTCCTGATATTCGCAAACATCAACCAATATAATTTCATACAATTACATTAATAAATTTATATGAAATATACATATAGCTAAATCTACAAAAAGGACGTACATGTACGTATGTATGTATGAACCTGTGTACGAACACGTGCCAAGCTGTCATGACCAATAGTGAGTAGTTAATGCAAAGTGAATATATTTCATTTACTCATATTTACACTCATACTATATAAAATACACATACAGATATTAAAAGTTAAATAATATTGTTATCAGCTGCATGTGTATGCGTATGGAGTTGTTAGCGTGTGTTCTGAATTTAAAATTATTTTTGATATTCAATTCAAAATTTACAAAAACAAACGCATTTTTAGCCATACGTAAGTGGTCACAATTAAATAAATAATATTATCATGGTATTTAAGCAACGAGTTCAGATTTTATTTCTTTATTGTTTTGAAGAAGTCCTTTGGGGAAATAATAAAAATAATAATAATTTGGGAAGCTCTAAAGAACATATTAAAGGCGGCTGTACTGCCTTTTAGATATTTACTTGCTAAGACGGGGGTTTTTGGTTGTGGGTGGGGGTGTTTTGGTGCGAACGCAGTTCTCTCGTTGTATATTTTATTTCACAAAAATTTAAGTTCGAAAAATCTTCAAAAGGCTTTTCTTAATCTTTAACTTACGAGATTTAAATAAGAGAATTGGATGATCAAACATAAGATCTTTAATTAGTTAAAGTTTAAAGTATATTACAGCGATAACCGTATCATAATTAACTTTACGAAAGCATTTTAGTTAAATAAGAAAAAAATATATATTTATCGATTGCTATGGATCCAAGTTGGAACAAAGCGCTTCAACGAAATTATTCTATCGATATCTGTTTTGCGTAATTGATTTTACTTCAGGCCAAGTTATTCCTGTTTCGCTTATCTCAGATTCTAATAGTCTCCTGCATGTGTTAGCGCGTCTGCCTCTTCTCTGCAGCCATGAGCGTTCCAGTCAAGTGCCATATTCGATATACTTATCATCATGCTGTCTTCTCAAAATATGTCCAACCCAGCTATATTTAATCTTTGCATTTTTTATACGAATTAGTAGCAGTACTCAGTGTTTGATGCGAATGATCTTGCATAAGTGCAAATTCAAAATATTGTAGTTTTTTTTTGCAATGCAACAACAAAATATTAGACTTTGCATTTGCCACGTTATTGCAATTTAGCAACATTGAAAATGGTATAGCTTTATTTTTTGCATTGCGATGTCATCCCTCACTTTTAAAGCTGTCATTTGTAAAGAACAAAATTTATTTGCTAAAAAAATTTAAAAGCAATGGAATCGAACGATGTAAAAAAAAACAAACAAAAAGAGAAAAATCAAATAAAAAGTGGACCACAATTGAAATATCTTTAATTTTAAATTATTTGGAAGACTGCGCAGTGAATTTTAAAAATTTTTATTTGCTGATGATGAACATGATCCAATAGTACAGATCTGTTCAATAATCCATTTGATTTTTTGTAGCGTTGTGTTTTTTGATGGCCGACAAATGTGAAGCTATAACGGCTTTTCTCCCGTCAAAGTTTACTTTGTAATGTTTTAATTCACCTAAAAGAGACGAATATTTTCTTATTCTGTCTATCTCGCAGCTGAATTAAAATTTGCAAAGTGAACTTTGACTGTGGAAGCGAAACACAGTTTAAAAGAAAATTGTAAAGACTTTGTCAAAGTAAACTTTGCAATGTTGTTTCAAAATATTGCTCACTATCAATGACAAAAGAGTTGCACTTGCAAGGAGTTGCTATGCAAAACGCACTAACAACTGAATACCGCTACTGTTTTATTTGTTCTTTGCCAAAGGTAACTGCTGGAAACTACGTTCCGTGAAAACATTTGCAATGTTTTTCTTAAGCAGCCGTAGAACGAGGCAAATCGAGCTTTTGAAGGGAAGAGGCAAAGCTTAGTTTTTTTTTATTAATTTTCTTTGACTTCGACGCTTTTTTAAATGTTCCAAATTACTGTTTTGCTTTTTTATGTGATTTGCAATACTGTCACGTGAGCTGCCTGTGCTGCTAACAAAACGATTGTACATCTTGGAAGTCTAATTTTTTGACTGTGAACTTCAAGATATTGGTGGTTTTAATTCCTACAGCCTGGGTTTTATCGATGTTAATATGAAGGCCAACAGCAGATGCCAGATGATGTATCTCATTCCATTTGGCTGATATGCCAGTAAAGTTGTCATTAACATAGTCAAGATCTTCAAAGCGTCTATTCATACAATCTTGAATAACAGCCGGTATAGTACACATCCCTGATGAGGTCGATTACTTCAGGTGGAGTTGCCTTGCATCTTGCATGCTAAATTGCCAGTAGAGATTAATATCAATTACAGATGAAACTATGCAACAGTTGGGTTCACTGTGATCCGTAAGCTATTTATATGAGCGGTACAAGAACGTTAAGCCTGCTTGTTCCTTTCGAAGACCTGCTGCAAAGTTTTTTTTTTCATAATATCGAAAGAAAATATTTTTTCGTACAATTACAATATACAATAAATAAATTTTAGAGTTTGTTTAGGTGTAATTTTCCGAGAGAAAGATTTCTTTCTGTATTGTGCGACAGCCAGCAATTCTTAATAAAACAAACAGTACTAAGTAAAATGTTTCTTCTTAAAACTACATTATGATATCTGTTAATCTTCTTGCCCACTCTAACTTTTCTATAGAACTTTTACTGAATATAAACAAAATATGTACAAATCAAATTTAATAAAAACATAAGAAACAAGTAAATTTTTAAAGATTCCTACGAAAGGCAACACACAAATTCATTAAACTTTAATAAACAGCTAAACTAATCGAAAACAAAGGAGAACTAAAATTTTCAAACCCACTATTTCTGAAAAACAGTGCACAACTGTCACTCAAAGACATTTTTTGTTTTATTTTTCTCCGAATAGAAAACTTAAAATGTGAAAATAAACCCACTAACTGGTTAGAACTGTCAGTTTTACAGCCATCAATTTTATTTCCATCAATTGTCCATTACAAAGTAAAAAAATAAAACGTAGTAATAATCGGAAGGTAAGAAAAAAATAAAAAATAAAAGAAAACAATTTTGATACAAAGCAATTTGCAGAGCGAATTGCTTGAAAAATATACTTTAATCCATTGCTTTTCTATTTCTTGTTGTGAGTATTTTTCAACGTCCATATTCTTGGCTTTCAATCATTATTTGTTCTTGAGTGACTCTTATGCAAACAGACAATCTATAAGTCGTAATAATATTAAGCAAAATGTTTTGTAATTTTTCTTCCTGATTATGTATTAGTTCCGTTTCCGGAAGCCAACACTTTTATATATATTAAGAGAGCATACCGCTGCTTAGAGCGTCATGTGAGCAAGAAATATAAAAAGCAGAAAACACTATCAATATCCAGCCAAAATCAAATAAAACTAGTAAAGCAAGCAGTCAGTATCAGCTACTACAACCATCTAAATTGATACAAATACACTTGCAATTTAATGTTCAAAGCAGTTAGGAGGAAAAAAGAAACGCAGATGTTGTATTGTTAGTTCAATTATTATAGAGAAATATTTTTGTTTTTCACTGTAAAATATCCTACAAAAACGTTCTTAACAAAATACTCTTCCCAAATGAAATAACCATTGCAACATCTAAACATGACAGCGCGTAATTTCACATAATGGCAAAATCAATTTTCCAGCGGGTCTTATTTTTATCACGGAGGACGAAGTATGCCAAAGAACAAAAAAGAAAATATAAACGGTGAGCAGTGCCAGTTTTCTTATTTCATTTTTTATTTTACACATACACACGTTTACTTCTATGATTTTTGGTTCAATGTTTGTTTGTTTTTTATTCATGTTTGCGTTTAAATTTTATTTTGTTTTTGGCTTTCAAAATATTTGTAAAAAATTACATCTTTGCTAACACTTTTTTTAAGGTTTTAAATACAAATTTTAAAGGTTATACCCATGCCAGCGTTCATGAGACCTATAATCCTGTAGTGCCCGTCTTATATCCATGTAAGATTGTTTAATGATTTTTTTCAAGTTCAGCTCGTTAGTTCTCCTCCGACTTGGGTGCAACCTCAAAGGACCTGATTCCTGAAGTATTTAGTGTGTTGAATACAAATCAAATAATGACAGCGAATTTGAGTTCCAGAATAGTTTCAAGCAAGTCATAGCATCCTGATTTTCTATTATGTGCATTAGGTTGTCCCGAAAAAAACTCTCTTTTGAGGATATTTTTTCAGATTTTTCGATACAGTCTGAAAAATTGTACTTGCCAATGGACATTTGATACAAAGCAAAAAAAAAATTAATTTTTAATGTAAGGTACAAACCTTAAAAATAGTATAACCCTAAAATGGTAAGAGCGAATTAAAAAACTATTATTTATCAATTATTTACAATCAATTGATCTTTCAAACTGCATCAATTTTTTTTTTTTTAATTTTTAAACAAATTTTAAAAGTTATAAAGCGTTGTTTACAAAATTTATGAAAAAATTATGAAAAATTTTAATGTAGGGTACCTAAATGAACAAATTCGTTGCCAAAACTTATAGTTTTTGCACACAAAAATTAAGACATTTTTCTTTTAAATTGTTTTATCGGTGAAAAAATCGTGTTTTTGACAAACTTATGAAGAAAACTAAAAAAACGGCCGGAAAACCTTATTTTTGGTGAAAATTCGACTTGAGTTATCTTAAAACCCTTTTCGAAAAATCTGAAAAAAAAATCTAACAAATACTCACCCTACAAGCTTTCAAATTACATTTTTTTGGGACGACCTATTATACATTAGTGTGTCATTGCATTTGTTTATTGTTGGACGCTTTAAGTGAGGAAGACATACTGGTCTATGGGAATGTGTATTACAGCGCACTTCTTCACGGACAAAATATAATAATTAATATACATACACAGAGAGAAAAACGCCGTACTAAATTCAAGTATTTTCTACTTTCTTGTACTCCAAGTCGTACTCAAAATTTTGTATACACATAATATTAAAATGTACTTTAATCATGCCTAAAACGGGATGCCTCTAGATAAGCAATCCTGGAGTTTCTTAAAATGAGTACAAAATTCTTTAATCACGTGAAACATCTTAAATCAACTAAAAAATTAAATTGTGCATTTAATAGTCCGTACTTAAATCAATCTTTCTGTACTTGATTTTATTAAATCTGGGATTAACGTAATTTTAACACCGCTTGAGATTGATTTAAGTACGGATGGAATGATATTTTTTTGAGTATACGTACAGCTTAAATAAATTAATGGTCTTACTTAATACTTAATAATAATATGCTTTAATTTATTAACAATACGTGAAGCTGCAACTGGTTTGTCACAGAGATTGATTATTGCAAAGGGTGTTTATAATCGTAGCGGTGCTCCAATCATATCTTTTTCCGGCATGTTAGACGAAGTAGCAAAAAAAAAACTAGACTATCTAATTAATAACTAAATTAACTTATTTCCAGCCTTTCTTCATTGTTGTTTTTTTAGTTTTAACACCCTTTTAATGGGGCCATGGGATCTTATCACTAACACCTTGAGAACAATCAGCAGATATTTACAACAGACATTTTTGATAATTAATTTATGTACACAATCTATTTTATTTCGCTTATGGTTTTTCCAACCCCCTTCTAATATAACAAACCTATTCCGGATAAAATGCCTTAAACGTCAAATGCTTTATGTTTGTTTTCCCAACTTAAATTTATCACATTAAATATACATGAAGTACTTAAAACAATCTACGTATGCGATAAAAATAAACACATACACACTCTTATGCCACCACATATAGATATAGAGATTTAGTAGCACAATATGTATTTGTATTTGTGAACATATTGTAAATGTGTGAGTTACGTAAACATACTACTAGATATATTCCAATATGGCATAAGTATGCATGTTTGTATGTGGTACAGAATGCGTTATAGTATGAATCAGAACGTAAGCAGATTAGTAAAGTTTGTAATTACGTTGGTAATTGATTAGGTTCGAACAACTAACTCCTAATAAGATTATTGTGGTAAAATAGATATAAAACTGTATGTAGCAGTAGAAATGTTTATATTGCAGCAGCAACAACAGCAGCAATCTACAAAAAAATAAAACCTTTAAAACATCAATATTGGCAAATCATATATGCCAGCCCAACCGACATACTCTGCCATACACAATTGCACACTTACTTACACACAATATGGTTGGGAATTAGTTGCAAAAAAAATATAGAACCGGAAGTAATGGATGGAGGAAGTTAATGTAACCGTAAAGAAGAATTTGCAATGTATGCCATCAGTGCAAACTATCAAGTAACCATCAATACCCATTGGAACAACCAACCAATAGACAAGCGCATTAAAAAAAAAACGAAGATAGAACTAAAACAAATTCAACAAAGTACTAGCAAAACTATTGATGTGCAACAGTGGCTGTACCATCTGCTGGAAAATCAGTAGCATAGTGTTACAATTAGAGGATGAAATTTAAGCGATTTGTGACCAAACTACAACATACTAAAAACTTTATGTGTCATAGTGGCATGTTATGTAAAAACATAATGTAGTTTTAAAAATTTTGAGTTGTTGTAGTAGCAAAATAACATAAATAGCCATACGGATGTTGTGTCGCACTTCTATGATGGTCAAAGTATTTAAAATTAATCTTGTATTTTACATAGATTGTGTAATTAGGTAATCATGCTAACATGGGCATCAAAAGTCTTTGTAGTACCTATAATAAATATATTTTCCGAAAATTTATTAATAATTCCATCAAATAATTTTGTTAACAGTTTTCATCAAAACAAAACCTTTGAAATTCTGAAAAAAAAACTCTTACGAAAGTGTAGCGTGCATTGCTGCCTTGTCGTATCTTCTACATGCAAGTGTTGCAGTCTTTTGTATTTAGAAAAGGAAGCTATCAAAACTTTATTCAAACTTATTATTTTGGCACTTTAGATTTGATTTTTTTTGCTGCGTTTAGTTTTATACAATCGATTGTCGTTTTGTATCTCCGTATACCTGGATGACTGCATGTCTGTGTCCTCACCATTTATAAGGATAATTGTATGCATATCTGGGCGGCTGTCCGTTTTCGTGGAAAACAACATAAAACTATACTTTTGTGGTTGCTAGTTGCAACATGAGACCAAAGTAACATCAGAGTTTGCCACAGATAATTGGAATTACTGCTGTATAATATGTGATTGTTGTTATTGTTGCTGCTGTATATCTTTTCATAAACCACAATGCAGCTGTTGCCCGCAACCGGATGCATCATCAATCGGTTAATGGGGAATTTAATAGTACTCTATTTCTACACATTCATCTATCTTGTAATGCATTATTGGCTGCAAAGTGATTAAACTCGCTGTTGCGTGAGGTAAATTTTATATCATACTCATACATAGACATTTTCACGCTGCACCGATTTGGCTAACAAGCGAATTAAAAAGAGCCAACAGCAACAAACAAGAAGGCAAGAAGACCACTGCATATTTTCTGGGGCAGTGCTTTTAAGAAACACTTTTTAAAGTTAAATTTGAATTTTTATGAATTTTATTACGAGGAAGAGAGGGAAGAAATTTTTCTCGAAAGTGTTTGATTCTTTCTTTCTTATTTCTTCTATCAGCTTTATTTCAGTTCGAAACCAGATTGTTTTAAGTAAAATTATAGAAATCTTTTATATAGTTTTATAGCATCCTTCAATAAGAGGTTTCATTTTCATGTTTATTTAATTGTAAAGGGAATGGTAAATCTTTAGTAATTGAACACAATATTAGTCAAATAGTGTCAAAGCCACGCTTACCGGACTATTTTATTTTCATGAAATTTACCATCCCCAACTTGTATATTTGCGGCAGTATGTTTACGAAATCCATATTTGAAGTTTTGAATCGATTGTAGGCCATTGTCACATGTCCATGTCCATGGACATTATGACAGTGGACATTATTACATGGCACAGAAATGATAATTACTCAATTGTTGGTTTCATCCTCATCACCTGATGAGATTCCTTTTTATTATTTTATAGAAAAAACTTATGTAGCTGTCAGATGTTAAAAAGAAGACCTTCTACTTTTTCATAAATTCTGTTTTGTTCTAGTGAAATAACAAATTTCATTATATTTTATACATGCACCTTTCAAGAAGATGAAATTTTTTTGTGTAGAAAAGAAAACACTATAAGTTAGAATTTTCGAAAACAAATATTTGTTTGGTGTCTTTCTTAGGAATTCTTAGGATTATTTACTATAGGACAACACATTAGATTTTTAGTAATTGAATATGTATAACATTTTCATCGTGGGTTTATTAGTTAAATTTTATTTTCTACCGGGCCAACTAAGTCGATCGAATACTTTCTTTCGTACAATTACATTAAAAAAACAAATTCTAAGATTTTGTTTTTGTTTTAGGCCTTGCAGTTGGTGTTTATGTTTGATTTAAAAATTGTTTCAAATACATAAAAAATATATTTTCATTGATTAAGTCCTTGTAGCCTTCCTAACACATTAGAATCATTATAAGGTGAATTTAGTAGGAAATAATTACTTAAGTAAACATAACAAAACATGATAAAATGTGCAATTAAAAAGAAATATATTAAAGACTAAATGAAACAAATTTGTATCGGATCTGTGTCCTGATCATAAACATAGCGTTTCATACAAATATTTTTTAACTTTATTGCGTTGTTGTCGAATTGTATAACGGGGGGAAGATGGTTCCAGAGATAAATAGTACATACGAGTATGTATATAAAATTGGCTAAATAAAGATTTTTTGCGAAATTTAAAAGTGCGGATACTGTTATTTCTTGAGGATGAGGTGAATGTCAACTTGTTCTAGAGATATTAGGTGCTTTCGTACCCATAATTTTATGATAAGAGATAGTCATCAAGGTGCATGCCCAAAACACGTCTGAAGTATGGTGATACACAATCAGATCTCTGCATACCAGATATGTAACGTATGATGCTGTTAGAAATTGTAATAAGCTTACTTTTGTCATTCGTATTGCAGCCAGCAAAGATTTCACAGGAATACAATAACAAAGGCATTAAATATGACGCGACCAACTAGGGCTGCGATTAAAAATTATACTCAAGTTTTTAGCTGTGCCCACTACTGCAAGTCGCATGCTACAGAGATTCAAACTTATGTCATCAATAAATTCACTGTTGTTTGCACCGATAATTAGATATTTTGAATTGTCTGTATATATATTTTCCAAAAAGAAAGAATAAAAAATGCCCAATATAACCTTTACAACTCCTTGAAAGTCCCTCACCATCTGCAAATAATCACAATTGATTTTATGACAATCTCACTTTAAGCAGCCCTAGGCATAATCTTAATATAAAATAATTCAATTGCAAAATTTCTTTATAGCATTTTAACGCCCTTTAAGAAATGAAACAACAAAAGTATGTACATATTTTAAATGAAAAGCTTAAATTCAATAAGGGCAATACAGTCGATATACAAACACATTAACTTTGATACATTTCGCACCATATACAAACTGGAAATAATCAAAAACATAAATCTGTTAAGGAGAATGGCAGCAGCGGCAGCAGCCACAACAGTCACAGCAGCAGCAAAAGCAACAATATAACTAACGGAAAAGGAGCAACTTAACAACAGCAGCAAAGAAACGTACACATAATCCTGCATTCATTATTTCATTTTTGCCATTTATCAAATACTCGTACACTAGAGACATTTTGAACATTTAAGCAGAAAGTTTTTCTATTTCACAAGTATGAAAGTATGAGTTTAAGAATGAATGCATTTATATATGACACTGTGATGTGTGCTAGTGTGCGTGTGCGCTTAAAGTTTGAATTGAATGTCGGCTTGTGTCAGTCAGTGTTTACTTTAAACGCATATTTTATCCTGAAACATACACCCAACCGCATATAGAAATCTCTATTGAATTTTGACTCGATTTTCTTCTTTTTTTTCTTTTTTTTTTGCTAGAATCTGTACGAATGTGAATTGAAAATTTGAAAGGCGTGATTTTTCTTTCCCCATTCACATTATGCCGTATTTCTTGCGTGTTTTCTCAATTTATTTGTTTTTTATTATTTATTTCTCCTGCATCCTTTGAATTTTTTCAAAAGTTAAACGGATATAAACGCCTTAATATTTTCACAAGAAACGTGAAGAGTGAAAAGTTCAAGAATTAGAATTAATATGAACGAGCGCACGCAAACAAAACGTATACGTCACGTACTTTTGACATTTGTTTACCTCTTCAATTAAGTTTGTATGTGTCGATGTCTTTGCTTGAATACATATGAGTGTGTAAATGTATATGTGCCTGGGTGTGTAGCGGAAAAGGAATACAACGATTACAGCAAAACTTTTCACTACAAAATTATTTTAAAATTATGCTAAGAAACAACTGGAATTAAGGCGACACGAAATTCAATCTTATTACCATATTCTATGCCTTCGATGTCGCGTACAAGAATAGTTAGAGTTAATTGTTTAAAACTAAGAGTATAATAAACTGCTATTTAATAAGTCTAGAAGGGGCGGTAAAATAAATGTACGCTTGTACATATTTAAAGTACCATTCCGACGTGTGCGAGTTAAAGCGCTCGAAATCATGACGAGTAGTTCGATTTTCAGTAATGAGGGAAGGATTGTAAAACGAAATCCTATACTTGTTATTTTCTCTAAATATTTTAAGATTTTTTCAATGTTTTACTTTAAGTTTTTTATCATGTTGCTACTCACACAGTACTTTTAGTTTGTTGCAAATAAAAATTAAAATAGATTTTTATTATATTATTTGTAATTTGTTTCATTTTTTATTTTATAAAACCATGACCTTTTGTTTCAATACAAGTCTTATTTATATAATTTTTATACATTATTTTTCTTACATTTGTTTACACATTTTTACTTTATGCTACTTAAATCTAATTAAATTTATTTATATTTTTATTACATAGGTTTAGTTGCTCTGCCTTAAACAATAAATATCACTAAGGGGTTTTACTAATCTATTTTATAATTTCAATTTTTACACAAACATGTGTCTATTAGATATTTCGTTTTGTGTATTTTTTTACAAATTTATCTGTGAGTTTTGCATAATTACATGCTTATATAAACTTTTTAAAACTTTTTTGTCTTTTGTTTTATTTTCAGAACACACAGCCTTGCTTTGTTTTATTTTCATTTTTTAATTTAATACATTTAATATACAAATGGCTTCTTATTTGTTGTACACAGTATTGCTAGTGTTTTTTTGTTTTTGTTAAAATGCTTATGCACAAAATTAATTAAAATTTTTTTTTATATAATCACAAAAATATAATCAACTTATTAACATTATTATTCAATTTATTATTATGACACATTTGTGGTTTTAATATAAAATTAAAATAAGCTTAATAACATGAATTTCAGAAAAAAATACAAACTCATCTGTTTAAGAATTTGTATTTATTTTTTTCTTCTTGAAAGCTTTAAATGCTGATAAAAATATTATCCCTGTGCTTTTCATGAAAAAACGTGTTTGTGTTAATATCAGTGTTTTTTAGGCTAAAAGAAGTCTCGTATTCTTTTTCGGGTCATACTTTGTATAAATAAAGATTTCAGGTAAAATTTAACAGAACCATCTGCGTAGTGCCGGACACATGAAAACGCACATGAACACTGATAATTGGAGTATATCGGATCAAGTTGCTTCTGTTTTGCCGTGAAAGGTTAAATTAATTAATATTAAATTGTCCTATATTCTTTTGGAATATTGCATCATATCCAAGTCTTTCTGCTTAAAAACGTTGTTTGTATACAAATTTCTTACAAAAATTTTATAAGAATCAGAAACTAGCATTAAGACTGTAAACAATT
The DNA here is from genome assembly GCA_956483585.1 of Gymnocheta viridis. Taxonomy (NCBI): domain Eukaryota; kingdom Metazoa; phylum Arthropoda; class Insecta; order Diptera; family Tachinidae; genus Gymnocheta; species Gymnocheta viridis. The sequence goes on along the minus strand of OY101440.1, from coordinate 43,192,469 downwards.
AAAATTAAAAAACGTACGCCAACCCAATTGCTTTTTACTAAGGGAAAAATGATAACCATTTACTTTAAATGTGCTCGGAAAAAACAACATTCGCGATAAAACTCCATCATCAAGGAGACATTTTCGCCATCTTAGTTGGCAGTAGAAAAATCTATAAGTATGAATCTATTTCTTGTTATTCGAAATGTCTTTATACCTGAGAAAATACTGCCAAAAGTAAAACAATACCTTCGAAAGCACCAGTTCTATTACCTCCAATGATATCGCCATGTCCTTATAATCAGTTAGAACTTCAAAGTAGAAGTTGAAATTTTCATTTGTTTCAATAAAAGTTTTATATAAATATCTTTAGTTCTTCTAAGAAATATTTAAGCAACGGTTTTCTGATGATACTCAGTGAAATACCTAACAATCAATTTGAATGTGCTTTTAATTATACAATTAATATTTTACTGAATATGTTATATTTAAATTAACTGCCTGTTCGTCGATATCGAAAGAAAAATTTCTTTCGAATTATTACATTTGAAACAAAAACAATTTTCAAAATTTTGTTTTTGTTTTAAATGTAATTATACGAAAGAAAATTTTCTTTCGACATCGGCAAACTGGCAGCAAATTTTTGGCTTGAGTTTAAATCTGAGTTTACCCATTTTTTCTTAATTTTTAATATAATATATTACTGAATATATAAAATATTAATTTCAGATATAAGTGCGATAAATTAAAAAAATCAATTTATGGAAATAAGCACATTGCAGAAATATTTACCTCACTTGCTTATTAGCAAATTATCTCATCACGTTGCCATCAAACTTGTGGCTGGGATCTTCAGATTTAAGTAAAACCTGTTCAAAATAAAGTGATTCGGTATCACCAACTTAAAATAATTATGACGACATACTCTGATATTCATGAAATACACAAGTACAATTTTCACAATTTAATTTACAAATCTATTAAATATCATTTAGTATTAAATAGCATTTCTAACAAATTACTAAATATGTTGAATGTTACCACTAATTTGTCAGTGCAAATTTCCTTAGATATGCTTCTTATTTTTTTTTAAATAAAGCGATCTAAGCATGCACACCACAAGATTTCAATAGATAAGATATCGATAGCTTTTCAAAATTTATCAAGCAAAAAATGTATTTAACATTTACTGACAATAAGAATTTGTAAGGAAAAGTCTCCAAGGAACTACCATGAATGCCTAAAATATTTCAATAATATTAAATCTATAGAAAAGGAAAATTATTCCTAAAAATCTTTTATTGGGATCCAATTTATCAAACATTAAACTAAATTTCATTTTAACGTTTTGTCTCTGTACAGCAAGAGCATTTCTCAAAAATTTTCTATTAAAATAATTTATCAAACGTAAAAATTGTTTTAAATAAATCTAGTCAATACAATTTACTAACATCAGAAAATTTCAACTAATTGAAAACTAAAATATTAGTAACTGAATACACAGTTTTCGTCGAACAACTTATATTTAAAAAATGCTGCATAAAACTATTCGGCCAAAAAAAAATTATTCAAAGAAATATTTAAGTTAGAAAAACTTATCGATAGCAAATATTTTACTATTTAAAAATGTATGCAATATAATGAGCCCTAATTGCGATTATATCGTAAGTGACAAAAGCAAAGTTTTAAAGGAAAGAGTTTTTAATATTTTTTCCTCAAGCAGTATACGAAATAACGATAAAATGCACTCTGTTTTTTCTCCATAACGCTACTAATTTATACTCTATGAATTTGTATGATGTTGTAACTTGTAACCTATTTGGAACAAAGCAGCTGAATTTCAAGAAATTGTCGTTAACGGTATTTACGTAAATAGGGCTCGATATGTTGGTTTTGGGAAAAGTTGATGAACATTTTCTTAAGTGATAAAAAATGTTTTTTTTTCAATAATCTATTGATATCTAAAATTGTGCAAAAAATTGGTCTAAATAAGTCATCAACATCGTAAAAAAAGACTTTCTATAGCAAGTTTGTTGTCGGGGAAAATTTTAAAAGGAAATTATTACAAACCAAAAATTTTATAAACAAAACTTATCGATATACAAAATCTAACATGGAAAACTTGTCAGTAATTTACATGTTGTTTAAGGATTGCCAATAAAACAAACGGTAGCAATTAAAAAATTATGTATATATAGATATTTTTTTAATAAACAGTATTTCAGTGAAAAATTGTCAAAAATAAAAGTCAGATAAAATAAAGAACAAAGAGAAGGATGTTTATTGAAAAGCTTAGGAATAACAATATTTCAAATTAATAGATATTTCTTCTGTAAAATTTATCAGTAGCTAACTTTAAAAAATATAAATGAAGGAAATATGGGTAAACTCAGATTTGAACTCAAGCCAAACAATTCATTTCAATATTAAAAAAAACTATAAAAGCTTGTCAGCAAAAAAAATTTATTGCCGATAAAAACAATCTATTAATGGCCTCATTTAGTAAAACAAAACGTTCCTATGCGTTTAAAATTTTTATGGAAATAATATTTTTAGAAGGCATTTTAAACTCTCAGTTTCATACAACGTTCTTCTGAATTTCTCCTTCAAAGTTGCTACTAGAAAGCATGAACATTTATGCGATAAATTTTTCATCAATGTTTTTTATTAATTTTTTTTTTTTGTTTTATTTATATAAATAAAATCATGTAAAATTGTTTACCAACGCAAAAAAATTAGAGTACCAAAAGCGGAGTGGCAAAAATTTTAGAAACAAACCTGGAAAACACGAATCGAGATCTTTTTTTCTACGCCGCGGATTAAACATTCAAAAACGTATTGTTTAAATTTCTTATGTGCTGTTCATAGAATCCAAGCAATCAACCGGAACAAAGAAATGTGTAAGGAAACCAACCGAATAAATGAGCGGTTTTCATACAAATTGTTCACCCAATTCGGTTGCTTGGATTCCATGAAGAGCACATTAGTATTTTTAAGAGTAACGAATTTGAAACGTTTTGAAACGTTTCATTTAAAAAAATTTGACATTAAAGTGTTTCAAAAGAATAGGCAAAATAGTGCCCCGTAACAAAACTTTTTTATAAAAATTAATAATCACTAATTTATTTTAAAAATTAAATTAACAGTCAAGTTAATGGGAAAAAATGTTTACAGGCAAATTTTGTGAAGTTGTAGAAAATTGTTTGAAAACAGAAATTTTCAAGAAACAATAAATCGATAACAAAATTAGCATGTCAACTAAAAAACGTGGAAAGACACAGAAATAATCGACGTCGAAATTCTTTAGCTGGAATATTTCTCGAAAGGTTTTATTTACACATATTTTAGCGTATGAAGTTAAGGGAAAACTTATTGGCAACCAGTTTTTTAGTTTAACGATAAATAGTTTATGGGAAACAGAAACCATAAACTAAATTTCATAAGTAAAAATTATCGACAGAAATAAAGTGCTTGAGATAATTTCTCGATAGTAAAATGTTTCTATAGAAATTTCGACACACAATAAAAATTGTCTGTAGAAAACTCTGTGACTTAAAAAATGTTCATTAGATAAGTCTTTACAATAAAAATGTTCTCTTAGAAGGGATTTATTTAATTTTGGAAATAGTGTTTGTGTGATTTATTTCATAAAATTTTATTTGCGGTTTTTTCTTTTTTTACATCTCTTTTCTTCGGAATTTTTCATATAGCCGCAATTTTAGTGTAATAATTTAGCATTGCAAAATAAAGTAAAATTATATGCCGAAAAATTCCTTGAGAAATTTTAAAATTAATTTAATTTTTTCCATTAAATTCAAAAGTATTAAAAATTTATATATTTTTTTAAAGACAACTATTTTTTTACTTATTTAAAATGCTTTATTTGCATAACCATGTTTTTTAAATAAATGATAAAACTAAATTTCTTAAAACATTCAAATTATTTGATTTAAATTTAATTATTTTTAACATTGAATATAATTGCAAATATTTTTTAAAATTTTTTATTTTCATACAATAGATTTACAAGCGAATTATTTTACATCAATTATTTTTTTTCTTGCGATTTTTCCATTTAATTGTCCTCCATCCAGTCACTTTGCTTAAAAGCTATAACATTTTTGAATAAAAATTTTTTATTCAAGGACATAATTAAGTATTATTTACACAACCTTTATTATATACTAGTTAAGTCTATTTGCAGTTGTCCGAAACAATATTTGAAAACGAATCACAAGTACAATTTATTTTTTACATATAACGACAGCTGAAATGAGAAGGAAAAAAGGTACATAAAACAGTAGATAACTTATTTTAAAAATAAAAACAAACAGCTGCTTTTTATTTAATAAAAACCCACCTTCATTTTGCACATTTAGCTTAAAAGATTTAATTAACATAAGTGTTGTTTTTCAGGATGCTTTTGTTTAAATGGAATTATCATTCATGTTGATTTTTCGTGTTGTGAATAGACAGGAAGTAACAAGACTGAAAATGAAGGAATGGAAAAAAATTTAATTTTTTTTGTGGATCTTACTTTTGTTTTGAAATTTGCATTTCATATAAAGCATAAGCAGATTTTGGTAAAAAAGATTTTGTATCGATTGTAAAATAACTTCATAAAAAATATACATACAATTTTAGTCGCCAAAGTAGAATTTTTAATACTCTGCCCCTAAACGACGTATATCTACGCTTAGACGGAAGTTGATATATTTACATGAGACGTAGACTGCTAGGGGTATATTTTTGTTTACTTAAAAGTATTCATAATTCTTATTTTATGCACCCGATAAAGTATTTGATACCGACACCTAATAACTTCTAAAATTGATGACCGATATCATAAATTTTTTCTATTGAAGTTCAAAGTTCCAAATAAACCTCATCAGTAGATTTGAAATCCTCTTTATATTAAAATTTATTTTAGTAGTGGTTTCACTATATAATGGCTAAAGATCGAGTGAATAAACTAAGGATGTCGTAGCTCATACAATGTTCTGTATATTCTTGCTTTCTGTAGAGTATTTCCGAAAAAGTTATGAATAATTTTATTTTACAATTTCTCTCTTTAAATCTTGATAAAACTTTTGAATCAAAGAAGCAAAGCTAAAGATTACAATGCAAAGATAGACAAAGAGAAAAAAAATTGGCAATGAATAAAAGATAAATTACTATTTGGAGAATTTCTTCCTAAAAAATAGATTAAATTAATAACAAAGTCTAGGAGTTGTTGAGCAAACGGCAAAGATAAAAAAGAAAACAAAAGAATTTCAAGTGTAAATTAACATTGAATTTTTAATGTTAAAAAATACTTTTTTTGTTTATTCTTATCTCCTTTCTTTTACTTCCTTAATAAATGCTAAGAGTTTTTATTTATCTTTTAATATATATTTTTTTCTTTCTTCTTAACTAAGACCGTAAAATTTAACAAATTTCTTTTTTCCTTTAACAAACAACAAACAATTTTATGGACTCTGTACCTTTTCAAATACAAACAGGAATAAAACTGCCATGTTAAAAGAAAAAAGTGTTTGAATGAATTAAATCATTAGTTACAAATTTGCAAGTTATTTTTTTTTTTTCATGTTAAAAGTAAATATTTTATAATTATTAAATGGTTGCAAAGTTTGTAGGATAACAGAATAAATCAAAAGTATGACAGTTTTTAATTAAATGTGTGGTTAAAAAAAACTATCGTAACCTTTAATTGATAAATAAGACTCTTTGATTTAATAAAATAGGAGTATGTGGACATTACATATGTAACAGGAACTAAAAGTGGTATAAAATATGTTCAACATATCAGACTACATCCTACTTAACTCTAGCAGTCATATAAATATCAGTTGGCCTAAGAGGAAATTTAAATATGTTTTCGGGTTTTCACTTGAACAATGTTTTTTCCTTTTAAAGAAGTAACACTTAATGTCCCTACCAACCAGCAAATGCGTTACCTTCTTTTGGGAAAGGGATAGTGAGAGAGGACAGATGGTGCAAGTGAGATAGTTTAATTATCTTACAACTCTGATATTGCGCGTTATGTTAGTTTTTAGATCAGTGTTGCAGCGGCTTGGCTGACAAGTAGGCGAATTAAAATTGTTTTTAAGCTTTTTAGCCAATCTTTATTAATTATTTTATTTCGCCGGCGATTTTGATACAATACCGAGGAAACACACATAAAAACTGATGATGAGAGTGTAGCGGCTCCCGAAAAAAAGCGTTGTTTCTGTTCTGCCGTGTAAGTTGAAATTAATTAGTGTTAAAATTTTCCCTCGTTTCTTTGGAATATTGTCTCATGTCCAATTCTTTCTGACTGAAAATGTTACGAACTTTAGCCAAAATAATTATTTTTTTTATAGAAAATTTACAAAAACTCTGATTACTCTTGAAATATGTTCAATTTACTTTAATAATTTTAAATAGCAAAAATTAATTCTTGGTTGTTTGAGTATTCTAAATCCCTATTACAAACAAATTTTTTTAATTTAACTCGCAATGAAGGTTCAAAAATGTAAAAAAGATATTCAGAAAAGTTTCTTGGTCTCTTAAATACAAATTTAAAATTTTTTTTTGATATGTTTATTTAAAGACAAAAGAAAACTGTATTTTTGATTTGCTGTAAACTTCTATAAGCCTTAAAAAAGATATCCTTCATACTTTGCTACATCTCACTTAACACAAATAAAAATCCAGAAGATCATACAAGTTTAATGTGCCGTCTTGAACATTCCTTTAAAGAACCTTTTAAGACTGACATTTCATATTCTTAAAAATAAGTTGAAAATATTCCAGAAAATCAAGAAAATCACAAAAAACTGCAAAAAATTTTGTTTCTTGTCGAAAAAAAGAAGGTTCAAAAAGAGATTGCAAGAGTTCAAATCATTAAATGTTCAAAACAAAGAAAATTAAAATTAAGTTTGCTTAGATAAAAAAGAAAAATCATTAACGCTTGTGATACCAAATTCGATCTAGGAAATTTTGATTTAAATTTGATTCTTCTGAACACATTTAAAATTTTAAGCGAGAAAACCATTTCGCTGATATTGCTTTAAATTTTTAATGGCATATCCTCCTCTTTGTAATTAAATAAACTTCTGATAATTTCGCTTCAAAATACTCTTTTGTATTATTGCTAATTTATAACAAACTATTCGAACATTCGGCTAATAATTTAGAATGTGTTAAATAGCTTAAGGAGAGCAAAAATTCTATCAACGTGCTAAAAAATATTTTATTTTAAATTTGCTGTTTATCAGTCACAAATTAAATATATCGATAAGTTGATTTTTTTATCCTCAAAAAGAATTCTAGTGTTAATTTTATATTTTCTTCAACAAAAAGAGCACAAATTTTATCCTTCTTCTATTCATTATTGCTATTAATTCATTAAACCTAGATAAATAATCTTTGTTTTTGAGAAAAGAAATCGCAGAAAATCTTTAAGTCTGATATTAATTAATTTGCCTGTTTAAAAAAGAAAAACTTCGTCTCAGTTGCTGATAAGCCATTTCAATGACTTGTTTATACTCAGCCAAACTTTTGGGATAACATTTTTAATTTTTTTTGTTAAATAAATAAATTTACATAAATTCATAAAGAAACTCTGAATAAATGTTTAAAAAAGCTTGAAATGTGTTTATAATTGATTTTCTTTAACATCGTTTTTGTATTCTGAGCAAAATTCAAAACCCCAAAACATTGGTTTCAAGTTCAGCTATTATTAAATAATGTCGCAAACAATGGGCAGGAATTACTCGTGTTAAAATTATTAAAACCAATCTCCCTGTCTATGTAACAATTTGTCCACGTCACATCAAGTCATCACAAAAAAAATAAAAATAAAACTCTATCGACAATATTTGACTATTTTCAACATTCTCTTGCCTTTTTCTTGGTCTTAAATAATAAGAAGCTGTTAATAGTATTAAATACTTGTCGACAGCGAGTAGGCAAGAATTTATTTTATGGTATTGACTTAATAATGGTGAACATTTACATCATATAATGAAGTATTTATAAAGGAATATATATTTCTAATTAAAATAAGTCTTGCAGAAAAAAACGACTACAAAGTAGAAAAATGTGTGATCAAATCTTCATAAGAAACCGCGAAGTAGAAACAGTTAAAAAATATTATTTAATTGTCATGGGCGTGCATAGTCACGACAACTAAAGGTTTGACCACACATTTAGCTGTCGTGACAATGCAGTCGCTCGAAATAGTTTAAAAAGAACATTAAATTCGTTTGGGCGTGAGGCTTCCCACGTTTCTATTCGTAGTGTTATGTTGTCACGTTAACTTAATATGTGTGCAAATATTTTGAAGAATCAGTTTAGTAGGAGGTATTAAAAGTTAATATTTGACTTTAATGGGCGTGGCACTACCCACTTTTTTTAACGTAACGTGGAATTGTAATGGAAACATTTTGTGTATACAAAAATTATATAAGGTGTTTTTTCAAGCCCGATAGAACTTTTGAAAGGCTTAAGATAGAATTAAGGCCTCATTAGTTTTTCCTTTTCGTTGCCGTTCTGTGCCGTTCTTTTCTGTAGAAAATATTTCTTACTTTCTTGTTCTGTGTCTGAACTTTCAGATGTAAACGCTGTAATTATAGGAATAAATTTTGTGAATGTTTGCAAAATGTTTTTTATTTGACAAAAATATATAAATCTTTAAAAATTTTAATTAAAATAAAATTTTCTGACTTTTAAAACAAAATTTGTAATATTTCATTCCACAAAAAACTAATACATGGCTGTCACTTAACGTTGTATTCTATTCTCTACAGAATAGTCCGCAACAGAACAGAACGAAAAAGTAACAACAAACCACACATACAGTTTTTCAACTGAACAGAAACAAAACAGCTGATACGCAATAGAACATAACGTACAAACTAATTCTGCCTTAAGAATTCTTTCTACCGAATAGAACGTCAACGAAAAGTAATAACTTCTTTATTTGTGAAACGAGGTGTCTTTTTGAGATTTATAATCAATATACTCTGACAAGCTATTATAAATAGATTGACGGTTGAACAACGCTACCAAATTATCCAGCTTTACTTTAGAAATCCGTCATCAATTTCAGCAACCCATAGCAAACTTCTTAATATTTATGCCGCCCATTTAAGCAACCAATTCCTCAACTGTGGATAGGTTTCATACCACTTTCTCTCTAAATGATGCTGTAATACTCCGAAGTAATGTGCGTACTGAAGGGAATAACGCCGCTGAAAACGAAAAATCCAAATTTATCGATTCGGTCGCAAAAGCTTTCGCTCTGTCCATTTAATATGCTGCTGATGAATGGAATTAAAGCCATGAAATCATCATCGTTCTTGTACTGATTGGGCTCTATAGTTGAAAACTGATACGATGTTTTATCACAAAAGTATCTTCAGCGATGAGGCTCGTTTTTTGACTTCACATATATCTTAAAAAACAAAATTTCCCACTGTGTAGTGACACCAATTCACAACAGACCCAACAGAATTTATTATATCAAGGCAAATGCGCCGTAATGTGCGCTGTTTCCATCATTGGACCTTATTTCTACAAAAATGAATCCGGAGTTAGCGTTACTATTACTGGAGATCATTATCGCACGATGATCAAGGTATTTTTGTTTGATAATATGGATGACAACTACAGATGTGGTTTTTACAGGATGTCAATACGCTGCACATGTCAACCCCAACCATCGACTTATTGAAATCAAGTTTTGGCGATAAATTGATTGCTCAAGAAATTGGTTTTCAAAATTGTGTGTCTTACATCTCTCGATTTTTTGTTGTGGGGCTACTTGAAGTCAAGAGTTTTTTTCTTATAAAGCAGCAATAATTGACACCTTGGTGGTAAATATTGGCCAAATGTTGGACGATCAGAAAGTGATTCGTCAAAAACAACAGCGGTAGTCATATACCCGAAAATCATCTTTAAATGTTGACGCTATAGATCTTACGAAAAAAAGTTTGCCTTAAATTTAATTTTTTGTGTTATTTTTTACAAAATTTTATCGGGTTAAAAAAAATCTGTATATGGTGTCTTAAAAGAATTGTATTTAGTTTGAATGAGCGTAATACTGCCCACTTTAAGACTGTGCCGACCTGGTACTAAGCGTAACAAAAATAATCCTACTTTGAATGAACTGATTACTAAAACCCATATGAATATTTATGAAAATAAATCAATTACCGTAAAATTTTAAACTTTGATGTTGTTAATAAAGAATTAAAGGGATCTTAAAACTACAATTAATGATATATTTAATGTTTGCATGTAATTTTTAAAACTCAGAAAATATTTAATTATAATTCAAACGTGTAAGCGTGTAAATAACGATTTTTTTAAATTAGCTGCACCATTTTAAGCATTAAAGGTATAAACAAAGACCATCTTCAAATATTGTAAATATTTTTATTTTTGCGTGACAAAAAGCTTGATCAGATTTTCTAAATCCCACCTTTTTACAAATTAAAACAAAGTAAAACGAACAAAGAAAGATTTCATGAGAACAAAGAACAAAGTTTTATTTAAATATATTTCAAAATGAAAAATGAACTCAGGATAAATTTAAACAATACAATTAATAAAAAGGAAATTATTTAAATCTAAAGTGTACGTATATATAGATGTAATTCAATGTATTTTTGATGTAATATTTAATTTTGAAATTTCATTTAACTTTTTTTTTTTTTAATTATATAAATAACAAAAAATTCATAGGTATTTTAACAAATAAAAAGTTTAAAGATAATAAAAAGATTATGCAAAGCTACATATTAAATAGAGAGAACAAGCAACAAGATAAAGCTTTAAAATATTTTATAGTAAGAGAAAGTATTAAATAAAATAAACATGTTTAAAGAGAAAACAAATGACTAAATTTAAGGCGTGCATACAAGCATTGATGTTTTGCAATGAATATGTTGCAAGTCAAACGATATAATCAAAACTTTTAACAAAAAGCTGTTTTTTTTAAAAACACAAATTTTTATTTCAATTTGTAAATTTTTATACAAAAAATATTTTTAGTAAATATGTCTTTTTCTTATAGTTGTGACCTTAAAATGAATATATATTTAAACATTTCTATGTATTAATTTAAGTCTTTGTAAAATTTTGTTAGCAATTCAATATTTAGTTTTTTTTTGTTTAAAACTTAAAACAAATATGGCAACATTAAGTTTTTCTTTAAAGATTTTTTCAACTAAAATGTTTAACACTAAAAAAATTCACAATATCAAATTTGTTATTCAAATTATTTCACAATAAGTTTAGAAAAAATACGTCTTGATTTACATTAGCAGAATAATAAAAAAAGAAAGTAATATATACCGTATAACACTTAGTATACATGTATAACAGTTAATCCATAAATATAAAGAAAATAAAAGTAACAAAATGTCTTAAACAATTATACATAATTTCCAAAGAACTCAACACTTGTTGACAATTTAAAAATATTTCAAAAATTAAAAAAAAAAACTTAAAAACTAAAAAGGAAATATTCTAAATGTTGGCCAAGTAAAATTCTTTACGTAAATTACTAAAAAACTAGTTTTCATCATGACAAAAAACAAAACGTTAAATTAAAATAAAATGTTTAACAGAAATTTTAAATTAAAAAGTTTCAAGCAAAAGCCAACAACTAAACAATAAAAAAAATTTTAATAAAAATTTTGTAAAACTGAATAAAAATTCAACTTCATTGTTACAATTTTTAAAATAAAAAAAGAAAAATTCAAAAACTTTTAAAAGCCTATAAAAAGCCGGAAAACAGAGCATTATTAACTTTTTCCCAAAAGCATTTTACTGAAATTTGTGAATGTTTGTATTGGTATCTCTATTACAAAAAAATATAGTCTTCTATTTCTGGCTCTTCAGCGGTATGTGTTTTTGAGGTATTCGCAAATTTTTTTCTTGATCCTTGTATTTTGCAAAACTTGGCTTCGAAATCTTGAAGTCTTTTTATTCGTAATTTATAAAAAAAATTGCCTGTTTTCTAGTAAATTTTTTGCAATTTGTTTCAGCGCTACTATTTTATATCGCCAGGCATATTGTTTTGACGATAGCAATACAAAATCACTCACAAATTTCAGAATGTAAAAAATAAAAAAATAAAACAAAAATGTTGGCCTGTATAATGTGTTTAAAATTTTAGCAAAAAAAAAAAAATATTGAAAATTTACCTCCTCGCAATGGTTTGATAATTTTCTGTGGCAAAAACAAGCTGCATAATTTTCTTGTTAAATTTTATTCTACTTTTTGCAAAGTATTTTTAATAACCCCTTCAGAAAATCTTAGTAGCAGCCTTGCTTGTTTGCTTCTAATATGGTTTTGTATCCTTGGGTTTCTTCAGTTGCACTTTAAGACGTTTGGTGCCCACTTGAAAACCATTCATAGCTTTAATGGCCACCTGCGCCGATTCAGAGTTGTCAAACGAAACGAAGCCAAAACATTTAGATAAATTTGTCTGCTTATCGATGAAGACTTTGGCGGAAATTACATTTCCAAATGGCAGGAAAGTTGATGCCAAATCTGTGTCAGTGAATTCCTGTGGCAAATGATAAATGAAAAGATTACAGCCTTCAGGACCTGAAATGAAAAGATAAAAAAAGCTTAAATGTTTGAGCTGAGAAAAATATTTTATCGACAAAAGAAAATAATGAAAGTAATACTTTTATATAAGTGCTTCATAATGGTGTGTATTATCATGTTCGTTATTAGGACAAATAATGTTTTTCAAAGAAACGCTACTAAGCTTAAATAATGGAGTAAATAATTTTATTATATATTATTAATTTCATAAGCGTAGACTTTGATTCATAACTTGCAAACTTATTATATTTTTGTAAAAAAAATTGCAGACAACAAAAAGTCATCTGGAATTGGATCATAATTCAGTAAAGTCGAAAAACTGAAAAGCTTTAAGAATGAAATTAAATTGTATGATAATTAACAAAGTCAAGCCAATTATATTTAAAAATTTTATTATGCTTATGATTGGTTAAAGCTTGAAGTTGAACCAGATTGGATTTTATTTAACCAAATCAAATCTTTATTAGATAGATAAACATAAAAAATAATATTAAATATTTTTCTGTTGAAAGAAATAAAATATATATTCATTACAGGCAATATTCTTAGCAAAGCAAATTCATACCATCCTCAAATACCCTTTAGCAGAATGCATTTTCTTTTTGCAGGTATAAAAAAAATTCTTATTCTTTATTGTCCTTTTATAAATTACTTGGCAAATTATTACATACATAAATTATGAAATTTTCTTGTAATAAAACAAAAACAACACATGAGCATTTTAAAAACTACAAAATTAAATTGGCATTATTTTTGGGAAGCGTATTGAGACATACATATGTATCTCGATAACTTATTTCAAAGAATTTCCAGAAGTTTTTGCATACAAATTTTTTTAAAAGAAAAATCTGTCAATATCGTAAGCTTGTATTGTAAGAGTTTATAATATTAGATAATTGATTGTCGAAAGTGTTTTCACTCTCAACCAAAATTTTGTATTTGCAGGCAGGCAGGACATTTTTAATATAATCTTTAATATTTCTATACAAATAAAAACTTCCCATCCTGCTGATAAATAAAAATGAAATCTTCAATATCTTAATCTTTAATGTTATTTTCTTCACTGCCTTTCCAATGGCTTACCAATGCATGCATTATTTTATCTGTATAAAGTTCACAGCTGCGTTACTTTTTTTATTCTTTATACAAAAAGTTATTATATATGACATGACATTTTTTTTTGCCACAGTCCGATTTCTATTTCATTTCATTTTATCTCATACATTTTGATTTATTTTTGTTGAACTATAAAAACTAGTTGTCAAAGTTTCATATCAATTCTTTTTATAGTTTTATGGTTTTACAATACAGACACGTATTTTACGTACACACACTCAAACATGTTTTTCACAAAATGTTTGTATGTTTATTTGTGTATGTAAGCTTGTGTTGTTTATACATATGTGTGAGTATGTATGTATATCTATTTTAATCAAATAATAGTTTGAAAATCCCACAATTTTTCACTTTCCTTATTTTCACCAAAAAATAACTGAATGCAGCCGGAAAAAAATACAAATTGGTTTTGGTGTTTATATGCATAAATATGATTATAAAGCCAAAACCACAGCCAGCAAGAGAAAGAGCGAGTGAGCAGAGCAGGAGAGGTAGAAAAGTAGAGCAGAGATGTCAATCAATTTCTGGCTTTAAAATACATTTTTTTAATGAAATATTCTGTGATATTAATATTAATTAGTTGGTTGCATTTGAAAGTTGTGCAGCAAAATAATTTATATAAAATTGATTGGGGTTTGAACCATAAGGGGGAAGCTTTAATGACTTTTAATAACAAGCGGTTTATGGAATTAGTAAAATGGATTCGTTTTGTTTAAATTACTTGTTATATACACTTACATGACGAATTCTTAAGTTCTAGTGTATGGAATAAATTTATTTTATAGAAGGCTTTACTTGTGCTTGCTTGCTTTAGGTGGCTTCAGCGGTATCATCGCTATTCGCTATAACGCTTCTCCAACAAACCCAACACTTTTGACGAGTCAAACCAGCTGTGTGTAAAGCAGATCTAAGATCCTGAACTTCTGCTGCGAAAGTAGTGCAATTTTGGATCATCTATTATTTTTTTTTGTGTATCTATAATGTTGAAACTTTAGACTCCATTTCCCAAAGAAAACCTTTTTGGAGACACCTGAAGCTAACTTTGGGACAACGATATGTTTCGGACACAATTTTTATGCGGTCAAAATATTTTTAGTGGAAGTTCTCTGGCGCACGATTCACCAACTTAAAGATATTTTCAGGAAAATCTAAGCTGCCATATGTCTTTATAGTGTTATACTTTTTCAAATCGGGTTAAAATATAGATTAATCAAACCAAATCGTAAACGAATATCTACTTATTTTTAATAAAATATCAAAGGAAACCAAGACGAATGTGTCACTAATGCAAGTCTCCTTAATATTTAATTAAAATGTAAGTGGAAATTAATTAATGTTTACTTTTGTCCTGTTCATTTGATCTATTGTCCGATATCTAATTCTTTAAAACTTAAAACGATAGAAACTTTAGCATAATAATATTCACTTTGGAAAGTATCGCAACGTTCATCCTAAAAACAAAAGTTTTATGATGAAGAACATTGCCATAAATGGCGAATGGGGACTTAAATCAAAAAGTATAACAAGTACAAAAAGTAGCACTCTCTGAAATTAGCAATATTCACATTTTAAAAATATTGAATATTTGGACTTAGGTGATCGATTGAACGAAATTTTTCTAGATCTCTATTTTTAATTTTCAATTGAAAATGAAACCATTCAAATAAATGTGCTTGTAAGTTTTATTAAGTTTTACTACCAGAATAATTAAAAAAAAAGTGGAAAATAATTTAACTGCCTGGCATACGATGTCGATGTTTGTAAGTACTTTCTCTCAATAAACCGCAAATGTTTTCATTGTATTGGCCTTGATAACGGTGTTCGAAGCTCATAATGTCCTGATGAAAACGTTCTCCTTGCTCTTTTAAATACCTTCCTATGTTGTTTTTTCTCAATGATCATGCAGCAAATGAACTTTTAATGACATCCTGCAGCCCATGACCTTAAAATTTTTTAGCAAATCCTCAAATATCTTTTCGTAGTCTTGAGCTTTATTTCCTTAAAATCCAGAAACTACTGCTTTAAAACTGCTAAAAGTCACTTTTTGACTACGATTCAACAACGTTGAAAATTTTTCAACAAAATTTCTGTCTAATTTGCGGACAAACAAACCCCTTGCTTCTGATAACTTCGGAAAATTTTTTTGGTATCGAAAAGTTTTTAAAGTTTCATTTAGTTTTTAACAAATTGTTTCACTAATCCCAATTTAGTATGCAGAGGTGTCATCAACGCTTTTTCCGCTTCAACAATTGGATAAATTTTTCGGTTTTGTTTTCCGACACAAAGTTCTGGGGCAAATTACGGCATTCGATATCGAACGAAATTTTTATATAGATTAAAAAAATTTTGTGTGGGATTTCGTTCGATATCGGATGCCGCAATTTGACCCCTGTTCTTACAGACCATGCCCGTTGTTTATCACTCGAGGGTCATCTGACGGCACTATGTGAACGGAAAATTCCCCCTCAGATCGCACGGTATTTTTTAATGTATTAAAATTAATTAAAATTTATTAAAAAAATCAAAAAATGAGTATTATTACTAAAACTATCACAAAAGCAAACTTTATTACAAAAAAAATTTTTCTTCGTATTTGTGCATAATTAACCGAAAAATCATAAAATAAACGTTAAGAAAAAGAAAGAACGTTTTTTTTATAGAGTCGTGTAATTCCTAATAATGAATTATCTAATGATAGTTTCCAATTAGGAGCTGTCAATATTCGAGAAGTTGTTTTATGGTGTACTTTTATCGATAATTTTTAATTACTATTTGTTTAATCACTTTCAAATATTATTATAATATTTTTTAAATTATTTTTTATTACATGAAATATATAGCGACTTCTTTCCAACTAAAATTTTTATACTATTTATATACTTTCTCTTTAGTTCGGCTCCTGATATATTTTTCACAGAGCATTCGCTTTCTAAATATTGTTTAAGAAAGTTATATGAAGTTGATCCATTTTTTATTAAATGTTTCTTTAAATGAAATTATTGCCTTTTCTACAAATTATTTAAAAAACAGTCATAAAAACAGTTGTGTTCGTGAAAAACTTTTCTTTAACGATCATACATATATCCTCTCAAATTAAATTAGTTACTCAAGCAGCAGCTTGATTTTCCTTGCATGCATGAAGCTTAAGTGAGTGTAACATAACAAATAAGACGTCAAAGTCGGAATTCTGGAAATTATAAAGGATATAAACTACCAAATGTACAATTTTTTTTTGGAAAAAATGATCGTGATAGACATTTGGTTGATATTGTTCCTTAAATTCTTATTTTTTACATATTAAAATGAAACATCTTATATGAAAACTCTATTAATCAAAAAACAACGTTCAGAGAATATTTGCTGCTTTCAAATAAAAGTTTTCAAGAAAAATACTTAAAATCCATCGAGTTTCCCTTGTACATGTTTAAATAGAACTGTATATTCGTGATTGTAAATCATGGGCCACTTTTAATCATTATAAATGATTAATATTAATTGCATACTATTTCTATTAAAAATTCATGCTTTATATACGAAAAGAATGCAAACTGTTTTCTTAAATATAAAAGTTTTACAAATTATGTATGAATGAATAATTTTTAATTATTGGAATCGCTATGAAAGAGCGACTGCATAATAGTGTATGCAGTAGCAATCTGATAAATTAGTTTTATGTATGAATGTTTATGTAAATTCTGACTGCAATTCAATATTAAATCCTGATCAATGTGAATTATTTGTCAAAAGGTGTTTTTAGAGTATAAAATATGAATTGACCATAAATATATGACAATATGAAGATACAGCAAACGACAATTTAAAATGGAATTTTCTTTCAAAGGTTTTTACCAAAATATATGCAAGTCGCAGTTAGAAAGTAATAATTTGTCATGTTTCGTTTTTTTTTCTCTATTTTAATCACATGCATACAATAATATAAAATATGATTTTTCATGTATACATTTTTTTAAACACAATAGTTTTTTATGTCACCAAGTGTATCATCATAAGTAGGATGACAATATGTCGACAAGGATTAAAGCAATAACATACTCTCACTAACATTCATAAATGCATATTAACAACCATTTAAATATACAATATAATATGAATTTATGGTTGCACAATACATTTAATTGACAGACTACTAAAGTTGTATGTAGTCCAGGCAACATATCTGTTATAAAGACTAAAATAATGTCAGGATTAAAAGCAGATTTTCGTAGAAACACTAATTGAAATGAATATAATAATTTCAGCATAAAGTTACTGTCAACCTCATCTAATATTATTAATAATGTCAATTGTTCAAGATTTTGCTTTGTATTTTAGTTTCTGAATTCAAATTATAATTAGAATGAGGTGAAAATTCAATTAAATTTATCAAAACTTGTACATGCAGGATACAACAAGGAAACAAAATATAATACAAACTATAAGTAAGCGTATTAATTATCTTGTTTTAGTTGTAAAAACAATAGATAACATATTTAAATTTTGCATGCAAATGCACATACACACAAACACATACAAATGTATGTACAATGTGTATACTATACTGCACATTACAATGCAAGAGACAAGTAATAAACAATAGATGTTTATGTATGGTTGGCAGTTAGTTTGCTTACATTGGTGTGTTTGTACTGTACGTACGTTTGTGTGGATTTGTATCTTTGATTATATGCTATAAAAGCCATCTAAATGTCATTAATAATTTCTGACATTAACAGCAACATTGACACATACTTAAAGCATACAACTAATGGGAAATTGAAGTTCCTTATTATAAAAATAAATACTTTAAGACGTATTAACAGGAAACAAAGCAGGAATTTCAAAAGGCCTAAGTACAAAGGATAATTCTCAAAAGCTTAAAGCACAACAACACATTGAAAACTAATTGCTATAGGAAAAATAATTAGCTAAGATTCGAAAAAAGTAAAACTGTAATTAGAATTTTTTTTTAAATGCGATCTTTATAAAGGGGTTTTAAAAAATAACTTTGTTTTTCAATTGTGGCAACACCAACAACATGATAGTTTTGACATTTACTTGTTTGACGTATTCGTAGTAGATGCATTGACAATTGTTGCAATGAATTCAATTTTGTCTAAAATCGCATTAAAATAATTAAAATCTACTATTACATATCGTAAAATTTGTGATATTTTCGGACAAAATAATCGTTCTTGTGAGACCGCTATTAAGAATTTGCCGTTAAATTTGAGTAGACAAGCTGGATACAAAATGTAGCAACACCATCGCGTATGCGACCGTGTCGTTCAACTGAAAACATCGCAGCCGTGAGCAACAATCTGGAAGAAGATCGTAATTTGTCAATTCCTCTACGTTTTCAGTAATTAAGGTTATCCAAAACTACTTCATGGCGAATTTCGCGAAAGGATTTGGCTGCGAAACGACTGTCCATTCATATCGCCATAGATTCGCTTAATTCATTTAAGAATAACCCGCAGATTTTCATTTTTTCAAACGAAGCCCATTTCTACTTGTCAGGATACGTCAAGAAAAAATGCTATATTTGGTCTTCTAAAAATCCTAAAGCGATTACTGACAAGCCTCTGCATGTGTGTAACCGTATGGTGCACTATGTGGTCTGGATGCGTGATTGTGTTGTTTTTTCTTCGAAGATGAGGCTGGAAATGCGCTAACGTTCTATGGATCACGCTATCGCGAGATGTTAATAAGTCAATTTTGGCCTATTATTGATGACGTGGACATCACTGTCATGTCGTTTAAAAAGGAGGGTGCCGCATGTCACACAGTCAATGAAATGCTCAATTTATTGCAAACCAAATTTCCCGATCGCTCAATTTCACAAAAATCAGCTATTAAGTGGCCAGTCAGATCATATGATTTAACACCACTATATTAATTTTTAGGGGCTATATTAAGGACAGAGTCTATACGGAGCCAATCGAATCGATTGCAGCCTTAAAACTCAAAATCCGTGATTTGATTAACGAAATAGAGCCGCCATTTTGCCAAAAAGTGATTAGAAGCTATGCTGAAAGAATCTAAATCTGTCAGCGTGATCGCGGTAGCCATTTGCCAGATATAATTTTCCATTCATAATTGCAAACTTTTCTCTTCGTAATACAATAAAAAGTTTTATTTAATTAATTTCATTTAAATTTTTTGGTTAATTCTGTTTTAGAAAACTAAGTTGCAAAAACCTGTTATTAATCTCCGTACTGATTTGCAAACATTTGTATTGACTTAAGTTAAAATATGCAACTAGTTAAAATAAGCCAATCTGCTTAATAACGACAAATTTTTTAAAATTTAACCAAAGCCCCAAGAAACTGGAGAAAGTGATTTACAAAAATTTTTAAGATACTGAAAACAAATTTTGTTTGTTCACCAAACGTATCCAAAAAGCATGCTATAGTTTATGTCTTATTATTGTTCTACGTATAATTATTATTATTTATCTACGCATTACTCATTCGTCTGGAATGACATTTTTCTAGACTTGTGACATCTTAGTTCCTTTTAGTGATCGATGATTTTAGTTCAATCCTTAAAATTGAACTATGTCTTTCAGTTAGTTCAATCGCTCTTTCTGATGTTGAACTGAGTGCATACATAACACAGGCCAACACTCAATTTGCTTCTTTGAATTCATCAACTGATTCTAGTTAATTTGGGTGCGCTGAATTCAAATCTGTAATCAGTTTGTCTCTATCAGACACATCGTCTGTGATTGTTGACGGTGTTGCTTATTAATTTTAGCATATCCAAAAGAAAATATCTGGTGTGGTTTCCAATAGCTTACAACAGTATTTTAACATTCTTTTTAACTTTCAATTAAAAATTATGTTTATATTTACTGAAAATTATGAAATTTTCAAATAAAATAAATACAGCTAAATTTAGTGGTAATGGCGATTAGGAAATTTAATTGATTTACTACACAATCGAACAACGTACCAAAACAATTAAACCTTTAGAGCAGAGAAAAGTCTAGTATTTATTTACAATCAGCATTGAAGCCCATTTCCCATTTCATGGGTACACTAACAATCTCAACTGCTGAATTTGGGTCATGCAAAAGAGGAGAGCAGTTCATCAGCGACATTTTCTCCCACTGAAGTGTTCTTCTTTATGCGATGCATCATCCGGAGGGATAATTGTGACATATTTTACGTAAATAAGTCTACATAAATTACGTCTCTATTTTAATCAATGGTGGGGCATATCGGCCAATGTTGGAAAACTTTGTTAGGCAAGCCGTGGAAAATCACCCAACCTTGTGTTTTCTACAACAAGCAGCTCAATAGCGTCAGTTGTTTCGGTAAGGGACATATTCGTCATCCGCATTATTTCTCGTGCAACACCATTTTCAGCTAATGAACATTTAAATGAACATTTGAAATGAAGTCATGGTCCTTAAACCCAAATATAGTAAAGACTAAACGCATGTGTGAAGCGGAAAACGGCCGCCACTTACAAGATATCATTTTTCAAAGGTTATCAAGAAAAAAAGGTATTAATATTATTATTAAAATTATAAAAAAAGATATTAATAATAATCTCTGATTTAAATTCACCTTATCTTAGAAAAAAATCTCATGTATTAACTAAATCAAGCTAAAGAAATATAAGTGTGATAAGGAAATATTTAAAAGTATATACAAATGTGAACTTTCCTACTTCTTGCTTGAAGTTACAGATGAAGATAAAGATGTTTGTCAATATCATCTTACACCAACTATTCGTAGCTCTTTTTCTGTACGGTTCTCTAACCGCACTTTCCATAGAAAAAGCATGTAAAGACAATTATACAGTCTAAGCAAAATCTTCATGGCCGTAATGGCAAAAGTCAAACAGTTTAAAAGACATTTTGAATAAATTAACATTTTATTAAAAATTTTTTTCTTAAACCGATTATTCACAGACATTAAAATAAAATAGAAGGCACCGGCTTATATATTCACAAAAAATATACTTAGACACAAAATGTGATGACACGTTAGAAATATGTGTGAAAATAATGTTAACAACTATGGGCCTGTTAAACATTTTACACGAAAAAAAAACATGCATGTGTTTGAGAAAAATATCTCATTTCTGTTTTACAAATGTTGACTTCTTTCACTGGTAAATTGTTAAAAGCC
Source organism: Gymnocheta viridis (assembly GCA_956483585.1). NCBI lineage: Eukaryota > Metazoa > Arthropoda > Insecta > Diptera > Tachinidae > Gymnocheta > Gymnocheta viridis. The sequence continues at coordinate 43,170,627 of OY101440.1, read as the reverse complement.
ACCAATTAAATATAAAATCCTTAAAAGAATCCAAACAAGCACACAGCTTATTTTAGTACATACGCATACATACATTAACACATATTCATAGATAGTGACTTTCTCTGTATAATTTTAAAATTAAATCGCACACTTTGTTAGAGCAAAATTCAACATCTAATGAAATATTTGCTGTTTCAGCTGATTTTTTTTTTATTTTTTTATAGCCTTCTTATATTTAACTCTGACATCATGTTTGAGTTAGAATAGAAACCAGACAAAATATAACGAATATTTCGTTAAAGGATATCCGCAAAAAAAATAAAAAAACGTTAACATACAAGCGTTTTTTAAGAGCATTTAAGGAATGCATTCTTTTTGAGAAAATAATCATTTTCAAAAATGTCACAAAAGCAAAAAACAGATAATTTTAACTAATACAACGCGTAGTCAATAAGTCTGTAAAAAAAATGGTGTAAATTAAAAAGAGCGTGAATTTACGGCAACTTTTCAAGCAAATTCGTAATAAAATTTTGCAACTGGCAACAGGTCAAGTAATAGTTTCCTGCTGTCAACAAAGATAGAAATATATCATTCCACATCAGGACCTACCTGCACATAGGACTATTACAATTCGGAAATGAAGTCTTTTACCTCGTTTAGGACATCAATTTGAGGCAACTGCTTCATAAATCATCGATAAAATCCATTTCATAATTTTGAGCGATCGGAAAACTAAAATGTGCGAACTAGTTGAGGATAAGGACTCATCACCATTGTCAATGAAGGTTTTTCAAATAAAATGTTTAAACTCTTATCTATCACAAAGAACACAACAAGTCATGTTAGGAAATGTTATATCAAAAATCATTCAACTACATTCTTTTGTCACGCAATGCAGTCAACTGGGTCCAATTTTGTTCAATTTATTCATCAACGATCTTCCTACTGTTGTTCTGAATTCTAAAGTACTAATGTATGCCGATGATGTTAAAATGTTTTACTCTTTTAATGATATTGATGGACCCACTTTATTAACTGGAGTTAAATATCTCCAAATGCAAATACATGTCATTTTTCAGACACAATCAGATCGATACTTCTTATTATATTGATACCTGATATTTTAAATAAAGTTCAAACCATATTCGATCATGGGCTCAACTTTCGTGATCACATCTCTATAATCGTAAATAAAGATTATGGGGTACTTAGATTCAGGAAACGCTGGTCAAAGGAATTTTGAGATCCTTATATTACAAAACTTGTATATACTTTTCTTGCTTGACCAATTCTTGAGTATGGATTAACTATTTGGGATCCTTGTTATTCTATTCATATTAATAGTATTGAATCGGTTCAAACACAATTTTTAATTTTCTGTCTCCGTGGTGTGGGTTGGAATTCTTATGTCTTGTCGCCGTATCATAGCAGACTTTCTTTGGTGAAATTGCCATCTCTAAAAAGTCGATGATTGATGCTGACCAGTTTATTTGTTCTGGGCTTGGTTCGTGGTGATGGTGAATCAGAGTTCTTACTTAGTCAATAAACTTCATGGGTCCTTTTTTCAAACTTGGAGTTCTAAGAGAACCTTGACCTTCGGTTAAAAGGATTTTAAGATCGTTCTACAAGTAACGCAGAGATAGATAAATATTCAGGAAAATTAAACCACATATACATCCTATGCCTATTTCTTTCTTTAAGTCAGTTACAAATTAAAATGTATTAAGAACAGCAATCTAAAATTCCAGCATAAATCGTGAATCTATATTATTAAAAATTAATTTATTTCTAAATGAACGCATTATCTTAAGTCCTGCTTGGACGTCCTGTTCATTCACTTTATTTATCACATGCTGTTTTTTAAATGAATAAAAAAAGAAATATGTAAAAGAAAAACTCAAAAGCTGTAGATAATTTAGACAAAATGTTTTACAAATGAAACTTAATTGGATTCGTCATTGTAACACACACACGAAAAAACACCAATTGGTTATACTTCCTTTATATGTATTTGTATGTGTGCAAGTGTGTTTGCATAAGCTTGTGTTAATTTATGGTTGTCATATGTTGTTTGTTACCATGTTTGTGAGTGTAACTAAATTTGTTACAATTTCTTAATGTGAATGTAAAGTTTTCAACGTGTTTCACTTAAAGGTTAAAGAAAATATGTTTGTTTTTTATTTGTGTGTGATTGTGTGTGTGTGATTGTGTGTGTGTATGTGTGCGTGTGCGTGTGTGCATGCAAACGACTTAGTTCGCTTCTGGTGTGTAAATAAATACTGCTGTACAAGTGATTATGGAAATTATATTGTTATTATTTTCTACTCTTTTACATAAACGAGTGTTTTTAATTTTTGTATCATCAAATTTCCTGAGGTAATTTAACAACGATGAGGGCCAAAATAGAAATTTAAATAAGTGATATTTGATAAAACCTGACTTTTATTTATTTGCATATATAAAGGAAACAAGTGGAGGTTTTGTGTATGTGTGCGTGCGTTAACAAAATTTCTATGCAAATTAAAGTGGGAAAAAAATTTAACATTTTTTTTTGTTTTAATATTTTTATTTTGTATCACCTGACAACACACATGCCATACAAAGAATATGCGAGAAGGCAAAGGATGCGAACAATAAATGCCTAATTAATATGAAAATGTATTAAAATTTATATTTATTACTTCACAAATGAATTAAACACAAAAAGGTCAATGGGGTTTTTGACTCGAATAAATTTGATAAAGTCGACAGAGGTATGGAGGAGCATGTAATAATAATAAATAAATAAATGGAATTAATTGAAAGGCACAAAAAATGTGCGGCTTTTCAGAGCAGTTGGTTGTTTTTATCGTGTTTTCATTTCTAAATTTAAATATCAACTTGTCATTGGGTACGTATTTAAATTGTTTAGCTCACCTTGTGAATTATTTAATAATTAAACTTTCCAAAGCAAATTCACAATTGCAAATGCACACAGATGATTTTATTTAAACAATTAAAATGATCCCAAAACTAATTCTTTATTTTTCAATCCATGAATGAACCTGCAAACACTACAATTTAAAAAATGTTGAAAGTCCTAATCGGAGCGAATCCCCATTTCTGACCTTTTAAGTTCACCTTCAAAAATTACATTAAAAAAAATAAAAGTTGTAAATCAATGCAAATCCGTTTCAAAGGTGATGTTTAAATCAGAACTAACTATTTCGCCTTGGTGCCAAGATTTTGAAGATATTTGTTTTGAATTGTGTTTTCTGTTGTTTTCAAATGGTCTTTTGGTAAAAAAACGAGTACGTTGTAGTAAAGAAAGAAATATGCTAATACTAAAATTTGCCAAGAACACATTTTGAATAAATTAGGTGTTTTTTTTTTTGTAAAATCAACACCACTTGTAATGTGAATTGCCTTTGTCGCAAATAGTGTTTCCACAACGCATTTAATTTTCAATAACTTGCCATTTTAACAGTTGTCAGGACTCGACTTGTAACGACTTGATAATTGATTAAAAAAAACTACAGCATCAATAAAAATGGGACGGTTTACGCTTTAAAAACGTTTTGAAATTCACAATACTATAACATTTTTCGATCATCGGGAAGCATCTTATTATAACTCATCAATTATGAAAATAAGGCTGTAAAGGATAGAACTCGTGCTGTTGTAGCCCATTATGTTGGGCAACACCCAGGTTTGTCCATTTCTCGTAAATTTTTGCAATTTGGCATTGCAATAATGAAATAATATTTATTAACCGTGTGATTTCTCGTAGAGGCAATCACAATTCGACAACGAGATCTTAATATTTAACCAATTTAGAGTTTTTTCTTTGGAGCTACGTAAAAGATGAGGTCTATTCTACTGGCCTACAATCTGCAAATCTGTAAATGAAATGCTGATGAAAAATTTCATGATAGCAATATAGTCCTGCGAGCGTAGACGTGGCTGTCATTTGACTGAAATTGTTTTCCACTTTTTTACATTTAAATAGATATCTGATGATTTTGTCTAGAAATAGGCGTATTTTAAATATCAAAATAAAACCTCTCATTAGAAGTCTCGGTATTAAAAAAAATATATAAAAAATTAAATATGAAAAATTTTGCTTAAAAAATATAAATCCATAGAATAAAAGTGAAATTAAAGCCCTTATTATGAGTTCCATTCGATGTTCGATATTAGCTGGCTATCGAACATCGAGTATCGAATATCAAATTAGTTTTATGAGCTGTTAACACTGTTGAAAATTTCGTTGCACAACGAATTTTCAATCGAACACAATTTTGCTTCCGATTCCTTATAGCATTAAAAATGTAAGTAAGTCAATTCTTTTTTTATTTCTTTGCAAATATAAGCTGGAAATTATATTAATTTAATGCAGGTCTAAGGTCGTCAGTACAAGACAACTCTTGAGTGCAGAGGCGCAAAGCTGTTGATAATTTTAAAATGCTTGGGATTGATCTGCCTTGTGTGTGTGCATTGCTACATCAGTTCATTAGTAGTGGACAGCAATTCCATAGACGCCTCCTTGCGCATTCGAAAGTTAGAAAAAAATCTCTAAACAAACTTTCAAAATGATACTTCCAGTAGTTAAGTAGTGGAATCCATTTCCAAAACGTTGGACGCATCTCCCAGCCGCCTTTTGCTTCTGGCCAGTTCCAGTAAGCATGTTTCATCATCATCGAACCATAATTCCGTCGTTGTCATGTTAATTAATAATAAATTCAATTTTTTCTTTAATAAATTTGTAAGTAAACAAGCTGATTAATATGTACTACTATGAACAATCCAATTGAGTGCAATTTACAATAACGCTACTTTTATCGAATGTGCGCCATGATACCAAATGAAAATTCGTTCGATTAGTTAATTTGACCACAATCAAAAATCTAAAGTTGCTCATAATAGGACAATACTTGCTTTAATGATTTCACACTGTGCAAGGAAAGCGGTTCCTTTTAACATTTGAAAGTGAAATGTTTTACAAATAACCCAAGGTTTTTAGAAGAAACCACGAAAATAAGGTAAGGGGAGTAAGATGGTGGCTCTAGATATTTCCAAGGCGTTTGATAGAGTTTGGCATGGTGCACTTCTGTCAAAACTTATGGCTTTTGGTGTCGGTGATGTCTTCTCTCGATTTATATCAAGCTTTCTCGGAGATCGCACTATACGAGTTGTTATAGATGGGATCTCATCAAACGAGCTCAAGGTTAATTCAGGGGTACCGCAAGGCTCCGATTTTGTCCCACACTTATTATTATTTTCCTAAATGACCTTCTATGTCAAACTTTAAATGCTATCTACTCTTTTGCAGATGACGGCAGCATGTGCCATTCGTATTCATTCAGTAACAGGCCAAGCCTACCGGAGATCGCGGCAATGAGGCAAAATATGAATAATTCGCTAAATAATGATCTTCTTACAATCTCTGAATGGGGACGTGTGAATGGGATAGAATTTAATGCTCGTAAGACCCAGTGTTGTATGCTTTCACCCAGACATACGAACAGTCATGCTGCTCCATCTGTAATAATGGGTGGTGTAGGTATTAAGGAATCCGAGACTCTTGATGTTCTTGCAATGAAAATTGAATGTGATATTCGATGGACTGATATTTTTCAAGTCTCAAAAAAAGCATTCAAGTGCCTCTGCTTTCTAAGACGGTGTAAGAGATACTTCAGTCCATCTTATCTCCTTAATATTTACACTACCTGTATCCGACCGAAAATGGAATACAACTCTCATGTATGGCCCGGTGCTTCAAACTGTATTTTGAAGATACTCGACGGGGTACAGGAGAGGGCGAAGAAGCTCATCGGTGACACTAGGGTACCCAAGTCTATTGACTCAGTGGAGCATCGACGCAATGTGGGATGTGTTTCACTGTTTTATAGTTATTACAATGAAATATGCTCTAATGAAATCAGGGAACTTGTTCCCGAAACCCACTCATTTTTTCGAACATAACGTGCCTTGTTAAGAGCGCATCCATTTGTGGTTGATGCCAGTGGATTGCACTATGGATTACAAAGACAATTCGTTCTTGAGCCGAACAGTTCGCATGTGGAATGAACTTCCTGTAGAGGTCTTTCCGGTAACTTTCAGTGTGGGAAGGTTCAAATCGAACGTCCACAAACACTAATCCTTTTATCCTCCCTCCCATAACCAATTTTTCAAGTTCCGGCACAACGCATTGCACATGTAACGGTCGTTTCCTGGTCCAAGTTAAAAAGAAAATATACTCTTTGATAAAAAAGCAAAAAATAAGATTTTTTTTAAAGAAAACTATTTTAATCAACGTAAGGTCTCAAACAACTTTTATATAAATTAGAGAGTTATTAATCACTAGTTGGTGATCAAGTTGTCGTTTGCAACATATTCTCTATACAGTAGTTTTCCCATTTAACGAACCTAATGGTTGTCAAGCCTGTTCGTTAAAGCGAAATGTTCGTTATATCCAGTACTAAATTAAAAATTAATAGCGGGGCCTATTTTATTCGTAAATATTAATATGTATAGTATTTTTTTTAATATCTTATTAAAATTATAGTAATATAAAATAAATCTTTCTTAAAAAATATGTATAAGGAAGGAAAAATTCATAAAAACACCGAAATACAAAAATAATTTATTGGAATGAATACCTTTTTTAATGGCTTGAAGCTCTCTAAAAAAATTTTATTCGTAATAAAGAAATAAAAATTGGTGTGTTCATTAAATAAATGTGCGTTAAATTGGAAAACTACTGTATTTAAGTGTTACAGACTTTTTTACAATTGTATATTTTTCTCAAAACATGAGACTGACCGTATGTATGTAAATGAAAGTCAATTTTAATATGTTTGACCTAAACAAGCACTTACTGCTTAAAATAAAATGTGTGTTTTGCAGTATCCTTTATTTGTGTTTTTACATTTTCAAAGATTTTCTCTTTAAACCTGAGATTTCGTATATTTTCGTTTTTGCTTAACCGAACCCCTTAACAATTTTAGCACACCTCAATATTAAGTTTCAGTTTAGGTTGAATTTTGTTCCATTTGAAACATCTTTTTTTAAGTAGTTTTCTAGTCTTTATATGTTCTCCTTATTGAAAAGCCATCACTTAAGCCATCTTATCGATTTCGTTTCGTCCACACTTTTAGAAGTTTTTTAATCTTCTAAACTTTTTTCCCAGCCACACTTTAAATTTTAAATGATTGCTTTTACTCATGTGTAAATCCAGCCAAATCAATAATATTAAATCCCTGCTTTCGTTTGTTCGTTAACTTGTTCGGTTTTGCTTTAAGTTGCAACGTATGCTTTGCTGCAAATCTAACTAACACATGCTCAAAATAATCTGCTTATAACAAAATCCTTAAGAGACTTTGAGAAATCGTTACAACTTAAAAGATTGTATGAGGAAAATTTAATAGAAGTAATAATATTTTTTTTTAACTTTACTATCTTCTGTGTGCTTAAAATGGGCACCTTTAAAAGGCAGAACGAAGAAACAGGCATGCAATAAATTTTATAAAATGAAAAACAAAAAAAAAAATAGATTACAAAAATATCCCTGGTGGTCTAAATCCATAGCAGCGTAGCAAAAGTCAATGTAAAGAAACAATAATAACAACAAAACATCTTGAAAGAGTTAAAAACCCATAACAGTGACATGAAGGATGTTTTTAAGTTTTCTTTTAGTCGTTGTTTTTTGTCCGCCCGGCAAAGAGAAGAGAGCTTTAAGCTTCCACTTTTAAGTCTTATAAAACACGTTTATTTCCAATACTTTTTTCATTTTATTTATTATACTTATCTGTTCAATTCTTGTTCTGTTGCTGTTGTTGTTTCTTTACTTAAGAATAACATTTTTCAAAATTGTTACAAAAATAACTTCCGGTTAATGTTTGAGGAAAGGGAGCGAAAATAACCTGAACGTAGGTACTTACTTTTTTTGTTTTGTAAATATATACATACACATTTCCTTCTTTACTCTGCTCTGAAAAATAAACTAATATTTGTGTACTTCTTGCACAATGCACTCTTGGGTGTTTTGGATGGGTGCTAAAAGTTTTTCATCAAAATAATTACTAACAAATAAATAGAATTAAATCTAATTTACCGACATTTTCCTAAGAAGACTAATATCAAATATTTCGTTGTTTTTCCTAGTATACTGCGCTTTGTAAATAGATAGAGAGCGCGCTGGCCCTTGTGGGTTCTAATACATCAAAGGTCTTTGTATAGGCATTTTTGTTTGACTTATCAAACTTTACTTGAAAGTATGTGGCTTAGCATAAACCAAACTTTACCTTATTGTTTTTATAAAGAAAAAATATAACTGCCATCCAATACATTTTTTTTTAAATTAACGATATCAATGGTAAACGCAGCATGATATAACTTGAAGCCCTTGTTGGTCAAAGTAGCTATCGCGTCCACTACAGATCAAATGATAAACGAGAACGAGGGTTCCAGTCCAGTTGCAGGAAAGTCATGTTTCAGTTGTGATTTGCATTTGTTGTTGCTGAACTGTTTAAAAGCCGAAGGCATAGCAGTGATCACCGTACAAAGGCGAAGGCTATTGATGCTGTATGCTGCAGCTAATGTATTGCACAGTGATGTCCTCTGTCGATATCGTAGCAGGATCATCGGAAATAGCAGAGTTGTAATTAACTAAATAATATTTCTCAGTTTTACCATCTATCCTTTCTACACTTTCCATTTCCCTAAGAAGGTAACACAAAAAATTGTTGCTAAGCATGAATTCCCTTGATTGTTAATTGTGTCACATTAACAAATTAAACGTCATAGAGAAAGACAGAGACAGACATATAGATAGAGCGAAAAAGGCAAATTGTGACATATAACTTTCATTAGGAGAAGCTTTTGGTTGTTTACAAGGATTTTTCCAGCAATAATTGTAACGCTTCTTGCATTATCACAAAAGTTACAATAAACTTGACGCCTTCAGTTTAGCTGAATCTTCATTCACAAATGCCCCACACCAATCTGGTACTAAATACTCACACACGCCTGTACGTACAATATATATGTCAGTAACACACGTACTATTTTTGAATGTATCTATAACTACATCACGAGCTGAAAGTTGTACGTTCTTTCTTCATTTACTTTAAAGGATTTTTTTTCCCCTGTAACAATGTTTTTTTGTAATTTTATTTTTTTTTTGCGCCGATTTTCTGTTGCGCTCTATTATAAAAAACGATGCCTTTTATCCGCTATACTTGAGCGTGAATGCACACAAACAAATAAGAAAAATATAAGTCGAATTTTTTTTGCAGCCACATTGGATCGTACTCATCATGCCCATACTTCAGCTTATGTACTGCTGATGCAATTGCAATTGCTGTAGCCCGTAAAGTATGGTATTGCACTTTTTTCTGGTTCACCACTCAAGGGTATTTTGAGCGCAAACTAATATAACAATATCACAGACACAATGCACCGCACACATACATGCATACTCAACAAAACATTGTAACACAAATACAGACATGTAAATAGATGTGCAGTGTATACGCCAACATGTGAAGAGGAAAAAACAGGAGTCGCTGTAAGAGAGAATGACGTAAATAAACATAGACACCTAGATTGTAATACATTTTACGTGTATTTTCCAAGTTTTCACAGTGGAAGAGACAAATAAAAAAGTTAAAAAATTTGGCTTGACTTCCTTAAGCCTCTACAAAATGGTTTCTGGTATTAACATATTTAATGCTTAAATTTTGTTTGAAAAATTTCTTAAATTCCATCGAAAACCCTTTTCGTTTCACTGTCCGTAGAAAGAATTCCATACTCGCTTAAGTCACTGCCAGTATAACTCGGAATACTTTGGTGTATTCAAGAAAAGCAAAAGTTTTTTTTAATAATATAAGTAAGTACTGGTATGTATGTTTGTACTAAGTATTTATGTATTTATAAGTGAGATATATTTTTTACCTACTCATGCACAATCATGCAATATTATTGCTCAAACACGAAATTCTCGAAGTTTGTTGTCCTTGGAGAATTTTTGGCATTTTTTTTGCTAATATTAAACAACATACATATTTAAAACTTGAAGTAAAATTTAAGAAACAAAAAGAATTTCGTTTGAATTCATCTTTTCGTAAATTAGATCTTCTAACAAAGACAAAAATAATTATTAAAATATAACTTATAAAATGTAAATTATTAAAGTGGTTTTTAATCCAAAGGGGTTATTATTATTTTGGCTAAAGTTCGTAACATTTTTATTAGAAAGAATTGGACAAGAAACCACTAAAATCTAGTTTGTCCGCAAAATAATCACATTAAATAAAGTAATTTATTAAAGTATCATTAAATACCCAGCAAAATTTCAATATGCAATCTGAACTTGAATCACTTCATGCACTCATTATTTTGTAGCTATATTTTTATTATAATTTTAACTTTAAAACTACATATAAATGGAATTATAAAACAAAATTGAAAGCACGGCAAATTTAATTACTGTGTCCAGAGAGCAAAAGGATATTATACTTCAAAAACAAAACAATTTAGAAATCACTTTCTTAACTTCTTAATTTTATATACTTTTGTGCTGACTAAGCATGCATATGTGCATATATTTATGATCTAAAAAAAATTTCGATTCCTTTTGCGATATTTGATCAAAAATATTTGAAGATATTTAATCATAAATATGCACAAATCCGTTCAGTATTTTGCGAGCTATAAGCGTTTCAAGTTGTTACTAACAAATGCACAATTATTACAATTATTATTTAAGTTGAAATATAAACAAAGCACTCATGTGTGTTTGTCCAATTCGCTTTTGAGAAGAAATCAAGCAAAGATTTTCTACACCTACTTGGTGAACAAAAGAGAGTTAATAATTTTTAAGTTGTGTATTTAAAATTTTTTTTTATTTTGTATTTTATTGTATGTATTTATGTAAATATTTAATATTTAATTACTAGAATATGGTGGATTGCGTCGGCCGTAAAAAATACTAGTTCAAATATACACATGCTATACCAGCATTTTTTTTTATTTTTCTTTAAAACTTGTTGTTACAAAAACTGATTTGAGAAAAGCTTTTCTTTCTTTTTTTTTGAAAGTGAAATAGTGTGCTTTGTTCTATTTTTAAAATAAGCACGTAAAACTTTTACTCATATAGAATTTTTTTAATACATGTAACTATTTGTATCCCATTTAGCCTAGAATTTTTACACGCTTTTGATTTCATATTTTTTAATAACTATAAAAAAATTTATTCACTTTGCAAAAATGTTGCAAACACAAAAATTAAATATATTCACGTGTATTAATAATCATGTGCGGACGGACATGTATAGAAAGATAAATGAATATTTTATAAAAATGCATGATAATGCTCTCGTGTCTTTTTTTCTGCGAACAGACGTGTTTGTGATTTTCGTATGAAATTTTTTTATAAAAAAAATTTATTTATACGTATTTTTTGTAATATTACACATCCAACAACAACGAGATGAATACCCTTCGTACGCTTGTCATGTTGCGACTGTGTTTGTACTTATCCAATATACTCAATATATTCATATGTATGTATGTGCAATATATTCAGCTTATATATATATATGTAAGTCTATGTAGTATATTTGAAAATTCGATATGTTTGGTTATAGAAAATTTACACACAAAATCTTATGCTGTTGACATTTTTCATATTTTTCTATTTTCGATTTTTATTTTTTCTTACATCTGTGCAATAATCATTGTCCTCTGCAGCATTGGCGTATGATAAAGCAACAGCTATAGCATCAACGTTATTGTGAACCTCAGCAACATCATCAACTTCGTCATATTACTTTATTGACAGTTTCATTGAAACACAAAGCTAAAGCATATATATATATTTTAAATTCCTTTTGTAAATAATTTTTTATTTAAAAAAGCTGAAATCAATTAAACTGGAGCTTTCACATCGCTAAGTTTAAAAACATTTGCTAATGTATGTACATATGTATCTTATCTCAAATAAAATACATACATACATATATAAATAGATATTTCAGCTTTTCGGGGGACATTAAAATATTATGCATAAAATGTTTATAATAATTCAAAGTCATACGCTTATTTGATTTCTTCCAATCCTTCTTTAGCACAAACATTTTCTTTAGCATTATATATTTTACAGAATCCAATTTATTCTGTTGCTTATTTTTCATTTTAGTTATTTCCTTTATATATCCTTGTATTGATAAGCAGCTTCCCGTTAAATCATGCTCAAATTCACTTAAATGCTCAAAAAAAAAATTAGCACACATATGATACATGGAAGCTTTCTTAGTATCTTTTAAGATTATTTTTCAATAATTATGTTCTCAACATTGACAACATCATCCGCTTTGGAGGTTCAAGGCTATTTAAGATATATTGTGTCCTTAGACGATGAATGCACTCAGCTTGAAAATATACTTAATCTTACAATTTGTTTGTAGAAATATTGTAAATATTTTTCACATTTAAAAAAAATGTGAGTGAAGTTTTCAATCATAATGACCAAAGAAAGGGAAACGTTTCAGTATTTTAAGTGTACAAATCCAAATGAGTATTAAAATTTTAGTAGTGATTTTTACACAAAGTTTTGAAAAGATTTGATAGCTTGCATTTCTGTATTGCAACATTGCTACCGAGCGATTTTTGTACAAGTTTGCTAATTGAAAAATATGGGACTAAAAAGTAAACTAGGACCACACTGGAAGTTGATTAGCACTATACTAGGTATAGACCAAAACGAGACTTGGAGTTTTCCGTTAGCCGGAAGTCTACGTACGGTATACACCGCCATTAATAATTATAATCAATGTGTACGCGTGAAGGTGGAAGAAAATCCAGAAACATTCACAAGGAGACTTTCGGCACAACTTGTGCACTGTTTCATCTTCAATTTCTGTACTTTTACATTTAAATAAAGAAATAATGTGAATTCATAATAAAAAGTTATAGCCCATCATAACACTTATTCTAAGATACATATTCAGGTATGTGATGGAAATCGATTTCGAAAACGTAGCCATTTTAAAAAGTGTTTCTTAATAATCCGGTATGATCTACATTCCAGTTTGAAGGGAAATTCAATTGAAATCGCAATTTTTTATGTTCTGCATTCTTTTTTTTTACTTTTGAATTTCAATATTCAACACAAATATACTTTTCCAGAACATCAAAAATTAAAATTTTACTTTTCATATTTCACTTTCTATAATTTTGTAGAACATGCCTGAATATTTATTTACTAAAAAGTACTTTACCTCAAATATTATACAAATATTTCTTTACTAGGAAGAATTTTATCACAAAAATTATTAGAATTGGATGAAAAGTGGATTAGAAATGATAATGGCCATTTCATTTTCATTTCAAAATCGATTTCCATCACATACCTGATTGCTATTCAAGTTGTACATTACGGTTGGTCTATTCAGCAAACGATATTGTACCATCGATTTTTGTATATAGCTCTTTGCATGACAAAAAAAAAGTTCTACTACGGCATATCAAAAAAAAATACTTTCGAGGCTCCAAATTTTAAATTTTTTGACTTTTTGTCTACTTTTATTTTTAAGGGTTTTTTTTAGTAAGTAATAAAATAAAATAACCTTATTTAATTTTGTTCACCTTTTGAAATTAAAATTTATTTTTGAAATATTATTTTAAATTATAATGAAAAGTAAATATTTAATTCTTGATATTCAGGAAAATTAGAGTATCCGGTATGTGGAAGTGGAATTCAATTGAAATCACTTCATTTTAATTTTATATGTTCTGTATTCATATTTTTACATTTGAATTTTAGTATTCAATACAGTTATTTATTAGTGAAAATTTAAATTATTTATTTATGAAAACGCCAGTTTGCTATTATTTGCCGATATAAAAAAAATTTATAAACTTTTTTGTGCTTGCAAATCGGCCCACCCTATTTTTTATATTGATAATGCTAAGTTTTAAAGAATTTATATCTTATTAAACTGGCGATGTTTCTTGATAAACAAACAGACAAACTAACAAATATTTATCTCTCAGGCAGAATCTAAAAAGTAAATAATGTTATTAATCAGGCATGTGATGGCAACCGATTGATTTCAAAACGTTCGTTTTGAAACGGCTTGGCGAATTTCGATCGATTTTTAGAATAATTTTGGATCTATTAACAAGTTAAAGGCTTGTAGAAGACAGTCCAATATAAAAACCTTTTAAAAGTATTTTTAAAATTAATTTATTAGAAATAATTGGAAAATCATATCAGATATTGAAATATTCAAAAAACGAAAATAATGAGTACAACACATTTTTATCGTTTTTGAACCGATTCGTTTTTAAAATCGATTTCCATCACATATGTGAATAACTAATTTTTTTTTCCTTTTCTTGATATACTCGTATTTATATAATTTTCTAATTAATTAACGAACTTGAGGTCACTTTTATATAAAAAAAATACCCAAATTTATATCCGATATTTCGCAACTTGTGTTTTTAGCTTCCTCAGGATGGAAAGTCGTTTAACAATTAATATAACAACTAATTAACGAATAGCATAAACTAACTATTTCCTTCTCCGTTTTTTTTTTGTATTAAAATTAATTGTCAAGCTCTTTACTTGATTATAAAATTGTATAAGCAAATCTTTACAGCAGAAAGTTGCACTTAATAAATATATATTTTTTAAATTAACACCCTTTTGAGTAAATCGATATGTTGCAATTGCAAACGGCGCTTATGTTTTTACACTAAAACTCGGTTTTTTTTTGCATTGGTAAAATATTTCGTCATATCCACATGAAAACAAAAACGCTGTACTAAATTCAAGTATTTTCAACTTACTTTCAGTACAAGTCGTATTCAAAATTTTTAGTACAAATAACAATAAAATGCACTTTAATCAAGCCGAAAACGGGACTACTTTAGATATTCAATCCTGGAGTTTCTTAAAATGAATACAAAATTCTTCAATCACGTGAAAAATCTTGAACCAACTAAAAAAATTGAATTGATCAAATCAATCCGTCCATACTTAAATTAATCTTTCTCTACTTGATTTTAGTAAATCTGGGATTATCGTACTTTTAACAACGCTTGGGATTAATTTAAGTACGGATAGATAGATTTTTATTTTGAGTGCGGGAAGTGTATGACACTAAGAGAATTGATATGATTTTCGATGTGAAATCACTTTGTAAGGAATAAATTTATATTTACACACATTTTACAATATTCAAAGGATTGCTGTAATTCAATTATATCCATAATCTCCATAATACCATTGAGGATTATGTTGTCTTGTTGAAAAATTACTGCATCCCATCTCTAGCTTAGAGATTGTTTAAATAGCCAAAAAAAAATTAAATTTCGATGAGACATTCAGGCACTTTGAAATTTTTAATCTTTCAAACATAAACATGTATTATTTTAAGACAGCATACAAACATTTTTTTTTTTGATAACCCCAACTGGCCTGTCTTCACAGACACTACATATACGTGTACATATAGTTGTATATGCAAACTCGATATTTGACTCCACCTACTTGGATATCTATCTATTACTTATGGACTGAGCTAAGACTAGTTCTTAACTCTTTTGTCCAGCTGAAGCGGCAAACATTTCGACGCAGCAATTTTATGTGATGCTGAGCGCAGATCTCATATTGAATCTAACAGCAGCAATATAATGAAGAAAAAAAAAACGAAATACAAAGTTGCAAACGATTAAAAGTGCGTCAGTATTAAAAATTTCATCGCGATGAAAAGATGTGTAATTTTTTCAGTAAATCTTTTATTAAAATTGCCGCGATTTTTATTTTATTTTATTTTTATATTTCACTTTTTATAGTCATCAGCAACTACAAAAACAAAAATTGGTGCATGAAAAAATTAAACAAATTATAAAAGAAAAAATAAAATTGCTAGATGTCTTTTGTTAAACAATTTTTGCAAAGAGAAAACTTTTTCGCATACACATGGTGTACGAGTACGTACATACAGAAATGGATGTATGGATAATTGTATAAAAATAATACAATTATGTATTTGTATAAATACACAGAAGCTTGCAAAATAAATCTTTTTTTTTTGCAGATGTACATACATACATACATACATACATACAAACTTACGTATATATGTTAATCTTATGGAAACTAATTGTAGAAGTGTCAAGAAGTATGTATGAAGTAAACAAAAAAAACTGTTGCTAAACTTTACTGCCAGCATACAATGGTGCCGATAAAAAGTAATTTAAAAATAAACAATTTGTGTAAATGTCACCAAGCCGGGAATCTGCCTTGTTCAATAATAATAAAATTGCAAGCATTTTCAAAACGGTCCTACTGTGCAAATTTGCTTTATAAATATTCTATATTTAAAAACATTTGAGGGCACAGTTTTTGCATTTGCTCCCACAGTTTAGCAGCAGATTTATTTCAATCTCTCCGAACTAAGTAAAATCCCGAATAAAAAGACCGAATAATGAGTGATCATTGTGTTTTTTTTTCTTGTATGATAAAAATATATGTACATACAACTTAATGCACAACACCAGTACCAGTATACAAAAAAAAATATATATATATGCATACATAAATAAAAAATTATAAAAATGTCAAGGACGTATGCGGTAGATTATTAAACTAGGCCCTCTAAAGTACAGGGAATGCTTTAACTTACTTTCTTGGCAACAGCAATATTTACCATTTCTATCATATAAATTTTCTAATCTGCTTAACGGCAAAGTAATTTTTGAAATAAGCACTTAAAGCTGCTAAAAAGTAAATCTTATCATATTTGACGTTCATCGTCTAATATTTAATTCGTTTATATTATTACTCACAATTTTTTTTAGAACAATTTTGCGATTATTTTAAACTATGATGTGCTTTCATGACGGATTTTATATATGTATTATAGAGTGAACAAAATTTATAAAACAAGTAGTGAAATGAAATTCGACAATATAATTATTATGAAGATGTATAATATAAAACAAACTGGCATCCAAACATCTGGTGGAGAAGTGGATGCAGAGAAACTGAATTAAACGTATGACGCTTGGAATACAAAAGGAGACATGAACTTTTTTACAGGTTCCAGTCGCATGAAGACATGAGTTATAGGCTTTACATGACAGATCTAAATCTCCATTTCATTACAGTTCTCGCCACAAGGAGCACAAAATCCAAAAATTAAATTAAAAAGCAATTTTATAACCAAAATAATTAGTCTTCAATAAACAGTGGGTTCAGTCAAATATATCGATCAACATTCACATACAAAAATGTACTAAGATTTTGTACTCCTCAGACTTACAATTATGAAAATGAAAAAGTCCAAAAGTCTGTTTTTATTACAGTGCCTGGATATTTAGGAGTAACTTCTTGCAAATTCTGCCTCAAATCTTATAATTCAGGCTTCATTTAAGCATTTACTATTTAATTTGATGGCAAAAACAATCTCTAATACTTACACTCGCCTTGCATCTTATTATCAGTTTGCTTGACTGACCTCGTTTCAATTTGTTTAAATTGTAATTATTTTGTTTCGAATTAACCTTTCGCTTTTAGCGAGTGGGGGGAAGGCCCATTGGGGCCTCTTTATAGTAATGTTTGGCCCTGATAACTTGCAATTGCACAACATGCTTCATACACAACAACATCAGCAGATGAAGTTATGCAAATTTTATAAGAAGAAAAAATATAAGAAACACAAGTGAGAATATAATGAAAAATGACTTAAGCACCAAATTTGTATTAATAATTTATTTGCACATAGGGGCAGAATAAAATTAAAATATTAATATATTTCTAAAATTTTAGATTATATTAAACCGGAAATTACACTTTTGAAAAATAGAACGTATTGATAGAGCGATTTTTGTAAATCTTTCATCAATTGGGTTTTTGTAAAATCGGAAATGTTATAAGAAACGCTGTTAAAAATAACAGAGAAATTCAGTTGAAAAAGTTAATTTGATCGGTTTTGATGACTTTATTATCAATAATTGAAGTACTATAACAACTCCAGTTAGATTAACTTGCAACCTGGTTTGCTAGGACACTTCTACCACTTACCGCCCGTCTTGATTGGTAATAAATTCATTAACATATTGTGCAGCAAATTTTAAAATTATGTTATCTCCAGTGAAGACGCACCTTTTTCGTATTTGGCAATAATTGTGGCAAAAGTTTTTCGTTGACAATTATTGCGAAGATAAAACGTGATAAACCGTTTGACATTTCCAAAGAAAAGGAAAAGAAAAGTCGCGCCATAAAAGAAGAAAAAGAATAAATTTTTTGCAAAAGAATTAAATAAATTATTGAAGAATATTTATTTTAAAAGTCTTTCAGTGCTTTCTTCTTTGTTAGCGAATCTTTCTTTCTCTTTGAAATTTTGTATATTGTGTTAAGATAATTATGCTTTCCCAAAGAAAAGCATTAATTATATTGTTTCCTTATTCTGCCGGCGTTATTGCTTTATTGCCAATATATTTATTGCCAGTTAAGACGAGGGTTTAAGGCCCTGATTCACTATCCTACACGATCGCACGATTCAGTGACAGGAAAATTGTACATAAGTCTGACCGCCTTAAAAAATCGCTTTATTTTAGGTGCCACACTATTAAACAAAAATGACACACAAACATCTGTTTTTTTCTATTATTTTGCAAAATACTTTGCATTCGTTATATTAAAAATAGAAAAAGTGAATATAAAATGTTAACGTATAAAGAAATAGTTTATCATTTTATAAAAATTTTCATGAAATTGACTAATTCGCACGACTTGCAAAAAAAAAATATCATACTTTTTTAGCACACATGTCATATTTGGCAGATCGTGCGATTCTGTAAGATAGTGAATCACGGCCTTTAAACGTTTAAACACCTTGATATGTGCATTTGTGGCATCTAAGTTTGTTGCTGCTAATCAACTACACAAATTTTCTTGAAATATTGTTAAAAATACTCCCTTTGGAGCAAAAAAAAAATTATCTAAAATCAAAATCGAGTACAAGGCTCCTTTAATCAGATACAAGTACCCGTACAGCTGTTATGCAAGGAACAATACTTTTGGGTTTTTGTCTTAATCTATAAATTCTAATTATATGAGTCAAAAAAGACAAATTACAAATTTTTTACCCATTAAGTTTTTTTTAATATAACAGTTTTAAGGATTTTAAATGATCGTACAAGCAAATAGTTTTCTACATAAGCAAACTTTAATTAAACAGTTTTTTTCTGTTTAATAAATGCGTTAAAAAAATCGATATTTAGATTTTCACGCCGAAATGTCAACGTTGGCTCATGTATGTGTGAACTGGTTGCATACGGATGAGAATAGGTGATGCCGGTTTGAATTTGCGTTGATCGGTTCAGTCTACAACTACACAATTCAAACTTATGATACTTTTCCTCGGTCGCATATAAACTACCACATTTGGGATAGTTTTTTTAAACACACTTAAATTAAATGTCCATCTCGGATAGAAAATGTAGACATAATTGCTTTAAATGTCTGCTGAGCATATACAAGAGATAATTTTGTTCAAGTGTTATGTGTGTGAGACAGTAAGTTTTCCTTCTACGATGAGAGCAAAGTAAAAAGCTTATGAGCAGCATTATTTTTATGCAGCAAGCAACAATAAATGTGTATACTCATATACACATACACAAATACCCAGCCCACTGTGCATTAATTCAATAAATGGCAAGTCAGCATTCAGCATACTACTACAACAACACTCAGCACTAAGAACAACAACAACAACAATAGCAACAGCAACAAGAAAACAAAAACATCATGAGCAAGAGCAACAGCAACAGCAATAGCAACAAAAATTCAAAAACTTTATTATTATTATTATTATTGTTGTCATTTATTAATAATAATATTTAAATGATGATGTTGAAGAATTAATCGCATCTTTAAGAATGTACAAGTAGAGAATGATTATTCTTATTATTATGAATATTTGTATTAATGTGTATCATATGCCCTTATTCGCTTGCACATCTGGCATAATGTGTTGCTTTGTATAACAATGTAGCTTTCAATGCTCTCAACCAGTAGATATTTTGCATTGATATCAATAAGTTGTATCAATTCAAATGGAATTTATAAAAATTCTATTTAATATTGCATTCAGAGTGCTGCCGTTGCTACTACAACTGCTGCTACAAATACCAGCAGTGAGAACAACATCTGAAAATAAATTTCAAAATGCCGAAACAGCAACGATCGCAACATCTAAAGCAACGACAAATTCACAAACTACAACAACAGCAACAACAGTATCAGCAACAACATATAATAATAAAAACAAAAACAATATGACAACAAGAGAACTGCGTAAACACGAGCAAATAATAGATAATTCTATAGATTTCGTAGTTGATCCATGCGATGACTTCTATCAGTATGCCTGCGGCGAATGGAAACATCAATTGTATGATGATCATGATAATGAAGCTAAAAAAATTGATGCAGCTGATCCAGCAAAAGATGTAGATAGTACTGCTGCTGATAGTGATAAATATGAACGGACTTTAGCTATGATCGATTATTTGGCAGACAAAGAGGTGCTAAAATATTTTAATAAGAGAAATATGACAAAGAAAGTGAATACAGCGCAAACATCATCATCTGCAACATCATCAGGTACTACACCAATAACAGAAACAGCAACAGCAACAACAACAAAAGAGCCAGATTTTATAATAAAAGTGTATAAATATTATAAATCATGTATTGCCATACAACAGTATGAACCTATTAAGTATTTGGAATGGTTGGAGTTGAATGAACACGTTAAATGGCCTTCATTGATAAACACAACAACAGCAAACAGCGAAGAAGAAGATGCCATTAAACATGATCATCAGCGTGATGCACAATTCACAGCTGAGTTAGAGGAGGAAGATGAAATTATTGTAAGTAATCATGATGATGATGATGACGATGACGATGATGAGGCTGATATTGAAGCTGATAACGCAGAAACAGCACAGGATTACAAATTGACTTGGATAAACATTCTTGCTATTGTACGCAAATATGGCATGAATGGCATTTTCATCGAAGAAATCATCTATACAACAAAAACGTTTCCATCCAAACTACTACTGGGCTTCGATAAGCCGGTCAAAGCAGGTGGCTTTAAAAGTTTAAAAAGTGAACATCTGAAAATTATTTTAAAAAACTTAAATGTAGATTTTACAGTTGAAGCATTTAAGCAATTGTGGTTGCAAGTAACAAAATTTGAGTGGCAATTAACAAAACTCAATGACATTAGCGATGAACTGGGCACTACCATGATAACGCTGGAACATTTGCCGGTGCCTTGGTTAAACAACTATCTGAGAGTAATACTTAATCAAACAGCCGCTGCACCATTGGACTTAAATATGCGCATCGTTATAACAAATGTGGCGTATTTTATGGCTTTGGATGATTTGCTCAATGAATATGATGATAACTTTCTTAAGCAATATTTACAATTACGTTTCCTTTGGCATTTGTATCAGCAAGAACCCCAAGAATTCCAGCCTCTTGATTGTATTTTGCACATTAAACATTACATGCCGATGGCCTTTGAATGGATCTACGAGCAGCAACATGCCGACCTGATACAAGAAATACCAAAGTTACACGAAATGTATAATAATCTAAGGAGACAGTTTAATCTTACTTTGTACAACAATAAAAATAATTTTGAATCTGCTACTTTGGAGCAGTTTGTGACTAAATTGGAATCAATACAATTTAAAGTGGGCACATTCGTAGACATTGAACAGGCTGAATTTTTCTATGAAAATCGTAAGTTTTATAGCCAACTGAAATTTTCTTCGCACGAATTTTATTTTAATCATTTGAAAATGTTGAAATTCAATTTCGATGCTCTGCACTTTGGTATGCGCAGCATAACAACCAGCTCTTTGTTTTATGATATGCAGGAGTACAATGATGGTCTTACATCTGCTCCTTATTTTAATAAACGTCTGAATACACTAAAAATACCACTTTCACTACTGCAACCACCCGTGTATCACAAGGAATTCAGTGACGTTTATAAATACAGCACTTTGGGTTTCATTTTAGCCCAGACCCTTATGTATGGCTTTAATTTAAATGGGCTTGCTGCAAATGAACATGACAAGCTTTTGCAACATTTCAAATGTCTCACATCATTAGATGCCATGGAAGTCAATGATAAAATAGCTGATGTAAGCGGCTTTCGTTTGGCCTACCACACGTTCCTGCTTACAACTAATAACAAATTAATATCGAATCGTAAACGTTTCTTTTTAAATTTTGCCCAAACATTTTGTGGCAGCCCTACATTAGACGAAAACTTAGGGCGGAGTCAGGTCAACTATGCCTTGGCCCAGTTTAGTGAGTTTGCGAAAACCTTTGAATGTGCGTCTGATAGTCATATGAATCCCCATGAAAAGTGTTATTTGTGGGATTAAATAAATAAAAAAAACTAATAGTTTTATGTATTAATTTTAAACACTTTACTTGTAATTTATTTTAGTATTTTAATTATTTTTTATACAAACACAAACACACACACAAAATCTGTTTTAAATAAAGTTTTAAGTTAATTTACAAAAAGAAAAAAACCTGAAACTGCTAACTAACAAATAAACTGAACTTGTTTTATTCGAGAAGAAAAGAAGATTTAAAAATGCTTCAATATTTTATATACAAAAATAAAATAAATAGTTTAAAGCTACGCCAAGTCAAAGTAAATGTAAAAAGAGGATATTCCAATAGACTGCTAAAGTTAGAAATAAATAAATTAAATAATATTAATGCTAATTTTAGTTAAAACCTTTAAATAAAAAAAAATAATTTTCAAAGGATATTTTTCCATTTTATAAATAATAGATAAGTAAAACATCTACGGATCAGGCCAAATTAATATACGTGCAGCTCTAAAACTGCAGTACGAACTTGTAATTTTATGCTATCAGTTTAGAGTTTAGTTTTATTTTACACCGAAAAATATTTCACAGATCATGGTCTGAATGTAAATAGTTTTAAAATTTTGTACACGGAAAATTAATAAAACTTGACGTTTAAACATTTTTCTCTTTCCAATTTCAATATCAGCTGTTACATTAGAACGATGACTCATAACACTACAAAAAGTGATTTATTTCTTTCCTTTCCTGTTACACGTTTTTTCATGAATAATTACGATCGTATTCCTAAAAAATAATTTGCATTTGAAATGTATTTTTTAAGACCAAATTTTTCCTAAATACATTTTATACCAAAATAAGCCGATATGTTTTATATTCCACTTTGAAATGGAATTCAATTAAAAACACTTCAGTTTAAATTTTGTTCTGCATTCTTTTTTTACATTTGAATTCTAATATTCAATACAAATTTACTCTACTTTTAAGGAAATTCAAAAATAAACAGTTTACTTTTCATATATCAATTTCTCGACTTTTGTTGAACCTGCCTGAATATTTTAACATTTACTTCCTCTAATTAATTCATAAAATATTATACTGGTTAACCTTATCTTAAAACAAAAAGTCAGTTTTCCAAAAATGAAGCAACAAGGCAAGTGATCAAGGACATTTCTATTAAAAATGTTACTTTATGCTTTCCAAATTTTCCCTCGCCACTAGTAGCTTCCTAGTTCTCGTCAAAAAATGTTTTTTATTAGCAATCGAGGGACGGGAATGCGCGCGTAAAAGCGACCGCAAAATGGCAACAAATGCAATATTTATATGCAACAACCCCTATCACAAGTATGGTTGAATTTGTAAACACTGCAAATATGTGCAAACTTTTTGCAAACTATTGTAAACACCAAATCAAATGTTGCAGTTAAATAAATAAGTAGCAGCACTGACAATTGCTTGCACGAAGAAATTTTCATTAGAGAGGAATTATTGCATTTGCGAATGGTGCCCATTATCAAGAGTGCGAGGTTAAATTTTTTGAGTTGCTGCTATTTCAATTTAGTTTAATATGATTATTTTTCGAACAAATTGATTGTTAGTGGTTTTTAATTAAAATTGATTATTATTTTGGCTAAAGTTCATAAAATTTTTAGTCTGAAAGAATTGAACAAAAGACAATATTCCAAAGGACGAAGGTAAAATTTTAACATCAATTAATTTCAACTTACACGGCAAATCAGAAACAACGTTGTTTTTCGGGAGCCGCTACACTCCCATCATCAGTGTTCATGAGTGCTTCCATGTATCCGCTACCGTTCAGGTGGCTCGGTTGAATGAGATTTCAAATTTGTATTTATACAAATTATGACTCGAAAAAGGATACAAGTATTATTTTTATTGTTGAATGTATACAATGTTTTTAAAGCAAACGCAACTTCACCACGATCAATATATTAAAATTTTATCATTAATTTACGTTAATTAACCCATTGCTTCAAGTTGTTTTTATCTCATGTACCATATTTCTTTCTAGTTTTTGTTTTTTACTTAATACAAACTTTTTTGGTTTGATTAATATTTATATACTATTACTTTTTGTTTTTCAGTCAACTAGTTACATATGTTTTTTGTTGTTCATCATTTCGTACGAACTACTGTCAAAAGTCCATATAAAAAAATCATGCGAAATAAAAACAAGACAATATTAACTGATATCGTACTCTGTTCATATTGTGAAAATGTGCGAAACGTTCCTGACAGCATTTTTTCCAACTACAAAATGTTTCTGGCAACATATTTTCTAACTTTGACACAATATAAGCATCACTTAATTCGCATGGAATTGTAAACAATAGCTGATCAGGTTTTAATTGGCATTAAGTTTGTATACCCGCTAATAATTACAATAATGGAAAATAATGTAAATATAATATAAAATGAAGGTAAGGGCTTTTTGCAGAACGTGTGTCTTCAAAAAGAGCTCCTCCGCAGTCGCTGCAATTTGTATTAATTGATACAAGCTCTTAATATTATTGTGTTGTGTTTCTCTGTTGTGTAATTAGTTTTCATTTTTTTAAATTATATTTTGAATATATTTAAAATTTTAATTCTTTTTTTTTCATTTTTTAGATTTCTTTTGATGTTAAATGAAAAACTTGTTTACTTACCTTCGATTTGCTTTCCTGCTGCTGCAGCAGCTGCAGTACTTAAGGCAACACTGGCTAAAGGTGAAGATGATAAGGCGGCGCTACCAAACTGTTGTAGGCTAGCTGATGACATGTAAGCGGATGCTAAAGCATTTGGATCAGACCCTGCGAATTTATAAATAAATGAAATAAAATTTGTATTAACGTGAATGTCATACAACAAACAATATTAAATGATTTGTAAAAAAAATTAATTCTAAACGATTTTCTAAAAACAAAAATTTAGTGAACAAAAATTTCAACATGCAACACTTAACAGAAATTCAAGATTTGCAGCAAAATAAGAAACAACAAACATTTAAGCTTAAATTTCAAATGAAACGAAAAAAAGTGTTTGTAAAATGAAAAACACAAGTAGATATTAGGAAAATAGGTCACAGGGACAGATGTCAAGGAAACACAAACGAGCACAAACAAATATACAATTATATGACTCACATATATGAGTACTTTTGTGCTCGAAATATTTAAAAGTGTAACATAATTTAAAGCCTCAGTAAAACAAGGCAATATGCGAAATCCATGTGATATAAATTTTTATTTTAATATTCTTCTTGTTTTTTATACCAAAAGGAATATATATTGGACTCAAGTAAACACTTGGTTTCTCTCCAGAACATTTTTTACACAAAAGGCTGTCTGTCGTACCCCGTTTCTAGAACCTTTAATATTTTTAATAACCGGTATCAATTATATGTTAACTTAAATTTTATGAACATTACGTTGGATGTTTTGAAGATTGTATTTTGCATCTAATGTTTTATATGCTGAAGATGATCTTGGAAGTCCTTGTCCCAAATATTTATTTTTTTTATATATGATAACAAACAACGAAACGGCATCCAACAGTAAAGTTTTCTTGCACTATTGCTCGGCATTTATGAAATAACTACGTTGTTTGTTTGTTAATGTAAAACAATAAGTTATTTTCGTGTTCCACTCCATCAAAATAACATAAGCGTATGTAAAACTTTAAGCAAAGTACAGCAAATGTGCTATACCACTTGTATAAATATTCAGTTAAATGAAGGGCTTAAGAGGCCTTCTTTAAGGCCTGAGTTTAATAAACAAAAAATCCGTGATTTGAGAAGAATAATCGCAAGGGCGTCCGCCTCTCATACATATTTAATTTATGATATTAAATCTACGCTACAATTAAATTCGGAATGCAGCAACAAGCATCAGTTCTTAGATTTTTAATTTAAATTTTGTAGTAAATTTCATTTTAATCGTTAAACTACATGCTCATCTCCATCTCAACTTCAACTTTAGAATTCAAATTTTGACTTTGATTATGATCAAAATGATGCAAAAACTGGTAAATACTTCTTAAAGTGTTTTTTAAAGATCTCTGGTTAATAATATATCAAACGGTGCGAGGACCTGCCTCTCTTCCATATATCTTTTATATGGAAAATGATTTTTTGGCTTCAATGCCGATATAAAATCAAAAAATAAATCATGCCTCATGATAAATTTGGTATCAATCTCTGGAATAACTTGAACCAACTCTGTATCGTCTTCGCATTAGAGTTTTTATAAAACCATTAGATGTTGTCCGATAAATATAACATTAACCAACTACTTTCATTCCTAGCATGCGAATTTTCATTAATCCTGTGCAAAATAAATTATGAGGTGATTTTAATTCCAGCTCCAAAATTCCTAAGCAGCACGTTTCACGCCAAACTTTGTATAGGAAGTAGGTTGTTGTATTGGTTTCTTAGAAGAGCAAAGTTTTTGTTATGAACACGAAATGTGCATTAAAGAGTTAATTTTTATTTATCTTTAAAACTAAAAAGAATGCTTCTACGGAAAGCAGGTTATATATTCTAGCGAATGTCTAAAAGGCCTACACAAAGGGCCTGCTGTGTCAATTTATGCCGCTGTCACATGCCCTTACTCTTTGCTGCTTATGTGTAGAAGTTTGAATAAAGACGAAAGATTTCACAAGAAATTAAATTAACAAAATACCCAAAAGATATTTTAGCATATAAACTTTTGATATAAGAAAAACTATTAACAAAAAGTGAATTGCAAATGAATAGTTTGCTATATGAAATGTTGACAGGGCGGGAGAAAAAGCAGCTTAAGTTAAAATGAAGCATAATGTTTACCATAAAAAATTAATAGTATTTCATCATTCAACACAGTTTGTAGAGAGCTTTGTAGCTTTTGTAGTCATTCGACTAATTGTTCGGAAATTAGTTTATCCCTCACCCATTATTTCGTATTTGAACTAAAGCTGGACTCTGCTCACTTGAATTAAGTGTATCAAGCGTGATCGAGTACGATCATGAATAATATTTGCCTGAAACAAAACTACCATTTGAAATACAAATGGGAACTATAAAACATAAAACGCAACAACAGAACAAAAAATATAGTAAACATGTTTTTCTTGTCATATAACTTCTTTAGCTATAATTTCAAAACGTCTATTATACGACTCGAAGTTTCAGAAAAAGACTATTGTAAATTTTAAAAAGTGAAATGTTGTACTATTGCGCACAAGTTCCTTAAAAGAGGATGTTTCAAGCTCAAAAAACTTAAACAGTTGAAAGTGTAGCAACATATTGAACTCTGATGAGGAGTAGAAATGTTGTACTCAACAACTGCCATAGGGATATGCGTCCAATCGATTAATCAAACCTTTTGACTAATAAATATAATAATTAATCAATTAAATGATTAATTAAAAATTCTAACTTATAAAAATACTGATTAATCAATTACTTTGAATTTTGTTTATTTACATTTTAACAGTTTTCTCAATCAATAGAAAACCGAAATATATTTTATGGAGTTTTAATTTACACATACAAATAAAAATAAATAATATAAAAGAAAAACAGAAAAAAGTGAAAATCTAAAAGAAAATTATAATTATTCAAAATTTACATTAATTAAATTCAAAATTAATTGATTTATTGTGAATTCCACTTAACCACTGCGTTTGAATAATTGATTAAGGGCACATCCCTATTTGCTAATAATTCCTCTCTTAGTAAATATAATTTTATTAACTAAAATCAAATGAATGAACTTAAGCATAACTGGTTTATTCTAATTAAACTAACTTTTCCAGGAGTACTTCCTGATTCTCGCTAATGTTTTTCCGCGTTCTCAAGGGTGCAAATAAACGTGAGCAAAAAAACTAAATTGTGCATTACAATATTTGTTTTCGTCAGCGTGCGTTAATGTGAGTAAAAAGTTACTCATGCCACCATCTCCAACTTAAGCACGTACACGAATTTTTTCCCTGTAATTTTTTATGCTTTCTCAGTAGTAAAGTAAAAAATAATTACATTTAATATTAACTTCAAATGCATTTTGAAGTAAGAAAAGCAGAAAATTAAATAAAAGCAGCTTTACAAGGTTAAAGTATAACTTTTTGATTATAAAAAATATAAAAAATTCTAGATTAAAAATTTAAAGTTAATAAGGAAAAAGTAAAGAAAAAACTTTCGTAACTTTTGCTTCCTTACAATCATATTGCTCGTGCACTTGAAGGATCTGCTAACCCAAAAAAAAATGATTTTACAGCAAAGTTGAATTATAATTCAACAAAAATTGAGCTGCATAGATAATTTTATCAGTTGCTTTAAGTACAAATAATGGTTTTAATAATTCTAGATTTAGGACTATTTGCTACCTGCTGGCTGAGTTAGCTCCTCATCCTTACCGAAACTCGGAAGCTTCTTAAGTTACTCAAATTAAGAAGAACTGACTCTACTCAAATCTAGACTTGTGTGCAATAGTTTTGTTCAAACTAGTTGAGCTCGGGTTCGAATCACGCCTTGCTTCAAGCCTATTTTAGTTTACGTTTTTGCTTTAGCTTGTTCTCCTTTTGCTTAAAAAAAGCTGTGGACACAACTCTAATCATAACCGTACATTTTTTGTCAATCGAAACAGCACTTAAGACATATATACATATTTTTTCCTTTGAACTCCTATAAAGAGCATATATTTGAAAATAGGGCCCCAATTTCCAAGCATCTCACTGCTTCCAGTCTTAGATCAAGTGACCACTAGTAATACCGTTTAGGCACCCGTCTGACGACAGCTAAAGTCAAAAAGTTCATGAGAAACCAAAGTGAATGCCAATACCGATGCGTCTCCGGAAACTAGATGACAACCATTATTTTTTTTTTCAAATAACTAATTCTATTCCCTACCGCTGTCTTTATAGAATGTTATTCTTAAGATTCCTATTCTTAAAAATTTCACAATTTTCGAGATATGACTACGTTGCAATAAAGGAGTGATGTATATCATTTTAATCCAAAATGTCGGTTCAAACACTTCAATCTGATTTGAAAACATTTTGTTTTTAACATTTTGTTTATACTTTAATGTAATGGACTTCCCATGTTTTCTATTTATAGAAAAAAAAAGAAAATGGATAAAAAAATAAATAACTATTAGATTAACTTGTCTGAACTTTACCATAAATATTTCCACCTCTAACACGCACTCAGTTCAAATACATACACACACAGGCTTAAAGCTTACAACATTTTACAGATGTTGCAACCAAAACCCATCATCATCATCATCAAACCAAATTCACTTCTGGTTGGTTGACTTTATTCAACTTGTTACCAAAGATGTGCATTTAAAGTTTTCTTTTCATTTTTTCCTCCATGATAGAGAACTGTTTTCATTTTCATACTCGTATTCCTACTCATACATTTTCATTTCATAAATTCATATTTTTATATTTTCCATCAAGTAAAATATCGCTTTAAAAAAAGTAAACAACTATCAAACCCACGTAGAATGAAATAAAAAAATCTAAAGCTTCAAGGATTGTAAACATGCAACTGAGCGTAAAATCAAGTTCACTATGAGAGAAAGAGAAAACAAAGAAAATATAATATGGCATGATATTATAAGTTTTTGTATCATAAAATTATATTTAAGTTTGTATAACGGTGTAGTATGATATAAAATAAAAAAATTAAATAAATAATAAGAACAATATCAGTAGCGACAACAACTTAAATTTTCAGATGAAGACATTGATGCCATGTTACCGTTTGGTAACAACATTAAACAGTTATTGGCCCTGGAAGATGTTAAGGGAAACCCACAGCAAAAACAAAAAAAAAATACTTTAGGTTTTTGGGCAATTTGGTAGGGTTGTTCTAAAAATTAGAGCCAGTGTCGGTGATTATAAACTGTTGCGGACATGCTGATTTGGTAGCGTGTATTTGTTGCTTGTTATACTGTAAATAGTTCATGCTTTCTCCAGGCATCCTCCGTCAAGTTTGAGCGCTACAGCTAAAAAGTAATCAATTTATTTTGTGAATGCCGTGTGATTCCAGAAGGATAACATTCTGCATTAATGATTTATGGATATGATTATTTCTCTTGCAAAGGAAATTGTTTTAGACTTTTTCTTGCGCAGGGCATATGCCACAGACCTAATGAAAATTAAATTTCACAGTTGCATGTCACTAACAGAAGCATATTCCACTTGCTTTTATAAACTTAAAAATGTTTACTACATAAAAACATTTAATACGATTATTTTATAATTAACGATTAAATTTTAAATCTTTTTGTGCTTCCATATCTTGGATAACGCGTCCTCAATTTAAAAATTTTTTTGAAGAAATAAAAATAAGCATAATCAAAAAACTAAAAATATCGTGTTTATAATTTTAGAATCATAAAAAATGCACTTAACTAAGCTACAGTTTTTCCATTTAAACACTACTCTTCTCTGCTAAAGTTTTTCTTTTGAAATGTTTTCTTCTTGAAAATGTTTCTTTTCTTAAATTAACTCATACTCATAATTATATATTTAAAATATTTATACAAATATTTGATAGAAAGTTGAGTAATTTCTACAAACGTCCTTGTTCTCTATTTATAATAAATTTTAATACTTAAAAATGAGTTTCAACACATATTTCCACTTTCATCGTTAGAAGAATTCCTCAGTCACAAATAGTTTAGTTTAATTTCCCCACTAAACCTAATTATAATAAATGTTTGCCTAAATAACCGAAAATAATTTTCAATTAAAAAAAAACTAACGTCCTTTTTAAACACTTTCAAGAATTTAAATCTCAACTTTTTTTTCTAATTTTTATCTTTTATTTTGCAAACCAACTGCAGCTATAATTCTTTTAAATTTTTTTTTATTTATTTTCTACAGCTTTTTTGTTCAAAGTGTGACAGGCCTATTATGGCCGTATGCTGCTCGTGCATTCATTCGTTTCAGTTACTAGTCTTTTGTTGGAAACAGAATTTTATCTATTATTATAATTTTTTTGGTTTGTCTTAATAGTAACATTATTTTTGTTACTTGTGCCATATGTAGACTGGCACAGTGTTTCGGAGAGGTTTTCAAGAAATAATTGTTTATTTTATGATCTTATTTTTATATAGACTGTGAGCCCGTTTTCTCCTTCTTCAGTTAACCAAAAATACTTATACACGAATATGTTTTTTTTTGCAAAGTAACAAGGACTACCTAACGGGAGTATGCCAGAGATTTTGTATGGAATCAAACGCACAAATACCAGACTGACCACATAAACTCAAAAGAATAATCACTCCAACCGTACTTAAATTAATCCCAAGCGGTGTTAAAAAAGTACTGTAATCCCAGATTCACTAATCTGAAAGATTAATCAAGTACGGACGGATTCAACGGCTCTATTTAATTTAAAAATTTTTAAGTTGGTTCAATATTTTTGACAAGATTAAAGGCTTATGTACTCATTTTAAGAAACTCCAGGATTGGTTATCTAAAGGAATCCCGTTTTCAGTACTTGAATACTTGAATTTAGAATGGCGTTTTTCTTTCTGTGTAGGATTATGAACTTAAATGAAGCTTAAAGGCTGAGGTACATAGAATCCGTCGTACGTTAAACGTTGATTTTTTCAACTGACATAAAAGTAACGGCGGAGGAGGTTGACACAATAAGTACTTTGTTAACGTATATTAAATCAGCTTTTGTTTTCATCGTATGGTTTTGCAATAAAATTTTATTAAAATATACATTTTTTGAATTGAGATTTTTATTTAATTCAATTTTATTTAATTTTGCCACCACACAACAGAAATAGCTAAATTAAAACAAAATAAAAAGAATCTGATAGATGTCAAATTACTCAGTGTACGTTCAAAGTTAAAAGTTAGGCAACTTAAGTACTTTGCGTTGACGCAGACGTACGCTCCGGCACATTCTATAAGATAACCTGTATTTTTGCTATATTTTCAGTTAAAAAAGCGACGTATAACGTACGACGGATGTTATGTGCCTCGGTCTTAAGCCAGTGATGGAATCAAAGAAAATTTCAATAGTACTTTATTGATATCCAAAGTACTCAACCGCTTTTTGTATATTTAATAGGATTTTTTATTTAATTTTTGTCTTCCTTAACTTATGGTTTCTATGCAGCAGATATTTTCTTTCAACTAACATACAATTAAAACTAAAATCTCTTTGCCAAACAAGACAGCGGTTACACATTACATTTTGAATCCAAATGGATGTTCGCATGCCATCCCGTGCTTAACTTACTATCAAATCTCAAAGTAATACCACATTGATCTTAATGTTTTTGTCTTTGTGAAACCTTAATAAACTTAAACTAAGCTAAGAAATAATATTTAAAAAATTGCGTTTACACCAGCATGAAATCTAATAGATTTTAAATGAAATCTCTGTCAAAATCAAAATTTATACCATTTACACCGTTTACAAGAGTCAAACTCCATACAAAAAATTATAAATCAAATGCAAAATAGCTGGCGAGCAGACCCAAGGCGGATCAACAAAGTAGCAGCGATAGCACAGCTGATTAACCTGAGTATATGTCAATTGCTTAAAATTAAATTTTGTTGATATGATATACTCATAACAACATGGTTAATGTCAAACTGCAAAACACCACAGCTTTATAAGATGTTTGACATTTGTTAAAGGTTCAACTGTGTTAACAGTGTCACCCTGTTTTTTAAAAATTTTGACAGTTAGTCAGGTATTTTTACAACTTTTCTATTTCTGTAAAATCGCTACTACCTGATTTGAGCAGACCTTTCAAAGTTTCATAATTGAGCAGCGTAGTATTTTTCAGTATAATTTGGCAAAAAAACATACCATATTTTTTTTGGGTAGATTTCATCAAAATCTATTTGGGAATTAGATTTTGTTTTATATGGGAAATCTAGACAAAATCAACAATATTTGCTCGAAATCTCGTAAATTTTGGTCTGGTGTAAATGATAATTTTTATATTTTGTATGGCAGGAACTCTTTTTTTTATTTTCCAAAAAATTTTGTGGCACATTTTATTTTTTATCTTTGAATCAGTTTCATAATTGCCAAAGATTATTATATTCCTTAAATTACCTTCCAATGGTTTTAAATTGTCATCGAACTTCTCTTTTAGCTGAGTTTGTACTGGAGACCTGCGGAAACACACTTAAGCACATGTTTAAGACATTGCAATTTTTTTCAAATACTTTCCCGACAGTAATATTGGCACGAAGATATATTGGGAAGTACTTTTGAAAAACCAATTTCAGAACGTACAGAACTCGGAGTGTCAAAGGAGTCAGAGGAATAAAATGGTATTTTTCTCAAGCGAATAGTATAAAAAGGTATCAACATTTCCATCAGTGGCTTAAACTTTAACTGATCTCTTAGTCTGCGTTTAGACGCGTCATGTTGTTATTAAAGTGATTGCTACTTTATAGGCGACAGAGACAAGAGACAAGAGAAAACGAAACGAGTACTCAGATGCATGTATTGTCTTTACGTTTTGATTTCTCATTTGAAATTTTAAGCCTGAAGGTATTTGCAAGTAAATGTCGTCAACATGACATGACTCGTATGAATAAAAATGAAAGTTCAAAGAAAAAGTAAGAATCATCTCAATGAGACATGGCTCGTATTAACATCTCTCTTTTGTGTGTAATAAATTTATAAAATTTTATTATAACATGATGAGTTTTTAAAGAAAATGAGTGAAATTGAGGTCTTAAGATGCTTTAAAAATTCAAATTCGTTCCATCTCACGACCACTTTCTGCCGCGATAGCAACTTGCGTGGAAAAACTCGTTTAGACCTTGATTTATTTTATTATTTGATTTTTTCGCTTAATTTTTCTAATACTACGGAATCATAGCCCTTATTATGATTGTCGTAGCCAAAATTGAACATAATTTGATTATAAAACATACGGCAAGCGTTGTTATATTTCATCGATCTCATCATATTATTTGTTGAGAGACTAACTGGTCTCCAATTACATTTCATTATTAATATCTGATTGATATTCTTCTATTATATAAAATATCTCTTATATGAAAAGTCTCTTTACTAAGATAACCCTTGGCAAATGGATAAAAATATAACTAGAATATATTTATATCGTTTTAATGCCACCGTGCCAAAACTATCAGACATTCAACATATTTTTTTTCTTTCTTTTAGTTGATATTCCGAAAATATGTTAAAGCATTGGAGAAGAAGCAAAAATTAAAAAGCATAAGAATGTGTTAGGAAACCAACAGCCTTTGGTAATTTCTCAGCGTAGAACAGGGTGGAGTGAGTTATATTTATTGTTTTTTTACTTTTTTTAATTTGGCATAATAAAATTCTTTTCACAAGAATGCGTAGAAAAACATTCGCTGCCATAAGCTTTTCTATAAAACTTAAATTTCATTTCAGTTTTTTTTTTTATAAAATTCGAACAGATTATAAAATTTATGTATTTTATGTTTGAGACAATGACTGGACCTTAAAAAATATTATGGAAAAGAATAGAAAAATATTGCTTAAAAAAAAGAAATTCTATTATAAATTTAATAATATGGAACATCATTGAAAATGTTTATAATTTTGAAGAGGATTTACAATTTTCAAATATATATTCATTTTTTTTTTAACTCAAGCATGAGAAAATATGTGAAAAATGTAAATTAAGGTCAGCAAAAAGGATTATTTTATATGGTTGAAAGGATTAAGAAGCAAACTTTACTATTGCATATTTTAACTTTTAAAACCGGGCTGTTGAAAGAGGATAAAAGATTTTATAATAGTTCGAAGAAATTTTCACAATTATAACAATCTTTAGTGAGGAGCACAAAAGACGAAAAACTTAAATTCTAATAAATATGTTTATAAAAAATTATTGCAAGATTTGTTATTGTTGATAAAGCAGAAAATACTAAAAATTTAACAATTAAAGAGTGCGGGAAGGAAGTGTAATTTTTTACGAGCTTTAACTTGTGAGCCGTAATGGATTTTGGAACGTCTCACAAGGTGTATATTGCCGTTTTAATAAACAAATATATAAAAGAATTCTGTTATAAATTAAAGGATGTAAGGACAGCAGGTGTTAGCCTAGACAAAGAGCTCAGTTTAATGAACTGTAATTGACACTGGAAGTTTTCAGATGGTGGGAATTACTCTCTCCGATAACACTTAAAATTTAACTGATTTAGAGAATAACAAGCTCTTAGACAAGTGGTGTATTTTGGACATGGATCTGTATTAACTATTCCATATTAGTCACTCGAAATTCTCATAGGGTGTGTATTGCCGTTGTCGCTATAACAGGATAATACAGCTGGGTTAAAAATCAATGCTTTTGTAGACAAGAAGTGTAATTTATGAAACAGAGATAATTGGAAACTATAACAGGAAGTGTTTTGCCGCTTTAACACAAAATACTAAAAAATATAATTCCGTTAAAAATTAAGTGTTTTCGCTACCCAAAAACACATATGGAACACACAGTTTGAGAGTTGGGCTCTCATTTGCAAGATTTGTTAGCGTTTTTTTTTTAGTTTACTGCACAAATTGCTCACTCAAATATTCTTTAGGCCCAAACAAAGTATTTTTCTATTATTTCCCAACACAAAATATATTCAAGAGCAGGCGTTATTGTCCTGTTTCTTTTGCGAATATCTTGAAAGAGTACAAGATTAACTCGTAGAGCTATAAAATTTTTTAATTACAATTTTGCATAACTTTTCGAGGTCTGTATATTATTTTAACTGAAAGTTATTAATCTTTACCCGAATTCAGTACCTAAAGTGAGAAATTTACAGTGCGATAAAATGGTTATCATCCTGTTCAACCAGTGTGGGTAACACGAAACTGTTTTTTTCAATGTTTTATTCAATTAAATATTTTATAAATCACTGAATCACATATCTAAAGGATTTTGATTTGGAATAATCGCTGGAGTGCGAGCACTCTGTTTTAATACAAATTGTTCACTCTATTCAATTCGTTGGGTTCTAATTGTTTGGTTATTTTTCCGGCCATAACTTAATAAATAGATTTGAAATCATATACGATTGAGGCACTAGAAAACTGACCTGAACACTGATCATGGGAGTATAGGGGCTATGGAAAAACAACATTGATTCTCTTCAGCCGTTTAAGTTAAAATTAATTAATTGTTATTTTCCTTTATTTTTTTGGAATATTTTTAAATGCCTTATTCTTTCTGACTAAACCGTTACAGACTTTAGTTTAATAATAATCACTTTGAATGAATTGAGTTCGCAATGTAATGACATTAAGATATCAAGGACAATCTAAAGGGGTTTTCAACAAAAACATGATAGTTTTGACATTTAGTTTTCTGACGTATTCGTAGTAAATGTGTTTGCAATTGTTGCAATGAATTCAATTTTGCTTGAAAGTTGCATTAAAATATTTAAAATCCACTATGAAAATGGTGGTTCTGTTAAAGTTACATTTCGTAAAATTCATGATATTTTCGGACAACATAAACGTTCTTCTGAGACCGCTATTAAGAACTTGATCGCTAAATTTCAGTCGACACAGTCAAAAGAAAATTCAATCCATCCATGCTTAAATCAATCCGAAGCGGTGTTAAAAGTACGGTAATCCCAGATTTACTAAAATCAAGTACAAAAAGATTGATTTAAGTACGTACGGATTCAATTGCTGAATTTAGTTAAACAATTTTTTAGTTGATTTAAGTATTTTTATTTGATTAGAGAATTTTTTACTCATTTATTTATTAAGCTTCAGGATTGTTTATGTAAAGTTATCCCGTTTTCCGGCTTGATTAAAGTACATTTTATTGTTATTTGTACTTAAAATTATGAGAACGAATCGTACTAAAAGTAGAAAATACTTGAATTTAGTACGGCGTTTTTATTTCTGTGCAGGCTCCATACAAAATGTCCTAATACCAACGCGTGTTCGACAGCATCGATCAACTGAAAACATCGCAGCCGTGAGCTATGTGGTCTGGAGCATTGGTTGGGCCGTTTTTTCCCAAGATGAGGCTGGAAATGCGGTAACGGTCAATGGATCTCGTTATCGCTAAATTTTAAAATTCAATTTTGGCCTATCATTGATGACGTGGATATCACTGACATGTGGTTTCAACAGGACGATGTCGCATGTCACACAGTCAATGAAACGATCATTTTATTGCAAACCAAATTTCTCGATCGCATTATTTCACAAAAATCAGCTGTTAAGTGGCCAGTCAGATCATATGATTTAACACCACTATATTATTTTTTGTGGGACTGTGTTAAGGACAGAGTCTATAGGGAGCCAATCGAATTGATTGCAGCCTTAAAACTCAAAATCCGTGATGTGATTAACGAAATAGAGCCGTCATTTTGCCAAAAAGTGATGAAAAACGTGATGCACTTTTGCCAGTAATAAATTTTCATTTATAATTGCCGAAATTTTCTTTTCGTAGTACAACAAAAATATGAATCATCTTCATCAAAATTTTTTGTTTTATTTTGTTTTAGAAAACAAAGTTCTTGTTGAAAAATCCTGTATAACAGTTCAATTTAATATTGTTGATATTTCGGCGATTCATTAATCCCGTTTGTAAATTTTTTTTTCACCAAATTTTATGATTTCATCAACAAACAAAGCATTTTATATATTGACTAAAATGAGCAGTCGCTAACATGAACCAAATATCACAAGTCCAATTAACATAAACAATTTTACAATTACAAAAAATCAAAATCTATTTATTTATTTCAGTTAGTGCTCTCGAAGAAAACTTAATTATGACATGAACAATTGCTCCTTTATGATGTTGAAAAAATATATATGTATATTAACACAAAAAAAAGCATTTAATTCAAATAAATAACACATTCAGATTAAAGAAAAACATACATTGAAAACTTGACATGTATTTGCGGCAATAAATTTCTCTTTTTTGCTTGTTGCTTTAAAATAAATCTCACCTGCATTGGCGGTTTTTCCTAATAGACCTGCTTCGATAAGTGTTGCATGTACAATAAGATAAATGTTTAAATTGAAATAAAAAAGAATTGAAATTTAATTATTATAGTAAATATATGTACAAATTGGTTATAAATAAATGAACTCATACACCGAAAAGTTTCACATAAAAATCCAAATAACTTTATTGTTTTTTAATCCTGCATCATGGTTTTCAAAGAAAACACATTTCTAATTCTATTTTATACGCTTTTAATAAAAAAATTTAAGCTGTGAAAACTATTTAACAAATGAAATGCTTAAAAGACGAACGTGATGTACTTTTACTCGTAAAATAAAAACACCTGATATTATTTTAATTAAATGATTTAAAAATATTATTACAATAAGTTTAAGTGAACATTTGCTTTTTACTCCTTATCGCTCCTCCACACTGCTGCTACTATTTCTTTATTTATAGGCATATTTGCATACGTGTGTGTGTGCGTAAGGATTATATGAATTAAACAAAATGAAGGTAGAAAAACACAACATTATGTTTTGTGGTCTGAGGGATTACAATTATTGTATTTACAATATCCGGCAATCAGCAGCCAATGATGTATGGTCATGTTTGCAAGAAGGGACCGGAGTATGCAATTCTGGCACATGTGTGCTCTTCAGCAGGGATATTTATATCCTTTTGCTTATGCATGCGTGAGCTGTTGAGTGAGAGTTGCATAATTTTCATCACATACTTTTCGTACATTATAAAATCCGATTAAGGACTTAATATGAATCTGCTGATTACTCAACATTATAAAATTAACAAAAAAAAAAAGATTTGAACATAATAAAGAATTATGTATGCTTTTTTCTTGTCAAGGATTAACTTTTCGTTCAAGTGCGTTAATTGACATATGGTCAAAAATTTTAAACAACGGATGGACTAGTGGCCAGCACACCCTTGCTCAATTCAAAAGATATTTGGGTTAATAAGTTATGATTGATAAAAATACATTATAGTTTAAACCTTTAACTACGGGGGTCAAATATTTGGATATAATTGTTGAGTTGGAGGCAATTTTTTTTAAATTATTTCTTTTTAAAATAAAAAGAGATATAATTTGTAATTAAATTACAATTATAAAATAAAAATAATAATGCGAAAAGAATGCAATTGATACAATCTCCTTACAATTGGAAAAGGTTAAATTTAAGGCCGAGGCACATAGAATCCGTCGTGCGTTATACGTTGTTTTTCGACTGACAACTAAGTTGAAATAGAGGTTTTCTTATGAGCTTTGTCACATTCCGCACGTCTCCGTGAACGCAAAATACTAAAGTTGGCAAACTTTTATCTTTTAACGTACGTTGAGTACTTTGAGAGTTTCAGTTTCAGTTTCTTTTTTTTGCTTCGCTTTTATTTAGCTTTTTGTGTTGTGTGGTGAAAAATCCAAGATAAATAGAATTAAATAAAAATTACACTTAAAAGAAATTCCAGATTATTATCAAATTCTATTGAAAATTAAAATCAAGCTTATTTAATGTCCGTCAACAAAGTTCTCATTGTGTCAGCTTCTTCGGCCTTTACAAACACCTCAGGAGAGTAATAGTTTTTTAAGGAGTAATAATTCTTTAAGCTTCGATCATTTAGTGCCGTATTTAGAACAAAAAGGTTTGAGCTGTCTATATACTGAACTTATCCAGTAAATAACTGAAATATATATTATGCTTGTCCACATGTTATGTTGGAGGTTATTCAAAATGCTTTTATTTTCACTTTCTAAGAAAAACTTTAACATTTCTGTTTTAATTCAAAACGATTCCGTTTTTATGTTTAAATTAAATTGAAGTTATTTTTAAATTTTTCTATAAAAATTTACATGGAAATAAGGAACCGAAATATTTCTAGAAGGAATACTTTGCAATCATATCAAAATAAAAAGATACAATTTATTGGGACCTATTGTACTTTCTTGCGTTTGGTTTTTTCATAAAATAAAACTTTTTTAAACAATACAAGTTCTTTTCCTAAC
This sequence comes from Gymnocheta viridis, assembly GCA_956483585.1. Lineage (NCBI taxonomy): Eukaryota > Metazoa > Arthropoda > Insecta > Diptera > Tachinidae > Gymnocheta > Gymnocheta viridis. The sequence continues at coordinate 43,130,253 of OY101440.1, read as the reverse complement.
TAGTTATACACCGCATGTCCACTGTAATTTTATAAATTAGAAGCAGTACTATAATCAATCTAATAGATATGCAGTAAACAGCATTTCATTTGATGTACTGTGATAATATATAAAATGCATATAAGACTTGTAACTTACACAATAAGGCAGCTGTATTAGTCAACTGGGCACTGCCCGGATTAGTAGCAGCATTTGTCAACGAGGATTGAGTCATTGCTGCCAAAGCAGCTAAATTTTGTACAGTCATAGGAGGTAGTAGACCAGCGGCTGCTGCTGCAGCTGTAGCAGCTGCCGCATCTGCACTACTTGTTTGTGCACCTAAACCTGAAAAAAATTGAAATGTAAATAAATGCATAAGAAAAATTCTTATCAAAGTCAATAAGTCTAAAACACTATAGCAAAAAAGGGGAAGTACTGCCAAGCTATTTGGATCAAAGTTCAATAAAAATAATGAAAAATTTATCTGTATGATATGTATGACACACAATTGACTTATTTGTATTCCTTTTTTTTAATACTATGTTTTCATTTTTCTTTATTACTTAGGCTTACTTCCCTTTTTTCTAGCAAAAACTAAAAATAAATAAATGAAAATATTACTAACCAATACCTTGCAAAAGTTGCTGTTGCAAACCAACCGCCTGCAACTGTTGCAATAACTGCAATGATGCTGGCGTTATGGCATCGGCGCCCAGAACAGGACTGGCCTGTTGTGGTTGGTTGGTTATCATGGGCGTCGCAACCGTTGTCGCTGTCTGACCCAAAGGTATATTGACGTTCGTCGCCAAATTCCATAGATTTGCTTGCATTTGTTGGATTTTCTTTTGCTCCTTTTCCTTTTGGGTATCAGCGAATTTCACCACCAGTGGAGAAGTGCAGCCTTCCATAATTTTATTTTGATTTAAAGTCTACACAGCAAAAAAAAAAGAACAAAATTAAGCAGTGAAAAAGTTTTAAGAAAAAATCATGAATATAAAATTTAGTTTCAAAAAGTTTTTCGGTACGTTAGTGTTGGTGTTTGTTGTTTGGTCGAAAAAAAACTATAGTGTGTTTTTAGGCAATAAATTTTCTGACCATTCTCTCTTTTTTAGTTGGTTTATGTACGAGTATTAGCAGTCCATAGTTGGTTAATAGAAAAAAAACTAACAACTCTAACTTTGCGACAGTTAACAGTTTGTGAAATGCAATTTAAGTTTTAGGAATTTTTTTCTCTTTTACCAACAAACAGGAAATTTTGTGATGCTCTTTTCAGTTGCGTTTTTTATTTCTTATTATTTGTGTTATTTATTTAAGTTATTTGCTAAGAAATATTCAAATTTACCACTTTAATCGCTGATATTGCTGCGTGTTTTGTAGCAAACGTCACAAATGCACACCCTTTACTTTGACCGTTTTGATCACGCAATACCGTACACTCTTCAATTGCACCGTGCACTTCAAATAATTTTCGTACCTCGTTCTCGCTCAGTTTTTTATTTAGCATACCAACAAAGAGCTTGCGTTCTGCAAATGAAACAAAATAAAATAAATAATTTTAGTAGAATTTGAATTTATTAGTTAAGTGAAAAAAAATAAATTTTTGTTAGTAAAGAAAAAACTTTGAGCACCATGTTACCTAGTGTGAGCTCATCTTTTAAAATCGGGTGCCCTTTTAAGGCTAAAAGCTGAAGAAGTCATTACTAATACAGACATACATATAACAAATCCATATAACAAGCAAACAAGTGCACCTCAAAAACATTCATTCATAGTTTGATCTGCTCTAATGAACAAAAATCTTAAAAACAGATCCTTGATGAATAAAAAAGTAAACATAATTAAAATTAAACTTTGTAGAATGCAAAAAGGAGTACATATGAAACAAATATTTTGTGTCATATTTTGAAGAGGAAAGTTTAACAAATCTTAAGAACGAAAAAAAGTATTAAAGAAAAATTTTTTTTAAAAACATTTAAGCTAAATGTAATAAAAAAAACTGCTTTAAATTTAATAAATAAAGTCTTTACCGTAAAACATTCAATATAAGTCAGATTATATATTTAATTAATTTGTTGATCAAGGACGAATATTCAATTCGGAAAAGACTAACGCAGAACGAAATAAATAAACTTGCTCTTCTCGGAGACTACAGCACTTAGCCGTTAACGCTGTTGTGTCTGTTTTGTTAGTGCAAGTCAGTTGCTAGAAATATCTACCATTCTTCAGATTTCATTAATGATACGAAATACGAGAATCATTAGCTCTTCATATTAATTTTTATAGCACCAACAAACCCAAAGAAAACACTTTTCAAGGTTTTTAAATTTTTTCTGGTGATGTGAGCAGGAAATTTCATTCTGAAGTGTCTGCCAAGCGCTCATACGAAGGCTACTATTTATATTTCGGGAATAGCAAATAATAACAAACATTTTATTATGAAAATGGCTTTATTGTTTTTTTCGAAATACTCGCCTTGATGATACATTTTTGCATTCGTTGAAACCATTTGTCGTAACAGTTTTTCCATTTCTATTAAGACACCTCCAAAAATTTGGCTTTGGAACGCTTCAACTGCTTCTTCGGCGGTCTTAAATCGTTGACCACGCAGTTTACCTTTGATATTCGGAAACAAGAAGAAGTCATTGGGTGCCAAGTCAGGACTGTACGGAGGATGAGTCGTCAATTCGATTCTTTGACTGCTCAAAAATTTACTTGTTTGACGAAATGTGTGAGAGCTTGAATTGTCATGATTCGGTGTTAGTTTTACGAATTTCTCGGAAGATTTCCGGCAAACAAATGTTAATGTTCCACTCAGAATTGACACTTCTACGTTGCTCAAGTGGAACAGTGGCGGCCACATGACCCATTCGGCCGAAGAAACAGGCAACAATTTATTACGCTGTGCATCTTCCACGAACATTTTTTGTTGGATTTATCTCGTCTTGGAATACCCACACGGTCGATTGCTGTTTTATTTCCGGCTCATAAGCATATATCCATGATTCGTCACCTGCCACGATTTTATACACGTTTTTTGAAGCATCGTGGTTAAACTTTTTAATCATTTCCTTACACCAGTTGACGCGAGCTCTTTTTAAAGCGATTGATAAATAATGGAGTATCCAAGGAGAACTAAATTTTTCATAACTAATCGAATGTACTAAAGTGGAACTAATATGCAAGGCTGCTTCTACCTCACAATATGTCTCATGACGATCAGTTCACGCACTGCATCGATGTTTTTTGGCACAACAGCCATTTTTTACGACCTTCACGGATTTCGTCGGCGACGGAACTACGACAACGATTGAATTTACTATACCAGCGATATACTGCGGGTTTTTATGGCGTTTTATAGCCATACAAAGAACTAAGTTTATCGACTTATTCTGGTTGAGATAATCCACGTCGAAAGTTGTAATTTCCATTTTTTTGTCAAATTGATTTTATGAACTCACTGTAAACAAAACAAATAGCAGAGCAAAACTTTATCAGTGCGTAGTACGTTTATGCTAAAAAATTGCAAACTTTATTAAAGTCTAGCCAGATTTTAGCCATTGACATTAGTGTTGCCAGTTTCCGAAATATAAATAGTTGGCTCGTAAATGTATCTATTTTCTGCATTCTGCTAAACTGCCATTAAATGCTCCATTTCTTAATAATATCGATTCAGGCTTCCATGAGAAGGTGGCCGTAAAAACTCGTTGGCCTCTTTCTGATCTAGAGCCGATTTGTTGTCAACAGTCACGTCACTAATAAGAAGTGAGGAACTGGTGACAGTAAAAGAAGACCGCTACATACTCAGTATATAAAGCGTTGCAGTTTCGTTCCACCATATCTGTTTAATTAATAATAAAAATCAATAATATTTTATTCTTTACTTATTCACAGCTTTAGCAAATCCTTAAAAATAATTAAAAAAAATGTTCCTGCAGTAAAATTGTATGCCTTTACCCAATATAGCTGGAATGCTACCGTGTTCATTACACAGTGTAGCTTATTAATATTTTATGTGGAAATTTATAACTGAAGCGAGCTTGTTATTTTTATAAATTAAATTTAAAAAATATATTTCTAGTTTACAGCTTGAAACCAGAAACACTTCACAGTTGTTCACACTATTGTTAGCAAACAGCCGAAGACTTAAATCGTTACTGCAGCAGAAAAAATAAAACTCACCCAAATTATGAAAATAAAAATAATAATAATAAACAGCTTGAAAATTAAAATCACAAACAGGAAAAAACAGAAAAGCATTTATTATTAAATTTAATTCTGTAATGCAGGATAATTTGGCGAAATTTTGCGTAACAAATGGCAGAAACTCGAGCAAGAGAGAAGGAAAAATATTGAAATTTTTTCGTTAAGCGCTCATAAAATATTTATAAAATTTTTATGCACTACTTCAAGCACTTTGCACACTGACTTTGTAAGTGAAACTTTATACGGTTGTTTGTGCATTAAATGTATGCATGTAGTTGTAGTTACTACAAACATGCATACTTGTACACAAAGTGCTTTAAGTTTAGTAGCCAACAGAAGTATTAAAAAATTCAATGTTGATTATTTTATAGTTTTATTAAAAAATAAAAATATTGCAAACAAGAATATACTTTAATATTCACGCCAACCAAACGGGTAGAAATAGCAAAATCCACAATTATTTGCACACAAAATGCTAAATATATTTTTTAACTCCCCCTCCACTGCATTTCTATTTTGTAGTAAATCCGTTGAAAATTTAAGACATGCAGCTCGTATTTTTTTTTGCTTTTTCGATTTTTATTTTCTTTACACATTCTATATTTACCATTGTAATGTTTTAATCTTAAAATAAGCTAAATGTGAATTATATTACATTAACTTATAAATATTATCCTTTATTTTTTTTAGCGAAGCTGCTACAATGCATCGCCGTTTTAATGTTTATTTTTCTTTTCGCTTTTCACACGGTTTCATCAGACGCTTAAGGGAATTTTATTTTAAATGTCTTCTTGCTACATAAAAACTACGGGTATTATTCATATAATATTCACATCTTCTTGGGCTTTGTTCTAGAATTCAATGAATATATTTCATTCATAAAAAATTCAATGCTTTTATTTTCATTTTCTTCTTTTTTAAATTTAATTTTAACCTTAATTGTTAAGACACAATACTCGGTTCGTACTTGTGCAACTTGGTTGAAATCAACAAAAACTGTAAAATAAGTCATGCATTTAAGAGCAAGTTAATGAACATACACTTCATGTTTAAATGCACAAAAAAGTTGTGACAGCTAAATTTAAAAATCCGAATGCCATTGTGAAGGTCTCAGAGCTTTTCAAATCCAAGCATTTTGTGTTTATTATTAATTCATATGCAGCAGTCTTAAAATGTTTTAAGCTCGAGAAAAATAATGTTTTAAGTAAAGATAAAACGTATCGACTAAATGCTGAACATAACATGACTGTAAAGTAAATTTTCATACAAATTGACAATTAGGTTTAGTGAGTTTTTTTAAATTGGAATTTATTTAAAACTTTTGCGTGCAAATAAAGAATATAAAAGAAAAAAGTAATAATTCAAACAAATTAATGCGAAATCTGTCATTACTCTTGAAGTTTTTTGAAAGACTTGGCTTTCTCCAGAATGATTTTCGGTCTATTTTACATTCGCGTTCTGTTTTATTATTAAAGAAAAGATAAAATATTAAAATTCAACCAAAATTTTTACACAGAATGAAATTTCTTTGAAAATTTACTACACTGAATAAATTTTTTTATACACAAATTTGTTAAGAAAAATTCTTCGATTTTATTTTTTGGCGGAAAAAGTTTTCTTGTAAACTTGTTATAAGAAATACTCTTTCAATATATTTCAATAATATGATATGAATATAATAGACTAGCTCAGTTCTCAACGAACGAAACTTTTTGAAAAAACAATCTAATAAAAATTAAAATTTAAATATTCTAAGAAAATGTTCAAGACAACAAAGTTTTTCGATAAAAGTTTTAAAACCAAGTGTGAAAATCTGTGAAAATTTTGAAGACAAAAAAAATTTTTTAAAATTTGTCAATACAACTTTTAGCACGGGAAAGATTTTTACCCAAAATTTTAAGACAAATTTTTTACGAAAATTTGTTATTACTTTTTTAAGAAAATTAAAAAAAATTTATCAAAATGTTTTAATAAAATTTTTAAAACAGAAAAGATTTTTAATCAAAATTTTTTTCGTAAGAAAATTTTTAAAACTAAAAAGTTTTCTGTAAAACCTGTTCAAGAAAATTTTTAAAGCAGAAAATATTTTTTTATATATTGTAGAGCTTTTCGACAGAAAAAAATCTTTTTCCAAACAAAATAAAGAATTTTAAGAAAAAAATTTTTATTAAATTAAAATTATTCTGATTTACACGACCTTTTTATTAAACTGAATTAAATAATTTATTCAAGCTATAGGTCCAAATAAATTAAAGATAAAATAAATAATTTATATTTGTTTTTTGGACCTAAAGCTTGCATAAATTATTTAATACATTTGTTTTTTAAAATAAAAAAGTTTATATATTTATGAAATTTTTTTAAATAGTTTTTAAGTCAAACAAAATTTTTAAAACAAAAAAATTTTCTATGAAAATTCCTCAGATAGAATATTTATAAAACAAAAAAAAAATTAAATAATTTTTTTACAGAAAATTTTTCTATGCAATTTTTTTATACCGAAAATTCTTTATGAAATTTCGAATTTAAAAGAAAAATTTTTCAGACAGAAAAAAATATCTGCTTAAGTTTTCGTTATAGAACAACTGAACAATTAAAATTTGTATATCAGGCAATTTTTTTATTAGAACTTTTAAGACAGAAGATATTTTCTATGAAAACTTTTTAACAAAAAAGATGAACCATATTTCCTATAAAGGTTTTTCAGACACAAGAACGTACAAGTGAAAATGTTTAAAAATATGAAATTGAATGTGATAATTGATAAGCACAAAATTTTGTATGAAAATTTCTGACAAAAATTTTGATGAAATTTTTCTAAATAAATTTTAAATTAAATTTTTTTGCCAGGATATTTTTTTTTAAATTTTCAAGACAAAAAAATTTGCTATGAGAAACATTTAGACTCCTAAAGCAATTTCCATAAAAAAATTTTATACAGAAAAATTTGTTTTTGCAAATTTTTTAGAAAACTTTTTTAGACAGAAAAAAATATAATTCAATTTATTTAATGAAATTTATTTGTTTATTTATTTTATTTATATAAGATCTTTACTGGAGTTTCTAAAAATATTTCTTTAATTTTTTTTTAATTTTTAAGGAAAATTGCGCTACAAATTTTATAGTTTAAAATTGAAAATTTATTATTAAAAGTACTGAAAATTTTAATGAGAACAATTTGCTTTAATTTATTTTTTGAGTTTAAATAAATTTCCAAGATTGATTATTACGTTATAATTTTAGTAGCTCACATTTCTGCCTTGCAAGATTGTGCATTGGATATTCAAGTTTAATTTAAAGTCTTCATTCATGACTTAAATTTCACAAATTAAAGCTTTTTAAGTTTAAATAGAAATAATTGAAATCAGAGTCTATATTTCCCTTAAAACAAAAGTAGAAATTCGTTTGAAATAAATATGAAATAAATAAATGAAATAAATGAAAGTAAATACCAACTTTGCTAGAAGGGATTTTAAAGGAACACAAATATTTTACCAAAATTTTACTTTAATGACAGGAAATTTAAAAAAAATCCTTCAAACTACTTTTTAGTTGCCGCTTAGAAAATGTTTGCTGGATTTAAGCATTCAAATAACATTTTCTATCGATTTGTTGCTGCTGTAAGAATTCAGGTTCAAATTCATTAATTTTCAATTGTGCTCAAGTCTATAAATTTTGTTTTTTGGTTTGTTAGCACTTAAATAATTTTTTCATTAAAGAAACCCTTATGATGGTTATATAACTGACCCCTGTAACTAAAATAATTGGAAATACATGAAAAATTATTCAATAAAAGAAATCGTCTAATATTGTTTTCCAATACATGCACACACACTTTTTTATAATAGAATTGTATTTGTAATTGTACATAATTTTTATTTTACTGCATTTCCTATTTCCTTAGTGAACCAGCACAACCACACTGTCTGAAACACACTCTCATGCAACAAATACAACTACAGGCATAACACCGTGTGTTGTATTGAACATTTCAACGTTCATTTAAATTCATACGACGTTGCAGAATTTTGATTAGATTTTATTGTAAAGTCGAGAAGTCAAAGTATATAAAAGACATTAAAAAGGTACGTATGTATGAGTATTTATGTGTATGTATAAATAACGGTGGCATACGTGGTTTATTCTGTGGAAATATGTATTGTAAAATAAAAATAAACCGCAGAAAATTTTCAACACCCATTTTACTACACCAAGAGAAAGTCAAAAGCAATCACTTAAGACTTCTAAGCAGCACAGAGCTGTAAATGGTGTGTTTTATCGAGACAAGACTTTGGTTGTTTTTAGGCAGTTTTCAGCCTTAATTAAATCCTTTCGTTCTATACATTTGTAAAAAGTATTGAAAAAACCTAATTTGAATGTTATTTTCATGCCAACTTTAAGTATGCAGAGTTTAGAGATGGGTCTAGGCGTGGGTGCAGTTATTGATAGTCACTGAAAGCAGGCTAGACAGACTATACATATGTAGTCAGCGTAATCATTATTCGACATATACAGAGGGAAAAACCTTCAGTCCGTCCAAGAATGCCACTGGGCTGGGTATATTTACCCGGCGAAGTCTTTATTAATCATATCCAGAGAAGAAATCTTTCAATGTCATATACTCAGCAAAGCCACTGGCCGACACACTCCGAAGAGAAGAAGTATTTATTTAAACTCAAGACAAAATTCAAGCAGTTCCTTTGCATACTCAACTTACCAATATGATCATGCTTTGTGTCACTCGACCATTATGAAGCATTATTTAAAGGCTTTAAAAAAATTTGCAATATCAAGAAGAGTCCTTCTTTTTTAGCTCTGGTTTTTCTCAACAACAACAAAAGCGCAAAGTACAGCCCTCGATATACATATGCATTCATACATTTATTGATAAAATAGTTTTATGGCAAAAAATCTGAACTAAATTCATGCATGCGAATTTTTGAAAATAATTGAGGCAAGTTTTTCTCGCGCTCGTTCTATGTAACAGTTGTGACGAATTAGAAACACCTTTGCCCTTAATAGAAAAAATAATTATCTTCGAAATCATGTTATTGCTTTGTTTTAGAATATCTTCTTACGTATCAGTTGATAACAATTTTGTTGCATGAAATGTATGCAAACATTTACTGTTGTGGATTATGTCAATTTTAAAATTTTATATGAATGTAATCTATGATAAGCCCATATTTTAGACGAGGAAGCCATTAAGTCTCAAAACTAAATTTGCTTTATTTTATTTTATATGATTTCAAATTGATAACAAGTGATTTAGATAATATATGAACGGCTCTTAATAAAAAGCAAACCAGCAGTTATAACAATCATACTCTCCATTGTTAATACCGCTTTTCAAATCATAAAACTATTGCTCCGTTTAACATGTGTAGAAATACCATGCATGCATAGACATGTTACAACATAAATACAGCTAGAAAACTTTACTAAAGAACAAGCGAAAAAAAAGGAATTTTTTATTGAAAATTGTTAAATGCAACCGACGGGTGCAACCAAGCATATTTGTGACATAAATATAACAGTGTATCTACACGAGTATTTACTGCCACTGCAGTTGCTTTTGTTGCATAGCATTTTCTACTTTCAATATACATATTGTTGCGAAAGGTTCAAAGTATTTTTAACCTAAACTTTAACACACTTATAGTCAAGCTTCCTATTATACTGAAATTTAAAGTGAGGGAAATCGATTTGGCTTTTTAGAAATATTTATTTTAAAAAAATGGTGTAAGGCACAATGATAAATTCACTTAATTTATACTCTCTTAGTGCAAAAAAAATAATAATAAACACTATTGTCGGTGTGGGAACATTTGTAGCTGTTGTCCTGAACGTAACCGTCCTATAACGAATGAAAAAAGGTTTGATATAAGCACATTAGTAGTTAAGAAATTTTAGAAATTGGTTTTGTTTTAAATGTGATTTCATAAAAGAACGAAATCGTTCGACATCGTGAGCCAGGCATTAAGAATTAAAAGGTGCTTGCAAACCTTAAAATGAATTTGGCTCGGCCATGATCAATAAAAATAACATTAGTGAACAAAACCGGAAACTCTCGAAATGTTGAGCTATCGGCGACCCTTAAGAGCAAATAATATATCATATAAACTAATATAGAAATATATGCATATAATCACTTAAATCCTGTTAAGGATCACTAATGAGAAATAATTTAATAACGAAAAATATGTTAAAATTTATATCAGCAAGCTATTACTCTGACATTTATCAACTGCTTAAAACCTCAGAAACCCCCTTTCGATCGCAGATATGTAAATATATTCCTTGAAGAAATGTTATTTATAAAAATAAAATACTTTCTGTAGTACTTTTAATTTAACAAACTTTATTTAAATGAACTTAAGCACCATTAAGTTAAATTTTTCTAATCAGTTACTACCACTGCCTGACATAAAATTAGAACTCGCTTTTGTGTGGATTTTGCAGAACTATAAACACCATCCGTACCTTTTTCTTATTTATATTTTTATTCACCTTTGGGGCTCATTAATTTAAATCTAACATTAAGCTGGCATTTAAAAAATCATTTATTTCCATTGACCCCAAATACTTAAATGAAAATTAACATTTTTCTTTTGCTCTTTATATCACATCTCTTCTTTTTGTCTTTTTCATATTTAAAATACCAACTGAAGACACACACACAGATAAATATTTTAAAATCCAGTTACAAATTCTATTTGCGTCTGACCACCAAACTAGTCCTCATCAGCATAGAACGTTTACCCAGAAATTGTTTGTTCTATTATAATTTTGCAAAATTAAACAAGTGAAAATAATGAAACCACCCACAATATAAAAATGTATTTTGTAAATAAAAGGAATGTGTTTTTAGATGTTTAGCTACAGATGTGTTGGTGCAGCAAATGTTTATTTAAACTTTCACTCACAATGTTCTAGTAGCCCCATTTAGAAAATAGTTTAGTGTCCCTATTATACCGATAACAACATGAACAGTAACAGCAGCAGTGATTGCAAGCACTAACAACATTTTATTAGATAGGCAACGTTTAAAAATGCACTACTTTTTTCTACTGTTTTCTATTTTTAATTCTATTCGAACGTTTTAGAGTACCCTTTGGTAGTTTTAGTTATTATTGCCACCAGATGTACTACCTGGTACACTGTTTCGAGTCAAAAACTTTATTCGTCTCAAAGTCGTATTTAGATCTACTAAGAAAATTATTTGAGTCTTGCAACTAACATATATTTAATCTCTCTGTGACATCCTTCCTTAAAACACTTCCAATTGCTTCCTTGGCACTTTATATTGAAATTATGGTATTTTACATTAAAAACAAAAAATTTTACATGCCTTTTTTGATGATTAATTTTTAATATAAAAGTAAATAATTAAAAGTCAAAATCAAAAAGCTCACAACAAAATTATGAAAACTAAAGGTATAAGAAGTTTTAAGTTAAAACTTATTCGCATTTTTTGCATTATGCTGCACGATGTTATGCTGAGCACATACAAGATCACTGCATTTCCAACACAATCTGGCGTGTTTTACGATATGTTTTATCACTGATCACACACAGCTTACAACAACCTTTTTCTGCAGTAACACCTGATGAAGTAGACGTTGAGGCAACATTTACCTTGGTAGCTAATGCTCTACCCATCATGTCTGTGATGGAATTTTGTTGTAATCGTTTGGGCTATAATTTTTGTAATTTTAACACGACGATCTAACTTTTTCTGCACAAGCTGCTTGGAAAGCGAATGTAAAATTTCACGTCGAACTCTCATTTTGTTGAATGCAAGCAAACTGAGTATAGATAACGTGCGGAGCTGGGCCAGCGACGTCTAAAATATTAAAGAAAAAATTAGAGTGGCCAGCGTCGAATTTTACATTTGCAGGTGTATGTTCCTAGCATTTGATCCATCGATTCTATGCCAATTCTTTTTGTATTTTGTATTTATTGTAAACTTATTGTTTTAATTAATTTCCAGGCGCTATCTCGTATCAACGTACCTAATACATTCTATGCACCCAAGTACGATAAGTCACCCTAAAGCACTGTAACATCCACTAGATGGGGATCTTGGTTAACAACTTTACAGAAATAAGCAGCATTTTAAATGAGCGCTATGATAATGAGACAGAGTCGATATGTAATGCAAAGGCTTTATTTTGGAAGCCAAAGGACTTCCTTTACATCAAAGTTTATACGTCATAGAAGACGCAAAAGGAAAACTTCAGAATATTTAGAATAAAATATTTATTGAAAAACTTAACAAACTATTTAATCGAAATGTTGGCCTTCAAACGTTGACCAAGATGTTGAACGCATATTTTCAGTATATTCGACCGTTTTGTTTGACAACCGAAGATGCTTTCAATTTCAATACTTGAAAAAACATTTGATTATACTTTGTAATAAACATTTAATTAAATAAAACTGATTAAACATGATTATCCAGCGGTTTTTCGGGTGCATATTTTAAAGATTTTTTTTGGGAATATTTGCATGCATATTTTAATAAATATGGTGCATATTTAAACTGGCCCTGGTAATTATCTATAGCCTAGGGGTTTTTCGAGTTCCTCTATTGCTCATATCATAGTGTAATATTTAAAGCAGTAGCACATATATATTTTTTTTTTAATATAACTTATCAAAGACGTATCGTTGTTGTCAACATTTTGAAACTCAAATATGGATGATTGGACTTCTCGGCGTGTATTTGATCAAAATTCTTCTTATTTTTTCGTGACAATTCTGATTTAGCAATGGAAAAGCAAACAAATAAGTAAAACTAACGGTTTCTCAAAAAAAAACGCAAAAGAAAAACACAAAAACAGAAGTTTTTCATACAAATATGTTCATGGCGCACAAACATAAGTTTGATACTCCCCGCCAATACTTGGGACATATACATACAAAATAAAATCAATTATTTTGTTTGCAGATATATAGTTGAGGCCTTCCTAAAGGATTTCCTCTGAAGGTTCATTAATAATATATAAAATTCAGTTCGAATCGATACAGCTGTGCCACAAGGATGTCGAAGAAGTGTTAAATTATATCAGCAGTGATTTATAGACAAGAAATTAAAGTACAGCATTTTTACTAATCCAATGACCTCCCAAGTCATAACTTCAATGTTTATGATTAAAAACTAATTTTCTAAATTAGAAAATGGTGTAAAACATTTTTACGGTCATCGTCACCGTCATCTCTTCGTAGTTGTTTAGACTTCCCTAAAACGCTATTGGTTTGGCAAACCATGTATTTTTGTGGTAGATTCTAAAAGTGAGTGCTTGAACGGGAGCTCCAACAGCGAAAATATGGGCAAATGTATAAATGAGTGTTTTAATACACACACACACAAATACACACACCCTCACGTACACACAATTTTTACCTTTTAATGTGTTTGGTAGAGAGCGGTAGTGCAACAGCAGAGGTTTAAATTGTTGGATTTTCATGCAAATAAAACTTACGGCGAGAGCTCCACTAACTAACAGCGGCAACTAAACTACTTTTAAATCTAAGTGCTACAAAATGCCAAGAACCCATACAATTACACTGCACTGACATCCCCCAATATTGTGGAGGTTCAGGTCGGTGTATGCGAGAGGATATCTGTGTATGTAGAATATAAAAAGAAAAACAAAATCTAGTTCATACAATATTCACTTTTCAAATACTAAAAAATATTTTCCTCCATAAAAGCGAAACGATTTCAAAGAGTTTGACAAAATTGAAAGTGTACTAGAGTAGAAGTACTTAAAGCAGGATATGATATTTAAATTAATTTAATGCGAATAGAAAATATATATTCTTAAATTTAATTTTGATTCCCGATTTCAAATGCTTTAATATGTCTACTATTGGATTTAAAAAGTAAATATTGAAAGGGATAATCTTAAAATAAATATAATATAACTCTCCCATTAATATTCATTTTTCCACTTTTTCTTCTCATTTTCATTTTCATTTATGTTTATTAAGTTAATTTCACTGGTTTGTCATCAGCGATAAGAGGAGTTTTTTTTTGTAATAAAAAATGTTTACATTAAACTCATATCGTAAATATAAATGTATTTTAAGAGGCTCAAATAAAAGTATTTACGTTATGCTGCTGTTGATGCTGCTGATGACTTTGTTAAAAGGATAAAAAAAACATCAGCAGGTATAATTTCATCAATTTTAATTAAGTTTAAACGTGTGAAAGTGTATGATGATTAACTGTTAAAATTCAAATTTAAAAAAGTTTATACCCATATGTACATATATTTAATTATTATTTAAATAGTAGATAAATATTAAATTCAAATTAATGTATTGTGTAAAATGTTAAAGTGGCAATTAAGAGTTAAGAAGAAATAAATAGCAGATTTTTAAGCGTAGGTACGATGAATACTGTTAGAAAAGCGGCGTTTTTATTGCAAGCAGGGCATCTGAAAAACTGAATTCGCGTAAGATTTCTGATCAAAGAAGTCAAACGTATACTGAAGAAAAAAAATCGTACTAAATTTTAGTATTTTCTACTTTGAGTAGAAATCGTAATCAAAATTTTGAGCAAAAATAACAATGAAATGTACTTTAATCAAATCGAAAATGATATTACTTTATATAACCAATCCTGGAGTTTCTTAAAATGCGTACAAAATTTTTTAATCATGTGAAAAATCTCAAATCAACTAAAAAATTCTTAAATTAAATAGAGCAGTTGAATCAGTCCGTATTTAAATCAAACTTTCTGTACTTGATTTTTGTAAATCTGGGATTACCGTACTTTTAACACCGCATGGGATTGATTATTTATTTATTATTGATTTATTATTGATTTATTTACGGATGGACTGCGTTTTCTTTTGAGTGTAGAGAACCTTATTCAACGTATTTAATTAAATACACCGTGAGATAATGGATGAGTTTCGTCTACATTCGTTTATTAAGTAAATGCTTTTGTATTGAAATACAAACTCGAATTGGCGTTAAGATGAACTAAACTTTTGCAAGAAAAGTTTATTTATGTCACAAATTGATTTTCTGTAAAACTATTTTGTTTAATATGGAATTCACACCAAATCAAAATCTAGTATTTACGAGATTTCGAACAAAATCTTGTTGATTTTGTGTAGATTTCCTATACAAAATAAAATCTACTGCGTCACTTGATTTTTAGAAAATCTACATACTCAATATCTGGTGATACTTATTGATGCAACTATGATTTTTTTCTAAATTGTACTGAAAAATACTACGCTGTTTAATAACAATAATTTTAAAAGTATGCTCGACAGTAGTTTTGTATTTCAATGTTAATTTTCGAAATTGAATTTGCTATTTGAAAATGAAAAGTGCGATCAGCTGTTTTTGACATGGATACGAAATCTTGAAAATGTCACGAATGCTGTAAACGGATGGAGATATTAATTGAAATCTACTAGATTAAGTAAAATTTTATGAAAAGAAGGTTTTATAGAAAAATCTACTTTTTCTGATCCTCGCTAAAAATTAGGAGAAAAAAGCAAGTTTTATCAAGAACGCTCACGTTTTGCAAGCCATAACAAATTAGTTGTGTGAAGAGTGATTTCAGAATAAAACTATTCTGGGGGGTTATGTATTTCGATTTGAAAGAAATAACTTTCGAAACACAATGTATAATAGGGGTATAACCAAATTTTGGCCCTAGCACTACGCGATAGCGAATATTGTGTTATTTACGAAAACAATTTTTATGGGTCGTTTGAAAATAAAAATCTCACCCACAAAAGTGATTTTCAAAAATCCATAAAGAAAAAAATTTAATAAAAAATTTTTAATAATTTATTAATAAATATAAAAACATTTAAAAAGTTTCTTAATTATTAAAGGACATGAATTTAAAATAATAATTTTATAAAAAAAAACTGTTCGTTTTTGGCTAAATGTATGAGTACAAATAAAAATAAAAAAAAATAATTTTCCAACTTTACCGCGTTTTGTGGGTGACCTTTTTTGAAAACCGCGAAAAATTAATATAATTTTTTTTAATAGTTTTCAATGGACTATTCGACTATGCTAGGGCCATTTTGATGTTTGCACAAAATGGGAATAAGTTATACCCCTAATGTATAAGCTATACAAATTCGAATCATGTATTTCGATAAACCCCCTGATTTCCATAAATCCCACATACATATCTATTTTTGTATAATCCGCCCTATTTCGAAGCAGGATAGAAAATTAAGCAAAAACATTCATCTCAGTAGATCGTTAATAAAAAAGTATGTCTCAAACACAGACACTATAACTTTTATATGTATCATGCACGCACATGCATGCATAAAAACAGAACCGACATACCTGGAATGGCATATGGCGAAGGATTCGGTGATGGCAGCCAATATGCGGAATTTATTGAAGGATACGCTTTAGACAATGATGACGATGATGTTGGTAGTGACTTTAAAAATGATGCAGCACCACCACCAGCATTTAACAGCGATGTGGCAAGAGATGATTGCAAATATAGTGACGTGTTTTGTTGCCTCCGTTGAATAATATTGTTGGCACTGGTTGTTAGCGGGTTTGTTATTATTGAATACGCAATATTGCTGTGGCTGTTGCTATTGCTATCAACAGCAGAACAGCAGCTGCTGTCAATATTGCAATTATTATTGGATGAATTCTCAATTACCGTCGGTAATTGCCTGTTTCTGATGCAGGAATCGTTGTTGATGTTGTTTGCAAGAACGTTAAGGGCGCTTTCGATACTGGCACTGCCACTGACACTCACACTTGTAATGTTACTATTACTACTACTATTGCTATGAACACTGCCACCAGAGCTACTACAGTTATTGCTGTTATTTACATAATCCATCAATGATTTTACCGACAACGACGCCATTGAGGAGTTGGAAGATGTTGCCATTACATTAATAGTTGGATTGGCAATTGTTGTATTATTTAACATATTCGTTTTATGTCAATGAGTTGTCAACAAAACAGCGGCAAAACGAAAAAAAAACGTAAAAATAGAAAAGGAAACCAATTTGTAGTTGTAGTTGTGAAAATTAATACGTGATACGTATCCTTTGTCCTTTTATAACGAATAGGTTTGTTTGTTTGTTTGCGTCTGTTAGCACGATTTTTTTTAAATTTATTTATTTACACACTCACATATAGATTGTTTTACAAATATACATGTACATATTTATATGTATTTCAATTATTTGTTATTCCTTCGCTTAATCAAGAAAAACAATTATTCCATGGTGTTTTATTAAAAATAAAAATTACATAAAATCATTTGGAATTAAATACTAAAAAGAAAACATTTAAGGACATAATAAGAAAAATAAAAAAGGGCTTTCCAACAGGGTTGAGTTAATGTTAAAACTTCATGAGACAACTACTTGTTTGTATTGCAATTATTTTATGACGTCGGTTAAGTGCCCGCCAGGAATCTGAGAGGTCTAATTTTGAATTATTATGTCGCATTTATGCGGCTAAATTTCAGTGATGGATTGGATTGCCATCCCCGGATTATGGCCCACGGAGACTTCAGAAAACTTCATGTAGTGGGCTTAAGTTATAGCTTATCCATGTATTATTTGCGAAAGAAAATTTTTATTATTTAAAAAAGCTCAGCGAAAAGATACTTGCGATCTTTGAAAGAACAATTGCTTAAGATCCCCTTCTAACCCTTTCAGACCTGACGTTAAGCTACTGGGAATTTTTTTCTATATCGTATGAAAATATAGTCATTTTGTTTTACGAACGAACAGCGGAACAATGTGAGAAACAAACATAAAGAACAATCAGCGACATCGAAGCATTTCGGTATATTTGACATTGGTTCAATTAGATGCAAAAATATTGAGACCGAAACCCACCCGCAAAATCGATGCATCACAGTCTGAAAGGACTAAACAAACAAAATGTTTTGCTTAGTTTACCTATGAGATCAAATAAGGGTTATTGTTATTATATTCTGTGCAGAAAAAAAATAGTTTTGTATTTTTTTAAAGGAAAATAACTTTAGTTTAAGCAGCAGTTAAGGAAATTTTTTCTCTTTTAATAACTGAATAAAACTGAACATTTTAATGATGTTTTAGAAATATTCTTGCAAGGCTTTAGGAAATTAATTTCATTATTAAGTGTGACAAGATTTTTTAAAACTTCATAGAAAGTGAAAAATTTATTGATATTATTTCCCAAAACAAAATATGAATTAAAAAAATAAATTGCCAAGTCGATTGGTATCAAAAATTATTAGTTGCCAGTTAAAAAATATTAAAAATATATTAAAAAATATGGACTATAAATGAAATGGCGGATGTTTAGTCTCAATCAATTTATATATAATTGGATATACAATGACATATGTATGCGTGTGTTAAATATACATATGTACATACACGGATTATATCTGGATTATATACTCTCTACTTTGGAATCCTACGCAAGACATATTGTCCATATATAATTTTTTTAACTGAATAGTTACTAAGCTTTGTAAATTTAAACTTGTGTCCGATTCAAGTTTCCCTTAGAAATATTTAATTTTTTATATTTTTTTAATTCCTTTATCCACACATATTTACACAGTTACACAAACTATAATATATATTTTTTTCAACATGAATCATTCATAAAAAATATTACTTTATTTATAACAAATTAAAAATTTTTATGTTATTTTTTTCGGATTATTTTTCTTTCGTTTTTTTGTTTTTTTAATACAATATAATTATCTGCTATTGTTTTGCATAATAAATTACTCAACACGTAAAAAACACAAATGAAATATAAAACATTTAATTTTTGTTAAATTCTTTTTTTTTAAATATAGAACAAAAAAAAATGAACAAACAAATTACATTATTTGATATAGTTTTTCTATATTATTATTAAAATTTTTTATTATATTTGTTTTTATTAATTTTTTATATATACATATACAAATATATTCTTTTAATTTTATATATAAACGTTCAACAATTAACACGAAATATAAAAATATATTTAACAGATAAAATTTTCTTCAATTTTCACTTGTGTTAAACGTTGCATTATCTATTTGTAAATGTTGCAGGCTGCAATTTAATCAGATCGTTTATACCTCAACAATTGATTGGCAATTTAATTTTTTTTTTCTTTTACAAATAAATTATTTTTGGTATTGTCGAGCGACTGTATAATTTCTATCAATCTCAAAATAGATTTTTTTCTTTTGTCATATTGACTGCAGGCCATCAATGTTGAGATTTCATTACAATGTGTTTAAATTTTAAATTACAATTTCAATAAAAAGGAAGACAACCTTCTGTTTAATGAGAGTCTGGCGATGCTGTTTGGTAAAAATTTATTTTTGTTCAAATGACAAAACTTTAAAGACACGACAATTTAATTTAATTTTTGTATTGATTTTTTCTTGTAAAGGGTGATTCATTTCATTGGCCGTTTTAAAAGAGACATAATTGATTGTGTTCTTTAAGATATTTTAGCTTTTTGCAAGACTGAAAATAATTTATCCAAAACTAGCAAATACAGTTGCTTAGAAAAAATTGCTTGAAAAGGTTAAGATTAGTTTTATTTTTAAAATTTTTTCTTTTGTAGTTTTAACATCATATGATTTGATTGCAAAAAAATATTTAAAAAATTCTAATTAAGTTCTTTCAGTAAACGCGAGTCCTTCATGCGCGTGTAGGAGTCTGTACCAGTTTTTGTAAAAATACCCTCTAAATTTCCAACTAATATATATTTTTTATATTTGTTATTAAAGCTTTAATAAATAAACTGAGAGATATTCTAGTGCCTGCATGATTGCTGTATTTTTAATGTTCCCAGTACACGCTTATTAAAATTTTAATTGATCTCGCCAACAGCCACCAAACAAAGAAATAAAGAAGCAACTATTTTAGCAGATGCGAAAGAAAATGTTGCTGATCTGGGGGGTACTCTCTCTTACGATGACCGAGCAGTTTCAGTGTGCCAATAGTTCGATTTCATACCAGTTTTCTTGCGCATCGCAATAGAGTGTAAACCCGCTGTTTTATCTTTGCCTATTTATATGCAGATATTGATGATAACGTTTCCTATTTAAATTGACACTACTACTCGTCAGATGTAAATTTTTTTAGTTTTATTTGATTGGAATCAAAAATATCATATTTTCGGGGTTGTCACAGAAACCAATATTGTCGGAATTGGATTTGAAAAGACGACAAAAAATACTTTTGTAGGATGAATTTCAATATTATCGGTTTTATGTTCAAAACAGATTGTAATTTTAGATTGAACATAAAACCAATAACTTTGAAATTCATCATAGAAAATTATATTTTGTCGTCTTTTTAAATCCAATTCCGACTATATTGGTTTCTGTGACAACCCTGTTTATTTTTGAATTTGTTGTTATAGCTGCCACAACAATAAATATGCTATGAAAATTTTAAGCGTCTTCCTGCCTGACTATTGTTTATAAAACATCTAAATTTTTATATAAAGAAGTACTTACATATCGAGTTCCAATCAATCAATCATATTATCCATTAATATCCATGAAAATTACCGTTTTGTCAACAGCGTGCAACGCCCTGTATTACAAATACTGTAAAATGCACTTATAAAACACACTTATTCGCACTTTTTTTATGATTATAAAAGACAACGAACTATTGCAATTATCGATCTTTTTTTTTAGATCAACTCTAAACGATTAAGAAGAGACAATAACGCGAAATTTAGTTAAACACTTCGAATAAAATAAGAAACACACAATTAAGTATTTTCGACATTTAGGAAAACATTTCAGGCAGAATAGTATTTTGCTTTTTGAAATTCACACAATAAAAATTCGAGAGTTTAACATATAAATAACAAAAAAGAAAAGTTTAATTCAGATAAAGAATTTGTTAAATGCTGCTGGTGTTTTTCAAGCACTAGAATAGTTAATACGTTGCAAACAGATTTCTGATGTAGTTTTAAGTTTTAAATCAAATAAATCAAAATATTTGTTTTGCTAAAAATTCCATTTGAAGTTTCTGCCTTTTACGTTATACTCGTATTTATTTTTGTTTTTTAGTATATTTATATAAAAAAAAAACACCAAAAAAAATCCGTTTAATTTATTTCCATTATTTAATACCACTCACAGCATGTGGCAGTGTAATTTGTTGTAACTGATTGACGTTTTAGATGCAACTGATATCACAACAAATGTGTAACTGCGGTTGATATCTGCTACTGTAACAACTCAAATGTTTGCAGTTGTTGCTGATAATGATGCTGATGTGCACTGTTCTAGGTGCTACTATTGCTAAAATGCAGTGAAAATTGCAAAATGTCTAATAAGCAGATATTAGATGGATATGAGCATAGATACCTACATACTGCGCATAGATAGATAAATAAGTCTATTTGTGTGTTTGTATATTAAAATCTTTATACTTACATTTCTCAATGGAAGTGTTAATAGATACATCTGTACATATATGTATTTAGTTGTTATTGTTATTGCTATTGTTATTATTCATAAAATCTTTACGCTTCTGTGAGCACATTAAAGTGTTTCAAGCACAAGTTACTTATTACGTTGCATTTGCATCTAGAAGGTGTTATTGAGGGAAGTTTAAGTAAAGTGAAAACAAGAGAAAGATACCTTTCCATCATATCAGTGAAAAGTTTTACAATCAGGTATGTGATAGACAAAAGATATAAAAACAACGGAATCAAAAAAAAATTCAAATAATGATATCCAATGGAAGAAATATTAATGTGTGTTTGATTTGATACTTTTGTTACACAAAAAAAAAACAATAAAACAAAAGTGTAGTTAAAAATAAACAATAGAATTACAATTAATTTGTACCTACGATTAGCGTTCTAAAACTTAAAAAAAATGATGGTAAATTGCGTTTAATATCATATCATATCATATCATCGTCTGATACATTTTGCTGAGCTTAAATGTAAAACAGGCGATCATGCAATTTGATTGCAACCTTTAGAGGTATATTTTAAAAAGTTATCATTATCATACTAAGTAATTTAGTTCGCCTCTCGTTTAATCTGGCCTTAAGGCAAGCATGAGTAGATGTAGAATGGGGGCACAAATAGAAACGCGGCAAAATTGAATGGGAGCACAAATAGAAACGCGGTAAAATTGAATGGGGGCACAAAATGAAACCAAAAATGATGGGGGCACAAATAGAAACGCGACAAAATCGAATGGGGTATCAAAATGAAACCAAAAATGATGGGGGTACAAATAGAAACGCGACAAAATCGAATGGGGTATCAAAATGAAACCAAATAATGTGGGATCTCAAACGAAAACATATGAAAAATGATTAGGATCTCAGAATTAAGAAATGAATGAATCTTCTACGTACACTTGTCGATTGAATTTTTTTTACTTTTCTTTAAGCTGATTGTATTTTGTATATAAGAGTGCGTGTGTTTATTTTTTGTGTGTTTATGTTTGGTCTGCAATTTTTTCCCCAAAAAATTTTTTTCCAGGCTGGAGTGGTGGAGAATTTGTGTCAGTAATTGTGATGTGATCTTCGGTCTGTTTGTTATATGTCCGTCCGACTATTCATTTCAGTTTATATTTTATATTAGTGCTTACAAAATATGTTCTGCAATCTATCTGTTGCCTTGTCATATTACAAATAATATTGTTATAGATTTTTTTATTCAATTGTTTATATTAAGTCGCTTAGATTTTTAATTTGCTTTAAACTTTGATGTGATCTTAGGTTTTTTTAATTTTTTTCTGTATGAAGAATAAGAAAAAGCATTTCTATTAATTATAGTTTCAGTTAAATTCTTTTGGTTTTATTATTCTGCTTTGGTTGCATATTTTGGCTAGATTGCAAAAAAATCTTTACAAGATTTTTCCCACGGTCCTTCATGGCAGAATTATTAAGGGTATAAATAGACAATTTCTTTATGAAATTTATTCATCAAGTTGAATATCTTCATAGTGAATACATCAAATAAAAACAAATTTAATTTAATATATTAAAAAAAATTAATAATGGAAGCATCAACATCAGCATCATCAACATCAGCTTCTGGGCTAGATCAGACGAAAATCAATCCTTTAAGATGTGAATATTGTAAAAAAGAATTTCAAAGGAAATTCTTTTTGAAAAAGCATATGGATATGCACATTCAAAAACAGGAGAATGCAAACTTTCAGTGTACAGTGTGTGGAATGATTATGAAAACTTTAAAGGGATTTCAAAATCATAAGAAAAGCCATGAAAACGTTATTCATTGTGCTAAATGTAATGACGATGTTGCAAGGATTGACTGGGGACATCATCTTCGTACGAGAGCACATATGGAGAAAAATGGATTCATTGCAGAAAAGAGTAAGAATATTTTTCTTAATTCAAGCGATTTCATGGAAAGGATAGAAGTATATACGTATATAAATCCTATTCATGAAAATATATACATTGAAGATTTCTTTAACGTCGCTGAAGAAGAAGTGCTCCAAATACTGAAAGAAGCATTGGATAAACAAATCAATTTTAAGCTAAATTTTGAGGTCCAATGCATTTATGTCAAAAATCGTGAGGACTGTATAGCAACGGAAATGATTTCCCATGTAACGAAGATGAAGTCAGTCAACCAATCCCACATTCTTAGGGAAGTTTTTTTAGAAAAGACAGCAGATATTAAAAATAAAATGTCTGAGTTCCAGGAAAGGGATAGTGGATGGGCGCTAAGCCAAATATGTCTGCTTAACATCAACATAAACCAGCACAGCATACTGAGAGGATCGAGCTATATTCCTCTGCCATACAAATTAAATAAACTAAAAGCATGCACAAATATAAAAAATGATGATGTGTTTTGTTTCAAGTGGTCAATTATAGCTGCTTTAAGAACTCCAAGGAATTATAGTGATTTATCGAAGTGCTCAGCATACAACATTGACGATATTTCGAACAACATTATATTGGTGGGAAATATCCAATTAAATTTTGCTAATATGAAATTTCCCGTAGATTTAAAGGAAATAACTATATTTGAATCTCAAAATCCAAATATTAGCATAAATGTATTTGGATTTGATACAAAGGGAAACCAAATAATTGGTCCATATCGTTTATGTGATGGAAGACGTATAGTACATATAAACTTATTGTTAATAGAAAATGTTGAATGTACTAGACGACACTATGTACTCATAAATGATCTTTCAAGGTAATTCTAAAAACTTATATTCCCAATAATGTTATTATTAAGTATACTACATTTATACTCTTTTTTTAGATTTCTGCGCACATCAATCACTAGCCACAATTCTTCATTACGCTTTTGCATGACATGTCTAACTTATTCCCATGATCCTCAGATGTTAGCTTGTCATAAAGATGGATGCTCCAAGATGGTAACTAAAATGCCTGAACCACATGAGAGGTATATAGAATTTAATAATAATTTAAATGATCTAGAGGTACCATTTGTTATTTACGCAGATTTTGAGTGTCTCTTAGAAAAAATTAATTGTAATATTAGTAGTAAGACAGTAAACGAGCAGAAACACATCCCCTGCTCATTTAGCTATTATATAAAGTGTAGTTATAATGATGTTTACTCTAAACTAGTTACATATAGTGGAATAGACAGCCCCCAAGTATTTGTTAGAGAATTAACTGAGGACACTAAAGAAATTTTTAATAAATATTTAAATAAAATTGTTCCCATGAAAGAGATGACCGATGAAGAAAATCAACAATTTAGTAATGCTCAGGACTGCAAACTTTGTGGCAAAACCTTAGAAAATGATAGAGTTCGAGATCATTGTCATTTGACTGGTCGCTACAGAGCTGCTCTTCATAACCACTGTAATATAAACTATCAAATAAAAGGTTTTATTCCAGTATTTTTTCATAATTTTTCTTGCTATGACAGCCATTTATTTATTGAAGAACTTGGAAAAGTTGAAGGTGCTATAAATGTTATACCAATCAATAAGGAGAAGTATATATCCATAATTAAAACTATTCCAGTTGAAAACAATAGTTTTCAACTACGCTTTTTAGATTCATTTAGGTTTATGGCATCGAGTATTGATGCCTTATCAGCAAACCTTGATCCAAATGATTTTAAAGTTATCAAAAAATTTTTTCCTAACAGCAAAGAATTTGATTTGATAAGAAAGAAAGGAATATTTCCTTACTCATATATAGACTCTATTTCGAAGCTTTCTGAAGATAAGCTCCCTACACGGGAGGAGTTTAAAAATATTTTGTCAAATGCAGAATGTAGCATGGAAGACTATGAACATGCACAAAATGTTTGGAAAACTTTTAATTGTAATAGTCTCCTCGAATATACGGAGCTGTATGTAAAAAGTGATACTCTACTTTTAGCAGATATTTTTGAAAATTTTAGAAAAATTTGCAAGAATATTTATGAACTAGATCCATGTCACTATTATACAGCTCCAGGATTATCCTGGGACGCAATGCTGAAGACAACAAAAATTCGTTTAGAGTTGATTACAGATGTTGATATGTATAATATGATAAAAAATAGCATAAGAGGTGGGCTTGTTCAGTGTTCATTGAGACACACAAAAGCCAACAATAAATATATGAAAAATTTTGATAGTGCAAAACCATCAGATTATTTAATGTATTTAGATGCAAATAATCTTTATGGGTGGGCAATGTCACAATATCTACCGTTTTCAGAATTTGTTTGGTTAAATAATGATGAAATAGATTCCTTAGACATTATTTCTGTTGAAAACAATTCGGACGAAGGTTATATATTGGAAGTTGATTTGGATTATCCCAATGAATTGCATGACCTGCACAATGATTTGCCTTTCTGCCCAGAGAACAAAGTAGTTCCTCCCATGAGAGAAAAAAAGCTAATAGCAGATTTGTCAAATAAAAGATGTTATTCAATACATTATCGAGTATTGAAGCAGTGTTTATCCAACGGTATGATTTTAAAGAAAATTCACAGAGTGATTAAATTTCAACAATCTCCTTGGCTAAAGACTTACATCGACTTGAATACTTTTCATAGATCTCAAGCAACTAATAATTTTGAAAAAGATTTTTTCAAACTATTAAACAATGCCGTTTATGGAAAGACCATGGAGAATGTAGAAAAACGGAAAAATGTGTATATTGTAACAAAGTGGGAATCAGAGAGAAAGAACCACAGGGAAGCAAGAGCTCATATTGCTCAACTCAATTTCCATAGCATATCCCGTTTTGGAGACGATATGTTCGCTGTTCAGTTAAAAAGAATGAACATAAAGTACAATAAGCCCATGTACTTAGGATTTTCAATTCTTGAACTATCGAAATGGAAAATGTATGATTTCCATTATGATTATATGAAACCTAAATTTAAAACTGATCTTAGTTTAAATTATATGGATACAGATTCATTCATTTACACGATTAGGACAGATGATTTCTGCAGAGAAATTTCCAACGATGTTCATGAAAGGTTTGATACTTCCGATTATCAATCTGATAATAGATTTCGTTTACCCTTGGTAAACAAAAAAACTTTAGGAATGATGAAAGATGAAAACTCTGGAATTATAATGCAAGAGTTTGTAGGCTTAGGAGCAAAAATGTATTCCATTAAAAATGATGATGATGGTGAAATTAAGAAGTCAAAAGGAGTTAAAGAAATGGCATTGGAAAGAATAACTTTAGCTGATTATAAAAAGTGTTTAATTTCCAGAAATTTTTACTGTGATAGTATGTATTCATTTCGATCATAAAAACACCAGATATATACTCAAAAAATTAATAAAGTTGTTTTAAGCCCTAGTGATGATAAAAGGTTCATAAGGTTTGATGGTAAACAAACATATGCTTGGGGGCATTATCGATTAAGAATAGAAGATTTTGAGTTGCATGATATTGCGGAATATTTGACGGAAGATTCAAGTGATGATAATAATAAAATAATAGATGTTTATTCAACTTCAAAAAATCATCTTGATTCTAATTTGAATAGGGAAAATTTTACGGATTTTGAAAATTGGGAAAATGATGGGAATGAACAAATGTTTTTAGAAATAGAATTAGAGGGTAACATCAACACTAATTTGCTTTCTGATAGTGATGATGATATATTTATGCAATTGGATTATTAAAAATAAATATGAATGCTCTGCTTGTATATTCAAAGATTTTTATTCATGTATTTATTTTTTTTTTGTTTACAATAAAATTATTAATTTTTATTTAATTTTAAGATTAATCTTACAATTTTTTAAATAAAATTTTGATTTGAAAGCATATGTATGTGTATAAGTTTGGAATATTTATTTCTTTTAAACAATTTTTCTGACGGAAGCATTAAGAGGTGAGTATTCAATTAAACGATCGTGTATGAGCAAACAATATGCAGATGTGTTATTTGCCACAGGTTTATCCATGGAAAATTCAATTTTAATATCTATGGGTCCAGTTGAGACCGATTCATTTTGATGACTCACATCAATAACTATAATTGGTGCTTTCTCCTTAAATTCTGCAATTGATAGTAGAGGATGAGGGTCCCTCATATAAAAGCTTTGTTGAAATTTGACATACATATCATATAAAATGGCGTATCTTTGGTTTTCAAATTTAATATTTAAATCGTCATATGGATATGACTCAGAATTCAAATGAACTTTTATATTATTTAGATTAACATGTGTAAATGTATTATTCTGCTGAAAGGCGACCAAAACAAAACGGGGGCGTTCTCTATTTGCAGATAGTTTTACATTCCAAATATGATTTTGTGATGATGATAGCTGAGGATGATAGTGACAATCCCAGCTACGAAATGTTATTGGAATCGGATTTTCACTACTTATTATTTTAATTATATTTAATTTAGCATAATCTGAAAGAGTTATGTGTGGAATCCTCCAACTAATGGTCTGTATTATAATTTTTGGTTTTTCATTGATTTCAGTTGAATACACAATATCTTCATCATTTTTTGTACGTAATAAAATCAATTCATGTTTACAGTTCAATAAGATCTTACAATAATCCTCAGCGAATCCTAAGAGAGATTTGAGCGGCACATAAAAGTTGAAAAATCCTTTGTCAATATCTATATCATTGGCATAAGACCAGCTAGAATTCGCCATCATATTACTTTCATTTTCATTAAGTGATAAATAATTTTTTATTGTACTAGAAAGACCTAGGTGTCGAGTGCGATCTATTTCAACACCATTCAATTCATACCGAATTTCCTCAAATAATTTCGTAGCAAAATTGTTTTTTAATTTGAAATTTTTCGATTTTTCATTAGTCGTTTCATTTAGTACAGATCCCTCAATATATAGAAAGCTCTCACTAGGTAAAACATATAAATCCTGATTTTGTATTGAAATCCGAATTTCATCATTATTATTAAATGATTGAATATATGGCGTATAAGTATGATAATCTTTTTTTATAATTCTCTCATCCATTAGAGGTTGTTCTAAAACATTAATTATATCGTTCATTTTTCTTAAGAATTAAATTTAATGATTTTAGGAATTGCTTATTCGATTCAGTGAGTCTTGTAATGTTCGAAATTGATCTTATCGCTCTAATGTTTGATACACTAATGTCTTTGTTTATTCTATACACAGCATTTTTATTGTATATAATCATAATGTTTTTGTTCGCAAATGAAGCCGCAGAGTAATATTTTCACCACGAAAATTAATTAAATCGTTATTTTGATCTACAATAGTAACTGTGACAGTACTGACCTCTCTAGTGCTAAGAGGTAAATAAATTAAGTTTCGCGGAATTTCATCCATTTTATATCCTGGAGATACATTTATCCCGAATTCATGAATTGTATGTGCTCTAATATTATTAATAAATGAGCCAACAGCAATACTACACTCAATCCGGATTGTATTTACTTTCAGAATATTCACGGGAAGTTCAGAATGGTATTTGAATCCACCATTTAAAATAATTTTACTGAATCCCATTAATTTTCCGATTGTTCTGTCTTTATTGAAATATATTACATCATGAGAAGTATTTATGGATACTTGCATTGTATTGTTGTTTGCTTCTATTTGAATTGATTTTTCTCCATTTGTTAGATATTCGTATTTATGCTCTAAATAACTTGCAATATCCTCTAGCTCATAGGATCCTATAGGAATTTCTATAATATTGTCTCCAATGTGAAATAAGTTATTGTCTTGATCAACATTTGGTATACTATTATATGTATGAAAGTCTATAAGTGCACATTCAAAATCTTCTTCCAGTTCTATAGGTGGAAAATAGTTTGCTGTCAAGACGGATGAATTCCCGGTTAAAGTTAATGTGATAGACATAGCGACTACTCAATATCAAATGAAAAGAAAATGTTCAAAATTTTTGTATATAATACACTTTATTTCAGCTTAAAACTACAAAATTTCATATTTATTAATCCAAGAATTATGGTCATTTGAGAATCCTAACCATTTTACAAATGCCAAATTATTTTTTATTCTTATCACCTTTTCAACAAGAAAGGTATCAGGATATCTAGTTGGTAAAAGCTCCGATTCATAGAATCCTCCTTTTATCGGATTTCCCTCATAATCTTCTAAAATGTACGTTGTTGGGTATGTTACTTTAATCTTTTTAACTTTGAATATTTCTGTTGTCCAATTAGGTGTATATCCTTTTTCAAAGTAATGTTTATATTTGCTGATGCGAACATAGTCACCAGTATTATATTTATTTTTCTTGAACATTTTAATATGGTTGTAAACAGTGTTTAGCAGTAACTTCTCCATAGAGTGTGTTACTTCAATCGGAGCCATTTTGATTGTTCGATGAGTTTTTCTGTTATATTCATCAATTAGTTTTTTATATAAATCAACCCAATGATAAGTACCATTGAAACTGAATTCCTTCCACATCAAATTCTTTAAAGTTCTATTAAAGCGTTCAACAATTGATGCCTTCATAATGCTATATGTTGAATAATGATTAATTTTATAATTTTGCACCATTTTTTTAAATGTCATATTGAAAAATTCTTTCCCATCGTCTGTTTGCAAATTTTTTGGTGAGCGTCCTAAACTTAATATGTCTCGCATAGCATTTGTAACATCAACAGAACTTTTTGATTTCAGCGGTCGAATCCAAGCAAATTTTGAAAATGTGTCGATCACAGTCAATAAGTATTTAAATCCTTTATTATACCTAGAATAATTCCCCATCTCAACTAAATCAGCTTGCCATAAATCATCTATACCTTTCATTATTACTCTTCTGCGCTTAAAATTTTTTCTAGCTGGAGAATGAAGTTCATCAACCAAATTTCTCTTGATACTCATTCTAAATATTTTTTTTTTAATATTTTACTTTGATATTATTATTTTTTGTAGGATGCACATTGCTGGCTGTATTACTTTTAGCAACTACTGATGCAAATGCAAAGTTTTCCAGTCTATATATTTTTTCAAGCAATAGTTCTATTTGTTCATTAAAATATACTTTTAAGGATCTCTCTCTGTCAGATATCATGTTTTCTACTGTATCATTAACATTATCAATTTTATCATTAAGGTCTATGTATTGTTGTTTTAATAATGTCAGTATGTCTTGCTGCAATTGTCTGATTTCCGTTCCCAAGTAATGTTTATTAATAGCGTCGTTTTCTTGTGTAGGAAACGAAACATTTTTGATTCGTTTGTTTTTGACATTAATGTTGTTATTTTTGTCCAACTCAAGTCCAATAACTTGAAAAATTTTTCTTTTATTTTTTTCATACTTTATTAAATCGTTTGGATTTTTTGAGTGATGGCCAAACTTGTCAACAGACATATCTCATTATCTACTTGGTTCTTAAAGAGCTATTTATTTCTACTCAATAATATTTGCTTCTTGTAATTCCTCAATTATAGAATTTATTTCATTATGATGATTATTGTGTCCCGCACGTGCTGATGCAATCAACAGTCTTAGTCGATCTACCAGCTCATTGGGATCGTCCCAGTATATATAATCAGGTTTGGCATTGCTTAATTGCATCATCATTCCATTTCCTTTGTGAGATCTCAATGATTTTACGCGTCGGTCAATAGAAGATAAGGACTCATCATCTCTAAATAATTTTTTTATTATTTCCTTATATTTAATACTTTTGGTACCCTTAATTTGGCCTTTTGCTTTAAAATTTCTTCTATGTGCATTTGTATTTACTAATATATTTTTATAAATATCCAATTCATATGATTCATAATCTTTGGGATTTTTGTAAAACAGCAATTCAAATAGTCCAGGTGTGAGTGCCCATTTTTGATTTCCTATAACAAGTTTTTCGTGATTAAGTTCTATATCACTATCACCAAATTTCCAAATATTATCTGAATTTTTATGTGGTCCATACGTAGTATCAAGCAACTTCTTCGTTTGCAAAGCAGATAAGTTAACATTTATATATGAGTTGTTTGCTGAATTGAAGCTTAAGCCGTCACTTTCATTCTGAATAGTTGTCTTCATAGTGTTAATATCATTTTCATCATCATGATCTTTTTCTTTTAAGACTTCCTTTTTAGGAGTACTTGATTGCACTGCATTAAATGGAAAGATGAAACTATTTTCACTGTCCATTTTTTCGAGTTTAGTTTGAACGTTTTTACTATTGTGAATAATTGTTTTCAACGGTTCTGTTATTGGTTTAAAGGTTCTGTTCAATTTTTCATTGTCTTCATTTTCGCCAACTTTAAGACTTCGAAATTTTTTCTTTAATACTGACCTAGTCTTAATTAATTCTTTAAGCAATTTTTCATTCATTTTAATATGATTATTATTGCTTTATTTAATAAGGTACAAGAGATGTTCTTGCAGTCAAAATCACTTGTAAGCCATTACGATCTTTGTGCAGTCCTTTTATGTTAGTTCTACCCCACAATCAAATACAATAGTTTTATTAATCTCTATTTATTGTTATTAATAGTTTCTATAAATTCTATTGTACAAATTAATCAGATTTAATATGTTGTCTTTTCTCAGATGGAAAATAGTACATCTGCAGGTGTCAGGTCCTTCTTTGCAATCCTCGTGATACCACGGACAGCATTCAAAATGTCCATCTTCACTGAATCTACTCGTAACACCAAAGTCCTCATTTTCTTCCAACATTGAAATGAAGAAAAGGATTGCTTCCTTATGTTCGTAGAGCATAAATTCTTTAAAGTCTTCCAAAAATGCAATTAACTGTTCTCTTATTAAGCTCATGTCTAATCTGGCGATAGTCTATTCTTCGAATGACTGATTTTGAAATTTTTGTTTGGATATTAATAAATTTATATATATATATATAAAATTTTTCAATATAAATGTTGCCTTCTCTCTCACGTCCTTCTTATCTTAACTCATTCTTGATTAATAAGAAATGTTTTACTCTTTCTTTTCAATAGTATCGTTCGACCCTGTAGATATGAGATAGAAATAAGATAGGCGCTAAATAAAATCTATTCTCTTTCTCACTCGCAATCGTTGAATCCAAGAAGTATCCAATATCAATATTAACATTATTATAGAAAACATAATTGAGCATAACAAATGAATTTGTAGATAAGTTAATAAAACAAAAATATATGCTGAGTTTTATATATATTTTAAATTTATTTTTCACTCTTTTTACATAAAAATTCCAAACATAAGTGTCCACAGTTGAATGAATTAAATTTTTGTTTTCGTTTATGATTGTATATAATATTATTTCCTAGATAGTTGATGATTTCTATAGGAGGTTTTAAATTTCCAAAACTGTCAAAGTATTCTACATATTTATTGTTTTTATAATACGCTACCCAATGTGTACCATCACCTCTTGAAAAATCTAAATTAACTAATCCACATTCTACTCTTTTGGATCGTTTTGGCATCATGTCTCTCATAAATACACCTCTAAAATTTGCTATATTTTTCTTCGTAAACTTCAAGATATCCATATCACTGAGAGGTCTATTAGGTAGCCGACTTAATAGTTTTTTGTAGCGTCACAAACTAAGCCGTATCCTTTCTTATACGGCTTAAGAAAAAGACCTTTTCCCATAGCAATAGATTCCATTGATTTATTATGACGCTTTGATTCCTCTAATTGCTTCTTTGCTCCCTTAGCAGCATTTATAGCTTTTGCAATTGCTGCACCTCCTGAAGTTATACTGCCTAATGCTCCAAGAGCTGTGAGTATTGGAAGAATAGGTAAAAATCCCCCAGACTTAGGAAGTTTAATGATACGTGGAATAACAACGTTATGTTTTTTTCCTTTAAACGAATTATTAATAACCTTCTTGGCAATTTTAACAGCATCTTGTACATTCTCAGGTTTCTTTTTCTTCAAAATTTTTGTAGCAACTTTAACTGCATTCAAAAAAAGTTTTTTGTTGTTCAACTTTGTTGGATTTTGAAGACCCATACCTAATTTAGTTTTTACCTTCATAGCGTTGGAAACTATATATGCACTTGCTCTCTCTCCAATACTGCTATTTTTTGATAAAACTCTTTCCCAAGCTTTTTCAGTTAAAATTTTATCAGCTTTATGACGATCCGTTTGATCTTTACTTTGTGAATATACTATATCATGCTCTTTACATGCAGCATCTAAGGGATTAATACCTTTGTCTCCCCTAGATAAGCGAGTTTTTAATTTAGTTCCTGGACCACAAAATTGATATCCGGGTAAATGAAGCTCAACAGGTAAGTTATCGATTATGTTATTCAACAGTCCTCCTGCTTTCATAACTTTTATACAAATAAACGAAATATCAATTAGTAACACATTATATATAGTTCAGAAAATAATAATATTGGTTAGTCATCAAAATGAAGTTAATAAAACAACATAAAAATATTTCTGTAAGAAATATGGATTTTTGTACAAATAACAACACAAAACTCCGGCACAGCACACTTTTACCAAATACTATAAGAGCTTTGATTGTTGGACCATCTAACTGTGGAAAGACAAACGTAATGCTTAGTTTAATTGAAAGCCCAAACGGTCTAAAATTTGAAAACATATACTTATATTCGAAATCACTATATCAACCAAAATATCAATATCTAGAGTGTCTTTTAAAACCCATTACAGGAATGGGATATTTTACATTCAGTGACAATGATAGCGTCATTCCACTTGATAAAGCTAAACAAAATTCTTTAATGATATTTGATGATGTTGCATGTGAGAAACAAAACAATATAAGATCATATTTTTGTATGGGTCGGCACAAAAATATTGATTCATTTTACTTATGCCAAACATATACAAGAATTCCAAAACATTTGATTCGTGACAATGCTAATATGATAATTATGTTTAAACAAGATGACCTTAATATACGACATATATACAATGATCATGTTGGAGCTGATATGACATTTGATAAATTTCTTAATATGTGTCGCCAATGTTGGAAAGATCACTTTGGATTCTTAGTTATCAGCAAGGATGATGATATTAAGAGCGGAAGATATAGAAAAGATTTTGATTACTTTTTTCATCTATAACTTGTGAAAAATATTATTGTTATTCAAGATCTGATTTAAACCTGTTGCATACCTATTTTTATCTGTCTAAAGCTGATGGAAGCTGTTCAAAACTTGTTGAAAGCTGTTCCAGACCTGTTTTAAAGCTGATGAAAGTCTGTTTCATACCTGTTTGAATCTGTTAAATTTGTTTATCAATTTTTAAAAAAAGGAGTAAAACAAATCTTATTTCAAGTTCAACATGTCAAAGACGTTTATTTATCTGTTTAAACGTTTTGTTAATATTTACAAATTGCAATTAAATAAACTTAATACTAATCTGAATATTTTGGAACTTTATTGAATTCCCAACCAAAAAAAGATTGAGAATTGGGAATGAAAAGCGACTCGTCCTCATTTTGATCTATCTCTGCTTTCTCTGGCGATAGTTCCAACTCCAGGACATAGTTTCGATTATCATTATCCAACCTTTTAGTTAGAGTACATTTATCGTCGATAGCTTCAAGTACTTCATCTTCCAGACGAATGTACCGTTTTGATAGGTACAAAAAGACGTCCTCCAGCTCTGCCACCACAACTGGCCCAAATTTCGTCTTCTGGCGAGTTAAAGACAATACCTTAAAAGGTTTGGAAGTTTGCAAGTCCTTCTCCGATATAAATTTTTTTTGTTGGCACATATTAAATGCAGTGATTGCTTCGCAAATTTTCATCTGATATGTTGAAATTAAACTTCTATAATGAATAAATTCAACAAAATAAATCTCTATTTATACTTTTGACAAGCATTAGATCAAGAATCGATTGCAAAACAAAATAAATAAATAAATCGCACATTGTTATAATTCTATAATTTGATTTATTTATTATGAATATTTTATTAAAATTTTCCTTTTTTATTATTTAATAATATTAACATTTAAAATTATTTCGTCACCCTCTTCATCGAACCAAAATTCATCTCTAAAATTTCGAAGCAAAGAATCACCTTCATCATCAAATAGGAATTCGTGTATGTCTTGGTCATAAAAAGATTGATAATATCCCAGCTGATTGTTCGGAATAATATCTTCACATTCACTCTTAAAATTGTTGAAAAATTCTAAGACTACTTCGCCTATTAATGTATCTTCCTCTTCCATCGACCCAAAGGAAAATAAACTAATGGATTCATCATCTTCCACATGTCTTCCATTGTTATCGTTTTCCTCCAAAGATGTGATTAAGGGACTGCTTACTATTTCGTATGAAGAATTCATTTTTTTTTGTTATAGACTCTTGCAGGCTTGCGAAGTTGATAAATAAATTTCATAAAGAAATTGTCTATTTATACCCTTAATAATTCTGCCATGAAGGACCGTGGGAAAAATCTTGCAAAGATTTTTTTGCAATCTAGCCAAAATATGCAATCAAAGCAGAATAATAAAACCAAAAGAATTTAACTGAAACTATAATTAATAAAAATGCTTTTTCGTATTCTTCATACAGAAAAAAAATTAAAAAAACCTAAGATCACATCAAAGTTTAAAGCAAATTAAAAATCTAAGCGACTTAATATAAACAATTGAATAAAAAAATCTATAACAATATTATTTGTAATATGACAAGGCAACAGATAGATTGCAGAACATATTTTGTAAGCATTAATATAAAATATAAACTGAAATGAATAGGCGGACGGACATATAACAAACAGACGGAAGATCACACAATGCGAAACAAAATTAAAACTCAAAACATTTAAATGTAAACAATCAACTATAAATCGATAATCATACAGTGACACACTTCAACAAACATATAGGCACAATTACTGACACAAATTCTTCACCACTCCAGCCTGGAAAAAAAATTTTTTGGGGAAAAAATTGCAGACCAAACATAAACACACAAAAAATAAACACACGCACTCTTATATACAAAATACAATCAGCTTAAAGAAAAGTAAAAAAAATTCAATCGACAAGTGTACGTAGAAGATTCATTCATTTCTTAATTCTGAGATCCTAATCATTTTTCTTATGTTTTCGTTTGAGATCCCACATTATTTGGTTTCATTTTGATACCCCATTCGATTTTGTCGCGTTTCTATTTGTACCCCCATCATTTTTGGTTTCATTTTGATACCCCATTCGATTTTGTCGCGTTTCTATTTGTACCCCCATCATTTTTGGTTTCATTTTGATACCCCATTCGATTTTAGTACGTTTCTATTTGTGCCCCCATCATTTTTGGTTTCATTTTGTGCCCCCATTCAATTTTACCGCGTTTCTATTTGTGCTCCCATTCAATTTTGCCGCGTTTCTATTTGTGCCCCCATTCTACATCTACTAGCATGTAAATCTTTTGAAAAGGAATTACAGTGCACTCGCTATAATATGAACTAATTAAAGCAGTCCAATATTTTTTTATTTTTTTTTTTTTGCAATATTGTTTATTTTTGCAAATGGCATCTAATTCCCATCTACAAACGTTTTTCCCATAAAAATAAAAGTTTCTTATGTTAAATATTTTGTTTATTTTTTATTGGATTTAAAATAACAACAATTTATTTAAAAAAAACTCAGTTAATCAGTGATTTTCTTTTGCTGTTTCATTTATTCTATCGCCTTGAAAACGTTCCGCTTTCTCAGCTGTTTCAATAGATTCAAATCTCTTTGCTCAACCATTTCAATTTTTGCCCATAACAAAGGTTTATAAAAAACTACGACAACTTCCCCGGATACATAATCATCTTCAGCTCAGTTGATCTTAAATTTAAGATTTTTCTTTTAAAATTATAAACTTATGTTTTTGTATGCATTTTAAGAAATTTTCACGTTAAATTCATATTTAGAAAATTAATTTGGAATTCATTCATTCAACTACACAGAGTTAGATAAAATCCTTAAAAAAATGAAAACAGCTTGTTCATATTTTAAATCTTTTGCACTAAGTTTATATTTTAAAGTAGTCAATGGAAGTAAAAAAATTTTTCATATTTTGGATTGTTCATATTACCGCGAGTGCACTGTATTTGCCTTTTCGAAATTGTTGATTAAGAACTTTATTATTCCATCCAACTCAATTTTGAGCTCCTTAATGGCCACGTTATTTTATTCGATTTATTGACATCAATTGTTCGAGTTATTCTCTAATCGAAATTAACTATTTTCATTAATCGGTCAAATAATGCATAAACTTTAATCGATTAATCGAACAAATATTAATCGAGTGGATTCTCTAGTTCATGCAGATTAGAGCAATTTACCTTTTATGAAGATTAAAATGTGTTTTGAATAATCCTCTCAAATAAAAAATCGGTCAGGTCTGGAAGAGGTCTATTTTTGTAGCTTTTTGAGCATGTTTTTCTATTTGTGTTCTTTTCAATGAACTTTTTAAAAGAACATGTTTTAAAATTAATTCTCAATAGGGGCTTCCTTATTATTTTCTTCAGGAGTACATTTAGAAAAAGATCAATCCAAATTTTCTTCTAAGAGCACTTCCCTTTTTTATTAACACCGACATAGTGGCTTAACTTTAAAACAATAACTTCTAAATAATACATTAGTATTCTTCGTTGTCTACACACAACTATGTCTGTCCGTCTGTCTGTTCATTTGTCGGCTATAGTCAATATATCACGTTTCAATTATAGTTTTTATACACGAGCACTTCTACGAATGTTTTGAGATGCTCTTGTTTATTTGCTGCTATTTATTATCAATGTTGTGCAAATTGTTAACAACTTATTATTACTTTTTTTTAATTTTTCATTGTTGCTAATATGTACATATTTGTTTTTTTTGTACATTACAATGGTTTTTATTTATGGTTATTTTTTTTCTCTCCTAATAGTTCTAATAGGTATAAGTTACACAAGCGCTCCTTGTAGAACATTTAATATGGTACTAAATATCTTATGGTAAATTAAATTAATGGATTTTTTCTTTACACTTGCTTATTTCATATTAAATTTGTTAAAGTAATAAATTGTTTTAGACGCACATGGAAGCGATTAAATTATTTATTATATTTCTGCAAAAATTTTAAAAAATTTAAGTTTCGCTGCTTTTTACGAAATTTATTCGGCATAGTAAAAGTTGCAAACGTCATCTCTAAATATATTTTATTGACTAGGAAAACGTTACGTGGTACTTGTATAAAAAGTTTTATTTAGAAAGAGTAAAAAATTTAAGGAAAAAAAAACGTTGACAAAAAACTTGATTTTTACAAGGAGATTTTTCGTTTGAATAATGTTGATCCCACTTTTACAGGCTCTACAATACAATTTACTTTGTTTCCTACAAAAAAGCTATAAGGAGTTCTGTATGGCACACTGAAGAGACACCCGACTACTTTTTGCAGAAGTCAGTAGCCCTATTCACAATTTTGTGCATTTGAGATTGCATATTTTTGCAATTGCTAACATTATCCAGCAATCGTGAATGGCCTTTTTTGAATTAGTTTGGAATCCTTTTTTACAAAACGCGAAATTCGCACTAAGCTGGGAGAAAAGTTTTTTTTATTTATTTACATTTACACATACACATGTATGATTTCGAGTGGAATATAAAACCTCATATTGCTGTCCAAACTGCCTATATATTATTTTTTCACACACTTTTTGTGAAACCTTCCCGTTGAGGCGAAAGGTTTTTTTTATATCTGTTATCGTACATCGTCAGTACGACATACTTCCTAAAAGTGTTGGTGACATGCTTTAAAAAATTCAATATACATACGAATTATCAACCATGAAAAGATAATTTTAAACTTACAAACTGCCACAATTGAATTTTTCTTATTTCAGAGTGCGCAATTTCTATCATCACGTTCAGATTCATGGTTGCATTATGGCCCATTATTAGAAAAAGTAATTTCAGCTTTCTTTCAAACGAATAGTAATTTTGCACAAATTGTTCTGCCTTCTATCCATTTGATCGCGTTGCATAAGTTTTTATTTTAATTCACTAAATTCGAAAACCGTCACTTTTAATGCAAATTAAATCTGTTTTCTGTCTACCCTATAGGAGAAACATTCTGAATTATAAACATCTTTTTTATTAAATCCTGAAAATTTTTATAGAATTTTAGTGTAAGCCAGTGTTCTTATATTAAATGCAATAATGGCGATGTTCCAAATTTGTTATTTCCTATTTTCGTTAATGTGGCTATGCTCAAAAACTTTGTCATGTTAACATTTTGATCAACCCGGTAGTCGATAAAGAATAAATCCGATAACAATCCATCAAACGAAAATTGAAATATCGTTGCATTTAATCTAAAGAATTAATAAAACAGCATATCTGAAATTTAAAAATGCAAGTTCCAAAAATAATTTAGTATTGTGAATTAAAAAAAACAATATATTTTGAAAGGACATCAGAAGAAACTAAACTCCTTCCCTGATTCGCCTGTGCTATTGTGTATTCTAATCTTAAAGTTATGCTAAATTTTCATTACCAAAACATGTTTGCTTTATTTCCACATGTTGGTAATCTCTGTTAACTCTTAATAATTTATTATTTATGTATTTACTTCATAAAAAATATAACAGAGACCACTAGAATCAAAGAAAAAAAGAGTTTAAGCACTAACAAAAAAAATAAATAAAAAAACACTAGAATTTCCTACCCAACACTTTAAATAATTTACTACTCGTTCAGTGTCACCAAGCGTTGATGCATGTTTTAGATGCTTTTGGTTGTATAAACGACCAAATACGCACAACCAAACATGGATGAGTGTATTGCAGCAGATACAAAAGCACATAATGGTGGTGACTAAAGTTCAAATAATGTGAAAGTTTGTCAAGTGTTTGTGTTACTGGCCTCCTCACATTGTTTATGTGACCCTTTCATCATAAACATATAAACGTATACAAACACACACACACACAGATAGTAAATCTTTCATGCTTGACAAATACTTGTACACATACACATACCGACACAAACAACACTCGCAAACACTCTACATTTCAAAAGAAGCAAACAAGGACTCTTCCAATCTCCTTCCAACTGCAGCTAGCTCGTGTCCATTTTAACTCAACCAATACAACATTTGTGACGTTGTATGAAAATTTATATAACGTTTTGCTTTTCTTTTTTCGT
Organism: Gymnocheta viridis; assembly: GCA_956483585.1. NCBI lineage: Eukaryota > Metazoa > Arthropoda > Insecta > Diptera > Tachinidae > Gymnocheta > Gymnocheta viridis. Next base: position 43,089,476 of record OY101440.1, on the reverse strand, counting down.
CGTTAAGCCCACAATTTGTGTTTATACTACTGTTGTTATTTTTGTTATTTCTGTTACAATTTCGGTTGGAACCAAAAGTCTAGTCAATGATTTTCACTTGTTTTTTTATTTTATTTTATTTTTTTGTCAAGGAATTTAATCTATTTTTTTTTATTTTGGCTTTGTAGGTCAATTTGTTTTATTTTTAGTTGTAAATTTTGTTTTTTTTGCTTAAAAGATAAATGAATATTTTGTGTGCTGGTCTAAAATTTTTATCTTTATTTTAACGTTGCGACTTTTACGTTTTTTATTTTATTCATAAACTTAAAAATGCTGGTTAGAAAAAAATTGCCATCTACCAGCTGAGTTATGAAAAAAAACCTATTGCACTTACCATTACGATTTTCACTATCGGCGGGTTTCATTTGTATAGGATGATACATCTGGAATGGAAAATAAAAACAATGATTTGTTAAAAAAAAATCTGTTTCAATTTAAAAAGTGCAGTAACATTAGAAAGCACTTTAACAATCAAGATGACAATACAAGATTTTTTTATCAAAAGAATAAATTTCTCATTTTATGACCATTAAGATCAATGACATGAGAAAGCATTCTAGTTTAATACATAAACAAATTGAAAAAAGTGGAAAATTCTGATGCCCATTGGCGTTCAACAAGTTCAATTAAAGAGACTAAAATTAGGCAATAAAGTTGCTTAATAAACATTTTCATTATTCTTCGACCTCTAAGTAATTAAACGTTTAATGAAATTGGTGAAAATAGCTTTCACGGCTTAAAACATATTCTATAACATTCGCTTAATGCCTTATCATCATTCTATTTTAAAAGCGCATGCTTTTACCCAATACTTACAGCCGTATTCATAAGAAAAATTGCGTTTGAAATGTATTTTAAACAATTAATATTAAAAAAAATACTTCTATTAATAAGAGCTTTAATGATGAAGCAAAACAAATCTGCAACTTTAGGAACAATTACTGATGACCCATGATAAAATCGACGGCAGGAACTTCAAATTCTCTCTTATAATTGTTTGACTTTCTTTTTTTTTGCCTTTTTCGTATGAATTATGTATGTGATTTCATGAAAACACGGTGACATTGTTGAGAGAATAAGTATAAGAGTATAAGAAAAAACGCAGTAAAAATAAAATAGATTCTATTTCATGATCACATTCTCTAGCCCAATTTTATGTCAAACTGTATGGAAAACATTGTTCGGCCTGAAGTTGCAGTTTGTTCTGTTTCATCAATTAAGCTTCTAGAACTTGGAATTGGACGCACACTGCGTAGACCACCGTCCGATCTTGCCAGGAATGCTATCGAATGCAACCCCCAGCGGAGTCGCAAAAGAGGCTCACCAGCACACATACATCGCGAAGACAAATTGAAAGTGAGGCTAGAAAAATGCGAAAAAATTTGAGTGAAGTAAAAACAGATGTGAATGGAAGAAGTTTGAAGAGGCCCTATTCTCCGTATAGGATCGAAGGGAATATATATGTATATATAAATATATATAAATATATATTTAAACTTCTAAATAATCTCCCGTATTCTGAATAGTGTTTCTGTAGCGACTGATGGCCATTTTATGAAATGGTACGTGGTACAGTGGTACACAAAAAACATCAACAAAAACTTATTATATTTTTTGCTAATCACAATGCAACTTTTTGTGTGTTTTTAATCCTGCGCCCGCAACTCGTGATAAGAAATCACACTAAGCTCAAAATTTATGTTCTAAAACAATTTAGGTGACAATAATTTATTCCAAATACTAATTTTTTACTTCGAAAATTGCACACACAATGGCCACTTTCTTTCAAACTTTTTTTGTTTCATAAACTAGTAACAATTTAATTTTTATGACCATAATTATAAGAGTCATTTGAATAAGAAATAACGTGCTGGCATTATCAGTAAAAGTGAACCAGCCAACGAACCATTTAAATTCCTTTGCTTAATCGTTTCTTTCTTTTTTTGTAGTTGTATGTGTATTTTTCATTTTCTAGTTTCAAACTTATGAAATTTATAATATTTTTTCTGTTATAAGTTCCCATTCATATGTTTCAAATTGCGATAATAACCGCTAAAAAGAACCATTATTGCAGACATTCATAAAATTTTCATCATATTTAAAGAAGAAACACACATAAGCGAATATGCACTTAAATAAGTACAAACATATACACATGCAAATGTGTGCGTGGTACGAGGCACAACATGGAAATGTTCTGCAAACTTTACAATACCTTATTTACACATAAAGACAGTTGAAAGTAGAATAAAACACTGATTAAATATGTTTATTGCCATGAATTTGGCTTTATTCGAAAGATAATTAGATTTTGGTTATGAGGCCGCCGCGGTTGGCGCAATTTAATTTTCTAAAATTCATAGTTTCGCAATAATTGCAGACATATTTCGCCAATAATTCGCCGAGTGTTGTGTTCCCAGTGCTGAATCGTCACAGGTTAATTAGCGTAGACAAGTGACACCACGGCAAGACACATGCAAGACTTGTAATGTTTTGTATTTAAATTACAAGGAGCCGATGATGAAAATGTCAAGAAAACTTATGTGTTCCAAAAAGAACTTCATCAACGAAAAGTAGATTCAGCAAGAGAAAAGCTATAGACTGATTCGAAAAATACTGGTGAAGCATACATACTAACTTTTGATCTGCAGAAAGCTTTAGTCTTCCCAAAATTACCAACGTCTGTGGCATATTATAAAAGAAATCTTTATTTGTATAATTTAGGAATATGATGCTTCAATAATAATACAGCATACATGAATGTCTTGGGCGAAATTTAAAGTGGAAGAGGTTCTCAAGACGACAGCAGCATGTCTTGTTAAAAAACTTATGCGGCATGGTAGAAATATGTCATTTTATATTCCGATTCTTACACTGGACAAAATCGTAATATAAAGATAACCATTTCTTTTTTGAAGCTTGTTTAAGATCCTGAGATTAGTATTGACACCATAGATCACAAGTTCCTGGTAACGGAACATTCTTATGTTCCCAAGGACAGAGAATTTAAATTTAAATTGAGAGTGATAGGCGCCGTCGTCATCAAATTTATAACAAAGACCAATGGGTTGAAATTATAAAAACAGCCAAATGCAAAGAACATTTTTTTGTTGTTAACGAAATGAAAACTGACGACGTTTTAAGTACTGCGGCTTTGTAAACTTCTATTACAAATATATAAAAAACACATTTACGGTTATGACTCTAATTAGTTGAATATTAGATGGTTTAGATTTGAAGGAAATCATCCTTTAGAATATCAACTTAAAGAACCATTAAATCCCGACACATGCTTTTACAAAGTAGATTTATCTAAAAAAAAAGCAAAGACGATACGCTGACGTTCATCTGATGACAAAAGCAACTTATTACTTTAAAAGTGAAGTAACTTCAGAAAAAATTATTATAACTTTGATTTGTATTGAACAAGAAATAATAAAAAAAACACTGAAAAAATTGATTTTCTTTTCCTGCACATTGATTTTCAAAAGGCTCGTTTTCGCTAGATTTAATTACAATGAGATAATTCACTGTTACAATGAACAACACATATCGCCAGAGAAAATAATTTAATAAAATAAGATCGCGCGATCTCGATGGCCAAGTAATAAAAATTACATGACGATGTTTTTTTTTCTCTTTTTTTGGAATTTTTTAGTATTTATTTTTTATTTTTTTAGTCCGTGAGTCTTTTAATTATAAAATTAAAAACCCAACTAACTGCAAAGCAACTGTAAACTGTCAAATCGGTTGTCAAATAAAGCCAATTCAATGCTTAGAATTGAGTTGAATACACAAAATGCAATAAAAATTAAATGTCTGCTTTGAGTTTACAACTCCAGCTTTTGAAGGAATAGTTTGATATCAAGTCTCTTAGTTCGCGCCTGTTGCATGATTATTTTCTTACACACACACCAAAAGCAGGTTTTCTCGAACAAACACACACTCAATTAAAAAAAATTCTCTAGCTTTGCCAGGGATGGATCTGGTGATCATCTGTATAACAAGTAATCGCTCTACTACTGTGCCAGACAAATATTAATTTACTTGTTTATTTACTAGAAAGTAATTATAGTACTAGTGAAAAGTAATGCATATGGTATGTAATTAGTTTGGAAAAGTATGTTGTTCTTAATAGAAGTCATTATCAAGTCGATGAGTACATATTACATTTAAAATAAAACTAATTGGCAAATATCTGATGTAAACGAAGATTATTGGTAAAAGTTCAAAATCACATCCAGTAATTTAAAAGAACGCGCTAAAACGCTCTCTGAATATCAAAATAAATTCGCAGTTTTTTTTATTAAACAAATATTCGAGAGATATTAAGTTTTTAAAGAACTTTTCTGTCTGCTTTTTAATTTTCACTTTAATACGTCGCATCATGAAAAGCATACAAAGGCGACATAAACATGAGCTTTTGTACGCATTAGATGTTCGTTAACTATAAAATACTTGCATGCACAAGGATTTGTATGGGAAAACTTGTTTGCATCCGTTCATGTATGTGGTTTAACAATTTAAAGTGGTCGACACCAAAATCCGCGTTCTAACATTTCCGCACTGCGAGTATTCGCGCTACTTGTAGTAGAGGATGAAGCATATTAGTCTTTGTCTCTTTTTAATAAAAAAAAATATTCAAACAAACTAAAACACATAAACTAAATCATTAGTAAATGAAGCAAACTACCCGTTTGGAAAAAAGCCAGTAAGGGAAAAGGAATATGAGGAGAAGATACCATGATTAAAAATTCTAGAAGGATCATATTTGACTTAAATTCTATGCAAGTGGACAAATCTTAATATACTTAAAAGTAATCAAAAGAAAGGTATTCCTTTAAACATATTAAACAATATTGAAAATGAAAATTTTATTTTTGGCTTAAGTTCAAATCTGAGTTTACCCATTTCTTCTTGGTTTAAGAAATTATATTTGGATAAATTCATTATTTTTTTATTAAGAGAGTACTTTTTATTTGAAACAATTTATTCATCAGACTAGCAGAACGGATCGGTACTGATTTCGAGGTCGCTACACCATCTCATCAGCGTTCTTTGTTAGATTTTACCACTTTTGACGGTGTATAATTAAACCAAGAAGAAATGGGTAAACTCAGATTTGAACTTAAGCCAAAAATAAAATTTTCATTTTCAATATAAACCTTTAACAGTTCATATTAAACAATAGCAAAAATTTGAACAGAGTTTTCAAAATTTTCTTAAGAATCACAATAAACATAAATTAAATTGATTTAATTCTACTCTACTCCAATTCCATTCAAAAAGATAAGAGATGGTTTTGCGAAATTAAACAAAACATCGAAAACTCTTCAATTAATTTACAGTATGGCCCGTTGGTCTCGAATCCGCTTCGAGGTTCCATTAGCAAGTTTAATGTGGAGAAGAATTTTAATTGTTTTCGGGGCTTATTTCGCTTTGAACAATATTATAGGAAAATTTAAATAAACAATTATTTAAAAGGTAATACGATAAATAAAAAGATTTTGCAATATATTTTGCTTATAACAATATTCAGTTGATATATGAAATATTTTATTAAATAATTTCTTCAAGCTTAAGGTGAACAATGTAAACATAATTTGTTTATTTCATGGAATGTTTCGCTTTCTCAGCGGGAATACTGGATTATTTAAATAGAAATTATTTAATAATATATAAATAAAAAGATCCAGAATAATATATAAAATATTTTTTGAAATATTTTCTGGCGTATCTGTTCTCTGCTGGGCAGTAAAACTACTTAATATTAACATACAAACACATTCTGACTGCACATTATTGTTCTCGTTGGTCACAATTTTTTATTTTATTTTTTAAGAATAAAACTCTTAAACAAGACTCAACGTGACTTATAACAGAGTATTTCCGGCGCTTTAAAAATGAACTGCAATATTAATAAATCAACTTTTAAAGCGTTGCAGTTTCTTACGTATTCTCTTGCGGACCTTTATTTATTCTGTTTCAAGCAAATATTCGCTAACAAATTCAATTAAAAGGACTCTTAAAAAAGAAATAAGTAAATTGCTTTCATTAAAAACGTATTTAAAAATGAACACAGCTAATTAATGTAAAATTTCCAGCTACATTTGAAAATACACATGATCTTGAAACTTGTGCTACATTTGCCGATTAAAGATTCTCTTAAAATTAGTTATTTGACGCAATTTCTTAATAAAAAATAAATTGAAAAAAAAAAATGATTTCATGACATTAATGTTCAAAAGAATTTTTCAATACAATTAAGGAATTTTCACATAAAAATTTATTGAAATTGTTTTAGCCGCTTGAGAGATGCGTTGCCACAGGCAGATATACACGTCGAAATTTAAATTTAGAATTGATTTATACAATTTCTTTTCATTTTTTTTTAATATTTGTATAATAATTTTTTTCTGAGGATGTGAACTGCAGCAAGATTTTTTATAAAAAACGACATTAAATTCACTTTCTATCTCAGCTGATTTCAATTGAAAGATGTTCTACATCACAAAATGCTGCAAATAAATGTTTTTAAATATTCGATCGATTTGGGAAACATCACAACAAGTTTGAATTATAATAAAACGTTTTAACAGTTTTCATTACTCAACCTGTAACTACTTGACAAGTTAAAACTATCCGATTAATAAAAATGGGACAATTTGCGCTTTAACAACACATTGAGATCAAAAAAATATTGATAAGTGGGTGGTCACAGTATATTTGGGACACCGTAAAGTTCCTTCTCGGCCAGCAATTGTGACCTGATGTAAAAATTTTACCTGCTAAAACAAATGAGTTATGTGAAGAATCAAACATGTGTATGTCGTTGCTCAAGATCTGGGAATATTGTCGCTGTAGCCCATAGTATTGAGCAAAACCCAGGTTTGTCCATTTTTCGTCGATTTTTGGCATAAAACACGATGTGGAGGACGTTTATTTTCAATAAAATGGGCCATACAATTAACGACATTTCAAACAAACCACACGTACAATTTTTAAATTGAACAGAAACAGAACAGCTGATTCGTTACAGAACAGAACGAACAAAATAATTCAGCCTTAAATGTATGTAAACGTAAAAAAATATTACTTTGATATATATTTTTTACTCAGTATTAATAATTAAAAACAGGATTCAAAAACCGGAAAAAAAACTTGAGATTTAAAAACATAAAATCTTTTTCTTCGGGATTTTTATTACTCCAAAACTTTTCGAGATTTTCGGGATCGCGATTAGTTGTTTCGTATCCCTATTTATGGCATACGAAATAGTTTTCTTGGAAACAAAAATATTAAAAAATTTTCTAGTTTAATTTATTGTCTTTATCCTTGCGAACCTTATTTTACACCTTTCCCCTTTTTGTCCAGTTATATTTCAAGCTTTTAATATTGTAGCGATCTTATTTCGGTTGTACTGAACGCTATACAGCTGTACGCTGTATAAATAAAAAATACACAAGCCTTATAAATTGAAAATAATTACGAGTTTTTATATCCTTAGGTCTATTTTTGCTGGACCTACTGAGCTTTCAAGTCTTATCGGCAAACGAAAGACTAATGTTTATTTATTCATCTCTAAATTTTATTAGAATCCAAAATAATTGCTTTTTAAAGTCTGCATTTAATTTAGTTTTATTTCAGCGTTCTCAAAACATAAAAATTAACTTAAGAACGCCTTAAGTTTTCCTGTGGTAAATTCAAAATGTAGCATGAAATTTAACCAGTTTGTTCCTGCTATTGGCGTTCCTTTGGCCAATGGAGGAATAAAAGAAAAGCATTTATGTTTCAAAATGTATCGTTCATTGTTTTAAAGTCATTTTTCAAATGTGATTAACACAATAGTTGTACGAATACAATTGCAGAAGGAATTTCGCGTGCTCTAGATTGCACAGAACACCAAAGAAGTGTGCCAAAGTCCTTGCTGTAGCAGTACAAGTTGTGAAATGATAAATTTTGCATATTAAGCAGTTGACTCCAGGCCTTTAGCAAATATTAAAACAAAGGTATTTTGCTCCTAAAACTAAGGCCTTTTAAGAATTTTCCAAAGAAAATTTACATAATTTTATGGGGTTTAGCGCAGCAAGAATCCATTAGAGCCTGGAAATATTTATTATCACTACATTTATCAATACAGTTCGGGTAAAAGTGTTAAGAAATTTTGCTTACAAACATTAATTATTATCCATTTGGAATTATTAGCAATGGGAAGATTGTTTTTCGAAAAGTCACCTTGCTGATTCTTAGTGCACTTTTGGTGATCAAAAATTGATTAATCACTTACACAATCAAAAAAGGACTCGAAAATAATTCGCGCTAGTGGGTAAAAGGAGTTCTAATTAAAATACAATAACAAATTATATAGCAGTCGCGAAGTAGTCATCCAGACGTTTAAGATGTGACATTTATTTCTGTTATTTATTACCATATTTTGCTCATCTGGAAGATTGAAAAATTCTTAATAAAAACAGACAATACAGGTTTTTGAAAAGTTATTATAATTATATAAATTAAGTTTTTTTTTCTTAAGTATGACAGGGCAATCTTTGCGTATTCTTTGAATCGCATCAGTGTGAACGTAGGACTCAGAAATCCAACTGAAAAATACTCGAAGAATAGTCAAATAAGATTAGATATACAACTGATAAATGACTAAAATTACAGTCAGAAATGACATAAAAAAAGACTCCCAAATGAATAGAAATATGAGTGATAAATTACAATAAAAAGACCCATAAATGGATGGATAAATTTCTCAAAAGACTCGTAATCGATTATATATATGACTGAAAGACGACTCGAAAAAGAGTCACAAGTGAAGTGAAATATGACTAATAAATGATCAGACAGCGATTTGAAAAATACTTTAAATACTATTAGAAAAGGGTTCAAAAATGACTCTAAACTAATACATGATTTAATAATTTAACAATGCTTTATCAAGAAGAATCGCTGATAGTCACGTTTTTCTACCGACAAAAGTATCTTTTATGTTCAGAAAATGAACTTAAAAGATAAAAATTCCGAATTTTTAATCACGCAGTAGAGCCAAAAATAACTCGAGTGTAATTAAAAAATTCAAAAAATGCTGCCTGGGCACTTACAAGCATAAAGTTGATGTTCGACGTTTTATAAATGCTTAGCCGAACACCAAACTTCCTTTTTCAGTGTTTGCTAGTGTTTGTCATTAACTAAAGGTATGCACAAGTGCAAATTTCTGGGTCCAACCTCAAGCTTTGACCAAGCCTATGTAATTTAATTGTGTTTGATAAAGGATTTTTTTTTCTAAAACGAACGGCTGACTGAGTTGCACCCAAATCTAAATGCAATTTAGTAAAGTATTAGAGTACAAAAGGTGCAACGTTGTGAGAATAAAAGGTTTTCATGTGAGTTAGTTTTGTTGTTATTAAATAAATAAATCATAAAAACTGCTTCTATTCAATAAAAAAAGTTCGGTTTCAAATCTTGGTTGGAAATGAAAAACGAAAGAAATTCAGATTCTTCTACGTCTTATGTTTGATCGAATACTACGAATTTCTTTTAGATATGGGCTGAACTCTTGCAATATTTTAGATTAGACATAAACTAATGATCGAACAGATTTAAATTATATGGCTTTGACAAAAGGTTTGTGTCTAAACTGAACTATTGCAGGAGTTCTACCCATGTATAATTTCTATACATGAATTTATTAGAGAGTTGGGGAGGGAGTTGGCAACCACATTTATGAAATGCACAACTCATACAATCGTCTTATAAATAAGTCCTAAATGTGTTTTTATTTTTAAAGCTTATTATATGTTACCTTAACTGTAACTGATTTGCTTTGAAGAATGAGAAATAATTTTAGAAATCTTAAACCTTCCTGTTAATTGTTTTTGGTTTAACACATGAAGAGTCTTCATCAGTTATCATACCAAGGCCCATTTTGTTTAAACCTTTTCTACGTAAACACTCCTTTTATGCTGACCGAATAAAAGTCAACCATTTTTTGTGAAATATTATTTTTTTGTTTTGGTTAACAACTTTCTTATCATGCTGAAATATGTGGTAACATTAAAGCCAGTAATATTGTACACTGAGAACAAAATATCATGATAGTTTAGCTAACAGAGGGGCTCGTTTTTGTTTTATAAGCACGAACCACTTGTTTAGTGACTCAAGTGAATGCCTCAAGTAAACAAACAAGTCCTGATTGGAGATTGGGATGCTCCTTCTGGTCTCAAATAAATAAAGCACTTAAACACTTTAGTACGCTGATAACGGAATGGTGAAGTAGTGAGATGACACTAACATAAATTTTGAGAGCGTAGAATTTAAACAGTATAGGTACTGTGATATACAGTTAAAGATATTTGAACATTTTCTTTGAGACTGTACAGCTGTCATGTCTCATAGTATAAGGTTTTTAAGAAAATATTGAATGAAAAATATCTGTATCGTTGATATGATTGAGTGAACTTTGCACAAAAGTTCCAGTGGGTTGTGGTACTTTAGACCGTGGCGTTGACTCATTCCCACGCTTTGGGTCGGCTCTTACTCAAAATTATGTCTAAGACTTTTTTGGCTGTTTTTTAAAGTAATTTATTTAACCAGAAGCACTGCACATGGGCAGTTTTTCTTTAATGTAATAAATTCTTTGGTTACATTTGCTTAAACGTAAATAATTCTAAACTCCACAGCACATCTGTCATGACCTTCCTCTAACTCATCTTTTATATCCTGAAATGTTTTATACCAAAAGTATAAGTATTCAATGATAGCACTAACTTTTTTTTCAATATAAAACCAGCGATTATTAAAGAAACACTGAGAATCCAATTTTACTAAAAATTATTCAAGGAACGTTGGCAACTGTAAATTTTTGGGAAATAATTTTTTTTTCACAGTTCTTAGTGCCCCTTAAAAGATTTTCAAGGGCCTGCTTCCGTTTCCTTAACATCACTGCAGAACACTTTTAAGGGCAAGTCCTGACTTTTAGAAGTTTTAGACTGTAAATTTTTCCAGTGTACACATTCCTCATGCTTTAATTTCAGCAACAAATTTTTAAAAATCTAATTAGTAATAATTTATAAAAAACACAAGAACAAAACAGTTAAACAGTCCGGCTATTATTAATACCCTGGTAAAAATGTTTACAAAGGGCGCAACTGCAAAAATCAAGCAAAAGTCAAAATTCAGGAACATTAATTTCATAAAGTTTTTACTAAATTGCCAACAAAATGAACCCACAAAAAAACATACAAAAGCAAATATACAGAAAGGCAATAAAGGCTGCAGAAATAAAATATAAACCAAGTTTATAGTCAACAGTTCTTTTTTTCAAGCTTCACGCGACGGAAAAGCGAAAAAGGCAAAAAAAAAAACGTTTCTTAACAACAAATTCAAAAACTTACCCCATTTAAGGTTTTCACATTGTGCAGGGCATCTTGAGCTTTTAAGGCAGCACGGCGGGTATAAAATGTCACAAAACAACAACCTGTAAGTATCAAATGAAAGAAAAAATTTTTTTTTTTAGAAATCAAATAAAAAGTAGTCTTATGGATATACAAATTTGTAATAAAATGAACATATTACTTTTGGCAAGCGAATTAAAAAAAATAAGAAAAACTGAAAGTAGCAAAATAAAAAGTGAAGAACTCATCGTAAATTTTATTATAGAATTTAATTTCAGTCTTTTTCATTTTATAATTTTTATTTTAGCTAAGGAGCTTAGAAATGTTAAAAATTTATATTAAAAATAAACCATTTCTATTGGAGGTTCTTTTTTGCATATTAGCTTGAAAATGTTCAATAAGTTATGTCCTTTTTCAAGTATTTATTAAATCATAAATTTTTTTCTTTCTAATATTTAAGATTGATGGCTAAAGTAAAATCAAATTTGTTGTTACATAAAGTTTTATTTTCATTTTTTTAATGAAACGTTTATAAATTAGATGAATAGAAAAGAGAGGAGCTGCTCAAAATGAAAATTCCTATCACGTTTTTGCAATGAAAGAGAGGAAATAGTATTCAAGAAAACGTAAGATAAAAAAGTTATAAGTTCTGAACTGGACGCAATGGCTGGTAGAATGAGATATCCTTAATGAAATTTATTCAGTTAAATCCTTCTTTTGTAGTGCAGTCATATACATATGCCTACGCATACAGAAGAGCTTAATTTTTGTAAAATTTTGAGCGAATTTGAAAAATATTAGTTTATTTCATTACAAGGCATTACAAACTTTACTACAATTAAAAAGGAATTGTTTAATAAAATAAAGTATGCGCCACTACTGCCGTTATGCAAAAGTGGTACAGAAAAAAATTTTAATTTTTTTTTATGAAAAGAAGCAGGTGAAACTAGTTAAGCAGAGTTCCACATTAGAGGAATCGAAATATTTTTTGTCGGCAAAGGGTATATGAATGCCATTTTTTAGCTCTGTGCGGACTTGACGTCAACAAATAGTTAAAAAATAAGTATGATTTCTAACCAGATATTCATTTCGTTTCGATTATACAATTTAAACTGTAAATGACATCAGTTTCACTTTGATCGGACTCACAATAAGGTGTTTTATTTAAAAAAAACGCTCAAAAAAATCTCCTTCACCCAAAAATTTAACGTCGTGTTACATGACTTAAGTAAATTTAACGCAAACCATTAAAATTAATAATAGAAAAAATACAATAAACATAATTAATTGTTAAAGTGAGAGAAGCAAAAAACAAATATGTCTAGTATAAGGTATGAGTATGTAATAAATATCTGTTTAAATCAACAAAGAAAACACAACATCAAGGCGTTATTCATTTAAATCACAAATAAATAAATTATAGCGTTTAATAAAAAATAATTCAGGAGTGTTGGGCGCCTGAATTTGATTAGTGCAAAAGAATAAATAAGCAACTTCCTCTACTTCCATCATTTGTTCTTAAATTAAATACTTAAATAATATTTAAAATATAATTTTTTATTTGCAAGGACCTCCCATTATTACATGGCAATTTTTTATTGGTTTGGTATAAACTTTAAAAGAGGGGTTTTAAAACATGTTTGTGATAACTTTGTAAAAGAGAAATTTATTTTAAATATACGGTGAATATTTTCTTAAAGCCATTGCATGATTATTTGAATATGTTCATCTTTTTGGAACAGTTTTTGATCTATAATATTTTAAGTTTCATTTCAAAAAGTCAAATAATTCGAAAGAAAGTATCCCCTTAATATTTAATACAATTAAAAAGAAGCATGAATAATATTTATTTTACTTGTTTAGTCATTTAAAACAAAAGCAGTAATTTTTCAGCTTATCATAAGTAATAATAAAAAGTTATAACAGCTATAAAAAGATATTTAAAATGATCAAGTTCGAAAATGTTTCAGAACTAGTGTTGTTAATTATTCGTGTTTTCAATTGTTCGAAAAATATTATACGATATTTTTTTTTGTTCGAATAAACTAATAATTTTGCTATTTTGTTCGAATAATTAGAACGAACAAAGAATAAAAAATGTACGGTTAAAACGACATTAAAGAGCATATTAAGTTTGTTTGTTCTTTTCTTTGATTTTTCTAAATAGATCAGATAATCATGAATACTGTTAACGATGCTTGCGTTAGTAAAATTTCTTACTTTATTTATAGACGATTTTAGATGAGTTAATAAAACGTTATCAGTTGCCTGAGAGACGTCATCTTATTCTTCATCGTAGTTGAGGTCACGAATAATATTAAAGTATTTAATGATTTTATACGTCGCTCATTTATTACACATTCGAATGTTTGATTTATTAAAATATATTAGTGTGATAATATTTTTGATCTTTAAAAGTAACATAATTTGTAAAAAAAACTTTCTATAAAAACTATAAATCATGTTTTTAAAATTTGTTTTATCTTATTTATTTAATTTTATTGATACAAATTTGTTTCATCAGAACGCCGCCATTTATCAAATTACTTGAAAATGTTTAAATTATTTAGAAGGATTAACTTCCAGAACTATCTCGTAGTTTTGTTTTTCTATTTCGAAATAAATTTTCATATATCGGTGTTTCCTCTGTTTTTCAGTCTGTTGTGTCTTAATAAAGTTCTTGATATTAAGAAATCACAAAAAATATAAAAATTTTCCCCTGAACCAATTGAAACTAATTTGACAATAAAACAAATACAAAAGTTATTACTTTTTATATCATCTATTAATATCATGATTTAATGCAGTAAAGTTTAAGAAAGTTCAAACTTTTCTATGAAAAACAGTATTTCCTAAAGAAACACTTTTTGTTATGAATTGTTTCTGTTATGCCGAAGATTTTATTTAAAGGTCCTTTTTGGTTAACTTTGGCAAACACAAAATTGGTGGTGCTGTTGAGCTTCAGCCTTAATCTAAAATGACATTTGACTTGTGATTTTATTTATTTCATTTGGAAATTTTTTTGTATGTTATTTTTTCAGTAAATTATTGTGATGAATAGAAGTAGAATGAATGATTTTGTGTGGTATAAGCAGAGAAATTAAATTTTCTGTTTATATCTCTAGTAAAAACGGTGGGTCCAGCGATTTGTAAAAAAATATTTAGTGTATTTTTTAATTTATAATTGAGCTTTCCATTCTTTGTTCGGAGATTAAATAAGATTCTTGCAAAAATTACACATATGAGATCGCGGCTCGCCGAGAAATGGAACACAACTTCATGACAAACGGTTCAACAAATAACACAGTGCAACAAGAAAAACCAGCTTCAACAATTGCAATGGGAAATCAAAGTAGACGGTTAAGTAAACGGAACTGCCAAAGGGTTTTGAAAAGTAAGCTCGAATTTTTTTTAACTTTTACTCAAAATACGAAAAATGGTAAAAAAATGACACAACTTCAAGAGGCCATAAAAATTATATTCGAGCTAATTTTTCAATACCCTTTAGCAGTTTTGTTAATTTAATGGCGAACTTTCAGCTCACCTGCTGCGGTGACCCAAAATTTATTCCACAGTGTAATCAGTCAATAACCAAAAGATTAACTGGCCAACAATGCTGTACCAATATTGTAACTACAAATTGCGAAAAGACCTAAACTCCAATCCACGAAACTGTAGACATATTAGACTTACAGCCAGATGACTTTTTTGTCAATCAAATTGCCATGTGTTTGTTCCACTGTCTTAAAAGTACTTACACCGATCAATGTATTGATTTGTATAGCAATACAAATTTAAACATGCAATTCTCTACTTTGGTTTTATCGAATCCAAATGTCTTTTGTTATTTATTTGGAATAAGAAATAAACAACTTGGAAATAAATTCAAATAAACTCTTGAAAGTTTTTCCTGTTCTTGCCGCTGCTGTTGTAGTTTATTTATTTCTTAAACTTGCCATTAATTCTAACAGCAAATAAGTGTAGGAAAGTTAGAAGAGACCAAAAGGAAAGAAATGAAAAGTAAAGGAAACGGAACGTTTTGGAAAAAAGTTTATAAATCTTGTCAGTTTTAGAGGTAGTACGTAAATATAGTCATGTGTCTTTGTGTACTACTCATGGAAATTGTTGTAAATTTCTATTATTATTTTTATTAAATTGTATTTTTCAAGCTATCTATGGAAATTATCTTCCGCTCTGTGTGTTGCCAAATACATACAGCTTTTATACGTATAAAGACAAGGACTTTTTTATATTCTTGCAAACTGTTGGTATGTAATTTATTTATGCTTTTTTCTTGTCTTCTGTCATTTTGTTTCTCAAGTTTTTACAAACAACAACAAAAAAACGTTAATACATTCTAATATATTTTGTCTGAAAAATTTTTTTTCCGCCAGTTTCTGTATTCGAACTTCATGCATTAATACAATCATGCATTAAAAAAATCAATTAACTTTTAAAACAAACAAATAGTAGCAGTTTTATTTTGAATTAGCTATTTTTGTTATTAAACGACTATTATATCTTTTTTCCTATTTCAATTAAAAAGTTGAAAACTAAAATAAGTTTCTCAGAAGAAAATTTCTCGAATTTTTTTTTACTAGTAAAAAGAAATTATTTCTATTTACTTTGAAATTAATTTCTTTATTCCAACAATTTTCTTAGAAATAATGAACAAACTCAGCAGGACTTTTTTGCTGCTAAAACTACAATTTTACTCACACACACACATTAAACTTCACACATATTATGATTATGATCCTTCAAGGCAGTCTAACAAGCTAAAGAGAGACAGAGAGAGAGAAAGAAAAAAAGAGAAAGTAATAACGAACTACAAACAAGCATGCTGTGTATTCTTCCTTAAATGCGTGCGGGCATTGTATGTGCATGTGTATGTGTAACTGCGTCTGACATCTTGCCTGTCTGAGTAGTTTATTGTCTGACTTTTGCATTGTCTGTTGCTATTGTAGTGAGTTTTGTAAGAGTTTTTGTATATGTACGCTTTGTATTTTGTTATCTCTATAAGTTTAAGTCAAGGAATACTGATTTATTTAAGTTCGATTAATTCGTTTCCTGTACGTGTTCAGCTCAGCAGACAGATACAATAGACATGCCAACACAAACATGCACGCACGATAGTATACTACAGATAGGAACAAGTATATAAATTAAAGTCTATAACGTCCTTGTCTCAAAGTTTGCACATGTGTGTGTGTGTTTTAACTTTTCAACAAACTCTTGAAAGAAAAGAAACGACATCTGCAAGAGAATAAATACACTTTTTATAATGATTTCGATTAAATGAGTATCACATGAAAGCTGCTGTTTGTTTTTTTTTTGTTTTTCTTAATAAAGATTCTTCATTTCTTAAAGGGAATTTGTTAGGAAAAATTCAACGTTTTGCTCAAATTTGGTCAAAAGAGAAGGAAGCAGCAGTTGCATGCATTACAAATAAATTTTTTCATTTTTAAAAATAATCCTGTATGTTCTACATTCCACTTCAAAGTGGAATTCAAATGAAATCACTTCAGTTTAAGGTTTGTTCTGCATTCTTTTTTTAAATTTGAAATTCAATATTCAATACAAATATACTCTACTTTTCCAGAACATCAAAAACGAAAAGTTTACTTTTCATATTTCAATTTCAATGCTTTTGTAGAATATGCCTGAATATGTTGTTTAAATTAGTCATGTTATAATGATTGTTATTTATTTACGTAAACGAGTATATAAAACACGTGTTTGTGGGTGTGTCTGTTTTCGTGTACTTTAATCTCCGAAGTTGATTTGTGTTGATCTCATTCAGTAGCTCGTTTTAGACAAAAAGCCCATTGTATTAATCCAGTGTACTTTAAATAGGTTTGATCAAAACCTTTTGTCTAAAATGATTCACTTAAAGTGTTCTATCCATGTCTGATAGAATTGGGCCCTACTCGTGTTCAGTCGCTCGTTTTAGACAAAAACCTTTCATTTAATTTAAGTATTTTATCAAGGGTTTTTATCTAAAACGAGCGACCGAACGAGTTGGACCTAACTCTAATGTCTGATCTGACTCTTGTAGGCTTATATCGAGCTCGTTCATGCACAAGCCTTTGAGCAAATTCATTTTAATTATATGGGTTTGATGAAAATTTTTTGTCTATAACGACTGACTAAACAAGTTCGACACGAGTCTTGTAGGCTGAAATTTAAGATTCTTTCGGTGTCAGCAGAAAGCATTTTAGACGACACAAATTTTTTTTAATTTGTTTGAAAGAAACTTTGTGTTATATATCCTTGCATGAAAACCCACAGCAATCGGCAACTCTGAGGATCGGCTCATATCGTTCCTTTATTGCAAACTAGTCATATCTCAAAAAAAAAACTCGGTCAAAAAACGAGTTTAAAGTTTTTAATTTACGCACACATCAATGGAAAAACAAAAAAGTATTCTCCCTTGAAGAGGTGAATAAATTTTTTATATGAAATGAAGACTGATACGACGAATACTTCTTCATTTGTAATTACAAAAATCAAGTTTTTTGAGATATGACTACGTAACAATAAAGAAGCGATATGTTTTAATAAATAATGTTTAACACGTTTTACCAATTTCTTTTTAACTCTTGTCTCAGCTTTAACAAAAACGAAATATGTACAATAATGTTCAATTATCACTAACTACCTCTTTTAAAACTCAATCAATTGTTACTTTGTTTTATGTTTTATTTTTTTCTTAATAATTATCGTTCTCTTTATTCCATCAATCAACCACCAACTCTCCTACCACGTAACTTTTCCTTAACACTTACCTTTACTGATTCCGGTCGCTTTATCTCGTAAAACATTTATTGAATGTACGGGACCATATTCTTCAAACATTTCGCGCAGTTGAGCCTCATCCATGGATTTTGGCACCTGGCCAACAAACATTTTAATATTGTCTGGATCTGGCTCTTTGTCGCCGTATGGTGTATCGGCGTCCATGCGAAAGCAAGAGTCATTGTCGACAACATTGCGATTGGCACTGCATATATTGTTGTTATTATTATTGTTGCTGATGATTTTATTGTTGTTGCTAGGTATGTTGTGATTACAAAGGCTTGTATTGTTGTTATTCAACAGCGACGTATTATTGTTGTTAATACTAGTATGTATAGGACTGTTCGGTAGGCTGTTGGTTGTACTGCTTTTATCACTCATACCAAATGCACTGCAAGAAGAAAAAGTAAAAGAAAGAGAAGATGTTTAATGTAATATGTATATGGAAAGTTGTAACAGTGGTCATAATTTTATATTATTTTTGATAAATATTCAAGGTCCGTTGCAAGAAACAAAACGAACAAATAACAATTAAAATTAACGAAAATCAATATGAATTTAGTTTTCTTTAAGCGACTTTGGACGTTTAAATGCGCACAGTTCTTACAGTTTTATGTTAAAAAAGGAATATTTAATTAATTTGTTTGATTAATTTTTAATCGCATAGTTTTTATTGCAATATTTTTTTTTCAAATATCGTTTTTCGAATAAGGCCGTTGAAACAAATTTTATTTGAAAAATTTTATTCGAAAGTTTTTATTTGTATTTTCGTTCTTTTTTTCTTGGCCTTAGTCTTTCAGTCCATCAGCAACCCAACCATTTCAAACTTTATTGATTCATTTATGAGCCACTAACGTCAGCAACAAGCTTTATTTGCCGCCACAGTACCAGGGTGTTCAAAGTTGAAATCTGTATATGGAGAACATTACGAACAAAAGCAACAATCACCATCAATGTCGGGTTCTCGTTGTGACCATTATCTTGCCGAGGCAGACTAAGAACGAGGAGATGTAGTAAATATTAAAAATATGCAGGAGTATGTACATATGCTACAACAAACCAAACAATCTATGGAATCAATATAAAAATGCAATTGTTTATGTGATTCTTTTTAATGAAAATTAAACTCTTTTTAACAAAATTAAATGAAAAATTAATCAATTTCGAGTTATTATTTTCTTTCATACTACTTTCAGTTTTTCTTTTTCTTATCAAGAAGAGCAACCATTATTTCAATGCCTGGATATTTTTATTTTCAACAGAATATTTCTTTGCATTTTTTTAATTCCTTTTTACTTTTATTTCTTCATTATCATAGTGATATTTATCCATCATTATTTTTTGAATTCCCATCATCATCACTGCTACTGGCTTTTGTTCTTATCAGTGCTTTTGTAATATTTTTTTAAAGAAATGATGATAAAAGGTGGGCAGTCCGAAAATTAGCCCACCTGATGTAGAGAAACAGGCAGTAGTTTGAAAAAAAAAAACTGTTTTCTGAAAAGTTACAACTTTATAAAATATATTTATCAGATTTTTAGGCACCACGTTATTTAGCAGTTTTCTGTAGCCTTAAAAAATAAATGATGCCAGTGAAATTTTATACATTTGGAACATATTGGTCAACATTACTTAATTCAATGCTTTCATTTTAAACAACATTAAGGCCGAGCGAGATTAGGTTAGGTTGCACAGGCAGCTGACTGCAAGCAATCGACCCACTTGTGTCCAGAAAAATAGGTCCCTTTGTGATGAGCGATGATGAGCCGAGATCAGGACTATAAAATATTGGGTGGCAAAGTTTGAAAAGGGCCCTAAAGCCCTAGTAATTACATCTTTCTTGTTCTTTTCTTGATAAAGAAAATAGCTTAAAAAAATTATTGGCTCGAGTGTGAATTTGAGCTTGAGTTTAGAGCTCTAAGCTTAAGCCTAATTCAAATTTCAAAATTGTTTCCTTAAGTTTTTTGTTAAATTTTTTTTTTATACAAGCATAACCTTCAAGCAAATAAGAATAATATTTGCATAAAATTGCATCAGGCACACGTTTGAAAATTTTAAATTACACTTCACATTGATTTCATTTTTAATGATACTGACGCTTCCATCTCCGTGATTGTTGTTTTTTTCTTTTTGTGTATTTTCTTTATCGTTTTCGGCTGATTGTCGATTTAATAAAATGTACTGGAGTTTCAAATTCCTTTTCAATAACTTTTCGTTTTATATAATTTTCTTGCTAATTCAATTAATTAACGAACGTTATTGGCTATTAATTTTTATTTTTTTCGTTAACATTCAGAAATGTAAGTGATGCTTTGAAGGAAAGAAAATAGGCAATACAGTGAAGTGCGGTTTTAACCAATTTATTCTCAGTGGATATTTTTTTTCGAAATAGGCGGAGATCATTATAACCGAAAGAGATAACAATTACCAAAAGTAAAATAATGCATATAGAAAAGATGTATATCGATTTTTTTTCGAAACGCTGTTTATAATCTTATCATCCAGAAAAGCTTAAAATCGCATTTAAGAACATGGAGATACGTCCTTTTTATATTAAGCCAACCATATATATTTTTGTTGCTTCTCGACATTGTATTGAATATTTGCAAATAATTATTTCAATGATATAAAAAACAACCTTCTCAAATTTGTGATTTTATTTTTACATTATAAGCAAATACAAATCTATTAATTTATATTTTGAGTTGTTAAGAAAATGAGTTTGCTTTCGTTATAAGCGAAAGTTTGCTATATCCGTAATTTGTTATAGCTGAAGTAAAGTGTACGAAATATTAAGGCGATTCTCTTGGGACCGAAGCGGCTGCTGGTTGTAATCGTATTCCACTGTATGTGTCTATTTTTAAAAAGATCAGGAGAAAAATTGAAATAAGAAGCAAGATAGTTGTTCAACGCAGTTTTCGTTATTTTTAATATGAATCATTTACAGCAAATCCGATTTATTGAATTAAAACTTTAAATATTAATAAAAGACAAATGGAATATTTATAAATCGATTTTTTTTATTTTTAGTTTATATTTTAAAATAATTCCATAGATTTTTATTTTATATTTTGTAAAGTACAATGAGCACATTTTTCCTTTTGACACTTGAGTTCTTCTTTATTTTATTTAAATAATTATTTGGAGTAAAAACAAACATAATAAATTTTTGTATTAAGTTTTGTAGGTTTTGCTGAAAACTTTTAAGCAATTATGCTCAAAAAATGCAAAAATACACTGAAAACTTGCTCAACACATGTTCATCTAACGCTTATTGCGAAGTATTCATGTAAATTAATTTCATAGTAAAAATTGAGCCCTTTTCGAAAGTTTTCAAAAAAAATAAATATTTGTATAGAACGCAAAACAACTTTCTTTCGGCGATTTAACTGTGAAATGTGAATATTCACGTTTTTTTCTTCCTTTTTTCATTAATATGTAAAAAGCACTTTAAAATGTCTAATAGCACTAAGCTTTCCATCTCAGCACCGAAACACAATGTAATTGATCCCTTTAAATCAACGTTGCCAGGACCTACAAATTTTTGCTCACTAAATTTTAATCAAAATGTTAACATATAAAAAATTAACAATATTTATTTTCAAAAACTTAAGTTCATTGCTTTGTATTTTATTTTTTGAATTTCCTTTGGAAGTCTAATTATGTCAGAGAAGAAATAAAGAGCAGTGCAAATATTTTAGATATATTCTCTTTTTTTGTTTCTCTTTCTTTATCATTTCATTTGTGAAAAATTAGTTTTAACAAAATACATGCTTTATAATTGATAATATTTAATAATAATAAACCAATAAAACCTAAAAGGGAGAATATCTCGAATAAAAAATTTAACAAAAAGTAAGAAGAAACACAGAAAAAAATTTCTTAATAAAAATATTTTAAAAAAGAATAAATTGTTTCCTTGAAACTTTGGTGTTGAGTAGTATATATTTTTCCTCCACACTTTTTAACTATTTATTAAAGAAGTTTTATTTTAAATAAAATTAAATCATATACAAAAACAAAAATAATATTGAATATCAATTGCCAAAAGTTTTGTAAAAATTAAAAATAAATCAGTTAAAGTAAAAGCAAGACGGTAACTCAGCTCGGAATTGTTTTTTCTCTCACTATCTTTTTCTCTCTCTCTTCCCTACTGGGTATTATATGTATTATAAAATTTGTCATATCACAAATGCCTTTTATGCACAGATTTTCAATTGGCATTACCTTCTATTATAGGTACATACTAAATAACTGTAATACTTCAGCTTAAAAAAATTCATTTTAATATAGAATAAATACTTAGAAAATGTTCATTTACTTCAAATTAATAAAAATAATTTTTCAACTTACTCCATGTACAAATCGTTCTTTTGAACAAAATCAAATATCAAACGGCGATTGCCCAAAAAACCAGCGGAACTTGCAAACATTTTGACTGAAATGATTTTTATTTTCACCACGTTTTTCCGTTTAAGTATTTTACAAAATGTATAAATTTTCAAAGATATACACAATTATGTTTAATAAATTAATGTCTAATATTTTACAATTAAGTCAAATTTAATTGTTTTTTTTTAAATATAATTCACGCAATATATTTATAAATTAAACAAAATAGTTTTTTGTTAATATTTTTATATATAAAATTTTACTTAAAGCCAAATTTTACGTTCAACACTTGACACTGAAAATAGGTCCCACTAATTGTTTTATTTTTATATTTTTATTTGTATTTAAATTCAAAAAGCAGTTTTAATAAATATTTATAAATAGTTCACAATTCATTTACACACTGTGCATTCACTAAGACACAATTAGTTTTTATAAAATGGTAAAAAAATTTATTCTTTTTTTACAAGACACAGGTCAATTATTTAAAATAAATATTCCAGGACAACGTAAAAAACGAGGTTTAAGTTAAAAACTCGACTTTCAACGACAACGGCTGACTTTAAAATGAACGAATTTCCAAATTCTTGCATTTGACAAAAAGCAAATCATACAAACGTGCCGTTAATTATATTGAACTAGTAAAGCAAACAAAAAATTTACTTATAAATAAGAATTACAAAAATTTTAATTAACCCATTCAAAGCCGTTTCATTGAAGTGTGTTGATTGTTCATTATTGTAAAATTGAAAGTGTTTTTTATACTAAACCAAATTATCTGCAAATTTAATTGAATAAACAAGAGCAAATTTTAAAATTATAAATAATTTATGTACTTTCATTTATAGAAGTTAATTAATTTTAAGCAAATTTTTGTTGGTCAGTCAAAGCGAACCATATTATTAATTCTATCACTTGAATTCGATTCACTTTCATTGGTAATCTTGAGTTTTGATCTGCACTAATTAAGCCCTTGAAGGGTAATGAATTTCAACCGACTTAAAAAATAGGAAAAGGTTGTTCGTTTAATTTTAATCCCGTCATAACTTCACCATTTATTAAACGATTCGAAAATTATTTTCTCTATTTGAGAGAACTTATTTGCACACTGCTGCTAATGTCTTATTGCGTTTTAATTTTTAAAACAAAGTGCAACATTTTTTGCCCTTTTTATTGAAAACTTGCAAAATAATGATTTTTTTGAAATAGTGAGTTTATTAGAAATTTTTCTATCATCACTGACGTGGCAACATTTTTGTCTTCAGAAAACTTTGAATAGCTATTTTTTTTAATAAAAACTGAAAGAAATAATATATTTTTCTTAGAAAATAAGACGATGTCTATCTGTCCTTCTGTTTTTTCCACCATTTATTTAATTTTTTTTGCTAAGACTATTCAGGTATGTGATGGAAATCGATTGATTTCAAAAATATCGTTTTGAAAAGGAGTGATGAATTTCGAACGATTTCAAGAGTCAATTTTTTGGCAATCTCATATTGTTAATTTGAGGAAAGCCGACAAGAAGATAAAACACAAAGACTGTAAAGGAAATTTAAAAAAAACTTTATGACAAATTAAATTAAACCTTTATTAAAACACATTTTAAATAATGAACACGTCACAACTTTTTTTGGGCTTAATTGATTTCTATCAGATACCTGGGGGCAAATCACGGTATTTGATAACAAGTAAAATCCCATACAACATTTTTTGAATTTTATGGAAATCTCGTTCGATATTGAAAGCCGTGTTTTGCCCCCTACTTTAATTTTTTTGTTGCTTGAACTTTTATCACTTTTTTGTTCAATAAATAAAAAAAAAATCGAAACTAAATTCCAACATGTTAATAAAATGCATATCCTGTATGTATTTGGAAGCCACTTTCCACTCTCCATGAATTTTACAGCAGGTATATAAAAACTATCATTATGAGGCATCATGCTGTTTAAAATTATTTGCATAAAAATAATATTGAAAAATTTTATTTATATTCATTTACATTTATTTAAAAAATTAGTCAATGGATATAATCCTTACAGACTAATAACAAGGTACAAAAATAATATTAAACTACATGAATTATAAAAATTTATAAGTTATGAATTAAGAAAAACAATAATTTTATGCTTTATAATATTAGAATTCAAAGAAAAATCAACAAGTTCAGATAAATAATTATATTGACGACATAATCTCGTGAAAGGATCAGCCAAAGCATAATTAGACCCACATAACTTAATAACAAGAGGATTATAATGGCGAGTACTACGACAAGGAATATTAAATTTAACAGAATTTAAAAGAAATTCAGAGCAAATTTTGACATTGATAAGGTTTATCATAAAAGAAACATTTAACATTGTACGACGACTTTTGAGAGTAGGAAGATTTATTAATGCTAATCTGCTAGTATATGAAGGCAAATTTGTTGAGGAACTCCATCCAAGGCCGCGTAAGCAGAACAACAAGAATTGTTTTTGCACAGATTCAATACGAATATTATGAATGTTGTAGTATGGATCCCATATGATTGATCCGTATTCTAAGATAGGTCTAAATAGAGACACGTACAGCTGCTTCGTAATGTAAGGGTCAGAAAACTCTTTAGACCAACGCTTTATAAAGGCAAGACAACCTCTAGATTTATTTACAGCCAAAGTAATATGAGAAACAAAATTTAATTTCGGATCCAGCAAAATTCCAAGGTCAAGAAATGAATCAACCAAATCCAACTGATGACCTCCCAAGGAATAGTTAACAGCAATAAGATTACTTCTTGAAAAGCGCATGCATTTACATTTTTTTAAATTCAGCTCCATCATGTTGTGTTTGCACCATTCAAAAAAAGTTATTACGGTCACTTTTAAGATAAACGTGATCAATAAAATGATTAAACGAATAAAAAAATTTTAACATCGTCCGCGTACATCAGTATATTTGAGAAGTTGATAACGTTCGGAAGATCGGTTATAAACAGCGAAAACAGAATCGGACCAAGATGAGACGTAAATGTACTTAGTGGTTGAAATGTTGTGAAATCGAATGGTTTGCTTTCTGCCCGTTAAATATGATCTTAACCAGCTTAAACTGCTACGAGTTACACCCAATAAATCCAATTTAATAAGAAGAAGTTTATGGTTAACGTTATCAAAAGCTTTACTTAAGTCAGTATAAATAGCGTCGGTTTGTTTCTTTAGTGTAAATGCGTGAATGACTAAAGATGTTAAATGAAGAACATTCGTCGTCGTTGAGCAACCTTTTCTGAAACCATGTTGGTAAGGTGACATTAACGACGCGGTGTGATGACATAGGAAGTCAGAAAATAGTTTTTCAAACAATTTCGGAATGGCACTTAATTTAGCAATACCTCTATAATTCGAAATATCGGACTTGTTACCAGATTTGTAAAGAGGTATAATGAACGAATCTTTCCAAAATACGGGAAAATAACCATGTTTTGTTGAAGCGTTAAACAATAAAGTTAACGGTTTGGCGAATGATTCTGCGCATGGTTTTAAAATACAACTTGGAACACCATCAGGACCATAATTAAAGGACATCTTAAGTTTTTTCAAGTTAAACAAAATATCGCTACAATTGAGTGTAGGGAAAGATATCAGTTGATTTGATGCAAGCGCGTAGGGATATCCATTTATATCATCGTAAACATCGCATCGGAATAAGTACTTGCGAAAAAATCAGCAAACATATCACAAATGACATTAACATTGCTGGATTCTTGATTATGAAGTTTCATAACTGATGGATATCCATTCGATTTTCTTTTAGAGTTAACAAATGAATAGAAAGATTTAGGATCCCTAGCAAAGTTGTTTTTCACTTTGATTAAATAATCCTTATATAAAGCATGGTTGAGCAGGTTATATTCAGATCGACTAACTGAGTACTTTCCATAGTCCACAAACGAGCCAGACCTTTTAAATTTTTTATAATTCTTTTTCTTAATATTTTTCAGACGTGAAAGTAAATAACTTGGTTATGAACACAGGTTTCAAAAAATGAGTAGATTTTATCGTAAAATGTGTTAACAATCACATCAATATCCGAATTGCTGTTTATAGGGATATTCAAAACGTCATCCCAGCAAGTATTTCTTATTGTCATTTAATAAAGTGAAGTCTGTTCGTTTGAAACAAAAAACTTGACTAGATTCAGAAGGCTTCAACTTAATTTCGGATGGAATCGGAGAGCTAATTTTAATCGTAGGGTGATATCGATCTTCAGGCAGTGTAATAGGTTCCGAACGAATAATAGTGCAATCATCAACATCATTGACAAACACTAAATCAAGCATTTTTCCAAAATCATTGCAGACACAATTAATTTGAAAAAGAGCTAATCCAAAAATATCATTTAAGAACTCATCATGGCAGTTTTTATTCTTTGCTGGAATTAAATATGGTGTATCAGGAGTCAATTGTATCAAGAAGTAAAGTAACAGATTCAATGGCTTGAACATGCTTAGAGTAAACAGAAGAATTAGAGGAACAAGTGAAGTAAATTTCTTTATTTTCCAGTTTAACAGCGACAACAACAAATTCAATATAAGTATAAGCAAGAGACAGCAATTAGAACTCCACCACCTCTTCGTGCAGGGCGATTGATATTTGTTACAAAGAATTTCTGCATTGAAAACATCGTCATTAAGCCAGGTTTCAGTAAGGATAATTACATCATGGATAAAATCATAACTATTTAAAAGAAGAGTAGACAATTTAGTATTCAAGCCACGAACATTCTGGTACATAATATTTAAGCGATCTTTAGAGGCAATTAGTTTTTTTGGAACCATTTCAACATTTCTAGGAGGCAAGCGAGCAATGTTTCTAGACCTTGGATTATGCTTAAATACATATTCGCGAACAAAAATATTTTTAGGCCAAAAGCTAGGATCCACAATTCGGTCATTTACGTGTGCTGGAACAGCAATCTTAAAAGATGTTATACTCCTCGGCTGTGAATATGAAAATTTGGATACAAATATATCGGCTCCTACCTCCAATTTAGATTTTAAATATTCATCAACATCTTCAATGGTTGTATCATAAGCCAAACGGGAAATGAATATATATCTTTTCGGAGGCAAAACAATTAATTGCTTAGTGACTGGAACATTGTTCACCGCACCAGAACTTGAAGGACCAGGATCGGAAGGAGATAGAGCACCACTGTTTGATTTTTGGCAATAGACATTGTTCACCGACTTTATTCCGAGTGATGGTAAAGTGTCATAGTTAGACTTATGACCAGTAGTTGTAAGATCAATGGATGAAACAGCAGCAGTATCAGGCTGATTAAGATTACTTAAAGGCTCATTGTTGGCTTTAATCTTATTTCTGGCGGATTTACGACGTTTTGGAGAAGACTCAACCGATTGCAAGTTATTAAGATTCTTAAAATCAGCAAATAAACTACCATAAGCAGCAATTTCATTAGACAAAACAGACATTTTATTTTGAATGTTAATAAAAGTATTCTTAGTGCTTTGGTAAAAACGAAAAAATTCCGCATCAATCTTCTGACAATCATGGCAACACCACTTCAAGCCTTTGATGTTTCGAAGAGCTTCAGCAACAAGTGTTTTCAATCCACTACACTTAAAATGACAAAGACCATTACAAAGCCAACAACTTATCATTCTTTCGTCATCACCAGTCAAAGAACAATTATTATTTAAACATTTAAATCTTGAATCAGTCATAATATTGATTTATAAATTAATATCAGATTATAAAAGAAAAAGTATGAATTTAATGCTTATAAAGTCACTGGCAACACTGGAATAATATTAGTAGTATATTTCAAGAGAAGCTTTGTTATTGTTTTGAGAGAGCAGCAAATAAGATAATGATATTTTATATATGAGTGATATTGATAATTGTTTTGTTATTGTTAAATTAAATTGAAAAGAGTTGATATTTTTAAGAACGTTGTTGTTATTATTTAGGTTGAAAACTTGTTTGTAACACAGCTTAATGTTGTTTGTATGAACAGTTTTTATTTCAATTATATGACAAAAACAAAATAAAAGAAAACAAGAAACCACCGCTTCAAAATGTTACTTTTGTTGTTTTATTTATAAAGAAACACTAACAAATGTAAATGTAAAATAATATTTTATTGTTTTTGCGAAACACAAAGTGCACAATAATTAAAAATAAACGATATGTAACAGAGCTCAAAAGAAAGTACGTGTTACTCTCGCGACAGACGAATTACTCAAAGACTCAATTGATTCTTCTCCCCAAAAAAAATATTGTTACAATTTCAAATATTTAAAAAAAATCATAAAAAAACACTTTGGCTCGATGACTTCTATTCAAAACATATATTTACCCATAAAAGGGAGTTAAAATCCTTAATACTAAAATATATTTATATTTTATTAAAATAAAATATTCAACAATATTGTGAAACAAAATCTTTACTTCATTTGCTCAATCTCCCCTTTTTGATTGTTAAGTTTCTTTTTTTTAAGACTAAACCAATAAACATTTATTTGAGTGTACGTAAGTAATACAGGATGTGGCGCATAATTTCCATACAATTGTGTTTTTCGCCACCCACAAGCTTTGAGACAAACAACATCATAATTACGAAAAATAATTTTCATGATTATCATCGCGTTATTGTCATCGTCATCGTCTCCAATGCTGTCATTAACAACCAAATCTAAATCTATGTGTTATATGTTGTTTTTAATATATAAAAACAAAAAACAGTAAAAAGAAAATATGAAAGCAATTTTATCCGTAAAATTTTCTATTTTCAAACTGAATCTTAATAAATTAATACTAATATGCATGAAGCCGATAGCTGAATCAATTTGAATTTTGCCACCAACAATATTCTAATTTCCATCACGTCCAAGCAGTAGCTCTTTCACCTAAAGAACTCCAAAGCACGGTACCGTTAACGGAGTTACCTTGAACAAACTTGAATCTTCTTATTATGAATTAAATTTTGTTTGTCACTGTATTTATTTTAACAACAATGTAATGCTTTTGAACTTTTATGTTTTCTTTCTTTTTCCAAGAGTTTTGATTTTTTTTTTCATAAAAATGATTCCCTTTCATTTTCTATGTCATGATTACTGATATTTTTTTTTTTTTGCTTCCTTTCATTTATATTGTTCACTTTTTTCGGTTTGTTTTAATATTTTTTTTTTTAGCAAATTTTGTTTTTACAGTCAACCAAAGAAAAAAATCAAAGGACAATTACTACAACAGCAGCATCCCAACAAACAATATTTCCATTAGACATTTTTTGGGAATACATGAGGGAGTATTCGGCTGTCTCGACACAATTCACACACCATTCAGGATGGTAATTGGCTTAGTCAAATCTTATTAAATACACAATACAACACACTCGCACACAACAAAAAAATCATATGACAAAAACCATAATAACAAAAACATGCAACTGCAGGAAGGAAGAACTGAATGAAGAAAGCATGAAAAAAGGAAGATGAAAATTGCCATAAAAGCCCCTAACGCAACTCATAAGCATTCATACTGTATATAAACTGTTTGTTTTTTTACATCTTTCTTGCTTGCTCTCCCTTCAATTCATTTGTTTAACATACAAATTGTCAAAAATGTCCTTGTGGAAGAATTACTATGTGGGGGACCAACACTTTGATATATTTTTTTTAAATAATTTTTTACACACAGAAAAACAGGCAGAATAAAAAAAACACTCCAATTGAAGAGTTTTTTTTCAAACAAAACAAAACTGTCTAGAGGCATATTATGCAAAAGGACATACAAATAAAACAACAAGAAGTTGGCCTGAGTAAGAAAAAAATAAAACAATTAGGAGTAGAGAGACTTTAGACCATCAATACTCGTAACAAAATTGAAGAAATGTGTACGTTTAAATAGACGGTATTTTTTTAAGTAATAGATAAAATCTTTAGAGCGATAGGTAAAAAAATTGGCGTGGACTTTGGATTAAGATGTGTATGGAAATTAAACTTGCGTTAGTTTAAAACCAATGTAGCCAAAAAAGAAGGTCAAATTAATAACTCACACTTTTCTATTTATAATGTCGTATTTTTGTTGCTTTAGAGTATTATAATTTTATAATAAACGATAAAATATTTTTAAAATCAAACTTCAAACAAAATTACATATCGCATTTGTTTAACAATACTAATTTATCTTAAAATATTTAAATTTTCAATAGATGAAAAATTCTTTTGGATTTTACATTGAAGATGTATGAAAAATAGTTTTTAAATCTTCCATTTTGCGAACAAAATGTAAACAAAATTAAAAGAAATATTTATAAGGCCTATTCTCCTAAAAACTCAAGCCTTGACGAATCAAACTTGACGTGTGTGAACCGGGTCTCAGATCCTGAACTTGTTCTCCAGAAGTAGTGCAAATTCGGATCATCTAATAATTTTTTTGTTGAAAATTTAAAACCAATTTCCCAAAGAAAAATTTTTTGGAGATACCTGATGATAACTTCGGAACGGGGATATGTTGTGTATGAAATTGAAGAATATCAAAACGTTTTTGGTTTTTCTAAAAAAAAACACATATATTTAAGCTGAATTTTGAAGTGTCTAGCAGGAGCTGCAAACTGTATAAATGGTGTTGGTAATCTGTTTATGCAACAACTTTTATACAATACAAAACCCTTCCAATAACTATTGAGTTGAGCAAACACTTTTCTTAATTAAGTGGTATTTAACTGACATTCAGTATACACTTTTACATCATTTAATTTGATTTTATATAATTATATATCAAATATACCAAGTACGATGCATAAAATTTTAATTTGTTTAAAAACGTATTTTGTCTGACGCATGCCCTACCCTGCATTTAGCTTTTTAAAACAATACATCGATACGCCTTTTTGCCAATACGATAGCGATACTAAAAATAAAATATCGGTACGATTAGTGGATTTAGTTAAATTAAAATAAATAACACGAAATTATGGGGTTTTTTATTAGAGAAGAATACAGCCTAAGACATTATTTGTATTTAAAATCAATATTGATAACATTTTTGTTCTGTTTGTGAAAAATAGTCCCTCAAATGTGTATTAGACGTCATATGCTGATTTTATATATCTTCAGAATTCTACTTCAAAAGACTTACAGCTTAGAAGAGAGAGAGTTAAAGACCCATCTTCTTCGCAAACGCTTCAAACTACACTAGATTTGCCAGAACTTGTACTAGATGCAGATGTTAAGAAGAAAACTAAGTTTTAAAAATAGTTAAGCAGTTCTAAGAACTGACTACTGTCAATGTGCAAAAAAATTAATATATGTATATTATATTAAAATTTAAACATTGTCGCCGATGTCGATACAGTGGCAAACATATTTATGCAATAAGTTCAACAAACATTCTTGATTCTTCGAAAAATATATTTTAGCTCTTAAATGAGTGGGAAAAAATTAGTTCATATAAATCACGTTTTGGCAACTAACAGCCATACCTAATTCAGAGCGTTGAGCGTCGCCTTAGCAACAGGGTACATATATATTTGCAGTACATTCAGAGTAAATTTTTTTCCTAGAATATATTGTAAATACGTACCCTGTTGCCAACGCGACGCTCAACGCTCTGATTTAGGTATGATTGTTAGCCCATTGAATTGGTAAACTTCTTTCTCCTCATTCTGCGCTCTTATTTATAATTCTTATGTTTAAAATTTAAATTCTACTTGATATCTTTACTTTTTATTTAGTTTTTTTACTTAGAACTCTTAATCTTTGTTTATATCTCTCGAGGCTCTCACTTACTTTGGGGATGAATAAATATAAATAAATAAAACTAAAAGCATATGTGATGCATTAGGCTTGCCCCCTAAAAAACCAAATTCGAAAGCCTTTCTAAAGCAATTGCTGCAACTGACAAATGTGCCCTGCTGCTCTGATATATTTTTGTTCTTTATTGAGAAAGAAAAATAAAAATGTTAAAATTAACTAAATTATCAAAGAAAAGTAAACAAAATTAAACTTAATTTAACATTTTTTTCAATATCTAATAATTTAGGGGATTATATTCACCTCCGTGACTCTAATTTTACTAAAAATAGTTTCCCAAAAAAGTATTTAACATGTCATAACTAAGAAACGTAGAATCGTGCGTTTTTTAAAACGCTCATGTATCCCCGGCCTTAAATACTTTTCAATTTGTACTAAAGAATATTAGCGTTAAGTTTGACAACATCGTAAGTGAAATATATATTTCGGGAATTTATAGTTTTTATCAAAAATGAAATACAAAAGCGAAAAATGTTTAATGCGTTATATCTTTAAGAAAGTTATTTGGCTTAAAAAGCTATTTGCCGAATAGTTTTTTTTTAATGGAAATATTCAAACCAGATTCAAACTGCCTATTTTGTGGCAACAATAAAAATTAAATACGTTGTTTTAACGTTATCAAAGTTCAAAATTAAAATGAAAGAGAATTACAAAAGTTTTCTTTCAACGCACCCCACCCCTTTTTATAACAAAAAACATTAGAATCCCAAAAAGTTGTTGTTTTCTCATAAGTTTTACTTGATCTTAAACAATTAAAAAGTTTAAGTTGATCAAATTATATAAAGTTGAACAGGTCTAATGTTGACATTCAAGCACACTTGGTGCATACCAGGGATGTGTAGTTCTGCACTATTGCACTTTTTTTCATTACTTCTTGTTTCATGAAAAAACACAATACTTCAAAATTATTTTGTTGCCCCATCCAACAATAAAAAAATTATACTTAAAATTATAATAAAAAATTTATGCATAAAAAGAAAATATACCTTGACTGAGTTTTTCACATGTTTTAGTCTTGAGTTTTTAGTTTGTAAGGGAAAGGCGCAGAAGAATAAAATCCTCAATGAGATTATTTTATTTGTAAATTTTTTTATATGATTATAATAGAGTTTGAATTTTTATCTAAATGAAGTCTTTGATATTTTTATTTTTTTACTTCTTATGTTTTTCAACAAACGCATAAAAACGGATGAATAGCTTAGATTTTCGTCACAACTTTTCGTGTTGTCTTTTTATCGAAAAAAAAAAACGAATGGTAAAGGATTATATTTTACATAACTACTTAAAAATCCAACATCCCATAATCCTTATGCCACTCGAAATAAAAATAATGTTATTTTTATTTTTTTAAATAAATTTAAGGTAAGGTAAGGTAAGGTATATTTTATTGAGCCTTTATAAAAAAACAATACAATTAAAATGAATAACAAACATAAGAAAGCTTAGGACTAAAAAGTAATATCCTAATAAACATAAAAACGAAACAGTAACCTACTTACAGTAATTTGCTATATATAGTAATTATTATAAAATATTAATAGAGAATTACGCCCTTGCTCCCGGGGCTTAACATGGTTTGAGAGAGAATCTCGTATCTAAGAATAAGCTTAAAACTAATTTAAATATTAACTTAAGCCTAATTAAAAAATAAATAAATAAAACAAAATCAAAACAGGAAAGGAATAAAAACAAAAATGTATAAAAAACAAGAAAAAATAAATAAAATATGTACGGACA
The DNA here is from genome assembly GCA_956483585.1 of Gymnocheta viridis. NCBI lineage: Eukaryota > Metazoa > Arthropoda > Insecta > Diptera > Tachinidae > Gymnocheta > Gymnocheta viridis. The sequence continues at coordinate 43,055,297 of OY101440.1, read as the reverse complement.
AGCCGGACTAACCTCTATGTGTGCCTTGTACACTTTTTGAGAAAAATTCATGTCTCAAAGAGGTTGACAAATCGAAAGATGGTGCAGTTTCATTCAAATAGCCAATGGGAGATAAATAGTTTATATTTGACCAACTAAAAAGTTTTTGATTTTCGTATATATCTGATATAAGTTTGTTTTCATGAAAACAAGATCTTGATATAAATCTCCTGAGGATATCACAAACGTAAAGACCTACAGGTGTTACTTTAGACTCTTTGTATACAAACCAATTTGAATACCGTTTGTAAAACGATTCAAAATGTTTTCCAATAGAGTTTCGCAAAATTTTTCTCTCAAAAATTTCTATTTCCTTTATAACAGTTGGAGATACATTGAACCATATAGGAAATCCATATAAAATAATCGGTCTTAAACTCGTTTTGTAAAGCAAAAGTTTAGTGTTTACAGGTAGATGTTTATTACGAAGTATTTTGGAAAAAGAACCTAATATCCTATATGCTTTTGACAACACCGAGCGAGCATGTTTGTTAAATTTCAAGAGTTTATTAAAGGTTATTCCAAGGTATTTCATATCATTCTTAAAAGGAATTACAATATTATTTATGCACAGCCTCAAATGTTTACTCTCTGGAACAACAAACCCCCTACATTTACCTGAGGCATTTCGCAAACAGATTGCCTCACACTTTGAGATGTTTAACTTAACACCCCAATCGACATAAAATTGGTTAATAATTTCCAAGTGCTCAGAAACTTGTTCTAATGCCCGACGAGGAGATTCATTATGAGAGTAAACAAGAGAGTCGTCAGCATATAATAAGCCAACAAATTTAAATAAATTTAAATTTTTTTTTAATTAATATTTTTATATATTGAAACGATTAATTTTGGCTCAAGTTCAAACCCGAATTTACCCATTTATTTATTCTAATTTTTTTTATTTTTAATTTTTATTAGAAAATTTTTTGGATAAATTCATTATTATTTTTTATTAAGAGAGTACTATATATAGAACAATTTTTATTATTCATCATACTAGCAGAACGGATCAGTACTGATTTCGAGGTCGCTACACCATCTCATCAGCGTTCTTTGTTCAATTTTACCACTTTTGACGGTGGATACTAGTGATCAGGAATATCAACTATTTAACCGTATTATTTAACAAATTAGGATACGAAAAGTACAAACTTATTCATTTTCACATGTCAAATCAATTTCGGTTAGTACGAAATCCCATCTATGATGAATAACTACTCTATATATTTAAATTTTTTTAAAATTTTTAAAACAACAGTGATATGAAAATCCGTACTACTTTAATTTGAAGTGAAATACAGAACGGGCTTGTATATTTAAAAGGCTTTAAAAAAACTTTTAAGTTTTTGTTTACTTAAATTTTGAAGACCACATTTTCCATGCCTGATGCATACCGACCTACTTCTTCTTTTTTAACGCCCTTTTAAATCTACTTGGTTTTTATTTCATGCACAAACACAGTTAGTTAATTTGCATATTGTTTTGGCATATTTTACTTGTAAGGGAATTTCTTATTTTTGCTCTTCGTTTTCTTGACAACAAATTTTGTTTAGAGGTCCTTTGGGGGACATCAGCATAAACAAGGCAACTATGAAAAATATGTTAAACCTTATCCTTTTGTAAAAGAAATCTTGTCGAAGTTTCTGTAAAACTATTAGCTTTTTTAAGTTGGTTTGTTTTATTAAGGTCAAAATTTATTATCCCTAAAAAAACTTATAATTAATATTTCTCTTCATTTTCATTCTATTTACAATTGTAAATTTCAAATAGACAGAAATATAGTTGGCAGTAATAAGTTTTAATTTTTCTAGGTTGGATAGCATCACTTTGATTTAAATAAAATGGAAATTATATTTTTCCCTCTTTGTTGCAATTCTTATTTTTTGTTGTTATCACTTGTTATTCGTTTATTTCCATTGGCCTAGTGTGTCAGCCAGCAGCAGCTAAATTTTTCTTTGCAGTTTTACAACAAGAATATGAAAAATTAGCAAAATTTTTACAAAATCGCAGAGTAAAAGAATGTTTACATTCTTTTAAGTGTCTTTTTTTAATATAAATAAACTAATATTGAAATTTTAACAATAATTCAAAATTTCACATTAAAATTGAAGATAATTGTCGCCATAACATCCAAGGACAAAAAATATAATTTATGTATCTCAAAACAGCATATTTTATTCACTTAATTATGTACCATACACATATTTGAATTATGGTTTTCTTCGAGTAAGGAATTAATCAATTTTCGATTTTGAAATTGCTCGAATATTCAAGTAAGGGTTTTATATTTTTCGAATAATTCAAATAATTCAAATAATTCAAACATATTTCAAATAATTGAATCCAATGGAAGAAATATACATGTGTGTTTGATTCGATAATTTTAAAAAATAAACAATAAGATAACAATTCATTTGTACCATATATAAAATTGTAAAACTTTTAGAAAATCGTAGTATATCAAAAATTATGTTCAATAAAAAATTGTATTGTTTGCTAGACTTGAATCAAATCTTTCAAAATAGTCTTTTAAAAATAGTATACAGTTTAGGTGTTTGCTTATTTAACAGTTTGTTTTGTTTGAATACAACTTGACGTTGAAAACACAATTTCACTTAAAGTAGATGTTGGCGTTAGCGATAGCGATAGGATTGCTAGTTTTTCTCATCTTTTCGTTGTCTTATCTAATTAAATAAAAACATCTATTATTCTAAAACGGTTTGTGCTAGATTTTATGAAATTTTTAATACTTTGTATAGTGTTGTTAAGTTCACATAACAGATTATTATTATTTAGATCCACATTTTCTTCTTCCAATATATTATCGTCTGATACATTTTGATCAGATTCAATGTAAGAGATGCGATCATACAATATGATTCCAAGCTCTTTTGTTTCAACACTCGAGCTATATTTGAAACAGCTATAATTATTAAGAATCCTTGCGGACTTAAGATAAATAGTAAGTGTATTAATTGCTTTAATTATTGAGGAGCCTTGCGGATAAATAGTAAGTGTAATTGCCAAGCAAGTAAACAATAAATATTCGCCTTTTCTAAGATGTTGATTAGGAACTTTATTATTTGTTCCGATACAGTTAATGTTGCTAAATCTTTATTAAACTCTTTAATGTAAACTATCCTGAAAGTATCAATATTTCCTTGTCTGTAAAAATAAATAATCCGTAATCTGACAGTGCAAGTTTTACAGATATATATAAATGGGAAGGAAATTTTAAACCATATAAGCTAACGATGAATTCTGAAGGAATTTCATCAGCTAGAAATGTAAAAAATATATTTTTCTAATAAAAAAGACGAATCTAATAAGAAATTCATTTTACTCGATCAATTGACATCAATTGTTCAAGATATTCGTTAATCGATATTAACTATTTTCAAATAATGGAAAAACTTTACTCGATTAATCCAACATTAAATACATTAAATGTGTTGTTAGTGTTGTAAACCAGCGAATGGCAACGCTCGACATCGTCAGATAGGATCTCCATTCGCTGAGAAAATATATCGGTAGACATGGTTTAGACAACAATATTATGGTTGCGACAAACACTTAACTCTAGGATAAATACGAAACTCAACTAGATGGGCAAAAACAAAAAACTAAAACGTACTTAAGTATTAATCACAAAAAAAAAAAAAAAAAATTAAAAGGAAAATGGTACTTGAGACAAGCCAATGTGTAACAATGGGTTAATTTAACGTTGATTAGTGATCGTAAAAGTTGAATATTGAACGTGGTGAAATTGTGTTTGCTTTAAAAATAACTAATAATACCTTCCACAAAACAAATAAGTCTCGTATTCTTTTTTGGGTCATAATTTGTACAAATACAAATTTGAAATTACATTAAAACGAGCCACCTAAACAGTGGTGGATACATGTAAATATATATGAACACTGCTGATGGGAGTGTAGCGACTCCCGAAAAACAACGTTGTTTCTGTTCTGCCGTGTAAGTTGAAATTAATTGATGTTAAAATTTTCCCTTGTTCCTTTGGAATATTATCTCATATCCAATTCTGAGCCACCAACAGTCACTGACGCACGTAAGGCACTAGTGGGCTGCCAGTTTCTCGAAGGATTAAGTACATTATGCAGCTTGTATTCCGCTTCGAAAGTTAAGCAAATAGAAAAAGTTGTTTTCAATACCCTTGTATAAGACTGTTGCATTACACTAAATAAAAAGAAGTTGTTTCAGACTAAAAACTAAAATCAAAATAATTTTCTACTTCGAAAACTTCATTGAAAAATGCTGGTCTTATGCTACAAAAATCGGCAACAAAGCCACAGTAGTAGAAAATTAAAAACAAAATAAAAACATTATTTCAAGCATCACATTAAAAGCTGAAATTAAACCAGGCCTCATCATAAACACACACACACACACACATTTTCGCATTAGGGGACTACAATTGAAAAGCAGGCAGCCTTAAAATGAATGTTCCATTAAATTTTAGCAAAAACTCATCATTGTACTTTCTTAGTCATAAGAGGAGGATGACCCGACTTTAGCCGACAACAATAGCAATTGTAAAACAAAAAGAAAACACAAGTTAAATGAAAAAAAAAATCGAGGAAATAAAAACTAATTCCAACTATTGAAAAGTCAAAAACTTCATCATACCAAAAGATGAGGAGAAGAGGGAATGATAATAGCAAAAACAACAATAACAACAACAAAAGTAGTTTGCAACAACAAATACATAAAACTTGTACAATATGCTGTTGCCACTCGTAAAATTGGTGTTTTATCTGCAACTAAAGGGTGCTGCAATCAGAGTTCGTTTTTGATAATACAAATATTTTCGATTAAAGTCCTTGCTTTAACACTGATCACGTAAGAGATAATTTACTTTGACTTTCCATGTTTTTCTCTGTTCGAAATTTTATATATCATTCATGAAAAAATCAAACTTAATATTTCACACTACTTGATCAGACTTGTAATTAATTGTAAAAAATAATTTAGAGTCTTTCAGATTTGTAATTACAAAGAATGATTTAGAATTTTTAAGTGCACTTACAATATTATTACAGTAACGGAATGTACGTTATTCAAGAATTAATCCGTTCAGTCATTTTTAAAAGAATAAACATTTAAAATTGGAAGAAATTTTATTTTTAACTGATTCTAACATTCATTCAAAAAACTAAGGACACATTAACACGGATTTTCGGTTACATTCAATATTGTAGTGCTGTTTTTTTTCTTGGCTTGCTTTATTTGATTTGTTTGAGATTTCCTTTCCTACACAAACAACGGAAAAGTCTTTTATTTTTACGGGCTTAAGTCAATTAATTTTTTAACATTAAAAATTAAATGAAATTTTGGTTTAATTTAAATGAAAAATGAGTAGACCGGGTTTTAAGTGAACTTCCATTTATTTTAAATTACAATTTCAGTTAATTTTTAGTGCGGCTTTCGATAAGGATTCAAGAGATATATATTTTCTTATCAATACTTTATTGAAAGGATGTAAGAAAAAGTAACACCGTTTATGCTAATACCCATTGAAGTAGCAACTACTGCTTGCAATTGTTAAAATGTTTTTTGTTTTATATTTTTCAAATCTAAGGCCAGGGAACTTTAGTTGGTTACTTGGCTGGCTGTTGATTGCTGGAACTTTGTTCTTGCATTTGTTGCCATCAGCTTTAGGGAAGAAGCCTTCAACAGCATATTCACTCACTTACTTACTGACTAACTGCTACTAAAAATAACCAAAAATTGCACTGAAGTATGAATACTGTAGCATTAAGTTGCTGCTAAAATTGCTACTCTGCTGCCGGTCATGTTGTTGCTGCTGGTGTTGACTCAAAAACAGCAACAAGCAGTCAGGAAATAAAAATTAAATAAATTGCTTAAATATGAGTGGTATTGCTATGATGAAAGTGAATTTCGTTTATAAAGTTCAAGATAGTTTTTCAGAGGGCAATTCCATACAAAAGGAATAAAAAATATATATCAACTGAATAAAAAATATAAAAAACTACAAGAAATCCATAAGACAGACTTCAAATATACTAAAAATGTTGAAAGTGGAACTTTTTATCAAGTTGCTAGCTGAAAATGTAAAGTATGCAATAATTCCATGCTATTCATGGCAGCCACCTTGTATCACTCTTTCCCTTTCCGGTTTTCCCTCACTTATTTAAGCTTAAGCACTTCCATAAGTATTCATGTCAGAATGTGTGCGTGTGTGTGTGTATTTGGCTTAAAAAAAAACAAAGTTATTCTTATTTTCTCTTCTTTTAAAATTGTTTAAGGATTTAAATGTGATTATAACGATTTTATTTTCTATATGCAAAACAGGGTTGGAATTCCTTTTATTTCTGTTACTTTTGCAAACTTTTTAACGAAAATATGAAAATATCAACCATTGTTGAGTGTATACAGAGGAGGTTGTTTGTGCCAAATATTATTGAAATTTGTGAACTAAAATAAAAGAAAAATATATTCAAAGCTGAAATGAAACTAAAACTTTTGATGGTTTTTATCATTGAGTTTGCAAAATAAATAAAAAAAAATAATATTACTATCTTAGTTTAATATTTTAAGTTTTAAATGAAAATTATGTGACTTTTTAATCACAAATATGGATTAATTTTGGTTATGAGAGTACTTTTTGATACTTTGTTGCAACTTGTGTTTTGGGGGGGAAAGTTGTTGGCATTTATTAAGCAAGAAAATCTTAGATTATTCAAATTTGTTGTTGTCATAAAAATTTTGTATTATTGTTATGATAGAGATAAATCAAATTGCTAAAATAAATTAGAAGATATTTAACACTTAAGTTTCTTAAATTTAAACGTACATTTTTACAGAATCATTTTAAATTGTAATTAACAAGATTTTCAATCTAAGTATGCAAAAATTTAACGATAATCGTAAATGTCCCTGAAATGGTATAATATTTGCATATTTTCGTCAAGTAACATTCCAAAAAATAACTAATTTACACTAAGTGGATATAGTAATGGATATATAGACCTGCTTTTCTAAAAAAACATCAAGTTAAAAATTTTTCCTCTCCAAGAACTTCAATAATTTTTTTTATAATTTTGCATTCATATAAAAGTAGCATTAGAAAACATATTTTTAAGAAAAAGTGGTAATTATTTTGATATAATTATCAAAACGAGTAATATCCAGCGGACGACAAAAACAAAAAAAAACATAAACAACTTAGAACTCTCTTACTTATCTCTCTCTCTCTTATTACAAAATACTTATGAAAAAACTTTGTATCATTTCTATACAAAGCAAATTGGACAAACATACACACACTTTGTATGTGTAATAAGTATGCATGTATTGATAGCAACTTCAAACGCTTTTAGCTCCCAAAATACTAAACCGATTTAAATGTGCATATCTATATAAAATCCCAATTAAAAAAATATAAATCTTTTTGAAATCGGTTCAGTACTACGGCTGTAAAAGGGACCTCAAAAAACTTGTTTGCCCTGAGGGCTGCTTCTATTGCGATGCGAAACCAATTTCAGTGTAACAAGTGAAAGAATCTAATGTTGGTTTTTTTCTTAATCTCTAAAGGCCTCATTAGTTTTTACTTTTCGTTGCCGTTCTGTGCCGTTCTTTTCTGTAGAAAATATTTTTGAATTACTTGTTCCGTAAAAGGAATCAGCTGTTTTGAAAAACAAAAGAAAAACATTGGAATTGTTAAAAAAAATGTTCGTAAAGTTTTATTTAATAAACCAAAAGAAACAAATTAATAAGTAAAAAATGAGTATTTTGTTTGACTCTGAACCTTCGGATGTGAGCGATGTAGTTGCTTTACAGAATTCTTTGAAAGTTTTTACTGCTCCCACAAACAATTTGTCAGTCAAGCTTCAATTGTTTTTTGTTTTTCCGCCATTTTGTTGCTTCAGAAACCGGGTATAATTTGCTTAGATGTGTTGATGTGGTCAGAAATAACGAACCTTGACTTTCTAATTGTTCTACTTCTGTATCCAAAAAACTTGTATTTTGTATTGGCGACTCAGGTGTCAAGGTTTGAACTAATTTGAAACTGTTGTAAGTTTCTTCAACAATATTTGCCGTAGAACGCACGCTAAAAGATAAAAAGATTTGGATGCATTTCATGCTTGTCAATATGAACGTTTGTACATATAAATGGAATCAAATTAATTAAATAAAAACTTACGGACGCGGAGATATATGAGGTATCAAAAACTCTAACTGGATCATCAAATGCCAACGATGTCTAAACGTTAGCCACTACCGATTCTTCCATTATTTTTTATTTTAAAAAATATATAAATCGTTACAAAATCTTGAATTGAAACAAAATTTTCTGTCTTTTAACAAAAATTTTTTAATATTTTACACCACAACAAACTGTCACTTAACGTTCTATTCTATTTTCTACAGAATAGTCCGCAACAGAACTGAATGAAAAAGTAACAACAAACCACTCATACCGATTTTCAATTGAACAGAAACAAAACAGCTGATTCGTAACAGAACAGAACGTACAAAATAATTCTGCCTTAAGTCTAAATTTGTAGGAATTTTGATTAAATTAGCGAATATAAAATTTAAATTGTTTTAGTTTGAGTTTTTCGGTAGCTTCTTGTTTTAAGCAGACTTAAAGGTTAATGATGCTAAAATAATTGTTTCCGAGGTGCTAAAGTATGTGGTTTGTATGCAAAGAAACTTTTTTATCCTCTCAATAACGATATTTACGAAGGAAAGAGCCCTAATACAAGTCGATCGGCAAATGATGGGGATAATGTTGTAATATAAACTGGTTTCTAACTTGGAGAATACTGGTAGAATAATAGTTTGTGACAATTTTTTTACATCATTAAATTTATGTAGATATTTTTTGTCTAAAGATCTTGCGATTCTCGGTACAGTTCGCTAGAAAAAAACTAATGTACCAGATGAAATGAAATACCGTAAACGTAAAGAATATTATTCAGTTTTTTATACTCAAAGTTTGCACTAAAAAAAAGAAAGGCAATTGTAAAATTATCCAGTACAACTCTGACTAAAGCTTTTGTGCCACAGGAAAAATATAAGCTGCAGTTTATACTTGACTATAACGCAAGCAAAGGAGGCGTTGATGCTTTGGACAAAATGTTGTCTGCATATGCTACTAAACGTAAAATATTGCGTTGGCCGTTGTCAATATTTTTTAACATTTAAATGTATCCGCCTTAGCTGCGTATATGATGTACAACCACATTCAGCAAACAAACAAACGCATAAAGTTTTTGCGAAGGGCCCTTGAAAAATTCAACTTTTTCATGTTTTCCAAATTATCACTTTGCTGAAATATCTGGCGATAGGCTGCCGATAGATTCTGTGCGATTTCAAGCCTGTGAAATGCGAAAGCGTAAAACCACGTGCAGGATCTGCAGTTGGTGTAAAAAAAACTATATGTGATGCACATTCCACCACTTACATATTCGGGAAATGCTGCTCATCCAAAGAAACTTAAGCGTTTGTGTAGTTTTATGCAAATTTTCAGAAAAATAAAATCAAAATAAATTTTTTTATTGTTTACAAGGACAAAGTAGTACAAAAATATTATTACTACAAATGTAGTCATTCGATCCCGAGCATTTAAAAGTTAATATAAAACTTTTTGCCGATTCAACTGAGCATTTGCTAAAACAGATAAAATGTCAAAAAATTTTTACCCAGTAGGAGCACGCTATGGTATAACTAGCTTGCTTTGCTTTTCTCTTTCCAACGCTTTTGGAAATACTAAATATCATTTTTTTAAATGACATAAAACGAATATATTTCTTAAATCTTGCTCGTAATTATTGTCCTTGTTTACTCGAATTAGTTTTGAATGGACTAAAAAGCATCATTCACATTGCAAGTCGTCTGTATATTTTCATTTCGCTGCTAGTTTTATCCTCTTTTTTGCAAAAAAAATACTCTAACTCGTTACATGTTCTTTATTCGCAAATTAATAATGCTTTCGTTTTTTTCCACTACATTGAAGCTTTTTATCTGTCTTAATTTTACTGGCACAATATTGAAACTGTTTTATCTTTTGTAGACTAAAAATAAAATCCTTTTCCGCTTAATATCAATTATATTTTAACTTTATTATTTGGCAACATCAAACTTCATCTAAAACATGCCACACATCAGTTGCCTTTTTATATCAAAGTTGTGAAAGATTTATGTATTTTTCCAAACCCACTCAAATTGTGCTTGTTTAATAATGAGTATCATATATCAAAGTTATCAGTATTTAGATGATACAAAGGCCGTGTCTTTGATACACCAGTAAATAATATTGCAAAAGAATTTTAGAGGAAGCTTCATGTCTATGATGAAGCACAAGAAAAACCACAAATATAAAAAAACACACAACTATATTAAAAACACGAAGGTCCTGATAAAAAAGGCTTTGCATACACTAAAAAATAAGATACTTTTTTTGTCTTGACTTTTGTTTATTCAATACAACAATAAGAAAATCGTTTAAGCGAAAAATATTTATATTGTTTAGACAGTAACGAATCCTTTACACAATTCAAGAAATACCGAGTGTTCCAATAAGACGTTTCGTTTTCAATAGTCCGCCATTTAAAGAGTTGTCATGGCTCAACCTGTCACTAGTTGGCAGATGACAAGTAAAAACTGTGCCTTTAATGAAATTGGGACGATATGCGCTTCAACAACGCAGCTAAATTATCAAAATTTGCTTCAAAAAGGTCAAAAATTTCCCGGCCACAGTTCGCAAAACTAAAAGTCTTAAGGCATCTTCTGATAAAACTGGTGTAAATTTTGACCTTCTGGGACAAATGCACGTCGCTCAAGAAGAACTTATATACATGGAAACACACATGAACACTGATGATGGGAGTGTAGCGGCTTCCGAAACGCAACTTTTGTTTCTGTTGTGCCGTGTAAGTTGAAATTAATTGATGTTACGTAATTTATCCCTTGTACCTCTGGAATATTATTTCATATCCAACTCTTTGTACAAAAATGTTACGAACTTTAGCCAAAATAATAATCAATTTGTTCGAAAAATAATCACATTAAAACTGATAATATTTTTGTTGGAGCCCTTATTGTGGAGGAAAATCTAAGTTTGTATATTTCTTGCCGAACTTTAGAATTGGGAAAATTTGTATAACCGGAACTTTAAAGGTATTGAGATGGACGAAGGTAACTTTTAAAAAGATGTTGCTACGTGCCACACAAGTAACGATACAATCGCTCTTTTGAGTGAAAAGTTTCCCGACCATTTCATTTCTAGAAGAGGCGATCACAATTAGCCACAGATATCTTATGATTTACGATCTTTAGACTTCATTCTTAGAGTCTTTGTTAAAGACAAAGTCTATGCCAATGACCCGCAATCGATTCAAGGCCTCGAAATGGAAGATTTGGCAATTTCGTTTTTAAATTAAGAAATTTTTTTCGATAACTTTAAAATATTTTCATTAAGAAATATATATTAATCAGACTAGTAGAACAAGCACTCTCGAAATCAGTACTGATCCGCTCTGCCATTCTGATGATTATACGTTCCAACAATATTCTCTTAATAATACTCGTAATAACTTAAAAGTTATCAAAAAAACAAATTACTTAAGTTAAAAAAGAAATAGTTGAAGTCAGATTTGAATTTGAGCCAAATAATACCAATAAAATTTTTCCCTACTTTTGAATAAAATTCACGATTCCATCGTACTTTATGTGTTTGAAGATAAATTTAAATTTAACTTGCAGGGACATGAATAAAAATTTTTAGCGTGCTATTTTTCCTGTTAACAGATCACTTTTATGCACTTAACATAGGGCTGTTAAATATTTAACAGCCATAATGAAATTAATTAACTTTATATAGGATGCCAAATCTAGGAACAGGGACAAGTTCCATTCTAAACAATGTACCGAATATGGTGTCCATGATATTACTTATGATAATTATATATTATATATTCTACAAATAATGAATATGACATAAAAAAGTAAGTAAAAAAAACAATTTTTCGGAGATAAATGTGGCCATTATGGAAAAATGGAGTCATCTACGGATAGCCCTATAAAGAACAGAATTAGTAGTTTTCTTGAAATAATTTTATAACTTTAGAAAATTTAATTTGAAAAAAAGTCATATTTCAGGACAAGATTAGATAGAGGCCATTATGGAAAAATGGAGACTTCTACAGATATCCCACTATATACAGATGGTGCTCCGGATAGGATTATCTACGAAAAAATAAATGTTAGAATTCCTATAATTATCATTATCATAAGTAACATCATGGACACCATTTTCTGTTCACTGTTTATAATGGAACTGGCCCCTATTCCTAGATTTAGCGTCCTAAATAAAGTTAATCAATTTATCTATGGCTGCTAAATGTCTAACAGCGCTGTTAAGTGTACGAAAGTGCAAAAATAGCACGCTAAAAACTTTGGTTCATGTCCCTGCTAGTTAAATTTAAAATTATCTTCACACACATTCGTATGTACTTTATAGTACATTTTCAAACTACGTTGTGGATGAACCCTCATAAAAATTACTTATAATAAATTCCTTAATATCACAACATCTTGATTATAAAAATGTTAGACACAATTTACAAAATATAAAAAAAGGAAAAAATATTTAAAATATCCTTATCCGCAATAGCCATTGGTGAAATAAAGAAAATGTAAAGTTCAATAAAGCCTTAAAGATGGTAATATCACAAAAATAATTTAAAGATTGCTTTCACATTATTAACTTGCACAGCAACAGAGCCCAAAATCAATAAAGAGCACCTGCACAGTGGGGTAAAATTACGAAATTAATTCTTTATAAAAATCGAAGTAATAAGCTGCTTAAAAGAGTAAGAAATTGTTTAGGAAAAAAGCAAATAAGTCATGGGTGATGTAGAAAAAACTAAAACAATTGGTTGATTATTGAGTTCTTGCTACAATTTTGATATTGTTTAAACTTTTTATTTGTTTTAATGAAGGCTTAATATAATATTTCCAGTTGTTCTAAGAAATATTTGGGCGTAAAGTTCCCTGACAATCTGCATTAACAACAGAGAAATTTGTTTGAATTAAACTATTATTTTAATATATATCTAAAACTTTATTTTTGGGAAAATGGCGCGATTAAATTTTAGCGATTCCCCTAAAGAGCACCAGAAATCAATTTAAATTTATTCAATTAACCAGCATTGAAATATTTTAACTTGTATGCCCTGCTGAATCAGTGTACTTAAACAGGACAACTGCATATAAAATATTCGAAATCCCCATGAGACTTGTAAGGTATCGCAATTGGTCTCATAAGATCGGTTCAGTAGTTTTTAAGTTTCATATATATTGACGATTCGCATGTGATTTATAAAAAAATGTATTTCTTTTCCCTCAGAACTTTTCGATTTAAAAAATGATTTCAATTTTACCATTACAAAATTCGTTATATTTTACACTTGTTGGAGATCCACCTAATTGCCTGTGCATTATGCGCTGTTCATAGAATTTAAGCAATTGACTGGACTAGAAAATATATATGGAAACCATTCGAGTAACTGAGTGGCTTTCATACAAATTTTCCACTCAATTCGATTGCTTGGATTCTATGAACAGCACATTAGTCTTCCTATTTTGAAGCTAGTTGTTATTTTATTCTGTTGCACACCACTGTGACTTCCAAAAACAAACCAGAATCATTTTGTACAGTTCGTTTGTTTAGCACTTTTTCACGAATTTTACATGCATATGCATGTGTTTGCGTGTGTATGTGTGAAAGCATTTGTAATGGAGTATCGAGATATGAGTTGTGCATGAAAGTGGATTTGTTTAGTGATTCTCTAATCTATGGCAGTCTTTATAAACTTGGATATTCGTATACGCCCTCTTTTCATATCTTTTATTTTCGTAACAATTTTTTGCAAAATTTTAGAAAAAAAATCGAAGGAGCTCCAAAGGGGAAACAAGCAAAATTTGGGAACATGAATGAATAAATTTTTGGGCAGTTGCTTGTGTGTCCATAAATATATACGTATTTATGACTATAGTTCCATCGTGGATATTTGTATGTTTTTAGCTCAATTTTATCGGGCCTTTTGTTCAATTTTAATATAACAGGAAACTGCTAAGCAGACTAACAACAGTGAAAGGACATTTAATTTTTGCGTTTTCTGAGAATTATTGCGTTAAACTACTGCGTTTGTTTTATATTACTTTTTACGTTTTTCTAAGCGTTTTTGTTGCTGCATTTCGATACACTTTGTTAACGTTTCAAGTCTTTTTGTACCAATTTTATCAATTCTTTTTGCCAACAGCTTTGAATGATATTGAATACTGTTGTCATCTGAAAATTTATGTTGAAATGTAGGAGTTTTTCAATAAAAAAACAATCACAAAAATTCACAAAGAACATTGAAAAATATTCATGCTTGCAAATCACTTAAAGGTAAATTAATAGTTAATGTTTTTTATTCTATTTTCTAATTTTCCGTTTTAGTTTTTTAGATGATGATTTGCGATTAGCTATCAGAAAATAGCAGACAGGCCCACAATCTCACACGTATTCGTTCTTTCGTACAATTACATATAAAATAAAAACAAATTAAAAAAAATTTTTTGTTTGAAATGTAATTGTATGAAAGAACGAATACGTGTGACATCGTGGGCCTGGCAATAAAAGTTATTTCCATCCTGCCGGAGTACAGGGCGACTACAAGGTTTCAAATCAGACTAACTCGGATTCTTAAACAATTCCAATCGCAGTAGCTTCCGTAACTACCAACCAATAAGAACCAATTCAGAATACTAATTATAAATCTCTTAGAGCACTTTTGACTTAAATCACTTTTGACTTAAATAATTGATTTTTTGTTACATCTTTATGGCCACTTACATTTTCGACCCAAATTAAATTTCATTTAAGCAAACATTTTAATCACTTTAATGCATTTTCTACAGAAATATTTTTTAATCCTTTAACAAAACACACAAACACACACCTTGTTCTTTCTCTTTTAAATTTATATTATTTCAAATTATGCACATCCTTTCTGAATGTTCTAACCAAACACCCGGCCACAATTATATATAAAAGCAGGTTGTTAAAAACACTATTGTACACGATAAGCCAAAGATGTAAATATAATTCAAGGAGGCTAAAAAGCAAACAAAACAGAAAAGTTTCAAACAAAAGTAGAAAATAAAACAAAAGTTCCTAATGCTTTATTTTATTTTTTTTTGAAAATTACACTTAACCTACAATTTAACACTTGCCAACAGTTCTTCTTTCTAGTCGCTTTCTTCACTCGCTAACTATGTATCTTTGCAGTTAGGTGTTGACAAACGGACAGACGGCCAATTGGACTGAGTGTCTGAGTGCAAAATATTTTTTTAACATTTTCTGTTATTGTTTTTTTTTTTGTTTGTCACTGGTGTTACTTTAAGTTGACGTGGCGGCGCACGAGTTGACTTGAAAGCCGTACATGACGTTGAGAGATTGTGGTACAGAGAACAAGTTGTATTTTTATTTGATTTATGTTTATTTCTTGTGGCTTAATACTTTTTATGCTCATCGCACAAAGCTCAAAAATCTTTGCTCTAAAGTTGTTGCTGATTTTTGTTATACTTGCAATTGAAGAATCTTTGTGATGCTGATATGCTTTCTGTTGGAGGGAGGAAAGACGATCGATATACAAAGGCAAAATTTAACGCAGTAACAGTTTAGATCTTTGAATAAACATCGAATTTATGATAAAAAGAATGCTGTCAAAAAATGCATTCTGTTCTGCTCCACAAACTATAATGTACCAATTGCAATTCTCATATGATTCTTTGAATAAATATACGTTTGCCGTTGTCTGTCATACTGAAGGCACAAAATAATACCAGTTCCAAACTGCCGCAAACGTCTGGTGCCCCAGATTATACATTTGCATAAAGTATCCTTTCGGTGTCAAAGAAACTCAAGTAGAAACGCCTGCGAGAATCTTGTTGGAGAGTGAAGCTGTGCAGAAAATATTTACTTCAAAACTCTATTTAGACCACGAACTTTGTTTTTAAAATAACAGCAATTGCCGATTGCCTTTGTTTTATAGTGCTTCGAACCGCATTGTAGTTGTTGATGTTAATGACGTTGCAGACATGCTTGATAGTTGCTGGAAGTCGCTATGCTGCAAGCATAACTAAAGCCACCTCTTTAAGGATGCTAGATTCACCAAGCAGCTCCAATTTCCTGGAGGGTTATTATGTAGTTCAATTCGAAGGAAAACACTTTCGAAACATAATGTATAAGCTATACAAATTCGAGTGATTTCCGTTTCCAATAGAAATACATAATAGCCCCCCTGGTGTTGAGAATCAACTCCCTGTAATTTGCACAAGCCCAAGTTAAGACAGTATGCAGATTGCACCGAGATCCAAAAAAGTAAGAGAAAACTATGGTTCTTAAAACACTCGATTGTTTGAATTTATTTTTGTGAATTATTATTATTATTAGTATTTTATTTGGCTGTTAGAAGTCTTTGTTTAAATTAATAAAACGAGAACAAAGTAATCACTTTAATTACTTTTTTCTTAACAATTTAAGTATTTTTTGTAAGGACCTCTTTTAATAAAAAACTTATTTGAATTGATTAACAACTTTACAAATTCAAAGATTTTATTTTATCGAACAAAAGTGTAGAAAAATTACGGAATGTTCCCTGATTTTTAGGATTCCGTGCACAACGTGTAAAAACAATATTGTTTTAGCTAAGATGTCTGTCCGTCTGTCCGCCTGCCCACCTGTCGCAGTCTTCTATCTCGTGAACCATAATAGGTTGATATGGCCTCTTAACAACAAATTACAATTTGATATTATTGATACATTTGTTTTAATTTAATATGGTATTAGTTTCCAATCAAAAAAGTCTTAAAGTGCTCAACCTATGGGTAATAGTATCAACCTAAATATTTATATATAATTTAGACACGTTGTGGCCCTTCGTTCCATAGGACATTATAGATAGCAACTTCAGTGCCATCTTCCAGGCTTAACTATCCAGGGTGCCACCTAAAACATTCATTCAAATTGTTCTAGCCGTTTAGCAGAAGTTCAGTGACATACAAACGTACAGTAGAATTATTTAAATAAAGATAGGCAAAGCAGAAACATCTCAGAAATATTTTTTCACTTGCTTATTAACCGATTGGCTTCTATTTGTTTTTATTCAGAGGCTGTTGACATTCTTAAGTGGGAATTCTCATAGGATGTGGACTGCCGCTTCAATAGCAAATATAAAATATATAATTTAGTTGAAACAAGTTTCAAACCCCATAAGCGCAAGTTGGACTCGTTGAACTTAATATTTACTACTTTCTTTTTATTTTCTTAATATCTTCGTTTGGATTTTGATGCAATAAAAATATTTTCAATATTTAATATTTGCAGAGCATACGTACGTACGTACGTACTCCATTCTGCTTGTAACTGACTATAGTACAACAGATGCCGGAGTTCGAATTACAGATGTCAATATCATATTTTCCTTCGTACTAAATGAAAAAAAATATCAAAACTGTTTTCATAAATGTAGGGCATACACCAATCGCCTAGAAAGTTATCGTCATACGTTCATGTAATATCTAAATAACTTTTTGTTTACGTCTGGAGACGCGACAAAAAAGAAAAAAAGTGAAACAACAAAGCAAGACCAGTCAAAGTGATGCATACATTTCTGATAGTGACAAGATTTTTCTAGTTGGCTTTTGTTTTAGTTGGTGTGTTTATGAGCAAAACTCTTCATTTTTTACTTGGTTTTAGCATTTGAACAAAAAAAAAAAATATAAATAAAACACATCACATACGACTGTCTTAATAGAGTTTGTAAATGATACAAAAATGCATATTCAACTGAAATAAATGGAAGTGCAAGTGTTTACATTAAAAAAGAAAGAAAGCCTTCAGCCAAAGAGAAGCATCAACACCCCGAAGAGATGTTTGTGTGTAAATTTAAGTGCATGAAAGAAATGCAACGAGAAGGTGGTAAAAAGAATTAGTTTTGGTTTTAGTTTTCGTAAGTTATTATTTGTTATGTAGAACAAAGAAGGCGTGCTCGAGAAGTCTTCCTACAATATATAAAAAAATAAACAAAATAAATCTTAAATCTTTTTGTGTATCTATTGCTTTGGCTTCGGAAATAATGAAAAGTTTCAGAGGGAAATATTTAGATTTTATACTGATAGTTCTTTTTAAGGAAAATCTAGCAGAAATAATAATCTTCAAAGCGTTGCGAATGCATTTCAGCTCACCCTCGTAATCATGAATATTTGTTTAAAATTTGAGAAACAACACATTTGACAGTGATAGTTACATAAAATTAGGCGTGAGAAATACCCAAACACTCACACAATTAAATACTTTGTAATACTTCCACTAGCAAACAACAAATGAAACTAACATTAAGCAGTAGAAAAGTGATAGAGAGGGAATTGTATATTTTAACAACATTAAAAACCCCAGCCAAGTCACGTAAATAATTAAACACGTGACATGTTTACGAGCTCAGTTCTTTATACAAAACTGTCACATACTTATAGGAGAAAGTTTGTGACACATATATGTACGTAACTATTTATTTCGTGCTTTTTGCTGTTATACATTTTTTATTTGTATTTGTTTGCTGCTACGATGCCATAAGTGCATGGTTCCATGACAAAAAAAAAGAAAACAAATGGAGGAAAGGGTGTGATTGTTTGTAGATTTTAGAGAAAGTAAAGCTTAATCTTTTAGCGAGGTCATAGGGCTATATTTGTTACATTGTATTTCATATTCTATTTAAATTAATATGTTATCACATGTCAACATACGAGTTTTTTCGTAACTTCTTATATTTTAGTTTACAATTTTCTAAAGCAAAATATTCTCATTTCGCACGTATTTAGGGTAAAATATTCACTTGGAGTTAATGGAAAAAAAGGTAGACAATTATGTGAATTATATAAATTTTACTAGGAAAATCATAGTTTATTTAAAACTTTTAAAAATAACAAGATATTTATTTATATTGCTCATATTAACAAATTTTTTAAAACGTCAAGAATCTAGTGGATTCAAAATTTTGATTGGAAATCTTTTTTTGTTTTTGTATATTTTCTTATAAGACTGAAAATGTTTTCTGTCACAAATTTCTGAAAGTTAATAACAAATTAAAGTCACACGACTACAGATACTGATATTTTTCGTGAAACTAAAATTTTACCAATCCATATATAAAATATGAGTATATATAATCCAGGTGATTCTTCTTTTTCTTTACTTGCCAGTACAATTTCTGAATATTAGCGACCAATACAATTACATTTTATTATATATATTTCATTTTACATTTGAGAGAAATTCATAAATTTTTCAGGATCTTGACAACCGCATCCATATTTTTCGCTTGATTCAAAGGACTGCCTACTTTATGGATACCATTCCACATCTAAATATTTTTAAGCCATGTTATTTCTTTTTTCCTTTAGCTCGCCTACCTTCAATATTTGTTGCCGTAATTATTTGCTGTAGTTTATATTTTGAGTTTCTTATAATGTGACTCAAGCATGCAGTTTATCGTTTTTTTAAATTCACATTTCAAAGGTAAATTAAAAAATTTTATTTGAAGAACTTCATTTGTCATTACGAAATCAAAAATACATATGTTAAAAATATAAAAAATTTTATCAACAAATTTTAAAAAGCTTTTTTTAATGTCTCTATCATGTGAAATCAAAACATTCTCGCTGATAGTGAAATTTTATACAACAATTTAAATTTTACTATGAAATCGAAAACTTACCAAAAAATTTAAAATTTTATAACAAAATTAAGTCTCACAAAAAAATTTGATTTTTTTCTTAAAACAACATCAGGATAGTTTGAGTTTCAGGATATGAAGGCTTCCTGGGTAATAAATGAATGGCTCGACCGGACTTAAGACTTAGCAGGTTTACAAAAGCATATTTATATTCTCTTAGTTGAGCTGTTTAATGAGATTAAGAAGTGGTTACTAAAGAAACCGGCAATAAGATGATGTGCGATTGCCACTTGTAGGTTATTCAATAATCTCTGGCCCTTTTCTGAAAACAGATACGACTGAGCAATTACACAAAAATAAAAACGCCGTACTAAAGTCTAGTATTTTCTAATTATTTTGAGTACAAGTCGTTCTAAACATTTTAAGTACAAATAATAATAAAATGTTCTTTAATCAAGACGTCGAAAACGAGATTACTTTAGATAAAATGAGTATTCTTTAATCAAATGAATTAATTATAAAAATTCTTAAATTAAATGGAGAACTTACTTAAATCAAACTTACTGTACTTGATTTAAGTAAACCTGGGATTACCGTACTTTTAACACCGCTTGGAATTGATTTAAGTACTGAGGGATTGATTTTCCTTTTGAGTGTACAAATATTTGTTAGAATTTTGCTTGCACTCCTGGTTATGTTCACTTTAAGGTGCTACACAATCGGCTATATGTTGGAACAGCTCTTCCCTTGGGTAGTGATTGCATGAGTGGCTTTGATGAAGGAAAACAATAAACAGTTCAATTCTCTGCTGAGGCTGTCCGGCTTTGCGCAACTTACTTACACATCTAGCACATCTATCAATTCGAGTTAAACACAGCGACAAACAATTACGTTATGTAATAAGTGAACAGTCCCTTTTGAAAAATGTTTAAAAAACAGCAAAATATAGCAACTCCAAAAAAGTTAAGTTGAAAATACAACGAAACGTTTAACGAAGCGGTAGAATTTCTATCACTGGCCCAGAAAACCAGTAACAATAAAATTGCAATGCCTTAAAAAATCCCAATTAAATGAGGCAATCAAAGTTTTACCATTTGTAACTTCAACTAGATATTTTGGAAAATTTTATAAAAATTTGCCGCTACGAAATTCCAAAGTTTTCCCAAAATTACATAATCAAAATATTCTGCACTTTTATTTGAAGACTCAATTAACATGTAATTTCATCATCATTTTTATCTTCGCATTTTTGTTATATTTTTTCATTAATTCTTCGAAAGAAAGAAGTCAATTTAATATAAATGTAACTTAATAGGAATCACTCTTTACACGTACACAGCGACAAACAAACACATACAGTTACATTTTGCGCTATTTACGATGGAAGCGAAAAGAACACCGTATTTACAACAAACATGTTGGTTCATTCCGAAAGTGTTCACAAGTGTTCACATGAGCATGTATGAGCAGTATTCATTCGTGTTGACTTTTTGTTTATTTTATTCAGTCACTATGAATAAGTTTCAGTTTGTGTAAGTGACAGCGTTGCCAGTTTAGCTTCCTGTTTCATCTTTGAGCTACAAAATTTAAGTTTTAAATTTGTTACCTTTTTTAGACTTTAATTCAACTTTGAAATTACTCTCAAAAAGCCTAAATTTATTTTTATTTTATTTTTTTCCTTTTTGCACATAATTTTTATTTTTCGTCTACTTTTTCAGAACTGGTGTTTATTACCAGAAAATATAAATATATTTTTACAAAATCAATTTGTTAGATATCGTAAGATTGACTGCCAGAAAAGCAGCAATATTGCATATTTTATTTCATTAAACTTGATTTAATTTATTTGCAATGGAACATCTGCTTGTTAAATACGTTGAAATTATAAAATTATAATTAGTGTTTGTAATTATTTAATACATACATAAAGAATTTCTGAGGACAAAGGTTATTTCTAAATTTTTTTAATAGAGAACTTTTTTATAACAAAGGAAGTTTTTGAGAAATATGTAAAAATAAAAATGAAAAGTTTTAGCGTTTTTTAACTTTGTTTTTAAACGATTTAGCTTATTCTGTATGCATGTTCTGTAACTTTGGCGAGAATTTCTCGCTTCAAAAAAATGTGAAACAAAATATTCCTTCGTTTCTCGAAAAGTGAAAAAGGTGTGTCTGTAACTGATGTTGAAAACTATCAAAAGATCTTACCTCGTTTCTTTAGAAATGTCATTATATTCAACTCCAAGCTGAAGTGAAATTTTATACGTTGAGATCGCTGCTCACAAATATCGTTGACGGCGACCAAAATCTACTAAAGAGTTTTTATTATTCACTTTTATTACACGCTTGTAATTCAAAATTTTGTTAATAACTATAACATAGTTTAACACTGAAATAAGGAAATTTTATGAATTAGACCGTTAGTGTATAAAAATAAAACAATATTTGTGCGTTTAAAAATTAAATAAATTTTTTGTTTTTTTCCATTTTGAATACGTTTTATACTCGTATTTTTACAATTTTATCTCACCGTATTTTTGACACAGCTTTTGGCAGCCTTATTTTAAATTGGCGTGTAAGTTGCTTACGTGAGCTATTACTCGCCAAAAAAAAAAATACAGATACAGTTGTGAGAAAAACAGCTGTTTGTATTATTTTATGTTACTTTTTTTCACACATTTCAATCGATGAGTTTTTTGATGCGGGAGTTACAGAACATGGGTACTGTTTTTTTAAGCCGACTTAGCTTCCTGTTTCTTCAGCACCCGGAAACACCGTTAAGATTGTATATGTGATTTATAATTTTGTATGTATTAAATTCACTGCTATCTGCGATAAAGTATCATTTACTATAATGTTTTTCGTGCTTGTCACTTAAATGAAAACATTGTTGTGTTTTTCTTTTATCAGATGTTTTCTTGTTTTTCGAATACTCGTATCAACAATAAGTTTATAAGAATTCATATTTTACTTTTTCTTTCATTGTTGTATTAATTTCGAGAAGGAAAAAAAACTGTCATGGTTAACAAGACGGTGCAAGAAAATTTAGTTTGATCGTATATAAATAAATAAATGCTACAATAAAAAAACATCAAAAGCAAGCAGAAGGCAAAAACAAAAGAGCTGCAAAGGAAAATCTATTTCCGAGTAAAATGTTCTGATTAAGTGAATTTAGTCCATGTAAATACATTACTCTGCTAATAGTCCGTCCTTGATAATCTTAATTAAATTACCCTTTATTATTATTTCGTTCCACAATGACGTTTGAAGCTGACAAATTTATAAAAATTTAGTTAATAATTACATTTTTTAACAAAAACCAATTTGTTAATCAAAACATGACACAAAAACATTGTAAAACAGAAGTTGTTTATTACCAACCTAATTTGCTTAAAATATTTCAGTTCTATCGTTATAAAGGGGGAGAGGGAGCGGGGTAAGAGAGGAGCTGCTTGCATTTTCATCAACATTATATGGATGACAAAATTTTGATTGGCATAAAAACTGTTGCTACAACTTTTTAGTCTTCTTGTTTTTCCTTATTATGAGCGTTTTTGCATAAAAGCTGTTTTACTCCTTTGAATGTAAAAAACTCACAACAAAATGTCAATATCCTGTCAGAAGGAAATTGTGCCAGATGAGGTACAATTGATGATTTTGCCAATTCACCATAATGAAAAGCAACATACAGAACTCGTTGAACACTGGGTCAAGTTAAAATAAATATTTCTATTTCACAGGAAATTAATTTAATGTGTTTTTATCAAGTAATTAAGTAATTTTAGTTGTAGTAAGCAAAATAAATTAGTATAAAAAGCAAGAAAACAAATAAGACACTTATATATTTTTTGTTCTTAATAAATATGGAAATACATTTAAAAATTTCCTTATATTGGGAACAACGGTGGTAGTCTACTAGTGTGAAGTTTGTTGGTTCGACTACCAGCCAAAACTCTTGTTTTTTCGTGACAATAAGTCTAGTAATAAACATGATTAAAATTATTTATGAAATAATTTTAATTTTTATTTGTGACAATTAATAAGTAAAAAATAAATAAATTTTAAATTTTAAATTTTTTCAAATTTATTGCCATCGTTTCTTTTCCTGTAGATGGCTTTAAGTAGTGGCTCCGAAGTGATTAAACAAACAGTATTATATTATTATTTTCGTTAGCACGGACCCAGTGTGTGACATATAAAAAACGTCAATAACAAAACTTAAAAAAACGATCAATTTTAGAATGATAGAAATGTGCTGCTAATGTAACAACCCAAAAAGTATAAAAACTCAAATATATATGAAGTGTGGTATCGGTAAAGGCCGACCTGTAGGTAGGAGATGAGGAGGTTTAAGACCAGCACTCAATAATTAGGCATGTGTTTGAATTTTCCTTTTTTTAACCAATACATGATGTTTTTCATTTATTAATTTTTTGTTGCTTTGCCATTCTTGTCGGAAATTTTGCTCCATTAAGTTAACTAACAAGGCATATCCTTGACAAAAACCTAAACACTCAAAAGTACATGTATTCCTCTAGCACACAAACACATACTGAAGAACTTACACATCCTTACCCACTACTAACATACAAGGCTTCAAGGCAATGTGTTTTTTTTTCCTTTTGATTTTGTAATGAGGCGAGCAAAAATTATTTATACTCGTATTTCTGTAACAGTTTTGGTAAATGGGGAAATTATTTAACAAGGAAATGTTGTAGGAAATAAATATTTATGTATGTATGTGCATCTGTGTTGGGTGTACTGCACTGTTTCCTATATATTTCCTATATTGTATGTTAGTATTCGTATTTTGCTAGTGCCTATTTCGTTGTATTTTCGTATGTTGTGAGGTGGAATAAACGTGGGTAATGAAGCGATAATATTAACATTAAACAGACATTTAAATATATTTTGTGACACATCTATTTTTGTTTTTTTCACACACACACATACACACATGCGCACGCTCAATAATCTATGATTTGTCTTACATTTGCCTTTTTAAAAACTCATTACGTTTTAAAGGATATTGAGCAGAAACTAATAGAGATAAAACAGGAAAAAAAAATTAATTCGTTACCGTGTTTGTAAAAAATTTTTAATTTATTTATTTTAGTGATTGAAGCATGTGTTTTTTGTATGTATAAAAGAAAAAGTTATTTAAAAAATTAAAAAAATTATCCTTGCGATTAACATATTGTACATAATCATTTTTATGCTTACGGGAGGAACACCTAAGTGGTACCGGACGCGTCACAGTTTGCTGATGCTGGTACGCAGAGTCAGCGGTTACAAGGGTAGAGTCCCGAAGGGTCTTTCAAACTGGCATTGAATGTCGAGTTTGCCTATGATCCTTCCAACATCATGGTGGGTAATTAGTGCCAATCAATAAATCCAATATAACAAGCGAGAACATGGGTGGTATAATCCTATTAGCCGCATGGAATAAATCCCTGCGCAACTTTTGCAAAACTGGAGGTGATGTTGGCAGCCCCAACGCCAGAATCGAAAGCTTTGGCCCATTCAGCCATTCATCTTAAATTAACTCCGATTACCGAAACTGTAACATCAAGAAAAATTATTACAATCCTATGCTCCTTGCAGGAGTAAAAGAAATAATTATATATTCAAAATGTGACACAAAAATTTATTTCTGGATAAGAATGCTGATCTGCATTAACAACAGTAAAGAGCGCGTAGGACCGAGCTAAAGCTCCTAATGAAAAATATATATGTGATGCAGCAAACGTGTTTTTACCATATAACTTATTTCTAGTGAACATTATGGTTAATTTTGCAGGTCAAGAGAACATTCTTATCGCAAGTTTTAAACTATGGTAAATTGGATCTTTAGACATATGGAAAAAGTAGGCGTAGAAATGGGCGTGGGTCATTCAAAAATATTTTTTTAATTGCAGCGCTACCAGTTAAGCACTATCAATACTAAATCCGTGCCTCTTAGAAGCAAATTTTTAGTCCCGCTTTTCTACTTTAAAAATCCTTTTACATGTATTTCAAATTCTTAAAGAAAACATAGATCCCTGTAATTAAGAGGCAGGATGATTCTTGTTGACACTTCAAAGCATAATTTTGAAAAAAAATCAATTAGAGTATTTATTTTCATGCACAATTAGTTTTGTATTTTGGTTTACGTGGCTGCCCCCTACACGTAGGCATTCAAGTAGAATCTAGATGATTACTTTTTGAAAATTTTATATATTAAATAATTTTTTAAATTTTGGTTACGGGATATTTTAAGAAGTAAATTTTTACGCATTTTACTCCAATTTTTTAAAATCTAATTTATATCAGATCTCAACATTTTGAGGTCGTAAAAAGGTTTTCTGACTATTTTCTAAACGTGCGCGAGGATATATAATTAGTGAATTCTGAAAACTTCATAAAATATGTATTTACGTAATAACTGCTTTCAAACTCATACCTCCACGAAAGAGTTTATTCTTTATTTATTAAATTATTTTTTTAATGTTGTCAAACCGATTTTATATATATTGTAAGTTTTTTGATTTAAAGAAAATCCCGTCAAGCTGCAACAGTTGATGTACATGATTGAATAAATTTACTTTCATCTAATCAATAGCTAAGCAAATTCAATAGTTGATACTTTGCATTTAAAATTTTATAGTTTTAAATTTCAAATTATAAATATTTCCTTATGATATTATTTTTTTAGAGACTTTAAGAGCATAAGTATATTTAATTTTCTGGTGTTCTATATACATACAAATTCACTTATTCCTTAGAGCTTTACTAGAACATTACATGGAAAATAATGTCGGCTGCACTAGAACATAAGAGAACCATTCAGAAAAATTTGAAAGTTTCATTTTAATGTCAAACATTTATTTATGCAAAAACTTACGGAAAATGGCAACAACATATAACATGCATTAATGCATTCAAAGACCACTTAGAATTGCAAAAAGCTTCTTTTCATTTCTCATATGCTTGCAACATGCTTAAGCATGCATACTCTGTTTTAAACAAAATATTACACTCAAAGTTTTGGAGTTTATAAAAAATAAATAGCAAATTAGATTTTTTGCTTTAATAATTTATGGAACAGACTTGCCCGAAAAAGATGAGAGAACATTTTAATTTTTAGTGTTGTACAATTTAAACAAATATATTCCCTCAACTTAGGGAGCACGAAAGCAGTGAAAATAGTCACAACAATTCTGAATGTTATCCCTATTCCCTGTTTCCCTATTCTAAATAAAATCTCCCAAAGAAATTATTCTATTTTCCCTCTTCCCATATTCTGCACGAACTTCGAAAATGGGAAATTTTTTTCCGGGACAAAAGTAGATATTATGAATATCAATTAAAGAGAGAAAGTGATGACAAATATTGAGAATATTTCCGCCAAAATGTTGCAAGGGAGTTATGTAAAAAATATAATTATTCAAAAAGATTTGTTTATTATTTGGCCAAATAATTTAGAATATTTTGATGGATTTTCAATAAAATACTTTTTTTATATCATTTCCCAAAGTTTCGTCAATTATATGTTGACATCTTCAGGGGTTTTTTTATAATTAAATGCTTGTACAGCTTAAAAACAATATAAAATTAAATTAAACAGACAACTTAAAATAATATCTCAGTGGTTTATTTAATTTTTCTTTTTGTTTTATTTTAAGGAAACCGCCAATACAGCTACCATTATAAAAGCTACACTAAACATTTTGAATACTTTTTAAATATTTGCAATTTTTAGTAAAAAACAACACATCTGAAGCAAAACAGCTGCCTTCGAATATTTGAAATTCTTCCTCCTTTATTATTCTCCTCAACGACTGCTTAGGATTGGAGGATTTTATTCCCGGGAAAAGTGAATTGCCAGGGAGTATTACTTTAATTAAAAAAAACTGTTAAACTACTTTTGAGCATAAATAGCTGCCGCACTTCTACAGGGCACTTAATATTGTACCAAGGTTGCAGTGCCTCTTGTGGCAAGTGGATTCATTAATTTTTTTTTTAAAGCTGTGTAGCGATTTTCTTAATTACTATACTCTGTCGCC
Source organism: Gymnocheta viridis (assembly GCA_956483585.1). Lineage (NCBI taxonomy): Eukaryota > Metazoa > Arthropoda > Insecta > Diptera > Tachinidae > Gymnocheta > Gymnocheta viridis. The sequence continues at coordinate 43,027,441 of OY101440.1, read as the reverse complement.
AATTTGTTATAATACCAACGGAGAAGGGCACAGTGCTTTACATTTGCCCAAACTACATTTAACCTATGATGGTCCTGTTCAGTAACCAGTGCTATTTGTTTGTTACGGAAACCGTCCAAAAATGTTGATGTCTTGTCTCGGGCTTGTCCTCAAGTTCTCAGTCATCCTCTTCTTCGTAGTCAACACAGACTGATATTTTTTGATAATCAATGACTATAGAATTTTTTTTTTAAACTTGAATACGAAAAATAAATTTTCCTATTACGAGTTGGATTTATATCATTTGAACCATTTTTTGTTATACTTTAAATACTGGAGCTTTGTTAAGAAACTTTCCTTAAAGGGTTTAAGAACACAAATATATCGAGGAGATGAAATTGTTCATACACGTGACACTGGGCTTTAACGTAGCAATTTCTCTGCTGAGAACAAGCAAAAACGTCGGCAGAACTTTGATAGTTCGTTTGCTGATTGCTTTTAGGTTTCCAAAGTGCGAGGCTGTGTAAATATATTATAATTTTATATACATAAATATGGAAATTGTTGATAAAAGTTTTTAATATTTCTTCGGTTTTCCCCTCCATTACATTTTCTAAAAATAAATATGCATCTTTTCGTTTTCTAAATTCAAAATTCGCAAATGCACTGACTACAGAAAAGAGAAATGACAGCAAATTGATAGCAATCACTTGAGCAATCATTGCGCAACGGATTGCCACTTATGGTACTCGTGGTCCACACCTAATAATTTTCATGAAGGCAATCAAATTTGACAATTGCCGCAATGGATATTGCTACGTGAAGACTCATTGTGAAGAAAATTCTAGCTCCGCCTAGTCATCGTTGAAATAAGCAAAAGAGTTTCATAAGATAACGAAGACATAATTTCATTGCTCTAGCAAATTTATCTACGGATCTTATGATTATCCTGACTAAAAATAAAATACCTTTCCTATTGACTTTTTTCCTTGGCTGTACTTTATCTAGACAACAACGCATCGTAGTAGCCTTTGATATGCAGTGGGAATATGACAAAACTATTCATTTGTTAAGCTACACGTTAGAAGGTGTCCAACAAATAACGTCCTACAAATGGGGCAAAATTACAAACACATGTAAGATGAAATAAGATACTTTGGATTTGTTATTGTTGCCGTTGCTTATTCTTCGACATACAATTTATCACACACTCCATTAAGGTGTTGGGTAAAAGTTTTTGCCTTTGGTTTAATGTTATTGTATCCTTTTAACATTTCTCACTACTTTTATTAGAGCTACACAGATGAATGGCTGACTGGCAGAATGGCTAAATGAATGAATGAGTGAATGACTAACTGAATGACTGCATTAACATGCAATCCTAACCATGGGATATTTATATACATATGTATAAACATTTTAAGGAGCACTAACAGCGAGTGAACACATTTACATGCAAAACTTATTTGAAAGTAACAAAAATATAATAAAACCTCGACTCAGATAAGGATGAAAATAACTGAAGTAAAAGCAGTTTCGTGTGGAACATGCTTTAGGGAGTTACTGCTTACAATATTTTAAAGGTGTAAATTAAATTTTCTAAAAGCATAAATTTTTAACACTCCTTCATATATTTAACTATAATAAAAAAGACAGACATGTTTATGACACTCCACTATACTCCAATAGACAAACCAACAGGTCCTTGGGGAATGTCATAAACATTAATTTATACAAAAGCAATTTAATGTGCTCTTGCAGCAGACTTGTTTTAAATCAATGTCCTGTATTTCTCTAAATATTGTAAATAAACAAAGATTGACTTTAAATTGAATGAACAGACTCAAAAAAAAAACAAAATGTTCATAATAAATTACATCTATTGCTACCAGACTTGATTTTGAATTTGATGCTGCTACAACCCCATGTGCAGTTTATGCAAACAAAAGCAAGTTATTAACATTTAACCATATTTTAATTTGGTTATTAAAGGAGCAGAAAAATTTGTACAATACAATAACAATAAATACGAAAACTCTATTGTTCAATGGAATGGCGTATAATCAACGTCGAAAATGAAACTCATTAAAATAGATTTAAAGCCTCATTATTTTATCATATTCGTTTCCTTATTTTATTTGTAAGTGAAGTGTTTCAATTTGGTAGTCTCAACAATACGTACTTGTTTATGCTTGAATTTGTTTATATCCTGGTAATATCCTGCAAATTTTTTTAAATATTAGTTTGATTTTATATTGTGGAGAATATAGAACAGAAAGTGAGTAAGAAATTGGGTGTATTTTTATATAAGTATGTATTTGCGAATTTGTACCATTTTTCACTCTCACTGTTATGTTCGTAGAAATAATGAGAAAATGAAGGGTGAACAGTGGAGCAAATGATTAGCAATATTAGTGTTTTTGATGGTTAAAGGAATTTTTCAAACTAAATCGTGTTGTTTCATTTAAAACTTTTGAAATAGATTAGCTTCCAGTCAATCTAAGAATGACCGTAACGGGTAGTGCCGGCATGATATTCATCGAAAGGCCCTATCGGACAGATTTGTGCCTAAGGAAGTGGCAAGAACAATGGAGAGCGATTAATAAGGGAATACGGACTTAGTTACTGATACCTGACATCATCGAGATATGGTTATCAAACCGAAATGATGTCCTGAACTTATTTATATATTACACAATTTTTGAAATAAATTGTTTAATTTTCATTAGCTCGGCAATTTAGCAGTTGTCATGGCTCAATCTATAACTGTTTGATAGATGAAAGAGACGCCCTTAATAAAAATGGATCGATATGTGCTTCAGCAAAGCCGTCATCGACAATATACAACATAACACATTTAATCGGTGACGAAAACTTTTATAAATAGAATACGATTCTGCAGGCGTTACCGAGACGGCTACTTGGCTGATATTGTTCTCATTATTATTGGCATACCGCCTGTCCTCTGTAAAATTAAAAAAGCATTCGATGATTTAGCTTAAAGATACAGTTTTTTTAAATATCAGTATAAAACCACTTGATGGAACACCCTCTAATATCCGGTATTACAGTGAACAGAAGTAATCGGTTGCTGCGCATCATGTTGACAACTATTAGCCGGCTCCTGGAAATTTAATATCCTTATAAGCTTATCACGATTGTCGCAGAATCCAACCAATGTAATCGGAATTGGATTTGAAAAGATGGCAAAAAATACTTTTGCGTGATGAATTCCAATGTTATCGGTTTTATGCTCAAAACAGATTGTAATTTTAGATTGAACATAAAAGAGATAACATTGAAATTTATCACAAAAAATTATTTTTTTGCCGTCTTTTCAAATCCAATTCCGACTTCATTGGAATTATTGACAACCCTGTGAAGTTCTGTCAGTGTCGTTTATTTTATTGACTTTACATGTTCATATACAAGGTCGGCAAGAAAGTTTGAGCCTCCTGAGTGACGCTAGATAGAGCATTTGGCTTGAAATAGATTGCCATGTATGAAGCTGTGCTCTTGCTGGATCTAATTTCACAAAGAACCTAAAGTCATAGAAACTGATTGACAGCTTGAAAGATATATACCCTGCAAAAACGTTTTAGAGTCGACGCTAATTATGCGAAAATTAAGGTATGTGAGACCTCAAGGAAAAGGGTGTAACATTTCAGGATTATAGCTAACTCCATTTTATTCTTAGCATCCTCAGTATGCTCCTGTGATGTAACTGATCAGTAGTGTAAAGCAGTCCTATCAGAGACATGAAAAACATTTAAAGAAAAATAAGGACACTGAAGATTAAAAAATATTTGATTGTTATTATTTATTATATAAACAGGTAAAAACAAATTTTTACATCCCTTTCTCTCCTTTGTTTTTCTCCGATTATGTTTATTCTTTTACCAAATGGTAAACATTGTTGAGCTTTAGTGACCCGACTTTATATTCTATAAATCGGTTCAGTATTAAAGAAATAAAAAGCTCCTACATTTGTCACCACTACAAATGCTAAAAATACACACGTACAGAAATTCACTTATGTAAGTATTAGTTCAAGTAAAAACATAAGCAAAACAATGAGTATGCTTAAGAGAACCAACATATTTATATGAGTAATAAGATTGTTTCTCTTCAAATGAGTGAAGTGGAAAAAGAAAAAGAGAACAAAATTGAAAGAAATAATAATTGAATATGGATGTACATGTTCATTACAAATGGATGTGTTAGCTTCAAGCAAAAACTTAACAAAAATAAATTTATTTTACAATTTTATTTTGTTTGCTGTTTTTTTTTTTGGGGAAATGAATTAGCTATCAGGTAGTTTATTCTCTTTAAATGAATGCAACTAAAATACGTATACGTTTAATTTTAAAAATTTGTTTTTTATTTCGGCGAACAGGCTGTCCGTATACATTTATTAATTTATATTTTCTTGATAAATTTTAAGAGTACGTTTTACTATCTGTCGACAATGTTTGTTTGCAGTAGATACTAGTTTATTAAATTTAAGGGAACTTATGAACTTAATTGTTTTTCAGAGTTAAGATTTTCTGTCTTGACTGTTTTGGCCGGGTGTAGCGATTTTCTTCTCTCGGTATGTCGATCAGTGGCGTCGCTGAATAAAGGCATTCTAAGAAGCTTGGCTCTAGTGGCCTAAGTCCAGTCAAAGGCCGTCGAGGCACAAAAACGTTATTCCCACTAATTGGGGCATAAAATCCTGCCAAAGATCGCTAAAACATAAAATCTTTGCTATAAAACTATAGTAAAAAATATTTCCTTGAACGATATTGAATGTCACCATAAAATTCTCCACCGAGCTAAACAATTAGCTTTGCCTACCTTGGTAAACATCAAGGTAGCACAATATATTCTATGTGTTGCGATTTTATGTTCTGATTTTACGTAAGAATATATCCTTGACTATCGAATCACTGTATAACATGTATTCATACAAATATATTTGTATAAGAATAGGTTTTATTAAAGCAAAGAAATGAAGCAAATATTTCTCTCTATTGTTCCACCAACAACCACCAATTCTATTTGAACTTTTATTCCATTTTATTTTTTGTGGCAATCAAATACAAAAATCTACGCTTGATAAACTTTTCTCATTCCCATGTCGAACATGTATGAAAACAAACACGTGTAGACAAACTCACATGTTGAGACTTAAGAGCGTAAGTAAGGACATACATATGTATGCACATACAAATATATATACCCACATTCATATGTGCATATATGAATTTATAAAGCATAACCAGCCAACCACGAGAAAAATAAAATGAAATAAAATAAAAGCGAAAGGACTTTCATTTTGTATACCCAACAACAAAGGAAGTACCACACACACGCACACAGACGCATATCTGTACGTATTTTAAACAGAACAGGCATACCAAATTGTTGCAATACCTTCCGATCTACAATTTAACGTTATAAAACGAATATGTTTCCTTAATTTGCTATTCTATTCATAATAAATAAAAAAAGAAAAGGAAAATACTATCGCAAACACATAAATAGACATACATTTATTTAAACATACAACCGTAGACATATTCAAAACAAAAAAATTTAGCCCTGGGGAGCTTTTAATGATGGCATTATGACGATGTGTTTTAAATACACACACAAACCAGTCAACCCAGCAGCAAACCAACAACAAGAACAACAATTGTCTGCAATTTCTAGTTTTGTCATCAATGCCACCGTTGTTGCTGTTTTATGTTTTTGTCGACCCCGTCGTCCTTGTTGATATTCCTGATATTGTTATTGTTGTTGTTGTTGTTGTTTGAACAATCGTTCTATGTTTAATGAGGTAAGCGGAAGTAAATCTTTTATCAAAAAAAAAGGACAAAAGACGCAAACGCTGCTAGGACTCCTTTTACTTATACTCTTTATGTCAGACTATCCGCACATTAAAAGTTAAAACTTCTATTTTTAACAAATTGCAATTTTTTGATATTTTAAATATGTGGCAGCGATAAGCAAACAATTACAGCTGCAACTTTTAATCAAAAAATTTTGGGAATTTTAGAGATATTATGAGAGAAAAAGAACAAATTAGTAAAATTTGTGGCAACTATAACCACACTTATGTACCCTGAACCAAAGAAAATAATTAAAATATCTCCACCTAAGGGCTTGGTTCTTGAATTTTGAAATAAATAAAAAAAATTAAAACAGAAAATCCCTGAATTTAAAAATCATGCTTTTTTTAATCAAAGTATGAAGAAAAAGTCAATGTTGAAACCAAATTTAGTTAGGATCTTTCTAAATAAATTTAGCGATATGTTTTTCATTATATACAAAATAAAATCTGAACATTAAAACGAGTAATATGTAACGATTTCATAAGCTTTTGCTAATAAAAAATAGGAACTATTTTATACGCAGTATCCTTTTATTTATGTATTCTCAAGGTAAAGAAAAAGTTTCTTGAAGACAATTTTAAAAATTTTTATTAGCAAATTCTACAATTTCATTTATAAAGTAAATATATATAAAGGGTTTTTCAACAAGAACTTTGTTTTCAAATTGCCGCAACACCAACAACATGATGGTTTTAACTTTTAGCTTTTTGACGGATTCGCTGTAGATGCATTGGCAAGTGTTACAATTCATTCAATTTCTCTCGAAAATTGCATTAAAGTAATTAAAATGCACTATGGAAATGCTGGTTCTGTTAAAGTTACATTTCGTAAAATTTGTGATATTTTCGGACAAATTAATCGTCCTTCTGAGAACGCCATTAAGAATTTGGTGGTGTGTTCGACCGGGTCGGTCAAAATTTGTCTATTCTTCGATGTTCTCAACAGTTGGGGTTATCCAAAACCACCATATGGCGAAGTTTTCGTAAGGAATTGGCTTTGGATCCTTTAAAAGATTCAACCATTGAAGGAAGTGAAGCCGTATTCCGGAAGAACCCGCAGGTTTTGCTGAAGAAATTTCCTATCAGCTATTAAGTGGCCAGCCAGATCGTGTGATATAACACCACTGGTTTATTTTTTGAGAGGCTATATTAAGGACAGAGTCTCTACGGAGCCAATCGAATAGATAACAGCCTTAAAACCCAAAATCCGTTATGTGGTTAACGAAATAGAGCAGTCATTTTGCTAAAAGGTGATTAAAAACTTTGATGAAAGAATCGACATCTGCCAGCATGGTCGTGATAGGCATTTGCCAGATATAATTAAATTTTCATTCATAATTGCCGAACTTTTTTCTTCGTAATATAATAAAAATTTAAATCATCTTCATAAAAACTTTTTGTTTTATTTTGTTTTAGAAAACAAACATGACTAGCACATTCTAGATTCCAAGTTCAATACCAAGTATTTCAAATATTAAAAAGCGGCTTACTAACGAATGGACTGCCAAGACACTGCGTGCATCTGCAGACTAGTTAAAAAGGCTTAAGCTGCATGTATTTGTTTTCTTAAAAAGAATGCAATTTGTAAATTTTGTAGTTTGTGCCATCGAACACTGCCACCTATAAGGACATTAGGGTTCTGGGGCAATAAAATATTTTTGCGCGAAAATTCAGCATTAAAAATATTAGTTCTGAATAGCAATGATTGGAATTTATTAGTTATTGTCCTTTTTTATACATTGGCATGGCGAAAAAAAATATAAATACATATGTATGTATGCATGTATGTATATATAAAATGAATTTGATGAAATAAATTTACGAAACCGTTTCCTTTCAGTATTTCATTAAGTATTTTTTTGTGTAATAAATTTGGCAGTCTTTGGTTACATATCATTCGTCAGGGCCGGTAAAAAATCCTGTTTATTTAAGATTATCTTGTTGTTTTTGAATTTGCTGGATTTTTTGTTAAATAAAATTAAACAATTTTTTTATTGTTCTCGACTCTGGCAAGAAGCTGATAAAAAAAAATTTCATTTTTGTTTTGTTTGCATTCATTTTATTGGCGAAGTCATAAAAAAGTGCTAACATTTTTCTTATGGAATTTATTGATTTTTTCCTGTTATCAGTGGAACGTAATTTGCATAAAAATATGTTAAAGGCAATTTTTTTAAAAAGCAACCTAAAAAAAAGAAGTAGCAAATAAGAAATAAAGAATGTTAATATGCTCCAAATTCATAAATATTATTTATGGTATAAAATTCTCGTTAATTCCAGAATGTTTCAGAAATTTTTTTTCATGCAAACCAACAAACAGTTGTATATTGGAATTCCATTCAAGTGATGGTACCCACTTATTTTTCAAAGTATATTTTTTTTAATTAATAATTTTTTAGATGTTTCATCTTGAGAAGTCATATCTCAAAAATATCAATTTTAGCGAAATGCAAATCAAAATTTAAAAATGTTAGCTGATATAGAAATGCCTTGGACACAAATGAAAATTTCGTTTTCAGTATCTTAATCTCAAACGGTATTTGTTTGGCAATAGAAATAGGTTGCATAGACTGTTAAAAAAGCTTGACATTTAAAGAAAATAAATCTTGATTTACGAAAAGTTTTTAACACTAACTTAAACATATTGAAAACAATAACAATTCAATCATAAACTAATTTCATTAAAAGCAGAAGGTTATCCAGCTTGTTTGTATTTTTTATGCGTGTTCTCTCACAGCTTCATTTATGACTCGATTTGGAAAATAATTCTTTTATTAAGATTAAACTATTTCCAGATTGGTCACATTTTGTTTTCTTGTTTCGGATTTGGTGTTGGTTTTTGCAAAAAGTTATTTTAAATTTAAAATTAACATTAAATTCAGCCTAATTTGTCTAAACATGGACTAATATCCTCAGCAATGCGTTATATGATAAATATGGATATTGTTCACTAAAGAATTTGTCTATTTTGTTTGGCAAATATTTTGCAATTTTTCAAATTTTGAATTGTTTTATTAATTTGGCATAGTACATTATTTTTAATTTCTTTACAAGACAGATTATTTACAGAAATCAAACTTACAAACGAAATCAATTTATGTATGCAGATTATAGATATTCGGTTCGTCCTGAACCATATTAACGCATTAGAAATATCTTTTGGAAGAAGAACGAAATCTGACTGAGTTATTTAACTTTTCATGAAAATAAACTTTTAAACATTTTATACAAATTTTATTAATCCATTAACACAGTGTGACAAAAAAAAACCTGGGATGTCATATTATTTTTCTAGTAGCTGCTGTCGAGTAGATCAAGATTCTGTATTTGAAATTTCCGGGACACCCCCAAAATCTGGAGTTTCGGGTAAAAAACCGGGTTTTCGTACCTCTATGCACTTATAGGTCCGTACCTTAGTTGAATATTAACCGATTTACTACTACTACTACTACTACTACTAGAAAAATAATATCACATCCCAGGTTTTTTTGTCACACTGTGTTAATGGATTAATAAAATTTGTATAAAATGTTTAAAAGTTTATTTTCATGAAAAGTTAAATAACTCAGTCAATAACTTATCTATTTGTAAACCCAAATATGCGTTGTAATCTTAAATAAACGTACTTTATGAATAAATTCAATAGTATTATAGTTTCTTAATAAAATAATGTATAAAAACGTCACCAAATTTGAAAAATTTTTAAAAAATCTTCAAAATTTGTGTTTGCTCGACAATAACACCCAAATTATATGTCATTCGAAAGATCGCAGTTTCTTCTTTCCAAATCTAGTAAATTGAAATTTCAAATACAGAATCTTGATCTACTCGACAGCAGCTACTAGAAAAATAATATCAGATCCCAGGTTTTTTTTTGTCACACTGTGTAATCAATTAAAGATCCTGTTAAAATTTGTAAATAGAATGAATATTAATTTTAAGCTTGACAAATAACGTTTTAGCTTCAATCTTGACAAGTTTTCAAAAAGCTTGATATTCAATCCAAATCAATTCCCGGTGGCTGGCAAAAATATCCCCTAATAAACCATGTAAATTTAATTCGTTTTTTATTTTTTTGCAGCACATATTATTCTACCTAAAGTGTAAATATTGTTATTCTATTGATTTGCAAAAAAGCGAAAAAATATTTGTTATAAATTTATTATAGAATTCTTAACTTACGGCATCCAAAAATTTAATACATACCTGCAATTAAAAAAAATAAGTTTATAAATTAGTTCTTAGAATACATTTAGTAATCTATACATACATCTTTTCACAATAATATTTTATTAAAGATATAAAAATGACATTGTTTTGTAAAATTTATAGATAAATTTATACACAAGGATACTATTTTTTTGCTTAATTTATAGTATTTCATATAAATACGAAGGCTAGAAAACTATTATATATTCTTAAGTAACCATTTGATTAACCAAAACCTCTCAATAAAAAATTGTCCTTAAAAACAATTTTCTCCTGCACTTTTCCCTGCAAAACTTCTTACCTTAAATTGAGCTATAAAACTAAATAAACTATGTCATTCTTAGTCCTGCTTTAAAATATAAATTCAACTCGCAACACAGTTCAACACATTCAAATCAAGTTTTTATTTTTTTGCGCAATAAGAAACTGGGTTAAAACATTTAATTGAAAATCGATTGTTTGATAAAAGTTTTCAAAGAAGTTAAATGAATAGAGGAGACGACGGCAAGCCTGTGCACTCAAATTTTATATTTTTCCATCCATTTGCATTTATTGTCTAATGAAATCCATATTCGTACGAGCACGAGTAGTTTTGGCTTATTTGCATACTCGTAGTTAGTAAAAGTTTTATTATTGTTATCATTTTATTTTCTGTTTTAGTTTCAGTTTCAGTTTTCATTTCAATTCAATATTTTTTTAAGGTCATTTAAGTTGGGTTGGTTTACAAAAGGTGTGTGCGCGAGTGTGTTCACCTGTATTTATGTATGTGTGTTTTAAACTTCCATTTTGTAATTTTGTTTTTTGTATTTTTTGTTTTGTTTGGATAGTTAAAAAACTAGCTTAAAATATTTGATTAAACACCAGATAATTAAACTTTAGTTAACTCCCATTTTTCTAGTGCTTAACACGAAAGTTTTTAATTCATTTTTGTGTAATTAAAGCCAGTTTGGGTTTCATTAGCAGATTATAGCATTTAAGATAATACATTTCTGTTCGGCTTGGGAATTAGAATTTATTCAATTGTATTGAAAGTAATAAAGGTGTTTTATTTTGCCAAATATTAAATAAATTAGAGGTATTTTATAAATTGTGGCCTAATAAGAAAAAATAGATTTAAATGGTTATGAGAATAATTCCATAAAATGGGTGTGAAATTTGGTTAGTAAAAATATGTATTATCCGAAGGATAAAACCAAAAATTAAATAAATTAAGAGAGTTAATTTCATTCAGCAGTTAAGTTGCAATATTTAGAAATTCTATAACAAGGAGATGATTATAAAGTTTGATTTAGCTTTCATATTCCCTTTTATTTTGTAACTATTTGTCGACGTCACATCAATACCAAAAAAGTTCTGCCTTCTCGCTGTCGACAACAATTTACTATTATTTCTGCAAGAACTAGAAAATGCCAAGAGAATATTAAAAATAGTCCAATGTTGTCGATAGCAAGTAGAAAACACTGGTTTAAGGTGCTGATTTGATGTGACATCAATAAATATTTACGGAATAAAAGGAATTGTGTCTCGAAAATTTTGTTATAAAATCGAAATACATCAAAACATCGCTAAAAATCATAATGCTTGTGGTGTTTAACATTTGCTTACATTAATGAATAAAGAGACCGATTTGGTCCCAATCGGTGGACTGTAACGTTATCTAATAAGGCCAATTTCTGTATGATATGAACGAATGTGAATCCGAAGGCTAGAAAAACCCGCTTGATTCATTCGATAACTGTGATTGAGTGCGAAAAGCATGCCTTCTAATTTTATCCAAAACAATACATTCACAGAGAAAATTAGCAGTGTAGAGTATTTGAGCCAAAAAACTGGCTGATTTTTGAATTGAAAGATTGAGTTTATTGATAGTTTTAGATGTAATTTGATATAAAAAATGTAGTGGCAGGTTTTTGGATGTTTTTCCAATCTAATGTTTTTAAATATAATTTTGCTTTTAAAAATTACTTTAGTTAGATTTCTAACAAATAATGTTGTATAGAGAGCAGATAAATAAAAACTGTTTTATGGGGCTGTGGGACACACCCTTATAAATATTATCGATACTAAGCCTTTTAGAAATTCATTTTTAATAGTAGGTGATCACATTGTTAAGTGTTAAAAGTGACGTGAATAACATTTAAAATCAATAATTGATCAGAAACAAAAGATTATGACGTCAAAAAAGTATTTGAAAAGGTGCCTGATGAACAAAAAAAAATTATATTTGAAAATTTAACAAAATCGTTAAAAATAATGGGGCACACTTGCGCACACTTTTTTGATTCTAAAATTAGCGATTCTAAAACATAATTTATTCATTTGCCACCTTCACTTTTAGAACTCATTCTCTCTTTTTTTTTGCAAAAAATTTAATAAATTTAAATAAATTAAATTTTTATTTTTAACGAATTATTTTAAAGTTAATATTCAAAACAATTTATTTTTTAAATGCCAGAAATAGCTTTTGAACGAATCTTTTACTGAAAAAAATTTATGTAATACCTTTATTCGTTAAGCTACAAGAAAATATAATATAAACATGTTGAAAGAGAAGAAAAACATTAAAAACGCATGTAATTTACTTCACTTTCCTGAGCTCGCAATATAAAGTCTTAAACATTTACAATATGATGTGAAATTTTGTTGTGTATCGATCTGCATTTTTAGTTTTTAAGATTCTTTAAATTTATGTTTGCCTTATTGGACAGCTTTTTGGCACAAATTCTAATCTGTGCGACACAGAGTTGAACAAACCAAGTGCTTGCAAATTTCAATGTAACTAACATGCAAATTCAAATAGTTTTCTTCTTAAATCGAAATATAGAGTAACTCCTTTGGTTAATTTTTCAACAAGGATAATTTAGCCTGAAATAACCACAAAGAGAACCAACAACCAGACGTAAATAATTCCTGTTAAATTCCAGTAATCAGATGTGTAATAAAGGCTCCACCAACGATTTAGCACACCACATATCCTAAGAAGGAAACCAAGCACCATTATTAGTGACGATATCCCACTTAACCCAACAAAGAGGCTTTGTGCACTTACGAAATGTAACTAAGGCATGACTGGCTGGTTTATCCACTACCTCATTAAGCGAATTATCTATGTAGTCAGGTATTCAGGATATGTAAACCTGGTTTCCTATTGCTGAATTCTGTAGTAAGTACAAGCACACTTCAACATGAAATTAATAAAATGAAAGCTGAGAGTTCAGAGGTAACCGGCTTTCGAAAACGAGTGGCTAAGTGCGACGCCCTTATGGCTCGTGTCTAATTAATTTGGACACATGTGGCGAATGCACGAATTTCTGCCTGAAATACTGTGGACCATTTGTGCACGAAAGAATAATCTTCATTAACTTTGTCGACAAATCTTGGCCAGCATGATCAATTTTAGACCCATCCAATACGATTTATTTAAACTATTGTAATTTTTTTATCAAGCAACTTCCAAAACATTATAAATTAAGAAGCAACATCATGCAGTCTATTATTAAACATTTATACACTTGATATTAAAAAGCTTAATTTATGCCTCTATTGTGAATCACAACTCAACTAAATTCACAATTTAACTCAAGTATTTTTGATTTTTTTTTGTATTATAATTCACAACGAATTTTAGTTTTTTTTTCGTTGTAAATGAAAATACGGGTAACAACTTAATGAATACGAGTAAGTGAACAGCTGATTGAAAGTTGAGTTGAGTTGTAATCCAATAAGAATTTGACATTTACAATTCAACTATCAATTTAGTTGTGAATCATAAGAGGGGCTTCAACTTAAGAGCTCCTATGAAGATTTAAACTTTTTTGATCTTTATATCTTTTAAGTTTCTACAATTTCTCTTACTTGAATTTATATATTTTTTTGAAATTTAAGCTAAATTTTGAATTGAATTTTCATAAAGAACTTGTCCATATTTTTTTATTAATAGCTTCAAGCCTGCTGCAAAGTCAATTCCAGCTAATATTTAAAACATTAATTTGACCTAATATTTCAAATATAAAAATAGTAACAAAAAAACTGACCACACACTAAAAATAAAACAATAAAGCGAACAATTTTCTAATGCAGAGTAATTCACAATTTAATATGACCCATAAAAATTGATTTCATTATAGGAATAGAAAGTAGAGATGGGAATTATAAATTAAAAAAAATTTATAAAAATGGTTCTTCCAATAATCAATTGTATAATTTATTTTTACATTTTTATCTAAACTAATATTTGCTTTAAAAATTATTTTACTCTCCATCTCTGCCACTAACAAAATTTACTACAATTTAAAACTCTTACACTTTGTTCGCTGTTGTTTGTTAAAAAAATTCCATAATATGAGTTTTCTTTTCAGTTTCCTTTTTTTGCAGTCTGAGAAAATTATAGACTAAAGAAAAATGGAGCACAACACTCGTACGTGCTTATTTAAGTTTATGTATGATTATGCGAATATTATAAATGGAAGGTAATTTATTCTTAATAAAGCAAGTTTTCTTTAGCTACAGCAGGTGAGATTTTATACATATTTTCATTATTTTTTTAGTGAAAAATTAGGTTGAAGGAATAAATTAAAGAAATAAATTTACAAGTATTTATAAACGCATTCAGCTCTGACAGCTTGTTGTTTCCACACACTTTTAAATGAATAATTTATTGAAAAGAAGGGTACGTGCAATATGAAAAATTTACTTACGTAAATTAAGGATCATAATACATAGAGATCTTAAGATATGCAATACTCGTTTTACTAGAAAGCAAATATTTCAAATTAAAAAAAAAATATAAAATAAATAAAAAAATATATAAATAAGTAGTAGGAAAAAAACGTTTTTAATGTAAGTGTAATAGAATTCATTTCTGTGTGTGTGTTTAACGTTTAGATTTTCATATCATATAATTTTCAACAATGTAACATATAGGTGACCTTCAGAACTACATTGCGGTGCTTAGGAAACAGACAGTAAAATTAACTTACTGCGGTTTAATAGTTTTTACATCTCAATAAAAAATTAATGATTAAAAATATTATTTTACGAAGATAAAATGCTTTTAAGTTTATCGAATGTACCGAATCAGTTAGATTTTCTAAGTGTATTTAAAAACAGGAGTAAAATTCAAAATGTACTGCTATTATTGCTGCCTTTTTGAGTTACTAAAAAATAAAAATACTTTTTTTTACTTCTTATTTGATTTATATTTTTCTTTGTTTATGTAAACAAGCATATGTTAAAATAATTTTTTTATTCTTGAAATATCTTGCTTAGGAGTATTAAGGCAGCATAGCAAATTTTATTTCATTTTAATTTAGAAAAGTTACGGAATTTTGATTATTCATGGTTTGAAATCAAACTTTAATGATTTTCTTTAATGTTATGAGTTGTACTTTTAAACATTTAATTTATATTATAAAAGAATTATTTGACTAATTTTGCTTGAAAACATCTGAAACTTACATTTCATTTTTCTTGAATTTTTCTTTTTGCTATTGACTAATTTTTGCTGAAACATGGTAGTATAGTTGGCTACGCACGTAATACATAAATAAGCCAATAATAAACTTATATTTTTTATTCTTTAACGAATTTATAAAAGTTCCATACATAGGAAATATTTAAGTATGAATTGCATGAAATATTTTCAAAAGTGCTGGATAATGAAAAGTAGGAATCATTACATACAAATTATTCTTTTATTTTTTTATTTATGAATGAAAAAGGGTGTTGCGTAGTAAAAAATATCGTTTATTGGATTTTTTTTCTAAAAAAAGTGCAAATTTTTTGCCGTTTTTATAGAAAATTTGCAATATAAGGAATTTTATAAATAGCGAGTTTATTAGAAGTTAATGTATCAGCACTTACGAGGCGAAATTTATGTCTTAAGAAAACTTTGAATAGCATTTTGTTTTGATAAAAAGTAAAAGATATGTAACATATTTTTAGAGAAAGAAAACGGCATGTTTTTAGTGCGCAAAAGATCGATTGTCTGATAAGCTGTGCAGGTGCGCCATCCTGCTGAAACCAAAAAATTGTGTAAGTTCGTTTTTTTTTTTAAATTTACATCGTCAAGTCCTTTTTGTGTTAAGCCTTAACTGGGACAACATTTTCGAAAAAAGGGTTTATAATGATACTACACCAAAATTCACAATTCTTGCTGGTACCCACCATACGACGACGGGGATCATGAGTATTGTTCATAAGCAAACTTCTTTCGAGAAATCGACTCGCGGTTGGTGCTTCATTTTGCCCAAAAATTTTACAAAAAAATACACAGTTAGGACTAGACCACGACTCATTCTAAACTGCGGAGTTATGATTCCGATTGTTAGTTAATATTTCGAAAGCAAAATATTAATATAATATTTTTAAAAATATGCTTGTATTCGGGCCACCCAGAATATGCGAAAGAAATTTTGAATTATCTAAGCTAAAGACGACGAACGATATTTTCCTTCATGTTTTGGTAAAATCTACAAGTTTCTAACTTTTTCTGATTTTCATTTGAGTATTAAGAATAAAACGAAGTGAAATATAAACATGTCTCCTTTTATATATAATTTTTACCGACACAAATGAATAGAGTAAACAATTTAAAAAAAAAATTTTTCAATGAAAAATATTAAAAATTTTTCTAACAAAATAAATTCGAAGTGATATAAATTCAATCTATAAAATCTATATTATTCATAGGCAAACATATTTTGTTTGATCCTTTTACGTCCGTAATATCTTTTATTTTTTATTGCCTTTTAAATTCACATTGTATGATTTTTTGTAACATCTGAATAGATTTTGAAAACCAAACTTCTTGAATATATATTTGTAAGATATGAACATACTTAAATTTTTTTTAACTCAACAATCCTTCTCGGCGCAAAACATCCCCAAGTGATACGAAGACGCATTCCAGGCATTCCTTGTGTATAAATTTCAAGAATATGAATTTGCAAATTAATATAATAGACCTTGAATTCATATACACGATTTTTGTCTATTGTGAAGGATATCAAAATCACATAAAGAAATTTCTTAAAACGTAAAAACTTCCTAAAATATAAAAATACACAAGAAAAATGCATAAACCCGTAAACATTGTTTCACTGGCAAAAACACTTTAAAAAAATCAATATATTTTTCTAGAAGGAAAAAAAAGTTCTTAATAGTTAAATAAAGCGGCCAAACTATGAGAAAGTCCCAAAATTATAGAAAGCCTATCAAAATCTTAAAGTATAAGCTTAAAAAACCCTCGGTCGATAATATAAAATGTTAAAAACTGCAACTGAAAAGACACAATTCATAGACATCACAAATTGTATTGCAATAAACATTTTATTAAAAGACAAATCCACACACACATACATAATCCCACTCATACAACATTGAATTTTCCAGACATTATGTCTCGCCTTTTATTCGTTTATTTTCCTTTAACAGCAAATATTTTTCTATTATCCAATAAAGTTTTGAATATTTTGCTGCTCTTGTTATTGACTTGTTTACCATCAACATAATAAATGCTCAAATTGAAAATGATATTAAAACATATTTTGTCGTTATTATTTTTTTATATTATTTTTATTTCTCTTAGTGGTTTGACATATTTTTATTTTTATTTTATTTTATTTTTTTTATTTGAGTTAAATCCAATAAATAACAAATGTTGCTATCGAAAAAAAAGAGTAATGTTGGAAAATACTTAAGTAAAGAATTTAAAGTGGCTGCAATTTGAGAGAAAGTTACCACAAAAGGCGATTGTGAAACGCATTAAAATTACTTTTCAAAGAAAATGAATTTGGAAAACAGCAACTACATCTATGAAGAAGTTTTATTATGAAAACTCAAACAAGTAAACAAATAGGGATTTATATATTAACAAATGGTTGGGAGGAGACCATTTGACATTGTCGAATTTACTGAACAAATACAGTGCTGTTTTCCGGCACATATGCCGAATAAACAATTGAAGTTTTAAATTTTTAAAGGATTTTTGATTTTAAAAAAGCTTTACAAAAAAAAGAAGGTCATCAACTCATTTGTATTATTAAAGTAAAAAAATAGGCGCCTTCGAATATTTTCGTATGGATAAAGATGTAGTTTGACGCCACCGCCAGGCCAACAATTATTTATTGGTTTGTCCATCAGTGACAAGTTCCTTTCCTGTACATGAAAGACTGTAGTTCAGTCTGACGATCCCTGGTATGATTTCTGGCAAGACCCTGGGGGTATCTGCAAACAAACTAAAAAGGCTTAAGCAATTTGTGTTTACTAAATACCTGCTCATAATGAATGTCAGGATAATGAGGCACTAGAATATCCAGGGGACTACTGCTGGTGTGAAGAAATTTTTAAAGCTAAAACTGCTTCTGCTGCCATAGAACGAGCTAAAGAGTGTTTTGATATTTTAAGGTTAGGTAAAGTAAATGGGGCAGCTGTCTACTATTTAAGTGGTAGCTCAATTCGATCCCGATGTGATATCCTAGAACAGGTGAAACAAAATTGAGGCTGCCTTATATTCCCATCAAGCCGTCCGATTTCCGGTGAAATCCTTGAATTCAACAGAAATTTCCCACGGCTGTTTATCGATATCTTCTCTGATCGCTTCAGAGTAAACTATTTTCTGTTAGGTTCTTTTGTCTGTGTGTCGTTTATGCATGGAAATAAATTAAATATCGTAAATGCAATTGATTAATTCCAAATTAAATTGACAATAAATTATATCAGAAAATTACTTATTGGAAAGTATTCGTTCTTCAATTTCAAACTTTGTGGGTTGAGCTAATTTATAACCATGAGTATGATTGGTGGTTATACCAACTCATTAGAAGACCTTAAACCATAAGTTTGGAGAATTTCCTGAATAATAAATTTCCTAAATGTTCTTAAACTCTAAAAGTTGCTGGTTTTAAGCAGGTTGTTTATTTCAGCATTTTGCATTATTTAAAAAAAAAAATCAAAATGCATATATTTACTTAAACACAAAAAAGCCTTATCACAGTGCTTATATTTTTCACTATTGTCTCGAGGGTGGTAAGTAGCCAATGTATTTCTACGCTAACAAGCGTCTCGTAAAATAAAAACTTTTCCAAAATTTTTTTCGCCTTTTGAAAAAATCTATATTCAATAGAGTAAGTCAGCAGAGTTTCCATGGTTTCTGGTGGTTGTTAGAAAAAATGCTAAAACCATAAAAAACTGTTGTTGTACTTTACTATACAGTGTGCAGAAAAAAGCAAAAAAAATCAAACAAAAAACTGCAGCAAAAAATTTAACCAAGTAGCCAT
Organism: Gymnocheta viridis; assembly: GCA_956483585.1. Classification (NCBI taxonomy): domain Eukaryota; kingdom Metazoa; phylum Arthropoda; class Insecta; order Diptera; family Tachinidae; genus Gymnocheta; species Gymnocheta viridis. Next base: position 43,008,103 of record OY101440.1, on the reverse strand, counting down.
AAAAGATTAATGAAAAAAATAGAAACTAAAAACTTTAAACGAGAATTTGTTAAAACTTTAGTAGTAGAAATCAGGCACGTTTATATACACGCAAAGAAAAAATATGATTAGAAAATGGTCAATGTTTGTTCACAGCTGGCTACAAAACCTGGCTCAAAAATATCATTGTTTTTTAAAGACATTTATATATGATACTACTCGTATTAAACGCCATATAATTATATATTTATTTTAAATATTTTTAACAAATTAGAAGCGACATTATTTGGTTTAATGAACGTTTTTCTATCATCTAAATATTTCAATAATAATTTTATTTCAACACGGAATCTCTCATATTAAAAAATTTAATTTTTTAAGGTGAAGAGTAATTTCACTAAGATATTTTCTTTCCATCAGATGTTCGTGAGCTGCATTCAGTGTTAATATCTTCTCGTGAAATAAAATAATTTAAATTAAAGATGAAAAACTATATACAGAAAAACAAAAATAATGACGCGTAATATTTGGTGAACAAGTTTGTTTACGATTTGTTTCGTATATGTGCTTCATATTAAGTTTTGTTATTGCCGATGAAAAGGATCTGCATACAAATATAAAAAATATTGGGATCAATTTTATCCTTAACCCATAAATAAAAAAACAAAAATAAATATTAAAGGTGTTTCCTGGCGTTTAATTTTAAGAAAGTTTGGGCGATTTGCTCGGAAAAACGGGAAATGAATTACATTATTATAAACATTCAGGTATGTGATGGAAATCAATCTTTTTCAAAAATATCGTTTTCAAAACGTGTGATGAATTTCGGACGATTTTGAGTGTATCAATTGTGAGTCAATCTAAAATTATTTACTTGAGTAAAGCAGACCAGAAGTTAAAACACAAAGAAGCTAAAGGAAATTTGAAAAGAACTTTATCACAAATTATTTAAAAATTTATTAAAACGCATTATAAAAATATTCACAAAAGGGAAATAATGTGCAAATTAAAAATTTTTTCGCTTTTAAATCGTTTCCTTATTAAGATTGATTTCCAGCGCATAACTGATTGTTTTATTTTTTCTATGCATTTTATTTTATATAGTTAAATTTAAATAAAATTTTAGCATATATTATTAAAAGTGAAGATGATGTGAATGATAACAAATTTACTTATTGCTGAAAATTTGGCTACTAAAATAAAAAATAGAGTCACAAGTGATATTTTGAATGGTTGACACTGTTGACACTCCGTTTGCCAGAATTCGGTTAAAAGAACATACGAGTACAAATTTAATTTAATTTTTAATTTTTATTTTAAAATTTTACTAAAACACAGATGGTTTCGCTTGTATTTATTAATATTTCCAGGGAATGTGATTTTTTAATTCCTACTTCCCAGGACGTGAAAAACTCTACTAAACAGATTAAAAACATTGCCAACTTTAAATGAAAAAATAAATTTTTGTTCAATTGAATATTTGTTTGGTAAATAGATAAAATAAATAAAAGATATAAAATTTTTTAATTAATATATTATTAAAGACATTATATAATTATTATAAAAATAATAGCACAATAAGTGAAATGCTCGTGGTGATAAGTTGCAGTGATTCAAATAGTGATCATATTATTTTCCTAATCACCCAACTAAACAATATAGTTGATGTAATTGTTAATCTGAAAATTAATAATAGTTTGAGATTGTGGTTCAGTCAATCATGTTTTTTTTTGCGTGTAAGGAGGGGATGGGGTAACAAAATGTGTATTTTATTAGTTTCTCGAAATTTTTATAATAAAATTTTTTATTCGCCTTTTTTATTTTTTCTAGATATTTTGTTTTACATTGAACTTTTAACCACAAAACTGTGGGCATGTTGGTTGGTCATATACAGTTTTATTTTATTTTTTATACCACTCTACTACGGTCACATGTATATCATCCATACATACATACATACTTTATGTATGTACGTATGTATGTCTACATATTGAACATATTTAAACGATTTATTTGAACAGAAAACATTAAATGCACACAGTTTTAGTGTTTTTTACAATTTTTAGTTCGTTATTCCTTTGCATTTCCATTTAAATATGTAGTGGAATTCATTTATACATATTTTAGACTAAAATACAAGCTCTCATACATTTTCGGGGCATGTCAACACTTTTTGATTAGATTGACAGAAATGTATAATTTTTTCACACAACCACCAAACATTGATTTTCAGTTGCTGAATTTATTTTGTCTGCTTATCTATTTAGAGATTTTTTTAAATATTTATAATTTAAAGCGTAAACTGATGTGACAGGGCGATTGAAGTTTTTGTAACAAGAGAATCAAATTTGTGTCGTCCAATTAAATTTTTAAACCCACTTAAAATGGTTAATAATTATAACTTAGGCCCATATCAAAACCGTTTAGATAATTCGAAAAATGATATTTTAGAGTAGAAGCACAATAACAAACTTGAATTTTTGACAAATATGGCATCGGTTTTCATTATTCCTTACGATTTTGGACCTCATTATCTTATCAGTAATGCCAAAATAATTATAATTTTGTGAAAATTATTAAAATTTTTAATGCGAACAGAAATTTAAAATAAATAATATAGAAGTTAAGAAATATTAGTGTAAATATAAAGGAAAACATTTTCAAACATGAAATATGTGTTTGTATGTTTATTTTTTTGTACCTTATAGCAAGAAGACTTGACCTCTGGACCGCTCTTTCTGAAACTTTCACAACATTTAACTAGGACTTTGGATTGAATTATAGGCTACTTTTTCCCTACCACGCCCACGTTTTTAAATAATGTTACTCTTTCCACATAATTTCTTACATATTTTATAATATAAGGGAAAGAAGAAAAGGTCCACTAATTGTGGCCGCCCCAAAAATTTATTATGAAATATCTTTGTCGCTTGTGGACGAATTTTTGCAAATGGATGAAGTCTACTAAAACTGTTTTTTTTTTTTGGAAATTCGGGCGGGGGTAGCTCATCGCACCGGATTGATCTTGTAATATATAAACTCCAAATATTATATTTCGATTTCTTTACCGTATCTAGTAAAGAAAACAATGTTTCTTTATTAAAGATTGTTTTTTTAGAAATAAAAAAATCATTGAAAAAAAACACACAAAATCAAACTGTTTGAGCTAAAAATTAATATTTTGCATTTTGTTTTATTAATAGAACCAGAATTTATGAATAAAGAAAGTCGAAAAATATTTTGTATTCTATAGACTTTTTGTGTTTCTACGCTGCTTCTGCGTCTTATGCAACCCATACGCGTTGCGAGCGTTGGTGAAAACTATACATTCACAACTTCATATTTGTATACAAGGCGTTTTGAGCAAAAATGTCAAATAAAACTTGCACATGTTTTTTGCTAAAAGGCGCAGAGAACATAGAGTTAAATAAGGTGGCGCGAGCTACCCATTACCGTTGCGATCAAAATGTATATCATGCGAAAAAATCAAACCCTTTTGATCTTGCTCGACACAACTTCATACCGCCAGCCCACAAACGTTACAATATCATGCACAACTTCTACAAGTTGCACCAACGGGCGCACGTCTACGTCTTTAAAACAAAAAAATAATTAACTGGCTCTATAAAAACGGGTGGCGTATACTTAACACGTACTATTTAAATAATCTTAATCATACGTACTGATCCAAACTGAAAGTTTGCCATAAAAATTGTAGTAATAATTATACAAATTCTTCGATAAATACATTGCGCATCATCAGGTTATTAAAGCATTCCCTTTCACTGACCGTTAATGTTAAATATTATCTATCTTACAATTTTTATCTAGTAGACTCTTAAATAATAATACCATTATTTTATTTAACTTTTTAGATAAACTATATATTAAAAACTAATTGAAAAATTGGTCAACAGGATATAATTAGTAATGATTCAGGCAAAATAGTAGTTTCTGCTGGGATAAAACTACTTTATAAAAATGGAATTTTTATTAAATTGCAAATAATACAAATATACTACTTCAATAAAAAATTTTAACAAATATAGTTTTTTTAAATAACAAAATCAAATCAAGTATGGATTTAAAATAAAGCCTAAAAAATTACTCATAGTATAATAATTATTTATTACCATTCATCTCTAGTATGCCATTAAGGACATTATAACAAGAAATAAATAATTTATTAATCAAGACCAACAACACAACATGATTTTACACCTTTTGTTTGTATTTGTACACAGGATGGGGTCTGTATTGAAATAACAAGTGATTTATTGTTAGAGTTTTGTGAATGCCGACACATGTGAAATACATTCATATAAGTTTTTTTTTGTAGGGACTCCTTTACAGTAATAATATGTTTTATTTTACTATTGTGTGAGTATTGTTTCAATGTTATTGACATTAATGTTTGTATACTCTTAAAGAAATCAAAAACAAGCCAAAGAGAAACGACAATATATAAGCCGTTTATTTGGCAAATGAGACAAGTCGCATCAGCTATTTAGGTTATTGTAGTTTTAAGTTGTCCTTTGATTTTCAGGTAAAATATAAAGAGCAAGTGATGTACTATGGGATATTTTTGAGTGTCATTATATAGAAAATGTACATCAGATATAAAAGATAACTTAAATGTTTAAGAACTCAAATGACTGCGTTGTTTTTTTTTTACAGACTTGCACTACTTTCAAAATAAGCGAAGCTTAGGTATGTATATATGTTTGTATTAAGGAGGGGGTAAAAGGAAATGCTTAACACTGTCAGGCAGTTAAGTTGCCAGTTTAGTAGCTGGCAGTAAAACAATATTATTCTGACTTAAGTACACACTGCCGTTCACAACAATATGTCAAAAGCTATAAAACATTATGTTAGTCAAGCGATATATTACACAAACATAAATAAATTAAGGTTTCCCACATATAGCTGAGAATTTTATATATAGAATGCGTAGTAAGCAAAATAAAAATCAAAGCATTTAAATACAAAGTTCAGTGAAATTGAAACTGTTACGTTGTGGCAAATAAGTTGTTTCGTTAATAGATTTTCCTTTACATTTACATTTACATTTCTGCCTTGCTTGGCTTATGTCTTACCACTACTAACACTGTTTGAAATTTGCCTCCACCAACACTTTTACACTGATCCTTATAATATTGAAAGTAAATATGCTTTTGCTGCTGGCATAAGAATTGGGCTTAATTGTCACCTAAACTTGTTTTGTAACAATGTATTTATAGTGACAGTTTTATTTTACCTTTGATTTGATTTTGTATCCCTTCCTGTTTTACTTTGTTTAAATGTTTTTTTCGTTATCTAACATGACTTCCAAGCTGAAGTAGGGGGAATTTATATAGAAATATTTAACAGAAGTAAGCAGTCATGCTTTATTATAAATTATAAATTAAAATAAACTATTAAATATAAAACTCTTCTTAAAATTACTTTTTTTAAATAGTGCTTGTAATTAAATCCAAAATTATAGTCAGACTGGGCGGCAAATTGTCGAATTAAGCGCAACAATATGTCGCTTATGTACTTCAACAGTGGATGTAATTTTCCATAAAAGTAATTATTATTATAAACTGAACTTCATATCAATCATATATTTTTTATTATAACCGGGCAATAAAAAATTTTAGGCATTTTATTTTTATATATTTGATTGATCTTTCTTTACTGAGCTCAGATTGTCTATGTAAAATTTATTCAAGCTTATGTAAAGTTTATTTAATTTATTTATTTGTTTTTTATACAACTGCTATGAATTGTTGTGTCCCGTGGGATTAAAGGTTTTTCAAATAAATAATTCGTTAAGTGAAAAATATGTTTATTACGAGGATATTGTCATATTTATATGATGAATGATTAACACAATTTAAAAGTAGTGACGGATGTGTGAAGTAAGTTTATGCCTAAAGCGCCCAATACACGTTTTAAACCAATTGACAACTGAGTCGGTTTTTGTCTAAATCAAGGCGTGTATGGCTCCGTCAATTGATAAGTTTGGCAGTTGTTGAGTTGGTTGAAGAAAAAACAAAAGATTTTAATTTTTCCAGTTGGCGAGTAAGTCTTTCAATTCGATTGTGCTGTATGTGTTCGAGTCTCTTAATCAGCTGTCAAAATTTATTTTTGTAGTTTTCTTGTGCAAAAAAAAAGTTCACTATTTTTAAAACTGTCTTTGATTTCATTGAATTTTAAATAAAAAAAATATAAAAATGACACTGAATGTTATTGATTACAAAAATAAAATATAAAAAGTCAACAGCCATTCAGCTATTGCAATAAAAGTTTTTAATTTTTAAATTTTGCAGTTGCAAAAATATTTAAATTTAACAGTTGAATGAAAATCTTTTAGTTCAGTTTATGAAGTGTGTGGCCAAGAATCAATTCAATTGAAAGACTCAATTGACAACTGAATTGAAACGCGTATTGGGTTCTTAAGTTTCAATACACTCATACTTTTTTATTAATACACTTATTCTTTTAGAACTTGATACTGACTTGCTTATGAAATTCTCTTCCCATCGAATGTTTAAAAAGAACCAAATTTAGGGTAGAGTAATTTTAAATAAATTTACTAAAAATGTTCTTTAAAGTAGCCTCGAAATACAAATCATTTCTATTTTAAACTCCAATAAATGTGCACTTTGCACATTAGGAAAGTGAGCTTGCAAATAAATTACCCGTGTTTTATAATTTTTTTCAATTTTCTTTTATATTAAACTTCTTTTTTTTATAAAAAAATATCAATTAAAACTTTTTTTGTAAAATTTGTCAATTAAATTAATAGAAGGGCATACAGGAATCAATAACTACAGAATTTCTTTTGGCAAACTTCCCAGTTATTTTCTCTAAACTGTTTATTTCTTTGCTGAAACACTTGCTTCTTAAATCACCCTCGTAACTTGGACAATATAGCAAACATAGCATTCATGTAAATCCTCTTATACACACATAACATTATATTCATTTTTTATGTCTGTACATATGCTTAGTAATCTAATCATGTGTGTCAGTAAAACAGCATGGGCTGATTTTAGGCATATGAAAATACATTTGCATATCGTCATACAAAATGCGAAAGAGGTCAACATATTTTTGCGGAGTTAATGAGCTTGAAAAGCTAATTATTGTGATTAAGCTAAACATTTTTCCAGAATAGTCTTATTAAATATGTCTAAATTAATAAAACTATCTAAAAAAAATATTTTTAATTTTGTTCTTTAACTCTGCTGAAAAATTATTAAAAATTGTATTATTCACTTTTCCATTTTATATGACGATAAACTGATTAATATTTATAATAAAATAAAAAGTAATATAAACAAAAGATTACATCATGTCAAATTTACTTAACTTTTATATAAAAGAAAAAAATTGAAACACTGAAGAAGAAATCAATTGTTTTTTTTTTGGGAACCATAATAAAGAGTGTAACAAAATTGTACATAAAAATTAGAAGCAAATAAAAATGTTAAGCAATAAAAAATATAAGCAATAAGAAAATATGCAAATAGCTTTTTCGAAAAGAAGCATTTTAATCGAAAATGTGCTCAGATTTTTTTTAAGAATTTAAACGGTAAAATAAATATCACTATCAAATTTCTTTAATCCTTTATCGCACCATGTAACAGATATGCTACAAGCCACTATGTATTTATACCTAAAAAGAATGTAAGCTATTCCATCAAATAATAGTTTATCAGTATTTCTAGATTATTATTACAGATTATCAGTTGACATTTGCACAATATTACGATGCAAAGGAATATTTTTATTTAAATTGAAATATTATTAAAAAGGTTATTAAAAATACATACAAAATGAATAAAATTTGCTTTCCAATTTAATTAAAATTTTAACTATCTTTTAAATTATAATAATTATTCTTTTGTCTTAATTACAATTTTCCTTAAGTTTCCCAAAAGCATTATTATTATTTAATGACGCCGTTTAAATTCACGTCATTTCGTTGCAACAAATTGTATAACTTTTGCTTGCATGTTTAAGTTTGTAAAAAATTGGAAAAAAAGAACTTTTTACCTGAATATTTGCTTTTAACATTTTATTGCATTTTTTTACAACTGTCATGTGATTAGAAGAGAAAACAGTAAAAGTTTTAACTAAAATTAAACAATTTCGTGTGTAAAAGCAATCATGTCAAGCAAATGGTTACAAAAGAACAAATATATTTATAATATTTTAAGCTTAGAAAAGAAATTTTTTTTCAAAGTAGTGCCTTAATTAGTTAATAGAAGTCTATAGAAAAGCATTTATTCTTTCTCACCTCCTGTAGTATTTTTTAATTTTATCTTGTGCCATTCGATAGGAACAAAACCCACCAAAAATTATGTAAAGAACTCAATTTACTTGATTACTGATTTTAATTTTGCAAATTGTTTTCACCAAAGTGTTCTTAATCGAGTTTCGCCTCTTATCGATCCGATCGAAATTGCAATGAACTTACATTTTAAATACAATATTTCGTATCAACAGCAAGGTTTCGGCATCGAAGAATAGTGCCCAGACCAAAAGAGCATTAAAATCAATATTAAGGGACCTTATAGAAATTTTGATATCGATTTTTTCAGTTCTTCTAATATTTTTAAGAAAACGAAAAATAAAAAAAAAAATAAAGGGACACTGCAACGTGTATCGTAGATTTTAAAAGGAATTGACCTGGCCTTTCAGAAGACCTTCGTTGAAAGTCAAGTAAAAACAAGATTTGGATAAAAACTTGGTTGGCCTTCAAAAAGGAGCGAAATATGAAACCTTTTTGATTTGTACCGCTAAGTTCTTGATGCCACACATTAATCTTTGTTTAACACACAAAACTAAAGCAGAAAATATTTTTGTAGCTCATAAAATTATAAATAAATATCTTTAAATGTTTCTTTTAATTTCAGTTTTCTGTTCCACCAATTTCTTGGAATAACTACGATCTCTTTCATGATAGGTATCCCATTGTGGAAAAACTTCTTACATTTACTGCCTGGCCCGCGATGTCGAACGAATTCTTTCTTTCGCAAAATTACATTTAAAACAAAAATAATTTCAAAAATTTAGTTTTTGTTTTACATGTAATTGCGCGAAAGAACAAATACGTGCAACATCCAGGGCCTCTTAACTAATATAGAAATTCCTTACAAGGAAGAGTCGCAATTAGTCACATTTTTCTCTCGACAAAAATGATTCTTATGTTCACAAAATGCGCGCATCTTCCACCTTTTTAATCGCGCAATAGTCGAAAAAGACTCGAATTTGATTAAAAAATTCAAAAAATGTAGGAATGTGTTAATAAAAAATTACAAGTGTATTGAAACTTCACAGAGAAAACTTGATCGTGTAAAAAAAATATGTAAAGTTAAAAGTATAATTTTTCGATGAACAAAAAGACAGTATTTATATTTTTCATTAAACAAAAGCAGTAGATTTTGAATTTTACAAATTTTTAATTTAAACTATGGATGGATGGAGAAGAAATGTAAGCGATTTGGCATATTGATAAAACTAAAAGCTTGTTATCTTAGCTTAATAATATGTTTACTAGGATATTTTTTGAATAACAAAAAAAATTACTGAAGGATTTAATCGGCATTTAAATTTTAAGAATGCCGTAAGTGAGGCTTATTGCATTTCTTCTAAGCACTGTAGATCAACTTGTATACTGTAGAAAAATAAAATTGAAAATATCAAACTGAAGCAAAAACTGGACTCGCACATTCTGAAAAATGTTTCAAAAAAATATATATATTTGTTAGCATCATCGAATAACAAAAATGATTAATTATTGTAATAGGAGTATTTTTCCTACGTGCTATTAGTGGTCAATAATTTGTTTCCTAATGTAAAATAAAAATTAAACAATTTTTGTTCCGCTTTTACCCAACATTTCGTTTGTGTTTTACAAACTTCTTTAGGGGTGTTGTTTTTATTGAGATCTAGCACAAGTTAAATTATATTTTTATAAATTATAAATTTATAATATTCTATTACAGTATTTTGGTCAGAAAATTAATGTAATTTACGTTTCTTTCTATAAAAATAACCACAATAAAGAGCGCTATACCACTGGACATCAACTCCATTTAGATATAAAACTTACAACCAGCACCACCTTAAAAGTAGTGAAATACTTGAAACATAAATAAACTGCGGTGAAAGGTTATTGCGGCCTCCGAAAGCAACACTATTCTGTCACATTTGTTGTTATTAATAAACATGTTTCTTGCTACTTGGAATGTTTCCTCAAGAAAAATATACCTTATATTTTAGCCAATTTTAGATAATTCTTATATTCAGAACTAGTTCCTTAAGTACAACAAAACTTACAATACAATACAATATATAGTATTTTCTGAGGTCACATTGAATACTGTTGATACTCCAAAGGTAACACACAAAGTTATTTGCGTTACCATCACCTGTTGTGCAAAGTGTAAATTTAGTTTTAAATTAAATTTAGCAGAAAATCGTATCTCTCTATTTCGCCACAAAATGCTAACTTTTTTACCTCAAAGTAAATGAGTTTATTAAACTGAGATAGCAACGTGTTGATCATGATTCACTTTCAGCGCATAATATTACAGACATTCGCTTATATAAGCTCAATGAGTGTGCACCATATTTCGCTTTCCCCCCTTAAAAAAGACTCATGCAAAGAAAATTTATTAAATTTTCCCTCATTATATTGTATTGAAAAAATAAGACGAAAAAGAAAATCAACAAATAATAAAATTAGTAAATTGTTATGAGCGTTGAACACAAAAGAATCCCAGGAAACAGGATAACATGCAGCCATTTATAAACACTTACACAAACAAATAGCAATTCACACACACATACACACACTGAAGCACACACACACAGCCATAATATGCTGATGAAAAGTTTAATAAATTATCATGGGTGAGAGAGAGAGGGAGTTGAAAGGGATCTTTTTATTTTTATACTACTCTTACATGGGCAATAGGAAAAAAGTTTTTATCCAATTACAACAACTATAACAACATCATAATAAAATTTTTGTTTGTTTAGATAAACTTTACTTACTTTTCCTTCAGACAATTGCTAAACTCATGCTGGGAATCATTTTCATCGTATGGCTGGGATGATGTTGTTGTTGGTGACAATGGTGCAGACACCGATTGTTGGTGCAGGGTCTGGTGTTGTTGTTGATGTTGCAGCTGTTGCTGGAACAGTTCATGTTGTTTTTGTTGCTGCAGGCATTCTTGGGGTGATAGAGATGAGGCCGAAAGCGGTGTCGTTGGTGGGGTCGTTGATGATGTGTATGTTGCCAACTTTTGCTGCTGCTGCTGCAACAAATTGTTGCTGCTAAGATTGGTATTGTGATTGTTGTTGCTGTTGCTGCTGCTGCTGTGGCTGTGGCTGTGGCTGTAGCTGCTTGGTGAATTTGGTTGCTTGTGATAGGGATGCGTGGTATTGTGAGTGATGTGACATAATTTGTTTCCATTATTATCCAAGCCGCCATTATAATGATTGCCGTTTAAACGTAAAGAATGAGATGATTGTTGCTGCTGTTGATATTGTTGCTGATTGTCGATACGCTGATGTTGTAAAAACGAAGCTTGTGATAACTGCTGCTGCTGCTGCTGTTGCTGGGACGGAGATTTGTTTCCTGAGCCAGGTGATATTTTACTAGCTAATGCATCGAGCGAACTTAACATTATGTTAACTTCTTAATTATGAAAATTTTGTTTTGCTTTTTTGCTCTTCTGTTTTTTTTTTTTAGTTTAGAGCTGTAACTTTTTGCCTTTTGAATTTGTATGTATTATCAGTTGTTTCTTTTCCTTTCACTTCAAGTAATTTTTACGGATTTTGTTAAAATATTGAATAATAAATTTTTTAAACTTTATTTTTTCTTCTTGTTTTTTTTTCAATTCGTTTTATAGATTTAGTTTTCACTTTTTGTTTACTTTTTGGGTTTTTTGTAAAATTTGCTGTTGCCTGAAGGAAAAAATGTATGAAGAAAGAGAGAGAGAGAAAAATGTGGAAAAATGGCGATTAGTAAAACAATGAATTTTTATGATACAATTATAAAATGTTGGTTAACTACAAAATGTATTTAAAAATGTATCTAAAGTTGTAATGTGAATAAACTATTTGCACTTTTAGTGATTTAATTCAGAAATATTTATACAACATAACTTTGTAAAAGGCAATTCCAACAAAATCTATTTAAATGTAGAGGAATTTTATGTTTCTGAATATCATGGCGTTTTAATGTTTTTTAATTAGAATAAAGCAGTTGAAAGAAAAATGTGACTTTAGCAAAAGTGAGAGATAAAGTGGCATATAACTATTATTGTTATCGCAACTTAACTGTGAGACAAAATTTATTATCGCCAATGAAGCAGGTTTGTAACCGAGAGTATTTGTACCTTTTCATCTGATATGCGCTCTCAGAATGTATGATATTGTTATTCAATATTTCACTAGGGAGCTCTATTTTTAACAAAAGATTGTGCTTCATTCAAAGCACCGAAAATTCAATGAAATCGTGTCTCTTCGTCTTTTTCCACCATCCAATTTGATCATCACCAAACTTATGTTCTTCTTATTATGAAATCATTAAATATAAAATCTAAATCTACGGTGTGCATTTATTTGAGTTCCTTCATAAAATAAATTGAAAGATATCTGCCTTCTTTTTGCGCATCCTCTGACACGTTTCAAACCAGCGTATTTAAAAATCGTGCGAATTTTTTATAGCTCTCGAAAATTCATGCTGCGATATGGTTCCCTTTAGCATGTTTGTCAATTTTAGTCTTTAGTTTATTTATGGTATCGAAAAACTAAGTATCTGTTCGACCAAATGTTAGCTTCAACTACTGACACATTAAAATAATAGTGCATAATTTTTTTTTATAAATTTGACTTAATATAACAGTCATTGCCAGGCGGCTGGCCAAGTTTGAATAAAATTTCAATAGATTGATTTAATAAAGAATTTTAACCAAAATTATGACTTACATTATAGCATGGAAAGAGGCTGTTAATAATAGCCATTTCCAATGACCACAAGTTTTTAAATGACAATTTTCAGCAAATTAATACAGAATCAAAGAAATACATTTAATTTCTTACAAACTGATATGAATCTACTGAAAAAGCTCAAAAAGAAAATTTTAAAGTAACAATTTTTAATTCATATTTAAATCAAACTAAAAAAATAATCTTGAAAAACTTTAAACTTAAAAATACAATTTATTATTAGTAAGAGATTTCCAAGCTTACTTCATTTAAACTATTTATTTTAGTCCCTTTATTAAACTAATTCAATTGACACGTTTCTGAGAACTCCTTTTTTAGCCAGGAGTGCCTTCAGTGTACATAGAAACACCAATTGCATTTATAAAGATAAATAAAACAATTCTCTGCTTAAACATCTTGCAGCTACCAAAGCAATGCTATTTCAACAGGATCCTGAAGAGGTCTTTTAAATGTTGTTTTCAACACATACAATCTTTTTGGAGATACAAGTTAGAAAACGAGAAAGTTTATTTGTTTATTTGTGCACTACTACACCAGTAGTACCTTTTTAATTTACAACAAAATCTCTTTAGCTGCATTTTGTTTTTATTTTATTATATTATTTAGTTTTTTCTTTCAATATATATACAAAAATGTACATGTATAAAATTGAAAAAGAAAGTACACAGAGAAATCTTTATGTGCATAGTAGTGTGAGAGCTTAAAGAGTAAATATACACAATACTCAAGTAGTACGTAAAGAGTACTCTAAGTCATTGGAACACCAGCATATAAACACATAAACAGTGTATTTACCTACAAAATTTAATCTAAAATTTTTTAACTTGATAGACAGTCGATGCAAAAATAGGATCTGCAGTGAGATTTTGTAAAATTAGATAATTTTCTTAAAAGGTGAAAGTAGTAGAAGTATTAAAGACTCAAGTCTGTTGAAATGAATATTTATAATATAAATAGACAAAGACAAATTTTTGGATCCCTTTTTCTCCTTTATTTTTTTCATTCCTTTATCAAACGGTAGACATTGTTAAACTTAAATGATCGGACTATATATTATTTAAATCGGTTCAGTATTAAAGAAGTAAAAGGCTCCTAAAGATGACACCACTACAAATGCTAAAAGTGCACACGTGCATTCATTTATGTAAGTACCCACCAAACCAAAGGTTTTAACTTTCTGAAGTAAGACTTGTCGTAACGAATTCGTTAAGACATTTTGGAAGTTTGTCTGAAATCAGACTATTCGTCACAAATTCGTTAAGACGGTTCGGTCGTTTGTCTGTACAAATATCTTTCGGATATATTTATTTAATGTGAGTTTGTGCAAGCTAAACTTTTTAAAAAAAATATGTAAAACTTTGATTGAAATGTAAGTAAAAGTAAAAAGTTTTTAGATTGTTCTAAAGAAATGCTATGAAATTATAATAATAATTATAAAATTTGTGAATATATGAATATAATTTCCACGAAAACAGCAACATAATGGTGAAGCGGTTCTCCGGTATACAAATAAAAACAATGTTGCGTCAGGCTGCACGCAAAAGTTTTACAAGTATTATACCATATATTATACAAGCTGATCAATTTAAGCCGAATTGATTACGGTAAAGTGTTGCCTTGAATACCAAATATACTATTAAAAAATCATTATATTCTCTTAGTTATCAGAAAATGGAGTTCTAGCTTATACGGAATTACACAAAAACAACAAACACATCTACTCAAAAATAATTCAATAACAGCATTATTTGATGGCAGAAGAAAACTTTTAAACTGCAGACAAAATTAATATTTTAATAAATTTTATTTTCTTATTTGTTTTGAATAGATAATAAAGCTTAATAGGCAATCAAAGGACGACAAAAAGAAATTTATTGTTGAAAATTTAAAAGCATTTAAATCTTCAAGGACAAGCGTCAACAGAAACATTGCCGTGAAGAATTTAAAATTTATTAAGATTCTTAAAGGTACGTTGTAATCATACAATAAAAGCAAATACCAAATACTAAATTTTCACATTTCTGCAGATTCGTACAACAACAATTGCAGCCAGACAAAAACAAAAACCACTGACGACTCTAATTAGTAAATTTAAAAAATTGTGATTGATACATAATAGTAAATTGCAGCTCATAGATAATAAATTAATAAATAAAATGATGGAAAATAATTATTATCTCTTAATGAAATTGTACCTACATATCGTTGAGAATTTGTACCTACACATCGTTGTTATTTCGTACCTACCTACATATCGTTGCGAAGTCATGTCAACCCTCTCATATAAAAATCGTTACGATATCGGTAACATTTCGGTTCCGAAATCGGAAGATTTTGCCGACCAGCCGTCAGGAATTCTGTACGAAATCGGAGCAAGTAAAAACAGAAGCAAAGCAATGGGAGTGTTTAAGAGTACCTACATGCTTAGTTATATGAATAAAAAGATTTTTCTTCTCAAACGAGTGAAGTTAAAAAAAAATAAACAGAGATCAGAATTAAAAAAGATGATAGTTAAATGAGGATGAACATGTAAGAAATAAATGTACATGTTTGGATGTTTTTTTATTAAGCTTATTGTTTTTTCCATGTGAAAGTAAATGAGTAATCAGGTAGTTTTTTCTCTTTGAATGAATGCAACTAAAATGGTGGTCGAAATTCATGCACCAAGTGAACTCTAGTGTCATTAAAATAGCTCATAGAAAAGTGCTCAACTACCATAAAATTGAGTGCATTCTCTAATTATTTCCAAGGGATACTAATATTTTTAGCAATGAGTTTAATCGAGTTAGGTTTAAACTTTTAAAAATATATTTAAGTTGAAGAATATCTATTTCTTCTTTAACTTGTCATCACGTTTAGCTGCTTATAAATTAAGATGTTATTATGTTAAATTTTGATTAAAAATTTACATTATTGCAAAAAAATTGCAAAATAATCATTCTAGTTGGGACTTTATAATTTCTTTCAGCTACATATTTTAAATCCTTCTCATATGGTGGCCACGCAACTGGGCATCAAAGGTCCGATTTATACCGTAGAAGCCACATTGTTAATGAAATTCGTGAAAGGAAATGGAAATGGAAAGGTCGTGTGCTAAATAAGCCAGCCAGTGATATGTATAGAGAAGGCTTTGATTGGATTTATAAAGAAAAGTGAAGAAAAGTCAAACCACGAGGTAGCTGTAGATAAGTTTAAATAGAAATGAATGGAATAATTTTGTATTGGCACAATGCGCACACGATTTCGCGTAAAAGCAATAAGTAATAGTATATTTTAATACACATTACAGATTATATTCCTGAAATGAATTTTATCTCTCACTGTTTGTAAGCGTTAAGCAAAAAAAGAACAGGACAGCTTTAAGGTTTTCAAAAATAAAATGACACAAGAGCAATGGAGCGAGTGCCATATACTTTAGTTTATATTTTAGAACAGACACATTTATTTTGTATACCTTCTTCTTATTGCATATGCACGTTGTAGCACAACAAATATTTTATTTTTTATTATAATTTTTATTTTTTTTTGGTAAAAGAATAGCCATCATCTATATTCTTATGTAACACACAAAACTATAAAAAACTATACCTTCTTAAAAGCTGTAAGAGTATAAGTATGTTTAAGACAAAGATGGGAACGTGAGTAACTTTTCATTCACACTAATACACTCTCACGATAAATAAAAGGTTGCCTACGCACAACCTTATAGTTTTGGCTCACACTCATGCGCGTTCAAATGAGTGAAAAAAAGTAAGTCGTAGTCACGAAAACTCACGCTCCCGAGATACTTACGGAAAAGTATCACATAACACATGATTTTGGCACTCAGTTCTGAGAATTGCTCGCAAAAGTACCAACAAAAATAAGAACTTCTGCATCATTCATTAGTAATTTAATGGTCATTCGAATTTTTTTGTTCAAGGTGGATTTTTATCACTTTTTCTATATTTTAAGACCGTTATATCTCGGTATACCGTACGTATACGAGAACTTATGTTCATTTCTTTTGATTTATTTTATTTTAAAGGTAAACTGCAGTACAACAAGATCTAATCTTATCTAATTCCATATTGAAATATTCAATATTCTTCTGGTTTTAAAATGTAAATATTAATTATTGATACAGTCAAGTAGACAAAACGACTGGTGCAGAAGTTCTTATTTTTGGGGCCACTTTCACGTGCCATTCTCAGAAGTGAGTCCCAAGTCAGTGAGCTGAAAAATGTTGTACTGTTTAAAAAAAATTAATTATAATAAAAAATTGCAATAAAGAAAAAAATCACAAAACAATCACTCTAAAAAATACGCTCACTCATGATCTAGCTTTTTGTACTCCCGATTATGCACGCTCACATGATTGAAACGAAAAACTAACAAAAACATGCATGATCACCCATGATTCACACTAATCACGTCAACGATGCCCATCTCTAGTTTAAACACATGAATGAATATAAAAGAGAAAAAGAGCAGAGGTAAAAAATCCTTATAAAATCGTTGCTGCTTAAAGTTGTTTTTTTCGAAATATTTATTGTAGCCAGTAGTTAAACTAAGAAGTTGTAGTTGTACTTTAGCTGTAGTTGATTTAACAAAAAGCTTATGTGAAATGTAGCTGACCTAAGCTTTAAAATAAACATGAGTAGTCAGAGTATATGAACATATTTTCTTATGTGCTTTCATACGTATATGTGTCTCGTACAAGACTTTATTTATATAAAAAATAAACTAAATGATCGGGAAAACAAAAACTCGTAAACAAACACTGTCAGATGCACATACATGCATAAATGTATACGATAATTTATTTGCAGTGTTGTAGTATCAAAATACTAACAGTGACATGTATTGTATGGATATGTGTATTAAGAGAGAGTTAATTATTTCGGAACAAAGTCTAACGAGGTTGAACCTAAAATAACAGTGAAAATGCAATTTGGGGAATTGAAAAAAATTAACAACAAATACAATACCTTCGATTTATACTCGCTCCCAAAGAAAGGATGGGCAAAGGAATAGTAATTATTGCTTAAAGATTGACTCAACTAAAAAAACACAAGTTTTAAAAATGTCGGTGCAAGAATTAGCTTACGGCTTCAGCGCTAACAAAAATATATTTTCAAGTCAAGTTTCTTTCAAGTTGGATTTTTATATGGGAAACCCGGTTTTAATTTACACATCAACTTTATTAAGCGTTTGTGAATAAAGCCACAAATGTATCGTACCACTAACAACAACAAAAAATTAGTTTGCAGCTGGCAGTAATTTAAAAATTTTAACTACGTGAATTAAATATTTTTTAACCATTTTTTTTTTATTTTTATGGAAATTTCGTTCGATATTGGATGTCGTACTTTGCCTCCTGTTATATTCTAGGTTTTCAATTGACATTAACTGCAAAATTTGTTGAGTTTAAATGCCTCGTAAGCTAAAGGCAGCCACAGTCGTACTGTAGTGAACGAGGAGCCAAGTATTTACTATATTTTTAACGTCTAATAACTCTTTAAAATTTAATCATTTCGAAATCATTGAATGTTTAAAATACAATAAAAATTAAATGTCTGCTTTGAATTCTGAAATATTATGCTATGAGCATGGGTAAAGTTGATCGTTCCGATCGGCACCGCTTACACCGCACTGCTATAAAGTGGAAAAAATGCTATTTTTTTCCATTTCGCCAAATTTTTGTAAACTTGCATACGTGGAAGGCAGAATTTTATTTGTTATTTCCCTTATTCTTTGTGCTTATCGGCTTTTTAACAGTTATGCCACGTGATATTAAATTAAAACAAAATTATTAAGAAGAAGTTATAGAATCACATAAACGTTACTACAAACGACAATTGTAGAAAAATTTTTCAAAAAATTTACAAAAATTTACACTGTGCAACGTATGATCGATATTTGGCGTGAAATCTTTAAAAATAGATTATACGTTAAAAATTTCAAGAAACTGTTGCATAATTTTTAGGGTTTAATGAATTGCTTACGTATTAGTAATATTCAAAAGCGTTTAATATTTGAGCGGTCTATTTGCAAAGGCTCCATTTTTAAAATGTTTAAACTAAATTATGAAAACTCCATTATTCAAAGATTCACAAATTTATTATATTGCATATTATGGTATTCATTAGAAGAGATTTTGGAGAAAATATAAATTTTTCATGTCAAATAGAATAAGAAATTGCGCGAGACATTCTTGAGAAAAGTGGAGATTGCAACCTTTGCATCTATATCCCTCATTTATACGTAGAACAAACAAACGTTAAGCAAAAAGTTTAGCATATTTTATAGGAATTTGTGATGAATAATTCAGTGGCGCGTGTAATAGCCCAGACAGACATAAGATTTTTATACTAAAATAGTTCGGTGTGTCAAGATAAATTACAAATTCAAACATCGAGCAAACTGATAGAAAGCTGATTCGTATACTGTGAAAATATGTGGTATCTCATTAAACGCAGCTTTTTTTTTGTGTTCAGTAAGAGCTGTGGCAAACCAGTCAAATATGCAGCTTTAGGCACATCAAAAAGCTGACTAGCCTGAATGCATCTAAATTATGTGAAATTTGTGCATGCTGATATTATGCTTTATTAAAAACTATCAAACAATGTGATCCGTTTTATATTCCTAATGAGTACTTTACATTGACAAATCGATGTTGCTGCTGGTGGGTCAGAGTAATTTGATTACTCAGTCGGTTTAATTGGCTGGCCAATGCTGGGCTCAATAAAGTTAATATGGTCAATGCTTTCTCCTTCCTTCTTCTGCATTTAGATTTAAAGGTATCCATGTTTCGTCAGCAGCATTGTGGTCGTCACGGAAGTCAGCATGAGATTCGTCAAAAGTCTCTAAAACTGCTTCAACATAAAATACTCCGATAAAATTATATGATAACACAAACATGAGCAAATAATAGAATGTTGCGTTTTGCCTGTTTGACACAATTGTGATATCTGTATTCATCACCCTGTGACACCCAAAATAATTCATACTATGCTAAAAGTCTTAAGTTAAGCAGCTAAATGATTTCACGTCTTCGTTATGCATTTGCCACAAAAGCTAGATCTAATTTTTTTTATAATTACAAGAACAACACTTACTGCATGGACTCATGTCTTGAATGACACAATCAAAATGACAATATTTTTTTTTATTTTTACAAGTTTTTTCTTACTTTTTTGCATTTGTGTTAGAAAATCACACAACGCACAATCACTGTTTCCAGCTTAATTGACGAAAATTAATTTCTTCATATAATTTATGGTATATTAAGGCAGCGCTAACAATCGCTTAAGCTAGGTCTGAAAAAGATAAAGAACCGTAGTATATGTACTATGGTATGTAAGCCATATGTCTGTCAGGTGTATAAGAAACCAAATCATTAAGATTACGAGATCCTCATTTAAAATATAATATGCTTTTTTTGCATAAAATGTAAGACGCGAGGCATAACCGCTTAGAATAATAATCTTTGCAAAATATAGCCGACTTGAAAATATGAGTGGCAAGCAAACAGAAACGTGAACAATTAATTCACCATAGAAATTGAAAACATTTAAATTAATCTGAAAGTAATAAGTTAAGCAAAAAAAACTAAATTATAATAACCCGCTTACAACACAATTATAAGATTTATTTCATGATGTATAAAGTGCTTTTCAGACAACCCTTCTATAATTAATAATACTAACACACATGTGCACATGCATGTGTAATATTCTCTATGACAAACATACATGGGGTAACATAAATGTCTTCACAACAAAGTGCAACAATATTTTTCATGTACATTTTTATTTATTCTCCTGCATCTTTTTCTTCAGGCTGACTTTTTTTATTTTTTATTTTTTTAGTTTTGGAAAGCTTAAGCTTTAAAGCTTGTAAAAGTATTGTTTACATTTGCTAGTAGTCAAGTAAGTGTATGTATTTGTAGTTACTATAAACAATATATAAAAATATTTTGTTAGTTTAACTTGTTTGTTTTTATTGTTATTCTTTTATTTCATATCATTTTTCTCCAGTTTATATTATTTCAAGGGTGTGGGATAAATGTGTCTATTTACATGTGCCAAAGCAACCTGTCACATTCTTAAGTCTATAAAGAGCAAAAAGAGTAAATGTTTATTTTATTCTTTTTTCTTTTCTTTCTTTGTGTACATTTATTTATTTGTTTATTATTCTTTAGCTTTACTACTATTGAATGCAAATATTTCTAAAGTTTAAAATTTAACTCAAAAAAAATTTTTCAGAAATATCTAAAATTATTACATTTTGAAGAAATGTTTTGTTATTAATATCTATTGAAATAAATTGTATTTGAACTGTAGAGAAGAAGAAATGTTTAAATTTTGTGTTATTTTTTTCATAAAAGAAATCCAAGGATTTGTAAGAAATTAATTTAGCACAAATGTGTTTAAGAGCTTAAGCATTGAAGTTAAAATGAAAACAAAATTTGAAAGTAATAATTTAACAAAGATTATGTTATTCTTCATGTATACTTGCAGCAATAGGATAAAGTTGTGACATATTTAAGACAGATATGTTATATTGCAAGTAATAGTGTATGCTTGTGGCAAACAAACTGAGACTGGGTTTGAGCAATAAGATCTCTTTTGCCTGTTTGAGATTTAATACATTTAAGGTCTACCGGCGGCTTTCACACTTCATTCTAGGACTAATGAAGCCACTAATATATTATCCCTATAACAAGATAGACAGTCTTGGTTTAGTACCACTATTCTTAGCACTCATTTGTGAAGGAAATATCCTTCAAGCAAACACTTCGGTTAACAAGTATATTCAGGATCATGGCTGATGATTTGTTTGCACGTACATTTACCGATAATTTTGATAGGGATTAGATAGATATTCAGGCAGGTTCTAAAAGTGAAAGTTAGATATGAAAAAAAAAACTTTTTATTTTTAATGTTCTGGAAAAGTAGAGCATATTTGTATTGAATATTGAAATTCAAAAGTAAAATGAAGAGTACAGAACATTAAAAATTTAAGCTGGAGTGATTTCAATTTAATTCAACTTCAAAGTGGAATGTAATTCATTTAATTCTTTGATTGTGAGTGGTTTTTCTAGTAAGATAACAGCCGAAACTTCCACCCTTTTTCCTTTAAAAACATGAATCTTCAACTTAATACCAACCATTTACACATTTACATGTATTTATTTTAAAAATATATTTATTTTCATTCTTTATTTCAATTATATTATATCATTTAATTCGAAAGTTGATTTTTGTTTCTTTGATAAACCTCTTATTTGGTTTAAAATATGATTCTGAGTGGAAATCAGGCATAGGAATTTTTTATTCGGTTTTTGCAACAAACTCGGTTTTTGCGACATCCCTAAATTTCTATTTTTTGCGATAACCGAGTCTGCACTCTATTTAGATTTAAAGTGTAAAGGAAAACTGTTTTACTTAAACTTAAATATACTTAAAACGTTTTTTTTGACACACAGCAGTAAAAAATCAATAAAATGTTGCCTGGGAGCTAAGCAAGGCGTTTGGTAACAATAAATATTTTAAATTTACTAATCTCTTAATTTTCATCGATATCAAATGAAGAAATTTGGCCACTGATTTTATTCTTGTAAAAAAAACAACTAATTGAAATAAATGTTTTTTGTAATCTTTACCGAAACTTAATTCAAAAGATCCACGACATTTTAATTACCCTCAAAGCACTTAAAGCAAAAAAACCACAACACACACAAAAACTTAAATCCATCTAAGCCCTAAACATGAGAAAAACCTCTAAAGATTTTAATGATTCCATAAGTATTTAATCACACCTTCACAGGTTAACAACCCCGTTAGAAAACGTTAAAGCTCTAGACTAGATTTTATTTTGCCTTAATTTTAAACTACAACAAAAAGAGGAAATTGCGAAAAAAATATATAAGAAACATTAACATTAAAGTTTTTTTTACTAGTTTTATGAATAGGAGCCATCCGCAAACAAAAACACATCCTGCATAAAAAAATATTAAGTCCTTAATGTGTGTGAGTTTAAGTTGAAAATTAAAAGGAAATAAAAGCTCTTTCATATCCAGTCTAAGCAAAATATATAAAAACGCGTTAAATGTTTTAACTGTTTTTACTTTTCCTTAACTTCTAAAAAAAAGTATGATGAACGATGCTAAAGAGGATTATAACGATTAATGTAAACGTACAGTTGTGTGTATGTGTGGAAAAATGTTTTTCAATGAAAAAACCCCGGAAGTTTATAAAATAAGATGACATCACATAAACCCATTGAAGTGGAAAACGCACAAAGCATAGAAATAGCAAAATAACAACAGAAGCAAAAAAACCATTTGAAAAACAAAAACTGTAGATTCAACAATATTTAACAAACAAGTGGTTGGTGAATTTACAGGATAAAAAAACAATTTTTAATATGAAGAAGAAAAATAAACCTTTTACTTTATGTTTCATTTTATGTTTGACTTTTCTGTTTGGTATATTTGTATATCACGACGGTCCACAAATACAAATACCAACACATGGAAGTTTAATAAAAGTAATAAAATTGCTAAAAGACTTAGCAGAAAAGCAATGACACATAAAGAGGGACGCAGTACATAATGGACAAATTAACATAATTATTTTATATATATATATATATATATATCGTTTCGAAACTAAAACAAAAAAATATTTTATATATATTTTTATATATAATTTTTTAATACATACTGACATATGTACATGCAAACATACTTATCTTAATACGACTATTATGAATAGAATATGTCTAGACAAATTTGAGACCTTAAATAGACTGCACAGCAAATAAATCTACATATGGACCACTTATTTTTGTATCATATGAAACCAATTTTATTAAAAATCTTGACCTTTTAAACTTATTGTTGTCAAAATGTTTGTTTCTTTTTGGCATCATGAAAATAGTAAAAGAATCATATTACTTTGTGAATTGACCAATCTTGATGTGGTGCCTTTGAATGCACTCAATTTACATTTGACACTAAAATTTGTGTCCCTCAAACATTTCGATTGATCAGCACATGTTTGTTGTAAATAATTATATTTGTTGAAATTTATACTCTACCAATTGATGGCCTTATTCACAAACATTTAATAAATTTTAGGTTTAATGCTGAATTTTTACATGGCAAATCTGGTTTTAATGCACACGTTAACTTTATTAATCGTTTATGAATAAGGCCATTATAGTGTATGCATATTAGTCTTGTGGGTTGTACTACATTAGGCATTGTTCACATTTAAGGTACACAACAACGATTACCATTATCGTTATGATTATTTTGAGTAAAATTTGTTTATTGTTATTACATAGATGTAAAATTCAAATTTTGTTTATCTTAAATCAAAATAAGATATTTTTTATTCTTCTTTGTGACACCATCATATTTATTTCATTATATTATGATTAATATGATATGATCAGCAAGTAATAACCTCAAAGAAGAGGAAGTTATGATTTTAAAACCAATTTTTATTAAAGTAAACAATTTAATATGTTAAAAGTTCATCTTATATGATTCAATTAAATCATAATATGTTGCTCTCCGATTAGAGTTGATACAATTATATCTTTTCATATAGACTATAAATGAAGCACATTATTTTTATACATGGTGCCAAACATCTGGTTATGATGATTCTAGACATAGTGACTTTATTTAGCCTAAGACTAGTCTATTACTAGACTATTAATACATCTAGAGTAAGGCTAATCTATGAGTTAAATATGACCATGTAGGTATACAATGACACCGAACATGCCCATATGACTTTTATAATTGATGAATTGATTGTTCTCGATTACCGTAGGGGACAATAAATTGAGAAATCAAACGATTGGCATATAAAATCTACCGATGTTTGATGCTTTGCGGAAATCGTGTGATCCTATCTTTAGTTCAAATTTTTAATAAGGGCCGGTGCGCAAAACCCATAATTAGCTGTAGATATAACGGATATATTTAAATTTTGCTTCAATTAGTTCTGAATTTAATATATTAAATACGCCATTATTAATTTTAAGAATACTGCAAACAAGTTATTACACTTTTTGGAATACTAGACAGGGAAAAAATATTAAAAACAAAATTAAAAATAAAATAAAAATAATAAACACTCACAAAAAAGAAGCTTTAGTTTATTATTCCTGAAAATATTTGTCAGAGTATACCAAAAAATATAAAATTAACTACACAATTTAGAGGCAAAATATAATTGTGAAACTCCAATCTATAAAACTGATTAAATAAACAAAATTTTAAATATAAACAAAAAATTTTATTCATATTTATTCATAATTTCTTTTTATAGACAACATTTCTCTATTAGCTGGTATTTCAGTTGAAATTTAACGAGCAACGAT
Source organism: Gymnocheta viridis (assembly GCA_956483585.1). Lineage (NCBI taxonomy): Eukaryota > Metazoa > Arthropoda > Insecta > Diptera > Tachinidae > Gymnocheta > Gymnocheta viridis. The sequence continues at coordinate 42,982,720 of OY101440.1, read as the reverse complement.
TTATCGTAAAGTATTCTAATTTTAAAAGCAAAAAAAAATTATATTATTCGCATTAATTTTTTAAAATACAGCAAAAGTGAAAAAAATATTGTTGTTTCAAAATTTTGTTTCTTTTATTTTCTGTTACACGTTTACGGCAGACAACTAATAAAAAACATACTCATAAAGCATTGCAGAGGTAACGCAAAGTTGTGGTTTTTTTTAACACCAACAAAAACACAAATAAAAAAAAACAATTTTATATATTTTGGTTTAAATATGTGTGTGTGTTTTTAAAATACAATAAAGTTTAAAAGTAAAAATGTTTAGAAATTATTTTTATTTGCAGTCTTCTGCTTTTTTCTCTCTCGGTCTGTTTATTTTACCTCTAAAACTGACTTGTGTACCTTCCTTACACACCTTCTAGTATGAATTTCAAGTGTTTACATGTCTAAAATTCACAAGATAATTGCAATAATGAAAAAGGATACATTGACACGAGTGCAGCCACAAAGTATGCAATTTAAAATGCTTATATGGATGTCTATATAAATATAAACATGCTTGTGTAATTATATGTTTGTGTGTATGTATGTGTGAATGAAAATACTTGCACTTGAATGGTTTGTCGGTATTTATTGTTCAACAATAACTTCAAGGAGTAGATATTTTCAAATAAAACGCATATATGTGCAATATGTGCATATGCATGTGCAATCAAAATCTGTTTATATTGCAAAATAATTTCTCTAGATTTTATTGCAGTCACTTTCATTCATACTCAATGTGGTTGGGCAAATATATATACTTAATTGTTGTTTTATTTGAGCTTGAGACATAGTTTATTGAGCTTGCCTTAACGTATCCTACTTGGCATGATTCGCCAGTTCTAATATAATTCTTTCCGTTTTAAAAAATACTAAAATTTAAATGCAATAAATCTTTGCACAAAAATATTTATACAATGTTTAAGTACAGTCTTATGTAAATTCGCTTACTCGTTTTGCTTATAACCTTCACAAGTCTGCCTTTATAAATTATTAACCACTTTAGTGTGAATTCATGTAATTAAAAATTTTTATAATTAAATGTTTAAGCACAAGTATGAATGGTTGGTTGTGAGTTTTAAAGTTAGTTTTTTATAACTTCAGTTTTATTTTAATATTATTTTTATTTTACAATTTCACCAACTGTCTGCAAAATTTTTTTAATCTTGAATTCATTTTATATTCATTGTTCATGCTCTGCAGTAGTTTTTATTAAAGAATTTTAAATTCATAATTTGGTTGGATGTAAAAAAAGAACTGCACTGCTACGTGGTTTAAAAACAAAAGAGGACTGGGATTTTTTTCCTCGCTGATTAAAGAGCTGCAACTTAAGTTTTTAAAGAGCACTTCATGAAGAAGATAAGTATTCTCAAATACAAAACACTTAAAAATATTAAATTCTTGTACAGTATATATGACAATGATAATGACTTACTAATGAAAAATATTAGCGGAAATTAGAAAATTATAGCGCTTTCGACTTAAGCTACTTTTGCACATTTTTAAACTCAAGTTACGTATCTTAATTAATTAATTAATTGATTAGTTTGGTATTAGAAATGCAATAAATAAATTTAAAAAGCAAAACTCTGACTAATCTAAATTTCTGTAAAATTTAAGGTAATTTTTTTATAGAAATAACCCTTCCAAATGAACACGAGAATACTTGTACATATAACTTTTAGCTCTTTTATTATTTTTTTGGTGTCCTAAACAAAATAAATATGCTTAAGGTATTTTAAAATATTTTTTTACGTCTTTCTAGGATTTACGCTCTTTAAATAAGCACCGGTATTTGGTCTTGTTTAATATTTTACAAAATAATTTATTTAATATTATATTCTTTTATTATTATTTTCTTCTGCATTTATTTCTCTATTATGCGCGTGTCTAAATGTTTATAATCATCCTTCGTTTTATATTCATTTTGGTTTTTATATAATTTACGAGGGTTAAGTGAGAATTATTCCGAAATTGGATTACATGAATTGCTTCAAATATATTTTTTTAACTACTACTATATATAAAATTCTAGAACTTTTAAAAAATATTAGTATATCAAAAATTATGTTCAATAAAAAATTGTATTGTTTATTGGACTTGAATCAAATGTGTTGAAATATGATTTCTCTTATTTATATCCACATTTTTTCTGCTTCCAATATATCATCATCTCCTACATTTTGATCAGATTCAACGTAAAACAAGCGATTATACAATATGATTGCAAACTGTTTTGTTTCCTTTGTAATGATATAGTTATCATTATTGAGGAGCCTTGCGGACTTAAGATAAATAGTATGTGTTCTAATTATTCTAATTGGCAAGTAAGTAAAGAATTATTAGCCCTTTCTAAGTTTTTGATTAGGAACTTTATTATTCCTTCCCAAAACGTTAACGTACACTAACTAACTGACCGGTACAGAATCCAATTTGCAGAAATCTTAAGTCCTTCTCTATAGAACCTTGAGTTAGTTAAAGAGCCCTGCTCCTTATTTAATTCGAAAGGAAAATAAAGTAAATTTCTCGATATTTAAAACTTAAAAAAAATATTTATAACAAATATACTCGTATCTTGAAAATTTAATTTTTTTTTATATTTCATGTGAAATATAGAACAGGCCTGTATGTGTCATTTCAACTTCAACCACTTTATAAAACCAAAAAAATAGAGTAAATGTAAAAGAAATATGTAGACAATTTTGATGATATAACAAACGACCAGTATAATAGACTGACACATTGGCAGACATAGAAATGCTTTTAAACTGTCATTAGCTAATTATTGGCACAGTCATTAACTTCTTGGCTCCCACAATATTAGATTCTTTCTCTATAACAAACATTGTTTGCGTTTTTCTATTACTCATACATTTTATTTTCATTTTAAACATTATAAACAATCAGTGATAAGGATGACTATGATTGTTTTTATTATACTCGCACACAGTTTATGTGCATGTACCAGTTAGTATCCTTGAATCGTACAGTCGTAGCTAAACACTTGCGTGCGTATGTACTTGTATTGTGCTTGTTTTGTGCTGGTAGTCTATTAGACTTTAGCATGTTCGTTCTGTTTTAATTGGCAACAATAATCTATATCTATTAGATTATTATTATATTTTTCTTTATTTTAATATTACTACTCATTCAATTATGATTTGTAGCAGATGTGATAACATTCAGTCTTTAAAAGTTTTTCTCCTCTTCTGCTGCTATCGATTTCATTTTATTGTCAGAAGTCACAAATGCTTTGAAATGGTTAAAAATTAGTTTTTTTATAGAGACATAATTATGGCGTGTCTTATTTATTTTGTACTTTGTTGTTTTATTTATATGTTTATTATTATTTTTTTATAGCAATTAAATTTATATGAATCATTAAGTTTTGTTTGTGTTTGTTTATATTTTTCTCCTCCTGTTTTTTAGATACTGTTGTTTGTTTATTAGTGTGGTTTTGATTTTTGCGGTTATTGATTTATTAACATTTAATGGTATGGAATAATTAAAAAACTAAACAAAACAAACGAAATGATAGGAAATAAAAGTTTTTAAGGCAGGCATAATAATATGTGCTACACTGAAAAAAAATTTAATTTAACTAAATTGCAATGAAATTAATTACTTTTTCTAATAAAAACCTCAATAAATTTCTATTGCCGTTAAAAAAATAAATAACGAAAAAATTAATTGTGCGATATTGAATACTATAATTTAATGGCCGATATGTAATTTCTATATGCTGTCTTTGATACAAAATAAAAATAAAATAAAAATTTTTTTCGGTGTAAGAAGGCATTTCTTAAAATAGAAGTGGTTTTTAATGCTTTTTTGTATACAATTTTCAAACATAAATGCATAAAAAAATTAATTTAATTAACCGCAGCAATGTAGATCGTCTACATGAACATGCCGCGGTTTTTAATTAAATTTTATACTCTTAATAAAAAATGGGCATAAATAAAATAAATAAATTAAAAATCGTTTAAAAAAAAGAAACAATTATTTTTTCACCTCCAGGTGTATCATTGTAGAACAATGAATGAATGAATTGATTAAGCGGGAAACACAGGACACTGCGACCGAAGAAGATCTCTTGTATCCCTTGCCAGGTGCTAGAGCACCTCATCTAGACCTGCTCTCCTGAGGAATCTCAAGATGATAAGTGGTTCTAGTGTTAGCAGTTCCCAATCCTTCAATAGGTCCTGGCCAAATTGGCCATATCTACTGTGGCATAAGACTACACAGTCCTTCAGAATATGCTCTGGATTTCTATCCTCGTAATCACAAAAACCTGCACAGGCTGTCATTCTCAATGCCAAGGATATTCAGATGTTTTCTCGGTCTGCAATGGCCTGTGAGGAAACTTGTAAAAATTCTTAGATTGTTTTTACTTAGCGACATGAGAGCTAAGAAACGAGTTTGGTTATACGGAACTTCCCAAAATGTAATTTTGTTTGAAATCAAGTACAAAACAATTGTAATTCTATTCGCACATAAAAGATTCAAGGATTGAAATATATTTATATTTAATGAGATAGAACCAGAAACCGACAATAAAGTCACGCAAAATTAGTCTGACAGGATAACCTACTGCGGCGCCCAAATGAATTAATCCTAGTCCGTATGCCCGGATACAGGTGTGGCCAGTATGTATCTCCTAGTAATGTACCTCCTAAGCCGCTTAAAAATTTTTGATTTAAAAAGATTGTGTAAATCTGCGACGATTGACACCATAACTACTGTCCTAGGTCAAGGTGCTGAGAAGCTATGAGCCTCCGAAGTCGAGCCGCTTAAGAACGTATACCAAAGTACAGCTGTATTTGGTGTAATTTTAATGCAGATTTATGAATTGACTTTTATATTATATTTATATTAACATTAACATTAACATTATAATAATTATTTATTATAACTTAATTTATTTAAATTTTGCCCTCCTTGTTGCAAATTTCACACACAAACGTTACGGGAGCGTTTTCTGCGTTCTTCGGGAATATAACACATGTAGCGGCTTCCAACCTGGAGTTTCTTTCCCCGCCTATCAGCAGCTGCAGACGTTGACAGTAAAGCATCCGCTCTTTCTTTCTTTCTTACTTATAAAGCTCGCTATGCTAAGTTTCGTGTTTATGTTGAGCATTACCTGAATATTAGCTGAGCACTCTTCAAAAAACGGAATACAAAATTCCTTGGCGAGATGGCGAAGAAAGCGTTTACGCCTCATCTTACTGTACATTATTTTAGTGTTATTATCAAAATATATGTCAATGCCGTCAAATCAATTGCAATTGTATAGCTTTGTGAATAGGTTGACATTTGAGAGTTTTTATGATGTTGACGAAATAGGGTTTTTATATTATCCCGATCACTTATATTCTTAAGACCACTTAAAATGTTCGTAAATATATTCAGCTACAAAATCGCATTAAAAAATTTTCTTTTTCTTCGAAAATACAAAGAAAAACGAACAAAAAATTATTTGGCCACACCTGTACTTGGGTATACGTTCTCGTAGTAAAGGTTGGGCATAAGGACAAGAGTTAAATCGTGTTCCATAAATGATGGAAATACTTTTTATCTGTTCATATCCTTAAAATTTTTTAAATGATACTTGTATTTGAACCACTACAGCATTCCTATTTGTTTAATTGACGTTTTCTTTTCTAAAAGAAAGTGCAACATTTTTTGCGCCTTTTATTGAATATTTACAATATAATGATTTTTTGAAATAGTTGGCTTATTAGAAATTATTGTATCATCACTAACGAGGCAAAATATTTGTGTTAAGAAAACTTTAATTAGCCATTTTATTCATAAAAAGTAAAAGAAATGTTACATTTTTTCTAGAAAAGAAAACGGCATAAGGATATCTATCCCCCATGTATACCAGAGTAAGCTTTACGTATATAATTTTTTTTTCAATTATATTATAACATGATGCTATAAGTCTTATATAAACACTTAATTTTTAATTAGCAAACAAAACTGTTTACCCAACCATGACCATTTAAAATAATCTAACTTAAAATTTTTTAAATGCAAAATTTTGTATTCCCTTCATACTAATTTGTGGTTTTGCTTGGTAAACTGCTTTAAAAAAGCTAAAAACTATTTTGCACTGTCTATTTGAGTTCTTTCCAACAGACATTAATATGAAAAAATAAATAATACACTAACATTTACATACCGAATATGTGTATGTAGATATATGTATGTGTGTGTATTAATGTATAATAAATATAAAATATTAAATGAACAAGAATTTATAAGATTTACAAACTTGTACCATGAAAAATTATGTTAGAAAAGCTGCAACACAAATTGAAATATTTTATTCATATCTACTCGTATATCAAATAATTTTGTTTTTTTCTTGCCTCCATTATGAAAAAAAAAACTTTCAAAATATTTATTTATTTTCAAGATAAAAAGAATTACAGCAAAATATGTAGTTAAATAAAAAATAAGACAAGTTGACAAGACATAATGGAATTGTTATGTTAAACATTAAAAAGTTTGACAGTTTGTTTTTAATTTTGCAAGTATTTTAGAATTATCTTTCTGTCTGATTTATTTGTAAAAGGTAAAGAAGTTTTTAATGTTCAAATTTTTTAAGTTTTGATCGAAAGGTTTTTGAATTTGTTCTTTTTGAAAATTTCTGACATATTTTTTGTTATTGTAAACCGAAATTTCGACTTTTTTTACAAATACGAATATTTAGCGCATATTAGCATAAAATATCTTAATTAATGTGTAGGCTGATTTCTTTAAAGCAAACATTGCAATTTAAAAAAAAGTGTCTTAGTCATTTTTTTTCTTGGGAAATATTTGAATGAAAGTTTTGTACATGAATGAGCTACCAATCAACAAATAAATAATAAAAAAGAAATTCGAGCGACTGCTTCGGAAATCTTAAAAAAAAAAGACAAAACTTCATAGAAAGAATGAGACTGTGCAAAGGTGAAAAAATAAACCAAAGTATCCATTTGTTCATGATGTATAATAAAAAAAATATTTAATTGGTTTTAAAATTTTTGACTATTTAAACAGTTTGTGCTCGAGCACCTAATAGGATGGGAATATCCTGGCTACGTATCAGGAGACTAAGAGCAGGACGCGTATAGGCGACTTGTCGGGAGGGTTGTTGTCTTTCCCTTTTTCCCTTTTCTATCCCCTTTATAACTATTTCACTTTCCTTCTCTATACAAAAAAATAAGATGGACCTCCACGTGAGGGTGTGGGGTCTGCACAGTGGTGCAAAATCAAAATATTTTGAAACTCAGTGGTTAATTGCTAAACAGCTGCCCAGATACAAAGTATCTAAATTTTTTTGTTATCTAAAACTTTGGAGTCCTCTCAAAAGTAGCGGTATCTGGTCCCAAAGTAAGGCACATTTTGCATACAAAATTTCAAGAGTTTACTACTGATGTAACGGATTTTAATTTTTATTCGAGAATACGAATACGACTACGAAAGTAAAATATAATTCTCCCAATAATTAATATCTTTCTTGTCTTTCATAATCCAAGTTCGATTGTTTTTTGGGGAGAGCGAATACAAATATTAACCCTTACTCTAGTTGCCAACATCGGCGTCACGTCAATACAATAACAAAATTTGGGTTTGTCTACCCGTTGTCGAAAACAAGTGACTACTCATGTTATTTTTAGACATTAGAGAACAGAAATAGACTGTCAGGAGTACAAAATTGTTTTCGAGAGCGTGATGTTGATATTGACAACTGAAATAAGGGTGAAAGTTCTGTATATACCAATCCAATCCTTTTCAAATTGACTTAGTACCGCTGTTACCCTAACGAGGCTCTAAGGACAAATTGAATAACAGCTTAATCTCAGCAAATCTGGAGATAATGTTGGCAGTCCCAACATCACTATTGCAAGCTTTGGCCTTATTAAGCATTCCTCTTAAGCTACGCCTGGTTCCTAAAACCAACACTAGAAAAAAATTAGAGCCCCTTGTCTCCTTGCTGGAGTAAATATTTATAAGAAGTTCAGTTAAGCTTAAATAGGGTTTTGTTTCAGGTTTTTATTTAGTTAATTAATGGCTGAGATCATTACTGCAAACTGAGCATTGTTTTATTTTTGAAATCATTCGGTGAGACTAATTCACACGTTGTAATCGTTTTAAATATCTACCACTGCATTTCGAAAGAAAGATCGCTGGGGCAGACAGAAGAGAGCAAGAATTAGGATCCCAGTAGCATTTCTAGGTAATAAAACCCCAAAAAAAAGTTATTATCAACATTCGAAAATATCTTGCTTATGTTAAAAAGATATCAATTTTGTGTATTTCGTTATATTTCAACAACATCCTGAAAATACAATCCCATCTTAAATAGCATTAAATAATGATACTGGTTTTCTCTGTATCATTTGCTTCTCCCAACGCTTTCATGGCATAGAACGCAAGTTTGATGGCGCAATATGGTACAAGCAAACTCAAAGTTCGGTGCAATGCACAGTGGCCAATTTGGCTTCGCTAGCGGTATTTTATTCATAGCTTCCAAAGTAAAGAAGATATCTTCAAAAAATTTTTTTTTCTCAATTCAGAAAAAAATGAAACAATTTTTGGAAAAAAAATTAAATTTTTTTTTTTATTTTTAATTTTTTTTTTAATTTTAAATTTTTTATTTTAAATTTTTTTTAATTTTTTATTTTGTTTTTAATTCAATAAACATTTTCCACCATATATTCATATATAAAATAAATAAAAAATTGTCAATTCAAAGAGAAACCATATTATAAAAGAAATATTAATCAGATTCTTCAGTACAATAAATTGAAGGCTCGCAGGTACTCGCAGTAAATTTTGGACATTTTGGACACACAATGGTTTACACATATAGGAAAATTTACAATTACACTGAATGCAGGTGAATTTTGTAAGTTCTACTCCACGAAAGACAGGTGTACGTTACAATGGGCGAGTTGCTAATACACTTAAACACGATTACGTTTTATAAATAACATAAGTATACACAGATCACAACCACAGTTTTTTTATATAATACATACCTTGGCGTTAGTATATAACAAAACTTTTAATGAAAATAATAAAATTTGCAAGTTTAACACGAATAGCAAAACGATGATCAAAAAGGCGGAAATATTTTGCACAACACTTGCAGAAACATATGCTGACTTTGACAACTCACAGCTGTTCATCAGCTGTAAGCTGAGCTTTTAAAAATCGATACAAATCTAGTGAATGTATTTGTTATCGATTGTTAAAAAAAATCAACGGTTTTTCAAATTTGAAAATTTGAATTAAATGCCGCTAGCGAAGCCAAATTGGCCACTGTGCAATGTTAGCAAACAAGTCAGTCTACCGTCGACCTTACCACCATTCAGTATAGCACCATGATATCTGAAAGTCTCTCAACATATATTTCGCTTGTCACCGCTAATGACTTATTGAACTAAATTCTTCTCGAAGCAACAATTTCTTCCATTACCAGAAAATTAAGGCGAGGTCGTAATATCGTGCATTTAGCCATATTCTGACTTTTTTCAAAAAGTTAAATCTTGTATTCTTCAGCACCTAGAAACAATACGATAAATAAGCGAACTATATGAAAATCAATCAGCTTTATTTCCTAATAAAGCTTTAAAGGTTCAGAATTGCTCTTAACACATGTATGTAAATATTGACATATAAAAATATTTGAATTTACGAGTAATCATTTGTTTGTAATGGTATAAAAGATAAAACATAAATTTTTGCGATGCAGCTGTTTTTTGTAACTTTCTGACATGTTAACAAAACCAAAAACAGCGTTGACATTTTTTTGTCTGCTACAAATAAACAGAGGCGTATGTGTATGAATGCGTATGTATGGGCGCGTATACGCTCCAGTGGTAGAAAACCCTTTTAGCAATTTGAAGGCTTTGTTACACAACAACAACATCTGTGTAATTGTAAACTGTCAGTCAGTCTACTTTGGTTTTTACAAGCCATCATGCCAAACAAGATATTTTATCATCGTCATAGTCGTATAATATCGACAAACAGGCAACTGAAAGTGTATATTGAGTGCCTGTATTTGTCTGCTTTCATATAAAATTCGCTGATATCTGTTTATGTTCGTTAATAATAATATTTGCTATTACTGTTCTTCTTCATATTATAATTTTCTTTTTTCGCTCACTCTTTCGCAAATTTCCAGGAAAATGTTTCACAATTTATTTTGTTTTTTCTGCTGCCTTATTTCGTAACGTTTATTTGATATTCATATTTCGCGTAAAACATACAGTTAAGTCTCATTTCCATACCTTGCGCAATTGCATGAAGCTGACTCTATGATCATATTGTGCAACTGACAGCACACATCCTTATTTATACTCACACTACTAGAATGCATGAAGTTTTTTATTTTTATTTTATTGAACAGATTTTACTCTCTGTTTGTATTGGTTTGTGAACAGCATGTGTATTTGTGTCCAAGCCACAGCACACAGTACAACAGTTGCCATCATAACGAGGCAACTTGTTTATGGAGGAAGAGTGATGCCATGATGAAGGATGTGCGGCTGCTTATTTACGCTGTACAAGTGTGTTTACTTTATTGTGGTAATTGATATTGAAAACAGCTTAAATGAACAATACAATGTTGTTAATTTAAGGAAAATTGCTTAAACAAATATATATTTTTTTTCATTTATAACACAAAAGTCGATATTTAAACTGTTTAATAATAAACTATTTACAAGTAAATTAAGGCTTAGTTTCAATTTAAAATTAAAGCCAATAGAAAATGTGCCTGAGGAAAATTGTGATAAAATGTCTTGTGATAAAGGATCATGTTGAAATTAGTAGGTTTTGAGAAAAAAGGAGTTTTTTCCAAAATATCTAAATTTTCTTTTTTTAAAAGCAACATCTTATATAAAAGTATTCCTTTTAATATCCATTTAAGAATTTTCAAAAAATATTAATATGTATAATGCAATAGCACAATAATTGTTTTAATCAAAGTTTTTTTTCCACAAAAATTACACTAAATTTTTTTTATAGAAACTAAAAGTATAGTTTTGTATCATACAGTTTGATTTGTTTATTTTAATTTTAGTTTATCCCTTAACTTATTATGCAAAATTTTTTACTAACGAAAACTTTTATACAAGTTTTAGGTTTATTAACTTTCACAGAAATACTTGAAAGTTAATTTCAAAAATAACCAACCAGGCAGCAAAAACTACATAAAAATTTAGCACTTTGATTGCAAAAAATAAAACAGGCAAACAAAAAAATTATTCAATGCAAATAATTCGTTATACAAATTTATTTTAAACTAGCAAATTGCTTAATGATGATTAATAAATGTTTTTATACTCAGAATATTATTACAGGAGGATTTTTTTTCAAATTGTGATAGAAAAATTAACTCAAGAGTTTTTGGGAGTCAATGCAAAAACAAAGTTAGTTTAATTGTTTATAAACTTACTTTAAAATTTGTTTTATCATAATTTGAAATTTAACTTAAATACTCTTGCAATTGTTTTAAATAAAAAAAGGTCTTAAATTAATGCTTAATTGATCTAATCCTAATCAATGTTAAAATTGTTGCTGTACTCTTAATTCACAGCTAACTTTAACTCATACAAGACTATTTGTGCTTATTCAGTTTTAGCAAATACATATTTAGTTTATTTCCTTGCATTTGTTGTAAATACAGTACAGCAGACCTATTTTCATTTTATTTCAGAAATTAGTTCATGTTGATGCATTTTTCTTTTCATTTCAGAACTTTAATAAAGTTCTAGTTTTGTTTTACTTTTCTTCCCTTGTTTCGTATTTTATGGTTGTAATTTGTTTAAAATTGTTTGATTTTCGGTTAAAAATGTGAAAATTACTAAAAACATGGTAAAACAAACACGAAATAAGAAATGTAAAAAAACATTGCTTTAAAATTAAATTACATTTTCCGGTTAGAAATTTATTTCCTTTTATTAACTAATTTACGTAGATGAACGAAATTAAAGTTTCAACCTCACACAGTTGCAAACACAAACAAACACTTACATTTACATACAATAAAATACACAATGCACTCACTCACTCACTCGCTCATGCATTATTACATTCATTCATTCATTTGTTCATTCTTTCATTCGTTCATTTAGTTATTCAAATCACATAAATATATTTATTCCTACAATAAATACTGAAGCGGAGAAAGAGAGAGAGAGAGTAATAGAAAGAGAAAATACATTTGTGGTTTTGCAAATCTATTTTACACGAGTATTCGGGTTGAACAATCTATATCGCTTGATCAGTGAACGACGCTGGAACGAGTTAAACTAAAGGGTCCGCCAGATAACTTTTTTTTTAAATGCTATAAAAAAACTACTGAATATTTTCTCAAATTTCTTTTTTTATTTGAAAGTACAATCCTTCCGGTTAATAATGAAAAATAATTTTATTCAAATGGCTGCCTCGGCTGGCCATACAGTAGCCTACACGATCGGTCCAATTTTTAAGCACATTATCGATTGTGGTCAGCTGTATTTCATCAATGGGTTCACGAATATTGTCCTTTAAAGCGTCAATTGTCTCTGGCTTGTCGGCGTAACACTTATCTTTGACGGCACTCCACAAATAATAGTCCAACGGTGTCAAATCGCAGCTCCGAGGTGGCCAAACGACATCAGCTCTGCGGCTGATAATGCGATCCTCAAAAACAGGGCGCAAAACATCGAGTGTAGCTTCGGATGTGTGGCACGTAGCGCCGTCCTGTTGAAACAAAATGTTGCCAATATCCTCCTCTTCAATTTTTGTGAACAAAAATTTGTTCAACATGGCCCGATAACGATCGCCATTGACTGTAACGGCCACTCCTTGCTCATTTTCGAAGAAAAATGGCCCAATTATGCCTCTGGACCAAAATCCGCACCAAACAGCGACTCGTTTTGGGTGCGTCTGCTTTTCAATGTATGCATGCGGGTTTTCTGTGCCCCAAATGCGACAATTTTGCTTGTCATACCCGCCAAGATCAAAATCAGCTTCATCTGAAAAAATGATTTTTTTGGCAAAACCGGCATCTTCTGTAAGTCGATCGCAGGCCCACTTAGCGAAGCGTTGTTCAAGCGTATACACAACCATATTCGTTTAGCGGAAGGATAAAACTAATTATCTGTCAAATCAGACATGAGCTAAGTGTTACCATTCACGAAATAAGCACTAGTTGAAAAAAAAACGTTAGATGGCGGACCCTTTATAATGGCATTAAAAAATTTTAAAAATAATAATAAATATAAACATTTTGTTAATATCTAAGGACTATACTTTTATTAATATTATAAACTATAATTCATTGCCTCGCTGTGTAATTAGCTGGTGCCATAGGTTGGTTTCTTATACTTTCCTGTTTTATTTATTTCTTCATATAAATATACGAATGCATCTGTTGAGTAGCCACACATACAAGTACATATAAAATACACAAAATGCAAGGAAACATTTTTGAGAGTAATACTTTAAAAACATCTCTTAAAATCAAATTATTTTAGTACCCTACTCCATGATATAAAAATACGAGACAGTTAAGACATAATTAGTTTGTACGTTCTCTTCTGTAACGGATCAGCTGTTTTGTTTCTGTTCAATTTAAAAACTGTACGTGTGGTTTGTTGTTACTTTTTCGTTCTGTTATGGATAAATCTATAGAAAATATAATGCAACGTTAAGTGACAGGCAAGAATTTGTATGTATGTATTATTTTTTTGTGGTGTGAAATATTACAAATTTTTTTTTAAAGTCAGAAACTTATTTTTTAATTCAAATTTATAAAGATTTATATATTTTTGTATAAAAAAAATTTTGAAAACATTTACGAAATTTATTTCAACAATTACATCGTCCACATCTGAAAGTTCAAATAAGAAACAATTAAGAAATGTTTCCTACAAAAAAGAAGGGCTCAGACCGCAAACGAAAAGTAAAAAATAATGAGGTCATTAGTTTCACTTTCTCTTTTTTTCTGACATAAACAATTGAAAATAAAAGACAACTGACGTTTAAGCTAAAAACCAAGCTTTTCAGGGTCGTCACAGAATCCAATGCAGTCGGAATTGGATTTGAAGACGGCAGAAAATGCTTTTGTGTGATGAATTTCAATGTTATCGGTTATATGTTCAAAATTCTAAATTTAACATAAATCGAAGACACTGAAATTCATCACAAAAAAGTATTTTTTGGGGTCTTTTCAAATCCAATTGCGACTACATTGGATTCTGTGATAACCCTGATTATATTAGATTTAGAAATCGCATTTCTTATACATGAATATATTAAAATGGGAAAACCTACACTTCTTGTAAATAACTTTTCATTTATTAACTCTACACGTAATGTTCAGATTGAAATTCCACGTATATTGCTCTCTATTTTTGAACGGTCATTCAAAATAAGAGTATGCCGGGTTTGGAATAGTTTACCTTTACCTTTGAGACTATTCTCGTATTCAATTTCTAGCTATAAAAAAATGCTTCTGGACTGGTTTTGGTTGAGAATATAATATTATTTCCTTCTTCCTAATATTGTGTGGCTGGGGAGCCACTTAAGACTTATTCTTTTCACCTATAATTAATTTAAATTTTGTAGCCTAAGTGACTATTAAAGTATTCTATAGATACATGTATAGTTGGCCTTATAGGCTTCCTATGTATCGGATTGAAATAAATAAATAAATATATTATTCTTCCTATGAATTTCAAAAAAATAATTCTAGTAAACAATAGTTTTTAGAGGCAGTGATAGTAATCGTGCTCTTAATATATAAAATAGATGGTTCCGATGAAGTTGTTATATCTGGTTCCGATAATTTATTGGGTATTGGGCAGCAGACGTTTGATGGCAATCAAATTAATACGCAGGCAATGAAGAAGTAGTATAAGTCGGGATATAGAGACATGATGAAATGCATTTATCTAAAGGATGACTATATCCAGGAAGTAGAAATGGAAGATGTGGGGGCATTAATGCGTGTTCGGGGTGGGGGCATAGCAACGAGTTAGCAGATGAAAGGAATAACTGCTCTTAAGCCTCAGTGATGTAATTCATGTCGATTGCTTAATTCATGTCGAAGACTTAAAACCAAATCACCAAAGAATCAAGTAACGATTTTGTCATATAGTTATTCTTAAATGGACATTGAACTTTTGATTTTCTAAATTCGCGGCAGCCAATTATATAATATATAGAATATTGATTGTATTCGGATAATTTATCTACTAAGAGATACATTTAACAACAACCAATTTACATATTAAAAATATTTCTTCAAAGAGTTAAGCAGATTTTTTTTTAGTTAGCTTGCCTTTTATAAAATTTCAGTCTTTGAATTGAAGGATATTTTATATTTTTGTATGGCGGTAATTGAAAGATATTGATGTAGACGATATTTATTTTCACCAAGTTGGAGCTACGTGCCCCAAAAGTAACGATACTATAGAAAAGACGATCACAATTGGCCACCGAGATCATGGTTTTTAACACTTTTGTATATTTTCTTTGGGGCTATTGAAGAATGGCCCACAATCAATTTAAGACCCCAAAGCTGGAATTATAACATTCCAAAAAGTTCTTCATTGCGAAATAATTAAATATCAACCCGTTGAAATTATTTTATTGTAGGTTGCCATGAATTGGTACTTAAAAGTTTTTATCTCCTGTTGTTACTGATCTTACACATACTGATCTTCACATTTAAGCATTAATCTTTCCATCTGGATTAGCATTTATACTGCTGTGCAAATGTAACAGAAAGAGAGAGAGCAGTAGATGCATGAATTAGGTACGATATTTTATTCATGTAATATAGTTTGGTTAGCTGTCGTAGCTATAGAAATAATCATTAGACCACTTTTCTACAGGTAAATTTACAACACCGCATGGCTTAAAAAATAACACTAGGAAAATCAAAACATCTAGACATGCACAGAAAGAAAAACGCCGCACTAAAATCAAGTACTTTCTATTTGCTTTGAGTCGTACTCAAAATTTTTAGTACAAATAACAATAAATGTACTTTAATCAAGACGAAAACGGGATTACTTTAGATAACCAATCCTGGTGCAAATTATGGCATTCGATATCAAAAAAAATTCCATACAAAAAATTTGGAATTTGTATAGAAATTTCGTACGATATTGAATGCTGTTATTTGCCCGTTGGAGTTGCTTAAAATGAGTACGAAAGTCTTTAATCATATAAAAAATCTTGAACCAACTAAAAAATACTAAAATAAATTGAGCATTTAAATCTGTCCGCTCTAAAATCAATCTTTCTGTACTTGATATGGGACTACCGTACTTTTAACACCGCTTGGGATTGATTTAAGTACGGATGGATTAAATTTTGTTTAACTATTGTTGGATATAAAACCTCTCCTTGATGGCAGTGCACTTTCCGCTTCTATCTGAGCGATAACAAATGCACTAGAGGGATAGGTGTCATAAATGATTTATCACAATGATATCTGAGGTGACCGATCAAAATAGATCGCAATAAAACAATTCAAGTAAAAACTAGGGAATAATTTTGTTACTGCAACTTCTTAGGTGAAAACAAACAGAATCATTTGAAATGAGTTAATGTTGTTTGAAGCTACTTCACAATCCCCAACAACATTTAAAGTATAAACAAAAATAAATGTATATTTTTTGAATTTAATGTGCAATTTAGATTTATAAAATTATGTATTTTAATAACGACAAATTAAAAGAATTACTTTCACTATTAGAAAGTTTTCGATTACTAAATGAAATTTTGAAAACTACCAATCGAATAACCTGACAGAAAAACTTGATTGGCTTTAAATTTGTAGCTTGAGTTTTGAACTAAAACCTCCTCTGTTGCTATTACATATGTATTATTAATAATGTTCTAAAACGTAAAGAAAGCGAAATTCTCACTCACATTAAATTGAAAATTTAATTTAATCTTAATGTAGCGCACCATAAAAACCTTATTGAATCAACTATAACACTCTTTAATGCTAGTTATATTCATTGTATTTGTTAATGCTTATTTTAGCATCTTTTGATGTTTATATAAATGGTTACGTGATTTTGTAATTATGGTTTTGGACTTTTCAAATACAAGAAAGAGAAAAAAAATATATAAAAACCAAAGTTCCATACTACAAAAGTTTTACACAAATTTTCTGTTTGTTTATTTGCGTTTATACAAACAACTAAAACTACTACAAAAATGCATGGAAACATATGTATGTACATGTCGCTCCTTTATTGCAACATAGTAATATCTCAAAGAAAATGATTTTTAAGTTAAGAATGCAAAAATATTTGTCTAATCGCTATTAATTTTGTGTAAAAAATTTATACAAATACCATGTTTACTCACCTCTTGAGGAGAGAATACTTTCTTATTTATCCATTGCTGTGTGTGTGCAAATTAAAAATTTTAACTCGTTTTCTGACGAACAAGTTTATTTTTTTGAGATATGACTATGTCGCAATTAAGGAGCGAGTGTATATATATCTCAAAATGTAAAGACTGAATGGAGGCAAGAAACAACAAAACTTTTATAGCTGCATTCAACTGTCTATTTTCGTAAGAGAAAAATGTAAAAGTCATGCATACACTCACTCAGTTGCAACTAGAATAAGTAGTTACATAACAACTAAAATTACATTTAACCGTAAAAACCAGCGGAGTCAGACAGCATGCTGAAGTTTTAAAGCGAAAAAAAAACTTCTTGTTCGTGGCGAACAAAAATTTCGAAAATAAAATAATTTTTTATTGCGAAATTTTTCAAAATAATGAGAATTGCATACAAAGACTCTCACAATAATGCACATATGTTTATATGTATGCATTTCATTATCTAACATTTTGAATATATATCAATACTGAACCAAATTGAAAACGCGTATATTAATATCGGTCTCATACTGACCTTGTATAGAATTAGTTTAGTCTTCACCGATAACGATTTATTATTAAATAAGATCGAAAGAGCCCCTTTTACTTTATTAGCCTTTTCAATATTGTATGAAACATTTTTGTTAAATTTAACAAGTTTGTATTGAAATGAAAATTTTTTGGCTAAAGTTCAAATATGAGTTTAAGAAATTATATTTAGATAAATTCATTATTTTTTTATTAAGAGAGCACTATTTTATTTGAAATAATTTATTCATCAGACTAGCAGAACGGATCAGTACTGATTTCGAGGTCGCTACACTATCTCTTCAGCGTTCTTTGTGCGATTTTACCACTTTTGACGGTGGATACTAGTGATCAGGAATATCAACTATTTAACCGTATTATTTAACAAATTAGAATACGAAAAGTGCAACTTATTCATTTCTTACAAGTTAAATCAATTTCGGTTAGTACGAAATTCCATCTCTGATTTTTAATTATTCCAAATATTTCAAGATATTTTATATCATCTCTAAATGAATTTACATTTCCAACCGAATGCAGTTCGAGCTCGCATTCGGGTTCGATCTTAAATGGCGCGTTCAATTAGACAATAATATGTAGTTTATTTTTATAAAAAATATTGAAAATGTTTTTAGGGGGGTTTTACTTAATTAAGGAATTCAAACTTTGTTTCTACAAGTAACTAAAAAAGCTGCAGCTGCTTTGCATTGATTTACTGTTTTCTTATAGTTTTAAACATATTTACTGTCTCTCTCTCTCTTAAAGATATTGTAGTTCATTATAAACTTTTCACAGTTGGAAATAAATAACATACATCTTATTTGCCACCTTAACATATAGAAAGGCCCTGCCTAACTTTCTTTCAAAATCTACCAAAATATTCTTTAACTTGATTAAAAAAAAACATTTAGATTTTTTCTATATTAAGGTAATGACATGTATATATTTATACTGATAAAGCTACAGATTTAGTGTTTCAACTTAAAAATGTGTGGCTTCAAAAATATATTTTTTTACTTGTTAATTTATTTTTCGATAGATTCCTGTCACTGAAGAATACCACTTCAAGTTATTGATGGTTTTCTTAATTTAATATAAATTTTGTTTATTAAAATTTGTTAAGCATGATTAACGTCTGTGCTAAGCAATTTTTCAGACTAAGTCCTTTATAAATTGGGAATACATAAAAGGCCTTCTCCAGCAAAGAACTAATATAAAAATATAAGATTTCTAATCACTAATTTGTTTGATATATCATCAAGAAACTTCACCGAGGCAGCGAAACGTTGTCAGATCAATATAAATGATTTCAATTTATTTGCCTTAAAAGTAAATTGATCAACGTCAGACTACTCTACTTGGGTATTGCGTCAATAAAAAACCTTATACCTCCGTAATGTGGACAGCTAACACATGTTAGTGTTACATTCATCACCAAGTAATATATCCATCGTTGGCAATGATCTGCTAATTTGAACACATATTTATTTATAAACAAAGCAATTTTTTCTAGCACTCCTCAATTTATTTGTATAATACCACTCAGCTTTTAACAAACGTTTTGCGTGACCTTATCATATGCAGGCTAAAACATCTTTATCTTTATTTTTACAATGAAACGAAATGGAAATAATAAATTAATAGTAAAAGATGTCTAATGCCAAAAGCAGTAGCTTCTTATAACAAGTCCATTCTAACAATACTTTATGTGCTCTTCAAAGAGCCCAAAAAACGATGCCAAGAACATTTAACAAGTGTTTTACACTACAGCTAAGACAAAATAAACTCAGCAAATGTCTATATTAGTTTATTAAACTACAAACAGAATAGATTTTCCTTAAATCTTTATTATCTTATTAAAGACAATAATGGGATATTCAGTGGTAATAAAACATTTGGCATAAATTTAATCTGCCGAAACATGTAGACCAACAACAATGTTCAATTCCGAATGTTTAATGTTTAGTACGGCCATGTAAGAGAAATCTTATTTGTTGTTTTGAGTTCTAGTAACTGTTGATTGTTTTAACTTGTCGTTTTCTATGTTTTCATATTGAGAAAACCAGCCAAAGAAAATTTGTCCTTTCCTATCAAGATTTTAGAGTTTTGTTTTTGTATACTCAAAAGACATTATTTTAATAAAAGAGCTAGAAAGAAGAGATAATTTGCTGTAGTTGTTGTTTTTATTTAAGTTACATTTATTTGTTGGCTACAAAGATAAGAGGGAAGTTACAAAAGAATATAATTTGATAATTAAATTATATATAATTATGGTTTAAAGTATAATTGAGCAAACAAATTAAATAAGTGTGCATACAAAAACCATTAATGAATGGACCACTTTATGTATGAGTGATATTATTTCTGTGTGTTTGGACAAATATAACTTATACGCCAGTGGCATTGTGGGAACTGGGGACTAACTGTCATGAAATTATATTTTAATATTTTAGCAGAATTTGCATAAGAAACACTTGTTATTAAGTAATTAGAGCTCTAGATTAGTGCTGCATATTTAATTGAAGTGCGGAAAATGAGGATTATTTTAAGGTTTCCAATTTTAGAATTCTAAATTGAATACATTTTTCCTGACCCCGTTATAGTATTTTTTATTTTTACAAACGCGAAAAATTAATTAATCAAGTTTTTGGGTGTATTAGTTTAAATTTCCATCACAGCTTTCTATTATCCCTGTAAGAATTTCAGTTCCTCGGAATGTAAGGATATCAGAAAATTCTCAAATTTTGCTTCTGTTGCTGTTAAAATTTTTAAATGAAAATAAATATTGAAAATATTTGCTATTTAAACTTCTAAACCAGGAGAATACACTGAGTAATATATTGTGTATGTAAGGTAAATTTTTTCGCTGTACGAGAGTGCTTTCTCACCTTATTTGAATTTATGATGATGAATTTTTTCTACAAAAAATGCATTTTTGCTATAAATTGTATAAATTTTCATATTACGCAGATATGCAATTCTTTCTAACAAAACAATGCTTGTGGTAGCTGCTGCAGCTCTATATGTGGTCTCCACAATGCGATGATTAAAAATTCTTCATCCAAAAATGTTGCATCTTACATGTCTGACTCATGGGCTGCATAGAATTGCAGATTTTGTTCGCTTACATTTTGCAATGTTAATTGTTTCGTTACAAATTACAAAGCCGTTTTTCTTAAGGTAGACCTACATAAAAACGTAGTATGTATTATCTCAATTAATTTCCAGGGGCCCTCTCATATCAATTTAATCCAAATGTGATCAATCCCCCAAAGCCCTGTAACACTAGATGGGAATCTTGGTTAAAGGCTGTTATATATTATTGTGACATATTTATACAAATAAGCTTTTGAGTTTTCTGATTATGAGGCAAACTCGATATGTATGGCAAAGGGTTTATATAAGAACTCATCCGTAATGTATACTAATTGACTGTTTTTATAAAATGAAAACAAAGTTGTGAGTGAGAATTTATATTGAAAACAAAAATTGTTTTCGGATTTTATTGTTGTTTTCAATATTAATTCTTACTCACAATTTTGTTTTCATTTTATAAGAACATGCAGTTAGTATACATTAAAAGTAATTTTGAATGTATTTCCCACAGTATAATGAATTTTTAAGCCAACGATTCTTTTAACATGAAGTTTATCCATCACAGAAGTCGTAAAAGATTAACTTTAAAATATTAAGAATAATATATTTATTGAAAAGCTTAGCAAAGTCTTAAATTTAAATGTTAGCATTCAAACGTTGACCAAGAATAAAAATACCATTAACATCGACTAATGCTGAACGCATATTTTCAATATATTCGATCACTTTGTGCGACAAAGATCCTTTGAAATTGAAAATTTTAAAAAACATATAATTATACTTTGTAATAAACATTTCTTTAAATAAAACTGATTAAAACTTATTAATCTGTTTTTTTCGAGTGCATATTTTAGTTTTTTTTTATGAATATTTGCATGCATATTTGAATAATTTTTGTGCATATTTAAAGTTGCCCTGATGATGAATAATATGCACCTTATTGGCACTGCCAAAAGAAATTGCTTCCATATGTTTACCATCCGATTTCCACATATAGTTCCTTCTTTCGGGAAGAGTTCAACTAGGGAAATCCATATCTTTTAATGTCTTGTCAAACGTCATATTGCGGTTAAGGATTAAACCAGAATGGAGATGAAAAAACTCTTAGTAACCCACTAAAGCAGTGGCTCGTTTGCGTTTCTTCTTGATTTTAAGGAAAAATTGCACCTGTATTTCCAACAGCTTTACACCATTTATGCCAAATTCCAATCACAACGTGACAATCGCATTTCCTTAACTACGAAATTTTTCACGGCAGTGCATAAATTCCTTTAATGAATTGGTTACCGAAATAACTGCCTCATCCAGACATCCTGAATGATCTTTAACACATCGAGGGAAGGTCCACAAAAAAAAACATTTCTCAAACATATTCTAGGATTTTTAACTTATCTATTTTATTAATCGTAATTGCTTGTAAACAAAAGCCACACCAAGCTCACTTTTGCGGATTGAGTTCTCTGTGCAAAATTTTAATTAACGAACTATATTGTAGGCCACGATCTTACCTATCCTGTGCACTGTAGATTTTTGCTCAGTAAAAACTTAATCAAGGATTCTATCGCAGAATTCCGAAGTTTATAAACTGTGGCGACTAGAACGAGCATCAAAATTTTTCGTTTGCCACGTTTAAGTTATTTGAACTTTTTAAACCTTTGATCACCTTTGCAGTCTAACATTTGAAATAGAAATGCTTGATGAACGCATGAAATAAATAATTTTTTATTAATCATAGTTGGCAAAAGTTGTTTTCTGCAAACGCTTGCTGAAAAAGAATTCAATAAGTATTTTTTTTATAATTTGCTCTATTGACTATTTTCTAAAAGCAAAACCATACCAGCTTTGCTTCAAGCTCCTTGATTTATTTTTAAATTACTTTAAAACGACTTATTGACTTCTCTTTGCATTTATTCCATTTACTTATTGCCGACAAAAATAAGACATAAATAATTTAATTTGTCGGATATGTCACAAATTCTAACATAATGTTTGTATGTATGTGTCATGTATGCTGTTGACTTACTTTTCTAACAACACATTTTTTTCGCTTTTTCAACTTGAAAAAAAAATAACTACAAAAATACTCGTCTAATAACTTAAAATGTTATAGAAGAAAACACACAAGACAACGAAATTGTATATAATAAATTATGCACATGTGTGGATGTGAATGAACACACACACACACACACACACATGTTTAGCTGAGAAAAGCCCACAATACGAGAGCAATCTTTGAGGCACTTTTTGTTGACTTCACATGAAGCAAAGTAACTTAAGGATGTTTTTGTTTAAGAAGATAAAATCAAAGAAATATGTTCTAATTTAATTTGAAAAAGGAAAACAAACAGAAATTTTATGCTTCAATAGTAAATAAATTAAGTGTCAAGTAAACCGTATGTTTAACAAATTTACCATTAAAATTATTTTGTAAACGAAATCAAAATTGAAAAATAAGACAAGAGATTCGTTTTCAAACGAATTTTTGTGCTTGCCTGCCTCTGCTAAGAAAGTAAAATTAAATTTCGGCGATACCATCCTTACTGTTAACAAATTTTGTAAGTATATGAAAAAATAAACGAATGAACATAAGTTGAGTGTTATGAACAATATGAAATAAACACATTGCCAAATGAAATTAATAAAGTTAATGGACTGCTTATAGACATTACTTCGGCGTTGATAGGATAAAAAAAATGAACACAAACTCATTCACATACAATGGCTACAATACATTCACCTTGTTGTAGCTTCAAAATCAAGTAACTTCCCTTCAACACATTATTGTCATATCTAAAGGAAAATATATATGAAAAATAACAAATCAAGCTTGGCAAAATTAGATTACAGCTTTCTAAGTGTTGGTTTTATGATCTGCGCTCAGTCGGATATATTTGCTGTGAACTCGGTTAAGCTCGAGACATAATTCTGATATTATTTCATATAGATTGAGCAGGGCTTAAGGAACGCTTTTTTTCACTGACTACAAAACTTTATTTTTCTTTTCTTTTGAGATATGACAATGTTGCTTTAAAGCAACAATAGAAAGCATCATACAATTGCTGTAGCGAGAAAAAAAACTTATTTAAGAAAATGTTTTCCTGAAATTCTATTCACGTTCTTTTCTTTTTAATATTTTTACTTCGCACAATATGTCAGCTTGAAGAAATGCATTAAATCATATTCATCAGATGGAAACATACATTTTTGGAACAATCATACAAGTATAAATACATGTAGTCATACGCATGTTGAAGTTCATATTTTACATACTGACGTGGTGTGTATTTACGTGATAAAAAAAATTCAAAAACATAAAATATGTTCATGAATGTATAAAATCAGCATGGGAGCTGTAACGGAAAGCAATCTATTAATAAAATAAAAGAATTTAAAAGAATCAATTATATTTATAAAAATTCGATCGTAAGAATTATTGATGGACTTGTGTTCTGCTATTTACAAACTGATTTAGAAATTGTTTGCTCTATTTTCAAGTTTTCATTTTCAGATTAAACTCTTTGCTTTAGTATTTCATATGAGCCTAGACGTCCTGCAGCCTTATGCTTTTTCTAGGAATAATAGAAGAATATTTAGCACTTTACAGGTTAAAACTTGTTGATTTGGGAGAAAGCAGAAAAGTAAACAAAGCCAGCCCTTGAACATCAAGAGCCCCAAAATATTTTGGAAAACATAAGCAATAATTTCAAATAAATGAAGTTACGCCTTAAGTTCGCTTTTTACTTAAATAACTTTATTTAGGAAAGACTTTTATGGCATGTAATAATTGACTGAGTTTGCTTTTGTACATGCAAAGTTTACTTTTACAAAGTGTTTTTAATTTTCCTTTAAACTTTCGTTTACTTTCGCATACACAGAGATTACAATAATAAATTTTCTGTTGTCTTATTCGATCGACATCCGAACCAAACACACAAAGAATAAAATTCAACTATGTATGAAGGACGACCGACAAAGAACGCAACTTTGCGAGTATTACATACTTTCAACTTTTCTTTTTTTCTCTTCAATACCACAAACTCAAACTTTGCAAAGTAAAGTTTGCATGAGCGAAAGCGGCCAAAGACAATCTTGATTTCACGGTTGTCGAACAGACATCACGATGATTCGAGATTAACCACGATCTTATCTTCAGGGTTTCTGTGCTGTGAGTTGTAAAAACTCTTGAAATAAAATTTACTATGATATGATAACATATCGGCTTTACTACTAACACCATTGGACGCAGCTTGAAGAAGTCTATCGGTATCCCGATGATATTGATGTCATAGGCCGATTGTTGCGCAAATTAACTGCAATTTTCTCAGTTATCAAAAAAATCAACGTTACAGGTATTAATTTTGGCGGTAAACGAAGGCAAATCCAAGTTGATGGTTTCAATTAACAAGACCTCCAAATTGCTTGGGCAATATTAATAACCACATCTTCGAGTTGGTTGACGAATTTATCTACCTCTAACCGTCATCATTTAGGAGTTAAAACTAACAGCTAATAACTGCTACAACGCGCTGAATAAGCAGTTTCAAAATAAAACCCTTTCTAGGCAGACAAAACTCCCGCTCTAGAAGTGGCCAGTATTAATAATGTAGGCCCTTGCGCAAGCGATGCAACCGTTCTTGATGTGCTTGAAAGAAAAAATCTTCATAACACATATGGGACAATCTGCGCCTGTGCAGAATATCAGCATTGTATGAGTCATAAGCAAAATGCTCAAATCGAAATGGTAAAATGCTCTGATGTATAGCAACTCTATTGGCTAGACCATGTTGTGCGCATGAAGAAAAAATCGATAGAAAAGAAACTCGAGTGAAAGCGCAGAAGAGATCAATCTTAACTCCGCCGGAAAGGACAAGATTGACCAAATTGAAGAGTGAATCTAGTGTTTAACTATACAACAATTTTATTCAGTAACTAAGCCCCACAAAGATTTCACTCTTTCAAATAAAACTTTTATTCAAGAATGTCCTTTTAGTGAAATACGTCAACGCTACCGCATTATTATGATTATGATGGTTACTTCATACACTACATATTTATATTTTATTCTTAATACATATTTCCCTCTCCCTATTTTGTATAATTCACACATGTATATCGCTGTCATAAATGCAAACGGACGTAACTATACGAAAATTAAAAATGGAGTTTTTGACTGATTACATATTTTTTATCAAGCTAACGGTGGTGAGTGCATGAGCATGTATTTCTTAATGCAAATAAACTTTTGCTTTAAAACGGCTACAAAATGTTGCACTTCTTTCTAGAAAAGAAAGTGGCATAAGTCTTGTTTTGTTAAAACATGAATAAATCACCTAAGTACAACAAAAACTTCAAAAGAATACTATATTATTATTATATTTATAATTTTTTGCTTCTCCTCAATCATGAAAAAATTATGGTATAGTTGCGTCCGTTTGTAGTTAAGGTGACGATATGTACGTCTATGTATGTCTTCTACACTCTATAATATTGAGTTCATTTCCGTTACTTGTTCGTTTTTTTTTCTTGCGTTTTGTAGCAGTTTCCTTTCCTTTGGGAAAACGAATACTTCGTTTGTAGAATTGAAAGCGGAAAGTGAGTTTTTAGTATATTGTCTTTTTCATTTTAAATACAAATAGTTTTTTTTTATATCTTTTTAAGAATATACAAAATCTATTTTGTCTGGATTTTCATTTGCACTCAAATGTATGGAATTATTTTTAAATAGATGTATAAAATCGGGAGTAAATTGAAAATTTTATTAGAATATCATAAAACATCATAAACGTTGGCCCCCGCAGTGTGTTTTCCCCTTACTGTAAAACCGGAGTATAAAGGCAGGAGTTTTGGACCGATTTTTTTTGTTGGGCAACTAAGGTGAAATAGGCACGTCAATCACCAACCAAAGGGATAAGTTTCTGGAATCGCTGTTTTTCATAATTTTTAGAATTTGTATGAAAAACAAATTTAAGTTTTTAAAAAGTTATTTATTAATGTCTTCAATAAAAATATCGTTTCTGTATTTTAGACAATTAGACCTGTACTTGCATGCTTAGGAAAGGCTGTAAGCTTCACTTTCCGTTAATTTTTTATGCCGATAAATTTATTATATAATTATCTATACTCGTATATAAATTACAAAATCTATCATTTATATTATTACTTCGCAAATATAACAAGACCTAAATTTCATTTTGTCAAATATATCGATTTGGCTACAAGCCCTTACTAAGAAATCAGTAAATCCATTCCTCAAAACCAAAATGAATCTAGTAATGAATTGATTTTAGTTATTGAAAATATAAACATTGGCTTTTTAACCCATTGAGTGATAAAAAATGGTATAAAAACTTTTTTTATTTATGCCGTGAAAAAAAATTTAATAATGTCTTTTATTCTTGAAACATTTTGTTTTGTAGTATAAATGAAGTAGATCACATTTCACCGCTTTTTGATTTACAGCCAGTACGTCAATTATTATAGGCAATTTGATTATTTATACACTGAAATTTTATACTTTTAGGCATTTAATTAATATTGTTAAACAATTATTTGATTAAATTTGCTTAGAATATCTAAAATTTAGATTTCAATTTTATCCCATTTTAATTTTTGTACTTTACTGCCTTTCGCTTGTGCACGAAAGCATTGTTTTATAGATTTAATTTTTTCAATGCTACTACTAAAATTTCCATGATAAATATAACAAAAAGTTTAAAACATATTTGAGTTTTTTCAGCACGAATTTTACAAAATGAGGCCTTAATTGTAATAAAACTTTTAATATTGATCGCTTACTCAGTACAGGATTGTGTGTGCTTTTTATTGAGTATTACTTTGTTTATTATCAGAATTACAGTTGTATTATATGACATTTGAAATTAAAAAAAATATATAAATAAAAATAATGATTTATTTTTATATTTTATTCGACCTTATTTTTTATTAATCTGATTTCTTTAAGCTCTAGGTTAATTTTTAAAAAACGCTTAGATTTGAGCTAGAGCTTGAAGAAATTATATTAATAAAAAATAATGATTATAAAATTTTTAAAAACTTTAGAAAGGCTCAAAAAATAACTAAAAAAATAAAAAAAATAAAATAAAGAAAAATAAATTAAACAACAATAATATAGAATAAAAAAATAAAACTGAAATAAAATAAAATAAAATAAAAAATATGTTTAAGCTAAATTAAAATAAATTAAAAGAAAATATAAGATATATAAAATAAATTTAAATTTGAAGAGTTTCTGATTTGTTGATAATTACTCAAAGTTCGCCCGTATATTTGTACTTATCTATCACCCCTCGTTTATTGTTAGCCTTATGAAGATGTACAGTAATATTTGTTAATATGTCTTTGCCCCTTATTGAGTCTTCTATGTTTATATAAGATTATTGTTCCTTTTCACATATTCCTGCCTACACCAACTTACACAGAGGAGACAAATACGAACACGCATACACATTTACATGTACACACATGTATCTGCTACTGATATGCTATTGTATTAGTGTCGTTAGTAATATGCTGGCATATGTTTTGACTTTATGATTGATGTTGTGTTGTGTTGTGTTTCTTCTATATTCCCTCCTTTTGTTCTATTTATTTTTTTTATATAATTTTTCTACTTCCTGACAGTTGTTTTCTTTTCAGCATGTTGTTTTTTTAATAAAAATTTCTTCAACCGCTGTTATTTATGTCGTTTTCTGTAATAAAATAAGAACATGTGCAGGTTTTTGTTAAATAGAATAAGAATCGTTTCAAGACTTGTTATAGGCTTAAGTTTATTTTTTCTAAGATTTTCTCTACAGGTGTTGAGAAGAGACTGAATTAACTTTTAAGATTTATTCCGTGTTCTTAAAAAAGAATACAACATTGGGTTTTTTTATAATATTTTGTTTTTTTGCTTTGGTCTCATTTTGTGAAATGAAACATTTCTAACCGTTTGAAAATCATATGAAAAATATAAAAAATATTTTTATAATTGAAGGTTTTTCCTTACACGATCCAAATGTTTAGAAACTATTGTAAATTTAATATTTTTTATTAATTTTACTACAGGAACTTAGACGCATTTTAATGATTTTTTTTTCGAAAAATCTTGAAAAAATGTCGCTTAATTTCTGGGTTAGGAAAACTTCAGGTGTAACAGCAGTTACACTAATTGCCTGTCCCACGATGTCGAATAAAAATTTTCTTTCGTACAACATTTATAACAAAAGCAAAATCTTAGAAAGAAAAAATAACAGGAATAATAAAATAATAAAAAGATAATTGGTGGTAATACTTTGATCAGCCTAAAAGAAATGAGGGCAAAATTTATGTTTTTTTATGCAAATACTTCTCCCACACTTTTTACATACAAAAAGATACCAACGTCAAACGGAAAGCATGGAGAACACAAGAACTGCAATGATCGATAAATTGTGATAGCGGCAAAATATTGTTTCTGGTCGATCAGTTGTTAAAGTATTATCTTTCCTTTAAAAATTCACCAAAACTATTGATAATTTCTTTTCACAAAAAATAAATATTTAATAACGTAAAAAAGTAAATGGAGGAACTTGAACCTAATTAAAAATTCGTCGGACTTGGAAAAATATATTTTTTTTAGAAGATATAACCCGGATTAATGAAAAAATTCACATTAGAAAAAAATTTATTATTTAGTTTTATAAGCCCTTTATAATATCTATAAGCCTTTCCGACTCACACATACAATTTGTATGGCAATTTAATTGTTTGTTCGTTATGAATTTCAATTTCAATTAAACTGTAAATTTAAATTAAAGTTTTGACAAAATTTTAGACTTTTTTGTGCTGGAAATGTCTAAAAGTTGCTTTTTATAAATTTTTTTGCAGCAGGTTTTACAAATATTGCTTTTTAGAACATAAATTTTGTTTGCTGTTTCCAGAAAGCCCTATTTAAAATAAGTATATTTAAACTTACCATAATATTTATTTCATTTAACATTAAATTTAAAGAATATAACAAGCTTGCATGCGATATTTTTCAGTGTAAATTTTTTTAACAGAATAAAAGCAGTTAATATTATTACTTCATACTCTTAATATAGAGATGAAATAAAAATAACTCCAGAAAATTATATATATATTTTTAATTATTGTTAAAACTTTTGTGAGAAAGTTGTCCAGGACATTTATTTCACTTCGTGGTCGTCCTAAATGATTTACAGAGCTTTGCAGAAAAATTCTGATGCCAGAACAATTTTCTGGCCACTCTGAGTTTAATTTCAGTCCTGAATCTAATTTAATTGTAAAAAAATGTTTACAATCATTACTTTCCTCTTCAACTTCTCTAAAGTTTTAACTATGATATAGTTGAATGCCCTGCTTTCCGAACATACCTCTAACTAAAGTCCCTTTTGTTTTCTACTTCTATGAATTTATGCAAATAGTAAATATGAATAAGAATATTATTTTTTTCATTTGCATACAATTTCTATGATGTTTGCCGTCGTTTTTAGTCATTGCCCGTTCAATGTCCTTGACAGAAGTTTATTTTTGCAAGAATATTTGTTTGTTTTTTTTCTTCTTCTCTAGATTTCATTTACTGACACTATCAACTTGGCTAGAAAAATGCTAAAAATATTGCAAGTTGAAGTAAAACAAAAGCTGCAAGTGCCATAACAATAAATATAAAAGTAACGAAAACAAAAAGGAAACATTGAAGTTGTTTGCAACAGTTACAACAATGATGCATTAAAAATGGCATTATGCAAAAATTATGTGGTCACATACTTTTCTCAATTTAAAAACTATTTATGTGTTTCTTGTATAAATAGAAAAGACTCTTAAATAATAAAGATAAAAATGGGAAGCATAAAAATAAAGTTGGCAGTACTTTCAAGAGCAAGTGGTCTGTTGTGTTATTTAAATACTAAAAGTGGTTAGTAAATGAAAATACAAACTTCTTTCGTAGCTGCAATAAACCCACTGAGGTGGCAGTTTTTAGTGAAAATATATAATACAAAAATACTCTTTAAAATAATTATATAATGCCAAAAACAATAAAGTGACTTGGTTTCCAATTAAAGGACAATCTGATAAGTAGTTGCTAAGGTCTGCCGTGCAGCTCAAAAAGTTTCTTAACTTATTAATTTTAATAATTGCAATTAAAAAAGCAATTTTAATTTTTGTTTACTTAGTTTTATTGAAAATTTTGGGAACAAAATTGCTCTCTCGGTGTCAGGAAATACCGGTGCTTCTAACTTCCGTCCTCAAGGACTTAATTATGGTCCGGGAGTTGAGAGTAAATATCAGTATAGAAACAAGTCGCTACGGGTATCTGGTCTAGGCTTCCATTTAGGCAAAAAGGCTTTCAGCTGTCAACTGTCAGCTTCTCAAAATTAGCTGCATCCATTACTTTCAGTTAATAGATAGATAACTCCGCCTCTTACTTACTTATTAATGTTGCTATTATTACATTCTTAGTATGAATTACGATCTGTGGTCACCAACCAGCATAATTTAAAAATTTGTTTTTTCTGCGCAACATTTAGAAATATTAATTTTTAAAAATACATTTTTTGGATATATTTTAATTTTTATGTTGCATATGCATATTTAAGGTTCATATTAATATCAAATGATGTCATTTTGAACAAGAAATATTTATTTAAAAAACGCATAAATTATGCGCAAACAAAATTTTCAAATAATAAACCAAATAATTGCAAGATTTGTATTTCCTCCCTCCATAACGCCGAAGAAGCCTTTAATAACAAAAGACGGAAAAAAGAAAAACAACGAATACAGAAATATAATTTAACCCTTTTGGTTGTGCATCACCACAAAAAATAACAACTATACTAGCTATAAAAAAATCAGCAGGGGAACACTTTTAAATGCCATTGATGCCACAAACAGCCACAATATTTGTTAAATAAAAAACTTTTCTTTGTCAAAGAAAAAAATAAAAAAATATGAAAAATACAGCACTGATGTTTCATATAAAATATTTTTAATATAAAATATGAAAAATAAAATCAAATCAACTCTCGACCAAACAAAGTTTATTTTAACAAGCAAAAACGGAAAAAAAGTCACATATTTTTTAAATCTGCTTGTTATTAAACTCGTCTCTAAATGTTAACTCGCAGTTGGCTCTGTTGGTGATGTTGTGTTTTTTCTTTTATGAACTGTTGTTGCGGTTCAAAATATTTTTCATACTTTTTACACATAAAATTAAATACACTTCTTTTTTTATCAGTTTGCAGGAAATTTTTTAAT
The DNA here is from genome assembly GCA_956483585.1 of Gymnocheta viridis. Taxonomy (NCBI): domain Eukaryota; kingdom Metazoa; phylum Arthropoda; class Insecta; order Diptera; family Tachinidae; genus Gymnocheta; species Gymnocheta viridis. Next base: position 42,950,408 of record OY101440.1, on the reverse strand, counting down.
TTTTACTGGAATTATTGAAAATTTAACCTGATCTTGTTTTTAGAGCATAATTCGTTCATTGAAAAGTTGTTAATTTAGTAAAAGTATCCACTACTTTCCCTTTGATAGTTTTGAGAGTTGGTCGATCATAAAATCATCAAAATTATAAAAGTTATAAGACTTGAGTGCACAATATGTTGCGTATTTTATTTAATTAAATCCCTAGAAATTAAAAAAATATGCCATGAAAATAAAAGAGATTAAGATTAATACAAAAAAATTCTTAGCAGCAGATTGGCAGATGGTTGAAAGTACCGACGGACATTACAATAAAAACAAATTGCACAACGTGACCAATCTGGAGTTGTATTTTTTTAATTAAATAAAAAATTTCCAAATTGGGTTATAAATGACAGAGTTCTGCGGGAAAAAGCGCAAAAAAGAATATAAATGAATGGATAACCTTCTTCTTTTTTTGAAGAAGATAAAAAAGTTATAAAGAAAAACATTTTCTTAACAGCGAAAAAAAACTTAAAAATAAATGAAAAACACAGGGAGAGGAAGCTAATTTTTTCACTTAAGTCTGAAAATATCAAGAACGAAATAAAATGGAATAAATTCGTTGGAGCATGTTTACTATTATTATTTGCTTTAAATGCATATCGTTGGGTCATAATTTGTTTAAACCTCAAGCTTTAACATATGTTTTCATAAAATTATTTATTAGGAAATTTTTATGCCTTTTAATTGCTACTTTTTTAACTAATTTTACAGTTTGTGCAATTTTTCTATCAACCAAAACTAATACAGGTTGTGGAATAATTTAGGTAGAAGAAGTTAAAATAATATGGAAAACAACTAATACTGGGAAGTTCAAATATAAGTATTTACTTAAATCATATGTTAGATTTTTTCTGTTTAATATACTGATCATTAGTGCAGAAATACAAAGTCATGGATGCCGAAGCGTTTCTATTTTTTTATATAAATATTTGGTCACTTAAAACTTTCAAAAAAAAATATATTAATACAAAACCGGACTATAAACAGAAAACAAAATAATTGTTTTAATTAAAGTAAATAAAAAAATCATGTGCAAAATACCAGAATCAATAGTTTTTCCGTTGTAAATGTGGACATGGTCAAATTACTTTATCATGAGTGTGGATACTCAACCAAAAGCAAACGCTAACAACAAGTAGCGATTGTTAACGATTATCTGGCTTCTGGTGGTACTAAAGCCCATGTCTTAATTTGGTACATGACCCCACGCATGAAACTAATGTTGTTTGGGGAATATGATGATAACGAATTGAACAGAGAGTGGTAAATATAGTAAAATCCTCACGGAATAGGGATGATGGAAGTTTAGTTTTTATTTGGAAACAGAAATCAGAAAGTAAATCATTGAATTTTTTTAACTCCATAAATGACCAAGACAAAGAAATGTGGACTACTTTGAAAGTACTCCTCATTCATATAGAGATAGTGGTACCTTAAAAATTTTTAAGTATAAGAAATTATTTAATTTTTTAATAAAAAAATAAACACAAATTGGAAAAAATTGGATATTTTATAAATATAAACTGCAGATGGGGTCGTGAGTGACAAAGTAAAAAATATTTTAACTACTGTTCCGTTCTGCTCGTCTGATGAATAAATTGCTCCAATAATACTTTATTAATAAAAATAATTTTAGTTGATCGAAAACATAAACCTAAAACAATCCAGGGTATAATGTCCTGTTTCAAATAAAAATATAAGGGCACCGCTGCCGGTTCGATATAAGTTGTGATATTTGGATCACGATTCATTTTCCAAATTGCAAAATATTATGTGCTCTATAATTACATGCGTCAATACTGCATTCTACATGTTCAATGATTATCGCGATACTGGATCGCATTCAATATATACTCAACGTGAAATAAGGGAATATTTTATTACCTTTTAGTGTACATTTTACAATTTTTGGTTCATGGTTTTAAGCTCCTGTCCCTGATCAAAGCAAAGCAGTCGCATTTTTCAATTAAAATTAATTTTTTCAGCTTATAGGATCTTTTCGCAACCACACCAACACATAAAAGGAATGTGCTAACTCATGTATTGGTTGTATGTCCTAAATTTCATTAAAGTTTTTTTGACATTCTTTCATACATTTCTTGTATTTGATATTTATTTATTAAAGAAATTCTGCGGGTTTGATTCAAGTTCGATTTCCGTCCATGATCGGTAGCAATTCAAATAAATACGGCCGATCATTAAAATTTATTTTAAGCTTTTGACTGTACAACTGACACAGCAGTTGCTGAACCTTATAATTTTCCTTTTTGAATTTTTTCTGTAACAAATTTTGCACTACTGCTTCTCCCGAATTTTATATTTTTTATAATACATATTTCCTTTCATACTAATTTTTAATTATAAGTTGTTTTCTGTATTTTGCCTTTTCCACAAATACTTTTACAAGATGGTTCTGGCACGTTTGCTTTTTATTTTTATTTCCTTTTTTTCTCTACAGTTGTGGTATAAAGAAAATCTCAGCTCAAACTGTTTCACTTTCGACCTGTTTTAGTTGTTGTAATTGTTCTCAGTTTCAAGAAATAAAAAATAAATAAAAAAAATAGAAAACAACATTTGTATCACATGGCGTATACGTGATTTGGGATTCTACATTTTATACTTGGCCCGTTTATTTTGAAAGTTGGACAAGTGCTTTCGTCAAAAGAAACGTGAGAGTTATTTAATTTTATATTTTCTTTTTAAAGTCAATTATATATTAAAGACTACAAAAAAGGCTCACATATAATACGTTCTAATTATTTTAACTCAAAAAAAAAAACTTAGAAAATTAATAACCCGAATTGCTGACTTGATATTTTTGATAAAAGACTTGCCTCGCTTGCAAAATACACGGCTCGTACAATCTAAAGGACAGTAATGTGCAACCTAAAGTGGGGAACCACTTTAAAGAAAAAAGGTATATTTCATTGTAGAAATAGATTTAAAATATGCAAGATGTTGTATTCGGGCATAGTTTTATCTTTCAGCACAGTATTTATCTATTTTCCTAATCTTTGGAATTTCATTTTTTTTTAATAAAAAAGAGTTGTAGAAAATTTAAAAATTCTTACAGTCTTTAATACACAGAAAACAGTAAATATTTAACAGCCATTTTTCGTTAAAACAAAATTAAACGAAATTCTTTCTGCCTAAAAATGTTAGGAAATTTAGACAAAAATAATAATCACTTTGGATTAAAAACCACTAACAACCAATTTGTCCGAAAAAATAATCATATTAAATAAACAATTATCTGCTGACATGAGTCTTATAATGTTTGCTGTACTTTGTCACATATCTAGTTAAAATTGATCAAATAAATCAAAAACTCAACTTGTTGACCAAAAAAAAAAATATAACGCAATAATACTTAAGTAATAATAAAACCAAAAACGTTTGTCTTTAGTAAACAAAAAATTAGAAAGAAAAATGCTACATGTGATAAAAACGTGTTAACGTGGGTTAATTTAACGTTAATTAGTGATGGTAAAATTTCAATATTGACAGTGGTAATGTTGTGTTTACTGCAAAAAAAACTAATAACATCATCCACAATACAAATAACTCTCGTATCCTTTTCAAGTCATAATTTGTATAAATACTAATTTGAAATCACATTCAACCGAGACACATAAACAGTGGCGTGGCTGATACATGGAAACACACATGAACACTTTTGATGAGAGTGTAGCGGCTCCCAAAAAACAACGTTGTTTCTGTTCTGCCGTGTAAGTTGAAATTAATTGATGTTAAATGTTCCTTATTCCTTTGGAATATTGTCTCATGTCCAATTCTTTCTGACTGAAAATGAAATGGATTAAAAATAATCATATAGAAATTCAGTAAGAATTGTCCTTGTTTCGAATATTATGTTTGTTAAAAATACAACATTTCTTTAAGTCAATAGCTGAAAAATAAACGCATTCGAAACAAATTTACACTTTTCCAAAAAAAGAGTATACGAAAAGTGTTAACGTAGAAGACTTTAAAACTTTGCACTGTTTACAAAGAAGCTACTTACTTGTAAGTCTTTCAAAGTCTTTAGAATACCGATACAAAATTAAATAAAGGCTTTTAAAACATTTTTGCAAAAGAGTACAGTACATTTGGTCACTCTTCTCTGTCTCTTTCCTTGTTGTTTGCAATTTTTGTTGATTTCTATTAAATATTATGTTTCTTGTTTAAGACTTGCAATTTTTTGCTTTTAATGTTGCTTAAACAAAAACATAAAAACGAAAATAAACTCAAATTACAGGGAACTATTTACGAACATATTCTAGCAATTGCTTACCTCCTTGCTTCGCCTATTTTCTTGGTTAGTTATAATTGGCTAAAATAGTTTTGAAAAGTTTTTAATGTTTTAATTTTATTGATTCCTTTTATTTTTCAACTGCTTTTAAAATATTATTTTATAACTTCCAGGAGCACAATGAAAATCAGCATTAAACAAAAAACGACTTTTATTGGCAATTATCTTTTGGGATGGGGCTTTAATGAAAACTATTTTCAAATTGCTTGGAAAAGATATTCAACAGTGAGAAAATTTCTTGTTGTGTCAAAAAAATAATATTTTAAATGGGAAAAAGTTTTTAAATTGTTAAGCTTTCTTTAAATTTTCAAGTTAACTCAATCACTTTTTTTATTGTGCCGAAATTTTATATATTTCTTTTTCTCTTACATATAGTTTTATTATGTATTTAAAATTCATATTCTTTTTATTTTGCATTTACAATTTACAATTCATGCTCACACACAGAAGACTGTGGAATATTGTTGAAATCCTGACAGATAAAAATTTTAAAATATTTTTCCAATTCATGAAATTTAATATTTTATTGGCACATAACACAAACAGAAAATATATTTACATTTGAAAAGAACATCAAATGAGTAGAATTTGGAAATGTGAATTTTATAAATACACAATTGCAGTGAACACCAAGCAAAATGAGAACAACCTATTCAGTTTAAAGTAAACTGAATGCTTATAAAAATAATGTCTACTCAGTGCTAATGAAACTGTTTTCTGCATCAGAAAGTCTTTGGTTTTAACATCGGTTTCTAATTTAAAATATATTTTATTAAGTTGGAGAGTTATTAGTTTGAAAATTAGATAAATGCATAAATTGAAAATAGATAAATATCACTTTTGTAACATGTTTAGGCAATTATCCCTGAATATTTGACAAAAACGTTGCACTTCTTTTAATTTACTTAACATCTTGTCATTTTAAACTAAAAATTTTGTTAGGCGCCTGTTTACCTTAATATTAATATTTATTTGAGACTTTAAAGAAACTTAAATTGAATTATTTCCATTTTTCTGAGAATGCCTCTGGAAGCGCCACTTCAATCAATGGGGAACGCTACAGAGCTATGATTACGGACTGAAAGATATGAACTTGAATATAACATGATTTTTTATATAAATTATGGTAATCAAAGTTCAACGAATTATTTTAAGACTCAATTCTGAGGATTGCACGTGAAAGTATCCCTGCTGCATTATAATCGTCAAACATTCATGTTACTTAGTGCAATCATTACACAAAAAAATCAAATCGAGTTTTACTTTGTATTTGTCTCTCCACATCAAATTGAAATTGTTTATGAACATTCTCCGGAGCGCTCCTAATTAGTGCACTTATAGAGCATTAAAATTTTTTACAACATCTGTTGGCTTTGTCACTTTTGTTTTCTAAGTTTTCAGAAAATCAAAATTTTTTGCTTAGGTTGTTTTGCAAATAATAAAAAATTGTATGCTACAACTTGCAGTTTTCTCTTAAATTTTCCTTAATCAAAGAGTTTTTGTTTTATTTTTAAAAATGAAAAAGTTTTCAATATATCCTTTTTTGGCAAAAAAAATAATTTTTTTAATTTTTAATTTTTGAAATATGCTAAGAGTATATTTCCACCGACATGATTTCCTCATATTTGATTTGAACAAATCCTGTTGTTTAATACTTGCTTTACACGGCATTTTCCATACGCGCAAATCTCTTCAAATCGTGTCGAAAATATTATTTTTAGAAATAGTTTTATTTATGCAATAGTAACTGAGGAAGTCAATAAATTTGGTTACGACGATTCGAACACCACATCGGTTACAAGGCAGTAAAAGTGCTTTAATTAAAACAAGTGGATTTCAAGGAAGTGAAAACATGGTATAAGATTTTTTGTGAACTCGCCTTGAGGTTTACAGATAATCAAAATTAATAAATTTATTATTCGTGACAGGCCTCGATATCTTTTTTCAATGATAATCAAAACTTTTATATCTTCTGTAGCTGTAGAGTAATCGACACATGCAAGGCGTATTAAATAGGTGAAATTATTAGTAAAACAATTACAATAATACAAGAACAACACGCATTTTTTATATCGGTTCTGTCAAAAACATCTACAGAAAGCAAATATAGAAAAATATAAAGGCATCCTTTTTGACATTAAAAATAGAAAGCATAAGCAAGACGAAGAAATCAGCTGCCGTAAAGATCTCACCTGGTTACTATGCCTTGGGCACATGTCTCTGTTAGCTTATATAGCTGACAAGTTAAAGGCCTTTGGCTGAAGTTTTCAAAACTACTTTCCCCTGATCTTTATTTAAAGTAAAAAAAGTAATGGAAATTGTAGCAGCCTTAAGAACGAGTATAAATAGAATCGAAGAAAATACTACTATTTTTTTGTATTTTACTAAACATTTTATATTTAACTAAACTAAAGTTGACGCTTGTATTATATTAAATAAAATAACTTTAATTGCATGTAAATCTTGTACCTGATACTCAACCAATTTTCAACCTATTGACCCCAATTTACGCATTTTCTTAATAATCTTACAACAGAAGTAATAAAACAGAAATAAATAAATTGTCTTAAAATTCCCCATTATCATACAATTAAAACTGTTCTTTGGTCTTTACAAAAAATAAAAACATAAAATAAAAATACAATTCGTTTTTTAACCTTTTAACAATGAAAAGTTAAGCACAGAAGTGAACAAGACGTCTGTAGGAAAAACGGAATTAAAAGCCAAACTACAATATTTATGTGCATGCATGTGAGTAGCAAAACCTTAACAACAATACTAAATGACAACAACGACCATGCACACACATATACACATACACATACACATATGGAATGGTATAATAATATACAACAAAAGTAGCAAAAAAATGAATTTTACACTTCCGGTATGTTAATGACGTTTGGAATGTTGCAAAAAAAGTAAAAGAACATGCCACATACATTTATTACACTCTCTCGCATTCAATCGCGTTACTACTGCAGCGCGTATTTAGCATGTGTAAAATACAATTGTAAATATTTTAATTTTTTACGTTTCGTAGTCAATAGGAGTGTGAAAACGTAAAATTGTTGTATGCGCTCGTATCTTTTTTAAGATACAATAATATACAATACATTTTGTTGGTTTATTTATGGGGTGTGTGTGTTTACAATTACTGTTATATATATATATGTGTTCACGTAATATGCCAGCTATTTAATGCATTCAAAGATGTGTGTGGCTTAATTGGCACCCTGTAAGATATCGCGATACTAAAACTATATTACTGGTAAGTATATTATTCGAGATAATCTATTATTCGATATCTTATTTCAAAGAACTTTAAAAAGCTAAAAACCCTCAACAAACAAAACTCTTTGAAACTCTTTGTAAAAATAGACTGATTCACTATTAACTTTGTCACCTGTACAACTCACCAATTATAGACCATACAATGTTCAGTGCTGTAATGTTCACCATGTGCTTGTCATTGAGAATCCGCTAGGGACCTTAGAACTATTGACTATGTAGTTCTTATGGTACCATATGGAGTTATTGAAACGGAAACAATTTTTACTAGATTTCACCACCAATATTACTGCTGGATATGCCAATAAGCTTCGCTCAAGCAAGTGCATATATTTTCTTTAAAAATTATTTTAAAGTATAAGTATTATAAACAACATAATTGAGAATATAAAAAAATCAAGAATAATTGCTTTGCAGGTGTCAAAAAAACTTTCTACCCATTAAAAGCAAAGAAAAAAGTGTAAACGCTTGAACAAAAAGTATAGGCGTGGAGACACCTCATCCTTGGCTTCCTAGAGGGGATACACGCACGTGAATGGTTGCGTATATGTAGCTGTTTTCTAAGTTATTTTTTGCGGAATTATCTCATAGGAAAGTGTGCAGTAAGCAAATCAGTGACTAAGAATCAATAAAAAATTGTACTTATACAAATTAAAAATTAAAAGTACACTTTGTCTTTTGGGAAGTTTGGTCTTCCACATAATTTGACAATTACTCATACTAATTCAAGCATTATTAGGTGCAAGAAATTAAAAAAAAAACAAAAGATCAGTCGCAAATAAGGATGCTTTCGGGGGTTTTTCTACTATTAAAGAATCAACAGGACTTTAAAGTAGTGACAAAAACAACCGTCGAATATCGAACAGCCTTCACATATTGGCTTTACACATCAGCAGCAACAACAGCGTTTTTGTTATCAATGAAAGCATTGCATTTGTATTCCCACATGACACAAAAATTTTCTAGAAATAGTTTCAAAAGCAATCTAACGTAAATTGTCGACCCAAGCTTTTAATATTTTCTAGTACGGTACCAGAGTTACCTAAAATGTCGTCCAGATATTGTTTTATATCTCCATTCAGGGAAGAGCTTTATGTAGTATTGGCTTAAAAAAACATAATATATTTTAAAAATATTTATTAACAAAATGTTTAATAGTGTGGCATAAAAATATAAATGCAAGGACAAGTATTATCGTAGGCCTACAATATATTATTTAAAATCTATTTATATTTACTAACAAAAAGTTAACTGAGAGACAGCAGAACAATTTGGTATCTCGGTTCCCTGAACTGAACGATATTTTGAACCGTTTTAGCTCATTGTGATTGTGACATCATTTACTCACTTGATTTTCTATGCATGTGACTTAAGGTATGAATGTGTTTTTATTTTTTAAGCATTGATATGTATAATTAAACATTAACATGTAATTACACACGCATGCAAAAGTACACATCGTAAATTTTAAATTCTTTAAATTAAATGTATTTAAATGCAAAGAAGGTTAAAGTATCTAATATATCACTAAAGCTGATCACAAAGGAGTAATTAAACAGCGTATATACACATTTTAAACTTTATTGGTTTCAATAGCCAAACGTTTTCGTGGAGAATTTTTAAGGAAAAGATTTATTATTATACATACCTTCTTGTTATTTGTGTAATATTTTTTGGTTTTTTTTATTATTCAAATCAGCAAGACAATAAATCTTTAAACACTTAAAAAATATTGCTGCATGAACTAAAATTTTTTTGCGAATTCTTTAAAAATTAAATTAATAATACTGTTTAAAAGCGTTTAACCATTACATCTTTATAAGCTATGGAAATTGATGAATCTGTTGGGCGATATTTCCAAATACTTTTTTTTGTAACGATTCATTCCTTTTCTAACTTTTAATAAGTCAAGAGCTGCTACAGCAAATTCCCCTGGTAAGCTGTAATTGAAATCTCCTTTGGAATGATAATAAATAATTACTTATGTAAGTTGGTTTTTCTTGAAAAGGTTTGGTTTTATTTTAATTTCAAAGCCAGGTATCCTCTTTTGCCCGCGACTTCCCTTCTCCTATTTCCCCGAGAGCAATAGATTATTTTGTTTGCGGGTAAAAAGAACAGAATCTTCTTTTTGTTTAAAACTAAAACTATTAGAAAACGTAATGATAAAATATTGTAATACTAATTTATTTAGGCAGCTAGCTTTAATTAAAATATAATGCGTTGATTGGGATGATGAAGCAATTATTTTAATAGTTTTCTAACAAAATTCTAAATAAATCATCTAGCAGCATTCAGTTTGCATGTTATTTGAGTTTTACAGGGATATTTATTTAAATCCTTATACAATATTGTCTGAAGTGATTGTCTGCCTGCTGATACACATTTAAGCAGATAAACTCCGTGTCAAAACTAAACTAAAAACTAACTTCTGACAGCAACTACACTTTCTTGCATGCGAACTGAGGAATTTCGATGACAAGTCTGTCTTGTGACTGTATCAAGCTCGTCAAAATTATTAACGATCCCTATTACTGCTCATCTGTTTGAAGGAATGTGCCTAAGCTCTATTTGGACAGAAATGGTGGTGCTGTTGGCTGAGGTAGATAGCGCGTTGACTACAAAGCAAGTAATGTCTGAGTATGTAGTTGCGAGCCCAGCAAAATAATTAGTAAAATGGCTACAGAGCTTAAACAAATTTATTGTGCTTACTTGACAGAAGAGGCGCTGCAACACTGATCTAGAAACTGACACAACGCACAATATCAGAGTTGTAAAAATGAAGCTTTCTCACGTTCTCCATTGTCCTCTCTTAAAAGAAAGTAACACACCTAATGGTTGGTAGGCATACTAATTGTGTTACTTCTCTTTTTTATAAAAAAAATTAATAGCAAAAATGCAAAAACAGCGGAAGAAAATCTAAACTCTTGTTTCATCATGGTAGTCGCCCAATTCCCCTTAACTAAAAGTCCATTCTCTGAAAAAAATATAACTCATTGATTAGTAACAAAAAAATATTAGAAAAATATTTTTTGAAGCAGCATTCATCAGCCTCTGTGCTTATTTTAGTACTTTGCAAAAACATTAATATTTGAAAATTTTGTACTGGTGCTCCCAAATTTTTGAAATTCAAAATTTCAGAAAAAAATTTTAAGTGCATTTATTATTTAAGTAACAAAGAATAGGCTGTTTCTCAAACATATTATACAAAAAAAATTATTTTATAGCGTACTTTTCTACTTTTGATATAAAATAAATCAAATAATTCTGACAACAAAAAAATACCGACTCTTAAACAGGAATACACAAATTTTTTTTTAAATATTTGATTTGTTTTTGTATAAAGAAAAGACAAGTACGAGAACAACTCAGACAATAAATGCCTGCCTTCTTTAAGAAGTGGATAAAGTAGACGAGAAGTGAGTAAGCTTAAGTAATTCTTTTTTGGTTTTGCTATTGCGCCTTTTGTTAATTTTTTATAATACTGAAGAAAAAGGGTCCACACTAGCATAGATCAAGGTTCCTACCTTAAACAGTCCAATCACAGCAAATACAATGGCCCACTAATGCACATCTGAAAAATCTACAATATTATGAGTTGCGTGTAATCATGGGCATAGGTGCCCCGTAGACTAGTAGATAGAATAATAGCCTATTAGTCTAGGGTCGCAGGTTCGATTCCTGCCTAGACCCTGGGTGTTTCTGCAGGAAAGCCAAAATGGCTTCGTGGTTTGTGTTTATTCTTTATAAAAAAATTACGCTGCCTTCTTTTTTAATAAGAGTCCGTATAGCAGAAGCTCTTGAAAAATAATAATAACTTTTCACGGATGTGATACTGTCCACCTCGGCCTATGAATGACGGGGTCTTAAAAAAATACATTTAAAAAATTATAAACGAATCGATAACCTTCTCCTCTTTTTTGAGTTCGTTAACAAAAAAATTTAGCTTGCGACATCTTTTTGGGATTTCTTCTTGACTCAGACTCAGCACCAAACTGCTAACAAATGGTCAAAGTTTTTATATAGTTACATCTATATATTCTTGTTTTTTTTTTTATAAAAAAGGTGCATTATTTTTAACTTTACCGAGTAATATTTTTATTTTTGCTATCATGATTTTAAGCAAACTCTTCAGTATTAATTTTTATAATTTAACCAGACTTTTAACCACAGTGCTGACCTTCGAAAATTTAATTAAATCTGTTCACAGTAGTAAATAATTTAATCAAATAATTATTTATAACGAAGGCCATATGTTGACAACACGTAACTAATTTCTAGCACTTTTCAGGGGAAAAAATATTTATTTTCAATGTTTATTTTGTTTATTTTTTGTTATTTCAAATAAAAAACTACGTACTACCGACCGAAATCAAGCAATTTGGCAATAAAGTAACACAACTCTTCATGAAACCAAATTGATCGATTTTAAAACACTCTTACTTTTGCTATTTTTATAATTTTTTAATTTTTTTTTTGACGCGTAATAAAATTAATTTGAACTAAACTTTGAAATTCGAATTAATAATTGTTTAATTTTTTTTAATCCGATAGATATAAAATCACTTGATTACACAAACCTGAACCAGATGGAGAAAAAATAATATATAAAACAATAGCAGTTAACTTGCATATCAATTGCTAAATTAAGTTCAATAATTTTTTCTTTATATAACCTTATTTGTTATTCTATTCCTTATTAAATAAATTTCTTTAACAAATTTGTATATAATAATTTTAAGCAAAATATATAAATTATATATTTAATATTTCCCCAAGCATCAGCAATAAAAATATTTTCCCTTTTCCTTTGCCACTTGATTTTATTTAAGAAATATATTTCTCTAGGAAATTCCATTCAACTTAATTAATACACATTAACTCTTATTAAAGCGAAATGAATTTTATCTTTCGAGTTGCATTAAATAAACCCTAATTAAAAACAACTGCCTCACAGTATGATGTAGTAAAATATAAATACTCCGCAGCCTTCTCAAACAATTTCACGTATAAATTTAAGTCCACAATGCAGTGGTAAATATAACTTAATACTAAGATAATTATTTTAAATTTTGAGCCACATCAAACATACTTTTTCTATAAAAAAAAATTGCTGCTGTTGACACGAGATGAAGTTGTTGCTGCTGCCACTTATTTATATATTTCTTATTTTCTTAATTTTTCTTTACTTTATATTTGCAGAAGCGATTCTTTTTTTTAATTATATTTCTTGCTTTATTAATTGAGCACTTAAATACTTTTTTGATGTTCTACTTAACATTTCAGCAAAATATTTATTATCTTTATTATATTATGAATGACACAGAACACGAGCCGAGTAAGAGATTAAAAAGTTTACAATTCTTAAAGCACAAATATGCTATTTAAGTTAAAAAATACGAAAAGGCAAACGTTAGTCCTTTTCAAAAAGGAAACTCTTAAATTTAGCAAAGTACGAGTCCATTCAACATTAATAAATAAAAAAATCGAAGAGCAAACTAGAAATAATTGGATATAAAATTTAAAAAACACTCTACCGGGTTACAAACGATACTTGCAATCTCTTGAACACGGAAAATCTTACACGTTGTTTTACTACTGACACAAATATATTACGTTTATTATTTTTCGAAAAGAAATATAAATTCCAGTCATTTTTTTTATTTATATGCTGCTACAGACTCTTGTTGCAGTTAAACGAACTAAAAAGTAACATTGAGGAAACTACAACTCAAGAATTTCAATTTTGAAAAAAAATCAGGAATTTTTTTCTCTCTTTTTGTTAATACACTATTTTAAAGCTCTTAATAAATACCAATTATATCTTGAAATTTTTTTTAAATATATTTTTCACACGAAATTTTAATTTTATCTTAATACACTTTTCTACAAAGGATTTTCCCTTGTTTTTTGCGCGTTTAAGCAAGAAAAAAACTCCGTTTTATACATCCGTACGTTTTGATAGCAAAATCTGTACTAAACTTGTTATGATTTTCGAAAGTTTGTATAACACCTTGGTCCGGCACAGCAGCGCAAAAAACATAATGCATGAAAAAAAAAACCCCTTAGCTACGAGTAGCAAGTAGTATTACTTTGAAAAAGTTTCTCAGCTGCACACAGTCCTAGTCAGTTGCTTAGTTTGATTTTTTTAAATTCTCTGCAAAAAAAAAAATTGCCAACATACACTTGTTATTACAAGAAAAACTCTAAAAATCCCTTAAATTTTGCTTTACATTTGTGTTACAATGTAAGCCTAAAAGTATGTTAAACATTTGTTTGCAGAGACTCTTTTTTCTCACATAAATATTACTCTTATTTCTTAACCTTCTAAACAATTCGTTGTTTCGCTCTTTTTTTCTTAAACAGCTGTTTGACTTTATTTCTCTGTTTACAACTTGAAGCAAATTTTAATGTTTGTGTGAGCAGATGTGTGTGACATATTTTTACCATCGTCTGTTTTGCCTTATAACTGTCAATTCAAAGAGAGATAATTTTCTCTCTCTCTCTGTCACTCTTTTTACACTTTTAGTATTTTTTGCAAAACAAACAGGCACCTGTTAGTTGGCTCGGAATTTTATGCCATTTTACGGAAACAAAAACAATTGTTAATAATAACTAAGTTCATTATGTTGTTCCTTGCAAATGTTTGTATATTGCAAACAACACGTGCCAGTCACAAAACATAAAATTAAACACTCACACATTTATGTGTTGGGGGTTTTAAAAGAAGCATTTTTCAATATTAAAATAATGTAAGGAAAAATATTATTATTTTTTTATTTACAAAATAAAATATAGCAATCAACTTCCCATTGTGTAAACAAAAACAATTAACTTCCGTTTCAGAGACCTTTCATACACATTTTGAGTATTTGAAACAAAATTTTAATAGGATTATATTTTTGAAGAAGCATTCGTTAAATTAAAAATGTTTTATGCTAATTAATCATAAATTCAAAAGACGTACAAGAAAAAAATTAATACTGGGGAAGCCAATTAAGCAACACGTGTTATAAATTGAATTTTAAATGTGACTTTAAAAAAAGTCGTTTTACAAATGAAGTGTTTGCTTCAACATATTTTGCTAAGTGTTAATAAAAAAATATTATTGGAATTTAGTCTGAACTTAAGTCCCAAACCGCGTATATGCCTACTTTTACGACTGTATGCAGTTGGTTACATTTTAATAAAAAAGAAATTTTTGTATTTAAAGAGCAACAGTTTATAGGAGCTAGCTATTCTACTCAATAATTAATTGTATATACATATGTATATTGAATCGATTAATTTGGCTCAAGTTCAAACCCGAGTTTACCCATTTTATTTATTCTAATTTTTTATTTCATTTTTATTAGAATTTTTTTTTGATAAATTCATTATTTTTAGCAGAAGGGATCAATACTGATTTCGAAGTCGCTACACCATCTCATCAGCGTTCAATAATAAATTTCAATGTATTTTTAAAAAACAATTTATATTTTTCTTAATATGAACAATTTTATTTTGAAAAAAGTGCGAGTTGAAATTTGCAAAACTAAATTTCAACAATTTCCAAAACAAAATACCAAAAATAGTTTTTATTTTTTTCAGACAGACGAATTGGCAGGCGGATGGGTAAATGCGCGGCTGGACTGATGGACGGACGAATGGACGGACGAATGGACGGACGAATGGACGGACGAATGGACGGACGAATGGACGGACGAATGGACGGACGAATGGACGGACGAATGGACGGACGAATGGACGGGCGAATGGACGGGCGAATGGACGGACGAATGGACGGACGAATGGACGGACGAATGGACGGACGAATGGACGGATGAATGGACGGACGAATGGACGGACGAATGGACGGACGAATGGACGGACGAATGGACGGACGAATGGACGGATGAATGGACGGACGAATGGACGGACGAATGGACGGACGAATGGACGGACGAATGGACGGGCGAATGGACGGGCGAATGGACGGACGAATGGACGGACGAATGGACGGACGAATGGACGGACGAATGGACGGACGAATGGACGGACGAATGGACGGACGAATGGACGGACGAATGGACGGACGAATGGACGGACGAATGGACGGACGAATGGACGGACGAATGGACGGACGAATGGACGGACGAATGGACGGACGAATGGACGGACGAATGGACGGACGAATGGACGGACGAATGGACGGACGAATGGACGGACGAATGGACGGACGAATGGACGGACGAATGGACGGACGAATGGACGGACGAATGGACGGACGAATGGACGGACGAATGGACGGACGAATGGACGGACGAATGGACGGACGAATGGACGGACGAATGGACGGACGAATGGACGGACGAATGGACGGACGAATGGACGGACGAATGAACGGACGAATGAACGGACGAATGGACGGACGAATGAACGGACGAATGGACGGACGAATGGACGGACGAATGAACGGACGAATGAACGGACGAATGAACGGACGAATGAACGGACGAATGAACGGACGAATGAACGGACGAATGAACGGACGAATGAACGGACGAATGGACGGACGAATGGACGGACGAATGGACGGACGAATCGACGGACGAATGGACGGACGAATGGACGGACGAATGGACGGACGAATGGACGGACGAATTGACGGACGAATGGACGGACGAATGGACGGACGAATGGACGGACGAATGGACGGACGAATGGACGGACGAATGGACGGACGAATGGACGGACGAATGGACGGACGAATGGACGGACGAATGGACGGACGAATGGACGGACGAATGGACGGACTAACGAATGGACGGACTAACGAATGGATGGACGAATGGACGGACTAACGAATGGATGGACGAATGAATGGATAGGTGGACGGACGAACAAATAAATAAAATGAAAAAAGAAGCATACAATAACTGATTCCCGTAGGTTTACTGATAGAGAAGCCAGCACTCCGTGCAACAACTAACTCAATCCCTTATTAGATACAGATCAGCAATTCTCTTTTACAGAGAATCTTTTCCAAAGTGCTGGTGAATATGGAGATCATATTTGCATAAATAGCTTAAAAAAATGTTTACATTGAAGAATTCGTTGTTAAAATATCTATAAGATATATAAGCAGAAATATCTACCATCAAAAGAGAAAGAAGCCAACTAAAGTTTCGACGAATATCAAGCAGAAGCATCATCATTATAACTAACAATCAAGGTATATGGATGGGATTTCGTTCGATATTGAATGCCGTAATTTGCCCCCTGGGCTTACAGCACACCCGAACTAATGCCAGGATACCAGTCAAATTACGTGTGGTCAACAAAGATGTTTTCATACATAATACGTAAATAAAAAATTTAAAGTTTTGCGTTCTGGAAATGTGCTTTTTATTGTCATTATTGTCATTAAAATAAACACACTCAAAATTCTAAAATTATTGATAAATATCCTGCCTTTTCAAACTAATTTATTTATTGCGCTCATCCCCTTCTGCTGAATTTAACCGGCAGCTAAAAAAATTGTTTTTAATAGTATGAAATCCAAAACTCTTAGCAGTTAACTTAACATGAGCACAAAAATTTAAGAGTGTAAACATCAGCCATGCGCAATAGCATGAAACGGGCTTAAATACCGGCTTTTCTTAGCAGAGGACAGCCATGATGAATGGACCAACAAAGATGATAGCAGTCTCTTAATGTATGTGTTGATGAAAGGACTTTAATGCAGGAATATTGAAGGTTTTAAGTGACTAGAAGCCGGTAAATAGGTTACGAAAATATAACTTTTTTCAATACCATTCTGCAACTAGGATTCAAGAGTTTATGGGCCATTATTGCAACTTGTTGACAGCTAAAGGTAGGACGTTATCGGACAGGTACAAGTTTTTTTGGTTTTATAAGTTTCCTTTAAGTGGCCGATGAGCTAAGGGGAAAAGCATTTTTCATTTAATTTTTAATTAATGATTTTACTCTTAAAGTTGTTATAATTTTTGAAAGTATTTAAATAAAAGAAATATTTGTGCATAGTTTTGTGAGCAAGAATATATACTTAATTTTCTTTGTGTGTTTAAAATAATTGAAAGTGGCGCCTCATATTATTAAATGATATTTTCAAAGAGATTAACTGCCAGGCCCAAGATGTCGCACGTATACTTTCTTTTGTACAATTATATTTAAAACAAAAAAATAGAATTTCTTTAAGGTTGCATAGTGAGCATATTATTGATATTTGTGTTTTGAGTCTTGTTGCATTTAATTCTTTAAGATCGCATCGAGCTTTAAATATCCAACTGATAATATTTATGTTAGAAATATTTTCGAAGTATGTCTGTTAGTTTCCATAATTTAGTTGTTTATAAAATCGGTTTGTAACAGAGGCTTTTCGAAGGCACACATCCTTCGATTTATTTGTTAAAGAAATAATTATTCGTATGCTTAAGGATTTCCAGTCTTCCTTTGTTGAACATTCTGTAATTTGAATGGCGTTGGCATTAATATTGTTTTTCGCCGATGTGTTTCTTTTATCTAGATATTTGCTAAATGACATTTTTGGTGTTAACGTTACACCCAGATAAGTATATTCTGGTGTGGCTTTTATTGGCTCACTTTTAAAATAAAATTTTTACAGCTTTGATAGCTTTCCCCATTTAGACTATGTTTAGACGCGTCATGTGTTATTGACATAATTCTTACTTCCTCTTCTTTGAACTTTCATTGTTGTTTACACAAATCATGTCATGTTGACGAGATTTACTTGCAAATACTTTTAGGATTAAAATTACGAATATGAAAGCAAAACGTAATGGCAGTACATGCATGTGTGGACTAGTTTCTTCTCCCCTCGTCGCTCAATAAGACATGACGTGTCTAAACACAGACTTACGAAATATCATCATTTCTGACTTGTCTAAATTAATCTCTAAGTTCCAGATTATACAGTAAACTTCAAGTTTTCTAATCATTTGCTGCATAGTTGCAATATCGCCTGCTATGATAACTATGTCATCCGCGTACAGTAATAATCTTACATATATTCCTGATTTATGTAATCTGCCCTTAATAAAATTATGCAAATCATTTAAGTATAGTGAAAAGAGAGTTGGCAATAGCACACATCCTTGTTTACCTCAGATGCGGTAGCAAATTTTTGCGATAATACTTCTCCAGTCCAAACCTATAATTTTTAAAATCCTTCTAATTAACCGATTTTTAATAAACTCTTCTCAGCCCACCGATTCTTATAAAGCTTTGCACACAAATTTATATAATTTTCCGTGACAATACAAATTTTTGTTAACAAAACTGGTCAGTTCAACGTAAATTTTCTTTTTCAACAACTTCTACTTCACCGAATCATACTAATAGCCTATTTCTGATTTAAGAACGTAAACTTAAGCGAATAAAAGGCACTCGCTCGAATTCGAACCAATTTGGATTTCTCATTGGCACTCACTTTCATTCTCATTAGCTTACGTTTTATGTCAATAAAATAATAAATAAAATAAAATAAAATAAAATAATAAAAAAATTTAATAATTTTTTTTTAATATTTTCTTCCTTTTTATTTTTTTGTTTTTTGGATATTTGCTGGCCATTTTGGGGTGAAAAGGATTCATTTTTACACAGTTTATTTTGGTCCTGGGAAGTTTCCGGGTTTGTATTTGGAATAACCACTGCAACATCTTTAATGCAACTAGCTGGTGACTCCACCAGTGCAAAAAGACAATCATCAATTGATTGGGGCTTTACACCAAATACTTTACCCCCGGGTGCTACAGTTGACTATAAAAAAAGCGTCTTGTATGAGCCCGTGTTTTGTCAGAAAACCTAGTCTAGCACATAATCGCCTATACCACAATACCCGAACTTACTCTATAGATAAAATGTTCAATAGGTTTCTTCTGTAGCATACAAACAAACGTACTAACCTTTTTCCATTCAAAAATAGTACGAGTGGGAGGCCCAAGCGAATTTAACTTGTTGGACTTCTTTCTCCAGCTAATTTTTAAATGATCTTAATTTTTATTAAACTCAAAAATTTTGTTGCCAAAGGAAAACCACAAGTGACTGATTTTAACATTTCATTCTCAATGTTAACGACACATTCGCAGCACAGAAATCGGATTTTATATGAAAACATTTACGTTTTCATTCGAGTTGTCTTTCGAGTCGCTTTTCGTTTTGAAATAATGTAGAGAAATTGAAATTAATTTTCTTTCTCATAGAATGCGAATGAAGGTGTTCTTTCTTAAATCAGAAATAGACTAAAAGATGAAAAAAAAGGGACGTGTCCTGTTCAAACGAAACTAATGTCATATTTCCACTTCTTCTACTTTGCCGGAAATATAAAATATTGCACTTAGAAAGGTAGGCAGTGCTTCGGCCATAGAAGATTTTGTAGTCAATTATTTTTCCAAGAATATTTCATATTTGTAAGCTGAAGATTTAGGCCTGCAAAATAATCCTTAAAATACACCAAGTTTTCCAGCTTACAAATAACAAATATGAAATGAACTTCGGGGTAAATGTAACCTAAAGGACAATTGTTTTATGGGAAACTCGTGGTACAATTATTACCAGGTAGTCGCATTTGGGAGCCCTCGTAAGCTGCAAAGTCAGGTAATAATAGTATCACCCAAAAATTGGAACTTTATATAAAAACAAATCGCAATTTAAAATATAAAATCGGTTTACAATGAACCAACAAATATCAAAAAATACTTACTAAAGAAGATATTGCTTCTTCACTGACACATAATAGTAATAAGTATAAAAGAAAATAAATTTTGCAAAACAAGTTGAAGTATTTAAAATTTTTAGCTTTGTAATCTGGAGCGAATCGAAAGATTTTATTTTAACTTCCATTTTGAGGCCGAGAAAGTGTTATTACTATTTTATTATTTTATTTTATTTTGAGATATGATTTGTTACTTTAAAGAAACGATATAAGCTCTTACTTTTTTGGAAGTCAGTAAATTTTTCTTTTTCAATTATCTTGCAAGTGTTATTTAATTTCTGTACTTAAATTGCAAACATATAGTTTCATTAATATAAATTGTATGACATAAAATTGTACCCACCAGAGAGGAAAAAAA
Source organism: Gymnocheta viridis (assembly GCA_956483585.1). Classification (NCBI taxonomy): domain Eukaryota; kingdom Metazoa; phylum Arthropoda; class Insecta; order Diptera; family Tachinidae; genus Gymnocheta; species Gymnocheta viridis. Next base: position 42,929,675 of record OY101440.1, on the reverse strand, counting down.
ATCGCAATTTCCTTTTGCCTTAACTTGAACTCAGTAAAATGACAAACTTTAGCTTAATCCCACCTACAAAATACTATCATAAAGCAAAAGGTATTATGTATTAAAACCCACCTACAGATTGTTATGTTTTTTTCTCCTCAAGTTTAATAAAATACAGAAACCAAAGAAAAAATTAAGAAAAATAAGCTGATAAAATTAATTTATTTTTTTGCGGTTTTGCTTGTTGTTTTTCTTAAAACAGTAAATTTTTCCGCAGGATTACCATAATTTACAATTTGTTTTTAAACATAAAAGCAACAAAAGTGTTTTAAAAACAAACAAACAAAATAACCAAAACGAAACATTTACAACATTGAGCCCCTGAAAATATGTCTTTGCTTCACAAAAAATCTGAATAAAACCAAAAAAATCTAACCAACCAAACATTTAATACTTAACGCTTCATCTAGTTTGCCATATTTACAAAAAGGGACAACGGAAAAGGCAGACTTTAAATTGTGTGGGCTCCGGCCTCTGTAAGTGTGTATGTGTTAATTGTGTGTGGTGATGTTTACAAATCCTTTGTGGCAATGGCTAAAATTAACAAACAGCAACTTCGTCATAACCTTTTAGCAATAAACTGAAACTTGCTGCTGGTATTGTTGAAAGACCACCGTCGAAAAGAATACCAAAACAAAAATGAACAGCAACGATTTGCTAATACCAACAACCAAAAATTATTTTTTTTACTTTCAAACATTTACAAATACACAAAGAACCAAATATTAATACTTTAAAGAAACAAATGTAAAAATAGGAGAAAAAACAAATGGGATTTAAGCATGTGTGCATGTTTATTTAACGAAACAAATACATGAAGCTGCAGCTTCAAATATTGCACATTGGGGCCGATTCGGAATTATATATTTTAAAACTAAATATTGTAAAATATCCCTTTTGGCTACAAATAAAAAAAAATTTAGAAAATCGGAAAAGTGCTTTCAAATTGTTGGCAAAACGCTTACATACAGTTTTTATGGAAATTTCGACGTATTGCCAAGTGCAGATGAATTCATAAATGCATTAAATTTATATTATTTTTCTAATTGATTTTTGAGCTTGAGGTCACTATTATAAAAAAAATTCCAAATTTATTATCGATATTTCGTTACTCCTTCGTATAACTTCTTCAGGATGCCAAATCGTTTAATTGTTAGAATAACAATAAATTATCAATTTGAAAAATTTTTCAATTGACAAACAATTTTTAATACAAAAAAACCCGAAAATAAAATTATTCATTTATAGTATTTGTTTAATTTAATATCACGATTGATTTAGTAATCCCAGCTATGATAATATTAAGAGTTTTTATCCAGAAACCCTGTTTACATCCTTTTTTCATTTTATTCCTTTTATTTATATAATTTCCTTTCAAATATATTTTTTTCTGTATTTGTAAATAAAATTATGTAAATTTGAATAATCAAAACTTGAAAAACTGCATTAATTAGCATTTTTATTTATCAGAACTTTTAAAAATCAACTAATTCCTTAATCATAAAGTTTGATTAATCAATTCTTCTCTTCTTTAACGAATGTTAAAGAACTCAGATTTTTTTTGGAGTTTGTCCGCATTTTCAAATTTATTTAATAAAAATTTTTATCAAATTTATAACATTTATAACATTTCATAAAATAAATTAATAAAACACCTAAAACAAAATGTTAAGCACCCCATACACGTTCCCATTCAATTGTCAATTTAGTCTTTCAATTGAATTGATTCTTGACCACACACTTCAAAAACTTAAATGAAAGATTTTCATTCAATTTTCAAGTTTATGTATTTTATGTATGTTTTTTACACATACAAATTTAAAAATTAAAAACTTCTATTGCAATGGTTAAAAAAAGAAACATAAATGCCATAATGGTTATTGGAGAATGCACTGATGTTGAAAAAAAAGAACAGCGACAAAGAATATGGTCAAAATAATGGTTGAAAATCAAGATAAAAATCAAATGAAGCATCCATGTTTGTGACCAATGTCATTTAATATTTTTCATTTAAAATTCAATGAAATTAAAGAAATACTTAACTTTTTCTTTGCAAAAGAAAACTGCAAACATAAATTTTGATAGCTGATCAAGAGACTCGAACATATACAGCAAAATCGAATTGAAAGACTTAAGGCTGTTGCCAATTGGATTGAAACGTACATGGGACGCTTAAGCGAATTGGAAAAAATTATATATGACTTTTATGGAAATTGAAATTGAAATCAATCAATTTTGTATTGATGAATCAATGAAAAGGAATACAAAGTGATAATATATATTTGACGGTGATTAACTGCCTGTTTTTAGAATTTGGAAACAAACTTGTAAGAGAGAATTAATATCTATAAATTAAAATCAACAATAAAATACGAAAATTTGCTTTTGTTTCCAATATAAATTCTCATTCAGAATTTTGATTTCATTTTATTGAAACAGGCAGTAAATAACTGTTGCCTTCACTCAATTGTTGATGCCAAAAATAAATTTGACAGCATATTTTTGTGGGTATAAACAAATCAATTGCTTTCATTTTTTAAGAGTCAATTGCCATAGTGCATCCTCGAAAAAAAAATACAAACACTACAAATACATGGTACTGGCAACTGGAGTTACTAAAACCAGAATAACATTTCGAAAAAATAAACATTATCATTAACCAAAAAAAATGAAAACAGGAGCACCAACTTCCAGTTAAAAAATACAAGCCACCGGTGATGATTTAAAAGTTTTGCCATGCAAACAAATACAAATAAAACAAGTTGTTGTTGTATATAACAGGAGCATAACATGTTCTGGTTCCTTTTTCTTATTCCAATTTTTTTTTTGTTTTTTATTCAACTTAAAAAACAAAAATCGTATTTAACAGCAAAAAGAGTTTTAGATTTGCTTTGGTAAGCTAAAAAAAGTGGAAAAAAGCAATGAGAAAATGTAAATGAAATTCCCTAAAAGCTTTCAAGAAATAGATTAGAAAAAATTGCAAATATTTAGTAATTTAAAAACAACTTAATATTGCAAATCAAAAAAGAAATATATAAATAAAGGATTGAAAAAATAATTAAACATTTTTCAAAGGTTTATAATTTGTTCTCCAGTTTAGAGATAAATCAGCAAATATTTAATTGTTTGTGGAATTTTTTACAAGTTATTTTGTGAAAAACAAAAAAAAAATAGAAGAGAATTTTTACAATTATATGTTAATGAAGAATTTTTTAATAAACAACAAAGTAGTAAGAATTGGGGTAATAAATAAACTTTTTTTTATATTTAAATCCTTTGTATTTGAAACATCTATCTAAAGGTCTAAAATGTACTGCATCAGTTCAGTAAACGTTTTATCTTTATAACTTTAAACAAATGTTAGCAATTAATGACTCAATGCAACATTTTAATCCTTTTCTGCTTTTATACAACACTAAACTTGACAACAGCAATAATATATGCAGGACCATAGACAATTTTAGCAACAAATAGCCAACAAGAGGTAATGAAACGATGAGTTGATGTCGTGTTTATTAATGTCTACATTAGACATGTACAGGATCAGCATAAATACACATACAAAACACCAGTTACATACACTTACATATATCAGATAACATGGCGTTTTTGTGTATCTTTGTTGCAACTTTCAAAACTGAAGCTGTATGCGTGTATGCGAAAAGTAGTGACAGTTAAGAATAATTTAACTAAAATTCAAGGTACCTGCTGTACCATCAACGCAGCAGCTAAAATCGCAAATGTAAAAGTGGTCTAAGTTTTAATTGTTTTACCAATATTAAAAAAAACTTGCACCAAATTATTATAAGGATGCAGTTTTGGTGGCAAAAGTTAGGATTAAATTATTACCCAATCCATGCTTTTCTCCAGATTTAAGATCCAGCAAATATAAAGAAATACCTCGATGGAAGAGGGTCGAGGGCGATTGTGGAGATTTTAGCTACAAAACAAATTTATTGTTAGGGTCTCCTAAACCTTCACATTGTCTCTGGCTCAAAAACGTGGAAGAGCATCTTTATATTGCGGCACAAGGTGTGTCATTCTTGCGAAATTCTCAGAAAATTCAAAACGTAGACAACTCTTGTAGAAAACAAAAATCCAAAATTTTAATTTTACTTTTTAATCAAAAATACTGCCATTTATTCTAAAATTTTAACATTTCTTTTACTTTTTGTCAGACAAATTGCTCTTCAAAGTTTTCTCAAGACAAGAATTTGGCCTCGTAAGTAATGATACAATAATTTCCAATAAACTCACTATTTTCAAAAATCATTATATTGCACATTTTCAATAAAAAGGGCCGAAAATGTTGCACTTATTTTAGAAAAGAAAACGACATAGATTACAGAAATGCTTAGCATACTTTGAGGAGTGATTAACTTTGTGTGGCGCCTGAAGACAAGCAAGAATAAATTGTCTTGAAAATCTTTGGAAACTGATCATAGGATATTTCTTTGTTATTCATGTTGGTTTTTTCATGCAATCTTCTATAAGAATATTTATGGTTGGAAATCCTATTTTTCAACATCATTTTTCAACATCATTTTTATAACTAAATTAGTTTATATGACTGTATTAGTTATCCAAAGTTATTATTATGAGGCCATATTGGTACCATTTTAAGTCAGATATGAAATAAGACAAAAAGGCTAAGTAGAAACACTTTCTGTCTGAAAATGCTGCGTCGTTAACTTAATAATATTCACTTTGTATTAATAAACAAATTGCACCAACAATTATTTAATTTACATGTTCATAAAATGCTGCTTATAATTTTTATTGTTTTTTTATATAATAAAAAATTAATAAAATCTTTATCAATTCACTTACCTTTTACTTTATTATACTGGAAAACCTCGAGAACTAATCTTGTCCTTTGGGCAATTTTTATATGTCTATGTACCTTAAAGTTTGCTCTTTTTTTGAGTTTCTGTTTTATAATTCAAGCAATTTGAATTTACAATTAACATTTACAAACTATTTTTCAATACTTAAATAATTTGCAATATTCACTTGTGGAAAATTTGCACACATTAACAAATTTAATAACAAATATTTACACTTAAAATTTAGTTTAAAAAATTCTCTTACAACTAATTTTTTGTATTCAATCTGTTTTCATTTTTTTTTATAAAAAATAAATAATAAATATTAAGCAACTTCAAAATTTTTTTTGTTTATGATTTCAAGTCAATGAGTATGTGATGTCAAGTAATTAACCTTATAAAGGATTTCTAAAAAAGTAAAACAATAGGCAAAGTAAATTCGTTCAAGTACAAGGCAGATCTACACCAGAAACGTTAAATCATTTGACTGTCAAACTTCATACGTAAAAAATTATGAATAATTTTTTCATTTGAAGTTTGACAAGCAGGCGATGTTGTGACACTGTTTTAGACATGCATATACCTGAAATAATTTACAAAAAAATTTCAAGAGGTTTTGAAATTCTTTGAAAAAAGATATCGAGAACTGTCTCCAATTATAAATTTAATAATGAAATAATTTACTTTGATATTAGACAAGTTTTCCTACCTCAAGTTCGACTTGGTGGGAGTGTAGTGAATCAGAAATATATACTATTCATATTCCTTTGTCTCTCTCTCTCTCTCTCTTTAACACTTCCTAAGCCCATTCGTCGCACGACTTGTGGAAATGCTAGTGATGACTGCATGGTAGAATAATTTAGGTAGTGTCGAAGCTACAACAACATTGCTTTTTATTGTTGTCTAGGTTCGCTGCAGTCAAAAAGCACAAAAGAAAAATGGCAAAAATTGTGTATTTATAAGTGTGTTTTGGTTCCATTTTCTGTTCTTTAAAGAATTGTGTTTTTTTCCTTTTCTTATTTGCATTTGAAATAAATGTTCAAGTGTGCTCTTTTACAGCTGCGAACCCAAAAAAAAAAGTTCTTTAACGTTTTGCTACTACCTGTATTATTCTACCATGGATGAATGGTAAAGAGAGGACAATTAAGTGATCTGCCCTCTCAATCTTCGGTGAAACTAGATCTCTGGTTAGTATTAAAGATATCGACACTAAGCAGTTTCCCCAAAACTAGACCTAAAATAAATCACAGGCATCTAAATAACGGCTATTTACCTCCTCCACTGACCAACGCCATGTTCAGTCGATATATAATTCATGTACGATGTAAAAACAACATTTTGAACCATCTCTTTTTTCACTCAGTAACTACTAAAGCAACTATCTCCAGATTTTACTTTAACTTTTAATTAGAACTTATATTTCAGAAATATGAGAACCCCTGTTATCACGGTCGCCGGTTCGACTCACATCAAAGAATCTGCTTAAAAATTTACACTTGTTACAATAAAAAAACGGCCCGGGGAAAAGTAGTCGAGCTTCGTAAGCTTTAGCAAATTTCATCTTGTTGAACAGAGTAAATGAATTTAAATTAGTGCTTGAAAAATTTCGGCTTTTTTTCACATCGCAACTTGATCATCCACACATATTTTGGGAGAGGTCTCCTTCCCTTTAGGAAAATTAGTGCAAAAAAATATTAGAAATAAGTTATATTATTGAACACCGATAAAGAGTCAATTGAATAGTTAAGTAACAGGTCTCAAGATGCATCAGTTGCATTAATCTTAGGAAGTTTCTTTCCTTTCAAACAGTCATGTAATAACTTTCTGCCAGACCATTTCCCCTTAGGGACAAGAAAATTTGCCTAGTTTGAATTAAGTTCAGCCAAGCAAGTATTTTCGAGGGGTGGCGAACTAGCAGCAAGCTTGTTTTCAAGCAATAAAAGTCACATCTAGATCAGAGAATTTATTTTAAAAATACCGATCACCTCTTTAACAGGATGATGGTATCGAATATATTTTTGACTTAATTTATATAATCTAAAACTTTGTTCAGCGTCGGTAAGCGAGGTCAGCGCAGGGGTTTCGGGAGCGCTTTAAATTAGCCATTCTAAACATTAAGAATACAAATGCGACTTATTAAAATATATAAATTTTTTGTTGGAGGTAAAACACGTGTGCGAAGCAGGAAACAACTTTGATTATTTCTTACGCATATTTAAGTAGTTTTACGTCATATTTAAAATAAATTGTTAAAATATTTCCGTTGCAATTCGTGATAAAAATAGCTAAAACAATTCATGAAAATGAATACTTTCTTACTCTACTGCTCTGATAGGTGAAATTTTTTTCAGATAGAAAAAATGTCACGCTGCAAATGTATGACAATTTTTTTCTCAATAAAAAAAGAGAATTAAATCATTAAATCAATTACGAAATCAGTTCATTTTGGCAATTTCTTCAAAAGAAAATACTTGTGACATTTAGTAGAATGAAATCTAACTAAAAATAAAACATTCATCATTAGACTTAATGGGTCAATTAAAATTAAAATTAAAGAAAAAGAAATAAAAATAAAAATATCTAGTAGGCTAAATAAATAAATTAATTGCATCTTAAGATATAAAAACATCATCATCATATGCAGCATACATATCCAATGGGTATCTTATATAATTATCGAGAGCTTAATGTCTTGTTTAAGCAACATTTAACACAAATTTTTTGGCCATAAAAGAGACAAGATATTTTAATTTAAGTTAAGTTAAGTAGCACAAAGAACATTAAAACGTAAAAATAAATTCAACAAGTGATAAGAAAAAAGTTACGAACAGCATGCAATAAAACAAATACATTCATAAAACAAAATTAACAACAAATGCAAAATTATTTTTTTTTGTTTTTTAAAATAGTAACTAATACTCACATAAATTTATACCAACACACAAGAAAATATATTTTTTTATAATTCGATGAGAATTTGTTTTTTTTTAATACGCAAAGTACGTTCCAAATATTATTGAATGTAACGAATGATAGAAAGACAGATCACTACTTAAAAAGAAGCTGACCAAATGATAAAGGAATATATAAATATTATATTTGCTTAAGATTTTATTTTTTAATCGTCCAAAAGCACCAAAAAGACACATACACTTTTAACAGGTTACGAAATAAGTTTTAATATTAAAATTTTAATTCGAAATACAATTACTTGGACACAAGTTATTTGGAACCCTTTAATTTTTTCAATTAAACGCAATAACCACGTTATACCAAAAAGACAGCACCACAGTTTTTTTTTCTTTAATGGGGTTTGAAGAGTGCAAAGTTTTTGTGTTGAAAAATTCACATTAAGCAAAACAGAAAATATAGTAAAATATTAAAGATTTTGACGTTTAATAACACCACCACCACAAATTAACGATGAGCAAAAAAAAAACAACGTACGAAATAAAAAGAACGAACAAAAACGTTTAGAAACCTTATCAAGACAAGAGACTCTGACAAACTGAAAAAAGTGATCAAATAAAAGTGATCAGTATTATTTTGTGTCTGATTTGGTTTTATTTCTACTTTTTGCAATCATTTAAATGATGATTGAACAACGAAGTGTAGTCAACTAATTACGACAATGGGCTTGTAACACTTAAGACTTTGCCTACGAAAAACATTGCTGAATATTTTAAATAATTTCCAGATTTCAATAAATAATTTAATGGAAAATTTTTTAAAGATTTTTTATCAATATTTTGATTTTATTTAAAGGCCGACAGGAAACAGGAACAATAATAATTTAAAAATTAAAAACTAGAAATAGAAAAATATGTTATTCAAAACAAAAACTATTTTTATAATGACAAAACAAATTGTTATGGATAAGAGAAAAATTTGTCGAACAATTTTTTATCGATAACAATAATTCATCTTGATTAAATTTTTTTTAATAACGTTATTTCTGTGAAAGTTATTATCGTTGAATTCTTTCTAGGCAAAAACGTAGCGACATTAAGCCTAATATTAAACATTTTGAATTAAAAAAGTTTCTTAATTTTTAAACGTTTTTTAAATAACGTAAACCTTGATGGAAATTGTTATCGATAACACAATAATTTTTATCGATGACATAAAAAAACTAGCAAAGTTTTTTTCCAAATAATGTTAAGTCTATGATAATCCAAAATTAAATTCATTTGTTATTTTTTGTATCTTTTATCAATAGAAAATTCTTAAAACCCCAATTATTGGCGCGAATTTTAGGAAAAACAATCTTTCTTATTGAAAAAAATTACTACATCTTGAACTTTTTTCTTAATTTATACGATTAAAAATTTTAAATTCAATCAAATTGTTAAAGTTGTTATTTTCTAACGATGGAAAGCTCTTCAAAATGTTTGCTGTCGATAAAAATATGTCGGCTCTGTACATCTACTAAAATATTATGGAAGCGTTCCTGAAAAACTCAAACTTTCGAACTACAAATGACTGTTCTTCCGCTCTTACTAAATATTTCCTACAGAATTATTGCCGACACAGCCAATGTTTTGCTGTCCATATTTTTTAAATTGTTTTTCAATCAACTAGAGTTTATAATCAAATCCGACTGTTAACTGGATGCAAGCTCTCGTATAATATTTGCCAAATAAGAGATATGATTTAAACAAATGCCCTTCAATATAATAGATAATGAAGTTCTATAATCCAAAATTTTAGAAGTTCAATCTAATTTCGACTACAACCACGTAAATATTGCTGCAGTTGTTTTGTACGAGTTTGCAATGCTCTAGAGCAGTGCCATTCAACCTATGGTACGCGTACCACTTGGTGGTACGCGAAAAATTTCCAGGTGGTGCGCGAAATCTTTTAAAATAAATAAAATGGATTAAAAATTTTAAAATTGTTTGGTATTTATTGATCTAATTATTTTTTCAGTACATTATATTTTTTTTGGTGGTACGCGAAAAGTTTGTCGTGATTTTAGTGGTACACGAGCCAAAAAGGTTGAATAGCACTGCTCTAGAGAATAATAAATCGAAAAAATATATAAATTTAAAAGGCGGTGTTGGTGTGGATACAAAATGATTATTTTCAAAATAAAATAACAAAATCGATTAATCTGTTTATAGTAACAACAATAAAAATAACAACAACAACATCAACAACAACATCAACAACAACATCAACAACATCAACAACATCAACAGCACCACCAGCAACAGCAGCAGCATTATTCAATGACATTTGAAGTGTTCAGCCGCAAAATGAAATGAATTGATAAGAAGACAGATTCATCTTCTTCATCTACTTTTTTTTATTCTATTATTCTATTTGTTTCTATAGTTGTGCCAACTACAAACAGATATTGTAAGTTTCTGTATCTGTTTATAATAATATTTCGTATCTATTAGATTTAGCGATGTGTGTTTATAGAGGTTTAATTTTCTTATCAATGTCGTACGAGTGAGAGAGCGACTGTGAAATATTATGTACTTACTGATTCAAACAAAAAAAGAAAAACTTAATAAACTCTTGTCAATCTGTTTTTTGATGTTTCGGGTTTCAAATGATGTTCTGAGAATGAATTGGCTTTGAGAGAGAAAATGTTTTGCATATTTAAAGCGCCAAACATGAATGAGCTTGAGTGCGTGAAAATAATGGTGGGAGTTTTTGACTGAGTTGAATGTGTTTTTGTATTGTAGATAAAGTATTAACACTGTAAGTAAAATTTTAACCGTTGATATGGCACAGAAAACCCATGAGACACCTTAACTTAATTTCGGGTCGTAGTACACAGTGGCCATATTACTCCATTTTAAAAGCTTTGGTCAAAATCAAGAGATATTCCATATTTAAGTTCGTGTTGTTTCACAAGCTATTTTATACAATATTTGGAATAACGCTTCGAAAACTCTTATGAAATAACATTATTTATTTTTTTATTGATAAATGATAGCCGTCTATTTTCAGGTGGATACAATTCAATTAATTTAGTCTAATTTTATTAATGTTTGCATTTTATGTCATTTATTCAAATTAAATCAATATTTTGAGTTGGACTCGGTTGCAAATCATATCCTTTTCAATTTTATTTTTCACTTGCAATGAACCAACAGAAATCTGCAAGAATAGAGAAAATTTTCTTTCCAGCGAACCGGTCTTCGAATGTCATTACAGTTTGGTGAAACCTTTCGCCTATTTCAGTGGATATTTGTCGCACATAAAAATCGAAATGGCCATGTAGCATGTGAAATTTTGAAGGTATTTTCATGCTAAATACTTCAAAAGGCAGTGTTATCAACGTAGATGCGGTAGTCTGAAGACCGATTTTGGTATAGCACATTTTTAATCACTGCCCGAAGGATTTGCGACCCATCCTTTCAATGAAGTTTCGTCCAATTTTACAGTGAAAGGAGCGAATTTTTAAAAAGTTTTCGAACATCGGAACATCGGAAGTTTCGAACATCTATTTTAAGAAAATTAAATATGTTGAAGTCAAATATTTTCATGAAAATATGATTTACAACCAATTGAATTAATTCGAAAAATATTTAAAAAAATGCATAAAATTTATTAAAATTGTATTAAAACATACGAGGGGAACTATTTATATATTAAGAACTGGCAACACTAATGTCAATAGCTAAAATCTGGCAACACCATAATAAAGTTTGAAATTTTCTAGCATAAATGTATTTACATATTTACATCGTTGTAATGTACAAGTGCGATTTCTTTTGTTTACAGTGAGTTCCAAAAATCAATTTAACAAAAAAAATTTAAATATCAGGAGAAGTTTTCGTTGGATTATTTATCACAACTTTCGACGTAGATTATGTCAACCAGAATTTGGCGATGAACTCAGTTCTTTGAATGGCGATAAAACACCATAAAAACCGACAGTATATCGCTGGTATAGTGAATTCAACCATCGCCGACGAATTCCGTGAAGGTCGTCCAAAATCGGTTGTTGTGCCACAAAACTTTGATACAGTGATAACTTAAAATCTGCATGTGACATATTGTGAGATAGAGGCTTTCTTGTGCACTAGTTCCACTTCAATATATTTGATTCTGTGAAAAGAATTTGTTCTCCCTGGATACCCCATAATTTATCAATCGCTCAAAAAAAAAAGGCTCGCGTCAATTAAATTATTAAAAAGTTCAACGCTGGTGCTTCAAAAGACGTGTATTAAATTATGGATATACAAATGTATGCTTATGAGTCGGAAGCAAAACAGCAATCGACCGTGTGGGTATTCCAAGACGACCTAAGTCCAACAAAAGTTGTTCGTGGAAGAAGCACAGCGATACAAATTGTCGACTGTTTCTTCGGCCGAATAGGTCATGTGGCCGCCACTGTTCCACTTGAGCAACGTAGAAATGACAATTCTGAGAGGTATCTGGCCATTTTTTTGCAGGAATTCTTTGGAGAAATTCGTAACACAAATCATTCTTCATCATGACAAGGGCAGCTCTCACACATCTCGCCAAACAAGTGAATTTTTGAGTAGTCAAAACATCGAATTGATGACTCATCTTCCGTACAGTCCTGACTTGGTACCCAATGACTTCTTTTTGTAGCCGAAAGGAGGAAGGCCATCATCATAAGAGTTGGATTTCAACAAATAAACAAAAGCTAAAGTTATTTCAAAAGAGATTTTGATGTATATTCCTTAAAATGCCAACAAATCAATACAAACAATACAAACTTAAAAATTAAGTGTCTGGACGTTTTCCTGTGTTATTTTGACGTATTTTCAGATTTTTGTTTTTGAATTAAATCAATTACCAGTTATACCCAACTTTATGATTTTAAAAAAATATTTGTGTAATTAAATATGATTTATGATAAATAATTTATTTTGCAAAAAACAATTGGCGAATGTGAAGTAAATTAACATAAGCATTTGCGCTGACACTTCTACGATGACACTGAACTCAGAGGTAGTAGGACGCTTACATTCCATATAGCGAGCCTTGAAAATTAAAGAAGCTACTGTAGATTAATAAATTTTCATTATCTGTACATTTATTTCAAAAATAAAATTTTTTAAATTCTGGGGAAAATCGTTGCAATTACACATTCATCTTTCACAAGACTGAAAGACATACTTTTAGCTAAAAAACCGTTTTAAGTAAAAATATAACATTTTCCTAGATTTACGCTTCTGCTGAACAAATAAAATAAAATGAAACAGTTTATAATTTCGTATTGTTCTTTGCCTTAAAAACTCTGCCATAAATCACCTTAATAAAACCATCATCATTAAATTAAACACTTTATGTTTGTTATTATCATTTAAACGTGACATTATAACTGAAACTTAACATTATGAAATGTGAACTTATCGTTTCTATTCTAAGCACACACGCATGCATTTATCTTCGCATATGTAAAATAAAATATATTCTAAAACTCAACCCCCCCACCCACAAACAAAGTAACAATTAACATTTACACATGTCGACAAATTAAAGCAATAAAAAAAAGTTCGAAAACATTCATATGGACACACTAAACAAATATTTTACGAGCATTTTATGAATCATCAGCTATCATCATAATCACCTCCCATACCCACTCACTAGCTGGCTGCTCCTTTATTATTTATCGAAATTTGTCACGCATCTACCAAGGGATTTAAAAGCAACCGCACACGATTACAAAGAAACATGCTGACTGTGATGACGATTTTGTTTAATTTTATTTCCTGTCATCTAGTTTTAGAACGACCACATGCACATAAATACATATAAAAGAGAATGAACTACATGAATAAGCAGTATGAAAAATGTCTGAGTACAAACAAAATATATATATATATATATATATATATATATATATATATATAAATAATCCTGCCGAAAAAAGAATGGAATTAACAAGTGGTTGGTTAAAAATGTTAACACCCCGAACATGACAGAAAGATTTGAACATTTAATTGAAATGAATATACATATGAACAAAATGACAGATAAATAAATAAATGAACGAGGGAATGACTGAATGTTTGGTTGCTGGAATAGTTGGATGGATGCTCAAAAATAAAATGAGATAAAACAAAAAAACAAGCAAATGAGATTAAATAAATGAAATTTTATTAAGTAAAAGTTAAACACATTTTGAGGTTTATTATATTTAAGGCTGCCGAATACAATTCTAATTATTTACTATGGCTGAAAACAACCAGCTCATTTAACCCCAACAACTCAACCAAAAAGCCAACACTAATTTGGAAGAAAACAATATTAACTTCATCGTGAATAGCATCGAAATATCGGCAAAGCTTTAGAATATGAAAATAAAGAGTTGGATGGTAAAGAAAAAATAAATTTCAGTGCTGTAAAGATTTATTTAAACTAGAGTAAGCCTAGTGGTCGAAATTCAACCGCCAGTTTAAACGTATACTTATTTCAGTTACATTTATTTAAAGATAAAAAACTACCTATTTTTCCATTATCTTCTCCACGGCAATAACAATAATCAAAATAAAATTGCATAAAAACCCGCACATTTATTTCGTTAAGTTTTTGCTTAAAGCTAACAGATCCATACGTAATAAACATCTATTTACATCCATATTTAATTTTCATCTCTTTCGATTCTGATCTCTTTTTCTTTTTCAACTTTCCTCATGTGAAGAGAAAAAATCTTAACACTCCTATTCACACCTAGGTTCTCTTATACATTATTGCTTTGCTTATGTTTTTAATTTAAACCAATACTTATAAGTGAATGTACGTATCCATTTTTAGCATTTGTAGTGGTGCCAACTTTAGGACCATGTTATTTCTTTAATACTGAACCGATTTAAATAATATATAGTCGGGGAACTAAAGCTCAACAATCTCTACCATTTGGTAAAAGTATGAGGAAAATCGGTTGGCAAGCAAATGAGAAAAAGCAGTATCAAAACGTGTCTTTGCCTATTTATAAATAGATAATAGATAATAGATAAATATTAAATATTTCGTGTATCTAAAAAAAAATAACACACAGAAAAGTGCCTTACTGCCTACTTTCTTTTACAAATATATGTATATATAACATACATAGTGTGGCACCTAAAACGCCACTTTTAAGCGATTTTTTAAAGTCGGTCAGACTTATGTACAATTTTCTTGTGAATGAATCGTTCGATCGTGTAGGATAGTGAAGAAATGGCTCGGTGTAAATATGAAATTATTGACCAAACTAATGCGTATTTTAAGGACCTCGAAAAATCCTATTTTTTGGAAGGGATACAAGAATTGGAGAAAGGCTGGACTATGTGTAAGAGTTACAAGGAGAGTATGTTGAAAAATAAATTTTTCACACAGTTTCACACGGACATATTGATCCGCCCTCGTATTATTGCTGTATAGCACTACATCATTATTGACTAAAACAATATTATTCATAAAAGGGCATTGGTTTAGAAGCAATAAAATTATACTTTCACCTTAATATTTAATCATACTATGATTCAACTAATTCATTTAAAGTATGTTTCTCTTATATTATGGTTGCCTCAACTATGTTTTCTTTGCGAATGTGTGCCAGCCACGTTCGATTATAATTTTTAATAAAAATAATTTAAACCGTATAAATAACATTTTATTCCAGTTCTATCGTCTAACAATTTTCGAAGCAAATGTGCAAATAAAATTTGTAACTTATTAACGTTTACATGCGTTTATTTTATGACATTTGTTGAGGAGACCTCATTAAAATTAAAGTTGTTTTTCTGAGCTCTTTTTTCATACAAATAAATGTTGAAAAAACTATTGCAGTTTAAGGTTCAAAGTTAAGCTTTGTGAATGGTTCTTTCTAGATTCGGTATGTTTTGAGGATTAGTAATAATGAAGACTTGCAGGAATAAAAAATAAAATGGAAAAGAGAATGATGATTCAAAGTGAAAAAACACACAATAAATCTCGACAGAGAATAATGTTTGCTCTTTTGGTCATTATTCTTATAAAATAAATTCCTTTTTTGTAGGAAAGATATATAAAATACGACCATTACCAACAATGTAAACACAAATCCTGTTCCATGTGAAAATCTCTTTTTTTTTAATTTGAAACCCTTTTTTTCGATGGGCAAAAGAATCATCATATTACCCATCCTATTCCACACATCTAAATAATGTAAGAAAAAAATGCAAATGCCGAAATATTTTCATGGATATATAATCATCATCCATTGTCTATTACATACTCGTCAGAAAAGGTCATTTCCTGTTAACATTTAAAATTTACTAACTTTCCTGTTTTACCCGCTTCTATTCCATTAAAATGATTTATTTCTTTTACAAATTCAACCACAAAAATTTTCTACATTATGGTTGTTGTGTGTTATGAAGTTGAATGGGGCAATACTCATAATATAAAAGTTAAATTACTTACGAACATTAACTCGTACGTGTGTGGGAAATACGCGGTCACATACAAATTGTTATAAAAAGTAGAATGACATCCTTATACTCGTACACAGTGTTTCGTTTACGAGATAGAAAACAAAAATTGTTGCTAAATGTGTGTAATTTTTAGAAGGTTATATGCATACTTCTGTGGCTGCAGGAGCAATGATGACTTTGTGTCACTGTCTAAGTATTTGTTGGCTTAAAATATGTTTTGAAGTAATAAATTTTTAAAGGAGATATGCAAAATAGAGTAAAAGGAGAAACGATTTGTTAAGACGGCTTAAGATTTACGCTACAACAGTTTGGAGAAAATTATAAGAGCAATTCAGAGAGAAGACATGGTCGTAAGTCAAGTTCCTATGAAACAGATGTTTTATAAATCTGCAAATGCGGATTAAAAAGGAAGTATTTGTTCGATAAGCTCAGTTTAAATGCTCCTCTTAACGGAATTAAAAAGTTGCAACTTTCTTAGAGTCTTTCGAAGCGTATTCTGGTTGCAGGCGATTTGGTGAAAATCATAATCGACTATTTGCATTAAATAAGTTAATAAATTAATTATATACAGCTCATAAGCTCAGTTTTGTTGCCCATCTTAACAGAGTCCTTCGAAACGTATTCTGGTTGCAGTCGTTGAGGATGCTGCAACCATATCTAGTGGATACAGAAATATTAATATTACAATATTTTCAATAAACAAATTCTTCCTTTAAAACTCGAAAGATTTTCATGTTAAAGGCCAGTTTAAAACTACAATTTTCTAGGAATTGTTCAGCCACACAAAACTCACTAAAATCATATGAGTACTTTTATTAGTATTTTTTAAAAATTTCATACAAGAAATTTTCCACAATAATTACTGCCTGTCCCACGATCTCGAACGATATTGTTCTCTTTTGAAAATAAATTTAAAACAAAAATAATTTCTAAAATTTTGTTTTTGTTTTAATTGTAATTTCACAAAAAAACGATATCATTCGCCATCGTGAGCCAGGCAGTTACAGTCTATCACAGATAATCGGAAAGTGTAATTGTACCAAACTCAAAGATTCTTTCGATATTGTGGGACAGACAGCTAAACTATAATTTTAATACGCTCACTAAAAGCAAAATCTTCCGTTTTGGTGCATTATTTTTAGCTAATGTCGGTAGTTTGATTTAATCTCTAGAATTGATAAAGTTCACTTAAATGTTAACTTGTAAACAAGATAAATCACAATTCGTCAAAGTACCCACTTATTACCGACAAATCTGTAGCGAAGTTGGTAAGCAAACGTTAAAAAGGTAACCGAATTATAAAACAAATGTAATATGTACACTGATGAGCAAAACTTTTAATACTTTCGGTATTTTAAATGACATCATGATTTTTTTTGAAGGCTCTTAGTTTCAATTAGGCTCGATGAAAATTAACTTTTATGCGATATTCATGTCAATTTGAAGTTTACAAAACAATATTTAAATAAACATGCATTTACATTAGGGTGGGCTGATTTGTAAGTACAAAAATTTGTCGATATTGTGCCATCGATTTTTCGATAGATTTGGGCATGAGGAAAGAAATCAAACCTAATATCCTTTTATTGGAGGCTCAAAAATAAGGAAATTTTAATATTATTGGTCTGAAAAACTATGAAGAGTACATTTTGTTTAGAATTTCATGCCAGGAGTGTATTTTCCATTTTCTCAAAAATGCACTCATCTCTCAAAGGGTCGAAATTGCAAACAATTTGTAAAATTTTAAAGAACTGCTCCCGAGTAAACTGTAACTACAGATATTAATAAGAAATCACTTTGTTAATTGGGCTAAATCTGGTGCATTGTTTTTGCTCTCCACTGTTTGTCTGTCTGTCCGTTTAAAACGATGCCACACATATGAAAATGACATGAAGTTTTTCGTAGAGGTATTAGAGTATTAAGTAGTTGCTGTATGAAAAAATAAAATATGCATGTGCCTGCCTGGTTAATGTCTCTCATTGTGTATAAAAGTTTATGGGCAGAAACATTTTTTAAGCATCCATTCGGCGGAAGCGGAAATGTCAGGAAATTAGTTTATGGCTTCAAATATGACAATACGCTTATGTGGTGGAATACAAACTTAACTGGCTCATTCAAAATTCGTGGAGCATAAATTTATGACAACTACATGGTTCGTCATAAACGGCGGAAGTATATAGACTTAACAATAAAGATTTTATGGGGTTTTCATTTCGTAGACTATTTAGAGGGTTTTTCTTTATGCAACAAAAAAAAAACAAATGAAAATTTAACCAAATTTCCACACAACATAAGAAAATTTCTACATGTGACAGTGTTTGTGTAAGCTTGATGATAAAACTTTGCTAAATTAAATAAACATATTCTTTTAGATTATAAACAATATGAAAATCATTTAATCACACTCACATGCACTCTTCTCATCACTCACATTAAATGTCGTCTACACGTAATCGCAGTCGTAAAGGCGGAATACAAAGAAAAACTCGCTTAAATTACATTAAGTATTATGGCGTAAAATAACATATGGTATGTTTAAACATGACAACACACAATTCACGTTTACATGCACAACAACAACAACAACAAAAACACATTGCATTAAAGCAATGAACAAATGAACAATCCTTTAGGCGAAAATTGCTGCACTGTCACCTTCATACATCACCCATACTTTGTCGCAGCAGGCAACATTTAAAGTCACCTCATATCGCATCAAATAAAATCTCAGTTATACACTTTCACATTACGCCTCTTACTCTTTCTGGCAGCCGATTGTGTTCACAAAAGAACTCCCATCCTTGCCAGCAGAAAGGAAAACATGCAGCGTCAAGCTCAAAAAACATACACTCATACACATACATACATACTCGAACACAAGGCATTATGGCATGAAATGAAAACGAATGCATCCTTTGGGTTAAACACACACAAAGGCAAAAAAAAACAAGGATATAAATTCAATTTCCGACACTCTCTAAGTGGCGGGCAAATGTAATAACATTTTCATTTAACCTGCGATGCATTAAAATATACAATATTTTATGCCCTAAAACTATACATTGGCAGTTGGGATATGAGTATTATGGGCTTGAGATTTAGCTGGCGCTGCTTAAAATATAATTTGCATATAAAAATTGCAATAAAAATTAAAGATTTGTTTTATTTTATTTGTCATTTTTTGGTTTTAAGTACCATGAAGTTTTGTTTTAGTTCTGGGGGTAACATGAGGTTATTAGATGATGTTTCGAAAATATAATAAAAGAAATCGTACATTTATTGATATTTTAGATACACATTTACTAGCAATAAATATTGCTTCAATCATATCTATAATAGGATAAAATTAAGGTTGCTGTGATCATTGTCCCTCAATATTATATTGATATATACAAGAGTGTCAAAGAAATAATCCAGATCGTATGAAGCGCAGAGGCAAGTTTCTGTTGAAAAAGCAAAACTTAAAACTGCATATCGATGGTCATACGTTGAAACTAAATATTTATTATATTACAGGAAAATATAAATAGCTAAAGCAACATTTCTATACCGAAATCAGTTAATATTATCTTTCTGCCAATTATAATCTATATTATTAATAGGCAAACAGGTATTTTTAGAGCGCTTTTACGGCCGTAATACTGAACCGATTTTGAAAAGATTTATATTTTATTTTATAATTTTTTTATAGATGTGGACAAACTTGATTTTATTTAAATTTGTTTACTAGTTGGAAAGCTATAAGCGTTTAAAGTTGCTACTAACATATGCGTGTATCACCACGAAGTTGAAATATAAACAAAGTGTGCATGTGTGTTTAACCAATTTGCGTTTGCACAGAAATGAAACAGATTTTTTTCTATATGTACTTTGTAATATTTAGAACAGTGATCCTCACAAAGAGAGCAACCTTAAAAATGGGTTTGTATTGGGAGAAATTTCGTGCTACATATGTTGACCAATATTTTTGTTTTTGTGTTGTTAGAGAATTATATTAAATGCCAGATAAATTAAGAAAAAGCTATAAAAATAATAAAAATAAAAAGATACAGAAATAAAAATGTATGATATAATTTAAGTTTTGCAAACTGCACAGTTCTGAGCGACAACTCTCATAACGGCGTTTAAAATTGTGTTCACTTAATTATTTCAATTTCTGATTGCATACAAGGCTTCAGCTTCAATAAATATACTGAATTAGAAAAAAATTTTGTTTCTACTCTCCACATTTTAATACACGAATAGAATAATGCAAATATATTCAAAGTGTACTGAAAATATTTAAAATGCTTAAAAAAAGGCAAAGTTTTTTGTTTTTGTTTAATAATAAAAAAAGGAACAACGACTTGCTTATTTTAAAGCTAAACTAAATGAAATAATTACTGTTTACACTCTTTCTAGTAAGTTTCGTTAACAATTGTGCTGTGCATGTGAAAATAACGAAAATCACTCGGCTCCTTGGGGCGTAGTGTGAAGATGTTTGGCTTAGAATATTTTTTTGTTTTTGTATTTTATCGTATTTTATATATATTTTATATTTTATTTATTTTTATTTATGTAAATGCTTAATATTCAATTGCTAAAATTCGGTTGGTTTTGTCGTAGACCGCTGGATACACTAGAATGGTTTAATCAACTGAAACGCTTTTAAAAATATGTTTTAAATTGTCAACGTATGATCTTTGACATCCAATTTTTATCTCTTAAAAAACTTAATTTTACTTTAAATAAAAATTCCCCTTTGGCGCAAAAAAGCTGGATACAGGGGTTATAAAATTTGGTCTGCCACGCCGACAAATTCTCTGTAAATTCAAATAGTAGTCTGTCAAATACAATAAAAAGTTTTTAGTATAATATCTTTAGTTTATCTAAGAAATAGTTCGGTAAGATTCCCTTCCCTGCTGATCTGCTTTAGCAACAGTGAAATGCGCATAAGAACTAAATACGTTTAGCCCTCCATCATTATTTCAAATGTATTTTCAAATAATCTTTGGGACAATTAGTGCATCTAGAACACTAATTAAATGAAAAATAAATAAAGTCAGTATTTGAGTAGTTCCCAGGAAATAAAGTATATTTCTTTTCATGCAGAAAACTTTTACAACAGAGAAAAATGCTGTGCAATTCTTTTAATTCTCTTTGTTTATTGAAAATTAATTCGATTAACACCTTAATTGGATCAACTTTTATTTAAATGGATTTATATAAAATAAGTAAAAATTATTATTGTGCTTAAATAATATCCACGAAAAAACATAAATATGAAAATAAGGCCGAAGTATTGAAATCAAAATGATTAAGAAATTATGAATAAGTACAATACCAACACATTTCTATGCAACTTGTTGTATATTTTTTCTTTCCCAAATGGAAAACAATTATGGGTAATTTTTTTTAAAGAAATTTTTTTATATATCAAAATTAATTTTTCATGTTTTTTTTAATTGGAAAAATCGTTCAGCTTGTAGTATTTGTTTTTAATGAAACTGAGTTAATACTATGAATTTCGAGTTAGAATCAAATCTAATTAATTTTGTAATCAAATCGTTGAATTGTTTTCTTCAATCTTGCTTTTCCTTTTTTGTATGAATTTTCTGCGAAAAGCATCAAAATATTTCCAGTGTACTTCTATTTTTTTGGGCATCCTTAAAGTGATTTTTCTTTATGTGATTTTACACAAACATAATTCTATTGTCCTTTCTTCCACAACATGTTTCAAGTGCGAGAATGATGCTCAGTATGATGATTGCCACAAGTTATCCTATGAGTAATCTAACATACGTTTTACTTAATCTGATTTTAACTTGGTCGTGCAAACGTGCCAAAATTAATGCACTGCAATGCAAGTTAAAATTTTAAATAATTAGAAAAAATAGAATGAACAGTTATTATTTATAAAAACTATACAATGAATTCGAAATTTGCAGTGGCACAATTAAAAAAATTAATGCCATAAAGCTAATAACCATTTACAACGCAATTTATTTTATTTTTTTCAAGAAACTTTAAAGACAAATAAATTTTAAAGTATAAAACTTTTATTAAGACTCACACTTTCTTCGAAGTAAATGGCTTTAAAACAAATTTTCATCATTTG
The DNA here is from genome assembly GCA_956483585.1 of Gymnocheta viridis. Lineage (NCBI taxonomy): Eukaryota > Metazoa > Arthropoda > Insecta > Diptera > Tachinidae > Gymnocheta > Gymnocheta viridis. The sequence goes on along the minus strand of OY101440.1, from coordinate 42,907,317 downwards.
GCAGCAGTCATAAAAACAAAAGCCAAGGTTGGTGTCCTTTTTTACTTGTGCCAAGACATAAATACACTTGCATAAGCACTCACACACTCATGTACACTTATTTTTACACATGTACACCTTTGCAAAGCATAATAAGAATCAATTGTAACCCCACAAACAGAAAAATGATGTATTTTATCTCATAGAAGTTTTTAGAGTTTTAATTATTTTTTCATAACTAATTCCGTGTTATAATGGTTTAGTTAAGAGCTGTTAAGTCGGTCATAAGTTTGTTAATTCATATTATTAACTTTAATTATTTTTATTAAGACAGGTTATACCAATAGAAATAATTAAAGCTCTCAAAATTTGTCTTGCAATGTTAAATGTGTCTTTTATACTTAAACTTACCAATGGTAATATTTTCCCTTTATTTTCGTTTAAGCTCTGTTAAATTTAATATTCCTTCTCATAACACCTTATAATCCTCTTGTTATTAAGCTTTGTAGTTCTAATTATGCTATGGCTGATCCTTTCACGAGATTATGACGTCAATATAACTATTTGTCTGAACTTGTTAATTTTTCTTTAAATTCTAATATTGCAAAGCATAAAATCATTGTTTTTCTTAATTCACAATTTAAAAACTTTTATTATAATGCAAGTAATTTAATATACAGCCCAATCATGAATAAAAATTCCCCGGAAAATGTCTCCCTTTTCCCAAAAAGAGGCTGTTCACATATATGTTCACATATTAATTTTTCGGAAAAGGGAGAAATCTCTTGGGGAATTGGTCATTCAGATTGTGCCATATAACAACAGCTTTCTTCTTATTTCAAGTAAACTTGTCATTTTTTTGGTGAAATTTTTTTAAATTAAATATATGCACCAGGCCATTTTTGGTCATTTTTTAGATATGCTCTGTTTTATTTGTAAAAATTACGTAAATTTAGGGCGTCTGAAAAACGGAAACTGCCGAAAGAGTAGGGCACCTGTTGACCACTTTGTTACTTCCTTTAATAAAAAGTATACATACCTATAAAAAAAGAATAAAAAATAATCATCAAACGGCCATGTTTTTAACACTTCAATTCTAAGTTTTCTTTTTTACAAGATTTTGAGCAGCTCCAAAAGCTAAAATTTTTATTCAATTAAGGACAACCTTTTTGAATTGGCAACAGTAAGAAGCTTTTTATTTTCACAAAATTCATTTCACAAAATTTTGTCATCAAAATTTTTTGGGAAAAGGTGGCGTTACAGTGCGGCAAACATATGGACGAAGTCATATTCAAACATTAATGGCAAAGAAGTTTATTTTCCATGAAGCTAAATTAATCGCAATTAACTCAATTTATCTTTGTTTGATTTTAATTTAAAGCTTTATAGGCCTTAAGAAAATATTCTTTATTTAATAAAACCTGAAAAGTCCAAAAAATTGTTCACCTCAATTTAAAAAAATGCTTTAATAAATTCAAGAAAAAAAAATTATTTAAATTTGTCGACCTTTTTATTTAGATTTTATTAAATAACTTCTTCAAGCTTTAAGCAATTTCAAACAATATTTCGCTTTTTCAATGGAAAGATTATATCCCTGAATAAACTTTCAATTAAGAAAGCTAAATATTGGATAAAATAAATAATTTATATTTATATTCTTGACCTTAAGCTTGAAGAAGTTATCTAATAAAATTCAATAAAAATATTTTAAAAAATCGCTAGCAGTCCAGTTGGCATAAAATTGTTTACGGGTTATAATTTCCATAATAACATGCATCATGCAAAACCTACAGCTATAGTTGTAGTTTTATGCTGCTGCCATCGTTAATGTGCGCCAAGAATAAAAGGGCTAAAGAAAAATTTTATAGAGAAACAGGAAACTCATTATATGATGAACGATACCAGAAGTGGTCTTTAATTACAGAGGCTGTAATTTATTAAGAACTTAGAAAAGTCAAGGTATGCACGACTATATGAGCATACAAGTACTACTCCTTGCTTTTCAACAACCCGTACAAAACTGTTAAGAAATTTTATATTTTTACAACGCCAACAGACTTAAGGGAAAAACTGTAAAAACAGCAAAAAAAATACATAGATGTACATTAAAAGAAAATGTTGTAATTAAAGACTAGCAAGTGAGACAAGCTTAAAGGACGTTGCTACTGCTGCTGCCACTGCTGTTGGTGCACAGCAAAGCATAAATCCTTTAAGAGTTAAAGGATTTTATGTGAGAGAAATAAAAAGAACTTAAGGTTTAAATATTGTTAATTGAGAAATACAATTAACTTAATGATAATTTAATTTTTTTTGCTGCTTTTAATAGTCTAGTTTTGCTTTTTCTTGCTGCTTTATTTAGTCTTGAATTATCTTAACTAATTTGGTAGGTTGACAAGGACTATTTTTTTGTTGGTTTATTTTTTTCAAATAAATCTAATTTATCTCGAGCTACACTAGTTAACCAATAAAATTTTTTACAGTTTTTTTTTTATAAAAAATTTACCTATAGCTCGAGATAAATTAGATTCAATTAAGAAACAAAAGGTCGAAAAAATATAAACAATAATTTATTTTTTTATAAAATTAAACGGCTTGATTGAATTAAACATTTTGTGTGAATTTTATTTATTTGTAGAAACATTTTAATTAAATCCTAAATACATATATTTTTTTGGTGACTATTAAATTTGTTGTTGACTTTTTTGTAAAAAAAAATCTATAAAATTGAATTGTTTAATTTTCTAAGCAATAACTGTCATTTATATTAGTGTTTCCAATATTCTGCTTTCTATGTCTTTCAAATATAGCGTGTTTAAATGTTATTAGCTAGTCTGCATAAAATCAGTTTAACAACTTTTTGGCTGTAATAGAAAAACTTTTTGTTTTGTTTATATCCTACGAGGGTGTATTTAAAAGTTACGAGTGTATGTGATATTTTGAAGCAAAATTTGCATCAAATACAAGTACAACTATTTAGGTTAAGTTAGTAAACTTTGATCCCCCTATTTCAATTTCAATCTAACTATTCATCAATGATATTTTCCTATGATCCTCTGAAGTGCCCACTGCTGCGTATTCCTTGGAGAAACAATTATTGTCTGCTTGTATTTATATGCAATATATATTCAATTGCACCTGGGGCATATTTGAAACTTTAAAAACCTTATTTAAACAAATTATAGGAGAGTGTATTTTATGTTAAAATTATGTCTTCTTAAAGCTATTGAATCAAAAATTAACATTCCTTTAAAATTTTAAAAAGCTTTTTTTTATTTATTAATCAAAATTGCCTCGATGTCCTTTTTAAAAAGCTTTCAGATTTAAACACTCTTAAGAAAATATTTTTACTTTTTATTGACTTCCATCGTTATTTATACTATTTACTTTTGAAAAAGTCAATAAATCTTTAATTAATTAATTAAACCAAAATTGTTTGGTTGAAATCGCATGATTTACAACAACATTAAGATTATACTTTTACAAACAGAAAAAGAACAGAAGAAAAGCCACAAAACTCAACTTAATTTATACATAAAAGTTCACCAAAAAGTCTATTAATTATAAACAAAAACACTCAGGGTTGTTAATACAATATTTCTTCTGCCTCAGTCGCTTTTCTTAACGTTAATGATTTTGTTTGATTTTTGTAGAAGTTTCTTGGGCATGTTTTAGAAATATTTGTTAAAGAAAAAAGAAAAAGAAAATTCTGATGAAGAAATACTGATAAACTTTTTCAATAAAAGCGATAAAAATAACTAATGAATTTATTTGTATCCTTTATGGTAAAACGAGTACATTAAATAAAATGAAATTAAAGAACTTTTTTAATGTATTTCGGTAGACATGGGGAAGAAATAAACCATTAACTATCATAATTATTTAAGTTTTATGTTAACGTTTTATTGTCGCGCACATTAAGCTAAATTGTATTTATTTCCGTTAATAAACACAAGTGGGAAAGTCCTATTAGGGTTGACGAATATTCTCCAATAAAATTAATATAATTAAATATACTAGAATTAAAAATGTGACTGGTTAAATATTTCAGAAAATATTTAACGAAATGCATGTAAGCCGTAATAATAATTTTTAATTTAGTTATTATATTCGGCAGGATTTTAAAATTAAAAATCATTATGCAGCTTGATTTCATTAATATACAAGCAACACAACATAAAAGGAAATCAATCATTTAAATGCATGTAAATATCATAAACGCTCATATGAGGCGTCACATTATACTTTCCTACAGGGTGTTCACCGGGAAGGTATACTTTGTTTGTTTATCATTTTTGTGGCCAAAGTTGTTCTTTGAAGACCAAGCTTCTGAGCACGGCGTCGAATTGAAGTTGATGGATTGTTTTGAACACTTTCTTGAGTAGCAGCAATGTTTTGAGCCCATCTTGCAGTACGTTGTGGTCCATGCTTGGGCCAATCACTTACACACCCTCTTTCTTCGAAATCATTCACTACACGATAAATAGTGCTTTTTGTTTGCACGTCACAGTAATCGATGAATGATTTGGATAAAATGTTTAAATATTAAATATTAAGTGTTTAAATATTAAATGTTAAATATTAAAACACGTTGGCTTATCGAATATTTTTCAATAATAAATTTGCCAAGTGTCTCCTTTACGGCTGCCAAATAAGAACTGTTAAGACTAATGTTTACCAAAATGGCATCAAAAGTAGTAAACCTTACCGGCGGGCACCCTGTATATTTCGCCAGCCGCAGTTGTGACCCTAATGAAATGTATGACACTTCAAGTGTGGCACACACTATTATTTTTATTTTTGCGTCAACACATAACTGATCGTCTTGAGCGCTAAAATTTTAAAATTTCGTATAATTCACATATGGTTTGATATTTAGGCAAATGAAAAGGTGAATGAATCAATTATATTTTCGTATAAAAGAACTTATAGAAGTTTTAAGGATTCCTAATATCACATAGAGTACTGGATATTACTGATATTGAACTTGATAGAAATAATGTTGGGAGAATTAGAAATATATTGCAGGATAATAACTTCCCTATTCAACTTACTAAGAAATTGATTAGACAATACAAAAGACAGAGGTAAAATAGTACGACCAGTGGGAATGAACCTAGAATTTATAAGTCTTAGAATTCTAAAATTTGTGGTTTTAATAATTATAGGATAGCTCATAAGACATATAATACATAAGCAAGTAAAATGAAGGATAAGACAGAAAAATTATAATGTAGTTTATAGAACACCATGTGGATACCAAGTATATATACACTTAAAATATTCTGTACGTATAATTCACTGAAATTGTTATTTAAAATAAATGAAAGTTCACTTAAAAACCGGTCTACTCATTTTTCATTTAAATTTAACCAAGAGTTCATTTAATTTTTAATGTTAAAAAAATAATTGACTTAATTCCGTAAAAACAAAAGATTTTTCCTTTGCTTCTGATATTTTTACTGCCAAATAATCAAACCCCAGGTTCCCTAAAAATAAAAGACTTTTCCTTTGCTTCTATCATAAAAACATAGTGGTTTTACTTTTTAAATTTTTTCGGGGATCAATAAATGAATACATACACGTATTTGTAGAAGAGGAAATCTCAAACAAATAAATAAAATAAAGCAAGGAAAGAAAAAAAACAGCACTTGAAAACAATTGACAATATTGAATGTAACCGAAAATCCGTATTAATAAGTCCTTAGTTTTTTGAATGAATGTTAGAATCAGTTAAAAATAAAATTGCTTACAATTTTAAATGTTTCTTCTTTTAAAAATGAGTGAACGGATTACTTCTTTATTAACGTACTGTAGTGTGAACTAACTGTCGCTATAACCAACAATGTTTTACCAGTGCATACAGCAGTGTCGAATTGCATTGCCAGACTACAGCTGGAATGTTTTGGTGACGGTTACAGAGCTCTTCGCTGAGCTCTAATAGAGTTGGAGCTCCCAGATGAGCTCACAATAAATTAAAAGATATTATTTGGTTTAATTCATTACAGGTATGTACCATTAAAAATAAACTAAAAACTGCCTTAGCCGGACATAAATCTGATCAGAAATATAAATCAGATCAAATCAGAAAACTGCATTAACATCACATTGTGCAATGTTTCACCACACAGCTTTGAACACAGAAAATAACTACAAATGTCGTTTCATGTTGGAAATTTTAAAAATTATTAATACATCAATAGTACAAAGAATAAACTTATAAATGAATATGATAAATGTAGCCTAAAATTATAGACATTTCATTTGAAAGAATAGAGCAGGAAATTGAATAATTTTCATTCTATTGTAATAGATCTAAGTAATTTCAATTTTTGTGTAATAATTATCAAATTTTGAAAATTTTTATTTTTAAAAAAGGTTGAATAACTTTTTTATTGTTTTTTAAAAAACAAATATATTTATATATAATTAGCTAAAATGCAAAAAGGCGCAACTAGCAAAAATGTAATTTTACAGGAGAAGCAAAAAACTCTTTACAAATGAAAACTATAAACATTTTTAATGAAGTTTTTTCTAATTTTACTTTAAACTCACCGACAAATTTATTTTTAAACCAAAATAGGGTTTTTTTATATTTGAAGAGTTATGTTAGATATGCTTTTCTGATTTCTGTTTTTCTGAAATTGAAAAAGACGTATCTACATCAAATAAGTTTAAACATATAATTGTAGTATTCTATAAAACTTAAAATGTGTATTTGCGGCTTAAAGAATGTATACAAATTAATAATTGATTATAACAAAAAATTCAGTTTACTGATTAAAATAAAATTTTATTTTGGTCTGACAACAACTTCCAGAATCTTTCAAAAATTCCCTTAAGTTTGTCTTCCGAAAAATAGGAAATTTTTAGCAAATTTTTGAGCTAAATTTTAATATATAATATATGTTAAAAATTTCAAGAATTACTGATAACATTTTTCAATTTTCGAGCAAGTATATTTGTATGACTCATATTCATACAGTGTTCCCAAGAAATCGCTATAAAGTCAATTATTGCTATATTTATTAACAACATTTTCAAATAACATTACAATGCAAAAGCTTTTTTGTTATTTCTGAAAAATTTAAATTCAATTTGTATGAAAACGTTATTTTCGACGACAACGATACTCATAAATATGCTCATTATTTTCTTTATTTAAAATGAAAAAGCATTCACTTTTTGCTAGTCCCTTGGGTGTCAAAGGAATATTAGTCATACAAAGAAATTGAATTAGTCAATTTGACATTGAAAATGTTTCTTGATATGGAAATGATATTCTACTAATCAATGTCAAAGAAATATGCATTGATAAAGTCGTCCATGCAATTCTTCAATCAATTTTAAAAGAGAACTCTTTCATTATATTTTATTAGAAAAAAATTTGTAGTTTTTCGTCATGTTGCTTTTATCAAATAAACACACTTTTAGTTACGTCGCTTTTTTTGGTAATAAAGGCGTAGTTTTTGATCGCAAAAATTTTAAATTTTGTCAAGACGTGTAGTTTAATGACGCTCATTAAAAGTAATAATTGAGTTCTAAATGATTAGACCTAAATAGTACTGACGATTCCATCCTTCGTGCTTTTCTGTCTTTTGTTGTTCCTCACTCAGTGTTACACTCAACACGCTTTAACAAATTTTATTTTGCATTGCAAATCAACCAAATTATGGTAAATCATTTGTTTATTTTTACTTTCTTCTAATACTTCCATAAAGTTGTTCATTAGCAGACCTTAAGAAACAAATTCCGGAAAAAACAATGTTTAGCGTTAAGAATGAGTAGTTGTTTTAAGCCAACTTCTTGTTGTTAGTTTTGTATTTGTTATTTCACTTTGCTGCTGCAGTTTTTCTAGACTTGAGGCTTTTCTCAAATGTTTTGCCACTTTCGGTTCTATTTTTTTCTGTTTTGTTTACTTAGGCAAACAAACTTTTCGGCTTTATAACTTTTTAAGTAGATTTTCACAAGAAAAACAACCCATTTTTTAGAAGTTCCTTTTTGAAACGATTGACTGCCTTCTCTTTTGGTTTTTCGTATCGAAAGTGCTTTCCCATTTAAGCATTTTAATTTGTGGCATCATGAACAATTTTGTTGTTTAAATTTATTTTATTCAAACAATTAACTGCAAAAACACAATTTGAACAAATTTAAAGTGAATTATTAATCGTTTTAGGTAATAGAGTGTCGCCAGGAGTACAGTAACTTGAATAAGCACTTGTGCTTAATTATTTATTTAAGTCTGCGGAATGCAAAATATTACTAGGAAAATTATACATTAACTTCAAGATCGACTGTTAGTTTTTTTTTGCTTAAATATCATCAAATAACAAATAGTTTTCGCGATGGTATAGTTTATCATGTATGCAAAAATTTTCATCACAGAATATTTTATCATTTCTAATCTGTATTTTCTCTACTCTCTGCCACGGCCTTTAGAAATTTTTGGATAAATTCATTATTTTTTTATAATAAAATGTCTAAAAAATAAATTGGTAAACTCGGATTTGAACTTGAGCCAAACAATTGCTTTCAATATAAACCAAACATAATTTCGATTAATCACATACAAACATTGATTTTTTTTATTACTTGAGTGGTTGAAATTGGAACTACCTTTAAGGTTGGCCCGCGTGCATCCCACACTATTTGTCTCCCAACTAAAAGGAGAATACAACAAAAAGGGAACAATGCAATAAACAAAAAAGAGGACAAAGACAATACAAACGCAAATTATTCGATAATTTTACTTTAGTTTTCTGTGATAATAATTTGTGAAAACAAAGTAAATTTAATTTAATTATAAATTAAAATAAAGATTAAATATTAAATAAAAAACATCCCTGAGGAAGTTGGGAAATTCCAACGAAACGTAGGATGAAATTTAAAAATAAATAATCTTTTATTTTTACATATCATGACCTTAAAAGCCCAATAAAGAGAAAATTACAAAATAAAAACAAAGAAAGGTCAACAATATTAAAAAACAAGAAATTATAAATAACTGCTATAAAATTATTAAAAATTATATGGTTTTAATAATTCAAATTAGTTAATTTGTGAAGGGTTTTTGATAATTGGGTAACCGGCTATTAATCGATTACACTGAAGCATTCATAAAATAATCTAGCGATTAATCGATTAATACATAAACCCGGTTAAATGGATATCCTTGTTAACATGAACTCAAAATGTTTTCTGAAAAGGTTTTGTTCACAAAAAATTTCTTATATGTAAAAATACCGATTTAATATTTTAATTTATTTATTTCTGAGCATCAAGTCAATATAGTTTCTTTTCCATTTCCATAAGCAACTTATCTCTTCAATAACTTGTTTAAAAAAGAAAATTCGGTTTTCATTCCACTTTGTATATTGAGTACAATCAAAAACTTTTCAACACACCAATTCAACTATAATAAAAAGGGAATATATGTATGTAAAGGAAAAAGGATCTTACCCCTTGGCGAATTTTGGCAACACAATATTGTATTGAATTTTCATTAACAACTCCAACTCAAAGCAACAAAACGTTGGCACACATACAGCAAAAAAATATATATATGTTTAAGCCAGGGCAAAAGATGTACTATCCATGCGATGTGATGCGATGGAAGTGTGAGTTGAGTAATCCATTAATTAATGTTGCATTCAATGGAAATTTATGAGAAAAACTTTAACGAAATTTGTTGCGGGCTTGTTTTATTGTTGTTAAACATCTGAAGGTTGGTCAGTAGAATGAATAAATGAATGAATGAATGTCTGGCTGCTGGGTTGGTTGGTTGTTTGGTTGTTAAGCAAGTTATGGGCACTTTGGGTTGCTGGTTGTTAGGCAACCGGGCAAAATTATTATAAAAGGTGCATGAGTCTTCTATAGATGTGAGTTTATTCAATAGATGACTATAATTATTGTTATTACACACTTTCTACTTGTCGTTCGACATTGTTGCAGAAGAGTTAAACAAGCTCGTTCGGCACATCACAGACATTTCCTATTTCCTCCCGTTCATGTTCATGTCCATGTTTAAGTTTAACATTTATTAATTACTTCCTCTATTCTATACTCGTCTACTTTAAATGCTTCACTTTCTACATAATTGCTGTTGTTGTAGTTGTGTATGCTGTATTGTAGTAATTGTATTGTTGTTGTTGGTTGTGTTTTTTTTCTTCCTTCTTCCTTTTTCTATGTTTATGCAGCAGTAATGGCGGTATATAAACATCGTTTACTTACTATGAAAAACTAAAACACGAATAGTAGTTGTTGAAGTTTACGAGAGTGTGTGTCTGTATGGGAGTTTTTGTTAGCTAAACAATAGCGATCTTAATGTGTATGCCTTTTTGTGTATATGTGTATGTGTGTATATTTGCACGTATGAAATTCTATAGAATAAATATACCTTTATAGGTAAAACAACATTCTATTCTTATTTCACTAATACATCTTTCTAGCCACAATTTGGATTTTGTTATTTGAAAACAAAACAACTAACAGAAAAAGTCAATATGACTATTGAGATCACCGTGGATTGCTGAGAAATAATTTTTAATTATTTACTATTTAACGAAAGCTTCGTGAGCAAGAACTTGCATAAATTTTTATAAAAAAAAACAATTATGATTAAAACGAGTACGTCATATTTTTAATCTTAAATACTTTTTACCAAGTACGCAACTGCAATTAATATTAACAAATAAAATCTTAAGCTGTTTATAAATTTTCAGCTTTTAATTAAATTAATCTTTGCAGTTATTTCACTTCAATAACTAAATATTATGTATAGACTAAAATAATAAACCACTGTTTGAATACGAAACTCAGTTTTAAGTATTCATCAGCCTGTCTCCACTTCCCTAAATGTTTTTTCCCTATTTTTTTTTTGTTCTTCCTTCTTTATATGTCATTGTCAGCAAGCACTTAGCGTTTTGTTGTTTTCATGCTTACGGTCAGCACTGCCGTCATCATTGTCATAGACATCAACAACGACAACGTCATCCTTATTGTCATCTACATGTTGAAGTTAGAAGTACAATTGCATGTTTGGATTCCAGCGAAGTATTTCTAACAAAAGCCTGAAGTGGTTTTGTCTCGTGTTTAGGCTAACGATAATAATAGAACTATTTTTTTTGACGAACTTTTTGCTTTTTTCCGTATTGGATTTTAAGTAGTTAACGTTTGGAAAAATGGGAGAGACCACATTGAAACAAATTAGACTTTTGCAATAGGAAGCTAAAGGCAAAGTAATTGTGACAATAAATCAATGCTTGTTCAGAATGTAACTAAATTTAAGGAAATTTATGTAGACAACTTTCAAAGAGCAGGGAGATGGTCTTGTATCTGCTAATTGGTGAGTTTTAAATTTATCATTAAAATTATGCCAAAACGGATGGAAAAAATTCCATTTGTGGTTATGAAATGTTACCTTATATTCCTGCATTTCAATTGCAGATATAAAAAAATATGCCAAAAAGCAGCCAGTGAAAAAAATTAATAAATCTTTTTCAAGCAATTACTTTTGCACTACTTCAAAAGTAATAATAAGTGTTTATTTTCGTCTTCTCCGGATTTTGTTATAAACTATCATAAGATTTTTAATTAAAAAGTTATTTAACTTCCACAACATTGTAATGCATTCCAAAATTCATGTAAGCAAATATAATAAATGTTACAAATTATCATATTTTTATTTGTAAAAAAATTTATAGATATAAATTAACTATAAAGTGATTCCAACTTTCGAAATGTTTTTTTGTCGAACGTAAAGGTCCCCAAAATAAATGTTTCATTATATCTTCGGCATTTATAGTCAGATCTTAAATTGTGATGCACCGTCGATTTTGTCTTGAGGTGACAAACGTTTAGCCTTAATATTCATTGCTCTCAAGTATCCCGTTCTAGTATTTACCCACCAGATCTCAGTTCTTGCACCTTAATGTACCACCTTAATATCACAAAATTAAGGCTCGCAAAAAACAATAAAATTTTGCTGAGGAAGTATTTTGATATGTCCAACAGAACTATAAAAACAATTTATATTTTTGCGAACGTTCGGGTTGCCTTTTAAAATTTGTAATAATATCTAAGATTCTGTCGTTAGAGCCTCCTCAGCGTGACAAGGCACACCAAGTTCATAAAGGACAGCCTGTGAGGTTGACTTTTAGAAAGAATTGGCTGAGTGAAAAGAATACGACTTGTGAACGCCATGTGAACTTTCCCATTAGACCATAGTTAACCAAAAATCTCAATAAACGAAATGCGTCTGTATTGGATAAGATAATATTGCCCAGCAAACACAAAACTAAGCATTACAAATGTAATGAATTTTACTTTTAAAAGCAAAATGGAAATGAAGTTTTAAAAAAGTTAATAAAATTAAATACAAAATATGCCTCACTTTTTACAGAATTAGGCAATTTTTTCACACATATTTGATTGTTCGAGTTTAATTTACAACTTAAAAAACTAAGTGTATTTAGGCATTATAAATTAAGTTTTCCGAATTTAAGATTTAACGTTTGAAAAGGTTTTTGTAAAATATTTTTTGCTAGCATTCCATTCATAAATGGTCTGCCCTGCTGAGCGATTTCCAAGCTTATTTGGCTTGAAATCTCCATTTTTAATTTTTTATTTTGCGAAATTTCCTCATTTTGCTCTTCTTGCATATAATTCTTTAATTTTTTCCATATACATAAAGGGTTTTTCGCTCAAGAAAAAACATATTCCTTTTTTCCTCTTTTAATTTATTTATTTCTTTGTGAAAAAGGTCAAAATGCCTTTTAATTGAAAATGTTTTCTTTGTTTTAAATGTTTGGTAACATAAAATGCATTGCATGTTACCAAAAGCATTTTTAATGACAAAAAAATTCTGTCTTCCATTATACTATTTTGTTTGCTGGTTTATTTTGAAATTAAATCAAAGCTGAAAAAACAATAACGCTGAAAAAAACAGTAAGCATCCGCACATGTGCACTCGTTAACACTCAATTAACGACTGAAATCAAGCTGAAATAGAAGAGAACAAGCGTCGGTGTGAGTTTTTTTTATTGTTTTTGTAGCACAATTGCGCACTGAAAATGAATATTTGGATTACTCTGCATTAGACCCACTTGCAGCCAAATTGACAAAATGAACGATGCAAAAGCTTTTATTTTTGGACCTATTTTACATGCAGTTCTCAGAATTAAGTCCCAAATCATGAGCTGAAGAATGTTATACTATGTAATTTAGAAGCGCGTATGAGCAATATTTATTTTCTTATGACCCGCATACGCAACGAAGACCCGTAAATGCTTTATAATTTAAAAACGGGAAGAACAAAATTAGAAAAGCATAAATAAATGCTTTGTAATTCTGGGATTTATTTTATGGAGCGATTTGTTTAATATTTGTTCTTAAATATTTTAACTTTACTATTTTTTATAATACTTTTGCTTTTGAAACAATTCCTACTTACTTTGAGTGTGTTTATTGTATATGCAAAAATTTGCTTGAAGCATTTTCACTTAATTTAACAAATTTATTAGGAAAATTTTATTAATATTTAATGCATGAAATTTTATTTTCCAAAAAAAAAAACCAACAATAAAATACAATTTTATTTTAATTCGGCTATTAAATATAACATTTATGAAAATATCCTGCATAACACTGTCACACACAAAAGCACACGCTCAAACACATGCACACATAAGTTCACACACGTGCACACACACACACTAACACACACAATCATATGTAATCAAAAATTGAATATGAAATAATATAAATTTGCATATTTTAAACATTATATACACAATGCATACATTCATCTTTGTGACATACACAAGCACACTTTCTCATTTTCACTCCCATCAAAATATATTTACAACTCGATCTGAAAACAAACACAGTACACAAATAAATAATCTCACACAAATATAAATATGCATAAAATAGTACGTGTAAATTGTATCACATTTTAGTGTGAATACATCTGTAAATATGTATGTAAATATATATGTATGTATATGCATGCACACATTCACACTTAAAAGTCTTTGTAGGAGTATTCTTTTATTGCTGTTTTATTCAAGTGCCGACTATTTGAAATATCAACCTCACATCTGTCAGCCAGTTTAACAAGTGTGCAAAAGAAATTCATTAACTACAGAATGTTGCTTTCATACATTTACGAACACTACTTGATTACGTTGCGCTCACTTGCTATTTGAATGTCTTTTCAGTGCCACATATCGAAATTTATAGGACATAAGGGTGTACTTAGGCTGGCAAAGAATCAAATTCAGAAGATTCAATTAAGTTGTATATAAACTTGATTTGTGGGAATACATAAAGAAATCCTTTGTAAGAAGTTAAAATTTAAATGTTATTCCAGCATTCTGTTAGTCATAATAAATCCAAATTATTTATAATTAGATTTGGTTCCAGCTCGAAAAGGAAAATATTCTTTCTTCACCATGATGGTGTGATCGATATATGTACACTCAATGCCAATGCTTATAAATATCGCATTTTTCATGTACATCATGCAAATGTAAGTGCATATTATATTCAACATTAATGACTTCACCACAATGACTGACTTTTGACACCACCGCTTAGATAAAGAACAACATCATAAGCAGGAAATTGCAAGCACATTCACAGCAGAACTTATATATTAAAAATGTTGCAACTGGATATACAAACATGTATTATTTTGCTCAACGTACACCGAATGGGGAAAACTAACTAACAACTGGGCCCTGATGGAACATCTCCCTAGAACAGTTTGCTCTAAAAACTTGACGGTTTCAATTCAATTACAAGTTTACTTTTTTTTAGCAAAGAAAGATTGTTCTTTTCGCTTCTTTTGCAGTAAAAAATATCTTGGAACATTTTTATATCACGACATAACAAAACTTTATAAATAAAAAACAAAATACAAAACATGTTTTAAGCGAATAAATCAAAGATCCCTGCAGGAGATCACTTACAAAAAGCAGGGAAATTAAATTTTATAGCCGGAAAACAAAAATGTAAAAACTGAAACCTTTTCATAAGGCCCACTAACAGAGACCCTTGAACCTTATTTCCATTGAATATTTTTATTTACGAGTATTAAATATTACATTTTGTGTTGTATGTCAATATTATTTTAATTTCATTGTTCTACTCGTATGAAAATGTCATTTTTGTAATATGACTTATTTGTTTTTTTACACACTTTTTGTGCAGTTTTACTCAATGTTGTTCATTTTACAGCAATCAAATTGTTGTGAAGAAAAAAACTGAGAATATAAATTGTAAATTTTATGCCAATTTTTATTTACATATTTTTTTTCTTTAGTTTCTTTTGTATTTACTCCATTGACATAAACCACTACTGACACACATTTTATAAATTTATTATTTTAAATAAATTATAAATAAATTCAGAAAAATTCAGACGCTTGCCACAAATAATAAAGTGATACAACAAATGTAAAATATCATGTTAAATGGAAATAACAATCGCTTTTATTTACTGTAAATTAAATAACAAATAAAAAAAAGAGTTTTTCTGGCAGAGTCAATTTTTTCATAATTTGAGAAGACAATAAAAATTAAGAATTGTTTATTATAACAAACTGAGATGTAAAATAATTGCAAGGGAAGTTTGAATTAAATAATCAGTTTCTGATAGTATGATTTCTAATAAATGCAGGCATGACTTACGAATTTAGTTGAACTTTTCATCAATTCAATTTAAAATTTTGAATGCTGATAGTTCGAAAAAATATAAACTTTTTTATTATAATTTTTTTTTTCTTTTCAGTATTTTGTAAAGAAGACTTGGGGAATTTAAAATGGAGCAGTACTCAATTGAACATCGTGCCCAAATTGTTGAGCTTAATTTTTCAAATCAACGATCCATTGTTTTGACTCAGCGTGCATATCGTAGTTATTTTAATGTGCGGGTTGGACCCTTAGAGTC
This sequence comes from Gymnocheta viridis, assembly GCA_956483585.1. Taxonomy (NCBI): domain Eukaryota; kingdom Metazoa; phylum Arthropoda; class Insecta; order Diptera; family Tachinidae; genus Gymnocheta; species Gymnocheta viridis. The sequence continues at coordinate 42,891,389 of OY101440.1, read as the reverse complement.
AACAATAAACTCTCTGGTTGTAAAATTTCGCCAACAAGGGGCAGTAAGGAACCTTCCTGGTGCTGGCAGTGTACGGTTTGGTACGGTGTTTCATCGGAAAGGATAATTGGTCCTTATTTTTTTGAAAATGAACACGGGGTCGCCGTTTCCGATAATGGTGTCAGATATCGGACAATGTTGGAAAAATTGTTCAGGCCAGCCATGGAAAACCATCCGCAAGTATGGTTCCAACAAGATGGACCCACAGCGCACACTGCAAGGGACACAATGGCTCTTTTACGAGACATCTTTGGTGAACGAATTATTTATCGTACAAATGATTTTAATTGGCCTCCGCGTTCGCCGGATTTAATCGCTCCAGACTGTTTTCTTTGGGGTTATTTGAAAGGAAAAGTCTACATTAATAAGCCCAGAACCATCTAGCAATTAAAAAGCAATATACGCGACGAAATAAACAACATAACACCAGAAGTTTTGCGAAAGGTGATAGAAAATGTGTTGGAAAGAGCACGAATATGCGAAGGAGCAAACGGCCATCACTTGCGAGATATTATTTTTCATAACTAAACTTAAAATATTCCCCATTTATATTCTGTATAAAAAAAAATTTTATAATTATGTCTTAAATAAAAAAGTTATAAGCAATTCAAACACCTTCGTTCATTTTGGGCCACCCTGTACATATTGCAATAGCCCGTAATTAGTAAAACAAGTCTTTTCAGGTCAATATTTCAAATAAAAGTATTTATTCCATTAATTTAATTTTTTCATATTATTTGTTAGCCCATTGAGATTTCGTCACAGCCTACTCAGAATTTTATTAATATTTGAAAACTTTTAAAATTATTTATCAAAGTTACTTGAACAGGTTTGCCACACATATATTTCCTTCGATCTTATAAGGAGCAAAGGTCCTCAGCTATTTTCTTCCGTTCAGATCTGTTTATTACAATATTTTTTACTTCACTGCAGCTTTTAGGCATTTTTCTTGCCTCGTTATCAATTTGTCTTGGCCATGCATGTGCAGGTCGGCCCCTGAGGGTTCCACGTTCAACAGTAACAATTTAATCTTCAGTTAAAAGTTAAAAACAAATAAGACAATATGCTGATATTTACGACAAAATTACGTGCTTAGATAAGTTTCGATATGCATGTTCCGTTCAAAATACTCGGTGGCTCTTAGGAAAAAAAGTATATAGAAATTTTTAATAGATCTGATCTAAAATTTTTGTCTGGGTTAATTTTATGATATAACTTAACGTTTTGCTGAAAATCGCGAAAACCCCGTTTTTTCCAGGTGTCGGATAGATGAGGACTTTTCACATTTCATTTCTGATAGTGTTTTGAACAATCCTAACATTTTTCAGCCAAGTGTGAATTAATTAGTTGTAATCATTAAAAGTTGTAAAAACAAGACTCAGGCGATTTTTGTAACAAGTCTATCATCCAAAATCTGGCTGGGTTCTTTAAGTGGAAAGAAAAGCTGGTAAACACAATATTTTTAATATTCTTCTTTTTCGATATTCTTTGCATATTTTTCAATAAAATTCATCTAATTTTTATTTACAATGAGATAAATAAAATTGATTTTAAAACAAGATTTGAGGCAACATAAATTTAAATGAGAAACGAGGCTAAAAATAGCAGTAGGGCAGCAAGATCACTCGCTTGCTTCAACGGTTGCTCTCTTTTTGGATCATAATTTACACTCATATTTCAAAATAAATATCAACCTTTTGTTTTATTAAGCAAATAAAAATACATTTTAATTAACAAAGACTAAAAACTTTAAGGGTCTCTGAAAATATTATCAATTTTATTGTAAAACTTAATTTGCACTAAATTATTTTAAATTCAAATATTTCACTACGAGTACATGCAGGAATATTTTCTTTAAACATATTTCGAAATATTGCCAACTTTCATATCTTAAACAAAGTAATATTTTTATAAAAAGATACGTATTTCTCACACCCAAAACTTTAATTAAGCCAGAATAATAAAGAAAAGTTGAAACTACAAAACAAACTATAAGATGTAAAAACATATTCAAGTACACACACACACACACAAATGTAAAGTTTTTGTGTGTATGCACGATAGTGTGTGTTCTTCAGTAGTACTTACGTACTTTTTGCAGACAATGTCCCTAATCAGATTGTGGCAATATAAAGTTCAACAACAACTGCGACTTGAATTGAGACTGTGATTGTTAGACTTTGGCTAATTAATTAAACACATTTCATTAAAGTTTTTATTTTTTTTTTTTTGCTAAACAGCAAAAACTTTAGAAAGAAGAAATGAAAAATGAAAAAGTATGAAGGATTTTTACTTCAGCATACACAGAAAAAAAAGCTGATGAAAAAGAAAAGAAAACTTTGAACTTTTGACAATTGTTTTTTGAACGTTATGTATGTTAACATTTTGTTTGAAAAAGAATGAAGAATATTTTGTAAATCTGCGAGGATCGCTAAAGCTTATTAATGGATTTTGTTGAAAACTAACGAACTTTAAAAAATTAAAAATAATTTTGTAATTTTTGAAATTCTCATTAATTTTTTAAAATTTTTGTATGAGATAAGAGGTTTTAATCTTTTCAAAAATATGGTTTAATGATTACTGATGATTTGCCATGTATATAGCCTAGCTAAAAACCCCTCAACAAACAAAAGCTTTTAAAAATCTTCAAAATTAAATAGTTCTATTTAATGTGATTATTTTCGAACAATTTTGTTGTTAATGGTTTCTTTAATCCAAAGTGAATATTATTTTTGGCTAAAGTTCGTAACATTTTTAGTCAGAAAGAATTGGACATGAGATAACAAAGCAACAAGGGAAAATTTTAACACCAATTAATTTCAACTTACACGGCAGAACAGAAACAACGTTGTTTTTCGGGAGCCGCTACACTCCCATCATCAGTGTTCATGTGTGTTTCCATGTATCCGCCACTGTTTAGGTGGCTCGGTTGAATGTGATTTCAAATTAGTATTTATACAAATAATGTCTAGAAAAAGGATACAAGAGTTATTTGTATTATTATTTGTTTTTACAGTAAACACTGTTTTACCACTATCAATATTCAAATTTTACCATCACTAATTAACGTTAAATTAACCCATTGTTACATGTTGGTTTTATCTCATGTACCATTTTTTCTTTCTAATTTTTGTTTTTACTTAAGACAAACTTTTTTGGTTTGATTAATACTTAAGTGTTATTGCTTTTTTGTTTTTTTTGTCAACTAGCTGAGTTAAATAGTTCTATTTATTTTATTATTATTTTTTGGTTTTTAATTCATATTCATTCCTCTAATCAAATTAATTTATAAGCACATCAAGTCGATTTTTCTTTGATAAATTGCACCTAATTTCGTTCTTGTTTTTTATGGAATTTTATGCATTTCCATAAGCAAAACACTTTCTTAAAAGTTCATTGTATTTTAATTATGTCCTTTTTCATTGCAAAGATTTCCATTACATTTTTTCTAAAAAAACACATTCTCAGTTTTCGTAGTCATATTTATGCCCTTCTACATTTATGAACATTTTTCCGCGTATAAAAATTAGGTCAACCTAGTTAAAGATGGTTAAATTGATCCTTTAAAGTTTAATCAGTATTGAGCTGCTGCTGCAAAAAAAATCACAAGCCATGACACAAATACTAATGCAATGACAAAACTAACAAGTCTATAAATCGGAGATAAAATAATCTGTGTGCCAGCAAACACGCACACACACACACACACACACACACATACACCAACAGCACGACTTTTCTAAAACATATCGAACAGAATATTTTTTGTGGGTCACATGAATTTGAGCTGTTTATGCCGAATGTTGACAACAAAAATAAACAAAAAAACAAAAAAAAAACAATATGTATATAAATTTTCGATCCATAACCAATTGAGTTAAAAAGACTGTTCGGCTGGTAGAGTCAGTGATTGTTTTCTTCCCTCGGCATCTATTTAGTTTTTCTATATTCTTTATTGCAAAAATACGCCAGTAACACAATTTTGTGTTGCTTTAACTTACTCCTTTTATACAAAAAAAATTAAAAAATAAAAAATCAAGAAATAAATCGAAGAATACAAATGTTTTAAAGCCATAGAGGTTAAATGAAAATGTTATTTCATTTGCCACCCACTAAATGGAAAGGAAATTGAAATTTATAACTGAAATGCTCACGAGATTAAAGTGCGCTTATGTGTATATGGATGGGTTTATTTCTCTATCATCCGCCCAATGCACTGATGCACCCAGTTTGTGTGGTTATTTTTCATTCTGGTTTGTATTGCAGCATAAACAGAAGATTTTACTTCTTTAGTGGTTTGTTTTTAGCTGTTTTATGGGTTTTTTGTAGCTGGTATGCTCGATAGTTTTTTTTTTCTTAATATGACATTTGCTTAGAGCAGGAGAGTCGCACAGTTCGCAAATGTTCTTATTTCATGATGTATTCTTTCCATAAGCGTTTATTATCTTCAGTAAAAAGAACAGCCAAAGGGTTTTGAAAAGCTACAACGAATTTAATTTTTATGGCCGCTTAGTTGGGCCATTTTTAACAATTTTTATTTATTTATAAATATTTAATGGACTGTAATTGTACGTACTTATTGTTGCATGGAATCCAATGATAAAAAATATTTAATTGGTTCCAGTGAATAAAATGACAACTATGAGTTTGTTATTGCAGTAAAACTTTTTAAACACAATCAGCCCAATTATGAATAAAAATTCCTTGGGAGATTTCTCCCTTTTTCACATATATGTTCTCATATGAATTGATTGCATATTATATGTGAACAGCCCCATTTTGGGAAAAGGGAGAAATCTCCCGGGGAATTTTTTAATTATAATTGGGCTGAATGTTTTTTTAATAAAACAAAAAAATTTTTAAAATTGATAATATCTTTATATTTGACCACGTCTATACCGCCCACTATTTGTCGAAATAAAGGACAAAATATATTTTTCCACAATGGATTCAATGCAACAATAAGTACGCACAATTACATTCCAATAAATATTTTTATATATAGGTTTTTTTCAATTTTCACTCATAGTGCAAAAAATGGTAAAAAATTGATCAACTTCAAGAGCCAATAAAAATTAAATTCGAGCTAAATTTTCAAAACCCTTTGGCAGCTCAGTTTACTTAATGGTCTTCTTTCATTTCCCATTAAAGTTGTTGATGCTGGTTTTCCTTGTTGCAGTGTGTAATAAAGAGAGAATTTGAAGTTACTGCCGTCGATTTCATTATGGGCCATCAGCGATTGTTTCTGAAATTGCAGATTTGTTCTCTTGATCAAGGAAGTCGTTGTTAAAATTTCTCTGTTTAAAATACTTGAGAAACTATAATTTATTTCTTTTGTGCATTTTATTACTTTCATCGCCAGGTTTTTCAGAAACAATTATGAAAACTATTTCGATATATTTGTCGGAACCCTTTCGAACAATTTCTAAGCCTGCAACTTGTATAATGCTCGTAGTATTCAATATCTCCCATCCCAGAGTATTACAATTCCACTCGTAATAAGTTTTTTTTTATTTTTCAATGTCTTTCAGTTACCGACTTCTTTGTAACGAACACATATTGTGGTTTATTGGTTTTGCGAGTGCATCTTGTACTTGCCGTTGCATAAATGTACTGACTGCAATATTTTTCGAATTGGCTTTTATGCAATTCTATAAATTGTATCTTGTATTTGTAAACCCATCTAAGCACAGACACAACTTAACACATGTGTACGAGTACAAGTGTCAGAAGTATCGACGACTACTGACTTAGATTTAGTTGTTGTAAAGAATTTTTATTTTCTTTTCGTTTTTATTTTCAATTGCTTTTTTTGCTTGTTCCTCCAGCTCATCTTCTAAGTCGTTGAGGATTTTATTGTCGCTTGCACTTGAATTTATATTTTATCCCACTCGATATCTTATACGGAAACACAATCATGCCTTTGTATATAATTTAGTATTCTCTTGTCGCCGCTATTGTAAAATATTCAACGAAAATTGTATAATGCAAAATGGCAGGCGTCAGTTGGAGACACAATACCAACGAAAAAGCCAAAGAATATTCCGAATTTATCGTTAGGATTTTCATGTTAGTCTGTGCCATTGATTTCGATTTAAATGCAGACAATCTACATGTAGAAATATCGCAATAGAGCATAAAATGTTTACATGTTGAGTGTTAAAAAATTATCACTCCCAGCGAAATTTTGTTGGGTAATTGTCATGATTTTAAAAAAATAATTAAAGTTTTCAAAATGAAATGTGCACATTTAGAAGTGCTGAAAAATCACTCCGCAGGAAATATATATTGTAATCAGTGTTGCCAGGAAGAAAAGGAGGCTGAGCCTAGGGATGCAAACGATACATCGATGTCAACACCGATATTATTATGGCCATATATCCATTAGTCTACAGGTACTCCCATGAAGATAGTAATAATAATAATTAAATAAAAATTGAATAAAATTCAATTTGTAAATATAAAATGTCAAATAATTAATATTTTTCCTGAAAAAGCTATAGAAAGGAGTAGCGAAATTCTAGTTAATGCAAAATTTAATAATTTTATAGCGTTTTTAATATAAGGTGCGTTCGAGTACTTTTACAGTAAAATGCAGTAAATGAGTAATTACTGAGTAAGCTGAAAAATTTACTCTTAGAAAAAGCTATTGCCCAAAAAAGTACGCGAACGGAAAAATTATAAAAATTAGTAAGATTAAGGAAACAGGTGATTGCAAATCAATATAGTGTTGAATTATATTTACACTTTGGACTACTCAACTTTTTTTCTTGTTGGTACTCGATGCAATATTTATTATAACACGAATATTTTAAGAAAATATAAACAAATTATTTTCTGTAATATATTCCATATATTTTTTTTTTATTTTATTTGATATTACTTATTTTTTACTCATTAAATTTATTCAAAAGTCTATGATTATTTGTTTTTCCTATTGACTACCTTAAAAGCAAGTGCAGTACTAAGTAACCATACACTTAGCATTTTCACAACTCTAAAGAAATAACAAAATAACAACGAAAATGGCCATAATGGTTTCTACAACATTCCTTTCTTTTTAAAAGGCATATGCATATATGTTTAACGAAGAAAGAGTTTAAATATAATTGTTCACATATTATTTTTTATTATTTTGTTTGAGTTTTATTTTTTTTAATAATTTTTCACAAATTGTATACATTTTAATTTCTTACTTTTGTTTGTTTACCTTTTGAATCATATGATTTTCTGTTTTATTAAATTTTTCTACAAGAAATTTTTGCAGTAAAAATATGTAAATTCTCAGCCATGAACTGCCACTTTACGCTCTCAATTTGTGTTATTATTTACTGTAACCGGAGTAAACGAATGCAATTTAGTAAAATGCAGTAAATTTCAGTAAAATTTGGAAAAACTCGAACACACTTGTAAAAAACTTGTATGGCACTCAATTTTATAAAAATATAAATTAATCAAAGTTATAACGAAACTACTGGAAATTGTAAAAAGAGTGTAATCAAATCTTTCCCACTCACTCTAGATTTTTACCCAAAAGCCATACCGCTTCTCAAAGGAAATTAACTCTTTTAACTTTTTTTCTTAACTATAATTGTATTCACTATTTTTACGTCACTAACTTTGTTGGGTTATAAGCAGCTAAAATGGTAGAGCACATCTTATTTGATTTTGTTAAGACCACAATTTAAATTTATTGTCATTTTTCTATGTTTACATATCGGGTTTCCTTTAACCATCCTGTGCGCTGCTTACAAAAAGTCACTTGTTTCGGTTTTTATAGTATTATTTTTTATTTATTTTTTTCTATATTTTTCATACAATTTACGATTACCACAATCAAGTAGTCTTATTATAATGAAATATTGTTTGTTTAGCAATTTTTATTTGATTACACACACACACCCAGGCACTCACTCGAACACATAAATACCAATAAATACACCAACAAGGACTTGAAATTGTTGACATTTGCACACAAGCTTAGGTACACGGACACACACACACTATTATAACTTTGTCCATAGACTTAATAAAAACCAATAAAATGTGGTTGCTACCAAACATGCATTGTGCTCGTAACTTATTTTATTGCCAAGATAATTGACCAGTAGTATTAAAAAGACATATGGGACTTATTGTTTCGGGATTATAAAACAAGTAATAATAAAATGATATTGTTGTACGAGTACTGATGATTTAAGCTATAAAGTAAAATATTTAATATAAATTCCGAATCCAGTTGAAAGGATATAAACTATAAATAAGATTTTTGTTACTCATGCAGTGATTTAGTCAAGTTGATTTCGTGCATGATTTACGAGGATTCTTGTGACCAGATTAGTTAGCCGTTTATTATAATTTATGAAGAGGTTTTTGAAATATGTACGTGCCCTCGTATACAGCACTTTGAGTTGCTCCTTGTTTCTTTATTTTTTCGTATATATATATATGTCTTGTAAAATTAGTTTTTTTTAGATTGTAGTTCATTTTAGAGCAAATTTTAAAAATTTTATGACATTTGTTTTCATTTATATTTCAATTTAAACATTCATTTTACACTAAACAATATATAAATTTGTCTAATATATACGAGTACATATATATTTATTTTAATTTCTCTTTGTAGTGCCACGTAACATCAGCATAGTGTACTTAGTTTATTATTATTCTTATACTTGTTTCTAGCTGTACTTCTTACTATCCAACATTTACTAAGGATCAGCACTTATTTCGTAATGGTTGAGAAAATACATGGAAATATAAAAAGTTTTTGACTTATTTTCGCCTCAGGTGCAAATTAATCTTTGTTCTTTTTACACTTGAATACTACTTTTCATTTATCATCATGCCAAAGCCGAGAATTGTAAAGAAAAATTAAAAAAGAAATAAAAATAGAGAAAAAAAACGTTGGCAATTGCAGAAATATTCGTATAAGAAACACTTTGGCATTGGAAATGGCAAAAAAAAAGTAAACGAAGTGTTTGTTATGTAAAGAAAGTAGTTCGAGTACAAATTTGCACAACTTTTGAATTGTGCTTAGGATGTGTGAGAATGTTGAGGCCAGGATTACATTGTATATATATTTCATTTATAATAATTGTGCTGTTTCAATTGAAGATTTATAGAAAGTATCGCCATTTGTTGGACAGTACCAGCAAGATTAAAGCAAAACTAAACTAAGTGAGAATTTTTAAAATTGTAATGCGATTGTAATGGAACTCTATAGAAGAGGTCCTGTCCAGTTTATTGCTCGATTCTTGGACTTTAGATCAATCCTTTTAGTTTTTAAATTACCTGTACATGGTATTGAATTTTTAGATCTTGTTTCATTTAATGTATTTTGAAGGTCAACTGCAGTACAACAAGATTTAATCATATTTAATAGTACTGTTTATATAAAAGCACAGTTGTATGTAAATATCTCATCTAAATATATAATATGGAATGTGTGTTTCTTTGTTTGTTTGTTTGTTCGTTTTCATGTTTGTTTGCTTGTTTGTAGGTAGGTACCTCATAGGAGACCAGGCTTTTGAACCGATCTTTCTTAAATTTTCACAACATTTATCTGGAACTCTGGATTGAATTGTAGGCCATTTTTAATTCAACCAGGCCTAGTTTTACGCCCGTTTTTTAAATTTTTTTAATTTTTCCACATAATTTTCTTACAGATTTATAATATAAGAGAGAAGACGTCCAATAAATTTTTTTTCTAAATGGGGGAGCAGAAATGTAACCGTCCAAAAATGGCATTTGTGGATCAATTTAAGGAACTCTTTTTGCACTGAAAAGGCCTACTGAAAAACTTTGTTTTTTTTATTGTGAATGGGGGTAGTAAAGCGCACCGGGTTAATTTAATTATAAAATTTAATATAAAATTTTTTAAAACAAATAATAAAAAAAAACATAAAAATAGTTTGCAAAATGGAAATTAGGAAATAATTAAAAATTATTATGTTGCAAAAGCATGGTTAAAAAATAAAAAATAAAAGAAATATAATTAGCAAAAAATATAAAAATCACATACATAGAAACACCTACAAGTGCAGTTTTTATTATCCGTAGTATATTATGAACGCTTTCTCACAGATCGCAACTCCTTTAGCATTTGAAAGCCGGTCTGAACGAAATAGATGATAACCGTTAAGTTTGCAGTTGCCATCGAGAACATTAACACGGAACCACGTTTTCCAGACAATCCAGAAATCATGTCAACACCAGATCCTTCAAAGATGAAGATTTTTTTGTAAATACTCTGGGCATCATTATGGCAAATGCTAAGGCCAGCAGATGTTTTACAGAGTATTTTTTCGCATCACGTATAAGTTTTATCTAATTTATTTTTTAATTTTATTATAAATGACTCTAGCGCCGAAGACTTCAAATTGTTTTGGATCACGTCGATATATAAATAGACTTCAGATATCGGTTGACTAAGATGAGGTTTGTAGACTGCGGTAGACAAAAGCTAAGGATACAGCAAGACACGTTGTGTTTGAAAATACCTAAAATTAATCACAAGAGACAAATATTTTAAAACTGAATGCTATTTCGAAGTAGATACACAAATACCTTCTATTATTTTGGCTTTACTTAAACTCGGGAACATCAATTTAAGATGCTTAAAAGCTTTGCCGTTAATATCAAGCTTTTTAACTAATTATTTCATGTATCCTAATTTTAAATGCAATGGTGGCAAACTTTATAAATATAACATTCTCAGCTTTAACTAATGGTTTGCTCAGGAGTTTTTTTCTACCATTTGGTTCTGCTTTCAAGATGGCCATACTTTGCAATCATAATGGTTTTTAGGAATTTTTACTTCATTTTGATTCTTCGGGCTCACTGTGTTTTTAACAGAATATTATAAATAATTAAATGATTATTTAATAAAAATTTGTATCTGTTAGAAATTTGATACAATGAATGTTTTTTTTTATTCACAAAATATGAAATTTATAATAATCGAGATTGCCTCGATATCTTTTTTCAAAGATTTAAAAAACTTTTGTTTGTTGAGGGTTTTTAGCTAGTCTATATACATGCATTTCATTGGTGCTTAAGCCAAATCATCAGTAGACCTTAAACCTAATTTTTAAATGTTAAATGTTTTGCCATATTAGATACTTTTATTGTCACCCAAAGGGCGTCTAATTGTAAAAAAGGTTGTAAAGAAAATAAAATAGATTCATATCGAATATAATAATTTGTTTGTTGGGATTTTTGAATAAGTTTCAAAGCATACTATGCTTATACTATTGTAATTTTTATAACTCTCATTGAGTTTTTAAAGGTTTTTGTATATGTAAGGAGGTTTGAAACATTTAAAAATTAGGTTTAAGGTCTACTGATGATTTGGCTTAAGCACCAATGAAATGCACGTATATAGACTAGCTAAAAACCCTCAACAAACAAAAGTTTATTTTTTATTCACAAAATATAATATTCTACATTTTTCTATTATTTTTTATTAACTTTTAACGAGTCCCTCGTACCGGCAGTCAATACAAGAACCTGGTTTGTTTCCTTTAGCTCAGAAGCAGTAGCTTGCTTTTGTAATGAACGATGAATTTTTTTTATTGATAATTTCTTCCTACAAAGAAGTTTAGAAAAAGCAAAATAAGTACAGTTTTTTTTTAAGTTTTTATACGTTTTAATTTTCGCACATATTTTATGCATTTGCAAATTAAAATTTGGACTTAAAATTTCACTCGTTATACAACTAGTTTATATTAATCAGAGATCCAAAAATAGGTCAAGATTTCTCCAAGCAAAAATAGTTCAATAAATATTTTTATTTCTAAATTTTAAGAAATAATTAAAAATTTCAACACATTCTTATTGAAATTGAAAATTTGTTATCTTTCAAAGTTTTATAAAACAAGTTTCAAATTTTCATAATGAATAATCTTGTTACAACTTTGATATTGTTTAAACTTTCCATTTGCTTTAATGAAAATTTAATATAATATCTCCAGTTGTTCTAAGAATTATTTGGGTAAAGTTCCCTGATGATCTGCATTAGCAAAAGTGAAATGCGCATAGGAACAAGCTATACCCCTCAATAATCAATTTCAATTTGTTCATAATAAAAGTGTTGATATTTTACTACATATGCAGGTAAAATATAAATTATGGGAAATAGTGCGATTAAAAATTTAAAATAATAGAATAATCTTGTTGTTGTCAATGACAAAAGATACCAGACCTTAAGTAGGTGATATTTTAGAAGAGCATTTTAATTGATTAATAGATACGGGAACACATTATCTTCTGCTATTGATTAACTGAAAAATTTATTTATTGAAAAAATTTTCTTATTGTAAAAATTACTTTAAGGACTCGTCCGTAACATTTTTTTAAAAAGCAAAAGTACGCTGAGAAATTTATCCTGACATTGAAAACAACCAGGCTTACAACGCATATTTGCATATCTAAATTTTATCTCTACAAATTTTTCCCACACATTGATAAGTTCTTGTCAGTGGTAGAAGAATTTCAATTTTCAATTCTTTCTGATTATAAAGTATGGTTTCTTATTCTTTTTTCTGAAATAAACAAAAATATTCAGGAGCATTTTTGAACCCACCTGCACAAAATTTATTTCATCTCAACCAACGAACAAAAATGTTTCACAACAACCATTTAAATTTGCAAGCATTTTTTTTGTTTTATTTTTAATACAAAAACATAAAAAAAGAACACTACCACTTTTAAAAACTATTGTTGCCAGCCTGGAAAATATAATATGCTTGAATCAATAGTAAAAAGCAGCTGAAGCATTTCATGTGCATGACACAGTGACTGGAAATGAAATCAAAGTAAATGCAAGCAAAGTGATTCGCCGAGTTGAAAGCAAAACTAAAGGCTTGAAGCAAGCAGTCGAGGCTTTACAAAAGAAACAAGACAAAAATAAAAAATATACTTTTCTAGCAAAGGTATTTATTAATAGAAAATTTTCTGAAAAAATACATATTTCGAAAGGAATTTTATAGAAAAAGGGCTCTCTTAGAAGGTGTATTCTGAACGGTCTACCTTTAAAAAACAGTACTATTTTAAACAAGTGATTTTTTAAAACGGTACTTTTTCAAACAATTTTCAGAAAGAAAATTCTGGTAAAGGTACTTTTGAAGTGCTGCTTTTTTAACCGGTCTTTTTAAAAGGTGTATTTTTTAAAGTATCCTTTTCTTATTGCTATGATTTTTAAAATAATTTTTTATTCTGTCTTTTTTTCAAAAGGAACTTATTTTTTAAATATCCTTTTTTGAATGGTATGATTTAGAAAAGTAACTTCAAAAGTGTACTTTTTTTTACAAAGAATTTACTTTTTTAAATGTCCTCTTTTTAATGGTATGATTTTGAAAAGTTCGTTTTAAAACTGTAATTTTTTCAATAAGAACTTACTTTTTCAAATGTCCTTTTTTAATGGGAAGATTTTGAAAGGTACATTTTAAACCGTACTTTTTGCAAAAAATACTTAATTTTTTAAACGTTATTTTCGTTAAAGTCTTCTTTTAAAAGACAATTTTGTTAAAAACTTTTTTTAAAAGTACTCTTTTTAAATGTGCTTCTTTTAAGAAGCTCTTTTTCAAAGTAGTATTTTTAATAAGTACAAAACAAAAACAAAAAAAAAACAAAAAATTACAATTTCTAATAGTATTTTTTTATTTAATTCTTGTAAGTAATTAATTTCACTTTTAATTTGTTTTAATATAGATATTTTTAAGAGTTTTTCTTTAAAAAAGGAACAATTTTCAAAAGAAATTTTCTAAATAAAAGTTATTTTTAAATAGCGCATTTTAAAAAAATATTTTTTCAAAAAAAAATTTTAAACAATTTATTTATTGAAAAGGTGTTTTTCTTTTTGAAAATTCCTATTTAAGAATTACAAAAATTTAGGTAATTTCTATTTTAAAAATTATTTTTTTTTTAATTAGATTTATAGGAGTTACTGATTTTTAAGTTAATCTTTTTAAAAAGTACTTGTTTCAAAGGGATTTTTTATGAATCTTTTAAAAATATACTTCTTCAAAATCTATTTTTTAAGATTTCATTTCATTCAGGACACTGTGCAACACAATTTCAACTAGTAGACATACACAAATACACACTGACTCAATCAAAAAGACATAGAAGCGTTTTGATTAAAAATTTCCGATTACTCGCGTTAAAAATAAAGAGAAAAAGAATACAAATAAACTTTTTAGGATTTTCAAGAAAAGAAAAAATATGAACATGAAAGACAAAAAAATGGTTGCAAGAAAACGCTCAAAATCAAACATCATCATCAGCAGAATAACGAATTGCAAAGAAAAGTAAATGAAAAGACAAGGTGCAAGTACAGGTAGAATTAGGACGTAAAAAACTGAGTTTGAGTAAAACTAAAGGGCGCAATACTAGAAAATGTTGACTGTTAACAAGAACTTTAGTTAAACAAATACTCTGCAAAGAAAAAAACTAACTGAACAAATTTTCGATTTAGGTGTTTGGTTTTAATTAGTGCTACATTTCAATAACTGTTTTTTTTTAGCTGCCACTTCTCACACTACTGTCGCTGCCGCTGCCGCTGCCCCTGAGTATGTCTTCTATTGTCATGACCCTACAAAGATTGATGATGGTTTCAATTTGATATTTCATGTTTATTTAGTCAATAATATATTGTACTCGTATTAAGCGATGAAGAACAGTTTACTTTAGCTAAGTTTATTTAGTTGTGTTTAGTTTTCTTTGCTCTGTAAATGAATGGCTGTTGTAACCTTTTTCTCTTCCTATTCATTTGTCCCCATGGAATTTTAATGCCAAAAATGTTACAAAAATTTACATGGCAAATATTTGTTACTTCCTAATTTTGATTACACAAATACATTCTGTGCATCTGTGTTAGTTTGTTGGTAAATATTTGTGTTTCAGTATTTGAAGGCACTTAATGTCAAATTTCCGCTCATTTAAATAATGTTGTATGAATAATGTGGACGTTTCATCAATATGAAATATTTGAAATTCACCTGCTGACTTTTAGTGTTTTAGTTTTCATTTTTATTGAATTTATTACGGCACAGAAAAAGACAGGGGTTGCAAATTTATGAGTTGCGTTCGGAAACTGGATTACAACTTGAAAAAGGGCAAACTTACAGGATAGATGTAGATGTTGCATAGTGTTGTGAAAAATATTATTAAAATTATAAAGGGAATGGGAAGTCGTTTCCCCTGCTGTGAAGAGTAATAAATCGATAAATGAACTAATTTTTATAGTGGAAATATCGTGAGCGTGAGTTTTCATTGTACACTCTACTGAGAATGTACCTCAAAAATCTCAAAAATAAAAACGAGCGTGCTTCGTTTTGCTCGAAATAGTGTATGGTCGTGAAAATTCACCCAGGATTCCATTTCTTAAGTGATCAAATAGCCAAAATTCGTTCCGAACTCCTTCGCATGTGGCAGCCTTGCAAGCGGAAGTTTTTGTTTCTTGCTGTACCTCCTGCCTCGAAATACGCCTTCAGAAACGAAGATCTGTGTTCGTGATGTTACAAATGGGAACTCTCTATTTTGACATAAGACGGCGCTTCGTTCAAAGCACCAAAAATAAGCTAAAAACATTTCACTTCGTCTTAGTTTTTATACGAAATAATTTAAAACAAAAAATCAAATCGTGCGTATTACTGCGAATCTCTCTCTTCCATTTGATAAGTCTGCGTTTACACACGTCATGTCTTATTGACATGATTGCTACTTTATAGGCGAGAGAGACGAGGGGAAAAGAAACAAGTACTCAGATGCAAGTACTGTCATTCTCATTCGTAGTTTTAAGTCTAAAGGTATTTGCAAGTAAATGTTGACTTGTGTGAACAACAATGAAAGTTCAAAAGAAAAGAAGAAAAAGCAATAATCATGTCAATAAGACATGACGTGTCTTAACACAGACTAAGTGAGAGATTAAATAATTTTGTGTTTAAAATAAAACAGCAGAACTCTGCATTATCTATGAGCATCCTTGGAAGCACTTCCAAAAAGCGCATTTAAAAAGATTGCAAATTTTATACGACTTCCAAAAACTTATGAAATTTTTCTGTAATGTTTCAAAAACTCTTAATCTGAATTGCTTGTTCGAGAACCCTACCTGCGCTCTTACATGCACACATATAACAATAAAATACACACTCACTCTCTCTCTCTCTCACTCACATACTCACTGCTACCAACGCGAACATAAATATTATATAACGCCAATTAATATTTTTATGCTGTCACAGCAAGTTATGCAGTAATTAATCACGTAACTGATACATACTTACGTTGGTTGCAATGTTGGTATGCGTTGACTTGTGCAAAATTTTTAAGTGTGAGTGAGGTGAATAGCAAGCGAATCAATCTACGGTTTAATTTGTTTACAAATGTAGTTGTTAATAATGTGGTAGCAGTAGAAATTTAGGGCAAAATTTAATTGTCAGTTTTTGTTTGGTATGTTTTGGTAAAATATTTATTAATATGAAATGATGACTGACTGTCATATAACATAACGTCAGGCTATGAAATATAACTTATTTGAAATTATATTATACTGTTATTCAATTTGAAAATGCTTTTAGCGGTATCTAATTAGATAAATTTTGGTTATTTCACTGATGTTTCGGCTTTGGAATAAATTTATAGTTTTTTTTTTTGTAAAAATTAAATAAAGTTAACACTTCAATGCTAAATTTTTTTCATTCATTTACATCAAATAATTTAGTACCAAATGTGCATTTGCTCATGCAGCAAATTGTATTTATGTTTACTGAAATGAGATGGTTCGAAATACAAAACAAATTCTAAATTACGAAAATAAAATTTTTAGTTTTCCGTTTCATTAAAAATAATGCGAGAACTTCTATTTGGTGATTTCTTACAATAATACAACTATATAGTATATGTTCCTTTGACTCCTCTAGGGATCATAGGGCCATAACCAGGTGGTTCCAATAATATCGATCTTCTGCTCGTTGCTTCCCTTGGTTCCAATTCATACGCAATCTCGAAAGTTCTGTTGTCAGTTGCCGCTTCATTGTATGCGGTGGTCTCCTATCTCGTTTGCTTTCTTGCGGATTCCAGTCTAGGCATATTTTTCCAATCACATCGTCTGATTTACGGAGGGAGTGACCTATCGGACTCCATTTCCGCTAACTTATTTCCGTTCTAATAGGCTGCTTGTTTGCCTACATCCAGAGTTAGTTGTTAGATATTCTTTTAGGACAGAAAATCCATAAGATTTTGCAGAGTCACTTGTTGAGAAATACTTGCAAATCACGTGGTGCCATGTTCCAGATCTCGCATTCGTATAGCAGAGTGGATTTTATGATGGAATTGAATAGTTTGATTTTGGTTTGTTTGAGATATTAGAAGATTTCCAAGCCCGGTTTAACTGGGCAAATGTTCTCCTTGCTTTATTTATGCGACTGCATATATCTGCTTCTGAGCCTGCAGCTGCGTCAATTGTACTACCCAGGTAGGAGAAGGACTTAACATCTTCAATATCGTGATCACCTACGAAGAAATTGCGCTCTGTGTTACTATCGATGCGGCTCGATTTTGTTTTGGGTATCTTCAGCCCAACAAATTTTGCGATGTCATTGATGGTAGAAATTTTCGACTGCATCTCTGAAAATAAGCGGCTAAGTAGACATATGTCATCGGCATAATCAAGGTCTTCCAGCTGTCCTTACAATCCCCACATAATTCCTCTCTTATGATGGCTTGTTGTCTTCTGCATCACAGCATCGAAGTAGAGGTGATCAGACAAAACCTTGTCTGACTCCAGTTTTCACCGTGATCCTGTTGCTCAGTTGTTTTTCATGCAACAAATAAGTGTAACGAAAAATTAGCCTACTTTTGTATAAGCTGAACATTTTTCAAATTCGGAAAACTCTGGCTCCAGCAGTCGCAAAATATGTGTGTTACAATATTCTCTAGCACATTGCCTATCAAAAAACAAAATACAAAAACATTATACTTGATTTACTTTTTTTCTAGTAAAAAAACGGCTTCCTTAAAAACGGTGAAGATCCTTTACTCGTGATCCGGAAGTAGTAAAAATTTGTAACATTCCTTAGGATTTTTACACAGCTCAGCTGAACAAGTTTTGCATGGATGATTTATTTTTTAATCCAAAAATTGAGGGTATATGGTTCCAAAGTTGTTTCATATATATATTAGTTATGATCAGAAAGGGTATCCCAAAATTAACGCCAGATTTAAATTTTCAGCCATTTGCTTAAACAAAAAAAAACAATCTTTGGGGTAAAAAAGTACTGATACCGACATACAAATTTCATTCTCAATACTTGTTTGTGCTGGATAGTGTGACCATATTAAAAAATAATAATACTTACAAAATTTAGCATTGGTAAAAATACAACTAAAGCAATCATTATACTTTATTCTTATTTTTCGTATATATATTGTAAACGCTTAAAAATAACAATACAATAATTATTAGAGTAATAAAAAACTTTATTTATCAAAACACTTGAAAATTATATAACTAAAATTGTCACATAGTACTGATGTGTTCGTTGTAAGAAATAGAAATAAATCTATTGCAAAGTTCGCCGCGTATGACGATTTTCGGTGTCGCCATGATTGTGTGTATTTTCATATAAACAAATGTATTTTAATTTTGTCGACGAATATTCAAAGCCAAAAATTCGTCGTTTGTCTCTGTTGTATTCAAAATATTAAAGTTTTAAAACATTTTTGTAAATTTAAAAAATATTTCAAAAATTTGCCAAAGACAAGATTACTAAATCAGCAAACTTACAAAAAAAATAATTTAAAAAATATCCAAACCTGTAAAAAATTATATGAATTTTATCACAGTCATTAAGCAGCTCTGGGCTGAAGAACAGCTCTTGCGTTAGCGTAATTATTTCTTAAGTGCGGTCAGGTTTGCATGTATTGTTTGGCCTTTGAGAGTTTTTTGTCTCGCTCGCACTGGTTGACCGATTTGTCACGAATAACCGTATAGTCTTCCGGTTCTTTTGTGAAATTTCGTTGACAACCATGTTGAAACTTCCTATGTGAAGGCATAGTTCGGGTATAGTCAGTCATAAAAACATTTTTAGAATACTGTTAATAACATCATGGACATATATTCTAGTTACTGGCGCCATTTTTGTGCAACCATATTCTGCAAATTTACTTTGTAGAATATTTACCAATAAATAAATAAATAGAAATGAATTTTATGCTCGATTTGTTTCAATTATTTGCATGATGAAAATAATATCAAACAATATTCCACTAAACCATATTTACATTTAATTCAAATGTTGCATTTAATTAAAAAAAAATAATAATAATAATAAATCATGTTCATGAAATTGTACTTGTCATAGTTTATTGTTGCACAAACATGAACTAAAAGCCAACGAAAATGTATACAATTTTAAAATGATTTATAAATATGAAACGACTATTTAAAAAAAATAATCGTACACTGATTGTCAATTAATGTAGTGCAGTGTAGTGACTGATACTATAAAATGAGCACATGTTGCATGTATAAGTTTTGTCATAAAACAAATCATACACGCATTCATACATATTTAAGTAAATTATGGAATTATGAAAAATTTATATAAAAAAAAAGAATTGAAGAGAAGAAATAAAAACATAAAATGGCTTTTAAAATTGGTGATTTCACAATTGAAAATCCACAATACCAAACAATGAACATACAAAGTGGAGACAAAAACATCAATGTTATTCATTTTCAATTAAAATCAATAGGAAATAACATGTTGAAATAAGCGTAAAGAGTTGAAAGTAAAAGAAATAATATATAAAAATAATTAGGAGAAATATTGAAATAATGTGGTAGTTGATGTATAATTGTACTGGGATATAATGATGTTAAAACCAAAATGC
Source organism: Gymnocheta viridis (assembly GCA_956483585.1). NCBI lineage: Eukaryota > Metazoa > Arthropoda > Insecta > Diptera > Tachinidae > Gymnocheta > Gymnocheta viridis. Next base: position 42,871,451 of record OY101440.1, on the reverse strand, counting down.
TTTTTGCTGCAATAAAGCTGTGAAAATTTTAATGCAAGCCATACCGATAAGAAAGTTGGTGCAGCTCAGTTTGGGCGCTTCAACTACAAACTTTACAATTATTTACAACTTAATTTTTTCAATAAGTAATTTCATTAAAGATGGCAACTGAAACTAGCACACAGTATTTTTACCATGTGGTCATCGCAAAATACTATAATTCTGTGACGCCGAGTTGTACAACCTGCCCGAAAAAAAAAATTCTGGATATTTCGTTCAACTACGACAGAACTTCACACGACCAGCACACAAATAATACAAATCCAGGGTCAACCTCCTCAACTTTTACCAAGGAGCGCAACGTGTACGTCATGTCACATACTGCAGTCGTATACGTTATGTACAACTAATAATTATACGTAACGTATACGTATATATTAGAATATAATCAAATTTCCAAATAGTAGTTTTTAGGCAACTATTTCGTGCACTAATTCTTTTAAAGTGGAGTAGCAGGTAAATTGATGTCATTTAAGAGTTTAAGAAAATCTAAACAACTTTTCATATGTCCTTGACTTTTCTTCAAAGCCATTATCAAGCTTTTTTAAGATATTCGTTATTTGCACAATTTGTCTTTTTAACAATACTGAAGTTATTTTTTATGATACTTATATAAATAAATAATAAAAACACATACGTTTCCAATGCATGTGATTAAATTAGATATTTATGTATGTGCGAACTGTTGATTTGGCTTTTAACAGCCTTTGGATACATTATTTTATGCTGGTGTGTTGCTTAAATAAATATAATCACACTCTAAGCAACAATAAAATAAGCATCAGATTACACATACCGACAATGTTGCCAGCTTCGATTCTTATATGTCCTTTAATTTCGATTAAAACAAATGTAAAAATGTTCTCGCAACACAGCAGCAGGAAACAATATTACAATTTCGGTGCTCACTTGACCCTTAAAGTTTGTTATTTTTTTATAACAATACGCATGCACACTTTTGTATAAAATTTTTAAATTCAAAAATTTATATGATCAATTTAATAAAAAGAATATGTTAAGTTATACGTTTTAAATTGAATTTGGAGCTAATTTGGTCTGACTTCACCATCTGCTGGCAACACTATTCAAGCAAATGTACTTAAAAAGCAAAAGCTTTTTTAAACAACAAAAAAAATATAAAGACAAAAGCAAAAATAAAATAATAAAATATTTCATCGTTATTTCTATAAAAAAAAGTATACAATGTGGAGCAAAATAAATCCTAATGAATATCTTTTGTATATCTTTTAAGAAAAATAATATCATTTTATTAGAATATCACGACATTTTTGAAAAAAAAAATTGTTCAATTCACAATCTATTGTATGCGTTGAATGTTTAAAAAAATTTACAAACTTAATTTTGTACCAACTTTAAAAATTATAAATGCTAAAATTTTCAATAAATTTAACTTATGATGTTTTTTTCTAAAAAAAATTAACATTTTATCAAACAAATAGTCATTCAAAGTTTTCTTAAGGCAAAAACTTTGCTTCGTAAGTGATGACACAATAATTTCTAATAAACTTACTATTTCAAAAAATCATTACATTGCAAATTTTCAATAAAAAGTGCAAACAATTTTGCACTTTTTCATAGAATCTTGTTATTAATCTCTGATTTATTTTCATTTACTTTTTGAAGTCTAATTTTTCGATAAATTTTCTCTCTATTGTGTCATTAAGAAGACCCCAAAGTGAATTCATGAAGTTTAGGTGGAAGCTCTAAACAGACGCTACTATGGCAAATCATATCAAGAAATACATATATTATTAAATTTACAGTTCTCCAATAATAAATTTAATAATTATTTAAGATTTTATTTTCCATACTTTTTAAACGAAATCATTGATTGTTTATTTGATTATGGAAGCCAATAAAAATGAAATATCTGCCAAATATTCGTCACGGCTACGCTTGCAGGACTACCATCAATTCCTCATCTGTCCTCTATAACTTCACGAGTTCTTTCTTTGAGGTCTTGAATCGATTTGGGCTATTATCTATTGAAAGATAAGATTTTTTGCGTAACTCGAAGGAAAAAAGTGCGAAGGTGTTCAAACACAAGATCACGATGGCCAATTGTGATCGCTTTTTCGAGAAATCAGACGGTCAGAAAACTTTTCACGAAAATGTACGATAGTATCAATGTTCGTGTAGTACATATATGAAATGACGTCGGCGATATCAATATCTTTCAATTCCGATCACACAAAATTATTAATTATCGCGCGATAGCGTAACAGTTGATCTAGTCTCATTTCCTAAAAATATTGATAAAATGCACCGCCTGAATATTATCAGTTGTTCTTGGGCGCCGTGTACGAGTTCTGTTTTTCACAGGACTAACTTGTCCCAAGAGCTGTAATATTTGCAAAAATTTCACAATTGCTGGGCAAGAAGGTGTTTTGCTACGACTCATAAATGCTTTAGCTTTGCGAACTGTCATGGCGAACTTTTCACCATTTTTGTAGTGAATTTTAATAATTTCAATGCGCACTTGAAATGTACATCGTTTGGTTTTTATTAATGGCGTAATTTTTTTTGTCATGTGTGTTGTCAAGTAGTTACGCGTTGAGTCAGTTTAAATGGCAGGCTATTGAAAATGATCTTAAATGAAATATCTTACTGGAACTCCCTTTACTGATGATAAAACTATAATTTCTGCTTTGTTTTTTTATTTCTTAAAATTCAATAAAAATAAAATTTCTCCTCATAAATATTACATGAAGAGCAGCGTATTTATGTATGTTGATGACATGATTTTATTGCATTAATACAAAAATGTCATAAAATTGTTTCTCTGTTGCACGACACTAAGATTTTTTTATTGAAAAATATGTAAAGAAAAAAAAACTCTTAATGTTTATTTCTTCCGTTGACCATAATGCTCACTATTTCAATTTTATTGCAAAATCTATCCACGATTTTTTTACAGCAGAAAAACTTTGGAAAACAAACCAATAAATACTATAACAATTTTACAGATTCTGATGATAATAAAAGTTATTAATATTTAATGTGATGGTTAAACCTTTGTGGTGATAAAAAATATTTATTATACATATGAACATACATATGTAAATATGTTTCGGGTGAATATACATAGAAATCCTACAAATAATATTTAAAATTTATGATTTAAAATCAGCCAGCAGTTGTCACGGTAGAACAAATAAAATACATGAAAACACCCATGAACACTGATGATGGGAGTGTAGCGGCTCCCGTAAAACAACGTTGTTTCTGTTCTGCGGTATAAGTTGAGATTAATTGTTGTCAATTTGTCCCTTGTATCTGTGGAATAATATCTCATATAAAATCAAAATAAGCGGTCGAATTCATAACTAAAAGTTGTGCACTGTATATCTATTGGACTATTCATAATCCTTCTTCTGTTTCTTTAAGCAATTGTTATTGGTATTTAATTGTATATTGCTCCGGGAGGAAATTCCCATTCTTTCAAGTTGTCTATTTTGATTCCTTTATTTAAAAAGGACGACCAAAATGTAGTCACAAATTATAGAGGTTTATCGGTAATGGACAACCAATCTATCAGATTGGCTGTCAAAAAGCAGCATTTCAAATGAACTTTTACCGGGATTTAGAAAAGGCTTTTCTACAGTGGGCAACACACCTGTTTTGCAAGCAGCAATATTGCTGAAGATAGCGACGACAATAAATTAAAGGACTTCCTCGCTATCATAAATATGGAATAAATTTTTGATAATTTGAAATGTAAGTACATCGCAGTTTGACACCACAATTTTTAATATGACTTTGTACTCTTCTAGCAGCACAAGTTACATTTAGTAGCTTACCTTATTTAAACAAGGAATATTTAAAGGAGGTAGTTCCACCATTAGGGCTACGAGTGGAATTTAGAGAAAAGCTCCTTGCATGGCAAAAGGAAAAGTAATGTAGTTTTATTATTTTCATGATATAATAAGTTTCCTCTGTATAAATTATAACTCGGCGTTGATGATGACATAATGTCGCTACCATTCAAGGTGGAGGATTGGAGTAATGATACTCCTAATAAATAGTTAAATAAATTAATTACAATGTATTGCAATGATTTTAATATTGTTTGGAACAGAATAGGTTCCTAAGACTCGACAACACAATGGTATCAATTCAACACCGCTATGCTTTCAACTCGACACCGGTGTGGTGTCAATTTGACACCGGTCTGTTATCACTGCGAAACCATTACGGTGTCAAAATGAACACTCACGTTGTAAATTTAGCTGCGGTGTCGTTGACAATATTTCGTTGTCGAATTGACAACGACGTGTACAATATGAGCACATACATTGTTGATACACTTTTGACACCATATGTGGATATTTTTTACTCGAATGGTTTAATTTTTTCTCTGGGTGTATTACTAGAAAAAAAAACTTGAATTATGAATACGGCTATAAGTATTTCCTGTTTAAATCAATTCATATCATTAACGTTGGCCCTTTGCTAGTGAATGGCGAAATTTGTGGACTTAAGGTAAAAATTTTAAATCTACTTGGGCGGTTTTTCATAGTTGTAGCAATATCTTTGCCAGGACATGTCTACCCGCCATATATCGCTAATTTTTAAAATAAAATTTGATTAACAATATTCTGCGAAATGTCGCAAAACTTGTTGAATGAATTCTTTTGTGACATAACGTTGTCTCGAAGTTATCTCCACGTATCTCCAAAAATTTTTCTTTGAGAAATTGCGTCTAAAGTTTCAACAATATATACAACAAAATAATACTAGATGATCCGAATTCACACTACTTCCGGAGCACTAGATGTTGAGGATCTTAGACTCGGGTCACACACGTCAGGTTTGACTCGTCAAGTTTTCATTTTTTAGGAAAAGCAGTCTCATCTATTAATTGGTGCTTCTTATGGGAATCGCTAAAATTTTAGTATTCTAAATTTTTAATCGCACTTTCGCACAATTTTCTGTTTTGCATATTTAGTAAATGATTACTAGTTTAATTAAAAAACAAATTAAATAATCAAGAACGGTATAACTAGTTCCTAAGCGCATTTCTTTGTTGCTAATGCAGATCATCAGGGAAATTTTCCCAAATATTTCTAAGAACAACTGGATGTATTTTATTAAACCTTCTTCAAAACAAATGAAAAGTTTAAAAAAGAACTCGGTAATCAACCAATTGCTGTTTTTATTTTTTATTTTTTGTTATACGTGAAGATAATTTGGAGACGACGTGTTTTATTTCAATTTTTGCAAAGATTCATTATAAATCTACTTTATAAAATAATTAAAATTTATAGAATACTAACTTATACCAGTAACTTCGTTCATGTCAAAAGTCAGCAGCAGAAGTAAATCCTCATGTTGCTATTTTTGAAAAAAAAAAAAAATTAATACGTAAGTGTCCTTCCCGACGACTCAGATTTGTCGACTCTTAAAAATTTCATTAAAATTTGTTAGAGAGTTTCGGAGGTGCAGAGATCGTCCCTTGCCATTTGGGATCCTATTTTAGAAAAAAATATATATAAAATGTATGTGTCCTTCTAGACTCAGCTCTATCCGTCTACCCAATTTCATCCAACTCTAATAAACGCTTACAGAGTGATAGTGGCTCAAACATACAAACTCATAAACTCGCAAACAAACTTTCTCATATAAAATATTATTAGGATCGTCTGATTTATTTTGTTCATGTTTTTTCCAGAATTTTTAATTATACTCCAAGGAAAAAACCACAAAATATCATATGAATTTGTAAAGACTTTTTATTCTTTTCATTTCAACTTTTGCATACAATCTAATTAGAAGTTTCTTTATAACTATTTTGAAAATATGTCACATAATCAAGACATCTCACAAAACAAGAATTTTCTATAAATGAGATTGAAAAAAATAGATATCTTCAAAAATAGAACAAGTATTAATAAGAACTAAATGAACTCCTCGTATAATTGTATTGCAAAAACACATGAAGAGAAGAAAAAACTGACAACAAATTGTTTAAAAATTCATTAGTAATATGCAGTCATTTGCTATTTGAAAATAATTCTGTATATTTATATTTTGTGAAAATTTGGTTTTTGGTAAGTCATTTATTTTGCATTTTCTTTTTACTATTTTGATTTTAATTCAATGGTTGAAATGGTACTGACTACCATTGGAAGATTTGATGAAGTAAATGAAACAAGTTTCTTTCAAAAATGTTTGCAATATCCATACTTTTTATTTTTTCTCTTTTTTTTCTTTGTGGAAAGAGTTGAAAGCTTTTTTATTTTAGGGTTGATTTGCTTAGTCGTTATGCAAGTTGATTTAAACTGAAGAGTTCAGTTTTTTTTAAATATAATTTCTTTGCTTTAAAAACTGAATTGTGTTGAGTTTTGTATGGAATAAGGAATAGATAGGACAGTAATTTAAATTAACTTATAAAAATAAAATATATGAATATGATTTGTATGGATTTCTTTATGAATTGCCAAATTATTGTATAATAGAATAAGAAATTTAAGTGTATGATTTTACAAGGACATTGTACGGTTTTGTAGAAAATGTAGAAAACAATTTTATAATTTCCTTAAATATTTACATATTCATATGCCAAGGATTCTCAGTTTTAAACAATGACACGTTTTAATTTGTATGTACATGTCACTCCTTTATTACAACGTAGTCTTGTTTCAAACATGCTCATTCTTTAAAAAAAACGAGTTTAAAGTTTTTAATTTTTTCACATCTGATTATAAAAATTAAATAAATTTTCTCTTCCAAAGAGGGGAGTAAACAAAAAATTTGCATACATTTTTAACACATAATAAAGAACAATAACTCGATCAATAAGGGATCGATATGTTCTTGTATGTTACCTCGGAATGCTCAGGCCCCATTCGATACAGGGAACCTGACTCGACGCGAAAATTAAATAACAAATTTTAGAGAGCGTTTTCATTACACAAAAAAACACTCTGTTATAATCATATTTGTTGCCCTTTAAACAGTTTTTTGTTTGTTTTTATAAAAGTTGACGTCGAAAAGATGCGTTCTTTAACGCTAATCATACTGAGAACTTTTTGGTACGAAATCTTCATATATCGTTGTATGCAATACTATATAACTGACTTATGAATTTATAAATATGAAAAAAGTGTTGACTCATACTCATGCATTATTAAAATTTTCTCTTTTCTTGGGAAAACAGCTTAAGTTTGTAGGTTTTTCTGTTTTTCGTCTAACTATCAAAAATGAAAAGAAATAAACTCTAAACATGTTTCATTTTAAAACATTAATGGACAGAAGTGATTGCAGGTAATATGCAAAATAATTTTAAATAATTTAATCTGCTAAAAATCTGCAAAAACATGTAAATATGTTTATTAGGAAAGCAAAGAAATTACTACGAAATAATGTTTAATAAAATAATTGACATAAATAGTTGGATTATTCTATGATCTACATTTTGTTGATTAATCAAACAGCGATTAGTCAATTATATACTCTATTATATATCTTGATATTTAAATACAAAAAGTTTGCATATATTCAATAAAAAGATTTTTAAATTTTCTTTGAAGATAATTTTTGTTCATTTGATAACGAATTCTGCGAGATTTGTGATTTTTAAAAATATATTTTTATTTTTCCTAATGATTTTTTAGAAACTTCTTTTATTAAACGACATGATAATATTTCAACCAATTTGCAGCTTATTTGATTTCATTTCTTTTATAATAAAATACACTTGCTTAAAACTTTAAGTTTTCTGTGTACCTTTTATTCTTCAGTATTCTGAGCTCTTTTCTGACTGGAAGTGATTTTCTTTCAAGGTATCAGGCTGTTCCTAGTATTTCAAAAAAGCCTTAGCATCATCATATGTATATGTGTAGTTGATCACAAATAACTGAGCTTCATGAAGGTATCGGCAAATCAAAACTAATGACAAGAACAAGGTCGAGACAATTTAAATTGGTTTAATTTTTTATCAGGACTTACACTTACGCACCTTCGTATACTATAAAATAAAGTACAACCAAAACACAGGAAAATGGAATAAAAACTTTAAATGAAAATGGAATATGTCTACCAATTGAATAGAATGATTCACATGACATATGTATATGGTGACCACAGACACATACCCAGCGGCGAACTTTTGGAGACCTTCATTTATAAGGCCTTCTGTTAGACTTTCCTAGACACTTTTTAGATCCAGTTATCATGCTCTGTCGCCTTTTCAGGACGGCCTTAAGGGAGGCCTGCCAACTCCTTTCTACAAAGTTCGTTTTTATTATGTGTATTTATACAAACATACGAGTACATTTTTTTCACTTACCTTCAGTCAGGCCTACTAAGAATAGTCTTTATCTGGTGTGTTGAAGAAGGTCTTCAGTCAGCCCTGCCGAAAAAGGCCTCTTAAGACACCTATTGAAGAAGGCAACGAAAAAGACCTTTATAATTATGGAATGGGGTGATAAGGGCAGACAAATAAGGGCTTCTAGAAGGCCTACTTACTGCTTCTTTTTACCGCTTTGTTGTTATGCTCTCCCACACATACACACGCAACGAATACATGCTTGTTTAATTTGTTGTTGTTTAAAATTCATTGACATAGAACACAATTGTTGCTGTTACTGTCGTAGAAATTGTACATAAATAGTAAATATTCCAATATGTCTGATCAAATGATTTCCATGGGGAAATCAAAAACTTGTGTATATTGTGTTACAATTTTTTTTTTTTTTCTTATTGCTGTCCATGCAGCTACTGCTGGCTTTTTCCAGAAGCTATTGTTATATTAAATAAAGTTTTCTGTATGATGTTGTAAATTTGTTGCCACGTACTTAGGATTTGCTTAAAGTACTTTTATTTTATTTTAAGGTATTTTATTAAAATAAAAACGAACACATAATTTTAATTAAATTGAAAAAGTTAAGAAGAAATATATTTTCATGTAGAATATATTTGAATTGGGCACACATCGATAACTTTTTGGCCTGAAACGTAAAATACCGTTGACATCCATATCGACACCAATTAAGTTAGCAAAATTTTATTTGAAGGGGAAGGGGGAATAAGAGATATTAAGTGATCGCCCGACTTCTCTGTTAAGAGACAGGGACTAAACTTCCTTCGACTGTCTATTTTTTTCACCCAAGCGCTTCAAAGTTCACTACTCGTAGACATATCAGAGCTTCTATCTGCTGTAGGGGAGACCGTATCTGCAATAGTTTGGGATTGTAGAGCTACACTAAGTTCAAGTAACGCTTTGTGGTAAAGAACGTTTATTCATAAACAAAATGAAATGTATGTAAAGTATTTATAATAAATAATAAATTATATAACTATACTTTTTAGCTCAGTGGAAAATTTTGAACCGTTTGTACCAGGACATAACAATCTCCGTAACGAATTTTTAAAAAGTTATTAATTGAGTATTTATTTAAGGAAGGTTCATAATAATATTTTCAAAATCTGTTCATTAACTCGAATACTTTCGTTTCAACGTAATTTATGTTGTTTTCTTTCAAAATGTATTTTTCAATATTGTTGTGGCGACAACTTGACTTGAGCAATAATAAAACTTGGTTTTTGTAGATAAAATTTTACAGATTGGGTGGTTTTATTATCTAAGAAATATACAATTAAATATAAATGAAAGTTCAATTATTGAACATTTAACAAAATGAAAAAATATACTTACTTAACGCTGTCCTCTCTGGCATTCGACTTGTTACAAAGCGATCGTTCCCCCCGCGGGTACCAATTTGTCAGTTATTACAAGTCAAAGCCAGTGTAGACAAGTTGTCAAATTAAGTAAGAAAGGTTTAACATAAAACAATCCAATAAATAAATGATACATTAATCAGTTAACTTCCCAACAAATATCATTGAATTCGTATTTTTTCTTTTAATTTATTTTGCAGATCTGAGTTTTGACAGTTCCGGATCCGACATTACGAAATATTTCGTAAAATGTGCGAATGTTTTCATGCATATCGCTTCTTTATTGCAACATGTTTTTGAGTTAAAATGCAGAATTATTCGTCGAATCATTTTTCGTCTTATGTGAAAAATTCTTACAAATATCTTGTTTACTCACCTCTTTAGGGGATAATAATTTTTGAATTTTTCCTTCGATGTTCGTGTGTAAATTAAAAACTTTAAGCTCGTTTTCTGACGAACGAGTTTTTTTGAGATATGACTACGTTGCAATAAAGGAGCGATGTGTTTTTAAGAGTAGCGCAAGGGGCTATAAAAGTTCAATGCAGAATTTTTTGGAATATTTTGAAAATGAAACCTAAAAGAGTTTATATATCTAAAGTTCCAAACTTGACTAAATTTAAAAAGCACTGTAACAAGTTTTGCTTTGATTACACTAACAAATCTGGATGTTTAAATACAAAATTTCGATTTTCATAGAATCCAAGCAATCGTATTGAGTAGAAAATATGTATGGAAACCACTCGAATAACTGAGTGGTTTTCCTACAAATTGTTCACTCAATTCGATTGCTTGGATTCTAGAAACAGCACATTAATGTTATTTAGTTTTATTTTCTGAAATGCTTAGACCTTGTTACCATAATCTAAATCAAAAATATGATATAAGCAATTTTGAGTATATTTTTAATTTCGGAATTTTTAAACTTGTTATTGCTTCCAATTTTTACTATTTTTTTTTTTGCTTTTACAAAAAAGCCACGTGCACATACATAAAAATTTAGTAAATTTTTTATACTACGAAAGTAAGGAAAACTTCAAAGTTAATAATGTTAAATAAAATATTCATGGAACTTTGCCCATGATGTGGTAGAGCGTGTGGCTTCATTTCTTGCACCAGCAGTATGAAGGTTTTGCACCCAGATCCTTCCACGTAACGGCTTAACAGTAGCCCGACACATGCAGGTAGAGCTGCGATATTATCCTCTATACGCACTTTACGTATGCGTGTTGGTAGGTCAATGTCTAATAATGTAAATTTAGTGCGAAATTTAGTCACAAGTTTCCGAATAGCTGCCTCAGAAGGACCATACAATGGAAGAAGTTCACGATCCAGTTTATTAACGGATCATGAATAATAATAAAAGAATAGCATAATAGAATTCAATAATCTGCAAGAATTGTTCGTTTTTAAGCAGATTCATAGTTGAATTATAGACCAAACTGAACGTGTTTAACAGTAACATGTTACACGAAAAATACTGACTGAGCTGCCAAAAACAGTGATGCCAAAAAAAAATTTGCTAAAAAAACACCCTTTACTTACATTGGATTTAAGGTACTCTGTTAGCTTTACGAAATCGTATATATTGTTACAAAATTCAAGTGTAATTTCAAATTTAACGAACCTAAAAATGCAGCGCTGATTAAGCACAGTTTATTCAACCATGCAAATTTGGGAGCATCCAAATTCAAAATAATGTAACATTCAGGAAAGCTCTAGAAGCAGCAACAAGAATCTATAAGATTGTTCGAGAGATCTATACGACAGATATTGTTCGGAACTGTGGAAGATGGTGCGGTTCGGCCGTTTGGGTTGACATGCCTGTGAATTACTTGGTTTATTCACTATCCACATTATAAATTTGGTACTGTCATCTACAAGTCATGTGTAACTCAAATACATTCTCATACTAACTAACACAACAATAACGTAGCTGAATAACCATAAGGTTTTACACAAGCAAACTTATTGTCATGGTGAGGATTTTTCTACTACGTTCAAGAACCTTAAATGCAATAGTCAACAGGTATAAAATCCGATACTGCCAGGCACAAAGAAGTCAGTCTTGTCTAAGCTACGGCATGGTGAACTTCGTACATCGATCAGTTGTAAAAGAGCTTTTGAAGTGTAAATTACTTTTTGTATTTTTATTAAACAGTGGTGTTAAAGGAAATAAAACATCATTAAGCTTAAAATCAATTTCGGTTGTCTTTTAATTTTATTTTTGACTAACTAAAAGGACTCAAACAAGTAAACGTTATCGAAAAGTTTGAAGCGTAACAATATTATTCTGGAGACTTTATTTATTGTTGCTTTTACCTATGGAACAAAGAAGCCCTGTGTGTCACCTGTAGAATCATTTGTGCCATTAAAAGATATGAATATGAACGCATATTTATTTTTGCTTCTTTTATTTAATAAAATTTCTCACCTTCACAATTTAAAGCTTCACTTAAAAGCCATTTTATATTAAATTAATTTTCAAACAAACAGTTGTACGAGTAAGTGTGTTATGTATTTAAGTTATTACGCACAGAAACACATTATAAAACGTTATTTGCAGAGCTCCCTTTCGAGAGGAAAAATAAATTTAAGTGACTACTTCGAAGTGTAATTTTTCAATTACTTTTATGTGGATGACACTTTTTGAATGAATGTCCTGTGGCATAGTACATGTTGAATTATGTTAACAAGCTGATTTCGATTGTTGTTGCATGCAGCTCACGCTCTTTATTGTGTTTCAATGTTGTTTTCGCGGTTGGTTGCGATGAGCGAGGAAATAACCAAAAGCAACGACCAGCAGAATAAACAATATTAAGGTCAACACCAGTTAATACTTTAGCAAGTTGGTGGTAAAGAATATTTCTTACCTTACAGAAAAACTATGCTTTTTTTAAAGCATCGAAATAGATATTTTACAAGCATTCATTATTTTAAGAATATTATAAATCACATTTTAACTCGGTTTTTAGTTACGTTAAATTTTTATAAAAATTTATAAAAATTTTTAATATCTCAATGCAGCTAAGAGAATATTTATATTAGTCTTAATTGTTTTTTAAACTTTGTTTAAATTAAAATACACATTGTAACGCTTAACAACAATTAAAATTAAAGCAAAATAAAATTATTTTTGTACCAAAAAGTAGCCAGGGAAAATGTAGTTTAAAAAAACTGTGTAAAATATATAATTATTCCTGTCTCCTTAAGGGCATTTAATGCATTTTATTTTTCTGAAAACTTTAACAAAACCCGACAAAAACAGAGTGTGCTTTAATTTGGAAACTCCAGTTCAGGCAACTTTTTGAAACAACTTGTTGCTATTAAAACAGAAAAAAATAACTATGGACATTTACTTATGCAATAATATAAAAAAAAATATTGTTAAGTGAAAAATATACAAAATTTTAATTTATCATAATGAATTTTAAGCAAAATCTGTGTCATATTTTTAAAGTCTTAAATGAAGAAGATATTTTACAATAATATGAGTAGTCGCTTAACTATTAGTTTAACCCCAGCTCTGGCACCAATTTTTTTCTACGAATTCTGGCACTATTTATATTTGTAAATATGTTTACTGTCAAGTTCTTTTCGTTTGTGGTTTTGCAAACTACTTTGTTTTTTGTATTAAAATGTATGCCACTACGACCAAAACCCTGTTGTTTCTATCACGCGCTGATACTGGTGGGTGGTGGGGGGGGGCGGGAGAGTGGTAAATGGGATATTCCAACCTCCAACTCTTTTTAATTATTGGCATTTTAAAAAAATAATATTTCAAAGAAAAAAATATTAGGATTATACACACAAATTACGAGAAATGAAAGATCTCTAACAGATAAAGCAGCACCGATTTCCGAAATTTTTCAAATGCTGAATTCAAATTTGCAACAAAGCTCCTGCGAAAATTTGACAGTGGATGAACAGCTTTTTCCTTTCAGGGGCCGCACAAAATTTACCCAATATATTCCTTCTAAGCCGGCAAAATACGGTATAAAGTTGTGGTGGGTATGTGATGCAAAATCGTACTACCCACTTACTGGACAAATATACACTGGCAAATCGGGAAGCAATAGAGAGCAAAATCAAGGAGAGAGGGTTGTTAAGGACTTGGTTAAACAATATAAAAACACTGGGAGAAATGTTACCTGTGACAACTTTTTTACAAGCCTTTCGTTAGCTAATGCACTTACAGAATGGAACTTGTCTATGGTTGGAACATTGAAAAAAAATAAACCCTATTTGCCCACCGATTTCAAACCATCTTCGCAACGAGATGAATATTCAACTATCTTCGGATATAGTGAAAACAAGACACTTTGTTCATATGTTCCAAATGTTCCACAATGCCTTGTGATAACACAATATATGATTTAAAGAAAAAACCAAATATTATATTGTTTTACAACAAAACAAAAGGAGGAGTTGACGTAATGGACAACATGTTAACGGAATATTCAACAAAACGAAAAACAAATCGTTGGCCCCTTGCACTTTTTTATAACATGCTGGATATATCAGCTCTTGCAGCTTATATTCAGAAAATAATCCATCAAAGTTTAAGTCCAAGAGAGGTGATTTTTTTAAATAAAATTTACAACACAGAATATTACTCATTTCTTTTCTGCTAAAATAGGTGGTCGTCGTCTGTTTCTTCAAGAATTTGGAGAGCAGTTGTGTAAGCCAATAATTTTAAAAAGGGCACAAATTCCGCGAGTCGTATCATACTTCCCAACAAAGAATGCAATCGAATGCATAATGGGTGTTCCTATCGAATCACTAATTAAGGACAGAACTGAGGATTTCGTTCCAGATGAAGACGACCGTGGACATTCGAAAGTAAAGGGCGCTTGCTACATATGCTATCGAGAGAACAATAAAAGAAAACGATGTCTACTAATTGTAGACAACTAAATGTAGTTTTTTTCTCAGTCATAAAATCAGAATAGTTTTGTCCTTTATTTATCTAAAAATAATAATATATAAGAAGAATTTTCACAGAAGACATATCGTCGTTTCCTAGTTATCTTCACGTATCTCCAAAAATTTTTTCTTTGGGAAACTGAGTCTACAGTATCAACATTATTAAAAAAGATCTTAGAAGAGGTTCACACACGTCGGGTTTGACTCGTAAAATCTTGAGTTTTTAGGAGAAGCGGTCTTGTCTAAAATTTTTTTTATTATTGATATACGTTAAAATAACTTCGGGACGACGATATGTCGTTTGATTTGTTGACATTACTGTAATCGTTTAAATTTAAGAAGATTGACTGATTGGGCCAAAGCTTTCGATCCCAGAGTTGGGTTGTCAATGAACCGCTAGGCCACGACTATTCGATTTTCGATTCTGGTCGAATTAAACGATCGAACGAATTTTTATTTGTTGCTATGCCGCACATTCGATTAAAATAGCGCTTAATTAAAAAGTTTACATTAGTACATGTTTATCAGCTGTCACAATAAAAAAATTTAGTTTATAGTTTATTATTAATTAACAAGATGACGACGAAATTATGGTTCGACGATTCGTCTAATTATTTAACTCCTGCATGATTTCCCATTTTCTTTTGCCGCCTGCACTTTTGTACAAATACTTTTGGCCAGCTGGGGATTTTGTTCAATTAGAGAAATCAGATTTTTTAATTGTTGTTTTATACTTAAAACCTTAAAACTGCATGAAATTAAAATAAAATATTTCACAACTGGTACACTCAAAAGAAAAATCAATCCATTTGTACTGAAATCAATACCAAGCGCTGTTAAAAGTACGTAATCTCAGATTTACTAAAATCAAGTACAGAAAGATTGATTTGAGTACGGAATATTAAGTACTCAATTTAATTTAAGTTGATTCAAGAATTTTCACTTCATTTAAGAATTATATACTCATTTTAAGAAACTCCAGAATTGGTTATCTAAAGGCATCCGGTTTTTGACTTGATTAAAGTACATTTTGTTGTTATTTTGAGTACGATTCGTAATCAAATCAAGTACTTCAATTTAGTATTTGAATTTAGTACGGCGTTTTTCTTTTCTTTCTGTGTATTTGTTTAAAAAAAACAAGAGAAAAATTGACAAGTAATTATATTTTCAATAACTTTTACAAACTGTCATACATCATCGAAAGCAAACTTGTGTTCGATTGAAAATTCATCGTACCAAAGGCATTTTATTTTTGTTATATTTACCATGAATGTCGAAACCAACTAACAGAAAAATAAAGAAGTTATAGGTCTGTTCGTTTACTTAAAATTGTCAAGAGTTTTGAACAATTATTAGCACAAAGTGTTTGCTTATGAACTCTAAAAGTTTTCAAGAAGGAAGCGTCAAAAGAGAGCAAAAAATTGAGATAAAAAAATATTTTGAGAAATTGTTAAATTTTAAAATTTTAAAACCGATAAAATGTATATATACGAGAGAAAATCAATTTTAGTTTAACTTAGGATCAATAGGACCAAACTAGGATGTCTAAAGCAATTGAATTAAGAATATAGTACATCAGGGTTAGAGGAAGTTACAGCAAATGTATTTTCTATTTAAAAATCAGTACTTTTTCACATATCAACTGATAGGTTTAGTATTGTACCGAGGTACTACCGAGAATCGGTACTTTACGCTATAGATTGTAAAGTTTTCATTTATTGCATTATTTTTGAGAGCAACTTTACAAAATTTCTTTTTAATATCTCGTTGACGGTTTCTGATGAAATAGAAAATGAACAAAACTATTTAATAATTTTCGAAAAAAAGAGAAACAAAAGAAATTAAAATATTCGTGTATTGTACATTCATACATATGTACATATATTAAAAAAAATATATATATAATCATATAAATTTCCCAATATTGATTGCATGTGTCCGCATAACCCATAAAGGTACAGGAGTAGTCAAGAAATATCCCAAATAAATGCAAGAAACATGGTTAAATTATCATTGCAAGTTCCTTTGGCTGGGCTATATAATTCAGGTTTGCGTCGAAATAATCCACGTAATGGCCACATGGAGCACACACAATCAGTTAGTTTCATTGTTTTTTTTTCTAACTCCTGCACAAACAAACAAAATTATATTATTTTTTTATTTTTTCTTTCTGTTTTTTTATTTTTTGTAAATTCTTGAGAATTTAAATTTGAAAACAAATTTATGTAAATTAACATTAAAATGTAACGAAAGTTTGACAATCTAGCTGAAATAAGTTTCTAATCAGCTGCCGAATTGCGTGTACTTGAATAAATATACTTTGCGTCAAGGCAAATTCATAACAGGTGAACTAAGTACTACAACAACTACAACAGTACAAAAATTACAAGCATTTTGTTTTTGTAAAATCAAAGTATACTGTCAAAATTATTTGACTATGGCGAAAAAATAAAATATTGAAAATTCTTATTATATCAAAAAGTTTTGTTTTTAAGGGTTGTTTTTTTTAAATCCCTTGAAATATTTAACATATATTATTTTGTTGAAGAAATCTGTTGTGTGGCAATGCTTTAAAGATCCACTGATCAATTATTGGCTCCTGCCATCCGTAATGCCGTTTAACGTAGTTGTCAATCGGTGATTTCCTCACCACCAACCCAAAAAATTTCCACGGATGTAACTACATATTAAAATTCCATTGAGGAACATATTATTGAAACCTATTGTTAATAAATCTTACCACTACATATGAACAAAGCACGTTGCTTCTTCAGAACTTGGTTCATCAACTGCAGCTGCTACTGCTGTGATATGAATTTATTTTTATATGTTTTAATCTTTTTATTTAAATTTTCGTTTAATTTTTCTTTGTTTTCACAATTAAATTTTTTATTTTTTGTAAATTTGCAAATTGAATGTAAACAAAAGAAATAAATTAATTTTGACATCCAACTATAGTTCGCCTAGAATAAAACTGAAAAAAGGTTATCAGCTGCGCTATCAAGTCCACCTTGACGCAAATCAAGGCGAATTAATACCAGGTGAACTCGATAGCTCAGCTGACTCATTGTGTCTTATCATTTTTCATTGTCAAAATATGTTTTTACGTAAATTTTTCTGGTTTTTAATTTCTCTTGAATAGTTTATTTTGACATCCAAGAATGATATTGCTCAAGGCGAATTCGATATTTGATAAACAGCAAAGATCTAATATCGAATCTATCTCATAATAAGGACCTAATTTTTATCGAATTATCACCTAGTTTCCAGATATGCTTCGGTGTTAGCATGCACTCTGCATACTCAGTACTGTACGCCTTCTTACTTTAGCTGCCATCAGACGGGAGCCTTACCTTGACATTACCAGGGAGCACTGGAAGTTGTGAGATGTTTGGGAATTTCAAGCAGAGGAATCACTTCTAGGAGACATAAAAGATTCTCCATTATGGATTGCTTTCGATCTAAGTCAACCAAATTTATTGGAAACACTAAGAACTTGAAAAAAAACAAGACTCAATGGCATAATGCAGGATCATTTATGTTTAGAGAAATTGAAATGAACCTGAAAATTTAAGATTCTCTATGATGGCCTACTTTCGACTTCTCCAAGATCTTCGATAAGTCAAGTTGAGTTTGATTAAAGCTAAAGAAAAAAATCATTTTAAACTTAAACTTTTCGACTAAATTATTTCTCTAAACAATTATTTGAAAACATCCCTTTAAACTATGAAACCAGGATCTCATTTATCTGACTTTTTTTATTAATACACATTTAGAAGTTCATTTTCTGACTTATATATTTCAAGCATTTTTATGATTGTTATGTTATTGATTTTTTTCTTTAAAAAATTTCAAAATAGTAAATAATTTTATAAATGTAAATGTTAGTAAGCTACAAAACAAAGACATACGATATGTTCTTAATAAAAGGCCTGAAAAAGCATATTTTTCTTATTACAAGAATAATTAATATAAAGAAAGACAAATGAGAATTCACAGAAATTCCAAAATCAACAGCAATAAATGAACAATATTAACAAACATAAATTCTTTTATACACCCAATAAGAATCTTACATTTAGAAATGATTGCTTGTTCCTCTTCCTATGAAATTCTGTAATATTGTTTTTTTTCTTTATTTATAGTCCTTACAAGATATAATAAACAAATTATTTTCACATGTGAAAAATGTTAAAAGGATTCTGGAAGAACATTAACCAAATGTGTTAAACGTTAAATTATAAAGTGTCACCAACAAAATATTCATCCCAATTGCACAGATATTTTATTAAGGATTTGCAAGACAAACACAGCAGCAGACTTACAAAAATCCTTTGTCATATGAAAATAAAGGAATGATTTTAAGTGTGAAGGAAACAAAAGCAATAATCATAAAGTATGTGTTTCCTAAGATATAAAAATGTCATCGATTTATACCTTTTTTAAATGTGTTTTATAGGGTCGGATCCCATGAATATGATATATTTTACACAAAAAAAGGATATAATTTTCCTTAAGCGCAGAGAAGAAATAAAAGCATTCTACCATAACAAAAACAATACTTTTATTCTCTACTGCAAAAAAAAATTCTCAAATTCTTTTTCTTTTAATCAAATTGCTTTTTATACAAACTATAAAATGTTAATCTTAAAACTTTAAATTTATTTTTGCAAAGCATTAAAGATTATTTTTACATTAATCAAGACAATTAAGTATGAAGGTAGCAAAGCCTGCATTTATTGATTTTTAAAACTAAATTATAAAAACCTCATTACTGTAAATAAATTATTATTTATTATAGTATTCAGTAAAGAAGATTTGAAAGAAGATATAAGTTTAGTTTGAACAAAACTCACATAAAGGATAAACGGAAAATAGGCCAAAACATTTGTCGCATTAACGCATTCATGAAAAACTTATAGATTGCAGTTATAGCAACAACATGCCTCAATTTTTCTTGCATAAATACTTAATTCGTCATCAAATTAAACTTTAAAAAAATGACATGCAATTTACAATATTTTATTTCTTAAAGAGATTTTTTATGTGTCTAAGATTTAGTTCTTACTCGAAGAACACTTGTGAAGGGAACGCAAAAAAATGCACAATAAATAAAATGTTATCCACACCAGCATTTACAGCAGCACAAGGAATAGTGTAAACGCGGTTTTGCTATTTTGCTATAGCTTGTTAAAATAAGAACATAGTCAAGTTTGTTGAAGTTAGCTTCGCCTTGAAAGTGAATAAAAATATTAGTTGACATAAATAGCCGAAATATAGACTTTGAATTTGGTATGTAATAAATAGAAATTTGTTTAAAAATTTTGAAAGTGACACATTAAATACAAATTTTATACTCTTTAAAACGAAAACTTTAGTAGTTTTTAATCTAAAGTGATTATTATTTTGACTAAAATTCGTAACATTTTTGTAGAAAGACTTGGACATGAGACAATATTCCAAAGGTACAAGGGATAAATTAACAGCAATTAGTTTCAACATACACGGCAGAACAGAAACTTTAGTGATTAGAAATGGCAACAATTGAAAAAATTACTTGTAGGGTTTCTTGTAGAATTCCATAACAGCGATTGGTCGCGATTAGAAAAGAAATCATAAAATCAAAAACAAAGATATTTTTTTCTTCAATAAAATA
Organism: Gymnocheta viridis; assembly: GCA_956483585.1. NCBI lineage: Eukaryota > Metazoa > Arthropoda > Insecta > Diptera > Tachinidae > Gymnocheta > Gymnocheta viridis. The sequence continues at coordinate 42,851,131 of OY101440.1, read as the reverse complement.
TCTATATTAGTTGTTTATATGTATATGCACAGCAAAGAAATGGGAGGAAGTTTTATTTCATTAAATTTTTGTTAATCAGTCCTGAATGCACTCGTGTTATAACCGCTAAAAATAGGTGTGTTACAGATTTAAAAGAAATTCTATTAGTGCCCGAGTAATTTTTACTTTTTCCATATCTTTTATAAGACACAAAATTGAGCGTAATAAAATTAAATAAAATTGTGTTTAGGTAGTATTGGTAAAGTAAGAAAACAAAAACAATTGGTTGATTATTGAGTTCTTGTTACAACTTTGATATTGATTAAACTTTTCATTTGTTTTAATGAAGGTTTAATATAATATCTCCAGTTGTTCTAAGAAATATTTGGGTAAAGTTCCCTGATGATCTGCATTAGCAACGGTGAAATGTGCATAGGAACAAGCTATACCCCTCAATAATCAATTTTTTTATTGTTAATCAAATGTTTTTAACAAAATGGTTAATGTTTTACTGAATAAGTAAAATATTAATTTTGGGATAAAGTGCGAATAAAAATTTAAAATACTAAAGTGTTTACTATCATTTTAGATTTCCACAAGGCGTGGAGGTTTTTGGGTCATTTGAAAATAAAAACCTCACCCATAAAAGTGATTTTCTAAAATCCCTAAAGAAAAAAATTTATTAAACAAATTTTTAATATTTTATTAATAAACGGGAAAAAATTAAAAAGTTTCTTATTATTAAAAGACATTATTAATTTCATAAAAAAATTGTGAGTTTTTGGCTAAATGTATAAGTACAAATAAAAATAAAAAAATAACTTTCCAACTTTACCGCGTTTTGTGGGTGACCTTTTTTGAAAACCGCGAAAAATTAATATAATTTTTTTAATAGTTTTGAATAGTTTCGACTATGCTAGGGCTTTTTTGATATTTGCGAAAAATGGGAATAAGTTATACCCCTAGTGGTCATATCGCATATCGCTAAAAATAAACATTAACACATTTAAAAATCTCACACACCTTTAACGGATGCTGTATCATCATCGGCGCCTTGATTTCCTTTTTTAAATTTTTAATCTATTTTTCAAAATATTTTCTAGTCTATTTTAAACAATTTAATTGACCTGAAAATACAATTAACTGGAAAAAATTATGTTTATTTTTACTTTTTTATTTTCCCTTTCTTTCGTCTAGAGCCTAAAGATTTATTCAATGACACTTTCTAGTAACGTTCGGAAAAAACGAGAAAATCTAAAACATTTGTACACTTTGTAAAAGTTATTATAATTTTTCGACCTTTTTATTGCTGTTATATTAAAAATTTCCCCAAGCTTAAGATCAACAATAACAAAATAAAAACTTTATTTATTTCTTTCCGATATTTCGTTTTCTCTGTGGAAAGCTCCTACAGGGATGTAAAAAAACTTATTTATTGTTTGTACATTTTATTGTAATACGTCTCGATTTATTTCTCATTCTCCGATTTTGCTTTTACTTTTCTATTTATTCTATTAAAAATTAATCTTAATACTAAAAAATTATCGTAACAAAATTTTAGAAAAGTCAAGTATTTAAAGATGATGACACTACAAAAGATAATATTTTGTATACATGTTAATTGATTAAAAAGTCAAATGTTTGGCTTTTGACTATATGATTTTACCTTTTTTAGATATATATAGGGAGCGCTCAGAGCTGAAGTGAACCAAGTCATAAAACATGAAAAAATTAAGAACTAATGCAAAATCTCTGCAAAGCTTAATTATATTTAGTTCTGTAACGAACTAAGTAAAAAAGTGTTTCGTTTATTATTTTATATTTTATTTATAGCAGTTCATTTACTGAAACTCAAAATATCTTCGAATCGTCTTTTTGTGACTTGGTTCACTTCAGCTCTGAGTCCGCCATATTGCACGTCAAGATTAACTTTATGATATTTTTCTTTCAAATATTCTAGAAATATCTCAAAGAAAAGCTCACATAAATAAATCGCAACAATATTTATGCGTAATTTGCAAAAGTTTAAATGACCCTCAGGTTAGACAAAAATTTATTGAAGCGATTAATAGTTCAAATACGATTCCGATTAAACGGTGCAATTAATCTCGACTATGATAATGATTATAATCAGTTTACAAACTCTAATTAGTACCAACCACTTATTCCAACAGCAACGCGTATTGCAAAGAACGAACACGTAAATAATCAATCTCAGGAGATCGAAAGATTCCAAGAATTATTTTTTGTAAATTGGACAATTGTTTTTTGGTTTGTTTTTATTAATGAAAATTATAAATAATTTTAAAAAGGAGTCAATTTGAAAATTGTTCAATTAAACCGAGAACTTTTGAACAGTAAAAATTACTTAAAGAAAATCTTTAGTTGACTGTTCGAATAATTTAAGGACCTGAATTCCCACAAATAATATACTGTACATAGAATCCAAGCAATCGACTTGAGTAGAAAACATGTATGGAAACCACTCGAATAACTGAGTGGTTTTCATATAAATTGTTCACTCAATTCGATTGCTTGGATTCTAGGAAGAGTACATATTTAACCAACCAATAGAAAATTCTTTAAAAATGCATACTTTCTATAAAGAGAAAAATAATAAAAATTATTTAAATAATCTACGAATAACAAGGCAACTATTTTCTGTCACAATGTAAACACAAGCCCGTAAATATTTCCAAATACGCATGCAAGTGTATGAGAAGAGGTTGGTTTACTTATGCTTATGTAAACGTATGCTTAAATGTTTTTACAGCACACGAGCACTAGAAGAAAGTTTGCATAACTTATTGTACAATTGTGTAGAGAGAGTAGAAAGGATAACATTGGAAAACTTTTTTTGCTGCCAAGAAATTGCAACTATTTTATTAAAGTGCAAATTTTACGATTGTAAAGTTTTAACAATGCGTAATCTAGCAGTTAGCAATCTTATTTGAACACCCAGAGAACCAAAAGAATGTACTGAAATAATTTTTGAATTTTCTAGATTTTCCGCTTAGTAAATAAATTATAATTGTGAATTAATTCTATCTTCAGTTTGGCTGTTAAGTTATTGTTAACTTAACAATATTTTATTCAATTAAAATGAAAAATATTTTTTTATTTAATTCTCTTAACCTTCTGTCTGCTTACGAAATAACGTTTATATGAATAACGTTACTAGCGAGAATTGTTTGAAAGCAGAAAAAAATTCTTATCGTTTCTTTTTCTTCCTTTAACAATTTCAAATATTAAGATGCAGGACTAAGTTGTGTATGCGATTATTGGTTTTGGTACCAATTGTGATTAAAAGTATTGTAAAAAATATATATTTTCTACTTTTTTATATGCAAAACAAACTTACAAAACTTAGAAAAAAGTGCAAAAAAAAAGTTGTTAAAAAGTTTTCGTATTTTTAAAGCAGCAGTGCACACAATCGTACGTTCGCATTCACTAGATGGAAGGAAATAAAAAATTATTAAAGTTTTAAGTGATTTTGGTCGAATGGTTTTATATACAAAATTCAATTTCATTTAAGGAATTAAATAAAGATCTTATTTCGGAGATTTTTATTTTTAAAGTTAAATTAATTGTTAACTCTTAATGAAATTTGCTTATAAACAAATGGAATACTTTATATTAGTGTAGAAAATATTACAAATGCAAAATTAAAAAAAAACGGAAAACTTAGTGAGAATAAGAAGGTTAAAGCGCCATTCAAAAACTCTAAATTTTACTAACCAGCATGTTGAAGCTTCAAAATATTGAAAACTACAACGATAAACTTCAAATACTTGGACATTTTTAATATTAAATAAAATTATTATAACTACTTATATCACGCTGTTAACTTCTATTAACAAAACAATAGTAGGTACTTTCATCCCCAACCCAGTTTTCATTGTTCTTCTCAAGCCATTTCCTGACAATTGCAGTTCTACTAAAATGTTCTATAAATTTCATTTCTTTCGCCAATTTTGCTATGCTTTTCACATATAAAACAAAAACGTTTGGAGAGCAAAAGGGCTCTTCAAATTGTATGTCCTCAAATTAAAAAAAAAGGAAAACAACAACGAAAGCAGATAGAACCGCTTACATTAAGGAGTTTTCGAGTACTTATTCATTCATTGAATGAACGTAAGCGAGCTGAATGAAGCAAAATGTATAAGAGAAATGTCATGTATTCATGTTTTGTTTAACAATTGATTTCAATTTCATTAACGCTTTTGTTGTTGATTTAGTGGCCATTGTGTCGTTGTTATTTGTCTATTAATGCCAAAAGAGTAGAATACCGAAAACTCTCATTAAAAATGTTTTAGATGGACAATGACAAGTATTTTATACTGATGATGATGATGATGATGACGCTGACGATGATGGTGCTGATACTGAACGGAAACGTTCAAGCTAATGAAGATGTAGATGATATTGGTGGTGATGTTGGTGCTGATATCATTTAACGTTTTACAGTCTTGTTCGTGCTGTTTAAATCTTGTAGCCTCAAGGGTCATTCGTCTGTCTGTTTTGACATACAAAACAATATAACAATACAATACAAGGACCTGTACTTAACTAAATGTTGTGAAATTTCGTAAATCAACAAAACAATGAAAATTTTAACAGTTAAGTGGCGGCAGTAATAGAAACTCAAAATAAATTTGCATTAAATACATGCAGCAATAAGTGAATGAATAAGAGAAAGCATTCTTTAGATAACAAAATATATTTTTTAGAATAATTAAAATTCAATCTTTACTTCTCTTGCGTTTCGTAAAACGTTTTAAGAAGATTGTTTCTGTATAATCAAGAAGTTCCGCAATCAACTCCGCACTCTCAAACAGCGTCATGTAATATATGAACAGCCCCTTGCTGTTGAACAGTGTATTTTTTACTTCTTTTAAGCCGATTATTTTAGTGTTTTTTTTTTAAATAAAATTTAATGTAATTTCTTGTTATTAATTTTGCATTCAAAATTTAAAATATTTTCTTTTAAATCATATTTATCAAAAAACCCATACGACAGGATATCAAATAACATTTGGCTTAAGTTACTTACTAGGCCAACAGGAATGGCGTGCCAATGGATTATAAAACACAACAATACCTTTGGTATTTAAATAAAATACCAAAAACCAATATAGCAAACAATATATCCTTTAACACAGTAAAGAGCCAGGATGAAAATAAGCAACTCAAAGGAACCCAGCATGTGCCAGCATTATTTCCTTTCTATTCAAATTGTGCTCTCAAAAGTGCCCACTTCAACAAAAAAGACGCTTTAAGGTATTTTATTAATAATAAAAAAATTATTAAAACGAACAAATCCTGGACCACTTCAAGTTAGTTTCAACCCTGTGTGTCACATTTTTGATTTGCAAAGTCATCTTAAATATTCACTTTTTTCTCCTTCCTTTTTTGTAAAAATACTCAAAAAAATACATGTTATAGAGTGTTTGAAGTAATAAAAATTTAATAATAAAAACAAAATCCTTTTTGGCATGTCATCCTTATTGTATTTTCGGCCTTTCTTAACAAATAGAAAAAAAGAAAAAAATTTAAATAAAAAATATATGATAAAAATATGAAAAACTTTTGAAATACTCTCTTATGAAAATGGCTTAATACAATAATATAAAAGTGAAATTGTCTGTAACAAATCCACTTAAGTTTTGCCTACTTTTTGTAAAGACGTTTTGCCTTTGCAAAATAAGTTTTAACTTTTTTAAGCAAAAAATGTCACAATTTAGGAACAGAGTGACTCTAGAATTACCCTTAAAAGAAAGAAATGTAATATTTTGTATAACACACAAACAGATTTCAGTTATCAGTGCTAAATATTTTGTTTCTGTATCTGCTACACAAAATAAACAAAAGTCGCTGTGTTATCCTGCTGTTTGTAGTATAAAATTGAAAACTGTTAAAGAATTGTAAGAAAATAGATCCCATATTCAACTAGAAAATTCAAGGTGAATTAAAAACATTCCATCAATATCCTCCTCACTCCTGAATGCGTAACTCCAAGGAAAACATTTATTGCCGAATTCAAGACATTCAATTCAATAGATAAGTTTGTCGAAACTGTTGTTTGAAAAGTACAGGATGATAGAGATATGAATGGTACTAACAGCTGGGCATTAAGAATGGAATGTATAGAATTTTTTAAGCTATGGATCACTCACTCTTTAATTCCAAATAATTTCATTTCAGTGAAAATTCATTAAATTAGTGTTTTAGTCATGCACTCTTAATGAGCTCCTTTGCAGAAACTGAAGCTGATGGCAAACTTCCAATGTGTACTTTTGATACTGGCATAATAGCTAATATCCAAACATACACTGTCCCCACCAGACCTCAGGCACGAAACTATTCAGGACTCAATAGATAGATTAAACGAAAACAGGAAAGAAAGGGACTGCCAAACATACGTTAATGGATAAACTGGAAACACGGAGAAGTAAATTATTGTCTGGCACCGATGCTGTGTGGACACGACTGTTTCAGGAAATATATCGACAAAATGAGAAAATAAAGCACTACATTTTGGCTGTGCGAAGAAACGAAAGTAGCTGACGATGCAGAACACACGTTTCTCTCGTGCCAATGCTGGGCAGCGAGACGTGAACAACAAAGTAGAAATCATTAGCAAGACAAAGAAATCAGCTGTCGTAATGATGTCACCTGGTTAATACGCCTTAGTTTGTCCAAAGCTTTAATAATGAGAGAACGAAAACCAATTTTTAAGCTCCTAAGCAAAAATTATTTATTTGTAGAATATCACTATTAAAATATAAGCCCCCGGTATGTACAAACATATATATGTATATTCCGTATATATTTATTTTACAAATATCACAACGAAGTAAACAGTTGGCAATGCAAATTTGCATTTGTAGAGTGCATCATTTTGAGCCAGCTTGCGACAAGTTTTTAATGAACTATAGTTTCAACGTACTTTTAGAGATATAACGATTGCATATTATCAGCCTGAGTACACAACTTTCATTACCATGAACATCTTTGTAGCGCCCAAAGTTTCACAAAAAAAATTTGCTCCAGTTTGATTTTAATTGAAAAATGTCTGTCATACTGTAAATTGCAGTTAAAATGCAACTTTGGCCACCTTCCAATATTCTATTTGTTGAATTTGTCATTATTAATAATTTAAAATTTGTATTGCTTTGTCCATCTATTTCAGCAATAAATCAAAAATTTAGTTTTGTAATTATTTCTAAAATAATTAGACAAATACAATAATGCTGTCGAATGAATATGTCATAGAAAATAATACAATATTCTTTGTAGATTTTAATTATCGGTTGTCATCGTTCAATTACCATTGTTAGTTTTACTATATTTGAGCAAAAAAAAAATATTGATGTTAATTAACTATTTATAAACTTAAAAAAAGGAGCAGTATAAAAATTTTATTAAATTGAAATTTATTATTAGAGGCTGCAATTTCAAAAACAGAATTTTAAATAATTAAATTGGTTTAGTAAAGAAAAAAATAAATAAATTTAAAATGAATAGATTTCATTTTAATTAACAAAAATTTTTTTAATGAAACTAATTGCCAAAATCAAGTTAAACTGGAAAAAAATTGGGAATTTTTTCAGTTTAAGAAATGTAAATGAAATTCGAATTAAAAAATAAAATAAATATATATAAAATGAAATTGAGTTTCTCTTAATTATTGGCCATATGACAGTTCACTCTGCACAGTGAATGGTTTTCAGTTTAACCAAGTTGATTAATTTTTTTTAATATAAATTTTAATTTCAGCTTTAAAATTTTAATTACGAGTACCTGCAATATGTGTCTTTAACACTTAGCTAAATGATTGTGTAACTTGCCAACAGTTTAAACTAGAATTCCCACTAAATAAAATAAGCATAAGAAATCGGTTAAAATCTAACACAAAAAAGTGTTGACTTTTGCTGAAAAAGCTTTCAATCCATTATTATTACTATTAAGTTTTTGAAATAATTTCTAAGAATTTTACTAAAAAAAACAAATAGAAACAAACAAAAACTAAGTGGTAATTATAAAATTTGTAAGCAAAAATAAATAGATGCAGTTCAGATTAAAAATGTAGCAGTGTGGAAAGCGAACTATTGATGTACATATTTAAATATCAATACTAAAGATGGAATCTTATGTGGATTTTCACTCACGATCATGCACGCTCATTACAAAAAAAATTTATAACACGCAAACTTATGCAGGACTTTATGTTTTTGGCTCACGTAAGTGGAAAAATAATAATTCACAATCACCAAAACTCACGCTCACTAAAAAAAATATATAAAATATTTTTAAAAAATTTTTGAGTTAAATGATAAATATTACAATAAAGATAAAAATAATCATAACCAAATAAGCTAAAAATCTATCCATTCACGCTCAATTTTCGTATGCCTACGTTCATGCACGCTCATGTGACTTAAACCTATCACGCATGATTCACACTACTCATATGAGCGGTACCCATCTTTATATTTATTATCTCTCCTAAAAATATATCTTCTTAATTTATTATATCTTTAAATAATACAACTAAAGGGTGCTTTATTTGAACAGCCATTTAACAGCTGATTGTTGCTTTTTGTTTAGTTTGCTTTGACATTTCATTATGGATCGACTTACACCAGAGGAACGCGTAACGTAAACAAACAGAATTATTGCATTTGAGTGATGAGAATCCACAAGCTTTTGTCGAAACACCATTACGCCACAGAAATTTACTGTTTGGTGTGCTTTATGGGCTGGCGGAGTCATTGGTCCATATGTCTTTAAAAACGATGGTGAACGGTACCTACCTCAATTAGCTGGCATTAATCTTGCTAATATGTGGTAACAACAGGACGGAGCCACTTGCCTAACAGCGGACGCTACAATTGATTTACTCAAGGAAACTTTTGACGAAAAAATAATTTCACGAAATGGCCCAATTAATTGGCCACGATCTTGGGATCGTGTGATTTAACCCCATTGGATTATTTTCTTTGGGGTTATATAAAGGCACTTGTGTACGTCGATAAACCACTAACAATTGGACACCTGGATATCAACATTCGAAGAGTTATCGGCGAGATACGGCCGCAAATGCTGCGAAAAGTTGGGGAAAATTGGTGTTCAAGATTGCGCTTTGTACGCGCCAGGCGTGTCGGCCACATGTCCGAAATCATATTTAAACATTAATGTCATAAAGTTTTCTATTCAATAAAGACCGTTTCATTGATATCAAAGATATATTACTATGTTTTATTATGATTAAAACTTGTATCGCTCTATAAAAAAACACCCGATAAATAAAGAAATAATTTACACCAATCAAAATTTTTTTTCAATTTATCCAACTTATATTTTTATCTATTTTTTAAGGAATATTATACTAGATATTTAATTTTATAAATAAAATAAATTTATTTCGATGATCATTAATGCACAAATTATTACCAAATCCTACTCAACATCAGATCTTGTAATTTTATACCAGAAATTAACAGTTTTTATGTATTCATATCGTGACTTTAGCATAAATGAAGATGGCCCGACCGAAAGCCCTATTTTAGGAAAAGAATTGTGTGTATACTATTTTGAAGACATTAAAATTAGAAATAAATTTTCAGAATAGAAAGTAGAAGAAAGTGTTCACGTCTTTTAATAAAAACGACGAAATTTTTTGGATACAAATAAAATATTTTAGAATTTTCATATATTCATATTTTCATATATTTTCACACAGATTTTGTGTGCTTTAAAATGCAAAATGCGCTAAAAAAGAGTTACTAAAACACAATTGAACTTTCAAAGTTACTTCCGTTTTTTTGTAGCGTGGGTCACAAAACTTTTAATTTTAATTTAATTTTAGATTTCATTGAGACTTCAAAAATTAGATCAGAAAGCATAAACTTAAAACTATACAGTATTACTTTAATAAATATTTAAGATATTAATAGTTCTGAAGAACGCTAGATGCTTAGCTAAGCTTGACTGAGATAAGAGATTTTGCATCAATAGATAACCATAAAAATTATAGTGCTCAAAAGTATAATAAAAGTTGACAAGTACTGATTAATAGTCAAATTGAGATCTTATGATAAAATTTATAACTAACATTAAAACTAAAACAACATTTTTACAGCAAAAACTAAACTAAAAACAACTTCTATCCACTATTCGAACCCGGGATGGAAAGAGAATAAAAGCCTGGTAAAGAGTAATTACTTGAAATAATTCAGGAATTGATGTTCTCTTTTAAAATTCGGACCAGCGAAATATATAAGCTGTTACTCCAATCAAAGCCCTCCTACGAGTGAATAAAACTTGTCATCAATCCGTTCAAGTGGTACTCAAGACGGTTTAAAAAATTTGTTAAGCAAAACCAAACAATATGACGAAAGAGTTTTACTTACTACTGATTTATGTTAATGTACATTACGCCGCCGGCAATATAAAATAATTAATAAAACTGCTAAATAGCTTAAAATTAGAATGCGTCTACTTGGCACGATTAGCGCTATACATATTGTTATTAATATTTTATCATCAAATAGTTATAATCCAATTACAATTCGCTGCATTCTAAAATGTAATTTTTGGCTATAACTCATGTCACAAAAAAAACTTTCTAACTATTAAAATGAAGATAATATTTATGACCACAATATAATTTAAGCCCGTTTGGAAACAACTTAACAATTACCCATTCTAAATAAATTCCAAAAGTCTAGAGCTTTAATTACTTTGCCTCTTTTTTAGAATACAACTGTTCTTTCTAATACAAATGTACAGAATATTTTCGTTTAGCATCAGCAAATCGTATTTAACCGGTATTCTTTCTCACACTATGCCACATAAGTTGTGGCATAGACGCGGTAAGCCGGGATTAAAAACTTTTTATTATGATGTTGCTTTTAATGTTGCTTACTCCTGCGGTTGCTGCTTACTCCTGCTGCGTCATTACTTTGTGCAACCGCACTAAAAAGTAAAGTGCAAAATAAAGAAGCAAATTTAACGAGAAGGTAATGAAAACAACTTAAAACCAAAAGCAACAACTACTCGTATATAAGGGCACAAACAGCAATTAAAAAAAAAGCAAGCCATCTCTAAATAACAAGTAACAATCCTGACAACAACATCAGCAACGAATATAGTCACAATTTACTAACAACTTGCCACAACGAAACTAACGACGATGATGATGACGTTGATTATGCTGATGTTGTTTGTTTACCTAAGCAGAATTGTACAAGTGTATTTAGTATTGCTTAATCGCAAACACGGACGCTCTCTGCCCTTCTGACGTTCTCTTCAGTCATCAAGCATAAAGCAAGTTCGTACGAGTACACTTTCCTTACCACCATCTTACACCCGCTGTACATAATTTCAGGTTGCAAGAAGACCAGGTATTAGCGAAATAGCTAAATTGTATTTTTGGAGTTGATGGCTGAGGCAACAGCAAGTACCGGGAATTGTTTCAAGTATTTAGTGACTTGATGTTTTAGTGGAGTGAATGAAGTTAAAACAAACAAAATTCAATGTTGAGCAGTTTACAACTCATTGTTAACATTTTTGCTTAGATGGCATAAAATTTTATTCGTCTTGCTGTGTATTTATTTTTTACATGCATTAAATTTCTTTTTTCTCTCTCAGTCGTTGAAACAATGTGTAGAAGGTGTAATCTGAAGTACACATTTGAGAAAAGATAAGAGCAAAGTTGATAGGAAATATTCCCTATTTCGATTTAGATTTGTAGCTTCAAGCCAGAAGTGCCTACTCGTTATTGGTCTTTAATTTTAAAAGACATTTGCGATAATTAAAAGCTTTTTGGGGAGGATTGATTTACGCAAAAATTTTGCATACTTATATATTTTTTATTATATTTAAGTTGGGAAGATTCCAGAAATAAAAAATATAACAACCTTTTGCGTTGAGCCGAGTTTGCTTGAAGGGCTAAAAGTCTACTGCTACTCTACTTATACTTCTAGCATGATCTTTTCTAGGATCTTAAAAAGATCTCTTAGAGTTAGTTCTGCAAAGGCTGCCAACTCTTCAAAATGTCTACTTTATCAAGTGCCCCATCGATTTCTTTTCAACTTTATTCAAACAACTCATCATATGTCAACCATTTATTAATATATAATATTTTTTTGGGAAAAAGTTGTTGCTGTTGTCGGGTCAACCTTTCCAGGAAGGAAAGTAACCTAGAATTTATCAATAAAGTGATTGGTATTAGTTCTCACATATTTGAATTGAACGCCGCCACACTCGTAGAAGACAAACTAACAACTTAATATGCCTTTATACGCTGTAGCGTGTTTGTGAAAATAAAAAAACAATTAAACACTTGCAGCCCAACAATGCTTTAGTTGTCGTTTTAAAAGTGCCAGCTTAAGCTTAATTGCTATTTCTTTTATTTCCATTTGCTTCTGCATAAAATTATACTGGAAGTATTTGGTTCTACAGAATCAAATGATGTATTTTTTTGCCAAGCAACCAAACGTTGTACCTACACACATATATGCACTCATACATACGAATATAAAATTGTGAAGTTCGAATCACATATTCAATGATGTAAAAAATTTCAAACCAAAAACTTCGGTATTTTAAAATTAAAAGAAACGAAACAGTCCCTTTTATTCATTCATTTGTTTTAATTTAAGCTGTGATATATGAGAATTCATTTTTTAATTGCCACATAAAATATGCTAAACAGAAAAAAATTTATTATATCATTCAATATTTTTGTCTTTCAAAATATTAATTTAACTTTTAAAATTTTATAACTTTCTAATTTCTTATTTAACGATTCGATTCATAAATATTTTATTGATGAACTTAACATCCTGGTAAGTACAGAATACTTTAAATTTTATAAGTAAAGAAATTAGTCTATTATGTATGACTTTTCTTCTTAATAATGTTATATCTGTGGAATGTGATATATATATTAAAAAATAGTTTTATAAGTTAAGGAAAAACTTTCCAAAAACCTTATAGAAATGAAATAAAAAAAATAAATAAAAAGTTTTATAAAAACGGGAAATTAATTGCAAAAATTATAAAATCTTCCGATGTTATATATGTACGCTCTAAAGAAACTCTTAAGCTGAAAGTCCACACGACGCGTTCTACGCAAACTTTCTGCAAACTTTACTTGATATTTGATAAGCAAAAATGTGTATAAAGCATGGTGTGAAACTTGCAGTTTTTAAAGCGTCAAAAGCTTAAAACTCATGAAATTCAAGCGCGTAGAATGCCTGGTGTGGACCTTCAGCTTTAGACCACATTCAGCCTTCAATTAAATTTCATATGAAATAAAAAACACATTGAAAAAAGTATTCTAAAATATTGCTAAATTATTAATTTTGTTATTATGCAAAGGCCATAAGATCCGCGACCCAAAGGATCTTTTGTACAGCCCGAGTGTCCACTGAAGTAGATTAAGGCTACGAATAAAAAGCCTATTAACCTACACGGTGGGAAATTGTATATTTCACTTGGAGTCATAAAGATGCCTCCAAGGAACTTCATTCTGGGTGCCGCTACCGCCACCGCCGGACAGTCACAAGGAATGTCAAGGAATGTGCTTCGGCGTTTCTTTTTGCGTTTCGCAGAGTCTGCATATTTTAGTATCAGAATTACCAATGATAAACTCGTGTCGTCTTAGACCACAATGCCCGGTAAACCATCCCGTTAGTAGTCTTATGTCATTTCTGTCCATTAGAAGTAATTTTTGGGATTTATTTTAGGATAACGTAATGAAGCGCTTTGCTTGTCTGAGACCTTGCAGGGCTTCCCTAAGGCGACTAAATTCCATCTGAGTCCAAGAGTTATTCTGTTCCTTGACATATTCTCTAGAAATGGCAAAGAAAGGTTCTGGTCGTATAAACCTACATTGGGGTCCTCTGTTAGCTAGACAGTCAGCACGTTCGCTTCCAGAATGGCGCTGATGTCCAGGTAATCAGTATAACGTCAGTTTATTTTGAACGCCAAGTTCATTTAGATATATTATACTGTCCAAGACAACGTACGACCTAATCTCATAAGAGATTATGGCCTTGAGCGCTGCCTGGATATCTGACATCAAGCAGATACGGATACTCTTACATTATCTCCTCAAGCAGTTTCTACCACAAATAAAAATGGAATAGACTTCCGCCTGGAAGATCGTAGGGTATTTTCCCATGGGAATGTCCCTTTGGAAGTTGGAGGCATATTTTGATCCTTGGAGCCGTCAGTGAACCAGATCTGGACAGTATCTTCGTGCCATGGAGTGTGGTTCTATCAGTAAAGTAATATCGGTTTCATTTGATCACTAACTCTAATATATGGATCGTTCAGAAACTGTCCTAGAATGCGGCGTATGTCAGTATTGGTTTTATTATGGTGGTAAAAGACCAATATATAATTTTTGGTTTGAGTCCTCACGTTTTGTCATATAGCCGTTGGCAGGCATGAAGTGCCCTGATGTCTTTGTTGGTAATATAAGAAATATGTTGATTCCAAGTGAGTGACTTATCTAAAATGACTCCAAGGTATTTAACTCCACTGGAAAAGCTGATAGTTGTGCCATTCCAGGTACGTTCTACGAGTCTAAGTTTTTTTCGTCAGGTAAAAGGCACAATTATGGTATTTTCTGGGTCAATGTACAACTGTCAATAAATATTTGTTGGTTAAATTTAGGGCTTACTACATCCTTTCTGATATGGTTCCATCATCCCATCCTACCATAGATATGATAAGATCGTCGGCGTAAAAATAATTTCGGAATCCCAGATTATTGAGTTGTTCAAGCAGTTCATCGATGACCAACGTCCACAATAAGGGCGATAGAACGCCACCTTGTGGACATCCCCTAGTTGCTCTTATAATCTTCGATGTCCCACATAGGTTTAACTCAATCACCCTGGATGACAACATTGTTAGATACATTTCATGGATATTTGACAATATTAAATATATATTAATTGTGGAGTGCACTCAGTTTGACGCTGCTTAGCAGCAAATTGTGTTCACAATAAAAATATAAAAAAATGAGGAAGGGCATTTTCACTTTTATATATTTGCTGCTAAGCAGCAAGCAAACTAAGTGCACTCCATAATTAATATATATTTAATATTGTCAAGTATACATGAAGTTCGTATAAGAAAAGAAAGAAATTCGTTGAAAGAGAAGATGAAAAATTATTGAAATGATTTGATTGGTGCTTGAAATGATAGTTTAGCAAAAATAATAAAACCAAAATCCTTGTTCACAGAATACATTCAGACTTTTCGAAATTGACCACTAATATGATTAAAATTCACGTTCCAAGTCATGTGGCTACTTGACGATCAAGTTAAACAGCTGATCACGATTCCTTGTAAGTAAATTTTCAAGTTTTGATTTACGAAAGTTTTGCGGCAATAAAACGATGAATAAAACTTATAAAATTAACAATGAAGCATTATTTACTTGACTAGGACATCTAAAAAAGAACATTGACGATCAAGTTGCTTGCAGCCTAAATTGCAGCAATCAATGCAAATGAATTTTGATAAGCAGAACTTGAAAGCAATATGTTAAACGCGTAACGCCAGCATTAAGTAAAAAATGGAATGGAAGTAGATGAATCAAAATGAAAGCTTGGAATAAAATTCATACCTTCGTTTACTACGCAAAACAATACATTAACAAAAAATGTGGGGCGTTGTTTGCTGCTACTCCAGGCACAAAGAACACAAAAGTGACCAAAAATAAAACTCAGACCGATATGATTAAACAGTTCTATTCTACATTCTTTTTGGAATCTTTTTCCAAGTGCCGAGATTAAGTTATTGAATTGATGACAATTTACACGACAGGGTGTATCAATCAGCCACCAGTCTTAAATCAAAGAAATATCAAATGAGCCAAGAAAACTTGAAGGCAAAACTTGAGCCAGGGATGACTTCATCAATGCTAGCGGCGAATAACAGCACAAGCATGCTGCTTAAGCAATTCATCCCTGTTTGAAAACCTTTTTTGATTAGTAAACAAAATTTGTGAATTTTTAATGCAATATCTAGTAGTCAATTAACTATTTATATCCTCAAAAAAATAACAATCTTAAAATTAAAAACACAACATTCAATGGAAACAGACATTGTACATGTCACAAATAAGTCACAATTTTTTTTATTTTTAGATAAAAAGACGAGTTTTTGTATTATAATAAAATAGATCCAAAATAAAAGTGAACTTTTTCACATACAAAAATAGCAAATGAGCATGTAACATCGCGTTATTGTAACAATTTTTATTATACAAGACAGTTTGCTGTTGAAAAGGTAAATAGTTAAAAAAAAAGGAAAGACTTGTACAAATACCAACGACATTTAACATAAAATATTAAAATGGCTTTTTACGAGTGTTGGATTTTTAATTTGCTGATTGTGTTATAAAATTCTGAAATTTCTTGCTTGTTAGTTTATTTTTGCGTGTTTTGCTACCAACCAATTGGTTGGTTTTACTGTCAATGGCTTGTCATTTCAGTTTAAATAAAAATAATTGCTGTAATTATAACAAAATTATTATTAATGAAATAAAATGTACTTTGTGTGCTTTAGTGAAAAATACAATTGAAGAATACAGCGTAATATGACAGCAAAGGAAATTCCTAAATAGTTAATATTAATAAATTATTAATTATGTTGATAGCTATTGTGTTTAAATCGATTGAATTTATATTCCAAAAATTCTGTTTTCAATTTTGTATATTCATTTTCAAAATCTACTGTAAATTGCTTTGTTAATTCTAGTTTATCATTAATAATATTTATTGTCAAACTTAAAAATATTTGATTAATGTTCAATTTTAACACACAGAATTGCCCAAATCACAAGCTATTGTAGAAGTTGTATGTTATATCGGCTACCAACAATATTTGTATAACTTACAACTCCTACAATAGGTTGTGGTTTAGGCTCTTTGTTTAAATAATTAAAAAAAAATCTAGCTACAACTACGAGCTATAAACTGTAACAATAGTAAATGATTTTATTAGATTTAAAGTATTTGAATTTTGTGTTGCAAACTAATAAACAACACTTTAAGGTAAGATTTCCTGTTTATTTCAAAAACAAATTTTACCAAAATAGATTGAGCAAAATACCAACAACAAATACGAACAACTTGTTTGTAAAACTTTTGCTAGAATAAACAACAGACGTTTCGTGTCGGATGTTCGCACACGCAAAGAAAAGACATGTTGTGACAAAGTTAAGTTAACTTTATGGGTTTTTATGTCATCATGTTGTTTTTAAATAATTTACTCAATTTCATTATAACATACAAATGAATGTCATGTTTTGCACAGACTTTCTAAAGTAGAAAATGAAAAAATTTCCCCTTTACTTTATATCAAAGTTGATATATGTAAGCTTTTAAAATTCGCCGACATTCGGTTTTTAATCGTTAAGAACTACACGATCACGTGTCCAACCTCGATTTCTGAGTGCGTCCCATGAAAATCATGCCTAAAAGGATTTTTTTCAGGACAAAGTTTTGTTAGGCCTTTTGGTAAGTTTTTCTCCTGAAAAAAATCCATCCATGATTTTCACCATTTTCACTATTTTTTCTGCTGATGAAAAGTTTTCAATGTAAAATGTTTGTTTGTTTTTTTCGTTTGTTTATAATTCTTGTTTGAGTTCTTGCTGTTGCTTGTTTGAAGTGCTTCTCATATGCGGTCCATATTAATCAAGTAAATTTTCTTGTTCCCGATTTTCTTCAAATCATGTTCACTTAACGTATTTTAAGCGTCAAACACATGACCATCACATAAAAAAATAGCAGCAAGAACAACCGAAAAAACACTCACATTTATACTTCACCATGCACAACACAAAAATTAAAAGTTTACTCTTTTTAAACCTAAACACCATCATCATATGCGGCCTTAAGTAACAAAAGACATAAGTGGCAAAAAAAAATTCACAACTTAAACATTTTATTAATTACTGCAAATTCGCAAAAGTCGGTTCGAAATTTGCAACGAAATTTTTCACAAATAAGAAATTCTGCAGATATTGATTGTAAATTAAAGATTATTTATAAAAAGCGTAAAACTAAAATTACGGCGCTTGGAACTTATTCGCACTTAACGCTCGCTATCATTTATATTTTTATTTGATTTTTGTTTTTAATTCTTCTTAGTCAAACTGAAAAGTTTCTAGAAAACTTTTAAGCCTGATAAAATTGTGAACAACAACTGTTTCGTTAAATGATGCCGAAGGGATAAATGGAAGAATGAACGAATGACAGCAGAAGCAGCGAAAACAGATTAGACTCATAAAACACACAAAATTAGCCACGGGCCGAAAAACCATGAGAATGTTTAATCAGGTGCATGTGAACTTCGAAAATACTCGTAAAATATTTTGAAAGAAAAACAATATTGGCCAGCAGATGTTTTGTTCTGCACGAACATCAATTGAGAGTTTTTGTTTTTAACAAAATATATAATAAGATTGTTTGTACTTTTGTAAAATAGGAAAGTTTTTAGATTTGTAGATGCTGCCAGAAAAAACTAGAAATTGAAACAAATTATTCGAATAAAATGTTTGCCCAACCAATTTTTAATATTACGAAAAACAAAATGCTTCATATCAAATTACGCGGAAAAAAATGTGGTATAAAAAGTGTTCTGATAAATTTACACGCAAAAAACTATTCGAATAAAACTACTCAAAAAACTATCACTCGAATAAAAAAAATGGAAACAAAATTTCATAAATAAACTAAAACTATTTTTATGCAATTAGGTACAATTATCCGAATAAAATAAATTAGAATAAAATTTTTCGGATAAAATTATCGAAACCGAATTTTTCCAACTAAAATAATAAAAAAAAGTACTGTTCGAGCAAATGCAAATAGAAATTATTCGAGCAAAGTTATTCGAATACAGTTCAAATTGTTTGAAAAACTCTTTTCAAATAACTATTATTAAATATTTTATACGAATAATAATTAGGGAAACAAAATTCCCAAATTCAGTCAAACTAATCAAACTAAAAATATTCTAATAAATCTGTTCAGTTATAAAAATTAGCTTATTAGAAATAAATAAAAATAATAATTTATATCGAAACTGTTCGAATAAAGTATAAAAAATAAGAAGTAAGCAAAGCTATATGAAAGTTAATCGAATAAAATTATTCAAACAAATATTATACAAATAAAATTTATAAAAATAAAAATATTAAATTCACATCTACACAGATTAATTCGAACAAATTTATTTTAATAAATTATTTAAATTAAATAAAGTTGGGATTAAATTTTCGAACAAATTATTCTAAAAAGTAGTCTTTTAAAATTTTAATATTCGTATAAATAACTAAAAAAAAATCCCAGTAAATACTACTCGAATAGAATTATTGCAATAAAATTATTTTAATATAAAGCATTCAGATTAACTCCAATAAAAATTGTCCGGAACAATAGTTCGAATCAAATAAAGTTATTAAAAAAATATTTAAATCCATATTGTTTGCATAAAGGGATTTGAAGAAATTATTCGAATAAAGTTATTTAAAATAATTATCCGTATAGAAATTCGTTTATTTAATAAAAATTTTTGAAAAAAATTAAGTAAATAAAACTCAAATAGGTATTATTTTCAACAAAACTATATAACAGAAATATAATGCAAATCAAATCAGATAAAAATATTCGTATTAAAATCATTAAAAAAATTATTTTTTATCATTAAAAAAAAACACAAGTTTTATAACAACAATTATTATATAATTAAAAAAATATATTTTTAAGAAAATTTTTTTAGAATCTATTTACATAATAACAATTTTTCTTAAAAAATGTATTCGAATAACGAAAACATCTGAGTAATTAAATGTTATACGACGTACTACAAAAAAACTATTCATTTTTAAACTATTTATGTAGACCAAATAAATAAATAAAAATAATAGAATAAAATCATTGGAATAATAATAATCCGGCTAACGAAATTATTAAAATAAAATTGCATAAATCAATAAAAATCTAACAAAATTATCGAACAAATCGTTTAATAAACATTATTCAAATAAAATTATTTCGAGAAACCTATTCATATAAAAATGGATAATAAGATAATATATATAAAAATTATTCGACAAAAGTTATTAGAATAAGAGTATGCAATTAAATATTATTCTTATAAAAATTAGTTATGACTATAAAAGCTATTCAGATTATATCGAAAAAAAAATAAAATAAATTAAAATTATTTGAATAAGTTATTCAAAAAACACTAATCATATTAAAATAATTTAATTAATATTATTCGAACGAAGCTGATCGAATAAATATTATTCGCATAAAAATCATTTGCTCTCCAAACAAAATTCAGTAAAATTTTTCATTCAAAATTATATGAGTAAAACCTATTCGATTAAAACTATTTCCGATTTTAATATTTAACCAATTTTATTCAAATTAAAATTATATAAATTAAACTTTTACAGTTTTTAACTTTTCTATAAACATGAATAATTTTTTTATTGTTTTTTTTTCATTTCAGCAACTTTTGAACCCGAATCCAATTTAAAAAAATACCTAAAAAGGAATTCATTATTTATTATCACAAATGAAAATAACTTTTGCCATCTCCCAAATACTCAATTTCAAATGTTCTAAAACATATCAATTGAGACCGCAATACAAACTCTAATGACAACGAATAACTTCTTATTTTTATATATTTTTTTTCATTGCCAATATTCCAACACTTAAACCATTTCTGACATTTATCTTTGTTGCTGAATATGCAAATGTTGGTTGACATTTATCAGACCAATTTAACTGATTGCATTTGTTGCATGCAACAACACATTTTATCTCAAAATACACTCATGCACATGCATGCATACTCGTGCAAACTCATGAAATTTCCTTTATATTCATGCATACTTATGCATACAAATCAATGATTGTTATTTGTTTGCTTTTATGCTGCAGCAACAACGCACACTTTTCAAAACTGAATTGTCAATTTCATCACTTCAGTGTTTAAGAGATGGAGAAAATGTATGTATGCATGAGTACTTGAAAACTGTCCCCATCATTTTACACTGGGCTCAAGAGTAAAATATAATGGCAACTTGTTGGGAGAGTTGAATTTGCTATGGCATGGCTACCTGCTGCTCTCAAGCAATCAATTCAAATCAAATGTGTCCGTTTTATTAAAGCACAGACCGGGTAACAAAATATGAAAATCATCAAAACTGTGTTATTGTTTTAGCTTAAATAAGTGTGTTAATTAATTTCAGTAATTACAATATATTATAAGAAATATTTGTTTGGATTAAAATCGAAATGGCAGTATTTTTTTAATTCTGATTTTTGGTTAATAGAAATAAAAATTAAAATTCCTTTGCATTATTCACTATTTTTAGTGGGTTGGGCCACTGTGCATTGACACATTGCATGTGTATGGTTTTTTGCTTTATTTGTTTTATTTGTTTTTTTTCAACATCAAACATTCCCTAAAAATGTTGTAAGAATCGTTAAATGGTATTTAGGAGCTGGTTATGACGTTTGCTTCCAAGATATTAACTTGTGTGTACATGAATCTATATCAATAAAAAAACTTTTGATAAGAAATTTTAAGTTATTTTGAGATAAAGCAACATATGATCATGGTTAATGCTAAAAAAGTAAATCGAAGAAATGCATTTCTACTTAAGTGTCCTGTTTCGAAAGTCGAACATAATATTTTGTAAAATGTGTAAGATATTTTTTATACATGAAACTAAAAGCGTCAAAAAAGGCTCCTACAGAAAGTCATCCAAGTTATACAAATTTAAATTATTTGTAAACTTCTTAAAGATCATTAAAATCGTATTTTTTTATTACAGAGTGTCCGACAATTAACTTAAGATTTGGATTTGTCGCCATTTGTGTAGTAAAGTGTTAACAGCCTACAAAAAACGAGAGCTGACAGTTTTGGGTTAGTAAAAATGGAGTGTTACACGATAGAACAACGTGTATTCCTTATTGGACAGTATTTTAGAAATAATGAAAGCTTGGCGGCCGCAGTTCGAAAATTGCATACAAGATATGTTTGGAATAGTTTTTTTAATTCGTCAACTACTTTGTCAGAGATACAGAATCCTTTGGAGACCCAAAATACACTGGAGGTCCAAAACCAAGCCGTTCGAATGTCAACACCAAAGCAATGAGTGAGAGTATCGGTGACAATTCAAGCAGTGACTGTTACTGCTGCTCGATATCGCGACATGGCAACACAGTTATTTCTGTCAAAATTGGGTGTTATTGATGTGGTCATTATGGGATTTCAACAAGACGGTGCCACATGTCATGTAACCTGTGAAATAATTCTATTAATGCATAAGACATTTTCAGGTCGTATATTCTCTCGTTGCGGTGATCAGAATTGGCCCCCTAGAGCGTGTGATTTAACACCATCCGATTTATTTTAATGGCGTTATTTGATATGGCAGGTCTTTGTCAACTAGCAAAATGGTCATGGACAATGTCGACAAACCAGTACGTATTCGCATGCAGAAGCCGTAGGAGGAGCCAGTTGCCTGATGTGTTATTCCAAAAACAATCCTATGTACTTTATGATTCAATAAAAAAATAACATTCAAAAGACTAAAAACTATATTTTCTATTTAATTCAAATCTTGCGTCAATTTTGGGACAACCTTTATTATGGACAAGTGGCAAAATGTGTTGGAGAAACATTCCAATACAACAATTTGCAGTGTAAAATGTATTGTTCTCGATAACATAATTATTTGTTTGTCTTGCAAGGACTGCGTAGGTAATAAAGCCGACTTTAATTAAATGAAAACAGTAAAATGTATATAAAGGATTGTTCTACTTATTAAAGTTATAGATATTATAATAATACTTATAACTCATATTGAAGATGTGACGTAGATGAGAATGCTAAATTTCTAATTTGTGTTTGACTTCTTATTGCTTGACTATTTTTCTTTTATATTTTCCACTTTCATGTTGCTGTTCTTGCCATTTCTCCATCACTCGCTTTTATATGACAAATACTATAGAAAACCATAACCAACAACTGATTTCATTGTTATACAATTCATTATTATATCTTCTGTTGGATGGGTAACGAATGCTTGAATGGAAGCTGGTAAGTAAGTCCCTTAATGCCCAAATGCAATTACTACCAGCTGTGCTGGTTCATTCAACGCTATTCACCGAGGAGGTGCAACTAGGGTTTCCTTGTTAAAAAAAATAAAAGCTAAAAATATGTTAAACAAAAAAGGATTTAGATGTTTGTTCCTTTAAACATTTTAAGTACGAATAATGTTTTTTTTATTTATGGAAATTTAATTTTAAAATCAATCGAACACAACCGTTTCAGAATGTATTACAACAATAAAATATAATTGGAACAAAATTATAAAAAATTATAAAACTATTATTAGAGTTAAAGGCCCATATTCGTAAAAAAAAATGTATTTGAAATGTATTTTAAGGCAATTTTTTCATACCAATTTTCCTTTAAATAGATTCGAAACCCAAATTATTTTTTTATGAACACGACAAATAATATTTCAAATTTAATTATATTCAAATAAAGTTATTCTTATAAAACTATTCATATAAAAATAATTATAATAAACCATGAAATTTTCTTTCTAATATAATTATTAGAAAAAAAATATTAGAAAAATAATTATTCTCGAATAAAAATCTTCGAATATAGTTCATATGAAAAAAATACTCGAATGAAGTTGTTCATATAAAAATGGTTCGAATAAGAGTATTTCAACAAATTAAATCAAACAAATTATTAGAGAAAAATTAATCGTAAAAAATTATTTTAATAAAATTAAATTATTTTAATAAAAAAATTATTCGAAAAATTAAAACAAAAAATATCTCTCATAAACATTATTAGAACAAAATTATTAAAATAAAATCTACTCAAATCAAATTAAATAAATTTTTTTAAATAATAGACATATGCAATAACACAAAAGTATTGTAATAAAATTATTTAAATCAAAACTGTTCGAATAAATGTAATTGAAAATAGTTAAAACGTTTTAAAAGAAAAAATTATGCTTCAACAAAATATGTTGTATGAATAAAATAATGGAACAAATGTTGTTTTTAATAATTGAAAAAAATTATCCGTTAAAATTATTCATATAAAAATTATTCATAAAATATTATTCGAATAAAAACTAGTAGGAAAAAATTATTAATATAAAAACTACTGACGTCAAATCGAATACAGTTATCCGAAGAAATATAATTCAAATCAAATAATATTATTCGAATAAAATTGCTTATGTTTTAATCCCACTCAAAAGCAGGGAAACCAGAAATATGTTTTCCCTGGACAAAGTAAGGAGCCACAAACAAAGTATTCAATCGTTTCAGAACTTTTTAAAAATTTTTGCATCGATTGATTAGTATACAGTTTTGCATATTATACTCTTTGCAGTATATTTTTGCATATTTAAAACACTTGCTGCATATTTCACTCCTTTTCGAGCGTATTTTCGTTTGCTCCTTAATTTTTCAACATAATGAAATTATTTCTTTATAGACTTTTTCATAACTCTATAGTTATTTTCTCGTTTTTCGCGATTTAAAAAAACATCAGGGTTCCATCGCATTAAGTGATTTTTAAGTGAGTTTTCATGTTTATGGTTAAGCAATTGTTTGCTTATTTTTACAAGATTTGTGTCAGACAAATTTTCCATTTCACAATATCTCAGATAGTATTTACTTGAAAGTATGAAAATTATTACCATAAGCTACCTGGGTCGGTGGGACCCAAGATTTCAATTTCAAACAGGAGCGTATTGTTAAATCGTCTCCCCTAAATACAAAGACTTAACATACTTAGACATACTTTATGGTGGCACAAATAAATATTAAAGAAATCATTAACTATATAATAAAATCATTTTTAACCTTCTACAAGCATTCTTTTTTTAAATTTTAGAAGCACAGTTTAGAAATTTTATATCATATTTAATGCGTATAAAACATATCTTTGAAGTATTTTTCTCATAAGTTTCACTGGATTATTATGAGCGCTACTTTTCAATATTTGTTTAATAAGATGACGAAATCAAGGAACACTGAAGGAGTGTTGTAATATATATATATATGTAAGAATTTCTTACATGAATTGTCAACTAAAAAAATATTCCAATAGTACTATTGATTAAAACAAATTATTTACTTAATAATTATAAAATTAAAATAAAATTATTTTTAAAAATCAATCAAACAAAATTTTTCGAATAAACATTTTTTGAATCTGATTATTGAAAAAAGATGTCTTATTGTATGGACAAGAGATAATGTATTCGAAAACGAAACATGAAGAAATTTCAGCTTGAAGTTAGCAAAAATTAAGAAATATAAAATAATGCAATAATTTTTACATTTCCCCTGATTTGTGTGCTTTTTTCTCAATTTTGTTTCTTAGCACTTAAAAAATAAAAACAAAATCATTCGAATTCAAAAAATACCTCCTGTATTTCATTTACAAAAAAAAACACGTTTGTTCAAAAACCTTTTGGCAATCCTGCTGCAATTTAAATTACTAAAATGTGCTGCAGCTAATGTAAGACACTATCACATCCTTATAAAATCATATCATTGAAATTAAACTATATTTGTAAGCACACTATAAGTATAAGTAGAGTTAGCAGAGCATGCATGGCTGTATACAAAAACCACTTAACATCAGCATAATATTTAAAAAAAAAATGTTCATAAAATTCTAAGATGTCAAACAGCCACAGGTTTGTAATAAGATTTTTATCTTAATAAGGGTGTCTTTCAAAAAAAGCCAGTTATTTTAAGCATAATGTAACCAAAATTTATACAATGTACTCGTATACTCTCACAAATATTCATTTATTTTGCCTAAAAGCAACTAAACTAAATATTTTGTATGCTCCAAACTCTAAAGAAAATTTGAAATAATAAAGAAACCTTAACTGAAGGTGTAGAGTTCAACACATTTTTTAAATAGATTGTCAACAAGATACAATGATATTAAGAAAAACCATGTTAAAATACCTTTTGTTAGTTTCTTTACATTTAGTTAAATTGAAATTTCTTTTCATTACTTTTTTCTCTTGTATTTTGAGGTAATAAACATAATCATTATATGAAATTTGATAGTTATTTCTTTAGGAACAAGGAAAAATATAACATTAACTATTTTTTATTAAGGTCATAAGGAGTAACTATAGAAATTTATGCAAATGTTTGTCATAAGAAACACATTTTAGCTAAAGATAAGTAAATAATGAGAGAATATTTGGAATTATGAAACGCATTATAGTATTAGAGAATTCTCATTGGTAAATTATGAAATAAGCATCAGAAATTTTATTTAAAACTTTTAAAGCATTTTTGCTTTAAGAAAACTATCGGAAGTTAAGCAAAAATTAAACGAACTCAATATAAATTTAGAAAAAAAAATTTAAAGATCTTTGCATAGAATCTATATATTTTTTTTAATTTTTCCTTTGGTTTTCCTTTAGTTAAAAACTAAACTTTACTTTTTCACTAATGTTAATGAAACTTTTCTCAAAACTACAAGTAACAACACCATTTTTAAAGTTGTTATTATTTCTCTATATTTTACTTGTAAATTTGTAACTTGTAGTTTCGATAAATAGACAATTTGAAAAAGTTAATTATACTAAATATGTAAAATATTAATTTTGAGAAAAAGTGCGAATAAAAATTTAAAATTCAAAAAACATAGCAATTCCCGTAAAAAGCAACAATTGTTAATAATAAAATTTAAAAAAAAGATATTTTCTCAAAAACAACTTATTTGCTAGTAAAAAACACTATGAAAAAAATTGTAGAAAAATTATAATATTCAAACATAAATATCGTTACCTTAATATAGAAGATCGTAAATAATTTCGTTGAAATCATCAGAAAAGATTGCTACGTTTTATGCTTTTTATATTTTTTATACTTTTATATTCCTGTATATACTTTATAACTTTGTACCAAATGTGCAAAAAATTTATTTCTTTAGCATTAATATTGTTGAATTTAAGTCCAATGGCAAACCTAGTTCGTTAACTACTTGTACTAAAAGCCTTCGGGGCATTGCGAAAAGAAATAATAAATCACTCTTGTGAAAACAGTGAACTGCTAAGGATCTTTTGCTTTTATTTTATTTTGGATCTCTACTAATTCTCCTTTTCTATATTTACTATTTTGTGGGATTTTCCCGCAAATACTTCAAGTTATAATTTCTCATTCCTTGAAAAATTATAAGTCAAAAGATTTATTCAATTCCGAATAAATCCCATTTGCATAAAATTAATTAACAAATTAATACAATTTTTCTTTTACAAAATAGAGTTTCTTGCATGTTTCAATAAATTCAAGGATCTCTTATCGAAATTTGTTAAACACTTGATTTAAAAAAAAAATCTTAGGGCCTTTCTATATTATGGTAGCGATATGCGTATCTATTTGAGTATCCACTCGATTATTATCTGTTCGATTAATCGCCTAAAGTTTTTCTACTATTTGATCGAATAATGAAAATAGTCAATTTCTATCTATCAAAACAAAGGGATTATTATTTTTTGCTAACGTGCGTAACGTTTTTAGTCAGAAAGAATTGGACATGAGACAATATTCCAAAGGAACAGTTCTGCGTGTAAGTTGAAATTAATTGGTGTCAAAAATTGTCCCTTGTTCCTTTGAAATATTTTCTCATGTACAATTCTTTCTGACTAAAAACGTTACGGACTTTAACCAAAAAATATTAATCAATTTATATTAAAAACTACAACAAACAAACTAACAACCAATTTGTTCGAAATATAATCCCTTTAAATAAGAGACATATTTAATTTTCTTTTATTTTCATTTTATTTAATGTGTAATTTTTTTAACAAAAATCTAGCACAAACTGTATTAGAATAATAAATGATTTCATAATAAAATATCAGAAAAACTAGAAAATCTTTTTAATGCAATCCTATCGATATTGCCATCATCTGCTATAAGTGAAATGGTGTTTTCAAGATCAAGTTTTATGAAAATAAAACAAAAAATGTTTTAGCAGCAAACATCTAAGCTGCATACTATTTTGAAAAGACTACGAGTATTTTGAAAAACTTTATTCAAATCTCGACAAAATTAAAACTTTTCGTTGAACACAATTTTTGATATACTATTAATTTTTAAAAGTTTTAGAACTTTATGTGTAGTAAAAATGAATTGTTATTTTATTGTCTGTTTTCAATTGCGTTTTTGTTTTATTTATTAATTTTTTTATTTATTAACATAATAAAAGTATCAAATCAAACACTCAGGTATATTTTTTTAATTATTTGAATTATTCGAGTTATTCGAATAATTGTAAGCCTTTACTAGATTAATCGAGCAATTTAAGAATTCCGAAATCGATTAATCCTTACTCGAACAAAATCAAAAGTCAAACAAATGGATAATATATATATATATATATATATATATATATATATATATGTATGTATGTATGTATATGGCACAATTTAATATAAAATAAAAAAAAATATTTTTGTGAAAATATTTAGTTCAAAAAAAATTTAGTATCAATCAGTTTCTATATACATTTTAGTCCGCAATTATTTTCTATTATTTGCCTTCTTTTATATATAATAATCCTTTATTCGCTATCTAAGCAGCTTTCCCAATTAATGGTCATATTTTAAAGCTTCTGCTGTGTATATTGACTGGTCTGGGTCATTTATAACTTGTACCACCGTGTGATCAAAACTTATAAATTATGCTACACTACTTAATAGCTACATGGCGTTTGGGTAATTCATTATCTTGTACTTCCTTCCTATTTTATAATATTATTTATTTTATTTAATTTTCTAATGTTATTATGATTAATGATATAACATTAATTTTATTAAAATTGTTTATGTGCAGCTCTTCACAAAATATGTGTAATGTGTGTGCACATGTGCAAATTATAAGGTGCCCAATTGGAAATTATCAAATATAATTTTCAACAAGAATCACAATTTTGTGGAAAAAAATTTACGTATTGAAAAATTTCCCTTGAATGCAAAAATTTCACGCTGGTAATAAATATATCCTAAAAGTATGCTATAGTTTTTTGCATAAGTAACATGTGACGTCTGGTAGTTGATAGTAGAGTTGTGTAGCTCATGAACGAACGTTTTAAATTGAACGAATCAACCAACTGAACGAAGTGATCCGGTGATTTTACTGAACACTTTTGGTTCAAAGTGTACCATTAAATTTTGTTGAAGGCTTCTTTATGTCAAATTTACTTTTGTTCTTGTATCTTTTTTATTTTGTGTTCTTATCTTTCATTTGAGTTTTGGTGTTGTTTTGAGCATAAACACATTAAAAAATATATTACCAACACATGATTTTGGGACTCAATTCTGATAATTGCACATAAAAGTAACATCATTCGTTTTGTCAAGTTGGCTGCATTAATTGGGTGCAACATTTGTTGCCATTTTTATTAAAAATTTGGAATATAATGATTTTTTTAAATATGTAGTTAGTTTTTTTTAGAAATTATTGTATCATCACTTACCAGGCAAAGTTTTTTGCCTTAAGAAAACTTTAAAGAGCAAGTTTTTTATCAAAAGTAAAATGAATGTTTTATTTTTTAGGAAAAAAATGGCATTCGTCTATTTTAAGCTAAAAGAAAATTTATAATATTCTAGTCAAAAGCATAAGAAAATACACGATACTTTTTTTACACGATTTCACTTTTACACGATTATTTTGGTTTTCGTGTAAATTGAGAGATTTATGAAATACCTCGATTTACACGATCTTTTATGTGTTTTGTTGCAGAAATATTATCTATCGACGACGAATAAATTAAATAAATACGTACAATATATGATATGAATTACATTAATTTTGTTTTTGTTTTTATGAATAGCATTTATTTTGTTTAATGAATAAAGGTTTATTTATATGTGTTGAGTAAACGCTTCTGATATTTTAAAAACTGAGTTGAAATACACATATAATTTCTTAATAAAATCAATTTTTTACGCGATTCTGCCTTTATTTTCGATTTACACGATTTTTCATACAAAAATTTAAAATTTCGATTAACACGATTTTCTCAGGAACGTATCTATCGTGTAAATCGAGGGGCAGGTGTACTGTCCTTCAAAGTGAGCGATTGAACGAATGTGCTAAGTTTATACATATATATGAACGAAAATGAGCGATTACTGAAATGAACAATTTGCCAAAACTCTAATTGATGGTGCTTCAAATAGTACTCATACGCTGTCAGTTGCAAAACCATCGTTTAAAATTCAAAAAAGTCTGCAATAGCTTTTGTACAATTAATGACGTATAAGTGATATTTTATCGAATCTAAACAAATATTGTTCATACATCAAATTCATTAAAAAATTCATGGAATACGTCAAAAGTAAAACGAAACTGGGCGACACATTAACGACTACGTAACAAATAGGGTTTTTGTAACACGTTTTCAATTGTTCGTTGTATGACATTTAAATTAATATTTTGAACAATTTTTTATATATATTTTTTGAATTTTTATTTAGTTTGTCTAATTATATTTTTCCACAGCGAATAATTTATTCTATTCGTTTTGCTTTCAGCTGTTTGACATTTAAAAACGCGATACACAAACCAAAAAAAAGTTCCAGTTGTTACGTGTTTTGTTTAAAAACTTAACATTCGTGTTTACACGAACTTAAACAGGAAAAACGTTCATATTTTTACTCGTTGTTTTAGTTAATTGTGTTCGATGAACAGGCTTTTAATAAATTAAAATTAAAAAGAGAATTTTTGGTGTGTTTTCTCTCCTTAAACTGTAATAGAAAATAAATTGTAACTGAGACCAAATAAGTCTCCAAATACATACATATGTATTATTAAATACAGTTGAACTTCCATAACTCGAACTTCTATAACTTGAATTTTCTCTGACTCGATCCAATTTGATTGTACTTCCGTAATTCGAACTTCCATAACTCGAAGTTATGCATAGCTCTAACGAAATTACTTGCATTTGAATTCTATAACTCGAAGTGATTTGCTTACTTATCAGCTGGTCTGTTCCATACACATTATTGAAGTGCATTGTTTTGAATTATTTTTTGTTTATTCGGGAGTCCCATCCATCTTAAGCGGAATTGCTAGTGATGGCGAGAGTTCGGTAGAAGAAACCTTTCTGAAGACTTCGAGAAATGATGTCGAAAATTCTCATTGAACATACAACTAATGAGCACTATAAGACTTTCAACAATTTATAGTAATATTTTATTGGAAATATAATGAAAGTAACTGTCAGGCCAACGATATCACACGGATTCATTCTTTCGTAGAATTACATTAAAAAAATTATAATATTTTGTTTTTGTTTTAAATGTAATTCTATGAAAGAACGAATACGTGTGATATCGTGGGCCTGGCAGTAAATTTTTAGTCACTAGTTGCACTGGTCTTTAATAAAGTGTCTGGATTAAATAAAAAAGATATTCATCATTTGATATACAATTATGTCCGCAATTATTTTTTTTAATAAATTCTATAACTCGAAGTCTCCGTAAGTCGAAGAATTTTTGGGGAATATTAGTAGTTCAAGTTGTTTCGAAGTTTCACCGTATGTTTTGGATACTTTAACTCGATTGACTCCATTCTTGGAAAGTTTATGACTTTAAGTATAAAAGCACTTGGAATATGCAAAACTCTCTATATATTATTATAAAAATTATTATTATAATAAAAATTAACACACGTAAAACTACAAAACAATTAAAATGAACAAAATAATCCACAGTGGAGAGCTGGTGCATACTAAAATGTCATACAGGACTTAAATGTTTTACTAAATCGATCATTTATGATCGTAACTTCAACGATTTTGCAATACTTAAAACCAACTGCCAGGCTTACAATGTCACACGTATTCGAAAGAACGTACACCAATTTTACAAAAATTGATTCTAAAATTTGTTTTTGTTTTAATTGTAATTGTACGAAAGAACGAGCACGCGTGACATTCTAAAATTTTAAATTCTATTAATTATAATTTTTTTGTTTTAATTGTAATTGCACGAAAGAGCGAATGACATCGTCGACCTGGCAGTTAGTTTTACGTATTGATGATCGATTTAGTAGAATATTTAAGATCTGTCTAACTTTTTTAAACTGATTTTCCATCTGGATATTTTTAAATAAAATATTTAATACATGTAATGTCGTGTATTTTTTTTTAATATTCTTGTACTTTTCATGATTAGAACATCAAAAACTCAGTCTCCTTAATTGCATGGTAACAGCATAATCTGACGTGTAAAACGCTTAAAACCGCATACAAATTTACAACTTGCACCACTAATGTTGTTGTGTTGCATGTTCCTTTTTCTAAATTGTTGCTGTTGTTTGACATCATTGTAACAAAAATGTGCAATAAGCGTTTGTAGTTTGGTGAAAAGTGTTATGTGCCAGCTTTGGTGCAGGGATCAGGGAATAAAATAGATGAATGGTATTTTCGTATGCGTTTTGTTACATGAAACAGTAAACAAGAGAATGTGTGAGTGTGAGTTGTATGTGTCGTGTGTATGTGTATATGTGAATATAGTTAATTTTAAAATGTTGTAAAATGTACTGACCAACTGACAGCTTATTTAGAAAATTAATCAAAATGTCAGCTTTTATATTACAATTGCATGTGTGTGTGTGAGTGTGTGTATGAGCGTATGTTTGTTGTGTAGATGTTGCTTTGTATACAAATTTGTGTTGTTTCTATGTGAATAAGTTTGAGGTTTTATGATTAAAACTTTATTTGATGTAAAGTATAATGCAAGCAAAAAGCTTTCTTAAAATAATTAAGAAGTTTCTTTAAATAAATAAGGTTATTTTAATATTTAAACTTAATAAAAATTAATTCGTAAGTTTTTCACATTTTTTCAAAATTATCTTTAACATCATCACTTTTTTTTGAGAATTTGTTAACAATTCCTAATAAATAGGGATATGGTCTTTTTATCAACACTATGCAACTTGAGAGAGAAGAACAAACTCCGTTGAAACGCATTTGTATGATGATTACTTGTAGGTGTTGCTCTGCCTTCAATATTTCAAAAATCTTAGATTATTGCATTTCGTAACCACAAATTTCTATCAATTATTTGTATAAATCAAGACACTCAAATTTTACAGTCAATAAACTTAAAAGCACAATTGTTTCTCACTTGTATATCCTTATCGATTGGCAGTAAATAAAATAAATATACCATTTCGTAACCTTTGACATGACATATTTATCGCATGAATTTGTCATTTTGAATTTTACAGAGAAATGCTGTTGCAGCATAACGACGACAATTGGATCAGATAGAGAAAGAGTTAAAATAAACACACTAAAAGTAAGAAAACGTCAAGGCAAGATGAAATAAAAAAAATATATATTACAGTCTGTATTTTTTAATCCTCTTATACAAAAATAAGGATACCAATAAATTCAGGAAAATATTATGCATCCTTTGGTTGGCCTTAATCATTTGTGATTTTTACATGTATGTTATTTTGTGTCTATGAAAGGCGTATACTTACGAGAATATGATACATCCATGAAGGGTATTGATGACCTGCATAATCGCACACAAAATATCATATTCTCTCGGCTGGTCCAGATTCTAGTTTCTTGAAAACTTTAAAGTTTTTGCAATATTTTTTCGCAATTTCTTAATGTTTCCATAATATATCGAATACCTCTAACTATATATATATATATGTACTCGTATGTATGTCTTATGCATATTACTCGTAGATTATATTTTACTCATGTAAAACTAACACTTTTTTGTATTTTTGCATAATATTTATAGATAATAAATTTTTTTCTTTTTCCGAACTTCTGTGCTACAAATAAACTTTTTTTTTTATCCAATGAAGTAGATTGCAAAAAATATTATGTCTGTTAAATAAAAAAATGAATAAGTAATGCCATAATCTCAAATATACATAAAAATCTTTGATAAAAAAAAAACTAGAAAATTGCAAGACAATAAAAATTATTTTGTAGTTAAGTGTAGAATATCTTTTGAAGGAATAAAATACAAAAACATATAAAACTTAACAAAGTCAGTGGCACAGTAAAAAAACATTAGTGAATATAAAATAAAAATTTGTATAAGAAAGACAAGACGACAACATGTCTTTAAGACCAACAGCTGGATGATAAATGTATTTTCGTTATAATCACCACTTACGTCATCTTCATCAGCAACAGCAAAATTCTTATACAATACTATTAAGTATGCATTATGCATTTATTATACTTTTTGTGTGATAATAGCATTCTGCAGATTTTTGGTTTTTATTGTTATATGACTTTAAATCACAGGTTTCAATTTTAGCTAAAAATGCATACCATGTACATCAATGTGGGCTAATAATTTATTATGGCTTCGACAAAGAAAAATCTCATGCACATAAAAATAAATTTTATTAAAAGGAATACATAATTTAAATGAGACCAATCTCATCTCTAATAGGTCGTAGTGGAAAAATACTAAAACAATATGAAAATACTTTCACCGTTTGGCCTAATTTTTGTTTATAGTCATCCACTTTTCATGGAATGGGACATATATAAAAAAAAACTCCATCCCTGATTGTACGCTACTCGCAAATATACATTCAACATTCGAATATTAC
This sequence comes from Gymnocheta viridis, assembly GCA_956483585.1. Classification (NCBI taxonomy): domain Eukaryota; kingdom Metazoa; phylum Arthropoda; class Insecta; order Diptera; family Tachinidae; genus Gymnocheta; species Gymnocheta viridis. The sequence goes on along the minus strand of OY101440.1, from coordinate 42,816,407 downwards.
AATATCCATCAAAAACATTGTAATGACTTCTTTAAAAAAAAAGAAAACTTTACAACCATACTGCATACCTGCATTCTTTTCACTAGTTATTTAACTACTTACTAGTAAATCAACTATTCTCTGAATGGCACTCACTTATCATACACATGGCCAGCAAATCAAGTCATGGCGAAAGCATGTGTTTTGTATATCGTCATATGATTTCAAAAAAGCCCTAAGGTACAAAAAATTTTAATTCGGCTTCTTCATTGATTATGATGTACCATATCAAAATTTTGGGATCCCGAAAGCATCCCGAAAGGCAGGGATTTGATTTTTTGAATTCCCGAATCCCGGGATTCGCAAAAAGCAGTCCCAATTGGCATCCCTAGTATTCAGTTGCCTCAACCCGAGTGCAGTCCTTGTTGTTGCAATGAACAAGAAAAAATTCATCCAAAGGCGTTGCCAACGATCGGGATTTTTTTAGTCCTTGAGGCTGCAATAGTTGTCTTATACTCGTATATTGTTTTTGACATAAATATATCTCACCCAAATCACAATCTAGCTCTATCTGCATTCCCAAAAAGTGATGTGGTGGGCCCTTCTCAATGCATTCAAATTTTTTTAAATGTTCTGTATAATTGCATTTATTTTTCGTATTAATTATCTGACAATGATGATATCATCTACTTAGATTCCAATAAAATCGACGCAACCCCATCGCTATTACAATTGTACAGGCACGTTTCAGTCGTAAAGGACTTAAAGCCAATAGATAACACACCATATATTTTTGAATGTCAATTTCTACCCTGCTTTTTCAATTTTAAATGCATATATTAACTATTTTATAGCTCTTTTTAAAGCATATATATATAGTTTTCCGGTCATCAAAGTAATTACTATTTTAGTAAATGTGTTATAGAGTCTCTTATTAAACTTTCATTATGGACTTTTTTGTCAATTAATTGTCTTTAATTATTAAATTTTATTTAAATTTAATTTTTTATTGCCCAAATGAATCACTTCTGAACAATCGTATGAATATAATCATTAAGTGGTTTTAGTAATTAAATAAAAACTGAAATCTGTTTATAATTAAATAATTATTCTTTTGACAATATTTGTGGCGGACAACAAAAGAAGTTTTAATGTGATATTAGAACTTAATTAGTATTAAATAAATTGATTTATAGCATTATTAAATTCTATTTGGGAAATGAATTAAAGTCATTTCTAACGATTGTTTTTCATGGTGAACCATTAAATGTAAAACGTATTTAATATTCACTTCAAGTATTCTTCTGTTAGCATAACATTTTTACTTACAAGATATGTAAATACATATTTTTGAAAAATTTGAAAGCACTTAAGGCATGCTGGCAAATGTGCATATGCATGCTAAGAGTAGCTTCTAAAAGTTCACATAACCAAACGTTTATTTACATGAATGTGTACGTAGAGAAAAAAACAAACTTACGATCAAAAAAAAAGCTTCCAACATCTAGTTGTTTTTCTTTTTTAATTTAATGGGAACTTAACACCATCACTATTATTTGAAGTCAGCGGAAACTTTGGCTATTTGTTCTCTTTCAGTTGAAGTTTTTTATACTTCATATTTTTTTTTTCTGACCACGCTTTTTCTCCATGTGTACTTATGTATGCATTCAAGCATACATTCAGTACATAAATGTATTGATAACAATGTAAGTAATGTAAATACTCGTAATAACAATGGAATACTACAAATATTTTCTCAATAAAACCTCATAAAAGTACACACTAGTTTTCGTAAGAATAAAAAGATAAACAAAAGAAAAGAAAATCAGCAGAAAAAAATTAAATTCTATATATATTTGGTTTGAAAAGATGTTGTATGCATTTGAAGAAAAGAAATTTATTGGAAATTATTTATTCAAGCCGATATGTCGGTACAAATTATATAAATAAATTAAAAAAAAAAGTAATTCCACATTTACACTACGCAACTTTATTGCATGCAATTTTCATTTGAAGTGTGAGCATTGAAATAGAAATGTATACATATTGTATTTCTCTCTGTCTCTCTCTCTCTTTCCCACTTAAAAAAGAAAGTCGCATGCGTTTTCTCAAATTGTGGAAAAACACAAAATGTGGAATATTGAAGTTTTGAAAAGAACCTCCTCAAATATTTGCGAAAAGGTTCCCTGATGATCTGCATCAGCAACAGGGAAATGCAAATAAAAACTAGCTGTAGCCCTCAATAATTAATTTAAATTTGTTTTTAATAAAACACTTGGAATTTTACTAAATATGTACTGCCGTATTCATTAAAAAAATAATTTGGGCTTGAAATCTATTTTAAGGAAAATTTTTATGAAAAATTTGTCATAAAATACATTTCAAATACAAATTATTTTTTATGAATACGGGCCGTAAATTATTAAGACCTCCTTTCCATAGATATATCTTACTTTGCAATGGGTTGAGTTTGATGATGAGAAGGGAAAGAATTATGGGGTTGAGTACAGACGTTGATGTAGTCTCAAAGTTGATTTCTTCTTCGTTCATCGTTTACACATACTTGCAGTTGGTTGCATATCTGTGTTTGGATTGCATGTCCAGCCAACAAAAGAACACAAATTTTGTCAAAGTAAACTTTGCGTGTGCAAAAGTCGTCTAATTTTGGGAATAAAAAGTGCGATTATAAATTTAAAAAAAATTTATTTGATAAGAATTATTCGAATATAATTAATCGAATAACAATTATGAAGTCGAATAAAAGATTTAGTATACAAATTATTCGAATAAATTAAAAATATTTTTTAGATTTCTTTTTAAGATTTCGTAGCCAAAGGCTGTCCAATGGGAGGGAGAGTCTTCCTTACAAAATCCTTCAACAAAATTTGTATAATAAAAAGCATATAAAGTGAAAAACGAAAAAAAAGGTCCTAAAGATTGCAATTTTCACGTGATCTTATAGTTTCACTGTAATCTCCCTATCTGATTACAAATTGCATATAAACTCGTTTGTATTTACTGCATTTTTTAAAACTACTAAAAGAATAACTATCAAAAAGTTTAAGTTTTTCCTGTATGAGCTTTTTCAATAAAAAAAACAAACAAAAAAACACTACAATTGCAAGAAACGTGTTCTTAACGAAATCAAATGTTTATCGTAAAAATACTTAATACTAGAACAAAACTAACAACATGAAATGGCATAACAAGGAGATAAAAGGAAAGACATAAAAATAAGTTCATAATAACAAAGTAATCACGTTTGCATAATGTTGCTTCGGGAGAAATAACAGCCTGATGGAAACTGCCCCATAGAGAAAGATATTGTTGTGGTCATCATGCATATGTGTTCATGCAAACGTTGAGCTTTAAACTCACACACAGTAAAGACACAGTAAAAATAGCAACAAAAAATCTATAGCAAACCATCTGCTTGAGAAATTTTCTGTTCAAGTTTTTCTTAAGTACCACAGTTCTTTCACTGTTTTGTTATTTGAATGTTGTTGTGTAAATTTTGAAGTTGTTTGTGTAAATCCTTAAATAAACTTTAAGGTGTGATGCAAGTTTATTTGTTAAGCATTAATGGCAAATACATATGATACTCGATAACTGTACTCTACATCCCACTTGACCAAAGATTCGAAAACAACGAATTTTCGCTATCCCGAAGTTTTTGCGATGATTTGCTAAAGTACAGAGAGTATATTTGCAAAATCTTCCGAAGTCTACAAAATGCGAATTTGCGCAAGATGGAACATTTCACGATAATTTCGCGAATATATTTCATGGTTGCATATTTTATGCACAATAATGGAATCGCGCGCAAATGGCCCAGTGGTCTAGTTGCTTGTGTTTTTGGGGTATCAATGTAGACGTTCCGGGCTCAATTCTCAGCAAAAGTCTTGTTTTCCTAAATACGGTGCAAATTCGCTGGTTCGGCCTACCCAGTAATCCGAACATTTAAATTTTTCAGACAGTTTAGACATTTTTCCTCTATATTCTAGACAAGTGTTCTTTTTGCTCAGCAAAATTCACATGGCGAAATGTTTTCAAAAGTGTAAATATATTTCAACACTAAATTTATTTGCAATCACCTGTTGCCTTAATCTTAATAATTTTTAAAATTTTCCCGTTCGCGTACTTTTTTGGGCGACAGCTTTTCTTGAGAGTAAATTTTTCATTTTACTCACTAATTACTCATTTACTTTCTTTCACTTTAAAAGTTCTCGAACACACCTAATATTTGAAAACTTAAAGCTTTACGGCATCCACATGAAAGTATAATATATTTTAATTTTATTGCAATTCCTCTGCCGTTCTCATTTCCTGAGCATCTTTCTTTTCACATGTTGCCACTATTTTCATATTTTTTAGAAATAAAATTAATTTTTAAGTGAACTTTGTTTTGATGAATGACAAATATGTTCACAAATAAGCTCACAAAAAAAGTAAAAAATTACACAAAATATGCATCAGTAACCATATTTTTACAATATTTGTCTTAGTTAGTGTTTGCTTTCAATATTGACAAAAGTTCGCAGTTAATATTACACGCGAACCTTCTAAAGGCAATTTGGAAGATTTGCTGTCGCAAACTAAGAGACGGTAGAGCTGTAAGAGTTCGTGATTATTTCACTATCAAATGTTTTATACCAGAAATGATTGACTTACGCTCGAAGACAATTTTATTAGCGAATGTCGTGGACAAGGGGGATACAAGTATAAACGTATGAATGCACAGACAATAATACTTGTAAGATGAGTACAAGACAAAATACACAGTGGCTTAAGCATGTTTATATTGAAAATAATTTTATTGGCCAATAAATCTTGAAATTTCATGATGTCATGAGTTTGTAAATAATATTAACGTTCGAGCTATAAATTTTTGTATGGCGGCACACCAACTCTATTATACACATCTTCACACCTGCACACTTTCGAAATTGATGCTATAGTTTTGTTTGCACTCAAGCCACTGTACCGAAATCACCTAAAATTGCCTTTTTTAGATTTCTTTGAACTCCAAATGTTTATATTCGAAATCTGGCAAAATAAAAGTAGAAAACTGCTTAAGTAAGCTCAATTCGAATGTGGTACCTATGAGCACACCGAACTAACAATTGTGTTTTTTACTTCTTCTTGCTTAAATTTTTTCGTTATGGTCGGTCGTCTTCATTTTATTGTAAGTATGCCCCAAAGCAATTTTCGTATAAAATAAGCACTTTCAAAAGCAGAACTAATACTATAAAAAAGGCAAACACTCAGTAATACACGTAAACCCCTCTTTACAAGCACTTTCCCACACACACACACACAAGCTTACTGCATTGAAAACACTCCCACATATAACAAAGCAGATAAGCGAGAATGCTGGTTGTTGGTGGTGTTCTTGTTGTTGTTGGATATTAAAAAGAAACTAATTAAATTTTAAAATAAACCTTAAGTTGCTTTTTTTTGCACATTTATTTATTCATTGAAAAGAGATCTTTTAAAAATAGAATCATCGTTTTTTTTTGGTTTTCCTTGTAGTGGCAATTTTACAACAGTTCTAAGTCGTACTACCAAAAAAAAAAGAAAAGAAAAAAACTTCAATTAAGTGTTAAAATTGCTAGCCCAGCTGTTAAGGAGTTTTAACTCAGTAAATAGAGTAGGAGGATCTTCAAGTTTTTGCAAATGTTATTAAAGAAACTACTTTTGGAAAAAGGACCAACCAATTCTATGACTCTTAAAAGTTTCTCAATTACCACAAAATTTATATTCATTCATGTGCAATTGGTTTCTTTTTTTTTTGCCATTTAGCTTGTGAAAATTGTAAAAAAATGCCAATAACAAAATGCAATTAGCAAAATTAATAGTTTTGGAAATTAACGTTGGAATTTTTGTTGTTGGTTTGGTGTTTCAATGAGTTTCTAATGAAAAGTAAGTGAAAGAAGGTTATTTGCATAAATTATAAAATAATAATTTACAAGTATTAATACGTAATTAAAATAAAAGAATTCACAGGAAAACTAACTATTGTGGCATATTACGAGTATTTGTGTTTAGGGGGAATATCGAAGTAGAGGACAACTGTAACGGGTCCATTTTCGACCCCTTTACGTGCATCACTAGATGACTGACTGTTCAGTAAATCATTTGGTGGACCTAACAATATCACCATGCTCCATCACCAGCGTTTGCTGTACACTTCATTGATTCGACTTCCAGCGACTTGGATTCTCACTCCTGAGTCCTTAGTCTTCGCAAGTCACTATTTTAGGCTGAGTTCAATCAACGCAGCCACAGCTTATGTATCGCTCAATGTGCATCGGTCTAATGTTTGCCGAAGCTGCATTCGAAAGAAAAATCAATCCATCCATACTTAAATAAATCAAAAGCGGTGTTAAAAGTACGCTAATCATAGATTTACCTGAATCAAGTATAAAAATATAGATTCAAGTACGAACTCAAGTAAGTTCTCAATTTAAATTAAGAATTTTTTAATTGATTCAAGATTTTTTACATTAATAAAAATGCTGTACTCATTTTTAGAAACGCCAGGATTGCTTAGCTAAAGTGATCGAAAACGGAATTTGCGTATTAACCAACTTATGTCAAGTTATTAAAAAGACTTCCCAAGCTCAACTTTGGTATTCTTTATCATTGCATTATTTGATTAATTAGTTGAATTCCTAACTAGCAATTACAGAAAATTTATGTTCTTGAAAATGGGTGACAAATGGAAGTCTTTTTATTGAGCTCTTCTTTCCCGTTTTGAGTTTACAACTCTCATTTTCAGGAAACGTGTTGTGCTACAAACTTTCAAATCAGATGAGTAACAAAAATTAATTTTTTAAATTGTACTGCTACCAACTCTTGAACTCTCAACAAAAAAAACCATTTCCACTTCTTACTGGGAACTGGCAGTAACAAAATCAAGCACATGAACACCATTTCTTTCTTGGAAGCAGGAAAATCACACTGGAAGTAACTAAACGCAGCAACAGATGCGCAATTGGCCTCCTCTTACTTATCTTTGGCTTACTTTTTTTGCCTCTTGAATTGAAGTATTTCTGTTATGTTGGTTGAGTCAAATTATCATTCATTAATCATAATCTACTGCCACAAAATTTTTTCACAAATTTAAATGTTTTCCTGTTCATTGTAAAACAATTTTATTTTATTTGTTATAAGAAGATGTAATACAAAAAATAGCTACCCAATTCCTACAACTGTCAGCTAGAAATGCTACCACTTCTCATCGTTTTAAAGTACTAAATTCCAACAAATGCATGTTTGCTTGTTAGAAGTTTATAAACATCCATCAATCAAAATTAGTGACAATGACTCCTGATATGTGCGAGTAGAAATTTTGTTACAACTTTTTTTGCCACGCAAAAAGAAATTAAAGGTCACAAGTTTATTATGAAGTTGTATGTGCAAAAAAAATTTAAGCATATCTGTATCGAATCTAATAGATCTTTCATTTTATGAATACAGGAAAAACTCAAATCTTTATTCATTAAAACTTTGAAAAGGAAAGAGCTGATCTCTTAAGGTTAACTTTATATTTACAATTTTGTTCTAATTTTTGTGCCCAACTCGTATTCTAATTATATTTATAAAATAATTCAGCACGTAATTATTATTTATCTTTAATTAAAAATTAAGTTAAATTATTCTAAGTCATTTGTCGTTGTTCTTAGAAAATATTAAATCCCTGAAGATCACAAATTAATAAAATAAAACACTTAAAACATGGGCAAATTACGGCATACGATATCAAATGAAATTTCATACAAAATTTTTTGATTTTGTATGGAAACTTGGTTCGATACCGAATGCCATAATTTATCCAAAGGTTTTAATTTTTAATTTATTTATTAAATAAAAGAGACAGAACTCAAGCCGAACAATTAATTCGTTAACTAATAAATAAAAGTAAATGTTCATATTATTTAAATTTTCATAAATATTAACTTTTTTGATGTTCCTTTTTGCATGAAACTATTTATTTTTAATAAAAGTTGCCATCACTTACATGTGTTCCAGTTTTTAGATAAATTCATCATTTTACACTTCTTCATATTCCTTCATATTTAAAATGTAGTTGAAATTAAAGCTTAAAAGGAAACACACGCACATTAACAAATACTCGTTTTATTCTGATATTAAAAATGCAATCTACAGCAAATCAGTGTGTTTATACCCTTTCACTTTTAGCCAAATAAAATAAAATAATTTAATTTAATTTATGTATATATTAAAATATTTGCTTGATTTAATATGAAATAGGGCATCGAAGTTAACTTTAATCTTTTATATTTGAATAGTTTAATGCAAGCGCCAGGGTAATGCAGGAAGTCTCAACCATCAATGAAGATTTACAGTGCAGTGAGTTTATCAAAATAGAGTCAAATACTTTCTACAGTATTGCAAAGTAAAGTAAAGTATAGTACAGTAAAATACAGTACAGTAGAGTACAAAATAGTGCAGAACACAATACAGTACAGTATAGGACAGTACTGTACAAAACAGTACAACACAGTAGAATACTAGAATTACAGTACAGTACATTACAGTAGAGTATAGTTCAGGGTGGCACAAAATGGACGAAGAAGTTTGAATTGATTATAACTTTTTTATTTAAGACATAATTATAAAATTTTTTTCTATACAGAATATAAATGGGGAATATTTTAAGTTTAGTTATGAAAAATAATATCTCCCAAGTGGTGGCCGTTTGCTGCTTCGCATATTCGTGATCTTTCCAACACATTTTCCATCACCTTTCGCAAAACTTCAGGTGTAATGATGTTTATTTCATCGCGTATATTGATTTTTAATTGCTGGATGGTTCTGGGCTTATTAATGTAGACTTTTCCTTTCAAATAACCTTAAAGAAAACAGTCTGGAACGGTTAAATCTGGTGAACGCGGAGGCCAATTAAAATCATTTGTACGATAAATAATTCGTTCACCAAAGATGTCTCGTAAAAGAGCCATTGTGTCCCTTGCAGTGTGCGCTGTGGCTCCATCTTGTTGGAACCATACTTGCGGATGGTTTTCCACGGCTGGCCTTAAAAAATCTTCCAACATTGTCCGATATCTGACACCATTAACGGAAACGGAGACTCCGTGTTAATTTTCTAAAAAACAAGGACCAATTATCCTTTCCGATGAAACACCGCACCAAACCGTACACTGCCAGCAACAGGAAGGTTCCTTACTGCCCCTTGTTGGCGGAAATTTGCAACCAGACGGTTTATTGTTGACTCTGAGGGTCCAACCCGCACATTAAAATAACGACAATATGAACGCTGAGTCAAAACAATGGATCGTTGATTTGAAAAATAAAGCTCAACAATTTGGGCACGTTGTTCAATTGAGTACTGCTCCATTTTAAATTCCCCAAGTCTTCTTCACAAAATACTGAAAAGAAAAGAAAAAAAATTATAATAAAAAAGTTATAAGCAATTCAAACTTTTTCCTTAATTTTGGGCCACCCTGTACATGCTCTGCAGGACAATAAACTGAACAGTCTTGTAAAGTACTGTACCTTCTGAAATTAACTGCGTTTGATTTACCTTCAAACTTAAAAAAAATTAAAAATTATTGTTCAAGCTTCTGACCTTTTGCTGGGTACAGAATTCTTATTTCATCTTTGTGCCGTTTAGGCATGGAAGAAGATGAAACAATGGCACACATTCTCTGTGAATGTATTGTTTTGCGTAGAATTATAAGATGGGTATGTCACTCTAAAGTTCTGTTTTATTTAATCCTTTAATTCTTAGTAGAAAATAGGGCCGCAACAAATGTTCTCTATTGTGTTCTACCAGTAGACATAGTTTTAATATCATTCCAGGACACCCTATGCTCACGGAACTCGATCTAAATTTGTTGTCTCCAATTATTCGCAGGTCTACCAAGTCTCCTGCATGCTTGGGAGTTATATTAGATCATTTAGGGCTTTCTCATTGTGTGTTCACAATGTGATTACCTCCCTATAAAAATGAATTTGCGGAATGCTTATTATCGATTATAGAGTGTCTCGCGACCCCATAAAACTCTTTTTATTTATCTGCGCTCTATACAACATTATTTGTTAGAAAAATAATTGTAAATACTAAAGTAATTTAGAGAGGGGGCTGTTGGCAAAACATCAAAAAATTTCCCACTAGATTTTTTATATCAAATTACACCTAAAGCTATCAAAAAACTCAATCTTTCAATTCAAAAAACACATTTAGTAATTTCGGCCAGCTTTTTGGCTCAAATACTCCTCTGTGCGCCTTAGCAAGAAAGTCTCGATTTGTATTTCACTTACTTGGTGGAATCTAATTTTGATAGAGACTTTCAAATTTTTTTTATTCTAACAACAGCATTAACAGCAATTTTTTAAGGGTTTCTATAATCTTCACATTTATTTAGCAATAATTCATAATACATCTCTTAAATTTTTAATATTTAATTTTATGTAATAAACACTCACATCCACTTCTGCTCAATCATTTATTAAAATTTGTTACATTTTAAATTTCTTGTTGAAGTTGAAGCCTACTTGGCAAACAAATTTCTTCATCCTCTTCTTTATTGGTCAGAAGTTTACCCTGAAACTTGTTACAAATAAAGTTTTTGGTTGTTTTTTAGTAATTTTTTTCTTTACAATTCTTCGCAAGGAAATTGCAGCCACTCGTACATCATGGGCAACCACTACTTTTTTACAGTAAAATGTGTGTCAAAATTAATTAAAATTTTTGATTTATATGAAAAACTTTCGTTGCTTCTACTTTTTCAGTTATATGAGCACATAAGTACAACCAAAATATTATTATTGAATTTGAGATTTGAGTTTAAGTTAAAAGTTTTAACTTAAAACTACATTCAAATGTACATAAATACTAAGAACAAATTTTGTTAATTTTGAAATCCAAAAATAACAAAAATTTGCGGTAAAAGTTTTTTATAAAATAAAAATAAGTTAAACAATTGTTAAGCTTAAATAAGCTGCTGAGGAATACAGAGGCCGCCAAAAATTACATGCTCTTCTGTATTTGTATGTTGTTAGAAATATTTCGCTTTTCCTGAGTTTCATTTGTTCTTTAAAAACTTCCACATGATTGTAAAACTCCTTTCTAAATAAAATACTTGAATGCATAAAAATGAAATAAAAAGAATCACCAGCTGAGTTATAAGTTACAAAATAACTAGAAGGTCGCAAAACTTTTCAGTCTTGAAATATTGACGTCTGGTAGGAAATAGTTCAATACTGTATGTCTCGATAACGCCACGAATTCCATATTTGAGATCTTGAATTGCTTGTGGGTCATTGGCATAAGCCTTATCGTTCACGTTTCTCCAAAGGAATAAGTTTAAAGGTGTTAAATCACAAAATCTCGGTGGCCAATTTGTGATCGCCTTTTCGATTAAGCACACGCTCTGGGAAATTTTGACACAAAAGAGCGATATTATCATTACGTGTGTGGCATGTAATGCCACCCACATCAATATCTTTCAATTTCTGCTATAGAAAACTAATAAGCATCGTTTGACAGTGGAATCCATTCACCATAACAGTTGCTCCAGGGTTTTCCTTAACACTATGGGCTACAACAGCAATATTCTCAGTTGGCCTTAAGCAACGTTTACGAGTGCGATTCTTCACATCACTAACTTGTTCAAACATCTCCAATTTTTCTAATAGTTTCATAATTGTTGGCCTAGAAGGTATATGTACTTCACGACGACTTAAAAATCTTTTAGTTTTGTGAATTGCATTTGCAAAAATTTCACCATTTTTATAGTGAATTTCAAATATTTTAGATATTATTAGAGAAGCGTTTGTCGTTCTATTTTTATTAGCGGCACAGTTTTTACTTGTCATCTGTCAAGTAGTTAAGGACTGAGTCATAACAACTGTTGAAATGGAGGGATCTTGGAAAAAAAGCTCCTATTGGAACATTCCGTATGATGCCAAATAGTTGATTTCAAAACAAATGAAATGTTTTTTTTTAAATTATAAAAATAATCCATTACTACAGTTATTATCTCATCTGCTTTCATTTGATGACGAACTGCCAATCTAATTACAGATAGAAATTCCTTAAATATTCGAAAACCAAATAACTCTCAAACTGTACAAAACCAAAAACTAAAACTAAAACTTATTTTTAAGACATTTTCAAAACTTTGGTGATGGTGCGTGCTTTCTGCTCAAATTTTTAGCCAAATCTTCTGACCAAAAATTTCAATTTTTTTTCTGTTAAACACAAGCGAAACGAACTAAACAAATTGCTAAAATTTCTTTTGAAAGTCTTTAGGTTTTATTTTATTTCTAGCCGAAAGTTTCGCTTAAGTTTATTTGTGCAACTGTTACTTGGTGTTATCATTTCTATGCAAAATAACTTCAAATAACTACAAAAGCAAACAGACTACAGACACAAGGCAAACGGATACACAAACTCCAGGATAAACGTTGATTCAATATGGAATAAGAAACAAGTACAATAATATAACAAACGATAAAGAAAATCTTTATCTATAAAACAAATATTTTTGGAAAAACTTTAACAACACATGCAAAATAAATCACAAATGCAACAAATCGAATCAACGTAAAACTTTTACTCAGTTCTAAATATTCCTTTTTCTTTTGATTCTACTTCACAACTTCAATTTCAAGTTTGGAAAGGAAAAATGTGAAGACACAGCTGGTAATAAGATGGTCGACCAGGGGAAAGGGGAAAGCTGTCAAGGTTTTTAAGTTAATTGAAGATTTCTTTTTGTATACAAAACGTTTTATATTCATTTAATTATTACAATTATGTTGTATGATTGACAACAACTGCTAAGAGTTTCTAACACCAGAGAATGGGAAAAACTTGATGGGGAAAAGCTCCTATTTGTATCAAGTTAAACTACGTTTATAGTTTTCTTTCAAAATTATTCTATTTCAGTTTCAAATTATATTTTTGTTTTATAAATATTTATTACCTTCTTGCCAAACACCAAACAACTTTATTAAGATATTCTGAGAAAACCATGCAAAAATGGAAATGGAAATTTAAGAATAAGAAAGATTTACTGCATGTCTTTTACACACCTACAAACTTTTATCCAAACATAAATTTCATTAATTTATAAATAAAATTAAGAATAATGTAATGAAAGGATAATGAGCTTTCTCTCCTGGCAAGCCTTAGGCTTTTTTGATTCCTCGGAAATTATCACATGTTCACATGTCCAGTTGCTTCTTAGGCTTTCATTTTGTAAACTGAAATGTTTGTAAACGTTTCTAATTTAAAATGGAAGAAACCCAAATTTACATAATTTAGAAATCCTTCATTTTACAAAATCAGGCCGCAGTGCAGCTTAATATAAAAATTACTCTAAATATATCTTTTTATTTGTCTTCTTGTCGTAATTTTAAATTATTTTAGCCACTAATGCAAATAATTCGAAAATCATTCACATTTACGTAACTGTAATGAAATGTATATCGATGTAAAAATATAAATCTTTCAATTAAATGAATTTCATTTCATCAATTCAGTTTATTTTCAAGCAAACAAAAATAAAACCAAACCTCAAGATGGCTAAAGTTTTAAATATCATTACGGTCTGCTTAATTTCAATAGTATTACAGCTTAATACAGATTCACATGGTATTTAATATGAGATGAATTTAGGAAAAAAAAATATAATACCTTTACTTGCTTACAACGAAAACAATTTACATAAAAAAAGCTTCGTTGGCTCAGAAAACTTCTTTTTAATTTGTTGGAAGGTGTGTTTTTTTGCAAAAAACATAACGCTCAAGCTTTAGCGACTGGCCACTGATAGTGAAGCTCTGGATATAGAATCCAAACCTTGGGGAATTTCGCTGTTGATCGGTCTCTAGACAGTTCTGGACGAATCTACAAAAGCTGATTATCAATCCCAAACTCCTTTTGCTGGTCGATAATTCAGTACGATTATGTCCATTTAAAAACATTATCCATGTCAACGAGAAAAAACTACTTCGTAATCCCACTTTGGAGGCCCGCTATAAAGTAAAGAATCATTTTCATTGGCTCAAACGTAAAATCTAATTCTTAATTTCTCCAGTTAAGAAACAATAGCGTGAAAAAATTTGAATTTAACAAACATAAATGCTGACTTTTTTAAGGTATTCTAATATTATTTATCGTCAATTTCTATTATAAAATCTGACTTTAAAAAAAAATTACAAAATTTATCTATTTAATTGAAATCTAATTATTTTCTGCAAGTATTCAAAAATCAATCTACTAAATGACAGCAAACTTTTAAAATTTCTTGTTTATATATTTATAGAATTCCATGTAGTTGCTGACAGGAATAAGTATTTCACTTGATTAAGTTACATTTTTCTAGTTAATAGACATGCAACTTTAAAGAAAAGAAGATTGTGGCGATGCTAAGAAAACGAGCATTTATGAAAAAATAAACAAAAGTAGAAACAAAAACTAATGCTATAAAAGTCAAGTTATTCATCAGTAATTTTTTTCTCTTGATTTCATGTACGAATATGTGATTATACACATGTACATTAAACTTTATACACACATGAGCACAGACGCCTCCGTTTTGTTGAAGTACGTACAACACAAACAAGGAATTTGCCAACACAAGATAAATGAATATTGGATTTTATATTTGTTTGAAAAAGCATCAGTGAAAAATCTGCCGCTGCTGCTGCTGCTTATTTTTTACTAATCTCTTTGTAGTTTTTGAAGCCCATTTTTAAAGCAAAAAGAACAATGATTTTATTTTTTTCAAAATATTAATTTATTTTTTACATTCATTTCATAAGTAGTTCTGAAAGAAACATTAACCCTAGCAGGTTCAAGGAATTTTTAAAGCTGAGTAGTAAAACTAGGTATGTGCAGACCTATATGAAAATTGTATGGGAATACATATGAGGATGTCCTAAAAGCAGATGCAAACAATTGAAGATTAGGAAAAAGGCATTGCAGAAAATAAAAACACATTTTTTTGCATTTAACAAAAAAATTAACTCATTTTTATTTTACATATTTTAGTTAATAAAAAAACGGCATGCGTATGTTGTAGAAAACCCGCTTGTTTGCAATACATACAATGAAATCGGGGTTTTTGCTGCTTTGTGTTCGATTTGTAGCATCGCGAGCACGATGGTCGAGTTGCAGAAGACACGGCGTGGATTGCTTAATCACCTATCGGAGAACCTGTTGAACAATTAATTGTAAAATTTGAATGCAATGAATGCTTACCTCTACACCGAATAATGCCTTTGCTTGTCGAATATGTTTAATATCTCGTACAATGGGACTAGTCGCTCATTGCTTCATGTGAGGGATCACCATCTGTTCTACTAATTTTATTTATTTATTTATTTTTTTTCGCCAATGGACTAAAATATCCTTACAGGCAAACTGGTAAATTTTTATTCAAAAGTACATTTAATAAAACCTTATTTTCTAATAATATTCTAAAATTATTTTCAGACAAAGAAAAGACTATTCTAACAACATTATTAATATTATTCAAATTATTTAATGCCCGTAAAATAGGCTCACGCATGGCATAATTAGTAACATGTGTCGATATAATAAAATAAGCTATTGAATCTAAGGATTCTAAAAGGTACAAAAAAGCTAATATAAGAATATAAGTATTCACAATCGATGGCACCATTAATCAAATTATAGATTATCATGACTGAATTAATAGTTCGCCTTAAGTAAAGAGACTTTAAGCTTAAAAGCAAGCACCGAGCATAATATGAGGTAGACGACAAAAAGATACGATCGTTACGAAAAGAAAATTTTTAAAAATTTCTTCCAAATTCTCTCAATTCCACAAAAAGGAACAATATTCTAACTTAGAACGCACAAAAGCAGTATATAATATTCTCAATGTTATAGGATCCAAAAAGTCTTTACAGTTTCTTTTTATAAACGAACACGCGGAATAGGCTTTAGGTATTATATAGTCCAGGTGGGCATTAAAATTTAGCTCAGATTCCAGAATAACGCCAAGATCCAACATTTGGTAGACAGT
Organism: Gymnocheta viridis; assembly: GCA_956483585.1. Taxonomy (NCBI): domain Eukaryota; kingdom Metazoa; phylum Arthropoda; class Insecta; order Diptera; family Tachinidae; genus Gymnocheta; species Gymnocheta viridis. The sequence goes on along the minus strand of OY101440.1, from coordinate 42,800,385 downwards.
TTTTACGTTCTTATCACGAATTTTGTATTGGAAGATCTTACGCTTGCTAATATTATGCTAAAATACGAAAAACAAAAAAGATATATGCACATTTATATGCAAAAGATCTGTAAAAGATCTGCACAGACCTGGTTGAACCTCCTAGGGTTAAATAATATTATACACTGTGCATCACAACTTTAGCCTTTCACAGATCTCTTTAACAGCTATTGAATATTCATCTTATAAAATTTCATTTTAACTGGAGAAATACTTCCGTAATTATTGCAAAAATCTCTGAGGGAATCGCGATATCTCTCAGTATCAAATTATAGGCGTTGTTTCGCAAGAAATCCTGATTTAATATTTCTTTGTTCTTGATTTAGATAAGACAATTTCTCAAAGAACATTATAACCGAGAGTTTTTTATAGCATTATAATATCAAACAAAAGCTTTATTCGATAAAACAGTGTTAGATATATTTACGTCTTTTGTTGAATAAAATAAACAATTACACATATTTGCCCTTTTACTTTTATCAACGATTTAATCCATTTTTTTATATACAGAACTAAGGAATATATATAAACAAAATATTTCATCACAATTCATAAAGAGAACAACATGAGACAACACACAACATGTATTATTATAGCAAAAAGGGAAAAATAGCAACGAACAATTATAAGTAAACAGTTCACTTTGCAGGCTTAATACATTTAAGCCGCACGGTTAAAAGACAAACAATTGTTGCCATCTGAACGACCAAAAGAACGGAAGACAGCATCATAATGGAAAGCGAATTCCTTAAACAACGTCCATCATACTGCACTACATCAACGAGCCAGAATGTTTTATACTATTTAACAGATAAATATATACCACGTTTTACTGTGGAAAGAGCAGCACAACAAGGTGTCATTTGCTTGTTGTGAAGGTAAAGTTCTCACTTTTAAACGTTCTCGCAGATATGACAACGTTGGCCACATTTTGCTGTTGTCATTTTAGCTGCTATTATGTTTTTATATACAAGAGTAACATATGCTGCGTTTATAAATTGCGCAGCAAGTCCTTCTCAATGTGAAATACTACTACACTAAAATATACCGCAATTTAGTTTCAATTGCCAAAATGATCGAGTCCAGCTAAAAAATATTTCAAGCCGCTTTAAATCCTTTAGAAATTCATTTACAAAATTAAGTTTAACTGCCTGTTTTTAGAAAATGAAAAAGTAATTGTGACTGGGAAATTTTCGTATTTTATTGTTGTTTTCAATATTAATTCTCACTCGCAATTTTGTTTGCATTTTCGAAAAACCGATAGTCAGTTAACATGTATATTGAATCTGCCCTAGTAGAATCTGAAAGCAAGTTTATCGGCAATTATAGGATTTCTGCATTATGTCTAGTGAAAGGATCAGCCTGAGTTCTTCCCAACTGTAAAATTCAAATGCTGTTTAGAGCCGATTTACATTGGGGTGATGTCACTGCGACAACGCTTATGTTCTCTTTTACATTTCAAACCATCTTTTAGGCCTGCTCAATCCTTGTTTTGGGCTGACAAGGAATTTTCAGACAGTCGTAAAAAGTTACTGCCATAAAAAGTGATTACAGAAGATCTACTCTAAAATGACAAAGCGTATAGTAAAACTAGTAAGGATGAGCCATAAAATCAAATAACTTCCTGGCAAATTGAAATCAATATTTTTTTAAATGCTGTCTCCAACTCTTGGTTTAAATTGGGAATTTCACTTCTGTGTGTAGCGCATCTCAAACAAATAATCCAGCAAGAAGAACATAATTAAGTGGCATTAAAAATAAAAATATCCAAAGAGATTTGTGTTGTTATCAAGTCTGGTTGTTATTTGGTTGCTTGGCTGCCAGTTGTTGGTTTCTACTGTACGGTAGTGTTGAATGGTTGTATGCATGTACTCGTATTATTGAAGTACCCTTGTATATGAATAGGAGCATAATAGAGCGGTCAAATTGTTGAGAATATATAACCTATAGAGGGCCTTATATAGTGCGTTCAAGGACTCAAACTTCCATAACTCTATAAGCAGTAATACTAAAAAAATAGGTTTTGCAGGACTACAAGTTGAATTCCGTTCTCATATATTTGTATATGCAGTTTAATTATGAAGCAGGCCTTTTATTCCGTCCTGCAAAGATGATAAAAGGCTTTCAAAAGCAGAAGGAATAAAACAGTTCTCGGTAGTTTATTGACAAATCCTCATTAGGTCATCAGTGTGGGCTGAGTAGATCATCCATAAGTCCTCGATATGTCTTTACAAAGGTTTTAATAGACTCCAGAAATTCTCAATAGGTCTTCAGTTAGCTCTCAATAACATTTAAATAGCCCTCTAAAGTGTTTTTAGTGAAACTTCAAGAAGACTTCACTAGAACTTCAAAAAGGTCTCATTAGGACTTCAAGCAGGTCTTAATAGTCTTTATGAAATCAACAGCAGGACTTTAAGACGGTATCAGAGGTCCACCAAGTAGGTCTCCATAAAACATAAATAAGGTCCGAGATGTAAGGTCTCAATGGAACTTCAAGAAGTTCTCAGATGGGCCTTCAAGAAGGTGACTATAAACTTCAAGAAAGTCTGAGATAATCTTCAAGAAGGTCTCCATAGAACTTCAAGAAGGTCTAAGATGGGCCTTCAAGAAGGTGTAAATAGAACCTCAAGAAGGTCTGAGATGTAGTTCAAGAAGGTCTCCATAGAACTTCAAGAAGGTCCGAGGTGGGCCTTCAAGAAGGTCCCAATGGAACTTCAAGAAGGTCTCAGATGGGTCCCCAGGAAGGTCTTCATATAACTTCGAGAAGGCCCGAGATGGGCCTGCAAGAAGGTCACAGATGGGTCTTGAAAAAGGTATAAATAGAACTTCAAGAAGGTCTCAGATGACTTTCCAGAAGGTCACTATAGAACTTAAAGAAGGTCTCAGATGGTCGTCAAGAAAATCTGGAAAAATCTTCAAGAAGGTCTCAGATTGCCGTCAAGGAGATCTGAATAGAACTTCAAGAAGTTCCCATGAAGATTTCAAGAAAGTCTCAATAGCCCTTCAAGCAGGTCTCAATTGGCCTTCAAGAACTTATCAATCGGTCAACAAGATGATCTGAGTAAGGTTTCAATAACGTCTGAACAGACCAAAGAGAAATTTTCCTCAACACGTCTACAAGGTCTACTTAGGTCTTCAAGAAGCTCCAGTAGGACCTAAAGAAGGTCCCAATAGGCCGACTAGAAGGTCTCAGTAGAACTTTGTGATAATATGAAGAGGCTTTTAAAAAGGTCTGAGACCTGAGGCCTGCTAATGCAGACCTTCAACACTCTGCTCTATTGCTGGACTGCTGAAGTTTCCATTTAGAAGAGCTTCGAAATAAAGGTCGGGTTTGCACATGAGTATAGAATGAGACCAGTAGAGCTTGTGTCTGCTCCAAAGGAACTTAAAAAAGGCCTCCATTCTCATCTTTTTTACCACTGCATGTGTCTCACTAAAGCCCATAATTAAAAGTGATGTTCGTCTGTGCCATACAAGCACCTATGAGGAATTAACGTTTATACTTAAACTCTTCGTAAGTTACCATTAAAAAAAGTGTTAAGTTTTATCTCGACTCTTTTATGATGGTTTTTATTTTTCAGTCATTCAAAAGAAACAACAAAAAGATCATAGAATTGTTTTATTAAGTGCGACTTTTTATTGGAAATTCTTAAATTAAAATTAAATTTAAAATAAATTTAAAACGAGAAATTTATTATTTGGTGGCAGAAGAAAACCAAGTTAATTTTCATTTTTTGCATACTTGTTGTAACGGGTGCCCCAAATGTTTTATAACTTTTTGATTTAAATTTAATGTTTATAAGTAATTAGTCGAACTTTTATTAATATTTTTTATATATTGAAACGATTGATTTTTGGCTCAAGTTCAAACCCATTTATTTATTCTAATTTTTTTATATATAGAGTAGTTATTCATCATAGATGGGATTTCGTACTAACCGAAATTGATTTGACATGTGAAAATGAATAAGTTTGTACTTTTCGTATCCTAATTTGTTAAATAATACGGTTAAATAGTTGATATTCCTGATCACTAGTATCCACCGTCAAAAGTGGTAAAATTGAACAAAGAACGCTGATGAGATGGTGTAGCGACCTCGAAATCAGTACTGATCCGTTCTGCTAGTATGATGAATAATAAAAATTGTTCTATATATAGTACTCTCTTAATAAAAAATAATAATGAATTTATCCAAAAAAAATTTTTCTAATAAAAATTAAAAATAAAAAAATTAGAATAAATAAATGGGTAAAATTCGGGTTTGAACTTGAGCCAAAAATCAATCGTTTCAATATATAAAAAAAATTTAAATTTAATTTTTTTCTTGTTCTTAAGATTTAAAGAGAGAACGCTTGGAAAATTTAAAATGCTACAGTACAAAAATTTGAGATGGAACAGTGCACAAGCACAAATGCGGAAAAGATAGAAAAATTTGGGGAAGGGAAGGGAAGGGGAAGCTAGGTAATTTTTTCTCTTCAAATGAATGCATCTAAAATACGTATACGTTTAAACTGGCGGTCAAATTTCGACCACTAGGCCAACTCTAGCAAATAAAAATCCCCAAATCGCAGAGCAACACATAAATTCCTTTTTTTAAATTCTATTTTGAACAATAATCAATTTTTTTTTTGTTGGAATTTTCCACAAATTTAATTTTAAAAACTTTTAACACATCTTTCTAAGTCAGACCCAGAAATTAATTAACCACAAGACTAAGACAAATACGTGAGTGGAGTTATTGCATTCAATTGTGTCGGCTTTAACAAATATTGTGTGGCTGGGTGCTTCGAAAGTTCGAAACCAAGTCAGAAACACATTGTGAAGGAAAAGATGTAAGAAGCCATAAGTTTTGCAGCTGGTGGCAAATTTTAAATTTGATCTTTAAATTTGTGAAGTAAACAAATGCAAAATACACGATAAAATTATATGGATTTCTACACTCCTCAACAATGCGAAATAGTTATTCCGCATTAAAAATTAATGCCCAAAAACATCGAGTGACAACTTTTGCGCCACCTTGTGTATAAAATACAAAATACAAATTAAATAAAAAAATAAAAAATTCAAACTCATACATACTCAGGCAGAAGTGCTGTACAAGCGAGCCATTAACAAAACTATATTTATGATACACAGGACGATAGTAGTTTGCAAAATACTTAAGAAACCCTTGAATCAGTAATTATTCACGTTCATATGTCTAGACAGAAAGAGTCTTAAATATACAACTTTTTTTCGTATTATAAAAACAATTTCGTGTTTCTATCATCCTTAGACAATGCAATAAAATTTTAAAGGAGTAATAAGGATATAAATGAAGAGAACATAAGCAGAAAACTACTTTTGCTCATACTCTTACCTAAAATTGCACACTTTCGGCTTACAAAAGATAACAAAAATTAACGAAAAAAAATATTACCCAAAAAAAATGGTATGAATACTAGGAATTCTCACTTGTATGTTTATGGAAGCATATAAATTATCAAAATATTTAAAAAAGTAAGACAACCAGCAACTTGGGCTTACAAAACAAATTCAACATCCTGTGCCAGGCTTTACACACAAAGAAAAACACCCCAAAAGACAAAAACAGACAGGCAGACACATGCGGAAAGATGCAATTTCCCAAATGAACCGTAATGAAATGTTTCTCATAAACAAAAATTGTCTTCAATGTCGTCGACAACTGTTGCAGTAAAATAGATTAAAAAAAATAAACTAAAATAGGAAAAGAAAATTATAGTAAATAGAAATATTTATATTTTATAGTGGCTGATGATGTCGCTTTTATAAAAACAGAATAAATATGTTTGTAAACTGAAAAGTTTCTTTATTTATTATTGTTTTGTTTTTTCTTTTTCTTTTATTCAACGGCATGTTCGCCAGATGGTGCATAAAATTGTAGCACCTGCGGTTAAATTATTTGACAAGACTTGATAAATTATGCAGCAGATATTCAGGAAGGTAAGATAGTGAAAATACACTACTACTCGACTCGCCTTTGGCAATTAATGAATTTTCGTAGAAATTCTAGTTATAGTTTAATTGCTGTAATTAGGCAAGAAAATTTAGCTGAATGTGTAGAAAGTCTTGATTTTTCTTAAATGGTCAGTCGATACAATAATACAGCGAAAGATCTACTAACGAACAGCTACTGTGGCTGGAAAGCTGCTTTAGTTGGATGAATTTCGTAGTCCTTTGCTTTGCTTTGAAGATAAATACTTATCGTAAATGGACAAAATCACTGCGATGGTCGGTGTCCGCATTCGGGAGCTTTCACTGTACACATATAAAATATTTAATGCATTATCTGCCGTGTTTAAAAAAAACAATAGTAGTAATAATTTATATTTTAAAATGTATTTAAAAAACTGTCGTAAAAATCAAGCCATTCATTCGCAAATAAGAAATGCGTTAAGTACGAATTTCCTTAAGTGTGGATTATTCAAGTGCAAAATTCTTATCTTTAGTCATAAGTCAGCCTGATCTCGCTAGATGCTTAGCCCAATAACTTCTTGATTCAAGTAATGCAAGCGAAAATTACAGGACTTTGGATTGAATACATGATGAATGTATTGATGCTGGTTCCCGCGGGAGGGTCGTTCAGTACAGTATATAAATTTATTTGGAAAAAAACTAAATACTGCGTGTGGAATTAGTTCTACCTTAAGAAAAGGCTTTGCGATTTGCAACAAATGAGTTAACATTGCAAAATGTAAGCGAGAAAAATCTGCAATTCTAAGTAACCCATAAGCCAGACATGTAACCTGCAACATTTTGGGTGAAAAATTTTTAATGATCGCACTGGGGAGACTATATATGGAGCTGCGTCAATTACCACAAATAATTTTTGTTAAAAAGAGAAGTTAATCTGCGTAATAAGCAAATTTATGCAATTTACATCAAAAATTCTTTTTTTTTTTGGTGACAAATTGGAAAAATAAGTAAATGCAATTTTTGCATGCAAAAAGCATGAAGAACTTGTCCTTTTAATTAATTATTTATCCATGTCACAACTTTTGAAAATTTTTCCATGAAATTTTTATAGTTTATCTTTTGCATATTTTGCATTTCTTTTGAATTTAATTTTGAAATACGTATGTATGTATATTTTCTATGACACAAAATAACTTAACTCAAAGTTTTTGCTATGAAGTTCTCGGACCTTCATGAGTCGATACATATATAGAAGAGGTATAAATGAAATTATAAGAAAAATCAATCGATAAATTATTATTTTGCAGATTTTTTCATTTAAAAACTACAGGATTTAACTGTGAAGTGAAATTCGACAGAATATTCACTTTTTCGCTTAGAGCTACGTGGAGAGAAGTACACTCAGCTACATGGGTAGATACAAAACTGCAGATGCGTATCGCGCCGGCGTCTGTGTATCCCACACGTAGATATCTGTATTTATCGGCAAATGGCCCAATATATTTCAGGCCGAAATTCCGGCAAACCCAACATGTGCCCGAATTAGCTCAAACATGACTCTTAAGGGCGCGCATATATTTATCTTCTCCTATAGCCAAGTAACTTTTAAATCTCTCCTTTCGATAAAGTTGATATCTAAGCTTGTTTTGGAGTTCTTTAACTCACTAAAGAAGCTGGCAACTATACTATACTACTATAACCCGTTCAAAGTGATCCCTCTTATCAGCTCAGAACATTTTTTTAAGGCGTCAATTGATCAACAGTTACGTCACTAATAAGGGGAAAGAGGACGTTGGATCCCTTCTCGTAGCATGAAACAGGCTAAGGGATTGATGGAACCATTTTCATAAAGAGGTAAACAATAATTTTTTGCAATAATTTACAACTACTTACCACTCTCCTTTGCTGTCATTTCATTCTAAACTCTCCTTTGTGGAGAAGAAATTTCGTTTTTTCATCTTTGTGTAGTTTTGGCATTTAAAAATAGCCACAAACTCTCAGTGAATGAATTAGTTTTTTGTAATAGTAGAAGGTGGTTCTTTTAATTTAAATTTCTGTGCTCAGATGATATCAGGCGGGCTTCATCTGCCTTTGTACTGAATTTTATGTGGACAGTCACATAAAGCTTGGAGTAATTTAGTGATCTAGGGAACACAATATTCATGAGGAGGCACAGTGGCGGTTCATTTCAATTTAATCGGTAAAATGTTTAGCAGCACCAAAACTCCTAAAAAATTAAATTATAAAACAAATTTTATTAACAAAATTGTTCAAAAACCGCTAGAGCGTAAAAAAGGTTCAAAACGTAGAAATAAATTGCGATAATTCCTAAAAGATTTGCTAAAATCAGAAAGAGCTAACGTGGAAAAAATCACTTGAGAGTAAAAATAATGAAAACTTAGAAAGAAATTAATAAAAAGAAAAATCTCAAAAAAATATGTGACAGCAAGTGAAAGTGTTTAAAATAAACAGAAAATATCTTAAGAAACAGTAAAAATATATTTAATAACAAATTAACAAAAAGTATTATTATTATTAATACTATTTTAATTTAAAAGTCTTGTGTGAGGATAAAATTTTTACAAGTTTTTTTTTCTATATTTATCAATCAGATAATTTCTCTTATTCCTTCAAATTCTTCAACTTACTCTTACAAGAGAGATAAATTCGCAAACTATCCATCATTTTCTATTTTCTTCAATTCGTCTACACAAACTATTATGAATAATTTGACAGGTCAATATTGTAAACGTCATATCCAGACTTAACATTCTTTGACAAAATCAAGCAAAACAAAAAGTCAACACCAAAAGCACAGCTCAAGCATGTAGTCAATCAAAGAAGAACAACAGTCTATGAAACGACCGGCTACTTAGACGCTTATATAGAACAACTGCAACTGCTTTAGAAAAAGCAAAAACACTTTTATGAAAAGATAAAAAATTATAAAACAGCCAGTATTTAAAAAGCAAAAAAAGAAAGAAAATTAAGTTAAAAAACAAACTTATTAAATTCTAGAGGATAAAATGAACATGAAGAAACATTTACATGAAATGGAAAAAATACTGCAACATATTTCCAGCTTAAAAGATTAGACTAGACGCCATAAACTGAGCAAAGTAGAAACTGCAACAACAAAAAAATGAACAAAGAAATTTAAAAGTTTTGAAGAAAAATGTGTGCAACTACAAGATTTTTTCCCCCTTCTATACAGGAAAAAAGTTTTCTTGTGTACTTGAAAACAAGTTTAAGGAAAAGAGACTTAAAAGTTGTAGCCAACATTTTAGCCTCGATTATTTATTAGCACTAATTTTGTTTAATGTAAAGCTTAATTGGTTTTAGAAATGACTGCAACTAAGAGGATGAAAGATATAATTTTAAAATAAAGAAATCTTTTAAATAATTTAAGTTACAGTAGTTGTTGAATTTTTGAAAATGTCCTCATGTACCCACACACATACATGTGGATGTCATGTATGCTTGAGCCTCCTGAACACTTGAAGCCCCGATATTTTTTCGCTTGAGGCCTGCTATATTTCAATATTAATAACAAATGTAATTAAGAAATAATTACTAGCGATAAAAATCTGCTTAGATGAACCGCTGGAGAGTGCGTGAGTGATTCGCTTCGTGGACTGAATTAAAAATAAAATTATATTCGTAAGAAAACAGCGAATCTTAAAATAAGTATCACTAAAATTAAGTAAAAAATTAGGGAAGAATAACCGCAATTCTAAATTCACGTTTTACTGAGTTTTTTACTGTTCATAAAAGTTGGCAATTATGAGGTGAACAAGAGGAAAATATAATTTCTTTACAGAGAGAAAAAAACGCAGTACTGAATTCAAGCACTTTTTACTTATTTTGAGTACGAGTTGTACACAAAATTTTGAGTACAAATAACGATAATATGTATTTTAATCAACCCGAACATGGGATCACTTTAAATAAGCAATCTTTTAGTTTCCTAAAATGGGTAAAAAAATTTAAACACGTGAAAAATCTTGAATCAACTAAAATAAATTATATTGAGTACTTAATAGTCCCGTATAGAAATCAATTATTCTGTACTTCACTTAAGTAAATCTGGGATTACCGTGCTTTACTTTTAGCACCCCCTTGGGATTGATTAGATTTTTTTTTTTGAGTGAAGAAAGCTAAAATTTGACTCAGTGAATAATTAGACAGAAAAATCTAAATCAGGAACTCTTAATATACGGCGAGTACGGTGGCCCTGTTGAAATAATAATTTATAAAAATGGATTAATATTTACACAAAAACATAAGTGACATACTAAATATATCTTCATCTTTGTATTAATAGCTGTAGACATTAAAAATTCTCTTCACAGAAGGTCTCAACAATTAAATAATAATTTCTAAAATACACTATTATTTTTCCAAACTTTTCCTGTTTTCTCATTTGAGTTATAAATATAATTTAATTGTCCAATATTCTCATGCATGCTTACAATGTAATTTATTCCTCTCTTCAACTCCATTAGACAAACAAAAACTACACAAGAAGAATAAACAAAATATTGTAATAAAGAAACAAACAAACGAACAAAAAAATACACCCAAAAGAAAAACAAGTTTCCGGTCAATAATTTTCACACATTCACATATTCAAAAAGTCATACATGAGCTGCAACATAAATTATGCTCAACTCCTTAACGCCATATAAGTTTTGCGCAAACAAAAGCAGCAAAAACGAAACCGAAATTGTAACAACACAAACAAAAAAGAAGAACCCCAAAAATACAGAACAAAACGAAATTGTAATACAACCTTCGTTTTTTTTTTTTGTACTCCATTTCTTTGAGAGTTTTTTATTTGATACTCATTTTTTATGAACTGCTTTTTCTATAACACTTTTTTCCTTTCATCCTTTTAGCATTTATTTTATTTTATGGTTATTATTTTGTATGGGTCAGTACGGTGATCTAATAGGTTCTGTTAAAACGTTGCAACTTAAAAGGCATTTAAGCGTTACCGACAGAAAGACAGACACACATTAAACCAACAAAACTTAACGGATGATTAATAATTTTGGTTTTTGTGGTTGAGGGTTGTTGTTGGTTGGTTTCTTTTCTCTTTTCTTTTATTTCGTTGCAAAAGAGGAACTTACAGAGTTACAATTTTTCTTTTGTGAATATAATGTTTACAAAGAATACTTTTTTATGAAGAACTATTTTAAGGTGTTTTGTTATTTCCGGTAAATATTTATTTAACAACTGGGATAAACCATATAATTTTGGGAAATTTAACTCTTCAATAATTTTTTCACAGCAAATTACATTGGAAGGCTTAGAAAATCTATAAAAAAAATACCACTTGACATCAAAGAACTTCAAGATTAATAAAAACTAGTGTATTCAGCAGTCGACTCAATCGACCGCATTCTAGAAATTAATATCAAACATTTACATAAATACATACGATAAAATACAAAAGCAAATAACGTTCTAAACAAACAACTTAAAACTCTGTCTCATTTCTATGCAAAAGCAAATAGGACAAAACACACATGCACACTATTTTACAACTTGAAGCTGATACATTCATGTGTAATAATAAGTGTGCATGTGTTAGTCGCAAGTTTAAACGCTTATAACTCCCTAAATACCGTAGCGATTTAAATAAAATTAAGGTTGTGCATATCTATGTAAACTCCTGCTTAAAAACATATAAATCTTTCAAAAATCGGTCTTGTATTACAGCCGTAAAAAGGATCTAAAAAAACGTGTCAGCCTATTAATAATGCAGAAGATAAGCGACAGGGCTGTGCGTAGCAGAAACGAATCTGTTCTATCCTTAATGTAAATCAGAAGAGATTTAATAAGTTATGTTGCACGAAATATTTTTTATTTGCCGCTACGAGGTTTAAAAGAGCAATAGCCTAAATAGCCAGTTTCAATTTATAATCTACTCATAAATTTCTTTTAAATACTCATGAATGCTCCAAGATTTCAAAACTCCAAAAAATCATCAATGCTGCCAATGACTTTATGTAACAAGGTGAAACTTCAACTACAAAAAACTCTTTTTTATTGTAATTATGTTTTGCAAAAGAGTAAAACTTAATCCTTTCCCTTTTGCAAAATTAAGCAAGTAAAGAAATTTCAACAAAAACAAAAACAAAACGCCCATAAAAACTGTTTTTTATGCAACCAACAAACAAACAAAGTCAGATAAAAGTGTCTTCTATCAAATGCAAAAGTATCAGCTAAGAGAATAACATATAGACCAACAAAACCATCTTGCTAATGTTGACCCCAAAACTTACATTTTAAACAGCAGCTACAAAAAGACATAATAAAAAGGCAACCGAATATTACACAATTTCACTTTTATCACTCGCCTGCTTCGAGAGAGTCTAACCAACCAGTTTTAATGATTTTCTAACGAAAGCAAATGCTAATGATGTTTTCGAATTTAAACGGAATAGTAAACAGAGGTGCTTCCACCCTAAACAGCAAGAGCTACATTTTAGTCACAATATGGTGTCGGCTTTGTATGTTTGCAGTATAAATGTTTAAAATTAGTTAACTGAGAGTGTTCCATTAACACAAACACAAAGAACCCAGGAATAAAGGTAGGACACCAATATACAGTCACAGTTAGAGTCACTTAGTCACCAGGTGGTTTTGGAATTGAATAAACAGCAGGAAAAAAAATTATCTAGCTCACGTGCATAAATTACACATACAGCGCCAGCAAAAAAAGGGTCAAACGTATTGCGAAAATGCACAAACACCAGTGACTCCTATAGCTATTTCGGTGAAAATTCATTGGGAGTAAAAAAAAAAGAAAACATTAAACGAAATTTACAGCAACTAAGAAATATTCGTGCACTTTGCAACATCTAAAACCACTACATTTGCCGTGACACTAACACAATGAAACGTATATTACTCACGCTCTAGGAGAATAAAATTTCTTAATCAATTTCACCAGCAAAATATGAACAGTTTTCGAACAAACAAATAAACCGTGAACAGCCCTTGCCGCACTTACTATATGGCAGCAGAAATATTGCAAGTCTTTATATTGTTCTAGACATAAAGTACAATTAACAATGACTGTGGTCGTATCTGCAAGATACACTAACAAAGCAAAAATAAAATGTGTGTTAAGATAGTATGAGCACCGCTTCCAAACAGCGAATTTTGCAGAAACCTGCCCAGCAGCGTTGCCGTTGTGACACTAAAGTATCACTTTTGACTCTGTTTCATACAAATGACACTTTTTATGATAGTTTTTTTTTTAATTTATGCCACTTTTTGAAGGTTTTTGAAAATTGGGTACAATTTCCAATATTAATAAACAGCAAAAAGTATAAAGATATACGTAAAATAATTAACGCAGAAAAGTTTTGGTTTGAGATAGGAAATTGGCAAAATAGATTTGATGAAAATATATATTCAAATTTATATGAATTCATTACAAATATATTTACTATGTTTAATAGTAGCGCTTTAAAAGCATCACTGATAAAAAATAAACTTACAAACAAACTTAAAGTCGGGTACACACCCTCGAACATGAGTGACAGTTTTGCTCAAATTTCAGCTTGATCGGCAGGGTGAACACAAATTTCGGCGGTCAACAGTCAACCACAGAAATTTTTGCGGTTGAGTGACAGCCAGCGGCCATATTAGTTTTTGACTGATCGTGGGTACCAAAAAGTATCAGTCAAGAGATATTTTTGTACCATAAACTACAAAACTAGGAAGAGGAAAATAACTTTTTCAAGCAATTTATATATTTCTTTTATGAAATGCATGCAACCTATGCAAGACAAAATATTACAAAAAGTTGTTAGATAATAAGTTAAAATCAAAATAATTCATTATAAAAAATTTTTGTTAGCAATAATGCACATCCAATTTCCGTATTTTCCATGTTTATGTGTCTAATTTTTTTCTTGAATGACGGTTTGAGTGTCGAACATGATCGATAGTCTGAACAGTCAACAGTATCATTCAAAACTGATGAATTTTTGACGGTTCGATAATGTGTACTCCACTTAAAATAGCAGCTTGTGAGTCCATGCTTTTCTCTCTAAATTTGCTCGAATTGGAGCTGAAAGAATGGACTTTAAGTGAAGAATTAATTACCAAATATAGAATAATTATTTCTAAAAAGTGATAAACATCAAAAGCTTTTGTAAACTTTTTGTAACTTCTGAGAATTATTTTTTTAATTTTAACATTCATTTATAATTCAAGTATGTATAATTAATTACTTTTATTTTAGTTTGGTGTATTTAATTAATTGTTAAAATTCGTTTTTGATTTTTTTTAATTGAAATAAATATTTTTTTTTTTGTTCACAAAAAACTTGACCCCTATTTTACTTTAAAATACCCTTTTTTGACCCCATATTTTTTTCTTAATGATACTTTTTCAAAATTTTCAACGGCAACTCTGCTGCCCAACAGGAAGTTTATTTGACGAGCGGGATCATTTCGTGACTCTTTTTGTAATCGTCCAGACGATTGTTGGAGGGAAATTACTTTTCACTCTTCCAAATGATGCTTTTGCGAGTCATTCTCACGATTGTTGGATGAATTAATCGTCCTTTCCGTATTTTGGCGAAAGTTATGTTTACATGGACAGTGATCATCAGGGCAAGTTTTTCATGCATATTTTTCAAATTTTTTCCAAAGAAAAGCGTTTTTGATATAAATTTGATATAATTGCATAAATTTGTATATTACGCTGTTTAACAGCTCTTTTTAACAAAAATTGCTTGTGGTAATTGACGCAGCTCCATATATGGCCTCCGCAATGCCATAATTAAAAATTGTTTACCAAAAAATATGTTGCATGTTACATGTCTGACTCATGGGTTGCATAGAATTGTAGATTTTGCAATGTTAACTCGCTTGTTGCAAATTGCAAAGCCGTTTTTCTTAAAGTAGAACTACATACATAGTACGTAGTATTTTTCCAAATAAACTTATTGTCGTAACTAGATGGGGATCTTGGTTAAAGCTGTTATATATTATTGCGACAACTTTATAGAAATAAGTAGGCAGAGGTTTTATTTAAAAATTCAACAGTAAAAGAAATTTTGCATAAATTAAAGATAATTTTGAATTTATTTGCCACAGTACAATGACTTCCTTTAGATGAAAGTTTATCCATCCTAGAAAACTTAAAAGAAATTCTTCAAAATATTAAGAGTAAATTACTTAATGAGAACCCCAACTTAAGTATTTAACCGAAATGCAGGTCATCTAACGTTTACCACGATTAAGAACAACTTATATACAAACATCAACTGATGTTAAACGTATATTTTCAATACATTTGACCGCTTTGTGAAGGTCCTTTCAATTTGAAAACTTGAGAAAACATATAGTTATACTTTGTATGATAAACATTTGTTTAAATAAAACTCATTAAAATTATTAGTCTGTGTTTTTTCGGGTGCATATTTTTGTGCATATTTTGAAGATTTTTTTGGAATATGTGCATGCAAATTTTAATAATTTTTGTGCATATTTAAGCTTGTCCTGGTGTTTTCTTTTAAATTGAAGTGTTGTCATTTTTATTTAAAAGATTCGTACGCGCATCGTAGAGGACTCATTACGGGCGTTATTCAAGGCTCTTTTAAAGTAAAAATAAAAAAGTCTTACACGATTCTATTGGGCGCATCGTAGACGACTCATATGGAAGAGTCGCCGTCTTGACATAGCTTCTCCCCTTATATTGAACGTGCGCGATCGCGGACGATTAATTTAATCGCCCGTTCCAATAGCGGAAGATTCTTCTACAAATCTAAATAAAATGCTAGCTGGGTACTATTCTGTTGCTGATTATGCACATACTTGTCAATTTCCATATAAATACATTCGTAAATGCATTAAAAAAAAACTATGCGGAACACACGTAAGTAAAGAAACTTGTAAAAAATGCGAAAGTATTTACTTTTCAATGATTCTTTGTTTATATTTGAATAAAAACAAAAGGGCAAAAAGAGAAGAAAACGGCGGAGAAAACAAGCTAAATAGAAAAATTTGCATGCACTCCATGCTCAGATAAGGTGGTTGTAAAATGTGCAATCAATCAAATTATATAGAATGCGATTTTGGGCAAGTTCTTCCAGCAGATTTTTAAAAGATGCAACACTTAGCTATTCTGGCAGCTGCTGCAGCCAGTTTGTGCACTTTCGGAATTATTCATTATTTTACTGTGAGAAACCAATTCCACTGTCCCCATATCATTGTTTTTTAAGTTACAGGAAAGGAGTCTGATTAGTATGCGATTTGATCTGTCTGCAGTGAGATCCGGTATATAAACAAATTAATCTCGACTCACATTAATTGTGAACTAGTCGAAAATCACAATTTACCTTAAAATATTCATTTTAAGTTCAAAAATTTGCATCCCCATTTTAGATTATGGTCACCTCAACTAGAATTTTTTCTTCGCGTGTGCACAACACAAATATGCATGTCAGCTCACAAATGCATATTTATTTGAGGAGTTCAAATATTTATCAGAAGAGACAAAAATAACACAAACATTCAAATTCGAGTAGAATGAATTTTTATTTTTCGTTGTGCTCAACATTTGCAGCAACATTATTTGTATATTATAAGTAGTCATATTATGAGAATGCATTTACATATCTGTGTGTGGGTGTGGGTGTGTATGTGTGCTTGTTTTTTTGTCCCCACAAGCATAGAGAAGGACATGTTTTTTATGTCAAGTGTGCTTAGAGTGTCACACACTCATGTAAAATAGTTTACTTACACCTACACATTAAAACACATTATTCATCTACAGAAACGAGTACAATTTGTTTGCTTTATATCTTTACTAAATAAATACAAACTAGAAACAACAAGAAAAATACAATTATCTGTATATGTGACAGTTTATTGTTTATAAGCTTAAAGCAGCTATTTACGGGTTTATTAATCAACATGTAACTATTCAAATAATTTTTCCTTTTTTCTCTACTTATAAATTTAATTAAATAAAAATTTATTTTCTTAGTACACTCAGATTATTTTTGTTAAATATTAACTTTCTCTTCTCGATATAATCCAAGAAACTTTTCATGTAAAAGCGGATTGAGAAAAACAAATAATCAATCCTGTGGAGGTTTCGACCTGGAAATTCTGTTGTAATCCTTGCTAAACAATTTTTTTAAATTTTTATACTCATATGAATTAATTGAAAATCGCTCCAATATTTAGTTTACATAATAAATATATTTGTGCAAAATATATATGAATATTTTGGTTTGTTTGTTTTTCCTCATATCTCGTCTGAGTGAACATTTCCTGAAAAAAGTTCTCTTAGTCTGACCGCGTTTTTGCTGCTGAAGTGGATACAAAAATACTTAACATAATGAAGTACTGCGACTTATATTCATTTACAAAGTTTTTGTTGATTCTTTTGACAAATTTTGTTACTTCTGTTATTGTTTGTTTGTTGATTTTGTTCAACAGAAAACATATAAGTAAAAAAGAACGCATAATTCATAAACAAAATTAATTATTTAAACAGCTGAACTAAAAAAAATAAAGGAGTTTGAAAACATAATAACATTGAATTGTTGTTCAATCTTAAGATTTCACAAGATTCTCAAATTAGGCTTACGTTTTTGTAAGATGATCTGCTCTTTTAACTGGTATCTTTTTCCCCTGATCGCCGATATCGTTCTTTTTGTGAAATTACATTTAAAACAAAAACAAGTTCTGAATTTTTGTTTAGACAATATTTATTTTTTTTATTATACAATTCAACACCAACAATCATTTTATCTGATTAAAATTTCTACCATTTTTAATTAACCAATAACTGAAAAATTTCGATAAAATTGGCAACGAATCGTTTCTAAAATTTATTTTATTTACATTATTTTTATCTAAAATAATATCGCTAGCAAAATTCAACGAATCACTTTACCAATCTAACGACCACATTCAAAACAAAATCTAATTTAGTTTTTCTCATTCAATATCAGCCATAAAATAACAAAAAGATATCAATGCCATTTTCATTCCGTTGTCAAAATAACAAAAATGCTGTCTAAAAGAAAAAAAGTAAATAAATAACTGCAACTAAAATAGAAACAACACTATTTAGCATTTAATATATTTGAATGAATAAACTGGCTGAAGTTCATTTTGGCATATTTAAAAAATAAAAATAAAAATCAAAAACAGAAATCGGTAAAAAAATAATAAAAAAGTTTGCATTGACAGTTTAACAACATATGAAGTCTCTTTTTAAATTAAAAAAGCTAAAAATAAAAACAAACATACTTACACTAACACAGACAAACTACTGTAAAAAAATAAGTGAAAAATCTAAGCCAAAGCAGACTCTGTGGGACTGAGTTTGCCTTGAAGTATGCTACAAAATTTATTAAAAATTCTTTTGTTATGAAATACACAGGAGTCTCAGTTGTAAATTGAACCCTTAAACCTCACACTGATAGGATGAAATTGAAAACACTAACCTGCGTAAGAGCTCATAAATAGTGAATTTAGTTTAGTTAAATTTTCATCTGGAATTCGTTTTGTCTGATTAAAAATACTTGTACACTGAATTCTTATTTAAAGATAAGAAGGGTAAAAAGTAGTTGGAAGGCAAAGAGTGATCAATTAGCAAAGAAGTTGTATCCATTCCATTTTTAATATCCCGCTGGCTGTAGCAGTCATATTATGTTAATCCTGTAGAAAGACTTGATCAATTTTTCTAAATTCAATGTCGATAATGTAGAAACGAAAAGTTTGGCAAGTTTTTTCTTGGGGAGACGCTCGCATTACTGAGGAGATTAAGGTAACTAATACGTAAAAGAAAATTTGATTTTAATACAAATTAGTTTTAAATAAATAAATAAAGACTTGTAATATGGCATTTACACCAGACCAAAATCTAGTGGTTTCGACATATCGAGCAAAAACTTGTAGGTTTTTCTAGATTTCCCATACAAAACAAACTTTACTTCGACACTAGATTTTGACAAAATCTAATGAAAAAATACTTATTGGTGCAACTGTGGGTTTTTCCTAAATTGTACTGAAAAATACTACGCTGTTCAGTAACAATTCATTGAAGGGTGTGCTCGCCAGGTCTTTCTCATTTGAATGATGATTTTTGTATTGAGTTTGACATTAAAAATGAAAATTCCAATCAACTGTTATTGCATGAATTCTTTGAATAGTGTGCTCATCAGCTGTTTCGCATTTCAGTGGGAATTTCTGTATAGAATTTGTCATTTGAAAATGAAAATTCCAATCAACTGTTCTTGTAATGGATACGAAATCTAGAAAAATGTCACGAATAACACGGTGTAAACGGTATAGATTTTGATAGAGATTTTAATCAAAATGTACTAGATTTTGGTCTGGTGTAAATGCCATATAATGAAAATTAAATAGAAATTCTTTAGAATACATAATTGAATGGTGATGGCTATTCGGGAAAACTATTCGACAAAGTAAAATTTTGTGTGGAAAACAAAAACAAAACACATTTTCGATATTTTTGTAAATTTATTTTTGCTTTTCAAGAGAAGTTTTACTTATCGAGAACGTATTCACGAATAATAAAATATAAAAACTACTTGCGTGCAGTTCTTGCTGCTAGATGTCTAAAAAAAAAAAATTTATAGATTTTGATAAATCACGCTTCCAGTCGCCTGCACAAAACTTCATACATCAGTTGAACTTTACATAACTTTCAAAATTTGTGGCTCAAAAATGTCCAGGCGGCTGCATGACAAGACCGAGGAGGTTAAGTTGAATTTACTAACATACTGAAAATCGTGCAGTTAAAATTTTCATTCAAGAAATTTCCTGCTTAAAGTTAAAAACTTTGTAAAAAAATTATATATAAATTGATAATTCATGAAAACTTGCTGAAATAAAATATCGTAATTATAGATCATACTATATGCCAAATCCTTAGACCCCTCTATTGCATTTTTATGGTTCGCAAGATATAGATCTTTCTGTAATTTAAATTTAAAAACCGTTGAGACTTTTAGGAATTTCGAAATTTGTTTCGATAATTTACAATTTTAATAATTTTTTCACAACTTTGGCACTTTTTATATTCTAGTTTTTTTTTTGCTTCTTTGGGAATGTTCAATTTTATGGTGGCACTTATATGAAAACCAAAACAAATTTTTCAAAATCTTAAAGCCAAAGTAAACGTACGTAATATACGTTTCAGTTTGTAGCAATCCCTGCTGCGTGACTTTTTTTCTAGATCATATTTTTCATGAAGTGTTTAAAAACTTCATTGTCGTCCTTAACGAAAACCACATTTACAGCTCAAAATAGTATAGTGTCAAATAAAAACTATTTGCATGAAGAAAACAACTTTTCCATTAACATTTTATGTCTTTTTTTAATTATTTGGAACAATTTGATTTGCTTTTTATTTATTTTCTTATAAATTTGTACACGCGATATTGTTAACGTAGAATGACTGTATTTTGAACAGTAAACGAAATTGAAGTCATGTTTATCATTTCACATCACACAATAGCAACTGTCACAACAAATTAAGTAAAGTTAACTAATTTTTGAACTTTTTTGTTATAAATTTTTTTTATTTGAACTTATTTGTAAAAGTAAAATAGAAACTCCAATAACATGAATGTAAAAGATAACAAACATGCAAAAAAAGGCAACAGCTTAAAATAGTTGGCATAACAAGTCGTGTGCCAATCTTTGAGTCTGAATATTGTTGGTTCGATTCCCAACAAAATCTCGGCTCTTTTTTAAGTCATTTACGTCTTTTTAAAAATTTGAATGCAGCTAAAGTGATAATTTACTTCCTAATATTTTATTTCTATTAATTAATTATTCGCTTAAATAGATTATGGTCTCAGCTAGACCTGTCCAAATGTGTTGGGGAGAGTGCCAGTGGGGTACATGGAAAGGGGTACTAATAATAAGCATTTTTAAAGACAGTTTTATTTTACATTTCATATGTTGTCTAAAAATTTTCATCTTAAAGAAAAAAGTTTTCATAGCCAGAAAAATTTAACTCCAATATTCATAAAAAAATATTTAGGCTTAAAATTTATTTTAAATAAAATTTGTATGAAAATTTTTTTTTTGTTTTTAATTCAGGCCCAAATCTTTAACAAACGCGTTTTTCACAAATTATTAAGGAAAAATTTAAATATATAAAATACATTTTTGTTTAGAAAATATACAAAACTTTTCTTTAAAGATAGTTCTTTTTTATTTACAATTCGGAGAGATCTGAAATTTATTCTCTAAAAACAATTCACCCTTATTCCAGTTGTCAACATAAATACAAAACGATATTGTTCTGCCTTGTTTACTTTAAATTGTTATTGCAGTTGTCGTTATCGGATAATATCAATGATTGCCACCATAGAATTTGTATTATACAAGAAAATTTGACGGCGATATTGTTTTGAAACGACTTTGAATTTGTCGTCGCCATTTTTCATAACGATTTGACTTTATTTGAAATATACCTAAATGAAAAAACTGAAAAATTTAAAATAACAACTGCTACTCAGTTTAGGAAATAGTGGAAGATTGTCAGAAGAATACCTCTCTTGCAGTGGGACTCTTTCAAGTAATTTTAGAGAACAATGGGAAGAAATCGCAAGAGTTTTAAATTCTCTTGGCAAGCCGATACGTTTAGGAGATGGATGATAAAAGGTACGGAAATAATGAGCAAAAATAGTGGAACATAAAAATAAAATTTCTTAATATGTTTGGCGAGAATTGAAGTTTTAAGCACTCTTAAAGTAAATTTCAAACCTTAAAAAAAACAATAAATACAATCCTTAAAGCAATACACTGAAATCGGTGTTCACTTGCTGTCCGGTAGGTTAAATATGTCGAATTTCTGTCTTAGAAGCTTTCGTTCTAATATGAGATTTTGTTTTCTTGTATTTTCATCATCACTCGAGTCTGCATTTTTATCACAAGTAAAAAACATTTAAAATTTTAATAAAATTTTTCTCAAAATATTGACATAAACGATAAATCGTCAACGTCGTCGTCATCCTGTTATAGAATGCAAAAATGTTATTGAATTGAGGACGACGTTGAAACAAAATGATATTGACAATAAAATGAAGGCGACGGATTACTTTAATTTGTTTTGTTTTTCAAAATTAACTAATATGACACTCCTCTACTCAAACAATGTTGTAACTGCAAAAACGTGATTTTTAACTTAAGAATACATAATAATTCTTCGCATTAATCTTTATCTTGTGCAATAGAGGGTGCCCCTCGACTAGTTTACTAGATTATTATTGAAGAAGTGCATTCTTTTGTTTGTTCTTTCTATTAAGGTGTGTTTAAATAAAAAACTTTAAGCTCGTTTTCTGATTAATCAGTTTTTTGGAGTTATGAAATTTTTTAAGTAAATATGATGTGTGTTCTTACCTGTCTCTCTATGTCAGTGGCTTTAAAACATTTGAAATCAATTATTTTACAGCAAAAATTCTTAAAATTAAATCTTTTTCTTATTGCTTTCAAACTTCAAAGACATTTGCCACAATTTTCCTTTTGCATAATAGACATTTGAATATAATTAACCCACATGAAACACAATTTAAATTCTTACAATTCGTTGCCGAGAAACAACAAAATTTAATTAATATTTGACAGAATAAAATTTTGAGACAAAATTAACACATTAAATTTCCAAGAATCCAACACTTACAATAAAATTATCTTTCTTTCCCTTCCTCCCTCCCTCCCTCCCTCTGCCACTCTATTAGCACTTCTGCTATTTATTTTGAAGTAAACTCAATAATTAAACATTTTGTTTGTGCAAACAATATTGATATCAATATTGTTAATTATGAAAAATCAAAGGAGAATATAAATATTCTATTAATTTACGAGGGCGATAGCAGAACTACTTGAATATATTTACAATATTGGAAATTGATATCAGTCGTAAAAATGTAAAGTGTAAATCTTACGAATAAGTCCGTAACTTTTAGCTCTTAGTGGGCGGTCTTAAGCAGTGACCGCCATTCCTGCTTGCAAACAGAAGTCGATTCGAAGGTTCACAAAGTAGTTTCGGTGGTTGTTATTATAGTCCTTGTATGTCAATGACAAAGCAGATTTTGTAGATTGTAATTCTTTGCTTGGGATTGAAGATAGAGGGGAAAGCCTTTGTGGACTTTCAACTTGAACCTTCGTACATTGAAATCGACAGGAAAGAACTCCGTAGCGAGTTGATTTCACATGTGAACTGTTTGGTCACAGAAGTAACTCTTGCAGTGGTCGAAAACCCGATGCAGTTGAAAAATTGAATAAAAAAATTTACATTTTCATGCCAAGATTAACAAGTGTTTTTTGATTCCTTATTACGAATACCGCTCATAACTGCAGATGGACCAGCATGTTTGGTCATACGTCTATGCGTAAGCATGCCATACTAAATCTCACGAACACTAAAATCTCTATTAGCATGACCCTTTTTATAGATTGTTACAAGATCGTGTATCGATCATGTTTTGCATCAAGGCCCCAAGCTACGTCCAAATTGGCCTATTCCTGAATGGCAAATTCTGTTATCAGCCGCAAAAGAGTACATACGGTTTGGAGTTCGACAGAGAAACTCGTTAAAAAAATAAAAACTAAGTTATAACAAAGAACGGAGTCTTGCGGTACGCCTGAAATAATTCTAAGCCGATTTGATGAGATCCCATCTAATAGGAATTGGTTCAAATTTATTTCTGGCTCCTATATATTATTGGCGACCCTTAAGTACGTGTTACTACTATTCGATTCGCCAACTTATTGAAGTGGATGGAGACAGAATCAAATGAAGGGCTTCTTCATTAACAATGGAAAAATATTTAGACCAGCACATACATATCCTTCCCTGGTACCGTCGAGTTTGGCCTAAGCTGGTAACTTTGTTTTGTTTACCAAGGAGCAAAGCTAAACTGAATGAGCTGGGAGCAAAATTAATTAAATAAATGATAAAATAACACATATTTGATCCATCTCCATCTAACGATTTTATATATTATATCCTTTAGTTTCTAAAAGGAACATAGTGCCACAACAAAGTTCTTCCAATCATCTCTTTTATTTAAAATATGTTTTATTTCTCTCCAGCTGCGTCCTGAAATTTTTATTTCTGTATCCAGCTGTCTCCTCCAAGTATGAGCAAATCTTCTTTTACGTGTTATTCTAAGCAATATAGACTTCATGTTGAAATTAAAGATTCTGAGTTTGGTGTTGGTAGCTGGGAGAATCGCCATAAAGGATTTAGCATGGCAAAAGCCTGCCTCGCCTTGTTCAATCTGGTTTTCACGTCCTGAGATGAGCCGGCGGTTGTTGTAATAGTGCAGCCCAAATACCAAAAAGAAGTTACATCTTCTACAGATTGGTGCCGTATAAGGAAGAGCTGAATGTATTTATGAGCAATGTCTTGGCCTTTTTGAGGATAATTTTTAGTCCCAATCTTGCGGACATTTACTTTATCGTACGGAGTTTGTCTTGCATGTCAGAGTATCTGTGAAGTCTTCCTAACATCCCTGCAGCCGCCAGCTTACGCCACTGTTGGTAACGATTTCGATAGATTCCATTTCTATATTTTCTCTATTCCATTGTATATTGTGTTCAAATTATGTGAACTGTGAACTAAACAAAAATTTTTTTATTAACAAACCGCGAAACCATATCGGCTTGTCTGCAGAAACATCCAGGTTGTAAGCAGGAACCCAGACTACACTCACAATATTATTACAGTAACGGACTGTACGTTATTCAATTAGTAATCCGTTCAGTAATTTTTTAAAAGTATAAACATTTAAAATTGTAAGCAATTCCATTTTTAACTGATTCTAACATTAATTCAAAAAACTAAGGACACATTAATACCGATTTTCGGTTACATTCAATATTGTCCGTTGTTTTCAAGTGCTGTTTTTTTCTTTGCTTGCTTTATTTGATTTATTCTGTTAGAGATTTCCTCTCCTACACAAACAAAGGAAAAATCTTTTATTTTTACGGGCTTAAGTCAATTAATTTTTTTTAAATTAAAAATTAAATGAACTTTTGGTTCAATTTAAATGAAAAATGAGTAGACCGGATTTTAAGTGAACCTTCATTTATTTTATATTACAATTTCAATTAATTTTACGTACAGAATATTTTGAGTGTAACAGTCTAATACGCTATCAACTAGTCCACGAAGTCCGCCAAAATATGTTAATAGTTAAATGAATTTAATGAAATGGTATTATCTATTATATAGTAAAGATTTTCAGGGTAGCACAAGCTGATATTTAGGCATTCTGGGTAGCGATTTGAAAAAAAAGTCGTAAATACCGAATGCTTTCCAAAAAAAATGTTAAAACCAATTCATACCGCCAACGAATGAATATCAAAGAAACGTTCTTAAAAAGTAAAATTATTTTCTCCAAGACTTCTTCACAATTTCGGTTAATTTTGCGACCAATCGCATTTGAACTTTACGAACATAAATTATTTCGTATTTCATATTTGTGTCAGAATTTTCAACTGTTTATTATAAAAAAAAATTAATAACATTCAGTGGCTTTTGTATGCCATTGTTTGTATTTATTATACTCTTTTTATACAGTGAAATGTAACTGTAAGTATTTTCGTACATGTTTGTGTACATATTTACATATATATATTTGCTAATAATATATTTAGATAAATTTACATGCATCTTACATATTTTATAAGAATCTTGTTTTGTATTATTTTCATTGTGCAATTTTCATTGCATAGAAATACATTTTGCTTGTATTTTATGTGAGTTCTTGTGAAGGCAACAACCATTTCCTTTGTTATTACAATTATTCCCTGCAAAATATTGCATTATATATTAACAGTGCTAAGTTGAAATCATAATTCAGGGATGTGCTATCATTTCCAAAATAAATGAACTGTGGCCAAAAAGCTAAAGAAACATTTTAAAGAAATTAAAAATTATATTCAGGACTAAAAACACTGGTCTGCAAATTTGGACATAGAATTTGACTGACAATGTTTTGCAATAGCTACAGAAGTGTTTTATACAAGTGGTCAAGATCTATTTCGATTTTTTAATTCCAGTACTTTGCATTGTTATTTCTGTTTAACAAAAGTTGCTGGGTTCAATGTGAAAAATCGAAAAAAATATTACTTACGCGAATGTCCCATGGGTTTCCAAACCACCAAATAATCCATTACCAGTCATTCATGAATGGTTTTCCATTCGCGTCGAACTAATGCGCTTCTCCTTCAGTTTCTAGCACCTATTTTCACAAAATCTTCTTCAGATTGATCCTTCCACCGGAGCGTCTCTTCCCCGTCTACGTCTTTCTTCAGGATCAAGCTCCAATAATTTCTTCGCCGGAGCACTCTCATCCATAATTCTACTGATGAAGTAGTAGTATTTTTTTATTTAGTAGTACTACATGCTTTAGCCAGCTCAACCATTGTACTTTAATACGCTTAACTATGTTGATATCTCCGTACAGCTCATACAACTCG
Organism: Gymnocheta viridis; assembly: GCA_956483585.1. Lineage (NCBI taxonomy): Eukaryota > Metazoa > Arthropoda > Insecta > Diptera > Tachinidae > Gymnocheta > Gymnocheta viridis. The sequence continues at coordinate 42,773,895 of OY101440.1, read as the reverse complement.
TGACTCATTCGATGGCAATACTCTCCATCGACACATAAATGGGTCCATGCATTTTTTCCCGTAGTATTTTTATAATAGTTCTTCGTTTTAATTCAAAACTGATGATGGTTGCTTAGCTTATGGCGTTAGCGAGAGAGATAAAGTTGTTTACAACCTGGAAGTTATAATCACCAACGTTCGCATATTGACTCAGTCTTCCTATTTCTTTGTTGGTTTTATCTGCATTTACTACTTGATCAACTTTCCCGATTCCTTTTCGATACTAGAGACTGTTACAGGTATCAATATCATCGGCATAAGCGAGTCGCATGTACTTTTTGAGGTAAATAGTGCGTTCTCTATTAACTGCAGCATCATGCAGGATTTTTTTCCAGCAAAATGTTTAATAGACTGTCGTCACCTTGTCTAAAATTTCCTTTGGTATTAAATGTCTCGGAGAGGTCTTTCTTCCCCAATGAATATCTGTCAGCATTTATATGTAAGAACTATTTATCTTTCATATTGCTGTATATATTTTACAATGTACATATTTGGTTGCTACTTTTGTAGGAGCTGCATGTTGTTGTATTCACCAAAAATTCACCAAAAAGATTTTTCCAACAACTTACAATTTTTACAAGTATTGTGAATTGGCCAACTACATATAGAAATTAATCTTATGGTCAAATTTATGCAAGTCGTTGAGTATGATACCAACTTCTCTAATTATTATTATTTTATTTGGGGACACTTCTTTAAATTCAACTCCCATTAATTCTACTTCAACTGGCCACTTGTTTAGCACACATCTGTTCATTGTAATACTAAATAAGTATTTATTATTACTACGGCATTGCAATCAATCGAATGAATTTCTTATAAAATACTATTTAATTTGTGAAATTTTCTCTTAATAAACGAACATAGCAAACGAATGTTACAGTAACAAACATCAATACTAACGAGTACTTGGAAATAATTTGAAGAATTAATTGAAAAATGTTGCAGAGATTATCTATCATTTCTATAACGTCTCAAATTCATTGCTGCAATTAAAATCATTATTATCGTCGTCATCATCGTCATCTTGCTCATTAAATAGCAGCACACTGACAACAGTTACAACATTGTATTGGTCATCATCATTATTGTTTATTTTCAATAATTGAGTAAATGAATGTACCAAGTCTTAAATGAACTACAATTTGTATTTTGATTTACAAATACAATTGCACACAATATCCTTGTACAAACACATGCAAACTTTAATGTTGGCAGGGATTTACTATGTCGGTGTGTCTGTTTATTTAGTTGATTTACGAGTACATGCGTGTGTTTGTTTTACATTTAAATGCGGTCAATATTTCTCTAAATATTTACCTGTTAATTATGATAATGGCATCATTTGAATAATTAATAATAACAAGAACAATGCATTTACAAATTCAAGTTGTATAGTAAAATTTCTTTTTACATTTAATTTTTGTGTGAATACCATAAAGTTTGCGAGATGGAAGGAAGTCAATATGGAAATTAATATGTTCACCGTAAACAAGCTTCTAGAGCATTTCACAACATTTTTGTTAATTATTTTCAGTAAATAAAAATAGTAGTAATATTTATCTGATATAAAAAATACAATATATAACGCAATAATATGGGAAAAGAGGCAGGACCGCAATTTTGGTAAATTTTTTCCGAATATTTTATGTTTTTAACGGATTTATAAGAAGTAGAAGGTTACCAACTTTGTATGATTGTTCCCTTTATACAAATTTGCGACATTTATAAAGATCTTAATGATTTGTTGCGCTATTTGAAAAGATGTCCTTTCAGCTTGATTCAGTTGGGAAGTGGGCAATATCACGCCTTTACAAAGTAAACACTTTTGATTTTAACTAATTCTACTAAACGGATTCTTACGAAGTTTTCCACATATACGCATTTTATTTCATTGACAAAATAAGATTATGAAGACAGCAGTGGGCAGTATCACGCCCCTACCAATGAAATTTTTACGTTCATCAACTTTAATTTAGCCGATGCATTTTAAATTTTTCACTCAAATTAAGTTCCCGTAGCAATAAAACATTAATATTAGAAAAGTGGGCAGGTCCATGCCCATTAAAAGTACAAATTCCTTTTCTACCAGTTCTTCACAGCCGAATTTAATAAAAATTTGCACACAAATTAAATTAAATTGACAATAAAACAAGAAGATTAGAATTGAAGTGGCAACTGCCATGCCCATAAAAAGTACAAATTATTTTTATTACCAGTTCTTCACAGCAAAATTTAATATAAATTTCTAGACAAATTAAATTAAATTGATAATAAAAAATGAAGATTGGAAAAGTGGGCAGTGCCATGCCCATAAAAAGTACAAATACTTTTCTACCAGCTCTTCACAGGGGAATTTAATAAAAATTTGTACACAAATTAAATTAAATTGACAATAAAACATGGAGATTAGAAAAGTGGACATGGCACCATACTAAGCGATTGAAGAATGTTTCTAAGCATATAACTTTAAATTAAAATAAATCACAGGTAAATGGTGATAATTTCCATGGCTTGTGCGACGAGACCACGGAGCAGATATTTTTTGTGTGAAACGCCTAAATTCGTTGGAAACTAGTTCATGACTCCAAAGAGGGACTTCGTTCATGTCTTATTTACATGATTGTTACGAGACGAGAAAGAGGAGAAAGAGACGAGGCGAAAAGAAACCAGTATTGTCATTACGGTTTGCTCTCTCATTCGTAATTTTTAGCCTGAAGGTATTTGCAAGTAAATGTTGTCAACAAGAGATGTGATAAATTACTAAATAGTTAAATTAAAAAAACCACTGAAGATGTCAACAAAAAAATGACGAAACGTTGCGAGAAAGATGTAAAAAGAGATTTTTTTTACACAAACATAAGAGGCCCAATTACCTTATTAGAAATAATTAAAACGACACGACTTGTATGAACATCAATGGAAATTTAAAAGTAATTATCGTATCAATAAGGCATGACTCGTCTGAACGCGGACGAAGTATATGATCAGTTACTCACTGAACGTGGCGAATAAATAAATGTTATTAATCGTCAAAGACAACTAATTTTACACATCCCCAAAGAAAATTATCGAGCGGGATTAGATCGCACGATCTTAAATCAATTTTTAGATACGCTAATAGAAACTAACAATTTAAATTGATTTACTTAAAGAAAGGAAAACTAATTAATTTTGACAACACTAAAGTCGAAAGTGGCAGCATTCTATTCACGTTGCTTGCAACTTGTTATACAACTTTTTAGATATCAATTATTAAGCCGATTTTTTTAATGATAAAGAATACAAAAACCAAAAGCTCTACTCAAGCAAAAGAAAGGAAAAAAATAAATAAATTCCGAACCAAACGATTTTGTTAATTTTAGAATTATAAATTTTTAATTAAAAACAAATTGAACTTGATATTCCTAAAAATTCACTTTAATCAAATGCCATTAACACATATCAGATGTTGTTGCGTTCTTCGAAAACAGTATCCTGCTACGGTTTGCTTTAGTTCCTGTATTTCTTTCTCAGCAAGAATATAATATTCTAATAACTTCAACTAAAAGCAATAAAATTTGAAGAAAACAAATTACATTTCATAACTGTAATTTTCAATTATAATATTTCAAAACTCCGACAGCTATTCATACAATTTTCTGATCATTGCAGATAATAATGTTTATTAATAGTGAGAAACTATATAAAACTCCTTTAACTGTTTTATTATGAATTCATAAATTCCTTAAATGGTTTTCCTTTTCTCTTTTCCATTTACACAAATGCCATACGAATTTAAATCATTGGAATGTTCTCATAACAATTCACACATACTAATGTACATAACTTGTTCTATGTAGTATTTGTATCTGTCGTTGTTTCCTGGAAATCAAAAATGAAAATGAATTTCATGTTTTCGCATACAAACATATTTATTAGAGGGACAATACATTTGTATTTCTATTCAATTCAATTGAAAATTATAGTGTGTATAATTTAAGAATATTATTTCCCTTATTATGCTAACAAACATTCAAAAGAATATTAAAATGTATTTATTATTGTTTACTGTGTTTCTGATATAATTTTCACTTAAATTTATGAATTTATAATCGTTTTTAAATGCTTTTCAGATGAAAGTTCTCCGTATGTGTTTTATATGCTGTTTATTGCTCAAAATTTTGTATTGATAATTAAAATAAATTTAATTTGCATTTTATTTATTGGCGTATAGAACATAATTTATTCATTTACCTACATATTCATGATACTCGTACATATTATATTACTTGAGCGAACAAACAAAAAACTCGTTTTGCGAAAATTTAGGGTGAAATCAGTAACACTTCCTATTTTTGATAGCGGAAAGTTAAAAAATTCATAATTCGTTTAGTATATTTTATTAAAAATGTACGTATTTTGGGATTTCTTTGTTTAATAAACATTTAGAAATAAAAGCAGTACTAAAAAATCTCCTTGCTGTGGCAAAAGGGTGTCCCATCATTGGAAAAATCAGAAAATCAGAAAATCAACGACAAAATATTTATATAAATATTGATTTTGAAAGTTAATAACCAAAGTACTAAGATTACAGTTCAGAAGTCGCGGTGAACAAGATAAGTTCTATTAAATGCTGACTTATTACGCTTTTTGATTGTTTTTTAGGGTTTGCCATTTACAATAAAATATTTTTTTTAAATAAAGTCTAGAAAATAAAGCAATAATACTATAAACGCAGAAACGACTATTTTAAATTTATTATATCTTTCAAACAAGTTTAACACTCTTTTTTCCTTAATAACCGACCATTTCTTGGTGAGCTTGAGCTCAAAAAAAATATATCCAAACAAATATTACAAATAAATTTGTACTCTTTTTTATATTTTATATTGCCTGTGTAGTAATGAAAGCACAAATATATTTATAAAAATTTTTAATTCTTAGCACCACTGCCCGGGTGCTCAGTGTGATATTATTTATTCCAATCAAAGCTAAATTTTTTTAAATTATAAATTTCACATTTTATTATTAAATTAAGTTTTCTTCTCTTATACATTTTTCAAGCTGCTTTGAAATTAAATTGATTTCATCTTTGATATTTAATTTAAAATTAAAAATAATATGTTTTGGACAGATAAATATAAAGATAGACAGACACATACATATCTTAAGAAAAAAGCCACATTTATATGTGACATTTTATTTAAACCATTTAATATGCATAAATCAAAAGCTTACCATAAAATTAATATGAATTTTAGCCTCAGAAATGTTTCAAACATCATTTTATTTATTAAGTAATTAAATACATTTTGTCAAGTTGTCAAAAATTTTTATAGATATTTTGAAGTAAAAATAAAATGATTTTTGTAGATTTTAATTTGCTCCCTGATAAAATCTGACAATTACACACATTCAATAAGATTTTTGTTTTTAAATAGTTGCCCTTCGTCTCTACATAACAATTTCTATGGCAATTCATTTGTTCAATTTCATATTGAAAATATGCAATATTCTTTTAATATGTTAGTTATTAGAAAATTACAAACAAAAAATAATAATAGAAAAATTAATTTAATAGTACATTCACACGTGCACGAAATCTAGAAGATTTCAATTGAAATCTCTATCAAAATCTAAACCGTTTACACCGGGTTCTTCGTCACATTTTTCAAGATTTCGTATCCATACCAAAAATAATTGATTGGTATTATCATTTTCAAATGTCAAACATATAAAAAATTATCACTCAAATGCAAGACAGCTGTAGAGTACAAAAAAGAAAAACGAAACACAGTTTCATCACCGAGGACTATCAAATTTTGGGTAGATTTCGTAAATATCTACTCATGAAGTAGATTTTGTTTTTGATTTTGATTTTGTAAAAATCTACAAGATTTTGCTCGAAGTCTCGTGAGTACTAGATTTTAGTCTGATGTAAATGCAATATTATATGGCATGATGTTATGATGTTTAATGCATGTGTTAAATCCACTTTACTCGATGACAGTAAAACATGGCTAACAATAATCTGAATAGCACGGAAAATTCACCAGCAAATGTCTGCGAATATTTAGAACCAATACAATTTCCAACGTTGATCTGTAGAGGAAGATTAATGAAGAACCCATCGACCGCTAGATAGTACAAAGAAAATGGAGATGGATAGGCCCCACATTGCGAAAACCTGCATTAAAATAATTATATTTTTTCGTAATATACAACGATCATGATCAAACTTGCACAATCGTGTCTACTAACTTACTTACATATAATATATATATAACAGAAGTGGTCACGATTCTGCAGGCACCATCCTGTTTTGTTGTTGACAGTATGTGAGGCGTATTGACCAGCTGGCAGCATTACGGCAGCTGATTTCTTTGTCTTGCTTATTCTTTCTACTTTGAATGTCAAAAAAGGTACCTTTATATTTTTCTATAGATGTTTTTGACAGAACCGACATAAAAAATGCCTGTTTGTCCTTGTATTGTTGTCATTATTGTACTAATAGTTCCACCCGTTTAATACGAATTGATAGTATATACAATTTGATTTGCTAAGTAGAAATCATGATTCTGCATACCCAGTTCTCTTTATTGTTTTATATGAAGACATGCACAATCATGATCATTTATAATGATTATTTCTATATACAAACCAATAACTGAAAAAGTATTGCAGTCAGTTATGGTTCAGTTTTGAGTGCATCGTGTCACAGAAAATATAAAATTAAACTTAATAAATACAAAAAACAGGGTTTTGATTTAAATTTGAAAATAAATTTATTTTTGTTTTACTTTGAAAACAAGCTCGAAAGTCTTAACCGGTTCAAATCGTAAACAAGCGTAGATGTCTTGTTGTTATAATTGATAATAAATTATCTTTTGAAACTCATATTGTTAAAATCTATTCTAGAGTTTATATAACTTTGCGTAGATTATATCACCTGAACTTTTAACTTAAACAAGTTGTTTGCCCATGTATTGCATGTGAATTGCCGCGTGGAAGTTTGTTTCAGCTGCAATTTTAGTAATAGAGGGAAAATAAAGTATATTGTTCATCAAGTTGTTAAGGATGCATGTTTCCAACCACTTTAAATATTTTTTGAATCTTTCTTTTGAGAATTATTTAAGTTTCGCTTGTTAATATATCTCTCGAAGATTAATAAGCCTCGAAGATCTTTGGTGGATTTCTTGATTCAGATAATCTGTAAACACAAATTAGTTGGATATTTTTTTCACCTCTAATTAATTATTATGACTTGTGTTGGTGTGGGAGCCGTTAGGATGTTTTTAGTTTCATAATTGTATAATTTATCATGCATACTTAAATTGTATATATGACTCATAATAAAAATGTATATTGAAGCGAACATTATTAACTCATAATAAAAATGTTAATTACTTGTAATATATATATTTTTACTGGTCATTAGGCCACATATATTACTATTGATATAAATAAAATGAAATACATTTTCATAAGTAAAAAAAATATACGTTGCTATATATTTAAAACAGTTTTAATAAATAATTTAAAATAAAAAATTTTGTCTATTATTTGACCACTTTTTTCGTGAATGTCCATAGAACGATATCGTTCGACATCGCAGGCAGTAAAGGAATTATATACATGATCTATAAGTTACCAAAATCTTACAACATTTTTCCTATTTTTCGAAGAGTATGTTTCCTAAAGCAGTAAAAATATCAGGTAGTCTCTAAGTGATCATAACGAATGAATGAATATTTTTGCTCTCACATGTGTTTTGGTTCCGTTTTATTTTACCCATATTTTTTCATATTTAAAAAGAAATACACTTTAAAAAAATCATATCTCGCAAACAAATTAAAATACCAGATAGAAACTTAATTAACGAAGCATAAAAAATATTATTTCTTCAAATTCAAAACCATACCGCACATCTTGTTTGTTGAAGTCACTTGTAATGACTCCGACGTCAAAGTTTGTTTTAAATTTTAAACTTTCCCAACAAGAAGTAGAGTAGGGAAACCTTTTTTATCTCTTGAAATGTTTTCTTAACATATTTAGAAACTTAATTTCATTACGAGGAGCAATAAATTTTATTAGAAATATCAAAATGTCATTTTGCTTTTGTTTCTTCTTTTTTTTTTGTTAAGAAATTTACAATATATTAACAACATTTAGCAGTCATTGAAATTTTCTCTTAACAATTCCGTCAAATAATTTCGCTGTGAACAAACTATAAATAGCAAAATTGAAATTTCTTCTTTTAAATCAAATTAATGACACAAAAAGATAAATGTTTGTTATTAAAGCACAAGTATAAGAATAAGATTCAAGCTAATTAGCACCAAGAGTCTGATATTTTTTTAGGTGTTATAAAAGGAACATTACAAGGAAGCATTTCAGGTGTTCGCCGAGAAGGTATACTTTGTTTGTTTAGAATTTTTGTTTAAATGAAAGAAAAAAGATCTTATATTTTTAAATGTTTTATTTAATGTCAGCAATACAATATCAGATAAATGTCTGTCTCTGTTAGCCTCACAAATACCTCACAAATTTTTCATTATATTCTCACACATTTCACGCGGTATTTCATTAATTTCATCATGAATATTTTATTTGAGTTGCTCAAGTGATTCTGGTTTATTTGCATGAACCTTGCCTTTCAGATATCCCCACAAAAAGAAGTGTGGAGCAGTCAAATCAAGTGACCGTGGAGGCAAATCAACATCACCATTTCTTGAAATAACATGCTATGGAAAGAGGTCTCGCAGTAATTCCATTGTAATCCTGGCTGAAGGCGATGTGGCACCGTCTTGTTGATACTACATGTTAATCAAGCCCAAAGCATGCAGTTGTAGCGTTAAAAAGTTTTCAATCATGTCACGATATCGCTCTCCATTCACAGTTACCGTTACGCCGTTTTCATTTTCAAAGAAGTAAAGTCCAATGATTCTTCCTGACAAAATCGCACACCTGACTGTCACTTTTAATGGATGCAAAGGTGACTGATGAATAATTTGAAGGTTTTACATTGCCCAGAACCAACATCCATTCTAATCAAAATGTGCCTCGTCAATCATTATGGTTTTTTCATGAAAATCGGGGTTGTCATTGGCGAGCTGTAACATCATATTGGCATATGTACGGCGGCGTAAATGGTCTTGTGGAAGAAGCTCTTGTGTCAATTGAATCTTAAATGGAAAAAAATGAAAAACCTTGTGCAAATTATGGCCAAAGTTGTTCTTTGAAGAATTTTGAATTGAAGTTGATGGATTGTTTTGAACACTTTCTTGAGCAGCAGTAATGTTTTGAGCCGATCTTGCAGGACGTTGTGGTCCATGCTACAGACCCTCCATCACCTACAGACCCTCTTTCTTTGAAATCATTCACTACACGATAAAAAGTGCGTTTTGTTGGCATGTTGTTCCTCCCAAAATTTCAATTTCACGTAACTTTCTCATCGCCACAGTAATCGGTTTATCGAATATTTTTCCGTAATAAATATGCCACGTGTCTACTTTACGGCTGCTAAATATGAACTGTCAAGACTAATATTTACCAAAATGGCGGCAAAACAAAGTAGTATACCTTCATGGCGGACACCCAGTACTTATAAATACTTCTTAAAAAAATATTAATAATTTTTCTTGAGCGTAACTGGTACAAGTTGCAAGTGACAAAAAACGCCAAAGAAGACAACAGTTTGTTGGCAAAATTCGAAAATAAAGCAAACGTACTGAAGACAACAATATTTTGGAGAAGAAAAAAATAAAAACCATAATGAAATTGAACTTGTGCATCTTCTAATAACGAAACGAATCTTATAAGTTTTGCACTAATTGACATTGAAATGTTAAAAGAACTATGAAATTTTTGGTTGCTACCCACAAATTCCACACCAACATGAATCGTACGACGATAAGATACGTACTCGAAATGTGATGTCAAGGTTTTCACTCTGGTTGCTGTCATTAAAAATATTCGTTTGTGTGTTGTACATGGCATTCACTTTAATATTGATAAACACCCACCTGTCGTGCTTTTCTAGAAAGAAAATAATTGACATTAAATTAATTAGAATCTTTGCAGTTGTTGGTTTTTTTTTTTTGTTTTTCCTCTACTACTGTTTTTCTATGGTATTACGATTTTTGCTCTGTTGGTACTTTTGGAGTTGCCTATTTTCCTTCATTATCACGTAGAGACATTAAATAATGTTTTTAATACTCCTTCACTTGCTGCTTATGCACTCGCATTTTGTTTCTGTTGGCGTAGGAGTTGGTGTCTATCAGTCTCTTTATATGTCTGCAGTGTAGAACGGCGCAGCGTATGTGTTTTGTCTATTACTGAAGTAAAATGCAGGCATAACAGCACACATACGCATACACTATTTTACTTAAAAAATAAAAACAAACTGCACATATATCTACTACTCAAGCAAACATAAATATACATAGATACTTTATTATCTCTGCCACTTTTTTTTTAAATTACAGACTTTGTACCAGACACAGTAAAAGATGGAAAGAGTCGTAGAGGAAGACAGATAGTTATTATTACAAAATAGATAGAAAGACTGGGAGACAGACATGAAATAAAAAGCAGACGTACAAGAATTTCAAATGAAATGTTCGGTGGAACCGAATTTCGAGTACCGTTTAATTACAATTAGAAGTAGAAGTGTAATTTTAAATATGGTCGGATTATTATAATGGCCTCGTGTTGTAAAATGAAACATTTCTAAGGGCCATTATTACTTACAACTTCCTGTTAGTTAAAGTTAAGATTTTGTCGGACCGATAAATGGCTTTGCATTATAAAACCTTCTTTTATTACTTTTTTATACACTAAATATTGCTATGATTAATAATAATAACAATAAAAAATGTAAGTTATAAAATGCGGAGCTATTTATCAAGTTGTAATAATGGCCCTAAATGTTTCAAATTTCTATGAAACATTAAAAAAAAATTATGTTTTTCATATCAATTTTAAGCGCTTAGAAACGTTTCATTTTCCAAAATGAGGTCCTTAGGCTAAAACTTCTTGAAGGGAAACACTGATTTTGAAAACAATCGTGAATAATTTGTAGCTGTTGTGCATGGCTTTTAAACAGACAGACGGACATGCCTCGCGTATGAATTAGGGAAGGCCATCCACAAAATCGCAGTATTTTTTTTTTCTTTTTTTGGAGTCTATTTATAATAACTCCTGATATTATTAATTATTGAAACTGAAACAAAAATCTCTTGAAAATAATAAACCAAAAATGACAACAAAAATTTATTTTTAGTTTTAGTTTCTTAATAATTCTTTGATTTCAAACTTTACAAGATAAGAAAAAAACTAAAGGAAATAGTTCAAGTGATTTTCTTTAAGCCTTCTCACTTGCAAAGGAGAAGAAGGAGAAGGTTGTGAGCACACTTCCATGGCTGGGCTATAACTCGGCGTTCTCTAGGGTTCGCCAACACAAATTTATTTGATGTTGGGATCGTGAGGGAAAGAAAGCACTTTACCAAATTAAATTTAGTTGTGTATTATAGTTTACGTAGCAATGAAAATATAATAGTACAATTTATAGATTTATGATTGATTCTAAACGCCATGCGCAACGCGAGTAGTAAACAGGGAAAAGACGGATTGTAGATCGTCCTCGTATCTACAACATGCGCGAGAGATACGCAACGCGAGTAGTCAACAGAGAAAAGGCTGTCGTAGATCGGAGGTAGACCGCCTCGTATCTACCCCAACTTTCGTCGTTATAAGGTCATCAATTCACGTGTATTCTTTGTAATATTTGTTACCTCAGAACTCCAAGACTGGGCCCGTTTCTTAATTGTTTTGCTTTGTATTCGATGTCCTGTTTCATAAAATTCTACTATAAATCTGATTTAAGTCAAAACTAAAAATATCTGAATAAGTACGTAACTATTCCTCAACACAACTTAAGTTTTGATTTATTTCTGACGTTGAAGTTAAATTTTCAACTTTTGTGTTTTAGGGGTCTTAATAAAGTAGCAGAAAAGCCCATTAATTTTTGTTGTAGTGTTTTACTAAAATAAAAATGCACATTCCAATTTACAATAGACATTTGCAAAAAGTGGGAAACTTTAATCAATGCAAAACAATAAATCGTCAGATGTAAACTTTTAAGATCCCGGTACAAGAATATTTTTTGTCCCGTTTCTATTTGAAGGGGTATACTTTAATTTTTTTTATTATTTAATAGTATTTATATGAACTGTTAACTCTTTTTTTAATAAAGCAAATAAAAATTTAAACTCTTGTAGATATAATAATTTTCTTAAGAAAAAATCCGGTGGCCCGTTTTTCCTGAATTTTAACAAAACGCTACCGGGTTTTTCAAAATCTCATATATTCGAACTAATCGAAAACCGGTTTGCTGGAAAATGTCGAATAATCGATCACTCTAGTTGCATACAACTACGATGGAAGTTCGAAAAGTCACGGAGTTATTGAATCGCCCTCGTATATAAATTGTATATATTTTATTAAAAACAAACCCCTGTGTTCCGAAATTTTCCGATATCGCGTAATTTCAAATTATAATATTCAGAATCCCGGGAACCAGCCCCATTTTGCTTCCCTAATATGAATATAAATTAAGTTTTATATATTATTAACTGTTACAAAAGCACTCACAAACTCATAATATCAGCCCACATTCACCATTAGACTTAAAACGGCATTGTACGAGTAAGTAATAGTTTGCGGATACTGTCATGTTGCACTTATTTTATGGGGCTGCTATATGCTACTGCTGCTGCCACATGAGTGTTTGTATCTGTATGCTTTGTTGCAAGTCTTTTTTCAATGTCAATAATTGCAAGTAAAATCCTTTGTTTTTATTCTTCACAAAGTCTCATAATACGCTACTGTAGGTACTAATTATGAAACAAACAAAAAATTATTGAACATATAAAAATTAAGTTAAATATTTTAGAATTTATTTATCTAAATGGAAAATCAAGTTTTCTAAAAGAAAACACTGTTTTTGAGCCAATAATTATTTTTTTTAATTTTCATAAATATACTGATCTTTTGCTGTCTCTTTATTCTGCTTTTCAATATTTTTTTATTGGTTTTTCCAACTGTATTCTTTGTAATTTCACTGTTCGCATTCAAAATGCATAGATTTCTTCTCATTCACTTGTTTTCGCTGAGTATGCGCTTTTTTTGGTTTGTTTTGGTTATTGCTTTATGTCTTTGCGTTTGTACAAAGTTGATTAATTTTTTTTTCAATTTCCTTTCAATTAATATTGATTTTAAAATCAGAAATTTAATTAAATTTATAATACATGGTATAAACAAACAGACGCGGAAATCATGTTTCTGCAGAAAGAAAATTATTTGAAAACCACATTTAATAAATGTAAAGAAGCAGATACTTGACAGTTCTTCTTAGATTTAGTATCCTTTAAAGCAAGAGCTGCCACAGTAAATAATTAAAGTCAAGGAAATGTGGAACAGTGTTGAAGTTAAAATGATTAACATTTTCAGTAATTAAAATATGATTAATTAAAAGTCCTATCAGAGAGTTATTATTAATTTTATTAAATTTTTACCGAACTTTTTCAATGTTTTTTTAATTATTAGAATAGATATAGTGATAACAAATTTGACTTCTGGCTGGGGAAACATGTGCAGTTTTTCGATGCCGCAATATACCTTATCACCACCAAAGTCATCAACCTGGACAAACTTGACTCAAACATCATTTCTGTTTAAACTAACATTCAATAAAGGAAGATTAAGCCACTTGTTTGTACATTCTACCCAAGTTTCCTCTATTTAGCTTGTCTTTCCCATTATTTTATTATCACATAAAAACGTTTCTTATCGACTACACATCGATATGTATGATTCTATTCCAATGTAATCAGAAACAAAAACATTAAATTAATTTTCATTCTAAGATGGAAACAGATGTAATTTGAACAACAATTATATGTTCAGGTGGTTTCAAATAATATTCATCGTTTGTCTTAAAAGCAAATCTTACAAGTTAGCATTATACTACACTTTCTTAGCACCGAAATCTAGTAGTTACGAGATTTCGAGCAAAATCGAGTTGATTTCTAATCTATTTTCTATGCAAAACAAAATCTACTTTGTCACTAGCTTTTAGAAAATCTACCCAAAATCACGTAGTACTTAGTGATGCAAGTATGTTTTTTCCCAAATCATCATACTGAAAAATACTACGCTGCTCAATAATATTTCTTTGGAAGGTGTGATCCTCAGCTGTTTTGCATTTGGATGATAATTTTTCGTACGGAGTTTGACACTTGCAAATGAAAATTCCAATCAACTGTTTTTGGCATAAATACGAATTAAAATCTACTAGATTACTCGCAGGTTTAAATCCACTATTAGTTCAAATTTAAGTTTGCTTGATTTTTAAGGAATAAATTTATTAAAAATTAATTTAAAATTTTTTGTAGATCATTCAGATTTCTAAAGGTGGAAGTATGTTCCACTGCTATATATGTTTTTGCTTGACACAAAAGCAAGAAAATAAATCAAATTAAATAAAAAAAATCCATATCTAAAATTTTCATCGTTTCCAGGTCAAGTTTCACTGTCTTAATTTTTTTTGGTCTGATAAATTTTTTTAGATTTTAACATAAAATTTACCTGGTTAATAGTGGACAGCCCAATTCAATTGTATTTAAATTGTTGAATTATTTTCTGTTTCCTTATCTATGCCGTTGTTTATACATTCAGAAAATATTCAAGCAAATATACTTGGTTATAATTATTTTTTGATTCTGCTTTAATTGACCCAACAGCAGTAAATTAATTTCAATTTGAATTGCCGCCTTATTCGTCCAACCGTTAAATAATAGCGGCCCCTATTATTAACCGATTCACACAATTGCGCATGTCGGCCTTAAATTTAAGAGAACCCTTAAAGTTTATCAAAGAGTCTCTTTAAGTTGTTTTTAGTTTTTATTAAACTTGTTTACTGGTTGGCTATTACTGGTTTAATTTTCTTTCATAATTTCATAATATGTTTGAATTAAATATTTGAATAAATTTTATACTTTTGAAAGAGATTAGTGATAAGGAAAAGTTAATAACAGATTGAGTGATGTATTATGAAAAACATAATTAGTAATATTTTTTGTATATATATTTTTGGACTCCAATTAACTGACACCTGTTCCATTCAGTGTTTCCAGCACTCTAAATTTCATACCCACCATTTCGATCATCTAATGCCACTAAAAAACTAATAAAACTTCCTTTGAAGCTTTGTATGCAACAGCAAATAAAAATAAATCATTGAAAACGGAAAATTTTTGGTTTTTTATGTCCTGTTTTCTTTGCTACCCCGCTCACCAACACAAAAAGCATCATGAATTTTATTCATGAATTTAAGTTCTCGTATAAATTGTTTCTCACGGATATCTACATATTGATTAGCACAAATAATAGATAAATCGAATTTATGTTTGTATACAGATATCGACCGCACTACTGACAAAAAATACTAAAGCTACAGAGTTGGCCACACTGGTTCCATCTTGTACATTTCTAGGACACGTAGATACAAGATATGGTCAGAGATAGTTAGAACAACAATAATCAATATGAAAAAAATTAATTTATTGTGGTTGTTGCAAACCATTTATTCTACCTTTTATGTATTTGAAACATAATTATAGTTGTGATAAAAAAGTTCTTCTTTGCATTTCATGATTCAATGATTATCATCTGCAACAATTGCAAGATGGTTGGACCACAACCAAATTTTTATTAATAATTAAATAAAATTGAAATTTGGGCGCCTCGAAAATGATTTTTTTTATATGTCGTATTGGAAGTTTTTTTCCTCAAGCCAAAAGCTATCGAAAAATCGATGGCACACTATCGACAAATTTGTGTGCTTACAAATCGGCACAGCCTACCGTGTATAACATATTTTAATTTCAAGGAAATTATAATATCAAGTATACGCCCAGTATGCCCAACCAACATTGCCATTAAGTGGTGGCGTATACTTACTAAATTAATCACCAACAATTAATATTACAAAAAAAAAAATTTTAAAGTTCTTAATTGTCGCGTAACTGTTGCGCAACCGTTGAGTGTTTGTCTTAAAAACGCAGAGTTGAGTAGTTCCGCTCCACACAAGAGTTGAGTATTTTCTGCTATTCTTTCCATCATAAATTTTTAGTCATCATGTTGTGTTTAGCTCCACAGCTGATCAAGACAGTTCTGCGCTTTTATATTCTAATGCAATTCCGTTTTGTTAGGTGGCGACTGCAAATTAATTTGTTAAATTTTGCAGTACAAATGCGATCAAGTAACGAAAATTAAGAAAAAAAATAATAATTTCATAATATATGTACGTCTTTTTATTGTGGTGTTTATTTATATTAATTACATAATTAGTTCAATATAAGGTTTAACGATTTTTTGAACACAGTGCCGGCTCAGCGTTGAAATATAAATACTATCGGCGTAGGTTTATCATTTAATTGAAGTATTTTGCTGTGCATTTTTATGTTGTGAATATTAAATTTGTGGAGCAGATTTTAAAATGAAAATTAAAAATTCCTGCCAAGAAAAAATCTATTACAAATTCTGCGCTGTCTAAATAATTTAGCAAATTTAAATTATTTCTAATATTTGTTTTTTAATATTGTTGACCTTTCTTTGTTTTTATTTTGTAATTTTCTCTTTATTGGGCTTTTAAGGTCATGATATGTAAAAATAAAAGATTATTTATTTTTTATATTTCATCCTACGTTTCGTTGGAAGTTCCCAAATTCCTCAAGAATGTTTTTTATTTAATATTTAATCTTCATTGACAACGTGCGTGTAATGGTTCGACCCCGTAATGGTGTCGAAGTGACAACATACCGGTGCTAAACTGACACCACGCCGGTGTCCAGTTGAAACCATACCGGTGTTGAATTGACACCATACTGTTGTCGAGTTTTGGGAAGCTATTCTATTCCAAACAATATTAAAAGCATTGCAATATATTGTAATTATTTATTTAACTATTTATTAGGAGTATCATTACTCTTATCCTCTACCTTGGATGGTAGCGACATTATATCATCATCAATGCCGAGCTATAATTTATACAGAGGAAACTTATTATATCATGAAAATAATAAAACTACATTACTTCTCCTTTTGCCATGCAAGGAGCTTTTCTCTAAATTCCACTCGTAGCCCTAATGGTGGAACTGCCTCCTTTAAAACTTCCTTGTTTAAATAAGGTAAGCTACTAAATGTAAATTGTGCGGCTAGAAAAGTACAAAGTCATATTGAAAATTATGGTTTCAAACTGCGATGTACTTACATTTCAAATTATCAAAAATTTATTCCATATTTATGGTAGCGAGGAAGTCCTTTAATTTATTGTCGTCGCTATCTTCAGCAATATTGCTGCTTGCAAAGCAGGTGTCGCTGACCACCACAATATATTCGTATATTGCACCGAAATCACTTTCGTCTTCCACCAATTGGTACTCAACTTGCTCCATTTTTTTTATTCACAAACTAAAACCTCCCGAAATGAGACTTTGGAAGAACAAAACTTAAAATTTTATAACTCGTACTATTTGACAACATAACGTTTTCGATGCAACCTACTTTATTATTAATTTTAAAAACTGTAGTGTTTTGACAACCTAACGTTGTCAATTAAACCACGATTGTTTACAATTTAGGATCGCGTGTTGCCCAAAATTAATA
The DNA here is from genome assembly GCA_956483585.1 of Gymnocheta viridis. NCBI lineage: Eukaryota > Metazoa > Arthropoda > Insecta > Diptera > Tachinidae > Gymnocheta > Gymnocheta viridis. The sequence continues at coordinate 42,756,144 of OY101440.1, read as the reverse complement.
GTGTTGATGTTTGACAACATAATGTTGTCAATTTGTAAACATGTAGTTTCATCAAAAAAGTGACAACATAATAGTATCATATTGATCACAAACGTTGTCGATTTTCAAACGTCTTTTTCCCCCTCAGTGCATGCTATTAATAATGGAAAATAATATCAGCCAATTGGAAGCCACAGCTTCCAATTCATACATTTTCGGCTGTATGTCGTCGATGGCATTACGAATTTCATCTTTGCGATCATGACTCGATTGTGACTCATCGAAATAGACCTCAACTTTCACGTAGACCCAAAGGAAAAAGTCTAAAGGTGTGAAATCACAAGATTTCGTTGGCCAATTATGATCGCATCTACGAGAAATGACACGGTAAGAAAACTTTTCACGCAAAAGAGCGATGGTATCGTTAGTTGTGGTGGGGCACCTAGTGTCATCTTGTTAAAAATAAACATTGTCAACATCAATTATCTTCCACTTTCGGTCATGCAAAATCATTAACCATCGTTCAATTGTGCAAGATTGATGAACAATGGACAAATCTGGGTTTTCCTCAGCACTATGGGCTATAACAATAATAATCTGAGTTTGCGACGTGTACGAGTTTGATTCTTCAAATCACTAACTTTTCCCAACAGCTAAAATTTTTCTACCAGTTGCACAATTTCTGGCGGACATGGTGTTTGTTTCACGACGACCCAACAATGTTTTAGGTTTGCGCACTGTGACCGCGAAATTTATTCACAATTTTTTGTAGTGAATTTTAATAATTTCAATGCGTTGTTGAAGCGTATATCGCTCTTCTCTCTTTAATGCGTAGCTTTACTTGTCATCTGTCAGGTAACTAGAAGTAGAGTCTTGATAACTTTTGAAATGGCGGACTATTGAAAATGAAAAGTTTTATTGGAACTGTCTCTATAATAAATTAATTTAAATTATGCCGCTGATTTAAAATATTTCTTAAGCTCCGAATTTGAGCACTTAACAAATTTATGTCACATCGTCGTTATACATAATTTTAGTTTTCCAAGAAAAACTTTTGCAATAAACAGGCATTTTTTTCTGCGAACACTGATTATTATAAGTCCTCCTGACATTTGTTGTGAAGATTAAATTCTCTATAGATCTTTTTGTACTTTTGAAGAATTTTATTTATTTGTCTTTGGTTGGATTATAAAACGCAAAATGATTGTCATTTCAAATATTTCCTTTTTTATTGTCCTCATTATTTGTCGCATCTCTTGACTTAATGTGTTTGTATCTGAGTAAACAACAGGATTAAAATCGCTTATACAATTTAATTTCGCACAATAGAAAAGACAATAATAGTAATAATAATATTGTTACATCTTCTTTTGCAAATTGAGTGAAAAAGTTGAGTAATAAATTCAATTGTTTGTAAAGCATAAATTTTATTCTTAATTGTAGAGACTTAAGTACGTCATTAAGGTAGTAAAAGAAATTGTTAATATAAATTAAAGGAAATAAAAAGTAATTGGGATGGATTCAACGAATTATATTAACCCTAAAAAATAATATCAAGTGAAAAAGTTATACGAGTAGAAAAGATTAAAAATATTTCACTGAATAATCGCCTGAACAAAATTTTTGCAAATATACTTTTTAAAATAAATGTTTTTAATTTTTAATCAAAATAAATTTTGTAATCCAAGCTTAAGATTGATTCTTTCTGGTTTATTTCTAGTAGCTGACATGGACCTAATGCAGGTTCCTGTTACCAGTTGTTGTTCAATATAGACCACCATGGACATCACGGCTTTATGAAAATCACTTGATGAATGTCATTTAGACAATATTTTTCGTACAGTAAAGGAAACATAAAATCTTTTATTCTTACAATAATTATTCAATAAAATTTTTAATTAAAACTTATAAAATATATATAAAATTTTATAAATTTTTCCTGTTTTTTCTAAATTTTTTTCTAGATGAATCGACTGATATTCCAAAGTACTTACTGTGTTTCAAATCAACCCAATATGTTCTGATCCTTTATATTGTTTTCTTTTGCAAATAATTTTTTATTTATAATTTACGTAAATGAAATTAAAGTTAGTCCTTGTGTTAAGCAACAACAGCAATAACAAATAAAAAGAGAGAGCAGAAATAGATAAACTAATACACAATCAACAAGCCAACAAACAGCCAAACAAATAAACAAATAAACAGCATCAACAAAACACCCAACAGTATTACTACAGAAAACTTTATTTCAAACCTAATTTAGCAAAAATCAGATTAAAAACTTACAAATAAAAAAAAACAAGTACAAAAGCTCAAAATAAAAGCAATTATTGTTTTTCATCCTGTTACCCAAACACAGCTACACTTCATTTCAAGAAAATCTCATCTCATCTCGAACTCAACGATTTGTCAGAGAAAACAAGCAGAGAGAAAAACAACTATTCCAAAGGACCTTTTAAGGAAAATAAAGTTATAGTCATCATATTTAATACAACACTCAACCAGGAAAACTTCTACAAAAAAAAACAAAAAACAAACAAGCAAAAAGGTAAAATACCAACCAGCTTCAGATTAAATTGTTGAATGTTAATGAGTTTAATTCCTTTGCACACAAACATGCACACAAACCAAAGTAAAAACTCACTAACTCTTTTGAAAGTTCTGACTGGTTGAGTTAATGCTTACAACGATATCAAAGGATACTTTTGGAAATTAAGGAAATTTTATTAAACAAATTATTGAAAAAAAAACTTTTACTAGTTTTAAAAATTCCTTTAATCGTTTTATGTTTCTAAACCAAAGTAATAACAGAAAATCTATAGGTTTTGAAGTGATTATTGTTTTGATTATAAACTGAATTACAATTTTAAATTTGCGAATATTTTGATTGCCATTGTTTAGAACATAAAGACGGGCGCCTTATGGCCGGATTGAATTATAAGTCTACAAGAAATGGTGCTTCATATCCCTGGTTTAGGTAAAATTTTAGTCATGTTTGGCTTTGTTTCAATAAGCTAATGGTTTTTTAACTTATGAAGAAAATAATTTCAATGACAACATTTACTAAAAATTTCATTTGCGGCAAACTATTCTATAGAAAAGTTCCTTCGGAACGAAATTTCCTTTGAAAAAGTAGATTTGCGATAAGTTTTCTTATGGACATATTTATTTGTGACATCATTTTCCATTTCAAAACTAATATTATTTATTAATTAATTTATTTATTTCTACAATACTTCACAAATTAAATTTATAAAAAATATTTAAAAAAATTTATTAAAAATAATTCAAGGCTCGAAAAAAGAAATTTTAAATTTAATAACAGTTAAATAAAAGTGAATATTTTGGAAACAACATTCTTAGAAAAGTTCAAGCCTTTCTTTAAATAATTGGAGATTATCCAAATATTTTTTTATGACTTATTTTTCTAGGGAAAATCTAATTTCCGATCATTATAAAGTTATTTTGGGGCAAACTTTTCTTTAAAAAAATCCTTTTAGGACAAACATTTATAAAAAAGTTAATTTGGAACAAAACTTTCTACGAATAAGTTTATTTGGGTCTGACTTTTTTCCATAAAATTTTATAGCAAACAATATTTTCTATTAAAAATTTTATTGGAAATAGAATTTTTTGTTGAAATGTTTATTTGAGGCAAACATTTCAAGAGAAAAGTTTATTTAGGACAAATATACTTAGCACGGTGTATTTGAAAAAAATTCTATGGAAGAATCTAATAAAGGAAATTATTTCAATAAAAAATATATTATTTGGAAAAAGTTAATTTCGGACCGAATTTCTATAGCAAAGTTTACCTCAAACGAATTTTTCCTAAAAAATAATTTGGAAAATTCTTTTCATAGAAAAATTTATAAAAAAAAATTTTATTAAAAAGGACGTTCACTTGTGACCACCTCCTTCTTGTGATAAAATCTGGGACAAAAATTAATGCCGGTTTTTATAAAACGAAAACCAAATTGTGAGTAAGAATTAATATTGAACAATAAAATGCGAAAAATTGTTTTTGTTTTCAATATAAATTCTCACTCACAATTTGGTTTTCATTTTATAAAAACAGGCAGTAATAAATAATATAAGTAATAAACGGGAATAAAAAATAAAAATCAGAAATGGAAAAAATTAAAAATTTAAAATTTTCATTTTTTTAATACTGATTAATCAATTAATAATGATTTTGACTAAACAAAATCTAAATTAATTGATTAATCCTAAATTTGAATAATAAAACTTTTGATGAATTTCAATAATTAAATTTGTTGATTAATCAAGTAATCCATTAACTAAAATTCGATTAATCATAAGGTTTTAACGCTTAATTAATTACAATTAGTGTTTACACTCACTGAAAAACAAATATAATTTTTAAAATTGCGCTACAAACAAAATGTGTATTTCTGTACAGATTCCATTAACTCTCAATGACAAGCAAACTGGAAACTTTAATTTAACTAAATTAAAATTGATTTGTAAATCTTTTCATTAAAAATTTTGTCGATCCTAATTCCAATTTTCGTTCAAACAGTAAATATAAAAATTCCATTTATAAAATATTAAAACAAATTTTCTTATTCCCCAGAAAATGCTTTAAATAAACGCGTTAAAGTTCACCACAAAACTTTGCTAAACCACAAAAACTTATGTGACAAGGATAGAATGGTCTCCCAAAAGGACTACGCCAATATCATTTTCATACAGTACTGGTACTGGTGCTGGTGCTCGTAACAACATTTTTGCATAAGCGCATCTAGTACAACAAAACGAACAATAAGAACAACTAACAAAAAGTTTTTCACAGCTTTCATTTGACACATGAACACATTTCTTTTCATTGGAGTGGGCAATGAAGGAAGAGCACAAGAAATAAGATAGAATAGAAATGACTGCTTGTTAGATGGTTAGATGGTGGAACATTTGGTTGGATACCATTGATAATAATGTGTACATTAAAAAGAAAAACTTAAAACAACTTAAGTTAGTTTGATAATTCCTTGAAGTCGGTTGATATTGTCTTGAAATAAACCTAAAACCTCACACAGACAGATTACTGAGGATTGACTGTTGAATTTTGAAAGTGTTGCCTAAAAATGAAACAAATGGAGGAGAGTGTTGGTATGCGTGTTTGTGTGTATGTGTATCCAAATCTATACAATGAACATGAATTTGTAAGCGACCATAAAAAGAAAATTTGTTGGTGATGATGTTGTTTGTGGTAATGGTCGCTATATAGATTCCTATAAACTGATTTGCTTTTTAACAATACTCCCTGTCTCTAAATCTTGATATTTGTCATATAAAATTGTATTAGTTTGTGTATGTGCTTGTTTCACATCAAGTGATTTAAAGTTTAAAATTTTCTTTAGATTTTACAACAAGAGGATGCATTTCAATGCTAAGGAATAGACACTGCGGCAAATGTCAGTTAAGAAATGCGCGAATAAAAAGGAGAAAACTTTCTATATGATAAAACAACAAAAACCGAAAACATTTCCCAAATTATGTGTTTAACCCTTGAAAGGCAAAGTGGTTTTGTTTAATATGTAAGAAAAAGGACTTTGTGGGAAATAACTGATTATCAAGGTGGCAGGAAAGTTGGTTAGCGGGGAGCTTATTGAGCATTCGATCAATGTGACTTAAAGACGAATCTCACTTTAACTAGGCAGCATGAGCAGTTAATGATGATCAATGAAGAGCGTGCTTTATGAAGTATTGACATCAACATTCCTTATTTCAAGGAAGCCCGTTCTATGGTAGCCATTTGAAAACATAGTGAAAACGTGTATCAGGCATTATGAATCTATTTACTTCAGTATAAATCACTTCACTTCACTTGAATCTTAAGGGTTAATAAATTTTGTTTGGTTAACAAAAGTAATTCATTGCTTCTCATCATGGCCTTTTGTTCTTTTGCTGGCTGCTTATAAGTTTTTGTTAGAAGCAAAAAAGAAGAGAATAGAAGAATATCGTTTTTAAGTATCCGACAGTGTGTTATGCGAGTAAAAGTTTTTGAATTTAAAAGAAATGAATGAACCACTAGAAAACTTTTCCTGTTTACCAAGTTAACCAAATAACATTATTCGTGTTTTCTTTTGCGCGTTATTGCTGTTTTGCTGCTGTTACTAGTTTTTTCTGTTTTTTTTTTTTGCTTTCTTTTCTTATGTCTCTTTTGCCTGCAGCTAAAACTTAAACACGCATCTTTGGTGCAACTAACTCTTACTCAGGGCAAAAGCAAAAGCAATAAAGGATGTGTTGGTTGTATGGTTTCGTTTTTAAGCAAATTACTTTTGTTTGGCAACCAGGGATTGTAAAGCATAAACGGATGTGTAAGCGAGTTGGTTGTTTAAATGTACAAACGTTTGTGTGTGCATATAAAAATGCATTTCATTTTTGTAGCTGGGTAACAAAATTGTGTGTCCCTTTGCATACATTTATTCACTTATGTCGTTTAAGGATTTCCATCACTAACAACAACACTCAACATTCAGCAACAAACAGGCAACATGAATGTTGGCTTTTGCATCTACATACATACATTCATGCAACCAAGACAAGTGCACGGAGAATGTTTTATACTCATTTTATTTATGCATGTGCGTGTAGCATAAAGTGTATAATAAAATGTCCTTACCCTGGCGCCATTGTCAACATCATTTGTCGCTATTGTATGGATTACATATGTGAAGTATTCATATAGTTTTTTTTACTTCACTCCACTCAACTTCCTTTACATCTTCGCTTTATTCTCTAACATTTTTTATTTGTTAACTCAGCTCTGGGTAGCTTTAAGTACAATAACAAATTCTATATGTTTGAATTAGAATCCTTGCGGTAAGGAAGAGTTTTAAGTTTTCTTTTCTTTCATTTCTGCAAACAGCCAGGCATGTTTCAATGTAATAATTTTGCATACCAACAGAAAGAAGCCAATAGTTTGCTGTAGCTATTTTCTATATAAACTTTTTATAATGTTTTTTTTTTGTTGCTGTTGCAATTATGCGTATCCTCTAAGCTGGATATGTTAACAAATTGTAAACTTTATTACACCATGTCACTTCACTCCATCCACTAGGATTTGTGTTAGCTGAAGGAATATTGGTGTTTGTGTAAAACTTGTTAAAAGTGTAGATTCGTTTTCTTTTTTGCCCGTTTTCATAAGACACTTTAAACTTTGTTGTTAAAATCGGTCATATTTATAAAATATACTTACATATTTACGGTGAATTAACATATTTTTAAAACTTGAAAATCTCAATCTGTGAAGGTTTCTGTGGTTAACGAGAAATATTTATGTGTATTTGTCAAATTACATTACGCATCAACGGTACGAGTATTTTAAAACAACATTGGCAATAACAATTTTTACACACAAAAAGTTCACCGACAATATTTTTCTAAAGGAGACTAACATCTTCTCAAAGAGGGCATAATTTTTTTTAATTTTTCTGCATGTTCATTTGCAAGTCCATGAAGTATACAATTTTATTCTGGGGGTCCACACACAGAGGAATTGGTTTAACAATTTCCTTATTTTGAGTAATGTTTGAGAACAATTTAAATAAAAAAAAAACATATTTCTATCACAAATACAAAACTTTAAAATTTATTGAGCCTTTTTTTACAATCAAAGTTTAAAGATAACTATACAAATATTACTTAAGACTATAATGTATTATATTAAAAAACTATCAATTTTTACAGCACCAAGCTTTAAAATTAATTAATTTAAAATTGTTTTTTTAGCATAAAAAAATATATTCAAAATCACCAAAATATATAAAATCAACAAACAGTTGCAAAAAATAATCGAAGAATCGCAGAATCAAACTGAATATTTATCAAGAGCAGAAAAATTGCTGTTTCAATTTTGAAATTCACAAAAGAAAATTTTATTTACCAAAAGCTAACAATATTCAACAAAAACAAAAATTTATCTAGAAATCTTATGAAAAAAAATAATACTAAAGACTTTTTGCTCTTTTTATTGAAAATTTGCAATATAATGATTTTTCGAAATGGTGAGTTTATTTGAAATTATTGTTTCATCACTTTTTTTATCACAAATTTTTATCTTAAGAAAACTTTGAATAGTAATTTTTTTGTTAAAACGTAAAATAAATGTTAAATTTTTTTAGAAAATAAAACGGCATTAGTGTTTATAAGTACTCGTTTAATAAAATAATGAATTTATCAAAAATTTCTTAAATTAAAAAAGAACTTGAACTTAGCCAAACAATTCCATTCAATATAATTGAAAAAATAAAAAACCAAAATTTATTTTTTACCGAAAGATCAAAAATCTACAAGAAATCCAAAAAAAAACTGCTAATTTGCAAAAAAAAATATAATGTGACATCGTTAATCTTCGATGTTATTTATATGAAATCTTTAAGCAACAAAAAATCAAATCGTGTGCATTATTTTGAATCTCACTCTTCCGTTAAATAAGTGGGTGCAGGATTACCGCTAGTAATTTTTGAAAAGTCGCATAAATGGTATTTTATAAATATAAAGTTGCACAAAAAAAGTCGTTTGAGAAAACAAAAGTCGCACATCTTTTTTTAACGTTTTTTTCAAATAAAAAACAAATTAAAAACAAATTAAAACAAAACAAAAAGCTTGTTGCAAAATCCTTTTTTATCATATTTAATAACATATATAGTTGCATAATATATTCTTCTGTACAAGTTTTCATGTATAGTGAACAAATTCACTTAAATTTAATCAACTTGGCTGTCGTATGCTGCCAAGGTCAAAGGAGTAGGATTACTGTTAAAAACCAAGTCAAGAAAGAGATTATTGTTTTGGTTCACTAAAAGCTGTTGACAAACAATGCAAAAAGGCCGCTTTATTTTACGAAATATTACGTTTCTTGGAAGGACCTGCAGCGATGCTACCGTTATCCGTCTCAGAATCCATTTTCTTCTTTGCTCTGAACACGTATTTCCAGCTTCATTTTCTTTTTCGTTTTCAGACTTTCTTTTCGTTTAACAAGAAATCTTATTTTAAACAATGTTCATGTTTAACAACAATTTCTTCTTTCACTGACTCGGCGGCTAAAAATAATTTTGTAAAATTAGCACTTCAAAAAGCATAATTTCGTACTTTAAAAAACATTTTTGCTAAAATTGTTTTTTGAAACATCTACCGAAAATTTGTGAACAATTTCTTAAATACATTAGCCCTATTCACAATCTTGTGCATATGAGATTGCATATTTTTGCAGTTGTTAACATTTTCCAGCAATCGCGTTTTTTACATAACACGAAATTCTCACTCAGCTGAGAACACTTCGGTATTCTGGTTTGCAATTAAGTGTTGCATACAAGAGTAGCAAGTGATTATCTTTGTATTTTGTAGAGTAAAATATGCTACGCCATTTTGCGAATGCAAGACCATTTGCACAAGATTGTGAATTGGGCTATTGTGTACATGACAAGGTTGCAAAAAGGTTATAAAAGTGTTGCCAAATGAACAATAATCTGAAATTTGTTCTTAAATTTTGTCAAAGAAAAAATAATAAGAAATTTTATAATTTACTGCAAATTAAATGTTTTTTTATGAAACATTACAAAAAAATGGTAAAAAGGGTAAAAAGTCCCAAAAGTTGGTAATAAAAAAGTTTCACAAAAAGTCGCAGACCGCTAAAAAAAAGTGTAAAATTGCGACTTTAGTCGGGAGAACGGTAGCCCTGAGTGGATGATTAAAATACCGTATGCTAAAAAGTAAATAAAAAGATCTCTGCTTTCTTTTTGCGCATCCTCGAAAACGCTTTAAAATAGCGCATTTGCAAAGTGTGAAAATTCGTTACTTTTTGGAGAAAACTAAAAATTTGTTCCGTTAATCGCGTAAGTAGTGTTCATCTCTAGTATTTGTCAAAAATTTGTTTTACGAAACTGATGTTGCTTATTTATCAACAAAAATCCTTGACAAATTAACTAATCTGCCACCAACTGAATACAAAGGAATAAAATTTAGCTAAAAACAAAATTTTGAAAATCTATAGATGTTGAAAACAACAGAATAACAAAAACAAATAATTTCACAAAACTGATGACGATAATGATGGTGTTGCTGCTACCAAACAATATTGTGTTGCAAAATAATACGCCGAGCATTCCAAGCTGCATCATGAATGAACTATCATGGATGCGTAATGCAACAAAAAAAGAAAAAAAAGAACATAAAAGTGCCACAATGACAATGTGGCGGGCTTGTAGTGGTAAATACACTTTTTTACATACGAGTACACATGCAGCAGTGAAATACAAAAGCCACTGAAAGTCATCCTGTAAAAGTGCACACTCAGCTGAATCGATGACATAAAACATGACACAATTGTTTGATGCTGCTGAAGTTGTTTAAATGAAGATTAAAATGCAGTTCTGACTACTATGGCTGCGGATGCCAATGATGTTGATGAAGCTGCTGCTGATGATGATGATGATTTTGTTGAGAATGCTGCTGATATTTAAGCCATCACTTCAGTTATGTTGGGCCTATCAATCATTCCACAATCTCTTGGAATACATTACGCTTTTCCACACTCGCACAAGCATGGTGAGTAAATATTTAACATGCATGCTCGCACTCTTACATAGTTTTGATGTCGGTACTCAAATTCATTTTAATCTTCCTCTTCATTTATTGATTCCAAAAATTTCTAGCGAAAAAAGGTTAAAGTTTGAACAAAACATGTGATAAAACCGAAAATATGGGCGAACTTTTGGCAACTTAAGTAGCAAATGTGGCACTTACAGTGCAGCTTTAAATTAAAATTAAACTAATTTTTCGCAAGAAGATAAAAACGGCAGTGGTTGCAGAAGAGTATATTTATTCATTATGTACTGCCACACCACAGCTAGCATGTTTCCCAACAATAACTTGATAATGACTTCTAATACAAATGACATATTTTGCCACACAAACAATACGAATTATCTAATTATGACTGTAAAATAAATAAATTATTGGTGCTTTTTATGGGAATTGCTAAAATTTTTGTATTTTAAATTTTTATTCGCACTTTTTCCCAAAATTAATATTTTACATATTCCATACACTATACCCCTCAATGATCAATTTCAATTTGTTTTTATTAATGTTTTACTAAATATGTAAAATATAAATTTTGGGAAAAAGTGCGAATAAAAATTTAAAATACTAAAATAAATTATGTTTCTTAAAAAACGTTTGTTCAATCCCTTTGCTGCACGCCTTGATGTCAGTTGTGTATCTCTGATGAAGATATTGGGAATTATACATAATACACCACATAAAAAAATAACAAGAGTGCGATGATGGATTTCGGCAGTGGCGACCAAAAAATATACGTGTTTTGAAATTTTTCGCCTGGCTTGGAATTTAGAGGGAGTTAAAGTCACCTCGTTTTCATTTCTTTGCATTCTTGGTTTAATCGTTCGATTGGTGTTTCGAGAAGTGAGTGATTGGTCCACTGTCGAAACCCCTTTAGAAGTACTTACGAGTAAGTACTTTTATTTTTGTAAATACAGTATTATATACGAATCTATGTAACAAACTTTAACAATATTTTCACTCATTTACACACACATATCTATGTATATAAGTATGCATGTATTTGTGTTAGTAGTAGTCTATTGTTTTTAACAAAATTTTGTTAAGCAAATAATTGCTCATTGAATGGTCAGTTGTTACAACCACGAGACGGAAATGTGAACGAGCACACAGTGTTGAGCAAAATTTAAGCAGTATGGAGTGAGATCAAATAGATTTTAAAAGATATTGACATGATATTATTAAAATGCCCTCTTCCTTACACAAAAAAGCCGGGTCTAAGCTGGCGATTCATTTGCTTTACAACTTCCAAGTTGCTTAAAAAATTTAAAAATTTTTTATAAACATTAAATGGCTGTGCTGTATTTTTATTCATCTCTCTTTAGTCAAGTATTCAGAGTATTTTGTGCAAATTTATTTTGTTTTTCTAAAACAAAAAAGATGCTCCATGCATTCACTCATCATCGGATGTGGTTGGTCATTTCGATGTGCAACTACTTCATCATCATCATCCTTAACAAAAGCTATTTTTCTTCTTTTTTTTCCCATTATTTACGATTATTTTCAAAAGTTTTCAAATCACATTTTTTATATTGATTTGTGGATTAGAAATTGCATGTCCTGTGGCGGTGCGGTGAGCAGCGGGGTGCTCATTCTTTTAAAATATAAATTTTGAAATATTCGTGAGAGAATGAAAACTAACATAAAAATATTGAACAATAAAAAATAATGTGCTAATTGCTTACAATTAATCTATTTGCAATTCACATTAGCATAATTATGATGATTATGTTTTGAAAACCAATAATTAGTGAGTCTATTGGTATTGAATTTGTCCTTTTTATGAAAGCAAAAAAATACTCACTCACAATATAAAATATTTAATAATAAAAACATAATTGACTTAATGATAGTAATATTTTTGGAAATCGTGTATAGTGTTGAAAAATTGCTAATTAAATTTCATAAGTTAAACAAAAACAAAACATTTGTGAAATATTGAAATATTCTAAGTGTCCCTGCCAATAAGCACGTATCACTCATCCAACTATTTAATCATTATCATTCCATGACTTATAGAATGACTGCATGGCTGATTGGTTGGTTGGTTCATTGGCTGACTAACTAACTGATTGACTGACTGACTCACTGACTGACTGACTGACTGACTGACTGCCTGACTCATTGCATATTGTCTTTTTCTGTCGGTATTGCATTGTTTTTTTGTGCCCAGTAAACCCAATAACCACTTTAAATTGTTACAAATGCTTACCAACTTAACTAGCCACTAAAACTTTTTTATTATACCATGAATGCTTCATTAAGCTTTTATTAAAACAACGATGAATTGAAATAGTATAGATACGAGTAGTGGAGTGAAGTGGAGTGAGTGAAGTGTACTGGGATAAAATAAAATAGATAGAATACTAAACAAAATGAAGAAGCTGAACAAAGCAAATAAAAAACATTCAACTTAAAAAACTGGATCTGAAAACCCATTTAGTTTTTCTCATTGATGGCTGGTGAAGCCTGTTGAATGAAATAAACTGAAGAATACTGAAAGAGTTTGAAAATTTTCAGGGAGAAAAAAAAATACGAACAAAAATGTCATTATAAACGTAGCAGCAATTTATTCATTTCTCTAGTAAAATGTGTGGAAAACATCAATTAATGATAACAACAACAACAAAAGAGGATAACGATTTCCGAAGACATTTAATTTATCTTGTTTTCCTTTTCTTTCTCCCCTTTAATGAATTTCCGCTTAAAGAGAATAGTAAAATTTGTAATTTCTATTTTATTTTCAAGCAACAATTCACATAAATCAATCATCTAATGAGTTTTTAAGAAAATTTCAAAAAAAATATTTTTTTTCTTAAGGATTAAAATAAATAATATTATTTGAGAAACAGCTTCCAGTTTCCACTTGTATCGAAGCATTCTAGATCTCACTTCAGCCTGAGGGAGCTGAGCGTAGAGCGTGGCAAATATGTTTTTTTTTCTTCTTTTAAGAGTATTTCTAAAGCCACACGAATAATAAAAGTTTCATATTTATCGCACTTTAGCTCCGGACAAAGTTGGTTACATGATTTTTTATCAGAAGCCGGAGGACGTGACAAGTGAGTTTTTAATTTCCAGAGTTTTTATAGACCCAGGAATATCTAAAAAGCTGGTATTTTAGATTCTAGCAAAGCTACTTTTCATTCATATTCCTGATCAAGTGGCGCTTGTCGTGACAAAATATCTTTTCTTCTTTTCATACTTTTAGAAAGCTTCACGAATACCTGGAAAGTTATTGTGCGAATATATACAAAATTTTATTATAAGTCTCTAATAAAAAAATCTGTTTTCACTAATTATCAAAATATATTTTTTACCACCAGGAAAAATTTCATTGTTTATCTTAACACTTATCAATAAAGCACTCAATATATAAAAATATCCAGCAAATTACAATGCACACACATACGTACGTATGTGAGTGTTAACTTAAGCTTTCAACAGCAGCATCTATTGTCAATATGTCTAAAATGCAGCTTTTCCCTCATGTGTTTGTTATAAAAGAACTTTAGTTATAAATAGAAACACTTTCTTAACACTGATATATTAAAAAGAAATTAAGGAATTTTACTTTACAAAAGATAACAAACTGGCTGTACCGAATCGTATGCACCCTTCCGCTAAGTATGAAGCATTTGTTGACTGCGCAGCAAACAAGTCAATTGTCGCAAATAAGGATTTTTACTATTGATTTTTTAGTTTATTTTATTTTCCGAATATTGAAAATTTTAATTTCTTACAGGAATCGAGACCGAATTTGTTAAACATACAGAAAACGTAGCAGAACGTAGACAGATGATTCTCCTTAGACTTCAACTTTTTTTTTTAATTTTTATAACAGAAACCGGTCTACCGAATGCTATACATCTACCATAACTTCTCTAATTTATCGATTCACTATAAGGGGATAAAACAAACAGTAAGACCTTCTTTTATGCTGATTTTCAATATGAAACTTTGTCTTTTGGATATAAGATCAATCAGTCCAGAATGTTGGATTCCTATTATTTTTAAAAATCTATTTTCACATATGCGGACATTATTAAATCGACCAGCAGAAAATACAATACATATACGTATACACGCGGAGGAACTACATAGTTGGAGAATGGTTGCGATAACAATATGTTTTTCACGCAACAATTTATTGCTTGAGCGTACTGTAAACATTGTTAAGTTGCAATAAACAACAACGTGGATACTCTAAACAATGTAATTTTGTTAAAAACTCCGACTACAACCAAAGTTTCATTAATATGCCAATATATCAATACTATATTATTTTAAGTTTATTCACGTGTAATCAAATTATGACTATAAAACAAACAAACTGTTGTATGCTTTTCTGTCAGTTGTTAAAAAATTAATTATAAGTTTTCATAGTGTTAGAAGAAACCAACAACAAAATATCAATAAGTAATAACAACGTTAATAAAAAGGTAAGTAAATGAATAAGCAAAAATATCAGTTTGATTTAAAAAATTGTAAGTGTTTGTTCTTTACTTCGGGCTCTACGTCATACAATTTTATTTATTAATTTTTTTTAATATATTTTTTCTCGATATTTCGAGCACCTTCGGTGGTTTTCTTCAAGAAAAACTATGATAAAAACAAATATAGAAACAAAAAGTTGTTGATATTATTTCGAAATATCAAGAAAAAATAAATTAACAAAATTTATACCATTAATTTAATAAAACGTAAAAACAGATTTATTTAAATAAATTGAATGACGTGGAGCCTGGACAAATTGTTAGGAAATTTAACAATTAGGCCAGTTGTCCATGAATAAATTTTATTAAAATACGTACGAAAATAAAATATTATTATTACAAGCAATAATTATATGATTTTTTCAGTCATATTATTATAAAAAAACACAATATTATGATTTTTAATCATGTAATATTCACATCAAACCAAATTTTGTTAGTTTTTGTTTAAAATAAGATCATTTTGATTAATGTTGTTGTTATGTATGACAAATTAATTTTAGTATAATATGATTCATTCGAACTGACGAGCATGTGGTAACTTCAAACACTAACGACGTTTTCTTTTCTAGAAAAAAAGTGTAAAATTTTTTGCCTTTTTTATTAAAAATTTGCAATGTAATGATTTTATTAGAAACCATATTGTCATAACTTTTAAGGCAAAATCTTTGACTTAAGAAAACTTTGAATGCAATTTTTTTTGATAAAGTAAAATAATTAGTACATTCTTTAGAAATATGATTAATATTATTATGAAATTAGACAACAACATAATATTTTTAATAGTCTTTTTATAAATATATGATTTGACTATAACCATATAATTCAATCATTGTATGTTGCTCTTAGATAATGATTCCCTCAATCATATCTTTTCTTTGCGTGTAGACTGTGAGGGGTATCACAAATTACAAACGGTAAGACAGACAGACATAGATTTACCTTTTTCATCTGTGGTAAAGATTACAAAAAAAAACGTTATATCATCAAATTTATTATAATATATTCAACACATTAAAATTTTCCCTAAAACAGTACGAAGCCATTCATGAGAAGTGAAAAAGCTACACGAAATAAGGAAGGACTCACTGCAAGAAAAGTTTTATACCTTTTTTATTTAAAGCAATATTGAATTACATACTGTAGCATTTTAATTTTGCCTCATAACATAAAAACGTTTCTCCCCTGCATTAACTGTTCAAATTACAATTATCCGCAACATAGACAATGTATACACAAGTACTTGTCCTTAAAAATAAATTCAATAGATTTTATTTTGAAGTTGTTGCTTGAATTGTACAGAAGTTGTCATTCTTATCGAATTCACTCCACGCTCTACTTTATTGTTAGTTTCATTGTGTTTTTATAATTCCAATAGATATTCTCTTTTATTTTATATTGTTTTGTATTTCCATTTTATTTATTTTGTTCTATTCTATTTCAACTTTTTGTCGCATTGATACTCTTGTATCGAGTGCTGCACACTGTCTGTCCGTAAGTGTTGGCGCTGAAACAAACAACAAGAACAGTCTTCAATGACTACAATGGATTGAAGATACTTTAGCGAGCAACTGCAATAGTATCTTTGTCACTCATACTTTAGCATGAACTTTAGAGTGTTTGTGCTGCACAACTTGAATTTCTAAACAAGATTTTTTTTTAAGGATTTATTTGTCATGTCGCAATATTGAGTCCTTAAGGGTGACGAAAATTATTTCGTATGTTGAAATTATTGTCGTAATGATGTTTTGTGATGAATTTTAAGATCTTTTGAAGGGCTTGTTTTTGACATAAATTGGAAATGAATTAAGAAAACGAATAGGAAATTGTTAGTTCTTATTATTATGGAGGATTGATGATTGTTCTGTATTGGCACAAAAAATAATTGACTTCTCTGATCAGTGTTGATGAAAAAAAATCTTAATGCTAAAAAAATTAATTTTAATTACGAAAATATTTAAATAAGATATTTTTTATTCAAACTGTGTTGCTGATGACGCATTAAATACAATTAAGACACTAAGTAAATGAGAGTGCACAAATTCCTACGCCATCAGATCGATTTGCGTCAATAAGAAGTTACAGTCATGCATTAAAGTGATGCATGCTCGGTGAATTTGTTTATTCGAATAAAGTTATGAACAAAAATTATTAGAAAAAGTTGCTGACGTAAAATTATTCGAATAAACATTTTATTTATAAACGTTTTTAACGAATGATTTAACAAAGCAAAAGTTATCTGTGATAATTAATTTTGTTGGAATAACAATAGTTCGATTGAAATAATTTTAAAAATATTATCATTATTTATTAAAAATAAATCATTTTAACAAAAAAATAATAAAATAAAAATATATCAAAAAATTTAATTGAATAACAATAATCTACGCAAAATTATTCGAATTAAAATTGTTCGGAAAAAAGAAGTCGAATAAAATGTCTAATAATACAAATTTCTTCCAATAATATTTAGAAAATATTCGATCTCAAATTCCTAGAATAAGGTTATTCGATTGAAAGTTTTCATATAAACTTATTCGAATAAAATTGTTTGAATGAATATATTTAAAATAAACTATTTGATTTAAAATAATCTAAAAAAACTACTCGAATTAAACCTATACGATATAAAAAAATTAACAAGATTCGAATAGAAACTATTGGAATAAAGTTAATCAAATGAAAATTATTCGGCTAAAATTTTTCACATATAATATTTTCGAATGAAAATCATATGCATAAAAACAATTATTCGATTTAATTAGTCAAATACAAATTATGCAAAAAAGTGTATGCAACAAAAATTATTCGAATACAAGTTATTCGCGTTAAGATTCATCGAATAAAGTTGCTTGAGTAAGATTATTCATAGAAAACCCTTTTGTAGCAATTTTTAAAGTTATTCGAATAAAACTTATTGGAATGAAATTTATTCAAATTATGTATTCGAAAAAGAATAGTGGTCTAAAAATGATTTAAATAAAAGTTATTCCAATAAGAACTTGTCGAATAAAATTTTTCGGTTAAGGCGTATTCGAATAAAGTGATTATCGAATAATTTTCACAGACTGTAGATGGAAGAGTTTTTTAAGTCGAAACAGCTGTATGCCAAATTCGAAATATTTACGTCACACTGTACTTTTTCTTATTTTTCGTATGTACAGATTTTAATCTTAAACAATATAGAATTAAACAAAACATGTTTCTGGCAATCAAATACCCAAAGGTGCGAGTATTAACAACTTGGCTATGAAGGAAGCAAAGTAGTTAATTTATTTCTAATTTTTTTTTATTATTATTTCTCGCAACGAAAATAAATAAACGTAAGTGTGCATGTGTACTTAGGAACATCGTTAAATGTATTTAAAATGTCAATTTGTTAGCATATTGTGAAATGTATAAATACTTATCAGTTCTTGAGATAAGCACGTGTGCGAGTGACTTTTCACGTCAAGCTTGTGCCATTCTGCACAACTGTCTTTTTCTTTTTATTTTGTCTGATACCTCAAATCTGTATTAAAAAGTCTTAAGGCCTCATTACTTTTTACTTTTCGTTGTCGTTCTGTGCCGTTCTTTTCTGTAGAAAATATTTCTTACTTAATTGTTTTGTGTCTGAACTTTTGCAAAACGTTTTTTATTTGAAAAAATTATATGAATCTTTAAAAAGCTTGAATTAAAATAAAATTTTCTGAGTTTCAATGCAGAATGTGTAATATTTCACACCACAAAAAATATATACATACATACAAACACTTGGCTGTCACTTAACGTTGTATTCTATTTTGTACAGAATAGTCCGTAACAGAACAGAACGTACAAACTAATTCTACCTTTATTCTATCACGATCACAGATGTTTCCCAGCTAGCATTTTCAACCGTGAAAGAGCCTACTGGGAATTTCTTGATCGTCGACGAGCGCATTTTTTAATCTTAGAAGATTCCTTGCACGGGAGGAAGTGTTACATGAACTATTTCTTCTGTGAGATTGTTCCATAACACAGCGAAAGACGCTTATATTAATCGTAGAGGGAATGGTTTGAGATTTATGTAGTTAAACAAAGTGTAACATTGTTGTTTTCGTACTCTTCAAATAATCATTAGAAGATTTTTTACGACTTGTATATTTAACATTCCAAGATTAAAAGACGAGCGTGTTTCAAAATTTTTAAAAATGTAATAATCAAGAAAAAAAATTGATGTTTTTGTTACTCTTCATATTAAACACAATCGTCTAACAAACATCATATGCTAGCTGGGTTACACTCACCTAATACTTTTGAAAAAAGTGAAATTTAATTGGAAAACGAAATTTAGCCTGGTTTAAATTATTCATTGAATTAAGATTTAAATGAGTTCGGTTTTTGTCCAACATTTGTATTTTCCAATTCGAATACAATATTTATGAATTTGGTTTCAGAAATTTCAACTTTTCAATTATATTTCGAAAACTTAATTTTATTTATATTTCTGAAAATTATAGTTGATTTCAAATTTAGCACCTAACTAAAGCCCGACATAAGGGACATTATTTTAAGTTTTCACGCATCGACACTAGCAATTCACAGCAAACCACTCACTCGTCCATCTCTAACAATTTCATATCGTGTATTTTATTAAATAAAATTTTATTCAAAATAACAGCCAACAATCTTTGGGGTATTGCCAAAGCAATCACATTTAAAATGTAACAAAATTGAAATGAAATCACAAAACGAAATTCCGTCAAGTTGCAATAAACATTTTTGTTTGTTTTTTTTTAATAAAAGAAAAAATATATTAAAATGTGTAAAGATTTGAGAGTGTTTTAATTTTACTAAGTGATTATTTTTCGCCGCACAATTTTCAATTCAAAAACATACACTGCCATACATGTGTACATATTTAATATGAATATATACATACATGTGTATACGAGTATAGTGCAAAAAGTATACCCCTGAGAGCGAATATTTGCGTGTTAGTGTATGTTGCTTTTCTAGATAATAATTTTTAACGTTTTTTATATTGTCAACAATAAAAGTCTGTCATTTATTTAAAATTCAACATAAATTGAAATCATTTTCTGTAACAAATGCATGCATGCTCATCAATAATAAGTACTTAGTGTTTGTTTTTAAACAATTGAGTTAAGGTAATCGGTTTGGAAACAGGTAATCGGGAAAAAGGATATTAAATCAAAAGGTGGTCAACTTCGACTATTCCGTAGCTTAGGTTGGGTATGATTTTTGTATATCTCATATTGTCAGATCAGATCAGTTATTTAGAAGGTGCAGATTGCTTGTCACTATTAGAATCTAGAGTTATAGAGCAGTAAGAATGATTGGATTTGGATTGTATACCATACACCAAGGAAATTAAATATAACTAGAATACGCCTACAGACCGAAATTCGACCGCCAGTTTAAACGTATACCTATTTTAGTTGCATTCATTTAAAGAGAAAAAACTACCTAATTGCTCATTCACTTCTCTATGGAAAAACATTAAACAAAATAATTGTATATAGTGAAAACAAATAGTTTGGCTCAAGTTCAAACCCGAGTTTATGCATTTATATTTTCTAATTTTTTTATTTCATTTTTATTACAAATTTTTTTTGATAAATTCAATATTTTTTATTAAGAGAGTACTACTCGTATATACTATTATCTACAAACATTAATTCAAAATAATTTTTTTAAAGAGAAGTAACACTCAGGCAATTAACCTTCTTTGGGAAAAGGAGAGTTAGATTGAACAGGTAGTGAAAGTGAGCAAGTTGAATTATCATATCACTCTGATATTTCGCGTTATGTTAGTTTGTAGATCAGTGTTGCAGTGCCTCTGCTGACATTCAATTTGTTTAAGCTGTGTAGCTATTTTATCAATTATTTTACTTCGCCGACGATTCTGCTACATTGCCAACGAACGAGGTCGCTGTGCTGTACACTATAGCATAAACCAGTATTAATTGCTGCCAGTACTGTTTAGCCTTCATCACTTAAACAGTCCAACAACAATAAATACAATGGCAAACTAATGCACATCTGAAAGTTGCTGGATGTTATAATGCATACAACCATGCACATTTATTGTCTTAAGTTTTTGCTTGAAGTTAACACATCCATACGTAATGAACATGTACATCCATATTTATTTGTTATATTTTCAATTCTGATCTCTTTTTCAACTTCACTCTCTTGAAGAAAAAAAATCTGATTACCTTCATACATATTTAGGTACTCTTAAACACTCTCCTTGCTTACCTTAGGTTTTTACTTGAACCAATACATACATAAGTGAATTTATGTACGTGTGTATTCTTAGCATTTGTAATGGTGCCAATTTTAGGAGCCTTTTATTCCTTTAATACTTAACCGATTTAAATACTATATATATCGGGTCACTAAAGCTCAACAATGTCTACCATTTGGTAAAATAATTAAGAAAATCGATTGGCTAACAAAGGAGAAAAAGGGATTTAAAAATTTCTCTTTGTCTATTTATATAATAGATAATATTATTTATTTTATTATTGTTAATATAAGTATTTATACATAATACATCTTGGCTCAAAATTAATTTCCGAATTTTGTTTTTACTTTATTACACTAACGCAACGTGCTAATCGTCGATATTTTCAAGTGTGAACTGGATTGACAGTGTCAACAATAAATCGGCTAGTTACTAATTTTCAGTAAGAAGTCTCTCTGGTCCCAAAAGACTACTCACAGTAAACACCCCCGTAAACATTCAACTTGTACGCGAGACTATGAAAGAAAATCCACAAACAGCAACCACGAGATATTCCGCACATGTGCTTGGGCATTGGTTCCATCTTAAATTTCTGTACTGTAGCATTTTAAAGCTCAACAATGTATCCTAAGCTGTATAACTGCATTAGAAACAAGAAACGAACAATAATAAAAATCGTGAATGTCCAGCTCTGGCTAGTAATAAATTGAGATCCGAAAACTGTGAGAGCACAGTCTCAAGAAAATTCTAACGATTACTAAGCACTAGTCCCTAAGAATGCCAGTCGACAACTGACTTTCCACACTTGAAAATCAGTCGAGCTAGCGTTAATAATTTTGTAGAACCCAGCTATAAAAGTTGGCAAAAAGGATTCAGAAAATAAGACTTCTGCTTCGATATCCGCGCTACATACCAAACCGAAAATGTTAATTTATAGAAAATAAAATTTATCCTATAGAAACTTAAATACTCAATTAAAATATTTGTGTGATTGGTCATGAATCGATTACTTTTAGTTTAATTTCCATAACAATCAATAAAAGGTTTTAGTGCTTAATCTCGATAAAAAATAATGCCCAAACAACACACTTTTCGTTCTCTAATCTCTCTATCATCTATGTACATATAAAAAATGAAAAAAAAAATTATTGTGTTCATAAATATTTACAAATCTCTTGAAAAACTGCATGTTCATTCATACTTATGCTTGCATAATCAGGACATGTTGTTTATTTGTTTGTTTGTCTACTTGCCACTGTTCAAAGCACACATTCATGC
Organism: Gymnocheta viridis; assembly: GCA_956483585.1. Classification (NCBI taxonomy): domain Eukaryota; kingdom Metazoa; phylum Arthropoda; class Insecta; order Diptera; family Tachinidae; genus Gymnocheta; species Gymnocheta viridis. The sequence goes on along the minus strand of OY101440.1, from coordinate 42,733,551 downwards.
ATAAATATTGGTATTTATGCATTTGTATGCGCCGAGTGTAGTCTAGCTGCAAAATTACAGAGCCATCAGAGCTGGAAAAGTGGTACAGCTGTAAATATTTATGCTATATATAAATTAACAGTCATTCTTTTGAGGAAAAATTTTGAGTTTCATTTGTTTTCATTGAATTTCTTTTTATTAATCGAGTTTTATTTTCCTTAAGCCGTTCCGAGAATTAAACTAACTCCTTTATATCCGACTTTAAGCTCACTTTTCCATCTCTGCTAAATACTGTTTGCATTGTATATTTTTTATTGTAATATTTTCTATTTTTTATTTCATATTGTGCATTTGCCATATACATTTTTTTTTTGTAACTTTTTAACATATTCTCTATCACATTGGCAACTACTTGATGCGACAAATAAGCACTCGAATTCGGTTACAAGTTGATATTTGTCGCTAGTGTTGACTCTTTAATGATTTTCCACTTTTCTTTCAACCGTATTCGAGTGGTTTTTGGTTAAAAGCTAATTTTGAAAATTCACAATTAAAAACATACATACACACACATTCGAGTACTTACCCACATACATCCATATAAACAAATGTAACTACATATGTGTTTGTATAAAAGTATAAAAGAGCAAAATTTTAGTGAAATTAAAATGAAAGGATTAATGCAAGTAGTCGAAAATGCATGCATACACATGCATACATGCAAAAGTGATCGTCACTTGATTTCTTTTGCGTTAGAAGCCCTGCCACGTTTAATAAATAATCAAAACCAAGACGAATTCATACCAGGTGAGCTCGAAAGCACAGCTGACGCATTGTGTTGTATCCTTGTTGACAAGGCAAATTCATAACAGGTGGTATTGACAGCTCAGCTGATTATATTTTGCTCCTTGTATCTCCTTGCAGTTTGATCTGTGTTGTTTGTCAAAATTTGTTTATGTGTGATTTATATATAGTGTTTGACTTTGATTTTGACAAAGAAAGCAGGTATTTTTCAAAGCGAATTAAGGCAAGTCTAGCTGTTATGACTTTGCCTTGCATATTTGATTATCAAAATGTGCTTTTTGATACATTTTTTCTGGTTTTAAATTCGCCTCAAACAGTTTATTTTAACATCCAAGAAAGATATTTTTCAAGGCGAATTCTATTGCGACTACCTGTATGCATTTGCCTTGATCAAAACACCAAAAAAATTTAGATTGCATATCATGTGAACAAAAGGCTTCGCCAATTGCAGTTATACATTAAAGAAGTTTGAAAATTGTTGTTGTATAAACCAAATTTGTTTTCCTAAAGGTTTAAAAACTATGAGCAATTGGTGTTGCATTTGCATTTCTTTGTAATGTCGGGTTAGCAATTCTAGTCTATTGTTTTCGTTATGTGGTGCTGCTTCATCCGTATGTCAAAATAATGGTATAAATATTTCATCAGATTAACTTTAGCCGATCGAGAGGACGTTTCAAAGCCGCAGGATCTATTGTGTGAGATTCATAAAGGACAATTTGCGACGCATGTTTGGCTTGCAATGTGTCATTAAACCCATTCTATTCTACGGTGCAGTCGTTTGGTGGCCGGCGCTTAGGCGGAAGAGTCATCAAACTAAGTTTGAACGTATAATGAGAATGATGGCAATAACAGTAACAGGTGCCTTTAGAACAACTCCTTCTAAGGCACTGTTCACGATATTGAACTGGCTACCACCAGACACTTTGGCTAAAAAGTTGGCTGCGAACACGGCAGTAAGACTAAAAGCCTCCAGAGCATGGAGAGATTACAATATCGGTCATGCCAACATCCTATATAATATAAATTGGAACATGAGCGTTGACTATGTCACACCTGAGCCAATCTTTGCTCCTGGCTTCTCTGTAAGCTTTTCGGATAACGCGGTCCACCCTGATGACCTACATACACCCGTGAATGTGATTCAAATTTTCACGGACGGGTCGAAATCACTGAATGGTGTCGGTTCTGGCATTTACTCCGAGCAGCTAAACTGGTGCATTCCTCTAAGGCTGCCGGACCACTGCAGTGTCATTCAGGCTGAAATAACGGCCATCTACACAGCCGCAAAACTCATTCGGTATGGCGAAATATCTGGTAGGGATATTCAGATCATTACCGATAGTAAGGCGGCCATTAGATCCCTGGAGAATGTGTTCATCACATCAAAAATTGTCAAGGAATGCCGGATATCTCTGGACGAGATAGCGAGACATTCAACGGTTACCCTTAAGTGGGTACCAGGACACAGGGACTTACACGGAAACTGTATCGCGGACGCATTGGCGCGTGCAGGCTCCACTTTAAATCGTAACGATTCAACACATGACATAGGCGTCTCTCTCCCAATGAGTAAACAACTTATTGCACATAAGTTTCACCTTATTGTAATTCAGAAATGGTTAGATGAAACTACCTGTAGGGAAACTAGAAAAATCTGGCCCATAATAGATGAAAAAAGGACTAAGCGGGCACTACAGCTATCCAGACCTCATCTCAGAAACCTAATCGCGGTAATAACTGGACACTGGCCTATTGGGAGGCACGCCCAAAGGTTGGGGCTCAATTACAATGACATATGTAGAAGTTGCGGCGATAAAGAAGAGGAAGAATCGACGGAACATCTTCTCTGTCATTGTCCGGCATTCGATGATCTAAGACTTAAACTTTTCGGTCAAAGAACCCTTGGGGACAAAACTTGTCTCTCTAATATTGATTCAAAAAAGATCCACTCCTTCATTGAATCAACCGGGTGGCTGCGTGAGAATATCAGCAGCCAGATAACATAGGACCCTTGGAAGACGGGACAACATGGTAGCACAACGGGAACTAATTGATGGACCCACGTGAGCTGTGCTTGATCACGGCTGCCAATGGAACCTAACCTAACCTAACCTTGGCTTGCAATGGACGTAGAAATGCAAACTTAATTAATTTTTCGTTTATTTATTTATTAATATACGAGGGGAGCTATTTATATTTCGGGAACTGGCAACACTAATGTCAATAGCTAAAATCTGGCAACACCATAATAAAGTTCGAAGTTTTTTGCATAAATGTGCTTACAAAGTTTTGATGTACAAGTGCTGTTTGTTTTGTTTGCAGTGAGCTCAGAAAATCAATTTGAGAAAAAAATGGAAATTTCAAGAGAAGTTTTTCGTTGGATTATTTATCACAACTTTTGACGTGGATTATCTCAACAAGAATATGTCGATGAATTCAGTTCTTTGTATGGCGATTAAGCACCATCTAAAAACCACAGTATATCGCTGGTATAGTGAATTCAATCGTGGTCGTAGTTCCGTCCCCGACGAATTCCATGAAGATCGTTCAAAATCGGTTGTTGTGCCACAAAACTTCGATGCGGTGCGTAAACTGATAATGCAAGATTGTCATGTGACATATTGTGAGATAGGGGCTTCCTTGCGCACTGGTTCCACTGCAATACATTCGATTTTGCATGAACATTTAATTGTAAAAAAAAATTTGTTCTCCTTGGATCCCCATAATTTATCAATCGCTCAAAAAAGGCTCGCGTCAAGTGGTGTAAGGAAATAGTTAAAAAGTTCAAAGCTTCAAAAGACGTGTATAAAATAGTGATAGGTGGCAAATCATGCACATATGCTTATGAGCCGGAAACAACACAGCAATTGACCATGTGTGTATTCCAAGACGAGCTGAATCCAACAAAAGTTGTTCGTCGAAGAAGCACAGCGAAGCAAATGGTCGGCATTTTCTTCGGCCGAATGGGTCATGGGGCCGCCACTGTTCCACTTGAGCAACGTAGAACTGTCAATTCTGAATGGTACACGACCATTTGTTTGACAGAAATTTTCGGAGAAATTCGTAAAACTAACCCCCGAAGACGAATCATTCTTCATCATGGCAATACGAGCTCTCGCACACCTCGTCAAACAAGTGGATTTTTGGAGCAGTAAAAACTTCGAATTGATGACTCGTCCCTCGTACATTCCTGACTTGGCACCCAATGACTTCTTCTTGTTCCCAAATATCAAAGGTAAACTGCGTGGTCAACGATTTACGAGCGCCGAAGAAGCAGCTGAAGCGTTCAAAAACCATGTTTTGGAGGCGTCTCAAGAAGAATGGTAAAACTGCTATAAAAAAACACTCTTTTACTACAACAACGTCATAACTCAAAAAATTCGTTCTTCAGAAAACGAGTTTAAGGTTTTTAATTTATGTATATACGCATCAATGGAAAAATTAAAAAGTATTATCGTCTCAAGAGGTGAGTAAACAAGATATTTGTATGTATTTTTACACAAGATGAAGAAATTAGTTTAGGTTAACAGGTTGCCAGTGAGAAGATAAGATAAAGAGTACCAGCCCACTTGGATCCAAAGTAATTATGATCCCTTTGTGTTTAAGATGAAGAACGATACGGAGAATAATTCGGCATTCTTACCTTAAAAATCACGTTTTTTGAGTTATGACTCTTTTGCAGTAAATGAGCGAAATTGTTTGAACGAATGCAGAAAAGTATATTGATCATCAAGGGAAATATTTCGAAAAACAATAAAGCCATTTTCATTTAAAAATGTTTGTTATTATTTTGTATAAGCTTTTCGTGAAAATTTTTTTATTAAAATGCGGTAAATGTCTTATAATTAATATCTTTGACAAATGCTAATTTCTGTGTTATGATTGATTTTCTGGCCAAACGCAAAATAAGCCAAGTGATGATCATCACCGTCGCACATGTGTGTACAAATGTATGAATGTGAAATAAAAAGTTGTTTTACGTGTTTGTTTCTTTAGCTTTTTTCTTTTGTTTATTTCTTTAGCTTTTTAGAAAGGAAAATTTCTGCCACCTCGATAATAGCAGCCAGCAGCAATCAATTAGCTACAATTGACAGTAAAATACAAGCATCGGTGGTTCAGTGGTAGAATGCTCGCCTGCCACGCGGGCGGCCCGGGTTCGATTCCCGGCCGATGCAGTCAATATTTTTTTTTCTTCTCTCTTAAATGAAACAGTCCATTTTAAATGGAATTGCATTTTATAACAATACCAAGATTTTTTTAATTATAGCTTAAGCTCGCTATTATAATTTTTTATTCAATTCATGAATTCTTTTTTATTTCGTTTTCAATTTTATTTAACTTTTTTCTTAAATTAAAATACTTTTTTTTAGTTATAAATTTATATTAATCGAGATTGCCTCGATATCTTTTTTCAAAGATAATTAATGTTTATATGATTTCAAAGATTTTAAAAAAGTTTTGTTTGTTAAGGGTTTTTTTATATATAGACTAGCTAAAAAATGCTCAACAAACAAAAGTTTTTTAAAATTACTTTTTTTATTAAATAAGTCTAAATTAAAGAATATTTTTTATTGATAATTTATTTTGTTTGCTAAAGATGTTCGAGATGTTCGTGAGAAAACGAGTTTAAACTTTAAAGTCTATAATTTACACCAGCGGTGACTGACCACAACTAAAACTGTGGTTGTATTGATGCTTATTAGTATTAGTGAGTTAACAAAGCTGCCCACCAAACACAAAGGCAAGCGTTTGAAATATGCTGCATTATATTTCCTTAGGTAATATTTTACGCATATAAAATAAAATAATTTTTTTTATATTGAAATGAAAATTTCTGGCTTAAGTTCAAATCTGAGTTTACCCATATCTTCTTAATTTAAGAAATTATATTTAGATAAATTCATTATATTTTATTAAGAGGGTACTATTTTATTTGAAACAATTTATTCATCAGACTAGCAGAACGGATCAGTACTGATTTCGAGGTCGCTACACCATCTCATCAGCGTTCTTTGTTCGATTTTACCAATTTTGACGGTGGATACTAGTAACTAGGAATATCAACTATTTAACCATATTATTTAACGAATTAGAAAACGAAAAGTGCAACTTATTCATTTCTTACAAGTTAAATCAATTTCGGTTAGTACGAAATTCCATCTCTGATTTTTAATTATTCTCTTGCTAATAGTTTTATTTTAATTCACAGGAAAAAGTAAAAACAAGATTCAATTAAGAAAAACTAAGATTTAATTAAGAAGTTAATTAAGTTTTCAACCAATCCTTAAAATTGTTGTATTAGCTCAACAGCCTTTAAAAGGTATTATTTATAAAGCACTTTTAGGTCCCATTTTAAATTATACTTTTTTCAAATGTACTTTTTTAAAAATATATTTTTCGAAAGATACATTTTAAAAGCGTACTTATTTGATGAGATACTTAAAAAAATATATGTTTAAATACGTATGTACATATATATTTTATATAAAAAAGAACTTTATTAAAAAGTACTTATTTGTAAGGCACTCTTTTATTAAGGTACATTTTTTTAAAAATGATCTTTTTTAAAGAGTTAAGGTACGGTCACACTTGTCAAACATTTGCCCCAAAAAACGTAACCACTACTTTTGCTTAGGGTTAGTGTGATTTAACACAGTTTTTATATCACAAAATGAAGTCAATTCTGCCGCAAAATGCTATTTTTATATTATTTTTAATAAATGCGAATCCATATTTAAAAAAAATATTGGAATTAAAGAAAATGCAAATTTAGCTTGCCTGTTGGGCACATTTTTTTTCGGCAAATATTTGGTAAGTGTGACCGTACCTTTACTGTTTTAAAAAACTATATGTTCAAAAATATTTTCTTAATGAATTTTAAATAATTTAAAAAAGCATACTTATTTTATTTATTTTAAAATATTTTTTAAGAGGAATAAATTGTTTGGAAAATACTTTTTAAATATGGTATTTTTTAATTTAGTCCTTTTTTCAATTTACTTTTATAATTTGGAACTTTTTGAAAAAAAAATTAATTTATTTCATTTGGTACTTTTTGAAAAAAATATTAATTTAATTTAGTATTTTTAAAAAAAAAACATGGTATTTTTAGTTAGAAACTTTTTGATAAAAAAGTACTTATTAAATATAAAAGCACGTAACGTTTTTAGTCTGGAAGATTGGGATATGAGACAATTTTCGAAACGAGCGAGGGGAAACAGAGTAAAATTCATTTATTTCACAACGTTATTTTTCGAAGCCACTTGAAATTGATTTGTGCTTAAATGCATTTCTTTGGATTCGCCATTTTTGAAGTGGTTGGTTAAATTTGATTCTTTTCATACAAATTATGACCCGAAAAAGAATACGAGACTTATTTGTAATGCGTCAGGTATTATTAACTGTTTAAAGCAAAACACATTTTCACAACCATCAATATTTTTGCTTTGTCTAAATTTTTAAAGTCTACATTTTTACTACTTAAATACATAAATAATTTATAACTAATCGGTCAATCCTATCAGCAGTAATTAGCAAGAATATTAAATAGCTCAAATATCTTTTCCCTTTTGAAATCCTTTATTTACAAATAAGTTTCCTTAAATCCTTTATTAATGTTAATTGTTCGCTTTTTAAAATTTATTCAGCCAACTATAAATTATGACCGTTTTGCTTAATAAAACCCAAAGACAACAAGGTTTCCTTATTGTTACGGTTTGTTGAATATTCTTTTATTTGCACAATTTAATATTCCTTTCAATTATAACAATGCAAAAGCTTTGCCTAATTTAATATCCTTTAGCTGCACTCCGTGGTGCAAGAAAATCTATCATCAGCACACTTTTTTCTGTAACAAGGAGTTTAACTGTCCACCTTCCCTTTTGGTCCTGCCAAAAAGGTAAAAGAAAAACAATCGAAAAGAAACTTAAATGCGAAGGAATAATATAAAAAAATGCATAATGCACATGAAAGGTGTGATGTATTTTAATGCTTTCCAAGCTTCTACACGCATAAAATTATAAGACTTGCAGAAGAAGATAAAATACACTTGGAAAAAGTCATATTTTCATCATTATTTTAGTTATGTTAAAGAATGAGCAAATGCTTAAGAATCTTGAGCGGCTGACCTGCCGATCGACCTGCTGCGTATCTCTCTATAGCATAAAAATACATTTTGTTAAAAGACAAAACTCTAATGGCCTACAAGACGGTCCAGTCCAGTGAACACCCATTCTCTACTGCAGCAAGGCTGATAAAACACAATGCATTCCATTTTTCATTAAATTTCTCCAAGTGTTATATGCGTAAACACCGAGACCAATTTATGTCTGGAATCTATAAAATCTATGGTTAAAAAAAATAAATTGCCTTTATAGATGTATATATGTATGTATGTGATGCATGTAAGCGCTTCTTGGTGTACGTGCGAGTGTGTGTAAACGCATAAGTGTTGCGCCTGCATGTATGCAGTAGCGATTGGATGTTATAAATTGGTATTTGTTTCCTGGTAACAACAAATAAGTATCAATAAAAACCTGAATAAAAGCTTAACTGAAGAAGCACCTGGGATAGGAAAAAAAATAAACCTTTATTTTACTCCTTGTATGTTGGTATTGTAACAACAAGAGACTTATTACTGCAACTGGAGGAATTGGAAAAGCATTAAAATTTTCCATTAAAATGATTTGAATAAAGTAATAAAATATTTTAAATATTGTATTATAAAATGAAAGGGATCATCATTTCCGGCCTACAAGAGCTGACTGAAGCCTTAACTTTCACCAGTGTGCTCTTAACAAGCTGCATCACATTTTGTTTTACACATTTTAGAACCAAGGATTTTAGACTTACACTGAAAAAGCTTGCAGAAAATCTCTAATTTTTTTTATTTAATTGTAAAATTTTAGTTCCTGATCTTTTGTGTCACCTACAATCTGCTATTATAGCAAATTAAAGAATATGAGTGCATTTGTACTTGTTTCTTTAAAATGCTCTACTCGTAGAGATAATATATCTGGAAACAAGTAGTATGCTTGTAATTTTAGGTGAAAACAATAAGCCTGTCTATTTGTACGTCCCTGTCTGTCTGTAGCTAACGCATTCAGAAGTTTTAACACACACACTTTAAACAAGCTACTGGAATTTCACATACACTAATAAAAAACAAACATATTGATGTTCAATATCAGTAAATTTTTCGCAATTTTTTTTTATATGTGTAACAAAAGCAGCTCTCTAAAGATATCAAATGGTTTATTCTAAGTGCGGGATTTTATTTTCATGGTATTTTTTAAATCAAACACATAATCTTGTTTGCATATCATAATATTTTCATTAAAAGAAATTGGATTTTATCATGAACAGGGCAAGTTTTTAATGCTTTTTGCATGAAAAATATGGATTTGCATGTTTTTGAAATTTTTCCCAAAAAAAAAAACATTTTTGATATGACTTGCATAAATTTGAATACATTTGCATATTGCGCAGGTTGAGAACTCTTTTTATCAAAAATTACTTGTGATAATTGACGCAGCTCCATATATGGTATCCGCTAGTCCTAGCAAAGTATTGAGTAGTGGGAACCGAGTATCGAGTATTTCTTTTTTTTTTGGTTACTCAATACTCAAAAGTAGTTACTCGATACTTTCAGAGTTGTATTTTAAAGCAAGTTGAGTGGCTAAATAAATATTTTTTAGAAAACAATTAAATTATTTCTTAAGTTGTTGTTAACGTTAAATAAAAAGTTAGCTTTACATTTATTTTTTATTTGATAATAGAAGACATACAAAACAAATAATAGTTGAAGATCTATTTTTAATTTTTGAAGAAACTACCCTGAATCAAAAAATCCGTTAAAAGTATCGAGTAGTATTGAGTACCCAAATGAAAAGTATTGAATATTATTGAGTAATGAAAAGTAGTAGAATTTGCCAGCACTAGACTCCGCAATGCGATCATTAAAAATTCTTTGCCCAAAAATTTTGCATGTTACATGTTTGGCTTATTTTTAATATTAACTCATTTGTTGCAAATCCCAAAGCCGTTTAAGGTAGAACTGATTCCATACGCAGTATGTAGTTTTTTTCAAATAAATTTATGAATTTAATTAATTTCCAGGCGCCTTCTAGTATCAATTTAATGCACTCTATGTGCCCAGAATCAAATTGGAAATTAAAGGACTTCCTTTACATGAAAGATTATCCGTCGGGTGCATATTTTTGTTCATATTTTGAAGTTTTTTTTAGGAATATTGGCGTGCATTTTTAAACTGGCCCTGATCGTCAATATAAAATTCAAAAGCAAGAAACCCTTTCAAATGATGAACACTTAAGTTTTTGTAGAGAACCTATTTCCAATTTAGATTGTTTATTGTAATTTCGATTTCTTGCTGAATTATATGTTAATTTTTTTAAATTTTGTTTCGTGAAATTAGAATTTTTGATTTTAAGGCAAATTTTCGAAATTTCGATTTTATATTGAAAGAAATTGTTTGAAGGAACTTTCGTTTTTTGGATCGATTTATTTTTTGAAATCATTCGTTTTTGTTTTCAAAATTGTAGTTTTGTTTGTTATAAATTAATATTTTTTTTTGTAAAACTTCGATTTCTCGTGCACTTTTTTTAACTAAACTTTTTACGTGAAATCTGAATTTCTTTTCCATTTTTTAGAGCAATTATTTTATTAAAAATTTTATTCAAAATATATTTTGAAAAATATTCTATGTTTCGCTGAAATTTTCCATTTGTTTTAGAGTTTTAATTTTTAGCTATGGGGCTGTTCACATACTACGTATTGTCTGTTTTTAACGATTTCAACCAATACTTTCTCCCTTTCCTTCTGTGTAACCTATTTTAAAAATGTTCATTATAGATTGTTAATGACGCAGTAAATTTTTATATTCCACCGCCATAGTCCATTACTTAAGATGCGAATAGCCCCTAAAATATTTAGGTTTTCATGTTACATATTCGATATTTGGTAATATAACGGTATGTTCTACATTCCACTTGGAAGTTTAATTCAATTGAAATCACTTCAGTTCAAATTTTTTATGTTCTGCATTCTTCTTTTTACATATTAATTTAAATATTCAATACAAATTTACTTTACTTTTTATGTTCAATACTTTTGTCTGATAATTTGAAATTTTTGTGAAATTTTGGTTTTTTCAGAAAATCAATTTTTAATTTTTGTGTAAGTTTTAATTTTTAATGCTTTTAAATCATTTTCCATTCTGAACAAATTTTATATATTAGCATACAGGCGAAAGTGAACGCATATGGGAAAAAATTTAACAAATTTCTTCTTTTTAAATTTCATAAAAACATATACATACCTTTTTTTTATAAAATAACAATTTGCTCCTTTAAGTTTCTGCTAATGGAAAAAAAAACAAATTTCTTGTTTGTTTGGATGCATGTGTACGTATGAATATTGTTTGAAGTTAAGTAAAAGATATTGCTTACCCGAAGCAAAAGTAAAGAATTTTATACGGTGTATGTGTGTGTGTAAATATTATTGCTTTACACACATCCGAACAGATGCAAACAAAGAAATAAACTTACATTTATATCAATGGTTTACCATGTAAAATTTATGATGTTGTTTTTAGCCAAAAGGTATGAACGAACAATATGACTACATACATATACGCTTACAAACTCGTATTCTTCATATGCTGTAAAAAAGACAGGAAACCAAAATGTACACAAGAACACAAATGCATAAAATGCGCGTTAAAATGATAGGATCACTTTGTTTCCAGGGATAACATGAAAATGTATTGGTGCTCGTGGAGTATTAGACTGTATGGTATATAAATTTGTGTATTGATGTTCGCATACAAGACATTCGGACCTGTTCTATAAATCAAGTGTTTTCAAGTCGTGCGTTTTCTTTCATAACACAAATATGTAGTTGTCACATTCAAATCTTTAAATCGCACATTAATATTTAGTTCGAATGCAATATTTCAAACTTCAAACTTCTACTAAAAATTTTTTTTGTTGGAAACCGTACGATTTTAAATTACTCGATTTACAGTACATGCAAGATTAAGTTTGCTTGCAAGCATTTAAATTAAAAAATATATATGTATATATGTTTTCACACTAAATTTACGTAGCATACTGCCTCTTGTTTTAAATTAAAATAATAAGACCCATGTTTTTTTCATTACATAGTACAACACATAATTTTGGGACTCAATTGTGAGAATTGCATATGAAAGTAGCCCCAAAAATAAGAACTCCTGCATCATTCGTTTTGTCAACACATTTATGTTTGTGTGTGTGTGTGGCTAAACAGATAGACTGTGAATTTTACACCGAGCTGGGGGAAAATTACGGTATTCGATATCGAAAAAAATTCCATCGTTCCAATCGTTCGATATCGAATGCCGTAATTTGCCCCCTGTATTTAAGTTCACAACACAAAAGCAATCTACGCACGCTGAGAATATCAGCGTCACAGCGATTTTAATTCTTTATCATTTTCCTAAAACAGATTAAATTTAGTATCCTTATCACTTTGAAGCGCAACGTAACAAGTGCTTTATATATTTAAAAACCCAACCTCACTAACTCACACTTGCAAATACATATTACCAATTGAAAAAGAGACCAACAATAACATTGTTTTGCCGTTGTTGTTGCTGTTGTTGTTCTTTGCTTGTAAAAATTTGTTCAACATTATTATTTTTTGTTGCTCCTTGTTTTTGTTCTTGCTAATGTTTTTGTTGGTGTTGTTGTTGCTGCTGCTGTTTTTCTAGATTATTTCCAATGAAGATTAAAGCCATCAAATGGACATATGTAATAAATGTGGATATTTCTGCACATAGAAACTTTGTTTTTCTAATTTATTGTTATCATTTCTGTTTCTTACTGTTGTTGTTTTTAATTTTCAAATTACAAAAAATTGTAAAATCCTTGCAATTTTATTAAATGAAAAAAAAAAGAAATCAGATAAAAAATATAACAAAAAAAAAAGAAAATTTATTAAAGTAATTGATATTCTATTTAATTTATTATAATAGTTGTGGGGATGTTTCGTGGAAAATTTATTTAATTTCTATTTAAAAGCATGAATCAAAAACAAAAATAATTTTGACTTAAATGCCGATTATTTGATTAATGTGATTTTTTTGTAAACAGAGAGAAAATAATAAAGCGTAAATCAAGGCAGCTTCACATCAGGTAGTCTCAAGGCAAATTCATAACAGGTAGACTCGCCTCAATTCGCTTTGAAAAATACCTGCTTTCTTTGTCAAAATCAACGTCAAACACTATATATAAAACAAAAATAAACAAATTTTGACAAACAAAACAAATCAAAATGCAAGGAGATGCAAGGAGAAACAAGGAGCATAAAATAATCAGCTGAGCTGTCAAAACCACCTGTTATGAATTCGCCTTGAGGTAGTCTCATCCGACTTCGCCTTGAAAATTAGAACAGATATGTCAGAAACGGTTGACAAATTTATAAGAAGAAGAAAAATGTGGGGAATAATGTAAAAGAAAAATTTGTGATTTAATACGAGAAGTATTACATTTCTTTCACAAATTAACACTTTCATCACTATTCTCACATTTAAATTTAAATCTAAGACCTTAACAATCTTTTTATTTCCCTTGTCCAATTATAATTGGAAATTTAAATTTTATATGAAAGCTTTAACGATTTTTTGTGGTTTCTATTATTTTATTTATTATTTTTTTGAAACAAAACAAAAAAACCAAAATTCGAGCGAATTGAATCACCTGGTCTCTCGAGGCCACCTGTTGTGAATTCGCCTTGGTGTAAATTATTTTTAAAAATATTAATTGTTGATATCAAGGCGAATTCACAACAGGTGGTCTCGATAGATCAGGTGACTGAATTCGCTTGAATTTTGGCTGCCAAAATATTTAAAATTATTTTGTTTGTTTACATAAAAAAATATAAAAAATTATTCATGTATGTATGTATATTAATACAAAAAAAAATTTATTTTCAATAACATGTTTAATATGAAAAAAGTTCTTACATTGTGATCTATTTTAAAAATTATTTATTTGCTTTTGCTTATCAATACCGGCCGACTATAGAGTGCTTCTAACCAGCGTACCACTAATAGTACCAACTGAACCACCTGCGGAAACTGGAAAGCTACTAATAGTCTGAGAGTTCCGTATGAAGTTGTCGGAATTAAAGAGGTATGGCATTTTTAATTGCACTTGGCAGGACCAGCTGCCACGGAAGTAGTGCTGGTGATATAACTGTGGCGGCAGGTTATGAACTGCTGCGACTTACAGATGTGCCTTGAACAAACTTTAATGTGTTATTTACACCAGTAACCGTAGCCACAGCGCCAGTAACTGAAACCGAGCTGGTGTAGTGGGAATGGGTGTAACTAAACTTTGACTTCCAGACACAAAACACTACTTTGTGCTGCAGGTACGCCTACACCAACACCCATTAACATTAGCATAAGGTAAATAAGTGGTTAGCGTTGCTGCATTAGTAACGGCAATCAAAGTAGTTGACACTGATACGGTTAGAGCTATAGGGAATGCAACTGCTGCTTCTGCCATCTGTGTGTCCAACAAACTGACGTGATTTATTGGGAACACATTTCAAACTATTTGTGCCTTTGCAGATACGCTTGGTGATGTCGCATCCGAAATATCTTCTATGTCCATTTTTATATTCACATATTCCCAAAACATACATACTACATACAAACATACATACATATTTTAATTTCTTATTTAATTTGTTTATTTTATTTTCTCATAAATTTGTCAAGCGTTTTCTGACACATCTGTTCTAATTTTCAAGGCGAGTTCGGATGAGACTACCTCTTGTGAATCTGCCTTGGTTGATATTTAACCGGCATTTGTTCATCATGTCTACACAAAAAAAAATATTTAAAAATCTGGGAAAACGTGTTTACAAAGATTTATTTGTATGTGGAAAAAAAGAAAAACTAAAATGTAAACGAAAAATCGGATATCTAGCATATAAAACGTAAAATAATTTTTAATTTTTTTTAAATAATATTTCATGTTGAAAAGTGAATTTAAAAATATGTTGGGGAAGTGTATATGAGTAATTATTACTCATACGTACATATCGCTCTTTTATTGCGACTCAGATACATCTGAAGAAAAGAACTCATTCACGTTCCTGCCTCGAATAAAATGAAATTTACCACAAAGCTTAAGAACATAATTTTAGAAATAGTTAATTAATAAATTCTTTTACATCGCTCATAATTGTACCTTAAATTTAAGTTTTAAAGTTAAGGGTATATGGGAGGCAGCCAAGTCCTTGCTCTGATTGAAATGAAATTTGTCACACTGCTTGAAAACATAATTTTAGAAATAGTTGTTCAACAGTTTATACTGTTTCGGTCTTAATTGTAACTTAAATTTAACTTTTACACTTAAGGATGTATGAGTGATAGCCATGTCCTTGCCCCTGTTGAAATTGGTGGTGCTGTTTCCGAATGTCATTTTAGAAATAGTTTTTCAATAAATTCTTTTATTTCGCTCATATTTGCAGCTTAAATTTAACTTTTAAAATTAATGATATATGGGTGGCAGCCATGTCCTTGCTCCGATTAAAATAAAATTTGTCATTTTGTTTTTTAAAGAGAAGTAACACTCAGGCAATTAGTATGCCTACCAACCCGTAGGTGTGTTATGACTTGTCTGAAGCTGGGCTCGAACCCACGTTCTTAGACATTATTTGCTTTGCAGTCAACGCGCTAACTACTTCAGCCAACAGCACCTGTCATGCTGTTTAAGAGCTTAATTTTAGAAATAGTTTTTCAATAACTTCTTTTATTTCGCTCATAATTGTAGCTTAAATTTAACTTTTGAAATTAAGGATATATGGGAGGCAGCCAAGTCCTTGCTCTGATTGAAATCAAATTTGTCACAGTGCTTGAAAACATAATTTTAGAAATAGTTGCTCAATATGTTCTATGATAATTGATTTGTTAAATTAAGAATATGAAGGATCCATCTCCGCTGCAGCGAAAACAGCAAGTTATTCAAAATTTTTTGGCAAAACATGGTGCGTTTGGAGAAACTCATTGGATGCAATGTGCTTTTGTGGTGCTGATTAATTTTGGAACGTTTTCGCACCACGTTTACTTCAAATGGGATTTACGCTTCTCCTAGCGCTTCAATTCGTATTCGTAGGCAACAATTAAGCTTGTGGAAAATTTAGGACGACATACTTGATTTAAGTCCTTAAAATATTCTGCTTGGTCACGTCGTACATATAGTGGTATCACCGAAGAGAATATTACTATTAATCCTCTATTTAATTGTAATAAAACTAATTTATTATTTTAAAACTCTAAAATCCCTTTATAACTGCTAATCACTACACATTTTTCTAATCACTTCTTAATTTCTCATCTTCAATTTAAACGTCGAAACTTATTATCCAATTGATTGCACTTTAATTAGAACACCTGCAGATATAATTGCAGAACCAATACATTTTCTTTAAAAAAATAAACTGAAATTAATTGCAAAGCTTTATAACCACGCCTTCGAAATGTTGACCACACACACATACACAGCCTCCAGCGTTAAATCTGCAAAATATGTTAAGAAAAAAAATTACTTGAAAGTTAATTAAGAACACAAGTGAAAGGTTGCCTAATACCATCTACTGCCATCTTTGTCAATTTTCAAGGATGACTTGAATTGCTTGAAATGCAGAAAAACAACTGGTAAGGACGTTAAGTAATAAATAAATCTTTCAAAAAAGAAAAAAAAAAGAAAGGAAAAATGAAACCACTGCATCCTGAGCAAGTATTTATTATCAATTTCAGTTAAAATGTTTGCCATATTTTTTAACAAATAATGCGTTGTTACTTTCTGGTTATACTCTACGGCACAGATGACATGGATATAAAAAAGTTACTCGTTCAGCTTGTAATATGTTCAACATAAACTGTGCAAATCTAGAAATGTATTCATCAAAGGCTCTAGATAATTTTCTGACCTAAATGATATTGTATTGTTAGAGAAATGCTTAGAGATGTTCACGGGCACAGATTAAGGCCAATTGGCAAGGTACCAGTTAAATATTTTTTTACACGCAAAGAAATAACATAGTTGAGGCAATCATAATCCAGGAGCACTTTTCTATTATTTAATTATATTTTTGACTAATTTAGTTAGTGTAAGTATTATATTGTTGTCTAATTAAATAATATTATAATGTCAAATATTGTTTGAAGTTATCACATGCTAGACATGAAATATAAATATCATTTTGTTATACAGAACAACAATATTGCTGAAAATTATCATGACATTTCAGTTAAAAAAAACTTTCTCTAGAACATTTTATATTAGTTGGTAAAGAGTTTATAAGATTCGTTGTAGACGCATATACATTTTGCTTTATTTTTTCAAGGACTACCTCAACCTGTGCTTTTTCTCTTACAGCTTACAAAAAACAAAAACCAAAATGTACATGCAACCTACATGATCGAGTTGGTTATTGTGGGTTCAATTGTATGTAATTGGTATAACTTGAGCTGCTACCGCCACTATCTCTACTTCCACATAAAGTTCTTGTTGGTGTTTTTGTTGTTACCTTTTGCTATTTATAACGGAAAATGTTATTATCTTTTTTTTTGTATATCGTTGCACATGTATTTTGTTTTGTAAACAGAAAAAAAAATAATAAAGAAATAAATAAAAATGTGAAAGTGCAGAAAATTGAAATTTATATCCATGTTTTCCCAAATGATTGCATCCACAAACTTACACACACACACACACACACGAACACTTATTATCTTTCTTATACACACACCTACATACACGCGCACACACTAATGTACTCTGAGTAGTTTCCTGTGAAAAATCTGATTGTTTATTTGTTTGTTATTTTTGTATATTGAAACTACAACATCAGAAATAACAATAAGGAAATACACAACACTACGAGCAACAACAAAATCGAATACTTCAACTTCTTCTCTAACTTCTTTACCAAATGCAATTTAATGTAATAAATATAGTATGACTGCGTTACTGCGAACATACTGACGTACAATATTGAAAACACTGAGTTAAAATCTTAAGCATGATGCAGGGGCCTTTTCAAGATAGCCGGACACTTAATTTTATATCCTCCATCACCTTTAGTGGTGATTTGAAAATTAGAAAACAAAATCAGAAGAGAGATGATGCAATATGCTCTAAATCAAACTATCTCACTGTGTAAGCTTCGAGGGCTGTTCACCCAACCGGAAAAGTCCTTTTTCCAGCCAGAGCAACCTTAAACTGTCTGAACTAATTAACTCTTAATGACTGGATCATTGAGTTTTCTAGTGAAATCAAATATTTTGGGAATATTTTTCATAAATCGTTCGTTTGCAACCGACAAATTTGCAGCACTGTCAAAAAAGGCATCAGCGCTATTAATTAGAGCCCTGCACAAGCACACATAAACATGTTTTAAAAACATTTGTTTCGTTTGAAACAGTCCCGCAACATTAGAGTTGCGATGCACATATACCGAAACTCACCGCTAAAAGAACATTTTGTTTCAACTTGTAAGACACAGATGAGGATCTGACCAAATAAAAAAACTACTTTCCAATTGTGCTTTTCAGTATATGTGCGAAAGTGTTTCAAACAAAGCAAATGTTTTAAGCACGTGTTTAAGTATGCTTGTGCAGGGCTCTACAATTACCACCCCTCTACAACTCGTTGGCAAGAAGTGAGGGCTTAAAATAAGAAAATCTGCTAGTCTTGGAACAGCAGCTGCACAAGCTCGATATTTACATATCGCTCATTTGCTGCAATAACGGCATAACTCAAAAATTAGGTCTTTAAGATTGTAATACAGAATGCCATAGTTTTTAAAAATTTCATTAAAATATCATGTATACTTACTTGCCTCTTGAGAGGAGGATTTTTTTTATTTTTTTGCTTTCCCGTTTTCTGCCAAATTAATTTTTTTGATTTATGGTGTCTTAGCAGCAAACGAGCGGTAGAGTGCTGGCCTAAAACTCAACAGCTAACAGCTTGAACTGTGTTTCCGTCATTGGTACTGTCAAGACCCGTCCTACACATGTCCTACTGCAGATGTCTACAATATACATTGTACTCGTACATATCGCTCCTTTATTGCAGCGTAGTCATATTTCAAAAAATTTGATTTTTGAGTTAAGAATGGAAAAATATTTGTCGTATCGCTCTTCAATTTGTGTAATAAGTTTATACAACTATCTTGTTTAATCACCTCTTGAGGGTAGAATCCTTATTGTATTACCATTGATGTGTTTGTAAATAAAAAACTTTAAGTTCGTTTTGAGATATGACTAACTGACATATTTTCAAGAGAAGGCCTGCACGAATGCACTTCAGTTATCAGATAATTCTGGCATTTGTCGTAAGAAAAAACACTTCGTTATGATTTATTTTGAAAAGGCCCCAAAGGATTTCAGCTGTGGCCCCAACAACAACAACAAATGCAACAAGTTCAATATCAAAGCCACAAAATAATGCATCTTAATTTTGCACATGTTGTTAGAAAATGTGTATTTTTCCACATCGTCTGCAGTTTGTGTGTTTTAATATTTATAAATGTTAGTTTTACATTGATACCTTCAATTTACTCGGATTACATCGTCTTAAAAACAAAAACTCAATTGTGGTTGATTGGTTTTATTGTGATAAGTTGGATACCAAAATTGAATTTCGTATGCAAATATTTGAATCGGTTTTTTTAATGCAAATAAAAGAATGTTTTTTTTAGTTATTATATTTTATTTCATTTGGTAGAAAGTTTTTAAATTCACACCAGGAGACTTTTGACCATCGAAATAACAACAATGATTCAATTGGTGCTCGACCTTATCGTCCTCGTTATCTACGATAGGATCAAACACTTTCTGTGTTAAAAACCTTCATTTAGCTTCTTCTTTTGATATTCGTACTAACTATTATATGGAACAAATACGTCATCAAAAATACTTTGTTGAGATAAACAAGGATAGGCTGCGACGTCCTCACATGGAGGTCTTAAGGATCTATGGAATTCTAACTAACTTTTTTTTCTTTTCGAAAAAAGAGTCTATTGCCTTTTTATAAGTTTTAATTATTCTAATATTGCAGCTGTAAAATACAAGCCAGTGATGGACAAACGACTAGGCCGGCTAGCCATAGTAAAAGTATCCCTTGGACATCCTTTGAGTAGAAAATTCTATCCGAATAAATTTAAATTTATTCGTTTAATTTGATTCATATAACTTTTATTCGAATAATTTATATGCCAATAACTTTAATTCGAATAAATTTATTTAAATAACTTTTCTTCAAATAATTATTTTTCTAATAGTTTTTATTTAGTTTCGAGTAAATTTTATTCATTTATTTTTATTCGAGTCTTTTTGGCTCGAATAATTTTATTCCAGTAATTTTAGTTTAAATAGTTTGATCTGTCTAGTTTGTAGGTGAATAATTGGATGTGTCGGAAGCTAAAAGGCCTAACTCCACAAAACCAAAAGTACAGCAAATTTGTAATTCTTGAAAAACTGATTTCAAAAATTCATGAAAATGATATTTATTTAAAAAAATGGTTAAGGGGTCTCTTCACAAATTAAATTATCTTTTAAAGTTAAAATTTGTGAAATAGAAACTTTTTTTAAAGAATTCACAGGTAATAAGATAGTAATACAATAAAATTGAGAAATGTTTGAAAAGTGGAGTTAGGCCTTTTAGCCTCTGACACATCCAATTGTAAGCTATTCATTTTTCTTCGAATAACTTTTATCCCATTAATTGTTATATAATTTCATTCAAAATAGTGTTATTCAAACCAATTTATTCGAATAGTTTGATTCGAATATTTTATTTTTAAAATAATTGTTTTAACTCGAACTATTATTTTCGAATAATTTTAGTCCAATAAATTTTCATTCTTTTTATAATAATATATTTTTAGATTTACTTTTATTCGAATAATTTCATATAATTTTCACTTCAAATAAGTTATTTTTTTCAAGTAGGTTTATTCGAATAATTTTTACTGTGTGAATTATTGTTATCGCAACATTTTGAATTGAAATTTTTTACTCGAAAAATTTTAGTTTAATAAGTTTTCCTTATATACATACATAAATGCATTCGAATAATTTTTATTCGAAAAATTTTTATTCTAATAAATTTTATTCCAGTAATTCCTTCAAGTCAAGTTATTCAAATAATCTTTTTCCAATCATTATAATTAGAATTTATTCGAATAATTTTTTATCAAATATCTATTATTCGAATAACTTTATTCGAATAGTTCGAGCTAAGTAGACCTAAAGAAGGAAATTTAAAGCCAAAAAATAAAGCAAAATTTTTTTATAGCTTTCCAATAGTAACTTTCAATTATTTCGATATTTTTCATAGTTTAAATAGTGTTTATTTATTTATAATATAAAAATCATGATGAAAAGCTAAATGCATTTTTGAAAAAAAAAAACTAAAAAAAGCTAAATGAAATATCTACAATAAGTACAACACTAGAAAAACCACAAGCATTTGCTTTTTGTAAAATCAAAGTACATTGAAAAAATAAAATATTGGTAATTATTATTATTTCAAAAAGTTTTGTTTTTTAAGGGTTGTTTTTTTTAATTCCTTGATATATTTAACAAATATTATTTTGTTGAAGAAATCCGTTGTGTGGAAATGTTTTAAAGATCCACTGATCAATTATTGGCTCCTGCCATCCGTAATGCCGTCCAACGTCGTTGTCAATCGGTGATTGCATCACCACCAAAAAAAAAAATTCCACGGATGTAACACATTGAAATTCCATTGAGGAACAATGTGATAATGCTTTGGTGGCCTGTGCTGTGGATGATGAATCGGAAATTAATTTTATTTAAGAAATATCATATGGTGGAAACCTATTGCTAATAAATCTTATCAGTACACATGGCCAAAGCTTGCTTCTTCAGAATTTGGTTCATCAACTGTAGCTGCTACTGCCGTGATATGAGTTTAGTTTTATATGTTTTGATCTTTTTATTTAAATTTTCGCTTAATTTTTCATTGTTTTCACAATTAAATTTTTAATTTTTTGTAAATTTTCAAATTGAATATAAACAAAAGAAATAAATGAATTTGACATCCAACTACAGTTCGCCTTGAATAAAACTAAAAAAAACTTATCAGCTGCGCTATCAAGTCCACCTGTTATGAATTCGCCTTGATTTATTTTGGAATACTCGAAATTCACACTCAGGTGGGAAAAAATATTTTTTATTTATTTACAAAGATTTTCAAAAGCTTTTGTTTGTTAAGGGTTTTTTAGCTAGTCTATATACATGCATTTCATTGGTGCTAAAGCCAAATCATCAGTAGACCTTAAACCATATTTTTGAAATGTTTCAAACCTCTTATCATATAAAAACCAATGAGAATTTCAAAAATTACAAAAGTATAAATAAGCATAGTAGGCTTTGGAACTTATTCAAAAATCCCAACAAACAAATTATATTATTCGATATGAATCTATTTTATTTTCTTTACAAATAAATTTTATTTCCTTAAAAAATACAGTGTGGTTATACTAGCTTTTTCCGAGCTGAATTTAGCTTTATTTTTTATGTTTAGCTTGATATAAATAGTATTAGGTACACCTGTTATGAATTCGCCTTGAAAATAAATTGAAAATAAATCAAAAACGCCTTTCACGATTACTGGAAAATTGTTACAATTGCAAAAATATGCAATCTTAAATGCACAAAATTGTGAATGGGGCTATTGTATGTAATAATACTACCTGCACAAAAAACAAACTCATAAAATACAAAATCAATTGTTATTCTTATAAATATGATAATAGAATGACTGATTGAAATACAAATTGCAACAAAAGATTTTGTTGCAATTTGTTGCTGATATTATTGTTGAAGGCAAAAGCAATATGATTATTTTTCCTGGTCATATATTTTTTTCTATTTTAGTATCATTTTCTAGTCCTTTGAACAGGGTGTTGTTAAAAGAAAGTTATTTCTTTAAGTTTTTAAGCCGACCCTTTGCTCTTGATGAAGCAGGGCTTGGCAAAAAGGGAGTTCGTGGGCATAAATCTTCTATTATGTACATTTTTAGATCCCTTTTTCTTTTCTGGTTAATATTCAATTACTAGAATGCGGTCGATTCGCCGTCGACCGCTGGATAAACTATGACTTGAAAAAAGCGCACTCATATTCCCAGGAAAATGAAAGATTAAAAGTTTACATTGCTACATATTTTTTCTTTTATATATGAGAAACTACATGAAGATCGCTTAATTCACGATATTAAAAGCAACGATCAACAACATATATGATCAAGAAGCTTTAATCGTCTCTTACTGACAGTCCAACGCTGTCACACGTATTCGTTCTTTCGTACAATTAAATTTAAAACAAAAACAAAATTTTAAAATTTATTTCCTACAATTACATTTAAAACAAAAACAAAATTTTAGAATTTATTTTTGCTTTAAATGTGATTGTATGAAAGAACGAACACGTGTGACATCGTGGGCCTGGCAGTTAAACCCCGGAACGAGTAAGTTTTTAAAAAACATGAAAAAGCAAAATCAATGAACAAAGATAAGACATGACTCAACTATTTCTCTATAACTGGGAATTGACCGAAAAAATAAAAAACAAAATGACAACAGACACAATCCAGGCGCTCAACTTTTCTAAAAAAAAATCTTATTTATAAAACTCTTGTGTCACGGCGTTTGTGTTTGAACTCCTTCGAAATGGATTTGCCGATTATTATGAAATTTTTTATGTGTAAATACACATAAAAAATATACGAGAATAGGTCGCAAAGTATTTTTCATATAGGATTGTGATCAGTGGGCGGAGGGGCGTGGAAAACTCAAAATTTAATACAGTAGTTTTCCGATTTAACGAACCTAATTGCTGTTAGGCTTGTTCGTTAAAGTGAATTGTTCGTTATATCCAGTACTAAATTAAAAATGAACAGTATCGTCTATTTTATTCAAAACTCTAAATATGTACAGTATTTTTTAAATATTTTATTAAAGTTATAGCAATTTAAAATAAATATTTCATTAAAAACATGTATAAAGAAAACAAAAAATTTATAAAAACGGTGTAATACGAAAATAATTTATTTAAAAAATTGGTAAAGCACAGTTTGCTTTCTTGGAATGGATGTCTTATTGAGATTCTTTCAAATACATTAAATTTTTTCTACTAATATTGTTTTGCTAAGACCGTTTAATAAGAACATCTAAGTGCTTAATAAGGTTGTTGGAATAAAATTTCATGATATATTTTTTATTCGAATAAACGAATAATTTTGAACGAACAAAGAATAAAAAATTTACGGTTGAAAGTTTGTTTGTTCTTTTCTTTGATTCTTCTAAATAGTTCAAATCATCATCAATACTGTTAACATTTTTTGCGTTAGTGCCATTTCTTACTTTATTTATAGACTTTCTTAGATCAGTTGATAACATGTTATCAGTTACCTTAGAAAAGTCATCGTAAAGTCATTCCCAATACATACTTTTATCACAAAAAACAAAGTATTTGCGTACTTCTTTGTTTAGCTTCTTGTGGCATATTGTAAAAAGAAGAAATTCATAGAATTCAGGAATAATATTAAAGTACTCAATGACTGTATACGTCGTTCATTATTTATTCGAATGTTCCATTATTCGAAAATAGTTATTCAAATAATTTTTTATTCTAAATTGAGAAATGTTTGTTCATTCGAACAAAAAGTAAAAAAATTATTCGAATTATTCGAATAAGTTTTATTCGAACGACAACCCTAGTGCTTAATGATGTCTTCGTGCTTTATTTTGGTCTCTAGAATTTCTGTTTTCATTTTCATTTTCAAATTTTTATCATCGCATTCATCATGAAAGGTTTATTTTCAAACCATCTTCTCAAACCACCAACTGATATATTTTACATTTGTTCGTTAAAAAATATGAGGTACTCAGTAGAAAATATTTGGGTGTTCGTTAAATACGACGTTCATTAAATCGAATATTCGTTAAATCGGAAAACTACTGTATCTTACCACAAATGTTCGCTATACAAAACTACGGTTCTTAACGGATTCTGCTGAAATTTAAAACATATAATGCCTGTAAAATGGGCAAGGCCATAGAATATAATCTGATGAACCACACTCACTTCTATGCACATTTCTTCCATACATCTAAAATTCCTATTTACCTTAATTCGTTCTATATACAAATTTTTATCTTATATATAGATTCACTTTAAACTTGATCTTTTACCCTCGAGAAATCACCAAGTACAAGTTTAATTGACCACTTCTTTTTCTATGGTTATTCTTACGCCAACTTTTGTGAAAATATTTAAAATTTTTATCAGTCGCAAATCGATGGGTTGTTTGTATGTTCGGTATACAAAACTCTATTTCTCAACAGATTTTGCAAAACTTTGGAACATATTTGGAAATAATTTTCAATGAAGCGTGCCCACTTCTACGCAATAACCAAAATGTTCACCAGAAATTAATTATATGGCAAAACAACGTTTTTATATGAAAAACCACTCAGCTTTTTGATAGGTTTCTATACAAATATTCTTGGCCAGTCAGTCGTCGGAAATGTGGAAGTCATACTTACAATTATTCTTTCGGATGATACACCACACCAAACAGTACGCTTATGTGGGTGTAATTGTCGCTGATGAACTGCTCTTAGATTCTCAGTAACCCAATAAAGACGATAAACGATACATATCATTCTGGGCCACCCTGTACTTATAGTAGCATAATATTTTCTTCATTTTACTATTATACTACAAAAAATATTTTTTTTCTGCTGTTTTCAGCAGTAGTAACAAAACAAAATGCAATCCCATCCAACTGATAATAATAATAATAAGTAAAATATAAATAGAAGAGAATGTACAATTTTCTATGCCTTCGTAGCTTCAAATGCAACTGGACAAAATCATAAAATCGAGTGATTTGCTTATGCGGTTTCTTATTACAATTGGATGCATGACCACAGGCATGGAAAATATATTATTTATATTTTAACATGCACTTTCTTTTATTTATTAATTTTATTTTATAATTTTAAACCTGGGGGCAAATTGCGGCATTCGATATCTAAGGAAATTTCCATACAAATTCAAAGAATTTTGTATGGGACGTCGCGTCGTTCGATATCGAATGCCGTAATTTGGCCACTGACATTTCAAGGATACTTTTTTATTTTAATCTGGTGAGTTCTCTATTTTTGGTGAAAACTCGATTTTCTTGTTACATTTTTGTATTTTTTTTTTTGCTTTTTAAGACTTTTCCGAATTACTATTTGCAAGAAATTTCAGACCTCTGCTTAATTTGCGATAAGTTTTTATGTTCTTGTGAATGTTTATATTAAGCCTTAAGCTTTGATTAATATTAAATGTCGGGCCCACAATGTCGAACGTTATCGTTCTCTTGTGAAATTACATTTAAAGCAAAAACAATTTCGAAAATTTTGTTTTAAATGTAATTTCAATACAGGCAATATTATTCTATTATATTTTTTTATATTTCGAGTGTTGGCTGAATATTCGACTTTATCTAAATTGAAATTGAATATTAGTATTTTCGAATGTTTTCGCAAATTGAATTAACAATTTTTTTATATTTTCTAAACTTTTTTGTTTAAATTTTTAAGCTTTCATGTACTTCCAATTTCGAATTTTATTACATTTCCTAGTTTCTTGTGATTATTAAAATTTTTACTGAGTCCAGTTTTCGAAACTCTAATTTTCAGTTTTCATTAATTTTACTCAATCTTTTTTTTCAAGTGAAACCGACAAGAATTGATTTAACTTGTAAGAAATAAATAAGTTGCACTTTTCGTATTCTAATTCGTTAAATAATATGGTTAAATAGTTGATATTCCTAGTTACTAGTATCCACCGTCAAAAGTCGTAAAATCGAACAAAGAACGCTGATGAGATGGTGTAGATCCGTTCTGTTAGTCTGATGAATAAATTGTTTCAAATAAAAAGTACTCTCTTAATAAAATAATGAATTTATCCAAATATAATTTCTTAAATTAGGAAGAAATGGAAAAACTCAGATTTGAACTCAAGCCAAAAATTTTCATTTCAATATATTTTTTTATTTAAAAATTTATTCTTTTTTCGATTTCTTATTTTCTTTCTTGCTAAATCTAACGTTCTGGTAAATTCTAGAATGTTTTCGTTCAACTGAAATCGAAATTTTTATTTATTTTTTTTTTTTAATTTTTTGGTGAATTTTCTGTTTTTATTAAATTTTTCAGTTTTGGCAAAATTTCGATTAATAGAAATCGAAATTGAAATTCATTCCATATTTACGTAAATTTTTTATGCTTTATTGAGGTTTTTTTTAATTTTGAAGATTGTACTTTATCTAAATTTTTTTAAATTCTCGGAGGCTTTTTATAAATGAATATGAAAATGTAAATGTTCAATTAATTTTTGATGAAGTTTCGTTTATTGCACATATATCACTTTTTGATTAAATATAAAATTCTTTGGCAATTTTACGTATATTATCATTATCTTTTTTATTAATATCAATATTTGTTTTTTCATTATTTCGCTTTTTACGATTTTAAGATGATTATCGATTATTGTACTTCTCGAATTATCTACTTTTTGGGTTCGAAATGCCGATTTCTGTTCTTACTGAATTTTAGTATGTTTTAATATATTTTTTTATATTTTTATATTTTTTTAAGATATTTTTATAATTTTAATGTAAAATCGATCTTTCGAATAACAGTTCAAAAAATGCATAGTTGTTATCATGGTACAATTACTACCAGATAGCTGCAGTTCAAAAAACCATGTGTTTGCAGACTGTAAAAAAAAACATATTGACATTGTTGTTTTGACAGGCTCCAGGTAAACTGCCAGCAAACAATACATAAGTTTTTTGAACTGTATCTACCTGGTAGTAATTGTACAATGAGTTGTTATGAACAAATTAAAATTAAAATTTTTCAAAAGCTAACAGTTTCTTGCATAACTTATTAAAAAATGTGGCATCTCAATTAGATTTACATTGAATATCTCTGTATTTATGATTCTCTTTCGCATCATTCTTAATCCTTGTTCTTCATTTATTACATTTATTACCAGTAACAACAGCTGACTCGGTTCGGTCACATTTCCAGGTGGTAGCACGACTACGACAATAGAATTTTTCTTGTAGTTTGGTGTAAGCTTGATGCCAAAAACAGTTGAGTCACAAGCATACAAACCACAGACTTTGAATTAGACCAGAAAACCTAAACCAACATTACACTTTTGCACGTATTAACGCGCTTTTTTAAACGTCGAAATTGGGAGTTCTGTTTCATATTCCTTCTTTGAAGCAAACTAATGATTGGTGTTGTATGTATAAACACACCAAAACATCGCACTTCTGACAACAAGCAAACACCAATAAGAGTAGACCTTAATTAACCAGATGCGGCCGTGCTGACACCTGTAAAATTATGCTCCCTACATCTGGGAAATGCGGCTTTTGATCGAAATTTTTTGTTATTGTTGTTGCTCCTGCATTTATTCAATTGATTAGATTATATTATATTATGCTTTGTGATAACAATTACGTGTACGTTTTGTGAGTAAATGAGTGAATTTATGTTATTAAAAGAATAAATTAAACAGTTTGCTCCAGTGAATAAAGAAAATACGCATAAAAGACTTATTAATCGAAGAGGAGCATATTAAAACTGATTGGACTGGAAGGCGTGTAAAACCGACAGAAGAGAAAGTTAAAAGTAAATATTCTATTAACTACCAGCGAAGTTTAATTTAACAGTAAACTACAATGGAGATCATCAAGAAAGGAGCCCTTTTTTTAATGAGCGAAAAATGTTTCGACAATTATTTCCTGGAGCAAAATTTTTTTGATAGTAAGTTTGGGATAACTTAAATAAGTTTTAACAGATACGAATTAAATCATTTTATTTATTTCTTGTAGTTCCGTGCTTTAAGGCTCTGCTAAGTAAAGGCCTAGGCTTGGCCATTATAGCCGGTTCTTTGTTTGTTAAAGTACCGCAAGTTTTAAAAATCCTTAAAAATAAATCTGGAGAAGGCATTAATTTAATTTCTGTGCTATTAGACTTAATCGCCATCACTTTCCACATGTCCTACAGCTATGTTAAAGGTTTTCCTTTCAGTGCCTGGGGTGATAATACATTTTTGGCATCTCAAACAGCCGCCATTGCTGCTCTAGTTATGTTCTATAGTGGTGCCAAAACCAAAGCTATTGCTTTCATTATCTTTTACACTACATTTGTGTATGTGTTGTGTTCCGGCATTACTCCCTTTAAAGTATTGGTTACCATTCAAAGTTGTAATATACCTATACTGTTGGTAGGTAAAATGTCACAAGCTTTAACAAACTACAAAAATGGTTCAACCGGGCAATTGTCAGCAGCTACTGTATTTTTACTTTTCGCTGGTTCCTTGGCTCGCATATTTACTTCTATTCAGGAAACTGGAGATAAGATGATGATACTTACCTTCTGCGTTTCTTCGTTTGCTAATAGTGTCATTGTCGGTCAAATGCTGTATTATTGGAATAAGAAGACTGATGTTAAAACGCAAGGTGAAAATGAATTAAAAAGACCGAAGAGCAAGAAAAACGATTAAAATTATGAATAAAGTGAGTCTCAAATAAAGGACACTAAATTCATAAAGAAAAATTATGGAAAGCGTACAATTTTTATTACATCTGGTAAGCACAGCACGTTCGATTTTATCGATCTATTTTTACAGGAACTCCCCAACAACCGTATTAATCGTAAGAATTTTTCATTAGGAAACGTCTTCAATAGCAGTCGCACTAACACCATCACTAAATACGAATTTTTTTAACCCGAATTCCATACCTTCTGCTCATTTCAAATATATAATTAATGTTAGTTAATTTAATCAAAAGGAATTTATTACTCTATTTTATATATTATGTCTTGGATTATAATTCTTAAATCAATAATTAATTATTTTTATTTCTAAGAATTAATAATAATTGTTCAATATGGGAAGTTTGTTCCCATATTTTCGTTGATCTTTCCCAGCTTGGCGGTGGATCACTATTTATTTCTCTTATTAGTAATTCCCTATCTCTTTTGAGATTATTTGTTTAGCCACCTCTATGTTTTGGCTTTTTAACTAATTTTATTTTTGTGGCCTTTTCCTATTCTGGCGTTTTTTGTATTGCTCAATTGTTAGTGGTTTGGTCCCACTGGTGCCATAATAAAAGTTTAAAATAAAAAAAGTTTTTTTTTTGCCACGAGCGGTTAACGCTTACTGGCCCTAGTGTGCGGCTTTAGCGCAATACAGTTAAGATAAAATTAGTTGTGTAAATAGTTTAGTTAATCATGTCGTTAATCTAAAATTCCAGTTCATGTACATCTGATACGAATTTATGTACCGGTAGGCTTCATTGAGGAGTTTACGTCTTTTGATGGACAGGTCCTGCAATTGTTTACAGGACAAATATAATTCATCTAATTTAGAGCTTTATAGGCTTAGTTAAATTAGTCATGGGTGTAGGAACAGGCTCTTCAAAAGGTATCCATCCAGTGTCTATTGGCCAGACACTCTTCCGACGGAAACTTGGCTGTCCGTCAGGTCTTGTTTAAAATTTATTTAATTAAATTTCCTTTGGGTGCTCTTTGTTAAGCACTACAAAGTTTGGCAGGATCGGCATGTAAGTATTATGCGCTGCATTTAAATTAACAAAACAGCAGTGCCTATTGGCACAACTACAGCTAGCGGCACACAACAAAGTGTCGGGTGACGTCTGCTGTACATGTGTACTTTTATTTTAGTTTATTTGGTGACACATGATATTATATGCATGCCTTTAAAATGATGAATACATGCCATGTTGCTTTGTTTATAAAGGAATGAAATCTTTTTATTATTATGCTACAATATCCTTAATATTTAAAATTCCCTATACATAAATCTAAAAAATCTCAATATATCTTATGCCAAATTATAAAAATTTATGGTCAGTCTGAAATTGAACGGAAATAATTGCAAGAAGCTTAACGCTCGTAGATCATCAGGAGAGAAACATACGAACATTTTTAAATCATTCTGAATTTGATTACACACCTCAATGGATAAATAAAAATATATTCTGTCGAGATATTTATACGAATAACGATACGAGGAATATTTCAGCATTATTAACTCGCACATCAATTGCATTGAGTTATGACGTTGTTGAAGTAATAGAACTATACATATGTACATATGTTATCAACGTTATCAAAAACAAAACGAAAGTTGTATTTTGAGTAAAACCCGAATCTTGCGACGTTTATCTAATATAACTTCATCATTTTAAGAAAAAATTTATTGCACTAAACTTTTTGTTCAAGTGCATTGCGTGCGAGAGGAGAATATAAAAAATTTGTTATGAAATTAAATTACAATGAAATAAATGCGCTAAGGAGGAGGTAGAAAAAAATTACATTGTGTAATTTATGAACAGCCCCTAAATTGTTCTTCGTTCAAAGTTGCATATTGAAAAAAGTACCTCTCATTGTTATATATCGTACAGCAAAAATTGTAGAAAAAAGAATTAGTGTAATAATATTACCATCCCTGATGTGTGTTGCTTTTTTTTAAATTTTAGAACTACTTGCGCTCTTTTTTTACAAATACTCTGTTTTTGTAATTCCTCTTTTGTTCATTTTCAATTTGTTTTTTTCACTTTTTGTTTACGTGGATGGTTAAAAAGAGTTGCACCAACTCTTCACAAGAACATAGTGGTTGAGTAAAGAAGTATATTTTACTTTTCTATAGTTAATTGCATTAAAAATAATTTGTTTTATTTATTTTAAAAGATAAAGAAATAGTTTGCAATATGTTTGTTTAACAATTCAATGAAATTAGCATAAAACGTGAAGAAATATTGCAAAAATCTGTTAATTCTATTAAAAAGGATTGTGTATTTGTTTCAAAATTAACTAAAAAAGCAGTATAATTTAAAATGAGTATTCATAGTAAGTGAGAACTTCAGTGATGACTGAAACATTAAAATGTTATCTTTAATTAATGAATTTGTTTGCTTTTAGTGAATGCCAATCATTTAAAATACATCAGCTTAATTACTTTAACATTACAAAATGCCATTTTGGGTCTATCAATGCGTTATGCCCGCACACGGCCTGGTGATATTTTTCTAAGTTCAACCGGTGAGTACCTCTACATTAGCGTCATCAAACTCTTAACAACAAAGTAATTTGAAGTTTCCTTAAAAATAGTTTGAAAAAGATTAAGGATAGGAATGATCTACTTGGCTCCTGTGCCCGTGGCAGATCATCAAGCAGTATCTAGGAAGATTAGAAATGTATCTTGACCGACAGAGTATGGAAGGTCAATCAATTAAGCCTCGAGTTAGATTAATCTTATAGTCCGCCTGCGTATCGCAAATATTGATCTCTAATAAAAGAAAAATATTCCAAAAATTTATTGAAACTATTGTAATTATAAGCGCTGAAAAGTTTCGTGTTTTCGTATTGTCTAAAAATTTTATTCGTAATTTTTCAGACAAATTTGTGCTCAAACGATTTTTGCATTAAGAATTGCTCAAGTCATAGGCCCTTGTTTTGTGAAATGAAACATATTTAAACGGTTACAATTTCTATGGAAAAAACACAAATTTAAGAAAATGTTTTCCATACAAATTGAAACGATTTATTTAAAAAAAATTATATTACTTTTTTAAATACATATTAACATTAAAACGGGCACGTACATACGTGCATATTTTCATAATATATTCTTATTTAACCATTGATGCTGAAACCCGAAACACTACCTTTACCTACATATTTTATAAAGGTTATATGCGAAATTCTGTTATCTACTATATATTTGACATTGAAAAAATACAAAAAAAAAATAATTTCTTAGACAAATGCCGCACACTGTAGATTTCATTTGTAGTTATTGTTCTTAAATGTCTGCAGTTTCTTCATTTGTGATTAGATAGTCATAACTTAAAAATAAAATTTTTGAAAATTGTACATACAAAAACATTGCTCGTGGCGAATGTTCAAAGTAATTATTTGAAATTAATATTATACATATGTGTACTATTTTCCATGTAGAAGATTTTGTTGCCAAGCCCGGAAAATATATTGAATTGAACTCTCTGAAAGTTCCATTTTATAATTTTTTTGCAAAGACTTGAGCTGAAAATACATTATATCGATTTCACAACATAATAATGTCCATGGTACATAAATTTTCCGTATTTAATTAAACCATTTAATTTGAATTTTTTAAAACATAATTCTGCAAAGTGGCATAAAATGAAATATTCCTTCGAAAAAATGTAGACTTGTCAAACAAAATAAAATATACTTAAATTAAGTCCCGACCCAAAACTAATTGGTATTGGCCCGACCCATATTTCCTAAAAGAAACTGAGATTGTACTTCTAGAATTTATTTGAAAAACAAATAAAATAATTCTGTTTGAACCATATTCTGCAAATTTACTTTGTTGAATATGTACCAATAAATAAATAATTCTGTTTGCTCGTGTTTACAACGCCGGGACAAAAAAGGGCTGTATGTCTATCGTAAAGTCGTTGCTCCCAAATAGTTAACTGATTTCTAGTTTTCTTTGTCTTGTTGCTCCCAAATAGCTAAACTTATTTATAGTTTTTTTCGACTTATTCTATATAATTTTTATTAAAAACAAACACAAACAAAGGTTTTTTGGGTTATCTGCCGAAACATACAGAATCTTGGCAGTAATCGAACCAATAGTACACTATCCTCTGGTCTATGGGGGTTTCCAAACGTAACTTGATCGAGAGTTACTTTGTTATTAGTTCTTTGGTATGTTTTAGGAATATCGATTTGAAAGTTACGATGCCACCCACAAGGAGAGATTTTAGGGGTTTGTAAAATTAAAAAATGTTTTTAATAAAAACTTAATATTTCTCTACATGCGATACAATTCACAACGCAAGATTTTATTGCGAAGATTAATAAAATTAACACAAAATTCGTTAAACCATTTTGTTGATCCATTTATATATTCTTAATATCTTTGCAGCTGTTCTCATGTCCGAGGTTGTTAAACTTGTCACCTGTCTATTTCTTGTATTCAATGAAGAAGGCAAAGATGTTCAAAAATTCGTGAAATCACTGCATAAAACCATTATCGCCAATCCCGTAGATACATTAAAGGTATGCGTTCCCTCTTTAGTGTATATTGTACAAAACAATCTACTCTATGTGTCAGCATCACATTTGGACGCGGCCACGTACCAAGTGACATATCAATTAAAAATTCTAACAACTGCCATGTTCGCTGTTCTGATCTTAAGAAAAAAATTGCTTAGTACACAATGGGGAGCTTTACTTTTACTACTGGCTGGTGTAATTCTAGTGCAATTGGCTCAAACCGTTACCGAAGGAGCTGCAGAGGCATCAGCTACCGCTTCAAATGGCCCGGAACAAAAGCCATTGTTGGGGTTATTAGCTGCTTTGGGTGCTTGTTTCCTATCCGGTTTTGCTGGTATTTACTTTGAAAAGATACTTAAAGGAGCCGATATTTCGGTGTGGATGCGTAATGTTCAATTGTCTTTATTGAGTATACCTTTCGGTGCCATCACTTGTTTTCTTAGCGATTCGGCGCAAATTTTCGATCATGGATTCTTCTTTGGATATGATGTATTTATTTGGTATTTAGTATGTCTTCAGGCTGGCGGAGGTTTGATTGTAGCCGTTGTGGTCAAATACGCTGATAATATCTTAAAAGGTTTTGCTACCTCTTTGGCCATAATAATTTCCTGTGTGGCTTCTATATATATTTTTAGCTTTAATTTAACTTTACAATTTACTTTGGGTGCCGCTTTGGTAATTGCTTCGATATTTATGTACGGTTACGATCCTAAGAAGGCAGCTAATGCGATGGGACCCATTAAAGTTATTACAAACTCGAATCAGCTGCATCCTGATGAAGAAAAACTTCTACCTTAGATATTTTCAATTCAAGAATTTTATAAATTTAAACAGTTTTTTTTAGAAATCGCAGTATTTAATAAATACTTAAATAAATGTACCCACTAATAATTTAAGTAATAGTTACCTATATGATAATTCGCAAATGATTTTAAGCGTAGAAATACCAATTTTATTGTACATACTTTTGTGTATAAATGCCAAGTAATAAACATTACACTTTTATTTATTCCGAAATTTGTTTCATTTTTTATTAAGATTTTTTATACACTTTCGTTTATTGCAATCACACATCTCTGTTTTTAGGAATAACATCTGAATAACTTTATTTCAGATTTGTTTTGTTGGTAAACAATTCTATCCAAAAGAATAGTCCGTAGGTATTTTTCGATAAAGCCTCTTATGATTCTTTAAAGCTTAATTATATTTGCAAATGCAGCTCAGCTTAATATATAATACCTATCAAACGATCTTAAATTCTATTTGCTAACTCCAAAATGTTTTTGGAAAGCAGCCACCGCTCTATATCTATGAGAAATCTTATTCTTTTCGTCCTTAGGTAATTGAGCATACGTGAATTCGTAGCCATTAGGTTGGAAAATAGGATCCCAACCACAGTCTCGACAGCCACGGGGCTCAACAATAGAGCCCTCGGTAACACCCTGAAATATTAAAGGTTCAAAGTCTTGTCCTTCACAAAAAGCCAAAGTGCAAATAGCTTTAGCTGATTTATCCTTCAAGCCATCTAAAAAATTGTGCAAGCCCTCGGGCTCAAGTTTTTCCAAAAACAAATTAATATGACGACCTAAATTATGTACAAGCATGTCAGTGTTAAATTTATTACTTAATAAATATCAAAAACTTACCTGGTAGATCATTTAGAGCGTTAAAACTTAAACTTGTTTCTTCCACCAAAACTGGGCCATCCACTTGACGTGCTGCTTCTTTGCATTTTTTAGCAACGATTTCATCTATTTCTCCCTGCAGTTCGGGAAAATCTATTTTCTTTGATATTACTGGACGTGGAAAGCTAGGTCCTAATATGGCCACCAATTCCTCCAACTTTTTAGCATTTTCGGTAACAAAAGTAATGGGTTTCATAATGCCTTCTTTATATATAGCTAATTAGCCATTTGTTACCAAATGATTAAGAAGTCCATAATCGATGATTAGAAGAAACAACAACAAAATAAATAACAATTGTTTATTAGAAAGAGCTAAAATCAAAGAATATTTATCCAAGTACAGTCACTTCGGCAGCTGATTAGTAACTTATTTCACCTGAATTGTCAAATTTTATTTACATTTTAATGTTTATTTAGATAAATTTGTTTTCACATTAAAATTTTCAATAATTGAACAAATAATAACGAAAAGGAAAAATAATAAATTTTTTTTTTGTTTGTTTGAGAAATTACTTTTGTTTTACTCTGTTTATAAAAATTATTTAATAGCTTGTTCCATTAAAGAAGGGAAAATTATGGAATCTTGATTGACAATTTAGGAGAAATAGCAATAAGGCATTCCTGCTGTAGAAAAAGTGCACTTGAATAAATATACTTTGGCTTAAAGCATACAATTTCAAATCTAAAATCTCAGTTATACAATAAATAGTACATACTCAAAAAACTTTTTAAAATTAAATTGAATAATACTAAATACTCACAAACATTCTTAATTGGGTCTATTTCGGCACAAGTTGAAGAGCATTTTACTTTATGTTTATAATCACAAACCAAACGTTCACTATCGAATGCAGTGCCGTTGCCACAATCATAAATATAAGTTTGACCATCCGCGCATTGTAAAAATTTAGTGCAATCACAGGAATGAGGAAATAAACCAAAAACACCGGAAGTACAGGATATTTTCTCCTGAGCTGTTTTATTTTATTATTTACACATTACATGACTTTTAACTTATAACTCATAATACCAACTTACCTTTTCTATCGCTGCAATCAACGTTCTTTCTAAAATCACACTTTTTAATGGATATACTAAACGCGGTGCCGGGACCACATTGCTGTATCTTACCACAGTTAACAAAGAGAGTACAATCTGATGGATGTGGCTGTAAGCCCTTTTCACCAACAGGACATAAATCCTTGTCACTACCGTCAGCTGGATTTGCTTGCTCAATCTCTTGGCGTCTGAGTGGTGTTCGTCTTCTTACATGTTGAACTCCTAATACCTTGTTCATAAGAATTTTTTTTAATATTATTATTTAGTTTAAATATTACAAGTAGAATAAATAACACATTGCTATAAAATTTAAATGTGCATTCAAATTTAACAAACATGAAAATATAGCGACGATTAAGTACAGTTTAATCCAAGATTAAATCCACCGTTTATGAAAGACTGGCAGCACTAAATTGTACAACAACAACATGAAATTCAAAATAACGGAAATAGAACATTCAAGAAAGTTTTATAAAAAGCAACGAGAATGTGCAAGATTGTTTGAGAAATCTGTATGACAAATATTGATAGCAACTGTAAGCTTCACGTTCACTCATGCTCACTCACGCTCTATCACGTTCATTCACACTCAATTGTTTTATACTAACATTCATTGCACGCTCACGTGATTGAAAAAAAAACAAAAGACTTAAGAAACAAACTTAGTGTTAGGTTTTTTCGTTACGGAATTTCTTGATTCGGTAGCCACGCTCAAAGCCCGCGATAAAAGCTATGCAATAGCTTCAAAAAAATCATTATATTGCAAATTTTCTATAAAAAGTGCAAAAAATGTAGTATTTTTTTAGAAAAGAAATGGCCATTAGTCAGTTGTTTTTCTTAACGGAAAAAAAATTATTGTACAACGTGAAAAAGTTTACAAAATGCCTTTTAAGTACATTGTGTGTAAAAAAATATACCTACTAAAAAATGTACTTGCGTTATTTTGTATTTTAGGGGACGATATATAATTGTACATAGAGGCACAATTCTCCTTATGTCAATTAAATAACTTCACACGTACTGTGTGAGTTAAAAAAAAACCAAGAGAGGAGATTATTTTTCCAACTAAACGCGCACTAAGTCCCAATTTTTTAACACGCACAGAAACTTTTCAATTTTAATTAATTTTTAAACTATTTTTTAACACATTTTATGTTTCTTATTATTGTGATTTTAATATGTTTATGTTTTTAATTTGAAATTTGTGTGGTGAAATTTATCATTGAGTTAACTTAGTTTTATTTGCACACAAATGTTTTAATGAATATTCTAAATTTACATTTTTATTGAATAATAAAAAATTATATATAACGACTAAAACTGTATAGATTTTTTATATTTACCTTAAACCAATACTAATGCACAATGTTCTACTAACACATGCTTAAACTTAGGTTTTGATGATTTAGTTGGGACTTTACGAACTCTGCGATACAAAGATCGAAATAAAAAATCAAGCATTTTGATGAAACTCTTGTTAATTTATATTTTTTATTCTACTTTCTCTTGGTTATTTGAACTCTTACTGTTCTGCGCTCTCGGCTATTGAAAATTTTTCTTTGGTCCCTTGAGTTTCAAATAGTTGAGTCAATTATTTTCATATTTTTCGCTTGATACTTCGAGAGTGTAAGAATGCTCCAAAGTTTCTATTTGAAGTTTAATCCTTACAATTTGTATTTGTGCTTTAAGGTCTTTTTTTGTCTTAATACGACAAATAAAGAGAAAAATTATATAACTTTTGGATAAATTTTGAGAAATAAAAATAAAACTAAAAAATTTAAAGAAGTTTTAGTTAAACTTTTATTTTAGCACACTGACATTACAAATAAGCTATAAATACAAATATTTTCGTTTAAATTACTAATTTTGAAAACATTTACTATTAATAAGAGATTTTTAAAGCAATAAGCAAGAGGAAATATGCCATGAACTTTTTCATTGAATTTGTTTCATTCAACTCTTTTTTTATTAGCCATGAGAAAATAAATGAGGGTAAAAAATCATCAATAATCTTTTGATATTTCAGGCCCATATTTTCTATCGCTTCAATTAGAAAATAAAATAATCTTTAACCCGTAAATATTACGAAATAATTCACATTATAAATCTAGTCTAAAAGTTTTTTTTTAAATAAGACCGTAAACAATTTATTGCAGGCGACACCTTTTATATGCTGAGAAATATTGTCGAATAAATTTGAACATAACAAATTTCATTTAAACAATTTAAACACTTCCTTACTAACCTCCTGTGTGTAAATTATGCACACAAACAATGTTATTATTTTCCACATTTTATATATTTTGACTTAGTTTTTTCCACGAAATATCCTTTTTACTTTTATTTAAAAGAAAATATGTTTTTTCACAACGGTCCTAATTTCTGGAAATACACACAATTTTTTAATTCTGAACGGCAAATTAGGCCGTCTTATATAGCTGCTACATGGGGTTTGTTTTGCCTTAAGTTTTTTCTTGGTGTGAGAACCGTTTAATAATTTAAGTAAATAATTATTATAATAACAAAAAGTTTTGTTTGTTGAGGGTTTTTATCTAGTCTATATACATAGATACATAAATTTCATTGAAATAAGATATCGAGGCATAACTCGAATAATGAATTTACTAAATACTTAATTATTATAATTTTTCTTAAACCGGTGTCCAATTTAACGAGGTGGGACACTGAATTTTTTTCATTGACTTTACGCTTCTCTAAGTGTTTTATCGGTTGTAAAATAGTTTGCGGAGTTATTTCATATAAATATTTATGGAGAATATCTAATCTAAAAATTTTGAAAAGTTTTAGTTCACGCGACCAATACAACAACGATTAACTATTCCATTACTTTAAAATTGCTTATTTTCGATTAATTATTAAATCGGTTATATGTATGGCGAACAATTTTTTTTTACAAAATTTATCGTAAAATTAATTGCTTTCAGATTTTCTGTGAAATTATGGTTTTCCCCAAATTTGAGTGGGCTTGAGGCACGTCTTAACGCCAACCTATTCACCTGAAGATTTTTCAGTATAATTTTTTAACTAAAATTCATCAAACTGGGGGATGAGAGTGAAAAAAATTTGTCAAAAAAATTTGCCATATAGCTAAGGGCCACCCTATTATATATGTATGTACATATATACTATATATATATATATATTGTAGTATTTGAACATTTTTGATGTGTTTAATTTAATATAACGGAATTAACCCACTTAAAAAAATCAAAACAGGACGCAAATGGCATAATGAACGATTTTATATGTTGAGAGAAACCCAGAAAAAGACATAATGAATTGCTTCCGAGTTCTCTCTCCAACATAAACTCTTAAACTAAATAGAAGTTGTTTAAAGTTTAACCATTTGAACCAAATTATTTTAAAAAATCTACTTAAACTGTGAAACTAACTTGTAAATGTATCTCATTTAATTATTAATTTGATTCTTTTTTTTTTATAAATGCATATTTATACTCATAAAGTCTTCTTGTGCTTGATTTTTTCCAAAATTATTGCTGGATATCTAAAAATTTTTTAATAATAAAATCTTAAAATATTAAGTAATTTACGCATTTTTATTTATTGATATCAATAATTTTGTGGACAATTTTTGTTAATAGGCTAACCGATTAATCTGAAACCAACCTCGATTAGTCGAGCAATTAACCGCTTAAAACAGAAACCCAATTAATTTAAGGTCCTATTGTTTATTCAATTGTTTTAGCTCACAAAGTTCGTATTGAAACAGTAAAAGCTATTATTTATAAAAATTTGAAACAGCACTATTTGTTTTTTATGTTATGTTTGTTTTTAACTAATATTTTTTGTTTACGACTAATAATTTTTTTAACAAAATTTTTAAGAATTTTTTTTTCAAATAGCGGAAAGAACAACTAGCAGGCGTATTCTGTAATTCGTTAAAGCTAAATCTCTATCGCTAAAATCTATAAAGTTGATTTAGATTTAGATTTTTGGCTACGAAAGCAATTCTGCATTGCTAAATTTGGCAATGTTGTAAAAATTTGATTCGCCGCAATTTTAGCGTCTAATAGGTCCGATACCTCTCTCTCTCAATATATATGTAAAAAGTACGGGAACACTAAAAACCATATATTTAACCATGTAAATCACCAGCGAATGGCCCGGCCCAACACTAGTCCACATACACACAAAACGTTTTTTAACGTTTCCAGTTTTGCATTACATAGGACTAACTCAAAAATACTCCATGTCATTAAAAAATGGACCACTCACAAGTAGTTTGTTTGCCACGAGTACGATCGTGAAAGAACGAACAATTGTGGTATAGCAATAAGTTCTTGTTTGAAAATGACATAGGAGCATGTTGTAACTAGACCATTTCAGCTATAATGGAGCACGTAGTCCAATATTATCTGCAGGGAAGTAACAAAGGAAAACGAATATATGTTTGTATGTGCTACGTTAATATTTATATTTTTCAACACACATACATACATACATATTTTGAATAATTATTTTATTAAAAAACTTTTTTGGTTTTTGGTGAAAAATATTTTTTCATTGTTTATTTTGCATACAGCTAGCTGACTGTTTGACAATTTACACAAAGTGCGGTCCGTTTCGTGCAGAAAGAAGAATATTTTTCTCTCAAAGTCTCTCTCATTTACCCAATCTTGTAGTACAGGAGCAGTTTTTGTGAGTTATGAGATAAGCCAATATGGAAAATTCCAGTTTAATCTTTAGCATAAAAAATTTCAATTCAGTATTATCTTTATGTTCACAAAGAAACTAATTTTTATCTTCAATATATTATCACTAAGAATGGAACAAAGATTCTACTAACCAAAAATTATTCATTTATGCACAATGAGATAACAGAATGTTATCGTGCTGAAAACATTCTGTTGATATCTAACTAAATATAAGTAATTATAAGCATTTACACCCTAATCTTAAGATTAGTAAAAGTATAAATAATACTGTTCATTAGTTCATAAGTAAACTCAGTAAATAAAGAACGCTTCAATATACATACATATATTGGTATCTTAAAGTTAATAATGTTACAAAATTCAAATGTAGATTAAAATTTAACGAACATAACAGTTCAGCGATTATTAAGCACAGTTTAATTAACCGTGTGTGCAAACTTGGTAACACTAAAATTCAAACTAACGGAAATAGAACATTCAAAAAAGTTCTAGAAACAGCAACGAAAATCTACAAGATTTTTCGAGAAATCTTTATAACAAATATTCAAAGCAACTGTAAACAAGAACGCCCTCGATTGGATGACGGTTTAAATTGGCATAAAATAATTTAGTTGATTCACCATCAATTGTAGGGTAATTTATAATGCTGCCAACCAAATCCATCTTAATTACTTGCTTATATAACATGGCTGGCAATGCCAGCTATGATTTATAATAAAGTTTATTGTTTTTATTATTTATTGAATAAACAATCTAGTTCACCCTAGAACCGACCAGAAACTGTGTTTCCATTGAAATCAACAGGTATAAAAGCCGAGGCTGCAGGGCACAAATAAGTCAGTTATGAAAAAGCTTTTGAAGTGTAAACATCTCCAAAGACAAATTACTTTGTGTATTTTATTCTAAAGTGTAATAAAGGAAATAAAGCCGTATTTAGTAAAAATATATATCCGGTTTTGTTTTTATTTTATTTTTGAAAAATTAAAAGAACTCGAGCAAGGAAACGTTGTCAAAAAGGTCGAAACGTAACAATATTTGTTTGTTCTCTAAAAGTAGCAAAATAAAAGAAAAACGCTGAACTTAAATTACAATAATATTAGTTTAATTGAAATAATTATTGATAATTTGTATTAATAATAAGTCCTCAGGGACATACATAGTGATGACTCATAGTGAGGAGCTGTCACCTTCTCACGTGCCGTTCGGGATCATGAGCACCTCCATCGGATAAATGGAACCCTGGAGATGGTCCTGGAATGGGCGGCAATGCGAGCGTCCAGCGCCCGGAAAGTAGTCGACGACCCGGTCGAAAAACAGTCGATAGCACAAAAGAGTCAAACAGCACCAGGAGCTCTACCTACCAAAATTGCTACTCAAGATATTACTGAGGTCAACCTGGCAGGGCTGCCACGGCGTACAATAAAATGGGCCCATGAGCAAATTAAGTAATTCAA
This sequence comes from Gymnocheta viridis, assembly GCA_956483585.1. Lineage (NCBI taxonomy): Eukaryota > Metazoa > Arthropoda > Insecta > Diptera > Tachinidae > Gymnocheta > Gymnocheta viridis. The sequence continues at coordinate 42,690,618 of OY101440.1, read as the reverse complement.
GCTGCAGGTGGAAACGTGGTATTACACTACTTTGTGGAGCTATGAAATATTAACATTAATGATGACTTATGTAAAAAAATAAAATACAAGAAGTTTTCACAGCATGCCATTTAAAATTTAAGAAGATAATTATAAAATACATACTCACAAATATTCGTAGTTGAAAGAAGTGTTGATCCGTTTTCAATACAAGTTGAACATTTTACTTTGTGTTTATAATCACAAAGCAATATAACTTCAACCATTCGCGCATTCAATAAATTTAGTGCAGTTATATGGATGATACAAAACAAACGTCGATAAAAGATTCGATATTTCGGTGTGGATGCGTAATTTTCAATTGTCTTCGTTGAGCATACCTTTCGGTGTCATCACTTGTGTTTACGCCAGGGCGATCTTTGGTACACCTCTGACCCCTTGTGAATGATGCCAAGTCGCAGGAAGGTGATTTGACGTCAAGGGTGCGCTAACGTGCTTTGCCCTTTCTTAGTACGGCTTGTTGTTGGATATAATTGCCCTTTTTTGATGACGTGTCGTTTTTGTCTTTTGGCGCTGATTGGGTTTTTTTCGTGAAGCAATCAGCGTTCGTCGTTTTTCTACCATACACTACAGTCCATTAAAATTAAGAGTAAATTGTAAAATAAATTAAAGTAAAAAATTAAATTAAAGTAAAAATAAAATTAAAGTTGTGAACCTTTTTGAAATTTAAAGTTAAATAATAAGCATTAATTGTGTTAAAATAATAATAAGTTGGAAAATAAAAGATTTGTGGACAAAACCCCGAATTTGTGTGCAGTTTTTGTTACCAGAAGCTTGAGGTTTGCTAAGTCAGCCATTTGGAAGCCGACATTTGGTCCTTCGAGCCGGATTCCCCTGGACTTCTTTTTTTGAATAACTTCAAGCAGAGTTAAGGTAAAACACAATTCGTTTTTCTTTTTTACTTTTTACTTTTTTATTATTATTATAATATCTGGTGTGAAATTTGTGTGCAATAAGATATTTGCACTGACTTAATATTTTCATTGCAAAATATTCAAGTCACACACCGAAATTAAAAAAATTGGCACAATACTGGGAAATTGTTCCCCTATTGAACATTAAGATACTGCATTACCTAGCAGAGACTTAAACCTTCGGTGGTTTTTAGTACGACGGATCACCCAGCTGTTTTGCACAACTCTGTCTTCTCGTGGCTGTCAAAATTTATTACAGCTGCTGCCAGAATTGTGCAGAAAAATTAAATTTTATTTATCCGATAAAGAAAAGTGGCTGCAAAAGTTGGAAGATAAAATCTATTTAGTGAATAGTTTAAAATAAAGTAAAAAGCGGCTGCTTGTTGTGCTGTCAACTGATTTTCTAATAACCATCAAGAAAGTCAACAAATTTGACATAACGCTGGATAAAGCAACACGGATTAGGCAACCGTACAACCAAAAAACTTCCCAACAAAAAGACGACCAGCTGTATACAATCTTGTGTAAGGATTCCTGACAAATTTTCACAAGCAGCACGCTCAATAATTAGCCAACTTTTAGAAATAAAAGCCATCTGTAAACTCGAAAATTGTCTTGGTGCTGTTGTTTTCTGGATGTTGTAAATTTACTGCCAAACACCCACCAAAATTGTAAAATTATTAACATAAAAACAAACACCTAAATACAATAACAACAACAACTAAACAACGAAAAACCTCCAACAAGTTAGGTGAGTCAATAAACCAACAATTTAATTCAGACCAACAAGCCAACCGGCCAAAAACAACCAGCTGTATACCAATTTTGTTCGTTTTGTTTTTAATTCTTTGCTTTTAGTAATTAAAATTGAGGGAATCATTTCCTTTTTATTATTGTGAACGTTATGACCAATCACGGTCAATCACTCAAAAGCAATTTGCATTGGACAAAAAAATATATTTCGGAAAGAAAAAATTCGTGGATTAGAACTAATATTTCAATTGTGCAACGCATGAAAATTTAGATCTAATATGCAGGAATTTCACTGCCCTTATTACTATGCAAAAATTATTTTTACACAAAAAGTAATACTAGAAAAGGAAATGCAATTTTTGCATTTTATTTTATTTTACATTAAAAAGAAAAAATATTTCTTAGCAATAATTTGCTTTACATATGTATGTATCTTGTTATATTGTCAACTCTTTTTGTCGTTTCGTAGCCACCAAAAATAGAAATTAGTTTAATTTGACTACATGACAAAGGTAGCATGAACAACAACCTGCAGCCTTGTGGACGTAAACATAATCATTTTCATATACGCATATGTATTCTATTTTTGACAGGTTGTAGTCGGTAGCCCGCTGTCGTGAATGTGTTTAAAGCTTAAAACATTTTGTTTTCAATCAATTTTGTAATTGAATCAATTACCCATGTGACCAAAGAAGACACTTTCTGAAAACGAGAATTTGATAATGGCTGGTCGAATTCAATATACCATTTTTTCGTAGTAGGTTGAACATTAACAACAAATCGAATTAAATCTGCCATTTTAGTGATTAAACCCATATATTGATTCTTTTGGTTTCGGTGTAAATTGAAAATACAAGATGGTTGGTCTTGTAAAGTATTAGTTTGGGTGAGCTTGTGAATTTCATTCAATAATTTCGATCAATTTGATTCGGTGTATATTGAATATATGTTCGGTTTTTTCTTCTCGTTGTTTGTCATTGATTGATTTGTCTCCTTCCTGTTCCCCTTTTTGCAATTATCCTATTACAAGGATTACATAGTTGATCTTTTTACCTTTGTTTCGAACCCTTGCATCGTGATTGTCTGTAATCGAACTTTGAACCCTCTCGTCGTCGTTTCTAGGGTGACAACTGCAATTATCTGCAACATCTTTGATTTAATTTTCTCTTGGCTAGATAGAGATTTTTTTATTGTTGTTTCGCGTGGGATATCTATATCATTCGGATATAGTACTTTCTACCTGCAAAGATGGTGAAGTCAGATAAGTTGAAACAATTTGAGAAATATGCTGGATTATTTCTCGAGTTTGAAAGCGATTTTAATGAAACGAATAGAGGGAATCAGACAACATTTTTGCAATCATACCAGGATTACATAGTTTATCTTTTTTATTTTTGTTTCGAACCCTGGCCTCATGATTGTTTGCAATCGACATTTTGAACCCTCTCGTCGTCGTTGTTAGTGCGACAACTGCAATTATCTGTAACATCATCGATTTGATTTTCTCTTGTTTGGATAGGGATTTTCTATTTTGGTTTCGTATGGCATATCTATATTATTCGAATATAGTACTTGTTGCTTTCAAAGATGATGACATCAGATAAATTGCAACAATTTGAGAAATATGCTCGATTATTTCTCGAATTTGAGAGCGATTGTGATGAGAAAAATAGAGGGAACCAGACAACATTTACTACTGAGTTGGAAGGAGAAGAGTTTAAGGCATAATGGAAACGTGTTAAGTTTTCGTATGAGACATTCGCTACCGCGAGTGATAATGACACCGAAGAAAATTTCTACCCAATTAAAAATAATTACTTGTTTTTTCTTTTACATGTCAAGTTAAATTGATTTTTTCTATTTTTAGTTTTTGGTTAACCGGCGAGCCCGGTTTTGTTTTTGTATTTCAATGCTTCTTGAATTTATTGCGCTTTCTACTTCTAAGCAATCTTATTGTTGTTTTTTGTTTTAATTCTTTTTAAAGTTTTTTTTCTATTTTGATTTTTGGTGTTACTTTCGATACACTTTGATCTCACTGGTGGTCAATTGATAATAGATATTTTTACGTCGGGCCATTTTTTGATTGGAGGACCACTCGTAGCGCAACCGGAGGCGGAAATCGTCGAATCGCCACTTTCCATAAGTAATCGATGGCAGCCGGTCAAAGTTTTAAATCAACGCTTATGGTCAAAGAAAGAATGCATGTTGGAATGAATGTTGGTTTCGATACACAAATATTGCTAGTTGCCTAAGCCATGACCATACCTGGCGTACTTGCGAGAGTACGGGGAAATGTAAGCGTTGCGGTGATATGCATCACACGCTCATTCACAAAGCGAGCACAAGACCTAGTTCGTTAAGCTCGAATAAATACAAAAATCTGAAGCGCTCCCAACGGGGACCTAAATCGTCTACCCGCCCTAAGAGTAGAGGACCTCGTTCGTCCCACAACTCAGCCAGGGGACCTCGTTCGTCCGATGGTCATGACAGCGAGAGACCTAGTTCGTCTCAAGCCTATTGCTGCCCTAGTGCCAAGCTATCAACTCTAAGAAACAATACTATTGAAACCGACACTAATCATAAAAATCGTTGCAAATACATTTTTGAACGGGCACTTATTTACCCCAGCTTAGAACGTGGGTTGCGACGTGTACCCAAATGGAATAGAAATGGCTTATTCGTTGGAAGCTTAGGAAAACATTTGGCTCAATTCTCCATTTTTTGGATTTATCATATCCGGCTCGTTTACTACATGAGCACTGATGATACTTAACTAATAATTTTTATATTTAGTTATGTACATATATACTAATTTATCATTTTATTTTCGACATTTAGATGACTGATGGCCTAATGGATTTGAAGGCTGCTAATGTATAGCTATCCCTACTTGTGTATTTTGTTCCTTTTTTTTCTTTATTAGTAGTTACCGGAACTATCTATATTCAGATTGCAGTACTGCAAGGCGGCCGGGATGTTTACGCCAGGGCGATCTTTGGTACACCTCTGACCCCTTGTGAATGATGCCAAGTCGCAGGAAGGTGATTTGACGTCAAGGGTGCGCTAACGTGCTTTGCCCTTTCTTAGTACGGCTTGTTGTTGGATATAATTGCCCTTTTTTGATGACGTGTCGTTTTTGTCTTTTGGCGCTGATTGGGTTTTTTTCGTGAAGCAATCAGCGTTCGTCGTTTTTCTACCATACACTACAGTCCATTAAAATTAAGAGTAAATTGTAAAATAAATTAAAGTAAAAAATTAAATTAAAGTAAAAATAAAATTAAAGTTGTGAACCTTTTTGAAATTTAAAGTTAAATAATAAGCATTAATTGTGTTAAAATAATAATAAGTTGGAAAATAAAAGATTTGTGGACAAAACCCCGAATTTGTGTGCAGTTTTTGTTACCAGAAGCTTGAGGTTTGCTAAGTCAGCCATTTGGAAGCCGACAACTTGTTTTCTTAGCGATTCGGTGCAAATTTTCGATCATGGATTCTTCTTTGGATATGATGTATTTATTTGGTATTTATTTATTTATTTCAATCCAATACATAGGAAGCCTAAAAGGTCAATTATACATGTATCTATAGAAAATATTTTAATAGTCACAAAAGCATCTAATGCGGTGGGACCCATTAAAGTTATTACAAACTCGAATCAGCTGCATCCTGATGAAGAAAAACTTCTACCTTAGATATTTTCAATTCAAGAATTTTATAAATTTAAACAGTTTTTTTAGAAATCGCAGTATTTAATAAATACTTAAATAAATGTACCCACTAATAATTTAAGTAATAGTTACCTATATGATAATTCGCAATGATTTTAAGCGTAGAAATACCAATTTTATTGTACATACTTTTGTGTATAAATGCCAAGTAATAAACATTACATTTTTTTATTCCGAAATTTGATTCATTTTTTATTAAGATTTTTTATACACTTTCGTTTATTGCAATCACACATCTCTGCTTTTAGGAATAACATCTGTATAACTCTATTTCAAATTTGTTTTGTTTGTAAGCAATTCTATCCAAACGAATAGTCCGTAGTTATTTTTCAATTAAACCTCTTATGATTCTTTAAAGCTTAATTATATTTGCAAATGCAGCTCAGCTTAATATATAATACCTATCAAACGATCTTAAATTCTATTGGTAACTCCAAAATGTTTTTGGAAAGCAGCCACCGCTCTATATCTATGAGAAATCTTATTCTTTTCGTCTTTAGGTAATTGGGCATACGTCAACTCGTAGCCATTAGGTTGGAAAATAGGATCCCAACCAAAATCTCGACAACCACGTGGCTGAACAATAGAGCCCTCGGTAACACCTTGAAATATTAAAGGTTCGAAGTCTTGCCCTTCACAAAAAGCCAAAGTGCAAATTGCTTTAGCTGATTTATCCGGCCAGCCGGCCAAAAGATTGTGCAAGCCCTCGGGCTCAAGTTTTTCCAAAAACCATTTAATGTAGGGACCTAAATTATGTACATGTCAGTGTGAAATTTATTTTTTAAGAAATATTAAAAACTTACCTGGTAGACCCTTTAAAGCATTAAAACATAAACAGGTGTCTTCCACTAAAACTGGGCCATCCACTTGACGTGCTGCTTCTTTACATTTTTTAACAGCGATTTCATCTATTTCTCCCTGCAGTTCGGGTAAATCTATTTTCTTTGATAGTACTGGACGTGGAAAGCTAGGTCCTAAAATGGCCACCAATTCCTCCAACTTTTTAGCATTGCCGGTAACAAATGTAATGGGTTTCGACATGTTTTCTTTATATGTACAATGTATTAATTTCGTATTTGTTAACAAATGATTAATAAGAAGTTCATAACAAATAATTAGAGGAAGCAACAACAAAATAAACAGCCGGTGTTTAGAAAGAGCTAAAACTAAAATTAAATAAAATAAGAGAGCAAACCGTTCTGTTATGACAGATGCTCATTTAAAAAAAGAGTGGCCGCAGACCAGCGATGGAAAATTCTGTGTTGGATATTTTCTAAATAGAGTAGTACTACCAGGTCTTAATAAGTACTATATTCGATCTGAACCTTTAAATAAAATATTACACAAAATCAAAATACAAAAAGCTTGATATGTTGTGGATTGAGCGAGTCCATCTACATATATACATACATACATATGTACAATCATTTCATTACAGCTTATACCAATTCATCAGTAGACCTTAAACCATATTCTTGAAAATAAAATACATTTAAAAAAATCGTTTAAGTTTTTTATTGGGACTCAAATCATCATCAAAAGACTAAACAACGTTGAGTTAAATAGATCGAATTCATATTATGTAAAAAGTCGTACAAACATCTTGTATACTTACCTCCATATAAATTAATACAAAATGTACCTGTGAACATAAAAAGTTATAGAATAGAAGTCTGTTCCAATAGCCAACGTTAAAAGGCCAATTAACAAGTGCAAATTTTTATGCATGTTTGTACGAAAATAAAAATGTTTAGATTTTTGGCAAACATGTTGAATGTTCGTGTGCTTGCGCATGTGTTTATACAAGTTGTACTTGTATCGTGTATTTGCAAACGGAAAGTGTATGTTTGTCAAACCACTTGCGAAGTTTGTTAGTCAATACACATTTCGATTTTATATATCGATGCCTACTTGGAATTGATAAAAGTATGTAAGTTTTCATAACTTGATTTTTTCCATAGTATCATTAAAAGTGGTATATCTTATCTTTAGCGTAATAACTTTATTTTTTTTCGATATACTAGAAATAAACAAGTACTATTATAGAAAATAGGCGCTGTTTGTCTGAAAAGTCTAGGTGGCATGGTAATCGATTGTTAGACAATTTCTTACATCTCTAAGTTACAAATGTGAATAAAAATAGATGGAGCAAAAAATACAAAACAAAAAAAATGGAAGAAAAATACAAAGTGCAGATACAATTTGTATACTTTTGCTAAACAACAAAGAAAATCCGCATAACAAAACTAAAAAATTAAGATAACGAAAAATTTCACTGCACACCGAGAAAGTGATAAGCTGGAACCACACTGGAACAGCTGAACAGACTGATCTGTAAAAATATCAAAGAAAAGCTAAAAAAATACGGGCGATGGTCATGAAAAAAAGTTGTAAATATCTGAACAGCACATTAATTTATCTTTTAAGCAGTAAATGCCAGACACAAGAAAAAAACTGAAATAACATATTAATTTCAAATCGTTTAAAATGCCTGAAAGCAGAACAGCAACGCGGACTACATTAAATGGTGTTAACAGTAATAATGCCACTTATTCCACATGGGTAAGTATAGTTTATAAACTTTTAAAATATGTACTATTACAAAATGTTTCTGTTTGCCTCCTTAAGGTGGGATTCATATTCATCTTCAATTTAATTGTTGGCACTGGAGCCCTTACACTGCCTGGAGTTTTCGCTAAAGCTGGCTGGTTCCTTTCTTTAATAATAATAATTTTATTAGCCATTATATCCTATATAACGGTTACATTTATTATTGAGACTATGGCTGCAGCCAACGCAGTCAAAACGTGGCAAAATTTACAGGTTCTTAAACGTAGTTTTGATGTAGGCACCCTTTTCCCTTTGTTTACAATTTACGAACAAAACGTTTTAAATTTTCCTGGCGTCGGTACATAATTCTTTCAAAACTTTATTTCTTCAAAATTTATAGTTTGACACACGGGAAGATCTGCCTTCTGCTTTAGCATTTGCGGAAGAAGATGATATTGATGCAGATGATCCCTCGTCTTCGCTGTTGTCTGCCGGCCATGACGCTGCAGCACGTCTGGAACGTATGCCTTTGTATACTCATAGTTCTACTTTGGTGTACTATAAATTGGATGATAAATTTGAATTGGGCGAAATGGCGTCGTTATTCTTTAACGATTTCGGCCGAGTATTTTTTTATCTATGTATTTCTATTTATTTGTATGGTGACTTGAGTATTTATTCAGCTGCTGTGGCTAAAAGCTTGCGCGATTTGTTTTGGTAAGTTTTTTGTTCTTTTAATATTTAAAAATACAAGCTACATAATTGTCTCATGGAAGTTCTGTATATATGTAACTGTTTAAGAGATGTGTATATGGAATTAGGAATTAGAGGCGCATTTATAGTATGATGAAAATTTTTTTGGAATTATCTTGAACCAATTTATTCATCAGACTAGCAGAACGAAGGCACCCATAATAAACCTCTATGTTTACATTGTCACAGGTGGTTGAATACTAAGAAAGTCAACTATAAGACAAAAATAAAGTAAACAAAAATGGAAAACTGCTTGATCTCAAAGCCATTGGATTCGGAAAAAGCGGGAGAGTATGGAATATTTGGAATAATTAATCATCAGAGATGGAATTTCGTACTAACCGAAATTGATTTAACTTGTAAGAAATGAATAAGATGCACTTTTCGTATTCTAATTCGTTAAATAATACGGTTACATAGTTGATATTCCTAGTCACTAGTATCCACCGTCAAAAGTGGTAAAATCGAACAAAGAATGCTGATATCTCATCACTTCTCTGTGATTTTTTTATACACTTTTTATAATTTAGCACCATCTCGGTGCTATCGACCTCGAAATCAGTACTGATCCATTCTGCTAGTCTGATTAATAAATTGTTTCAAAATGTACTCTCTTAATAAAATAATGAATTTATCCAAAAATAATTTCTTAAAATTAAGAAGATATGGGTAAACTCAGATTTGAACTCAAGCCATAAAATTTTCATTTCAACATACAACTTAAACAGTTCAACAATTACGTATAAATATTAATTATTATCTTGAACCTTTTGAATGAAAGATAAATTTCGGACCGATAATATAATTTTCGATAAAAGTTTACATTAAAAAGCATCATTAGAAATTTTTTTTTTTACAATTAATTTATTACTTCATGCTTAAGTGAAGGGTATATTATATGGCGCGTCCAAACCCATTACCATTCTGGTTTCAACTAAGAAAGAAAAAATAATTATAAAAGGAGGAATACGATCTGAAGTAATATTTATTCATTTAACTTTTAACATAAAACTCATGACTGTTTTATTAAGTTCAACCAAATAGAAATAGCCGCCCCCATTGAATTTGGGAAAAAGCAAAAAGTATAAAAAATTTAGAAAAGAATCTTAAAAGTATAAAAAGCCTTTCCATATTAATATTTCGTTAAAAAATTAATCCATTCAGTGTTAAATTATAAAAAGTTGCTTTGTCAAGAACTTTTGAGTATTATTGTTGAAATAAATATTATAATGAAGATTAGAATGTGTCATTATTAATTATATTTATTTACAAGAGTTCAATAACATATTTGCAGATGCATACATGTATGTGTTAATTTTTATTAAATATCGTTTAGTGTTACACGCTCTTACTTATATTTCAATGCCATAAAACACATGTTTCTGGAAAAAAATAAATGATTCAATCAATTGTTGTAATTTGACTTGCAATTTCTCATTAAATTAAAAAAACGTTATAGGAAATCGTGAAATATCTGTACGAAAGTATATTAAAATTAATTTTTTAAAGGAAATACTGCAAATATCTTGGCATGAAGATGGAATGAATATTTCAAATTTACAAAATTTTACTATCAAACATCTGCTATGCATTTTGATGTAATATTGTTTATCACAAAATTAAAATAAAAATGTTTGTTCATTATTACTGACATTCAATATTAGCAATAAGCTGATCAAAAAGCATTTCAATTTTCTTAAGAGCTCTTATAAAAAGCTCCTGCACTATTTTGTTAAACGATGTCTAATTTATGTAAATATTTATAATTTTTATAATGATTGAAAGTTAAAAACCTAATAAAAATAATAATACATACTACATAATATATATATACTTATAAAAAAATGAACTATAAAGCGCATTTTCTGTAAAATTTGACCACTAAAATGTTTTGAAAATAATTTTATTCATAATAATAACTTTAATAATAAAAATTTTCAATGCTTTTCCCATAAAATAAATATCCAGGACTGTTCTGCAAATCGCAATACTTCAAATCACATGATTATCAAAAATTAATAAGGGTCAAGTTAGTATTTTGTAGATCGCATTCGGGAATTGAATAAAATATATTTTGAATGTCAAACACGCAAAAAAGCAGCAGAAATATGATTTGAATATTAATTTTTAAAAATTAGCAGTTAAAATTACCGAATTCCATATTCAAATTCAAGCCATCTTAAAAAATTTCAAAAATGTTTTTTTTTAAATCCATACAAAACAGCACGAAAAGATGTTTTTAAAATTTTAAGAATATTCCAAAGCAGCTAATACAATTTTTATTCCCGAACTTTCATTAACTTCCACGAAAACAAACAGTTTTAAAAACTTTTTGAAACCCGTTTTCAAAATAAAGGGTGTTTTTTATTGAGGTATAGAACTTTAAGTTGGCATCACTTTTTTAACTGGCGGCCATTTTGTCAGCTGTCAAGTGATTAATATTTAGTTTGGTTTGCCATTTCATCATGAACAGGTTGACAAAAGAACAACGCTTGCAAATCGTGCAAATTTATTTCGAAAATAATGGTTCAGTTCGCGAAGTTTACCGCAAGCTCCGTCCATTTTATGGTCGACATAATCGTCCATCAGAGCAATTAATTCGGTTAACCATGGATCGTTTTCGCACTACGTTTACTCTATGTGATAATACGCATCCGCAGAGACGTCGAACAGTGCGCACCGAAGAAACAATTGCCGCTGTAGAGCAAAGTGTTGAAGAGGACCCGAATGAATCGATTCGCCACCGTGCACAGCAATTGGAGCTTTGTCCATCAACTTTATGGAAGATTTTGCGCAAAGATCTTGGCTTGCGACCTTACAAGATCCAGCTTGTGCAAGAATTAAAGCCGCGAGACCATGCAATGCGTCGTGATTTTGGTGTATGGGCCGAAAATGAGATTGATCTCGATGCTGATTTTCATCGCAAAATTTTGTTCATTGATGAGGCTCATTTTTGGTTGAATGGCTACGTCAACAAGCAAAATTGCCGCATTTGGAGTGAAGAGAATCCACATGAGACCCTTGAGACGCCATTACATCCACAAAAACTGACTGTTTGGTGTGCTCTATGGGCTGGTGGAGTCATTGGGCCATACTTCTTCCGAAATAATGCTGGAGAGTCAGTTACCGTTAATGGAGACCGGTATTGAGCCATGATAACCGACTATTTTGTTCCCGAATTGGATGGCATGAATGTGGATGAGTTGTGGTTCCAACAAGACGGCGCTACATGCCACACAGCGCACGTCACAATCGATTTATTGAAGGAAACATTCGATGAGCGCATAATTTCGCGGAATGGACCTGTCAATTGGCCACCAAGATCGTGTGATTTGACACCATTGGATTATTTTCTTTGGGGATATGTGAAGTCGCTCGTCTACGCCAACAAACCAGAAACGTTAGGGGACTTGGAAGCCAACATTCGTGGCGTTATTGCCAACATACGGCCCCATATGCTCGAAAAAGTGGTTGAAAATTGGACCTGTAGAATTGGCTTTATTCGAGCCAGCCGCGGCGGCCACATGCCCGAAATCATATTTAAACATTAATGGCATAAAATTATCCTTCTAATAAAGCCAAATTGATGGACATTAAAACGATTTTCTTGTGTTTTATTTCAATTCGAAGTTCTATACCTCTAAAAAAAACACCCGATACCATAAAATTAGCTCAAAAAGTATATTAAATCATTCATTATAATTTTGATAAAAAAAATTCTAGGCAGATGATTTTCTATGATTTTAATTTAATATTTAAATTATTTTAGTGATCATATAAATGGCACCATACCAAACAACATCACCGTCCTTGACTTTAATATTGATGCCTTCAATGATGCCAGTAATGATACAAACCAAGATTCCGTACGGCAATGTTGGCAAAATAATGATCTTACGCGTTTGCAAGTGTATCGCTTATTTTTAGTGGGATTTACTGTAATTTTTGGACCGTTCGTGACATTAAGTATACAAAAAACGAAATATTTACAAATCATAACTGTCATATTTAGATGGTGTGGTAAGTGCAACACATTAAATCTAAAAACTTTTCATTTCCGTTCATTATATACCTCTTATTTTCTATTGCAGCTTTTATATTCATGATCTCCATTGCATTAAAATTGCTTATAACCGAAGGTGCCAAAGGTCATCCCGTATCAATGAATATTTATGGTATACCCGCTTTGTTTGGTGCTTGTGTTTATTCCTTTATGTGTCATCATTCGCTACCGAGTCTGTTGGCTCCCATACGCAATAAGCAAGCTGTGCTACGTATACTTTGTACTGATTATATGGTCATCTGTTTGTTTTACATACTGCTGGCTATGACTGGTATTTTTGCATTTGAACGTTTGGAAGATTTGTACACTCTGAATTTTATACCCGACCAAACAGATGATTATAGTTTTAGAGCTGAACTTTTGGTGGTTATAGATTATTTTTTGGCTTTGTTTCCAGTATTTACACTGTCGGCCAGTTTTCCTATTATAGCCATAACATTGCGTAATAATTTACAAACTTTATTTTTAGATATGACACGTTTTGAGTCATATAATTACTTTGTGAGGCGCTTCTTATTTGCTTTAATGGCAGTTTTGCCCCCATTTGCCATTACATACTTTACAGAGAGCCTTACAAGTCTGGTTGCATTTACCGGCAGTTATGCGGGCGCCGGCATACAATATATTATACCCATTGCCTTGGTATACTATGCGCGCAATACTTGCCGTGAATTATTAGGCAGTGGTGTGGTCAATGATTATCAAAGTCCTTTTCGTAGTATATACTGGCTAGTATTTGTACTAATGTGGGCTTTGGGCTGCATCAGTCTTGTAACATTAAATTTCTTCTTAAACATTAAGTCTTAAAGTTTTCCATATTGGTCTTTCAAACACTCTCAACTATGTGAGTCTTCCTATTTTTAATGAAATGAAAAAACAAATTCATAACTAAAAATAAACTCAGTAGTTTATGAACTGTCCATATGCTCAATTAAAAAACTAATACACCCTCCAGTTGTAATCTTTAAATACAAAGAAAAATCCTAGAAGCATTTTATTTTTTTACATGAAATGTCATTATTATATATTATCTTTAAAAACATTTTTAATAGTTTGTAAGTTCCACATTAGATTATTTTTTATATATGTACACTTACATACTTTATATATACATACATATATATATATTACTATACATATATACTTACTAAGTGTTAGATTTAATTCTTAAACAAAATTTAGTCGAACTAAATAACAACGCATTATATAATTCATGTTATATAAGTGAACCAATAAACCATTGAAAATAGAAATGAAGTTTGATTCAAAGTTCTTTTTTTAATCAAGCACCAGTCAATTTTTAATTTTGTATTATATTATTTTTAAAGGACCAAATTAAACAAAAGAAAAGCTGGGGTAAGACTGCAGAACGGAACAATATGTTCTCTCATTAGCGTTCACGTGCATTTCCATTATAAGTTAGTATGACAGTTTATGTAAACAGCAGTCTTTTATAACAAAACATGCCTCTGAAAACGGCATGTTAATTCGTTTTGCTGTGTTGTTTGAATAAACAGCTTTTTAACATGATTTTATTTTATATAGAGACATACACACAAAATGATTACCTTGTTTTTAATTTATAAAAACAACACTTCGAAGCAGTGGTATAAAATATGTATGTCATTCAAATGATGTTGGTAAATGATTTGTTCATATTTAGTAGGTTCGGTTGATGATCCGAACACTGAACTTTGTAGATACAGTCGGAAGACTTAGCTACCCCACCAAAAAATTACACATCATCTGCTATTTATTATAAACTATAGTATAGAGAACCAATCGAACGTCGGGAAAATTATAATTACGTAAAAGTGTGAGAAATTGATAATCGCAAAATTCCGGCTGACATTTTACCGTTTCCGTCACATTTCCTACCGATTGTGACCAATTTCTCGTATCAAACTATAAAAACTCCTGAACATGTTATATTGGGTGCCAAAAAATATTGATGTTGAAGAACTAAATTTCGAAATTTAAAGTGGACAGTGGATTCCGCTACAAGCCAAGATGATGCTGTCAGCTACCCAACTGAATTATTGAACTCGCTAGAATTACCTGAATTTCCGCCTCATACAGGCATTTTAAACATCGATTGGAATGGTTTTAATGTACTGCTAATCACTTCCTGATTGCATGTCATGCGTCAGAGCTTTCTGCGATATCGATGGCATCCAACCGACGGAACCAGAAACTACAAAATTTTCTTTTTTCACATTATTTTTTAATTGTTTAGAACTTACTATGATAGACAAATCAAAAACAGTATTAACTCAAAAAATATAATGTCCAGGAAAGGCAAAGGGCTGCTGGAAGTGTCATCGTACTTCCCTAACAATAATATGTAGTGTTTTTCTGAAATAACTTTTATTGTTACGGATCCTCAGGTGAGGATTAAGGGCACACCCTAATATTGTCTGCGCGAGGTCGCCTGAGTGCCAAAAGTATCTCGTAACGGCAAACTCAATCGCAGAGACAATATCGATACTGTTGATGCTGTACAGGCGACGCAAGTAATATAAAACGATATAAATAATAAAATGCATAGCGCAATTTTTCTAGCTAAAAACAATTACGAAAAAGAACTTTTCGCAGTCGTTAGAGATTTGTTCTTTGAACTGGTTTATGAAACAAAAAAGATTTTAATAAATTTTCGTTCGTCGCTGTTTTTGAATTGGGGTGCGATATGTATTTTCAAAGTGTCAGTTCCTAAAAACAGTTTAATTGAAAAATAGTGTCTATATTTGGAATTTTACCTTAACATGGACTTAATTAATTAATGGCCTCATTTTGTAAATACAACGTTTCAAAACGTCACAAATTTGAGATTCCTTTTTAAATTGGAATTTCTTTCATACAAATTTTAAACGTTCAGAAACGTTATGCTACAAAATCTGGCCCTAAATTTTTATTTTTCTTTTTAGTTATAATTAATAATATTAATAATAATAATAATATGTATATCAAAGTGAACATCTATAATAAATTATTTTTGCATCCATTTTTTACGAGAGTCAAATAAATATAAACATACACAAAGTAAATAAAACCTACAAAATGAGTTAAAATTTATGTATACGTATGGAAAATGATTAAAATCAGACAATTATCGGAAGAAAAATAATTTAGAAAAATAAAATACTCTGTTGTCCTTGAGGCAGACGTAGATGACCAGTTTTGCCAAAACTTTTATATGCATACTGCCGGAAATGGAAAAAAAATCCAGAAACCGCCTCCTCAAGAAATTTCCGGTTAATGTTGTATTCGAAATTTGAGTAATTTATGGAAAAATCGAGTGATTTTTTAATGAAAAAGCGGAAAACCAAAGTTCTGGCGAAACTGTATGTGACGATGAAAGGAAATGTAATTAAATGTTAAAGTAAGAATTTTAGTCATCTAAAGTGATGTGTAAATTGGACGAGGGATGTAAACCGAGATCCTTTAATGTACTCTCATGATTTTCAGCTTCAAGAGTTTTACGTGGAAAAGCACAAATTAATTTGTAGCCAGATTTTGGAATATAAGAATGACACTGACTGATATAAGAACGCAACACTTCCAATTTGGTATCGGAAGGCCAACGCAATTGAACAACTTCATCGGCTCCCTCGGCATTGATTAGTCTTAATTTAATCATAGTGAGTTCATTCTTGTTTAAGCCCAGCAGTTCTTCGTAAGATGTGCGTTCACAGGCACTTTTGGTGTCGTCCTCTACAAATTCTTCAACACTGCCAATGTCACTGACTGCATCCTCGTCCTCAGCTTCGCCTGCAGCTGTCGAGCCATTAGATTTGCGATTTTTGCCGCCAGCTCGACCATTCTCTTGCATAGAATTGCGTATGGCCAGCGCAATTTGTTCCTCTTCAGATAACTCCATTATCTTATTACGTTTCTTGGGATTGGCCTTGTGTGATTGCGATGAGCTACTTGCATTCGAATTGCCGTCATCATCTTCGATATTAAATTTGCTACCTTCTTCACCGTCACTGTCCAGACAAATGGACGCTGCTGTACGTTTGGTGGAAGTTGACGGGCCCACGTCATCATCCAATTCTTGGCTAAAATCTTTGTGATCGATTAGAAATTGCTTTAAATCATTGTGTATTGTAGATTGCTTCGGATTTGGACTTTTCCAAATCTCTTCACCTGTCCGAGGATCAATAACACACAAATACGGTAACTTTGCACAATGATAAAAAGCCACAAAACGACGCCCTTCGGAAGAGTCTGCATCAACCTGTGAAAGGTTTAATATGTATAAACAATAAAAATCTATAGCAAACATAATTAAAAGAATTATATTTTAAAAATAATTTCTTCAAAATTTATGTTCGCTTAATTGCGAATACAAAAATCAATATTTCTCTTAAAGCTATTTTCAACTTAAAAAACTTAAGTTTTAACGAAACAATTTGTACGATCTTTACCTACCTGCCACAATAAAAATTGTCTTTTCATTAGCTTCCTCAACGCCTTGTCTGGCCACACGTCGCGATTCAGAAGCTGCGAATCAAAGCTATCGCTTTGCACATTGACCAGCAACCACTGTTTCAATGCTTCAGCGCGAGAACGTGCGGCCTGAAATGACCCAGCATACGCTATATCTGTTGGCGGACGAAATAAATCCTCCAAACGACTTTTCTTAGGTTCGGCTGCTTGAGCAGATGTCAGTATATCAACAGCACGACTTCGTCTTGAACTGGCACGACTATTCGTTGCAGTTTCATATAGATTGTTTAAAGCTACATAGCTGCTACCCGATGCTTGCAGTTGTTCTTCCATTAAAGCTCCTTCCCGTGCAAAATCTCGCAGAGGACACACTTTTACACGTCTACTAGAACTGCGGACTAAACGTCCTTGTGGTGGTGGTGGAGGACCAGCTGCATAAAAATTATCATCTTCGGGACCAATCAATTGCTCACGTATTGGAGCTATAGGTGCTCTTACGCCGTCATCATCGTCTATTATGGGCAAATTGGCTTCAGCATCTTCCGTAGCTGTGGCGACACCACCACCTTCAAAGAATAATGCCACAGCAGCTTCGACATCATTGTTGCATGCTGCGAGTAAATGTTTAGCTTCTGCTTCATTTGTTCCAGTTACTTCACAAACACTTTGCACCAGTTCATCTGTCGTTTGGGACATATTGTTATCCCCGTTTTACAAATTATTTTGTGAAGATCCTTTCTAAAAAATAAAATTTTCTAAATTTGTTTTACCAATAAAAAGTACTATTCGTCTTTTTTTCTTTTTCCTTATTTGACAGGTATATTTCGATTTTCTCTTAATTTTATGTTTCGCTCTCTGCTATTTATGTTTACAAGTTTCTCACTGAGTTGTAATATTTCGTATTGATTATTTTCAATGGAAAACGACTACTGGATGGTATATGCGTTAGTGTAATGCGATACTTTCATCTAAATTTTAATTTAAAAATTGTAGAAACGGTTGACTTGCATTCTATTCCTGTTACTTATTTCAAAAACACCACACAAATGCTACAGGAGCAGCCGCTAACTGAATTAATTGATCATGTAGTTAAGGACGAGAAAATGATATAGGGATCAGTGTTAATGACTGGAATTGAAGTCTTCAGTATGACATACTTTTAATTATGTCTGGAAGCTTAGCAGCCCAATTATGAATAAAAATTCTCTGGGAGATTTCTACATTTTTCTAAAAGGAGAAAAAGACATTCAAGGGTTGTGTATAGATTTCGCTGGCACTGAACTATAAAAATGGTCCTGAAGCAATATATAGAAAAACTTTATTTGTATCCCCCAGAAAATGTTTGACCGCAGATATATTATGCATACTAAGGCAATTAGGAGAAAAAATTTTTTTCCTCATACAATTTAATAAGTACTAGAGAATTTCACTGTTGAAATGCAATCATCTTAGCTGGTAAAAGCTATCGATTCACAATATAAAAATGTCCTTTCTGAAATTTTCTCTAATTCTCTTTTAAAATTTGATTCGTCTATACACATTAAAATTGTTTGTAATGAAATTAAAGATTTTTGCATGTTTAACTTAACATTATATTTTTTGTTTGACATTATTTATTATCTTTGTTTGTTCACAAATTTTTCCTTTCACCACCATGATCGAAAAGAAGTGTAAAAGAAAATCTAAAATATAGCTACAGATATCGTAAGGTTGACATTTACGAATTACAACACACAAGAAAATTTCATAAAATATGCAATGCAATCTTCCCTCCTCTCTCTCCCACATACTAAAACGTTCTGAAAGAAAACTTTCACATGTGTATCAAGACAAATAAAAACATGAGTATTCGAGTTTTTAAGCGTTAAATTGTTAAAATTCGTTACCCGGCATAAAGTGGCTCAACTTGGAACTTAAAAAGTTTTTGAAGAAAAAGTTTCAAGAAGTCTTTTTATTTCATTTAAAGTCGTTTTCAAAATTTCTTTCAAGAAAACTACTTGTGTAAAATATACCTTTATCCAGCACTGGTGATAGTTAGTAGATATAAAAAACAAGAAAAACAATAAAGCTGGAGACAAAATAAAACTAATGAATGTCAAAGTAATATAATGGGTATTGTGCTTATTCTCTCTCTCAAACTTATTAATGTCTCTTAATATTTCATTATTTCTGTAGAGTTGCAGTTTACAAACGTCAACATAAATAAAAAATTATGTCTGTTTTAACAGGTGGTGGCCAATAATCTCCATTTTTACCTCGAGCATTATTTTATACAGAACCAAGGTGAGAATTGATTTAAAATTAATTGGCCTTATTCAGAACCGTAGATTTTCATCATACCATTTTTCCCACATCCAAAGAATATTAGTTAATTAATTTTGAATCAAATAAATGTTAAATAAACTTAAGAATTAAGTTCACCAAATAATTATATCACTTAAATATTTGGTTCTCTTGCAAATTTTAAAATATAAATCTTTCATTTTTCTTATTTACTGTTCATTAGCTGTCAAATTGGACTATTCTGTTTTACAATAAGAGCGAGAACAATTGTGTTTAGTTATTCGAAGAGAACGGTTGGTTGTAACGGATAGATAGCGGCAGCGAAAAAAATAGGAATAATTGTGCAGAATTTTTCTTTGTATAACAAAATAATTTAAACAAATATGCTTAAAAAATAGCCATAATCCTTTTAATAATTTCTAGAATTATAAAGCAAACAAAAATTATACTGTTAAAGATAAAAATTTTATAAAAATAAAAAGAAAATGTGTTGAATAAACAATAAGAAAAATAAAATTAAAATTTATTGATAATGGTATAAGAAAGTGTTAAAGTGTGTGCGTGTGTTCATTTATATGATGAACGAAAAGTGAATCAAAAGTTAAAGAAAGAAGAAAAACAAAAATACCAACACAGCAATTTAAATAAAGCAAATAAAAATTTCACAAGTTTATTTGTGCGGTACAATTAATTGTTTAGTGCAAAAAACAAATTTTAATAAACTCCTATTCTTATAAATAAAAAAGTATTAACGAAAAGAAAAAAAAAATAAATGTTTGTTCTCTAAAAAATCGTAAAAAATCAAATTATTGTAAAAAATACAAAAAAATGGTTTCGCTTATTAAAAATCAACTACTTAAACATTTGTCCATGTAAGTAGATATTTAAATGAGAATTTAATATAAATTATGTGTAAATTTTGTACTTAATTTTAGTAAAAATTACTAGAAAGTCAATCATATTTTTAACACATTCTACTAGTACATATTTCTCAAGTTATTAAAAATTGATTTTTCTCACTACGAAGAGAAACAAAAGCAAAAGTCAACAGAGCCGTAGGAAGTTCCTTAAAAGAGGGATTAAACTTTAAACATTAAAGTGATTAACTACCAAAAAAATTGTTTGTTGTTTTTCACATAACAATAAGACTTTGTAAAAACATTTTCATACATTTTAAAATCTAACGTTTCTTGTCAAGATAAATTCATAACAGGTAGACTCGCCTCAATTCGCTTAGAAAAATACCTGCTTTCTTTGTCAAAATCAAACGTCAAACACTATATATAAATCAAATATAATAAAATGTTGACAAACAAAACAGATCAAAATGCAAGGAAATTCAAGGAGCAAAAAATAACCACCTGAGCTCTCAAAACCACCTGTTATGAATTCGCATTGGTTTTTGTAAATATTGTGTTTGCTGGTGTTTCAAATGATGTTTTGGGTTACATTAATATATTAAAGCAAAAACATTTTTTTGTGCATATTATATGCATTGCATATAAATTTTTTCTGTTCTTAAAACTTCGTGCCAAACATTTGGTGTTGGTTGTAATATTTACACTACCTCATGGTAGAATAATACATGTAGTAGCGAAGCGTTAACGGACTTTTTTTTGGGAATCGCAGCCGTCAAAATTTCATTATGTATTACTAACACACCAACACTACTAAAAAAGCACATTTCAAAATTTTTTTCAAATGCTAATAAGAGAAGGAAAAGAAACGAAATTATTTATAGAACAGAAAATGCAACCATTTTGCAATTTTTCTGTTGTGCTTATTGGCATCTTCGAACCTAAAAGCAGTGTTGTTGTAGCTTTGACACTACCTGTATTATTCTACTATGCACAACTGTAAAATTAGTTCGCCTTCAAATTAACGAACAAATGATGCCAGAGTTTGTTTTATAATTCCTACATATCGCATACTTTTTCCCCTACTTTTTTCTACGCTATAAATTAATTTTTTTTATTAAAAATCTCGGAAAGATTGTTTGAAATCTTCATTCGTATGTCCTAAATCGTAAATTTGGAAATTTATGTTAAGTGAGTTTTTGAAATATTGTAAACTGCAAACATTTCTTATTCAAACTACGACCAAATACAGCTCTGGACTCACGACTTTAATTATGAGAAAAAATTATATAATTTCAAAAGGAACTGGCGAAATAAATACATACAACAAATAGACATGAACACTGAGGAGGGGACTGTTATGTTGTTATGTCTGACGTGTAGGTTGGAATAAATAAAATTTTTCTTGTTCCTTAGAATATTGGCTCATGTGCAATTCTGTATGACTAAAATGTTACAAACTTTAGCCTAATACAATAAAATAATTTGGATTAAAAATAAATCTCTTTAAAAGGATTGAAAACTGTCAGATTTTATTTGGAGAATTTTTTTGATATAAAAATAATCCGGGTTTTAAAATTAATTGACAAGATAAGAGAGTGGCGCTGTGACCTAAAGTTCGTAAGTAGTTCAATGTTCTTCAAGCTGAAATTATAGGTAACTGAAGGGGTAACTCTTTACGTCTATGGTCAAGGCATGCTAAAAATGTTGAAAGGATGTAGTCAATATTTATTTACATGAAGCGTTTTTAGACTGAAGTTTTTTTTATGGAAGAAATGTGAACGCTTGTTCAGCGCCTTAATCACGTATGTAATTAGTATAAGCCTAAACGTGCTTATGAATAAGTGCAATGTCCGATTATGTTGGGTTCCGAAAACTGAGCATATTAGCTACGATATTAGATAGAAAAACCACCGATTATTACCGTATGTAGCTTAGAACTAGGATTTTAGACAGAACTAATCGGCTCTGAAGTTGTAGTGAGGATTAAAAGAAGGAACGCCATGTGCCACAGAAAAAAAATAATAAACAGTAAATAAAAACTTCATAAATTTGCATTTGTCAATTGAAGTGCCTTCACTGTCCTTCTATGTTTTGCTTGCTGGGCCAATTTACGCTAATTTTATAAACAAGTTAATACAATATATACATATTCATTAT
This sequence comes from Gymnocheta viridis, assembly GCA_956483585.1. Classification (NCBI taxonomy): domain Eukaryota; kingdom Metazoa; phylum Arthropoda; class Insecta; order Diptera; family Tachinidae; genus Gymnocheta; species Gymnocheta viridis. The sequence continues at coordinate 42,668,072 of OY101440.1, read as the reverse complement.
TTCAGCAGAGAGTGCAAAATATTGTTTAAACAATAAAAAAGCAATAAAAAACATACATACATACTTAAATACATATCGCACTTGTTCAACAATACGATAATAATTAGAGATGATAGTAGTTTTTTCACGTGAGCGTGCATAAATGTCTGTATGTAAAGGGCGTAGATTTTTTAGAAAACTTATGAGCTGTTCATAGAATCCAAGCAATCGACTTGAGTAGAAAATATGTATGGAAACCACTCGAATAAATGTGTATTTTTCATACAAATTGTTCACTCAATTCTATTGCTTGGGTTCTATGAACAGCACATTTATATTTTTAAAACCGAGTCTCAATACAAATTATTTCGTAAATTGTTTTTTTGTTTGTAAGTACTTCTGGGGCAATGTTCTTCGTGATAGTTAAAATTTATTTTATACTCACGTAAATTTCATGAACACAAAGAAAGCAAAGTGCCCGTTTTACTATTATTGCTAGTGAGTATACATGATCGTAGATGAAAAGTTGTTTACGATTCCATCTCTAGTATAACTGATTTATTTTGAAATTTTTAGGCAAAACTAATTTTTTATGAATATTAAAAAAAAGAAAAATATTAAAAAAATATTTCATCTTTATTTATCTATCTTAAGTAAAATAACATTAAGAAAGGAATGCTCTTAGTGTAAGATCTTTAGATCTTGTTACAATTTTATATTTATAGACCCATTTACAACGTCTGGTAAAGAACTTCCTTCTACAACATATTTCTTTAGTATAAACGTTTCACTTTCCAATTTAGTTTTAATGACACTTTCACCAGTGACACCTTCCTCTTGATTTGGTTTCTTTTACTAAACATTGTTCTATTATTTTGGTTCATTTAATTATGTATATTTTCTAAGCGACTTCAAAAAAGTACAAGGTCATCAGTTGGGTTGCATGCATGGATTTTTTGAGTGTTTGTTCTTCTACAACTCGGCCACATAGTAAAAATTTTGATGACAAAGTATTGGGTTAAAATGCCAACAAACAACGACTTAAAAACTTCAATACCTAGAAGTACCCAAAACACAATGAAAATTAACTGTCTGCTGTCAGTATTGAACTGGTGCTTTTGAAGGAATTGTTTTGCTTAATATCAAGTTTTTTACTCACCGTGTCTATTGCACAACTATTTTATTAGACGCTGAAAATTTGTTGTCACGAATGCACAAAAATAAAAAAAATAAAAAATGCCTTCGGCCGGAGTTGAAAAACGAATCATGTACATGATGAGTGCTCGCTCTGCTACTGTGCCATTCAGAGAATAATTTACTTGCCTATTTACTAGTAAGTAGTTATATAACTACTCTAAAGTAATGCAGACGTTACCATAGTTTGTGTGTTTTTATGTAAAAATTCATTCAATATGATTATTTTTTTCTGTGTAAAACTAAAATACTTGAAATTATTAATCAAATCTTATAACTTTGTTTATTTAATTTTTCCTGCGGCCCGCGACGTTATCCGTGATTAAAAATTATGTCCTTTTCTGTACCCTTTGTTTAGCATATGTAATTTTCTGACCCCTAAACTACCACTACCTGTGCAAAAAGTCATGTCGATCCTTTGCTCTATGATTAATTAAAACAAATCTATCCCACGGGAACCATAAATTTTACCAGTATAAAAAGCCCATGTGCCAAATGTCATTCAGATCCGTTCTGGCGTCATTCATTAACAAACAACCATCCTTTCACATTTATAATATCAGTTAGATTAGCTACGAGAATAATTCTGTTAATCTAAATTCTGGTACATACTTGCAAACCACAATCATTCCAAGACAACCTTAGACACCACCATCACCATTCACAACCTCAACCATGTTTTTATCATAATGTTGTGTTATCATCAACAAGTTGAAAATATAATGTAAAAACGAAGTAAAAAGCATTTGCATAAAATATGGAGAAAAAAGCTAGAGAAAAAATAGGAATAAAGATGATCAAATTAAAAAGTTGAAAAAGTAGAACACGAAACATTACAGGTGGTGCAGCTACATTTTGTTCCACTTTCCCCGGTTTTCCATTTGTCGTAGGCATTGAAAAGGAGACTTAAATGAAATGAGCACACATTACATGAAATGAGTCATAAATAAAAAAAAGCGCATTATGTGAGTTAAAAATGCAGTATAAATAGTTCTTCATATTCAGCCTGTTCATGGAATCCGTAACGTTATTAGATTGAAAACGGAATTCAAATCTGGGGTACATAAAAACGTATCCGAAATTATTTATATTCGTTCTTTACAAATATGCGGCTTCCAAAGTTGCAAAGCAATTACATACTCAACCAGCATCTACCAGCCATCAGCTATCGCCAATGCCTTCGACTTTTCCGGACCAATGTGTCATATCCAAAGCTATACGGTCTTTGGCCAATGTCCTTTGTGTGCGACCGGAGCAACGACAAAACAAAACGGATCCTAGTGGCCGGAATGTATAAAATTGGCTAATTTTATACTAAAAATTATTAAATAAAATAATTTTTATTTTTATATACCAATATTTCCTTTATTCATTTACTTAAAACACATTTGAAATTAACGATGAATTATAACACAAATAAATGTAAATACTTGTAACGAATAACTTGTTATTGCGAATGAATTGTAGCCATAAACAGATTCGAAGTTGTGTTAACAACATTATAAACTAAGTTATTAACTTAAAATGAAATTCCTGTACTTATATTAACTCACTTACCTTTGAACCGCCAAGCTGAATTATACTTATACTAAACCTTAAAATAAAGTTTGTAAAGTATTCTAGCTTTTAAAAAGCATAAATTAAGATTTCCTGAACTCCAAACTCATTAAAACTTACTGCCTGTCTCACCCACAATATCGAAAGGAATGTTTTTACTTTCGTATAATTATATTTAAAACGAAAACGTATCTTAAAATTGTACGAAAAAAATTGTCTTTCGATATTGTGGGACAGGCAGTAAGTTTTCATGAGTTTTCATGAGTTTGGGGTAGTTAACATCGTTTGCGAACGGAAGTTTCCAATTTATTTTCGATTCAATCACAAAACAGTTTTCATAAACTCAATTAGCCGTTTTTCCTGACAAAGTGACGACAAACCAATCCGTATTGGATTCTAGAACAGGCTGTTTGTGCTAAAATGTCATACAAGTATCCGTTATACTCGATTTTTGGGATACAGATTTATATATTTATTTCCTTAAATTATTAAAAGTGTCCCAAAATTAACCCAAGATTTTAATTACATAGACAACATTGTTTTTAGTTTTTTCATTATTTTTGAGATATTCACCCCTATTCTGCGTTTCGATTACGTTTCCGCCTTCAGTTACATTCAAATCGAAAAATGGTATTCCAAAAAAAATTAATCATCGAAAGAAAAAGCTGGTTTAAACCAGCTGCTTTGCTATGAATCGTATGAAAAAGAAACAGAAATAATAAACAATTTTGTAAACATTGTAATTGTGAAATTGTAAAAAGTTAAATTTAGTGAAAAATATAGTGATTAATATATAAAAGAATAAATATTGTGGTAACTCTAATTAAATAAACACATCAGTTAAAAACGGAAATTAAGAATAAAGCCAGTTTATGTATGAGTAAGCGGTATTTGTGGCCAAACTGGAATACCAGTGTGAAGAATCCTGCAGCGCCGGAGGTGATATTTCCATTTTCTATACATCATTTGTAACTTCATCTCAGAATGCCTGCACTTCTTCCTTCGGATGCTTCTGATATCCACACGCAATATCATCCTTCGTTGCCAGCTTTTCATATCGCTCACTTGTTGTGTTTATTGACATTCAATAAATTAAATAAAGCTTTCAAATTTGACAAAAAAAAGTAATAAAGAATATAAAATTTGCAAAACGGAGAAAATTTCGTTTCGAATCGTAATACAGAATAGGGGTGATTGTTTAATAATCCAAAAAAACACATTCTATCGTGTAAAGCTCCATTGATAGAAACCCTTTCAGCTGTAATTTTTTTTTGGGGAAGAGCTGTTAACACTTTACTGCGGCAATTAAAACCTTGCGTTAATTTTGTGACACCCTTTATTAAGATAAGAGGCATTACAGCTTAAAATACTTTTAAACATTTTCTTGAATAAACTTTTTAATAAATTAAATACAGTAAGAAGCCGGTCTTAGTAATGTTGTTACCTCCCGTCTTGACTGGCAATAAATTCATTGACATATATTGCAGCAAATGCCTAAATTATGTTATGTCCAGTGAAGACGCATCTTTTTCGTACTTGGCAATAATTGTCAATAGTTTTTCGTTGACAATTATTGCGAACATAAAACGTCATAAAGCGTTTGACATTTCCAAATAAAAGAAAAAAAGACGCGCCATAAAATGAAAAGAAGACATTTTTTGCAAAAAAATTAAACAAATTATTAAAAGATATTAAAAAGGTAAGTTAAAAAGAAAATATTTTATAAAATACATAAAAATGCAGAATTTCTTATTTCAGAATGAGTTTTTCAGATGAAAATTTAAAAAGTCTTTCAGTTTCTTCTTCTTATTATCGAACCTTTCTGTTTGAAATTTAGTAATTTGAGTGTTAACATAAACAGCCCAATTATAAACAGAAATTCCTCATGAAGTTTTTCCCTTTTACCTTTTCTCCTATTATGAATAAAAATTCCCTCATTTTACTTTTTAACCCTTTTTTATCAACCGTGTGAAAGGGAGAAAAAAATTAAATCGTTAAAAAGTAGTTATTCTAAATATATTTGAGGTTTGGTTTTTCCCCAAAAAAAAATCCCTGGCAAAACAGACGGGAGTTTGAATTAAAATGTAAGTAATTTTTTTATTAAATAAAATTTCAGACAATAAATGTTTTTATTTGCTTATTTATATGCTTATATAGGTCGAAAACAACAAACAAGTCTCAAATGCAACATTTGCTTGTTTAATTATTATTACATATGTATATCGAAAATTTTTACCTAACCTCCAAGAGTTAGTTTCACCATTTAAATAAATCTGTTCAAAATATGTCCTAAGCTCACTGGTGTTCCATATAAAGGAATCATGGCATGCACCAGGATGTGATAAGTCCACATACCGAATTCTTTGTTGATGGTCACAAAGCTAAACATTTAAAAAAAATTGTATATTTGCAATTGAACACAAAAATCAATCGCAATTTTTCTTCTTTCTTCTCTGGTTTTTGGTACTTCAATCCAAACTGGACAGAGATGAGTCTCAAAAATGTGCACTACCTCCGTAAGTACTTTGCTGAAAGTGGGTTGGGCTAATGAGACGTCGCAATCTTTGCCAACCCCTGTCTGATATCCACCTTCAGCGAAAAAACGTAAGCTCGCACTCAGTTTGACAATTGGCGGAACTCCAAACTGTTTTTTTGTTGGCTGTTAATGAGTTGTTAAAATTTCGAGCAAATACCGGAAAGCTGGTTTATTTACTCTGTAATATTTTTGGAACATATAACACATCCAAAGCTTAAATAAACAAACATGTATTTGCGTTTATTTACTTACAATGATTGTGGCAGCTCCAGTGGGTTGGACTCGTCTCATAAATTCCTTCTAGCCATACTTTGGCTACTTCGTAGATGTTCTTCTGCAACACTAATTTCTTCAGCAAAATCTCGCAAAGCTATGCTATTCATTTTCTTCCACAATTTTTGTTTGTTTATTTTTATCGAAAACACCAATATCTTCTTGCACAACCAAAAATAAATTAAATCAAATGTAAACAATGTAAACAGCTGGTATCAGCGTTGTCAATTATTGTATTTTTATTCCCGCGGATTTTATAATTGGAGGAATTTTTTCTCGAGAAAACACTTTTCCCCGGGAGACAAATTCCTTGCGAATATTTATAATTGGGCTGAAATACAATTACCCATAGCAAAGCAATAATCAAAACAATAAGTAATATTGTTCCGCTATTCTGCCGGCGTAATTTCTTTATTGCCAACATATTTATTGCCAGTCAAGACGAGCGGTTACGGTTTTAACGTAACCCATAATAGATGACATAATGACTTTCTGATAAAATGTGTAGCGGCACAGCTTTACTATGTTGCCGTCAAACAGAGACAACAACTGTAATTTTCGAAATACTCTTGCTAAGGGCCGTTATTCAAATCACAGATATTTGTTGCATACAAAACACATAAACACATAAACCACATTTCGAGAGGAAATAAAAATAAAATAGGTAAGAAAATTCTATGTTATAACTCTCATAAAAAATGGCACGAGTTTTAATATGAAAAGGTAATAAAATGATAAAAAAATAAACTGAAACAACAGAAAAGAAAAACTCTGATGCTGCTCTACAACTGCAAACTGTCTCTATTATGCATTTAAACTTTAAAGTAATAAAATTTAATAATTATATGCGACTAATTTCTGTTGGGTTAGAATCATCATCTAAACAACATAGACTACAAAATTACATTATTTTCTATTATTATGTGAGCATTTTAAGTTACAACTGTCAACATAAAATAAAAGGGCCATTAAATAATGTTAACAATTACTTTTAAATATCAGTTAAAAAGGAAAGAAATTAAAAAAAAAAACACCGAAAGAAAAGTCAACCATAATAATTTCCCTAATCACACTGAATTAATATCACATTAATCACACAACATTAATAGTTTTCAAATATGTTTTACTCAATTTAAGAGCATAACGTTTGTTAAAGAAAAAACCCATTTAAAAAATTCTGAGTATTGAACCTGGACTACACAATGGTACACATAACTTCTACCTCCCAGCCACACAGAACTGTAATACCTGAATTTTATTTTTACTTCAAAAATATGAGTTTAAGAATTTATTAATGCAAAATTTTTAAATTTTCTTCAAGCAACTTTGCTTTTTTTGAATTCATAAATATAATTCTGTGTATGAAATAATTAATATTTATGAGATCGTTTCGTACTATTTATGTTCAAACTTTTTACTGCCCTGCAGGAAATGTCAATAGTGAAATTATACTGATTAGCTATTGACGATGTCACCAGTACTACTGACTAATTGTACCCCAAATAATGTTATCTACTATTGACATTTAACACAGGCTTGTCCTGCGAAGTCTACTAGTAGACTGCGTCAATACTGACTAGGCAGTTCTTGTGGGACCATATGGAGGAAATGTCAAGAGTAAGATTGTACTGACTTACTATTGACGATATCACCACACTGTGGGAAATGTCCGTAGTAAAATATTGATTCACTATGCACGCTGTCATCAGCTGCAGGAAATGTCAATAGTAAATTTATATTGATTACCTATTGACGATGTCACCAATACTATTTTATTTTAATTTAGTTCAAACAGGTACAAAATATTTTACAGTATTTTTTGGTGAAAACTTTTCTTTTTGTTAAATAACACAAAAGGAACTTCGTTTTGTGGCTGGCGGAACCTTTTTAGATTATGGTTTATCTTCTATTAATCAGAAGAAGAGAATACTTAAAAGGAAATATATCGTCATATGATTTCAATAAAGCCCTAAGTTACAAAAAACGACTTCTTGGTGGATTTCGATCCACCATATCAAAATACTTGTCCCTGGAAAATTTTATTTATCAAAATTGTACTAATTCGTCAATAAGAAATAAACTTAAACTAAAAAAATGTTGAAAAATATTGATACATTTTCATATTAGAGAGTTTTTTGCTTGTCCTCTATAATTTTTTCAATGTAACTTAGGGCTTTTATGAATTCATATGACGATATGTATGTCTGTAAAATAAAAATTCCCAAGCTGTGCCTTTGAGCTGAGATCAATAAAAACAATTGCCATCGGCTACCTGCCGTTTTTCAGCCCATCATATTTTTTATTTGTTTTCAACCATCAAACAGTTTCTCTACCCATCAAAAACAAAAGAAAAAAAATTTGTTGACAGTGTCACCAATAAGACACCATTATTGTTGACAAAGATATTGACATGGATATATTCAAGTCCATGCTTCCTTCAGGGTACTTATGTATGTATGTACATTGTACATACATGGACAAATAAATTGCAGGATCTTTTAATAAAAAATTTACAATTTTCTTCAACCAACTTTGATTTATTCATTCATGAATTGAACCACAAAAGCATGCAGTGCACGAAATAATTCGTATATTTTTGTTAATACATTTTTATGAAATCGTTTCATTCTATTTACGTTCAAGCTTTTTGGCTGAACAGTTTTTTTAACATAAAACTTCACTACAATATAAAAAAAAAGTTGCAATGAAAACCATTCGAAGAACAATTATTATTATTGGCAATATTCGGCTTAATTGTATTGCAAGTCAAATAAACATAACAAATAAACAATAAAAACTTTAATCGCTAGAATTTACTGGCTGGCATTTGCCGACGGCTAATGGAAAATAAAGATATTACAAGCGATCTAGTGTGAAGATTATGTAAAAACTAAAACGATTTGTATGATTTTATAGATTTTTCTGACATGATTTTGAAATTTGTCTTTATCAAATTTTTGTCCTTTTTTATTATTTTATATTTAAGATTAAAATTAGATAATATTTTTAAGATAATTGGATAATTTTGAATCATATTATGATCGCGCCATATATGAATTTCGTTATGTTATAAAACATCGCCATTATTATTGCTATTGTACAATTTTTAAAAAGGTGTCTTCTCTATCCTTAGTTTCCTCTATTTTATCTTATAAAAGTAATGCAAATTTTACTGTCACTGTGTGACATGAACATGTTGGTGTACACAATGTTAAGGCAAAAGTATTTCATTTGTATTATTCTGTTATTAAGTCTATTTTGTTGTGTGCAGAAAAAAAATACGGCAAAAAGTTTTAATAATTAATATCAGAGAGTGAATTATTGTTCTTGCCTGCTCTTGGTATGTTTTCCTCCTGTCATATTTTTCTTCGAACGAATATATCCTCTTAACTATTCTAGTGGTTGTATTGTTTTAAGGACAAATAATCGTAGCACTTGTTGTTTGTAAAGGGTTATGCAATAAAGGCGTGTTCAATGCAAAAATGCAATAAATCAGCTCTATTAACGAAATTGTTTTTTTTATTTTGAAAGACCTTTATGTGAAATTATTTATGCAATATTACACCGCGGAAATGTTTGGCGCGACTACGTAACAAGAGGTAAAATTTTCGACGAATCTGTTCCATAGAATCGGCGAAATTTCAGCGATATCCTGAGTTATGTTGATTTTTAAGGCATCGGTCTGTTGCGGATTATCGTCATAGCACTGCGACTTTATAAAAATCCACAAAAATTTCTTGCAGGTTCATTTTGATATTGACGAACACAGTCTACCTTTGCTAGAGATATCCTATGGCATGCATAATGTCCACTGTGGGTGTCCACTGTGCGTGTCCACAGAAATAGCGCGCAATGACTATGACTTTCTCACCAACGTTATTTTGAACGAACACTAATTTTTGTAATAGAGTTCTATCATTTAGACGTGATGCTCAATCGTGCAACTTGCTACAGATTTAATAGATCTCGCAAAAAAAACAATGTGGCCTTCATATACTGCCAACATCGTCGACCCGCTCTAATTGGAAAATCCTTTATAAATGTCACAATTGTTTTAAACTAAATTTGCAATCAATTTGTGTTTGACATTTTTAATCAATGCTTTTTGTGTGTTATTTGAGCCTAAAGAATTGTTTTAATTAATCTAATGACACAAATTTCAACATGATTTATCTATTACAAATATAATTGATAGATAGCATATAAATCTAATAATAATAAATACTGTCAAATATGATAGACGTACGACGCCATTTGCAAAAATTATAACATTATCCGATAAACTGATTAATTTTGCGCCACCCAGTATACGTATGTTATATAAATTTGGTTAGCAGGTTCATATTCTAAGCTGACGATGTGTATGTGGAACCTTCCCAACTTGATATCAAATAGAGCTCTACGAAGTGTAAAAATTTGCAATCTTCAATTTCTTAAAACTTTTGGTCAAAAATCCGACCGTAATTTCGTTGCGCAACTTTTAATTCAGCTGGGAGAAAGACAGAGAAAAACTTTGTTGCTCTCTCTGTCTTCCTCTTGGCTGAATTAAAAGTTGCGCAACAAAAATCGCCCTGTGTGAACCCCGCCTTAGCAAGTTAAGTATAACAGCTGAATTTAGATTGACAGAGTTGAATGAATAACTTTGCCGCATGGAATAAGCTAAGCCGCAGACAATATTTCAACGCGAGTGCCACCGATAAAATTTTCACGCGAAGCAAGCGCCGGTTTTTCTTGTTGTTATGGTTTCGGTAATCATGTTTCATTTAAGACGAATGACTGATTAGGCCAGCGCGTCCGATTCTGGTGTTGGGGCTGCCAACATCGCATCCAGGCATGCAGTTACGCAGAGATTTAGTCCATGCGGCTAATAGGGTTAAGCAGTCCTATTAGGTAGAATAATTTTGTTACCTGGGAAGCATATGCTGGACGAAAGTGGTGGTTCTAAGGCTGACATCTCAAGCCGCATAAACAAAGTAAGGCAATCATTTGGACAACTTAAGCTGATATATAACAAGACGTACAAAATATAAATCTGTTTAACTCAAACGTAAAAGCCACACTGCTGTATGGATGCGAAACGTGGAATGCAGCATCACGTGACGTATAATCCATACAAGTTTTCTCGTAAGCAAATGCTTAAGGAAGATCCTACATATAAATATATTGGCCTAGAACAATTTCGGACAAATTGCTATGGTCAGAAACCAGACGACAACCGATCCATCTGGAAATTCGAAAACGTTAATGGTGTTAGATTGGACATACATTGCGGAAACCATCGACAAATATTGCAAAACAAGCCATGGACTGAAATCCGCAAGACAGTCAGTCGACGAATAGGAAGACCGTCACATACGTGGAAACGACAAGTTGAAATGGAAACATCACATCTTAATCTACGACGGAATGAAATAAAACTTCGTGCAACAGATCGATTATATTGGAGTAATCTTGTTAAGGCCCTATGCTCCTTGTAGGAATTAAAAGGCACAAGTATAAGTGACGGTTTTTGGATAAATTTTCTAAAACTGGAATATTGATAGTGTTGAAGTTGTGTTTGCTGTAATAACAACTAGTAATACCTTCCATAATACAAATAACTCTCGTATGCTTTTTCTAGTCATTATTTGTATAAATACAAATTTGAAATCACATTCAACCGAGCCACCTAAACAGTGGCAGATACATGGAAAGACACATGAATACTGATGATGGGAGTGTAGCGGCTCCCGAAAAACAACGTTGTTTCTGTTCTGCCGTGTAAGTTGCAATTAATTGATGTTAAAATTTTCCCTTGTTCCTTTGGAATATTGTCTTATATCCAATTCTTTCTGGCTAAAAAATGTTACGAACATTAGCCAAAATAATAATCACTGGATTAAAAACTACTGACAACCAATTTGTTCGAAAAATAATCACTTGAAATAAAAATAATTATTAACTTTTTTTATTTATTTATTTTTATTATTTTTTTTAAATTTATTAATCGAGATTGTCTCGATATCTCGATATCAAAGATTTTTTATTATCTTGCTATTTCAATTTTTCTTTTTTTAAATAATTTTTTCACAAATTGTATACTTTTTGTTTTCTTACTTTGGTTTGTTTACCTTTTGTTTTTTCGTTTAATTTTACTACAAGAAATTTCTGCAGTAAAAATTTGTAAATACTCAGCCATGAACTGTCACTTTACGCTCTCAATTTGTGTTCTAATTTACTATATTTTTTTTTTGGGTAAACGAACGCAATTTAGTAAAATACAGTAAAGTTCAGTAAAAATTTTTAAAAACTTTCGGGTACTCGAAAGCACTTAATAAGACATGGCGTGTGTGAACGCAGACTATTTTATTTTACAATCGTGCAAGTGAGTGAAGTTATTTATTTTGTTATTGTATTGTAACAGTATTTTCCATTGCATTCGCGCAATCGCAAGACCATTTGCACCAAACACTGAATATCACTAATGTTTTAAAATTGCAATGGAATTTTATTTCATATCATAGTTCACAGGTTACACGACTTCTTTACTTTTTTTATTTATTTTTTTCTTGACCTGCATCGACCAACAAGCACATCTTCACATGACATATTCATGCAGTCAATTTTTTAATACATTTAATGCAATCACTACAATAAATCGAATGTAAATGGATGCATATTAAACAAATGAAATCATGCAAAGAAACTATGAATAAAATTGAATAAAAAAAAATAATTAAAACTAACACATGCAGACATACACATGCGAGTATACAGCAAGGGGGTGCCCCGGCAGACTATTGGGAAGTGTGTGTATGCGAGTGTAATAGTCTATTAGTGTGGAGGTTGTGGGTTCGATTCCCAGAAAAGACTATGTGTCATTATAACGTCTCGTTGTCAACGAGTGAAGATCTATGTTACTATGCTCGATAAATTAAGTTACAATATAATGTGCAACATTTAAATAAATAATAAGTCTACAGTAAATTTCAATAGAAAAAATACTTTAATTGAATGTCTTGAACTTTTTTTAATTAAATTAAACCCATAAATGAAAGGAGAAAAGTGAAAAAAACTTACAGATGATATTGTTCACTTTTAAATGTTTTATTAAAATGTGGTCTAGAAAGTAAGAAGATATTCAGCAGTAGCACAAATATAAGAAGGTATACAAATGGACTGAATTCGAATTTCATCGGAACTTTTTAAAAATGCATAAATTTTTTGGAATATGTACTTTGATTCAATTAACAAAAAAAAGTGGTTATAATTGATGAGAATAAATTCTTAAAAAAATACACAAATTTTGTAGCCACTGGAATAAGTACTTTGCCATTATACGATATCCCAAATACTTTTGCAAATTTTAGGATCAAATTTATATTTTATGTTTTGTTTTTCTAAAACTTTTAGCACTACATAAATTTTAATTATTGCAAAAATTGATAATAGATGGGTCATGTACATCATTGTACAGCTGAAGAGTGGAGAATTGTCTGAAAGCTTCGTCATCAGCAATAATCCTACATGTTTAGAACTCAAGCACTTGGACGATCCAAATTTTTTTTGTAAATGCTCCTAAGTCCCGAAGAACAACAACAGAAAGCTTGTGACGCAGTGAATAAAAGCTGTATTGCAGATGGAAGGAAGCGAGATTCTTTTATGACTTCCAAGAATATTGTGATTAAAATAGATAATAAAATTTGTGCGAAAAATGTACGTCGATATCTGTGTGAGGCAAAACTTCCGGGATGAATAGCTCGTAAAGTTCCGTTGTTATAAAGAAAACTCAATCTACAGAAGAGGAAATAGTTTGCAAATTGACATAAAACTCGCAATGGGCAACAAGGAACTAAAAAATGACCTAATATACTCTGGAGTGATGAAAACAAAATAAATTTGTTTGAAAATTATGCTGCTCGGAATGCTAGAAGACCGAATAGTCAAGAAATTAGCCCGCGGTATACCAAAAAAACATGGAGATGGTAATATAATGAGATGTTTTTCTTCATTTCAAAAACCCTGATCAAAAAAAATTTCTAAAAATATTCTTCAAGAAGTCATGCTACCTAACGCCGCTGCAGTGGTGTTTCCAACAAGATAACGATCTCAAACTTTTATCTGAGTTGGTAAGTGGAAAATAATGTAAGCGTTATGGAGTGGTCAAAAAAAGCACCCGACCTCAAACCCATAGAAAATCTTTGGGAAGATTTAAAAGTGAGGCTGAGAAAACAAGATATTCAGAAAAAGATGTATTCGTGGCAAAAAGATCAGGAAATATGGTATGACACTCTTGTTGAAACTCCTGTTAGCGAACAGAACAAATATAGTTATGAAAATAAAGGTGGACTGATGAAGAACATACTCGTAATACTTTTTTTTCAAGAATTTTTTTGGCAAAAAATTAATTTTGTTTAACACAAAAAATTAATTTTGTTTCATATGGCAGTCTAGTTTCGAGTTTAAGTGATCAGCTGGGTTTAAGAAATTTGTTTGCAAGATAGGTGCCGCGTTTGATCTCAATTGACCATAAACGTAAACGTGTGACGTGTGCAGTCTCAATTGTAAATCTCTATGAATTGGGCTACGAATTGGTACCTCAACCGCCATTTTCTCCGGATTAAGCCTCTAGTGACTGCTCCGTATTTCCAAACCTAAAGAAGTGGCTCGATGAAAAGAGATTTAGCTGCAACGATAAAAATATTGACCAAACAAATGCCTATTTTAAGGACTTCGAAAAATCCTATTTTTTGGAAGTGATACAAAACCTGGAGAAACGTTGGACTAAGTGTGTTGAGTTAAAAGAAGTTTCACACGGAGTTATTGATCTGCCTTCGTGGGTAAAAGCCGTTTTCAAAGCGCTATTGTAGTTCTCCGCATTCATAAGCGATGTTAAAAACTGCAACTCAAAATACAAATTAAATTGGAATTATCGCAGATGGTGCTGTCCTGTTGACAAATTTTTCAATGAGTTTTTAATATACAGTTTTTATTATATTATCTAGAATGCTATAGCCTGTCATTGTTGTTTCATTTTAAAAAGAATCGATAAGAGTCTACTGTATAAAAATAATATTTAACATTCAACGGTCAGTGAAAGGGGTTGCGGTGCGCTAACCTGATGACGCGCCATGTATATACATTTGTATGACATAATTGGAATTCATAAATTTAAATATTTATAATCAATCGCATGTATTTTACACATTAGTTAAAGGATTAAAAGAAAATTTATTTATAGTTTTTTCCATTACATACATTTCTTAATACTCGTATAATTGCATTGCACTTTAGTAGTCAATTTTTAACACATTTACAACGAATAGTAATTTTTTTCATATCATGCAAAACCTTTTGTTTCACTTTTGAATTTCGAACACGCAAAGGCTGCAAAGTGTAGTAGTAAGAGGGTAACTAGAGCTCTTTAAATAAATAAATAAATAAATAAAAAAGAAAAAACAAAAACTATTTTAAAATGTGCTTTAATACTTTTTCTTAGAAAAAAAATTTATTATTAAGGCAAACATTAGCAAGAATAAGTTAATTACAAGAGATTTATGTCTGTATAATTTTTAAAATATGTTGCATTCCTTCTCATTTCCTTTAGAGTTCTGTTGGGGTATTTATTTATTTTAAATATTGCAAATGGAAATAAAAAAGTGTATAGTAGCTTAATTTAACGAGCATTGTAACAAAGACCTTCACTCGTTGTAGGGAAGGGGAATAGTGTTTTTGGTGGGAAACAAGCCCATGATTCCCAGACTTGTATATATAAAATATAAATAACGGCCTGTTCTTAAAAACAAAACTTTTAATTTAAATGTTATAAGTTTCTTATTTCTATTTCTTTAACTCTTGTGTTAACAGACGCTTCCCTGTGTACTTCTTGCATTTTATGAGCGGTGCAATATAAACATTTCTGATATCTTGCTAATATTATAAATGAGAAAGTTTGTATGTTTGAGAGTTTGGATGTTCGATCCACTATTACGAGCTAACCGCTCAATGGATTTAGGTAGGACCACGAGTGGGTTAACAGTCTTTAAATGAGAAATTTTTTAACTTCACAGTCTCTGAGCGAGATGTATGTAAACTAAGACGGAGCTGTCTTCATACACCTTAAATATACATATCTATATTTAAATAAAAATTATCAAAGAAATTAATGTATTTTTTTTTTTTAATATTTGTAAGCGCTAAAAAAGTTTCTTAGTCAAAACTTTATTAAACATTTTTACACAAATATTAACTTCTTTCAAATGAAGTTTATAAACCTAGTTATTTGTTTTAACTCATTTTTACCTGTGTTTTCATTTTATGAAATGCAGAAGAATAGACTGCAACAGAATAACAAATAACAGCAGTGGCATAAACGGAATTCAATCAAAAACTCATTTCCTTTAATAACAAAAAGTTAACTTGTCATTAACTGAACAGCTAAAACTTTTTGTGAATGTTTCTCAATTACTTTGTTGCAGAAAAATCCACTGTGGGACTAAATAAAAGTGTTTATTTTTTAATAACTGGTACGAACATGTAAATTTATAATATTATTTTATTTCAACAGACTGATACTTATTATTTATAAACTGATACCACCAAGATAGTGGAATCCTTCGAAAACTGCATGTTTTGCTGTTTGGGTTTTCCATTATATGTATATAGTTTATCTATAGTCTATCCACTATCTGAGATCGCCATATGAGTAAGTTTGCTGAGATTGCATTTCAAATCTATAAGGATTCCGAATAAATCTATTTTTTCAATAACATTTGTACGTATAATTTTTTTATTAATTTTTTTTCGAATAATTTTATTCCAATTAATTTTTTTAACTTGTGCTAGAATAATTTTATTCAAATAGTTTTTATTGCATATGTTCTATATAATTAATAGGCAAACACATTTTTTTAAGATCCCTTTACCCTCATATTATACACCTGATTTTGACAAATCTTATATCACTTTGAAGATATTTATTCACAAATGTGCACAATCTATATTTTGTTAAAATCGGTTCAGTATTTTGGGAGATATAAGCGTTTAAAGTTGCTACTAATACATGCAGAAAAAGAACAATCTTGTCAACAAGTCGCCTATATGCGCCATGCAGCCAGGTCATTCCCATTAAAAGTTCTATTAGATTCTCAAGTCCACATCCCGAGACATACCCTAATTCGCTTTAGAATCTGCTGTCCAGCCACCTTAGCCTGCTGTTCTGCATCCTGGGACAGTGAGACAGAATGAATTCCACTGCCTCCTGCTCCTCAGGGTCCTCTCACAACCTGCACATATCTGATAAGCCGGATCCTATCTTCACCGCCATCCTGCCAATCAGACAGTGGCCCGTGATAACACCTATCATGGTCCTAACGCAGACCTTACTTCTTCCCAGCACCGTTTTGGAATCGGACCTCCTACGCACTGGCCATAGCGCACTTGATAAACGGCAGTCGGTTCGGTTCATCCGGGCCCTGTTAGTTCCGCTCAGAACCCATTCCCTGATCTATTCAAAAAAGGAGCCCATCGGAATGAAAAACTTGTTCTAGAAACCCTGTAAAACCGAGATTTTTTCCGTGTTAACGAAGAACGAACGTCTCACAAATTATGAACAATGTTAAAACGAGGCCGTGTTCAAGAAAGCTCGTGTTAAGCGAAGTGTACCTGTACTGGACACCACATAAAATGTGTGAAACATGTAGTTGAAGAGTTGTTGAAACGAAAACACTTTTACGAGTATCTTCTCCTTTTACTTCGCTACTTGCCTGTTCTACTCTATACCTTCTTTAAGAAAGAAACAAAAGTAATTTGCGGTTAACTACACTTATTAACTCTTTTTATTTATGATAATAATACCATCAACTACTCCCACTGTGCAAGTTGTATTATTTGTTTTTTTTTTCTTTTTTTAACTTTGCACTAGTTAAATTGTTGAATAACTCGGGCTACATCAGTCAGTGATAACAAAGTATGTAAACGACAAATTACAACGTTTTTGAAAATAGTTATTTTTTCTCAAAGTTTCACTTTTCGGCAATGAAATTGCCCCCAAACAACTTGTTATTAGTATAAAGTTCTTAGAAAGAAAAAAAAGAAAAAAATAAGCAACAATTCGTTTTTTTTGTTGCAAACATAACTAATGCTCTTTTAGAATTTCATTTTAATATAAAGAAAATCATAACCAAAAGCGTAAAGTTGAGAAAAACCATTTAATATACATAAGTAAATATACTACTTTTAGTTTACTTTGACAGATGTAAAGACAAAATAAGGCGAACAGAAATAAACTTGTAAGTTTGGTCTTATTAAATTCTTTCGACAGAGAAATAATTGCCTAAATAAATCAAACACTTTTCTACGGACGTATGAGTAATGTCAATTAAAATATTAAGTATACGTTGCTGTGTTGGAAAATCTTAAGCAAAAAATAAAAATAATTTCCTTTGACTATGTACCGCGTGTTAACAATTATTTTTTGTTTACTTCGTTATTTTCTGGTCTAAAGAAACACATAATAATAATACACTGTTCTTGTATCCTCCCCCACAATATTAGAGAGAGAAAAATGGAAAAATTCCCATAAATATATGTATACACACAAATATAATTTCTTTTGATATTGTTAATCAGCCTACAAAACATTTAAAGGTCATACCTATAACTATCTTTAGATAACGATTACAATTTAATCTTAATAATAAAATAGCTAATAATGGTATTTAATTAACATCTAATAATAGAAAATTTTATCTCATTCCCGTTTAACAAAAGTTTCAATGAACTTTGTTATTCTGTTCTTGTTATATTTTAGCAATATAATTTATATAAAAAAATACATCTTTCAGCTATTAACATAAAATTTTCTTTCGATTTTCCATTTTTGTTATTTGAAAATAAGTGTAATAATAAAAAATGAATGCAGAAAAATATGAATGTTTCAATATTTTTGATTGCCAAAAGCTATTAAAAAATATTTTGTTCATTTTTATTTTAATATACAAATAAAATATTTACGTTATGCCTAAATTTAAGTATTTTGTATATATAAATCTACGTGTAGTAAAGGATAATAAACAACAGAATATAAAAAAGTCAAAAGGACTTATAACTTTGAAATATTTGTAAGACGAAGCAAATGTTGAGGGCTTTAATTTGTGAGACCCAACGCTAAGCGTTTATAAAATTTATATGAAAGGAATCCAAAATACAAAACACACTTAAAGTTTATCATCTCTTAGCGTTGCGTTTCACAAAATAAGGTCTTAAAATTGCATCTGCCATGAAAAAAATTGTAAGCATATTGAAAAAAATTGCAATAAAGTATCAAAATATGCTGTAAAACGATCGAACGTGGTCTTCAAATTCGAAAAATATTGCCAGTGTGCTCTTAAGGCACTAATATGCAAAAAATGCAGCAACAGGCAAAATATGCAAAAATATGCACTAACAAATCGATGCTAAAATTCATAAAAATTTCTGAAACGGATAAATATTTCATTTCCGCCTTCATAGGTTGCACTAGAAAAATTATGCAATTGCATATTTGCGGTTTTCCTGCTGATAAGTTTCGTTTTTTTTTGCAATATTTTATTTATTTTTTTATATTAGAAGTTGTTTTTTGAGAAATTTTGATAATTAGTAGAAGTTTCTATTTATTGATTATTGAATCTCAGCTATTTTACGAAAAATATGTTTAGAAAACGTACGATTTATATCACTCGATTTACACAATATGCCTGTATGTGTTTACTTGCTACGTTTTTGCCATAACTCTGCAATTTATGCACCGATTTTGCATATTTTCAACTGGATCCCAGTAACTTATCTGAAACTTTCAACCGAATACGCAAAGACGGACGTGCATCATTAAACTGAATCGCCTAGCTATAAGAATCATTCAGGACGCATATGCAGGGTGATCCAAATGCAAGTATCTTTTTGAAAATTAAATAAAATAAGCTAAACTTAATTTTGTTTTGTATATTATGGCTTTATTGGATATAACAAATATTCCCATTATTTATTGAACACGATGCATGTGACTGGCGCAACTGGCTTCGCAGTAGTTCATACTGTCAACTAAATATACCAAGACTTTGTTGGGGGTTTTTGGTTCTATCTCACTAATGGTAGGGACGATATTGTCCTTAAGAGTGTGAATCATTTGTGGATTATTTGTATAGCATCGTTCTTTGACTATATTCCCCAAAAAAAGTCTATAGGGATCAAATCGCATCACCGACGATGCCAATTGACATCGCCAAGATGGCTGATAATACGATTTGTCGATGGTTTGTCGGCCAAATTCGATGTCCGCCCGACTATAAGTTTGCAATATTTCCTAACGTTGCTCAAGCGCAAAGCCTGGTTCGCGTGGATATGAATAGAAAAAATTTATTAGTTCACGTTCATGCACGTTCATGTGATCGAAACAAAAAACTAATCAAGATCATGCGTGATCATGCATGATTCACGCTAATCACGTGGGTGCTCATCTCTAATGTTTAGTGAAACTTTTCAAATATTATTCATACGTAATGATGTGAGTTAATAAGTTTATAAACATTTTTTAAGGTAAAAAAATACCAGAAAAGCTACAAGAGCAACACAAATTAAAGCTTTTGTATTTGAAATTTATATTAATCGAGATTGCCTCGATATCTTTTTTCAAAGATTTAAAAACTTTTCTATATAGACTAGCTAAAAACCCTCAACAAACAAAAGTTTTTAAAGCTTTTGTATTTGTTTGAAGTTTTGTAATATTTTTTCTTTATGAATTCTTAAATATTAAATCTTTCACTTTTAAACTTATTGGCTTAATTTATAGACTCAAAAATTAAATTAATGAAAATTTGCTTAAGGCACGAGTAACATATACGATTACACATGTATGTATTATACATATTAAACTTTGCTAATCACCACACAAACAATATTTCCATTTGCTTTTGTAAGAGTATAACTCTTAAGGCCATATGACCCTTATCCTTTGTTTCTTTATTTGTCAATATTGACTTGATTCAATTTTGTTTTGTCTACATGAAATATGAATACAAATATATACATACATACACATATACATGTGTATATTTACGTATAACGAAGAATCACAACAATCACTCAAAACCAACAAGGATAGACTTTCACCGCATGTGATTGATTTTACACCACAACATAAATCAAACTGTGACACATAATTGAATAACTCTTGTTAATAAGATAATACAAATGTGATTTCTGCCAGACAATTAAGAATTCTAGTGTTAGAAGGCTGATTTTTCTACATACATACATATGTTGAAGAGACTGGCGATTTATCGGGTTGAAATATAGAAATACATATACACCGAAACCTCGTTTTATGCGAGTTCATTTTGTGCGAATTCAAAATTTATGCGGGTTTTTTTAACTAAAAATAAAAAATATAAAAAAGTAAAATACACTTTATTTTTTATATTTATGTATATGCAGCTTATGCTGCCTTTACATACTATGTATTTCACAGTCTGCTTGTCAAATTTCCCACTGCAAAATGCATACATTGTGTGTAAAGGCAAAAAAAATTTGCTTCTGTAAATGACAGGCCACTTTTACAGTGCAAAAATTTTCAATTAGAGCGTGTTCAATTTTCAACTGACAAACCAACTGACATCAGCTGTTTTGCAAGTCAATTGTATATGGCGCCAAAAAAATAGCTTTTGTCATTCGGCAAATTATTAAAAATGTAATGAAATATATATTTAAAAAATTTTTTTATACATATTCTTCAAAAAACCAAAAATTTTAATTACTTAAATACAATTGTTCATACTGTTGTAATCTATTATAGGTTATGTCAGATGAAGCCAAAAACTCAAGTGTAAAATCAAAAATTATAAACCATCTGTAAATGTACAATTTTGACAAACATGCGCAATTACAGATGCATTTTCAAGCTGACAAACACACTGTAAAATACATAGTGTGTAAAGGCAGCATTATTGAGTAGTTCTAACACACATACATAAATACAGTTTGTCAAAAGAATGTTTGCAAAATGAAAAAAATGCTGAAAGCTTTTCACTTATTAAATAAATAATTACAACAATATTTTTTTTACACATCCGTCCGTTGTTCTGACGGGACCGAAATGTTTAGGAATTAAAGTGATTATTTCAAGGTAACAACAGATTGTCACGAATTATTAAGATTTTGAAATTAACGGGGTACGAATTTTGCCAATTCTACTGTATATGACTTTCTGCCTTTTATATTGTGTGTGTATGTGTATACTTCTGCGTGTTGAAACACAACAACCATTATGTTGCTACTGTTGAAAATTGTTGCTTATACAGTTCGTTGGTAGCGATAGAATTGCGGGTAAAAGATAATCATTAAATGGTTTTCTAATGGTGATAAAAAGTGAGTGGAAAAATAACCACCTGTTAAATAGGAAAAAGCAATAAATAACAATTTTAAAATTATTCACATTTTTTTATTATTTCCGCTGTTCAAATAAATTACTACTCATATATGTAGATGTTTGTATTTTGCTTTTGCTCTCTTTAAGGATGTTAAATATGTTGTTAAATTTTATGAGAAATAAAAACGATACAATTTATATAATGTATACTTAAAGGAGAAAAGCTAAAGCAAATAATGTCATTCTTTAAACAGTACAGTGGGCCGATCGAAAAAAAAGAAATCAATAAATAAATAGCTTTTTTGATTTATAATTTTTAATTTATTAATTGAGATTGCATCGATATTTTTTTCAAAGAACTTCAAAAACTTTTTAAAGAAAATAAAATAGATTCATATCTAAGATATATTAAAAACAGGTATACTCGATAGTACAACAACAACATTACAAAACCACACGTATTTTGTTTTTGGAAAAACCGTCTAGGGATGTTAAAAAATTGCTTTATTTTTAATATTTTTCTTTTTAGCAAACACAATTCAGTTAAGTAAACACAAAACGAAAATTATTTTAACAATTTTTTATTAGAAGGAAATAAATTTTGACAGCTCTGGGAGATAAACAAATATAATCACTTGATCTCTTAAGACTACTTTTTTTAATATATCTTTTTCATATATCTTGTTGAGGTTTTTTAATAAGTTTTAAAGCCTACTATGTTTATGCTTTTGTAATTTTTAAAATTCTCATTAGTTTTTTAAAACTTTTTATATAAGATAAGAGGTTTGAAACATTTCAAAATATGGTTTAAGGTCTACTGATGATTTGGCATTAGCACCAACGAAATGCAAATATATACAAATTATCAACAGCATTTATGCAACATACAACTCGTACACTACGTTGTGAATCGAAGGATTGAAAACTTTAATTATTTTTCAATGAAATAAAATTTTGAACAACATAAAAAAGCAAAACTAGGCCAACTAGACCTAGACCATCGACTTTCCATTTAGACTAATTTTGTAGTTTGTTTGTTTAGAACGAAGTCTATTTACACATTCCAAGCTCTTTCTTCTTATATCTTTATATCTTTTTTAATTTAATTTTTTTTTATCCTTGAATAGACAAAACTTTTTCCTTTTGTGTTATTTTAATTCATTGAGATGTAATTTATATCTGCGGCTTTGTTTTTCAAATTAATTACATCACTAATCTACAGCAAATATTTTTTTTAAGACAAACACAATCTGCGAAACCTTTCTGGCATATTTGCCAAATATAAAAATGTTTGTTTTTATTTTTTTATTTTATTTATTTAATTGGAATTAAGTGAATAGTCTTAAATCAGATTTAAGTTTTGTTAGTGGACATCGATATACTCGTATTTAATAACAATTATTTATTAACAAACTTTTGAAATAGTTCTCGTTTTATATTTGATCTGAATTTTTTACATGTTTCATCCACACCTAA
Organism: Gymnocheta viridis; assembly: GCA_956483585.1. Classification (NCBI taxonomy): domain Eukaryota; kingdom Metazoa; phylum Arthropoda; class Insecta; order Diptera; family Tachinidae; genus Gymnocheta; species Gymnocheta viridis. The sequence goes on along the minus strand of OY101440.1, from coordinate 42,644,676 downwards.
ATTATTGTGTTGCTGTGTTATTTTGCTACTTTTGTGTAAAGTATGTGGCTCTAAGTATGCATGCAGATCACTCACTGTACTTGTGCAAATATAGAGGTTTGTCGTTGTTGTTGCCTTTTGGTTGCTGTTCAACCCAATCCTGTGGTGTTTTGTTGAGTCTCAATATTTGCTAAAATACTGACAATCATCGTAGGCAAGGCATTTGTTGCTTGTTTATGCACTCAAATAAAAGCTCTTCTCCTACATTCCTGTCAACATAAATACAAAAATATATGTACCCTACTGTTCTTTGGAAGAACTGATTTAAACAAACAGGAAATACTACAATCATTTTCGCCATACATAATTGTTTCATGCCACAACTGCATGTTTTGGGCTTGATTAACATGTGGTATCAACAAGAAGGTGTCACATCGCATACAGCCAGGACTACAATGGAATTACTGCGAGACCTCTTTACACAACAAATTATTTTAAGAATTGGTGATGTTGATTGGCCTCAACGGTCGCCTGATTTGACTGCTCCGGACTTCTTTTTGTGGGGATATCCGAAAAGCAAGGTTCATGCAAATAAACCAGAATCGCTTGAGCAACTCAAACAAAATATTCGTGATGAAATCAATGAAATACCGCGTGAAATGTGTGAGAATGTAATGAAAATTGTGCTCAAAAGGGGTCGCATTTGTGAGGCTAACAGAGGCAGACATTTAACTGATATTGTATTCTATACATAATTGCCGACATTAAATAAAGCATTCATCAATATAAAATCTATTCTCTTTCATTTAATCAAAAATTGTAAACAAACAAAGGTTTTTATTGTATTGTAGCTTATTGTATATATGAGTAATTTGAGAAATATAATCACTGCGACCAAATCTTCCATCTTCGCTGAATCGAATCTAGTCCAAAATGTGTATCGCACGCGATATATTTTTGAAAATTTATTTAATTCGATGCATTTATTTTCATACACTCTAGGAATTTAGTTCTGGCCGAAAACCATCCAAAGAGTCACTATTTTTACTTTAAATATACCAAAAGTTTTAATAGCTATTTTCAAAACTGCTGGTTAAATTTAGTGTCATGTTTAAATTCTCGCTGTAGTCCATAGACGTATGTACATAAATACTTGTTGTACTTTAAATATAAATTCATATAATATCGAAGTTTGTATACTTAGTAGTGTAAAACATACATACACATACGAAGGGCTTTATAGGATTTCTAAACATAACAGTGTGCGTGTGTGTGAGTGTGTAAAATACACAATTTATCATTTTTAAAAATTTTTATAAATACTAATGTCTATGAATATAAAATACGTTGTATATTCCACCAAACATGACAGTATACACTGGAATGTATTTCAAATATACTCATATATTTACGGAATTTAAAAACAAAGAAATCCTTAAAATGAAGAAGTAGCAGAATGGTAAAATACTTTTTAATATTTAATGTTGCTTCAACTGAAAAAGTTGTGCAATTTCTTTAATAGTAACTTGAAAGTTAAGTAATTTATGAAAGTTAAGGGCGTTAAAAGTGTCTCTCATGCGAGCTGATTAACATTCGTCTTAATGTAGCATCATCTGTTCTTAAACCGTACATCTTCTTTTATAATCTTTTGCATTCCAAGAATACTTTATATTCGAAGGTGTACGTCGAACTTTTTTCTGATGCGGTCTAATGTACATAGATATTGAACCCTAAACGCTAAAATACCGTAACCCGCAAAAAAACAAATCAATTAGTATAACATTTAGCACATTAGAATTCATTTATTTATGTTGACCTGCTGCTAGTTTAGTTTCAAAATTTATTTTACAAATGTCCTTTTTTCATTTAATTTCTTATATATAAAATCCCTTTTTTTTGCTTTTTATTACAGATACACAAAAAATCTATCATCAGATAAAATCAACTTAAGTACCTTTCGCGGAGAAGGTGAATTGTCTAATTTACAATTGGACGAAGCTGTGCTTACAGAACTATTGGAATTGCCATCATGGCTACGCTTAACCTCTGCCTGGTGTAATCATGTATCATTTCGTATAAGTTGGACAAAACTGAAAAGTGTTCCTATCACGCTGGTTAGTACTACTATATATCGCTCATTTGCTCAAACAACGTCATAATTAAAAAAACCTGATGTTTTAGCTAAGAATACGGAATTATTCTTCGCATCTTTCGTCATCTTGTGTCGAAATCTCATACAAATATCTTGTTTACTCACACTTAAGGTGTGTGAACAAATTTTGTTTTGAGTTATGACGTTGTTTGATTAAGGCGATATATAAATGAAAATTATATTGAAAAATACTAAGAATTAGTATCCTTGAATATCAGACTCTGGATGAGGTCAATATAACTGTAGAAACATGTGACCCCACAGCCCGTAATAACGAAAATAATTCACCGAATGGCGTAGGGAGCGGTGGGGGTAGTAGTGCTGGTGGCGGCTCACTACCCCAGGCACCTCAGGGAAAATACAGCTTTATTCATAAAGTTGTTGATGGCATAACCATTATTGTTAATACTGTTAATGTAAAATTTTTAAGCAGCGCATTTACAGCCTCTGTGCAGGTAAGTCTACTTGCAAAACAAATCTGTTGTATTTTGGTAAACAAAATAAATAAAAAATCCTTTAATCTTTTCAGATGTCTCGCATCAGAGTTGAGTCCAAAACTCCTAAATGGGCAAATAGTGATTTACGTTTTACCCGTCTCAAAGACTCTCATCGCGGTATAATATTAATTTTTAAAGAATTGTCATGGCAAACTGTGCGCATAGAGGCCAGTTCCACTCAGGATAAATCATTGACGCCTTTACGTTTACTCACAAATTTTGCCAGATGTCGCATAACAATTAGAAAACGTTTATCCGATTGTACTTTATTAGCTTCACGGTTGGTCCTAATTTTAGATGATTTACTGTGGGTTTTAACAGACTCTCAGCTCAAAGCCGCATTACATTTTGTTGACTCATTGTCGGGTCTTATCAAGTCAGCAACAGCGGCTACACAAAAAACAAAAGCGGCCCGAAAACTAGAGGTTTATTTTTGTATATGACTTCTAAAACGTTTTAAATCTCTTAACAAATTTTTTTGTGTTTTAGACTCTTCCCGAGTATCAAGCACAATTGGCCCAGCAACAAAATCGCCAGAGTGAATCATCTCACGTCAATAATCAGTTGAAAATGTTTAATGCTTTCGATGTGAGAGAAACTTCGTATCATTTCTTTAGTCAACGTATAGACTTGCATTTGTGTGACGATGAAGGTGGTAAGTTTTTTTATTTTTATTTTTGAACTTATAATTGAAACAAATTTAGAAAAACTGCAAAATTAATTGAAAGGTGAAAGAATTTAGAACAGGGTTTCTGCGAGATACTTCTAACGGTAATTTTTTAGAGTTTTTAATCACCGCCCTTCGCACCGCATTTAAAAAACAATAGTCAGTATAAATTATAAATTCCGTAACAGATTTTCCACCAACTAAGTGCGTTGCGTAACATGCAAACAGCTCCAAATCAATTTTAAAAAATTTAAAAAATTTTTTTCTAAAAAAATTATATCATATGAATTTTAGCAGAAAAAATGTTTTTTCCAACTGAAAAGTTTTTTAGCTTCTTTTTTGTGAAAATGAGAAACTTGGCCGTTTTTTACTTTGTCCAGTAAATAAATCCATCCTAAATGTTGTTGAAAATTAAAAAAAACATTATTTTTTATTTATTTTCTATTTTAGATGGCCGTTCCAGTTATCCTGAACTGATTAAAGGTGGTGCTTTGCAAATTTCTGTACAAGCTTTTCAAGTGGATTATTATCCTTATCATTTAGCCAAATCCGATAGATCTCACTGGGCCAAGTAAGCTACAAAAAAAGTCTCATAAACGTAACATTAGAAACTAATAATATAAACCTAATGCTCTTTTAGATATAAAGAAGCTTCAGTATCACCCGCCCTTTGGCTAAAAGAATCACTTAATGCATTTCGTGAAGCTGTACTCAATCTTAGTCAACCAAATCGTCCCTCCACACACGCTCCCCTCGAACGTAGTACACCCAATTCACCGATAACATTAAATCCATCGGCTTTAGTCACACAATTTGCCAACAAATCAACAAATCCTTCTTCAACTGGCAGTAGCACGCCAACACAAATGGCCAGTAATCCTGGCTCGGGTACATCTTCGGGCGGTAGCCAGCAAAGTCATTATACTCATCATACACAACAGCAAAAAACTGTGCTCAATAATCTAGCAAAATTAATGTCCTCGTGTGTTATACTTCGTATAGAGGATTTTCAGTTGTATCGTGTAACAACGTCGGGTAAAAAACAAATGCCCAAAGAGTTTATATCAGGTAAGTTTTAACATTTCTGTATTCAAAACTAATTGACAAAAAAAAAAACAAAAATCATTTCAATGTGCTTAGTGACTAATTATCACATCTAAACATATTGTCATTTTTCTACTGATAACTGTATGATAATTTCTGTTTCATTCTTTATTTATTTTGTGTCTTCTATTTTGTATATAATGATTTTTTTTATTTTTTAACTCATTAATCAATTGTTTTGCTGATGCTTCATTTGCCAACATTTTTTTAATTTCTATTTTTTTTGCAAATATTTATTGCAATTTTATGTCATAAACTCATCTACAAAATACATATATCATCCTTGTCATCCCTCTCCTCTTATGCTTCAATGAAAAATAAAACATAAATTGCATTTATAGCACAACATAAAAGGAAAATCAAACCAGGTGATTTGCATATTTCAGCTCTTTGGTGTCTCTAACTAGTTAATCGTTTTACATAAACATTTACATAAACAACAACTTTATTGCATGTAATAAATTTAGATAAATTTTTTATTATTTTGTGAAGTGTTTTTGAACATAATTTTTTACTCGTAGTTAGATTTTAAATATCCCGCTTGTTTGGAAAATATTTTATGTTCCGTTGTAACTACAGTGAAACTAGTAACATGTATGATGACTTTTTCCCATAAAATTTAGTTTAAGATTTACACGCAGGAAAATCGTAGCACATGCAAATACTAGATTTCACAGCAGAAGTAGTTTTTAATTACTCGAATTATTGCTTTAATAATAAGTGTGTTCGAGTACCAAAAAGTTTTTAAAAATTTTTACTGCATTTTACGAAATTGCGTTCGTTTACTCCAGTTACAGTAAATGAGAACACAAATTGAGAGCGTAAAGTGACAGTTCTTGGCTGAAAATTTACTAATTTTTACTGCATAAATTTCTTGTAGTAATATTTAGTAAAACCACAAAAACATATGGTTCAAATGGTAAACAAACAAAAGTAGGAAATTAAAAGGTATACAATTTGTGAAAAAATTACTTAAAAAAAGGAAAGTCTGAAGTAAACTAATATAAAATAATATGCAAACAATTATTTTTAAACTATTCATTCGTCAAACATGATGTACATATGTATATGCCTTTATAAATGTTATAAAAACCATTTACAGCCATTTTCGTTGTTATTTTGATATTTCGTTGGAGCTGTGAAAATGCTAAGTATATGGTTAATTAGTATTGCACTTGCTGTTAAAGTAGTCAATAGCAAAAATAAATAATCACATTCTTTTGAATAAATTTAACCAGAAACAACTTAGGGAAATCAAATAAAATTAAAATAAACACATTGAAACGATTATAGAAAATAATTTGTTTATATTTTCTTAAAATATTCGTGTTATAATTAAAATATTGCATCGAGTACCGACAAGAAAAAGAGTTGAGTAGTCAAAAGTGTAAATATATTTCAACACTAAATTGATTTGCAAGCAGCTGTTTCCTTAATCTTACGAATTTTTACAATTTTTCCGTTCGCGTACTTTTTTGTGCTACAACTTTTTTTGAGAGTAAAATCTTCAATTTACTCAGTAATTACTCATTTACTGCATTTTACTGTAAAAGTACTCGAACACACCTATTGAGTACATATGAATTGCCTTGACTAACGGCGAGGCAAAACTCAAAACACTTGTTTTGCAAAAGCGAGCTTAAAATTTTCAATTTAAACACAACTTAAAAGAAATGTAAAGAAAAATATTTTTCTCTCAAAAGGTGGTGAATATACAGGACATTTGTATGAATTTTTTTTACACAATATAAACTACAAAATGACGACTATTTCTGCATGATTGTTGCAAAAAAAAATATATTAAAAAAAATTTTAAATTTATTATTCGAGATATGCCTCGATATCTTATTTTCTATAATTTCAAAAAATTTGGTTTGTTGAGGGTTTTAAGCTAGTTTATATATGTACATGCACCAATGAAATGCAAACATAACAAAACTTTTTGAAAATATAAAAAAAAAATTGCAAAATGTAATTTGAGATGAAATTGCTTCTACAATGTTACCCTTGATGACTTTGGAGCTTTGAAAATCGATTTTCATCCAAAAACCAAATTAGAAAATCATGTTGGCTATGATTGTCTTGCAATTAAGTCTCGAGTTATTCATGTACGTGAAGGAAATCAATCGATTTAAAAATGTTAGAAAAATTGTGATTAATTTCGAACGATTTTGAGAAACATTTTTAAAACAATCTGAAATTATTGAATTGAAAAAAAAAACAGACTAGAAAATATGCACAAGCAATATAAAGGAATTTTGTAAAGAAATTTATGAAAAGTGATCGAAAAATGTGTTGGAATTCGATGTATGAAAAAAGACGTGTGGCACTCGGGGACTGCCGCGGCAGTATTTTTTTTTCTTTGATATTAATTCAAGTTACACTTTTTGAGCGTGGTGACCGATAAGAAAACAAATTTTTTTCTTTTATTGAATAAATGAGAAGTTAATATCGTTTCAACTATTTTTATTATCTTAAAATACAGTTATTCAGGAATTTTTATCATTGAAACTATAATTTTATGGTAACTGAAATAAGAAACATAAGTTTGAAGCTTGATATCCTCTAAATATCTGGAAAATACCGCTTAAAATCCTAGGAATTATCTGTTTGTTTGCGTATATAATTTTTTGTCAACCACGATTGCTCGTAAGAACGCCATTTTGTGTTTTCCTACATGTAAGAATCTATTCTGGCAATACTGTATGTTAATGAAATCAATAGCATACTTTAGGGGTTAATATACGCTAGACGATTCAAATACTTAAAAAAACAAAAGACAAGAAACAAAGTTAATGTTAGGCTATTTTTCGTTACGGAATTTATTGATTCGGTCGCCGCGCTCAAAGTCCGCGATAAAAGCTGTGCAATAGCTTGATAAAAAAGCAGTTGCTTACAGTTCAAATGTTTGATAAAAGAATGACAAAAGTAGAAAGAAAATAAACAAAAGAAAAAACATAGTAGTATTGGTATTGTTACCACAGTTGCATTCAAATACAATTTAGTTTCCAATAAAATATATTAAAACTTTATATTTTAAAATATATGAGTACACTAAAAGTTTGTTGTTGCCGTTGACCTTTTCAAGAAAAAATTAAATAATTCTTAAAGCATAATAAAATTTAAAAACCGAATTTTTACCGAAAAGAATAATTTGACGTCTTTTGTTATGAAGAACAATTTTTTTTAGTTTAGCACCAAAAATCAATAAAGAAATTGGTAAATTTAGACTTGAACTTGGACCAAACAATATCTTTTAACTTAAACTTAAACAGTCCAACTAATTAAGTACAACTAAATATTAATTATTAAAAATTTAATTTCACAAAAAAAAAATCGGAAAAAATGTACAGAGAGAAAACGAAATTAAAAAAGCAATAAATAAAAAATTACAAAATAATTCTTGCAAAAATTAAAAAGACTGCAAAAGAGCGTTAAGTAATATTTATCACAAAGGAACCTATTTTTCTGGACCCAAGTGGGCCGGATGCTTGCAATCGGCAGCCTGTGCAACCTAACGTAATATTTACTTTGTATGGGCTTGACACTACCCACTTTACAACTAAATTAAGCTGGAAGTAAATCCTTTCGAATAAAGAAATATCCGAAATCGTTTTATAAATGGCAGAGCACTTAGGGAACACAGTTAGAAAAAAATTTTACCATAAATTAAAAAAAAAAAATTGGATGGAAAATAAAAGTTCACAAAAAAATTATAACAGAAAACAGTTTCTTAGAAAGTATATATTTTTTTGTGAAGAGAAATTCGAAAAAAGCTGATAGTGCATACATACACTAAAAACCTTTTCCGATCGAAGCTTTCACTTTTTACTTAAAAGAGCTAAATTCAAGAAAAAGTTTCAATTAGTCATTGCATTATTTTAGCAAGTTAATAAATTAAAACCAATTGAACTGTTGATTGGGCACCTTATTTTGTTAATTACATAATAAAATTACTCAATTAATTATTTTATTTAATTAATTAAATGGTGTTCCTGTTTTATCCTAATAAATGTAAAATGTATGTTCATGTTTGTATAATTGTTTGTTTACACATTCTAAAATGTCTTAAAACAATGCTAAAATATGCACTTAAATTTTGCAGGTGATAAAGATCGTTATTCGTTTCCAGCAGAAATGCCTATATTACATGCAGAGTTTACATATTTTTACTATCCCGGAGATTTTATATTTCCTTGTAAGTATTCAATAAAGCAAAAAATATTCATTTATTTCTGTATTATAATTTTTTTTAATAAAAATTCTTGTTTTTCTCAAAACTAATTTAGTACCCCCGTCCAAGGTATTTGTACACATTGATCCACTACAAATTCATTTTGATGTCTGTTCTATATTGTGGCTCAATTCATTTGCTTTGAACCTTCATGAAAGTCTATTGCGTACCAGTATTGCAGCAGTATCATCGACAAATTCCACCGCTATTGGATCACCGTCCACCATTGGATCGCATGGTTCACAGTCTACGACGTTAAAGGGACTATCCAAATTATCCTTGTACAATGAACCTGAAAACGAACCCAGTCTAATGTATATGGATGTTAAAGTCGAAGCCATAATGCCTCGTATTGTTATCGAGTCGAATGTGGATACAACGAATCAAAAGGATCGACCCAAAATTATGCAAATACAAATATCACGCTTTGCTTTAACCAATATACGTGAAATGGGTTCATCTCGTGCTGATTTGGCACAAGCTTTACATTCCTTACAGGAAGGTTCTTTAGTATTTGGTACTGGATTTCCTTCAGCCTCCGGTGACATGTGCATAGTTACAGATCGTATTTTATCGCATGTGGCCGCAACAGATGTGGTAGCGGCAGCAGAAGCGACTGTAAATAGTAATGGTGGCGGTGGACAACGTTCTTCGATACCAAAATCGAACTCTTTACAATGTCTATCACGTTATGCTATGTGGTCTGAGCCTCGAGATGTTTGGTGCATAAAACTAGATCCCGTTTGGATAGATTTTCTTGGTGCTCGTTCTTTGGGTGCCAGCAAATCCATTCCATTCGTTGATGCTGTGCCCATTACTTTGTGGTTGCATGCTGGTTCTGGGGCTGCAGCCTCTACAGGTTCCCATAGTAACGGCGGTAGTCCTAGAGGTAGTGGTGACTCAAATTCTGCTGCCTCCACCACCAAAACGGGCAGTGCTTCCATCGAAACAAATATCAAACGCTTAGATTATGCCAACAGCAATATGAAACTGCCTAGAAATCCTTTTCTCGATAGTGAAGAAGATATAAATGTTGATCGCAAATCCCAAACATCTTCGGAGGCTGCAGAACGTACAGCTGATTTGCATGCCATTGCTCATATATCAAATTTAGTTAGTGTACAAATTGATCATTATCAATTGTTGTTTCTTTTGCGGCTGGGCGAAGAGTTAAATGAAATGTCGACATTTTTATCTTTGGATGCGGAAAGAATATTACAAAAGGTTTGGTACACTTAATACAAACTACTTTCAATCTGATCTTTTTAATTTTTAATTGATTATTAACTGTTTTGCAAACTTCTATTTCCATTCTATTTAGCAAAATACAAACAAATCGTTAATATTCGGTTGTGTTATACCACAAATAGAAGTGACT